>JAKFHU010001224.1:0-4800000 GCA_023783475.1 Daubentonia madagascariensis
GGGAGAAAATATTCACAAACTATACATCCAACAAAGGGCTAATATACAGAATCTACAAAGAACTCCAACAAATCAGCAAGAAAAAGCCAAACAACCCCATTAAAAAGTGGGCAAAAGACATGAACAGAAGTTTTTCAAAAGAAGATAGACAAATGGCCAATGAACATACCAAAAAATGCTCAACATCACTAATCATCAGGGAAATGCAAATCAAAACTACAATGAGATACCACCTTACCCCTATCAGAATGGCCACTAATAAAAAGTCAAAAAGCAACAAATGCTGGAGTGGATGCAGAGGGAAAGGTACGCTTATACCCTGTTGGTGGGACTGCAAATTAGTGCAACCTCTATGAAAACAGTATGGAGATTCCTCAAAGAACTACAAGTAGACCTACCATTCAATCTAGCAATCGAACTGCTGGGTATCTATCCCCCCAAAAAAGAAGTCATTTTATAAAAAAAGACACCTGTACCCTAAAGTTTGTTGCAGTATGATTCACAATTGCAAAGATGTGGAATCAACCTAAGTGTCCATCAATTTATGAGTAGATAGAGAAAATGTGATACACACACACATACACACACACACCCCCCCCCATGGAGCACTACTCAGCCATAAAAAGGAATGAAATAATGTCTTTTGCAGCAATTTGGATGGAACTGGAAACCATTATCCTAAGTGAAATATCTCAGGAATGGAAAACCAAACACCGTATGTTCTCACTGATAAGTGGGAGCTAAACAATGGGTACACATGGATGCAAAGAGATATACAGGACATGGGAAATCAAGAAGGGGGGAGGATGGAAGGGGCTGAGGGACAAAAACTTACCTGTTGGGTACAATAAACACTATTCTGGTGACAGGCACACCAAAAACCCTGACTTAAGCATTGTACAAGGTATCTAGGTAACAAAAAATTTGTGCCTCTAAATATTTTGAAATAAAAAAAAGAAAGAAACAGAAATAAGACTTGCATTTACCTGAACAACAACAACAACAAAAAAGAATAAGAAATGACTTCCTAATTCCTGTACAATCCACGCTGGTTTTCTACCTGGGAATGTCCATGAAAATTAAATTATTTAACTGAGAATATTTTTCCTTAATGCTTTGTGTTTCCTAACAAAATACATCTACATGGCAAGTAAAGGCTGGCATTCAAATTTAAAACCACTATCAGGCACATTGAACATTATATTTTAACCTAATGGAGACTGTGAAGTTTTTAATTTAATATTAATAGATCAAAAAAAAGTGATCAAAGCTTTTTGAGTGTTAATTTATTGGACATGGTACTACACACATTTCTAGTGCTAAATATCTTCTGTAGCATAAGATACGGTTACCGTAATCTCAGTATGTATTCTGGATGACTTATTAACCAATTAAAAATGTTAGGATAAAAACTGAAAGGATAATAGTTCAATAATATTTTGAAGCAACTACAATATGCCAGGAATATAAACAACTCTGCTAATCTCCTTTTCTCCAGGTGGTGTTTCCTGACATCTCTCAAACTATTTCAGAATTGAATAAATTGTGCAATATGCCTATAGGGAACAAAACTAAACAAACCCAGAGTCACAAGGAAAAATCATGGAACTTTACAGAAAGCACACTAACATATCATGAGGCACTTCATATTCCTAGCTACAATGTTCGGTAAAAAAAGAGATTCTAAGAACAAAGAAGGGTTCAACCCAGGTTAGTCTCCATTAGCCTATGATAAGAGGTAACCACAGTTAATATAATGCAATATCAGAGAGAAGTTCAGCAGTGAACCCAATTTGAGATGAAAGTCCTAAAATAGGAAGCTTTCTGGAGAATACTTAATGCTGAATTAATGGATGGATCCATCGCTAGAGGCAGTCAGCATGTTAAACACCCCTGAGGATAACAGATAAATCATCACTGTATGTCACTGTACCAGAAGTGAGATGTCAGCTTAGACTTCATGGCGGTGTAGTCAGTTCATTGGATGGAGAATGTTTACTTTACACAAGGGAGGAGGGATGTGAGAATTTTGCTCATGTTTAGTGCCCCCAGTTTGTGCTGTATGGTGTGGTTTGCAGTGCACAAGGATCCCATAGGGGAATTTACAGAAATTAAGACACTCAGCCGTCCTCATTCTGGAGAACCTAGATTAAAAATTTATAATTTATAAAAGATAAAAGCTGAGCACAATGTACCACAATGCTGTCTGACTTTTTGAAAAGCACTCATCTGAGGGTGGGAAAACAGCAAAAAATAAAAAGTGATGGATGGGTAGTGGAAGTTTGGTGTGGCATATACAGAATGCTGCTAGTTCACGAGCAGCGCTCTCTCCCAATATGACATCCACTCTCAAGGCTGGCAAAGAGTGGAGCTATAACCCGGACTGTTCGAACAAAGCACTCCTTTGTAGCCAGGTTAGACCGACTGTATTCTGATAAGATAACTGGGAACTTGCAGTTGAATTTAGAAAGAACTGATGGGATGTGTCTCAGGACATGGGATAATTTTTCACTTGAAGATAAACTGGCCAAAGAATTAATTACCTTAGAAACGCCTTCCACCTAGATAAAACAGATCCTAATGATAGAGGGGACCCTCATCTGCATAGAACAAAAGGTTTCCTAGGGTGAACAACTGTTACAGTTTGCCCAGGGGGAGAGGGAGTTGTGACCAGGACTTTCAGCTAAAATAGGGAAGAGTTGGTCACACCATTACAGTACCACCCAGGCAATCAGGGTCCCTGTGCTAGTCCTGAATTTTAGGGGACCCTACTTTAGCCCTCCTCTAGCCATGCTTTTGCTTGTAGTCCCAGAAGGCCTCCCAGGGGAAGACGATGTGCCTGCTTCGAACCCTCTCCCCTCCAGTCCACTCTCATAATCCAGAATTTCCAGGCCAAAAGCCCTAAGCAGGCTTCCAGGAAGATGGACCTCCTCAACCAGGCCCTGGAAGCACAAGGCTGGGCAGAGCAGGGAAGAGCTGGACAGCAAGGCTCCTGATTTCATTTGACCCCTTGCTTTCAGCCCTGGAAATGTTAGGGTGGCCTGCATTTTGTGGGGCACGTATTTAGTGACCAATTGAATCTCACACGAAGGTCAAGCATCTTCTGGTATGGAAGTACATCAATTGCAAAGTTGACTGAATAAACAGAGATACCTAAATAAACTTGAGATTTGTTATTTTTTGAAGTTGGAATTTTATTGTGGAGCCTTCCATAGTGTACTATTTAGGAATATCTCAGTAGATATAAAATTATAATGAACATGAAGGGAAGAATAAACCTCAAATTCAGATGACTATTAACCTGGGACATCAAAAGATATGACCCTAGAGGGACAAATGTACATTGATAATCTTCTTTCTTTAGCAGAGGGATGCATGTGTAGATGTGTACTTAAGAAAAACAGTTAGTAATCTTTGAAATGTATATATGATGTAAGATGTGAACAGTAAAGGAAACTGGATGCATAGTATATAGAGGAACTCTCTAAATGTCTTTGCAACTTTTCTGGAAATCCAAAACTATCCAAAAATCTTTTTTAAAAATATAGATAGTGTAGATCATATGTATCCTAATAAAAATAAGCAAAATTACAGAGTAAATATGTGATATATTTCACTATAAAATAATATTACAGTATAAATAAAAGCCATCACTAGAGTAAAAATTTACATAAAATAGCTAGGCATTGTTAAACCTGAACATGAGGATGTAAAATATTTTAAGAATGATGATTCTATTTTCATGATTTACAAACACTTTTATCCAGTTTTTTATTTTGCATCATTTAACAATATGCCTGGATTTTTTTCCTTATCTCTTTTAGTGCTTCTAAATCTTTTCCTTTGAAGTGAAAGCTCTTGGTTAAGTTGTTCTATATATCTTACTATTTATTAAAAGAATGTGTTCCTATGGATTGCCATAAAATCAATCATTTATTCCAAAAGGTTTTATAAGCAGCCTGGTTCAGAAATAAACAAATCTCAGTAAAGGAAACAATTATATCTTTTAAGATTGTTGGCCCTAAGCAGCCATTCACAGTAATGGATTATGCAGGCTTTTTTGTTTGTTTGTTCCCGTGCTTTTAAGAGCCTATGAACTGATTCATGGGCTGTGTGCTCACCGTCAATTCTTAGAAAAGAATGTGTATTTTACTGGTGAATAATAAAGACTGGGCTACTTCTATCAAATTCAAAAATGATTCCAGACAGAAGCAGCTATTAAAATGCAACAGAACAACAACACAACGATGCTGATACAAGAAACACCTCAAGTCATGATTAGAAGTGAGTCTTACTACTGACAGGTTTACAACTTTGCATTTTTAATGGGAAAGAACATTTCGTTTTAATTTTCCAGTGATAAAGATTCATTTCCATTTCCCAGCTTTTTCTTTTCCAAGCTTTTACTTCAATCAAACATCCACTGGGCAGGTAAATGCTTCATTAACTTTCGTTCTCTAAGGGAAATGACCTGGTGTTGAAGGCTGATGCCCTGATTTCATCAAATGTATCAGTGCATTATTGCTTAGCAAAGAGATTAGGTTGCTATGGCTAATTAAGTTAAATTATTTGTCCACTGGCATAATATTGCCTGTCTGTATTAGGCAGTGGGGAAGCAACAGGGATGCTCTGAAGCAGCTAAGAGGCATTATCAGGAAAATACTGTAATTAAATCAGCCTGTAAAATCAAAAGAGGACATATAAAGACCATTTAACACTTAGGGAAATAGAACAAGGTTTGAAGGTTAGAACTGAAGAGGGTGGCCTACTTAAAATCAATGTAATTATAGAAATTGTAAACATAAGTCAGTCCACCTTGAAGAAATGCATTTTAGGTCATAATTTTTTCATCTTGAACCACTCAACATTTCCATGTCCAAAGAAAGTGAGAAATTATTCCTCAGGATTAACACAGGTTAAAACATAATGACTTTGCTAAGACACAGGGGTACTAATGCAAATATGGGTCAATTGCCCATATAGCCTGACCCCTTTTCTTACCTCCAAAATAGTAGGTGCCACCTGAATAAACCTGCTCAGGTCCCAGCAAAGGAGTGGCAGAAGCCACCTGGCCATCCACTGCCACACTCAGGTGATTCCTTTTAGCAGATAAAGAGACGGAATGCCATTGCCCATCGTTTAATCCAGCACCTGGGGGAGATGAAACAGCAATATACACATCACTCAAAGACAAACGGGAATCACCACGCTCTATGTGGAAAATGATGCATTACAAAATTCCCAACCCTGGACAATTCCGAATGATTCAAACCTTTCAATTATTTGGCATATTGGTTTTCAGCTTCCATCCATGTAATTTACCTCTTGGGGGGAGGAGTTTAGGAAGAGTACAGATATTTCCTAAATTTTGAGGTTATACCCAATAAAGTGCTTTACCTGCTATTTTGCACTTTTGTGTAGTCACCTTTTATGATATTTTGATAGAATATTCAGCAAACAATGTCATGAATCATTACAAAAATATTTGAAGATACTATTAATAAAAAGTGAACATTTGCAGGTATAATGTAAAGTTAAAAAATAAAGCATGTATAAAGCCATATATACACAGTTGACCCCCATAATTTGTAGATTTTGTATTCGAGAATTTGATTAATTGCTAAAACTTACTTATAACCCCCAAATCAATACTTGGAGGAGCTTTCTCAGTCACTTGAGGACATACACAGAGCACCAAGACTTGGAGTTGCCCTGCGCACATGTTTCCTGTTGAGGTCAAAAAGGGCAATGCTCTGCCCTATTGTTTTAGTATTCATAGTGTAAACACATTTTCTTTGAATTTTGTAAGTTTGCCGGTGATTTTGCTGTTGATTGTGATGAGAGTTTCATGGCTGTATTATCAGATTGTATACTTTAACCATAACCAGTTTATTGTATGTTAATTATATCTCAATTAAGTTATTTGAAAAAATAAAAAAATAAAGTGGCTCCCAAGCGTAGTGCTGAAGTGTTGTCTAGCATTCCTAAGTGCAAGAAGGTATGTGCTGGGTAATCTTCATTCAGGCATGAGTTATAATGTTGTTGGCTACGAGTCCAATGTTAATGAATCAACAACATATACTAAATGAGGTCTCTTTAAACAGAAACACACATAAAACAAGATTATCCATTGATTGGTTGAGAAAAATGCTGTCACCAAAGGCTTGCAGGAACCTAACTAACTCTATGTTTCCCCTAGGAGCAATGGGTTCAGTATTCCCTAATTTAGTGAAACAAAATTATTATGAATAATGAGAATCAACTCTCTCTTTCTATATATATTTATATACAATTCTAATTATATTCTAATTTTTAAATAAATATGGGAAAGGATGGAACAGACATATTGTTACCTAGAAACAGTAATTTTTTCTTGAAGGAAAATTGTGGTTTTTTTCCATTAATTTTTTATGTTTTTCTGTATTTTCTAAGTTTACATATATATATAAAATCAAAAGTTGCTATAATAAAAAATCAAGGTATTCTTACTACCTCTAAAAAACAATCTCTAGTCCTTCCCAAGGCACTTCCAGTGTTATAAATCCATGAGAATGCATAACCTTTTCCTCTTAAAGGGAATTAAGTCTACAAGAAGCCCTGTGGTTAAACCCCGAGCAGAGATGTGAAACCTAAGCATCTCCACGTGGATTTACCAGTCAGGTTTACAATCATTTGAATGGTCAACTCTGTATGATTCTGCAGATCACATTAGTAAACAAAAATATAAGCATTCTATTAAACTCACAGAGCCTCTTTTCTGCTGTAATATGTGATTTCTTTTCTGATATTGAATGAACCTCTTTTCTGAAATTACATGTGATTTCTTTTATTCCCCTGAGCTATTTTCTACCACATGTTTTCAGATTGAAAATGCATCCAAGCTCCCTTCAGTGATTACATTTCTTTGCCCTGGACATATTTAGTCTAACACAAATTCTAGCCAGGACACGGAAGCTCACTTTTACATCACGTCCACGGAGAAAAAAAAAAAATCTTCCAAGATCCAACTCTGGATTGGTTTGTGAAAGATAATGGGAAAGACTTGGAAGCTGAAATATAAAAATGTAGGTTAGATACTTTTGGACATGTTTTCTAAGAGTGGACTCTGAAATAGATGACTGAATAGAGTTATATAATTCCTGACGATATGGGACTGGACTAAAATAAATCAAATGTCCCAGATTTGTTATCCAGTGCTTCCTTTAAGAGGATACAATTGGAGTAAAAATTCTTGTATATACTTATCATCATATGTACAGACTCTCCCTAGTCTACCCACTTGTCCCCCATGTGTGTCCTCCTACCTTGTTCTCAAAGCCCTACATATACCACTCTACTTCTGTTATTTCATCTTAGGCTTTCCATCAGTCTTGGACGGTGCTTCTCAAACTACCCATGGGGATGAACATTTTATTTTTCAATCTATTGCAAATTGACACTTGTAAGATATGATCAGAATGAATTACTACAAAGTTAAATTAAAAAGACATAACATACATGTCTAGTACTGCTTAGATGCTGCAGTAATACCATTTTGCCTTAAGTTTCTGAGAGTTTCATCTCAATATTTACACTCATCTCATCATGGATCAGTAACAAGTATTTCACTGAGCCAGTGCTGGTCCAGGGACTACACTTGGAGTAGCAGTGCTTGGGGCAACTGTTGGTTAGGCACGCAGCAGGATTGTCACAGGTATGGGGAAGCCGACTGTCCATAGAGAAGCCAAAATTAGATTAAGAACAAAAGACTGCCCAGCCAAGCCATTCTGTAATTTGACACAGTTAAATGCATTCATCTAACTAGCTAGCAGGTTATGAAATTGTGCCACGTGTGTGGGGAAACCTTCAGAAAGCTGTTGTGTAGCCCCATTTGTAATAGACATCATTTACCTATGAGGAGGAGACTTATTACCTGTCAACAGGATTTATTACTCAAATTAAATCATGAAGGGCCCCTTTAATTCATTTCCACTAACTCTACATAATTTTAATTTAGATTCTATTTTTTTGTAAGTGTACAACTTTCCACTTGTAGGATTGATGGCAGGTGAGCCCCTTTAAAGGCCATACTCCTTTGAAAGAGAGGAAGTAGAAGAAGGAATCCTAGAATTTGGATTTTTTCTTGTTTATGACATTATGTAACTAAAGGCTAACTCTATATTCTGCTCCTATGACTCAGAACTTTTGAGTCTGGGAAGGGAACATGTTGGTATAACAATAACAACTTTATTGAGCTTTTATTCATAAGAGGTACTATGAGCTTTCTATGCATTGTATCATTTAATCTTTACCACAACTATTATTCTTCTCATATTAAATATAAATTTAGTGTAGGGAGGATAAACAAGTTGCCTGAGGTAGTATCCAGCTGGTAAGAAGCTGAAGCAAAACAGAAAGCTGAGTTTGACTCCAAAACCCACACTCTTCTCTGTCTACAAGACAGGTGGTCCCTTAATTTTTTTTAATTTTTTTAATTTTTTTGCTCATGTTAAACAATTAACTCTGAGAAAGAGAAAAATAGGTCCTAACAGCTGGAAGCTGGCCTGGCACCATCGGTGAGGGCTTGCTTTTGTAAGAAGTGGGCTGGCACTCAGCACTAGGCCCTGGTCTTCTGTTGAACGTCAATGATTTCACAGAACACCAACATCAGACAAGGTCACTCTGTGACAACAATGAAATGTGATCAAAATAAGGCTACTGTGCAAACCACAAAAACACCAACTTATTCCTCTCCTGATAGTATGAATGAATGATTTTCCTTTTTTACCAATTACAATTCTAGTCTTATTTCATTCCTTCATCGTTCTAATAAGATTTACAAAGGTATCTAATCATAGAATTACCCTCACTTCCTGACAGCATTTAATCTACAATTTTTCCCTTCCTTGAAACCTCCCTCAAATCAGCTAACAAAACCCAAAATCCTATAAGTCATCCTAACAGCCTTGTATTGAGACAACTCCCATGGTTCCCAAGGTGTGTGTTCTCTTTGTTGCAATAAACAATAAACCCAATTTGTTTAACTCCGGATATGTTCATTGTGGTCTTTGGGTGGAACACATTGTCAACTCCAAATGGAAAATGGCCCAAACCACATAAACACATAAAATACATCAGAAGGGAAAAGATATATCTGCTCCCCCATATATAATCTTCTGGTTCCAGTCCTGAATTGCTACAGAAACATTATGACAGCTTAGCTACCATCACCATCTCATGAGACTGTAACAGGCATCCATAGGGTATGATGTGTAAAGAAAAAAATCAGCCTGCCATATAGGGTAGGTGCTCTGCAAAGGTGCAAAAGGCAATTATATTAGGCTATCACTCAAGGAGCAACTGAAGGGTTTTTGCCTGTTTCCAAATGTATTTCTGTGCTCTGCAAGTGCCAGATATTCCTATATCCACTAACGATAGTCACTAACCAGAATTAAGGATCCAGATCACTAGATAGCTCTTGTCAAGATGAAAATATGGAGGTCGTTGTTACCCATCACTTTAGTGGAGAGCAGGAGCTTAATTGGTGACAGGCTTACAATCTGAAAGGTAGGAATATTTCAACAGTAAAAGGGAGGAAGAGGGAATTTAAAAAATGGCTTGTCCTGGGTGAAGCAAATCCAGAGGGCTGTTCCACTGCCAGGTGCACATGAATGGAGAACATCTGGGAAAAGAAAAAAATGCAGAAACATCGCAAATACTTGTTACAAGCCTGTCTCTGCTAGGCCCTGCCCGTGGTGGGCAAGACGCTAGTTTATAGGCTTGATTTTCACTGTTAGGCAAAGGCACCAGCAGAAATGCTAAAATCATAGCAGAAATCTCAAATTTGACAATAAAAAATTTGTTTGGAATAAGAAAATACAACTGTGTAGTTAGTTCACTGGGTCCTGGATGCCATCGGAATGATTTTTGCTTTGACATCTATGAAGGTGGCAAGGACTAAAAATATTTTGTATCATGAGGGATTTTATAGTACTGCTAATATGTTTCATGATTTAGGCTAATATAATATCTTTAATATTTCAAAAACCAATTTAAGCTGACATAATATTTTTGAATAATTCTAAATGATGATTTGCAGATCACATTAGATTAAAAATTTAGCCTGATAGTTCAAACATTTGCACAATTCAGTTCTTTCTCAATACAATTTAATTTTAATTTCACTGTAGAAGATGTAAAAATTTTGAGTTTTTCAAACATATAAGATTTATAATTTATATCTCCAATAGCTAAGAAAAATTAATCTATTCTTATATAATGGAAAGATTTAGTACATGTGCTAGTAATCCATCAATAAGTATATGGTTATCTTGAAAGAGTCATTATAATACATTCTGACAACTGGTTTAATTATTGAACATTATACAAGTGAAAAGTAAGTGGAAAGTCTTCCCCTATGGAAAAACAAACTGATCACCCACCCAATTACGATTTAAGTAGTCAATTTTCAAAATGCAAAATGAACTTGCTTCACAGAAACTACAAAAACATAGTATTTTGAAAGAAATTTTAAAAAATAGGAGTCGAGAGAGTTGGTAAGTAAAGGCCGAATTGTGTTATCGGCCACATAACAATTTTGCTATATTGACATTCATTTTCAGCCTAGGATCCTTATTATTATCTATGAAAATAATCACATGAAGTCATACGATGTTATAATGGATTATATTTATATGAATTTAAACATTAATTTAGAGATTTTGAAATCACTCAGGGTATTATATACAGACTTATACCTAGTAATTTATCAACTATACATGCCTGTAAAGTGGTTAGAAGTAAGCTAGCTTCATGGAGCTCACTATAGTAACATTGCACTGAAGCAATTTCTCTAAGATGTTGAAAATTAGGATATGAATATAACCACTTCAGAAAATATTAAATACATCGCAATAAACAACACAGTAATGGTAAGCTTACATATTTAGACCTTCATTTTAGGGGCCTATTAATTATTAATATGACACTGATTAATTTATTTCCTTTTGTCTAGCCTGCAATTCTACCACATTTTGAGCATTACTTAAAAAGCCACAGCATAATACCTCTTAAAAAATTATAACTAATATTGAATTTTCAGTCCCACATTTAAACTAAATTGATATTGAACAAACAAAAAGATATATAAAGAATAGGCATTTGTGTGTCCATTTGTATACTTCTTTTTCTTAAATTTAGTTTCCAACTGATTTTAACTTTTTTCCCCTCTTCAAGTCATATTCTATGAGTTTTGGTTATGGAGGAATAGTGCAATGGCATCTTTAAATTGTTTTCAAAGACCATTTATCAAATTAATGTAGCAATTTACCCAATGTGACCTTTATTATATTACTTCTAGTCATTACAATTATACCGTATTGCCTAGAAGTGGAGAGAATTTCATTTGGTGCCCAAATGAGGAAGTTTGCACACATTTTTGCACTCCCCAAAATGTACTCAGCTCTTTATTTGGCTTCAATGCTATTGTATATACATAAAAATGTGATGGAGATCTCTTGTCGAGAACTATATCATTCTAATGAAGAGACAAAAATATCCCTCACTCAAAGCACTGACCTAAGTTGGATATTCATTTTCCAGACACTCCTATAGTCACCTTAATTATATTACTTCTAATCATTAAAACTATACTGCATCACCCAGAAGTAGAGAGAATTTCATTTGGTACCCAAATGAAGAACTTTGCATAAATCTTTGCATCCCCCCAACATGTATTCAACTCTTTACAAAGTAAAGTTAATTTGACTAAATTTTTCAGTTTATGTTGCACACTATTATAAAGATAGAGACATAGACCCCACAAAGACCTCTCCCTGTCTCCCACAGACTAGATAAGACTAATAGGCAAAGTCTAGTTTTCTATTGAAGGACATCCAAGTAACTTTTTGGTCTATTTCAAAGTCTTTCACATTCTTCCCAAAATGAGGATATGTTGGCTTATCTGGAGTGGGAGAGAGAGTCATGAAAAGAAATTTCTATTCCCCCATAACATCATTTTGGTTAATAAGAACTGCTAGTGTTGGAACCGTATTTAAAAGAAAATTGGAATCAAGTTCCTCTAAGGAAGAGTACTGATCACCTTATTAACTTGAATATTCATTCATTAAACAAATATTAAATTTTTTGGTTATGTATAAAATTTGTGGAGAAGGGACACAGAGATAATGAAATCTTTCAAATCCATACGCTTTGCCTCAGGGAATACATTTATTACCTGCTGTGGTGTCACTGGGTAATTTTCCTGGCTGGTAGAGACTCAGCTTAAGTTTTCCATCATCAAGAATGAGGAGGAGACCCCCTGAAACCAGCTGAAGTTCACTGAATAGCAGAAGCCCTGCCTTATTCCAAGTTCGAAATTGAAAAGTCGCAGAAACCTCATCTTCTCCGGAAGAGCCTGGCAGTGCTAAGTAACTCCTAGAGCTCAGAAAAGTCACAGGCATAGATTGTGGTTGTGAACAAGAAAACGACACGTTTCCCTGGGAATAAAGTAGAAGAAAAAGCTTTCAGAATGTTATTCACACCACATTAGTACTAGGATTTGAAACACTTACAAAGGCTGTTTATCAATCGCACATTATCCTCGGTTTAAACCAATAACAACTTGCTATCAACGTGAAAATCCAAATCCCCGCCATATATCTTAAAGGTTCTTCAATTGTTTTCTGTGGTCTTCACATTCCTCAAGTTTAATATGGATTTGAAAAGTCGATAAAATCAACTTTATTTAGAAGAGTACACATTGGAAGTAAAATATTTTGTCTCGGTCAAACAAAAACATTTGGCTATATTATGATTCTGAGAAAAGTGAATTAGTTTTTATTATACACAAATATCTTGTTCTAACAAATGAAATAAAAGTTGAAGGGCACACTACATTAACCCATATACTAACTCATAATGTAAAGAAATTATAAGACTATAAACATAGTAAAAAGGAAAGCACTTTATCAGCTGCAGTTTGATCTTATTTTTTTTTTTACTGATACATAATAGTTGTACATATGTATGGAGTCCTTGTGATATTTTAATCCATGCATACAATGTGTAATGACCAAATCAGGGTAATTGGGGTGCCCATCACCTTGAACACTTTTCCTTTCTTTGTGTTGGGAACATTCCAGATATTCCCTAGTTATTTAGGGATATATATCTAGGGAATATATTCCCTAGATATTCCCAGATATTCTAGTTATCTTAAAATGTACTATAAATTCTTCTTAACTATAGTTGCCCTACTGTGCTATTGAACACTAGAACTTATTCCTTCTTTCTAATCATATTTTTGTACCCATTAACCTACAGTTTGGTCTTATGCATCATTTGGATCCTCTTGCCAAAGAAGAATGGGTGCTCCTTGCATGAGATGTTTCTGGAAATTTCTTTTGTGAGTGAAACACACACCCATCTGTCTATAATATTTTTATTTTCCTTTTAAATAATTTTTCTTTTATTAAAAAAACTATTTAAAAATCTTGATGGATGTCATGACTATATAAAAATACCACCAATTCACACAGAGAATTAGGGAAAAAAATACTATGTAAACAATAAATATTCTCATGATGTGCTTTGGGATTTTCTGAAACAACATGAGCTTAAATTTACATATTCTGAATTTTAAGCAATGAAAGAAATTCATTCACATCAATGTGTCTGCTTTTTATTATTAAACTGATAAAGCTGGAAACTATGTTTCCCAAAATCCCCTTCCTTTTCTATTTCTGGGTAAAAGTTAGCCAACAAAGGGAGCTTGGGTGATATTTGACAGTCAGAAGTAAAATGCCAGCAAAACATTCTGCTCCAAAGGTTTTTTTTGTGATCATGTACAATGAAGGATGATCACAGAAGCAGTGGTTTGTTCCAGCTTGTCCTTGTTATCCTGCAGTCCGCACCATCTCTTCTTCCCGACAGCTGGCCCGGCTGACCAATAGCAAGCCCAGGCCCATCCCCAGAGGCAGTGGCTACCCAAAGGCAAAAACCCCCAAAGTTGTTGGGAGCTTCCTTCATAGGCTGAAAATGCTCTGCAGACTCCAACCTATCTACACACACCATTGCTTCAGGTAGAATGAAAGACTTCTCTGATCCTCCAACTTCTCCTGCCTCCACCTTTTAGCTCCTTGGACAATTGTTAAGATCCAAGTCCTAAAATAGATCCCTTGTTCATAATATCATATTGGTGCTATTTCCTTGACTGAGCCCTGACCAAGACAGTTATACTTAAATTCTGCCACATTTCCACAGAATTAGAATATAATGCAGCCTGGCCAACAGTGCTATTTGGACAGATTGGCAATGTTGTAACAGCCTATTAGCTTCTTTTATTTGTCATGAATGACCATGGCAAAACACAAGTTTTTCAAATGTCTCCCTAATACACATGGATGTTATCTAATTCGAGAAACTCTGTATGCTCATCTAGTGAATTTGTCAGGGAATAGCTTATTAAGGAAATCACAGAGCAAAAGAAATTCGACTCCTGGGAGTAATAATATCACAACAAAATTAAAATATCAACTGCAAAAAAAAAAACTGCTTCACTTCATGTAAAAATAAACTAACTATGCCCTGTGAATTATAATTCCTTTAGACAGAATTAATCCTTTGCATGCATATCGCCAATCAGAGAAAATTTTTAAAAAGAGTAATCCCTAAAACATCATATCAAGTGGGAACCTACAATGGAGCAATTTTATTGTGTGGAAAAGACACAAGTTTTACTCACTCCCTCACTCTTACCATAGCTATGATCTGCGGTTTGTGTTGCTTGGCCAAATCAATGATATCCACTTCATTATAATAGAGATTTTCTAAACATCCATGAAAATTTTTATGTGGGAAAAACACTGATTTTCCAGGTGCTGGAATCCCTCCAAAGCTGATCTTAGAAAGAAAAATGGCATCAATAATATTGTTTAGTGATTTTCTGATAATCTGCTTAAATAATTATGATTAGAGACTATAGCTGTAGTCATCATACACAGATCAATTTTTCATCACCCTACACAAAAAAATTAAGATACAGATTTTAAAGCAAATTTATATGCATTCAGTTTTCATTTACACTAGGACTTCTTCCAAGTTGCTAATCACATCTGGTTTTGATATTTATTAGTTGATGAAAAAAATATATTTTTGTATCATGGTAAAACTTGATCTGTTTAATAATATAACCAGTCATAATGACATTTTATTTTATATACATTTCTGGCACACATTATTTGCGCATTTGAATCAATGGTTAATGAATTAATCAATCTGTTGCTACATTCTCCCCATAAATCTACACTGCTTACGAGTACTGTACAACACAAAGAAATCATACAACACATCCTATATTTGCTTGTGGCAATGAGATCTCTTGGCAGAAAATAGTTCCTACATGTGACATTCTATGACTACATATTTCAGGTAAACAAGATGATCTCACTGTGCAATAATAAATTAGCATATTATGAGAAAGATGAAACCTCAAGTACTATATGCCCAAACCTGCTACTCTTTGTGTTAGGCCACCTTGGGAAGTGCTTCATCAGTTCTGTGATTTACTGTACAAGGTGGGTTCTCTATAGCACGTCCCCAACCTTTTTGGCACCAGGGACCAGTTTCACGGAAGACAATTTTTTGATGGAAGGGCGGGGGGGGGGGGGGTTGGAGGCGGAGCTCAGGCAGTGATGAAGCGATGGGGAGTGGCTGTAAATACGGATAAAGCTTCCCTCGCTCATCTACTGTGTGGCCCGGTTCCGTACTGGTCTGCGGCCTGGGGTTGGGGACTGCAGCTCTACAGTATATTTTCTTTTGGGAGATTAAACCACATATACCTCATAAAATCTGTATTAATTGAAACATAACCATCACACCTCATAACCAAGGTCCAGGTAATTGAATTCTCCCTGTCCGTGGAAATGACGCCTGTGCTCGTCCACTGTAAAGTTGACTTGTTTGCCCAAACGCTGAATGAGCACAGAATGCCAATGCTGATCATCTAGCAGGCTGCCCAGGGTGAGATTAATCAGAATAGGAAGGGAGGGCAGCTTAGCTTCACCTTGGAAGAGGAAAAAATAACCACAAATAACAGTACCATTATTCCCAGTTTAAAAAAAAAAAGTTTTCATGTTATGGAGCAGCATCTCTCATAATAATTGCAATCTCCTTCCATGCATCCCATTCCAAACACGGGTATGGATTTACCTGAAGTTTGAATATAATAATCTCTCAACCTTGTTGTAATTTCTTCCACTGTTAATTCTTTTTATTATTATTCCCCATTGCATGCTCATTTTCTATGTAAACTTTATCTTTGCTACAACCTCATTATTTTTACTGCCTTAATGTTTTTCGATGATCCATCCCTTCCTTTATGATGTTAGAAAAATAGCTACATAGTTTTATCGGCGCTATGTAAAAAACATCAAGTGAGGGTTTTGTGCAACTTGCAAAATACGAACAATTTTTTACATGAAAGAGCAATATTGGCATATATACAAGCCCTTGAATCTGAGAATAAGGCACCTCAGCTGTTGAAAGATAAGCCATAAAAGTATAAGGTTACCTAAGTAATATCTAAATAATCAGATTTTCAAGCACCTCACCAAACAGTTTTACCTGAATTAATAAGTAAAAAGAGTTTTCCTCTTCTCAATTGCAGTGTGATGTGATCTCCATTTGGCCCTTCCCTGTGGAGTAGAATCCCATCACTCTGCACAGTTTTAAATTTCAAAGAAATAATATCTTTTACTGGGCTCAGGGATTTTTGATCAAATCTGTAGAGAAGGGAACTTTTTCCATCAAGATCAACCACTTCTGATCCTAGAGACAAAAATATTAAAAGTCATTCTAAGGATAAATACATTTCCCACTAAAGCATTTTAAACGCATATATATATAGAGAGAGAACATGCATTATATATACTCCCACACATGCATATGCAGATGATCCCCAACTTATAATGGGGTTATATCCCAATAAGCCCATCATAAGTTGAAAATATCTAAGTCAAAAATGCATTTAATACACTCAACCCACCAAACATCAGAGCTTAGCCAAGCCTACCTTAAATGTGCTCAGAACACTCACAATAGCCTACAATTGGGCAAAATCATCTAACACAAAACCTATTTTCTAATTAAGTGTTGAATATCTCAGGTAATTTATTGAACATTATACTGAAATAGAAAACCAGAACGACTGTATAGGTACTCAGAGTATGGTTTCAACTGAATGCATATCTCTTCTGCACCACTGTAAAAAAAAAATTGTAAGTTGAACCATCGTAAGTCAGGAACTATCTGTATAATTCAGGTCCAGGCCAGTCATAATAAGGGCAAACATTACCACCAAATGTCTAATGCCCTATTGACACATGGAGTTGATTCCATTTTAGTCTTTACATACCTGTTTACAAAATTTATGATCTAGAAACACATTTTTAAATGTATTCCTAATTTTCTCATATTATTAAAGGCTATTTCTTCTCATTCCATAAAAAAGAAAATCAGAAAAAAGATTATAATTAACATACATGAAATCACTTTGCATATTTCACAATCAATATTTTTAATGATGCTCTTGAAATGTTGAAGTTAGATGGTTTTTTGGCTCAGAAAAAGTGTTTTTGATATCTCAAAATTCTTTCATCCTGTACTATATTAAAGAAATCCACACACAAATATAAGCACACAGTACAGACTCATCAAATGCCACTTTGAGTACTTTGCCACTTTGTCTTATTTTATTATGTTTGTGGCTAAGCGATAATATTTAAGGGCAATGCTGTTTTCTGTCTTCTCAAGGGCATTGTTGGAAAGACCTTGACTTAATGATATTGTAAGGTCTGTTCTGCTGCATTTGTGTCATAACTGGGACACTCACAGGTTTTTTTCAGCTTTCTGACAGCGTCTTATCTACTCATTGTCAAGATCACTCTTATTCAGTTCATCTGAAAAAAGATGTCATGTTACGCCAGTAACATAACAATACATCTGTCAAAATCAGTTGCACCCTGAACAAGAGACACAAAAAGGAACCAATAATACTCAGAAATCCTAGCAGTATTTTCTACAATTCATAAGTCAAAGACTTTTTTTTAAGGCAATTACCCTTGAGAGTGCATTTATGTAATAAACGAGAGGCTAGGGAAACCCAATAAAATATGAAGCTATTTTTCAACTGGTAAGCTGACTTCTTCCAGTCAACAAAATGACATTCCAGTTTACTCATCTTGTTTCATTTGACAAAATTATTACAGCTACTTCTATGCCCAAATATGCATTTCATTCAGAGTATCCACCATATTTTATGTGAAATATTTGTATACACGACCCCCAAAATTTATTTTCAACTAATTTATGCAGCTATCTTTTCAAAATTCAGAGGTTTTATTTTTTTTTCACATTTTGCTAATGTGCTTATAAAGAATTCATTCACCAAGCGCATATGAATAAACATCGCATTCTGTACAAAGAATAATGTTAACTGAACAATTATTCCTTATTATATAGCTGAATGAATGTGCATGGTAAAAACATAACTGTGTCAAATACAAATAATATGTGTCCTATGCTTATTAGATTACAATAAATTAAGAAAAATTCCAATAAGACGGACTTTAAATGCTGACACATTTGGAGCAATGCAGTTATCTCTGAGTTAATGTATTGCTTAAGGGCAACTATGATAGTAATGATTTTATTTTAGATAAAGACTATTTTTGGAATTAGCTACCAAGAGGATTTTTTCCCATTAAAGGTTTAGCCTATGTTACTTCAGCCTACTAGTTCTTTTTTTCCCTTTTCTGCTATTGTTGTTATTACATTATAATGGTCATATTCATCTTCCGTGGCACCTAAAGCTTTTGTGCCTAGAATATTTCAATCAGCAAAATAAGGTAGTGAAAAACATATAAGACAATTGATGCCTAAAGCAATGATATACCGTTTTATCTCTTAAACTGAAGCCACTTGCCATTTTCTTCTCACTTTTACCTACTGTCTACTTGCTTCACAGGTACACAACTATGCAATTCAATGAATTCATCCAGTAAAAAATTTATTTAGCCCATCATGATTGAGGCATTGTGCCAGATGCTGGGATAAGAGAAGATTCAACAAACACGGCCACTGCCCTCGTGGTGCTTACAGTTAGTGAAAACAGACTATATTTAGCAAGTGAACAAATAAGTTCATAAAACCATTAGCGATTGTAACAGGCATCCCGATCGAGAGGAACAGAAGGCTGGCATCACTTAAGATAGTTGAGAAAGGGCTCTCAGTTCTCAGGTCAGAAACCTGAGGCAAAGGTGGATCCTAACCAGTAAACTTGCCACCCTACGGTCTTCAAGTCTGAAAACTTGTCCCCATAAACTAGGATTACTCTTGGAACACTAATTGGAGAGGCCTAGACATGTTCCCAATACTGCCCTTTTCACTGTCATAAAAGAAAGCTCTGAGAATTGCTGAGAAACTGCAGTGACAGGAAAATAATTTGATGCTCAGAAGTAGGAGTGAGATGGGCTCACCTCGAAAAAGGGTCCTGAAAGCAAGAAAGTGCAGAAGGACGGAAATGGACCACCTGGCTACAATCACATCACAGATTTCACGTGTATGTAAACAATACCCTTCAGGGAAAAAAAATACTAAGCATAATTCAGAATGTGAGTACATTATCTGTACAGGAAAACTTCAAGTATCATACACATAATATATAGATGCGAATTCTCATAAAATAAAAAAAATTCTGGATGATTCTTAACAGTATTATTTTGGATAGCTCACTTTTTAAATGTCACTTTTATAAAAAGTTATTTACACGAACACATCTGATATATAAAAAACATACAATTTTAAACAGTAATCACAAAATACTGACTTATGATGCATAAAGTTAATGATATAAAAACCTGAAAAAAATAATCTTTTGGGAGAGAGAGAAAGAGACAGACAGCATTTGAATTCTACATATGATCAGCACCTAGCTCTCCAAGACTGCTGGTCGGACAGACAGATATATGGTCTGTCTTGAAAGTGATCTTACCACTGTTAAGAAAAATTGGAAAAACTGGAAATAAAGCAGAGAAATAACTTCTCATCTTCTCAATGGCATACTTGAGCATTTTCTAACAGGTAAAGACTATTTAATTCTAGGTAAATTAATAAATTCTGATTTTACTATTTATTATTGATTAAGGCCAGATTCTGTAAAGTTACATGTTAATTTGTAGATTTTTGCCCAGTAGAGATGCAAATGACTTTGGTCTGGTAGAAAATATATCCCCAGTGGTTATGGTTTAATGCCCTTTTAGACATTAACACTTGGGTACCTACCTAGTAATATTACTCCAACATTTGTTCTTGGATTCCCATATATACTCAGTCTCTTGAATTTTCTTTGAGCTAGCTTTACCATCCTCCTGATTCCTTCATTAATGAATTAAATACATCTTTGATATGTGCATATTCTATGTTTGAATGAGTGTCATGTTTTTATGCTTTTGAAAATTTTACTTTAACATTACTAACTTAAAGAATATACTTGAACTTCACATCAATGACCAGGAAGGCAATATTTCAAGTCTTAGCCACCACCAGTGATGCTCAGGGCAAATTTATATTTGATATTCCACAAAGAATTCTCAGATTTTTGAAGTCTTAAAAAAGCACTGCCAATGCAAACACAGTGTCATAAAAAAAAGTTCAAGGTGATTCATAACAACATTTTTATATTGAACTAATCTATAGAAGATCTAATACGAGTGAATAAAATTAATAAACTTAATCCAACTCAATATTTGTTTAGAAACACTAAATTAAGCATCAAAAATAACATTAATATTTAAATTAATAGTCAATATCACATTTATTCCTATCTTTTGTCAAATATCTTTGGGGAAAGAATCTTTTGTACAGAGCTGAGTTGTATAAATAGGGAAAGCAGAGGTATCAGAGAATTGACTGTAGGAAAAATGAGAAATCTGAAGTTAACAAAGTTTGTAACAGTAAAAGACCTATAGTCCAAAGATGTGAGAGGAGACTTGTTGCTTGACTGAAAGGAAGAATTATTTTTCTAATTTTGTATTTGTTCATTGGTATGCTTGTTAACTGAGGTTATATTTTTAATGATTGGATTATTAAGATTAATAATGTGGCTCTGTCATACACTGGCTCACCATGAGGAGGGCATGAACTCCTATTTTCTAGTAACAAGTGGCAAATTGTTCTATTTTTAGTCTAGCCCCCTTTTTGGCCATTTGTAATAGTATATATTACTGTTTAGCCTACTGGTTAAGGCAGCTAGTCTGTGTGTGTTTGAATCCTCACTCTACCTTGGGCAAGTGGATTAGTTTCTACTATGGTTTGGATGTCGTTTGTCTCTGCCAAAACTCACACTGAAATTTGATCCTCAAAGTGGGGTGTTGGGAGGTGAGGCCTGGTGGGAGGTGTTTGGGTCTTGGGTGTACACCCCTCATGAATGGCTCGTTACTCTTCTCTTGGTCCTGAGTGAGTTCTCCCTGTCTTTAATGGTCTGGATTAGTTGGATAAAGCAGGCTGCACCTCAGGTTTTGCCTCTTTGCATGTGTCTGCTTCCCCTTTGATGTTCTCCACCATGTTTTGACCCAGCACAAAAGCCCTCCCGAGAAGCCCAGCAAATGCAGGCACTATGCTTCTTGAACTTCCCAATCTGCAGAACCACAAGCTCAATAAACCTCTTTTCTTTACCAATTACCCAGCCTCAGGTATTCTGTTACAGCAACACAAAACTGTCTGAGACAGTTTCCCATTATTGCTATAACAAGTAACCATAAACATAATCACTTATGATAATCTTACAACTATGGAACACAGGAGTCCTAAAATCAAGGTGTTAGCAGGAGCTGCTTTCCTTCTGTGGTCTCTAAAAAATAATCCCTTTCTTTGCCTTTTCTACCTTCTAGAGACCACTTAGCTCATGATACCTTCCTCCACGTGAGCAGTGTCATAGCATCTTCAAATCTCTCTCTCATTTCTACATTCATAGTCACGTCTCCTTCTCCGACTCTGATCCTACTCCACTTCCCTCTTACAAGGATCCTTGTAATTACATTGAGTCCACCTGGATAAACAAGATAATCTCCCCATCACAAGATCCTTACTTACACCCCCAAAGTGCTTTTACATATTTATAGTGTAAATAAATATGTTTACAATGTAAACATATTTACAGTTTCAGGGACTAAGATCTTTGGTGGGGCATTATTCTATCACAGCCCAGTTACTTAATCCTTGTCCCTGTTTCCTCATCTATAAAATGAGAATAATAATAGTCTATTCTTCATAGGATTGTTGTATGAATGATATCTGCATAGTTTTTAGAAGCTTGGCCACAATTAGCAATCAATAAATGTTAACAACTACTAATGCTAATGCTATTATTTATTGTTAGAATATTGGGCAGGAAAAGAGGTATAGCAAAAAACTGATTAATAAATACATTTGGTGTATTTATGACTCTTTAAAAAAATAATGAATTTCTGAAGTGCACAAGAAACCCTTAATTATCAATGTCATTGTCAGGTTATGCAGCAAGAATGATTTCGAGGCCATCTGTGGGTTCTGTGGCTTTTTCTCTGTCTGTCAGCTCCTGCCTGAGCTGACTCACCACAGCCACCGTCTGTGACCTGATCCCTCCTCAGTGAATACCTCCATCTCAAATCTTCTCATTTAGGGCGGAATCAAGGAAAGAAGAGAGTTACAGAGATTGCAGGCCCCACTGTCATATCAGTTCTTCCTGTGACCCCGGGTATGGTCTGCTTTATTTACACGATGCAGAAATACAATCTTCCATAGAATTAAGAGCTTTGCAATAGAAAATGTTCAAATGTATCTTTCAGGGAGTTGTGTCAGAAGTAGTATTGCTGAAACATGTATTCTTCCCTTCTGCCTACAGCACAAATTTATGGAGAGCTTTCTATGAACACAGTGGAAGACAGAGCAATGCATAAAAACAAAGAACGCTTTCTGTTTTTTCTAAAGAGCTTACAGTCAATTGGGGAAGACACACATCCCTGAGATGTGATTATTCATGCCTGTGCTTAGAGCTTCCTTTTCTGTATCAGGGCTGGGCCCCACGTGATTTCTAATATGTGTAGGAGAAGGAGTCGATCCGCTTCAGCCTCTGTGAAGGATTTCAACTAAATTGCAGAAATGCTTTAACTTCTTAAGCAGCAAACTGTTCTTCTGCCTCTGCATATTTCACATGCAAACACACTGCTCATTGTAATATCACCTACTTTACCTGTTATCTGCCCTTCGCCCCTGCATCCTCCACTTCCTCCAGAAGTTTGCGACCACTCAAATTTTGAGGGGTTGTCACTTGAAAAAGCAATGCCCTCCCCACCCGCCAAGTGGATTACTAAGAAAAATATCCAAGAGCATGATTTCTTAAATTGAGCTCCACTGTCCAGCCATATTATAATCAACTAAGAAGAATCTATCAGTATCTCCATAAACATTTAACATCCTGGGCTTGGCCTGATGTCCACCCAATTAGAATGTCTGGAATTCTAACCTGGAACCTGGGTATATGGGTCCCTGAGTAATTCTGAGGCAGGGGACAGCATGAAGGTTGTTTGACAGGAAGAACAAGTAGATTCCATAAACCTATTCTCTGAAAATAAATAACCTCACTGCATATTGAATTGTACCACGGAAAATGAATGTTTTATTTATTTATACGGTGGGTGGTACTTGTGGAAAGTTAGGAAGGTGGTAGAGATTTGTCCCTGAAAGATGTTTCAGGGATAAATTGGTTATTTGAGTTAAACTATAAATCCTGGTGTTATTGATGAGGTCAGATGACTAAAAAACTTAAAAGAGAAAAATTGGAATAGAAAATTCATGAACCGGAAAACCAATTTTTCAATAATAGAAGATTAACTTTATTTGAAGGTCATAAAAGGGACACCAGAGTGTTGTATTAATTCTTTGAGAATCACCCCAAAATATGAATAGAGCAAGAGTGCTACCTCCAAAGACCAGAGAAAAAATAATATAGATCTTTCATCAGCTGGAAAAAAGAGCTGTACACCAAACTCCTCCTGGTTAGACATCAAGTCAGCCTTAAGCACTAATCATACTGTTCCTTTATTTGAAAATTATTGCCCATGAATTACTAAACAAACAGAGGTCCAATTTTGACTTCTAAGAAACACAAGTCAGACTGAGTCACTGTTAAACTATTATATAGTGAAATATTAAAGCGACAGCATGATGTATGAGCACTTGAGATCTGCGTTACTGAACTGGGTTTTTAAAACAATGGAAAGGGGAGACTAAGCACTCCAGAAATCAACAGGAAATAGGTTGCACTATTTTTGCATAGTAGCATAAAAGAACACAGAATGATTTAAGGGACTCTTAAGTTTAAAACAACTAAAATTAATACAGTAAAAAGGAAGAAGGCACAGAAATCAAGAGCTGTATATAACCACAGGGAAAAGGTGACTTTACTACCGTGGTTTTAAATAGACTGAGTTAAGGTCAGCAACAACACGCCGGGAGGTTATGAGAACAAACGTGATCGCTGTCACTTAAATATCAATCTAAATTAACCTTTTCATAGATTTAAAATTAGTAACATCTACTATGTCAAGGACACTTGAATGCATCATTGGAGGATGTAAAGTTGTATTTCCATCTCTAATATTTATCTGTAACTTTTATAATGTCACGGAAGCCACTTAAACGCTGATTCTCAGTTTCCTTATTTGAAATATGTAAAGAATAATTCCAGCCTCTCATCCTACACAAAGACGCTGTAGGGATCAAGTGCAAGTATCAAGATGTCTCGACATTTATTATTTTGTATGGTATTATTATCATTTTCATAATATCAACATTTGGAATCTCATATGTTTATTTCAAAGATATCTCTCCTTTGAGCAATTGCTGCTGTGTGAATGTAATATATTTGTAATTTTTACATATTTATTTATTATTCAGCTTGCATCACAGCTAATCAGATTTTTTTCTCAATTCAACCATATAACAGAGAGCTATTGAACATAGACTGTGCCAAGTGCTAAGGTAGGAGCTGGTGTAATAGTGAACACATCTGTCTTCATGGATCCTGGTCTAATCTGAAGGAAAAGATGTCTAGCAAATCCTACTGTGTGTACAGATACCTTTACAAACCATAAGGGAAGTGTAAAAGGAAAGGACAGGGTTCTAGGAGAGTTTTGAAGAGAACAATTTAAATTAGGTTGGCGATCAGGAAAACTTCTCTAAGGAAGTGGTATTTAAGCTGAGTAGGTGACCACTGTGTAAACAGGGGACAGGAAAGAAGGAGAAAGTGGGAAAAGTCAGGGATGGGTATGAGAGAGAATGGGGTTAGTTGGGAGAGTGAGAAATGTTGTTGAGGGTTGGATGGTGATGGCAGGAAGCAAATGGATGTGGCCCACAGGGAGGTGGACCTTGTGAAGGCTTGGTTCCAGGTTTTGTTGGGACAAGTCTATTTTGGTTTTGTCCTTAGCCCTAGGATATAACAATTGGTCCTCAGGTGTAGTCTTTACTTCCAAGGCAATGCCCTTGTGGCATTTCAATGAAAGCCCAAGGCGCTTAACAAATCCCTCTAAATTGGCAGCACTTGAACTCCAAAGGTGGTCTTTCCAGCACTAGGTAGATGCTAAAATCTTCAGACCTTTAAACTCCCAGCTCCTGCTTTCTCCTAAGCTCCCTGGTAACTCATCTTGAGCATTAAAGTCCAGGAATCAGCCAAGGATTTGAGGGGAGTGTGTTTGCAGGATGAGGGGCCCTCCCTCTCTGACCTCCTTCTTTTAAATATTCGCTCTTTGATTTCTAGCCACTCTGGCAACCTTGAACTCTGACCTCTGTCCCCCCTCAGCCTGGTAAAATCTGGCTACATTTTGCTTATCCTTAGGAAAAAAGCAAGTTAAACGTGCATCTCCTGGAGTTCGCTCTTCTTTTTTCCATAATCAAGTCCTCTCGAGTTTCTGCCTATTTTTGAGTTGAACTTTAGAACTCTGAAGCAGGTTTTTAAAATATATTTTATCCAGCACTTATAGTTTTTATGGGCAGCAGGTTAGTCCAGTGAAGTCTACTCTGCCATAACTGGTATCAAAAAGCAAATCTTCTTTTTGTGAACTTTGATAGTTACTTTGATCCATTCATTTATTTGGTGGGGGGGCAAAATAAACATATTCTAATTCTATTATTCCTTTTTATTTATTATGTGAAATATTTCTTGAAAGAGAAATTCCTTCTCCTCTTCTACGTGATTACCTTGAGGTACAGATTACACAGGAAAAGTAGGATGAATGCTGGGTGTCCTTTCTTCATTTATTGAAGAAAATGAGGAGTTGGATCCTTAATGTCTCTCATAGGTGACCAATGGGGCTTTTAATTTTTATTATTATTATTATCATGAACCCATTCACTTAAACATATTTAACATATTTTCAAAACATGGCAGTTTTTATCCTTCTTGACGATAACACATTTCCATTTTTTGATCAGCGATAGCCTCCTCAATTGGCCCAGAATTATTTTGACGTGACCCTGATGGGTTTTCACAGTTTCCTTATTTTCCGGTATTATAATAGCTAACCTTATTTTAATTTTAATAGAACGTTACTTATCATCAAATTAGAATCTTAAGACTATAAACTTTGCAAAGTATTAGAGAATGTATCCTCTTAGATTTTAGGCCAGCCAGAATCTATTTTCCTTTTAAACTTTGACATAACATAGGATTCTTCAGCTACTGTATTTGCGGATAAATGATCTGAATGCAGGAACTGCCTAATACACCTCAGTCAGGCTTTTAGCAGTTAACATGAGGGAGTTGCTCAGTAAATAGATACTGAATTCAATTATAACTATTCTTTATAGTAAATCTAACAAACTTACTGCTTTTCATTTTTTCCCCCTAACCAGACATGTAGTATGAGGGATCAGGACCCTGAATGGAGAGAAGACTTTTATTAAGCATTCTTTCAGTGTTTTTTTTTTCCACCCAGGTGAATATCCATGCTTCTCATGCTACTTATATTTCTTATTTATATGTTTTCTAAAATCTATTGATGATAGTGTGTAATTCCAACTTTCAATATTTTTTGATCTTATAAAATATACATTCTTATTTTTAAAAAGTTAACGTGAGTTTTTAAAATTATTGACTTACGTCCCATTTATTAAATACCACCCACCATTTTCTCTTAAACAGTCTGCACTTAAGCAATTAAACACAATAGTCTGACACATCTGTGCATTTACCCTTGTGCAGTCTTCTCACTCGGTTTTCCCCGTGCTCTATTCCTGATCTCTAACACTTTGAATGTGCCTAAGAATGATGGGGAAAGCATTCCTGAGGCTCACCAAGCCTGCCTCCGTTCATCAGTTCATCTGTCCGGAAGACTAATAATAGAAAAAAGACATCTGGTTGCAACCCAGTGTAATGTGATTAGGGCAACCTGTTGTCAGGAGAAGAAAGGTTGTTCTACGAGTGGGTGGGAACATCCCTGATCTGAACGTGGGTATCAGGGAAGTTGTGAAAACCAGTAATTTCTATGTGGGGAAAAGAGAGGGAGTAAGAGACTTATCTAGGCAAAGGAATAAAGGCTGGATGTGTGGTGATTGCCGTAGGCATCGTGCAAATACCCTAAGGCTGGAAAAATCATGAAATCATAGCGCGTCAAAGAAACTGACATTAGTTCAGTGTGGCTTGACAGTTGGATGTTCTTATTCCATTGAGGATGAGGAAGAGAAGATCATGGATTGCAAAATGAGGGTGTTTATAAAGGAACTAGATATAAGGAATTTAGAAATTATACTAAGGACAATTGCCTCAGCAATTCATGTGCAATTAAAGAACATTATGTCCTGTTGTGTAATTGCCACTTCCTTAGGGCTTCTCAGATACACTCACTTCCACCCAGTTATTTTCCTTCCCCTGCCTTTGTTTACCTCTGTTTACTTTTCTTTGAGACATTCAGTAGAGTAATATTTCTTTATCATCAAATATTTTCTTTTCCTTTCTTTCTTCTACCAGTTATTTCTTTCCATACATCTCTTCTCTAGATTTATAAACACGTTCACCGCTGCCATGGCCAAGATATCTGAAATTTATGCTTTCTCTTTGATCCCATAAAATTTAGCTTCTATTTCTCTCATTACTCAGGAAACAACTTCAGGTTTACTGACATAAAAGTAGAACATGCTTTTTGATATGGATTTTCCATTCACTTGATGTTCCTTCATAACAAGTTATTGCTCTAACTTGCTGGGGTAGAGGGCAATAAAATTATGTGTCGTTCTCACAATAGCCATATTGCTGCAATCATCATGGGACTGGCTTGCATCTGTAACTTCAGCAAACACATGTATTAGGCACAAGGGGGGCCTGGTATAAAAATGTTTATACTACCCAAAAAATAGGATAAAAGACCTGCTTTTATTATGGTAGAAATGCACTCCCATTTTTCAAGATGTGAGTAGTTGTTCAAACATAGCATTTTATGCTTTTATCATTAACAGTGGTACAATAAGAGGAATACTTTATGATTTACTAATAATAATGATACTCATGTAACTTTTAATTCTGTGTCTTCAACCCAGAGGGTTTGGAGTTCCAAACTTCCATATTTCAAAGGCACTTGAACTCAATGAGTCAACAGTGGGATTAATTATCTCTTTTGTTCCCTCCCAGAACCTATTTATTCTCCAGTGCCCCACCCCAGTAAATGATACCACCTTCCAGATGGTTGTTCAAATGTGATAACTCAGTGTCCCCTCACATACAGTGACTGAGATCTCTTGATTCAATATTCTCAGAATAATTTGAATCTGTCTACCTCCCACTTCACTGACTGCTGTTCTGTAGTTTGGGGCTCCACTGCCACTTGCACAAACAAGAGCAAAAACCGCCTAATGAGCCGCTGTTTCCAGATTTAACCCTCCAACCTATGCCCCTCATTTCAGTCTGAATGACCATACTCAAATACAAAGGGACCATTCCACGATCCTCTTTCTTGTGCTTGACTGGGGCACACCACTTCTCTTATTTGGACTACCCTCTCAGCCTCCCGTGTGAAAATATCTGCAGGTTGGTTTCAAAACCTACTGTTATAAACTTTCTTATACTAATCTCAATTTATCAATCACTTTATCCCTTACACCCTGTGCTCATGCTACAATATTTTGCATTTAGCTTGTACTATTTTTCCAACTTTGCACATGCCCATCCTTTATCAAGAAAATATATATTATTTTAGAATTTCTTCCTATACCCAACACCTAGTAGAGTTCTCTTTTAGCAAGTGCCAATAAATACTTAAAAGGTGAATACATGTATGATTCATGGAGTTGTCAAGAGCACTGGCTTTGGAAAGTGACAGATCTGATTTTAAATCCTAGATCTAACACAGGTTGTGAAATCCTGGATAAAGTTCCTAATTTCTATAAGGTTCACTTTCTTCCATGTCAGGAGATAGGAAGCACCGCTCAGATGTGTACCACTTGAGTTACTCGTTCAGGCAAACCCACGTAAGAGTCACATCAACTTGGTGCAGGTGGGAAGGCACAGACAGGAAAGGCTGGTAGGTTGCATGCAATCCCCCAGGCCTTCTTCGGGCTCAGGAGAGACCTACTTCATTGAGTGTGGATGTCCTGTGACTGTGATCCAGGAAAGAGACCCTGCCACCCCCACACACTACTTTTCCTTTTTATAGGGACTGAGAGAGAATGGCCTTGTGCATCTGGAAAAAGCGCAATCAGATCTTGCATCTGTGCTACCCAAGGGAGTTGCAGACAAACTCTTGCAGCTTGTGCTGATGGCAACTGCAGCTCTTCCTTCTGAGGGTGGGAAAGCCAGTGGTCCCAGCTGTTTCTGTGCTAGGCAACCCAGACCAAGCTCTATGGCTCATTTGGAAGACAATTATGCTTTTCTCTTCTGACTCCTGCATAAAACAGTATTATTCGTGGAACTGCTTCACTGTATTTTTAGGACTAAATCAGACAATGCCTGTTCTTTATAGTCTCCATTCATATGAACTGTTCAATAAGTGATGGCTATATGGTATCATGCTTTAATAAATTAATATTTTGCAAGGCAGATGCTATGAATAAGCGGAGAATGTAAGCGTGACTATGGTGTAATTGAGGGATTAAAGGTAATTTAATCAAATACATTCCCATACAGTACTCACCCCCAACCCATTCTTGGGATATTTTCTGGCTATCTATGAGACTATTTTTCTATTAAGTTTATTACTTTTTCTCTTTTAATAGTAATTTAAAATTATACAACCATCATTTTACATTGACTGTAGTCATACCATTTTATCATATGTGTTTAAGTTTGAGTTTAAGATCATTTTAGCTTCTAGTACTGCTACTTCAGTACTGCTACTTCAATTATGGGTTCATATGGAAAGAAGACTGACTAAGTATGTGGCCAGCGTGCTCACCCCAAAGACAGCAAATGAAATCACAGCAAAAAGAATGTTCCACACAGTCACAGATCAACAAAATAGGGGAGATTTGGGTTGTCATTAGTTACATGGCAGCAGAGAACTCAAAGGAACCTGTACCATAGCAGTCACTACCATGTGGACATTGTAAGTGGCACTTTAGTTTCAGCAAAACAGCATCAATAGTCTTATTAAATTAATGTTGATTTTACATCCTACATTGAATGCATTTCAATCTATCGTCCATCATGTGGCATGAGTTTTGCTAAACTCCATGAACCAAAGACAAATAAGACTGACCATCCAGGTTCTGGTTTCCAGAATCTTAATTGGAGTAGGATTTTTTTTAAGGGATGATTTATTCAAACGTGATCACTGTAAAGCGAGCGGCTAACATGGAGCAGTTAAGCTGGATTGTTGAAGCCAAGAGAGCCTGCCGTTAAGCTGGGCAGATGGTGAGAAGTAAGCTGCCCACCGACTCAGCTCTGTGATCCAGCAGCTGGAGGGAGCGTGAGCATGGGCTTGAGTTGTGGAGTTTGGCAGACCTGGCTGCAAACCCAGCTCTGCTGCCTCCTACCTGTGTGGCTTCAGCAAGTCAACCTCTGTAAGCTTTAGCTTTCTCATTTACGAAGTGGGGAAATGGAATAGTTATCTAGTAATATTTATCTGTGCTATTTTGAGAAATTATAAACTGCTTACTATAGTACATATAACAAGCACACAAGCAAAATTTCCTATTTCTAGAGTTATAGAAATTAAGGCTATTAATATTAATATTAGTGCTATTGCCATTAATATTATATTAGTACTGTTATTATTCTATAGGCCTAAAGGGACCAAGTTTGTTGATTATGTTTGATGGTGGAGATGGGTACTGGGAACATCACTAAATATACAAGGAGACCCGTGTAATCCGTACAACATGGTCTCTCTGTCTGATACAGTCTAGACAACTTCAACAAGTCACTTGACCTCTTTATGACATGCTTTCCTTTTATGTAAATAAAGTGAACCAGAACCTAAGTGGGCTTCATCATAAAGTGATAGACTAAGGTTGAAAAAAAGCTTCATTGGTGAAAAAATAAATGTTCACTGGAGGAAAAATGATGTAGTGAAATTGAACAGTCCTGGGTTCCTTTCCAGATTTTTCCATGTATTAGTTGTGAGGCCCTGGGCAAATTACTGAATCTCCCCCAAACCTTAGACTGTTCATCTGGTAATTGGAGATAATATTAATTCATTGTTCTATAATGAAATAAAAGAATATCTAACAGGATGATGTGGCTTGAGGTAGACTATCAATAACTCTTAGGTCCCTTCCCCACAATAAGATATAATAAAATGCTTCGTTAAGAGGAGACTAAGTGAAATCTGTGGTTTCTATCTTTTTATGTGAAAGTATTTCAAACACATTTTATATTCTAGCAGAGGTCTTTACCTTTTCTACTAATTTATGCTGCAAGCATAGCATGTTTAAAAGTGAATTACATGGCATATTATTTTTAAGCTAGAGAAAAACATTTTTTTGGTTTCATAACAGATGACTGGTTCTACTAAATGGAACACTGTCTCTTTTATTAAATTCAGGGTGCCTAAATGAAACATCATTAAATGTAACCCATGAGGTGAAAGCTCTGTGAAAGCTCTAACATTTGAAAGTTAGGATACACTCCAGAATATTAGATTTGAATAAATGCATTAACATATATCTATAAATATTTATCTCTCTATATCTATAAAGTGCCTCCATCTGTGAATTATAATAAAATGTTGCAGTTGAACACTGAAGTCAATATTGGCATGTATAGGCACCAAATAAAAGCTTTCTGCAAAAATCATTCTTGTTTTTATATCTCTTTACATAGCTAAAAAGTCAATTTCACTTTACAGTTTGGCTTTTAAAACATCTCCTTCGATATCTGTTACTGTGTTGGATAAACAAACACTTACTATATGCACATCCAAACACCTCAATTCGCATTCCAATTCTGCCCTTGGGGTTCCATTCTAAAGGGATGAAGCGCAGAAATCTGGCTTTGATAGAAGGCTGGAGTCTATAGTACACAACACTGTCCGCGTTTGCATTTCCTGAAAAACCCTAGAAGAAAAGGGAAAGAAGGAAATCAATGTATCTGGAGAATATCTGTTTCAATTTGTCACCTATAATGTCTACGAGCAATGTATGATTTGCATTTATACTATGAAAAGTACTATTTTCTTTAAGAGAATCACATTAACAGTTAAGTCATAAGGTCTCTCCATAAGTCACAGAAGTGACTGCCGCCTAAACTTTTCTTTTTATTAAGAGTAGTTTAAATCCCACCATCCCCATTAAACCAACTGTCAACTACGATACCCTCAATAAAGATTTTTTCTGTAAAGCACAGATTAAACTTAAAAGTGTGCCATGTCTGTGGCCATTAACATCGTGAATAGCACAAAAAAATTGAGAAAATATTCTTCCAGTGTTGAAAAACTATTATCTGAGTCATTGAAGAAGTTTCTCCCATCACTGACGAACAAGGAACGTTACGACGTGTTTCAGTTGTTTCCCCTTTTCAACTCAGTCGTTCACATAAAGGAAAGTATCACCCAATATTCAAGTCAAAACTACACGCTGATAACAGGCTGCTAAACTTCATCCGTATATTGGCAGAGACACACGTTCCAAATCGTTGCGGGGAATTGGAAACAATAATAATCTGGAAAGACCTGTAATTAGACTTACAGACTTTAGAATCTGTAAATTAGAGAGGGCTTGGGAATGATGCTAAACTAGCACAGCCAAACTGCAGATGAGGAAGTTAAAGGTCAGAAAGAGGGAAACAAAACCTCTGGTGTTTGCAAAACCATTATACGGTAAAACCAGAAGGTATGTTTCTTCCACAATATCAGAATGCATCTTCCTAACACATAGCTCACCTGCAAAACCCACACACTCCAGCACCCAACTTCTCAGAAGCTTTTATTTTCTCCTGCACAACACACTGTAAGACTTTCCATATGGAGAAGTCGGCACGAAGCAGAGGTTGTTCTCAATAATTTACATTTCATTTTTACTTTTTCTTCTCCTCCCTCTCCTCTTCCTTCTCCTCTTATTCCTTCTTCTCTCCTTCCCTACTTCTTTCTTGAAAAATAAGGAATGATGCTATTGCACATGCAGGATCACGACAGGTCCCTTTACCATGACTGCATCAACAAATAAGGTCAACCTCACGTAGATTACACAAGGCAAAGGCGAACACATCGGGAACACCAATACCCAGGGAATCTGCTCATTTGCCTGCTTTTCTTTCTAATTTACACACATCCCTTTACTAGCATTTACCAAAACATTTTCTAATACATTAAAAAAAAAGATCAGGTGTTTTATGGTCAAATTAATTTGATTCCCCTTATCAATCAATCCTCTACCTCCTGCCCCCCCCACCCCACCAGTACCCCACATATCCAGTTTTCAGGCTCACACACCACAGGCACATCTGTGACGGCACCTCCAAATTATACCCCAAACCTGGGTATCTCACCTTCATCTCAACGATGATCTCCCAGTTCAACAGAGATCTCACCAGAACTACCTTGATAGCCTCTTCCTGGTCTTTTTTATTCTTTTTTCCCTGACACCAGCACCTCAACTACCACCTCCGATATCTTCCACTCTCAACAGACAGTATGATTTTTAAAGGTAGATTAAACTACGGCAGCCCCGTTGCTTTCTCTACCACTGAGAACAAAATCCAAACTCCTTATCCAAACACACACCATCATTGGCAATGTCCTCCATTATTCCTGAACCACATTGGACCTCCTTGAACAAGCCAAGCTCAGTCCTGCTTAGGGTCTTTGCACCAACAGTTGAGTCTGCTCTGAACGTTCTTCCCCCAGATCTTTGCACAACCAGCTCTTCTTGTCATTTCAGGACTTTGTTTAACGATTACCCCCTAAGACAGGCCCTTTTTGATCACAGTTTCTAAAGTAGTGTACCTGGCAGCCCCCATATCATATCTTCCTATTTTATTTTCTTCATGCATGCTATCAGGTTTCAAATTTATTCCTTTGTCTAGCAACCTTTCCTCAGTTTGCTATGAAGAATTTTTTTTTTTTACCATAACAGTTCATAAAGGCATGTGTGAATTTAAATGTTTCTTTCTCTTTTTAAAAATGATAAAAATTTTATTACATGAACTTCCTCTTAAAAGATTCTGAACTTTAGTGTATGTCAGAATTACCTGAGGTACTTTTTAGAAATGCACATTTCTGGGTTCTGCATCTCATGCACTAAATCTGTGAGCGGGGCCCTGGAATTTGTATTTCTAACCCAGGCTGTGCTAATTTCATGCTTTTGGTCTTCAGCTCACTCCTTAAACATTCTTCTGGTTGTGTGTAAATCCTGTCCTAATGGGTACAATGTACACTATCTGCGTGATGGGCACACTTACAACTTTGACTCAAGCGGTACAAAAGCAATCCATGTAACCAAAATATTTGTATCTCCATAATATTCTGGAATAAAAAAAATTTTTTTCAATAAATAAACAAACATTCTTCTGGCTTGTGGATAAATCCTGTCATTTTTCACTCCCTATTTTATCTCAAAATTTTTCAGAGAGGGAAAAAACTTTAGAAGATTTCACTAGGGCTAACCTCCAAAATAATCAGCACCTTAGTTTATTCAAGCTGGTATTAAAAAGTTTCATAAATTGAGTAGCTTATGAACAACAAAAATTTATTTCTTACAGTTCTGAAGGCTAGGAAACCCAAGATCAAGGTGCTGGCAGATTCATTGCCTGGTGAGGGCCCATTTCCTGATTCATAGAATGCCACCTTCTTGCTGTGTTCTCACAGCTTGGAAGGGTGAATGGGCTTCTTTGGGCCTCTTTTATAAGGAAACTAATCCCATTCTGAAGAGAGCCCTCTTGACCTAGTCACCTCCCCAAAGATCCCACTTCCTAATACCATCTCTTTAGGGGTTAAGATTCAACGTGTGAAGTTTGGGGGGGACACAAACATTCAGATCACAGCAAGTAGTGAATGAGTTCTATGTTATCAATGTAAATGTCTTCAACATGAAAGTTTGTGGCTGTGTCAGACACAGCAGAAATGTATTAGGCAGCTTTAATATTTGCATCAACCCTGTGAAGTAGTTATTTTTGGACCCACTTTACAACTGAGGAAAATGAAAATTATAGAGGTTATGTGCCTAAAGTCACACAGCTAGAAAGTGGCAGAGCAAGGATTTAATTCCAGGCTTTTCTGACTCCAAAGCCCATAATTTAGCTAAGCCATCAAAAGGCATCACTTCAACAGAACATGAAAGCAAACAACCTACCCTAGAGGAAATTTAATATTTTATCTGAAGCTTTTTTTTCCTTTTTATATTAGAAACCTTTTACATATTTCAGAATAATGCAACTTAGGTTATTGCTGAACTGGGACTCAAGCTCTACCAGTTGACTTTTATAGACAAAAAGATTATTCTATTAAACTTTACATTTTGTCAAAATTATTGGAGCTGAATAAAAATAAACAACAAATATTAAATAACCAATAAGACTCTTGCATATAAATAGTAACCTCCTAATAGACACAGAATATAAAGAAATACATCATCTTATTATCAAATATATGAAATATCTATAAGTAAACTTAAAGTTATGTGTCTTGTGCGACAAAAATCAGAAAACTTAATTGAACTTTTCTTTTCTTTTAGACTTGATGATTTTCAAACTCAATGAGGTGTTCATAGATGGTTTAAAAACGTATTCTAACTAAGATAATTGATGGAGTTAATGAATTAAAGTTTCTCACTGGATTTTAAGTATTTCCAAAGTGATTCTAAAGTTTATGAAGACACATAATAGTGCTAATTTCTTTTTAAAATATTAACTGAGCAACTCATGTATAAAAGCCAAGTGGTATAAAGGGAGTTGCCCATATGGTAATTCACAAGAAGCTCTAAAATGTCACTGTAATAAATCAGAAATATGGGACCAGTTATACATAGTTACATAGCAAACTCTGTAATTACATATAAGCCAATCCAGTGCCAGCCAAAATAAACAGGAGCACCAGTAGAAATTCAACACAACAAACAGACAGCCAAACATGAAAATCCCCTATTCATTACTGACCTCTCTTATTACAAGAATTTTAGTGATCTATGTGTGAACCACAAACAACCTGCTTCCAAGTACAACTCATTTTGACATAGTCAGTGACATGCAGATGCTAAATAAATTATAGCAAAATGCTGTCAAATAGAAATCACTTTCATATTTTAAGATGTCAGGTGTAAATCTTTAGTAAGTGTGCCTCCCAAAAGGTTGTCTAGCACAGAAAAGTATGAAGGAAAGGCAAAGAAAAATAAGAACTACTTAAAAGTGGGAAATTAGCTAGCATAAGCCCTGATAAAAATAACTTTCAAACACATGTTGAACAAGATATTGCAACTATATCTTAAAAAATTGATTTGATCTTGAATTTGAATGTAATTCATTTATTATAACAGAGAAATAGCAATGAGAATCCAGGAATCAAATTAGAATGTTAAGTTTTGATCTGTGTGTATAATAAACCTCAATTTTAAAAATAAAAGGGAATAGAATTTTATTAATATAAAATCAGTCTCTACCACCCTCCAGAAAATATTCAATATTTTAAAAATATTTATTTGAAGGGATATCAAATTATTGATAACAGTTCAGAGAGGCCCTATGTGTCAGTTGTTATACTAGAATCTATGGAGACATAAAGTTGTAAAATATACTGTCTAGGAGATTTTAGCATAGAAGGAGTTGAATTCTCGAGACAGGAATATAAAATGGCAAGAAAAGAAAAAGCATATGAAAGATGCGGCCTTGGCTGTAGTCCATAACTATTGTTGTAACACAGCAATAAGTTGTTATATGAGAGACACGTGGACAAGTCATAAAGATTTATATTAGGTTATTATATGTGCAATGTTGTGGAAGACTAAATTTTTATTGAGATAGAAAATAACTTTTAACCATAAAAAAATCGTACCATGGTGGTGCTCAATTAGGAAATTCTAAACAACCCTCCTTCTGGAATGAAACAAAGGAATTGAAGAGCTCAAAAGATAATAAAGTATTAAATGTCCAAGATCTAGGAGAGGAAGAAAACCCAGAGACACCCCTGCATTCGAGGCTCTATCTCTTCAGAGGAGACTAAAGCATTCCTGAAGAGGAGAAACAGAAGCTGAGTGGATGATTTTGCTAAACAGATTTCACAGCGTTAGGGACAACATTTTATTATAGTTCTAGATCCCTCAAAGATGCCAATACCTTATAGGCTTCCATAGGTTTTGTGTCAGAATATAGAGGAACTACAATTCAGGATAAAGGGAAAGCCAGAGATAGGCAATCCCTCATAAAGATTAAAGATCAGTTTCCCACCTTTTCAATCTGTGAAATTATAGGAAGGTAGTAAGAGAGGTTTAGTGATCCTTGTTGCTTACAGAAGTAAATGAAATCATACTCTGTAGAAAGGTAACTTTCTAGGCTTCAAATTACCAGTTCAGTTTTTGTTATACAATGTCTTATGCACAATAGAAAATAATAAGACAGGCAAACTTATAATCTTCAGTATATATACATATATATACACTGCTCATCTCAGAGTAGAGTAAAAACTCATCAGTCTACACTATACAACAAGAAAAAACTAAACAAGCTAAAAACCAATGACTTTTCTTAGACCAATCAGAGAATTGCACTTTCAAGGTGCTATGGAACGAATTGTGCCCCATCAAAATTCATATGTTGAAGCCCTAATCCCCAATGTGATGGTATTAAGAAATGGAGCCTTTGGGAAATAATTTGATTTAGATAAGGTCACAAGGATGGGGCCCCCATGAGGGAATTAGTACCCTTCTGAGAACAGGAAGAGAGATCAGACCTCTCTCGCTCTCTCCATCATGTGAGGACATAGCAGAAAGGCAGCTGTCTGCAAACCACAAAGAGGGTCCTAACCAGGAACTGAATTGTCCACTACCTTGATCTTGGACTTCCAAATCTTCAGAACTGTGAGGAATAAATGTCTGTTGTTTAAGCCACCCAGTCTATATAGTATTTTGTTATAGTAGCTCAAGCTAATACACATGGCAAATCACCACCCTGAAATCTAGAGGGACAAGATCATCCAAAGAGTCAGAGCTGAAATCTGTTTACTTGGAACAAAAGCCACTGACACCATAAACTACTAGGAACACTTATATGGTAATTTTGATGAATTGCTGGAGGCTAAGTGTGGACTAGCACGAGTGTGAGAAATTCCTGACCACAGTCTTGGAGGGCCCCATACTGCTGTGGGCTTTACCTCCAGGAACCCTTCCATGCCCTCTGTGAAAATAAGAAAGAGATTCCCTCCTGGCTGTGCCAGGAAGAGGGGAAAGATAATCATTGAGAAACATGTCCAGAGTTTTCTCCATAACAAAGGCCAACTCTCCTGAGGAGAAGACTTTGCCAGCGCTGACCCTAATTGGGGAAGCATAATCCTCCCACTCCAGCCTTTCTAGGCTTCTTGTCTCATGTAAGGGAAAAAAGTCAACAGGAGTCAGGGCTTCATGGAAATTGATTGGAAACTCAGTAGCCAGGAAATGAAGTAAGGGGCAGGGGGAAATGATCTATGCCACTAGAGAAACACTTGTGAGGGTCCCAGTTCTGAGACAAAGGCCCCCTGAAACATGGAAATTTAGCTGGAATATTATAGACTGTTGCCCTTCTCTGACATTATATCACCACACCAACAGGAGTCCAGCATAATAATAGTGGATAATAGTTGAAAGAACTACAAAACAAAAACTGTTTCTGAAGAGAATCCCAAAGTCAGAAGGGGAGACCAAAACAGGGGCACTAGATGAACTGGAATCATCTGACATCTACAGTACCTACAGCAAACATTAAACACAGCCCAATTCCTAGCCAGAGTAATATAATACCCATACTAGTGACATATTTACCTCAGTTTCTATTACCAGATACAACACATCCAGCTTTCAACAAGAAATTATTAATGCAAAGCATGCCAAAGGTAAAAAAAAAACCCCACAATCTGCAGAGACAAAACTGTAATTAGAACAAGACTCATATATGCCACTGATGTTGGAATTATCAGACCAGGATTTAAAACAACTATGATTAATATGCTAAGAGCGCCAATGGAAAACTATACAACATGCAAGAACAGATGAATAATGTAAACAGAGAGATGAAAGCTCTAAGAAAGTATCAAAAGGAAATGCTAGAAATAAAAAATACTATAACATATATGAAGAGTGCCCTTAGATGGGCACATCAATAGATCCAACACAACCAAAGAAAAATCAGTGAGCTTGAAGATAAAAAAAAAAATACAAACTTCCCAAACTGTAATGCAAAAAGGAAAACAAAAAAGTAGAAGAGAACATCCAAGAACTGTGTGACAATTACAAAAGTTGCAACATATGCATAAGTGGAATACCAGAAAGAGGGAAAAAATAAAAGAGAATGGAACAAAGAAATATTTGAAGTAAAAATGGCCAATAACTTTTAAAAATAAATGACAGACACCAAATTATAGATCCAGAATGCTTAGAGATTAACAATCAGGTTAAAAGCCAAAATAAAAACTACACTAAGTCATATCATATTCAAACTACAGAAAATGAAAGACAGAAGTAACATTTTGGAAGAAACCAGGTGTAGGGACACCTTACTGATAGAGAAGCAAAGATAAAAATTACCTTGGACTTCTCCTCAGAAAACATGCAAGCAAGAAGAGAATGGAGTTAAATATTTAAAGTAAGAAGTAAAAATAAATATAGAACTCTATATCCAGAGAAATTATCCTTCAAAAGTGAAGGAGAGATAAAGACTTTCTCAAGCAAACAAAAACTAAGAGAATGCATTGCCAGCATACGTGCTCTGTAAGAAATGTTAAAAGAAGTTCTTTAGACAAAAGAAAAGTTATATAGGTCAGAGATGTGGATCTACATTAAGAAAGGAAGAACATTTGAGAAGGAATAAAAGAAGGTAAAATAGAATCATTTATTTTTCTTTTAGTTAATCTAATCTTTAGTTAAAAGATAAATGTTTAAAGTAATAACAGTAATAATGTATTGAGTACTTACCACATATGGATAAATTATATGAACTTTTTCTTTAATTGCACATGAATATTGTATTGATTTAAATTACAAATGAATGTTGCAAGGGACAGGAGGGAGAAGCTGGGAACACTCTGTTACAAGATACCTGCTCTATATATTAAGTAGTATAGTGTGATTTGAAAATGAATTTTCATTAGTCAGGAGCAGTCACTGAAATTTTTTAAGTATAATTTATATAGTAAGAGAGGAGATAAAATAGAATCATACAAAATGCTCAATTAAAATCAGATAAGGCATTTAAAAAGAGAGGCAAGAAACAACTAATAAATGCAACAAATAGAAAACAGTTATAAACATGATAGATATTAATTCAAGTATGTCAACAATCACTTGAAAAGTGAATGATCTACATATGCCAATTAAAATAGAGATTGTCAGAGTATAAAGAAAGTCCAGGCCCAGCTACATGTTGTCTACAAGAAATCCACTTTAAATATAAGACTAAGATACATTAAAAGTAAAGGGATGAAGAAAGTTATACCATACTAACTAACTAACACTAATCCAAAAAAAAAAAAAAAAAAAAAAGCTGGAGGAGCTATATTAATTCCAGACAAAGAAGCCTGCAGAACACAAAAGATAATCAGGGATAGAGAGAAACATTGCCTAACAACAAAGTGGTCAATTTTCCAAGGTGATGTAACAGTCCTAAATATATATGCATCTAACAACAAAAAGTTTTGAAATACATGACGCAAATGCTGACAGAACTGCAAGGAGAAATAGATAAACCCATTATTATTGTTGGAGTAACTGATATATCAAGGAGGCAGAAAAATAGTAAGAATATGGGAAATCTGAACACCCTCATCAACTGGATTTAATGGACATTTTTAGAATATTTCATCCAACAACAGCAGAAACATTCTTCTCAAGCTCACATGGGGCATTCTCCAAGATAGACTGCATTACGGGTCATAAAACATATCCTTACAAACTTAAAAGAAGAGAAATCATACAAAGTATGTTCTTAGGCCACCACGGATTTAAACTATAAATCAATAAGAGAAAGATAGCTAATGACCCTTTGAATGTCTGCAGTATTAGTTTTAATGCCTCCTGTTTTATCCCTGATTTTATTTATATGGGTCCTCTTTTTTTCTTAAGAAAGTCCATAAATAACTGAAAATAATCCTAGATAAAATCACAAGTCTCTTGTGAAATTATATAAAAAATTTGTATCTATATGAAAATGAAAATATAACTTATCAAAATGTTCAGAATATAGCAAAAGCAATGTTTAAGTAAAATTTGTAGCATTAAATGTGCACATTAGGAAAAAAACAAAGATCTAAATAAATAACCTAAGTTTCCATCTTAGGTTATTAAAGAATGCAGAGCAATTTAAGTCTAAAGTAAGTAGAAGAAAAGAACTAAAAAATTAGAGCATAAATTAATAAAACTGAAAATTGGATAATATTAGGGAAAATCAACAAAACCAAAAGTTTTATTCTTGAAAAATTTGCTAAGATTGACAAATCTCTAGTTCTTCTATCCAAAAATAAGTAAATAAATATATAAAACAGACAGAGAAAGAGAAGACCCGAATTATCCATAAACAATGAAAGTCACCAATATTGAGCACATGGATATCCATAGAATGACCTAAGAATAGAAGTTAAGATATTAGAAAATAACACAGTAAATTAAAATCAAGAATGCAAAAGATTGAAAACTAAGAATAAAAAAACAAAAATGAAGTAAATGATAAAAATAAATCAGAGTCAAAAAAACACATAAGTCGGTTTTTGGCAAGGACATTTAAATTAATGAAACCTGGAATGGGGAGCCATCATCACTCTCCTCAAACAAAACAAAGGCCAACCCAGAATTCTGTATCCTGCCAAACTAAGCTTCTTATATGAGGGAGAAATAAAGACTTTTCCAGGCAAACAATCACTGATAGAATTTGCAAAGTCCAGACCGGCCTTGCAAGAAGTGCTTAGACCTACATCGTACACTAACCAGCACAACAGACACCCACCAATGTAAAACTACCCTAAGCTAAAAATCCAGAACCCAGATTCCACAATGACGCAAGAAGTAAATCAGAACAAGAGACTACCCAACAGAATAAACAGAAATCTACCCCAAATATCAATTCTTTCAATAAATGTGAATGGCTTGAATTGCCCATTGAAGAGACAAAGGCTGGCTGAATGGATTAAAAAATACAAGCCAAGTATCTGTTGTCTCCAGGAAACACACCTTACACACAAAGACGCATTCAGACTCAAGGTGAAAGGATGGAATACAATTTTCCAGGCTAATGGAAACCAAAAGAAATCTGGAGTAGCCATCCTTACTTCAGATGATATAAACTTTAAAGCAACAAAAGTAAAGAAGGACAAAAATGGACACTATATAGTGGTGAAAGGAAAAATCTTACAAGAGGATTTAACAATCCTAAACATTTATGCACCCAACACAGGAGCGCCCAGATACATAAAGCAAATACTGCTTGATCTAGACAACATAATAAACAGCAATGCCATAATAGCAGGGGACTTCAACACCCCACTGACGGAACAGGACAGATCCTCCAAACAGAAAATAAGCAAAGAAACAATGGACCTAAACACGACTCTAGAACACTTGGGCCTAACAGACACCTACAGAACACTCAACCCAAATAACACTGAATATACATTCTTCTCATCAGCTCATGAAACTTTCTCTAAAATTGATCACATCCTAGGCCACAAAACAGATCTAAACAAATTCAAAAAAATAGAAATCATACCATGTATCTTTTCAGACCACAGCGGAATAAAAATAGAAATCAATTCCAACAGAAACTCACATCTTCATCCAAAAACATAGAAATTAAACAATCTGTTGCTGAATGACTATTGGGTCAAGGAGGAGATTCAAATGGAAATCAAAAGATTCTTCTAACTAAATGATAATGGGGACACAAGTTATCAAAATCTGTGGGATACAGCAAAAGCAGTCCTGAGAGGAAAACTTATCGCCTTAAATGCCCACATCCAAAAGACAGAAAGGTCACAAATCAGTAAACTAATGAATCATCTCAAGGAAATGGAAAAGGAAGAGCAAAGCAATCCTAAAGCCAGCAGAAGAAAAGAAATAACCAAGATCAGAGCAGAATTAAATGCAATTGAGAATAAAAGAACAATACATAAGATCAATAAAACAAAAAGTTGGCTCTTTGAAAAGATAAACAAAATAGGCCACTTGCCAGGTTGACCAGAAGCAGAAAGGAAAGGACTCTAACAAGCTCAATTAGAAATGAAAAAGGAGAGGTCACGACCGATATCATACAAATACAAAACGTCATCTTCGAATACTACAAAAATCTCTATGCCCAAAAACATGAAAACGTGGAGGAAATGGACAAATTCTTAGAAACATACTACCTCCCTAGGCTCAACCAGGAAGAAACAGAATTTCTAAACAGACCAATATCAATCACCGAAATTGAAGCAGTAATAAAAAATCTTCCAACAAAAAACAGTCCTGGACCAGATGGGTTCACACCTGAATTCTACCAAGCCTACAAAGAAGAACTGGTGCCTATACTGCAGAAATTATTTGAAAATATCCAGAAGGATGGAATCCTCCCAAACTCATTCTACGAAGCCAATATCACCTTGAAACCAAAGCCAGGAAAGGACACAAGAAAAGAAAACTACAGACCAATATCCCTTTTGAATATAGATGCAAAAATTATCAGTAAAATCCTAGCAAACCGAATTCAAAGGTACATCAAAAAAATCATCCATCACAATCAGGTGGGCTTCATCCCCGAGATGCAGGGATGGTTCAACATATGCAAATCTATAAATGTAATTCACCATATAAATAAAAGCAAGAACAAAGATTATATGATCCTTTCAATAGATGCAGAAAAGGCTTTTGACAAAATCCAGCATCCTTTTATGGTAAGAACTCTTAACAATATAGGCATAGATGGCTCATACCTTGAAACTATTAAAGCCATATATGATAAACCCACAGTCAATATCATACTGAATGGGGAAAAATTGAAAGCATTCCCCCTTAAAACTGGAACTAGACAAGGTTGCCCACTATCTCCACTTCTATTCAACATAGTGCTGGAAGTCCTGGCCAGAGCAATCAGACAAGAGAGAGGAATCAGGTGTGTCCAAATGGGGGCAGAAGAGGTCAAACTTTCACTATTCGCAGATGATATGATATTATATCTAGAAAACCCCAAAGATTCAACCAAGAGATTACTGGAATTGATAAATGAATTCAGCAAAGTCTCAGGATACAAAATCAATGCACACAAATCCATAGCCTTCATATATGCTAATAACAATCAAGCCAAGAAACAAATTAAAGATGCAATACCATTCACAATAGCACCAAAGAAAATTAAATGTTTAGGAACATATCTAACTAGGGAGGTGAAAGACCTATATAGAGAGAATTACAAAATGCTGAGAAAAGAAACTGCAGAGGATGTAAACAGATGGAAAACCCTACCATGCTCTTGGATAGGCAGAATCCACATTGTAAAAATGTCTTTGCTACCTACAGTGATTTACAGAATCAATGCAATCCCTATCAAAATACCAACATCATTTTTTGCTAATCTAGAAAAAATAATTCTATGCTTCATGTGGAACCAGAGAAGACCCCATCTAGCCAAAGCAATCCTAAGCAAAAAGAACAAATTGGGAGGCTTCTATCTACCAGACTTCAAACTATACTACCAGGCTATAGTAACCAAAACAGCATGGTACTGGCACAAGAACAAAGACATAGACCAATGGAACAGGACTGAGAACCCAAATATAAAACCAACCTCATACGGTCATCTGATCTTTGACAAATTCCACAAAAACGTACACTGGGGAAAAGATTCCCTATTCAACAAATGGTGCTGGGAAAACTGGATGGCCATATGTAGAAGACTGAAACTGGACCCACACCTCTCACCTCTCACAAAAATCAACTCACGATGGATAACAGATTTAAACCTAAGACGTGAAGCCATAAGAATTCTCGAAGAAAACGTTGGAAAAACTCTCACGGACGTTGGCCTAGGCAAAGAATTTATGAAGAAGACCCCCAAAGCAATCACAGCAGCAACAAAAATAAATAAATGGGATAGGATCAAATTAAAAACCTTCTGCACAGCCAAGGAAACTATCACTAGAGTGAACAGACAAACTACAGAATGGGAGAAAATATTTGCATGCTACACTTCTGATAAAGGGCTGATAACTAGAATCTATACAGAACTTAGGAAAATCAACAAGAAAAAATCAAACAACCCCACTAAAAAATGGGCAAAGGACATGAAAAGAAACTTTTCAAAAGAAGACAGAATAATGGCCAACAAGCATATAAAAAATTGCTCAACTTCTCTAATCATCAGGGACATGCAAATCAAAACCACAATGAGATATCACTTAACTCCAGTGAGATTGGCTCATATCAAAAAGTCCCAAAACAACAAATGTTGGCGGGGATGTGGACAGATAGGAACACTCATACACTGCTGGTGGGACTGCAAATTAGTACAACCTCTATGGAAAGTAATATGGAGATACCTCAAAGAATTAAAAGTAGAATTACTATTTGATCCAGCAATCCCACTACTGGGTATTTATCCAAAGGAAAAAAAGGCATTCTATAATAAAGACATCTGCACTTGAATGTTTATAGCAGCACAATTCACAATTGCAAAAATGTGGAAACAACCCAGGTGCCCACCAATACACGAGTGGATTAATAAAATGTGGTATATGTATACCATGGAGTATTACTCAGCAATAAAAAACAATGGTGAATTAACATATCTGGTATTATCCTGGTTGGAGCTAGAGCCCATTCTTAGAAGCGAAGTGTCACGAGAATGGAAAAACAAGCACCACCGGTACTCACCATCAAACTGGTACTAACTGATCAACACTTACGTCACACAGGGCAATAATATTCATCAGGGGGCAGGCGGGCGGGAGGGGGGTGGAGGGGATGGGAAAAACTCTCACTGAATGGATGCGGGGAGCATAGTTTGGAGGATGTCCACGATTGTAGCTCTGACATGGGCAGTGCATGGGCAATATATATAGCCAAAGTGTTGTACTCCCATAATATTCTGAAATAAAAATAAATAATTAATTAATTAATTAATTAATGAAACCCTAGCTAGGATTGATCCAGGTAAGGAAAAAAGAAGAGACACAAATAAACAATATTGGGAATGCAAAAGAGCATCTTACTATCATCCTACACACATTAGAATGATAATCAGGATTTTTTGAATGGCTTTATGTCAATAAATTTACAAATTTAGATGAAATGAACAAGTTCCCAGCAAATGCCAACTTACCAAAATAGATGAGAATAGGAAAATCGGAATTGCCTACATCTGTTAGAGAAATTAAATATATAATTTAGAAAACATATCCACACAGAAAATTCCAGGCCCTGATGTCTTCCCCTGTGAATTCTTCTAAACATTTAAGGACAAAATAACACTGATCTTAAACAAGCACCTTCAAAGAGTAGAAAAACAGAGAATGCTTCCCACCCCGTTTTGTGAGGCTGGCATAACCTTGATATTACAATCTGACAAGGGGCTGGGTGTGGTGGCTCATACCTATAATCCTAGCGCTTTGGGAGGCTAAGATGGGAGGACTACTTGAGGCTGGGAGTTAGAGACCAGCCTGGGCAACATAGCGAGACCCCACCTCTACAAAAAATTACAAAATAAAAAAATTAGCCTGACATGGTAGTGAGCACGTGCAGTCCCAGTTACTCTGGAGGCTGAGGCAGGAGGATCACTTGAGCCCAGGCGTTCGAGGTTACAGTGAGCTATAATCATGCCACTGCACTCCAGCCTGGGTGACAGAGTGAGACCCTGTCTCTTAAAAAAAAGAAAAATATCACAAGGGATTTGCAAGAAGGAAAATAAAAACCAAACCAATATTACTCATGAACTTAGATCCAAAAATCCTTTAAAAATAGTTACAGAATAATTGTAAAATATAGAAAAAAAGATAATAAATCATGTCTCAAGTTTATTTCAGGAATGCAAGGCTTGCATAATATTTAAAAATCATTCAATGTAATTCATCGCACTAAAGAATATCTGGTCTTTTCAACAAATACAGAAAACATCTGATAAAATTTAATATCTCCACATGATTAAAACTCTTAGCCAAGGAGGGAATTTCTAAATCCGTAAAGAGTATCTACAAAAACCTTAGAGCAAACATCACATGTAAGAGGAAATGCTGAGAGCTACTTGGAGTTTATGAATGACACAAGTATGTTCTGTATAGACAGACACTTTCCTTCAACATGTAGTGAAATTCTAATGAGTGCAATAAGGTAAGAGAAACATTTAACAGGTGATGGTATTGGAAAGGAAGAAACAAAACCACCTTTATTTTTAGGTTGCATGATTGTGCATGTAGAAAATTTTGAAAAATCTTTAGAGTTAGTGTGGCAAGTCTGCTGGATAGAGTCTCTTGAATGATTAACATAATACACAACAGAAGGAACTTTTATTAATGACACTATACATCCCTAACTATTATACCATGAAAATCTATACTATTACTAATAGAAATGACAAATTTAGAGAAATTAAAGCTTATGCGGAGATTAATTGAAAATAGTCAATACCATATATAGATCAATCAATATAGAGTGTATATGTGCGTGCGTGTGCAAATTACAAGCTAGTAATAAATTTTATGTGGAAATCTAAAGGAACAGGAATCACCAAGATACTCCGGAAGAAAAACAAAGTTGTAGGATTTTGTTTTACTGGATATTACATCTCATAATGCTACAAAAAATAAGAGAATGTCATATTTGCAGAAGGCTTCTTAAACGGACCGTTGGAATAGAATAGAGAATCTGGAAACAGATTCAACATATATGGAGAGTAGATTTTCGACAATATTGCCATGTAGAGCAGTGGGGAGAAAAATAACTCCTTTAAATACATGGCGCTGTGTCAATTGGATATCTACATTGGAAAAAAAAGAAAAGAAAGAAACAACTGTTAAAAGAACCATATGCACAAGTGAATTCCAGGAAGACTGTAGACACACATGTAAAATGAAAAACAACAAAGTCACTAGAAGATAACATAGCTGAATATCTTCATGATTTTGAGGAGTACAAAGATTTCTTAACCATAAAAGTAAATAAATAAGTCAGAATGGATTAAGAACTTCTGTCCATCTAAAGATGTTGTAACGGAAAGAGAAGGCACAGAATGGTAGGACCTATTTCTCAGTGTATTATTATCTAGAATATATAAAGAACTACAAAGTAATAAGAAAAAGAGAGACAAAAGAAATATCTAAGTGACTAACAAATCTATAAAATAGTTTCTAACCTCATTAGTTATGGGGCAATGCAAATTAAAACCACAGTGTGAGAGTTCTGCACACCAACCAGAATAGCTAAAACTGAGGTAAACAATAAAAAGTTACAACAAAAGAAAATTAGTGTAATTTCCATAAAAATCATTTTTCATTTTCTACTAAGGTAAAACATACACACTTTTTAGGAGTTGGCAATTCTACTCTTAAAAATAATGTACCCAACAGAAAACCAGGCAGTTTAGCAGGTACCAAAAGATCTGTACATGAATCTTTTTGGAAGTATTATTCACAATAGTCCCAAAGTACAGTTCAAATGTCCAATTGTAGAATGGATTAATAAAAACCTGGGATATATTCATATATTGAAATGTGTTAAAGTTATGAAAATAAATCATTTATGTCATTTACAACAACATGGATGCTTTTCACACGCATCATGTTAACCCAAGGAGCCAGATGGAAAAAAAGTTCATATTGTATGATTCCTTTTGTATATAATTCAAAACAGGCAAAACTAATCTATGGCAACAGAATTCATGATAGTGATTATTTGGTGGAAAGAGGAGGGTAGTACAAGGGCATTGAAAAGAAGTGTTTGAGATGCTGTAATATTCTTGGCATAGGTAATATTTACGTAGGTGTGTTCACTTTCTGATAATTCAATAAGCTATATACATATATGCTGTTTGTCTTTTCCTGGATATGTATTGTACTTTATTATAAAAAGTTAAGTGAAAATAATCATGCTAACTATGAAAAAGAAATAGGTCCTTGACACTTTAAAAGACAGTTCAGTGAAGACAATCACGATTCAAATTTTACATGTATTTATCTAAAAGCAAGAAGAGAAGATTTTGAAGAATACCTCATTAAAATTCTATTTTTCACTTTTGTGCTTTTCTATAGATCATTAAGAACACCATGAGAAATACCTTTCAACTCCGGATTTTAGATATCATATAATTTATCATGCATTATACCATAAATAGCTCCATTAGCATCTTTCATTTTACCATTAATATTACAAAGAATAATGGCATTCTTATGACCATTACCATTAAAATAACTATTGTTCAGTGCTGAAAGAAAATTACTAAGTTGCCCATTAGGGATATTATAAAATTTAAAGTAAATTATTCACTTACCTGTACATTCTACTAATGTTTTTATATAGTCATTCTAATACATTAATTAGTCTTCAAACCACTTCAAAATGTCATTTATCTATTAAACGAATTGCTAATTGTTTTCCCAAGTGGGAATCTAAATACGTGTCTTAGAAAAAGACTCAAAATCAACCAATTTTTTCAAACAAATTAAAATATCTACTTTATTATACCTATTTTGAAAAATTGGAATGTTTAAAAAGTTTGGATAGAGTTCAATTAGCCCTTATTCTTTCTTGTAGTTTTAGAATTGATGACTCTTATTTTGGCCTCTGAAGCTATACATTACTTTAATATATATATCAATTACATCATTAATGTATATTGTATGTACATTAATGTATATTTTATACTGCAATATAGATTGTGATGTACAATGAATATTACATACATTATTTAACCGAGGACCACTGTATCTTTATTTAGATCCTAACCTACATTTCCATGGAAGCTAGGCACTAGGAGAAGCTCAGTACTCTCTGAGGTGTACCTAATTATAACATTGAGACTTACCAGATACAAAGATTAATGGTCTCTATAGTATTCTTTTTAAAGTTGCTGCCAACTTTAAATTTTACCAAATATTTTTAGAACACACAGACAAAAATACAATGCTGTATTATTTTGGGTTGTTTGACCTTCAGATTGTGTACAATTTCATCACATAATTAAAGTTTAATTACATAGCAAGTCAAAAGAGAGACCACTTTATTTAGTAATAATGTAATCAGGGAGTAAAAACGTACAGGCTTTCTTAACCTATTCTTCACAAAGAGACAAACTCATCTATCCTCCGGGAGCAGAGGGTGAATAAATGCATGCAGCAGACACTGGGTTAGAGAGACTGGTGCAAACTTTTTATTTCAATCAATAATAACACCTGCCCACTTGCATTGCCTTTTGAAACACTGCCAGATGTAACAAAACAACAAAACAAACCAGCAAATGGCTCACATACCCATGGGTATCTTTATACAGATAAACGGAACAAAGAACACAGGAAACTTAAATGCTTTCATGCATGTACTCTACTTTTAATGTTAGGATGTCTGAAATTTGGGAAATATCTCCTCTACTCAACACAGATGACACACATTCATTTATTTCATGCTCAAACAAATATCTTCTTTATCTTTGTAAGCAACTTTCTCCAAGCACCAACAATCATTATTCCAACAACAAGTGAAACATTAAAACTGTCTTCACCCCCTCTCCATAAAGAAAAGTTAAGGATGCCCATCCAAACCTTTGAACTGAAGACTTTAGTGTGACCTGGAAAAAAAAACAAAAAAACAAGACAATCCTGGCTCTTAATAGATGGGGATCTATTGCTTAACAGCTGGAAAAATTTGAATCAGATAGATTCTTAAGCCTCACTTTCTTCATCTATAAATTGGAGATAGGAACACTTACTTCCAAAGTTTGATGTCCGAATTAAGTAAGATAAAGACATTAACATCTACCTACTTCATAAGAAGCCTCAATAATGTGCAGTTGTGGTGGTTGTGTTGTGTAGTGATTAAGTCTTCACAGATGGCACACTATCACAGACAGCTTATTAGCATGACTCTAAATTGCATTATTTGAGTTTAACATCCGAGTTGCCCAGCTAGACAGTAAAAAGAGAAATAGCAACTCCTCTAAATGTACTTTGATCAAAGTGACAACTCCCTTTGGGAAATAAAGCAAATAAAGCCAAATACTTATTTGAATGCAGCTGATAATATTTTTAACCTCAAGACAAAAGCTATTAAGCAAGTACTTCCTAGGAAAGTTACTCAAACAAAAATAGTTTTAATATCTTTAATGCAGAGTTTTATTTTCTTTTTGACTAGTTTGCTTTTGCATGCAATTTTTGGAAATTATACTTTAGTCAGTGTAATTACAGCACCATGCAGCAAAAGAGGTTCCTAAATATCCATATTGTTCTGTTTCAATGCAACCAAGATTGGTTTATTAACATTTGAAAAAATGTTACAAAGGTACATAATCAATCAGTTTAAACATAGATAACTTTTATAGATATTTGGATGCATCCTCAGTTTATAAAACATATTACATTTGATTTTAATGATAGTGTATAAGTATTTTAATTTAAACTCTGATTATCTGAATTTTAAGAAACTATATTATTCCTAATATATAGAATAACCATAGTATTCCCATAAGGAACCAGATAAAATAAACGCCTGGATGCTATCTACAGATAAAGAAGTTAAAATGAACAAATCTAAGAGCAAACTTTTTAGCATTCCAGTGACACAGTTTTGGGGTTTATTATTTTACACTTAAATGATGTAAGTATCTTAATGCCACATGTAGTATAAAGTCTATTGCTCCATACATTCAAATTTTCCTTTGAACTCTTCTAGAACAGTCACAAATTCTTAAGCCACAAATGTAACAATAATGAATAAAGGAATAACAGACACAATGACCTATTTTGGCTTTGTTCCCTCAGGTCTGAAAATCTTGGCTCTTTAAGAATAAGAATAAGCATCCTCTCTGAACACATGCACCTTCAGCAATTCCTCACGGACTCAAATCTTGATTGCCCGGCAAATAGTGGATGAGGTAACAATGTACAGAGTACACATTCAGAGAATGGGCTGTGAAATCAACAGTCCTTACTATGAAACTCTCTTTATGTCTTATTATATTGAGGTCTTTGGAAAGTTATGGTATTTATTTATACAATAGGAACACAATGCAGTTTTTCAGTTAACTATTGAAAATTTGAAAAAACCAACTGGATATTTGATGATGTAAATGCATTATTGTTAATTTCTTTAGGTTCTATTTTTTTTTAAAGTTCTTACCTTGCACTCAAATATTTTAGGATGAAAAGCTAGGATGTTGGCGATGTGCTTCAAAATTATGCAGAGGGTGAGCAATGCATGAACAAGATGCATGGGGCAGGACTGGCCATGGGTTGATGGTTGTTGGGGCCCGGGAATGAATACAAGGGGATTCATTTTGACATTCTGATTACTCATGTGTTTGCAGTGAACTTGGGTGGTAGTTGTTTTGAACATTAATTGAATTAGTATATGCAAGGAGCTTAGTATATTTACAAGCTAATATTTCCCTTTATAACATTTCTTTACTTATCACAGGTGCAGGCATACATTGGAGATATTGTGGATTTGGTTCCAGACTACCACAATAAAGTGAATATTACAATGAAATGAATATTGCAATAAAGTGAGTCACATAAATTTTTTTCCTATATAACAATTATCTTTACACTCTACTATAGTCTCTTAAGTGTGCAATAGCTAAAAACACAATGTATATGCCTAAATTTTAAAAAGTACTTTATTGCTAAAAAATTTTGATGATCATCTGAGCCTCCAGCAAGTCATAATCTTTTTGCTGGTAGAGGGTCTTGCCTCAATGTGGATGGCTGCTGACTGATCAGGGTGGTGGTTGCTGAAGGTTAGGGTGGCTGCGGCAATTTGTTAAAATAAGACAACAATGAAGCTTGCCACATCTATTGACTCCTTTCATGAAAAATGTTTTTATAGCATCTGATGGTGTTTGACAGCATTTTACCCACAGTAGAACGTCTTTCAGAATTGGAATCAATCCATGCCAACATTTGTTGTTTTGGGACTTTTTGATATAAGCCATTCTCACTAAAGTTAAGTGGTATCTCATTGTGATTTTGATTTGCATTTCCCTGATGATTAGACATGTTGAGCATGTTGGCATGGATGCGGAGAGATAGGAACACTTATACGTTGCTGGTGGGACTGCAAACTAGTACAACCTCTATGGAAAGTAGTATGGAAATACCTCAAAGAACTAAAAGTAGAACTACCATTTGATCTAGTAATCCCACTACTGGGTATTTACCCAAAGGAAAAAAAAGACATTCTATAATAAAGACATCTGCACTCTAATGTTTATAGCAGCACAATTCACAATTACAAAGATGTGGAAACAACCCAAGTGCCCATCAACACATGAGTAGATTAAGAAAATGTGGTATATATATATCATGGACACTACTCAGCCACAAAAAACAACGGTGAACTAACACCTCTTGTATTATCCCGGATGGAACTGGAGCCCATTCTTCCAAGTGAAGTATCTCAAGAATGGAAAAACAATGTATTCCTTAAATAATAAGACTTGTAAGTCAAAATTACTCCTTGATCCATGGGCTACAGAATGGATGTTGTATTAGGAGGCATGAAAACAATATTAATCTCCTTGTATGTCTCCATTAGAGCTCTTGGGTGACTAAGCACATTATCAATGAGAGTAATATTTTGAAAGGAATCTTTTTTTTTTTTTTTGAGCAGTAGATCTCAATAGTGGGTTTAAAATATTCAGTAAACCGTGATATAAACAGATGTGTTGTCATGTAGGCTTTGTTGTAACATTTAGAGAGCACAAGCAGAGTGGATTTAGTGTAATTCTTAAGGGCCCTAGGATTTGCAGAATGGTCAATGAGCATTGGCTTCAACTTATAGTCACCAGCTATATTAGTCCCTAACAAGAGAGTCAGCCTGTCCTTTGAAGCTTTGAAGCCAGGCATTGACTTCTCTCTACCTATGAAAGTCCTAGATTGCATCTTGGCATTTTCTTCCAATAGAAGCCTGTTTAATCTACATTGAAAATATGTTGTTTAGTGTAGCCACCTTCATCAATTATCTTAGCTAAATCTTGTGGATAATTTGCTGAAGCTTCTACTTTAGCACTTGCTGCCTTACCTTGCATTTTTATGTCATGGAGATGGCTTCTTTTCTTAAACCTCATGAACCAACCTCTGCTAGCTTCCAACTTTTCTGCTGCAGACTCCTCACCTCTCTCAGCCTTCATAGAATTGAAGAGAGTTAGGGCCTTGCTCTGGATTAGACTTTGGTTTAAGGGAATGTTGAGGCTGGTTTGATCTTCTCTTTAGACAACTAAAACTTTCTCCGTATAGGCAATAAGGCTATTTCACTTTCTTATTCATGTTTTCACTAAAGTAGCACTTTTAATTTCCTTCAAGAACTTTTCCTTTGCATTCACAACTTAGCTAACTGTTCGGCACAAGAGGCCTAGTTCTTGGCCTAGGTGGGCTTTCGACATGCCTTCCTTACTAAGCTTCATGGTTTCTAACTTTTGATTTAAAGTCAGAAACGTGCGACTTTTCCTTTCACTTGAACATTTAGAGGCTATTGTAGAGTTAATAATTGGCCTAATTTCAATAGTGTTGTGATTCAGGGAATAGGGAAGCCCAAGGATGGGGAACTGGCCAGTTGGTGGAGCAGTCAGAACACACATAAACAAAGTTTGTCATCTAATATAGGCATGGTTTGTGGTGCCCCAAAACAATTATAATAGTAACATCAAAGATCACCAATCACAGATCACCATAACAGATATAATAATAATGAAAACGTTTGAAATATTATGAGAATTACAAAAATGTGACACAGAGACACAAAGTGAGCACATGCCTTTGGGAGAATGGCACCAATAGACTTGCTAGATGCAGGGTTGCCACAAAACTTCAATTTGTAAAAATTTTAATACCTGTGCAGCACAATAAAGAAAAAGTACAATAAAATGAAGAATGCCTGTATATATTTTGAACATTTCCTGTTGACTGGCAAGAAACTTATTTACCCCCATAATATTCTGAAATAAAATAAAAAAAATAAATAAATGTGAAAAATTGAAATTAAAAAATTTTCAAAAAGAAGCTTGTTTATTTTAATGTATCTAGTTAACTTAATAGCTCTTAAAGTAGCACAAAAAAAGTGTTATTTAGCAATTGAGATTATGTTTGATAAAATTATCAGTTTCCATAAGTCATTTTCTTTAGCTATGTAAAAATGTCTAATTTGGGAATCATTTACAGGCCATGTGTATGTTTCCAAACTACAGTTGACCCTTGAACAACATGAGTTTGAACTGCACAGGTCCACTTCTGTATGAGTTTTCTTTCGCCTCTGTCACCCCTGAGACAAAGACCAACCCCTCCTCTTCCTCCTTTTCCTCAGCCTACTCAATGTGAAGATGACGAAAATGAAGACCTTTATGATGATCCACTTCCACTTAATGAACAGTAAATACATTTTCTCTCTCTTATGATTTTCTTAACATTTTGTTTTCTCTAAGTTAGTTTATTGTAAGAATATAGTATATAACACATATAACATACAAAATGTGTTAATCGACTGTTTATATTATTGGTAAGGATTCCAGTCAACAGTAGGGTATTAGTAGTTAAGTTTTGGGGGACAAAAACATTATATACAGATTTTCAACTTCATGGGGATCAGTATCCCTAGCCCCGCCCCCTCAATGTTCAAGGGTCAACTGTAATTTATTTAGAAATGGATGATATGGAAAGTTACAATTCCTCATTTTATTTTGCTTAGCAATTATAGTGATCAGATCTAAACACCCACAGGGAGTGATTATACCATTTGTGTGCTTTAAAACGATCTCTAGAATAATGTAATCTAATTTTATGTTTGATAGTGAGTGAGAGTTAAACGTTCATAGTCATCCTGAAAACAATTCCATCAATGAGAGGCTCATTAACAATTACATTAGCGCAATCTTAATTCTGTCATTTTCTAGCCAGAGTTCAAGAAATTAATTATTTTCCTTCTTGAAACATATGCATTTATCATGCATTTACCACAGATACTCTTTTCAATTTATTTATTTATTTTAAAGTGACAACTAATAAGTGTGTATATTTGTGGGGTACAATGTGATGTTTTGATTTATGTGCACATTGTAGAAAGATTCGATCAAGCTAATTAATATGTCCATCCCCTCACAAATTATCATTGTTTTTTATGAGAGTGTTAAAAATCTATTCTTTTAGCAATTATGAAATATACAATACATGATTATTAACTGTGGTCACTATGAAATTGTTTAGCACAATGTCACTATTATAAATCCCGAAGATTTCAAAAGGTGAGTGCTTATATAAAGTCATCCACAATTTTATATTAAATCTTAAGTTTCTATGTCTATTCATTGTCTAAGCAATTTCACATATTATTCATTTCATGCTCAAAAAATATTTATATAAGACAGAATCTTATATAAATACACCATGTATTGAGCAATTTAAGAGTGATTAATCAAGCTTTCCAAACACTCACATGTACTGAGAGATTCTAATTCAGCCCCTCAGCCTTACTTTAACCTGTTTCACTTAAGAAGTAGAATGATGTTGTATTAAGAAAGTGCACTGAAGAAAGGAGCCCCAGTATTGGCTCTTTTTTTTTTCTTTAATAGCATTGTGTTATTGGTTTCTTTGAGTTTAAGAGGTCACTGAACTAGAGTAGATTAGGGGTGAATTGTTTATTCACTGATTTGCAAAATTTATCTTTAGTAAAATATGTATTTTGAAGCTACTCTCTTCTTCATTCATTCTGATATGCTCTTTTTGTCATTATATATTTTTGTTTTCCATTTTTTTCCATTGATTTTATTTTAAATTGACAAAATAGTTGTATATATTTATGGGGTATAATGTATTATGTATTTCAAAATTGCTAAAAGAGTGGATTTTAAATGCTCTTACCACAAAGAATAAGTATATGAGATGATGGATATGTTAACCAGCCCAATTTGATCATCTCACAATGTACACATGTATCAAAATATCACATTGTACCCCAGTATTGGCTCTTGCAAAGGTCAGATCTAAGGCAAATTTTTAAACACACAGCCTTGGTTGGTTTCTTCATTTGTAACACAATAGTAACACCAAGATTGCCCAGATCACAAGGCTGCTCGAAGATAATGTTACTGAGAGTGTTTACTCTCTATGGGGCTGTACAAATATAAGGTATTGTTAAGCACACTGGCTTACACTAAGATATTAATATGGTAGCACATCTAAACCCATTTGATTAAAATAATTTGTAATTAATGCTATACATTTTTAAAGATATTGAATTATTTTCCAGTCCAGAGCACTAAAATATAATTACCCTGGCATGTGTACTTGATAGAATATTATGAAGCAATTAAAATGGTGATTTTTGCAGACTATTGAAAAATGAGTATGCTCTCTTCATCATTTAAGTATGATACATTATTGTGTGATCAGCATACTTATAACTTATTTGAAGTTAAGCATAATAAGAAAAGAAAAAAGATGATGCATCAAAGTTTTAATACAGTAGTGGTTTTGTTAAGTGATGAGATTATAGATTTCTTTTTTTTAACATCCTCCATTTAGCAGTTTTTAATGATGTGATTATAATACTTACCAAAAAAACTGTAAGCAAAAAAGGGAACAGAAAATATATTTCCATCTATTAGTCTCTTTCCTTTACTAAAATTCCCTTGTCCTGGACATTGTCAATTTCCTGGACATCATCCACTGTGCAGATACTCTTGATCTCTCACTATGGGTTCCAGTGGCCTCATTAGAATACCCCTAAACTGAATTCCAATTATTGACAATTTTCTTACAACCCAATTCTATAAATACTTTCTAAATTTGCCTTTTGAGAAAACACTTTTTTTAATCAAATCCAAGAACAAAAACAAATATAAACATATCCTTTGGAGAGCGTACTGCTTTGCAAACCTAGTATAAATCACTGTCCATGCCTTAACTCATTTCATGACCTGTCTATGAGAGATATTTAGTTTTTCTTCATTTTATAGATGAGAGAACTGAAACCTAGGAAGGTGAATGATTTATCCAAGATCACTCAGTTAGCAAGGTGAGATAGAAAAAAACAAACAAGAATATATATGCCCAATATTGTTATTTAAAAAGAAAATATATATCCCTTTGTGCTTAAAAAACTGGCAAAAGTCAGACAGCTGAATAATATCATGCTTGGCATGGAAGTGGGGATGTAAGAACACTCATGCATTGCTGGTGGGAGTGTAGACTGATATTCCTATTCTTGAGGGCACCACTGCGTTATGCAACACAAGCATTGGTATGTGTTTACCCTATTGCCTGGCGAATCTGTCTCTAGTTATATATCCCAAAGTAATTCTCATACAGGTGCATGAGGGACATGCACATGGATGCTCTCTGCAGCACTGTGGCTGAGAGATGAACACAACCTGAATATCCAGGTTGTGGATAGTGGGAAAGTGGATAGGGAAAGCGAGACAGGTACCCAGAATGCAGTGTCATGCAACAATTGACAAGCCTCTGGATGATTCAGGTGCATGAAAAACAAAGTTCAAGAACCTCTGTACTATGTGAACTCTAAGGTTTCCTCTAGCACAAAATCAATCCATCCTTCCTTCCATCCTTCCTTCCTTCCTTTCTCTTTCTCTGTCTCTCTCTCTATGTATATGTATATATAAACACCTCCACACTTATAATGCTGCAATTACCGCTATGAAATTTTATTCACGAAATGACAGATTTATGAATTGACTGTAACACTAGTATTTTATGGTTCAGGCCTTACTATTTCTGGCCATTTACTGCTACCATTAGGTATGTAGCAGTTGCTATATATTCTATTCCTAGAAATGAATAATAATGAAAACAAACCTACCCACTGCATAGCTGATGTGTGCTGTATCCACAGTCCAAAGCTTCCTTCTCCTCTGTTGCATTCCTTCCGCCCTACGTGCCTTGAAAAGCAGGCAAACAGCCACTGCCTCTGCTTGTCCCATTCCCATTAATATTTAACCCTTTGTGATTTAATCCCCTCCCTCATAATTCTCCTGACATTGGCAGGCCATTCTTCTGACTGTCACCAGCATTCTTCTGACTGTCACCAGCATTCTTCTGACTGTCATATCCAACAACTTTTCTCAGTTCTCACTGTTCATTTCTTTATTTTCCATCAACCCCCACCCCTCAAGAGCACCCATGGATTGTCTGCTTGGAAATGTTCCCCATCCTTTGGACTCCTGGCTCAAATATCACCTATGACGTAAGGCCTTCCCTTATGCCCATGAATGGTTTGTTGTTCCTTCTCCTATAGGTCCTGGGCCTCCATTTACATGTTGACTAAAATAGAAGCTGGATTTTTATAAAGTCCTGTTTACTATTATTATAAAGTCCTGCATATCATGTTGCGATGTCCTCTTATAAAAGGAAAGGGCCTTATTAATGATTGGTTCCCCTACATGTATCTCATTGCCTATGGCACAACACTCAATAAGTATTTGCTGAATAAATGAATGAACACGTGATGCTAAAAGCTCAAAAAATGTTCATTCTTATTACATACACCACTCCCAGCTTGGAATAACCATTAGTCCTGGATCAAAAACATGCAGTGACAAATTTACGCATGCCCTTCCTAACCTCCTGTTCAAATCCCATCCCAGCCTCGCATGCCCAGTCTTCCTCTCCTGACGTTAACGTACTCTCGCTACGTATGCTGTCATCCCAGCTACAGTGAACCCGCTGTGTACCCTCCCACTTTAGCTCCTCTCTGCCTTTGCTTGCGGTAGACCTGCAACGCTTCCAGATACCACCTACGCATAAGACCTCTGTACATATTTCTATCCACTACGCAAGTCACATCTCAAATGCTCTAGTTCCACAAGTCTTTCTGGTTCCCCACAACCACTTGTGTCTCTGCTTCCTTTAAGGTTTCTCATTGTTTTTTGTGTGTCTTATCTACCTAATTATTCTTGTAATAAACAGCTTCCGTTCTTCACTGTGCGGCCATGGGCAAGCTGCCGGACTTCTGAGAAATGTGGATGTTTTACGTGTAAATTGGGAAGAAGGACACCTCCTCTCTTTGCAGAATAGTGTTGCACAGTCAGTGATTTGTGTGCAGGCCTAGTAACCCTGAGCGATACACAATAGGCATGAGGTGAAGGACAGTGACAAGGATAGAAGCAACCCCTGACTGCTGTCAGCCGGGAGCCAGGATGGCGTCTTACTATTAAACATAAACAATTTTGCAGGACACCAACATCGCACAAGGTCATTCTTTGGCTGGGATGGAGCAAGACAAAAACAAGACCACTCTGTAATCATGTCAAAATGAAGATCAAAACTAAAATAATGTCTAAATCACCAAAGTGACCAAACATCCACCTCTTTGACTAGCAAGAGTGACTGTTCCCTCTTTACCAATGACAGCTTTAGCTCTCCTCCCACCTCCTAGATAAAAATTAGGATTTTCAAATATGGTGTACCTTCTCCCTTATTGTACCAGGTGGTACACCCAATTTTGTTGGACTCTAGGTGTCCTTTGGTGGTGTTTGGCTGGTGCGCAGTAGCAGCAGCTATTAATCAGTATGTTTGCTATTATTTATTGAATGAAATGGCCAACTACTATGTACATTTCAAGTGAAGTCATCCCTTTTGCTTTTTTAGATATATAAACCCCTAAGAAGTTAATAATCAAAGTTTAACAAGGCAAAATTTGTAAGTGAACTCTACATCATGAAGTCATTTTTAGATATGTCTTTTTTTTTTTAGTTGATATTGAGCTCTTTCCATACTTATGATCAAGATTACTTTACTTTTCATCAGTTCTCAGGTTAACAGAAACCATCCAGAGGTCTTTTCAGGGGCCACAGGGGTGCTAGTGCCTGTTACTGGTTTGTGTGACCAAAATAAAACTGCCAAAATGTTCTTCTTGTGCACTGATTTTTACTAAAGATACTTTAAAAATGTGATTTCTCCTCCAATGAAATAAGTTATCACACCCTATTTTAAGAACCTTTAGCCTGAAAGGTAGTAGTGAAAGCTAAAAAAAAAAAAATCAATAATGTCAAGTCCTCTGGTGCCCTCAAAGAATCTGATTTAAGCAACTTCAAAAGGTCGTGATCTCCCTAAAGCCTGATCTTAGTGCCTTCCCATTTGCTTGCGTTTATTGTCATTACGGTCATTCCTCCAGGAGAGTCATGTTTTGCCATCAGAAGTAAACAATTTCAGATATACAACTTTCTTTGAAAAAGAGGAATGTTTGAGGCCTCTGGTCCCACTGAGTTGCCTAGTTGTTCTATTAATTCTCCATCAGCAGAAATTTATTCATCACATTATCCCCTTGGGAAAAGGGGAATAACTTCATTCCTAAGTAAACAGGGACTATGACCTTTTAGTTTTGATTGGGGGAGAAGACACAAAAGGATAATTTCAACTTTGGGCACTTTTCATGGTAGGAAGATGTGAGTGATGTATCCCTCATCACAGAGGCTGGATTCCTCTTACATGCCTTCTCGGTTTCACAAGTTCATTCGTTGACGTTGCCTAGGGCTTCTTCGGTAATGATAAACATTTTAATTGAACTAAATAAACATTTAAATAGGTACCAAAATATTTAAATTTAATTTCAATAAAACTATTTTATTTCAAAGTATAATTCATGTTTAAATAAGTGAAAACTTTCATTATAAAAGTCATTTAAACATGTTGTAGAATTTGGGGGAAAAGGAGAAGGGAAGAAAGAAACCTACTCACAATCTCATCAGTCCGGAAGTTAGCAGAAATTAGGAAATCATCCCCTCTTGTCATTTGTTTAAAGTTACAGTCCCATTTATCAAATCAATTTATAATCATAATTTAATATCAGTAAATTCAATATCTTCCATTTTTATTACAGTTAAGGAGCATTTGGAGGACATATTTGCTCTTTTCAGATTTCCCAAGCACTATGAATGTGTACGTGTGTGTGTACTTGCAAGTCCAACCTTTCCAATTGCAATGAAAGTAAAGGACATAGCATCTGTGATTTACAGAATAAACCCCATTTATATGGGCACTATTTAAATAACTTGCTCAAGGTCAACTCGCAAAATAAGTAAACATTCCTGACCAACTCTATTGTACCACCAAGATCAGAGTTTCTCATGATGAATGTCAAATGATAAGTTGAATTTTAAAAGGTACATATTTTCTCATGAATTTTCAGATGTTGTAGAAGCTAGGGCTTGCAGTAATAAATAGGCATAACTTTTCTCCCTGCTCCATTTGATTTTTTCTTTGGCATGCCTGTTCATCCCCATGAAAAAGTATATCCAGAGGAAAAACAATCAGGGAAAATATTAGACACACTAAAGTGCTCACAGTCTAATAGAGTTTGTTTCTGTTGGGGAAAATGAAATAAAGCAATTATATTGACTATATTTTTCTCTGCACTCATTGAATCCCCTAATGTTTAAGTTATTTTATAGCTACTTGATAGATCCAACTGTTCTCTGAAGAGGCATCAAGGGCTTCTAGATATTAGCGGACATTCACACAGCACAGCAAGCTAAAGTCTCTTCGAAGACAGGCTGGGGACGTGCCCAGGCTGCCCTCTGCTTCCCCATGTGGAGTCTCTCACTGCTGTGTGAATGCACCATTTTTTCCCCAGATACTGTGACTTCGCTTATGCTTCCCCTTTGCTAGGAATGTCTTCATCCTTCCCCTCACCGAAGCCCCATGAGGCCCTCGCTGATGCCCAGCCTCACCCCACAGGCGGTTAGGACACTCTCTGTGCTACATCACAGGGATCCCAATTTTTTTGCAGGCCTCTAAGCCCCACTAGGCTGTGAGCACTTTGGGGCCCAGGACTGTGTCTCATTCACTTTATATACCCAGCAGCACGTAATAAATGTCCAGTCTTCAGTACAGACTGACTGAATGAATATATAAATTCCTGAATGATAGTCTTAAGCAATGAGGGTTACTACCATTGTCACTGGGGTAAATAAAAGTGTGAAATAAGTGATATTATATCAGGTAGGGTTGATTTGGGGATCCCCACCATGCCCATTTTGTGATACGATTAATATTACCTCTGAGTTTTATTGTTTTAATCTATCACTTTTCCTATCTCGGGCATAGGCTGGAGCTTCTCATTTGATATTAAAATTGTTCTCAATCACTGAGAATAAACACAGCAACAGTAAGGTAACAATCTACAAGGATTTGTGTGTGCATGTGTTTCCTGATGGAAAAAAGTTGTAAAGTTGTTGGTGAAGAGAGTGAATTTGGTAGAGAATCTACTAGGGTGGTGTGTCAGGGACAAAAGAATAAAGAAGAGCTTGATATCAGAATGTGATTTAGACAATCATGCTTGTTGAAGCCATTTCACAGGCTGAGATTAAAATCCTTATGATAAAAATGATAAGCCTATTATGCTAAGACCTTATTTCTCAGGTGAGGGAAAAAGCAAAAGTGATCATGACATGGCAAGGTATAAAGGAGAGACTGTGGGGTAAATGCTTTGGTTTCCTTCCTCTTAGCACTGCAGCTGCAGCAACCTGTCCTCCTGAGACAGTCGTCTTCAAGCTGTGAGACCTGGGACGTCTGTGCACAAGAAATGAATCTGTGCCCAGATATCGTGTACATGTGCAGGCTTTAAAAATTCAAATTCCATGTCCATTTGTTATTTCAAATAAGAGTTCCTCCCTAGGTACTCAACACTCAAAAAAAATTATGTTTTCGTTGTATTTGACTGAGGCACATTTCCCAAATGACAATATATGCTTGAGCAGAGCTGGCAGTGTTTGCTAGAAAATAAATCTCTGCACTATGCCTTGTGAGAAAACATTTTTCCCCCATTTCCTCAAAGACGTGTTCCAATCATTTTGAAGAGTCTTATAGTGTCTTCTTTAAAAATATATAACGAAATAGAAAGTGGGTTTGCAGTGTGGCTTTCTCTACTCCTATTTCTCTAGTAGCTATCTTTGTTAGGACTTATATCGTAGATACTTAATATCCTGGTTCATGGCTTTCCAAAGAGAACTTTGATTTCGAAGTTAATACTGGTTCTCCTTTTGGGCAGTTATGTTTAGGAACATTTTCTTAACATAACTCTCCATTTAAAACATATTAGGATCCTTTTCTGATGCTAATTTTATTGAATAATTTGATACATCTTATTATTTATTGACACTGAAAATACTAGCTAAATCCTATAGAACAGTGCTATTCAAACTTTGATGTGCATGCACATGAATCACCTGGGGATCTTGTTAATATGCTGATTCTGACTCAGGAGGCCCAGGTGTGGTGACTGAGATTCTGCATTTCTAACAAGCTCTCCTTTTCTGGTGATAACCATTGCTACTTGTCCCAGAGCCACACTTTGAGTAGCAAAGATGTAGAACTGTGTTACTCAAGTGTGACATACACATCAAACATCACATGGAGGGCTTGTTGAAACACTGTTCGTGGACCCCATCCCCAGAGGTTCTGATTAGGCAGGTCTGGGGTGGGGTCTTACATTCTGCATTTCTAACAAGCTCCTAAGTGATGCTGATACTGCAAGTTAGTGGATCAGACTTTGAATAGCATATAGAGGTAATCTGATAGGGTATAAAATGCCAGCCAGATCTTTCCTAGGCCAAGCACATAGTTTTGGCATAACAGGAAATTTTAGATAAATAAATGTTAGCATGCTTGAGAACATTCCAAAAAAAAAAATAGCAATTTCTACAAGTCAGATACAAATTGGAAAAACTGCCGCTGGTGGGAAAGAACACTGGAGGTGGGTTGATTTTTCCAGTAGAAAATAATAAGAGATGTGAAATGTCAAATGTGAACACATGAGTTCACTTATGTCAGCAGTGTTTACCACACGTGGCTCTTCATCATACGCAAGCGGACAGTAGTAATCTTTACACTTTGGCCAAGAGTCAGTGTGATTTACTGTCCATATCAATAGACAAAAGCAGTTAATGGGAATTAAAAGAAATACCAGAAACTCTATACTTTCCAAACTTCAGGAAGGTAAAGTCCTATAGTTCAATCCCAGAAGTGATTGGAAGAATTCAAGTTAGCCAAGAGAGCCACAGAGGAGTAAGATGGAGTAAAAGTCCTAGTAGGTGGGTTCACAATGATAAGAAGAGACAACCTTGGTGAGTAAGTTACCTCAAGCCACATCCCAGGCTTTCTATTTGGACCACCTTTGGTAATGCAATGATGAGAAGGAACAACACCTGCCTTAAACAAGTAGAGTTTTTTTGTACCTGTTATTTACGGGGCCAGAAGATAAAGAGTTGAGCTGCAGTTCATGAACAGAGCCTCTGGCTGTGAAAGCCTAATGAGCCGAGGAACACTTGCTTCTCTCAGAAGAAGCAATCACACACCGGGTTTTAAGGAGGAGGCAAGAGTCCTGATAAAGGGACATAGAACAGACCCTAGTCTTCAGAGTGTGGCTCAGCCCACAGGCTTCAAATGCAAGGATTAAAAAAAAAAAACAACCCACAATTGGTGGCTTCAACAAAGTTGTGCCAATAGATAAGTTAGGACCACTGTAGCAAGAGATATCCACTCCTCACCATATACCCGAGGCCTTTGGATTTTCAGATATGTCTTGCTCAAGTCCAGCATCAGGTAGTGCATAAGTTTACCTGAGCGCTTTGTCTATCTCCCAGGGAGGAAGGATGAGCCCTCATCCAATGACTGACTGCATGGTAGATAAATACCCCAGATCCCTTTCCCTTTGGGTGGATAATTCTGAGATGTGTAAAGAATACTGGCTCCTAAAGTTCCCCAGTGGGATTAAGATCCAGTTGGCAAATTTCACCCTTTATTAGCTGCTTTCCCTTCTCTGTCTTACTTCCCTCCTCCACCTCCACTGTTGTTTCTTGGAATCACCTTCCAAATAAATGACTTGCCCTGAAATTCTTGTCTGAGGTTCTTCTTCTAGAGGAACCCAAACTAAAACACATTAGTTTGGGTAGCATATTAGACAGAAGAATTAGAATATCTGAGGACAGAATAGGTCACTATTCTGAAGTCTTGAGGTTCTCATAAACAGCACTGTTGATGTGCTGGATGGAGGAAGAGCCACAAGCAATGCTGCAGACAGAACTCCATGACAAGAACTCCATGATACTGATTTGAAGTTAGTTTCAGAGGTAGATAAAAACACAAAACAGACTAGGGGGCCCGAGTTGATATGCGTGTATGTATATGTATATGAGTCAGAACATACACTATGTCTATGTGGCCAAAAGGGAACCATTTGCATTGTCTGAGCACACATACACAAAAAGCTTTTTCTGCTCATTATGACTGCGTACCAATTTCCTAACATTGGAGTTTCTCTAGTGTCTAGCAAGATCCATTCTCTTTCTTTCCTTCAGGGATGATACATTCGTACATACTTATATTATATACTAGACAGTGTTCTTTATATTATATTTTAATAACACACGTTTTGGTTTATATACTCATATATAACAATTATAAAATACATGTAATTTTTTTCTTTTTTAAGAATTACTTTCCATTTTTGGGGAAAAAATGGTATTAAACATTATAATTTGAAGCACAAAATGTATGATTCTACACTGGAATCAGAGCATGTTGGGACAGATTTATACTTTACAGTCAGATACTACCCAAATTGTGTAACTTGGAAAAAGTCTATGATTTCCATTTCTTTGTACATAAAATGTCAATAAATAACGTTTCTGTTAATTGAGGTTTAAATAAGAAATACATAGATGTATATAAAATGTCTAGAACATTTCCTGACAGGCAATACATCAACAAATATGTATTTGTATACCACAGGGAGTGATATTATTACATATGAGATATTATTACACATGAGGAATTATTACAAGTCACAGTATTAAACATGAGATAATTTTCAGCTATCTTAACTTTTTTCTGTTTATTTTGTGTTCATTTTACCTTGTATGAATTTACTGATATATTTATGAAAACATTAGAAATCTATATTAATGTTTCCTTCATTTTTTCAAATACATTTATTTAATCAATAGTATACACAATGTACATTTCTAGAGGTTTCAGAACTACTTCATCACTGCCCCAAATAGGAAAGAATGATATTTTGCTATGTGGAAAAAAGTTGTTTTCTGTTTGTTTTTGTTCGTTTGTTTTTTCTTTTTAATTACGGGTACACAATAGTTGTATATCTTTACACGCTACATGTGATATTTTGATAGGCATGTAATGTGAATTAATCAAATCAAGGTAATTGGGGTATCCATCACCTCAGGCATTTATCATTTCATTTTGATTACTGTAACAATGCTTGAAAAATGCTGACTTTCTAGGAGAGTGAAATCCTGGCAGTACACAATGCTGCTGCCTTTCTGAGGATGGATAAAATGCATGGAAATGCTGTAATGAACTCTCTGGGAAAATGTCTCAGTCGTGTTCCTGACACCACAAGCTGCTGACTAAGCTAAATCCACCCATCGGGAACTTGTAGAGTAATTGTCACCTACCTACACTTAAGGGTGATTTTCACATATTCTCTCAAGTCAGTGACGGAGAGTAAAATACAAAACTCTTGACTTTGGGGCAAAATAGACTGGCAGATGCCTACCTATTAATTACAAATATTCATATAGTATTGGGTTTCAAAAAAAGTAATACTTTTTTAAAAAAATGAAATATTTTTGCAAGTCTAGAAAACAAAAGAAGAGAGATATCCCTACTATGCTTACATAGTAACAATGGCATCCTCAACAATTGCTTTACACCTATTGAGACGGCCTATATACCAGGCAGTAAGATAAGTACTCTATATTATCTTATTTTATTCTTATGATAACATAATCAGCCAAATCTAAACAACTATTAAATCATGTTGACTGACAATATGCAATCAAGTTGTCCATGTTCAATGGTGTTTAAAGCAACATTAATTTTTGTTACTTTTTTTGCCACATTATTTCATGAACATTAATTCTGAGGTTTTAGAGGGCAGTTTCTTTGTTTAGTACTGCAAAATCGATCTTAACATATTTTATCACACAGACTGATTATAAAAATTTTATAACTACAGAGGTATTATTTAGTACATGATTTATAAATATATAAAACACTAATTTTTTCTGAAAAATGACACTCAATAATGACAAAACAGTGAGATAAAATCAATTATTTTAGCCCTAAACCAAGATAGACTATTGGTTCCAAAGTATTTACAAAATCAATCCACTAATTATATGAATAGCTGCCAAATTATATCTCGAGATTTGAAGACTAAGAATGAGGTTTTCTCAGAATATTAGTTCCAGTCCTCATCATGCTTAACATGGACATATAAATGGTCATTGCTTTGTGTCTTAATGGCTTTTCACATTTGTGATGTCACCTATTAGACTATTAATGCCATTTGGTGGGTGTATTACTTTTCTATGGCATGGTTGTGTACCAAATTGTCAAAAATGTATGGCTTAGAACAACACAAATGTATTATCTTACAGTTCTGTAGGCCAAAAATTGACACAGGTCTCACTGGGCTAAAATCAAGATGTCAGCAGGGTGCATTTTTTGTTTATTTTTGAAGACTCTAGGAGTCAATTAATTCCCTTGCCTTTTCCAGCTTGTAGAGGCCGCACAAATTCCTCCACGGCCACATCTCTTTCTGCATCTCCTATCTAGCCTCCTTCTTTGACTTTTAAGGCCCCTTGTGATTAGTTTGGGCCCACCTGTATAATCGAGGGTAATCTTCCTGTTCTAAAATCAGCTGATTAACAACCCAAATTCCATCGACAACCTTAATTCCCCTTTTCCACATGAGGTAACATATTCACAGGTCCCAAGGTTAAGGATGTGAGTATCTTCGGAGGAACATTCTGCTCACCACGGTAGGATGTATATTACTAATGACAAGGACTCATTTATTTTGTCTAAATATTTTCTGAGCACCTACCATGTTTCCAGCACCAAGTTAGGCTCTGGAAAATTAATGGAAATAAGACAGACATGGTTCTTATCTTTGGAAGCTTGCATTTTAAATTTTAGTCTTATTACCTCCTAACTGAGAACAAGCACAAATTGAATTTAAAAAAAAAAAATGTGTACCACTGAGAAGGCACAAAGCAGTTTCCAAGAGAAAAATTTGCTCATTTTACTATTTTGCCTGAGGCTAGTTCTGTAAATAGATTATAAAAGTTATGGAAAGAATATACCAGAGCTAGTGACCCATATAGTATTTTTTAGGCAAATAGCAAATTACAATCAATCCTCATTATTCATAGATTCTGTATTTGTGAATTTGCCTATTAGCTAAAATTTATTTGAAACCTCAAAATCAATACTCAAGGTGCTTTTGTGGTCATTTGTGGATATGCCCACAGCAGGAGAAAACTGAGTTGCTCGAGGCACATGCTTCCAACTGAGTTCAAACAAGGCAACACTCTGCCTTCCTGTTTCAGCTCTCGTACTGTAAAGGAGTGTCCTTTTCATGGTCTATTTAGTGTCATGTTTTTCACATTTTTGCACTTTTCTTGGTGATTTCACTGTCTAGCATGGCCCCCAAACGCAGTGCTGAAGTCCTGTCTAGTGTTCCTAAGCACAAGAAGGCTGAGATATGTCTTAAGGAGAAAATACGGGTGTTAGAGAAGCTTCTGTTCAGTCATGAGTTATAGTGCTGTTGGCCATGAGTTCAATGTTAATAAATCAACAATAGATACCAAATAAGATCTCTTTAAACAGAAACACACATAAAGCAAGATTATGTATTGATTGGTTGACAAAAATATTGCAATCAGAGGCTCACAGGAATCTAATCATATATTTACTCTAGGAGCAATGGTGCAGTGTTCCCTAATTCAGTGTTCACAGGAAATTTACAGAACATAACTATCAGGAATAATGAGAATCTTCTCTCTCTCTCTCTCTCTCTCTCTCTCTCTCTATATATATATATATATATATATATATATATGCAATTCTAATTATAGTTTTAATTTATGTATAAATAGGGAAAGGACTGAAAAAAAATTCCTCTATATAAACAGTAATTTTTTAATTTTTTTGAGACAGAATCTTGCTCTGTCGCCCCAGCTAGAGTGCAGTGGCGTCATCATAGCTCACTGCAACCTCAAACTCCTGGGCTCAGGTTATCCTCCTGCCTCAGCCTCCTGAGTAACTGGGACTATAGGCACATGCCACCACGCCTGGCTAATTTTTTCTATTTTTAGTAGAGATGGGTTCTCGCTCTTGCTCAGTCTGGTCTCAAACTCCTGACCTCAAGCGATCCTCCCACCTCGGCCTCCCAGAGTGCTAGGATTACAGGTATAAGCCACTGTTCCCGGCCTAAACAGTAATTTTGACACGAAGCAAAACTGTGATTGCTTCTATTCATTTTTATATTTTTTCTGTATTTTCCAAGTTTATATATATAATCAAAAATTACTATAATAATAATAAATAAAGGTATTTTTATCATATCTATAAAACAATCTCTAGTCCCCCCTAAGGCAGTGCCAGGGTCATGAATCCTTCAGATGGCTTGGCATACCAATGGCATCTGATAATTCAGGTTTCATGGAGACATTATAAAGCATAACTATCAGGGATAATGAGAATCAGCTATACTCACCATGTAACTCTTACTGCTTTAAGTAAATCTGGAAAAATCTGGAGTAAGCATCAAGGCAAATCAATAAAATGCATTATAATGTGATTAAAAAAAGGATCTTTAAATATTTATAATTATGTTCCTATCATGTAAGCTGTTTCATACTTTCTAAGTTGCACCTGTCAGGTGTCAGACTAATTCATACACATATGTTCACTATATTTATACTTCAGACTATTTTCTTTAAAAAATATTGTTGTAGTTGGTTGAAAAGGGACTGTAAATGAAATCATTGTTTTTAAAAAAAAATTTAAGTACACACTTCAAATGTAGCTATGTATAGAAAGATATGCTTTCCTTGTTCCTATTTTCTAAATGTACTTTATATTAGGTATTTTAGAGGAAAAACAACAGAGTTATAAATATACATACTGATTAATTCTAACAAAATCTTGTTTGACAATCCATTATCATGTGGGCTTGTGAAAGTCATTTTTAAAGGCTGGACACATGTCCACTGGATGATCCAGAGGTCATTATGAAGCATGGCTAACATGATCACTGCCAATCACCTACCATGGGAACCATGACTGTTCCCATGAAGAGGGGAAATCTCCTCCATTGGTAAGGTAGGTACCAGAGAGATTAATCTACTCATCAGCCCATCTCCATACCACACCCTCCAAGTGTGAGAACACGAAAAGCAAGTCAGTCACACTGCCAAAGCTACACGGCCCTTTATCAGAATTGCTGAATCTCACTTGGGTTTGGGCAGCCTCCTTTCATCTCAGATTGATGTAACCAATTTGACATTAATCTTGATTCTTTATTCAACTTGGTCCTCATCCTGCTCATTATTGTCAGCTTTAAATTACTGTAAGTAAAACTGTATTGTGTAAGATTGCGAACTTTACTAAAAATTTTAAAGGGAGAAAATATATATCTGCCATTAAAATTTTTATTATTTTCAAATGTATACCCAAATAGAGAGAGTAGAATCAAAAGTTCACATTCATCCAGCTTTTAAGGCTGTTAACTCAGGGCCAATTTTATTTCACCTACACCCAAGTCCCCTCCCCATTTATCACCTTTCCTACTAGATTATTTTAAATTCAGTTCCAGACATCATATTATCACATGCATAAATATGTCAAAATACATCTTTAAAGGATAAGGATTCATTTTTAAACAAAAGCACAACTTGATGATAGCACCTAAAATTTCACAATAGTTCTGTAATGTCATCAACATCCTGTGTGTATTGCTTATCTCTTGAAAGTGTATGTGCATGTGTACGCAGTATTGTTTAAATCAGGATATCAAACATTTCCATGCATTGCATTTGGCTGTTGTTTCTCTTAAATCTCTTTTTACTTATGGTACACTCTACCTTTCATATTTCATTCAATTTGGCTATTGAAGACAGCTGGCCATGTGTCCTATAAAGCTTCCTAACACTTTGCTAGTTGTTTCCCTATGGTTATCACATGATACGTTCCTCTGTTCCTGTATTTCTTACAAACTGTTAGTCAAATCTTTAGGTTTGATTTGACTTAGGTTTGAGTCTTTAGCAAGAATCATTCAAAGGACACATTATGTACTTCCTTCAAGAGGTACCTAATACCTACATGTCTCTGTGTTTATGATGTTAGCCATCATGATATTCTCTAGATACATTATTTCATTAGAGTTTACAAAATGATGATATTCTGATTTTATCACTCCTTCTTCAATTTCTTTTGCTAATCTGGAACACTTCTATGAAGAGTAACTTTCTTTTATTAAAAATTTGGTTATCCTGAGATGCAGTTTAATAAAAATAAAGTAGGATAAATACTTGGTTTCTCCTTTTATGAACCAGTGTTCAGAATAATGAGTTGATTCTCTAGCATCTTCCAATAATGCTGTATAAGAAACATTTTATACTATGACACATTTATGAATGTTTAACTTGATGTTTTAGTCCATTTCTGGTGTTATTCTTATTGGTGTTCCAATTAGTTCATTTTGGTCAGTGACATCCTTTTCAAGTTGACTTCAGAGTCCTTTTGACATGACTCCAGTAGTCTTTGATAACATACTTGTTTTCTGGTATAAAATATTCCACATTTATTTTGTACATTTCATGCTTCATTCTGGACTCAGCCATTTACCCCAAGGAGTCCTAGACCCTTTTGGAGGAAAGTGGTATTTGGAGTCCTCAATCTATTAATAGATGCTCAAGGAAATCATTGTTCCACGGTTGGTCATAGTTTCTTGATAAACAAAACTAGGAGACAGTTCTATTTTCATTAAGAGAAAATATGTTCAGAGTTCATATTGATATATCCAATTCAAATTTCAAGGTTGTAGGTTATTTACTTAACCTCTTTGATTTTAGATTTTTCTTTTCTCTTACACTGAAAATTATGTGTTTTTATTTCAAAATATTAAAGGGGTACAAATGTTTTTTTTACATGGAATGCTTTTGTAATGCTTGAGTCAGGGCTATAAGTGTGCCCATCATCCAAATAGTGTTCACTATACTCATTTGGTAGGTTTTTGCCCCTCCCTTACTCTCCTCTCCCCCCCTCCCTCCCCCCTGCTTGATTTCCAATGATTTTTACTTCCCTCTGTGCATATGAGTGCTCTTGGTTAATTACAATTTATTAGAGAGTACATATGGTGTTTGTTTTTCCATTCTTGAGATATTAATATAATGTAACTGCTTTATCAGGATAAGTTTGAGCCACAACACAATATTCTAAATAAAGTATTGCTGTCATTATCAAAATGTGATTATTGAATGGAGTTTAAGATTTTTTTTGGCAATGGGATCTGAAACAGTAAAAATACCCACATTACTGTGTTTTAAAAGTCACTTAAAATAATTCTTCTCCATGTATGCATGCCTTCAACTTATCAGGTTTGTTTTATTTTACTTTTGATTCTTATAAATGGCTTTTTCATTATATTTAATTTGGTGTACAATTATTAAATTGTGTATATTACTTTATAGTATAATCTAAAATACAAGGTATATTCAGAAAAGTCTAGCTTATTTCCCTGTTTCACCCCTCCCCCTATGGGTTATCATAGAGGTAACCCTTTACAAAGATGTTTATTATCCTTGAAAGGTGGCCTTCCTAATAACACCTATCTAACAGAGGAAATAAACTATCAAACAGAAAGTAAGAGGAATAAACTCACAACAAATAATTGCCCCTTTGAAGAGAACACACACAGCACAACTGCCCCCTTTGTTTTGTTTGATGGCGGGGATGTGGACAGATAGGAACACTCATACACTGCTGGTGGGACTGCAAATTAGTACAACCTCTATGGAAAGTAGTATGGAGATACCTCAAAGAATTAAAAGTAGAATTACCATTTGACCCAGCAATCCCACTACTGGGTATTTACCCAAAGGAAAAAAAGACATTTTATAATAAAGACATCTGCTCGCGAATGTTTATAGCAGCACAATTCACAATCGCAAAGATGTGGAAACAACCCAGGTGCCCGTCAATACACGAGTGGATGAATAAAATGTGGTATATGTATACCATGGAGTATTACTCAGCAATAAGGAACAATAGTGAATTAACACATCTGGTATTATCCTGGTTGGAGCTAGAACCCATTCTTCGAAGCGAAGTGTCACAGGAATGGAAAAACAAGCACCACTGGTACTCACCATCAAACTGGTACTAACTGATCAACACCTACATCACACAGGGCAATAATATTCATCAGGGGGCGGGCAGGAGGGAGGGGGGTGGAGGGGCTGGGAAAAACTCTCACTGAATGGATGCGGGGAGCACAGTTTGGGAGATGACCTCGATTGTAGCTCTGACACGGGCAGTGCATGGGCAATATATATAACCAAAGTGTTGTACCCCCATAATATTCTCAAATAAAAAAATAAATTAAAAAAAGAACAAAAAACACCTGGGGCTCTCTAAGCCTAACTCCTTATCTGTAAGAGTTTCATTTTCACAGCCTTGAAGAGCTCTAAGTGGACAGCAGGGGTGCAAACGGAGCTCCCTGCTCCAGCTCTCGCCAGACAGATTCCAGGGACTCTGACAAAGCCAGCCTCAGGGAGAAAAGGAACAAAATGGAAACAGCAAACACAGCTGCTCCACAGCCGCTTCTGCTATCAGTCTACAGCAAGGGAAAAATCCCACCATTTTTATCCTTTAAAAGCACCAAGCTGCTTTTCCTCAACTTCCAGCACTTTCCACCTTCCTTCTTGCCATGCCATTTTCTCTCTCTCTCTCTCTTTCTTTCTTGAGAAATTAAAATAAACTTTTTACTACTTTCTATTCTATTCTTTGTGTGAGAAATCTTTCTCCACCTGCGCCATGAGCTCTTCATGAGTCCCCACCCTTACAATCCTCCTGTTTATTTAAAAAGTATAAGAAAATATGTAAATATATACTTATATCTCCATTCCCTTTATTTACATCAATGATAGATAGCATACTCTGCAACTTTTCTTCAACTTGTCTCTGTCAAGGTAATTAAACAGATATGAGAAGTAGAGGAAAGCCTCATGTTAATCTGCTTAAGCAGATTTTACCCTTGAAGGGTTATCCAGATGAAACTGATGATCCCCTTAAGGAAGTAGAAACAGAGTCCTAGACATCTACAGTAAATTTCCGAGGCTTTCCCAACCTACTTCCTCAAGTATCACTGGCCACCTGCATTCTCCTTCCACGAGCATGACATCAGAATTATCATTATGACTTCTTATGGATAGAGCTGTGTATCTCCCACAGTCTCTTCTGGGAAAATACTTGGGTGGGGATGGGGGACTGAACGCCATCATGTGATGGTTCAAGTGCCAGTTTTGGGGCCTCACTCCAAAGACACACCAATGGCCTCTATATTAACGTCTGCAAGGGTTGCCAGGTTTTGGAGAACGTCAACTCACACACACACACAAAAATGTTCCCTTCATTAAAGTTGTCAGGTTTTAAAATTCAGTCCACCTGATGAAATACCTTTAGGGGAAAATAGTGTGTAAATATTGATAACTTCCTGACAAGGTTAAGGAAAAAGTAATCGTGTATATAAATGATAACGCAAAACAGAGGAAAGAGGTTCTAGGGTATGAAGAAAAATGGGGAAGTTGCAGAGCACAGTGACAGAGGAGAATAATGAACACAAGGTCCAGGGAAGGCCAACGTTGAGAAGGTGACAGACACCTAACTTAAAAGGAAGTAACTGAGTTCATGATGGCTCATAATTTTTTCTCAGCATTCTAAGTTGCACATATTGATACTTGTGGTGCAGAAGAGGTGTCCTATACATGTGACCTCCTGAGCACACATTGGTTCCGTCCTTGGTAACTGCTGACATAATCACAACCTTTAAATATTTATGAATGGTTCAAGTACATGGTGTTCTGTTCCAAGCACTGTCCAATGGTAAGAACACAGCTCTTCGGCTCTACGGTAGTATTTCTACATACAAATAAGTAATTGATGAATGTTTTCAAGAAAAAATGAACACTCCCCAATCACATTTAGTTTCAAAGCCATATCTTAGTCATCTTATTTTTGCTCTTCACTTAAGTCTGTTGACATAATAGTGAACATTTTAAAAATGGGGGAAGCTAGGCACGGTGACTCATGCCTGTAATCCCAGCAACTCAGGAGGCTGAGGTGGGAGGATCGCTTGAGCTCAGGAGTTGGAGACCAACCTGGGCAACAATACAGAACCCCATCTCTAAAAATAAAAATAAATAAGAAAAATTAGCTGGGCATGGTGGTGCACACCTATAACCCTTACTACTCAGGAGGCTGAAGCAGGAGGATCATGTGAGCCCAGGAGTTCAAGGTTGCAGTGAGCTATGATTGCACCACTGCACTCCAGCCTGGGCAACAGAGCAAGACCTTGTCTCTAAAATAAATAAACAAACAAACAAACAAATAAATAAAAATTTTTAAATGGGGGAAACATAGAAAAAGTTATGGAATAGAAAATGCACCCATCATTTCCCTTTAAAGCATAACAACACTGATTTCAAAGCAGCCTTGGAAGCTGAAGGAAAGCATTGGGAACTTAGTCGCCAATGTCTTTTTCATCAGTGAGACTGAGAAACCGATTATGTGAAACAGAGGCCTGGAGTTTATCAGCACATATGAGTGCTAGTGCTGCATGCCCATGCCAGAAACAGTATGAGTCCCTCGACAATCACAGGTGTTTGTCACCATCCTTAACTCCACCCGATTTCCATGTTAGGTACCACAAAGCCTCTAGTTATTATATCTTATTCAAAATAAATAACTTAACAGTGTATGTCATCTAGTCCTAAATACACAATGCCATTTTGAACAAATTTTCCAGCATAATATAATGGACCTCTAATGTCCTGAGATATTGCAATAGACCTGAGTTTCATTTGATAGAAATAATTTTTTCAAAAAATATGCAGAACATTCACTATGTAATTCTGATGTCCTACATCAAACATTTGTGCAAATGTCATTCAACTACACAAACATAGTCAAGGGCTTCATACCCTGAGGTCATCAAGATGTACACCATTATCTAGAAGTTAAGCATAACTTTTAAAATCTGAATTTAAGAGTAGAGAAATCCTTTACATGCTATGAAACCAAGTGCGGAACAGGAAGCTGGAATATTATAGATCCGTGAATCAATTTGGAGAAAAGATGAGGACCACTGTCCTGGTCAGAACCAGCTAAGATCAGTCACTAGTGACTGAAACCCATGTGTGCACCTAACCACAAAAGCAGAAGTGGAAGATAGGAAGTAACACAAAAGATAGTGTCACAGCTTGTTTAATCACCATTTCCATCGGGAGGAAAAATCTGATTAATGGGTACATCTCAGATGAGTGATAAAACAGCATTTGAATAATTAGGGTGTGGCCTCTGTCTGCAATGTGCCAAGAAGAATGGCAATATTCAGACAAAGTTGGTAAGAAACAGCATGGTTTATTTCTGAACTGACTCAGCTAAACCCAAAAGGGAAAAAAAATAGAAAGTAAAACCAATGCCAACTCCCAACCCCAAAGAAAGTTTAAATGGGAAAATAAATTTTACAAATTAAATTTTGATTAAAGAGAAAATTACAAATAGAGTGAGAATTAATAGAGTAAAACTGTCCAACCTCCAGACTGTGGTGAGCTAGGGTAAGGTGTAAGAGTTCCTGTTAATCTCGTTGTCTTTCAGGATGTGTGCACTTCCCTGAGATGCCTCCACAGCCACTGCCAACAACCATGATCCTCTTGCATTCTTTCCACCCATTTTCCACAGAGTTCCGTGAATTGGAGTGATTTGTTAGGACCAGAACGTAGGGCTCAGATTTAACTACATGCTATAATACCCAAGGAATGGTGCAGAGTGAAAGGCGTCTTATGAGCATGGAACTCGTAAGTCCAGGGTAACCTTAATGGTCTTTTACAACCAGAGGTCCTGAGTTTTCAGATGGGGAAACTGAGGCTCAATCATATTTTGAGTTGTCAAAGTCACAGACCAAAAGACTTATAAACCTGAGCATAGAACTAAAGCCCTCTCACCACACAAAGGTGGCTCAGCCTCCTCAGCTTTTGCAAACCTGCATCTGAAGCACTGGCCTCCTCTCGGCCAACCCTAGGTAAGAACAGCTGTGCTTGGTTGTCCTCCTCGCTCCTGCATGGAAGACAAGACTTTGCAGAAGCACAAAATCACTCAAGAGCTGTGGTCTGTATGGAACCCTGAGGAAAGCATGTGAGACACACCTAGAAAGCAGGGCCGCGCTCAGGGCTGTGAGCGCAGCAACTCACTGAGCCCAGACCCTCCACAGCTGGGAGGCCCGGGGTACCCCCCATGCCTTACCCCCAGGTCCTACGCAGAAAGGTCCCCTAGTCTGTGCTTTTCTAAGCCCAGTAGTTCCACATCCCTTGCCTATCCTTCCTCTGCTGTCTTCCCTTCCTTCCAAAACCTTTTTCTGTGCCATCTAAGGCCGTCACTATATTTTAAACAAAGGACTCTCTCAACATTGTCACAAAGTGAGAACCGAGAGTTCGATCTCTGCATTTGGGCAGCCTGGGTGTCTAATTCAGACCCCAGCAGTTACTGGTTGGTAACCGTGACAGCGATGTAACTCCCGGAAACTTCAGTGTCTTCTTCTAGAAAATGGAAATCTGGGACAATGCACAGAAAAAAGCTTTGCAAGATGCCACAAGCACAGTGAATCCATCTCACCTGAAATCCAAACGAACACTCCGGGCCTAAAGTGCAGTTTGCTCACTTTTTTCACATGCTCTATTTCCCTGGAGTCCGTAAACATTTTTATAGATCTTCTGTCAATTACAGGCAATTTCTCTTTCTTCTTTGTAAAAATAAGGCAACGAAAGAAAAAAAAAATGAGGGAGAGAAAACACGTTCTTCTCCTTTGTTGTGAATGTCAGCTGGTGACAGCCAACTCTGCCCCTCTAAGCTGGGCTCTTCTTCTCCCAAACTACAGGTCACCCCCTCGTGCTCACTGGAGTCTTCTCAGCAACTCTCTGCTTCAGTGTCCCTGTGGATGAGCCATAAAACACTCTGGGCCTAAACGACCTTCGCATACTCCTCTCCAACACTCCCCTGCCCACACCTTTGGTCCTTCACCGTTTCCTGGGACTGTGCTGCCTTTGAAACTGTGAGCGCTTACGCTCTCCTCCTCAATCACAGGCCACCAGATCTTTCCACCTGTCACTTCCATCCTTCCTCTTTCCATTTGCTTCTCAGCTGCAATAACTCCCCTCTTCCTCTGACGCCTTCCATCTCTGTGATGGTTAATTCTATGTGTCAGCTCGGCTAGGCCATGGTACCCACACGTTTGGTCAAACATTATTCGAGGTGTTTCTGTGAAGGAATTTTTAGATGAGATAAACATTCAAATCAGTAGATGTGGAGAAAAGCAGATGACTTTTCATAATGTGGGTAGACCTTGTGTAATCAGTTGAAGGTCTCAATAGAAAAAAAGACTGACCTTCCCAGAAGAAGAGGAAAGAGAACACCTTTGCATTGGAACTGCAACTCTTCCATGGGTCTCCTGCCTGACTGCCCGCCTTGCAGATTTGGGACTTGCCAAGGTTCCACAATTGCATCAATTGTATGAGCCAATTCCTTAAAATAAATCTCTCTCTCTCTCTCTCCCCCTGTTATCTTGTTAGCTCTATTTCTCTGGAGAATCCTGACTAATATAATCTCCCATCAATTCCACCCTCTCCTTCACCCTCCCTGACTTCATGGTGCTGACTTCATGGTTCTCACTTCCTTCATGCTCTCACCAGCCTGTATGTGTCCTTGTCCTAGCATCCTCCCACCCCAGTATCCCTGTGGATTCCAACCCTGGGTTAACCCAAGCATCTATGCCATCGGTTCCTGCACACGGGCAGCTGCACACATCTGAAGAAAACCACACTACAGTGCACACAGGCGCCCCATGCACGGTCTCCAGCCAAGGCTGGGCTCTCAGCCCTATGCGGAGACTCTCTTCCAAGCAGGCACTATTTTTACTTCTCCCTCTTTGCTCTAAGTAAATATGGGAGCTTTTGGCACATGAAGGACCCTTTCCACAGACTGATGTCCAAACCTGTCCTTACTTTTTTCTTCTTCTTTCACAGGAAGACATGTCTGTTCAAAGCCAACTGTGATCTGGATCTTCTTGCTCCATCAACTGCTCGCTGGAAACACTATGTTCGCCCTTCCTTTGCCCTTCTCTGCACAACCAAATGTCTGGGAGTAGTATTTGCTATTTCCTCTTTTCCATTTCTTACCACGTTTGCTTTCCAAAAACGACTGCAGTCAGTGAAGCATTTACTCTCACCTTTTAGTTGAATTGCTGATGACCTCGAATCTATTGTTACTTTTGCATGAGTTTTATTTTCTTTTTTGTATTCATTTGGCAAAAATTCCTTTACTTTTTCTTCCATCCTTCCCTCCTTCCTTCCTTCCTTTTCTTCTCCCTCCCTCCTTCTCTCCCTTTCTCACTGTCTCCCTCTGTCTTTCTCTCTCTCCTTCCCCTGCTCTCTCCTCTTCCTCCTCCTCTTCGTCTTCTTTTGTATTTAACTTTCACACAAATACTTTCAGGTGCGTATATGGCTATGCTCATTTTACAGAGGAGGTAAAAACAGTTTGCCCAAGATCGCACAGCAGACCACCTTTGCAGTCGAACTGCAACTCTTCCCTGGGTCTCCCACCTGACAGCCCACTTTGAGGATGTGGGACTTGCCAAGGCTCCACAATTGCACCAATTGCATGAGCCAGTTCCTTAAAATAAATCAATCTCTCTCTCTCATATGAGACGGAGCCTGCATTTGAACGCGTGCAATCTGATAAGAGAGATGACATCTCTAATTTCCATCCAAGAGCCTTCCACGAGCTCCTTCTTTTTATTGCTGTGGCTCCAGTACTTTGAACTGACCTAAATTTGACAATCCAACTATTCAAGTCACTCTTGGCTCAGATAGCAGAAATAGGCTATTTCCATAAAGCCAGTGCAAACCTACCTACAGAAAATGAGACAGTGTGCGGGTAGGGTTTGCTACCCTTGCCCCACGGTATCTGATCCACTCACGTTTGCTATGCTTCCAATTCAGAATCCTAGGGACGGTGAGTTCAATGGAGGAGAGCAGAGGATGATTCACAGCCACAGCCGACCGTGTTGTCTGGTGCGGGAGAGGGTGAAAAGTTGCACAAGTTTCCCACATGAGAAAAGATTCCAATGCAAAGCCCTGTGCAATGTTCAAAGTAGGATGAGATAGAAGGAATTTATTTCATGAATATATGGCTGTTTAAATCACACAAAATGTAGTTCCTTGCTGGTGAAAATTTCTTTTGAAAAAATTGTGCCATTGCCAAGTACGTACTTATTCAGCTCAAATGGATTAAATATTCAAAGGCTAAGAATTTTTAAAACATGCAACCTAAGAAAGTCAGAGTCATCTATATGGAAATTCAATGTTTGTGTGTACATGTATCCAAAGGGTTTGATTTTGTGGGAACAAGGAAACTGGACAGACCAATTTCTTTGCAATTTAGAGAAATTTCAATATTTACCTATCATCTTTGGCATGAAGATTTTTAAAGCAAGCAGAAATACCATGGGGAGCTTAATGAATTCACGTATTTATTCTGATTTAAGGATCAAAAAGCTATTTCCAAAGTGACAGATTGAATTTTTTTAACCTTTCATTATTTCAAGGTACAGTATAAAGATGGAACTGCTATTACCATAATAGCTTTGAAGCTATTGGGGTAATTCTCTGCAACTTTCCACAAACTTGCTAAAATAAATACAAGATTTTTTTCTCCTGAAACTGATATTCCCCAGTCTACTCCCAATTCATGATGACTCTGACATATTGTAATAAAGCAATTGCCCCCCAAGGATGTCTTCTCACTGCTCCAGCAATTTTTCTCTTCTCTCTCTCTTATTGAAAAAGAATCCTATTATTAAGTACTTAAAATGTTCAAGGTTCCAAAAGGGAGACAACCTTTCAGTATGAGAAATTAATAATAATAAGAAGAAATACAAAATGGAAGAGGGGGATTCAAAGCCGAATAAAAATTTCATTTGCCAGATACAAGTCAAACATGATTTATTTTGAACTGCATCTCTCTCTAATTTATAGATACAGCTCTGTAGGCTATGTCCCAGTATTTTGGCTTCCTATTTTCATCCTTTCATAGTCACAACTACTTCTGGACAAATGCCCTAATACTGGAATCTTTTCTAAAGCCTGGCTCTTCTAAATCACCCAAAGTATTAATTCTTTGTAAACATTTCTGAAAGGAGTAAGATGCAAATATGATATAAAGAGAAAATTTTAGACAATGCCAACTTAGAGGTATGACTCATCAAGGCAATTGCGAATATGGACAGATAAAGCCATGTAATTGAAGTCCTGGCTTTTATGACTAAGAGTGTTTCTTTTAGGTGTTCATACAAAATATCAGATGCATGCCCTGTTCTCAGTAACATCCACGGTCATCTGTGCTGTGAACCTGCAAACACATCACCAGATTATTGTATTTTGGATTTGAGGTAAGTAATCATGAAAGTGTTTCCTTACCCTATAATACTATTATTAATATCTATTCTAAACCACATTAGCAACAAGCATGGAGTTTCTATCTTCTAGGAATTCACAGACTTAATTAAGAAATGGGTATACTTTTAAATAAAGACAGTACACATAGTATGCATTTTAGCCAGTAGCATTTGGGTATTTACATATGTCAAAGGTATAATCTGAGTTCCATCCAACACTAAAGTGCACATATGGAAGTAAGATTCAAGGGAAATCAAGTAGATGGGAGGAGGGAGTAGGAGGTGAATTAGGTAAATTCACACCTAACTGGTACAATGCACACTAACTGGGTGAAGGTCATACTTATAACTTTGACTCAATCTGTACAAAAGTAAATTATGTAACCAAAACGTGTGTACCCCCATAAAATTCTGAAATTAAAAAAATAATAATAATTCTAAATCAAATATAAACAAGTAAAAAGAAAGGTATAATTTGAAACATATAAGTAGAGTAAAATAGGATGAAAAACGGATGAGTTTGAAATTCAGTTGATTAAAGTTACATAAACCCTGCACAGTCACCTAGAGAGACTCCCTGGAAATAACACTACCAAGATGTCACTGGAAGGGAGACCCTAGAGATGGTTAAGTGAACATTGGAGAAGTGATGGGACGTGGGGGTGGTGGGGCTGGGCTCTGACAATCAAGTGGCTTGATTGTGTTTGGCAGGCCCTGAGTTGGAAGGGATGCATTGAAGCTTGCTTGGCAAGCACGCCTTGGATAAATGAAGAGTATGACCCAGAGGAGAAGGACAGAAGTGCAAGAAACTTTGATGAAAGTCCTAGGAGCAACAATTCAGCATCTGAGATAGGAGCAACAATTCAGCCTCTGAGATAGGAGCAACAATTAAGCATCTGAGATTGGAGCAACAATTCAGCATCTGAGATTGGAGCTGTGGTACACAAGGAAACCATCAATGAAATATGCCAGGTTTACAGTCGGATGAAGCCATCAGGTCTGCCAGCCAAGCAAAACATTCCAATAAGACCTAGTGATGTGCTGTTCTTTGCACATCAAGTGTGTGTAACAGTGTCAACCCAGAAGCAGTAACAGATCTGTATTAAGCCTCATCTAGACTCTTCCACTCGGTCCTCTGCAGTGAGCCTTGGTGCTCATCTGCAAAATGTTGAGGAGGAAGACAGCAATGCTATTTTTCCCACATAGAAAGCACATCTATGCTTTGAACTACAATATACATTTTGATAAATAACAAAAGATTGAATCCATAAGGTATTAAGGAGATCCTCATTCTATTTACTTAGAGTAGAGTATGTGTAAAAAAATGACCCTAAATGGTTCCATCTTCTTCACGGATTCCCTTCTTTCAGTACGTTGAATGACTGTTCTCACTAGCTTTGCATACTTCTGAACATCAGCAGGAAGAAAGAGAGCTAAATGTAAAACTTTATAAATGTGGCACTAGTTAACATGAACTTAGGTGGGAACTTAATATCTTCAACTTTAATTTTCTCAGTATCAAAATATTGATCTACCTTCTTTTTGGGTTGATGGGGAAGCATGCAATTTTAAAACTGAAAGGGCACGAGAGAGATGACTCAGTAAGTACCTGGATTCTACCTGCACCCTCATTCTATAAGCAAAGAAAAGGAAGCTCAGAGATGCAATTTGTCCTTAGTAACCTACCTCCTTAGGGCTGTCCTGGGCATTTTTCTGTTTCACTTGGAACCATGTTATCACCCTTTCCCTGCTCTGATCTGAAACATGGAGGGCTGAGGGAAGTGGACTGAGTATCTCAGGCTCCTGTGTTAAGGAGCTTCTAGCTGGGCACTTGAAAGAGATTTGCAGGTAAAAGGCAGCAAGGAGCCAGGGTATCTCTTCCCACTCTTGCTCTGCCTCAGGCAGCTTCTTGGTAGTGGTTGAGTCTTTTACAAGGCTCCAGCTCCCAGTGGATACCCCCTGCCTCCATAATCCTCCATTGGGAAGTCTTGCTGTGGTTCTAGCTCCAGCTGGATAATGCCAGCCTCTGAGCTCTGGAAATAGCATCTTCTCATTATCCCCTAGCTCTAGGAGTTGTAGCATTTTCTTGCTGTCGCTAAGTTCTGAGTTGCTTCATCATCTCACATGTGGCTGCTCAGCTTTTCCATCACCTGTAACCAATTTCCTATAATGACTTCCCAGTTTCATATGCCTGGGATAATTTCTGTTTTTCTGATGAGGCACTGACTCAGAGGACAATTTAGGACTAGAACTAAGGGGCTTTTTTCCTACTCTGTCATAATATGGTCAAAGATTAGATAACATGCTGCACATATGAGTGCTGCCCAGCCATTATATAAATATAAATATATGTATATTTACACTGCCACTAAAATTAAAATTGAAAAATAATATATGATGCTTCCTATTGATGACCACCATATGCTTTATATTATCAATAAATGTTGCCAGATATAGTCATATAACAAGTAGGAGAAAGCCATTATCTACATAATGGTTAATTTCATGTGTCAACTTGACTGGGCTAAGGGATGCCCAGATAGCTGGTAAAATCTTATTTCTGGGTGTGTCTGTGAGGGTGTTTCCAGAAGAGATTAGCATTTGAATTGGTAGAATAAAGAAGACCTGCCTTCACCATTGTGGGTGGGTATAATCCAATCCATTGAAGGCTAGAATAGAACAAAAATGAGAAGGAAGGTTGAATTCTTTCTATCTCTCTCTCTCTCTCTCTCTCTCTCTCTCTCTCTCTCTCCTTGAACTGAGGCATCCATCTTCTCTTGCCTTCAGACATCTGAGCTCCTGGTACTTAAGTCTTCAGACTCAGACTGAATTACATCAACAGCTTTCCTGGTTCTCCAGCTTGCAGACAACAGATGGTGGAAATTCTCTGCCTCCATAATTGCATGAGCCAATTCACATTTTATATAAACAATTGTTTCTGTTTCTCCAGAAAATCCTATCTTGTGTTAAACAGTACTATCGGGTTTGATTCGGGAGCTTAAAAATTTTAAAGAAAAGTCATTACATTAAATGAATAACTTTAAAGAACATATTATTTTGTTGTATAGCACAATTTGGAAAATAACATCTTAAATAATACTACAGTCTCAAACATCCTCATTCTTTTCAAACTTTTAGGAAGTGTCATCTCAATTTTAAATGAGGTTGAAGACACTTTTATACATTTGTATTTTTTTTCTTTCTATGAATTGCTTGTTTATATAATGCCTCCTTTTTTAAAAAAGAGTTAAGGCATTATTTTTTGTTATTAATTTTTTAGAATGTTTTGTACCTGTACTGTGTAATAGAATTTTCTATGACGATGGAAATGTTTTATAATTGCTCTGTTTACTACAGTAACTACTGGTCTAACATAGCTATTCAACACTTCAAATGTGGCTATAAACTAAAGAGCATTATTTTTAATTTTATTTCATTATAATTAATTTAATTTTAAATTTATATAACCCTACGTGGCTAGTAGCTATCTTATTGAACAGCATAGCTTTGGATATTAAGAAAATTGGGCCTTTGTCATTGGGAGGATAGAGTTAATATCTAGTCTATAGCTTTTTTCCTAGCCTTGATCTTTATCCAAATCCTTCTTGCAACATTAACTCAAGGAATGCACAGGAGGATACTGGATCTAAGATGAATGGCTATCCTGCTGGTTTGTTTTGTACTGAAGTAAGTATCCATACCTGGTTGTCAAGTTTATTGAGCAACCCAATGTTCCCCACAGTTTGCAGCAAATTGGAATCACCTGGGAATACTTTTAAAATCCTAATACCTGGGCTCTTGCCTCTAGACAGTCTCCCTGAGCATCAGAATTCAAATGTGCAGTAAAGTTTAAAAACAACAAACATAACCTGTAATCAGTAATATTAAAAACCCAATATTTTTTAATAATTAATTTATCAGATATATGGTTTCCAAATATTTTCTCCCCTTCCCAGTGAAAAGCATCCTGCTAATTGTTTCTTTTGCTATGCATAAAGTTTTTGGTTTGATATAGTTTCTATTTTCCATTTTGGTGCCTGTGCTTTTAGTGTCATATCCAAAAAAGTCATTCAAGACCATGACCAATGTCATGAAGGTTTTCCAATAGGCTTTCTTCTAGCATTTTTACAGTTTCAGGTCTTATGCTTAAGTCTTTAGCCCCTTTTGAGTTGATTTTTAAGTATATGGTGTAAGGTAAAGGTCCGATTTTCATTGTTTTGCACATAGATATTCAGTTTTCCTAGCACCATTCTTTGGAGAGACAATCCTTTCCCCATTGTGTATTCCTGACATCCTTATGAAAAGTCAGTTGACCATAGATGTTTGGGTTTATTTCTGAGCTCTATTCTGTTCCATTCATCTATATGTCTGTCTTTATGCCACTATCATACTGTTTTATTTACTATAGCTTTGTAATATATTTTGAAATCAGGATGTGTGATGCCTCCAGATTTGTTCTTCCTTCTCAAGATTATTTTAGCTATTTGGGGTCTTTTGTAGTTCCACATGAATTCTAGGATTTTTTTTCTATTTGTGTAACAAAATGTCATTGAGATTTTGATAGGGCTTGCATGAATCTGTAGATCGTTTTGAGTAGTACTGGACATTTTAACAATATTAAGTCTTCTAATCCATGAACACAGAAAGCCCTTACATTTATTTGGGTTTTCTTTCATTTCTTTCAGCAATGTTTTTAGTTTCAGTGCACAGATCTTTTGCCTCCCACCCCAACCAATAGTTAAGTTTATTCCTAAGTATTTTATTCTTTTTGATGCTATTGTAAATGGGACTTTTTAAAAATTTCCTTCTTGGATAGTTCATTGTTAGTATATAGAAACTAAATATATGAAATAACAATAACATAGTAAAAATATATAAAGAACTCCTTTAACTCAATAGCAAAAATAACAAATAACCTGACTTTATAATAAAATGGGCAAAAGACTTGAGCAGACATTTGTCCAGAGAAGATATACAAATAGCCAACAGGTATATGAAAAGATACTCAACATCACTAATCCTCAGAGAAATGCAAACCCAAACCACAATGAGGTATAACCTCACACCTATGAGGATATCTATTACAAAAAGACAAAAATACAAAATTACCAAGTGCTAGTGAGACACTGAAGAAATTGGAACCCTCGTATACTGTTGGTAGGAATGTAAAATGGTGCAACCACTAGTGAAAACAGTATGCAGTATGGAAGTTCCTCAAAAATTTCAAACTAGAAATGCCCTGTGATGCAGAAACCCTAATCCCAGGTATTTCTCCATAAGAATTGAAATCAGGATCTCGAAGTGACATTTGTGCTCCCATATTCATTGAGGCATTACTTGCAACAGCCAGAACAGGGAAACAGCCTAAATGTCCACGGACAGAGGAATGGATACAGAAAGTGTGGTACGTACATAGAATGAAATGTTATTCAGCATTTATAAAGTAAGGAAATTCTGCCATATGGGACATGTATGAACTTTGAGGACATTATGCTAAGCACAATAAGCCAGTCACAGAAGGACAAATAAGTCCACATTGCCACTTATATGAGGTACCTGTGTCTAACATGGTCACACAGAAGCACAGAATGGAATGGTGGTTGCCAGGAGCCAGGGAAAGGGGACACGGGGAGTTGCCATTCAACAGGTGTAACATCCCAGTTATATAGAATGATTAAGTCCTGGAGATCTGCTGAATTTGTCATATTGCATGCTATGCTTAAAAGCTGTTTGGGAAAATTCAAATTAGTTTTGAGAGAAAATTACATAGATATAAGATTTTTACCACAATTAAAAACAAAAAAATGAAGTCCATTTTAAACGGTGGCCATGCTAAGTTAAATACTTCAAAAGGGAATCATAGTTAAATAGAATGAACTTAATAAAAAACTTCTGAGATATGCCTAAAGTGAATCACTTATAAACATATCTTTGGGGCATTGCAAGTACTGAAAGGAGTGAATCATTCAGCCTCTCTGGCATTTGCACAAGTCTGAGGCAAGTGTTACGATGCATTAATTACAATTTGCTGTTGTCGACACACAGCATGGTGCTTACTAGAAGATCCTAAATGCAAATTGTAGGCTTAGTCACTAGCAATAAGGCTAACTAGAGAAATCTAGAAAACGCCAGGGTTTACGAGCTCCCCTATCCCTTGATTTTGCTCCAGTTTCTACGGAGCTCCCCCAGTCGTTAGTTCTTGACTTGAACTGCTGTTAAACAACTCTGCAGGTAGTGTTATACACCTTGTCTGGCTATGAGTGGACACTTCATTCACAGTGATAATAATGACCTGAATACTTTGTGATGGGTGGTCACTTCTATCTAATTGACTATTCTATGTCACAGGGTCTCCGTGTCTTTCAACCAGCACAACGAACTAGACTAGATACTTCTAGTTAAAGAACAAAAACAAAGATATGCTAACTTTAGAAAACCAGTAAAGGTTTTTGCTAAATCAGGTACAACTGAAGTCCATGAAAAAAGCAACTGTTTTTTTTAAGTCATACTACAATTATAGAGAGATTGAGCTTTCCTTGCCTTGTAGTCTGCAGTGTAAAAGAATCCTAGAGATTTATCAGAGAGAATTTGGAGAATTTGGCTATAAAGCTCCTGCATACGATGATCTACTTAAAATAATTTCTAAGATGCTGGTTTCATGTTGTTTCAGCACTTGTTCTTAAACGAGTGAAAATTATACCTTACATTTACTTTTTCAACCATTTACCATAAACTGCCTAAAAAGAGTCTTTTTATCATAGATGCTGTGGGATTTTATTTTGTCTTCAATTTGAGAGAAGCAATTTTAGGGGCTTGCATTTTCTACATTTTCATAAAATATTTATTTACCATCCAGCAGAGTACTTTGTATAAATTACATTTTACTAGACTATAAATTTTAGTAAGAAGAAATGTTTTAATGTGTAATTTTTTAAAAAATCATAGCTCTATCAAGGTTACATTTCTGTTAAATTTCATGTATAGATAATAAATAAAATATTTTGTTTTTCTTCTTAAAGATTATTCATAAGAAGCAACAGAGCGGTTTTTTTTTTTTAAATTCTTTCAGGTATACAGAAGTCATCGTTCTCTCTGGTGCTTGAAGTTAAGATCAGATATGAAGGATCCTCACGGCAGCATTTCAACCCGTGTTGATTGTTTTTACTGTGTTTGTTTCTAAACCAATAACACTGTCTTTTCTTTCCCTTTCTATCACATACTTGAATAATGTTTTATGTGTTTCCTAACTGTCTTTCATAGATTTATTTATATCATCTGCAGGAGACGGTTAAGATCTTAAAGGAAATTGGCATGTTTTGTATAATTGGTATATATCCCATAATATCTACTAAAACTGGGCAAAAAAAAAAGTTAGGAAATGCATATGTGTAAAATGCAACAAAGGGTTAAATTCCTCACTATGTACATCAATTAGGAATTGTTCTTTGGGTTAAAAAAAATAAATAAATTGAAGTGATCTGTGTTCTTCCAGGTGGAAAAGTCAAGAGCCAAGGCACAAGTCACCATGTCTCAATTTTCCTGCCTCAGCAATTGTAGATTCACAGAGAGGGAGCTTCCCTCAGAGTGGAACTGAAGTGACTATGGAGTAGAATAGAACTTTGCAGCCTACCTGGGATGAACAGGAAATATTTACTACACACACACGTGTGTATATATATACACACATGCAGAGATTTAAGGATTTCGGGTTGTTTTACCAATACTATCACTTACCTATGTTATGTGTGGTCATGGTATCTATTGTACTAAGTCTTCATTTTGATCTTGACATTCAAAGTTATCCACCAATTTTTGTTACCACAGCCAAAATTATCATCCAGTCCTTCCCAAATTTAACAGTCCAATCTGACAGAAAGTCTCACTAGTTATTACATAGGAAACCACATCTCTGGACATCTCCAATGTCCATGCTTTTGTTCACACTTTTCCAGCTTCAGGAAATAGCTTCCTTAATCCTTCCATAATCTAAATTACAATGCTTTCATCGAGACCTACATAAGCCCTACTTCTCTGACAAATTCAGTCTACGATGATCTCCATATTCTCATGAACTCTTTCAATAGCTCCCAGAAATTTGTACAAAGATACACACAGATTAGGAGATCAGTATACTCAAATCTATTCATTCATTTATTGGTTATTTCACTAATTCAACAAAAGTCATGTGCCACACTGAGTGTTGGGTGCCAGAAATGCTAAGAGGAGAAAGATAAAAACTATCCCATAAAAAAAGTTCAAAATTTTAGGGGAGAGAAAAATGTGCCATCCTAACTTCAAGTATATTAAACTGGTACAACACAAATGTGCTAAAAGGAAGAGCTGATGAAGGCAAGAGGGAGTCACTTTTAGTTAGTGCTATCAGAAGAGTACCCTATAAGAAAGTACTTTTCATTCATTCATTCAATAAATTTAATATTTGACTGAGACATGCCAGGTACTGTTACACATTGGGGATGCTGAGATGAAAGGTTGGAAGGTACTATCTTTATTCACAGAGTGCTCATGTTCAAGAGGGGAAGGACGGTAAGTAAACCAACAATTTACAGCGTAGTCTAAAAAAACAATGTTAACTTAAGAGTACTGTGATAGATGCCATGTCCTTATTTTATTGGTTTGGATTAATAAGGACATCATTCACACCACCATTTCACCCTGAGCACCTCCACTTTAATAGGAGTAAGCGAAAGAGGGAAACAGCAATGCCTAGGTTTGGCTTTCTCCAAGCCTGATGATCAGAAAAGCAACAATTTTCATGGTTGATTTATCACTTTAAAAAGTGTCAAAAACATACATTTTAATTAACGTAGCTAAATATTAGCATGCATTAGCCACTACTTATGTAGTTTAAAATCCAACGCTTAATTTAAAAAAGAGTAAAAGATAATCCAAACTTCTAGTTAAAATAAATACCTCATTAAGTTTTCATTGTTATTGGTTCATAATTACTGTTTATTTCATCCCTAGTTTGAATGGTTTTCAATGGAATTAACTCAACCATAGTACCCAGTGTCTTTTTTTTTTTTCCACTCTTATACACAGCTTCAACTTGCTTTGGATTTTAAACACGATTTTAAGCTTTTCTTAAAAATGCTTATAGGCAGCTTCTTCCAGTCCCACTGTTGTTCTCCATAAACACAGATTGAACGGCCTTCAAAAGCTTTAGAGACACAAAGGTGAGCAAATCACAGTCCATTTCTTCAATGAGTTTATAATGTATAACAGAGTTCTAGGAAGTTTCAAAAAAGAGGCAATTGACTGGCCAAAGAAAATTATCATTATGTGCCCAAATGGGCTTCCAAATTATCTGTGTGCTAAGAATGATGCTTCATTAAGTTACTCATTTTCTTTGGTTCTGGCAGCTCAGCCAGAGGGGGGGAAATAGTTCTTTGATTGCAATGTGTTGTCCCTGGTCCACGTAGGATCCAAACGAATACTTTCATACACTAAGAAAGAAGTCCTTTTTTTGTCATCAAGCAAACTTTCTTTAGCTTCCTTCTTCCATCACGTGTTTATATGCAATCACTCAACTACAAATACCGCCCGCTTTATTACAAACTGCCTGGCTCCCAGTCTCTCTCTTACAGGTGCTGCATCATTGTTTACAACACACAGCATTTTACCCATGTACTTACCCCCGTAATATTCTGAAATTTAAAAAAAAAAGACTAGAGAAAGGTTTATATATAAATCACACACATGTATATGTGATTTATATACATATACACATATATAAGTCCGAATATTGTATGTGAAAACCTCCGTATACCAGAGAATGTTTCAGAAGTCACAGAGTCATCAGAGGAAATAAAAGGAATAAATTTTTTTACTAACTTTAAATAGAGATAATGCAAAATTACCATGTTCTTGAACAACATTTAATTTTTTTTAATACGAGTCCTGTTTATTTCTTAGGCTTCCACACTATTTAATGGACTAATAGGACTTTTTTTTCCAACTCCTGAGGCCTCTGTAAAATAAATTTACCTTTAGCATTTTCATAAAGTTACCATTAAATGTATTAGAAAATGAATATTTACCATATTTCCTCTTGGAAAATATTTTCAAAGTAGTTCTCAGGATTCTGTATTTCTGCTTAATTTAAAAGATTAGTAAACAAGGTGCAGCAATAACTATACTTCTTTCTCTGAAAGGCTGTGACTGAACATCAGGAGGTAGCTGGTCACCCAGTTGGAGCTCCCATATCCACCTTGGGTAGCCACAGCAGTGACCTCCATTCTCTCTCCAAGGTCAATCTGCAACCACTGGTACTTGTTCGACACAAGTGGAGACCAGCCACCAGCTCCTTTTGTAAAAATAGAAACAGGAGAAAATTGGAAAAGAAGAGTTAGTTAAAAATCTATGCTAGAGAAGCAGAAATGTCAGTAAGTCTGTATTCCTCTATGGAATTTAAGTCAAATTTCCAAAATATAAAATTTCTTATAATTGTAAAAAAATATAGAAAAGCAAGAATTTAGTATAAATGGATGGAACCTATGTTAATTATGTTCATTTTTAGGTTTTATAGCCTGCTGACACTGGGGAGAACTAGGGGTCACACAGAATGTTTAAAGTGCTTAATGTGATAGATGAACATGCATGTCAATACTTGGAACTAGCATGTCTACTGCCCTCATGCACGACTGGGGAATGCTTTGGCCTTCAACCCCACTGACCAGGACTGGATGTAAGGGAATACCTGCACACTATGGTGGAACTGGAAAACTACCTTTGATCATGTTTGGAGAAGGAAATACATTGTTAGCCTGGGAAAACAAAGATAGTTAAGGAATAGTTCTTGCCCTCAAGGTGTTTACAGTCTTATGGGAGGGACAGACATTGAAAAGCATGTTTGAAAGGTGATGTTAATGGTAAGACATGTGCAAGGAACAATAACACAATAAAGATGAAGAGTTCTACCAGTGGTGGGTTGGAGCTGCTTCACAACAGTTTGTGAGAGAGGACTGTTAAATTTTTAATTTTACAAGCAAGTTACTAAACATAGCCATCTTTGCAATCAGCCACAGAGGGAGTATTTAAACAATGAAAATTGCAAACTCTGCAAATAAGCACCTGCCCACACCCCAGCCAGTTTACTAACACACCACTGGTTCCATCCTATCTGGGAGGAAGACTGTAGGCGACAGGATGGGGGAAAGGAAAACACCATAGAGTAAGTTATGCTTAAGCACTAAGAAGGGAAAAATACAAGTCTGACGTATGTTCAAGGAAGTATAGGTAGAACAGAATTTATTGCGTTTTATTGAACACACACCAGAATATTATAGATGTGACTCCTATATGTCTTAGGTTGGTTCATTCTTCCAGTTTAATATAATAATTTGGGGAATTATTTTGGGAATTTATTTATTTTAAGTGATATTGCATTGCTGATTATGTAAGCAATATATAATCATTCTAAAAGCCATGAAGTAAGGTTTGACACATTCTTGAATCCATATTTATCTGAGATTGGATATTTATTAAAATGCAACATCTATTACAGAACACCCCAAAGAAGAATTGTTAGCATATGTTTTCCTTCCCTCATTCTTTTGCCACTCACCTTAAGGCTCTGAGAATATGGTCTAAAATTTTAGAAGAGATTACCATTAATTTTTGTATAGTTTTAATTCAAGTTTTATTCTTTACATCTGTGGCCTATTTTATGAAACCTTGAGTACAAGCCCTAGTTCAAAGAGATGCCCAATAAATGTTTGCTATTACCGTGAGACATAAGCCATTGTGAGACCTGAAGGGACATACCTGTCTTGACAAGTGCTTTATAAGATTTAAAGATTCTTTTGATGGTGGAACACAGCACAATGACACTCTGATAGATGAAAAACAGAACTCTTTGTTACTTACAACTACAAAAAAGAGAAGGCTACCAGATAGGGCCACACAGGTGATTGCACCAGGGGTCAGGATAACAATAAGCTGGAGCTGTAGGAGGGAACTTATGTTTGGCAAGTGGGGTGGGGTCAGGTAGCCAGGTTTTAGGGCTCCCTGTGAATTAGCTAATTTGAATAATTTCCCTAGGAGGCTCTGGGGCATACGGGATGTCCATGGTTGCCTGGTACCTGGCTCCAGTGACAATACATTGCAAGAGCCTAATAAAGGAAGCAGCCAAAATATGGACATAATCAGCTGCTCAAGAAGGGGAACTGACCAGCCTCCAGTCCAGGCTTCAAAACTAGGTCAAAACAGCATTTTTAAAAAATTATATTACAACAATGTTTCTCTTGATGGCATCACACTAACTACTGCTTGCATTTGGGTATGATTCCCATTACTTACTGTATTGTCATTAGAACTAGATAATTTCTCAAATTTTTTTCTTTCTTAAAATGATCTATTGTTCAAAAGTGTTTTCCACTCCATACATCAAAAATACAAATTCTCTCCCTCTTTTGTGGATCCAGAATATTTTTACATATTGCAATTTTTGTTCGTGTGTTTTTACTTTCAATTTTCTCTATATTTGCCCTTGAAGAACCTGTGGTTTTCAATGGAATTCCCTTAGCCACCAATATCATCTACCTTGTTTAGAATAGAGTAGAATATTCTCATATTTTATGCAAGAGGGCTTGTTGGTTATACATGGGCCCTGGTTGAATTTTGGGTGTCTTGGTGTCCTTTGTTTAGCACAGCTCCACTGTCCACAAGGGGCACTTGTAATCTGTTATCTACGTGGCATTTGTCCTTGAATGAGCTGAAGCACACCTTAAATAGTACCCTGCCACAAATAGCTCAGAGAATTCTTGACCTCTCAGTAGGAGCTGCTTCCATAGCACTATTTTTAAATCTGAGCCAATGCTTCTTCCATACTTCATTTTTCAGGATGTGATGAAACACCACCATCTAATCCTCCTCCACTTATTCTATTACAGTATTACTTAATGTTTATAAGCAAGTTAGTAGTTTGTGTCAGGCACTCTGTGAAGGCATCGTTAATGAATTCTCAAAGAAATCTATTTTGGAGATGGTGAGTCAGATACAGAGAGTCTGAACACCTTGCCCTCGTCCCTGGAGCAGACAAGACACAGAGCCCTCTAAACTAGGACACAACAGTGCCTCTCATATTGTCTTGATGCACAAGGGGGAATTGGTAGTTCCCAGTGGATGCAGCAAAGACAGTGCTAATGGGGATCCAGGAACCTCAGGATTGAGTTTCCAGGCAGTAGTGTCAACTCCTCTCCCTCTGGTGAACAATGTACCATGTCTTTGAAGTATAGACACATGATGGAGGTGGTAGTGGGTAAATATTTCCCTCCACTGACCTATCCAATCTTACTATATACCCCCACCCAGGGCCTGTCAAAACTTTGAAAGTCAAAAGTCTTCTGTGATCTGATGCTAACCGAGCATCCTCAGCCCTCTTATTGCTGCAACTGCATATCTCGCTGTACTTTTATCATTTTTCACAACAAAAAGTTCGGAAAGGGTGAATGAAGTGCCCCCAGCCAGCTACCATCTCAACCTGGAAGTTCTACCTTTGGAATATTATCTTATATCAGCTAATACCTCTGAGAAAATACTGATTATTTTTCTTCTTGCTCTTTCTAGTTAATTGTAATGGTCTAAAACCAGTAATGGGGATCTGTTTTTTAAATCGGGAATTTCATAGTATTTCTCTTGCATTTCGGCACGTCTTTATAGACCAGTATTTAAAAAGCGAACACGTGACAGAAGCACGGCAAGGAAAAAAGAATCAGCATGATTCTAGTGAGTTAAAATTGGATCATCAATTCTCATCAGGAGAGAGAGGAACCCCTCACTGACCGCTCCTTTTCCCAGCATCGCTCACAGTTATGGCCGCACGAGTCGACTTGAAACATTTGCAGTTAATTGACCTTGAACATTTCAATTTCTTACCTGTGGTGAAACGGTACTACTGGTATGCAAATTAAGCTATATCATTAACGAGGTACACTGATAAAGTAATGGAAATTCTGATGCTCCTAGGCTTTACCAAGTAATTTCAGCAAGATAAGTTAGCCACAGGGAATCCAAATATCCCTACTGGGTTTTGAGCTGTGAGGGTCTGCAGACACACATGGTGTAAGTGTGTGCTAGAATGTTATGCTCGTTCTAATTTTAAGACAAATGCCAAATAATAATATGGAAAATATAAGAGAGATAGAAAGAGAGATGATAGATATCAAATGACCTTGGCAGGCTTTGGTATGCCAGCCTAGGGTGACAGTTAGGGATGAGAGTAACATGACATGCAAATGCAGCTGCAGCTGAGGTTAGACTCCACCAGCCGTATGGCCACTGCCAAACCTTGTAGCCTTCTGGAGGCACACTATTGTCATATTTCCTTTTTTAATGAAGAAAGTGACGGCTAACTCCAACAAACTGTAAACTCTCAATTACTATAAAATAAAATATAATGAATTCCTTATTTTGCTTATTAACTATACCTTTTCACTGCTGGTCAAGTGTTATTTGTCCTTTGTGATGCTTTTAATATGCCAATATATTCCACATCACAGTAAGCCAATACCCATGAAGCTAAAGACTATCTTTTTCATAACCCCAACTATTCCACGGTTACTGATACTTAACCCAGAAAACAGAAACAAGAGTCTTGCCCCACCAGTTCCTTTTCTTCCTCATATTGCAGGTTTCCTTCCCTGATTCCGCCATTCTTTCTTTACTGCCTTGACCCTGCTACTGAGACTTGGTGTAATAAAATGTCATAAATCTATTCAAATAGAAATATTTCTTAACTCTTCATATTACAGCCTGAAAACGCACATTTAAAAATAAAAGTCTTCTCCTTCCGTAAGACTCTTAAATGCTGTAGTATTGTTATAAGAATTAAATTTTAAAAGCATATGAAATGCCTATGGGTATCTCCCAAGTTCCACAAGCATGACAGCATATGATAGTTGTAACTTTTTGAATTGTAAAACAATTATCATTGCTGTTGACTCCAAAGAAAGAGTTGTCAGCACAGCAAAGTTGAGCTTTGAAAAAATTGAGTGACTGAATGACCACAAAAAAGTATCTCTTTTATCTGTGGCCTACCACTTTAAAGCATCAGATTTCTAAGGAACTTGCACTATAATATATGTTGCTATGAATTGTAAGGAACAAAAAGCAAACTGAAAATTGTCCGCTGCCTATTGCACACTACCAGAAATTGTATGTACTATATTAACTTCGTTATTAAAAGCACTTAGTTAGATAAAATATTCTTTAATATCTCTTCTTTTCAAATAAAACTTAAAAATATTTTCAGAGGCTAAGTAAATTTTCCCAATATTATGCACATTAATTTAGCATAGGTGAGAAATTACTTATTTTTAAAACTATTTTAATCTGTGTGAGGATGTCACTTTTAAAATTACCCCTTTTTCGTTCTTTATCCCTGGAGTAATTACAACTATCATTGCCTCATAGAGGTGTATTTTATCCCAAGAATATATTCAAATAATTTATTTAGTGTGATTTCATTATAAATAGACTGGCTGGCTGAGTTTCGTTCAAGACCCATATATCCCATCTACTAAATATCACCAATATTTAGTGCTGGTCAAGAAGGCACATCTTACAATTTTAGGGAAGTGAACGGAAAAAATGAAAAGAAAATATTCTTGGTTGGAGCCTTAAAATATAGATAAGAATCACCTCTATCCCCTAGTAATGTTAAAAATTGCACAACAGCCATTCCTGGTGGTCATCAGTGAAGGTGATGTGTCAACTTCATTCAGGCAGGAACTACACAGGAAGGGGGATTCACATTTCTTCCTCAAGATTTTAAAAGTGTAGAAGGACACAGATATTCAAGGACACACAAAACAAGTGAACATAATTGAATGATGGTTCTAGCCATCATTAGGACATCTAGATTTCTAGAAAATAATTGACTTAATTAGAATTGTCATAGGAAAGTTTCCCTCTAAGATAATCACTTTTTTTTTTCAAATTTGATTTCATCTAGATTTCCCCAAGAGTCTAAGTTTGCCCAGATCGTTTTGATCCTGACATTAAATTACAATAATGTAAAGAAACAGAAAGAACGTGGTGCCAATATTTGCTTGGCCCCCTTAAATGGTGTGCAGCGTCCTCCGGCCACCATTTAGAGCCTTTTCACAGCTTTGTATTTTTGCCAGCTTAGTTCTTTTCGCCGGAAGAAAACATGACTCTACTGATGCTGTGTATGTTGCTGCTGGTCTTTTCTCGTGTTCACTCCTGAATGGTGACATCGACGACCCTGATCACAGCGATTGCTTCAGGGATGGGCAGGTGACCTGGAGCCATGACAGTGAAGCAATTCCAGGATTTTGTTGGGACCACTGGAGAAGAGACTCTTTTCTGCTGTGAGTGCTGAGGAGATAAGATATAAGTAAGCATGGAGAGGTAGGAGCTGTTGTGGAAAGCCTGCCTGACTCAGCCAGCACGCAGACAAGCAGCCCTGAGAGATGAAGCAACCGCGAGTTCTGAGCACATGCGCAGGACCCCCGAGTCCAGCTGCGCCTGCAGAACAGCTGCTGTGCTTTCTAGCTACATAAGCCACAGTCAGCCCCTTCTACTTGTGCCGACCTCCTCGGGGTCCCTGCTTTGACAATTCTCCTCTCTCTCCTGCTTCATCATCTTTCTTTTCCCTTCGAGGGCCGATTCCCATTAGCGTGCGGTTACATCAGCATGCTCTTATTTTTCCCATTTGAAAAGGGGGAAAAAAACCTTCCCTTGACCCCACTCTATTTTTTTTGCTTCTGTTTATATCAACACTCTTCAAATGAAATGTCCATATCACTCTCCAATTTTTCCCACCCCATTCTGTCTTAGGCCAACTCCAATCAGACTTTCACTGTCTACCACCCAACTGAAACTTCCCTTGTCAAAGTCACCAAAGAACCCCATATTGCTAAATCCAATGGCCGGGCTTCAGTCTTCCTAGCACATGACCGGTCGATGATATTTGGTATTTTTGGTCATTCCCTGTGCCTGGATATACTTTTCTCACTTAGCTTCTGGGAAAGCACGTTCTCTTAACTTTCTTTCTACCTTCTCGGTTACTCCTTTTCAGTCTCGTTGCTGGTTTACAGAATTACAGATTATAGAATCTCATATCATCTTTTAAAGTTGAGAATGTCCCGGTCTCAGCCTTTTGTTTTACTTGTTTTGTTTCTGCACTCACTCCTCAGTGATCCCTCTTACCCTTATAGATGTAAACATTACCTAAGTGTCAAAAATTCTTTAATTCACGTATCTTCTCGTACCCCTTTCCTGAACCCCAGACTTGTATATTCAACTCTCCACTTGATGTCTCTAACATTTCCAAAACCAAACCTCCGTCCTTTCCCCAGTTCCTACCCTATTCACACCCTTCCCCAACTCCATTTATGGCAATTCTATCCTTCTGGTTTCTCAGGACAAAAAAAAAAAAAAAAAAAAAAATTGGAGTCATGTTTGACTCCTTTCTTTCTCTAATACCATACCACCAAGCCACCAGAAGACACTGTTGGTGCTACTTTCTTCTCAAGCATCCTGCTGTTTCTCCATCTTCATGGATATTTACATTATTCAAGCCCTGGATACTTGTAATAGTCACCTAATAAGTCTCCCTCTTTCTCCCTTTGCCCACTGAGACTCTATTCTCTATATAACAGGTGTAAAATATCACACCCATGCTCTAAGTACTGCAGTAATTCTCAGCTTCACAGAGTGTAAGACAAAGTCCTTATTAAACCCTCAGCAAGGTCCTAAATGGCCTGCCCCTCACACCACCCCCGCTCCATCCCAACCTTCTCTCTTTTCTTCTTCCTGGCTCACTCCCCGCTATTAACAACAGCCTCCTTGTGGTTCTTTGAATGAACTGAACATCAGTCATTTCCTCATCCCAGCAGCTTTATAAAGCTATTCTTTTTTTATGATAATCTGAGATAAAAACTTTCTTCAGACATGTTTAAAGGAGTGGTTACAGGGATACAAAATATGTCAGCATATGTCGTCAAGCATTCAAGAATAAAATAACCTCTTTGTTACAGAAAATATTAAAATACAAACACAATTGCAAACTCATTTTCATTAATCATATTAATCTTATTTTTAAATATAATCTAATTTTAGAATAAAAGTGCTATCATTCATAGCTTCAAAAGTATGAGATTTCATCTTCGGATGCCTTCAAGTTTGAGCAGCAGCCTAAAATTTTGTATGAAGAGGAAATTAAACATACTTTGTTTTAAATAATTGATAGTTTAGATTTCTTCTCTTTTCTTTTGCATAGAACTTTACATATAGGTAAGAATTATTTATGAAAAAAGATACTTGCCAGAAGTTGTGGAGATGGTACACCACGCTTAACTTCTGGTGCCTGCGCAGTTTTTATTTCTTCCAAAAGAACTGCTGTCCACCCAGAGTCCCTAAAATTACACTGGTAATATGTGACTCCACCCCTCACTGCAGATGACTGGATTATAGGGAAACACATGCTCAGCTGCGTCAATTATATTTTCAGGAGCTTTGTAAAGTTATTCTTTCTTCCTGGAATGCTCTTCCCTGAGACACTCTGGGCTAACATCCTTGCTGCCTTTAAGTCTTTACTCAAATCTTACCTTCTCCTAGAGACTTGTATCTCCTGACCTCCCCTATTTAAAATTCCTTGAACCACTTTTTCATTTTTTTTGGACCGAAATTGCCATCTTTTCACATAGCGTAAGATTTTCTTACTGATTATATTTATTGTTTATTCTATCAAACACCATTAGAATATAAGCTCCAAAAGAACAGGGATCTTCACTGTTTTGTTCACTGACAGCCTCCAAGTGTCCAGCACACTGCCCGACACACAGTAGGTGCTAAATAAGTACTTTCTGCATAAAAGATTGAAATAAATCTGTAGCCGTATGGGTATAATAAGACTGGCTAAATTCATACACACTAGTGCAAGAGCTGGAACTGGAACAAAACTAAATAAAAGCACAGGACACTGTTCTTTGCAGCACAGTATTTTCAGTGGCGTTCTCAAGCAGAAATTCCAGGCACTCCGCTGAGGTACATACACACATCGACTACCAATTGCCTCACAGTTACACAGTTTAATCAATTGTAAACTACATTTCCAAGATGTATTTGTTGCTTTGTTTTGGAATTTTTGATACAATGAAAAAGAGATGCTTTTTCACTTCATCTCCCCAGCAACGTTCTAAATTAATAATCCCTTACTAAATTCTCTTGTGTTTTAGTTCTTTGCTGCCAATCAATTTTCCCTCACAGCAAATTGGCAGACTGACTTTCAGTCTTACTTCTTCTATTGCCAGATTGAACACTTCTGAAATCTTTAATAATTCAGTGATTTTAAAAGTAAATATTTACAACCTTTCCATGTTCAGGCATTTTGATTTGTATATTTGATTTGCAAATTTTATGACAGCCAAATTTCCTCTGGAAGGCTAGAATAAAGTTACAAAAAACCCAAATTCTGTGCCTTTAATTATTCCACCACAGCAAGTTTTATTTCATTAAAATTGGTAGTTTAGGAAAAGTGATTTTTAGCACATGATGTCTAGAAATTCAGATGATGATCAGGACCTGCCCATGTTTTGCTTTCTAAGCCCATCATAATACTTTTTAAAAGTTTCGATTTAGATCTGTTACAGGAAGGCAGGTCATTTCAGTAAATGACATCATGCATCAGAGAGAGCCTACTGGCAATATCCCAGAGGTTTAAAAACTGTTTTTCGCTTCTCTACCTTCTTTTTTTTTTTTTTATCTTCCCTAGCCAGACTGAGATGATAAGCTGTCATGAGCCAAATATCCTCATATCACTGCTTCTGGGTCAACAAACTGAAGTCACTCTCCTGTACCCAACAGACATCATTTCCACTTAGTGGTTGGAAAAGCCAGCATTACTAGGGCATAGTGTATCAAAAAGGTAGAAAGTGCAAAACCAATTTCAGGCATTTGATTGATTAAATCATTTAATATTTCCCCAATTTGTAAAAATACTAAAACATACTAATATAGCATCATGTTCCCAATTAATGAGATCTGTTTATCTCTGGGCTTAAGTATTTGTTGACTTCAGTCTTGAGTATACATACCCTATTTAATTACATGATCTATACCTCTTTTTTTTTATACACAACATAATTTATTGTTCACAGTTCTGGAGGCTGGAAAGTCCACGATCAAGGTCCTGGCAGATTTGATTTCTGGTGAGGGCTTGCTTCCTGGCTTGTAGACAATTGTGGTAATTTTTATTTCACAGGCAAGGGGAAAAATTATTAGTGATGCATGTGACCAAGACAGACTTAACATTCCCCTCAGCATGACCAAACTTGAGACAAATCTCTTCCCGATTATAGGCTCCTGACCTCCCTTTTCTTAGAGCATTAACTTTATAAAATTTGTGATTGTAAATTCTTTCTCTGCCCGGAGAGGTGTAAATCCTCATCCAGCCTCTTGCCAGTTTTACAATCCAGGATGTCTTTCTCAAGGACCTGGGAGACACCCCTTTGAGATGTAATCATCGAGAAAGATAGGGCAAGAAAGACAGGGCCGCTATCCTTAAGTCTCTGCAGGAGGGTAGGAGCCTAACTTTCATAAGCTCCAATTAGCAAGCACAGATGGCCTAATCACATAGGCCAACTTTCCCCCAACATCCTCCAGTATATTTCCACTAGCTCAGCCCCAGTACTTCCTTGGTGGTATTTCAATGCAATTGAGTTCAATCTCTCTCCCCTATTGCAGAAGTCTTGACCTCTGTTGTAACACTTTTGCACAGAGTTTTACTTGTCTATTTACCTCCATCCAGTCCAATTTTTCTTTGACAGGAGAGTTGTTCTGTTTTGTTTTTATTAAAATGATGTGTTTTTCATTTCACTACCTGATGAATCATATTCCTGGACAATCTAACCATCCCACAATCAGAGTCTAAGAGAAAAAAGCTCAAGAGCAATGCCTAGAAGTGAATGAGGGTCTGGCTGGGAGCTAGCCAGACGGATTCTTTATGGTAGTGGCAGTACCCAAAGGCTACTGCACAACTGCTTCATCCATTAGCTAAGAGAAAGCCACAGCCACATTCAGGGAGTCTGAAGAGCAACAGGAAGTATCATGGGGCCCAGCCAGTAGAAGGTGATGGTTAGCAGTGTATATGTCAACAAACACCCAGTGTCAGGACTGACTCAACCACACTCAGCAGATGTCACTGTCCCGGGGACAATCATCCAACCAACAATCTCGAGATGGTCACTGGCACAACAACCAACATTTGCCAGGGGAGCCCCCACCCAATCGTGCCAGGATGTCATCTAATTTTCTCATATGCCACCCACCATTTTGGAAAAGAATAGAAGAAAGTTTAGAAAATCAGAAATTCTGAGCACCTATCTGGAAGGGACTGACACAACCAAAAGAGGCAACTTTATCCAGCAGAGACTGGGGATTCTGAGGTGATCTAATACATGGTCCTACATGGGAAATAGTCTCTGCTGAATAATAAATAGGATCTCTCCCACCTTGACAATATTCACAACTGCTAAAGTTTTGACAACAGTGAAAAATATGGGTTGTTTTCATGTTATTCCTCAACTACTAACCTAACCTTCAGACTCGGGAGTTTGAACCTTTCCTGAGAAAATTATATCAACCAATATTTCAGATCTGAATGATTAATGTGCTGTAGTAGTACTATGAGATATTCATAGCATAGGTATGAGCATTTTATTTGGGTGCTTAGTGTCCTAAAAGCTACCAATTATGCATTTTATAAATTATGATTTTATAAAACTACATGTGGATTGTCAAGAATAATGCTGTTTACACGTGTATATAGGTGGTCAACCAGAATTAATGTGTCCGTCTGATTCAAAAAGCATTTTGCCTTATGTATAGCATTGATACAGTCACGTTCACACTCTAGAGTAGAATCATTCCACATTCATTGGAGATCGCGATGATTTTTAGTACAACCTAGACAGATATAAGCATAAATATATGTATTATCTACTGACTTTAATAAACATGTTCTACAATAGAAGGATGGAGGGGTATGCAAATAGAATTCAGAGTTTGAAGCCAGCAGGTACAATATTCCCCTGTGCATACATTCAATGCTAGAAATGCTTTCATTTGAAGACCCTTTTGCTACACAATGAATTGCTTCCTCTAACATCCCTGCACTCCAGCCAGTTCCATCTGGCTCCTGGCCTATGAACAAATGAGAGGAACACACAAGGGTTATGATTGTATGAACAATGTAGAGAAAAATGTGCTATTATGAGGTTTATGTCACAATTATGATATATTGCCATTAGTTTCGTCAAGAATTGACACACAATTAGATTTTTTGAATTATCCTTGATTATTACACGTGTTTTAAATGGTTTCTATACCTCATTAGATAAAACAAGTCAAGTTTCAAAATGTTTGATTTTTTGATATTACCTTGTGCTAAAATAGTGAGGGATGCAAATAGAAGCAAATGTAATGAACCACCAAGGAGTGACTTTTTCAATCTAGGCACTATCCCTTTATTTATTAATCTGATTTTAACCTATGGTTATAAACTTGTACTTGTACTTGTCATTGTATCTCCTAAACTGAGAAATAAAACCCTTCTCAAATTATGTGCCACTAACTATTCTGTATTAGAAAGAGTAGGCAAATATTCCTCTGGTTTTGCCAAGATCAAGATCAGCCAGTGCTTTGAGGGAGCATGATCAAGTTTGTCAGGATGTGAAAGGTGAAGAAGTACAATCAGGAGAGGGAAAAAAAACATCATTTTGCTCTGTTTATCTCCATCTTATTTCTATTTGTAATGTATAATGGAAAGTTCTAAATTGTCCTTTTTGATAAAAAGAAAGTCTCACAATGCAACCTCATTTCCACTCAAACCAATGAGGCCTTTCATACGATTGTCAGGCCACCCATCATAGTTCACGGTTCCCAGTGTATATTGATCCATTGAGTCATAATAAAGTAGTGCTTCCAGCTGGGAATCAGAGTTAATGCAAACATTCTCTGGATCCAAAAAGATGGACAAAAAAAAAAAAAAAAAACAGGTTGTGCTTCTGCCTAGCCAATTTCAAATTGCTTCTGGCGATACTATGAATCTCATCCACACCCCTGCGTTTTCCCGCACACCACTACCACAGAGGAGAATGTGGCAGCTGGAAAACAGAATCCTAGCAGAAGCAGCTCAATGCACGTTCATGACGAGAGCTACAATAATTGTAGGAAGCAAATACTTTTGATAAGCAAAATGGAGAATCGATTACCAGCATGAATTATTGCATTCGCTTGTTATTGCTTTTATTATACCTGTTTTCTGAAAACATGTAACTCACAGTTACTTAAGAATTAAAAAAAGGTCTGTCTGTTGTTGCTTGTAATGTACCTTCAGAGTTCAGAATTTTGCTTTTTAATTTAAGAAATTTAGCAATTTGTAATTTTAGGAAATACAAATATAATATTTTCAGGGTCAGCCAAGCTCAATAGTCAGCCATAAATGTCAAGAAATTTATATTTTCATTTAATGGAATCAATTTTTCCTCCAACAGATGCACAACTGAAAAGAAGAATATTGTGTTGTATAATTGCCCTTGGTGAAATCTTTAAATCTATACTTTTGTAAAATTACATTCAAGCCTGGATGCAATCTTTCTAGCATTTTATGCTCCTTTATATAGAAATGGGAGGGAAAATATGACAGCAGGGGCATTGTATTTAAGAGGAATTCCCAGATGATCTACAAGTAGTTTCAATAATGAATTCCTGATTTACATGATTCTTGAGGGATGATGCTTTCAAAACAAAAGAACAACAGCTTTTTAATTCCGCTAAGATGACATCCTGTATCTGTAGAATATCCATCTAGGCCAATAAATGACTTGAGAGAAAACCCATCAGGAAACATGTCTATTAAATTCCGTCACTTAAGGCAAGCTTCTCCTTCGTTGGCTCCATGTAACGCTGCAATTTCTTGGGGTTTTTTTTTCCCCAACTTCTCTGACCAGCCCTTTTCAGCATCTTTCATAGAGCTCCTTTTGTTTACTTTTGCTAAAAAGCTAACACAACTCTCTTGTCCTTTTACTTTACGTCCTCAGTGAACTACGTTTCTCATGCCTGTGGCTACAATGATGTTTTTTGAATGATGAACCTTAAATCTTTTTTTCTAGCTCTGATTTTCCTTTGAAATCTATATCCCAAATCCTGAATGCTTCCTAGATATCTATTCATGGATGCCCTATAGATATATCAAACTCAACATTTCTGAAATGGATGCTTTACCTCATGTCAAACCTGGATGGCCATTCATTTGGACTAAAAATCTCAAAATCATTTCTAATAATTCCTTCTCAATAACACTGTATAGAAGTTGCCAAATCTGGTCAGTGTTACCTCCGAAATGATTTTTATTGTAGCTCTTTCCTTTTATTTATCCCTACCTTACTTTGAGCCCTTATCATTTCAACCACTCAGTTAAAAAATAATAATTTCTCTATTATTGGCTTGTCACTGGGGGTATAAATTTCAATAGGGCACCATCTTGAAATAAAAGATATTGTATTCACCTGAGAAAAATGGATTTGTGACAAGTGAAATGACAGGTGTAAGATCATAAGTTGGCACAGAGAAGAGGCACATGACCCACACTAAAAAGTCAGGGAAGACATCCAGGGAGAGCTGACGTCTACACTGAGTTCTGAAGAATTAACAGGAATTACCCGGGAGGGGAAGAAGGAACAACAGCTTCCCATTTCCAGAGTTTGTCTCTGGAAACTGTAGCATGCTCAAGGACTTTAAATTGTCCAAAATAGTTGGGGCAAAGAATATAGTGTTAGGAATTGGCCCGTATGGACAGAGATGGGACAGGAATGGTAAGCAGAAGCCAATATTAAAGGCCATACAGGATATACCAAACATTGCAGGAAGGAAAATTAAGACCCCCCTAGAGGATTCTATGAAGTGAGTACATTGCCAATTGGCAGTGGAAAAAGATCTCCTTGGTCAAATTATAGCAAAAAGAAAGAGTAATTTGGGGGTTGTTGTACTAATCAGAGCTGGAAATTCTGAGGCTTGAACAAGAACAATGCTCTATTAGCAGGCAAACACCCTGAAAGTGAACAAAATAGAAGGAAGTCTCTGCTTTCATAGTGTTTGCCTGCTAGAATAGTTCTTGGCACATGGAAAACTCCTAATAAAGCTGTGCTGAGTGCATGAAAGAATGAGAAGGCAAGAAAGGATTTGAGAAGGCTTAGTGAGGCAGAACTGGCAGGATCTGGTGAATTCTACGGGACAACCCATAGAAATCAGATGTTGGGGGCACTATAAGATGTTGGGAAGGGAGAAGGCAAAGTCAAGGGTGATAGTTTGGAAAACATTCTGGATAATGGTGTTGAAAGTAAGGAGTCATTAGCAGATGAGAACATCGAAAAATGTAAAATTGGAGCAACAGGAAGCCTGAGGAAGTACGAAAGATTTAGAGTACTGTGGAGTGGTTTGCTTTAGATCAGAGGGGCAGCTCTGGCCCGAATGAAGGAAGCAAGGCTGGTGGAATTCAGCTTTGGAGAGGAAGACAGGAAATTGTGTTCCTGCTGGAGGGCCCTTCCTGGAAGTCTTTAACACGTGCATCTTAAATAGCTAATCTTTTCTCGCCATTGTTCCCACAGTTGTTTTGGTAAAAGCAGATTGGATAATCTTTCTCCTGGTAACAAAAAGCATCTTTTTGGGCAAACCATTTAACACAACCCCAATGTGACATTGGAGCCTCAGAAAACGGTGCATTTTTCTGTGAAACCTGTTCTCATTCTCCACAATTTCATTTGAATTTTACATGCTCTTAAGCCTCTCACTCAGCCCCGACTTTCCTTCCTCCACCTCTCAGCTGCAGTTCAAATACCACCTTTGCCATCATCTAGCTTGTTACATATAAGAACTTTGCAATACGAAAGAATAGAGTTTATTGATGCTTGTTAATTAATAATTAAGAATCAAATCCCAAATTAGAATGCCATTGTCATATCTGAATGCAACTTGGCTAAAACTTGTGAACTAGTCAAACATAAAAGTGAGGCTTCTCATTAGTTGAGCTGCTATTGTTCTAATATGGCCAAACTTGGAGCAATTTAAATAAACTAGATAGATTCTGAGATGACTTCAGAAGGTCAAAAGGCTGTAAGAGCTTTGCCTTTCCAGTAACAAAGTAAAATGACAGACCTTTGTAATGAGCAAAGCTGACATTTCAAAGGATTTTAAAATTCTTTTTGTCATTTCTTTTCTAAGAAATATTTTTATTAATTTCCATCAATCTTATATATTGAATGGGGAGGTAGCTATGATATTAAGGGCATTTCTAATTCTTAATAAAAAATTATGGAAGTTCAGTGACCTCTGGGCAACACCAGATACTAGAAGGTTATGAAAGACCACTTTTTAAAAAATACCTAATTGCCACCCCTCATAGCAAAGAATATAGAACTTCTCTCTCCAATCACAGAGACTTATTATGGTTTTCAGGACTAGATCACACACAAAGATTTCAAACTAAGATAGCTACTATATCCAAGGGATTATCAGTATCATTCTAATCACCATCACTACTGCCCTCAATTTACTTCCTAGAAACCTGAACCCAAATGTGTTCAATGTATTCATCAGCATATACATAATCAAAAGAAACGCTAGGAATGACTCTGGATCTGCTAGCTATAAACAGAAACCACCTACGTATTCTGCAATATACTAAGTGCTTCATGGTCCTGGCTTATATGATTTTCACTATAGGCTTATACGATGGAGACTGAGATCAAAGGATGTATAGTCACCTGTGAAAGGTTACAGACCTATGGTAAACCCTGAACACAGTCTGACTCCAGGGCTGTTCTTCGTCTTGTGTGATTTGGCTTCCACCTCGAGGGAGTTCATCTTTTATGAAAGAAAAAGATGGCACATCCGCAGGTGATACATGTTACATGAGGCACTGCAACAAAACAAGCACTTGAGAAGTTTAGAATACAAAGAACACTGCTGGATGAGTGATTAGGGAAGGAGAAACATTTCATTTAGGTTCCAGGGTGGGATTTTGAAAGGCCAAAGTGAAGGGTTGGAGCCTTCCAAGCAGGGGAATGACATGAGGGAGGGCAAACCAACACAAGGCACAATTTTCAGAATGGCAGTAACTGGACCAACAGGAGCGAAGGGAGCATGAGGAGGGCAGTGGCCATTAAGGCAAGAAAAGAGAGTGGAGCCAGATTGTGGAAAGTTTTTCACTCGAAGCCAAGGAAACCTAACGCTCAAACTTTTAGCATCCAAGGACCACGCAGTGTGTGTTTGGCATACATGTGGATCACCAATTTTAGATAAATTAACCTTCCACCATTTTAAATGTTCACAATAAACAATATTTTAAGATCACTAATAATATCTGTGATTGTTTCATATTGTTTTAAAAGAAGATAATACAGAATTTGCCCAGCTTGATAGTGGACAGTTTGGTCTGTGTGGGTGGCTTCCAAAGCAAGTTGGTTTAACTTCTCACTCTTGCTATTTATTAAATACAAAACCATTTAATTCGTATTGACCAGTCACTGAGAAAAACAGAAGATCCTGTGGCTCTCTCAGAGAATTCTGGATATTTTGATCAAAGATAGGCATTGAATGCAGAAATGTTCCCCTTTAAACGTAAAATCAAACATTAAATCAACAGGCATGTCAACTCAAAAGCTGAAGGCTTGAATGTTTTAAATTATTTAACCTATTTGCTGTGTGTGATCTGGAAACAAGTTTTTTAAGATATGCTAAAGAACTTAGATGCGCCTTGTGAATATATACAGTAACATATTTAGATGGTTTTTTTAAAGCAGGAAATAATCAAGCACTGGGAATATGTCAAACTCCTTTTGGTTCAGGTCTTTCACATCACAGTCCAATGTTTCAAAGAAAGCCTAATCTCTTTTTTCCAGCATCATTGTATATTTGCTCACGAGTGATAAGTTCAGGTCAGTGCTATGTTAGAGTAAGTGTTTAATAACTTGTTCTCTGGGGGAGAAAGTCCTGCTTTGTAGCATTTGTCAATTCCTGTGGTGTAAACACTCCCTCTATGGCATATTTCAAGCTACCAACCTGATAATGCTGAGCTGGAGAGAGTTGATCACAGTAGGCTGTCATAAACCAGTAGATTATTATCCGTATCTCTGAGATAAGCTACTTAAGCAAAGCAGTTAGAATCATATTGCAGTTATGAATTTCTCAGTTACAGCCTCAAGTGTGAAAAATGCAATTTTTTTCTAACTCAATCCAATTTTCTATTTTGAGTTCCTATTCTTTCTCATGTAGAAAATCAATGTAATCATTTCAGAGGAACTCAGTCCAGTTCATGGATTGCTCAGTCAAGTCAGTATTATATTTACATCACCTTCAGCTTCAAAATGCCCACCAGGATTTGTCTACCTTCCCGTCAACCCTAGAGTTAGTCCTGGGGGCAGTGGACAGGGGGCCCACTCCTTGGCCTTCTGTCTGGGCAGTGAATGATCCCAACAGTCAAGCAACTTCCACTCTGCTCTACACTGACCAGTTGCAGGTTACTCAGGGTGGATCTGGTCATGACATTCTGATGTCTCACACAGACCTTGCCCACAACCACTGCCTCATGCTTCTTGTGCCTCTTCATGCCCGCAGCAACTCTTAGTTCTCCTCACAGACCGTCTGCGGCTGATGTGGGGTCTTTGCCAGATGAGTCTCTACAATGCAGCAACAGGATGATTTCATAATGTCTCTTAGGGTGGGCAGTCTCCTCTCCAAGCACCCACTCTGAGTACATTTTTCACATTCAGATATCTAAACGTGAGGGATGGGCTCCATAGAGTTCCCTACTATGGACTTGTTTGAAGACAGGGCTTCAGGACAAATGATTCTTCACACTTGCTCGATCACATCTTACCCTCTTCCAGCCTTTCCAAACTGTCCTCTCATCCCCTCAGTAGAATAGAGATAAAAGGGATTTCTTCAGCCAGCTCATGTCCCCTTTCAAATATTTTATATTTTGAACATTAACGGTATCCGCTGAGCTTTGTTCCCAAGCTGTGCAGTGATCTGCATTCCCTTAAGCACTGGGTGACTAATGCCTACCTGGGCTAGGTGGGAGATGAAGGCAGGCGGGGATATTATGTCTACTTTACTCCCCACATCATGCCACACATAGAAGTAGCCTCGGAGGGAATTATTGTTGTCATTTAAAATGTTTTTATCTCATCCTTCATTACAGAGCTTTATATGCTCACCTTTCACAACATCAACCAGCATATGTGTATGCAGAAAAGCAAACCCTCTTCACACAATGCAATCAAAACACCCACCCACACTTCCCAGTGACCTCAGTTTGATAAGACAGTAACATAGACACATGCTACTGTCTGCCGACTCTCCTCTGTGAATAAAGCCTCTGGTGTCTATCGAGTGCTGCCTCAGTCTAAATCCACAGCACTTCCCAGTCTATAACCAGGCATACCAAATAATCCAGAATACTAGGAAGTGTTTTCTCCTACAGCATGGGTCATCAAGGCTAACCACATGGAAAGGTTGAGTGTTTTGCTCTCATATAGGCAGGAGCAGGTTTAAAACTTAGAAAAAAGGTACTTCTTATATTGAATAAAGCAGGAGTCTGCCAACATTTACTCATAATATTTACTCTACTACATGTAGAGCCACTAAAAAATATATGGCTTTTGACCGTGTCTTTTGACAGATGAATTTCGCAAACAGTATATTCTACGTTTTTCCCCAAGCATAACATAAATAATGAGATGTGTTTTTGCTATTAGGAGTACAACTTTGATGCATATGTGGTTCTATTCCTTTCTGTTACAGAAAAAATAATCGTAATATTCACATTTTAAAACACTAGTTTGTGCTTTGTCCAGAAAAATTCAATTTTATTATCAGAGTGTCGTTTGAAAAATAGTTGAAAGTTTTGGCAGATTCATTCTACTCTTTCATAAGAGACACAATTTGGAGGATTAAGAGAGAACATAATTTGGAGGATTATGCCTGTGAAGAAGTGAAACATAAGGCAGAGATTTTAGGGTCTGGCTAAGTAGTGCCCCAACACAAAGCCAATCTGCGAAGACTTAGAGAAGGCTTTGTTTTGTTTCATTTTGGTTTTTTCCTGCAGCTGCTTGAGGGAATCTTTGGCAAAATACTAGCTGGTCACAAGCTAAAATGGACCTCATAGACTACACATGACAAAAAATAGTCTTCTAAAAAATAGTAAAAATTAAAAAGTCAGTAAGAAAACAATTACAACCCACAAGTAACAAAAACAAACCTTTTGCAAGGAAAGGAATAATCTGATTTCCAGAGTTACCACATTATAATATTCAAAATGTCCACTTTTCAACAATAATAACAAAAAATTTGATGCATGCAAGGAAACAAAGAAGTATAGCCAATGCACAGGAGAAGTTAATAGACACTGTCTCTGAGGAAGCAAAGACATTGAACCTACTAGACAAGGACTTTAAATAAACTCTCTTAAATATGCTCAAAGAGCTAAAGAAAACCATGAACAAAGAGCTAAAGGAAAATAGGATGTCTCAACAAATAAAGAATATCAATAAAGAGATATAAATTATGAAAAGGAACTAAAAAGACATTCTGGAGCTGCAAAGTACAACAACTGAAATGAAATTCACTAGAGGATTTCACCAGCAGATTTGAACAGAGAGAAGAAAGAATCAGCGAATGTGAAAACAGGTTGATTGGGATTATCCATTCTGAGGAACAGAAGGTATAGTACACTATAAGAGACAAATGGTGACTATATAATTAGTAATAGCCATAAGGCCCAATCAAACATCTCACAAGGCCTACACTCCGTGTCATTTAGCAATATGATGCAACCTGGCCTGGGGATTTCCAAGCCTGGCCCAGGGATTTCCAGAGACAAGACTACTCAGCATAAATTCAACTTAAGCCTCAAAAAAAAAGCCTACTCTTACAAGAGTAGTTTAAACTCCCCTTATGAAAGAAACACTTGGTAACTGACCTGGACTGAATATGGGTATAAGAAAGGGGGAAGAAACCCCAAAACTCTGAGAATGGTCTCCAGATGGAGACCTTCCTGGTCAGCGGGCCATCTGACGCCCTGATTGTATCTGGCCCATGCCAGCAGCCTGCTTCCACTTTGTGTTTTGAAGGAGTACTGCCAGAATAAACCGCTGGAACATCAGATGGTATCTAAGACTATTTGAACTGAATTGAACCGAAGCAAAAAAGTTCCTCCTGGGGAAGCTGGTTAACTAGAACCACTAGAAAACCCCAAACATGACATAAAGGAAAAAAATGAACAGAATCTAAGAGACCTGTGGGAACATGATCAGGCACATCAAGAAATACATAATGGGAATCTCAGAAGAACAGGAGAGAGAGAAGGAGGAGAAAGGATATTTTTAAAAATAATGATACATCCATCTATTATGTATCAATAAAAAAATTTTAGAAGGGTGAAATACCAAAAAAAAAAAAAGAAATCATGGCCAAAAACTTCTCAAATTTGATAAAAGACATGAATCAAGACTTCCAAGAAGCTCCATAAACACCAAGTAGGATAAACACAAAGAGTTTCACACTGAGACATGTTACAATCAAACTGTTGAAAAACAAAGAGAAAATCTTAAAAGCATCAAGGAAGGAGACTTCCCATGCAGGAGAGCCTCAATAAGATTAACAGCTGATTTCTCAGCAGAAACCACAGTGCCCAAAAGGCAGTGGGATGACATATTTAAAGGGCTGGAAGAAAAAAAAAATCATCCACCAAAAGTTCTCTCTCTGGCAAAACTATCTTTTTAGAATGGAGGAAAAGGCATGACATTCCCAGATAAACCAAGTTTGTCACTGGTTGACCTGCACATCAAGAAATGCTAAAGGGAGTTCTTTGGGTGGAAAAGAAAGGCTATTAGATAATATCACAAAGCCATGTGAAGAATAAAGAACACTGGTATGGTAACTACATAGATAAACACAAAAGGAAGTGTTAGTTTATTTTGGGTTTATAACTCCTCTTTTTTTATATGATTTAAAAGACAAATGCATAAAACAATAATTAAAAATCTAAGTGAATGAAAACCACACATAAAAGAGGAGAGACAAAGCTATATAGGAGCAGAGTTTTTTGTATATCATTGAAGCTAAAAAATATTAATTCAAAATCTGTCATTATAATTTTAAGAGATTAATTATAATTCCCAGAGTAATTACTAAGAAAAAAACTAAACACACACACACACACAGAGAAATAAATAAGAATGGAATCAAAATGGTAGACTACAAAAAATCAATTAAACATATTCTTGAACCTGATTAGTGTAGTGATGGCACAATCTTTGAAAGTACTAAATGCCATTGACTTGTACATTTTACAATGGTTATGTTTATGTTATGTGAATTTCACCTCAATTTTTAAAAATGTGAGTGAATCAATCACTCATCTAATAAAGTCCAATTTGTACAGATCCATCCAGCACTTTTATTATTTAGATGCTTGTACAAAATGACCACATTCAAATATTCACATACCCCAGCTCATATATGTTTTATTTTTTATTTGCCCTGAAAGTATGGTCACTCCTTATATTTATGATATTGTTCTGAATTTCTATTTCTTACATTTTTATTACATTTGTGCTTTTCTGTATCAATGAGTTCTTTATGTATTTGTACTAGTAGTCATAGAATTGATGCCATGTAATACTAACAGAAAAAGAGTAAATCTAATAAATATAAAGAATAGTGCGCAAATTAAGTAAAGATGGGTTAGTTAAGAGAGACTGTACTCTGTTAGTGAAAGGTAGCCAATTCGAAAATTACCTTCCAGTTTAATTTGTGAAAAGTTTGTGAACTTTTTTATTTCTTTTTCCTTGAAACTACCAAATTATCTGCTCAACCACTGTAGAGTATTAGCTGGGTACTGGAAAGTGAATTCATAAACATCCACATGGAGAAGGGAGATGGGGTTAAGTGTCTTAACCAGGCACACAACAAGGTCATAACTGTGCTTTAAATTTTATTTTTTATTGAGGAAAGCCTCAAAACTGCATGACCAGTTATGGTTCTACTAAAATAACCTTGATTAGAAATCAAAGAACTTCATTAGGGTAATAGCAATGGAAACAAAAAAGAAACATAATAGAGATTACAAGTCATAGATACATAGAATTTACCATCTTTCTCAGAAGGATGGATCAGGGAGAAATAAAAGATGATTCTAAGTATTTTAAACCACGTGATTAAGAAAACCACCAGGAACCAGAAAAGAAAAATAATTACAAGAAGAAGCTGGTTTGGAGGTGATGTATTTAACTTAAGTTGGTAAATTGAGCTTTCTAGTGTGTATGTAGACAAGACACCTGGCAGGTAGCTGGAAAATCCTAGCAGGCATTGAAAATTCAAGAAAGGCGATTGTTCAGACGTGTTTCTCCTTCAGCACAAAGGTGGAAAAATCCACGTATAACATTCCCTTTTTGGCACAGAGTCCCATACAGGCAAATTTTTTTACAGTCAATTTAGTCACTTACATATGTCCAATTATATAATCAATTTTATGTGTGTCAATTTTAGTTTACCTTTTTAATACTAATTATATGTCAATTTTTTAAAAAAGGGATCAAAGAAAAGGCATCAGAAAAACAACAAACAATCTTTAGGTCACTTAAATGTGGTTTTAGGCTAGCTTTCCAGTTAAATTATTAGACATTTAAGCCTAATAATTGAATTCCCACTGAGGGAGAAAAACCTTTGTTCTGAAGTCCTATTTGAGGAGAAACAAAGGGAAATCCTTATAAAATCATGCAATTTTTCTATGCCTTTTCTCATGGGATTACATCTGCAGAGCAATCTTCAAGAGGGATGCAGTTAAAATCAAGTGAGATAATGCATGGGAACAGATTTTAAATTATAAAACTATAAAAAGTGAAGTTGTAAACAAATATAAAGTATTACTATTGCCAGAGCAAACAATTCTTCCAATGGCATCATACTCAGAATCCAGCTAATTGAGAGAACCAGACAGAAAAAGCAAACCGTTCTACTGAGGCTTTGATGTTTACTTCACAGGTCTCCTGACATTTTGGATAATTATGGCTGCCCAAGCACCTATCACACAAACTATAAAATGACATTCAGTCCATATTAATTTTGCATTGCATTTTTTTATTCTCTTTCGTCTTCCTCAAATGTGTTTTTACCATATTTTATTATACACATACATTCTTTTTATATTGCCATGAGTCCACCTTGCATTCTATATTGATAAAGCCAAAGTATTTACACATATTTTTAATAAACTTTCTATTTTAAAATAATTTTAGAGTTACAGAAAAGTTGCAAGAATATTACAGAGAGTCCTTGTATACCCTATACCCAGTTACCTCTATTATTAACATCTTACATGAGTATGGTAGATTTGTCACAACTAATGAATCAATATTGGTACATTATTATTAACTAAAGTCCATACTTTATTTGCACTTCCTTAGTTTTTACCAAATGTCCTTTTTCTGTTCCAGGATCCCATAAAGGTTACATCATGTTACATTTCATGATGTTACATTTAGTTATGTAAATCATGTTACATTTAGTCATCATAGTTACATTAGGCTCCTCTTGGTTATGACAGTTTTTAGACTTTCCTTGTTTTCTGATAACCTTGACAGTTTGGGGGATGGCTGCTCAGGTATTATGTAGAATGTTCTTCACCTCAGGTATATCTGGTGTTTTTCACAGAGGTTTTTGAGAGCAAGACCACAGAGGAAAATGCCATTTTCATCACATCAAATCAAGGGTACATACTATCAATATAATTTACCGATGATGATGTTAACTTTGATCACCTGGATGAGGTAGTGTTTGTCAGATTTCTCCACTGTATAAACTTCTTCTCATAAGCTAAAATTTGGAAGGAAGTTGCTATATACATCTCACACTTCAGAGATAGAGAGTTATGCTCTACTTCCTTGAAGGGGGAGGAGTGACATAAATTATTTGGAATTCCTCTGAGCAGAATCAGTAGGCATTTTGTTCTACTTCATTGGGTGATGACAAGCATGACTTTGAGGCAAAAGTTTAAGTGCTTACATAAAAGAAATGATCCCACAGGACAGGCATGGAATGCAGGAGGGTGTGAAACAAGGAGAGGAGGCCAAAGCAAAGCTGTGATTTGACTTGGATGAAACCACAAGCTACTGGGATCCAACCCCACATACATTTCTGAGCAACCTTATGAGGTGCATCTCGGCACTTCCTATCCAGAGGACAAAAGGGGGAAGCTTTTATGCATCAGTTTTCATCTTCTATTGGCACGGTTAACCTCACAGGTGGACGATACTCCCCATCCCTCACCACCAGAATGATGTCCCCTGGACTCCCAGGGGCAGATTATCCCTCAGCATCAGGGAAGCCACAGGGCAGGAAGCTACAGGCAGATGGTACAGCCCGATATGAGACCCTGTTACATCTGTGGGAAGTTGGACTTAGTCATTACAACATTGACTGGAGAAAGAGGTGGGGCTGATAAAACGTAAGTATCCAACACACAATAGTACATCTTTAATTTCAATAGTCTCTAATATGAGTGAATGAGACCAAAAAAATGGTTTTCTACTGGTAGCTGTCCCCATTCTTGAGCACTATCTTCCCCTCCCCTGCTGGGGAAGATGCTCAAGCTATATATGCAATGGCATCAGACAAGAAAGCTATAAGCCCTGGCTTTGCTGTTTCTTTGATTATGCAACCCACCATGCTTTCGGAGCACATGTAAATCCAGCCGAGGGGAAGCATGCTCATTCTGAGGCTGAGTCTGAGGCCCTTCACACATGTATGCTAATATTTTGTTTAGAGCATTTTGCATTTATATTCATGAAAGAGAGTGACTTTTAATTTTCCTTTCTTGTTTGTCCTTGACAGGGTTTGGTATCAAGGTTATGCCAGTCTCCTAGAAGGAGTTAGGGAGTATTTTGACTTTCTTTCTTTTCTCTGGGAGAGAATGTGTAAGATTAGAGTCATATCTTCCTTAAAGGTGTTTGGAAGAATTTGCATTTGAAGGAATGTTAGCCTGGAGTTTTCTTTGTTGAAACATTTTAATTATAGATTTATCTTTTATAGACAGAGAAATATTTTAATGTTCCTTTTTATTTCTTGAGTGCAATTTTATAGGTAGGTGTGTTTGTAAAATTTTTTTTAACTCATTTAGAGTCTGAAAATTAGCAGGAAGTTTGTTAATATAAGCTCATACTTTTGTCTTATTGATTGTCTCTATTACATGTTTGTTTTCTATTTCATTAATTAATGCACTTTTGCCTTTTTTCCTTTCTTTTACTTACTTTTGGCTTACTCTGTTGTTCTTTTCTAATTTCTTGAGATGAATATTTGGAGGCATCATTCGTATTTAGCCCTCTTTCTTTTGTAATATTTGCAATAAGGCTATCAATTATGGTCTAATCTGCATCTCACAATTTTGATTTACAGTATTTTGTTATCATTGAGTTAAAATGTTTTCTAAATTCCATTGAGACTTCTTTTTGAGGAGTGTATTAATTAAATTATACACCTTTCTGGCTTTTTAAGTATTTTTTAATTAATGATTTCTAGCTTAGTTGCACTGTAGCCAAGGCACTTACTCTGTATGATTTCAATCCTTCGAGATTTGTTGAAATACTTTTAATGGCCCAGCATAAATGTAGGTAAATATTCTAGGTACACTTGATAAGGATGTGTATTCCACAGTTGTTGGAGATATGCTCTATATTATATACATATAAATTACATATCTACCTATTCCGTCAACGTTGTTAATTTTGCTGTTCAAATCATCTGTCTCGATTTTCACTGATTTTTGCCTACTTGTGCAATAAGCTACAGAGGAAGAGACATTAAAAATAAACCCACTATATTTTGCATTTCTGTTTGTATTGCCTGTTTCTACTGTTATTTCTGTCCATTTTTCTTTATATATTTTGAAGCTTTGTTATGTGGTGCAGAAAATATCAGGCTCACCTCATGGTATTTCCTTTTCTTCAAGGATCTTCGCCCCTGAAGGCTGGCTGTCTTGATTTCTCTCAGATACTTCAAGCAATTAACACTTTCCAGCTGGTTTACTAGTTTCTAGAAATGCAGCTAACTAATATGGGCTGAATGTTTTTGTCCCCACAAAATTTACAATTTGAAGCCCTAACCCCCCAATTTGATGGTATTTGGAGATGAGGCCTTTAGGAGGTGATTAGGTTTGGATTATGTCATAAGGGTGGGGCACTCATGATGCGATTAGTGCCCTTATAAGAAGAGGGAGACAGAGTGATTTATCTTTCTTCATAGGCACACCCCCAGGAGAGGCCATGTGAGCACGAATCAAGACGATGGCCATCAGGAAGGCAGCGAGAGGGCCCTCACAGGACACCAAATCTGCCACCACCTTGATCTTGCGCTGTGAGAACTGTGAGAAATAAATATCTTGTTGTTTAAGCCACCCAGTCTTTGATATTTTGTCACAGAAGCCTGAGCTAAGATGCTAACTTTTCTAAATTAATCATTCATACAACCAGACACTATGCTAGACTCAGCACATTTACCTTGTGGTAAGACAAAGTCTTAGGTGAAATATATCATCCACAATTTCCTGGGAGATAAGTCTGTGCCTGGGATTTCTGAAATTATTTGGTGCCTTCCCTGCTTCCCCTGCTTCCTCCACACCCTCACTGTTTTCTCCTGGCAGCTGTGTCCTAAGAAATCATTTGCACCTCCATCATTGCCTCTAGGTGTGCTTCTAGGAGAACCCAACTTAAGACACCTCTTGATTATTTAACACATTGTTTATTCATTGCACCTACATGTAAAATGTTCCTACTCAGCCCTGTGAAAAGTATTAGATGTACACTAAAAGAAATGTAAGTTATGTATTGGTGATAATTTTTGGTTTAATGAATATATCTTAATTGATCAAATTTGAGCTATTGTATCTATTTCAGTAGGATCATATTTTTAACTTGAATTCTTGTATCTTATGAAAGTTGAAAGTTGAAGACGTTTCCTAAGCCAGGAGCATTCTGTGTCTTCTCACTTAAGGGGACTTAGAAGGATAATCTGCCTTCAAGTATTCCCTTTACCTTCTTATTGAAGGGCTACCAATTTCTCTCACTCCACGTTTTCACGATTTCCATGATTAGAGTGAGTTAGAAAGAAAAGATAGATACATTGCCTAAAGAATATTACACATAAAAACAGCACAATGCCATAGACTTTAGAGATCCTCAAATCCAACCTCATACTTCCATAGGAAAGGAACAAAAAAGAGAAGTAATGTCATTTCCCCAAGGCCACCCCTAATTTAGGATTATAATCTAGTCTTCCTGATTTCTAACCCAGCATTTTTTTACCGCTACATATTACTTATGATTGGCTACTCGGCACATTCCCAGGGATGACATTATCAGATTGATTTACAGGTGAAGAATGTGTACTACCGGGCAGTCAAGGACAATGAAGGGTAAGGCAGAGAGAGCACCAAGTTCCTGGCAAGAGATCGGATGAGGGTGTACCGTGTCCTTAAGGAAGGGGCCAAGGCGGAAGAGCAGTATCTAAGGTCCACAGGGAACGGACCAGTCAGGTGGGCAATCATCCCTAGTGTTAAATCAAATGCATCAATACAAGAATAGAAATGATTTTACATTAATCTCAGAAGTGGTAGCAAACTCTCCTCTGCTTTAATGAATAGAAGATATAGGCATATTGAGAAATAAAAGATGTAAATCTTCTCGCATTGTTATTTGACCTTCTCAAGGCAAGTATACAAAACATAACCTATTAGCACAAGTGACACACCACTGATCACAAAACTGATCTGGAGCTTCACCTTCCAAACCTTAATCAAAATGTTAACCTCTTAGTGAGGTTTTCTTCCTTAACTTCATAAACCAATTTCCAGTTACTAAAACAAAAAAAGTAAAAATAGTTTAAAGAAAGCCATCATATCACCCTAGTTCACAAACTCCAACCAAGCACATATGAGAATATTTTATCTTTACTTCAATCTGATAATGTACATATAAAATATAACTATAAATCTTCAACTCTGTTTTGCTTTATAATTAATCAGGAATAAATTGGCTCTTCCTAGCATAGTTATGTGGAAGCCTGAATTCCCTGGGATTACCTTTGTATAAATTTGTATTTTGTTCTATGAGGTTTGCTAAAATGGGGTTAATTGGCAGGACACACTTTGAAACTGGTTAACATTTGTGTGGGACTGTGTTTTTGTAATGCGTGTGGCCACACCCCCTTGCGGTGCTGTAATCATCTCCAAAAGGCCAATACAATCTCACTATTGTCCCTATTCTTCCAATAGGAAATTAAAGCATAGAGGTTAAATATCCTGTCCATCCTTAAGGGAGTAAGAGGTAGTAGTGATTAAAACCTAAGAACAGTGACTTCATCCCAGACATGTCTAAAACCAAAGCAGTTGCTCTTCACCTAAAATTTGATGATCCACGGGAGAGAGTCCAAAAGACTCAAGCATGAAGCAGGGTGGAAGAGCTGAAGTTCAAGTGTGTCCGGGAAGCTCATGTTCTGTGACCGTAGGGGTGACTATTCTGGGTTTGAGTTAGGTTTCAGGGCTTCCATCTCAATGTTAAGAGCTGTACATCTGTGAATTTAAGGTAGGGCCCAATCCAGAAGATACATTAGGGCACCAGACAGAAAATAAGGAGTCATGTGCCAGAGCCTGGATCAGTAGGAAGGCAGGGGACCCTGGCAATCCAAGTGGCAAGGGCTTACTCAGCACATCAAGTCCTGATGTGATGGGAAAGCAGTTGGCATAGAAGGAAATAAATTGCTGGCATCTTTTGTTCTCCAGCAAACTTTACAAGCACAGGACATCCCAAATGCAGCAAACTCAGTCAGTGAGGCTCACTCACCCCAGCCTGGTCCCAGGACCTCTCGGGCACATTTCTGACTCCCACCACCTGTGCCAGCGAGGTTCCCCTTTCCCAAGGCGTGAGATTTTCAATTCTATACAAAGGTCATCTCTTAATCTTTTCCTTATACAGAAAGTATTAGTTATTAAATATATTGTAATATCATTTTTAAACATAACTATTATAAAGTATTGTATATGATATGTTTAACACCAGGAAGCATCCACCTCAAAAGAAGCCCCTATTATTTCTTATTTCTGGGGATCTGTCCTCTTAAGCACTGACATGCAGCATGCATACCTGGGAAATGTATCTTGGGGATTTTATTTAAACATAATAGTTGTATGCAAAGAAGCACAAAATTTAGGGTAAGAATTGCCAAACAATTCTATATAGAATGTTATAATTATTATTTATTTATATTTTTAGAGACAGGGTCTCACTCTGTCACCCCGCCTGGAGTGGTGCAGTGGCATGATAATAGCTCACTGCAGCCTCAAATTCCTGGGCTCATATGATCCTTCTACCTCAGTCTCCAGAATAGCTGGGACTACAGGCTCATACCACCATGCCTGGCTCATTTTTTTTTTAATTTTTCATAGAGATGGGGTCTTGCTATATTGCCCAGGCTGGTCTCAAACTCCTGGCCTCAAGTGATCTTCCCACCTTGGCCTCCCAAAGTTCTGGGATTACAGACATGAGCCACCATGCCCAGCCATAATTATTCTTATTAGAGGTCTATCTAAGAATGGGAGTTATCTCTGTCAATTAACCAAGTAAGCTAATTTCTCTACAGATGGATGCTTGATTTTAACAGCAAGTTTTATAGATATGGGGAAAACATTGCTTAACAAGTATTTAGAGTAGAAGTGTTCAGCTGTAGTTAAAAAAAATAGGCCATAGGAAAATATAGACAAATATTCCACTTTTTAGCAACAGGAAATATTCTGATCTTCTGGAATAGGTGAGAGAAAACTCATAGTATTTTTCAGCTCTGGAAGCAATCTTTCTATATAATTAAATAAATGTATATACACATGTTTATACTCACACATATAAATATTTTATTTTTGTTGTGGAAATAATTTTATTTACTATTGTATTATCTTACCTGTATACACAAGTATTTCAGTTTGCAATAATCCATTTCCAAGGTTTCCCAAGTACATGAAAATAAAGACTTTCATTTGGATTAAATTGCAACCTCAGGAACAGTTGTACAAGATGCTGCTTCTTTATATTCTATCCTAAGGGTACATTTAGACTATCAAACGGTAACTACTACCTATTTGAACTCTACATTAAAAATAGTAAATATCAACGTATACTTAACTTTAAGTTGCCCATTAAAATTCAACTGTACTGAAACTCCAACAATAAAAATATTACTTAAAATGGAGATATTTGATTCCATTATATTGCCAGTATTAGCAGTGATTGGTTTTTGTTTGTGTTGTTTACAGTTAAGTTTGGATTATACTTCTCTGAGCCATGAAATCTTTCAGGTTCAAATTGATATGGATCTTTCCAGTGCAAAGGAAGTAAATCATTTGTTCTTGAAAATGATTTAAACAGTCCTCTGGTGCATCAGTTAATAAAAAAGAACTCATTTTACTCAACGGCACTTGTATCCATTTCCTAGGTCCACCATAACAAAGCATCAGAAACTGGGCAGCTTAAAAGAACAGAGATTCATTCTCTCACAGTTCTGGCTAGAACCGAGACGAGGAGGTGTTGAAAGTAAGGTGTAAGTGGACAGGGCTGTGCTCCCTCTGTGGGCTTTAGAGAAAAATCCTCTGTGCCTCTCTTCCCAGTTTCTGGTGGTTTCTGGCAGCCCTTGACACTCCTTAGTCTGTAGCTGCATCACTCCAGTTGCTGCTTGCATCTCTGCATGGTCTTCTCTCTGTCTCCTCTGTGTCTCTGGGTACCCCCAAATCTCACTCTCCTTATAAGGACATCAGTCACTGGATGTAGGGCCCATCCTAATCTAGTATAACCTCATCTTAACTTGACATCTCAAAAGACCCTGTGTTCAAATAAGGTCACATTCACAGGTATTTGGGTTAGTACTTGAACATCTTTTGGAAGACCCAATTCAACTCACAGCAGCAATCATGTAGCAAAATTAAATTAGTACACCTCAAGAAAAGGAAATTTGTCTTCCTCCCTACCGGTACAAATAGAATTACTGTTTAACCAGAGCCTTTTTCTGATTTCCTTCCCTCATTTCTGGGGCCCAAGTCATTTTCATGGTATTGCCCATGGCGCTTCTTGTCCCACTGATGGAAAACAAGTGGGTACTTTCCTCATTTTCTTTCTGTCCATTCTTTGGCTTCAGGTTAAGAAGTCACTGTATCTGTGTATCTAGGATACAGGATATTTATATGCTGGTTCAGTTTATTTATATATGACCCACTAACTTGGCTCAATGCCCTTCTCAGACCTGATCAAACTGCTATAAGGAATGTTTCACTACTAGAAACAAACTATAGCCTTTAATAAATCAATCAGAATTGGATGTTCCTTTGTGAAAACTTCACGTTATCAATAGGGGAAAAAAGAAAAACTAAACAAAAAAGAAAAATGTAATCAAGTAGGTAGACAACCAGCAAAAGATAATTAAAATGGTCCTGTTTTGTTTCTCAGTTTCATTAACATGCAAATGAGATTCATGAAGTTTGATATTGTGTTTTACCAAGAGCCATAGAAATGAATTAAGAATGAAAATGAGTCCCAGTGATGGAGACTCTTGATGAATATATAAATTAATGAAAAATAGGATTTGATCCACTTAATGACATATTTTTTTGTGATTTATTGAACCTGAACAAACAAACTAAATAGGTAAATTAAATATTGTCTCTCTTTCAGTGGGCTACATTCTGTGAGATCTTTTACTACTCAAATGAAGTGATAGTACATGTTAAACTTGGCTTTACTTTAAAAAGAAATACAGGATGGAAAACTTATTCTAAAATCAGTGCATGATAACAGTGTTCCTGCTGGCAGGGCCATGGGTGCAGGATCTGAAATGGCCCTCGGAGAGGCTTGTAGAGCCCACTTGCCTGATCAATCAGAGATGCAGAACTGCAAATAGGGAGAGATGGTCCTGTGTGACCAATAGCTCTCACCACAAGACACTCAAAAGGAACAAACAAGCATTATCTCTACAAATATGTTCAAGAGCCCCCCAATTTCCCATTTGATACAAGGGTCTCAGTTCTTACTCTCCATTGATAACTTCACACTCAGAATTACACATAAGCGGGCACCTCAAATAACACGAGTTGAACTTTTAAAATAAACAAAATTATGTTAAGGTCTTAGTTATACAAATATATACATTGTAATTAGAACTATGTATGAGATACATACACACACACACACACACACACACACAATGTGTAACAGATGGCATCCAGATACACACACACTATTTGTCATGGCCAATTTTCAATGTGCTCAAACATTAAACAAAAGCACCAAGGACAGCATCAAGGAGTAATATTGAAAGAGGTGGCTGACAGGGGATAATAAACAGTCAAAGCATGGTTTTAATAATATATGATGTCAGTGTCTACTTTTTATGGTTGTTAAAAATGCTTTCTGTGTTAGTATTGCCAAGCCTCTTTCCCCCCAGTGTATGTGCAGATAATTTTTACCTTAACACATTGTAAAAAGTAACTACAATGACACTCTAAGTACATAGTGTTTTGAAATTCGCTCTCATTTCTATTGCAAGTTGCTATTTAATTATCTTCACTTTCCTTTGAACATATTCAAGGGACCAAACACAACCTACCTAAGAGATAGTAAACAATATGAACTGAGTATTCCTAAAGGAGAATGAGAGCATTATTATGTTCCTCTTCCTTAACAGGAAAGAAAATCATGCCCACCAAACTGAGGGATCATCATTTTTGAATAACTAGCATCATTTTAAATTATTTCTTGCAAACTTCTTTATTTAACTTGAAATATAAGGCCAATTAAGTTTTCATCACTACTGCATCTATAACAATTATATATCATTGTAGAAAAATTTGTCTTATAAGATACGTAAAAAGCCTGCCAGATTGAAGGAACCCAATTCTTTGGACTTTGAGATGATCATATAGGATTTTCAAATAGAGTGTATCCCTTTGCCACTGCAGAACATAATCATATACATCTCATGAATTTTAACCATTTGCTTATTTAGAAATTTACTTCCTTTCACAATGTATCACTTATATGATTACTAAAAGAGAATGGAAAATTAGTGAGATTTGTCATGAATCATTCAGAGAAAAAAAAGCAGACTTACCATCTCTTCGATTTAGCCTTGCAAATCCAGGACCATGACTGCTAGAGAGCTCGGAAGAACCGCTAAATGATGACTGGGGCAAGGCAGGCACAAGAGGATCGTCACAATCATCTGCCAGGAGGGAAAATGCCACATTAGGGTTAGTGCTGACAGGAATCAACAGACAAAACAAACAAGCAAAACGACAACCTCAAAAACTAGGATCTAGGATTGCTGAAAATATGCCCACTACTTATATGCAGTGTTACATTGCAAATCTAGTAAGTTTAATAAGAAAAGAGAAAGAACTTAAAGAGAAGAGACTATGGAAATTGACAAAGAAAACATCATAGAAGTTATAAAATAATATCTTAAGGTAGAAAAAGTTTATTATACCTTATCATAAAAGAAAACATTTGTAAACTTAACTGTATTAAAATTAAGAACTTATGGTTTCCAAAGACACCATAAAGAAAGTAAAAAGAAAAATCACAAAACGTAGAAAGTACTCCCAAAACATATAAACAAGTACGCAATTAGTATTCCAAACAAAGGAAAACAAAACAAAAATAAAGAAATACAAAAACCACCTTTAAATCAGAAAACACATTAGAAAAAAATGGCACATGGTACAACCAGAGACATCACAACACAGAGCCTGTATAAATTGATGCTCAGTAAACTGATCAGTAAAAAGAAATGTGAATTACGACTACAATAGGGTACTAATTTATAGAGGGTAGATTAGCAAGAAGTAAGAACTTTGACAACATCAGATCATCCAGAGAATGTGGGCCAAGAGAAGCTCCAACACGCTGCTAGTAGGCATATAATCTTGAGCAACCACTTTAAAAAAACAATTTGTCATTAGTTGTATATTTCAACTTTCTCATACCCCATGTTCCACCAGTTTTACTGATATGTAGGTCCTCCTAGGCAAAGCTTCCCTATGATAAACCACTGGTTTCAAAGAGATTTGTCTTCTTACCCAAGGGTAATATACAAATACTAGTATTCTTTGTGTCCCATGAAAAGAAAAAAGTACTGAGCTAGAGTAACTTGCATTTGTGCACACCAGACATCCAATGGCCAAAGAACAGATAAATACATTCTAGTACATTTCACAATAGGATAATATACAACAGTACAAAGGAACCACAGCAACATAAAACAAAATGGTTGACTCTTAGAAGCAAAATTTTGGAGAAAAAAATCAAGTTATAAAAGACTATATAATATGTTGTTGATAGCTTTGAGAATCTTAAGAAGGAAAGCTAAGCAATACTGTATGTTGTTTAGGGACATATGTGAATTTTAAAAACTATTTTAAAAAAGAAATGGAAATCATAAAATTCAGGATCATGGTCACCTCTGAAGGAAGGCAGAATCAGGATACGAGAAAAGTACACAGTTTGATGTGACGAAATTGACAATGTTCAAATTTTTCAATAGTTGGTACATTCAAAGGTTTACGATTATTACCATGCTTCATATATAAATATACATTCACATACATATACATATATGTATATGTCAACATGTACATAAGGATATATATTAAATTATATATAAATTTATCTTCTATCTATCCTTTTATGTGTATCACACATATTGTTTTAATATTAAAAAATAAAGTACAAGGAGAGAAAGAAAGTAGAAGAACAATTTCATGTTTTCATGAAATCCATACATGTTTAATTTATTTAGCTAATTCTTCATTCTATGTAATCTTTAAAGTATTTTTCTTTTATTTTATACAATTATTGAGTTGTTCCCATTTTTTCTTTAATCAGAAAAATATTTCTCTCACATTTAGTATTTAGCATATATTAATAATTAAATATTATGCAGGATTATTGTCCCAAATGTTTTAATTAACAGTAAGCAATTTAAGTTAAAATAATCCAAGAATTATCTAGATTCACCTGAAATTTTATGGAGCTCATTCTGCCTGAACATAATTTGTTCTTGAGTGCCTTTCCCAAGAATTTGCCTAATGTAGCATTTTAAGACTGTCTCATTTTTTATTTAAAGTCTACTTTTTCTTATGTTACACTTAAATTCTTGAACTCACTCTTAAAACAGACAGTTCCTACATGTCTATTGACTGACTTAAGTACTCACACCAGCCAATCTAGTTGTAATTCAAGAATTAAGGTGTGTAGACATGAAAAGACATATAGCCCATGGAGTGTTGAAGGAAACTCTGATTTTGCCCAATTATAAGCAACAACCAAAATGCTTTAATATGCTGTGTAAACTATGGTGTGTGTGTCTGCACACACAAATGAGTGTATTACATATTTGGGGGAGGGAGCATGTGTGAGTGTGTGTTTACTAGAACTACAGTGATTTTTAAATCATTATCAGTGTGCAGGTATAAGTGTGATGAAAAGGGTGTTTAACTGCAATCCACAATCAATTATGCAGATTCAGATCGATATTTTGGATGTAAAATGCCTCTGTAGTGCAATCACTCTAGAGAGCATATATTTATGGTTCATTTGTTTTTGCCAACTATAAATTGAGAATCAATAATGTTCTACTTCTAGCTTTAAAAGAATGGAATTAAAGTAAAAGAAGGAGTGCTTTTTCCATGTGTGAGGAGAGGGACACGTAATACGGGAAATGGATCCCAGAAAGGTAGATGGGGGGCATCTGACATTTTGTAAAGTTCTAGTTGTTGGCCTTGGTGGTTACATGACATCATTATTTTTCATAGTTCTTTACTATGAACATATACATTCCCCTACAATTTATTGTATGTTTATTTAGCAATATATTATTTTAGTTATTCTTATATAAAATTAATAATAACTAGCACATGTTTAGTGAACACTCTGTGCTAAGAACTTACAATCATGCCACACATAGTAATTAATCTTTATCCCTCCTTGTTGATGTACTAATATTATTATCTTACAGATGACATTGTTGAGGCACAGACTTCGGTTAATTTGCTTATCTCACCGTGGAAGAACCATGATATTTACAAAGTGAGTTGGGGTCCAGAACACCAAGACTATAATTATTATTTCTGCAGGTTTGGGGTGTAGGAATTTCACTAGACACCATAATGGCATGAATAAAACATCTCTCAAGGAGTTATGTACTCCAATTCCAGGTTTGTCATGCTATTCATTTATTTGATCTTCAATAGTCTTGACACTAGAGGAGAGGGACCTCAAACAGCCATAATGAGTCTGGAATAAAAGGGATATTTTTCTCTAGACATTAACGAAATGGAATTCTCGATTAACTATCAGTCTCCTGTGAATTTAAGTCCAGAAAATCAGTTTTCTCTGACTGCTCCAGTAAAACACAGGTTCTGGATTTGCAAAGTTGAGGACCACATTCCAGCTCAAAGGTTCTCAATCACAGATAATTCTGCACACACATGGAAACATCAGCAGTATCTGAAGACTTTTCAGTCATCACAACTGGGATGGGGTTATTACTGGCATCGAGAGGATTGAGTCCAGGGAAGCTGTTAAACATTTTATAATGCATAGGGTAGCCCTCCATGACAAAAAAATTATCTGGTCTCAAATTTCAATAGCGCCAAGGTTGAGAAACACTACTGTAGACTCTGGCAAAGCAACCCAGGAAACTAGTCTTCTCCTGGAATAATCTCTCAGCTACAACCCTTCAGCTTCCTCTCACATTTCAATGATGATCAGCTCTCATTTACAGTTAATTCTCAGATGCAAATAAAGATCATTCCTAGCACATATATATATGTATATAGGCATTTAAGTAAGGTGCTTTTCAAATCTGAAATAACATTTCAGCTCACAACATAATTGTATTTTTTAAATTCTATGTTAGATTGTCATATTATTCTGGTCCTTTCACCTCCCGACCACAGGCAACATTCTTGGTTAAAGGGGCACAGAAGAACATGAAGACTCCATTCATTAGTGAGATTTAATAATACAGTCACCAAACATTTCACGGAAGCTTGTACAATTAAAAACGGTAGCAAGGCATGTTGGGTAAATTATTGTTTCCTTCTATTACAGACGACATGAACATCACTAATTAATCATTAATCTCTGCTTATCCAAAATCACATTACATTTTATTTTACTTTTTTCACTCATATTAGAATTTCCGTATTAACCTTATATCAGTTGGAAATAGTAAAACTACAGATTAATCTTTTTTCTGGTAGAAAAATTTGTATACACTGACTACCTCTAGAGAGTTTTAATGAATTCTGTTAGAATATCCGTATTAGAAAAAAAATGTTGAGTCATTTTCATACACACACACATACAGATGACACACAAATGTATGGCTTTCAGGTCAATATCTCAGAAAAGTTACCATTTGCTCTTGACATAAGAGAAAAAATTACCATTGTCATTAAAAAAATGATAAATTCGATCTCTGGCAAATTGTACGTATGAAAAAACTCAACAGCCTCTTACAAATAAAGATGCAAGCTATACTAAAGTATCTTAATATAGCTTGACAGAAAGTAATTAATTTTATTTTTAAAAGGCTTTAATGCATAATTCTCATAAGCAAGTAAAAGCTGTTCAGTTTTTTAATAAAGGTAATCCAATTTTCTTAATCTGTGTGTAACACTACCTATAGTAAGATAATAGGTATATATTATTGGCTGCTTATGTTCTCAGTGCTTTACATATATTAATTCATTTGAACCTGACAAATACTCTGCACTTTTTTTTTTTTTTTTTGAGACAGGGTCTTGCTCTGTCACCTGGGCTAGAGTGCAATGATGTGATCATAGCTCACTGCAACCTCAAACTCCTGGGCTCAAGCAATCCATCTGCCTCAGCCTCCTGAGTAGCTGGAACTATAGGCCCGTGCCACCACACTTGGCCAATTTTTCCAATTTTTTTTAAAAATGGGGTCTCGCCCTTGCTCAGGCTGGTCTTGAACTCCTGACCTCAAGCAATCCTCCTGCTTCGACCTCCCAAAATGCTAGGATTACACACGTGAGCCAACGTGCCGGCCCCCTGTACTATTTAATACTATTAATTCTGGGATCAATTAAGGGAAAAGGGACACAATAGTTAAATAAGTTACCCAAGAACACATGGCTAATAGGTAGTAGAAACAGTGTTTGAACCCAGGCAATGTGGTACCAGATCTCCTATTCTGAGACAGTACATTGTTGAAACAAGTATTGGTGATACAGAATATACTTGATAAAAAATAGTTAGGGCTGATTTTCAGTAGCATTCAGTTTAGTTGCCATTAAGTAACCATCTTCTCTGTTATTTGGAAGACCTGCCAAAATCATTTATATGCCTGCTAATAAATCATATTTCCCACAAGAATAGGCATTGGAGAATAGAATGGAATAGAATAGAATAGAACAGAATAGAACAGAACAGGTAGCAAATATGCTGAAAATATTAAAAAATTTCCATGCACTGGAGGCAGGGGTGGGACCTTTGAGAGGGATCTTTAGAAACACAGGAATATCATTCCTATCAGAAAACAGTTTACTTAGACCTAGTCCAAATATTCCATTGCCCGACTCAGGATTAAGAAATGGCCTTCCCTTCAAGAAATCCACTTCCTTGAACAAAATGTTTTATTCCAATCTATATTATTTAAAATTGCCATCCAGTTAAAATTGGAAATCATGAACAAATTTAAGTAAGTGTGGAATTATGTTAACATACATCAAAAAACATTGTGTACAAGGCAAGATTTCATCCAGAAAGTTAGACAATGGTACTGTTCTTCAACCATAAGCCCAGTGTCAGTGAGTTCTACAAATTTTTCAGGTTCAGTTTCAGGATGCCAGGTGGAGTCTTGTCTCCCTGACTTGGCATGACACACAACCCAGCACCTGATGCATCTCTCTTTCCTGCCCAAGGAGAGACTGAATATGCAAATGGACAACAGCCAGTCCACATACAAAAGTAGAACCTATAGCAACCAGCCCAGGAAGCCAACCTGCTATCTACGGTAACCAGTCCAGCAAGCCAGACCACTACCTGTAGGAACCAGTTCAGGAAGCCAAGTAATAACTCTTGTAGCAATTGGCCCAAAACAGCCAGAACTTGGTTAATAACTCATAGTTTCACGACTTTTTGCCCATTTCCAATTTAGGACTGGCTAAATGTATTTAGCAGAGATTTAGAAATCTCTACTAAATATAGAGAAAGCCATATATATACCTCTAACTAATCACATAGGATGCCCCACTTTTGGTTAGCCTGCCTATAGCGTCCCCACGCCAACAGTTTCCAATTGGGGCATACCTGAGCCTGCCGCATTTTTCCACTATAAACCTTTCCTCTCCTCTGCCTGCCTTTGAGTCTCTGCCAAACTCCAGCAATGATGGCTGACTCCCTTGCCCCTAGAAAACTCTGAATAAACAGCCTCTGCTTGTTCTCGTTTGGTCTTCATTCACCTTCACACCACTGAGCTCTTCCCAACTCCGCCATCGCATCCTCACAGCTGCTGCCATCCAGGCTACACTCAGCACACCCGAGAAAAGCCACCAAAGTCCATCCCGAGAACTCAGAAGACACAGGTATGTTCGAAAAGCAGCTTCAACCTCCTGATTGAAACCTATTATTGACCAGCTTCAGGTTGTCTCATCTGTGGAGGATGCACCTTCAGTGATTTGCCCTAGCTGTACAGTAGAATCACACCTGGGGGACATGCAAAACTTCCTAGGACTATGCCCTACAGCCAAGACCTTCCTAGTTTGGAAACAACTAATATAGAGTTGCAAATTAATTCCTATCCAACGGAGAGTTTTGTTACTTTTGTAATGTCTTTATGCTCTTCATACTGTTTTATAGGGGCTGTTTAAAGAGTGAAGAAACAGTTATGGTATCAAATCCTACCCCTTTCTCCCTATGCAGCCATGTCGACTGACAGTGTGTGGAGGCAGATGCTATACAGTCACATTCGTGAGAAAAAAATAAAAAGAGTAAGTTTTAGAGAAAAGTGACAATACACCTTGAGTAAAATATAATTTTCATAAGAGCAGATGACAAAATGTGGGCCTACCCTGGTTTCATCCCTCATTCTTTCATCATTGCTTAAAATAACATTTCAACTCAATTAAATACCACTGAGTACAGACTACTACTAAATTCTTTAGCAAAGTCAAAGTATTAATTTGACTTTGACATGAAAATTAACATTTATTTGAGAATACTAGTTTTAGATATATTAAATAAGACAAATGTGAGCTTCTAACTCTGTCAATCAGTGGCTTAAGTCTAAAAGAAGAACATGTGGCCAAAATTTAAAACAAGCAAATATCTATCGGTATGTTTTCCTAGAGCTAAGCAAAAGACAGGGATGATTCTCTAGTTGTCAAGTAATTCATTTAGACAGTAGCCTGTAAGTTTCTATGCATTTTCTTCTATATAAGCCACGGGTGAACTTATACACACACACACACACATATATATATAATTGGTAATACTCTGCAATGTTAATGAGGTCAGCTTTCATTTGGAGGAAAACACTGGCTTACATGTTATAAGTTACGGCCTTAGCTTGAATAGCTTTCCCAATTAATCTTCACAATTAATGGATTAATGGGAAGGCAGTTAACTTTTAATGACAGAACAGCCAGAGGCTGATTGATTTTAGAGGTTTAATAGCAACCATTTAAAGTCCAGATATTAGGACAAAAAGACCTAAAAATTTACCAGGCAAAGCCAACCAAAAGTGAAGGGGTAGAAGAAATAATTTTTTAAAAAGTAAAGAGAGCATCAGAGCCCTAGAAATCTACACATGTTACAGAGTTTTTTTGGCAGATCATTTGGCCACATGTTACACCATGTCATCTAATTGTATGTCAGGAATAATGAAAACAACATCCTATAGATACTCAGGAGAACTAGTGGATCGAAAGGTAATTTTTAAAATATATCTAAAGATGCTGAAACATATTACCATTGTTTCCCACAGTGATAATATCAAATTATTCTCCATTCATTTCATCACACACCTCTGCTAGAATTTCTCATTTGATAGGTTAACAAAATTGTAACTGCTATGTATTCATATCATTGCTTTGATTAATGCAGTCAATGTTTTCCATATGTTGTTATCCATTCTCAATTTCTGCAAATTGTAGTAATCCTCCATTTTTCCACTTAGAAACATAATATAAATCAATTATAATATTATATATATTGTTGGTCAAACATTTGTTTTCTTTTTCTGTTGTTATGTTCATCTTTAATTTTATTTATGCTTTTTTATTGTTCAGTGAAGTATTTTTGTTATTGTTGTTAGGCTGTGGGTGTGTAGTTAATCTATTATAATCAAACATTTGTCTCTTTGTTAATGATCTATTTAAGCAGAAATGACATAGGAGACAGTACGCATTATAAAAACATAGTCTTTGGATACAGAGAGGCCTGTCCTCAAACTCTTGCTCTGATATCTCCCAGGGTCTGAAAACGGTGCTTCAACTTGATGTACCTCTACATATAGAGTGCTGATAAAAATACCCCTTTCACAACAGAACTGTGAGAACTTCATGGTATAACACACATAACATTTAAAAAGTACAGAATAGGTACTCAAAATAATTCATCCCCTTTTATATCCTACTTCCCAATAATACTGAGCAAAGAAAAATGTGTTAGGGATTAATCATATGCCTGTCTGTAATGCACCACCTTGAAAATTAGTGTGATAAATTGATTTAGAGCATTTGTGGGAACAAAATATTCATATCAAGTACTGTACCGGCCGCTGCAGGTATGAGAATAATCTTGACTCCTGCCTCAGACATCCCACGTCCAAATCCTTGGACTTCAGCACCACTTAGATTTCTTACTTTATGCTTTCAACATTTTGTCTTCTATAACCATTCCAATTAGAAACTTCACAATTTCAGCGTACAGGAGCCCATCATGTTGTACTGAGTTACCCTAAGATTTTGTTTGTCTGTTTTCATAGAAATTGGAGGGGTCAGGAAAGGATATATTCGACAGTGGACCTTAAGGGGCCACTGTTTATATGCAGTGGAAACAATTATAGAAGAAAACAGTTGCTCAGAAAGAGGAGTAAAACCAACAAACTGCTTCAAAATGAAAGTCTATAACCCCCTTAGGAACGGGGGGCCTTGCCTGACTGCCAGCTTCTGACGCTCACTATTCATTCCCCGCCGCTAAACCAGGTAAACCCACTTTCCATGGTCAGGTTTGCCCCAGCTCTTAGTGATAATGCTGAACTAAGGATGAGGAATTTAGAGGCTTACATTCAAAAGCCTTAAAGACTTTCTTTATTAAAAATGGGCAAAGAAAATATTAATAAATGACTAAGCACTCAACCTAGAAAAAACAATGAAATAAACATAAGGAAAACACAAGGAAGGAATAGGTAAAAATGAAAGCCATTCAACTAGAAAGTACAGTAACAATAAAATAAATTCAAGATCTGGTTCTTTTGGAGGGAAAAAACCACCATAAATTATACAAAAAAAACCCCCACTATTCTCATGGAGCAAAATATGGAGAAAGTAAAAATAAATAAAATTATAATTAAACTAGGAAATCATCATAGAGAAAATTGAAATAATTCTGTGTTCACTTTTCTTAAATACATGAAAATCAATTTATAAATTTAGGGGAAAACAATATCGCCGTTTGTTATAAAACTAAACATGCAACTGCCATGTGACACAGCCATTGCACTCTTGGACATCTAGTCCAGAGAAATGAAAACTTATGTTCACACAAAAACCTGTACACAAATTTTCATAGTGGTTCACACCTACTTCAACAGGTGAGTGGATTAAACAACTGTGCTACATACACATCATGGAATACCACTCAACCATACAAAGAAACAGATGACTGATACATATTACAACTTGGATGAATCTCCAAGAAATGAGGTGGATGTTACAAACTACATGATTCCAGGGATTATTATGTGGACATCCTTGAGAGGCCATTATTTTGCTTACCACTGTTGCCAAACTGCAGGTGCGGAACCAAGCAATTTTTTTTTTCAGATTTTGTTGCCCACTAATTGGTCAAATGCAGTTTTGAAGGCTGACACACATATATTGCTTTAATGATGACACCTCATATTTTGAGTGAGCTTTAGAGTTAACAATGGAATTCACACGTATAATTATACTTTAAGAGAGACAAGACTATATTATTCCCGAAGTCACTTGGAGGATTAACCCAATCCTCTGCTCAATGCACATAGCTGAGCAACAACATTCTTCCCTCCTTTTGGGCCTCTGGGGCTGCTCCAAGTTCAGCCCTAGTAACCCTTTCTTTCTGACACCTCTCCTGAGAGCCCCTACCCCTACCATCCCACCAGAAAGTCCCTCCTTAACTTGAACAGGCTTCTAATATGGCACTTCTCTGGTAGTCTGGGTCTCCACTTATTAGATGAAAACATCTGGAAAGTCAGTATTATGTTACCTGTCACCACGCACAGAAGCCAGAATATAGTGGAGCATAGTGATTACAAGTATAGCTTCTGGAACCACCCTTCCTGGGTTCAAGTTCTGCCTCTGCCAGTTACTATCTGATCGTTGGCATTTTATTTAAATTGGCTTCCACCATCTCTAAATGGGGATAATGACGTACATTCTAAGGTAAACAGGGACTTCTGGGAAATAAATGAGTCAGCAGATAAAGAGTACTTGGTACCTGGTGAACAGTAAGTACTACATTAAGTGTTTATGATTGCTACTTTAAGTGTTTTTTAAATTCAAAAAAATGAAGAGTTGGAACTGTATAAAATTTAGCTAGATATCTTTTACAAAATCTTACAAGAATTATTCCTCAAGAAGAAGAAAGGTCAGCATTCAACATTCCTAACCACACTGTTATCCTTCCCTCTTAAAAAAAAAGGGGATTTACAGAATTATTACCCACAAAGAAAGTTAAATTGTCCTTATGATGTGTTGTTTTCCTATTATGGAACAATTCTTAATGTTCCAAAAGGCCATATTTTTCTTTGTATCTCTCAAGCTTTGGAGTTATTTGTTCCATTTACTCCAGAAAAATTGAATTTTAAGCTGCATATGATGCAGAAATCAAGCAGCCACAATTTAATAGGAAGATGGAAAGGAATTCAGAGGACGTGACAACTCTTTATTTGGACACATTTGATGATGTAGCCAGAGAACATTCGCACTGTGCCGACTAAACCACAAATATATGAAGTTACAGCAAAGATATCCTCGTAAGTATGTACTATTTCCATTAACTGATATGTTCTACCTGAAATTGCCATTTAGACTTTGATTCCTAGAGGGCAAATTGGGTAAGCTTCCATTCAATTCTTATTCTAGTCATATTATATAATATTTCGACATCAGTGAACAAATACTCCATTTCATTACTAAATTATTTTGAAAGCTGTTATTTATATCTCACGATATCACACTTAAAGATGAAGGCTGAAATGTTTCATACTGATAAGGAATTTTTCTGCAGATAAATGCATTTTAATAGGGGAGCCCATAAAGCTATTTTAATAAACAGCTATTTCTCACTAAGGGGAAAAAAATCAAGCCGACTAGAAACAATAAGCTTCTCTGAGCAATAACATGAGATTAGATGGAGAGTATTTCCATTTCATTAGCTAAGATTATTGTGTTTGATTTCATAATCAAGCAAGGAACAAGCTTGGCTGGCCTCAGAGGTACACTCCCACTGCTTTTGGCACATCATCTGTGCCCTACCTGCCCCTGCCCAATCCACTATTGGCATTACAGCCCTACCACCCATATATTTTTTTGCTCCACTCCATGAATTGATAAGAGTGTGGTCTGAAGATGGTTTTAATGTATGTTTTCTGCTTTTAAGCTAAATTTAAATTAAATAATAGTGTTTTACAAATGCTGAAATCTAAATGGCCAAGAAGAGTTAGCTAAATAGTATCATCAATTATAAAATAGCTTTCTAAAGACCAAATACTAAACTGGTTTATCAGATACTAAACTTTATTGCTTAAACTTTTAAAGAGTTATTTGAGCAATTATTTGAGGACATTTTCCTACATGGAGATGACGTGGGATAAGCACATATACCTGCATAATAGGCAACAATGGAACATGTTCTCTGTAGTGAGATTTCTTTAAATGCGTATCAGTGATATTCCAGATATCACCTGCAAAAAGTTGGCTTAACTTTTGGAGACAAGATATTGTAATAAATGAAATTAAAAATCTCTACCAAGTTCTAAAGGACATCAAGTTACAATCAGTAAAGAGGAATCAGTATAGTACAGACAACACTTGAACATCATTTGTGCTCTACCTGCCCCTGTCCAACCTGCTCTTGGTATTACATCCCCTACCACCCATATGTATATTTTTGCTGCACTCCATGTATTGATAAGAGAGAGCCTGGGGATCTCAGGAAATGTCCCCATTGATAAGAGTGCAGTCTGGAGATGGTTTGCAGTGCAGTTGGCCAACATTCCTACACGCAATTGAGCCTTTAGAGAGCTTTGCATGACTGTAGCCACCCCATTACTTCCAGGATATGATCACTCCACTTACTGGCTTTTCCGCCTTAATTTCAGATTCTAATGAATTTCTCCACTTGGGTGGATCCTAGAACGGAGGCTCTGGCTGCTTCACAGCACGGCCCCCAACCTCACATGCACACACGTGTATGTGCACACACACACAACACTCTCTCTCTCTCTCACACACACACACACACAAATAGGGTGATGCAAACAATCTAATTACCATCCATAAAACCAGGAGCATTAATTCTAAACTCATCTTCAATTCTACTCTCTCCCACCTCATGAACTCTTCATACAGCTGCTCCAGGAGTATTACATTTCAACTGTTACATTTTGGTTAAACTTGACTATTACATCTTGATTAAACTAACAGTTCTATTCAGGTTCACTGCTCCGGGCCACTGCTGAGACCATCCGCGTGGAATGGCCTCCAGATGAAGACCCACTGGCTGACCTCCTCCTACTTAAGTATCCTCCTTGTCCTTATGTCACGCTGTGTAAGACTCTTGCATGGTAATTAAAATAACACATTGAAATTCTGTGCTCATATATGTAGTTGAGGCTGTGGCAGTGGGACAAAAAGGAAGGGCAAGATGTAGGGATACTGAAGAGAAAGCACTAATAATTCATGACTAGGTGAACAGACAGGGTTTCTGACTATGGGTGATCAGAAAAGATAACACATTTCACATAAAGAAGAGTAGGTGAGGGAACAAAGGAGCAGAGATGATTTCTCACTTATTGTTTAGTACCTCGTTCATCAGGTCTTATTGAATGAATAATAAAAAATAAAAGTTTTTTACAGAAAATTTTCTATTTTGTAGCTGCTGAATAAAATCTTAAAGGGCAAGTTATTTGAAGTTCTTAGATAAAGCAGGCTGAAAACAGCAGGCTGAAGGGTTGCATATAACCATTAGCAAAGTGAAAGATTATCTATCAATCTATCTATCTATAATGAACTTCTGGGCTTCTTTTTGTATAGTAAATGCTGACAAATTTCAAAGATAACAGATTATTTCATAGCCTTGGAATATATATTTCAACTTGGGGGAAATTTAGTGCTAGATTAGAATCAGGTAAAATCAAGTAAATCAAATAAAATTACTATTTATTTCTTAGTACTAGGGATTTAATTTTCACTGTAAATCAACTCATAATATGCACATCTGAAAGAACAGTTCTTTCTTTATTTTTAAGAACTGTAACATAATAAATTAAATATTATAGTTGAATAAAAATAAATACAAATAATTGTCTTTGAATGTATTCAACACCTCAAGTACTTTGTGAGGCAGAGAATTTATAATGGTAGGGTTCGAATTCCCAGCTAATAGGATTTTGAATATATGTTTGCTGTTTTTAAGCAAAATTTAAATAAATCATTGTGTTTTACAAATGCTGAAATCTAAATGGCCAAGAAGAGTTTGCTAAATAGCATCATCAATTAAAATAGCTTTCCAAAGACCAGTTGTTGGTTTTGTTGCACTTGAAATTCTGATGTTCAAAATGCTAAAAACCCTTTTGAAAAAAAGAGATTTCCCTCTTATTTTTCATAAGTCCTCTGAGTTCACTTATAAATGAGTAAAGGTTATTTCTTTACAACTTTGTTGAGTAAAAACCTTCTGGGTTTTTCTTCACAGTTGGATATGTCCAGGGGCGTATTTTAAAAATGTAACAGTTACCAGTGGAGAGCGCCTGGAAGCCTCAAATGTTGCCTGTCACAGATTTTTAAATCTCGTAAGATTGTGTAACGCTACAGGACACATTGGAGAATTAAAGTTCTCTGGAGGGGCAATTACCTCAGCTCTTCTCAACGCTTGGGGTATCAACTATGGTCAATAATTCAAAAGCATCCACCTTTGGCTGCTGAATCCCTATATACAGCAAAAGAAATGGATTCAGAGAGATGTGGAATTCCCAAAAATAGTACAATTTGTACCATCATGATGAACTGCACCATTTTTTCCTCTTCTTCTCTCTCTCCCTCATCCATTTCGAGAACAGGATCTACATCTTTACGTACCTGTTTTCTAGAACATATTTCAAGATGGCAGACACTTGGTAAATGTTTGTTTAAAGTGAATATAAGTTGAAGAGCACACTGCAAAATTTTAAACAACTTTTGCTTTTCCATTTTATCAAAGTCTCTTTTTGCACATCCAGTGATAAATACTCCAACTCTAATTGTATTTGGCCTGAAGCATTTAAACTACTCAACTATAGGAATTCAGTCTTTTGTAATAAGGGGCAAGTATTTGATCTTTACTATCTAAGCCAGATGGGCAGAGTCGGGGCAGGTATTTGAGTGGGAGACAGGAAAACATCATAGTGTTCAGTGATGAGGAAGAATCCTGTATGAAAATCCTCCATTCAGGGTAAATTCTCGTTCATGCCAAAAGCAAGAGATGTCATGAAAATGCAACAACATATGATGCCACAAAGTATTCTATATGAGCCTTATTTCAGAAAGATTTTACCAATACATCATCGTGGCATAATTCTTCCTAATATATTGCATTATATATATCACATACAATCTCAAACAAATTTTAAATGTTATCCTTTGTAGAGAAGTTTAAGAGGAGAGTTTACAAAAAACAATACTTTACATTCCTTATTCAGAAGGAAAGCAGCTACATACAGAAAGGATATTCGAATTTTTGGAAGATAAAACCAAAGCAAAAACCACCAGCTGAAACTGACCATTCCCTGCTCTCACATATTTCTACTTTCGGTCAGCCGTGGCATCTGTCAGCACTACATGCTCATGTGGAGAAGTCTGTTGCCTGCTCTTTATGGGGACTGTCACTGGCTCGGTTATTCTGTAGCTCCTACTACTTTTTACCTGGGTTAATTCACCAACTCGCTATCTGGTACTCTATGATCCCAAGTTCGACTGCACTCCCTTTCCCTAACATTCCCATGTTTCACATTGCCAAGAGTTTTAACTTTACCAAATGCAAATCTAATCCATGTCACACATGTGTGTGCACATAACACTAATAATATTAAAATGACCCCTTGAGATTCTGGCTAAGACACTTAGTTCTTAGCTTTACATACAGGACTCTTCATGACCTGGCCACTTCTGACAATGTCTGTCTTCATCTCCCGTCCTTCTGAACCACTTGTGGTGCATCCAAATGCTTCGTGCCTTTGTGGACTTCATTCTGATCGGCATGCGCTTCCCTCTTCTCTCCTCTTCTGGCTCTCCTATTCATCCTTCAATAAATAGCTTTCCCTGACTCCCACTGCTCACACCTGATGCTCTGCCTACGGCCACCCAAATACTTTGTATGCCTCTCTCTCATCGTGCTGATCACACTGTGCTGTGCTTCTCTACACAACCAGGAAGGGGCAAAGCTGAGCTTTAAGCCCAGGGTGAGTGAGCTGGTTAACAGTCAGTACACCCTCTGAGCACATTGCCTGTAATAACATTGGCCCCCTATAAGCACCCTGAACAATGCCATACACTTTGTTTTAAATAAAGCCAAAACCTTAGGCATAAAGTATGAATACAAAAGCATTGTATATCTGAGAGTCAAAACTTCTATTCTCAATTGCTAGCAAGAAGTTACTGATTCAGACCATTATAACATTTCAAAACCACTGATGCTGAAGACATGTATAATGATAGATAGCACACTGTGGAGGCTCACTAAACATTTGTTGAGTGAATAAATGAACGAAATGAGCAGAATAAGGTAAAATCCCAAGAAGCCTCCAGAAATTATAAGAGTTAGGAACACTTTAATAGACTGAATGAACCAAAAGCCCAAAACAGAGAACAGCAACTGTTTCTATGAGACCAAAAACATTCAGGGAATGTAAAAAATATTTCACTAAGAATTAATAACATAGTATTTCTTTCTTTCTTAGCTATAATTCCCTGAATCATTGGTGTCTACTGAGAAATAACCAGAGTCCCAAAGCATGCTATTATGGGGCTCATTTAGCATGGAACATATTCACCCAGTATAATTCTTAGGGATAAATTTTCAAACTATCAATTCACAATCAGGTGGAAAACATAAAAATTCATCTGGTATCAACCCTGGTCATTTATTGATTTTTAAAATAAATGAGAAGAAACACATAGGTTACCAAATAAATCAGAATGGTATTAGATCAAGAATTTATATTGAAGTAAAGTATGGATCATAGTTGGCCTTTTATAGAGTTATTTTAAGGCGTGTCTTTCTGTCCTCTTCATTTGATTTTGGGTCCCTGAATTGCAGGGATTGTGAAGCCTTTATGATTTTACCTCCCTACTCTGACTTAAAACAGAAACTCACATGTAGCTGTTTCAGGGTTTGAACAGATAATTTCCTTAAGCACCCCACTCACCCTCCAAAATTTCTAATATTTGTTTTTCTGTACATCATACCAGAAGCTCACTTAGAAAATAAAAAGAGCCCCTGAAATGGCAACTGGATAGACAGACAAGGATTTACCTGGTTTGCATCTCTTGCTTTAAGAAAAATGAATGGCTTAGGAAATGACTGTAAAACATAAAGAGAAAAGCTAAACACAACTCTCAGTGCAAACCACTCCACTAAAAATGCTACATTCAGTTCTGAGCATTCATTGTATCCTTTAGTTTAAAAAAAAAAATCTGTTCTAAGAGATGCAATGATTCACAACTCTAGGAACAGCCATTTGCTTGTACTATTTCATCTGGTATTTTGCCTATGAACTGTGTGATTAGAGACATTTATTTTCAGCAATATCCAACTAGTTCTAAGCAAATAGCTATAGAACTAGGAAGGGAGAATTTGTAAGGGAATGCCTTAAATGCAGAGTCACAGGAGTCCATCTAAAAAATTTATTATATAAATTAAAGAGAAATTCATTTTAGAACCAAATAATTAATGCCCTATGAAATCACTTCCCCTTAATATTTTTTTTACTTGTGTAATAAGTACACAAATGAAAAGATAGGAAGACAGGAAGAAAACTAGAAAACAGCTCATAAATATTGTTCTATCAAAGAAAATATTATTAAAATGATAACCTCATTGCTTTGATAAAGCAAATATTTAAAGGTATAGTGTATTGCTTGTGAGTAGTGAGATAAAAATGTCAAGAGCCTCAGGCATAACTCTAAAGAGAACCGGGCTAGATGCACAGGGGTTAACAGTCAAAGAAAGAATGAGGTACAACAATGCTCTGAAAGTCTCTGATATTTTTCTTTTCTAGAAAGTGGTTGGAATTAATGAGTCACACCACTCAAAGGCATATTAGATATCACACAGAATCACGTCTACTCTTCAGGAGACTGGCTCAAGTAGTATCGGTGCTGTTTTAGCAGTGGAAAGAGAGTTCTCATTCAAAATTCTAAATCTGAAGTGTTTTCTTTTTCATTTTGATGTTCATTAAATATAGGTTGCTTTCCCTGATTAAGGAGGAAGTAAAAGTATTGAGAAACACTAGTACGTTTTCTGGAAATTTTGAATATTTTTCTCAAAAAAGATGGAAAAATATTTTTTAATAAAGAAGACAGAAAAGTCTACGATGCCAGAAGGAAATCAAAATCAGTAGTACCAAGGGAGGAGTGACACAGCAGTTAGGAGGTCCTTCCCATAAATAGTGGTTCATGCCTTCTGGGGAAGGCACTCGGCTGATGGTTACAACAAGAAACCTGCATTTGCGGTAGCCCGTCAGAGGCCACAGGCACCAAGCTCCTGAGAAGGACACGTGTAGGAAGACCAAGTGATGAATGACGGGGTCTCCCGGTACTCACTTCCGGGATCTGCCAAACATGACAATCTCTACCCACCATCTCTGATTCATGTTTGAACCAATGATACTGCTAGAAGAGATATAGAACCATCTTAAGTGCTATAAATTCTTGAGCAGGAAGGGGAAGAATGGAAGGAGACAGTTGTGACTTGAAATTTCTCCTTCCAAAAGAAATTTGGATTTTTGCAAGACAAAGCGGGACAATGACATTGAACAGTTCATGACATTGACATTTGCAAATGGCTTAAGATACTATGATGTTAGATAATTACAAGAATCTTAAGGGAGCCATGTCCTACTAGAAGCAGATACTGATAGACTAAGAGAATTCAAAAATAAATCAATGAACAACCACTTGGTTCAAAATAGAAGAATGTTTAAATAAGAGCATATCCACTTGATGGGTTACTATGAGCCCTTTAAAAAGATAAATACAAAGACTATTTAGCCACAAGAGAAGTGCACTGGAGAGGATGGGAAGACATGCATATGAAAAAAGGCTTAACAGATGCTGTGTTAAGATTGAGTGAAATAATGTATGGCAAGCATCTGTCCCAGCTCCCGATACTTGGAGGGCATTCTACAAATTTAGAATTAGATGACAAATTTTAAATTGACTTTTAGAAAGTTACTAGAATGATGATTGTTTGTCTTATTTATTTTCCATTTGTTTGTTCTGGGCTAGGTGTAAAGTGTATCACAGGAAGAAGAAGGAGGAAACTGTGTGCTCTGAGATTTATGGATTAGGAAGTGGGAAAGAGCCAGATAAAACAAACTGCACAATCAGTTTCTGAGGAGGAGATATGAGAAACACACAGAGCAAATCACAACATGACTGGAGCTCAGTATCATAAAGAAGAATATAATTTGGAGGGGGACAAGATAATACTTGTGATAACAGCTATGGAGATGATGGTGATAAATAAAGCAACTATTTTAACAAAGGGCAATAAATTATCATCCTATGTAGCTCTAAGACATGTTGGAAGGAGAATTTGGAACAGAATAATGCACTCAAAGGAGATGACTTCAAAGATACGAAACTGCTGGGAAATGATGGAAAGGCATTTTTTTTTTTTGGTATCATTAAGATACCTACCTCTATGTGAAATCAGAAACTCCTGGGTAGTGGAGGCAGCTAGAGAACACCAGGTGCAAATAAAAGAAAGAGATAGAGAAGGAACACAGTAGTGATAGTGCCCCGTGGCAGCCAGGTGGTGGTGGCTAAAGGATAAGCATGCCACGCCAGTGATCCCAGCAATGTCACTGAGCAGGACATCAACTGGAGGATGACTTTACTCAGTTGTTAAGTTTCAATCAGTAAAAGCATTTTATGTGCTGTTGAACTTATAAAATTTCTCCCAAATACCAAGAAAAATGTCACTTTATTTAGGCAGTCACCATAGTGAGAGCACCTGTTATGGACTGAATTATGTCCCCCCCAAATTCATATGTTGAAGCCCCAATGTGACTATATTTAGCAAGAAGGACTTCAAGGAGGCAATTATGGTTAAACAAGATCAGAAGGGTAGGTCCCTAAGGCAATAGGACTAGTATCATTATAAGAAGTGTAAGAAATAACAGAGATTTCTCTCTCCCATGTGCACAGGGGAAAGGTCATGTGAAGACACAGCAAGAAGGTGGCCATCTGCAAGCCAGTAACAGAGACCTCACCAGAACCCAACCATGACAGCACCTTGATCTTGGACTTGTACCCTCCAGAACTGTGAAAACATAAATTTCTGTTGTTTAAGCCACTCAGCCTGTGGTATTTTGTTATGGCAACCCTAGCAGACTAATAGAGCACCCAGGAAAGAAACAGAATTGGAAGAGTACCTTGGTCAGGCAGTGTTGCAATCTTGCAGAAAGGAGTTGACATTTCTTTGTGATTTAGGCTATTTCACCCCCTTATGTCCTGTTCTTGGAATTGTTGACTTGGAGAAAGATTTTGGAAGGAGTGAATATGTCTTTGGAAACCAGGAAACAAGAAGGTCAGTGTACACTCAGAGGAGAAAATATTACATTTATGCCTGCCACTTCACTCTGACTAGTAATAAAGAGCTTGTTCTTAAAATGAAAGCAACAGAATCCTTGAAAGAAAGAAAGAAGCGTCATCTTAGAATTTATCATGCCAGGGACAGAATCTTGAGAATGGGCGTATGTGGGTTCTAATACCCATGCGAGGTGATTTCAAAGGTTCATGGAGAAGATCGGCATATTCCATTTCAAAGAACAAGGGAATCTGAGTCATCAGACTTGGGTCCAAGTCTCAGCTCTATTCTTCCTTAGTCAGTAGCTTTGGAAGCACCTTCTAAATTTCAGTTTCCTAGTTTGTAAAATAGTCATAATAGCATTTGCCTGACAGGCCTGTGCAAGAATGAAATGCAAAAGGGCACCTCCACCACATTAGAGTCCACAAAGCCCAGTGCAAAAGGAATATTTGTCATTATTAATGACAACATATGTCAACATGTGTGGAAAGCTATGAACTATAAAATTCTGACAATAAAAATCACAAATGCATACCATGAGAAGTAAGAAACGTGACAGGAATCTCAAAAAAAAGTGATAGAATTTCACAGGAAAACAATAACAAAGAATATGTGTGCAATTAAAAGAGGAAAATAAAAGTTTTGAACTCATTAAGGCTGATAAAAATTGCCAACGGCAAGGAAAAGAAACATCTTGCATATGTCCACAGGCAAAACAAGGGCAAGAAAACTGCAGGTACACTCTTGATAAAGCTGTTATTTTGATGAAAAGAAAAAACAGAGAATGGATTTTATTTTTCTTCTACTCTCTGTAAAGAAGAAAGGTCTTTAAATAGGAAAATGTAAGATAAAGGCCAAGACAGAGGAATTGAAGTCCAGGATGGATGAAGGAGTTAAAAATGTCTTCTTCCCAAAAGACAGACAGCACCTTGCAGTACCACTTCCAAATTACAGGAGACGATCAGGCAGGTGCTACAGAGATGGAGAGACACAAAGATGGGCTGGAAGCGGCAGATGCTTTTCTAACTTTGTACTCACGACGTATTTTTTGTTCATTTGTTTGCCCATCCATTGAGAGTCCTCAAAGTAAGCTGATATAGTGGCCTATCAAATTACATTTGCCACAAATAAAAAAAGGCAAAGGAGGGAGAGAAGAGAGATAGTGAGAAACAGTAAGAACAGGTTGGCTAGGAGAATACGCATCATAACAGATTATGACAGATTAGAAGAAAGTACTCAACCTAACGAATTGAAGTAGAGATAAACATAAAGTCAAACAGTTTTAAAAGTACAGCAAAAATGAATTGTCTCCTAAATAAAAAGGACTTCTTTAATCATTAAAGTAACACGCAATGCTCCAATTTGTCTAGCCTGATTCTGTTCATCTCCTGTTTTTGTTGTTGCACTGAAAAAAAATATATATATAAGCTATCCATTGATGCATTCTTTCCACATTTACTGAATATCCTCTTTATTCCAGACACTGTGCTAGGTGTTGCAGATACAGAAGTGAGTAGCACCATACCTTTGCCTTTCAAGGATTTCACAATTTTGTAAAGGAGACTTTTTTTAAAGCCCATCCTGATACTCTATGATCAGGACAGAAATAAGTGAACACTTGAAGTGCTATGGAATTCCTGCCAGACAGTGATGAAAGTGGAGATGGTAAGACTCCATGGAGTAAGGAGGTGGGGTTTGTCTTGAGTAGATGTTTTTCCAGGTGGAATGAAGTATTTGAGGGTGATCCAAGTAAAGGGAACTAAAGATGTAAAGGCCAAAAGACGGAGGCTAGAAGGCAGTGGGGGCACCAGGATTTTGGGAGAAAGAGAGCAGTAATGACAGACAAAAGCAGGAAGATCAGCAAATACAGAGTAGGAAGGCATTTGTTTGCTATGCAAATAAGTCTGAACTTAATGTTGAAAATACCTAACAATGAAATATAGCTGCAAGGCAAGACTTGCTATGTTTTTTTAAAAATAAAAACCTTAACATGATTAAATATATCCATGTATTATGTCAGGCTTACCTAAAAATACAAGACTATGTGTAGTAGTTAAAAATACTGCATGATACGGAATGAAGGGAAAGGGAGTCACAGGGAGCAACAAAGAAGGAAGGGGAAACAGCTGCCTCGCCAGCCGAATCAGCCAAATCAACCCTGGCCATCGCCAACGTGACAGATGTCACAGCCAGATCATCCTCATATCCAGGAAAATGAAAGCGGAAAATGATCACAGGAGGCACAATTTTGCTAACTCAGAAAAACAGAGAACTTCCTGGCATCTTCTCTAGGGAATGTTTCAGTGATTAATGATGCTACCTACATTCTTTCATGCTAATCTGTTTCATGTTGCAATTACACATCATGTGTAAAGAAGCCATTCCATACCATTTCACAGGCAAGCACATAGCAAGGCTTCCAAGAAATGAATGTGGTCATTTACAAGAAGAACCAGTAAAAAATGAGTTTGACTCCGTTTTACATGTTAGGCATAGCAAATTATTGTGATCACAATTTTGTTTTTTGATACCTAAATTCTACATCATATTTTTATTAGCCTACTTTTTCCACTTCTTTAGTATATATTTGACTATGGAATGTTTTATTTTATCGTGTTGCATTTTGTGATAAAGGATGCTATGAGTTTAAGAAACCAAATGTTCTTTTCACCGTTTGCTCTTTGCTTTCTTAAATGTATCCTAGTTCTTTTCCCAAATTATCTCTATTTTTTGTTTGCTTTATGAAAGGCTACACATCTTATGATGCATAGGAAGTTGTGTTATAACATTGTACAGGTGCATGACGTTTTCTTTACAGGATTGTGATACCGTGTCTCCATGCTAAAGTAAAGCAGTTCAAATAAGCACAGAAATCATACACACTATGGAACAAAAAAGCGTAATGAGAGCTTTATAACCCTGCACAGAATTCCCTCATCACCAATTTAGATAGAATTGCTTTTATTTTAGCAATGTTCTTTTAATTAAGTCCTAAACATCTAAAACATGGCAAATATAAATATGTATTATAAATCCTTAATTATGAGGATCACTAAGCATTCATGCAGCTTTCTGCCTTGGAGATAGATTCTTTTTGTTTGAAATCAGCCAAAATCAAGAGATAAAAGTGAATGATGTGAAAAATGTTAAACTTTGTTTATAGGGCCCTTCTCTTGGTACCAGTATCACTTTGCTGCATTGTCTGCGAGAGTTCAATTATGCTTCAATTTATCTAGTGGCTTGTAAGTCAAAATCTTTCCTGCCATAGTCTGCCTTCATTACCATGTTCAGAAAGACTAGCACCCACAGGGTCTGAAGAGAAGTCGAGTTAAATGTTGGGGATCCTGAGGTCTTTATACCATAGCCTAGAAAATAAAGAACTTTAAAATCATGAAAAGGAATATTGTTTCTCTGTATGGGATGAATTTGAAATGGATCCAAGAAGACCTCTTGCTAATTTTTAATCACAAATACTATTTTGAAAGCATACTGGAGACTATCCTAGTATGGACGGCAAATAAGAAACAACCTTATTCTACGTTCCATCACCACTTAATTCAAAATGTGCCACCTAGGGACAATGTTTTCCATTCCCCCTACCAATATGGCCTGTCCTCCAATACCCACCCACAATATCTTCCAAAACACACACATACACATGCACACACACAAACACACACACACCCACAAATGGTAATTTCATGTCAGCAACTCATTTCCTTTAGAGACCATTTTTAATTTATTTTCTTTCTTCTCCTTGGTCATCTGCTGATCAACAAATTTTAAAACACAAACGCATGTTAATATCTTTGAAAACTGAAGGTAAATCTTGAAGATCTGAATATGTACACAATCTTTCAGAGCAAAAGCTATTAGCCCAGAAACTTAACTTTCTCAAATTTTCCAAGAAATCCCTCTATTTGGTCTGGTACAGCAAAGGCAATTGGTTTATATAGACAAGAAAATGTGGGGATCTCTGTTGTGGGCCAAGGGAATCAAGTATCTGTTCAAGGTCATCCAGGCAACCACCAATTCCAAAGCTTACAACCAATTCCTAGGAGAGTTTATCAGTGTCCTTATTCAAAGGACATTTAAAAAAATTTCTGTAAGTTATAACTGCAGAGTAAGTAAAGTAATGAAATTACAGGTTATAATTCTCCTAAAAATTATATGATAAATCTAATTTAGGAAGGCAGGTGAATTTATATATTTACCTGCTGCTTCTAAACTAATATCAACCTATGACCCCATTTTTGAGTATCATAATTGCTAGTGGGAACAAAATGGTTACAGAAACAAATATGTCTTTTACGATTTAGAAGCACATAATATCTTATTCTAGAGCACTGCCAAGTAATGAGAGATATTTAATAAAAAAAGTAATTAGAGCTATAGGCCAACCGATAATATCATACCATTTTTTTCCTTTGTGATTTAAAAACCTTAGAGATAAATTTCATCACTGCTCTATTAAATACTTATGGCATTAAAAAATTTTATAGTTACTAATTTTGAACTACTTAAAATGTCAAATGTTTTCAGGCTTCACTCACTTTTCCAATTATTACACTGGAATGACTCATTAACTGTAACATAAACAGGCTCTTTTTTACCTCTTGTTATGCTATTTCCCCAATTTATTACCAGAGTACCACTTTTCCATGAACCATGATGAAAATTCATTGGAAGGGGGGAAAAAAAAAACTCAAGCACATACTCTTCCTCTCCCAAATGCCCATGTTCTATGGGCAAACTGAAGTAATAATTATAATTTATAATGGATTTTATGTGTACATTATCATTACACATTTCTGTAGTTTCAGGTACCATGTGTGTGAAGACCTTGGCAAAAGACATTTTGACAAAAACTTTATCCTCCAAAAGTCAACTGGGAAACAAAAGTATCTTTACTTGTACAGAAACATCAGACTTGGTCTTTACCAACACAGAGCCACTAGGCCCCTGAAGTGGTCAGCACTTTAAAGAATCTAAAATCATGTCCTTTGCCCATTTTTTAATAGGGTTGTTTGATTTTTTTCTTGTTGATTTTCCTAAGTTCTGTATATATTCTGGTTATCAGCAGAACAGGGGCAATGTGTATGGCCAAAGTGTTGTACCCCCATGATATTCTGAAATTAAAAAAATAAATTTAAAAAAAAAAAAAAAAAGAATCTAAAATCATAGATTGAAAACAAAGAAGACTAGTTCCAGAAGTCAAATAAATACATGTATATACATACATACATGTATGCATGCATACCTAGTAGAAGCACACAGACAACTACAGCCTTAGAACTCACTGAAGAAATTTAAATGTTGAAATCTCAGACATCAAAGTTTTCCCAAAAAGGTAATTAAGAAGACCATTCGAAAGGTCAGTGACATTTTTGTTATGTAGAAACACAATTTATTGTAACTTAGAATTAAGGGTAAACTATTTATTATTTCGCAAAAAAAATTTTAAACTTTTTCTTAAACCTCTAGGTCTTCAAATTACAATGTCAATCTTAAGGGTAAATTGTTTCATTCCAGTATTTTCAGTTAATTGAGGTTTTTAATGAGTTTATTCTTCCTTTAAGAAGGACTTTTAGTGACAACCAGAGGGTCTCCAAAAGCTTCATAATCTTTGCGTGTAGTTTGGGGCATTTATTTCTCTTTCTGAGATATTTCTTTTTAAAGTGAGCAAAATAAAACTGATCTTAGCATTTGATGCTAAAATTCAAGATTTATTCTTGAAGATGTTTGTTAAAGAGTATTCCTAAACATGTCTAACTAAAATATCCATTAAAACAATCATGCACGTATTCTATAAGAATCCACCTTACCACCAGCACCAACAATAACACAGCTCCTTTCATCTAGTGATTTGGTTAATTCATGAAACATCTCCTAGCATAAGCACATATTCTGTGAGGGGCCGTCCTTACCTATCTTATTAGTTAACCTGAGAAATAGCAATGATTCTAGATAAATTCTAAACAAGTTGAGGCCAAAATTTATGAATCAATAAAAATGAAAAAAAACAAGCTATAAGCAATAACTGAAACACGAGGCCATTGAAACAAATCACTGCAAAGTCTGTATTATTTAATGTTTCACCAGAAATATTCAACCGTTAAACACCAATCTGAATATGCATATCTCAGATTTATGTAACAATGTTGGACACATTTTTTTCTTACTCTTCCTACTGTTTTCAGGGGCAAGATCATTCCATAAACTTTCAGTTATTAAGGAGGAAAGGAAAAGTTTTTAGAAAGATAGTGAAGAACTTCTTAGGTAACCTAGGTCTAATTGGCAACATAAAGATCATATGATTTATTACTCGACAGTATTAAGGCTCCAATATTGATTAATCTGAGGTAAAAGAGATTTGAATTCTAAACATAGAATCAAATTAAGAAAAATGAGCATTTGTAAAGCAAGACTGATATTCTATTGTTAAAAAAAAGATCAAAGCCATGTAACACCAACATCACCATTCCTAATCATCTACTTACAGCAGATGGTCATGAATCTCATCATGATTCTTGTTGACATCCAGAGTAAGTCACATTTAAGTTCTGACACTGTCCTGGGTCTTCTTTGATTTGAAAGTCTTTTGATGAGACTTAGAAATCTTTATTTAGAGCTAAACCATTAAAAACAGTGTTATGAAAAATAAACTATTTTAACAAATGGTCACTTATTTTGAAAAAAATGCTACAGTGGAATTTCATAGAAAATGGTTTTTTAAATATTATACCAAATCATATTTGTAACTGAATTTTTAAAACTGCAATAAACAGTGTAATGCAAATAAAATGAGACCAAAGATCAATTCCTGGAAATCAAAAGTAAATACAATTCCAAATGGACAAGGCATTTACATAAAATTAATTATATTGGTATGGGTAGGTGAAAGGCACTTACTTAATTATTGTGAATTCTCAATGGGAAGTGCTTAAATGAAAATCAACTTTCCAATTTATCCCAGAAAGTTTGCCAATTTCAGAATTTTTAGGAAGCTGCTGCTTTAAAAGTTATAGGGACACACTCTTCTGTGAAGAATGTTTCCCTCATATAATCAGTGATTCCAAATGTAAGTTTCTGACTGGTATGAGTAGAATATTTTACACTCATGAAAATGTAAAATATCAACAGATTTTCTATTCAAAATATCTAAGATGCAATTACTGACATACTTTATTGAACATCTTATACTAATAGGATTACTTGAGACTAAATATGGCCTCTTAGCAATCAAAACTGTGGAAACTTTACACATAATTACAAACAATTCATACCCACAGAAACATCAAAATTTGTGAACAATAAAGTCTTTAAGAAGAAACATATGAGAAAAATATTAACTTGAAGATCTCCTCTATTATATTAATAGTTCCTGGCAATAATAGCATTACCTTTAGTACCATAACTCTACAGTTATATATCTGTGTGCTAAATAATTAAGACTAAATTTTATGATAGCAGTATAATTTATACACTATCTGTGTCTTATCATCATATTATATTGTACATTATCCAAGTCAGGGGTCAACCAACTTCTACTGTAAAGGGCCAGATAGTAAAGAATATTAGGTTGGTAGTTATATAACAAGAAGGAAAATGATTTTAACAAAATTTTATTGATAAAATTTGAAATATAATACTAATAATCAAGTACAAATTTTTGTCATTCAGGTCTACTAATAAGAATGGATGACTAAAATTTGAGTTTCATATAATTATTTTGCACCATGAGGAATTCTTCTTTTAATTTTTTCCGGCTAAAAATGGAAAAACCATTCTTAGCTCGTGGACCATACAAAAACAGGCAGGAGGCCAGATTTGGCCATGGGCCATAGTTTGCCAACCTCTAAGTTAAATATTACATTGTCTTACAATTGATACTATATAATTCTATTAATCCATTTTCATTAAAGAGGTAAGTCAACTTAATCTTGATATGCAGATTAGCTCCATTACAGAAATTGTTTATATATGATATAAATTCAAAAATTAATTTCAGAAGACAACAATTATATTTATTGCTTCAAGTTAGCACTAAGTATCATATGAAAGTCATGTTTGATCCCATGTTAGCCTATGAGCTATGTTATCCCCAGAGGTAGAGGTTGTCCTTATCAGAGATTATTTGGGATGCAAGCAATAAGAAGTGGGGAGAATGCACCAAATGGATGAAAATAAATCACCATTGCTATTAGAAACATAAGTCAAAGGATATGCTGATCTTTATAACCGAGGGTCAGCCATTTATGCATTGCATCATAAAATTATATTTTATCAGTACTTTACTGCTGCACTCTAGTTATTTTTTGGTATAAAAATAAATATGGGGGAGGGAGAGGAAAAGAAAGAAGCTTCCAGAAAGAGTTACAAGGTTAAGTTCTAACAATCTGAGTATCTGTCCAGTTGAATCCCAGAGCCCACAAGAGTGATCATCTACTCAGGAAATTGTCTTCATCTATTCTTTAGTGCTTCTTTCAGGGTAGATATAAGATATATCCTTTATTTCAATTAGAGAAAAGAAAGAACACAGTGAGAAGTTAATTTCTAATTAAGTCATTGGTAAACTGACTTACATTAATTATTAATTAATTAATTAAGCATTAATTATTCTCAGAGTAAGGCTCAGTATACCTGAGGCTAGACAGCCTCCATTGCATGATCTGCAAGAGTAAAAATAAAGGCAAAACTCTTATCAGCCTTACTACTTACACCTGTTCCTTCTTTTGTGGTGAGTTGACCCTTCCCTCAAGAATGTCTTAACGTTCAGAGTCTGTGGATTCATAAGAGCAATTATAAAATAGAGAAGTGTCTCCCTTCTTAGTGCATGTCTCTTAGTAGCAAGTAAAGGAACCAACAACAGCCGTGCAGCTCTCAAAGAGCAAGCCCTTCTACAAGGATCTGTCTCTAAACTTTCATGAAAAGGACTCCTCAATATAATAACCAACTCATCTTGACCAGAACAGAGACAAAAGAATTAGAGCTGGTTCACTGCTTTTGAAATGTCAGATAGGGCACCAATAGGCAAAAAATGTGGTCCATTCAACATATTTTATCTTTAGATGTATGAGAACTCAACAGGGCCGCCAAAAACGTGCAAGCATGTGGGTCTAGTAATTTATACATATTTATATACACATATACATATATACACACAGGAACATATACATACATATGAACATATATATGCATATGTATTTGCACAGAATCCTTTTAATGTAAAGTTTCCCTGCTAATTAATCAGATCAATTAACATTCAAATTACAGTGTGCCTAATCCCTGGGGTTTACAGAGTTCTGTCCCATGACAGCTTTCATATTGGTAGCCTTGGGCTGACTCAGTGGATGACAGATTTGCTCCTGGTGTATCAGCTGTAAATAAAGGGAAATGGTCTTTGTATTTACCTGAGAGACAAACCTTTCATTTTCTTTATTTATATTCAGCTCTCCCTGACTTTAATATTGGTATTCAAAATTGATTCATTTTTTGTTAATATAAAGTCCTATCAAGGAGAATTATTAGACTTATTATAATACTTTAAAAATGCTATTCTGGTTGATGGTTGCTTGTCCATACACTAAATTCCAACCTTACTGAGAAACATACATACTTGTTCTTCCAAAAAGGATAAAACATTGAAATACTCTCTACAATGACTCGGTAACAAGTAGACCTTGCTTTTTCCAAAAAGAAAATACTTTCTAAATATTGAGGAACAAAATAAAAATTAGGAAATGAAATATTTTCTTTTATATATACTGCTGCAAGTCATACTGTCAAAATATTAACATGAAATTACTAAACGCAACTTTAATTATATGAAGTCATTTAATTATGTTTTTGACACTTGAAGAACAGTCAAGTCTTAACATGGTAACCAAGAACTCCTACTTTAATATATAAATGTTCCTTAAATTTAAATTTTTACAGGTTCTGTAAGTTCATCAAATGTTTAGAAGGGCATTGAACTACTTCCTTAACAAACCAAGGCTGAATGAACAGAGAACCAGGACTGAAATTTTAAGTGTCAGGGAGAGGCCCAGCCAGGGCAGACATGAATGCTGTACTCTCCTCAGATCTTCTCAGTGGCTCACCTTTCCTTTCCTGAGAAGATACATTAAAAAGAAAGCTATTTAATGTTGGTCTGCATCTTATGCTTTTTATTGGGCTTCAAGAAAACAAACAAACATGAATAACTAGTAGCCCAATTAATTCTATTAATATGTTATAAATCCAACTAGAGGCAGTATATTGGAAAGACAGGACCGAGCCTAGGCCAGATTTAAGCTGTGCTTTTCTTAAGGAAGAAGCTTGGGGTGATGTGCTTTACATTGTAAGAGTGACCTCTAGTGCCTTTCCTTTTGACTGAACTTTAGTAGTTGGAAGATGAATAACTTAAGCCTTTTCCACAAAACTTCTGTTTGGGTGTAGGTGTCTGTATTGTTGTTGTTTGTTTGTTTGTTGCAATGTTTGTGAAATGCTACCATTACAACATTCCAAGATTGTGACTAGGTGAAATTATGCAAATTTTATTGACTTATGGGATTTTCATAAACTCAGATTAAAACTGAATGTGAAATACAGTGCAGCACCTGGAGTGAAGTTCTCTTCTTTCAGAGTTATAGATACACCACGACATTAAAATGCTCATACTAAATGAAAACACAAAATCACACCAGCCATGCAGTGTGAATGAATATTTGGCTTGTGCTGGTAAGTTCATGTTTTCCCCACATCAGAACCCCTTAGCGTAGTCAAGTGATGTGCCATAGCAAAAGTCTGATTACTGACTTGTGTCCCCCAAACCTAAACCCAGTGATACAGCAGCAACATAAATTTCTGGACAGGCCTCATAGCCCTGGTCTTAAAAAGCAAATGAGCTTTTCCTTTAAAATCCAAGAAAGATATAAAAAGTTGTATTTGCCACGCTTGTTTATCGTTCATCAGGAGAGGAAAATTCTTTCATTTAGAGAATTTAAGCCAAATATAACTTTTAAAACTTTTTCTATCTCTAATACAAAGTGGATGAAGAGAGTCCACCGAATTATTTTGGATGATATTTAAATTAGAAATAAGGTTGTAATAAATCTTCCCTGAATTGATTATATTCAATCACAAATTTATGAAGTTAAACATTCAACCACTAGAGAATACTACTTTTGAAAGATCACCTGAATGGTTTTTCCCTTAAGCAAAATGTTGAAGTCGGCCCCTCTTTAAGGAGTGCTTTAAGACTCATTTTCTCAGCATTGAGAACACAGCTCTTCATACTGAGATTTGCTTCCACCAGTTCTGCTGCTCCTGAAGTCTGCAGTACATTCCAGTTATTAGCCTGCATCATTTTAAAGATGCAGTGAGCTACGGGTCTGCCAAATTGCAAACTTCAGAAATCTAAGCTTATGCAGCATAAGGTAAAGTCTGCCTGTTGTTTTTCTGTTAGACATAATTCCAATAAAATTCAATAATCCTTCAAGAAGGAAAAAAAAAGACATTTGTAGACTATTCCCTGGTTAAGAGGCTAATCTCATGTTTTACTAAAACTTAAGCCTTTTCAATGAATAGTCAAAGACAAGACAGTAAGATTCTGTTCCTAGACAAAAAGAGAAATGACGCTTTGCCTGTTTTGACCAGACCTAGAGGAAAGACAAGTGTAAGCCAGTCATATTTGCAGGATTTTTGAGTGATGCTTCATTTATAGCAATATGCTTTCCAGCAATTCCAGTTGTAAATAATAATCATAAAAACAACAGAATCAAAGTTTTGCAGAGAGCCCCCTTGCAAGTTTTAAATCATTTGCTGTATACTTACAGGAATTCCCAGCTTCGACTCTCTTCCAATTTTGAGTAGATAACAGAAGTAGCGTCTTAAGGACGGCTCCGGTGACAGACCTCATGTCCACATTTATTGGGCTCCGCCAAAAGATCCTGAGAGGCTCTCTGAGCGCTCCAGTTCTGTTCTCAGTCCCTCTCCCAGCTCTGTCTGGGTCTTCAGCACCTCTAGGTGTCTCTTTCTCTGTCTCTCCCTCCTTCCGTCCCTCCGTCTTTTCTCCTTCCCTTCTCTCTCTCTCTCTCTCTCACACACACACACACACACAGCCCTGACTCCTCACTGAAAAGCACTCAGCATCTTTTCTAACAAGCATCCACACTGCCGAAGCCACGCCCACTCCTCGCAGCAGCGGTCCCAGAAATTGACAGCAGCATCCCTCCTTCCGAACACACAACAGCGCTCAGAGCTGCACCAGGCGCCGTGATGAAAGCTGGACCCAGAGGCGCGGCCTCCTGATCATGGGCTGCGTTGGGGCTCCCTCCCCTCTCCTCTAGTTCCCAATAATCCTTAACCCTTTTCTCCCTGCTGGAGGTGTGGGTACGGGGAGGGCCGAGGCGGTGGAGCCTCCTGATTTTCTGGAGGTCTTGCATTTGGCAGAGCCAACCAACATACTGAGCTATTCCTGATTAGCCGGGAGTGTTTCCAGGTAAAATTGCATTATGTTTCAAAACAAAAGCACAAAATAAGACAGAAATCTCTAAGCTGCATTGGTAAATTGTAGTTAAAACCGTCCTCAAGGAAAATACTTGCTGTTGTTTTTCCTCTGTTTCTATAAAACTATCCTCTTCAGCTAAGGTGCTAGGATTTTATTATGGAAATTCCTCACATGGAAACAGGCACTCCTGCTTGGCAGCTATTTAAAATCATCTGGTAATAGTCTACAAGAAATTAACATTTCTTATTTTAGTGCTTCAGGAGTACAAACCCACAAATGAAATGCTTTGGATAGATTTATTTTGATGAATGCATCATGCTGTGAATATGCAGTAAGTAGCATCCTACAACCAAATTCTTTAATAACAATTCCCCAAAGGCCCCAAATGGAAAATGATGGAAAAGTGAAGAAAGGGAACCCCCCTCCACACACACACAAACACACGTTCACACCAATACCAAACAATGTTAAGATGTAATTTAAATAGTTTAAAGGAAAGAGGAGTAAAGTTGAATTCAGAAGATCAATGACTACAGAAAAATCTCTTCTAATGGCCGATCCATGCATGGATACTAATATTTCTTGATGGGATATTGAAATATTTAAATAATAGAGTTAATATCACATAACAAGAAGTATATTACATAGTATCATAGGGGATAAATAATCTATTTAAAATAAATGCAATATTTTGTACTGATAATGTGTTAGATTTTATAAAAATGGAAATTCTGGAGTTCTCAAGCTCCTCTTTTTTGGTGATTAAAAACTGGAAGAAATATAAGCCTTTAGCACCAGCAACCTTGCCATGGAATGAATGAAGGGGGGTGGGGCATGACAGCAGCACCCATAGGAGCTAAATATATTTGTTTAGCTCATGCCTGCAAACAAAGTAGAATGGGTATTTTTGGTTTTCCTAGTTTACAGACAAGAAAACAAGAACAGGGAATTTAAATCACTTGAAGAGGTCACAAAGTTAGTAAGCAAATGCTGAGGATTGCTTTGTTTTTCTGACTCCAGTTTTATTGCTCTTATCCTAGGAATTACTGCCCCTAAAATCAGAGTATACCTTCTCCCTGACCCTGTCAGTAGCAGCAAAATCCTGAAGCCCTAGAAAAATACAGCAGAGTAAAGAAAAGTCATGACTTGAGTCTTTACTCTGTATTCCTAGACCTACATTCCTGATTTTGTTTTTTAATCATAATACATTAAGCAAAAGTAGATTTAAATTGATAATTTGTTAAATACTTATTGAAGCATATTAAATTTTATTGAACACATACTATATGTCATTTGCTATCTAATTAAATAATTATAGCAATCCTTTTAGGAAATTATCATTGTGCCTAAGGAACAATTTCGGGCTCTCCAGCAGAGAAAAGTTGTCTTGCTGTTAAAATCCTCTATTTAATTGTTCCCATAAATCAAATTAGGGGATACATTTTAAAAGGATCAGTATACATATCAAAAATGAAAAATAATTAAACATTTCATAACAATGATAACTTCTTTAGGACAAAGCATAAATTGTCATAGTGGCCATTACTGATGGATTTTTCCATATCAATGGGCTATAGTAACAGAATGAGTTGGAGGCTGTCACTCCATAGAAGAAGACCTGAGCATTTCAAGTCACTGCTACACAACCTGTCCCTGCCTGCTGGCTGCAGGTGGATAAAGAGCTACATAGACAGGTGAAACAGTGGCGAGAGCTTGGACATGATAAACACAGAAGCCTCAATAAGAATTCAGCTTCCACTGTTGTTTTGATTAAGTAACTCAATGATACTGGCCTTTGTTTTACTTACTTTAAAAAATAAGAGAATAATGACCAGAGAGTCATTGTGTGACAATTACTGAGTGCCCAGTGCTCAGTGGTCCTCAATTACGTCCTAGCCTTAGATCTCTGCATTAGAACTGTACAGGGTAGTGGTTTAAGCAGGCAATGTCAGAGCCTGGCAGCCCAGATTCAGTGTCTGCCCCAGCTCCACCACCCACCAGCTGCATGCTCTTGGGCAAGCTGCACTAGGATAAGCGTCCCTGATCCTTAGTTTCCTCATCTGCACACCAAGGATAAGTACAGTATCAACCTCGCAGCTGAGACAATGACCTGTAAAATGAACATCCCTAGGAGGCACACAATCAATGTTGCTATTGGAATCATTTTATTGCTACAGCTCACTCTGCACAGGTGAGAAATCTGATGAGCAGAGGAATTGCCATTTGCCAGTGGGAATAACGCATTGGTGGCAGAAAAGAGTTGGTAACCAAGACCGAGGCTTCATTTCTCCACCCCCACCAGGGTGGTGCTTAACATCAGAAAAAATAAGGGGGAATATCAGAAAAGTGTAGAGACTTAGTTTTGCACATTTCTGTACTGCTGATTCAGACTCCTTGAATCACTTCTCCCTGTGTGTGCATTTGTGGTTATATTTTCCACCAACTGAAAAAAACAACTGCTGGTGTTTAAGGTTTGGCATATACATACTATGGGTCAGATCCTGACTGAGAAAGCATTATAAATCGGATCAAAATGGAACTTGTAAAATCAGGCTTTTAATTTCCTCTTGGTATAACCTGCCAGAGAGCTGTAAGTTCCACCACAGTGGTACATGGAGGATCCTGAACTGCAGTTTAGACTAGAAAAGGATCACCAGGCCATAGTGGAACAATGTCACCTCAAAAGACTAGAAAGAGATTTACATATAAGTCCTTTGTTTCCTTTATCCATCTAACAGTTGTTTATCTACATTTCTATCACAGCATCTTTTTGTTTCAAACCTGAGTAATCATTTTATTATTTTTACACTGAAGTTTGATTTGTCTTTATATACTCAAAATGAAATTTATTATTTTAGATATTGAGCTTTTACCTTACTTTTATATTGTGGTAGAAAAACGTATGACATTAAATTTATCATCATAATCATTTTTAAGTGTATAATTCAGTATTGTTAAGTGTATTCACATTGTTGTGCAACGGATCTCTAGAACCTTTTCATTTTGCAAAACTGAAACTCTATCCCCATTAAACACTAATTCCCCCTATTCCTCCCTCCCACTGCCCTTCCCAACCACCTTTTCCACTTTATGTTTCTATGATTTTGACTACTTTAGATACTTCCTATGGGTAGAACCATATAGTATTTATCTTTTTGTAACTGGCTTATTTCACTTAGAATAATGTCCTCAAGTTTCATCCATCTGGTTGCATGTAACAAGATTTCTCCCTTTTTAAGGCCACATAATATTCCATTGCATGTATATACCATTCATCTTTTGATGGACATTTGGGATGCTTCCACCTCTTGACTATAGTGAGTGATGCTGCAATGAACATGAATGCATATATCCCTATGAGATAGTGCTTTGAATTCTTTTGGATGTATCCTGAGAAGTAGGATTGCTGGATCATAGAGTAATTTTATTTTTAATTCTTTGAGGAACCTCCATACTGTTTTTATAGCCACTGTACTATTTTACATTCCCACCAATAGTGCATAAAGGTCTCAGTTTCTCTACGTCTTCATCCAAACTTATTTTATGTTCTTTTGATAGTGGTAATCCTGATGGGTATAAGATGATACCTCATTGTAATTTTGATTTGCATTTCTTTTATGATTAGTGATGTTGAGCATCTTTTCACATGCTTGCTGGCCACTTCTACTAGAATGGAGAATTGTCTATTCAAGTTCTTTGCCCACTCTTTAATCAGGTTATTTGTTTTTGGTATTGTTGAGTTGTAGAAGTTCCTCATATATTCTGGATATTAACTCTTTATAAGATATTTAAATTGCAAATATTTCCTCCCATTTCATAGGCTGGTTTTGCACTCTGTGTTTCCTTTGATACACAGAAGTTAAGTTTAATGTCATCTCATCTGTTTATTTTTGTTTCAGTAACCTGTGTTTTGGTATCCAAGAAATCACACCTAAATCCAGCGTCCTCTATGCTTTTTTTCTAGGAGCTTTATAGTTTTAGGTCTTATGTTTAGGTCTTTAATCCATTTTGAGTTAATTTTGGATGTAGTGTAAGGTAAAGGTCAAACTTCATTCTTTTGTATGTGACTATCCACTTCTCCAACACCATTTGTTGAAAAGACTGTCCTTCCATTCTCTGGCCTGGCACCCTTGTGGAAGATCATTTGGCCATATACATCAGGGTTTATTTCTGGGCTCTACATTCTGTTGCATTGGTCTATATATCTGTCTTTATGCTAGTACCACACTGTCTTGACTACTATTGCTCTGTAGTATGTTTTGAAATCAGGCAGTATGAAGCCTCCAATTTTGTTCCTCCTTTTCAAGATTGTTTTGGTTATGCAGAGTCCCTTGAGATTCCCTATTAATTTTATGGGTTTTTTTTTTTTATTTCTGCAAGAGAAGAATGTCATTTTGATAAGGACTGCACTTAATCTGTAGATCACTTTGGGTAGTATGCATATTCTAACAACGTTAAGTCTTCCAATCCATGAACACAGTATGTCTTTCTCTTTATTTGTATATTCTTTGGCATCTTCTAGCAATGTTTTATGGTCTTTAGTATACAACTCTTTCACCTCTTTGATTAAGTTTATTCCTCAGTGTTTTATCCTTCTTGATGTTATAGTAAATGGACTTGTTTTCTTAATTTCTTTTTCAAACTGATCATTGTTAGTGTATAGAAATGCAACTTATTTTGTGTGTTGATTTTGTACTCTGTAACATTGCTAAAATCATTTGTTTTGAATGCCTGTTATTTCTTGTTCTTGTCCAATTGTTCTGCCTAGGAATTCCAGTACTGTGTTGAGTAGTAGTGGTAAGAGAGAGCCTCCTTTTCTTATTCATGAACTTAGAGGAAAAACTTTCAGTATCTCCCTATTGATTGTGATGTTAGCTGTGGGCTTTTTATATATGGATTTTATTATGTTGAGGTAGTTTTCCTTATATTTCTAGTTTGTTGAGTGTATTTATCATGAAAGGGTGTTGAATTTTGTCACGTGGTTTTTCTACATCAGTTGATATGGTCATGTGGTTCTTCATTTTGTTCACAGGTGTACTGTATCAATTGATTTTTATTTTGAAACATTCTCTCATTCCAGGTATAAATCCCACTTGGGCGTGATGTATAATTCTTTTAATGTGTTATTTAATTCAGTTGCTAGTATTTTTTGCTAAGGATTTTTGCACCTATATTCATCAGGGATATGAGTTTTTAGTTTTCTTGTCGTATTATGCCTTTGTCTGGTTTGGATATCAGGATAAAGTTAGCCTCATGGAATGTTTGGAAGTGTTCCTTGCTCTTAAATTCTTTAGAAGAGTTTGAGTAGGATTGTTGCTAATTCTTTTTTAAATGTTTGGTAGAGTTCTCAAGAAAAGCCATCTGGTCCTTGGCTTTCTTGGTTGGAGGGTTTTGTTTTGCTTTATAATTTTTATTTCAATATATTGAGGGGTACAATGTTCTTGTTACATGAATTGTATAATGCTGAAGTCAGGGCTTTTAGTGTGCCTGTCACCAGAATATTGTACATTGTACCTGATAGGTAAGGTTTTATCCCTTGCCTGCCTCCCAACCTTTCTCCTTCTTAGTTTCCAATGCCCTTTACATCACTTTATGACCATGTGTACCCATCATTTAGCTCCCACTTATTAGTGAGAACATGTGGTGTTTGTTTTTCCATTCCTGAGATACTTCACTTAGGATAGTGCTCTCCAGTTCTATCCAAGTTGCTGCAAATGACATTATTTCATTGTTTTTATGGCTGAGTAGCACTCCATGGTATATATACACCACATTTTCTTTATCCATTCATCAAGTGATGGGCAATTAGGTTGGTTCCCTATCTTTGCAATTGTGAATTGTGCCGTGATAAACATTTGGGTGGGTACAACTATCTTTTTTAATATAATGACTTCTTTTCCTTTTGGTAGATACCTAGTAATGAGATTGCTGGGTCGAATCATAGGTCTACTTTTCGTTCTTTGAGGAATCTCCATACCATTTTCCACAGAGGTTATACTTATTCATGGTCCCACAAACAGTGTATAAATGTTCCTTTTTTACCACATCTACACCAACATCTATTGTTTTTTGATTTATTAATGATGGCCATTCTGATAGCGGTAAGGTGATATCTCATTGTGGTTTTAATTTGCATCTCTCTGAGGATATTGAGCATTTGTTCATATGTCTGTTGGCCATTTGTATGCCTTCTTTTGTAAAAACTCTGTTCGTGTCTTTTGCCCACTTTTTAATTTGTTATTTGTTTTTCTCTGCTGATTTGTTTGAGTTCTTTGTAGATTCTGGATATTAGCCCTTTGACAGATGTGTAGCTTACAAATATTTTCTCCTATTCTGTAGGCTGTCTATTTACTCTGCTGATTATTTCCTTTGCTGTGCAGAAATTTTTTAATTTAATTAAGTCCCATTTATTTATTTTTGTTGTTGTTGTATTTGCCTCTGGGGTCTTAGTTATAAATTCTTTGCCAAGGTTGAAGTCTAGAAGAGTTTTACCTACAGTGTCTTCCAGAATTTTGATGGTTTCAGGTCTTATATTTAGGTCTTTAATCCATCTTGAGTTAATTTTTGTATACAGGAAGAGATAAGGATCCTGTTTCATTCTTCTGCATGTGGCTATCCAATTTTCCCAGCACCATTTGTTGAATAGGGTGTCCTCTCCTCAGTATATGTTTTTGTCTACTTTCTTGAAAATCAGTTGGTTGTAGCCATACAGTTTTATTTCTTGGTTCTCTATTCTATTCCATTGATCTATGTCTCTTTTATACCAGTACCATGCTGGTTTGGTTACTATACCCTAGTAGTACAATTTGAAGTCAGGTAATGTGATGCCTTCAGATTTGTTCTTTTTGCTTAGGATTGCCCTGGCTATTCAGGTTCTCTTTTGCTTCCATGTGAACTTTAGGATTATTTTTTCTAGATCCATGAGAAATGATATTGGAATTTTGATGGGAATTTCATTGAATCCATAAATCACTTTGGGAAGTATGGACATTTTAACAATGTTGAGTCTACCAGTCTATGAGCATGATGTTTTCCAATTGCTTGTGTTATCTCTGATTTCTTTCATCAGTGTTTCGTAGTTCTCCTTGTCTATAGAGATCTTTCACCTCCTCAGTTAAGGATATTCCTAGGTATTTTATTTTCTTTGTAACTACCATAAATGGTATTGAGTTCTTGATTTGACTCTCAGCTTGACTGCTCTTAGTATATAGAAATGCTATTGATTTGTGTACATTAATTTTGTAACCTGAGACTTTACTGAGTTTATTTATCAATTCTAGGAGCCTTTTGGTGGAGTTTTTAGGGTTTTCTAGGTATAAGATCATATCATCAGCAAACAGGGATCATTTGACCTCCTCTTTCCCAATTTGGATGCTCTTTATTTCTTTCTCTTGCCTAATTGCTCTGGCTAGGACTTCCAGTACTATACTGAATAGAAGTGGTGACAGTGGTCATCCTTGCCTTGTTCCCATTCTTAGCGGGAATGCTTTCAGCCTTTCCCTATTCAGTATGATATTGGCATGGGTTTGTCATATATAGCTTTTATTTTGAGGTATCTTTCTTCTATGTCAATTTTGTTGAAGATTCTTTATCATGAAGGCATACTAGACTTTATCAAATGCTCTTTCTGAGAGATGATCAAGTGGTCTTTGTTTTTAATTTTGTTTATGGGTGAATCACATTTATTGAATTTGTGTATATTAAACCATCCTTGTATTCCTGGGATGAATCCCACTTTATCATGGTGGATTATCTTTTCGATGTGCCGTTGAATTCAGTTTGGTAGTATTTTGTTGAGGATTTTTGCTTCAATGTTCATAAGGGCTATTGGTCTGTAGTTTTCTTTTTTTATTGTGTCCTTTCCTGCTTTGGTATCAAGGGGTGATGCTGGCTTTGTAGAATGAGTTAGGGAGGGTTCCTTCATTCTCAATGTCATGGTACAGTTTCAGTAGAATGGGTACCACTTCATCTTTGTAGGTCTGGTAGAATTCAGCTATGCCTCCGTCTGGGCCAGGGCTTTTTGTTGTTGTTGTTCGGAGATTTTTTATTACTGTTTCAATCTCACTACTCATTATTGATCTGTTCAGCATTTCTATTTCTTCCTGATTTAGGCTTGGGAGGTTGTATGTTTCCAAGAATTTATCCATTTCTCCTAGGTTTTCTAGTTTATGTGTGTAGAGGTTTTCATAGTAGTCATGGATAATACAAAATATCATCCATGTTTGGGAGGTTTTCAATTACTGCTTCAATTTTCTTACTAGGTCTGTTCAGATTTTTTATTTCTTCTTTATTTCTTCATGATTCAGTCTTCCCCCCACCCCAGCTAAGTTTTTTTTCTAATTTTCGAATATTATAGGGGTACAAATGCTTTGATTACATAAATTGCCTTTGCATCGCCCAAGTCAGAGCTACAAGCATGCCCATCCCCCAGGTAGCATGCACCATATCAGTTAGATATGAATTTACTCATACCCTCCTCCCCCTCCCACCTTCCCGACACCCGATGAATATTACTTCCATATGTGCATGTAAGTTTTGATCAATTCATACCAATTTAATGGTAAGTACATGTGGTGTTTGTTTTTCCAGTCTTGTGATACTACACTTAGAAGAATGGGCTCCAGCTCCATCCAGGATAATACAAGAGGTACATGATTCAGTCTTGATAGGTTGTATGTTTCTAGAAATGTATCCATTTCTTCTAGCTTATCCAATTTGTTTGCATATAATTGTTCATAGTAGTTTCCTACAATCCTTTTAATTCTGTGACAATTGTAATGTCTCCTCTTTCATTTGTGATTTTTACTTATTTGAGTCTTCTCTCTTTTTTCTTTGTTAGTCTAGGTAAGGGTTTGTCAATTTTGTTGATTTTCTCAAAAAACCAACTCTTGGTTTTCATGATTTTTTCTATTTTTATTCACCATTTCATTTATCTCTGCTGTAATTTTTATGATTTCCTTCCTTCTGCTAAATTTTGGTTTAGTTTGTTCTTCTTCTTCTAGTTCCTTGAGGTGTGTGAAATTGTTTATTTGAGACTTTTCTTATTTTTTTAATGTGTTTGCCACCATAAATTTTCTTAGTACTGCTTTTACTGTATCCCACAAGTTTGGGTATGTTGTGTTTTCATTTTCATTTGTTTCCAGACATTTTATAAATTCCCTTGTGATTTCTTCTTTAACCCATTGGTTGTTTAAACATGAGTTGTTTAATTTCCACATTATTTATGGATTTTCCTGTTCTCTTTCTGCTGCTGATTTCTAGTTTTATTCCATTGTGGTCATAAAACTTACTTTGCATGATTTCAGTTTTCTTAAATTTGTTAAGACTTGTTTTGTGGCCTAACTTGGAGAATGTTCCATGTGAACTTGAGAAAAATATATATTCTGCCACTGTTGAGTAGGGTACTCTGTATATGTCTGTTAGGTCTAATTGGTATATAGTGTTGTTCAAGTCCTCTGTTTTTATGAATTGACAGATAAAATTACACACATTTATCATGTATAACATGATGTTTTGAAATAATATATACACTGTGGGATGGCTAAATCAAGCTTATTAACATATGCATTGTCTTAGTCCATTTTATATAGCTATAACAGAATGCCTGAGACTTGGTAAATTTTTTTAGAGTCAAGGTCTTATTCTTTTGCGCTGGCAAGAGTGCAGTGGCATTACCATAGCTCACTGTAACCTCAAGCTCCTGGGCTCAAGCCATACTCCTGCCTCAGCTTTGCAAGTATTTGGGATTGTAGGCATAAGCCACCATGCCCAGTCAAGACTGAGTAATTTATAATGAACAGATATTTACTTGGCTGACAGTTCTGAAGGCTACGTAGTCCAAAAGCATGGCACCAGCATCTGATGAGGGCCTTCTTCCTGTATCATCCCATGACAGAAGGCAGAAGAACAAGAGGGAAAGAGGAAGTCAAACTTGCTTTTATAACAAGCCCACTCTCATAAGAACTAACTACTCCCATGGTAACATGAATCTATTCATGAGGGCAGAGCCCTCAGGGCCTAATCACTTATTATTAGGCCCCTCTTCCCAACACTGTTGCATTGGGATTAAGTTTCCAACATATGAACTTTGGGAGACATGTTCAAAACAGGGCATGCATTACCTTATGTAGTTGTAATTTTTGTGTTGAGAACACTTAAAATCTACTCTCTTAGCATTTTTCAAGAATACAATACATTGTTATTAACTATAGTCACTATGATGTATAACAGATATCTTGAAATTATTCCTTCTATCTAACTGAAATTTTATAATCTTTGACCAACATCTTCCCAACTCCCTCCCCCCCACTGCCCCAGCCCCTGGTTACCACCATTCTACTCTCCACTTCTATAAGATCAACTTTTTCAGATTCCATATATGAATGAGATCATACATTATTTATCTTTCTATGCTTGGTTTATTTCAGTTAACATAATGTCCTCCAGGTTCATCCATGTTGTCACAAATGACAGCATTTCCTTCTTTCATAAGGTTGAATAGTATTCCATGGTGTATGTATACATTACATTTTCTTTATCCATTCATCTGTTAGTGGACACCTAGATTGAATCCATATCTTGGCTATTGTGAATAATGCTGCAATAAAATGGGACTGCAGATATCTCTTTGACATACTGATTTCATTTTTTAAAATATATACCCAATAGTGGGATTACTGAATACAAATTCCATTTTTAATTTTTTGAGGAACATCCATATGTTTTTCCATAATGATTACACTAATTTACATTTCTTTTGTTTTCTTATTGAGATTCTATCTGGTTGTTGTTTCCATAACTGAAAATAGAGTATTGAAGTCTCCTACTATTATTGTGTTACTGTCTGTTTCCCCCTTTATTTCTGTCAAAGTTTGCTTCATATATCTGGGAGCTCTAGTGTTAATTGCATGTATTAAATATATTTATAAGTGTTATATCTTCCTGGTGAATTGAGTCTTTTATCATTACATAATGTACTACTTTGTCTCTGATGACAGTTTTTGTCTTAAAGTTTATTTTGTCTGATATAATTATGGCCACTCCTGCTCTCTTTAGATTTCCATGCAAGGAATATCTTCTTCTATTCTTTCACTTTTAGCCTATGTGCATCCTTAGATCTAAAGTGAGTTTCTTGTAGACAGCATATGGTTGAGTCTTGTTTTTTATCCATTCAGCCAATCTATGCCTTTGAATTTGGGTGCTTAATCCATTTACATTTAAAGTAATTACTGTTAGGGAAAGACTTACTATTTTCATTATGTTAATTTTTTTAGTATGAACTATAGTATAGCTTTTTGTGTCCCTCCTTTCTTCTTTTGCTGCCATCTTCTGTGTTTCATTGTCTTTTTTTTGTAGTGACATGTTTTGACATACTTCTCATTTCCCTTGTGTATAAAGGGAAATAGATATTTTCTTTGTGGTTATCACTGCAATTACATAAAACATCTTAAAGTTATAACAATCTATTTTAAACTGATACAAGTTACCTTCAAGTACATATAAAAATTACTCTGCTGTACCTCTGTTATCCCCCACTATATTGATGATGCAAATTATTTTTATATTGTGTCTCTACCAACAGTGGGTTATTAATTACTTTTTATGACTTTTGTCTTTTTTAAAATTTAAAAATTTTAAACTAAAAAATTTTTAAATTGAAAAATTATTTGTATACCTGCATTACAATACTACAGCATGATATATTTGCCTATATATTTACCCTTAGCAGAGAGTTTTATATTTTCGTATGGTTTCCTATTGCTACTTATCATCCTTCCACTTCAACTTGAAGGACTCCTTTCATCATTTCTTGTAGGGTAGATCTAGTTGTGACAAATTCCCTCAGTTGTTTCTCTGTCAAAGGTTTAATTTATTCTTCCTTTTTGAATGACAATTTTGCTGGATATAGTACTCTTACTTGGTAGTTTTTTTCTTCCAGCACTTTGAATATACCATCCTACTTCCTTCTGGCCTACCAGGTTTCTGCTGAGAAATCTGCTGATAATGTAATAGGAGCTCTCTTTCATATGATGAGTCATTTTTCTCTTGCTTCTTTCAAGGTTCTCTCTTTGTGATTTTCTACAGTTTGATTAGGATGTGTTTTGGTGATATCTCTCTAGAGTTATCATAGTTGGAGTTCTTTAAGCTTCTTGAATTTGTGTGTCCATTTCTCACTTTAGATTTGGGAAGTTTTTGACCATTATTTCTTCAAATAAGTGCTCTGTTTCTTTCTCTATTTCTTCTCCTTCTTGGATTTCAAATGCTTTTGTGGTTTCATCTGATAGTGTCCCATTAATCCCTTAGTCTGTCTTTATGTTTATGTTTCTTCATTCTTTTTTTCTTTTTGGTCCTCTGCTTCAGTAATTTTGAATGTCCTGTCTTCAAGTTCACTGATTCTTTCTTCCACCTGGTCAAGTCTGCTGTTGAGTCCCTCTGGTGAATTTTTCAACTCAGTTATTATATTCTACAGCTCCAGTGTCTCTGTTCAGTTCTTCTTCATTGTTTCTCTCTTTGTTGATATTCTCATTTGGTTCATGCATTGTTTTCCTGATTTCATTGCCTATACTCTCTTTTAATTCACTGAGCATCCTTATTAAGATTATTTTTATTTCTCTGGCTGGTAGTTCATATATCTCTGTTTCTTTAGGGTTGATTTCTGGATAATTAAGACATTACTTTGATTGGTTCATGTTTCCATTGCTTTTTTGTATGCTTCCTTATCTTCTGTTAAAATTTAGGCATTTGAAGATCAGCCACCTCTCCCAGTCTTTGTGATCCAGTTTTGTATAGGGAAGACTTTCAACAATCAGACAGGCTAGAGATTCTGGAGCCCTTTCAAACCTTTTCTGAGGATGTGTCCTCTCTGGGCTTGTGTGTGTCATCTAATTAAGGAAGGTTACCAGTTCCTCCTCAGGAGCTCCCCTAGTGTCTTTCTGTGGTACTGCAGACTTCTGTAGTCGACCAAGCCATGTTGATCACCTTGGTTCTCAGCAGCCCCAACCAGGCTCCCTATTCCTGTCAGTGCTTAGATTCAGGCAAGATAGAAACCAGTTCCTCAGGCAGCCCCATGAAAAGGCAGGATGTTGAACATGCATTTCACTCTTCTATTTATCTTGCCAGGGAGAAGTTGGGAGTTTTCTCCTGATTACACTGTACCAGGGCAAGGGTGCTGGGGAATGAGCGCCATGAATTTTCCTCCCAGGCTTCCATACAGTTGGCCTTGTGCATGCCTGCACTACAGAAACTTCTTACCTGGGTTTTAGATTTTTCACAGAGGCAATGGGCATGTATTGTTGTTAAGTTGACATCTGCATGGGGGCAGGAGGGTCTGAGGTTTTCTATTCCACCATTTTGCCAATGTCAGTCCTCAAAATTGATATTTTTTTAAACTAAAATATAGTAGAAGTAGTAAAATTTTTGCCAAAATCCCTCTCAAAATGTATTTATTCTGAATAATATAAACAATGTTTTTTATGCTATGGCCAGTAAACATACAAAAATAGTCACTGTTGGGTTTGAACCTTTGTGGGGTTAATATATTATGAATGGTATTTATTTTTTGTTGCATTTTTAGTTAAGGGACTTGACAATCTGTAACCTAAGTATATTTTCATTAGCAATTTTCATATTGCCCTAAGTGCTGCTGTTTTGTTTTCTTTTTTAATCAGTATGCTACTCATAGCGTAAGTGATGACTTTGATAATAACACGTACTGAGTTTTGCAACTTTACAAACACCCAAAACTCTAGCAGTGTACTTTTTCTATTAACATCTCACCTGACACAACCCTTCCATAATAAAGATTTGCTTGGCAAATTAAGACAAAAATTACAGGCAACACAGGATATTTTCTTCAGAAATATAGTAATAATGAAAGATATGCAGCTTCTTATGTGGTATTGCAAATCTATTTACTTTTTTCTTAATATTATTTAAAAAACTTTGGAATACTTAACTAAACAAATTATACACATATGTGTACACATGTGCATGTTTTTATGTGTATATGTAAGATATGTATACCTATATTATATACAAGTTTACTAATATCTCGGTCTGCCATATTCAACATGCTGTTACATCCAGAGTACTCAGGTAGTTATCTCAGGTATTCTAACTCACAGCTTTAAAACCTCAATTAACACCCTTTTTATTTCCTCCATGGTACTACTTAAACTTTTGAGCATATAGAACATAATTACATTGTCTTAATTTCCTGATCTGCTCATTCTAGCATCTGTGTTAGATTATAAAAATAAAATAAGACTACTATTGATTATTTTCTTCATTATGGGTTGTATTTCCTGCATCTTTGCATGCCTGCTAATGTATAACTGGATGCCAGACATTGTGTGAATTTTACATTTTTGACTGCTAGATTTTTGTATCCCTACAAATCTTCTTGAGTTTTTCTCTGGGCTGCAGTTAAGTTACTTAAAAATAATTTTATCCATTTAGATCTTGCTTTTATGATTTTTTTTGGTGGGTATGAAGTAGTCCTTAACCTAGGGCTAATTATTCCCCCACTACTGAGGCAAGACTTTTCTGAGTGTTCTATCCAATGCCCTGTGAATTATGAGTTTTTCTTGTCTGGCTGGGAGGACTAAACACTATTCTCACCCCTCTGAGAGTAACAAAACCTCTTCCCTCTAATAGTTTTTAATGTTCCTGGTATCAGATAGTTTCTTCAGATACGTGTGCTGATTAGTATTATGCTGATTACTCAAGAGGAACCCCGCATAGATGTATAAGGCACTCTCTCTGTGCAATTCCCTCCTCTCCTCTCTTGTACTCTCTCCAGTGAATTATAGCTGCCTTCATCTTCCCAAGCTCACTGATCCATCTCCTCAACTCAGAGAACCCACCAGGCTCAGTCTGGGTTTCCACTCCCTAAAACTTGGCCTGGAAACTTCCTATAGGCTGTAAGCTAAGGCAATCATAGTGATCACATTGTTTGTTTCTCATCTTTCAGGCATCATTGTCCTTTGTCATTGATATCTAGTATCTTAAAACTCTTTGTTTTATACCTTTTGTCTGTTTATTTTGGTTGTTTCAATTAACAGGATAGATATGATACCTGTTCCTCATATTGAATGGAAGTATTAAAAAATGATGGTTTTATATACTTCTATTTATCCATTAGATGATATGATAAGAAGAGCATTCTTCCTAAATTATGTCCCTAAACAAAAGTTAGTTAACTACCTTTGAGAAATTGGCAGGTTAGAAGAGGAGAACACAGAGTTTAAAATTTTTTCTAAAATAATTGAAAACAATTTGTCTTTTTAGAAACAATTTTCTTGAATGTTTCTTTAAGGCCAGTACTATATGAATGCCCTCATCTCTAATTTAATATCATAAGGCATCATAACACCAATATTCATTGATAAATAGATTTCTCTATATGATCATTCTTGATTTAGATGCTTCTTTGATATGGAAAGATAAGTCTTGACCCTAAATCAAGGGTTAACTTTACACATAAGAACAATAGGTACATAAAATTAGGGTGAGATTTCAGGAGTGAGAAAATAATCTTTGATTTAATCAAATTTTGAAAAATATATTTGGCCTAAAACAAAACACTTAACTCCTTAAACAGACATAACAATATGCTTAAAATTCAAGTGCACTCAAAAAGGGGAGATTGTCTTACATCACCCTCATCTGAACCTCAGGAATTTTAGCCATTTTCCTAGAAACTGACCATGATTTACGAGAGGGCAAAGATTATCTGATTCAAGAGCATTGGACAAAAAAACCCAAACATCATAAAGCGTAGAGTGTGGCGAGGGATGGGTACTACAAAGAAAGGGATGATTAGAGCATCAAAGATGGATGTGCCTCCTGTACAGTTTCGTCTCTGTGAAACCCTGTGACTACACCATTCAGAATTTCACTTTCCTGATACAAAAAGCTTATCCCAGTAGGGATGCACAGTATTAGAAAATACCATGCTTAGATTTGTGATGTCTTTATAGTGAACTGATTTAAGCTTAAGGGAAGACAGTTACTGTACAAAACAAAGAATTCAGTAGATAAGAACATTGAAAATTTTTTACATCTACCAGCATTTATGCTTTGCAACCTCAGACTGCCTCATGGAAAGTTTCCATTTCTCAGAATAATGAAGCAGAAACAATTTTGGCCTCAGGCAGGTCCAGGGAAATCAAATCCACCTACCACCTAGATCTTCAGATCCACAACACACAGCAAGTTTCATGCCTTGCAGCGGATGTGCCGAAAGGGAGCAATTCTCCAACTCTCAGGTAGAAAACTACTGTTACAGAAGAGTGAGGATAGCTGGGGTTAATCTCCTATGAGAAAAATGGGTTGTTACTTTTACAAACATGGTAACGGCGCCATCTTTACAGCAGCAGGGAAAAGAAGAGTGCAGTTACAGGGTTCACTTGCTTTTCAAAGAGACTAGCTCACTTTCTATGTGCTGTGTGAGTACTCCTCAGTTATCGGCTGGGGAGTCAGCCCTATAAGGTGACTATATGCATGAAGTCATTTCATCTTGACCTACTATTCAATATGGTAGCCACTAGCCATATTAAAATTAGAGTCAGTTGCTCATTCACTCCAGCCATATTTCAAGTGCTCAGTAATAGTACATGTGGCCAGTGGTTACCGTATTAAATAAAGCAGATATAGAACAATTCTATTAAAGCAGAAAGTGCTGCACTAGATGCTTGCAAAGCTGAGTAAAGTTTTACGATATGCCAAGGTTTCATGAAAAACATTTAATAGCAAGTTTCCTTCCAAATTTATTGAAATTATGTGCATTAATATTTCAGATTGTAAACTTTGAAAAGAGGAAAAATGCCTCTTTGCTCTTTATGGATAAAGAGCGAACTCAATTGACTAAAATAAACCACCCAGACCACTCATCATTAATATTTTGGTGGTATAGGTTGAATACTCCTACAAAAGTGAAAGATTACACATGGGGTAACTTCCTAAAAGTATACAATAAATAGTCCTCTAATACAAACTGGTGTACATACTCCCATGTTCATCGCAGCATTATTCATAATAGCCAACATGTGGAATCAACCTAAGTGACCAGCAACAAATGAAGGATTTTTAAAAATGTGGCATATATACACAATAATACTATTTAGCCTTAAAAAGGAAGGAAATCCTGTCATTTGTGACAACATGGATGAACCTGAAAGATATTGCATTAAGTGAAATAAGTCGAGCACAGAAAGACAAATACCACATGATCTCACTTATTTGTAGATTCTAAAAAAATTGAACTCATAGAAGAAGAAAGTAGAATGGTGGTTATCAGAGGCTGGAGGGAGGGTGGGGGCGGATAATGTTGGTCAAAGGATACAAAATTTTAGTTAGGAAGAGTAAATTCAAAAGATAATTATACAATATGGTGGCTATAGTTAATAACAATATATTGTATCCTAAACATTGCTAAGAGAGTAGATTTTAAATGTTCTTAGGTCCAGGCATTGTGGCTAATGCCTGTAATCCCAGCACTTTGGGAAGCTGAAGCAGGAGGATTGCTTGAGGCCAGAGTTCAAGACCAGCCTGGACAACATAGCAAAACCCCTGTCTTTACAAAAATTTTTTTAAAAATTAGCCAGATATGGTGGTGTGCACCTGTGGTCCCAGCTACTCAGGAGGCTGAGGTGGGAGGATCGCTTGAGCCCAGGAGTTTGATTACAGTGAGCTATGATCACGCCACTGCACTCCAGCCTGGGCAAGAGTAAGACCCTGTCTCTAAAAAACAAAAAAAGTGTTCTTACCACAAAAAGATGACAATTGTGTGAGGTTATGCACATGTTAATTGCCACATGTATACATATTTCAAAACATCATGTGTACATGATAAATATATATATTTTTACTTGCCAAATTAAAAAATAAATAAGTAAATGAGAAAAAACTAAATTAGTGCACATACCCTGGTTCAAATTTTAAAATTAAGTGGCTTAGACACGAAAAATAAAAGAAAAAAACAAAAAATCTAACATAACGAGGCCTGAAAAATAGAACAAAAATGAATGTAGTTAAGATTTAGAGAGCACTGTGGCCAAGGTGAATAAATCAGTGAAGGGAAGGAGACCAAGAGCGAGAGCTTTGAATTTCAGTTCCTTTCACCCACTAGAACAAATCACTGACTCTTTCTAAACCTTAGTATTTACACTTCCTTTCCAGGTTGGTTGTGAATATTATGTGAAAATAATTAATGCTAAGCATCTTGTCCAGTTCCTGTAACACAGTGAGGGTTTGATAAATGGATCCCATCATTAGTATAAAAATAAATCCAAGAAGTTGTTAAAAAAAAACTTTCAAATACACTAATAATTATAATTATAAATGTATTTGATGTCACTAAGTGTTTAGTCCAAACCAAAGGTTTAATATACTCAGGCTTAGACTTCAAAACATACATGATGGGTATGATATTTGCCAGAGAGCAGTGTGGTATAATGTTAGATTTGACCCTTCTGAGTTCCTATAGTATATTTGTTATATTTTTGAATGATGTAAACCCAGATCAATTTTAGCACTAAGAAAAATTATATTATTGAAATCCATTATATTCATGCTCTCTTCATTGAAGGAATTACCCACAAAATAGTGTGAGCCTTTTTCAGCTATAAACTCCTTGCAAAATTATTTTACTCCATTGAATGTGCAGATTAAAGTAAGACAGTTGAAATTTTCTGAATGAAAAATCTCCATTTAAATACCATTGAATACAGATCCACTGTCAGATTAGGATTATTACTTATTCTGTTTTATATGGTTGTGCTTTTTCTTAACTCTTTGTTTCTTACAAGTTGCAAAACATTGTGATATATGTGTTATATTTATAGCTATACAAGTATGGTTATATATAGTTATATATTTAGCAATATTTCAGGGACTTCAGATCTTGGGTATGTAGTTATATAGGTATTGTCTCTGCACTTGTCTCATTTTCAAGAAAATTCATGTCATAGGATGTCCCTCAAAAGGGTATATATACATAAACTATAAAGCTTCACATTCTTGAATAAATTGTACTTTTAACCAATGATTCTCTTAATTTCATTAAACACATAAAAGAAAATTTTAAGAAACTCATGGATTCTCTTGAAAATATCTCATGACATTATACATTGTCAAAATTCATTCGGTTCTCACACTGAAGTGGCTTAGACATGAAAAGTGGCTTAGACATGAAAATCTATTTCCCATCCTCTTAAATGTGGGCTGTGCTCATAACTTGCTGGATGGAGAAATAGATTCAACTTCAGTATGAGAACTGAATTTGCAATGTCACTTTGCAAAGAGAGGTACCAAGGGCTGTCCAGAAAGTATCCAGTCATTATTAATATAATGAGAATGGTTACGTGACTGGATACTTTCCAGACAGCCCTCATATATTATGATGGGAAGAATTTGCAGCCATTAAACAATTTATCTCATGCTGAGTCTTTTCAGTACAATTCTTTGCTAGTTGTTAAAATAATCTAAAACTGAAGCAAGTATTGTATTTCAATCAAATTTTGCTGTATAAAAATCACCTCAAAACGTCATGGCTGATGACAACGATTTATCATTGCTCCTATTTCTGATGTGACCTGGGCTAGAAAATCCAAGATGGCCTCTCTCCCACATTGGGTGGTTGGGTGCCAGGTGTAGCACTTCAGTTCTCCTTCACGTGACTAGACTGTCTTCTTTCCAAGCAGGTCTTCGGGCAGTGGTCAAGGAGGATGAAGGTATACTTTTGAAGCCTAATCTCTGGTGGTCATACCAAGTCACTCCCAAGGCATTCTATTCATCAAATCAAGTTACAAGTCTAGCTCAGATGTAAGAGGATGGAGAAACAGATTCCACATCAGTATGAAAAGAGCTGCAGTGTCACCTAACAAAGAGATATATATACCGGGATGGGAAGAGTTTGTAGTTATTAAATAATCTATATCATGCTGAGTCTTCTTTTCATCTTTTCATTATTTGCCTGACAAATTTGTATGACAGCATGATAAGACATTATTTGCATCTGTCTGACTTTAACAACATAAATACAAAAGATAAATTTTACAAAAGTATGTTTGGTTTTTATGAATTTTTCCAAGGGCCTTTATTAATCTTTTGATATTCAAATCATTATCTTTTGAGGTTTGAAATAAATTTGCATATAATTTGATGTGTATACATAATGTTAACAACATCTTATGTTCAACTCAGCAATGAACTAACTCAGAAATGACCTAACACAGGAGTGAGGGGGTCTATGCCAGTGTTAAGCAAGAATGACAGTTGAAAGGGGCCTGATTTTATAAATAATCAATTTTTAATAGCTGTTATGCTATTGAGAATTTTGTGTCTCTACAAAGTATTATAATTGCAGACCTCGAGTCATATTTAGTTAGAAAGGACCTTTCTCATCCAAATTATTTTTTAATTCCTTATTTTGTATTCAACATTGCACTATCACACTAGGTTCAAATATGAATAAACAGAACCATTCTATCAATTTTGAGCACAGGGAATTTAATACAGAATTTTTTTAGATGGATATTGAAAGGGCCATGGGAACATGAAGTGAGATTATTCAGAGATTAATAACTTCAGGAAAACACTGCCATCCTTGGATTGGAGAAGCAAAGGAATCCATAATGTTACTCAGAGCCCACAGCACTGTGCTCCCGGGATCCACAGGTTGAACTGAGCTGCCTGAGCAGCCACCCAGAGCACTGCGCTCCCCAGCGAGTCCATGGCTACTGCAGCCTCCAGCACTGCTGGAATCCCCTGTGCTCCTCCTACCGGGAAGTCCAAGAAAGGAGCAGCTTCTCCCCTCTTTCCACCTTTCATTAGCTGGACCTAACAGGAACTACAGGTTACAGGATTCTGGGAAACGTAGTTTACAGCTTCCCAGACTCCTACAACACAGGGTGGAACACTGGGAGGTGAAAAAGGGGCTCAGTCGAGATTGGCAAACGATCAGCACAGTGGATAAGATAGAGTACCCACCTTCCTGGGGCTCACAGGGCAACAGCAGGTGTGTATGTAAGCAACTTGCAAGCAAGTTCTACTGTAGTGAGTACAATGATAAGGCAAAAATGAGATGGACTCAGACTAATTCTGAGAAAGATGTATAATCAATTGTGAGATCAGAGGAGGGAAAAGATAAACTGCAATTGAATGTTAGGCAGGAGTCTGCTAAGTCCCCATCTGGGCAGGAGAAGGGATTTCCAGGGAGAGGAAATGACCTTGTTTTGTTTATAGGCAAGTCTAAAATGTAAATTTGTAAAACTGATGTTTCTTGGATTGGATAGTCTTCAAAGGGCTTACTATTTATTAATAGGGATAAGAAATTTTTGTCAAGAAATTGAAAGTTGATTTAATTTGGGTTTTCCTGAAAAATAGCATCTCTTTTCAAATATCAACAAAGCATTTTAAACAGTTCCCTATTTAAAAACAGGCAAGAACTAAGCATGTTTCCAATTTTTTCCCTGTATATTTTAAATGGCCACTAATTTACTGCCCTGCCCTCCCAAACTTTTAAGAAAGTTTACCTGAAGCATCAGGAGCATTGGCTCCGTGGAGCAGCTGCTAAATTCCACTGAGATTGCACTTTGTAGAAGCATAATAAATTTGTGGTAGAGCTATCTCCCCTGTGAGGAATACACTAGAATATTCGGCATTCACTTTCTCTTTCTCAAATTGCTTCTAAAAGCATTATTCTGTCCAGAATGACGGAAATCCCTCAGGTCACTGGATCAGGCCTGGAAACCGCCACGGGATTTAGATACTGGGAGAAGTGACCTTGCATCCAGGCTTGCCTGTGACAACTGTAACCTTGGGAACTCTATCTGTGAAATAAGAAGATTTGAACAGATGATCTCAAATGCTCTTTTCAGCTCTGATAAGATAAAAATGCTATGAAAAAGCTTCAAAAGATGTTTGCGTCAAAGTGCATGGGAAAAATGCATACAAAATTTTCTCTCAGTTTATTCTAAATATGTAAAAATGTCGGTACTTCTCTGCATTTTGGTATATCTGTTTTCTTATTATTTTCAAATGGAAGCTATAAAAATGTTAGAGGAGACATATTATTATAGAAATTAGACTTATGGGTCTTAGAAAACTGTGTTACTAAACAGTTGCAAGAAATGAACACCTTCTATAATTTTAGAACCTGTGTACAAAGTGATCTTAAAGAACTACTCTTTTCTGTTCTGCAATTTCTTTGTGGCACACTGATACGGTGAACAGATATTGGATTTAAACCTCACTGACTAACTTCAGTCTCTGTACCTTTGTGTTTGTATGACACTGGACACATAAATTAACTTCTCTGATCTTCAGTTTCTTTTTTTATCAGATACATAAAATGGGATTAGCCATAATCTTTGGTTCACAATTCCCCATCAACAAGAGTTTATGCATAACTGTCTTTAATTTTATTTTTAGTCTATTCCTTAATTTTGAAAAAAGTAATGAATATAAAATTATAAATATAAGGAATACCCAATTCCTTTTTTTTCCCTTGTTTTTGAAGTTATAAAACAAGCCATACTGAATGTAGTCTGGCTTTTTTTTTTTTTTCATTCAACAGGATGTTAACTAAGAATAACCTATTTTGTCCTGTTGCCCTTGGTAATGTAGTTCGTTCATTTTCATTGTCATATATTGTGTAAATGTACACAATACATTATGTACACAATTATTTAGGTCATCTGGACTTTCTATAATTACAAACATTGCTGCTATGAATTGTCCTCTTTTATACTTATTTTATTTTTTAATTGACAAAATAATTATACATATTTATGAGGCACATAGTGACATTTCCATACATACAATGTATAGAGATCAGATCAGTGTAATTAGCATATACGTCATCACAAACATTTATCTTTTCTCTGTGTTGGGATCATTCAATATCCTCTTAGCTGTTTGAAACTATATAATATGTCATTGTTAACTATAGTCATCCTACAGTGGTATAGAACACTTGAATTTATTCCTCCTATCTAGCTGTAATTTTGTATCCTTTAATAAATTTCTCCCTAAGCTCTCCTCCCCCCACTCTTCACAGCCTCTACTATCCTCTGTTCTACTTTTTACTTCTATGAGATCAAAATTTTTTAGCTTCCACATATGAGTGAGAACATGCAGTGTTTAACTTTCTGTTCCTGCCTTATTTCATTTAACATAATGTCCTCCAGTTTCATCCATGTTGCCAAAAATGACAAGATTTCATTCATTTTTACAGCTGGATAGTATTCCATCGTATATATATACAACACATTGTCTGTGTCTAGTCATCAGTTGTTAGACACTGTCTTGGTCTGTTTGTGTTGCTATATAGGAATATCTGAGGCTGGGTAGTTTATAGAGAAAAGAAGTTTATTTGGCTCACAGTTCTGCAGGCTGTACAAGAAGCATGGTGCCAGCATCTGCTTCTGATCAGGGCCTCAAGCTGCTTCTACTCATGGTAGAAGGCCAAGGGGAGCTCATGTGTGCAGAGATCACATGGTAAGAGAGGAAGCAAGGGTGGGGGAGATGACAGGCTCTTTTCAACAACCAGCTCTCACAGGAACTAATAGAGTGAGAACTCACTCTGTTGGTGAGGATGGCACCAAGCCCCCCATGTCCCAAACACCTCCCATTAGACCATACCTTCAACATTGGGGATCAAATTTCAACATGAGGTTTGAGGGCACAAACATCCAAACTATAGCAGACACCTAGATTGATTCCCTATCTTCACTATTGTGAATAATGCTGCAATAAACATGTGGATGCCAATGTCTCCTTGATATAACTCATTTCCTTTCCTCTGGATAAGTGCCCAATAGTGGAATTGCTGAACCATGTAGTTTTCTGAGGAGCCTCCATACTGTTCTCTGTAGTGCCTGTACTAGTTCACATTACCAACAGTGCACAAGAGCTCCCTTTTCTTCACATTCTCACCAGCATTTGTTATTTTCTGTCTTTTTGATAATTGCCATCCTAACCAGGATGAGATGATACCTCATTGTGGTTTTGATTTGCATTTCCCTGATGATTAGTGATGCTGAGCATTTCTTCATATATTTTTGGTCATGTGTATGTCTTCTTTTGAGAAATGCCTATTCAGATCATTTGCCCATTTTTTAACTGTATTGTTTGTTTGTTTGCTATTGAGATGTTTGAGTTCCTTGTATATTCTGGATGTTAATCCCCTGTCAGATGAATAGTTTGCAAATATATTCACCTGTTCTGTAGATTGTCTTTTCACTCTGTCATTTGTTCCCTTTGCTGTGCAGAAGCTTTTTAGTTTGATATAATCCCATTTATTTTTGCTTTTTTGCTTGCACTTTTGAGGTCTTATTCATAAAATATTTATGTCTCCTGGTATAAGATGTAACATTTCTACTAGATATATAACTAGAGATGGAATTGCTGGGTGTATAAATGTTTGAATTTAGAAACTAATGTAAAACTAGTTTTTAATGTGCTTATGCCAATTTAAATTGCTGCCATTATTGAATACTAAATTCCACTGATCCATGGCTTCTCAGAAACTGTATTTTCCCTCTTCTTACTTTCTGTCAGTTGAATGAGTGTAACAAAGTCGGTCATTCTGCATGTTTCCGTTGACTAGTGAATTTATGCTTTTCTTCAAATGTTTGTTTACTGTACATGCTTCCTTCTTGGGCAAATGCCAGTTCATACTTTTATCTATAATTTTATTGGCCCTATCTCTGGACTTTCTATGTTATTCTGTTAGTCAATTTATATACCCCTACATTAATAGCTCACTATATTAATTATCATGGTTTTTAACATCTTGATCTCCAAATAGGACAAGTTTCCCATCATTATCCATCCTCTTCTTCAGACATGCCTTGTCTTTTAGGACCATTAAACTTCCACATAAACTTTAGAATCAGTTTTTCAAGTTTCACGGAAAACTCTGTCAGATTTTTATTGATGCCGTCTTCAGGTCTAAAAACCAATTTAGGAAGAACGGCCATCCTTAGAAAATAAGTGTTTCCATCATGAGCACAGGGAACATCTCCATTCATTAAAATTTTCTTTAATGTATCTTAGCAAAGTTTTTGAAATTTTCATGCACAGGGCTTGCAAATATTTGTTAGATTTATTTCTAGAACCATTATGATTTTAGTTGTAAATATTTAAAACATACCTATGCATATGTGAATGTGTGTATCTTGTAATTGTTTGTTGATGGTATGTAGAAAAACTATACACTTTTGTATATTGATCCTATATCCAACCTCATTGCTAACCTCCTTATGCAAGCCATTATTTCTCCATCTATAAAATGCCTATTGCACATGGTGGTTATGGAGATGGAAATGAGGGGAAATTACTGACAACACACAACATTTTACAGGCATGTATTAATTATTACTTCCCATTTGCTTACTTTGTTATGAATACAGTAAATTAAAGAGAAGGATACAGAGAGGAAGAAGGTAATATAGAATGAACTCTAATGTTATTTTGGCTTACCAGTACTTTGATTTTTTATTATATTGTCGTGTATTTGGTTGCATAATGATTGCACTTCATTGGGTTAGGGAAATGCAAAGTAGATAATTGCATGGCATTTATTTTAAAGCTGGGGGAAACAGAGGACATATTCAACAACCACAGTCACAATGTAATGGCTTAATCATTGTTAATATGTTACATATAAAAATAAAATATATGATTGTTTATGTTTATTTATTTCAAAGAATAAAACAATTATGTATTATTTTATAGTTTTGACTATGCCCCCACTATATGTAGTAAAAACTAAATTTCCTGATATATATCGGGCCCATAAGATTTCTTTCTTTTCTTCCTTCCTTCCCTCCCTCTCCCTTCCTCTCTCCCTTCTGTTTTTCCTTTTTTTTACTTTTCTTTATTTTCTCCCTCCTTTCCTCCCTCTTCTCCCCTTCCTTTCATCCTCTCATCTGTGATAAATTTAAGACACTTTGAGTCCTGAATTAAACTTGAGGGATATGTATGGACGGTTTTAGATGCTTACTTGGAGCATTAACCAGTCATTCACCTTGGGGTTAGAATAGCAATTTATGATAATGTCACCTTGGATGAGTATGTTCACTTTTCACTATTTCGGATGTATAAATTAATATATTCAAACTTTTAATATCAGTTTGTAATAGAGATATTCCACACCCTAATATCAAAGAAAGAGATTTTGAGATTTTAAATGTTATTCATACTATTAAAATCTGATGTCCTTAAATACTGATTATGATCCACTGTATTTGTAAATGAAACATTTAGGAAGTTTTCTTAATATATATGCTTAATACTCACTAAGCTGTAGAAGAACATCTATAATAAAGCATATAAATGACCTCTCATTAGGATGGCTTTGCTTCAATAAACTTGGAATGACTTCTTTTGAAATTGTTGATACATATGCATGAAAGGTAAATCTCCATATCAGACTATCTAAAGATTTTTGCTTACTTCATCTTTTATAAGTTTATAAACGGTCAAATGAGGTAACATAAAGGTGAACCAGTGAAAAATTCAACTTCATAAATGTATTTTTCACGCATTGACTCTTAGCTATCATCATCCATTTTCAATCCCTGTCTTCAATAAGAGCTATTTCTGGGAGAAAAATAAACACAATTCTTAGCAAATAAAACCCCACACAAAAAATAAAAAAATATTGTTTACAGTAGTGAAATGTTGTCAGAATACATCTGACAAGAATAATTGTACTATTTGAAAAATAAATGTGAATATATAAAACCATCTTTATATCCAAATGTTGTCTTTCCTTCTACTGTTAAATAAATTTTCATCCCCACCATCAGAGTTAATAATTTTTAAAAATCCATGTCTGTGTAAAATGGACAACTCTTTCCTATGTATACACATCTATTTTGAAAAGTCTAATATTTAGTTCTCATACCATATACAACTTCTAAAATTCCCTTTTCTACCTTCCTTTGCCTTCTTTTGGATTAGTAAAATGTAAAGTAAATAATCACATTGCATATATTCAGGCAAAGCAAAGAACATGTTCAACAATGAAAATCTAAAATATATCCAAGTAACAAAACTGCACTGTGTCCCCCCTAAATATATTGAAATTGAAAGAATTTTTTAAAAATTTAAAAAGAGAATGAAAGTCATAACATAATGGCTTCATCATTTTTAAAGATATTTTATATTTTTAAAAAAACTACCATGAATTATGCAGTACTGCACCCAGGAAGTATAAGTAAAAAGTGTGGCTGATTTAGAAGGTACCGTTAGTCACAGAAGATGGCCCAATGATCAGAACTTTCAAACGGAAGAAGACAAAGTTTGTCACCATAGATGAAACACATTGAGATTTAGATTCCCATAAATCCAAAATTAAATTACTTATTTTATTCCCTACAAAACAACAAAAATAGAGTGCTTGGCACCCCTTTCCCATCTCCCCAAGGGAGAAGTTTTTTTGTGACTAACTGTACCTAGTAGCCACTTTGATTTGGATAAACATTAACGTGAAAGAAAAGACCCGGAGAAAAGCCCATGTTGCTTTTCAAATAACCATCTTTCTATATTACTTCAACAAATATTTGTCATTTCAAGCTTTATTAATCAAGATTATTAATCCTCAAAGGTAATTCCAATGTAAGTAAGAGTCTCTAACATATAGTTGGATAGCCTTTGGATCACCTCAGAGGTTTGATTTTCTTGTTATTAGATATATTTAACAGGTACCCATTTATTTTCTGGGAGTTTATAGAGATGTTTGTAGACCTACTCTGCGTTAGACTAAACAATCCTTAAAGCCTCATTCAAACCCAAGTTTCTATGAGATGAATAAAAGTTTATCTTTATGAGTATATATGTTCTTGATTACTTTTGAAGAAAATGATGAAATATGGTCTTAAAGGAAATAACATTACTTTCTCTGGGGTAAAAGTTAAAATGAAGTTAATTTATTTTACATTGTTTCTAGTTTTATCTGATCTGACTTTAATTTAAAATTAATTCAGTCTATTTGGATAGGTGGTGCTCAATTAAATAGAAACAATTACCCAAGTCATGTGTAAATGCAAGATTTGCCAAAACCCCCATCTACCATTCTCTTTCAAGGTGCCTGACATTTTTGCATAGTGTTTACTAAGAGGAGCTCTGGCCAACACAAAGTCCGCTTGCAAAAGTGTTGCCCGACATCACAAGCAACAATTTAAAGCATTATTAGTTTCCTCACATCCAATGTTCTCACTGTCAAATTTCAAGAAAATAATGCTGCAACATAATAATTCAGGGATGTTAATTCAAGGATACTTAATTTCTTAAAAAAAAAAAGTAGAAGTTAATAAGTCTTTAGTAGCTGGAATCTTTTAATAATTTTATATTAATAAAGCTACTTATTTAAAAAGTGAAATTGCATTAAAAAGTTTACAGTGAACAATAGCAGTCTCCTAGTTCACCCATCACCTCTGTTTACTAATTGTGTGACCAAGGTCAAGCCAATTTGATATATTTCTGTTCCACTTTCTTCATCTCCAAAATGGAGGTAACCCTACCTCTTAGGGTTCTTATAAAAATCAAATAAACAGATATTTGTAAAATAATGTGCACAATGCCTGGAACATGGTAAATGCAAAATAAAGGTTAGCTGTTCTTTTTATTACCCTGCCTCTCCTGTTCTGAATCTCATGGCTGCCTCTTTCAAACTTTTCCCTGGCATTTACCTCTGTATTTTTTTTAAAACGATGTATCACTTTTATACATTATTTATTTGCTTTTGATTCTGATAGATGTTTACTTTGTTCATCCACAACTTTTCCCAATGTCTTTCAAACTACCCACCTAAAGTTACTATGTCATAGTTTTGGTTAAATCAAGAATCACCAGTATTTATATTTTCTTGACCTTAATTAGGAATTCCAGAGACAAGTAATAGTAAAACCAACAACAGTGACAAACAAGGGCAGGGGCTCTATTTTTATCTAACAAGAATTTTGGAAGTAGATGGCTGCTTTCTCCTCTGCTGTCTTCAGTATTTTGCCTTTTATTCTTACAATTGTCAAATCACATCGCCTGATGGCTGACTCAGCTCCAGGCAACAGGACCACCTTCCAAAGCACAAAGCAGGGGCTGGCCAGGGTGGCAAAATCCTTTCATCTCCTCTGGACTGTTCTCATTAGGAAGAAAAATAACTTTCTAAGACGCTACCCAAAACAATTTCTCCTGCATCTCATTGACCAACACTGAATCCTATGGCGTCTCCTAACTCCAAGGCAGGCTGCGGCAGTAAGGATATTACACAAAAGAACGGCACCGCCTTAATTGGCTTAGACCAGAGAGTCTCAAACGTTCTCAGTTCACAGCTCCATTGGTATTTGTGTGATTATTTTCACTATGCCCTAGGCAAAAGAAATACCAAGCAATCCATTTATATAAGTAGTTGGGACCGAAGAGTGTAATATATTCATATCCCTAACAACTTAGTAGCCATTTGAGTAAATACTATACATACATTCTAAAAAAATCATTTTTAAATAACTACAATTACTTGCAAAAGGGAAGTGTGTGCTTGCTGGGCACGGCACATCTTCTCAAGTTTTAAAATCAGATTAGACACCAACACCTTCATTTCCTATTCCACATTGATTTCCATGCAGTACTTTCTCTTTTTTTAATCACGTCAACCACTGAAAATCCTGCTTCACAAAGGTAAGACATCCTGTAAAGGAAGGTAGATGGACCTGAGGGTAAATCCAGGAACTACCGTGAGCTAACTCCAGAGACTAACCCTCCCGTCACCTGCAGGATCATCTGTATGTGCGGAGTGGAAGGACTTCCTTTGGTACAAGTGCTCTGTCAACAGAATTTCGGCCACTTTTTCTCTTTTCAGCTCAGGGCTTGACCCCCACCCCCAGGAGTACTGGGAATCCCTAAGCACGGAGATTCTCAGGGTTCTTCTGGGACTAATGATTTGATTACTCACCCACATTCCATTCTGGGTTCAGTTACTCCGCTTTCTAAATTAGTTACCATTCCTCAGCTGCCTTCTGATTCCCAATAAAGCTGTCAGTATCTTTAATCAATGGTAGACTCTTAGAACTTTTCTTTTTCCATGTGAATTGATGATTTTTAAAATTTCACTCTTATTATTGCAGCGGGGTTTGAGAAAGAGATAAATCAGGGTGATCAATTCAACATTTTCAAATGGAAATTCAGGGTGGATTCTGAAAATGACTCAATCTTGGCAAGGTGAGAGATAAAAGTAGAGAATCCCTGGTGTTAGCCATGAAGGATGTGCTATTATTAGACAACACATGGTTATCCATTGTCTATGACAAAGACTAGGAGATTATTTATTTTGGAACTCACAAAACTTTTTTTGCTGCCCAGGTACCTACTATTTCAGGATGTTCTAATGTCCACCTGAGTACCACACCAAAGCTGCCCTTGGTGCAGGAATATTTCCTGACACCACCTATCTTCTATTCCAAATACCCATTCATTTCTTCACAGTGACTTAGTCTCTATGCGGGTGTGGAATGCTAACAAGTTTTACTCCAGGTATTAATTCCAGGTGATTAGCAGTGACCAATAGTTTCACATTTGAATTTTATCCACCTTCAATTCCACAAATTTTTTGCATTTTAAAAAAAAAGTCCTTTTAAAATATCTTGACACTTCTGTATCCACTTCTTCTATTCCTAGATAACATTTTTGAAGACAAAGATATTTTCTTATTCCTATTAAAGAACAAGGTATGATATGTTATTCTAGGGAAGACATGATATATTTCCAGATTTAGTTATAGATTAAACATTACCAATTCAAAAAGTTCCTACATTATTCCCTCTACTCAGCTTCCATGAAAGACTATGATATAAATGTTCCTTTGAAAGTTTTGATGCCAGAAATCTTCATATTTGTAAGCATGTAACCAGGCTTCACTATTGAACCTATATTCAAAGTTGGTAGTTAAAACATCTACTTTAGATGAAGTTTGCAGAAACAAACCGTTGTTTCTCTTTATGCAGAACCTGAGTTAAGTTCAGACTTTATAAATGAAGAAAATGCCTTAAATACATCTGTTTCTTTGTGTTCAGTAGGAAGTTATGCTTCTTCCAGCAGGACCATAGATTATATAGACTAAACTTTGCAATTGGTCATCAGCATATTTGAAAAATTAACTTTCCAATCATTTAGCAGCTTCAAAAAACTTGAATTATTAGTATTTAAAATGAGAAGTTGTTTTCAGATATGTAAAAGCAGGAGAAAAGATGGATGGTTTTCCTTTTTATTGGAGAAATCAGTCTTTGGATCCTAATCTTAAAGTTTCTTTTTAAATTATATATGTTCTCTGGAGATAGCAGTTCATTTAAAAAAAAAAGTTTCTGAATTGGGTAGCTTTGAGAAAATTATGTATAAGTTTTTTCTAAAAAACCTAAAGCATTCATACACACACACACACACACACACACACACACAGTTGTTTTGCAAAATTTCCCAGTAAGAGTAAGGCTACCCTATGTGAAAAATCCTTTGGTACTTTATTGAGATGCCCCAAAATTCTGTTGTTTTTTGGTTTCTTAATATGCATATTAACATTCATTATCTTATTACTATGTATGTAACACTTTCCATAGTGCTTCACCTCCTGCTGGAGGTTGTAAATTTTTGGAGCATAAGCTATGATTTTCCTTAGTAAATAAAACTGCAACATCTGAATGTTACTAAAACCATAGTAAATCCTTAAGAAATATATATAAAATATTTTTCAAAATAAGAAGTCTTGGTTGCAAGCAAAAGAAACTGATGTTGGAACCCTAAGCAATAAGGAAATATACTAGAAAGATAATGCCAAATCCATGGGATTCTCAAGGACTTAGTTTAAAAAATGCACAGAATCCAAGGCAGCCCTGATGAGCCAAGAACTAGGACCTATAGGTGTTCCCTTGCCTTTGCTCACTAGCACCAGGTCTGAGAGCTGAACAAGGAACCATACAAATATCAGATGCACATCCTCATGCTGGATGCCATAGAGTCAAGGAGGGAAGTGTGGCCCCTCTGGCTGCCATATTGTTAGGCAGGCCTCTGCTGCTCACCAGTCAACTCACGGGGAAAGCCCCAAAACCAGGATGGGGATAAATTTTGAGTAGGCAAAAAGTTATAAATTTTCCCATTAACCTCACATATGCCTTATCCCACATTACATTTCTGAAAAAGACTGTTCCTCTTAATGTAATGGAATATATTTCTTACAAACAAAATTGTGCATATTGGTTCTCCAAGGAAGGCAAGGTCTCATCATTATAGAATCACTGGATCATGTCCATTTATACTGTAGAAACATTATATCCTATCCCCTTTTCTGTGATTAGAATGTTCCTGAAGTATACAAATTAAATTGTCCATAAAGGATGATATCATATGTCTTAGGTTTTCCCCTATTCTGTAACTGTTTATAGAAACCTAGGTTTCTTAGTTTTTTGTGGTTAAACTACCTCAATTTTTTAAGTGGTGGGAAGTACCATCTTTCATTAAATTGTTTTTGCTAAATATGTCACTATAGTAAAAAAACCCATTTAGTTACTTTTTGCAAATGAGAAAATGAGTGCTTTCAATTTTCTTTACATTGCTTTTTGAATAGTTGGGACTCCACAGCAAAAGTAAACATAGTTCTTTATAAGTTTAGGTCTAAAAGAGTAGTTTATAAAGTAATACTTAATAAATAGGCAGTATGTTCTTGCATTATTCTAAAATTCTCATCAACTTTAATGGGACCAGAGTAAATTAATTTTTGGAAGAATGGGCTCCATTTTCCTATTTTTTATTGTACTTTCAGTATGGTACCATTCTTGAAATCATGAATATACAGCCCCTCAACATTTAAAAAATGATGAGTTGGACTGGAATGCAGTAAAAAAAAAAAAAGAAAAAAGAAAAAGAAAAGAGAGAATTTTTATGAATCATCTAAAACTCTCTAGCCTAGAAAATGCCCAAATTCACAACATCATAGTTACAGTTCTTAGGGACATAAATAATCTTTCCAAATAATTATTTAAATAGAAAGAAAATCAGCATTTTAAAACATCTTAAAATAAAAATTGTGTTAAAGAAACCCCATTTTAAATAGCACAATAGTCGGTTACATGGGAATTTTATAAAAATGAAACATGAAAATTGTTTAATAATCATTTACTTCACTAAAAGCCTTCAGGTTTATCTAAAGTCTACTTAGAATCTGTTGTGATGAGTAGAATTTAATTAAATAGTTACAATTATACAAATTTTAAATTTGAGTGTTTTTCCAATTCTTTTTTGTAGTGTATATTTCAGCAGACTTATGAATATTTCAGCAGAACAAGAACAGCAGCAGGTCCTACTTCATAGAATTATTATGAGGATTGAATGAGGTAATGCATGTAAAGGTATTAACATGAACAATTTTAATAATAGTAGTAATAATAATGCTCTAATTCCTCTTACTGTCTTTAGGGATAAATATGCTTTAAGATTTTTAATCCAGAAATCTTGACATACATTGTGCCTACTATGAAATACAATGACATCTAGTATGGAAGATTTTAGATTTTATTAAAGCATGTTCAAAAATCTGTGCTAATGCAGGACCACAAAAATATTCCTAAAGTTATGCCAAATTGACGAATATGTTTCTTGTTTATATCATAGCGATCAGAACAAGTACTTTATGAGTTTGAACATATGGGAAAAATTGAGCAAATGAACTTTTTATCTTAAAAGTTAATAGATTCTCCACATGCAGCAATGCATTAGTGAAGCTATTATCTGGGAAAGATTAAAAAATAAAGACACAAATAAATGGAACTTCTGCGAGAGAGGGGAAGAATGAAAGGGAGAGAGAGGGAGAGGGAAAGGACAATGTTTTATCAGAAAAAGCACATAGTGACATTCGTTGAGGGGGGCAGGTAAGGTGAAAAAAAGTCACTCAAGTAGCATCTTATATGACCTCATCATTGTTGGTTTAGTTCAGTTGTTGTTCAGCCTTCAAGTTGGTACATCACAATCACCTTGTTAAAACACAGATTTCTGGGTTCTGATTTGTAGTTGGGATGGAGTTCCAAAATGTGCATTTCTAATAAGTTCGCAGGTGATGTTGATACTACTGGTCTGGGGAATCCCACTTTGAGAACCACTGGTCTAGTTTCTCCTAGATTCATGGACTATTGCTTCACACTCCAGCTTGGTAAGGGAATCTAAAACAGCATGTTGAGGAATAATATATATGACTGATACAACTCATGTTTTCTCAGGTTTTCTCAATTATTATTAAGACTAAGCTACTAAAGTTTAATTATTACACATATATACAATTATGCCATATCCTGAGAGTTGCATGTAATATAAAGCTATCCAATAAGAATATTTAAAAACAAATTAAATGCAATAAGCATTTTTGGCCATGGTCAATAAATAATAATAGAGAACATCAATTAAACTGATACAAATTAAAACAACAATGAAGCACCATTTTTCCCATTTTAGAAATGGTTTCTGAAAATGTTTTATAATATCCTTTACCTGTTGGTGGAAGTCCAAGGCGATGCCACCTAGAAAGGGTGATTCCTGGCTTTATCCAAATGGTGAGACTTGGAGTCATTATTTATACTTATTATGGTTTCTTATATTAACATAAAACTATAAAATGTTTTATAAGTAATGAAAAAATACATTATAATGTTTTAAAAACTAGTCTTACTTTAGTAGAAATTACGAATATAAGTAAAATGCATTTAATAATAAACTTGTTTGTCTTTTATGAATTCAAAAACATCCTCTATTCTATAGTTAAATCTGGTCACTGTGTGCAAACAATGTATTTAATAAAGTAATGGTGGGCTATAGGAAAGTGGCATCGGAAGAGAAAAGGCACCCACAAACAGATAGTAAGACAACACAAGGAGAGGGACTTCAGTTCTGGAGCAAAGGACTTATGATGCTGTCCACTTGGGTTGTGTGATTCATACGTCATCACTAGATACCTTCTCCCTACAGAAGTATCCATTAGCTGATTAACTGCTTCCCACATGTCTGCAACTGCTCTGACCATACAAGTTAATAGCACTACTTCTAGGGTAGCTGATGTTGCTATATTCTCATATTCTTACAAAACTATACACCAAGAAACCACAGCCTAAATAAAGCACATACATTACTTAACAGGATACACCAAATGAAAGCCCCTACCAGATTTGTAGCCATTCTCTTTATTTCCTTCAACAAATATCCTTTATTCACAGGAGAAGCTCTTCTAAAGAAACATGAAATAATCTTTCCTAAGTGTCAGCAGCAATTATACAAATACGTGTATGTGTATCAAAGCATATTAGGAAGTAAAAGAAAAGAAAACCACGACAAACGTGAATATCAAAATCTCTGTTGCTATAGTTCTTAAAATATATCAAATGAATTAGCGTTTTCTGAGAGTTAATTTTCTTGGTATTTAAGTCAAATAAAAATATTAGGTGAACTAATCATGTTACACACTAAAGAGGCTAAACGAGGCTGGGAAATATAAAGAAATTAATCCGTATTCAAGACTAAGTTAACCTGTTTTATAAGCCTCTGGGAACCACTTAACAGAAATTGCATAATTTTGCATAATAGTCAATTGACTGAATACTCTAGAAGTTTGCTGATCTAGCATTTAATCCTTGCAGGCAATTATTGGGAAAAGACATTGTGTCAGATGATAGAATTAACACTACTACAGTATTTAGATTTCTTAAATCTGGTGAGAAGATGAATTTGGTGGAGATAGATGAAACACACACACATACACATGCACACACACGTGCACACACACGCACACACATCCCATGTCCTCCAGTGGTATAATAAAGCGTCATTCTTCAACCATACTAACATATTTCTTTTCATGATTCCAGTTGACCCAACTATGCAGTTTGATGTTGACTAATGGATGAAATGTATGGCTATTTCTTACCCATCAACCTGGAGTTTGTACAGATTGTTTTTACATTTCTCTGTTTTCTAATGTCACAAAACAGGTATCCTTTAGTAAAATCTAGATATGTGAGGGATACCCCTCCCCAACCCTGGTAGATCACCTAAGTTGATAATTTTTCCATTTTTACTTCAGTAATAAAAACAATCAACTTATAAGACTTACAAAAATAGGGTATAAGAAATCAGAATTTCCTTTTTTGGAAACTAGCTTTTCTGCTTTTACACTTCAATGACTTCAGCATTGGTCTCACCTTCCTTCCACACTGACTCCTGAGTTATCTTTCTGAACCTAGATAGATCAGATTTGCAGCTGCTCAGAAACAGATGATCCCCCTTTGGTTGCAAAATTAAATTCACGCTCCTTACCGAGGACACAGCCTGACCCGAAGTTTTCCATGAAGCCTCCATTCTCACTGTATAATTCCACACATCCTGCCTAATCCCTCCTCATCTCTGTAAATCTGGGTCTGAATCTCTCTTGCCCTCACCAGGGATCTACCTTCCCCATCACCAGGCCTGAGGTCATCTCGTCACACAGCTCTGCTCTGCATCTCTGATGATCTCCACTCGTGTTGGCCTGGGGCTCCGGGATCATGGATCTGCCCGAGGTCAGCACAGTGCCATCACTTTCCAGCCTTGTCCCCAGTTCCTCAGTTCACCACTGGGAGACGGGCTGAGTGTGAGAAACAGATTTAACTGATGGTTGAGGGATGTCTAGACGAAATTACAATATACTTATATACAATAATGAAACTTAAAACTCTATCCCAATGTGCCTGGTTACAGAATTCAGGAGGGAAAAACAAAACAAAAAAAAAGATCAAGGTTTTCCTAGGATATTCCTCAGAGATGAACCCCATTGCTAATTCTAATTAGCTGTCTCTGTGTTATTTATTAGTCTCATACCCCTTGATGAAAACCATGGTTTTGAAGCCACACAGTCAACACCTTCATCCTTCTTTAGGAAAATTCAACTCCTCCTGTCAGGGATTAATGTAATCCCAGTATCTTTCCCCATCTCAACCCCTAATCAAGACAACCTGATGGACACAATAGCCCAGTAGCATCATGTTTTCCAAAGTATGACATATTATTTCAAAAATTGCACCACAGTTGGACTTGGGCAGGACCATGCAGGGTTTTTCTGGGCTCGCCAAGTCCTTCAGGATAGTTGGGAACAGGCTCTAACACACTACATCATTCTGTTTCAGTTCTTTTCAAATGAGGGGGGAAGACATGACTCTTTGTTGCCCCCAATCTCTTCTTGTAAATTCGTGTGGACAGGATGCATGTACACACATGTGCGTGCGTGCACGCACACACACACACACACACACAGGTACATTTGTCTGTACTCATTCATTCATTTTGAGACCTGTGCTTCAGTCACTGTGATCAGAGATGTGTTTACAATAGTGAGCGATGCAGACTTGGAGCTTACAGTCACATGAGAGAGACAAGTCATGTCAAACACAAATCTTTAACTAGTCAGTGTGATAAGCGCAGCAAAGGAAAATGGTAACGCATGCTGAAATTGTCCACTCAAGGGACCTGACCCAGTCTCGAGTTCAGAAAAGTTGTTACTGAAGAAGTGACTCTGAATTTCTATCTGAAGCATAATTATTGATTAGGTGAAAGAGGAAACCTTGTGGCCAGAGGAAGTATCTCTTAAGACTTAGAATTGCTCCCAAGTGTACCAGGCAGCGTAAGTGACTTAAGACAAATCCATCACTTCTACAAAACATAATTCCAATAATATACTCCTGTGATGGTGCATCAATAAAATCACATTCATACATGAAGGGCTGTATTTTTTTAAGTCCCGATGTGGCTAGATTTGAAAGTAAAAATATACATTTATCTTATAGCTGAAAAGCTCTCTCTTTTGACATTTTAACGTCAGCCAGTGCCAAAGTTATCTTTGGAACCATTTTCCTTTGATCACACAAGCCTCAATGGCACTTTATCTTCTGGCAAATAATAGACTGATTACATACATTTGCTTTAACCTTCTGAAATTGCTGGGAAAGAGCATATCTATAAATATACAGTGATAATTGATGGTCGAAACGCCAGTCAGGATTTGAGCTCATTGAACAATTTTAGGCTCAAGAAAGAGAACAAGTTAAAATTGCTCTAAGCTTGTATTGCTTCTAAAGATTCTTTCCTTTATGCACTATGATTTCTTAATGGGCTCTAGTGACATTGCTACACATTATAATGTTTCTCTTCTGAGTAATCAAAATGCAACCATTATGTTTTCTTCACCTATTAATTCACTAATACTTTAGTAAATGCATATGTAAAAATGACAATTCCAAAAGTAAGTAATACAAATAGTACAGAAGGCTATCAAGCAAAAAAAGTAAAATAAAATAGTCTCCTTTCCACCCTCAACCCCTAATCTCCCTAGCAGAGTGTTCATACTATAAAACTATAGTATATCTTATTTTTTTCTTAATATCTTTAAATTCTTTCCTTGTAAGTACATAAGGATCTTCCCGATAGTATTCTATCCTATAGTTGCATTTAACCTGTTCACAACGGTGATCATTTAGGCCCTTCTCTTTTGTTTCTGTGACAAACGCTGTAGTACTAGATAAAAACAATTTCATAAATTGTGCAAACAGTTCTGCAAATATCTTGGTATATGTTGCAGAGATATTCTAATATTCTCCAGATACTTAATTTTCTCCTCTACATGGCTGGGCAGAACCATGTGACTATTGTGTCTAGTGAAGAGCCACTGTTTGACCTTCCTGGCTTTCCCTGCCCTGCCATGGTGACCCAGGAGTATGAGTATGCTAGAAGGTCAGCTACAAGATTGTGGAGTTTCCATCTGACTAGCTATGTGAACCAGGACATTCTCCCAACCACCCAACCCAAACCTGCATTGGACTTTCAGCAAGAGTGAGAAAGAACTTATTAGCTATCAAAAAAGTTTTAACCTTTGTCATGACATTTATTCCATGGGGTTAGCCACCACAGGGTTAGAGTGCTCACTCAGTAGACAGCCTGTACTATAAATATAATTGTGCCCCTATAGCTCATGTTTATGAACCATTATATAAATTATCTCTCTTTATCTGGCCAACTGGGAAAATTTATGCTTAGAACTTAAGTCTTTCAAATAAAATAAAATTGGCACTTAAAATCGTGTGTGTGTGTGTGTATTTCAACCATAGTTCTTATTATAAGGCATTAGATTTTCTTTTTATTTGCTGTATATTATCATTCATCTTGCTTACTCCAGCCTATACATTGATACCTTAACCTGATCTCTAGTCTTTCCCTCTTGGCATCTTACCTGAAGCCAAAAGATTGTTTGCTTCCATAGTAACTGAGATCACCTGTCCCTGGATTCCAACTACCTATTCCAATACTCTGTTGAAATTTCATGAGCACAGCCGTTGATTTAAATGATAATATGGACATCACTGACATGAGATATATGTATGGTTATACCAGCACACGTATTATAGCTTGCTTCCTTGCAGAAGTGAATGAGGCTTCAGAACTCACATCACAATTGTTAATTTCATATTTGTTTGCATGATTATTTGATTATTATATGACTCCCCTATACTTCATGAGGGTGGGAATCCATTTATTTCATTTCTCTATTCTAGCCCAAACCCTTGGAATAGCATCTGGTTCATCTGAATTGTTCAACAAACATTTTTGGAATACTGTTTTTTGTTTAATTATAATGATGGGTGCTTTTATAATTAACATAGTAATATTTGAAGCAATTATTACCCAGAAAAAATTGGAGCATGAATACATCATTTCAGAAGATCATTATTGTCCCTCTTGATTTTCCTTGATATTGATTGCACCAAAGTTTTGTTTCATGTGTTTTATAAAGTATTGGGATATGTTATGATTCTTACGTGCTTATACGTACCTATATACCCTGATAAAGCTCTAATATACACGTATGTGTAAACACTCGTGCACACATGTGTAAGTGAACTTTGCAAAATGTTGATTTAAATCAGTGGTTCTCGTGGGGGACAATTTTGCCCCCTCTCCCAGGGGCATTTTGGCAATGCCTGGAGATGTTTTTGGCTGTCGAGACCCAGGGGGGAAAGCTACTGGATTCTAGTGGGTAGAGGCCAGGAATGCTGCTAAACATCCTACCATGCAGAGGATAGCACCTCTACCTCCCCGAAAAAAAATTATTAGGCCCAAAATGTTAATAGTGCCAAGATTGAGAAATCCTGCCTTAAACCATGACCTTAAAATTTTAAATACAGAAAAAGTGTAACGTGTTTTTTTCCAGAGTTAACATGTGTGGTATATGCCATTCTTCAGAGCAAGTAATGTATTGGTTCCTTTTGTTGGAATAGAAATGTTTAGCTGCATAATTGTTGCAATCCACATAGGCTCAACGTCATCCTTGAAATTGGAGGAAAGTGAAATAAGCTTATATTTATCACATGTCTCTCTGGGCAAGGCCCCTCACACTGGCATCTTGCTAAGATCCACGCAGTTCTACGTGATGCGCAGAATGTGGAGGACCTGGCGCCTCGAGCTGGGCAGCCTGCTGGAAGACAGTGAATGTGAACTAATGCCTAATCCCAAAGCCTCCCACAAAATCTGCCTTTATAAATCTTCATTCACAGTGTGTTTATGTAAGGGCTTACTCATCTTCAGTATCAGCAGCAAGTATAATTCCCTTGTGTGCCCAGAATGCACAATGTGAAAGGTTAAACAGTATTTTCTCTTCCCCAGGAGGAGGTGATCATCCTTATGATGCTCTAAGCTCCTCGATTAGCCTTTTACAAGGGAACAAAGTAAGCTGTTCTATGTGTGCCTCAAGTGGCAACTCTTTCAAAACATATTTACCCAAAACACTTTGAAAACAGAGTTTTACCATTCCTTCACAGCCTTGGAGAATTTAATAATTTATAGGTCTGCACATTGACCATTGAAATATTTTGTCATTGATGTTTCCATTAAATTATACTTGCTTGAAGTCAGCATGGGGTTGAAATTCTTTCCAGCAAATACTCTGATTTCTTTCACTCATTTATCAAGGATGTTTATTGACAGTTTACATGAATAGAATCCTGCCTTTGGACATCATTTTTACAGGAAAGGAACAATCATAACATTGACTAAGATTCTTTGTGAAGAAAAAGAACTTGCACATCAATAAAAAATATATTTCTCATCATCATTTCCTTTATGCACTAGAAAATTTTCTACTCAACTTATCTTTGAATGTAGTATAAGTACCACTAGAGAAGCAAGATTTCAGATCCCATCTGGTAACTTGCTCCAGCCCCTTGACTGAGGCCCAATGACCAGGTTAGGGGGAGATGGGGAGGCAGGTTTTCCCAAACTCAGAACAACAGCTCACCTAAAGATCTTATTTACATCTTCCTCCCCCAAGTGGAATGATAGAAAATGTGATGATAAATTGGAAACAGTGGGTTTTCAGCTAGATGTTTCATCAGAATTTAGAACATTTAATAGATACTCATTGGGCTTTACTATATGTTTAATAATAAACTCCATGGGAGGCATGTGGATATAAGGAGCATGTTTTAGTGTGAGGAATAAGATGATACATATATAGCCACTATAAATGATAAATTGGTGTTAAGCAACCAAATGCTATAAGGAGGAGTTGGCATTTCAGCTGGTATTTGAACAAGAGAGGCAGGTAGTAATGGAAGGGGATAGTTCTTACAATAGGGACCAAAATAAAGAAGAGAAATAGCCCAGGTACTGGGAATGAATGAAGTCTAGCTCTCTAGAGCTTGGCGGATCAATAGAAATATAATATATAGGATATATGCAATTTAAAAATTCCTAGTAGCCATATCATAAAAAATAAAATAAAACAGGTGGAATAAATTTTAATATTTAACCCAATATATTCAAAATACTATCATTTTAACAAACAATAAACATAAAAATTATTGGAGATATTTTTACATTATTTTTACCAAATGAAGTTTCTAAAATTTGGCATGTATCTGCAATTATAGCACTTCTTAATTTGGACTGGTCACATTCCAAATGCTCAACAGTCACATGTGTCTAACATCTACCATATTGGGCAGTGCAGCTCAACAGTTTTGAACAAAGGTGCCCAGGCTACAAGGATCTGGGAACAAGCTGAACAAGACAGAAGAGCAACATCCACATGTCCACTCCAGATTCTTTCTGCAATGGAATATACACAACAGGCAAAGGGATATATGACTGCTTTGTGTATTCTTCTGGACTATGTGTGCACATATCCAGCTTGCAATAAAGTTGCTGGATAACACAGTGCACCACCTGTCTCTTTTGTGGCTGGCATTACCTTTAGGAGATAAAGGCCTAAATATTCTTATAGCCAGTAGAGAGAGGCCCTAGGAGGAAGGACTGTGTCTTTACAGTTTAAATGTTTGGTACAAGGGGCCACACTAATGAATTTTGGCTCAATAAATGATGATTGAATTCTACAAGTAGGAAATTAAATTAAGAACATAGACAGAAGATTAAAGACTGATATAGAATATTTACACTCATTCATGTGTTTGCATGCTGCAGAACTTATATTCAAATATAAAATATGCAACTGATGCCCAATATATATAAACATTAATATTTGAAAATTAATATACACTTGGCCAAGGTGGCCATAACATTTCCCTTGACTGAACTTTAGACACATTTCTTCTTGACTATAGGCCTCTCTATTCATAGAGCACTTACTTTAGAAAATTTGTAATTGTAAATTCTTTCTCTGTCCCCTTGAAATGTATACAAACCTCCTTCCAGCCTCCTGCCAGTTTTTCAACCTAGACAATGCCTTTTTCAGGAACTTGGGAACCATCTCTTTGAAATGTAAACATCGAAGGAGATCGCACCCCTATCTCCCAATCTCTATGGGAGGGTAGGAGCCTAACTTTGATGGGTGCCAATTAGCAAACACAGATGGCCTACTCACAGAGTAAAACATTTGCAAACTCAGGAATAACTTGACGTATTCAACAAACCCACCCATTCATCAGCTTCTCCCTTACTATCCTCCAGTACTTTTCTACTAGGTCACCTTAGCCTTTAAAGACCCTCCCAGCTTTGTTTCGGTGGAGTTGAGTTCAGTCTCTCTCCCCTACCGCAATAGACTAAATAAAGTCTTCCTTCCTTTCCTGATTAACATTTTTTTTGCTTTGACATACTTCGTTACTGTATAATTTTCCATGTTCCAAAAATAATGTAGGAAACAACATAGAGCTAAATAATAAAAATGAGATATAGGATAAAAAGAGAAAAATAAAGACATATAATGGTACCAGCCAAACTGCCTTGGAAGGTCTGAAAAAGATGGCCGAGAAAAATAATCAGCTAAAACAGGAGTTAGGATGTTACGAGCTAATCTAAGGCAACAGTATTTATGTGGGGAGAATTAATTTACAAATATTCCTCCAAAGTGGAGTAAATTGAGAAGATCCAGGTATATCACTCATTTTTAATCTGCCTAGGATGTCTCTCAATTTCTCAGGAATGTCCTAATCATATATCATATTTTGTCATCTTGTAAGTGGCTTTCTCACTATGTTCCTTTTCACTCTGCTTGCTGTGTGCTGTTTGCTTTCCTGGCTATGTGTGAGCATTCTGACTTGGACTTTGCAGGTTGACCTCTAGCCTCCCTATTAAGTGCTGATTCATAGGTCAGGGACTTTAATCACCTTTACAGTGTCTTTACATCTCTACAGTGTCTTAACTGTCCAGGGAAGTTATTCTTTTTCTAGGTATTTCCTCAAACATGAGGATATAAAGGGTATCTCTAAAAGAGCTAAAATTTATACCATTTATAGGAGTCAGAATACTATTGCAGATGGGTAGATCATTAGCCTGTGGAGTGTGGCATTTAGAAATGTTTTATAGTCAAACATCAGATCAGAACATTTATGAGTAGTGCTCACATAAATCCTTTAGCAAATTATATCTATAAATGCAAATAAAAACATCTTGGAAGCATATTTTCCATCATTAATCATAAATATGTTGCTCATAGTTATGAATTCAGCAAAGCAAGCAGAGTTTTATATAACAACAGATCTTAAAACACTGTTAGGTGAAATATAAGATATGTAAATTAAGATATTTAGCCTAGCCAAACAATAAAGTCATTGGAAATAGCAACCGTATAAACAGACATCATTAGAAACCAATCATCTCTCCCAAGTCACCAGAGTAGAAACATAAGATTATTTATATGAACCAACAATCCCAAGATGTATATTTCAAAAAAAAAAATCAGCATACATAAGGAAAGATATGTAATTGGATGTCCATTTTACTTTTAGAAAAGTTGGCTTATTACATGTCACACATAGTCTACTATTAAAATAGACACTAAAGTTTATAAAGTCAAGAATCTTCAAATCAGTAGTTATTGGATTCTGACAATTATGAAGGGGTTGGGATTTTTTTAAACTTTTCACAGTGTTTTCAGGCTTCCTTCCTCAAGTCAGTTCAGAACTTTTAAGTTTTGGCAAATACACTCTAGAACTCTGTGAGCCACAAGAATAATGGACTGTGTGCCTGGCATTTTATGAAAGAAAAGATGCATTCTCTAGCTTTTCAAAAAATAAATGCTTCTTCTCTGGAACTTATCGTTAGATTTTTATTTAGAAAACAAAAGAAGAAAACAGATACAAAAGAACATGCATCCTTTAGTATGTATCGACTCTGAGAGTGGACATATATTTTAAATGAACACAACGTATTTTTGAAGCAAATTTTATGTCTATATTTTACTGCCCCAATGAAATAGTTTCCATGTGTTTGTGATCATTGTTCCTGTTCCAAATGGGTCATCTTTCAATTAAACTATTGGACTTAAATGCAAAGGTTTTACACAGTTAAGAGCACTAAGTAAATTATTATGTTAACATTATTTCTAAAATAACCCATCAAATCATGCAAACGAATCAAGAGAATGGACAGAAAGACAGGTACTTGCCCGTAGTTACAACTGCAAAACAGTTTAAAGAATAAGTTTCTTTGAGTTTTAAGTCAAGCCATTTTAAATGTACAGGATGAATCTATTTGGAAAAAAACAGATTATGAAGAGAAATATAAATGTAAATGAAAAAAATAACTTCAATATGAGAGGAAATATTACTGGTACCCCGAGACAAATACATTTCCTGAACTGGCCTCACGTTCCATGTGGAATTTTTTCCTTGCTTTTTTGTTTTGCTTAGCTTTGTCGTTTTATTTCTTCAAATATTTAATATCCTAGTGCTTCAGCTTCTTTGCAAAGTGAGAATTATCTGAAGAGACGTGGGAGCATGTGACAGGGTGCATTGATTATTCATTATCTATTCCTTTGCTGGTTTCTGTACTGGTTTGTAGAAAAATTAGTTAAATTATTACAAAGCAGAGATTAGTTTATGAAAAGCTATAGACCCAAACAAACGTTCAGAGCCACTGCATTATTGACTTAGTGGTCTGTCATAATGAGCTTTATAACCACCCTCTGTTAAGCATGTTGCTAGTTTACCTAATATCACATTGTTTTCTCCCTTAAATGTTTCAAACATTGAAGTCATGGAGTAATTTGAATCCTTATTGATTGCAATCTCCTAGAGCTCTCTCTCAAGGCCTCCCCTGAAGCTGGTTTAAATCATTTTTATTTTATTATGTTTAAGTAACAATAGAGGTGGCCACTGGAGGTGAGGTGTGCTTCAGTCTTCCTCAGGTCAAAAAAACAATCACAGGATTTGGCTCCCAAAAATGTCAGATGTATGCTTCATTTCCAGCTAAGAATTAAAAATACGACATGTTGCGTTTGTTAAAGCTGTACCCAAGACTCATACGTTGCCCTATGATCAGAGTCTTTTTCACAGAGACGAAGTCTCATTGGACCCAGCATTTAGCATTGTTTTTGAAAAGCTTTTATTACTCTTCTCAATTTTAGTCATGCCTGTATCCTTTTAAAGAATTATCATCCAGCGTGCCTTTGCAGTCAAACTTCTAAAATCTTGTCTAGAATAAAATGCTGCATGATACTCGGGATTAAACAAATCAGAATGACAACCCAGATCGATGCCAACTCAACTATCCATTCAACGCCAATTTTCAGCAATTTTTATTCATCCTGCAACATGTTGGTCTCAGTTCTCTTCTGGGCTCTTGATGGGGCTGATATATCTGCCCTCTTGAGTGTTTATTATACAACACAATAATTTTAAAGGCATTAGTGTTTCCTAGACTTGATTAATTGTGGGCACAGTGAAACTATTTGACTATTAAATTTTTAAAACACATAGATATTTCCACTGTGTGTTTCAACACTAGACTACTTCATCAACTAGAAGGTAAAATGCTTGTTTTCACAGGATGAAGTGTGATAATATATTTACAATCATTGACATATATCAAATACTTAATATATTACAGTGATTACTACTTTTGCTGAATTTTTCAATTAAGAAAGGTTAAAAGTTTTAAACTTTTTATAAACCATGCTCTATATACAGAAGAATACCCATAGAATCATTTTAAACTCCAATGAGTTTTTGAGGCTAAAACTTGAATGCCAAAGCTCAACATTTCTGAATAAAACTCTTCTGTTTTACATTATATTTATTCTGATTCTTTTTATCACCATGTAATCTAAAACCTGAGAAATGTTCATTCAATACCATAGAATTCAAAGGTACAGCAATATAAGCTTGAGGGTAGAGTTTTATTACCTATACATCGACTTGAGCCTTTGTTCACAAAGCAATATAAATACGATCATTTTCTTTACTGGGTATTACCTATTAAACGTAGATCTTTTTTCTTCTCCTTGCATGTGTAGGAGGTGAGTAGGGTATAAAGAATGAAATTAACTTTTATTGAGTACCTGTAAATATCCAGGCACTGTGACAGACATTGTCATACTGTTTTTCCACAGTAGGGATACTGGATCCTCATAGCATCCCTATGAAGAGATTTTATTAATTTAATTTTTAAAAATTTTTACTTATAGTATACAACATGGTGTTTTGATATATTAATACATGTGGACTGGACAAAATTTCAGTTAGGAGGAACAAATTCAAGAGATCTATTGTACATCATGGTAACTATAGTTAATAGTGAGATATTGTATATTTGAAAATTGCTAAGACAGTAGATTTTAAGTGTTCTCACCACAAAGAGAACATCATTTATTTTTACAGATGAAGAAAATGAGATACCAAGGGATTGAGTATCTTGCCCAATATCCCACCTTGTAGATATTTAATAAAATCACTGGGATTCCAATTCCAATGCAACTCAGGGTCTTTCTACCATCCCAGTATAGGGGCAGAAAGGGGTGACCCTTCTCCTTCCCATCATAAAGGGTCACGGCCAACATACCTATAACAAAATACAGGTTAACAAGAGAAAAGCATAACAAATTTACTCACATGCATAAGCAATTTCATACAAAAAATATGAAAACTCAAAGAAGGGCCAGATGGTTGAAGCTTAAATACCCTCTTCATAGGGGAAAGGGAAGGGTGTGTGTGCTGTAGGTAATTTTAGAAGGGTAGTAAACAATTTTAGGAGAGATGAATGGACCCCAGAGACAGAAATTATCTTGTAAATGATTCTCTTTATAACCTGAATGGGATCAGAGAACAAACCACAGTTTGGGACAAAGTTCATCTGGGCTCTACAGTATGGTGTTTAATTTTTAGTATCTTCCTCTGTGGCATGACTTTTAATCTTCTCTGGTTAATGAAATTTTAGAGAAATGACTGAAGACACTTGTGTTCCTCTTTGGAAGGTCCAGTTTCTAGGTAGATAAGAGAATTTCAGAAAACGGCTTCATCATGTGCTTTAGGAGACAGAGAGGGTCCAGAGACAGGAGTTGGGGTGGAGTCATTGAGATCTTGAGGCTGCTTCTTTAGTTCAGTATGTCAACATTCTGGGGTATCATTTTCTGTGCCCCAACACTAGGTTGCTACTGACATTGAAATTGCATCTCAATGATCAAGTCACCTGATTCCAATGTCCCTTAGTTCCTTTTCAGAAACTGCTACTAATGAGCGTTACCATTGCAAATATTACTCCTCATATCAATCACAAACTTTTAATAAGTTTTTTTCCTCAGGAGCAGCTTGACAGTATTGTCTCTCATCTATAGGCCAACAGAACACTTCACCAAAGCCACACACTATCTGTTTTTGTGTGCCAGTCTTGCATGTCCCTCTCTTGCTCTACTAGTCAGTTTCACAGAAAGGGAGCCAGAGAGGAATTCAAACACATCAGCTAAAGCAGATCAGAACATAAAACTGATCAATGCCCGTCGGTGCATTTCCATGGGGAAAATCTGAATTACAGCTTCTTATTTTTTCCATTTCTGCATGACTGAATATTTCTCTTTGGAAGTTCACATTCATTATTTTTTATCCTACTGCGTCTTGCCTCCGAAATTCTTCTTCCTTGTATGTGTTTTTCCCAATCATCTACTTTTAAAATCCTGGAGAAATGCTTGACTTACCTTTCCTCATCCCCCTTTATCCAAAAGGCCAATAAATTCAGCAGATTCTTGAACTGAATTGCTCTCTCTCTGTCTCTCCGTGGCTTTCACTGGACACAACAGTCTGAGTGCTTACAGACCAATTCCTTCATTAACCTTACACCTGCTGGTCTCCTGTTTCAACTTCTCTTCCGTCTTAAGCTATTTCTGTTAATGATCCTGTTGCCATGTCCTTCTTCTGCTTGCTTAACTTCTAAAGTTTCTTTGTGTTTCCCAGCTATTAAAAGTCTCACCTTGGCCATCCAAGCTCTCCATAATCTGGTTCATCTGGTCTTTTAGGCACAGAGATTCCATTTCTTACCTCTGTTGATGATGCTTCTCCCCACAAATAGCTCATGCACACTTTCCCTTTGTAGGATTCCACTGGGTCACATGAAGAGAGGCCATGACACGGTACTCAAAGCAACTCCATCTAGCGCTTCAGCACTACGCTGAACTAAGAACAACGTAAGAGGTATGGAAAACTTAAACAGATGATTGAGCTATTATCAATATTTATTAAGCAGCATTCAAGATTTTTCTTTTCCTAGAAGAACCAATGTGATATTATTAACTAATATGCCTTGTTTGTATTTCCTCTTGTAAAATAACTATACTTGCATGAAAACCCATTTACTTGCCACTGCCCAGAGGTTATTAATCACTTTTCAGTCTGAATGACAAAGCAATCACTTTAGTATTAGGCCTCATTTTCCACTTTTAAAAAAACTTATCCTCCATCAACATCTTGTTATACGTATTGTAGCTCATCATTTTATTATCAACAGCCTCTTTTTATCCTTTTCTTTTTTTTAAGTATTCCTTAATTCTTATTATTAATTTCTTATTCAGAGCACCATGTACTACTTTATTTCCACTTAATTTCTATCTGGCATTGTGTTAGTTTCCCGTGACTGCTGTGACAAATGACAAACCGATTTTTTTCTTTTTTTTTCCTGCTTTACTTGTGCTGTACCCCAATGTCTTCAAGAGTTGCTCAGCACATTTCAGAGGCTCAATTAATATTTGTGAAATGAATGGATGCGTGTTGTCTTCATTTTTACCAGATGTATGCATTTTTTCAAGGAATTATAACTGGCCAACCATTGAATGTACTGCCTTAAAAACGGTGAGCTCACTGCCTCCAAATGGTCTCATGTAAATGCTTGATGATCAACCAAGGGAGAGGTTATCACACTGGAAGAGTTCCTATACTGGGAATCAACATGAACCAAATGAGTTCTTAACTCACCTCCGAACCTGACTCTATACTTCTATATGTACTAAGGGAATTGGCCTTATTCACCTTCATACATGAACCAATGAATGGTATTCATTCTTTGTCTTTTTTTCCCTCTCTAAGATATGTTTTGATGCCATGTGGTTTAATCTATATTGGTTTCCTGCAGCTCTGTAACAAATTACCACAAATTTGGGGACTTAAAACAAGATGGCTCTGGAGGCCAGCAGTCTGAAATCAGTATCATTGGGCCAAAATTAAGATGTCAATAGGGCCACATTCCCTCCAGGGGCTCTAGAAGAGAATCTGTTCTTCCAGCTTTCAGTGGCTACTGGCATTCCTTAGCTTATGGCTGTATCATTCCAACCTGTGCCTCCATAGTCACATTCCTTTCTCCTCTGTGTGCACACGTGCCTTCTCCTCTTCTAAGGGTATCAAATCTCACTCTGTCTCTCTCTTACAAAAACACCTGTGATTGCATCCTGATAGTACAAGATAATCTCATCTTAAGATCCTTAATTTAATTACATCTGTAAAAACTTTTTTTTTCCTATTAGGTAACATTTACAGTTCCAGGGATTAGAACTTGGTACCTTTGTGTGGCCATTAATCATCCTACTATGGGCATACAGGAGATTATTGTAAGCCTTTATATCTTAACTGTTACTCCAGATATGTACAAATTTTGGGTCAGAAATTTTTATGTAGCTGTAATTAAGTGATAACCAATAGGCACATTAAAAGTTACAGTCTCTCAAGTTCTTTTATACCAAAGAAGAAAAAGTTTGGAAAATATTTTGCATATAGAATTTTAGTGCAGATAAAAATAGGGATCTAAATTATGACAAAAAATTTTTAAGGTACAAACACTACAAGCATCTGTAAGGAGTATTTCCTTGACGAATAGTTTTAAAGTGCTTTTAAAGCCAAGAATATAAAAAATGCTTCTATGTGATGACAAATCATATGTAAAAACTTTTCAAATCTTTTTCTGAGGTTAAAAAAAAGTTTAAAAAGAACCTGAAAAGTGGAGGGGGAAAAAAAACCCTTCAATTCTAAAATGTGATGTCATGGAAATACATTAGGTAAATGACTTTTCCTAAATAACTATGAGCAGGAACGGGAAATTCTCATTGCACTTTTAGCTAACCTTTTTGGGAAAATGTGCTATTATTAGAAGGTAAGAGTCAATAATTTTTAATTAAGAGAGTTTGGAGTTCCAGATTCTCTGTTTTCTGATGGCTTTTTAACATTCTTTTCCTACCTTGAGATTTCTAATCCTTTCAGTTTCGGGGGTTTTTTCTACAAAACTTGGAAGTTCTTCAAGAACTGTTTTTGGTAGTAATTCAATGCTTTCCTGGCTGATATTGATTGAAATAATACACTTCAGAAAGGCATGAAAATTGAAAGAACTATTTTAAACTTAAAAACTGTTTCCATTTGATTTTAGCTTGACAGTTTAAAGGAGATCTTATTTTATAAGAATTCTTTCATCTACTATCAACTAATATCATAAAAAGGAAGCATTTGCTTAGACAGAATTTTATACCTGGGATAAAGAGAGAGAAGGACTCAGAGATCACCTCTTAAATAATCCATAAAATAGTGTCAGGTTATAAATTAAGGTCAAAGAAAGTGGGATTAATATTTAGGTAATTCCCATTAATTCTAACTTCAATATAAGGAAAAATAATATTGTTTATTGAAATGATACACATCATTAACCTTGACTGGCTGCAATAAGAAACATTATGCCAACACTTTCTTCATATACAAAAGGGTTTTAAACTGTTGAAAAGGTCGCTGTACATACAGGTATCTGATATTTTCCCTTAATTTTCCTTTTCTATTATTAGAACTTAAAACCTCAATTCCCGTGATTTCCCTGTCCCCATCCCAATTCCCTCTACCATCTGCCACCCAACTCAAAAATTTCATCCCCAAGTTGGGAAGCACTGTTATTAGTACAAGCGTAGTCCATGTCTTCATTATTGAACAAATACTTCCTAATTATTCTTATTATTATTCATGCTTTACTCCCTTCTTTCATTTATTCAGAAAATATCAGTTAAGCATATTTCAGGCTTTAGACCTGATGCTAAGGACATAAAGACAAATAAGACAGAGCTTCTGGCCAAGGGAAGCCCATGACCTAATGTTTGGGACAGGCTCATCTACATGAGGTCTTCCCACCCCAGCACTACTGACATGTGAGACCAGATAATTCTTTGTTGGGGAAGGCTGTTCTGCGCATTGTAGGATGGTTAGCATCGTCCCTGGCCTATACCCACTAGGAAGCCAGTAGCATCACCCCCATTGTTAACAACTGTTGGGACTCAAGATTCAATACCTCAAAATATGGCACTGGCCTGAAGAAGCCTCAAGGTTTTTCTGACCTTCTTCACCACCCCCAGACCCCACAGTCTCTCCAAAACATAGGATTACTTTATTCTCTGAAGTTCTTTATCTGCCTGAAGCACGGACCTACCGAAAAAGAAAACAATGACCTCTGATCCCTTCCCTAGGTTTTCATTAACTGAACTCATATTGCAAAAATGGAAACTAAAGTCTGCCAGCAAACCAGGGCAGGCTTTTGTCATAAACCATTGTCTGCTCTGCAGGTCCAACAGACTTTGTCCCAGGTCATTGTATGTTCCTCAAGCCCATTGAATTCCCCTAAAAATCATTTACTACCCCCCTAAAATCATCCACACTTCCTCATCTCCCTTTCCCATAAGAAGCAGGGTATATAAGCATCTCCTCCCCATTGGGAAATTGGGTAAGCACTCTGTGATTCTCCCTGTGCACATGGTAGTAATAAATTTGTATACCTTTTCTCTTCTTAATCTGCTTTTTTGCAAGTTGTTTTCTCAATGAACTTTCCAAGGGTGAAGGGGAAGCTTTCCCTTCACCCCTAAACAACCAAAATGTTTTCAGACATTTTGTTTCCTACCGAGTAAAATCTCCCACAGCTGAAAACCACTATTATAAACCAATGTGCCAGATTCAGTAATAACACACAGCCTAGGGGTGGAAGATGAGAAAATATCAGAGACGCCTACCTAGAAAAGGTGGAATTTGAACCAAATCTTAAAGGACATGCAGCAATTAGCCAGTTTTATGTTGTTTCTGGAGAATTTCAAATAAGAGAAATATCCTACACAAAGGCACAGAGGTGAGATTCTGCACCATTCATTCACAGAGAGGACAAGAGACTTAACAAAACATGGGTGCTTTGAAAGCTAAAATTTAAAAACAGCAAATGGCAATATGTGAGGCTGAAGTTGTAGGGAAATGTCAGATCGTGGAAGACCTTGCGTGACACAGAGCGATTGGACTGTATCCTATAAAAAATGAGTGGCTGTCGCAGTATGACGGGGAGAATTGGATTTTGAATAGATGGTTTTTGTAACCCCGTTAGAGTACTGTGTAAGATCTATAAAGACAGAAATCATACCTGTGCGTGTTATGTTTTCCCCTTTTTAAATCTAACGCACAGCAGAGTGATTGTAGGCGTTTAATAAATATTTGTCAAATGTTTAATAATACTGGTAATAACTACATTAATAGCTAGTATTTATTATACTCTCACTGTGTATGTGGTACTTCTCCAAATGTTTATGTGAATACAGAGCTGGGGAGGATTCCTGTGATAGCAAGAATCCTGGGGACAAGGAAATGGTTAGAATGTGTTGAATTATTACAAACTTTAGAAATAACTGGTAGGTAAGAGCAACACTAGCAAATGCTAAGGTCCAAGGATACCAAGTGACATCATTCCTTCTAGTCAGTGTCAAAACTCATGCAAGATCCCGTCCAAGTTTATTATCTAGTGCTCTTTTTAATAAAATCCTGCCTCTCTCATATCATAGTTTCCCCCTGTTAAGTTCCAAATTCCTTATTTTTAAGTGAACATCAATATCTACCTTGTCCTTCTTACTTGAGTTCTACAGTAAGCAAATAAGATAATGTTGAGAAGTTGCCTAGGCAACATAAATGATCATTACGGCCCATGGTTTTAATGCACGTGGAAATATACGTTTTGCCCAACATGGTATATATTTATATCCTATCAATTCCTTCTTAAGAACATTCCCCATGTTCCTGCATAGTTTATTGATGGGGTTTCAGTGTAAACACATGGAACTGAGATGTCAGCAGAGTAAATACAGAGAATGCACTGAATATAGTGTTACAGCCCAACCAGATTCATCGCCTGCTGATCAGGAGGAAGCCAAGACACAGACAGCAGGGTTGACAGCAGAGAGAGAGTTTAACATCGCAGGCGCCATGTGAGGAGATGGGAGGAATTTCTCAAATCCATCTCCCCAAAAATTTGGGAGAAAGGGTTTTTAAAGATAGTTTGGTGGGCAAAAGGCTAGGCAATTGGGTCTGCCAATTGGCTGAGTTCAAGGCAGAACCATGGGGGTGTAGAAATTGTCTACTTTGCTGACTGGGTTCTTGGGTGGGGGTCGTGATACCAGTTGAGTCAGTTCCTCAGTATGGTCCACCGGTCTGGGTAGATCAGCCACTCTCCCAGAATGCAGGGCCTGGACGATATCTCAAAACCTAGCCTTAGGTTTCACAAGGGTGATGTTATCTACAGGGAAAGTGAGGAATCTTTATGACCATCAGCTATGTGATTCCTCAGTAGCAATTATAGGAAAGCAAACTAGGGGACTGTAGCTGGTTATTATCATTATTTTTAGCTATGCCTGTGCCTTTAATTTGGACAGTTCTCGCCTTGCACCCCTTTATTAATTTGTAAAGGGCAGTTTTGTATATGAAAAAGCAAGTGTTTCCTATCAAATACTTTAGACATTTGGATTATCTTTTCTTTCACTCTCTAAAACAAATGCAACAATCTAAAAGAAAGGCTAATTACCATAAAGGTTTTGTAAAGTTGTTGAAAATACAGTGATTTTTATCCTCAACAAAAATTAAATAGTTGAAACTTATTTTATGGAGATTTTAAAGAATTTAATGCATATGGCACTTAGAAGTAAGTCCAACATTGATAGATTTTATATCAAAAATTTCTCTAGCAAAGGTTGAGGTAGGACAAAGTCTGTTGGGCCCACAGATCGGACAATGGTCTGTGGCCAGGGATTTTGTCCTTTGTTTACAGAGAATTTATGCCTATTTTTTAGATGAGAAACTGTAATAATGGAAATGCACAATGAGCCAATGGTGTCTCTCTTCGATTTCCTTCTATTTTGATGGTCCATTTCATTTCTCCAATTTATAAAAGAAATGTTGAGTCTTATTTCTGTATTACAGACTGTATGTCCTCACATCCAATATATGTCACTTGTGATTTCAATGAGAAACATCTCTGATGCTTTCCTTTAAGTCACTGATATCTATTTTAAAATAATACTGGCCCCCTGCAGAACAGTACCGGGGAATTTTTTTTCACTCTGCTGACAAGTATCTGAATGAGATAATTTAGCTTACCGAATAGTTATCTCATAGTTATATGGTCTACACAGTGCTATAAACTGACCAATCATTTCTGCAGAATAAATTAGTTTTGCTTCTCATCCCTTCTCTACCACCATATAAGATCAGTTCCAAGATTCTCAATATCAAAAGCATTTACTTTAAATGAAAAATTCTACGGTACAGAGTGAGTTTAATTGTTCACGTTACTGAGTCTAGAAGGAAAAGTTCTCCCACTGACTTGATAAATACTCCTTCCCTTTGTCTTTCACCTTTTTGCCTGGAATCCTAAATTCCTTTTTATCCCTGAGGCTGGGAGCCAGATTTTCACACATCCCAGGTTCCAAATACATGCAAATTCTTATGAGCCTGAAGTCTCTGTGGGCATGTTCATGGAAATATATCCATCTGTGTATTTCTATCAGTATTTTCTGTTATTAAAATTTATTAGTTTAACTTTTTGTTCAGGTATTAATTTACATAAAGTGAGATTCGAATTTTCAGAGTTGGCATTACCAATGTTCTGCCTTGCAAATATAAAAATTTTCAATAGAACATTCATAGAATGTGTAATTTGAAGGAAAAACAACTTCCTTTTGAACACTACAACATGAAATTATCAAAAGTATATTCCCTTGTAATTCAATGTTCTGATATATAGTGTGATTTTATTAGGATTTAATTAAACAAATATTACATTCTGCGCACAATACATGACAATTTTGGCATAGTTAGGCCAACAATTCTTTTGGATCGCAATTAGTAGTTTATCAAGAGCCCTCCTACTACACACTGTATTCATCATGTTTTTAAAAAATTTTTTCTGTATTTCCTGATGCTTTAACATCTGTGACCTTGCTCACCCAGGTAGAGAAAGCCCCTCCCAGGTAGAGAAATTCCTAGAGATAGCAAACAACTCATCATGCCTATCCTAAGCAAACCAACCAATGCAAAGCACCACCTCCTTTATCAGGCTCTCAAAGGGCTCTCCCACGCAGTCTAGTGTTCCCCTCCCTAGGACCAGGTTCCAGATAGCTAGGGGCAGCCCCTACACCCAGAGCTGAAGCTATTTAAACTAGCCAATCCTAAGCTTACTTACCCTGTCTTACCTGTTCTTTCCCACAGAAGCCACAATAAAGGCTCTTGCTCACATTTTCCCTCATTCCCTCCTTCCTTCCACAGGCATGTGGCCTTGCATGGAGTACCATGTCCTCTCCTCTTGGGAACTATGAGAAAAAAACTCATCACCTAATCTGTCATCTAATCTGTTGGCCTCATTATACCTAATAATAAAACTACATTTTAAAACAATACCAATAAAATTCAACATTAACTTATTTTTCCTGGGCCAAAACACGCCTTCTCACAGTATAAACTCCAGATAAGACATGCCATTTCACAGTACAAATTCAAGCCGTTAGTTAACGAAAAAATAAATGTTGCTTGCTCAATTTTATGTTTGAGAATTACTTTGGAAATATATACATACATATGAGAGAGAGACAGAGTTTGATTTCACCTCTGCAATATATGAATTTTTTTCTCACTGTACTTTCTTATTTGTCACATAATCTTTTCTTTAAATGTTTTTATCTTGTCTTTAATGAATTTGTTTAGGCAGATTTTTTTTAATGTAAATTACTTTGGTGACCTCTCCCTCTCCTTCCCTGGGCAATATTTTTATGGTATATATTCTCTTTCTTCCTATATTTCAATTTCTCTTCTCTTTTGGCTGGTGAAGGTGGGGGTACTTGTGCTCAGATCTCATGCTGGCTCTTTTCTGATTGGTTTTCAGCAGATCATTTCTCATTCATATATCTCATGGAGGCATCCATAACAAATATGCATATGCTATGTTGCCATGTCAAATGCACTCTCATCAAAACTGTTATTTATTCTGTCTCCAGGATACATCTCCCTTCAGTGTTAATATCCACAACACCAGTGTGCTCAGAGCAAATATTTGTACATTAATTTTCAACCTAGCAACTAACTACCTTCACATCTTCTTTAGGTCAAGCAGCCCCACCCTCTTGGATCATATAATAAGATAAATTGTAAATTATAAAAATGTGCTTCAGCACAGTTTTCCTTCATCAGAATCTCTCCTGCCATTCTGAGGTGTGGATCTTGGCAGAGACATTTCCCATCTTGCCTGTAGCTAGGTCACATAGCTGTATCCCATCTCTCTGAACTAAACAAAGAATAGTTATTCTGGATTCAGTCACAAGATACCAGGGGAATCAGAAACTTCCCTGATATCTGAAAGATAACATTTGGCCTCTGACATCCTCGCCTGTCTCAAAGCGAATTTCACAATATTCCACACATCTTCCCCATTTGTAGTGTTGGGATGTGCCCATTTCCTTACGTCCACGAAAGTTGGTTTTTTCTCTCTATTTTTTATTGTTCTTCTTTTTTTTCTCCAATGGATTTTGAGGCAGAAGAAAGAAGGAAATTGCCTATTCTATATGTTCTTTAATGTGAGGGCACTTGCTTATCTTTTTCTTTTATTAGGCAAAAGGAATATGTAAAGCAATTAGAGCAAGATCCAAGTTCAAAAACTACAGTTAATATTGGTGAGTGTTTCAAAATATACTACAAAGCTATGGTAACCAAAACAGCATGGTACTGGCATAAAAACAGACACATAAAACAATGGAACAGAACAGAGAGCCCAGAAATAAATCTGTGCATTTACAGCCAACTTATTTTCAACAAAGCTGCCAAGAACATACAATGGGGGAAAGAACACTCTCTCCAATAAATGGGCTGGGGAAACTGAATATCTACTTGTAGAAGAATCAAATGAAATACTTAATTTTCACTATATACAAAAATCAATTCAAAATGAATTAAAGACATAAATGTAAGACCTGCAACTATAAAATTACTAGAGGAAAACATAGGGGGAAAGCTCTCTGACATTGGTTTGGGCAGTGATTTTTTGGATATGACCCCAAAAGCACGGGCAACAAAAGCAAAAATAGACAAATGTGATTATATCAAACTAAAACACCTCTGCACAGCAACAGAAACAATCAGAGTAAAAAGACAACATACAGAATGGGAGAAAATATGTGTAAACTATATGTGTATCTGATAAGGGATTAATATCCAAAATATATAAGGAACTCAAACAACTCAATAATAAGAAAACAAATAACCCAACTAAAAAATAGACAAAGGACCTGCATAGACATTTCCCAAAAGAAGACATACAAATGACTAACAGGTACATCTATGAAAAAGTGTTCAATATCACTAATAATCAGATAAATGCAAATTAAAATCACAATGAGGTATCACCTTATATGTGTTAGACTGGCTATGATTAAAATGACAAAGATAACAAATGTTGGCAAGGATGTGGAGAAAAGGGAACCCTGGAACACTCTTTGTGGGAAAGTAAATTAGTACAACCATTATGGAAAGCAATATGGAGGGTCCTCAAAAAATTAAAAATAGATTTACCATATAATCCAGCAATCCCACAACTGGGTGTATATCCAAAAGAGATGAAATCAGTATGTTGAAGAGATATCTGCACTCCCATGTTCATTGCAGCATTATTCATAATAGCCAAGATATGAAATGAACCTAAGTGTTCATCAGTGGATGAATGGATTAAAAAAATGATATATATACTCAATGGAATACTATTCAGCCATAAAAAAGAATGAAATCCTGTCATTTGTGACAACATAGATGAACTTTGAGGACATTATGTTAAGTGAAATAAGCCGGGCACAGGAGGACAAATACCACATGATATCACTCATATGTGGTCTCTAAAAAAGTTGATCCCATAGAAGTAGAATGTAGAATGGTGGTTACCAGAGGGTTTGGGGTGGCTGTGGGGAGGGGGTCATTCAGAAGATGTTGGTCCAAGGATACAAAGTTTCAGTTAGAAAGGAGGAGTAAGTTCAAGAGATCTACTGTACAACATGGTGACTATAGTTAATAATACATTGTATTACTGAAAAATTTTAAGAGAGTGAATGTAAAGTATTCTCACCGCAAAAATTATAGGTATGTGAGGTAATGCATACAATAATTAGCTAGATTTAGTCATTCCACAATGTATATATACTTCAAAACATCATGTTGTACACCATAATTACATAAAATTTTATATCTATTTAAAAAAATAAAAATAAATACTCTTGAGTGAATGATTATTTGAAAAGATGATACCTACATGAGATAAAATAATAAAAGTACTTTCCATCTGCAGTATGAATTTTGTGGGCTTTTTTTTTACCTCACTTGATTTCCACAATCACCTTGTGAATCAGGCAAATCAGCAGTTATTATCTGCATATTATAAATGAATAAACTAAGCCTGAAAGCAAATATATAACTTTAACTTGCTCTAGTGAGGATTAAAATACGAATAATTCACATTCTAGCACCATTTGTCTAAATAGCTCTACTTCTTAAAATTTATAATATGCACTAAATGCAGGAGACAATATGTTATTAATAGTTATTTGACCTCTAAGGGAAATTAAAAAGCAGAAACATTGTATCTTAATCATGATTCTCCTGAATAAAAGTGACAAAATCCCAATTCAAATCAGCTAAAGATAGATGTGGGAGACTGAATAATGCTCCCCTAAGGATGTCCATCTCCAAATCTCTGGAACCTGCCAGTATGTTATCTTACATGGAAAAAAGGGACTTTGAAAACATGATAAAGTTACAAATCTTGAATTTGGGAAATTATTCTGGATTAAATGGTGGGCCCAATATAATCACAAGGGTCCCCATAAGAAAGATGCAGGAGGGTCAGAGTCAGGGAAGGTGACATAATATTGGAAAGAGAGAGAAATGAAGATGCTCCACCACGAACTTTGAAAGTGGAGGAAGGAGCCAGGAGCCCAGGGATGCAGGCCGTCTCCAGAAGGTAGAAAAGACAAGGAAATGGATTCTCCCTTAGACCCTCCAGAGTGAACACAATTCTGCCAGCACCTGGATTTTAGCCATGTAAAACCAATTTCAGATTTCTGACCACCCCCCAAACTATAAGATAATAAATTTGTGTTGTCTTATAGCCACTACGTTTGTGACAATTTGTTACAGCAGCAACAGGGAACTAATACAGCAGGTAATTCACTGGTGCACACCCCTGGCAAGCCCAAGGCCTGGATGAGGTACAAAGCACGGCTGGACTTCTTGAATGTTTAAGCCTCTATTTCACTTCACTCTCATGGCAGCTCCATGCTCCTGGCACCCTCAGGCTCTCAGATTTCCATGTCAGTCCCCTTAAGACTATGGCTGGCTCTTTCTGCATCCACCCATGTTATGGATTAAGGTGACATGCCATGATTTGCCCAGTTGAGATCAGGGGCCCATGGAGCCAGCCCACCTGATGGACAGCCCCACAAAATTCACACAAGGGTTCCCAAAAGGAAAAAAAATGTTCAGCAGACAAAAATGTAACTACATTTTATCCTTGCCTTCTTAGCATACACACACACACATACATACACACAAATGCACATACTCTTCTATATATAACATATAAAATAAACCTGGAAAAAATAATACAGCTTTCCCACACACATATAAAAGCAACTAATCCTGCCGAGGTCTGGCCCCTGGACTGCCCCAGGCCTCCGTCCAAAACCTTTGGGTGATGTGCATTTCTTTCAATGAGATCCAGATGTGGTTCCTCATGGTTTGGTTACCTATAGCCAAACGGTCATCTTTTGAGCCCCAACACATCTAATATCTACTTATGATGGGACAACTGATTCACCACAATGATCACTCCCATTTTTAACAAGAAGAAAGAATAGACAGTGCAGTGTGTTCACTGTTCCACTGTTTATGATGCATTCTGCGAACAGTGGGTACCTGTGCAGTCAAGCCCACCCTGGCCCTGCTCCAGGGAAGATGGCCCTTGGCCCCTGTTCTATCTGATCATCTATCAGAGAAACTGAGCTGCATCATTTTTGCCTTTTACATCTTGTTAAAATGGCACAATAGCCAGGGGAGGGCATGAGGACAGGATTAATCCAAACTGCCATTTTCCAAAGTGGGTTTTTTATAATAACAAAGCTTCCTTTAGTTGCTTTGCAGTGCTCCATATTCACAGTCTAGAAGCTAAACCCTGGAATCTGGATCCAGATTTTTCTGCCTCTCAGCGCGGCCTGCCCTCTAGTACCTCAGAACAATGGGCTGCTTTGATGACAGGTGCCCCTTTCTTGTCTCCAAGCTGTATCAGTAGTTGGCCTTTGCTAAATAGGTAACAGTTACTTTTTTTGTGTAGTAAATCCACATCAGGAGGCAAGTCAGAGGAGCCCAGAGAATCAGGCCTTAATAAAAAGTTGCCTTATGTTAAGAGCTTTGTGTATAATCCTATTTCTTTTGTTTAGCTGAGGATCTCTCCCCTTGCGTTGTTCACACTAAGGGGTGTTTAACTTGAAAAATAAAATAAAATTACTAAATTATACATGTGCTCTTTCAATCGAAGATTGAACCATTTCCAAAGCTATCTTATCTTATCTTATTAATTTACATAACAATATTTTTAAATTGTTATCTAATCCTTAGGCTGAGAGAGTGTCAAATTTTACTGGACTTTGCTTTGCTGTATTGTGGTTTTTTCTTGGACTTGTGATAAAGCAAGGCCATTAAGGATGGGTGGACTTGTTCATAACCACACACGCCAACAACTCCTCAGCAGCCAACACCACAGCAACCTGCTGTGTGCCTGTTTTCACCAATTGACTTTAAAGATGAGTCTGCAAAGAGAATTGGCAAGAACGGCATGATGGAGCGTAACAAAAGGAACCTTATTTAGAGGAAACTTAGGCTGAATTCACACAGGGAGCTCTGTCCATCTCTTTCAAGCAGTACTCGTGAGCCAATGCACTGGCAAGTGTTTAGAAATAATGAGAGACATGCTCCGGCAAATGACAGTAACTTCATGAGAAGACAGACTGTACTATAGCTAAAGCATTTTGGAACTGTTGTTCATCTATCAACACATATAGTTAGATATTATCCATCTATCTTAATAGTATGTGTGTTAAAATTATCTGCAAGTGACTCATAAGCTTTCACAGTGACTTGCAAGTGTTATATTAGAAAAACGCGTTATATATTTTGAATATGTTAGGCTCACTTTTTAAAACTCTATTAAAAACAGGTGGGTTTTTTTTTTTTTAGTTATTACACAGTTGTGCTATTTCAAGTCTGCATCTCTCTTTTTCTTGCATTGTGTATGGGGATCAATTTCAGATCCTAAAAGGAATAAAGATGTAACTATTTTGCAGTTATTAGGAATCTGTGCTGACAACAGCCATACTTACTTTAATTATTAATCACAATGCTTCTTTAATCTTTGAGCATTTATTTATCTTTCATAGTTCTGAATGGAAGTCAGTAAAATTAGAACAAAGGAGCTATTGCAATAAAGTGATAGAAAAGAATTGGAGTGCGCGTGTGCATGTGCTCTTACGTGCATGCGTGCACAAGACAATCAGAAAGCATATATTTTAGCTTAGACAATCAGAAAACATATTTTAGCTCTGCTGGCCCGTGCATATCTTCTTTAACTGTTCACACTTTTGACCCAGGTGTTTAAGAATAGAGAATACATCGCAATGAGAATATTACCAAAGGATGGAATTGTCAGATGCTATTTTTATTTCATCAGTGCAGTCTATCCACTGTATGCTGTGGATATAGGGCACTCAGGCCCATTTTATGATCTGTGACAAAATGTAATAGAAGTTCTGGCCACCAACCAGGTAAAATGCCTCCAACGTGTACCAGCAATGACAGATTTCTGGATTTCAAGCTGTTAATCATTTGAGTCCTAATCGAAGATACAAATCTATTAATTGTTCCTTCAGTTTGGGATGATAGCATAAATTAATTCTTTAAATCCAGAAAGATTATGAAAATATGATTCTCATGTGCCCTGTGTTAAAGGAACAGTGTTTTGGTTTTTATGCTAATGATGTCCTCAGAACCTCAACACTCACCCAGAGAACATATTTTGGACCAGAAAGCTACTTATGACAGCCCTATAGGATGTATCCCTCATTCTCAGGATCTCTTCCTATTACCATCATCAACATGTGATTCAGAGAAACAGGTAGATTATTCAGTTTAAACCCATCACTATGTGAGAAAAAAATATATTTGGCTGTGAATATATTTTGCGCATCAACCTAGCATACAAAAGCATTCACATTTAGTGTTCGGACTTTGGGGATTTTACTGTATTTCTCATGAAGGACTCTAGTGAGTCCCCACTGCTTCTGTCATGAAGCACAGACCTCTCCTAGCCCAGGAACAAAGACAGCAAATTGAGAATGTAACCACAAAAGTAAGAATAGCACACAATTGAATTTTCTTCCCTGGGGTAATAAAACAGAAAGAGCACTGAAAGTAGAAGATGTTTAGAGAAAAGAACAGACTGAAGCATTTTGCATCCAGGCAAATTATGTCTTCTTTTCACAGGAATCTCCAGAGCCTATCCACTACGAATGAAGCAGGCAACATTTACTAGAAATAGTGCGTTGTTTCTAAGTCTCTGCAGCTGAACTGTGTTACAAGATGCTCTGACCACTTCCACAGGCCATAAATTCTCTCACTGAGCTCTCGGAGTGTTTAAGACGGTGAGGGTGTCTGCAAGGAGAGAACACAGATGGCAGCCTAGGTCCTCTTCCCATATGGGGCCCCCTTCCCCACTCAGAAAGCAGAACTATTCATACTCCTATCAGCCTTCACACAAGAAAGATGTGCTCTGTTTGATGTTAATGTGTCAAAGGAAGCTCTGACAGAGATGGACAATTAAAAATACTCACCCAAAGCCAAGGAGCTGATTTTCCAAGCAGTACGTTGATATAAAGGGGGAAATCCATGAATGAAAGTGGAAGCTGGAGACCCCAATCAGGGCACAGAGGAGAGAAAAATCACCACTTGCATATGCACGAACCACACTGTCCTACGTGCATGTGTTAAATCATTAGAGTCTCAGAACAACATATGGGTTTAGATCATTTTTTAGTCCCTGTTTTATAGGTGAGGAAACCAAGGAACACAGTGTTAAGTAATCTGCCTAAGGTCACACAGCTAACTAGTGAATGGTAGAGACCAGGTCTGACTTCAGGGAACCTGACTCTGAAACCCCAAATTTTGACCTTTACATTATCCTCCTCTCTACTTCCGCAATAGGAGAGGCAGCATCCGGCTCTGCTCTCATGGCTGGAAATAGGAAGTTTCTTTATATCTACAAGCAATTTAGATGGAGGCTAGGAAGACAGGTTTTCCTAGGTCTGTATTCCAGTTAAATATGCCGTGACTGAGCAGCAGATAAAACAAAGACCAGAAGCACTCCTAAGGAATTCTTTGATGTCCCTTCTGATTAGCAATTAACAGTGATAACTATTGAAGAGAATGCATTGGCTTTACTCCCTGGGATCTGGGCACAATTTCTTGTAGCATGTATTTTTCACATTTTGAGCCCTAAAATATTTCTTTCAAAACATTGACTGCACTATAATCAAATGTAGGTATCCTACAAATGATATGATATTTAATGATTTATTCATTTGGGAAATGATTTCTGAGACTCTACGATGAACAAGACATTTGTTTTGGTCTGGAAACAGGTGGATGTCAAGGGAAGACAGACATTTACTAAGTAAATACAGGAAAAAGTAAATAAAAAGAAGAAAATAACTTTTAATTTTTTTCTTTTGTGACTGATTTTGTAATGGTAGTTTAAAAAAATCTTGCTGAAAACTTTCAGTAGTATTAAACTTGAAATCTAGGATATATATTTTTCTCTTATGCTTTTTAAAAAGGGAAATCAATTTGATCTACATGAAAACACTTTACCATGTCAAATGTCTTCTGGAAAATATCACCCTTCCCAGTATCTAAACATTTCTATTTAAGCAGACTTCAAAATGACATTGAGTCTTCGTATTTCTCACATTCTTTTGTAAAAGTTAACTGGCACTTGATCCCTTCAATAATATCATATTCTCCTTAAAGGCAGTGGCTGTTCCCTTCACATTTACATTTTTAGATCTAGAAAGAGCAGGCCTTCAATAAACATGTAATAAATAACTTAAACTGATTAATGGAAACCAACTCTGTGAATAATGTTATTCCACAAATGCTCTACATAAACTTGCAAAATTCTGCTAAGGATGTACAGGTTACTGTGAAGAATAGCACTTCCAGATTCCTCATGGAATGGAATGAAATTGAATTTATTTTGGTACCATCTGAATACGCTCTCTTATATATACATTTTAGAGAATCCTTCAGTAAAGGAAGGACACTAGTATATCTCCATTGCTAGTCATATCATAGCTATAGGTAAAATATTAGCTATAACTTTTGTAGAACTGCTATTAACATACTGTAATGCTCATATTTTAAAGGTTGTTCATGATGACTGTGGGTAACAAACACATACTTATTATACCAGTTCTGTATCCATCCCAAAACATGGTAGTTTTAAACAAGAATTATTTGCATTAGAGCTCATATGTTTGCGGGTTGAATGGAGAAGGATCATTGTATCCAGACTGGGCTGGGCTCTGTGGATCTTGGCTAGCTTGCTCATGTGTTTGTGGCTCAGCTGGAGGAGTGTGCCACAGGATGAACAGCTCCACCCCTGGTGTCCTTCACCTTTTTCTTGGAAACAGTGGCCTAGCCTGTACACATTCTCCTCATGGCAGTGTCACAGGCAGAAGAGGGCAAAGAGAAATATCTAAGGCCTATTGTATGTGTTTTCCCAGGTTTGGACAGGCACAGGCGCTTCCAGCTAATTCTCTTGGTTACAGGGTAGAACCCAGAGTCAAGGAACATGAAAATATATTTTACTCCTTATGTGGGAGAAACTTCAAAGTTCCTTGACTAAGGATGTAGATATTGAGAGAGTGAGGAAGTGAACCTGTTAATACTTACATTTCTTATTCTGGGTCCTCATGCTTCATCAAAATGCATGCTCATTTCCACTATTTTGCTCCTAAAATAGTAATTAAGAAAAAGAAGAAAGTAATCTTCCTATTAACTACCTAGGTGGATTTAGCAGATGTTATGGATAATTAAATTTTCAAATGAAGATTTAGGAGCACAAGTTTGTTTTTTGGGTTTTTTTTTCATTTCTGCTATTGGACAAATAAAAAAGACATCTATCTTAAACTATACTCAAAGATAATTGCAAAATCCTGATATCACTAAATTAATGTGAGATGTATTTTGCAAAAGAAAATTTTAAAAGAGCACAAAAGATCTAACTAAAAGGTGTTATTATCAGATTTGAAAAAAAAAATCAGTTGCTTGAATTTCATTGCAAGGAGATGCAAATCATTTTGTTGTACCTTAATCTACAATACAAATTAGTATTTCTATAGCAATATAGATTTGTGTTTTAAAAATATAACAGGTAAATAGTTCCTATGATTTAGTCTATACATAACCTACCTACCTTTCAAAAACAAAACCAAAAATATTCAACAGCAAAAACCAAAATTTTTTAAAAAGCCAAATAATCTTGGCCCATTGTAATATTGCTTTTACTTACTGAATTAATTATTTTTTAACCTTCTGTTTGCCTAAAGTAGCTTAGTGTTCTTAGTGGACCTTTTTAGACAACGTTTCCTAAGGCAGCATCAATACAAAAGAGCATAAGTGGCTATTATCTATCAGAAGTACCTTCAAGCTCATATATTGGGTAACGTTTCTACAGGTCTAGGACTTAGGGCTTGAACAGACCGGACCAATCAGATACAAATGGACACACAGTCTCCAGAAATTCCTGAGTTTAAATGACAATTATTAAAAGCAGACCTCTTAAATGACCCCAGCCTGTCAGAGACTGAATGTCCAACTTTGATTGATCATGCCGTCATAGCAACTAGTCTCATGAAAGGACACTAAAGTTATTCTTTTAATGATTAAATTTTTAAGTCATAGCTCCTCTAAAATGCAAATGCAATTTATGCATAAATACTTATTATTATTAAAAGTTGTACTGAGCATTTGCTTTGTGGCAAACTTTATGTTTCATATTGGGAACAAAGAAGGAATCATGTATGATCACTGTTTCCTAGTTGCTCAAACTTAGGATTGAATTAGTACTCTCTTAAAATGTAAGAACATAGTTCTAAAACGATTTTAAATCCTCCTCAATTGCAGAGACAAGTTTTACCTGCACTTGAAGCAAGTGCAAGGTGTATTGGACATATCTTGGGCAGCTCTTCAAATTCTCTAGGCTTCAACTGTCTCCTATTCCAGCTGCTGATGTGACAACCAGCTCTGCATGAACTCTGGCTGGCTTCTTGCAGACATCTCCTAACAGCACTTCTACTTCTGCACAGGCCTTCTTTGTTGACTTCCCCAGGAGAACCAAGGAGATGCACATGTCCATACATCCATCACCAGAAATGCAAGGCTCCATAGGGTGAAGCTTTGAACAATCAGAGATGGGAACCAGTGAGTGAATTGTTCCCCCTCACCCTAAAGTTGGTTGCAAGGCAGTTTATTCAGCTTCCCAGGGGGATGTTACCATGGATCTAGCAACCAGTGGCACTCAATAAGCAGTATCAGCATAAAAATGCACCTTCCCCTTCAGTCTTCCTCCTTCCCTGCTTCCCTCCCTTCTCGCCCACTCCTGCGTCTTTTGGTAATAGCCCATATTCCCTCTCCCTCAGGCTCTGCTTTCTGGGAAACTCAGAATGGGTAAAAGAGAAATTTGTCACAGGGTCGTGCGGGAACATGGAATGAGTTAGAAGTAAAAGAGAAGAAAATAAGCAAGAAATGAAATTCTGTTATGAAAGGCAAAAGGAAATACTAGGAAAAGGAAACTTAAAGTCCAGCTGAAGAGCTAGAGAGGATATATTTTAATCACTCTGGGCGGTGATAATGGTCTGAAGAGACAGTCATCGTACTTTGAGATTTCTTCCTTTGTAAATCTTTTTTTACTGAAAAGCTCTTGAAAAACAAAACTCATTAGCCAGTCAAGGTAATGGTTCTCTTCCAAAATGTCTACTGTTCACTTTTATTACTGTGTTACTGCCAGCAGTACTGACAGCACCGCGTCACTCCAGCAGCAAATGGGGGGAACTGTGTCTGTCCTCAGAGATAGATGAAGCAGCAATGCGGGGAAAAGCTCTTGGTTTCAAGAGGTGAACAGTTGGATCTTTAATTACAAAGGACTGAAATCCATTACAACACGACGGGGAGTATGTTTAATTTGCACAAAGAGAGAGAAATAGCTGTTTTTTGTGACTTAAATGACCTTAACACAAAAACCCAACAGTCCCCCTTCTGAAGGGCAATGTACAGTCTCTACCCTCAACACGCAGACAGAACCAGGGACTAGGAATTGCTTCCTCTTCAAAACTGAAGGAAGAATGACGCATGGCTGAGCTTACTGTTGTCTGCCTGATTTACAATCATGCGTGCAGCTTTATAGTTCGGTAAAGTATTCAAACCTTTGACTTGTTTGTAGAAATAGAGCTATGTTAGAGAGCAAGTGGGTGCTCTGTGGAATTTGTGGTTTTAAACTTTACTTTCTTTCAAAGATATGCCACATCTCTGAATTTCTTTGAGTAGAGTCATATTCTTTTATCTTATTCAAATGGTTTTCACAGTCCCCTGCCTTATTAACGACACAAAGGATGCCCTGAAAACATCTAACTCTCTTTGCTCCAAATTCTGAATGTGTCATTTTTATTATCAGTCTCTGGTAAACAGCATTAAAGCTTTTTCCCCAGCAACGCCTTGTCCCTTAGCTGAACAAATAGGAACACGTTCTTCTTCATGAGCTCCCTAGTATTCAAAAACACCATTAATTAATTCTAAAGGATCCAAAATGGCACTCATTTTGCATTATAATATTTGGTTTTATGATGTCATTGAAGGGTAGGAACAGACATTTCGAACTCAATGTTTCCTTCCACGTGGAAAGTGGAAGGGCATTGGTTCACTTAAAATTCAATCCTGTGTCAACTCCTCATTCACTTTCCCCCCCTAAGAGAAGTGATGAGACTGATCAGGTGAAGGTGCCGGAAAAAATGGTCTTGCAGGGCTCGGCCCCTCTGCTCTCGTTCTCCTGTGGACTGCTCAGCCAGAGCACCCATCCTACACGATGAGACCTCACTGGAAATTTCATTTTAACCGGTTCAAGGAGAACCCCGTATCTTCTTTAATTTTCTTTCTCCATCTGTAGAGAGCTCTCCCTAGAGAGACCCCTTTTTTCTTTCAAGGAAAATTTGATCTAAAACATGCTCAATTTCATTTTATAGACAAATCTAAAAACCACTTTTAAACGGTGATTCTAAAAAACGTTTTTGTTAAACACCTTCAATGAAATTATTGATCTTTGCCTACTTTGTTTAATTTACAATTTTAAGGAAAATAAAGTCAGCATAGCAAAAGTCCATAGAAATTTTTGTGTTTCTAAAAAAAGAGAAGACCCCCCAAAAACTGTAGACAAACATTCATAACAGCTTTATTTGCCATAGCCAAAGACTGGAAACAAACCAGATATTTTTCAACAGCTGAATGGTTAAAAAGAACTATGGTATATCCATATCATGAAATACTGTTCAGCAATAAAAAGAGATGAATTACTAATGCACAGAATAACTTGGATAAATTCTCACGGGAAATGTGCCAATCCCAAGGTTGCATGTTGAATGATTCTGTTTATTTAGCCTTCTTGAAATAACAAAATCACAGGGATGCAGAATGTATTAGGACTTGCCAAGGGTTAGAAATGGGAACGTAGGGTGGAATCCAGATGGATATAACATGAGGGATCCTTGTGGTAATGCAATTGCTCTGTATCTTGACTTTAGTGGTGGATACATCACCAACCTACACATGTGATAAAATCACATAAAATTAAACACACACACAAGCACATGTAAAAACAGGGAAATCTGAATAAAATGGGTGGATTGTATTCATGTCATTTTCCTGATTTTGATATTGTACTATAGTTTTACAATATGGTAATCGTTGGCAAAACTGAGTAAAGCATACATAGGATCTTTTAATATTATTTCTTACAACTGCATGTGAATCTACAATTATCTCAAAATAAAAATTTAAATAAAAAGAAGGAACACATAAAATACGCTTTTTCCCCTTATCAGGCTGATCCACATAACTATCAGAAATCGATTTTGTAACCATAGAAACAGGGGTTTGTAAAAGTAAAGGAAAAAGAGTATACCCAGTTTTGTAGATAAAGCTCTTTCTATGTTGCATGATATAATATCTTACATATATATCCAATTCTGTTTATAAATCCTGAGAGATAGTAGCCTAGCTTTTTAAAAACCTTTCACTGAGCAGTTTATAACTCTGACTCTCAAACTATTTCTTTGCATGTTTTTAGTGGACTTGAAATCAGTGAAAGAAAATCACTTTCATCCATTTTTCCACGATGAGAGTGATGACAGCTTTTTATTTTCATCTGTTTCCCTTGTCTGGAGTTAAAATGGCATAAGGAAAGGTGGGATTCTTCCTTTGCCCTGTTAAACTGATCTTTCATTCCAATTATTAAGGCAGAGTTAACTCATGACACTATCAAGAAACATGTGCCTTTCTTTTATTTCAGACCCAGGTCAATTATTACGATTTATGTACTTTGATTAGTGCATGGAAATAGAAACTCTGCTAACAGCATTCCCTGTGATATAATTTCTAATAATAACAGCCAAGCAAGAGATAATCTAGACAACATTCCGAACAGAAAAATAAATAAAAACCTATTAAAAATTTAGGCATAAGACTCAACATTCTAATCTCAATAGGCAGTGTAAGTGATCAACATGTTAAAAAGACTCTAATTCTACTTTCTATGTAACTCTAATTAAAATCACCTTTTTTCCTGGAAATAAAATATTAATAAACAAGGACAGAAAAAGTAAGCCACATATGTATACGTAAAGAGTTCCATATATGTCGTTTTGGGGATGTGAAAAGAGAAGACGCATTATTGGCTTGCCAATACTGAATCATTCTAGACATTACTCTCATTGTTGTGGTGAAACTGCCTGCACTCTTCATCCAGAAATTCTTTTCTGTTTCAATTGCTAAATTCCTTCTGTGTCTTCCTGGAATTGGTATGGCTCCAACTTGCAGCATTAGCTGTCTCCAGCATTGTCCTTGGGATTCCCATCTTATTTACTTTTGCCAGTTTCCTTTTGGTTGTCGATTGTTTTACCTACTGCAATCCAGATGGAACACTAGCCTGTACGACCCACCTCTCTTTATCAGCTGACAGATTACTCTTCAAATCTCATTTCGAAAGCAATGATTTACACAATATGATAGATCTTTGAGGTAGAGACAAAAATAAATACTTCAAAATCATAAACTAATTGGTCTCATCTGATCTTTAATTTTGGCAAAAGTATTTCAGCCTGGGTTGCTTGTGACAAGTTTAACTTAGGTTGCTATAGATATATCTGTGCATCCAACATGGTAGTCACATGTGGCTATTGAGAATTTAAAATGTGGCTAATCTAAATTTATATGTGCTATACGTGGAAAATACATGCTAGAGTTCAAAGACTTAGTATGAGAACGTTTCTAACATCTCTAATTAACATTAATAGCTTCTTATATTTGTTATAATCTGAAATAATACTATCTATATCTATATAAAATCCCCATTACTTGGATACTTGGACATAGTTCTAGTTCACTTTTTTCCTACTAAGAATCTTCTTCCCACTGAGGATTATGTTCCAGTATTGCCCATTGGAGTTACTACCAGGATTCTTCACTATTTACCTGGATTCCTTTAGTTCTGGTTCTCTTAAAACGGCCAGCCAATGGTGCTAGACTCACTTAAAACCAAATCCACCCAATATTTACAGGTAAATAACCATTACCAAGGACAGATAATTTATATATCTTCTAGTAATAATTTTCTTAGCTTCAAAACCATCCATCCAGCAATACAGCTCCCCAGCCCAGGTGAGAAAACACATTTGCCTTTATTGCCAAATATAACATCAAAGGTTTTAAGTTGATATTGAACTTAGTAATAGGTTGAAATAGTAGATGGACTAATTTGTATTTTACTTCTCTATCTCAGTAAAAAAAAAAAAAAATCAAGGTTTAATGGTAGAATTTCTATTATTCATACATATTTCTTTTTTCTTAAATTTTAAGAGATGTTATATAATATTTGATACATATAAAAGAATACATATCACAACTGTAGAAGTTAGGAAGTGTAATAAGAACTGACCACTCATATCCCTACCACACAGTCTAAGAAGCAGGATATTAACAATGACATTGCATCAATTGTGTGCTAAACTTATCCTATTCCCTGACTCCCCAGCGAAGCAACTACTACCTATGATTTTGTTTATCACTCTCTTGATTCTTTTCCTAACATGTTTCATACATATGCTTGTACTTAAATAATATCTTGTTCAGTTAGGTATTTTTTCAATATTTCTAAAAATGGTACCAAATAGCCTTATGTGACTGTTTTTACTTTGATTGACTATTTTTTTTTTTCTCCAGACAGAGTCTCGCTCTATTGCTGGGGCTAGAGTGCAGTGGCATCATCATAGCTCACTGCGACCTCAAGCTCCTGGGCTCAAGTGATCCTCCTGCCTCAGCCTCCCAAGTAGCTGGGACTACAGGCGCATACCACCACGCATGGCTAATTTTTCTATTTTTTGTAGAGACAGGCTCGCTCTTGCTCAGGCTTTTCTTTTGAGTTTTGAATGTTAGAACAACCTTGTACTCCTTCAAATGTATCCCTCTTGGTCATGATATACTATTTTTTTAATACATTTCTGGATTCAAGTTGTTAATATTTTTGTCATGGATTTTTGCTTCTGTGTTCACAAGGGATAGTGGTCTTTAATTTTCTTTTTTGTACATGTTTATTTGGTTTTGGTTACAAGGTTATGGTAGCTTCCTATAAGAAATTAAGAAATATTTCCTTCCCCTCTATTTTCTGAAGAAGTTTGTATAAATTGGTATTAATTCTTCATATGTTTAATAGAATTCTTCAGTGCAATCATATGTGACTATAGTTTTCTTTGAGAGAGATTTTTGATAATGTATTCAATTTTATTATTAAATATAAAGATATAAATTTTTATTTTTTTCTCAGTGTTGGTAAGTTGTCTTCTTTAATGTATTTATCTTTCACTGAATTGTATTGTTTTGCATTCTGACATATGCTTAATAAAATTCAAAGGAATAACACACTAAAGCAATTCAACTTAAATATTTAAGACACAAACAAAATTAAAAGTATTGTTAAGCAGTCTAATTTTTTTAGACAAATTCCTGTCCTACTATTCATGAACATGGCCTTCGGTATATAGTTTTTCTGTAATTGCTTATTTGGCTGGGCAAGGAAAACTACATCTCTTGCACAATTATACTTCAGGCAACTAATGTGTCTTGCTGTAGAAATATAATATACAATATATTACTCTAGGAAAATTCATCCTATGATATGTAACAAATGCATATAATGTTAGAAACATAAACCCACATATCTCACTGATTTATTCTTTTATTTTTGCTTTAAGGGGCTTTGCATTTTATCTACAGAATTAGCAGACTGTTGCAATATCTCTTAGATAAAATATACATAGTAAAGGGTGATGAGTCTATATACCTCTGATTTGTCCCACACAGTTAAAGGGGTGAAAAGGCTTATTAAATGAAGGATGGAAAAAAGAATAAAATAAGTTTTAAGAACAATCATTTAATTTTCTTTTGTCTTTGTAAATGGCAGAATTATATGTTGCTTCCATAGCAAGTGAACAAGTTTAAATATCCTTATAGGTCTACAGTGGTGATGCTTTGAGTTCTATAATTCTGGTTATGATGACAGATTGAGCCTATCAATTGAGGTGCATGATTCCTGAGTTTCTGAGGACTTTAAGGTTCTAATGGAACTGAATTAACCTCATTATAAGAAGGGAAAGTTTATAGCCGTTTATCTGTTAAATGAATGTTCCCTTCATTGTGGTAGGACTTAAGCCAAAAGGCAAACCATGGTCTATTCCTCTTTATCTTAAGTTGACAAATAAAAATTATATATATTTATTGTGTACAACATGACGCTTTGAAATATGGATACATTGTGGAAGGGTTCAACTGAGCTAATTAACATGTACTTTACCTCACATACTTATTTTTTTGTGGTAAGAACACTTAAAATCTATTCTCCTAGCAATTTTCAAAATACAATACATTGTTATTAACTATAGTCACTCACTCTTGATACATGCTCCTCAAGTCTTTACCATTCCCCAAAGTACAGAGAGATGAGTAGTTCAGCTCTATTACTAGGCAAGGTGATAGTGAAGAAGCTCAATTCACATTATAATGCCCTTCTTGATATAAGAGAAATTATATACTCTTGCCAGCCTTGAAGAGACAGTATCAGTCTTTAATCATTGTATTTCTGGGAATTTTAGTACCACATTATGGAATGTGTTCAATTTATATGTGTAAAAAAGCACATAGTAAAATATTCTCAAGTTAAAAAGAAAAATTAGGTATTGTTTATTCTGCTTCTTCATTTATGAATTTTCCATCACTCATTATTAGCTTAAATATTTGAAGATTTTCAGTCATGCATGAATCACTAAGTTGTCATTTTCTATGACAATCTGATCCACCTAGCACCTGGCTGTGCTCCTAGGGAGGGCATATTTTCTTCTTTTCAAAGATATTTATATAAGTCAAATAAAAACATCAAACTGAACTGTATTTATTGAAAGAAACTTGTCATAATATCCCCTTATTATCCTTTTAATATCTGTAGATTCAGGATTGATGTCATTCTCTCATTTTTGACACTGATAATTTGGGGTTTTTAAAATCAGTCTTACTGGAGTTTCTATTTTATTAATCATTTTTAAAAATAACTTTTGACTTTTTCAATTTTCTGTATTATTTGCTTTTCAATTCCATTGTGTTTCTTCGGTTTAAATTTGAAAATTTTCTAGGTTCTTTAGGTGAAAACTGAGACTACTGATTTTTGACCATTCTTCTTTAATCATATAAGCATTTAGATTATATTTTTTTCCTGGAGCACTGCTTTAGATGCATTACACAAATTTGATATATGTCAAATTTTATAAAACAAAACTATGTGTTGTAAGTTTTGTTTTAACCCCTTGATGAAGAATTAAATGAATTAATGAACAAAATATTGCTTACTGGAGAATCACCAGTCTGAAATATGAGAGCTCTTAATCGTGTCTTGTTTGGTTTTTGGTGAAAGTGTGGTCATGAAAAATTAATTCTAACATTTTTTCCTTCATTATAAATAAATAAAATGCTTTAAGAATTTCACTTAGAAAACCTACAGCATGGAAGAAAATATTTGCAAACCATACATCTGATAAAAGGTTAATAACCAAAATATATAAGGAATCCCAACAACTCAATAGCAAAAAACCAAATAACCTGATTAAAAAAGGGGCAAAAGATCCGAATAGACATTTCTTAAAAGAAGACATACAAATGGCCAACAGGAATATGAAAAAATGTTCAACATCATTAATCATCACGGAAAGGCAAATTAAAACCACAATGAGATATTATCTCACATCTATTAGACTGGCTATTAACAAAAAGATGAAAGATAAGTGTTGGTGAGGATGTGTACACTGTGTGTGGCATTGTAAATTAGTATACCCATTATAGAAAATAGTATAGAGGCTTCTCAAAAAATTAAAAATAGAATTACCATATGATCCAGCAATCTCACTACTGGGTATATATCCAAAGGAAATAAAATCAGTATGTCAAAGAGAGACCCACACTCTCATGTTCATTGCAGCATTATTCACAATAGCCAAGACATAGAATCAACCTATGTGTCCATCAATTAGCCATTAATGGATAAAGAAAGTATGGTGTAGATAGGTAGGTAGGTAGATAGACAAAGAGATAGATGATTGATAGACAGACGGATGAATGATAGATAGACAGATAGATAGATGATACACACACACACACACACACACACACAATAATACCATTCAGCTTTATAAAAAATATCCTGTCATTTGCAACAACATAGATAAGCCTGTGGGACATAATGCTAAGTAAAATAAAGCCAGGCACAGAAAGACAAATACTGCATGATCTCACATGTGGAATCTAAAAAAAGTCAAACTCATAGAAGCAGAGAGTAGAATGGAGGTTACCAGGGACTGTGGAGAGGGAGGGCGGGAAAAATGGGGATGTTGGTCAAAGGGTACAAAGTATCAGTTAGGAGGAGTAAGTTCTGGAAATCTTTTGTACAGCATGGTGACTATACTTAATAATGTAATAATTACAATGTAATGTATACTGGAAAATTGTTAAGATGGTAGATATTAAATGTTCTCGCCACAAAAAATATAATTATGTGAGGTGATAGATATATTCAATAGCTTAATTTAATCACTGCACAATGTATACATAGATCAAAACATCATGTTGTACACCTTAAATATATACAATTTTATGTCAATTAAATTTTAATAAAGCTAAAGAAAAAAGGCTGCATAATTTTTAAAGTATTTCACTGAAAGAAAAACTATGAATACCAGTGAATATACTATTTCTGAGACATCATAAAACAGATTTGATAACAACTAAATTCTCTTATTTTCTTTCATTTTAGGATATCACTTAAAATTACATAAGTAAACATGTATTTCCTATAATATAGTTTTATAAATTATATATTAAAAAGAGTTCACATTTTGGAAAATTCTACATACAGGCAATGTTTCCAACGGACAGAATTTTTTTCTGTTTAGATGCTACCCAGAGAAAAAGATTCTAAGTAGTCTATTAGTACAATTGCTTTCTTTATGGAAAAGATACTTCAACTGATTCTTTTTTTTTTCCCACTTTCAGACATTGATGGTCTTATGCATATTCATACATTCTGAATCTGAAAAACATAAACTAAAATCCTGCCTGTAACCATATAGTAATTGTTTTTAATAGTTTCTCCCTTTTGTTGTTTATGTCACGGCCTCTATATCACTTAGAATCAAAATTCCATTAATAGCTTATTATTTTATTATTTTCTCACACATTCCTACAATATATAACACAGCTAAGTTTTCTTCATTATTCATCTTGACTCTACCTAAAAAAGACAGAGATATTCAAGAAAAGGAACTAGTACTAACATGTATCAAGCTTCCATTGTCCTGTAGGTACAATATCTTCTAAGCTTCCGTTGTCCTGTAGGTACAGTATCTTCTAAGCTTCCATTGTCCTGTAGGTACAATATCTTCTAAGCTTCCGTTGTCCTGTAGGTACAATATCTTCTAAGCTTCTGTTGTCCTCCAGGTCCAATATCTCTCTGCCCCCCATACCCCCATCCTCTCCCAACTGATCCACCATTTGCTGTAACCTGTGAAAGAGGTTCTCCTCATCTGGCTAGCCAAGTGGGTGTAGGAATGGGAAATGACTCCAGTTAAAGTCAATACATACATACATATGTAGATAAGTTTTTTAAAATGGAGAATGAGCAAATGTACACAACAAATCCTGCAAATAGGAAAACTACTAGAGATATTAAAGAATAATACTACTTTATATACGTTAGCTTAGAATTAGCATTCTAAGCACTTTATATGTATACTTAATTTCATAATAAACATATTATAGGAACTAATATTACCCTTATTTACAAAAATGAAGAAACTGAGGAATAGAAATTTTCAGTCACTCTGAGATTCAAGTGGTCTACCAATTTTATACAGATACTAAATGGTAAAGACAAGTCTTTCCAAGTTAAAGTGTTTACCATCTACCATGTAGCAATACATTGCTTAACTTCTATGCAAATAAACTTGAAAACTTTAATGAAATGGATGGTTATCTAGGAACATATAAATATCATATATAATATGATATTTAATAATATAACACAGTCACAACTGACCTCATCAAAAATATATAATCTAAACAAATCACCAAATAATAAATGGGAAAAGCAATGATATCATTACCTACTAAAAAAAAAAAAAATGCCAAACCAACAGATACTTTCCTGGAGCCTGTGACTTGTATAGATCACTTGATATTTCTGTACTTTACAAACATTGTGAGCACTGAAAACTCTGATGACAATAGAGGGAAGAAAATTTGAAATAAGTTTGAAATTACACTATACTTAGATAAACGTGATAAATAATATTGGGCTAAATAATGAAAATAAAAATAAAAGATGGTAAGTTCTGCCTTATTTCTTCATTAATAATATAAATACTTTTTTCAATTACATGTATTAGTTGGGGTCATCCCCTCCAGCTCACGTCACAGTTTAACATACACTGGTTGGCTGCCCCTCCCACGTGGTTTCTCAGAGATCCAGGCTTCTTTCACCTGCGCCCACCTTAAAGGACATAGGGAACAAAGACAGGAGAAAGGAAGAGCGTGCATAGGCTCACACAAAATACTTCAGGGCCAATGCCTAGAAAAGACACCTGTTACCCCCTGCTACATTCCACTATCCAGAACTAGTCCCATGGGCACAATCTGCTTGCAAAGGACATTGCAACATGTTGCTCTTCCTGTATGTTTAGAAACAGGAGATGTGATTGGGGAGTATCTTGCCAGTTTCTGCCACAGTCCACATTTTTCATCCCCAAATACGCATTTCGTTCTTCCCCACAAACACAGAAAACACTCATGTTCTCTCCAAAAGGGTCAGCATAAAGGCCACACAGTCCCTGGATTCAGCTTTTGCCCATGTGATGAACAGTCTTTTCCTGCATGGCAAACAGCCAATCCTTCCTTGAGCTCATATTTTCCTTGTAACACTTAGCCAACATGCATTATGAAGGTTCTTTTTGCCAACCCCGTCCCCTAGAATGCATTAGAAACATGGTCTGCTTCCAAGTGTTCCCCAGAACCAATTATTTTACTTAACGACTTTTTGGTACTATGCCATCCCCTGACTGAGTGCTATAAGAAATAAAAAGAAAAGAAAATCTTGATGCTCTCAGTATTCATGGATAAGGATGTTATTAGTGATGTGACTCACTATGTAACGCAATGGTCTCTTCACAATGAATTTCTTTCCAGTGTCAGGATTAGGAATTATTAGGAATTGTGTTTTTTCCTATCATCGGGTTGTTTTTGTCACAAATACAGTATAAATCGTTTGCCTTTGCAACTATAAAAATCACATAAGTTTGTGGCAAACTTTCTAAAATGTAATTTGAAAACTTGGGCTTAGAATATATACAGAGCTTCAAGGGGAGAAACAAGATGTCTGACCACAGACACCAGCTGCCAGATCATCTCTGAAAGAAGAAAAAGTTTTAGATGAAAAAGAAAAAACAAATACTCATAGATAGGGTCTAATTCTGAGGGAAAAGTGCCAGAACCTACAAGAGATCCCACGGGTAGAAGTTGCAGAGCAGAACAAGAAGGAGAAAGATATTGGCAGAGGACAACCCCCAAGAGGTCTGGAGTCCTGCAAAAAGGGTAGGTGGAGCAGTTTGTTTCTCCCTCCCTCACATCTCTGGCAGTCAGCAGGCTCCTGAGCTGCTGGGAGCCTTTCTACCCTCACAAGCCCAAAAGGGGCTGCCATCAGTGAACTGGGAGCTTCTTGAGGACAAAGCACCAGCTTGCCAGCCCCCTTGGGGTGCTTCCCATTACCACAGCCCCAAGCTGAGATGGCAGCACCATATTGCTTCTCCACCCACAGTGTGCCTTTGTCCTCCCCAGGGGGCTTCAGCTCCTCAGTTTTTCATCTTGCTCATTCCCACACAAACATTTCCCAACTCTAGCCCAGACTATGGGAGCCACAGGGGGCTGGTGGGTCCTGGGAGAACTGCATGACCCCAGAGCATGCACATTCTATGCAGGCTGCCTTCCAGAGAGAGGGACAGAGATGACCAGAGTGCTACCTCTCCTCCATTCAGACTCTTTTCCTCCTCTTCCCCTCCCACATCCACAGCTGCCAAGAAAGATGATTGAGCCAGGGCTCTCAGAAGCTGCTGCTTTCCCTCTCTTGGTGCACACACCACACTGGGCCTTTCACAGGGAGATGGGCTCAAACCCATCTTAAATACCTGCAGCAAACTGAGGGGTGCTTGGATTGTGAGTTCCCTGCTCACTGGCTCTCCCTGGTGCTGCTTGCCTGGCTGAATCATTAGATCAGGGCATACCGCAAAATGGAGGCACATCAAACCTGCCTGAGCACCCCATAGGCAACTCGGGACCAGCATGCTTCTCCCTGGCATGGTCAGGGATTGATCTTTGGGGACCCGGGGACAGGCCCGCAGGCCAGATCCTGTACCCTCTGGACTCAATCATGTTGCTCCAGGGCATGGAGGGGTGATTTGTGAACTAATCTCAGGAGGCAAAGGAGCCCACGTGGGCAGAAATGAAAAGAGAGCACAGTGTGGGTCCCAGCTGCAGCACACTTGCAGAGTACTCCTCCCCCCACAGGAAGGCCATGCTCTCAGCCCAGGGTGGGATCCTGGACAGGGAAGATCCCAGCCCACAGCACCATCATGGAGGAGCTCAGCTAGTTCGAGCTTCTGCCTGCTGGCAGATGCCAGAGGGAGACTGCAGAGCAGAGGAGGTGGGGAGAAGTATGAATCTCAGACAGCCCTGCTTCCACAAGCAGACTTTCTGTCTGGGTGGGCCACTTCAGCCCCTCCCTAGTGGCTTGCCCTAGAAGCTGGGAGCAGACCTTGGACCCTTGCCAAAAGAGCTATCTTACCAGCTTTCTTGGAGCCCGAGGGTGGGCTCACCTGAACCAGCCCCACCCAGCCTCACTCCCCCACCTGCCTCTGCTGTGGCAGAGAATAAGGACTCACCTGAAGTCCCAGAGCTTCACTCACCACTGGAGAATTCAAGTGCTCCTCCTGAGGGGATAGAGCTGGTCACAGGCCCCGAAAATAACACTGCAGCTTGTTCCTTTGGGCAAGCACCACCTACTGACAGGGAGGTGAATTTGCATGCCCTTAACAACATTTACTGACTCAATCATACAGGGGGTGGTTGTTTCTCACCCACAAACACTACCTACTGTCTCAGAGATTAAACTGGGCAAGACAACACAATTCACACTGTTAATACAATTCACAGGGCTGGGGAAAAAGAAAAGATTTCAAAGACCTCCGTCCTCTCTCATCAAACAGAGACAGGAATCTGTCCACACACACAGCTCACCACTGCTACAGTCCACAAACGACTAGTAACTGAGAAAACCACCACACTAAGGATATCTATAACCAAGGCATCCATCCAGAACCTAGATCACCATCAAAGCATCCACAAGAAAAGCCAAAGGTTCTTGCCCAACATATGCTACAGGCACTCCTTTACAAGTGGGGGGAGCCACACCTAAACAAAAGAAAATCCAAAAATAAGAAGTGACAGCTGCCCCAGGTGAGAAGCAATCAGCAAAAGAACTCTGGAAGTATGAAAAATCAGAGCAAAAGGACAACCACAAAAGGGAATACCAGCTCTCTAGCAATGGATACCAATGAAAATGAAAATATTGAAATGTCAAATAAAGAATTCCAAAAATGGATTGTAAGGAAGCTCAATGAAATCCAAGAGAAAATGGAAAAGCAACTCAAAGAAACCAGAAAAACAATTCAGCATCCCACATATCAATTCTATCAATCAACATGAACAGCATGAACATCACACTCAAGAGACACAGGCTCTCTGAATGGATGAAAAAATACAAACCAAGTATCTGCTGTCTCTAGGAAACATATCTAACCCACAAGGACCTATTCAGACTCAAGGTGAAGGGATGGAAAAAATATTCCTTGCAAATGGAAACCAAAAAAAAGCAGGTGTAGCAATTCTAATATCAGATAAAATTGACTTTAAATCAATAATAGTAAAGAAAGAAAAATATGGTCAATATATAATGGCAAAGAGAGCAATTAATCAAGAAGACATAACAATCCTAAATATTCATGCACCTAACATAGGAATGTCCAGATTAATAAAGCAAACCCTACTAAATCTAAGCAAAGAAATAATCAGCAGCATCATTATTGTCAGGGACTTCAACACCCCACTGATAAAACTGTACAGATTATCCAAGCAGAAAATAAATAAAGAAACACTGGATTTAAATGGGACTCTAGAACAAATGGGCCTAACAGACATCTACAGAACATTTTACACAAAAACTACTGAATATATGTTCTTCTCATCAGTACATGGAATATTCTCCAAGACTGATCATATATTAGGCCACAAAACATGTCTCAACAAATTCAAAAAAACAGAAATTATGCCATGTATCTTTTCAGACCATAGTGGAATAAAACTAGAAATCAAACCCAAGAGAAACACTCAATTCTACACAAAGTCATGGAAATTAAACAACCTTCTGCTGAACAATTATTGGATCAATAATGAAATTAAGATGGAAATCAAAAGATTCCTTGAACTGAACAACAAGGGGGACACAAGCTATCAAAAATCCATGGGATTCAGCAATAGCAGTCCTAAGGGGAAAATTCATAGCTTTAAATGCCTACATTGAAAAGACAGAAAGATCACAAATCAACAATCTAATGACATGTCTCAAGGACCCAGAAAAGGAAGAGCAAACCAAACCCAAAGCCAGCAGAAGAAAAGAAATAACTAAGGTCAAAACAGAACCAAATGAAATGGAAAACAAAAAAAAAATACAAAGGATCAATGAAACAAAAAGTTGGTTCTTTGAAAAGATAAAGAAAATTGATAGACCCTTTGCTAGATTAACCAGGAGTATAAGAGAAAGGACCTAAGTAAACTCAATCAGAAATGAAAAAGGAGATATTACAACTGATACCATAGAAAGACAAAATATCATCTGTGAATACTATGAAAATTTCTATGCCCAAAAACTTGAAAACGTAGAGGAAATGAACAAATTCCTGGAAACACACAACCTCCCAAGATTCCATCATGAAGAAATAGAACTCCTAAACAGACCAATAATGAGCAAAAAGATTGAAGCACTAATTTTAAAAAACCTTCCAACAACAATAACAAAAAAAGCCCTGGACCAGATGGATTCACAACCAAATTTTACCACACCTACAAAGAAGAGCCGACATCCATACTGTAGAAATTATTCCACAACACCAAGAAGGAAGGGCTCCTTCCCAAATCATTCTATGAAGTCAGTATCACCTTGATACCAAAGCCAGCAAAGGACACAACAACAAAAAAAAAACTATAAACCAATATCCCTTATGAATGTAGATGCAAAAATCCTCAATAAAATACTAACAAACTGAATTCAGCAGCACATCAAAAAAATAATCCATCATGACCAAGTGCTTCGTCCCAGGGTTGCAAGGATGGTTTAACATACATAAATCAATAAATGTGATTCACCACATAAACAGAAGCAAAAACAAAGACCATATGATCATCTCAATAGATGCAGAAAAAGCATTCAACATAATTCAGCACCCTTTCATGATAAAAACTGTCAACAAACTAGGCACAGAAGGACCATATCTCAAAATTATAAAAGCCATATATGACAAACCCACAGCCAACATCGTGTTGAATGGGGAAAAGTTGAAAGCATTCCCACTAAGAACTGGAACAAGACAAGGGTGCCCACTGTCACCACTTCTAGTCAACATAGTGCTGGAAGTCCTAGCCTGAGCAATCAGGCAAGAGAAAGAAATAAAGACTATCCGAATCGGGAAAGAGGAGGTCAAACTATCACCCTTCGCTGATGATACGATCTTATATCTAGAAAACCCCAAAGACTCCATCAGGAGACTCCTGGAATTGATAAATAAATTCAGCTAAGTCTCAGGTTATAAAATCAATGTACACAAATTAGTAGCATTCCTATATACCAATAATGGTTAAGCTGAGAGTCAAAACAAAAACTCAATACCATTCTCAATAGCCACAAAGAAAATAAAATATACCTAAGAAGATACTCAAGCCAGGAGGTGAAAGATCTCTACCAAGAGAACTAAGAAACACTGAGGAGAGAAATCACAGGTGACACAAACAAGTGGAAAAGCATAACATGGTCATGGGTTGGCAGAATCAACATTGTTAAAATGTCCATACTGCCCAACGTGATTTACAGATTCAATGCAATCCCCATGAAAATATAATGCCAAAGTCATATTTCACAGATCTAGAAAAAATAATTCCACACTTCACTTGGAACAAGAAAAAAGCCTGAATAGCCAAAGCAATCTTAAACAAAAAACAAATCTGGAGGCATCACATTACCAGACTTCAAACTGTACTACAAGGCTATAGTAACCGAAACAGCATGGTATTGGCACAAAAATAGAGACATATACCAATGGAACACAATAGAGAACCCAGATATTAAACCATCCACATACAGCCAACTGATCTTTGACAAGGCAGACAACAATGTACAATGGGGAAAAGGAGCCCTATTCAGTAAATGGTGCTGGGAGAATAGGATAGCCACATGCAGAATAATGAAACAGTATCCACGTATCTCACCACTCACAAAAATTAATTTGAGATGGATAAAAGATTTAAATGTAAGGCATGAAACCGTAAGAATGCTAGAAAGAAATTTTGGGAAAATCTCTTCTAGATATTGGCCTGGGCAAAGAATTTATGAAGAAGACCCCAATGGCAATCACAGACACAACAAAAATAAATAAATGGTACTTGATTAAATTAAAAGGCTTCTTCACAGCTAAGGAAATAATCAACATATCAAATAGACAACCTATAGAATGGGAGTAAATATTTGCAAGTTTTACATATGATAAAGGGCTAATAACCAGAATCTACAAAGAACTCAAGCTAACCAGCCAGGAAAAAACAAACAACCCTATTAAAAAGTGAGCAAAAGACATGAACAGAAGCTTTTCAAAAGAAGATAGACAAATGGCTAACAAACATATGAAAAAATGCTCAATGTCACTAATCATCAGGGAAATGCAAATTAAAACCACAATAAGATATCGCCTTACCCCAGTTAGAATGGCTTTTATTAAAAAGTTCAAAAACAATAGATGCTGGCATGGATGCAGAGAGAAAGGAATGCTTATACCCTGTTGGTGGGACTGCAAATTAGTACAACCTCTATGGAAAACAGTATTGAGATTCCTCAAAGAACTAAATGTAGACCTACCATTTGATCCAGCAATCCCACCACTGGGTATTTTCCCAAAGGAGAAGAAGTCATTTTATCAAAAAACACCTGCACTCAAATGTTTATTGCAACACAATTCACAATTGTAAAGATATGGAATCATCCCAAGTGCCCATCAATTCGTGAGTGGATTAACAAAACATGGTATATGTATACTACGTAATACTACTCAGCCATGAAGAAGGATGAATTAAGCCCTTTTGCAACAATTTAGATGGAAATGGAGACCATCATCCTCAGTGAAGTATCTAAAGAATGGAAAAACAAACACCACATGTACTCACTATTAAAGTGGAACTAACCAATGAGCACACATATGCACAGAGGGAAGCAAAACTCAGTGGAAATCAAGTAGCGGGGAGGAGGAAGGAGGTGATGGGCAAAAACCTACCTAATCGGTACAATGAACACTATCTGGGTGATGGGCACTCTTATAACCCTGACTCAAGCATAACAAAAGCAATCCATGTAACCAAAAACATTTGTAACCCCATAATATTTTGAAATAATAATAAAAGAAGAAAATATACAGAGCTTCAGAGGATGAAATTAGCAATTAACTTCCCTTGTTTCATCAGTTTTTTCTACCTATATTTTTCCATCGTTCCTAAAATATGTATTTAAAATAAAATATATATTTCCATCATTTTAAAAATATGTATTTGTTTACTTATATTTTTGATCAGTTTCTTATCCTCTTTGGATCCAGGCTGAAATATAAAACTAAGCAAGCAAATATAGGAAAATAAAGAAAAATTTTATGATGACTTGTAGACTCTCCTGTTTTTGAGCCACTTTTTTCCTAAAATGCTTCAGTTACAGAATATGAGAAAATATGGAGGGTAAAGGCAAAGGCAAAGGTATTTTATGAAGTTTGTTAGAATTCTATAAGAATAGAAGAACATTTCCAACCTTGATTGGCTTTAAAGGTAATGCACATTTATTATCTCGGCTAATCTCCTTTAAAATATGATCTGCAATATAGACGATGCCAGTTAAGTTGTTTCTAATTTGCTGATGATTGACAAGGCAGGCCAAGAGGTCTCTCACTTTCTCTCTGGAAGGGACTTTAGAACAGCTGCTCACATACAGATTAATGGTCCATATATTCCAGTCTCTTGTTGCCGACCAGCTGATAAGGCACATAATCGTCCTTAACAATTGGGCATAATTTATTCCTGCCTTAGGTGGCTGTTACCTTCAGCAATTAAAGCATAGTGACTGATGGGCCCTGTTATCTTATCCTAGCAAGAATTTAGCTGAATCTGCTATTCCTACTCATAGTATATGGAATATCTATACATTGCCAGAAAATTGCATACAAAATAGTTTCAGCTCAGGAAATGTTCTTCTATTCTTATAGAATTCTAACAAACTTCATAAAATAGATGTGCTACATGATTTTAATGACATGCCCTTTCACTACAGCGTTAAGGCCCATTTGTATATCATGGTTTTTAGGAATATGTATTGTTGGTGTTAGAAAATTACCAATGCACACACACTTGACATGCAAGTTCATCAGCATAAGAAAGTAATGTCAAGGGAAGCAGTGATTTTGTGGAGGCATGAATTGTACCACCTGGAATACTCAACCCCAGAAGCATTTCAGTGGACCATGAATTTCTAGGGTGTTCCTGGATTGTCATTCTAACTAGAGAACAATGGAAATCTTCTCCCGAGGGAATGATGAGATGTTCCTGTTAGGTTGCGGTATTCCTATTTTATGAAAACCTAGGTAAGCAGAGAGTGAGTGGTGGTTGCAAAGGCAACACATGGTTTGTGAGAGATGTTAAACCACATGCCTCTTCTATAGTCTTCTAGTCCACAACATGGGCACCATAGCTATGAGTCCTCCAGACATCTCAAGATGGAATTCTCGTCATCAGATCCTTCCTCTCCACCTTGAGAATGGCTTCTAAAGCCTTCCAAAGCTGTCTCTTAAGTCTCAGAAAATCACTGTCTCTAAGTTAACTAACCTATCTCTTAAGTTGCAGAAAATCACCAAGATTATATTTTTGTTATATATGTCAACTCTTAGCTATTCTTAACATCTCACAGGACTTAATTCCAAAAGTAAAATACAATTAAAGGAAAAAGAATATTTAATTTTTAATGCATTATCTTTCAAATTTTCCATCCCTCTTAACATTTAGCAATGAATAATAAAAGAAAAATGAGCAATCCCATTTTGATAAAAAGACATTTTTTTCTTAATCATAGAAATTACTTAACTCCTAACCCTGAAGAGAACTCCAGGAGGTTGTTTAATTTTTCAATCTACCAACAGTCATGTGGCAAAGATGATAAATAGTCACATTAGATCCCCTGTTTCATTACCTTAAAAATAACCCACTATAGTTTATAATTATTCTTAAAAGGCTTTTCTATTATTTAACTAGCAGTACTACTGTAGAAATGTAAGAGTAATAGCATTTTAGCATCAGACTATTAATTATACAGAGAGACAGCGGAAAGGGGGTTTGAATTACACTGAAGTTTTCTTTATTGAACAATCTTATTTTATCCTTTTAAATACCTACAAAATTATAGGATCGATAATTTTCCTGATAAATGTTCTAAATAACTTTCTGTTTATTTTTACTTCCTTTGTTTAAACTCTTTCAGTTTATTTTTACTTCCTTTGTTAATTTTTTAAAAATAACTTTATTGATGTGTCATTTGCATGCTATTAAATTTCACCCATTTTGAGTGCACAATTCAAATATTTTTTATAAATTTACAAGGCTGTGCAACCATCACTACTATCCAGGTTTAGAACATTTCCATCACCCCAAAAAGATCCCTCGTGTCCATTTGCATTCAGTCTCTGTTTCCATCCAAGCCCCAAGCAGCCACTAATCTGATTTTGTCTATATAGATTCGCCCTTTCTAGACATTTTATATATATGGAATTTTACAACACCTAGTCTTTTGGGTCTGTTTTTTGTTTTTTCCCTAGCATAATGCTTTGAGGTTAATTCATGTTTTAGCATATATCAGTAGTTAGTCCATTTTTATGACTGAGCAGTATTCCATTATGTGGATATACCATATTCTGTATATCCACTCATCAGTTGACTGAAATTTTTATTGTTGCTGCCTTTTGTCTATTATGAATAATGCTGCTATGGACATTCATATGCAAGTCTTTAGTGAACATGTATTTTCATTTCCCTTGGACAGATGTCTAGGATAGAAGTGATGGGTTGTATGATATATTTAGCTTTTTTAAAAATGCTAAACTATTTTACAAAGTAGCTGTACCATTTTACATTTCCACCAGTAACGTTTGAGGGTTCCATTTTCTCCACATGCTTGCCAACACTTGTTATTATCTTTTTGATTATAACCATTCTAGTGGGTATGAAGTGTTATTTCACTGTAGTTTTAATTTGAAATTTTCTAATGACTAATATGTTGAATATCTTTTCACGTTTATTCAAATATCTTCCTTGGTAAAATGTCTATTCAAATATTTTGCCTATTTTTAACAGTTTATTGAAATGTCATTCACATAAAATACAGTTCACACATTAAGTATACAGCTCATTGGTTTTAGTATATTTACAGAGTTGTGCAACCATCACCATAATCTATTTTTAGAACATTTTATCATTGCTAAAAGAAACCTTGTATCTATTAACAATCACTCCCCATTTTTCTCCCCCAATTTTTAAATTGGATTATTTGGTTTTTTATTGTTGAGTTATAAGAGTTCTTTAGATATTCTTGATACAAGTCATTTATCAGATATATGATGTACAGATATTTCACCCCAGTCTGTTTCTTGGTTTTATTACTCCTTAAAGTCTGAAGTCAGATTTGGCCATTTTTCCTCCATGGGTTGTGTTTTTGGTGTCATATCTGAGAACTCTTTGTCTAATACAAGGTCACAGAGATTACATAAATGCTTAGCCTTATGAAAAAACTATTATGCTATTCTTGCAGAGAAAACTGAATCTCATAGAATTAACTACTTCCTTGGGGTTTACTAATTAATAACTGAGCTGTTACATTTTGCTCTTCCATTTATAGAAAGACATTAATAGGGACTTTCTTACCTTAAAATTCCTTTAATAAATACTTATTGAGTACTGAATATTTTAATTGAAGCCTAAGGGTCTAAAACTGATATCTACATAACTGCTTCAGATATAAAGCAAGTAGTACACATAATTAGTGTATCACCTTCAACAGGGAGGAATGTTTTTCCAAGGATCTTTGCAGAGCTGTGTAACTGACTCATTACCTATACATCCAATAAGAAAAAAAAAGCACTTGACTTTATTTAAATAAATAAAAAGAAATCAACTAGGAAGTTTATGGATTGTGCAATATTAGTACATTCGCTTATTTTGAATTAACATTTTTATGTTGTGTGATAATTTTGCAATGGTTTATTAGAAAAAGTTTTAACAACAATGAAATAAACAACAGAAGTCCTAAAAAGTTGGTATCTTGCATGTGGGGAAAAAGAAGAAAATCTCTATCACTCATTTTCCTTTCTAGCCTCGGAAGGTTGCAATAGTAGTTTCTTCTCTTTGTAATTGTAGAGGAATAAAGTAAAAATAGAAAACATAGCAACAGAAAAGCATAGTCAAAATGCTTTAATGGGCTCTCTTATATGCTTAGAGAAATATGCTATTATATTAATTTTTCTTGGTATCATTGTGGTTTTGAATTAATATTTTCCTATATATATTCTAAAGCACTGCAATCTATTGAGATTTTATGGTAAGTCAGACACCGAGAACATTTGATAGTTATATGATAGTAAAAATAATGACATCAAGGACATCATATATTCATATATTCATTAGAAGTTTCTAATGCTTGAGAATAGCCAGAACAGGTACACTCTGTGTGTGATTCTTCATAACCCCTGGCACCTTGATTTTATAATTTTCAGCAGCCATCTGTGCCCTTACTGATACTCACACATCGCTTCCATCACTCTTCACAGCTCAGCATCTTCACCTGTCAAACTCAAGAATTACTATCTGAATGAATGAGATCAACAAAGCAATTTACATTGTGCCACCAAGCTGTCTTGGGAGAATTCAATATCCAGGTAATATTATCCTATGGAAGGCTCTGACTTTGGAATTAGTAAACAGGAATTTAAGCCCCATCAATACTAGTTATTCTGGGTCAGATCTTGAGGGGAAAAAATCACTCCCACATTCAGTTTTCTCAACTATAAAATGAAAATGAAAACAGTAGGCCCTCCTTCTGAAATGGCATATGCCTAAATAAAATTATATGTAATAAGCCTTGAAGCCGGAAGGGGAATTGAAATCACTCCTGATGTTGAGGTATATCTGTGCAAGGGAAGTATGGATTTCAGAGTCTATTATGGGTAGAGTGGAGGGGACAATGGAATATAACTCCAGAATACATGGTCTTCGAGACTAGGACGCATCAGAGAGGTGGACCAGAAGGACACAGGAGGGAAGCTAGGGAACAAGTCCTGCAGAGACAGCCTCAGGGCTTACAGACTCATGGGTACATTACACCATCTACATGCTTTCAAACTCTTCGTGAGTGTCAGTAGATACTTTTGTGGTAGGTATCACTTTATTATTTTACATACTTGTCACTTACCACAAAAAAATTTACCTTTTAAACTGATCTATGTCAGTGGCTTATAAAGCATCCTATCAACTAATACTATAGTGTAGTTACCGAATTTTGATAATATGTAATTAAACCTTCCTCAATTTGTACTGGTCCTCTGCCCTGTGGTCCAGTCTAACTATACCTCAGTCTGTGATACACAGTGATAACAGAAATGATTACAGGAATTATTCCCATTATGTTCAATCCTACTTTGTACATGGTAAATGAGAGTAAACAGTATGTTACTGTGGCTAAGAGCAGGGTAATCAAATCCTGGTTTACATTCTGGCTGCATGACCCTTAGCAGTATTAATAGTACCTAACCCACAGGTCTGTGATAAAAATTAAAGGAGATGATGCCTGTAAAGTACTTGGCAGGGTATCCGGTACATGGTAAGTATTAAAATAATTGCTAGTTATTATTTTAAATTTTCTAAGTGAACATAAAGTCTAGTTCAACTGTTGCTCTGATCAAATTCCTCAAAACATAATGTGTTTCGCTAAAATAAATGAATATATATGTACATGTTTTATAGTTTGCACAAACCACACCTACATGACTTTAGCAGGAACACATACATGTTAAAACCTGTGGATGGCCTGTCTGTTGTATCTGATTTACCTTGAACACACTATATTCCAGGTGGACACCTTGGGGTTCACGCTGTGTTTCCTAAGAAGAGGGTGTTGCTGTCATGCCTGATGCTAATCCTTTCGTCTGTTCTCCTAATTTTATCTTTTCCAAACTTGTCAGCAAACTTTGCTTCATCGATTGTGCCTTCTCTTGTGCATATACAAAAATTTTATTTTTATGGGTTGCAGTTCTTCAACATTTGAATATTCTTGAGTTTTCATGAAAAACAAAGTAAACACCTTGCCCCTCGCTCCCCAAAACCCTCGGTCCTGGCTTTCTAACTCACTTTCAATCCATCTTATTCCCCTCCTTTAAAGCACAGTTCCCTGAAATGAATCTCTGTGGGTCTCTATCAGTGCTGGACCACCACACACAGGCTGAGCACCAAGTAGTATGGCATCAAAAAAGCAAAGGCATGCAAATATCAGAGCCAGTTACAGTGTATTCATGCATAACTATGCCATTGGATGCTGTACAAGAAAGCTATTCTAACTCCAGAATACATGTAAATTTTGTGTCATTTTGAAAAATAAAATTTTACTTAGCATAACCTTTAAGAGTGGGCTCTATCATCTTTCTAATGCTTAAAAAAGCTAAAGGTCTTAATCTGATTTTGTCTCAGTTCTCCACTTATTTCGTCCCCCTTCATTTACCTGCCACAACCCATAATATGGCTTCTGACTCAAAATAAATCCACTGAAACTGCTTTTGTCAATGTCGCCCATGCCTGCCTTATCCCTAACACAAGTGGCCATGGTCCCTTAATTTACCTAATATATCTTCAGAACATGGCAATGTTGACCAGTCTCTTCTTGAAATCTTCTACCACCTTGACCTAACACTGTATTTCAGCTATACTACAATTCTCTCAAGCCCCTGAGAGATTCAGATACTCAGTCTTACCTCCTGCCCTTGGGATTTTTACCATTGTGTTTCCAATGCACATCACTGTACCTGTCACACAGTAGACAGCAAGTACCCAGGGAAGATGGATGAACTCATTGTTGAGGCCCGAATCCCATTATCCATGACACTACAGCTTATATGACCTGCAGACTCCCATATCTCCACTGACTTTGTGCCATAGCTCATCTCCCTCTCTATCCCCCCACCTGATCTTTGCAATTTCTGATTTTCTTTTCTTGATCCTATCTCTCAAAACATTTTGTAAAGTCAAAAATTATACAGACGTACAAAAACCAGTTGTGTTTCTATACACTAACAATGAACAGTCTGAAAATGAAATTTAGAAAACAATTCTGCTTACGATAGCATCAAAAAATATAAAATACTTAGGAATAAACTTAACCAAGAGGTGACAGACTTGTATACTGAAAACCACAAAACATTTATGAAAGAACTTAAAGACACAAATAAATGTAAAGACATCCCGTGTTCATAGATTGGAATACTTAATATTGTTAAAATGTCCATACTACCCGAAGCAATTTACAGATTCAATGCAATCTCTATCAAAATGCCAATGGCATTTTTTACAGAAATAGAAAAAAAAATCCTAAAATTCATATGGAACCACAAAGGACCCTGAATAGCCAAAACAATTTTGAGAAAGGAGAACAAAGTTGGAGGCATCACAATTTCTTATTTCAAAACATATTTCAAATCTACAATAATCAAAACAATATGGTACTGGCATAAAGACAAATATATAGACCAATGGAACAGAATAAAGAGCCTAGAAATAAACCCACACATACATAGTCAAAAGATGCTTGACAAGAGTGCCAAGACTGCACAATGGGGAAAGGACAGTCTCTTTAACAAATGGTGTTGGGAAAACTGGATAGTCACATGCAAAAGAATAAGCTGGACTCTACTCTTGTCTTATATCATATGGAAAGACCAACTCAAAATGGATTAAAGACTTAAACCTGAAACTGTAAAACTGTTACAAGAAAACATAGGGAAAAGCTGTATAACATTGGTCTTGGCAATAATTTCTTGGGTGTAATACCAAATGCACAAGCAATAAAAGTAAAAATAGGCAAGTGGGACTACATCAAACTAAAAGTTTTCTGCACCATAAAGGAAACAATCGACAGAATGGAAAATCATCCTATTGAATGGGAGAAAATATTTGCAAACCATACATCTGATAAGGAGTTAATATCCAAAATATATAAGGAATTCCTACAACTCAATAGCAAAAAAATAAAATCTGATTTAAAAATAGACAAAGGACTTGAATAGACATTTCTCCAAAGAAGGCATACAAATGGCCAGCAGATATATGAAAAGATGTTCAGCATGACTAATCACCAGGGAAATGCACATCAAAACTACAATGAAGCATCACCTCACACCTGTCAGAATGACAATTATCCAAAAAAAATTAAAAAATGAAAATTAGAAAATAACAAGCATTGGCAAGAATGTGGAGAAACTGGAACACTTGTCTATTGTTGGTGGGAATGTAAAATGGTGCAGCTTCTATGGAAAACAGTATGGAGATTCCTCAAAAACTTAAAAATAGAATTACCATATGACCTAGCAATCCCACTTGTCAGTATATATCCAAAAGTGTCCAAAGCAAGATCTCAAGAAGATATTTGCACACTCATGTTCATTGCAGCATTATTCACTATAGCCAAGAGATGAAAGCACCTCAAATGTCCATCAACAAATGAATAAAGAAAATGTGGTATATACAGTCACCCCTCAGTATCTGAGGATACCCAAATTCATGAATGCTCAAGTCCCTTACATAAAATGGTGTAGTATTTGCATATAGCCTATGCACATCCTCCCAGATACTTCAAATCATCTCTAGATTACTTATAATACCTAATGCAATATAAATGCTATATAAATGGTTGTTATACTGAATTGTTTATGGAATAATGACAAGAAAAAAATCTGTACATGCAATTTTTTTTCCTGAGTATTTTTGATCTGAGGTTGGTTGAATCTATGGATGTGGAATCCACAGATAGAGCCAACAGTACATAAAAATGGAATATTATTCAGCCAAATAAAAAGAAGGAAATTCTATCATATGCTACAATAGGGCTGTATGTGGAGGAGAGTATGCTAAGTGAAATAAGCCAGTCACAGAAAGGTAAATACTGTATGATTCCACTTATATGATGTATCTAAAGTAGTCGAACTCATAGAAGCAGAAAGTAGAATGACAGTTACAGGGAGTGATAGAAACGGGAAATGTGGGAGTTGCTGTTCAATGGACATGGAGTTTCAGTCATGCAAAATTAAAAAGTCATAGAGCTCTGCTTGGAAGTCACGCCAAATTGCAACATTGTGCTTATAGTTAACAATACTGTACTGGATATTTAAAATTTAAATTTTTAGGATATATCTCATATTATGTGTTTTTACCACAATACAAAATTATACAGAATGTTGTTACAAATGCACACTCTAACTTCCTCTGAACCTTTATTTCTCCTATAACTCTTTTTATTAGCTTATTTTATATTCTCTAGTGTACCCTCAAGCAACTACTTAAAATCTTCTTTTTTATATGTTAGTCTATAACTTGAAGCCTTCAGAAGGCTGCACTTTTTATTTTAGAAGGAAGAGCTATAAACTAAGATCTTATCTCCCCCTCTGTACCTTCTCCATCACTTTTCATTCCTTCCTACTTACATTGTTGAACCCATACCACCTTCCATCATTCCATGGGATTGCTCTATAATAACTGCATCTCTTTCTACATGGAGCATCCCTTATTGACCCTTTCCCTCATCTTTGTAGATAGACAGGTCACTCTTCCTTGAGAAGTCAGCTAGATGTTCAGTCGATCCAACTTCTACTCCATTTACTCTCCTATTTCTTGCCTCAGTTAACTGCCAATCATTGAGAAAGGTCAGGCTTCATTTGTGATTCCCACTTCATCAACATGTAGTTCTTCCTGAATTCCTTAAAGTCTGGTTTACATCTCTACATTTACACATAAGTTATTCTCCTGAAGGATATTAGTCACATCCTGCTTAATTGATTTCTCACCATTGGCTTGGTTTCCCCCCGCCCTCGGTTAGTTTATAAGTGATCATCCTGGTGTGTAACTACTTGGTCTTAGAAATATGAAGCAACAACATGTCTCTTTAGTTGGAATAGATAAACAGTAATTTGGATCATCACATACAGCCAGTTTTTAGAAATATATCTCAAAATTCCCAAAGGGATTTAAAAGTACAAGCAAATCACTATTGCATAAAAATAGAAGCTCATTTAATGAACAGACTAATAATATGAATGACAACACTGGATAATTCAAGACAGAGAAACATGTTGCTGACACCTAAATTATGGCAGTGAGTAAATACATCAGAGAAACATGAAAAGCACCAGATGGATTTAAATACATTGGAGAATTGGTCTGCCCATTAGCAGATGGAATCCGACTTGGAAGACTATAAGTAAAATGCATGTGTTTATATATTTCTAATATTTGCCTGATGGTACAATCACTGCAGGATGTACAGCAGGAGGTAAAATAAGCTAGAAGAAATTGAGGGCCCGCCAATATCAACTTCACTGCATTTTTTTAAAGCAAGTATTATGTTTGACTTTTTTAAGATAATAAAAAGGAAAAGAGAGAGTGCCAGAAATACATGTGTGCATTCCATTTTTATTTGTGGTTTGTTTTTGTTTTTGTTTTTGAGACAGGGACTCACTTTTTTGCCTGGGCATGAGTGCAGTGGCATCATCATAGCTCACCGCAACCTCAAACTCCTGGGCCCAAGCGATCCTCCTGCCTCAGCCTCCCCAGTAGCTGGGACGACAGGTACGCACCACCGCACCCAGCTAATTTTTTGTAGAGACCAGGACTCCCTGTGTTGCTCAGGCTGGTCTCAAACTCCTGACCTCAAGCGATCCTCCTGCCTCGGCCTCCCAAAGTGCTAGGATTACAGGGGCGAGCCACGGCGCCCAGCCGTTTTGCTGGTTTTGTTACAATAAGATCTGAGATGCCTTGTACCACCATTCTTTAGAAGCATCGTTTTCCCATGTGAGTGAAAGAGCTGGAAATAAAAGCCTTGCAAACTCATCTCCGATCTTCTTTTTCCATTTAAATAACTCCTCTTTCTTTTACACAAACCTTCTTCTTTGCTCCTACTGCTCTGTTGCCCACCTTATTCCTAGTTCTGCGTCGCCTAATCTTGATGCCATTTCCCGCAATTCCTTCCACTCCACCTCTGACTTATGCAAATTCTCCTCATTCTTCAACACTTACGTCAATTTTCTGTATTTTATGAAGCGTTTCCATCAGTCTATGTAAAAGTCTTCCAGTGGGCGGAGCAAGATGGCCAAATAGAACCCTCCAGCGATTATTTATTCCTCCCCAGGAACACTAAACTCAACAACTAGCCACGCAAGAAAGCACCTTCAGAAGAACCAAAAATCAGGTAAGCAATTACAGTACCTATATGCTCATTTCAATTGATGCCGAAAAAATTCGATAAAATTCAACTGGCCTTCATGATAAAAACTCTACAAGAACTGGGTATAGAAGGAACATACCTCAGCATGATAAAAGCCGTATACGACAGACCCACAGTGAGTATCATATTGAATGGGGAAAAACTGAGAGCCTTTCCTCCCTGATCTGGACTAAGACAGGGAAGCCCACTTTCACTACTCTTATTCAACATAGTACTGGAAGTTCTAGCTAGAGCAATCAGACAAGAGAAAGAAATAAAGGGCATCCAAATTTGAAAGGAAGAAGGCAAATTATCCTTGTTTGCAGATGATATGATCTTATAACTAGAGAAACCTAAAGACTCCACAAAAGAACTATTAGAACTGACAAACAAATTCAGTAAAGGTGCAGGATACAAAAGGAAGGATGTGAAGAAAGAGGAACCCTCACACACTCTTGATGGAAATATAAATTAGTGCAACTACTATGGAGAATAATATGTAGGTTCCTTAAGAAACTAAAGAGAAAATTACCATATGACCTCGCAATCACATTGCTAGGTATATATCCAAAAGAAAGGAAATAAGTATATTGAAAAGATATCTGCACTCTCATGTTTACCGCAGCACTAGTCACAATAGCCAAGATTTGGAATCAACCTAAGTGTCCATCAACGGATGAACAGATGGAGAAAATGTGTTACATATACACCATGGAATATTATTCAGCCATAAAAAAGAAAAAAATCCTGTCATTTGCAACAATATGGAAGGAACTGGAGAACATTATGTTAAGTGAAATAAGCCAAGCACAGAAAGACAAATCTCACACGTTCTTACTCATATGTGGGACCTAAATATTAACGTAGTTGATCTCATGGAGACAGAGAGGAGAATGATGGTTACCAAAGGCCGGGAAGGGTAGCGGGGAGGGGGAGATAAGGTGGGGATGATTAATAGGTACAAAAATATAGAGCTAGAATGAACAATATTTGATAGCACAACAAAGTGTAGTCAACAATGAGTTGTGATACACTTTAAAATAACTAAAAGAGCGGAATTGGAATGTTCCTAACACAAAGAAATGATAAATGCTTGAGGTGATGGACACCCCAATTACCCTGCTTTTATTATTACACATTGTATACCTGTATCAAAACATCACATGTACCCTATAAATATATACAACTATTATGTACCCATAATAATCAAAAATTTTAAAAAGTTTTAAAGGAAAAGTCTTCCAATGGTCTATCTTGTCCCTTTTAAAAAAAAAAAAACTATTTACCTCTCATTTTATGTCCTTGTTAATGTATGCTTAATCAAATCCTAGAATGTCTACATCCCTCAGGCATTCTTTAAAGGCAGATGTGTGCCAAATATTTTAATTCTTCCCTGCACCCAGTAAATTATATATATACAAGAAACACTCAATATTTTTTGATAAATGAAAATGTGACCAGGTGAATGAGTGAATGTAAGCTGAGGCTGATATGTTGATTTTTCTTTAGAGATAGGAAATTAATATTTACTTTTATTTCTATATAGTTACCTATGAAAAGAAGAGTTATTGAAGTATGTTAGCAGAGAAATTACAGCAGAAATGAGGAAGAGTAGATATAGACAACACTTTTGCACAAATTTTAGGAAATAATTACAAGGGAAAATGCCACCCATAGACTAAATAGAAATAACATAATATACAAATATAAATAAACAGGAGTCCGGGAAAACCACATTTCCAATTATATATCTTTCTTTCCTATGATATTAAATGCAAGTAATCTTTAAAGTGCATATATTTAAACATTTTTTCACATCAGCCAGGGCAGTGAATTTAGTATCCAATGCATAGTAAGTGGTCAGTACGTAATTACAAATGCCATTCAACTGAGGTAGCTTCATAATTCCACTGTTGCCAAGGAGTAAAGCAAAAAGGACTCTTAGCCTCCACTCAAAATATAACTTAAAATTACCATTAAACTGACTATAATTGGAATTACAATTAAATGTTATATCATTTTTGAAAGAAAATTATTTCTCCATCAAGTTTTACAACGGCCTTTGGCATAGCACAGCAAAATTAAACCTTAAAATAAAATCTCAGTTATATGTAAGGCTCAGATTCACTGACAATTTTCATACTTCAGAATCTCCCTATGTATATTTCTCCAGTGACCTTTCTAATGACAAAGCTTGAAATGACAGTCAATTAAATTTATATCCCAAGGCACACTATTAATTTGTCAGGCCCAGAATAAATGCACTGTGAAGTTCATAAAATCAGTTCCTGGTACCAGAGACTAGGTAAAGAAGGGGTAGCAGATCTTGGGTCCTTACCTGGACATTGTCTTAACAATGCTCGAATCTGCATGAGGATGAAGGACCAACAGAGGCCTTCAAAGCTCCCTAACATCATGCCTTTAATCACCCCAAATTATTTCTGTATCAGTACCCATAAGCAGATTATGGCCCCATTTCTAGTCATAAAGTTCACAAGTTCACATGTACACATCCTCTTCTTGGAGAGTCAGGGGAGGCACAGGCACTGATGAAATGCTCCTGAACTTTTTGATGCAGGCAAATGTAATACAGGATTGAAGATCTCAGAACTCATTTTCTCCCGGACTTAGACACCATGTCTCGCTCTTGGCCAGTTCGAACTTTCACTGCAAGTGGACTGTTTTTCTCCCCAAAATAGTGAAATGATAAATAATAAACAAAAATATCCCAGTTTATTCCTATCCTTGTACCTTGAGGGATGTCTAATGATGCCCTCTGTTATGTAAACCAGATAAAGGCTGGGCTCCCTCATTGTTTTTTCAGTTACAGAGAACCATCAGATTCTGTCTTTCAAAGAATACATGTGTGCCCAGTCTTCCAGGGAACTATTGCCTGGGGAAAGTTTGATGGCATAAGAGTTCTTAGATTTTAATATATTAATATTTAGGTAACCCTCCAATGGATGGCCATGTCTCCTTTGTTCACCACACTCTGTACAGCAGGAAATTCCACGAGTGAATTGTGAAGGTAGCAGATGAGCTCTAGACACAAATGGAACTAAAAACTGTCCTTCTCTAGACCTGAAAAGGTATTTCTCGAAAGCAGGCACTTTCTCTAGTTCTTACTTCCTGTGATTAAACACATATTTATTAGTAATTTTACATCATAAAGGGTTTTAAGAGCAGATGCACTGGCAGTAGGAAGACATTTTAAGAAATAAAATACTTTGAAAAACTTAAAATTTTTTCTTTCCCTACTTTTTGAAGATTTCAGCCACATTTATGTTCAAAACATATGCCTATTTTCCATTAACATTAAATATTTATCATTATGTGAAAACATGATGGTGTATTAGAATGTCTAAGTTAAACTTTAAAACCATTAGAAAAAGCAAAAAGGTTGTGGTTACTCTTTTTATGTAAGTGGAGATAGAAGAAAGCTCTTTAAAAACTGCTTTGAACATAGTATTTGCAAATATAGCAATGTAAAGACAGTTTAGAATGCAGTGTGAAGCCATGTTTCAATTATATTTCCCAAAGAAAATAACTGAGACTTGTGTGAACTTTTCTTTCAATAATGTATTCACCCATTTATAGAAACTAGGACTAATAGTATAAATCTCTCTGCAAGTCAGTCCAGAAAAATATAACAAGCCAATCAGGATTACCAAGTAAACATAAAAGGTGATTTGTGGGATTTGATCTGACATGAATGTAAAAATATTTGTTCAATTGGGAACTAATCAAGCCTGTCTCTTTTGTTCTCAAAGAAGGTCAACCTCCCATTATTGGGCATCCACCATTTGCAAAGTACTACTAAGAAAATAAAGAATATTCAGCCACAGTCTACTGTCTTCTTGGAGTTTCTCTTGGAGAGATAAAGACCTTGATATTTCTCCTGCAGTGTAAACTGTCACATCTTTATAACAAAGGTAGTAATTATTGTAGAAATAGGGAAGCAAGAGATTGATTAGAACAGAATGGGAAAGGGCAACAAGGAAATAAGCGTTACCCTGGAAGTGTTTAATTAGTGCTGGTGGATGGCTATGGAGAAATGGCCAAGAAAAAGGACTTTCCAAACAGAGAAAACCATGTTATAAAAAGTATAGAAGAGTAAGGTGCAGGGGACTTTGGTTCCTGGGGTGTGTTTAAAGACTTTGAGCAGGAGAACGACACCGTAAGATATCTCTTTTGTAGAGATAACATTGGCAGGAGTTTAATTATGACCTCCTGAATGAAATGTGTGCACTCTGATCAGAGGTGGGTAGAATGCAAGAAAATCACCTAGAGTTGGTTTAGCTTTTACTTTATATCTATAATTTCAAATGCGTTGTTATTTTATAATGTGCATATTTTGCAATAAAAGGTACATAATTTATAAATAAGTAGATAGTAACATGTACATTCAATTGTTCAATTTCTCCCAAATATCTCAAGCCTGAAACTAAGAATAATATTATCACCACCAACACCAACAATACTATCTTTGTCTTAGTTGAGATTAGAGACAACTAGTTGATGTAGGGATGTCTTGGAAAGGAATTGGATAAGGTTGAATTACAGAAATGCTACTATTAATCTCAAGCTTTTGTTGCTTTGAAGAAGTAGAACTATTAATATAACATACAGTCAATAACTAAACATACTTAAATAGGTGGGGAAGGTAGAGACCCCGGAATGATTTCAAGTCTCAGACATGAATCGAATTGGTATGATATGAATCAATAAGGAGAATTCAAGAAAAGAAGGAAATCAAGGAAGAAAATATGAATCACTAAACTAAGACTCTCAAAAAAACAAAGAATCCGTATGTTCTCTCTAGTCTCTTTATCATGGTAATTTGCAGGACAAGGTAAATTTAATTAGCTCCAAGAATAGTATTATGTTTCCATCCAAGGTCTAGATACATCTGCTCAAGTGACATAGCTGGATGAACACTGATAACTCTCAGTGCAGTATGTACTTCCAATGGATTTAGCTTTTTCTCAATCCAATTAATACATATAGATAATAAACAGTAGTTTTCTATCAGTAAATAGGGAGAGTAACAGAACCTACCTCAGTCTCCTAAGAGAATTAAATGAGTTAATACACATTTAACATTTACGTGAGTCCACAATCTATTGCTATGAATCAATACATGAGAGCAACTACTATTAATTATTTACATTCAAACTCCCTATGTTGAAATCCTGGATCCAGCATTTGTAAACTGTTTCACCTAGGATAAGTTGCATATCTTTTCTAAAGCTCAGTTTTCCCACTGCATGATGAACATAATAATTCTATTATTTAAAACTTGTAAATAAGGCAAAAGGATGACTTTGTGTCATTTTATTGTCATACTGAAACAGTAACAGGTCTCTACAAAGCAACAACTGTTAATTCTAAAGGGGATTGTACCTTTGTTTTACTTTACTATTTATTTGAGCCAGACTCTATAAAATTTCATGTTAACTTGTAGATTTTTATCAGTTAGAGCTGTCAGTGATTTCTGTCTAGCAGAAAAGATAGCCCCCAAAACAAAAGGTTGTATTGCCTTATGGGACACTGACCAGTTTTGTACTACTATTTGGTGGTCTTATGCCACAACTCTTTGTTTTTGTGCTTATATATACTCCATTTCTCCAATTCTTTTTAGCCAGCTTTAACATTTTGCTTTTTCCCTCATTAATAAAATAAATAAATCTTTGACATGTACTTACTATATATTTATGTAAGAGTTATTTTTAAACATTTTTGGAAATTATTTTTAAATAGCTAATACTTATTGAGTACTAATTAAATAATTAAAAGTGATGTATAATTATTAACTTGCTGGTTTCTGAAAACAATAATATGAGACGAAAATAGTATAATACATATTTTACAGGTAAGGAAACACTGTTGTGTAATCATCAGTCGTTGATTAAGTAAACGTCAAAACACGGTAAGTGTACCTTGCCCTAAGAATTATTCTTCAATTACCTTCATTTCTTGATTAAAAAAACTTAAAATATTATACCACAGAGCTAAATTATCCTCTTATGATCCAAAGCTCCATGATTAACAGATTAAGGAGAATACATGGCACATTTATTCTTTGAGATCTTTATGTTATAAAATTTATTATTTTCTCCTTTGATTTCTTTTTATTCTGTATTCTGTGACTTCATTCAAGTCATACCATCTGAAATTCTGAAATTGTCTCAGGATCCCCATCCCCAGACACATAATCCAAAGAGTCACATATTCACGGAATTCAACAACTTTTACCTCCACAAAGTTGTAGAAGATATAAAACAATAGGATTGCTAACTTCTGTCTCTTCTACTATTATAGTTTCGAATTGGGCCCGACACCCATGTCTCCCCAGTGTGAGGCATACCCTGACCCAGTCACGTCTAACCTCATTAGGGCATCACATTGTTATCATTGGGGTGGAGGTGTTTAGAAGTAAACCGAAGTAAAAAAATAAATGCATGTGCTATAAATGTATGTATGTTAAATATTTATGTTATTCATGTTCTGCTATACTTAAATTTTTGCACCTTATAAAGCAAACATAATTTTAAATTGAAACAAGCATAACAATGAATATAAGTAAAAATTCAAAATTTTCTTTTCAACCCCAGTTGTCTGTCATCCCCCATACCCCACCAGGATGAGTACGTATTACATAGCTGTATTACTGCCAACATCATCTTCAAAAGAGGATCTGATGAGCTCACTCTCCTGTCCAACATCTTCACAAACACACTATGCCTCAGACACAACCTGAATCTTTTGCCTCCTTGCTTTAGGTAGTATAGGTCCCTCTGTGGGTAATGCCTCCTGTATACCCACCTCTCTTCATATACCCCTAACAAGCCCTAAACACCCAAGGAATGCTAAATATTCCAGGGTCCCAACTCTTTCAGCACGAGCTTCTGTCATTCCTCTGTTCCGATCCATGTTCCACATTCAGGCATTTCTATATCCATTTCTATCTGTGCTCTGACACTTTGGACAGCTTATCCTGTGTCCTAGGCATAGTACTCCCTCCCCAACCAAAGATATCTCTTGTGAATATATTGCTTACATGGCCAAAGGGACTTCCCAGATGTGATTAAATTAAGGGTGCTGAGATGAGGGGGTTATCCAGGATTATCTGGGTGGGCCCAATGTAATCACAGGGATTGTTTTAAGAGGGAGCCAGTAGGGTTAGACTCAGAGAAGGAAACATGACAACAGAAACAGAGATAAAAGATGTTATGCTGTTGATTTTGAAGATGGAGAAAGGGACCAGGAGCCAAGAAATGCAGATAAACTCTAGAAGCTAGAAATGGAAAGGAAATGAATTCCTCCCTAGAGCCTCTAGAAGGAACACAGCCCTGCTGACCCATTTAATATTTCTGTCTTCCAAAACTTTAAGATAATAAATGTACATTGCTTTAAGCCATTAAGTTCGTGGTAATTTGTTATAGCATCAACAGGAAATGAATATATCTTGTATCGATGTGATTGGGTCTTTCCTCTTTATTTGGCAAGTTCCGAGACGACAAACCATGGCTTAGTCTACTTTGCTTTTCACACACTTCTTTAAAGTAGAAGCTCAATTAGTACTTACAGAAGGGATGACTCTGAGAACAAAACAGTTTAATTTGTCCTCCCCACTTGAGCAGGATGTTTATTCTCACTTTGGTTAGTCTAAAGGGATACTATTTATGATCTTAATGATCTTGAATAGTTTCTTATATTTTTCCTTAGCCTGACAGGATGTTTGCCAAATTCATCCCAATCATGGGTAGTGTGTGGGTTTATTTATGGGCCAGGGCATTTAGATAACATGACTCCGCATGCCTCCCTGTATTTTTTTTTTTTTGGCAAGAAATTAAATTGAGACATATTTCCACAGTAAATCTAAATGTCTTCTATATTACCAGGTTTTAAAAGGTTATGTACATTAGATATTACATCATTGTTTGAAGTACATTAGTGCTTTTGAAAACAGCTGCCTTCAATCTCCATGCTCATAAAAAGAGCAACCATACAGTCCCTGCTTTTTCTAATGGCTTTAAAATGTATATTAACTTAGAAATTCTGATCCACACTAATGTTTGTGTACTATAATATAGGATATTAATGGAAAACATAAAGGAGGAAAACTCTTTACAAACCAGGGCAGAAGGAGAAACTTATGTTTCTCAGAGTGTTTTTGGTCTCAAAATGCTTTTCCTTTGGCAATGAATATGTTTTCATAAAAGCTCCATGAGGCAAAATTACTAATAAATGTGTGTATTTGGCACATGAATGTTAGAACAGAATAGAGCCATTGATTTTGAGAAACTTTTCTAAATGAAAAAAGTTTTGACCTTTGTATATACAGCTGATCTGCCCTCTATAACTTCACGTTAAAGACTGTCTTACTGCACACAAAAAGTTGGTGGACACAGGTGATGTGGGCTAATGGTAGCATATTACCTAAATATACCAAACATAAGGATTCCTACTGCTTTAAAACCAGCTTTACTCCAGGAAAAACTTCCTGAAATATTGGGTGCATACTTCTTTTCTCTGAAGAAAGTGATCTCCATCGTCTTGGTCTAACTGGGAATCCTTTGTCTGGTTTACAGAGCAGGAAAAATGGAAAACCCATTCTCATAGCAAAGTGCATTTTAATATCACTCAAGATACAAGAATGGAAAGGCACAGAGAGCTATTATTAATGCTATTATTAGTAGTATAGTTATTCATCCTTTACTCACTTTGGCAGGGTAAATACAAAAGAAAATACAATTCTTTGAAATGAAAGGATAAACTTCCCTGCAGCAGCAAGAAGTTCTTCCTGTGTTACAACCAGAGAGAAAATTTAGCACAAGTGTCCCTAGCACTGTGCCACATTTTGCCTACAATAAAGAGGCAATGAGCACTTCTTAAATGGCTGTTCTTTACCTGAACCAGCAGGGAGAGGACATATACATGCACACTTATGTACTTAATGACTGGAAATAGGGTTAAGTGCTGCATTTAACTTTCTCAAGGCTGAAGAAAACTTGATTTTATAAACATCAAACATGATGTTTCGGAAGTTTGTGGCTCTCTTGATCCTTTGACCTGCTGCAGAGCTGAATAACACAATCTGAGTGTCTGTGTGAGCAAAAAGGTCCCCTTCTTGGCTGCCTGTTGGTAACAAGGAGTATGGTGTACTTTTTTGTGTGTTTGAAAAGCTCACAATTTACCTTGGGATGTAAATTTAATCAACAGCATTTAAATGCTTTGAACATGAAAAGGGTGTCAGGGAAAAATACAAGAAGGACATTTTGAGCCATGAAAATTGCCTGTTGATCTGAGCTAATCTTTTATAGGCTAGTATGGAAAAAAAAATCCGTATATATACTAAAATGATCTCCATTTGGATCATAGGGGAAAACAATATTTCATTGTAAAAGTGGTTTTATTTGGTCTTTTTATTTATTTGCATTTGTTTAATTTTTTTCTGATGCTGTGCATTGGCACTTCCCTTCACAGTGACTTCTTAAAATTTATCCAGAATGTCCTAAATATTGATTCTTAACCTCTCCTGCAATGTTACCTTAACATCCCTCAATTATTCACTGTATCTTCATTGGTATTAAGGTAATAACATACATAAATATTTTTAAATCTTGCTGTGTTAGTGATTACCAACAGAGACACAAATACTTTTACTTCATTACTGATATTATATTTAGGTCCAATTGTATTGCTTTTGGATAAAGGCCTTTTACTTTTAAAGACTCAATGTTTAAAGATGCTTTTAAATATATTCCTTGGAATTATGCTAAAAAGATATATTTTGACCAGGCTTAAGGATAATGCTTGCTTCAGTCCATGGCAACAATAGCATGTGAAATTATTGAAGTAGAGTATGATCCTCCAGATATAAATTGGCCATCTCTAAAACAAGTTTCAAAGTTGTACAGAACAACTTCCAATCTTAAGTAACTTGCAAAAAAACAGGATTGATAAGGCAAGGTTCCAGAATAATTTTCATATTCAAATCAAAATAATTGATATTTCTGAAAAGAAAGCCCCAAAGATATTAAGTATGGCTTTTATTGATCTATTTAATAGATCCACGTTTTCCTGACTTATCTGAACACTATGTTATCACTTGAAAATTTTCATTAGAAAGTAGGTTCTGGGTTCCCCTGCCTCTGCGCCTGGAGTAGAAGGGCCTCTTCTAACACCCAAGAAGCACAAACAGCATCTCAGATCTGATTTGCAAGATTCCTGGGAATAAGCCCATGTCGTGGTACTGAGGTAGCACCAGAGGGTAACTTTGAGGTTACTCTCCATCACAAGCTGAAGGATCTTGGGTATGAGACTTAGGATGGTTTAATTTAGATTTTTAGATCTGTTTAAATTTTAAAGAATTCTTGCTCATTCCTTCAGTCAGTAAAGATTGCAGACTCTCTGTGGCTAAAGAACTGTGGTAGACACGGGGTATGCAGCAAGCAGTGATACAGACCCTCTCAAGGACCAGAGGGAGTTGAAAGTGTCCTTGGGGAGAGACGTGTGAATTACATCATCACACATGAATACAGGGAAGTGCCATATGCATTCAGCTACATGGAAATCTGTCTCTGCCTGTTTAAATAGGCAACAATGAGGCTAAGATGTAAAGAAGGAATAAAATGATATTAGTCAAATCAAACATGAGGAAAGAACATTTTAGGCAGAGGAGACAGCTGTGATAGCCAAATAGATACATCTCAACTTATTTTCTAAAATATCTTCTCAACATATAAAGATAAAAGTACCAATAGAGATATAGCATACCCTCTCTAATCCCAGGACTTCAACCATTTAATGAGCTTATGATGTTATAACAAGAATAGGTTCAGAAAAACAAATCTCCAGTGAAGCTCTCACAGACTTTATTGATGTTTAATAATTCATAACAGAAAACATAAGGTCAACATATGAAATAAACAGGTATGAATGGCCTTATAGTCATATTAGACGAGTAAACATCTGAGTTTATCATCCTATGAGTCTGACATCTTCTCAGAATATTCTTTCCCCAAAATTATAAGAAGCATGCTATATTTTTTGAAAATAAAATTTTCTTTTCTATATCTTACATCCATAACTTCAGTCTTTTAACTACTACTTTAGAAGATAACCTATTACAAATGTCGCCCACAGGTATTTTTTTAAATTCTGGAAATAGAGACAAACGAAAAAAGTTAGAAGCGATCCTTGATATTTTCTCCTCACACAAAGATAATTGTGCAAGTCTGTGTTCCACATAGTTGTTGGATCACAAGATACAACCATTTTTAAGGCTTTGCCATACAGGACATGATGACTTCTCACAATGATCACATTAATTACACTTACATCAGCATTGGGGAGGGTTAATGAAAAAATTATCTTTTCTGTTATGGTAGCTCTTCGAATATAAGGTATTTTTTATGTTTGGTGGACATTTGTACGTACAGTAACTTTTTTGAATAAAAATGTTTTATATATTTTTGTTTACTATTTTAGAAATACTAATTAAATTAATTGTTTGGTTTCTTGGTCTTTGAATTTATCAGTATTAAAAATATCAAATTGTTATAAACAAATTTTTGTTTTGCAATTTGTAAGAATTTGGGTTTTTTTTAAAGAAAAGAGTATATCACATGGGCAATATTCCTTAAAATACATTGATGCTATTTTGCAAAGAATATTTCAAAAGACTAATAATATTTTTTATTGTTTCTCAAATTGAGATTCAGCTTTCCACTTGTACAAGGGATTTTATTAATACTTCCAAATCATTAAGTATTTGCAAAGTAATATTTAAACTCAGTATATTTTATTGAGATAACTCCTAGATATTTTGTACCAAATTTTTTAAAAACTTTTATGACAATGGAAACACATGGTGTATTTTTATGTTTTGCAAATTCGGCTGAATTCCAAACTCAACTTTTAGAACTACATAAAGCATTCTATATATATTCTTTTGCCTAAGTAAATAGGAATTTCTTACTATTTTAAAATAATTTTATGTTATTTAACCACAGTGTGTTATTGCATCTATGCTATAATTACAATTTGAACCTTGTAATTTTCTGAATAATACATTTTCTAATTGCATATAAACAAATAAAAGAGTCCACTATGATAACATTATTAAATGCCCATGTTTAAGAGTAAAGCAAGCATATATGATGTTATAATTAATTATATTCTAGATTTTATAAATTATCCATCATTGATAAAATCAAATTTATTTTTAAAGTCTCTGAATTCGCTGACTTGATGAAAGAGGAAAACAACTTAACTCTATAAATTTATTTCATTTATAAATTCAGTTTGAATTGAAGTCTTGATTCCCATGCCCACTGAATCCACAGAGTAGATCACTAGTAAAATCAATTTTATTCTTACGGGCTTTAGCTAGCTGCAAGCATCTATGTACCTGCATTCTTGCAAGTAGGAAGGTTTAGATGTATATCTAAGTTTGGGTTATATCCACACAAGTGTTTGGTAAATATTGGTGACCCTGTACCTCAATATCATGTTTTCTTTTCCTGATAATGACAGGTTTACTGAATCTATAGAAAGACTCTATGAGGCTGTTCCTTTGTCTTTTCTCTTATGGAAAATATTTTGGACCTAAAGGAATATATGGCAATTTTTTTAAATACTCTATTAAATATTGGGATGTGAAAAAGATGTACAATGCCACTAAAAAGGAAAGGGATTTAAATGGAAATCTACCTAGCTGAGTCTAAGATTCAACATCCGTAAAATACATTTAATGTAACCTCTTTGTAAGGGTCAATATAAGCTAATTATAACGTGCTCTTTCTTTTCTTTGAGTTATAAAGGAATAAGATTTCCACTACTTTTCCACGAGTAGTGCTGACAAATTATAGCTATATATTCTAAAGAGGTTTTAGAGAGATGATTTCCCATCATCAATATCCATCAAAGAAAACCACACAGAAGCATTTATGTGTCCAACAGAGAGTACCCACTAATTTTTACACACAGCTGGAGGGAAAACAGGGTCACCAATATTTACAAAAACTGTTAATATTATAGGTGTCCTGAGGATCACACTCCCCTTTAGTTTCTACTAATTATTATTAATTTTACAAGGTCTCAGAGTAAGCTGCTGCCCTTTGACTAGGTTATTCCACAATCCCCTGTGAGCCAACAACCTTCACAGTTGAAGGAGTTAATGGCTACCCCAGTCCTGTCAGTCAGAGGAAGATATTTGATGAACTATTAAGACAAGCACTCAGTAGCTGGGATATTTTAAACAAATATGCTCTTTTTCCAACACCACAGAGGAAAAAACTCACTCCGCAGTATCTTAGAGCTCCTCTGGAAAAAGTACATCATTTGAAAATGCTGAGGACCCCTTAGAATAATTCACTGGATGAAGTTGAGGAATGAATGTAGAAATAATAAGACTTTGAAAGACACTTAATGAATCATTGAGGATGTAAAAAATGGACACAAATTGTTATCAGTATCTACTGTTGTAAAGTCTCTAACATGCCTACAGAAAAGTTTAAAGGTTAAAGGGAGTAATTACTCACAAGAAAGAATGAATATTCACTTTCCAAGAACATATTTTAAGGAAGATTTATTTGTATAGAGTAGATTTTTGCTCTAAGCTCATATAACTATGTTGTGGATAAATATCAAAAAGAGCATTTATTCCTAAGCAATCCTTACTTTTCCTAAATAGTTACAATAAATACCATACAGGAAGAGGGAGCCAGTTTTCTGTGTTTTCTCATTATTTCAGTGGGAAATTGTGAAGTATAAGTACGTGCCTTATTGACATAACCATTATATTTTTAAATAATATCTATCAATATATTTATCTACAGAGGATTCATGGACACTAAACTTGAGTTCTGAGTGAAGCCCTATCAGTGATTATCTAACACTCTATTAACTAAGTATGAAAACTAACAATTTTCCAAAAATTACTATTAAGAATTCAAACCTTCTTTGGAATTCCTTCAGAATGAGTTATCTTCTGTAGTTTGTTCTTGCCTAATCTTTTAGCAGAAATCTAATTGACAGAAATCTCTTTAATTGTATTTCATATTTTAACATTCCAAGAAGTTTTCAGATTAATAGTTTACAGCTAAAATCTGCATTATTTTCTTTTTAGCCATACAAACATTCTCTAATTTCAAAAGTCTTTAGAGAACATTATAGAAAATGGAAGAAAGTTATCCATATTAGTTTTCTATTGCTGGGTAACAGATTACCACAAAATTAGCAGTTAGTAAACCACACACACACATTTATTATCTCATGGTTTAGCTGGGTACCCTGCCACTTAGGATTTCACAAGGCTGAAATCAAGGTGCAGGCCAGGCTGTGTTCTCATCTGGAGGCTAGAGTGGGAAAGAATAAACTTTTACTCTCATTCAGACTATAAGCAGAATTAATTTTCTAGTGTCTGTAGAACTGAACATCTAGGCTTCTTACTGGCTGTCAGCTGGAGGAGGCTGTCTTCAACTCCTAGAAGCTTCTCACAATTGCTAGAGGCCACCCCCACTTCCTAGAGGCAGCCCACAGTTCTTTGCCATGTGGACTTTACCAATGTGGTGGCTTACTTTATCAAGCCAGCAAGGAGAGTCTCTACAGCAAGTGTGCTAACAGGGCAGGGTCTTATATAATGTAATCACAGGAGTGGCATCCCATGTGTGACATCACACCCATCACCTATACCATCTTCTATTGTTTGGAAGCAAGTCAAAGGTCCTACTCAAACTGAAGGGGGTAGGACCACACAAAGCAATGACCACTTGGAGAAGCAGATCATAGGGAGCTACTTAGAACTCATCTGCCACAGTCTTTCTAAAAAAAAAAATTCTTTCTAGCAGAGTCTGCTTTTGCTTATGTAAGAATCTGGTAATTCTTAACTTTAAGCTTGAAGTGTAACTGTATTTTTACAGTTAAATTAAATATATCCATTTTTAAGCCTTTGAAGATATTTTGAAAGAAAATGACTATATTACCCTATGAGAGAGAGAATGTGTATATGTAAGAATCTACATAGAAAGAAAAGACATTGAGAAAATTTGTATTTGCACACAAATGTATATAAACATATTGATATACAGATATATTTAAATAAAAATGTAAACAGCATTTATATTTTTATTTTTTAGATTTAAACACATTGTTTATCGCATCTGCTAATATTTCATACTTACAAAGGCAAAGCCGCCATCCAAATTAATGGTAGTAATTAACAGATTGGGCTTTTCACCACAGGCAAATGTCTGTCTTTTAGAGTTATAAATGAGCATTTAAGGGTTGAAGCAGCAGGTGGTATATTTTCTAGGAACAAAATGATTATTTAACATAATTTTATAAAGAATGAGATATCCATACTAATTCCCACTTAAACATAGGTTATGTAGATGAGTTCTTAATATTACATTTTATTAAAATTTTATTTGATATTAATTTAACTAGCCTGTGAGAAGCACTTGTGAAAGTTTTTATTTTGTAATTGTGCTTTGTTTCTATTCTGTTTATCTAGAATGTATTAATTTTATTCTAAGGAATTTAGGTGGAAAATTTTCTTAGCTAATTATTACATATAGAGATTTAGAAACTCACTTTGTTTAACATGAAAGATGGCTTTAATATTTAATATTTAATTTATTAGTTGACAACACAATTTCTAACAAGATTTTAATAATTGTCAATGGATTATATTGATGGGTGAAAAAGTGAGTTAAAAAATCAACTGATGGAATTATACTTGATATTTGATACATTATATTGATAAGATTACCTTTGGTGATCTTGATAAGCTGCAGTATCTTAGACAAATTAATTAGCCTTATTGATCCTTAGTATAATACATATGGTAATCATTACCTAATATGGCTACTTGATTTGTAACACAATATGCAAATACACCTTATTATAAGAAACCTAAAACATTGTGCCTTTTTTATTCCTGCCCCTCTCCCTCTAAAACACATATAAATTAATTCACAGGCATTAAAAATTGAAGAGCCCAGATTATTATAACTTTTTATTTTGAAATAATTTTAAACACCAGAGAATCTACAAGAATAGTACATAGATTGTTTATCACATCAGCTAACATTTCATATTTACAAAGACAAAGCCACCATCTAAATTAACGGTACTAGGTAGGGCTGTAGGTCTCCTTAAGCTGTCTTTGTAGTCTTTTAATATGTTCCATAACTTTTTTTAGCAATTCCTTTTTTTCTGATATAAAAACATGCTGCAGGGTTCATGTCATATTTATTCTGTTTCAGACCTGGAATTAGCCATTTCTTCATGGTGCAGTAGTTCTTATTTTGTTGGAATTGTGTTTAAATACTAGTATCTGGGTGCTACATGTGCTCTTTGCAACTTGGGGGAGATCTCACATTCTCAACATTTGCATCCCCCCAAAAAACAACAACAACACAATAACAACAAAATGTCCAAATGGTGATTACATTTCTCATTTACTTCTTTAAAAAAAAATGTTTAAAATAAACTACAACTGAGGCATAATAGAATCAATAGCAAAAATGCTTAACGATATAATTTGATACTTAAGTTAACCAATAAATTAAACACAAAAGTAACACAGAAAATCATCAGAAAGCTAACATGCTAGAAGAACTGTCTTAGTCAGTTTGGGCTGCTATAACAAAGTACCATAGAATAGGCAGCTTATAAACAATAGATATTTATTTCTCACAGTTCTGAAGGTTGGAAGCTCAAAATCAGGGTGCCAGCATGGTTAGGTTCTGGTGTGGGCCCTCTTTCAGGTTGTAGACCGCCAACTTCTTGTTGGAATTGTTCTCAGAACTAGCTAGCTTTTTGGCCTCTCCTTATAAGGGCACTAATCCCATTCATGAGGTCTCCACCCTCATGACCTAATTACCTATCAAAGGCTCCACCTCCAACTTCCATTACATCGTGGGGCTTAGAGTTTCAACATATGAATTTTGGGGAGACACATTCAGTCCATTGCACTATCTTAATGCAGCTAGTTCCAAATAAGCTCAAAGGCTGTGAATTTAATATATTTTCTTTTTTGTTTTTTCCTAGCTTTATCTTCCCTCCATTTGAAACTTCTCTCAGGTTGGCATTTTACTATGTTCCTCCTCAGTGAAACAACAAACTGTATAATTCCGTTGCTGTAAGTACAATACAAAAATAGTTTTCATTTGATCTTATTTCTGGATATGGTATGTGTGTAACTACTTCCTTTGAATTTTTGGAAAGTCTCTTAGTGAATTGCTATAGTTACAGGTACTGATACTAATTTTGATCAGATTCAAAGGCATCATGATCTTTTATTTCTGGATTAAATGTGCGCTAATCTAAATAAAAAACTTGTAAATATAGTGTTATGTATAATAAATATAGTATTATAGTGACCACATGTCTAGGTTTGGGAAGAATAGTCCAGGTTAACTGCTATTCCCAAAACATAATTATTAATATTGAACTACTTCAACTCTCAGAAGTGCCCCAGCCTGGATAAAAAATTATGTGGTAAGTTGACCAATATCCAGTTCACCACCTGCTGTGATATGTTATTGGTGCCAAAACGCTTAAATAATGTTCCATTGATAAGCTCTGTTATTATAATTTTTAATATGTAATTTTTTGTAGAAAGCATATATTGTCTCTTTAGATTCCATTTATTAAGCTCTCCAAAAAAACCAGTAAATTATTATCTATCATTCTTGTCAGCATCTATGTTTGGTTTTAGAATTTTACATGGTAAAATACTTTTAAACACTTTGAGACAGGAAACTCACTTTTAAAAGTGAATCAAGCAAGGTCATTTTTGAGGCCTAACTGGCTTATCCCAATACTTTTTAAAATTTTTAAATTTTTAATTTGATACATAATAATTGTACATATTTATTGGGTACATAGTGATGCTGTGATACATATAATGTACAGTGATCAGGGTAATTAGCATATCAGATCCATCATCTCATACATGTATCATTTCTTTGTGTTGGGACCATTCAATATCCTCCTTCTGGCTATTTGAAACTATTTAATATATTATTGTTAACTATAGTCATCCTACAGGGGTATAGAACACTGGAACTCATTCCTCCTACCTGGCTGTAATTTTGTATCCTTTAACATATCTCTCCCTCACCCCATTTGCTACCCTTCCCAGCCTCTAGCGTTCTCTGTTCTACTTTTTACTTCTATGAGATCAACATTTTTTTTAGTTTCCACATATGAATGAGAACATGCAGTGTTTAACTGCTTTTTATTTTTAGAGATGGTGTCTCACTCTGTGCCCAGGCTGAAGTGCAGTGACTATTCACAGGCACAATCATAACGCACCACAGCCCTGAACTCCTGGTCTCAAGCGATTCTCCTGCCTCAGCCTTCCAAGGAGCTGAAACTACAGGCACGCACCACCCCGCCTGGCTTAATTATCTCAATAATTTTTGAATAATGTATTCCTTTTCATTTTATTATATACATCACATCAGAGTCTCTTTAAAGACTATGTAAATTGTTTCATTGATCTATTTATGCCAACATCACCCTATTTTAATTATTGCAGATTAATCATTTTTGGCTTCTGATAAGGCAAGTCACTTTGAAGCCTGTTTCTGCTCACTGATTCCCAAATTTTATACTGACTGAGTCCTTTATTCAGTTCTTTCAATCAATTTCCCACCCAGAGGAAATAAATCCAAAAGAGACCTTCTTCTGAGAAATCTGGATTGTAGAGTAGGAACACAGAATAGTTTGCAAAACACTTCATGAAAACTCAAAAATTCACCCAGTCCAATTTGGCAACATAAATCCCTCCTCATGCTGCATTTATATAAACTGGTGAAGGTGATCACATCATCTATAAATCTCTTTGAATTGTCACTTGTAAAGTATAAAATGGCTTTATTCCTGTCAGAAAAATGTGTATGAATAATTGTTTGGTTTGATGTCTGTACTTTCTCGTCAATGTAATATAGTTTTGAATTGGGAGTTAAAGGTAACTAAATCAGGGATGAAAATTATCACCGAGCTTCAGCTCTGATTCAGATTAAAGCAAGAGTTGTTTCTACACTTTTAAAAATAAGTGTTGACATGTCCAAAAGCTATGCCTGCTTTCAGTGATGAACGAGTCTTCTCGCTGCACCTTGGGGAACTGGACTCATGAATGTGCAACATGCATCATCTCTCATTCTCTGGGCCACCTGCTAATGTGCTGTAAGCAACAGAATTGATGATGATATTTTTGTTTCTTAACCTGCTAAATAACCTTCATCCCTCAAATGGTCTAACTGGTATTCTCTTCCTCAAAGCATCAATGGTTAATTTTCATAAGGAAATAAAAATGACAGACAGAGTTCTCGTCCTGAGCTCCTGGCAGGTAGATCAGTCTTATGACACGCTTGCTGCCTACAGCCTTTGCAGAAGGCGATGCCTTGCTCAGCGTTACCTGGTGGGGTCCTACATTAAGACTTAAAAGCCCCAATTTAATTTGATTAACTGTTCTTCTGGCAAGTCATTAGCTGTTGCCTCCTTCATCCCTAGGCTTTAGAGACCTTTTACGGAGTCTGTTGTAAATAAATAAATTTGACAATCTACAGGATATGATTTGTCATTCTCATAATGTTGACAAAAAACAACTGGATTTAAAGATGAAAGTGCATGGCATAAGGAGCTGAGGGATGGCAGGAATGCAAAGGAATTGTTTCAAATGCGAAGAACCACGTGCAGACAGCGAAACTGTGAGCCTGTCGGTACCCCTGCAGGGGCGCTGGTTCACACGCTGATTGTGAGCAAGGAAAATCTCATTTAAATCAAGTGGGAAATTCTAGTTACCAAATTAACAATTACTTCATTCGCATATATCTCTTTCATTGCTACACTTCCGTCATTGCGTGGGTCACTTCTAACCTTAGGGCTCTTAATAATTTGTGATTTCATTAGTATAAAAAAAATTAGCACTCTGAACACTGATTGGCATGCCTTCCGGGCAGAAAGATCAACTGCATGAGCCACACTAGCCTCAGCAGCCTCTGCATTGCTGTGCTATGAACTGGGTGTGCAGGCTGCTAATGCTTTGTTGGGAGTTCTTTCAACATGAAAAACATCTAATGCATTAGCTTTGAAGTGGTGATACATATGCATGGTCTAGAACAGTAAAATGCTAAGGTCTGTCCCTCTAAAGAGTCCAATGGCCACACCAGGCTCACATTGTGTAAGAACACAACTTCTTCACAATCTTTGACAGTCTTCACATTCTTAACTGGTCCTCCAGATCTAAAACCCCAGCATGCTGTATTATTTGTAACAAGCTGAGGGCTCTGCCCCACTTATATTCCTTGCCTCTTCTGTATGACTCATTAAAATATTTTATGATCCATGATGAGTCTGATTTGTTAAGTGATTCATTTACTCAAATGTTTATGAGCATCTATTACAGGGAAGTCTTGGTGACAGGTGGCAGAATTTAAAGGAGAAGCAAGATAGTCATGCCTTGCCTTTCCAAGCTAACAGCCTGTAACAGAGACAGGTGCATTGAATAAGAAATTATGGTAACAGTTGGTGAGTGCTGTGATAGAATTTGAAGGGGCCATAAGAACATACATTGCAGCAAGATCACCTACCCTAGAAAAATGGGACCAGATAACAACATGTTTAATATGCACTTGTTGGGCATCATTAAATACATAAGATGAAATTTAGGCTGGTGCCTAAAAGATGACTTGTACTTGATTCACTGGAAAGATGACAATGCAGGGGCAGGAACAGAGATCAAGGGAGGCAGGAGGACAAGCACGGGAGAAGGTCAGAATCCAAAGACACCAAGGCATTTCGAAGAATTGAAATTAGATCAGTACAGCTGTCGCAGGAGAGTGATCCAGGTGAGGCTGGAGGAGGCGGCCATGGGAGGTCTTCTAAGCCAAGTTAAAGAATCTGACATGTATTTTATGTAGCTGGATGGTTACAGTGCTCGCAAGGTGCCTACTAAATAAGAGTAGACTTTCCTTTGTATTATTAACAACATCAACTTTATACATTTCTGAGCACTAATTGAAGGTGTCAATGTGTGGCACACAGAAGGTACTCAAGAAATGTCCAATGATTCTGAAACTGAATGACTTTGCCAAATAAAAATTGTAACTTCATCCATTGGTAATGATTTTATAATACACGTATGTGCAAATTTCCTATTGATCAACTTAGCAAATAGTATTTTATCTTTAAAAACAGTTCTTTAACCTTTAGCAAAAGCTTAATTTAAAAAAAAAACCTTAAAAGCACTGACATAGATGATTGCAAATTTCCAATGCATTGAAATATAATTATAAGCACATTGAATGGAAGCACTATAAATAAAAATAACTCATCAAGTTGTTTTTATAACCAGAGTAAGGCAGAGTAATTAAGCCAAGAAATTAAAATATGTAAAAATAAAATGCAATTCTATACATCAGATTTAGCAATGATTTTCAAGGAACTGATTGATTTCACAATTTTGAAACAGCCTGCTTTGGTCAAATTGCAGTCAGTGCTTTGTTTTGCTTATCTCAAAGATTGTCTTCCATTAGCAAATTCACAATGTAAATTTTCATGTCAATTTAAATTGAACAATCCATATAGTTAAAAAATGTGTGAATGTGTGTGTGTGTTTCTGGCAAAGAGCTTCACAGAAGTGATTCTCATTAAAAACATCTGATATTATGATTTATATTACAGTCTTCATAGTTACAAAAATACAGGCTATTGCTGATAAATTATTCATGCTATTCTACTAAATAATATGCTGATTGGAGAATTATAAACTATTCAAATACATATACAGTGTATTTTTTCTATTTGTACATGTAGAACACAATTCAAAGACAGGTCTTTATATAGAAACAAAGAATCCTAAATTGATTATAATTATCCATGAGAAAATTACAAAATTCTTCATAGCATTCCAGGTATTCTATGAAATATTTTCTTACAGATTTTTTAGCATGAACCAATAATCAACCCATATTATTTTCTATATGTAAATAATCACTGAGTTAGCCTCTTCTCAGTGTCTCAATGTTTCTTGAAGAGAGCATAAGTTTTTATTTTTGTTTCTGCATTTACAGGGAGAGCTTAAAAACTGAAAATGTTAGTTTTTGAAAATACAGTCACGTCACTTAATAATGGGGAAATGTTCTAAGAAATGCATCAATAGGTGATTTCATCATTGTGCAAACATCATAAAGTGTACTTACCCAAACCTAGATGGTGTGGCCCTACAACAGACCTAGGCTATATGGTATATTCTATGGCTCCTAGGCTACAAGCCCATACAGCATGTTACTGTACTGAATTCTATAGGCAGTTGTAACACAATGGTGTTTGTATATATAAATATATCTAAAGATAGAAAAGGTACAGTAAAAATATGGTATAAAAGATAAAAAGTAATACACCTGTGTAGGGTACTTGCCATGAACGGAGCTTGCAGGGCTGGAAGTTGCTCTGGCTGACTCAGTGAGTGAGTGGTGAGTCAATGTGAAGGCCTAGGACATTACTGTTTGCTACTGTAGACTTTATAAACACTGTACACTTAGGCTACACTGAATTTATAAAAATGAAATTGTGCTATGACACTATGACAGCTGTGATGTCACTAGGCAATAGGAATTTTTCAGCTCCATTATAATCTTATGGGACCACCATCATATATGCAGTTTGTCAATGACATGACAGTACATATTCATATATATGCATGCACTCACATAAACACACAAAAAAAGAACACCAGTTTATTTCTGTGGATAAGGACAAAAGGACAAGGTTTGTCTTTTCTCCTCCACTCCCCTCCCAATTAAAAGAGACGAGCCTCTGTCACATGGAAAACTGGGAGCAAAGAGAGGAAGTTGCTGCCTCCCCTTGCTCCTTCAGAAGAGTAGAAGTTAAAGGTTGGAGAGAGTAAAGCCTTCCTGTCATTGCTCCCCCTTATGTCATGCTATCGTTTCTTGGTGTCATTAAATCCTGTGCACACTTCTGTAAGCAATCCCTTTATCAAATCCTCCCTAATTACCCCATTTGTGTGCTCTCTGCTCCTTGCAAGAACCTTGGCAGATACAGTAATTGGTACCGGAAATAGCCCCAGGAAGCACACTTTCAAATGGGATTCTGAAAATGGGTCACTCATATTTTTGAGGGGTACACAGAAAGCCACTTTGCCATGGGAAGGTGGTAACCATGTTAAGCCACAGAATGAGGTGGCATCATGTTTATTCAAGTTTTCCCTGATGATGACCTGGGATGACATGCAGGTGAAGCCAAAGTATGAGCGATCACATAGTCACAGCACTTAGCTGCTAAGGTAGAATTAGTAATTATAATGAAAATGGGGCCAGCTGGCTGCTTTTGAGAGCTCTTTTTTACCACAGAGAAAAGGAAAAAAAAAAAAAAACAGACTGTCCAACTTAGAAAGTGAGTGGAAAATCAGAAAATCTTGATGGCAGCTTTGAAGGAACACCCCATCTCCTGTAGTCTCAGGTTGAATATAGCTGGACACCATGCCCTGCCTATGGCCTGATTTTGAAGGTTGAAGAGTTGTAGCTATGTGCCATCATCCCTGGACTTATAGAATGACTTACCCATTAGCATTTCATCCCATATGTTGTTGCCTCTGGCCAGGGGGACCTTTTATAGCAAAGGAAGTTCAACAATAGGGTCACTCTCATATAAATCACTGAGTTTCCTACATACTCTAGTCTCAGAAGCTGGTTGGGAGACAATGCCTTGCAAGGTCAGGTGCAGTCCAAAAGAATATGGTATATGCCTTATGCCAGCAATCAACATCTTGTGCAAGAATCTATGGGACTAAAAACTAAGAGATGGAGGTAGGGGTGTCCCCCTCACTATTATACCAATAAATGCACTTGATAAATTTTTGTTTCTTTGTCTAGTAACACTATGACTGAAGGGGTTTGAAAGTCCTAGTGTCCAAGGGAGTAATGTTTCCACCAAAGAATACAGTCAGGTACTGATAGAGTTAAATTATGAGTCAGGTCCCTGGCCGTCTTGGGTTCCTTATGTGCTGAACTAACAGGGTGAAAAAAGGGACCAAGAAGACTGATTTTATTACCAAGGGGAAATTGAGTTGCTGCTACACAATGGTGAGGATGGGTATGTACAGATAAATATGTCTGGAATCCAAGGGATTCAATGGATGCCTCTTAGTACACCATTGTCCAATCGTCCTGGTTAATAAAAGACTCAGGTAACTCCATGAAGAACAGGGCCACCAAAGATTTGGGATTTTTTTTTTTTAGAAACAAAAGTTTGGCTTACCACTCCAGAGAAAGAACGCTGTTAACCCAAGGTGGTGATGGACAGAAGTGAAGCAAAGAAGGAATTGTAGAGAATAAAGTTCTGATTGTTGACTTTGTGATACCTACATAAATGGGGAGTGTACCAATGATGTTTTGTTGTTAATTGCTCACCCTTTTTTGCCCCTGCTATCTTATATAAATAGCAATGGTGTCATTAATATTTTAGATTTAAAGATGGGAATATGTCTTCATTGGTATTTCCCTAAAATGTTACATTATCTCATCATACGTGGGAATTCATTGTGGTGAGTGCATAAATTTTCCACCCATAAAGAAATCGAGGGATGTAAAAAACAAAAGTGGTTATGCTATACATCTCCTATTAATCTCGCCAGTAGTGGGCATTAGCAAGAGAGTAGAGGCAGGAGGAGAGGAGGTTCGTGGCTTTATTTTCTGGCTTCTCGCTTGCTGAGTCCCTTCAGTTGGCGCACCAGCAAAGGCCGTACTCCTGTCCACGTAGCTACTATCCCTGAGTCTCCTCAAGTATAGGGGAGGTAAAGACTCCCTCTCTGTTGCCAAGTCTGTGGCACTGCATTATTCTTCGTTGATTTTCCTAAGCCCTGCCTACCCTTTGTAAATATTCCTTTCATTAACCTCCCCCAATTTTCCTGTTTGTTTAACTATATAATAGTCAAACAACTTTTGTTTAACAAAAGTTAGCTAAAGGTAAAAGCATGAAAGAGTCATATACTTTAAACATTTTATTTGAACTTAAAAAACACAAAAGATTTTCCAGTCTTTCAGAATAGGTACACTGCTTTTTGTTTTCCATTAGCTTTCTTGCATTAACTTTATTCACAATGCATTATTTAATTGTTTCTGGTTTGGGCTTTTTAAAGTGGAATGAGAACATAAAAACACTTGTGAAAAATACCTGAGTACAGAATTCTAAATTTTTATTATTCTTTCTTACTCCTTTGTACCTTTAAATCAACAGCAAAATTTTTTTCCACTGGATTATTCCTTTTATATCTTTCTTATAGTCCACCATACTAACACAAAACATAATTTAGTAAGAGTTATTATACTAGAAATATAACTTAAGAAAATCCTAGAAAATCCCAAATAGCTTTACTTGAAAAATATGTGAATTTTGCATTCTCTATGATGTTATAATAGATCTACTATCAACTTGCAGTCTATAAAATGCCTTCCCATGCATTCTCTTCCAAGACAACCTTCAGGCAGATATCATCATCATCATCTTCATTTTAATGCTGAGAGGATCCTACATGTTAAATAACTTACCCAAGATCTTCTAGCCAGGGAATGAGAAAACCAATATTGGAATAAAGTGGTTTTTATTGTTATTTCAATAGAGGGTACAAGTGGTTTTTGGTTACATGAATGAATTATGTAATGGTGAAGTCTGGGCTTTTAGTGTACCTGTCACCTGAATAGTGTACATTATACCCAACAGGCAATTTTTCATCCCTCAACCCCCGCCCACCGTCCCTCCTTCTGAGTCTCCGGTGTCCATTATACCACTCCAACAGCAAAAATTTTTAAGTGACTTCCTCTACTGAATCTTTCCAATGTTTTCAACTTGATTTTTATAGAAACAACTCTATCTTTGCACAAATCTATTTTCAATTAGCACAATAGGTAACTAAAATACACACGATAATACGTCCAACTGGCCTAAACAGGGAACACAAACCACTGATCTAGATAAGCATGCAACTCTCTTGGAAGAAGGAAGAGGGGAAAACGCAGGCTACCAAGCACAAGGGTGTAACAGACTGTGGGAATCAATGACCACGTTTTACCGTCGAATAGTGAGCATCAGTGAAGCCAACGCACAGTTTAGGCAGTTTGGGCAAGAGAAGCACTACGGGGGCATCCATGGAAGTAATGAGAGTCCCTGGGAAGAGTGTGGGGACAAGATCTAAAGCATCGGGGACAGAATCTCAAGGAACAGCAGCATGTGACAGATGAGTCGAGAAGAGAATCTGAGAAAGGGAGACAAGGTCAGGAATACTGGAGGCTTACCAGGAGGTACTTGTTACATAGAAGAGCATATTCTATATTTTCTATCCTAATGCAGTTAAATTCATGAATTATTTTTTGGCTGCTTCCTGCTGACGTACAGGGGAGTGTCTGCTTTTCAGGGAACGCGGTGTTTTGAGATGAGCACAGGATTATAGTTAAAGGGCCCTGGCTATGAATTCTGCCTCTGACTCTGACGCGTTGCAATTACTCAGCGTCTCTGAGGCTCATTTACCTTAACTGTGAATATGAATAATTATCACTCAGAGCGGCCACAGATCATGTAAGGAGTCTTGCACAAAGCTTACTCTTCAAAGTGCTCAAAAAATGTACATTTCCTTCTTTTTCCTTCAGTCTATTACATCTAGGATACATTATAAAATGGTTGAATACTGAGAAGAAATTCCTAACCATTCTTTCACGATGTACGTGTGAATTGCTGGCTCTTACTCACATTGCAAGTGGTTCGGTTTAATTTCTCTACAACTGAGGGGAAATGTTCTGCTTCACAGCCCAGAATATATGCTTTGTGATCTCCTGATAGATTTTATTGATTTTATTTCACACTACTTTGGCCATATTTCTCAATTCAGGTGTTCTTTCATGCTATGCCATTTCAATAGTTCAGTTAAGCTCCTTGTCTTAGTCCATTTTGCATCATTATAAAGGAATACCTGAAGCTGGATAATTTATAAAGAAAAGAGGTTTATTTGGCTCATAGTTCTGCAAGGCTATGCATGAAGCATGGTCCAGCACCTGCTTCTGGTGAGGGCCTCGGGAAGCCTCCATTCATACCAGAAGGGGAAAGGGAGCAAGAGAGAGAGGAGGAGGTTTCCACGCTCTTTTAAATAACCAGCTTTCGCTCGAAATAATAGAGCGAGAACTCACTCATTATCTCAGGGAGGGCACAATGCCATTCACGAGGGATCTGACCCCATGAACCAAACACCTCCTACTTGGCTCCACCTCCAACACTGGGGATCAAATTTCAACATGAGATTTGGAGGGGACAAATATCCAAACCATATCACCCCTGGTGTGGTGCAATGTAGCAGCCCCGTTGAAACCCAATTCTCTTCAGTAGGACATCTTCCTGTGGGGAGTCATAGAGCTAACTTAGATGTCCATAAAAGTATCTGCTGTAGAAACAGTACCCCTCCAAAGGTACGATGGAAAGTCTATCATTTCCAGACACCCTAACCAATTCTTCTTCTCACTATTAAGCTGATTAACAGTTTACTGGAGGCAAAAATGGAAAATTTAGTCTCATTAATCTATAGACCCACTCTATTTTGCATGTATTCTTATGCTATTTTATTTTGTCAACATTTTTAGCTTTTTTACTTTTTTATGTTATGGATAGGCTATAAATTACTATGAAGAAAAGATATCTTACACTCCATTCTTTAACCACATTCTGATAAATAGCATGTGCCCTGAGAATAGGTTAAAATATGGAGGAAATATATTAATAAATGGGTAAAACTAATATAATCCTTTATGTGATCTAACAACTAATTTTAGACACAAAATATTTAAAAATTTTGGAAGGAAGATATAAAATAGCACTTTTCTTTCCCTCTCTTATATATCATTGTAAATCTAGGAATTTAAAACACAGGGTTCAGAGTGGTCTTGAGCCTAAATTTCCCAAAGATAAAACCCAATATAATTCCAAAGACCCATCTATTCATGACTTGCTCACAGTGATGCAGTGATGCATTGCTCCCTGCACTTCACCTTCAGGGTTCTGTCACATCACACAAACTCAAGAGTCAATAATTGTGGCAAAATGCAGCTGTAGGAAGCACTGAAAATGCAGATTGTCCACGTCCAGAATTCAGGGGTTTAGTTACTGAAATGTACCAATATAGACTTTTTATATTTAATTGTTATTGCTCTTAAGTAGAAATTGGTGGATATTACATGATTTTTATATGACAGATTCTGAGATTTATAAGACTTAACCTGTTTTGAAATTTTTATTTATTATAATATCTCCAAAACGATAATTCAAATTCAAAGGCTTACTTTGGAAGTGATGAATGGGATTATTAAACTCCACGCCCCCCAGCTACCCACCTAAGAGCAAGTATAAAAAAACAATTGCAGCTGTTTTTATCCAAATGTACAGTCATGTTTCCTTTATCATGTGTATCAGTTAAAATCTCTAATATGAGGATGGTCTGATCTCAGTGACCATCACTACTATGGAGTGAGTCATCTTAGGCTCTCTATACAGAATGATTGCATAAAATAAGGAAAACACATAAAATTCTTTGATATCAGTTCAGCCCTGTTTCTGCCTATTGTACCACACCTAGGAAACAAGCTGATAAAGAAGACACAACACTATCATTAGGGTAGAAAAAAAACTGGAGTAATCACTGTGGATGGTCCAGCTTTTGAACAGGACTGAAATTTGCTAAGTTTATAATAGGATGCAGACCCTGTGCTAAATACTCTGTGTAATTGTTTAATGACAACACATGCAAGAGGTGAATGTCATTATGATCCCACTCACCAGGGGAAGAACTGATTTAGGGAGGTTTTCCTGTTTATCTATGGTCACACACCTGGCTCCTTAAATCCAGGTGGACCAACTCTAAAGTCCTGGCATTCTCAAGACGCGAAACAGTGATTCAGGCTAGTATAGAGTGAGCAATGGAAAGCTCCTCCAATTCCTGTCTAAAATAAACAGTGCAACAACAATATCCTCTGAGGCACAGATACATGAAAAGAGTTTGAAAATCCCTGTGTGCCACCAAGATCAACCTGATGGTACCTCTCCTCTCCTCTACTTGATACCCCGGACCCTACAGGAGGGATGTTCTGCATTTGTAGATTCTTTTCTCCTTAAAGATTTCCCCAGTGCTCATTTTGCACCTGACTGCAATCTGCAAAACTTGTAGTACAAGTTTTTTGCTTCAGGAATACTAGATATTAGACCCTAGAATAGACAAAATAAGCTATCTATTTAGATCCTTCTTCTTTCATTTGTGAATATAAAAAAATAATTTCACACAGGCCTGTAAAATAAAGAATCATAAACAGACCATAATGTCTTGTACAGAAAGAATGCTAAGTACTTGTCTCTGCTATTTAATTTGGCTGTATCTATCATAAGCAACTGTAAGATTAGCATAAGAAAAAATGGGCAACTAAACATTGCAAATAATTTCTGCCTTATGACTTACTACGAAGTAAGTATTGGTAAGGAATTTCATGTTGCCAAAAGATGCAGTATAAGTTTGAACCAGTATTAACATAAAATAAATCTTAGAGGATGCCAATTTTTTGCTGACATTATATCACATTAGTAAGATTAGTTAATTCAATTTATAGAAAATCTATGACATCTTAATAAAATGTATCTCAGAAAGTGAGGAACAGGAGATTACTAAATATAAAATATCATTATCAAGAAAAAATTGTTTTAGCATATTGTCACTAATATGCTAAAACATATTAGAATTTTAGCAGATTAGACTGCTATCTCCCTCTCTAATGGACACTAGTACTTTGTGCTGGTAATGGAAGAAAACACACATAGCATGTCATTTAAAGAATAATATTTTGAATAACATCTGGAAAATTTTTTAAAATATTTATAATATTTTCCATCAGTCAGTGAAATATTTTCAACCTTGTCTCTTGGATTATGTTTATTTTAAAAACCCAAAGTAAACATGCATGTATGTGAACGTGTGTGTAAAATCTTGTTACTACTAGTCTTTTTAGCTTGAGACACCAGGATGATCTAAAAACAGGAAAAATACATGTACGGGAAACTTTTCTAATTTAAAAGAAAATAATCTCCTATATCTAACTAACGATTCCTTTGATGAGCACAGATTATATACTGTGTGATTATTTCCTTCCACCATAAGTATGAAACCAGAGAGATTCAGTTCTTGACAATCATCTGGGGTTAGACATCAGTCCAGGGATGAGAAACACTGTACATAGGGTTTTCCACCATTTTTGTTATGTATGTATGTATGTAGGTAAGTATGTATGAGACAGAGTCTTGTTCTGTAGCCCAGGCTTGAGTGTTGTGGATGTGAAGATAGCTCACTACAGCCTCCAACCCTTGGTCTCAAGTGATCCTCCCACCTCAGTCTCCTGAGTAGCTGGGACAACAGGCATGCACCACCATGGCTGGCTGGTATTTTTGCTTCTACCAAATAATTCAACCAGAACTCTAAGCAAAGATCATTTTTTCAAAGATTTAATGACTCTCTAGGTAAACGTCTAAACAAATGCATTGAGGAATTAAATGAAAAGTAGGCAACAATTTACAGCATATGATGCTGGTGGGAATTTATTTTAGGAGCTGGAAGATCTCTTAGCTCAAGTTAGCTGGGTCAGCATTCTTGCACTCTGTCGCCATCTTGGCTAACTCGGTTATACAAGAGCTCACTCTTACTTTAGCTCCCACTCATTTGGAACTGTCTCTTTTCGGCACCTCCCCTTGCACACATTTTCTGCATACTTTGCCATGGACTTTGTTTCTCTTGCTTCTTTGCTCAGCTCCTGAAATCTACTACAAATATTGTATTTAGGGAACACTGCGTGCGCCAACTGGTTCTCTCTGTTGTACTCTCGCTAACACAAAATTTACCTTTTTCTTTTCCTGATAGCATCCAAATTCAGGTCTGTGTACTTCTTGAAAGCCTGCTCAACTGCACTTTGTTCCTGACTGACAGCCTTTCTGCATTGTGAGAAGAAACCATTTCCCTTGGTATATTATGGTTTCTAGCAGAAAGTCATAATGAGTAGGGTCACTCCTTTTCTCCTACCCTCAAAGAAAAGGAATAATCTCCCAAAAAATTCTTGCTTCTATGGTGCATTAATTTTTATATACTTTTAAATATTCTCTAATGGCAAAAGTGGGATATCAGAGATTATTAGCAGCTGGCAGAAGCACTTTCTTGGTCCTTTTAAAAGTTCACTTCTGAAACATGTAAGTATTTGAATTTAACCAGCACATTTGACAAAACTTTTCATTTTGAACTGACAAAACAGTGAAATGTGGACTCCATACTCTTTAATGGCTTTGCATTTTAATTTGTCTACCGTTCACCCAAAGCTGCTGGAATGATTTCCACCATGAGTGACACTTACATTTTATGATAAGCGACTCTATCCAGCCCTGTTCTGTTCAGCATTTTTATTAATGATTTGAATTACAATAACGAAAGAATGCTTACAATATTCTAGAAAACACAAGGAAACCCTGTCTTAAAGTTTACATTGATTACTGAGTCTACTAAAATAAATTTGTGAGATAGATTTATGTAAAATATTACAGCTGGTAGGTAATCAGCTATTTCTCCATTTTTGTTGATTTCCAAAATTTCACATCACATTTGAAAACCAATTCTTAGTGCTAACAGTTGTTGACCAATGAAATAAGTTATTCAAAGGGTATTTCTGAGAATGAGCTACAGCTCTGATGTCAGACTACTTCAGTCCAGATTCTGTACTCCATTCTCACCAGCTATATGACTTTAAGTTACTTAACTTCTCTGTGCCTTTAGTTATAATACTAGTATCTATCTTATGAGTATATAATTCCTGGGAGAAATAAATAATATAATGAATGCACATCATTTGAGCAATGCCTGGCAGATGGTATGAGCTCAATAAACCCCAGTGATTATTATTACCTTCTCTTACTATCTTTTCTAAATATCTTTGCAGCTGGATTATGTTTTCTTCTATATCCAGGCTTAAATTTTATCTTCAATAAATGTGTTGTGGTAAGAGAAATCCTCTGTTAACTGCAACTCCTTTTTAATTTTTATTTGCATGTAGGTTTATGTATTCACACAGTATTGAAGAATTAGGAAGTTTTCTTAAATTAGACAGCCCACACTTCATCACTGTGCGAAGAAATGAGCAATTCAAGGGAAAATTAGATTAAATCCTTAAATTAAATTCTAGATTTTAAAAAAATGCTAGTGTAAAATGTCCCCCCATGTCTTGCTATTAAGATCTAATATTCCCCCAAATGTGTAGTAATGGGGGTTGGAAAGATATCCCTTAGGCATTCTCATGAAAAGATTTGGACATACAGCTTAAGTAGACGGTGTGGTTAAGGCCTCTGCAACAACATGAAAATCACCTCCAACTTAATTCTCCTCATTCAAAGTTAATACAAGATTTCTTTTTAACGTAATAATTGGCGAACAACATTATTTGGCCTTGATATTCAGTAAACCTAAATGTACTTTGAGGGTTATCAAATCAGTGGGATCTTCAAAGCCAAAGAGAATAAGAAGATACAATTGCTTTATTTTTCTCATGTTTTCCTCTGTGACCTGCACGTTCAGATCTTATATACAAAGTGACTTTCGTGTTGGAAAGGTAATTTTTTAAAAATCATGATTTTGCCAGAAAGGACTGGGAATGAATGAAAGTTAATACAGTAAAAGAAAAAAATGAGCCAATATGTTCTATTTCCATTTCACTCACTTCTTATCCCTCATACGAGTGGAGAAAAATGGATATTTACATTGAATTTCCAAGAGTTTGACATGTTCTTACTAACTACATCTACAATAGAACAGTTTCAAAATTCTCTTATAAACATCTCTTTATGAGCATTTTCCTGAGAACAGAAGAGGTCTATTTTCAACTAGGTCTGTGAGCTCTGCCAGAGGGAGATGCTCTGCCTCTCAGAGGAAGCCTTCGAAGCAGCCTCCTCCCTGAGCACTCAGCGGTCACGAATTCACTCCTCTTTAATACATGAGCTGTGCTCCTGGACAACTTCACCAAAGATATGTGAAGGACTTTAAATATCTGAAGAACACTGAATACAAATATAACTACAAAATGATATCAATATTTTAGAAGCTTGCGTTTATTTCTCAAATAAACAAAACAAACAAAACCAAAACAGAGTCCTTTAAATGATGCACACATCACACCCCCTCCTCAGGTTGTCTCAGTGTTTCAACTCACCATCAAATGCTTTAAATATTATATACTGTCTCTAACTACTACACCATCATTCATTCCCCTATGTTACCACAAACTGAATCGTTATCTATCTGTGTATGATTCTCATCATTCTGCTATAACGTCTCGTGGGCAAAACAATGCGTCCCAATATCAGTGACTTTTTCCTCTTCTCCCTCCTTATTGTATTTGTCCTCCCAGCATCAAAACACTGTAGGTCACTGTTCCTTCCTTGGAACATCCCCTGCTCTCTGTCTCCCTCTTTCACCTCATTTTCCAAAATCCCCTCTTGTGGGTACCCCCAATACACACCTTTCCCTAAAGATGCTCCCTTTTCTTACCCGCACCTTGCTTCTCACTTTTATTTAAATCTTTTTAACAGTGTTCTACAGTTTCAAGATGTATGTAATACATCTGTCATTAGCCTCTTTTCTGAACTCTAAACAAGTATTTTAAACTGTGGATAAAACTTCTCTATTTGGTTAGACTTCAGTCCATTAAACTCAATATCTAACCCTCCAATCCTGTTCAGTGTTGTTCAGTGTATTTGTTCCCGTCTTAGTGCACAGGATCAACACTACAACCAGTTAGAAAACTACACATCACTGTTGACGATTAGTGTTCTCACCACTATGAAATATCTACAAATTCTTTAATTCAAATATCAAAGTAATTTTAATTCTGATCCCTTCTCAATATCTCCACCAGTGCTCTGATTCATTATCCCTCATTTGGTCTATTATAATAACTTCCTGATTAAGCTTACGATCTCAAGAACCTTAAGGACTGACAGTCTCCTTCTCAAGCAGGTCTTTCTTGCCTCCCAACACCATCCCTTACAAAACTTTATTGGAGTTTTCTTATTTGTACAAAATAAGATATTACACTATTAAATCCTCTTTTAGAATATACCACTAGAAAGGCCAGGTCACTCTGAATACCTTGAATTATATACTATTAACAGTTTTCACATATTTGTTATTAATATTTGTTATTGTTTGTTATTTGTTATTAATGATGCGATAGTGATAAGAAGTATCATCAAAACTTACTGTTTTGGATACTCAGATATCTAGTGATGACCCTTTGTCCCCTTACTCAACCTGGTGACTAAGCATAAAGTAGATGGATTATTATGCAGACAATTTTAGTTTCTGAGTAAAACCCACTTCCAAATTCCAGACACACTTTGCTAGTTTTAAGGAGAAATGACAGCCAGGATATTAAAGGTTGATCAACTCTGGTCAAACATGTGTTCGTGTGTTGTCCTCCTTCCCCGCCACCACCACATGCCACAGCCACCCAAGGGAAGAGGAGAGCTGACAGAGGGGGCTTTGAAAACCAGCCTTTGAGAAGGAGAATAAGAACCACATGGGAAGTCCCTTCTCACTCAAGATGGGCGGAAAGATGACTAAGGAAAGCACACTGGAATTAAGGGTAATTCTGTAAATAGGGGACTGAAAACATAATAACTTCTCCTCTAGGTTTTGCTATGAATGAATGCCAATGGAGCACAGAAACTGTCAAATAAGTAGAGCCCAAAATGAGGTGTGAAGAGAAGGGTAGATGGATGTAGGTGGGATCTTCATTATATTAGCCAAGTGAAAGAAACTGGAGAACCTCTTTGACGTCACAAAGTATGACCGAGGGTGGAAGCTCTGAAGGAAGACAAGAGCCAGTGTAAGGCAGAATGCTGCCAGTGACGTGCGCAGCCACCCTAACAACAAGAATCTCTGCACTGCTGGGGATTAGAGGAAAAGTGCCCAGTACCACGGACAGCACATATCATAGCAACATGGACAGCAGACATGACAGCACCGCGGACAGCAGAAATAATAGGGGACCTCCGGAGTGCACTGCTTTCTCCTATGGCCTGCCGTGTGTGGAGGAGTTGGGGGGGAGAGAGAGAATATTCTTTGTAGGCCGTTTGCTAAAGCTACCTATAAGTCCTACTGTGACACCAAGTGACCCAGACAGAACACAGTGGACAAGCACTGGTAAAGAATTTAAAATTTGAACTAACTGAGCTTATATCTTGAACCGGTTGAATTTTCTCTTGAAAAAAGACATGTTTTCGAAAGGAAGTAACTAAAATATTAGGGTCAAAAATACATTTTTTCTTATCCACGTGGAATTATCGAGAGTAAGTATAATGCTCTTGATAATTTAAAAAGCTATTTTAAGAACAGTGATATATCCTATTAAGCAAAAAGTTCCTTCTTATACACATGAACCCACTCACATTGACCTAGTGCTCAGGACCCCATGCTCCTCTACCTCACTGCATCCCCTTCCCTGCCTCTCACCTCCTGTTACAGGAGATCCAACTGGTTATCTGTTTCCCTTTCTGCTCATTTCTAGCACAAGGCTATTTTTCCCCTTTGTTCTCTTTGGAGAAGAAGTCTCCCTATCCCTCCTGCTGACTCTTACTGAGCCATTAATTAGATTCAGATTATCTATGGCTTCTTAAGGGAAACTCCTCAGACTAGCCCCAGGTTGAGTCATGCTTCCTCTCCATGCTCCACTAATACCCCAAGCACATTTCTATGGTCATACTTGCCAGACTTCATTAAAGCCTATAGATTCCATGTTGGCTTCCCTCAGTGCACTGAGCTCCTGAGGGCAACTGTAGTCTCCTATTTATCTTTGTGTCCATTGGACTGAGCATAATGCCTGACATATAATAAATAATCAATAAATACCAAATTCAACAAATGGACAGGAGTTATGTCTATTATCAAAAAGACAAAAAATTGCAAGTATCGGTAAGGATGTGGAGAAAAAGAACGCTTGTATACCATTGATGGAAATGTAAATTAGTACAGATATTATGGAAAATAGTATGGGGGTTCCTAAAAAAAATTAAAAAAAGAACTACCATATGATCCAGCAATCCCACTTCTGGGTATATATTTCAAAGGAAGTGAAATAAATATATCAAAGAGATGTCTGCACTTTTATGTTTATTGCAGCATTATTTGTAATAGCCAAGATATGGAATAAATTTAAATGTCCATCAACAGATGAATAAAGAAAATGTGATACACATAAAAAATGGAATACTATTCAGTCTTTATTATTTATTTATTTATTTTGAGATGGGGTCTTGCTCTGTTGCGTGGCCTAGAGTACAGTGGCATCATCATAGCTCACTGCACCCTCAAACTCCTGGGCTCATGCAATCCTCCCGCCTCAGCCTTCCAAGTACCTATGGCTACAGGCATGCACCACGATGCCAGACTTACGGCTTATGCTTTGTTTTTTTTAATTTTTTATAGAGACAGGGTCTCACTATGTTACCCAGGCTGGTCTCAAACTCCTAGCCTCAAGAGATCCTCCCACCTCAGCCTCCCAAAGTGCTGGGATTACAAGCATGAGCCACCATCCTGGGCCTCTATTCAGTCTTTTAAAAGGAGATCCTGTCATTTATGACAACATGGATGAAACTTGAGGACATTAGGCTAAGTGAAATAAGCCAGGCACAAAAAGACAAATACTGAATGATCTCACTTACATATGGAATCTAAAAAAATTGAACCCATAGAAACAGAGAGCAGAGTGGTGGTTGCAAGGGGCTGGAGGGCAAGGGGAGAAAACAGGGAGATTTTGGTTAAAGGATGCAAAGTTTCAGTTAGACAAGATGGATAAATTCTAGAAATCTATTGTGCAGCATGGTGACTATAGTTAATAATAATGTAATTTATACCTAAAAATTGCTAAAGATTAAGTCTTAAATGTTCTCAACATAAAAAATATGCTGATTAGCTTGATTTAATCATTCAACAATGTATACATGTACCAAAACATCACATTGTACACTATAAATACATACAAGTTTTCATTTATAATTTTAAAAATGCTTAGGAACAAATTTAACCAAGGAGGTAAAAGATCTGTACACTAAAAACTATTTAAAAATTGATGAATGAAATTGAAGAAGACACAAATGAATGAAAAGCTATCTCATGTTCAGGGACAAAAAAATCGATACTGTTAAAATTTCCATAACACAGATTTGATGCAATCTCTATCAAAATTCCAATGGCATATTCACAGAAATTTTTTTAAAAACTAAAATTCATGTGGAACCACAAGAGACCCCAAGTAGCCAAAGCAATCTGGATCAAGAAGAACAAAGCTGGAGACATCACACTATTTGACTTAAAATACAGTATAAAGCTACAGTAATCAAAACAGTATGGTACTAGCATAAATACAGACATAAGACTGATGAAAGAATAGAGAGTCCAGAAATAAATCCATGCATTTATGGTCCATTGGTCTTCAACAAACATGCCACGATGGGAAAGGATAGTCTCTTTTAAGTGGTGAAACAACTGAATATCCACATGCAAAAATGTGAAATTGGACCATTATCTCACACGATATACAAAACCAACTCAAAATGGATTAAAGACTTAAATGTAAGACGTGAAAATGTAAAACGACTAGACGAAAACATAGGGGGAAAGCTCCATGACCACTGGTCTGGGCAATGATTTTTTGGATATGACCCCAAAGCACAGGCAACAAAAGCAAAGTTAGGTAAGCGGGATCACATCAAACTAAAAGGCTTCTGTATAGCAAAGGAAACAATCAACAGAGTAAGAGACAACCTATACAATGGAAGAAAATATTTGCAAATCATATATCTAATAAAGGATTAATATCCAAAATATATAAAGAGCTCCAACAGCTCAATAGAAAGAAAACAAACAGATTTTTTAAATAGGCAAAGGATCAGAATAGATAGTCCTCAAAAGAACACAAACAAATGGCCAAGAGATATATGAAAAATTGCTCAATATCACTAATCATCAGGGAAATGCAAATTAAAGCCACAATGAGATAACACCTCACACCTGTTAGAATGGCTATTACAAAAAAGACAAAAGAAAACAAGTGTGGGATGTGTCACCTTGTTCACTATATTTTATCTGTAAACAAAATGAGATGATGTCATTACTATTATTACTAATCAAATTTACACACTGATATTCCTATGGAAGTACGCTTCTGGTGGGAAAGAAAATTGGTACAGCCATTATGGAAGACAGCATGGACGTTCCTCACACAAATAAAAATATAACTACCCTATGATCCAGCAATCCCACTTCTGGGTACGTATCCAAAGGAAATGAATTCAGTATGTCAAAGAGACACTTGTACTCCCTTGTTCATTGCAGCATTATTCACAACAGCCAAGGCATGAAAACACTCTAAATGTCCATGGGTGGATGAGTGGATAAAGAAATTGTAATATACACATATGATGGCACATTATTCAGCCTTAAAAAAGAAGAAAATTCTGTCATTTGCAACAACATGGATGAGCCCAGAGGACATTATGCTAAGTGAAATAAGCCAGGCACAGAAAGACAAATACTGCATGATCTCACTTATATGTGGAATCTGAAAAACGTGAACTCATGGAGGCAGAGTAGAATGGTGGTTGCCAGGGTCTGGAGGTTGGAGGAAAGGGGAAGGTGTTTGTCATAGTGTCCCAAGTTTCAGTTATGCAGGATAAATAAGTTCTGGAGACCTAATGTACAGCACAGTGACTACAGATAATAATACTGTATTGTATACATGCAATAAGAGAGTAAGAAAGTAGATCTTAAATGTTCTCATTACGCACACACAGAAAGGTAACTATGCAAGGTGATGGATATGTTAAGTAGTTTGATTGTGGTAATTATTTCACAATGTATGTATATCAAAACATCAGTTTGCACACTTTAAATATATACAATTTTTATGTGTCAATTATACCTCAATAAATCTGGAAAATATTTTTTAAAATAGAAGGATGAATGAATAAAGATTTAATTTTAGTATCCTGGTATAAGTAAACTAAAACTCATCATCAATGGGATTATGTTTATCAAACACAAAATACCTTTCTTGGACCTCAAAAATTGTCCGCCATAATCTTATTAATATATAATTCTATCTTTTTTACTATTACTATATTAATATATAATTTCTTTTTTACTATTACTACTAATCAAATTTACACATTGATATTCCTATGGAGTGGTTTACTAACACATCATGTCATTTTGTTTACAGATAAAATATAGTGAACAAGGCGACACATCCCATTTCTGAGAAGGTTTGATAAATCTTAGTGTACTCAGAGCAGAGTTAACACTATAAAAGACTACTGGAGGTGAAATAATAGATGCAAATTAAGGGCAAATTCAATTTCTATTCAACTAGGCACTGAATTTCAACAATATGTACTGTTATGTCAACTTAGATGCTATCAGAAAAAGAAGAGTGATTTTCAAAGTTTAGTGTTATTACTGGGGGGAAAAGCAACTTTTTTTTAAATTCAGTATGGAAACTTAGGACAAAGTATCCCCATTTACCTCAACAATTTTAGTGAATGGGTCTGTGTTTCAGACTATTTCATAAAGGCAAACAGCAATGTGGATTATGTTCAAAACAAAAAGGATAAGAGAGGCACAGACAATCTTCCTCATCACTGAGGCTCATGACTAGGACAGGATGCTGGTAACTCACTAAAAATTCTAACAGGGCTCATTTTTAAGGGACCTCAAATATTTTCCCAATTGCAAATATAATGAAAAACATGAAAAAGAGCAGAGGAAAATAGATATTGATTGTAGTCATAAGATTAAATTCCACCTCTAAATAAATGTCTTCTTTTTCCCCTTACTATGTCTTACATAAGTTGTTTTCTCAGGCAGCAAAGAAAAAGGTCAATTTGGTCAATTCAGCATCAGAGTGTTGATATTCATAAAGGCAAATGTGTTGGTGCCTTAATTGTGTAGGCAATTGCCTCAAATACCATATCTATATTTGCCAAGACATTTGAACAGAGCTTGTGTATCTCAAACTGAAGCTGCAGGTCATTTGTACCCAGTCTACTGCAGAACCTGAGCAGGCACCAGGAGCCAGACAGAACTGAGAATATTTCATTATCAAGAAGGAAGAAGGGAAGATAGAGCACTGTAGTCAGCATGACTCAGAGACGAGTCTGTTTCATACTTAGTGTCGAGGCTTATAAATGCTAGATTGAGTTGTTTTCCCAAATTATTTTCCTAATCATTTAAACAGTGCTGTCTTATCATAAATCATGTTTTCTTAGAACATATGGCCTTTTGAGGATTTCCCTTTTAAGTTAGATAAATATATTATTTTGTAGCAACAAACTCTAGATTATGATTATATCCTATAAAAGGAGAATAGACTTTAGAAAAAAACAGAATGAAAAAGAAAGGATTGATTGGGTATAAAATTCACAGTGACTACATACATAGTGACTTGAACATGTTCTTTAAATATAATCATGGTATAATTTGTTTCTTAATGAAGTAATAGAGGAAAGCACTGATAAAAGGATAAAGGGTAAGATGAGAGAGGGAATATTGTTTGGGTTTTATATACATAATCAAACAGACAGATCTCCCCTATGCTCGAGAGAACTGCAGCTCTGTCACAGAATCAAGTACAAAATCACCAAAAGAACACTCTGACTTCTTTTATTTTTCTACTTGCAAAAACTGACTGATTTGTTTAATTTCAGCAAAGCAATGGTTCTTAAAGTTTGTATCCCTCTTTTGTAAAGAGGTAAAGCAATAGAACATAACACATTAAACCAACTGGAATGAATCACAAACTGCACAGATACTGTTAAAAATGAAAAAGAAGTCTCGACACAGTGGTATGTGCCTTTAATCCCAGCTACTCAGGAGACTGCGGTGGGAGGATCAGGAGATTCCTGAAGTTCAAGGCCAGCCTGGGCAATATCGTGAGACCTGTCTCCAAAAAAAAAGAAAAAAGAAAAGAAAAAGTATTGTATCCAAGGGAAGAAGAGAGAAGCTGAATAATCAAGTACAGCTATACTGGCAAGCTTCAGCACAGTTATAAAGACAACTTTCTTTTATCTGGCTAAAAACAAAATAAAAATCTCAAGGACTGTATTTTAAAAAGGCGTATGTACTTTTTAGTTGTACAGAAGTTCTTATGAAACATGAGTCAGTCTACTTTTTTAAAAAAACTTTATTTGAAAAAGTTTTATTAATAAAAAAATCAAATAGAAAATTTCAAAAAATAAAAATCATCCCAAAATCTCAGTACCCAGGTATCTTTACTGTTGTCAGTGATATATATATATATATATACATACACACTATGTAAGTACATTTTTAAAGAAAATATCATAGTAATGTACTACAAGAAATGATTTGCAACTAATTTTTTCACTTAATACTATATAATGGCCTTATTTTAAAATCAATACACATAGATCTATCTGCTTTTTTTCAAGCTACTTTTATCAATAGTAATTTATTTAACTACTGCCCTTTAATGGAACACTTAGATGAGTTCAACATATTGCTATCACTAACAATATGCTAATAGACATCTTATACGCTCACATTATATGTGCATTTTAAATTTTGAGAAATTGTTAAATCAGCAACATGTTTGAGAGTATTTATTTCCCACATTTTGTCATTGCTGAGAACCTTTAATTACTTTAATCTTTGCAAATTTGATGGGCAAAAATAATGTCATGATTTTTATCAACATTTATTATTAGGGACAACAATGATCTTTTCAGATAATTTTAGGGATCCCTTTGACAAATTTTCTATTGATCTGGTTATCATTTTCCTTATTTTGTAAGGGCTTTTTTGTGTGCTATAGATTTACATATTATAGATCATTTACAAAGTGCATAAAACTCTATGAGGAAAGGTACTGTTAGGGACTGAATGAATGTGTCCCCCCTAAATTCATACACTGAAGCCCTAACCCCAAGTGTGGCTGTGTTTGGAGTAAGGAAGTAATTATAGTTAAATGAGGTCATATGGGTGGGGCTCTGATCTGATAGAATTAGTGTCCTTATAAGAATAGACACCAGAGAGCTCTTTCTCTCTCTCCACATGTGTGCATGAAAGAAAGACCATGTGAGAACATAGTGTAACGGAGAACATCTGCAAGCCAGGAAGATAGCTTTCACAGGAGACCAACTCTGCCAGAATCCTGACCTCAGATTTCTAGCCTCCAGAACCACAATAAAATAAATTTCTGTTGTTTAAGCCACCCAGTCTATGGTACTTTGTTATGGCAGCTGGAGCCAACTAAGACAGGTACCATTTATGTCCCCACTCTACAGCTGATAAAAGTGAAAGCCAAAAAGTTTAAATAAATACTTCCTCAAAGTCACCCAGTAGTAAGTATTGGATGCAAGATCCCAACCCAGAGTTTCTGATGACAGAAGACATTTCTATCACATAAAGTTTCAGTTTATTATTTCAGACCACTGAGATCTTTGTGGATCATAATTCAGTCCATTTTTGCTTTTTTCATAAAATTAGTGAGTGTATTCATTCTTTGTTGCATATCACACTACCACAAATTTAGAAGCCTAAAACTAAACTTCTTTATTATCTGATAGTTTCTGTAGGTCAAAAGTTCAGTCACAGCTTACCTGGGTTACCTGCTTCAGGGTCAGACCAGGCTATAATTCAGTTGTCATCCAGGGCCATGGTCTCATCAGAGGCTCAAATGGGGAAATATCTACTTCCAAGCACTCTCAGGATGTTGTCATAATTCATCTCCTTGCAGTTTTAGTACTGGAATTTCTATTTTCTTTCTTTGTTGTTGTCACTGCTTAAATATTTATTTTTTCTGGTTTTACTGAAGTATAATTGAAAAATACAATTGTATATATATCTAAAGTATACAACATGATGCTTTGATATATATATATATCAAATGATTACATATCAAGTAATCATATATATGATTTCATATACATATATACATATATATGATTACACATATGTATAAATGATCACCATAATCAAGTAATTAATAGTTAACATATCCACCACTTTACATAGTTATATGTGCGTGGGGGGTAAGAACAATTAAGATCTATTCTCTTAGCAATGTCAAGTATACAGTATAGTACTACTAACTATAGTCACTGCGCCATACATTAGATCCCAGAACTTACGCATCTTATAACTGGAACTTTGTACTCTTTGGCCAACATTTTCCCATTTCCCCGACTCCCTGGCAACCATTATTCTACTCTCTCTTTCTACGAGTTTGACTTTTTTAGATTCCACATATAAGAGAGATCATACAGCATTTGTTTTTCTGTTTGACTTATTTCCCTGAGCATAATGCCCTCAAGGTTCATCCACCTTGCCACAAGTGATAGGATATCCTTCCTTTAATGGCTGAATAATATTCCATTGTGTGTGTACATGTGTATGTGTATCATATTTTCTTTATCCACTCACTCAATGACACTTCAGTCACTTAAGTTGTTTCCGTGTCTTGGCTATTGTGAATAATGCTGCAATGAACATGGGAGCACAGCTATCTACTTGAGATGCTCATTTTGTTTCTTTTGGGTATACACCCAGAAGTGAGACTGCTGGATCATATGGTAATTCTATTTTTAACTTTTTGAGGAACCTCCATACTGTTTAACATAATGGCTATACCTATTTACATTCCCACCAACAGTGCATAAGGGTTCCCTTTTCTCCGGATCCTACCCAAAGCAATGTATACATTCAATGCAATCTGTTTTCTTTCTGTCAACCAAGGGTCATTCTCAGCTTCTGGAGGCCACCATGGTTCCTTGTTACACAGCCCTATCCACAGACTCTATTACAATGTGGCCACTTAATTCTTCAAAACCAGTGATGGACAGTTCCTCTCCCCAGAGAATGCTCACTTCCTCCTTCGAAGGCCTTCATCTGATTAAGTCAGGCCCACCCAAGTCACAGGTTCCATCCACATTCAAGGGGATGATTATACAGTGCGTGAACATGATGGGGCAGGAATCACAGGCACTGTCCCAGAGTCTTTCAACCACAGTGAATAATTTGTGTTGGTCCTTAACTCTAAATTCCATGTTCTTTTCCACTAAGTTTTGACAATCTCTACTGGGGAATTTTAGAGTCAGAGGAGATGTTGGTCAGCCAGGGGTTGTGGGGGAAGAATAGAAATGGTACAGGGAGAGGAAAGGATAGGCAATTGGAGAAGGCGGGACATAGCCATGCAGCAGTGAGTAGAAGAGGCACGTCGGAGCAACGATTTTATGTGAAGGAAAACAAGGAGATACGTTTTAGTTCCATCTTGTCCCATATCCAACCTGTCTTACTATGTGAGAAAATTACACATTTTCCTCAATTTAATTTTCCCTCTATGTCAACGAGGCACCCAGTTTTTCTTGACAATGACAGCACCCTCACGGTGTCACTTACTCATCCTTTGTGCGTCCACTGAAATGACGAATTGCACTCTCCCACATCAATTTGTTTCTTCCTCCCTTACAATTTGAAGAATACACCTCATAATTATAACTCAGAGTTCAGCTGGGTCTTCTGTGTCCCTTAAGATAAGTGCATGACCCTAAAAACACATCCTGGGGTAGAAGAGAACATTCTCAGATGTCTGCACAGACACTAAGGGCTCCTTTCTTGGATCCCCACTGCCTGAAGTCTTCTTTGAGCTTTTCTGAATCCTATTTTCTATCACATCCCCCTCTGCCAGTATCCCTCCACACATCATTCTGAGCTTACTAAATCCGAGGATGTTTTTACATGACAGAAATGTACACCATTTGATTTTAAACATGAAGAACCTCTTAAAATTTTGGCTAGCTTCCCAGCACCACCACCAGCCCTCACACAACATAATCTCACTGGGTCCTTTTTCTCCGTGTCTCTCTCACTTATATTTTTTCTTTCCAATCAGAAAGAAAAGGTGAAAATAATAAAAAGTAATCTGATTTTCTCATACACAGTGGCTCCCAATGTGATCTGGAGTGTTGTGGATACTCATGTCCTGGTGATTGTACCTCCAAGCTCAAGCTGCTGATCATGCTATTTTCCCTAAAATATTCCCTTCCTTAAATGGAAATCTCATGCTTGCTGTCAAGATAATACAAGCAACACATTGGTGGCATGTTTATATTCTTCCTAGATTGGGGGTCCTGTAGGATGCTTACTTGATTTGTCTTATTCATCTTAGTAACACGCAGCCCCCAGCCTTGAATCTCACAGCCTTCTATATGCAGGTACTGTTGTACTGAGAACTGGATATATTGAAACTTAGCAAGTTCACATAAAAAAAAATACTGTATGAGGATAACTGTGTTTCTTGTTAATTTGCAGGAATTTATACTTCCTTCTATGTTTGCAGGACTTCAGAAACATGGAACTTCAAAACTGTACCATAAAATACAGCCTCAGATTATACCATATCTCACATTTCCAGACGTACCATCCTCAATACACCATATTTTATATGACACGCAACCACGTCTCAGAACACACCACCCACACACCACATTTACCACTCCTTCTGCATTATATACCACACCAAAAACCACACCCCATAGCGCACACACACACACACTTACCGTCCCCATCACACAATACTGCACCACAGTGCACAACACACACTATACCATACCTCACCACACACCCCACACCTACTATCCCCAATAGCAAAGGGTCGTATTGTGTCAACCACACAACACAACATGCTATACAATGCCATTTCCAAAATATCACGCACGACATCACACCACACCACATAGCACACCATGCCACACTTACCATCACAACACACCACACCAAACATACAAATGCAAATTATGTGTCAATCCTGAGTGAAAACAGGGAATGTTGATATTTAAAGATGACTCAATCTTCTATTGTTTCATAGCCACAGAATACTAACCTACATAAAAATTATTATGGACTTCAGGGAGAAAGACTTATGTCCATACTTACAAAATACATTAATACTTATAAGGAAAATGGTAGTTATTGTAGGTAAACCAGAAAACTGGGATGGGAGAAGGAAAGTAAAGTTGAGGCCTGATAATCTGCGGGTAATCCAGAGTGACTTTTAAGATCATGTGTTAGTCTGGCCCCAAACCACTCTTCTCTGACCAGATAGCATTTGTCACAGAATTGTAAATGCTAGTTTGTCTGTCTTGTTTCCCAGCCTACTTAATGAGGACACAAATCAACTCTTCTGCTTCTGTTTGCTCAGAACATTACCCAGCACCTGGCACACAGTAGGCATTCAAACAATTTGTATTGAATCACTCCCTTGAACAGGGAGATTAACTTGCTTTTACAGAAGTTATAAAAATGTACTTTCAAGATATGCCTACTCTAAGGAAGTCTATAATATTAAATAATATTGTTAGGGGACTTTTCAAGCCCTTGCTCCCTCATTCATTTTTATCCCCTTTCAAATTTCATGGGAAATTTTAGGGCACTCCATTTCAAACACAGTTGTGTAACAGATTTCAAATTAAATAAAAGTAGATTTCCCTGTGATTTAAAAGTGGAGTTAAGTTTCTAATCAATTATGCTTATATTTCGCTTGACTTGTCCTTCACAGCATAGAATTTCTAATGGTGTATAAAGTTGGGAAAACCAAAAACAGTCTCTCTACCATATGCTATCATTTTCTTTAATTACAGTCCTATTTGGTTTCTTAATGAAGTAAAAATAAAATCCAATATATAAATGTTATGACATTTAGGGATATCTAATTCATGTTCTCATCCTGTGATTGATTTTCCTTGATGAAGAATTAGAGCAGGTTAAGGCCTTTAAAACCCAATATATTCTAAGCCTCTCAACACATCAGCTTTCAAATAATTGTATTTTATTTTTTTCAAAGCCATTCAAGTACAGCATTTTATAGCTCCTGGGAGGCCATCTCTCTGAACATAGGTATCTTCATGAAAATGCAATCAATGTAATTCATCACGCACTTGAATTTGAGAAGGATCAGTCCAAACTGTACATTAGCTCTAAAGACAACCACACTGATTCTTATTTATCATGAAAATATTTTTTCTATCACCTCATTGTGTTCATCCTTATGAATTAGCTAATGGAAAATGAGATAGTATATACTACAAATAAAAATATCTCTAGTAAATCCTAAGATTTGACACTTACATTGCCTAACATTAAATGGCGATAGTAACTATTTTAGCTTGAACGATCATATATTAGAATATATAAGAAAGGGGCAGAACAAGATGGCAGAATAGGACTCCTCAGTGATTACCCACCAGCAGAAACATGAATTTTAACAACTATCTATGCACAAAAATTCCTTCACAAAAGCTAAGGGAACCAGGTGGGAGGTCACAGTGCCTGGGTGTAACACACAAATAAGAAAAGATGCATTGGAGAGGGTAGGAAGGACAGTCTTACGTTACCTATATTACCTTGTCTACAAGCCAAGGCAGCACAGTGTGGAGAGACATACCCTCTGCTTGAGGGAAAGAGAGGGTGGTGAGCACAGGACTTTGCCTTGGCCCCCAACACCAGGCCCGCTAAAGTAAAACTCAGCACCAGGCAGGCCGTCATGGCCCTAGACGACAGGTTAGTACCAGTGAACCAAGCGTCCAGATTTTCTCCAGTGCCAGGCTGGACCCTTCAACACCAGGCTTCAGGTCTGCACAGCTGACTCAGTCTCAGTCTACACCACTGTCAGGCTGACTTCAGTGGTCCCAGCCTCTAAACAGTCCTCAGTGGCAAGCCCGTCCCTGTGGTCCTGGGCTTCAGGCTGGCCCCAGTGGCCCCAGGCTTCAGGTGCACTCCAGCACAAGGCTGCCCCTGAAGACACGAGCTTTTGACCAGCCTCCAGAAATACCAGCTCCCAGCCCACACCATCAGACCCAATCAACAGGTCTGCCCAAGTGGATCCAGGCTCCAGGCCCACCCACCTGCTGATCCAGGCACCAGGCCAGCCAGCCCAAGGATTCCAGTAGCAAGTCTGTGCATGGACCATGGCAGATGGCCTACCAAAATCTCTGGACAGGCTCAAAATTGAAGGGCTTTCCCAGACAAAGCAAGTCTTCAAAGACTGGAATTAGTACCTACTTCTTTATATGTGCTGACATTGGCCCATAGCCACAGGATCAATAATAATCAGGGAAGAATGACATCAGCAGACAAAATAAAGTGCCAGTAACCAACCCCAAAGAAATGGAGATATATGAATTGCCTGACAAAGAATTTAAAATAACTGTTTTAAGGAAGCACAGGGAATATTAGAATATATAGAATATAAAGAAACAATTCAACAAAATGTGGGAAGTAATAAATGACCAGCACAAAAAACTTAACAGGGATATTGAAATAAAAAAAATCAAACAGAAAATCTGGAGATGAAATATACAATAAACATAATTTTTAAAAATGCAATAGTAAGCATCAAAAAGCAGAATTGATAAAGCACAAGAAAGAATCTGTGAACTAAAAAACAGGTTATTTGAAGGCATACAACCAGAAGAAAAAAAAGGAAAGGGAATTAAGAAGCTTATAGGATTTGGGGGACAGCATCAAAAGGGCAAATATTCAGTCACAGGAGTTCAAGAAAGAAAAGAGAAACAAAGGTGTAGAAAGTTACCTTTAAAAAAAATCAGAAAACTTCCCAACCTGGAGAAAAATTATCAATATCCAGGTAGAGGAAGGTCAAAGGTCTCCAATTAGATTCAATCCAAACAAGGCTACACCAAGACATATTATAATCAAACTGTCCAGAATCAAAGACAAAAAGAGTTTCCAAAGCAGCAAGAGAAAAGAAGCAACATATAAGGGAGTGTCAATACAGCCAGCAATAGATTTCTCAGCAGAAACCTGACAGGTCAGAGAAAGTGGAATGGTATATTCAAAGTGCTGAAGGAAAAACTGCCAACTAAGAATACTGCACCTGCCAAAGCTTCCTTCAGAAACGAAGAAGATATAAAGACTTTCCCAGATGAATAAAAGCTCAGAGAGTTCATCACCACAAAATTTGTCTTACAAGAAATGCTAAAGGGAGTTTTTCAAGCTGAAAGAAAGATGCTAATTAGTACCATAAAAACATATAAAAGTATAAGACTCACTGGTAAAAATAATTACACACTCAAATACAGAATACTCTAATACTGTAATGGTGGTGTGTAATTACTTATAACTTTAGTATGAAGGTTAAAATAAAAAACTATTAAAATCATTGGCCAGATGTGGTGGCTCATGCTTGTAATCCCAGCACTTTGGGAGACCAAGGGGGATTACTTGAGTCCAGGAGTTTGAGGATGGCCTGCGCAACATAGCAAGAACCAATCTCTACAAAAAAAATGTTAGCTCACACCTGTGGTCCCAACTACTTTGGAGGCTGAGGCAGGAAGATTGCTTGAGCCCATGAGTTCAAGGCTGTAGTGAGCTATGATGGGGTCACTGCACCCCAGCCTGGGTGACAGAGTGAGACCCTGTATCTAAAAAAGAATCATTATAACTGCAGTAATTTGTTAAGGGATATGCAATATAAAAAGATATAAATTGTGACATCAAAAAAATGTGTGGGGGGTGATAGAGTAAAAATGTAGAGTTTTTTATGCAATCAAAGTTATCAGTTTAAAATAACCAGTTAACTGTAAGATTTTGTTTTGTTTTGTTTTGTTTTGTTTTATTTATTTATTTCAGAATATTACAGGGGTACAGACGTTTAGGTTACATGTATTGCCTTTACTCTGCCTGAGTCAGAGCTACAAGCATGCCCATCTCCCAGAGAGTGTGCTCTGCACCCCTTAGGTGTGAAGTTACCCATCCCCTCCTACCCCCTCCCACCTGCCCGACACCCCATGTGGAGTACTACTCAACCACAAAAAACAACAGTGAACTAACACCTCTTCTATTATCCTGGATGGAACTGGAGCTCAATCTTCTAAGCGAAGTATCTCAAGAGTGGAAAAACAAGCACCACATGTACTCACCATCAAATTGATAGTAACTGATCAACTTTTATGTGCACATATGGAAGTTAACTCTAAGATGTTTTATGTAAGCCTCATGTTAACCACAAAGAAAAAACCTATAGCAGATACATAAAAGATAAAAAGTACAGAATCAAGGTATACTCTTAAAGAAATCACCGAATCACAAAAATAGCAAAAGAGTAAGAAAGGAACAAAGGATCTATTAAAAAAAAACTGAGAACAATTAACAAAATGGCAGTAGTGAGCCCTCAACTATTAATAATTGCCTTGAATGTAAATGGATTAAATCCTCCAATTAAAAGATGAGTGGCCCAAAGGATTGACAAAGAAGACCCAAGTATATGCTACCTGCAAGAAACTCACTTCACCTGTAGAGACACACATAGACTGAAAGTAAAAGGATAGAAAAGCTATTCTACGCAAATGGGAAGCAAAAGGGGGCAGGTGTAGTTACACCTGTGTCAGATAAAATGGATTTAAGATCAAAACTGTAAAAGAGACAAAGAAAGTCATTATATATAATATTAAAGGAGTCAATTCATCGAGAAGATATAACAATTATAAATATATGTACACCCAACATCAGAGCACCTAAATATATAAAGAAAATATTAATAGATCTGATGGGAGAGATGAATTGTAATACAGTAATAGTAGAGAACCTAAATACCCCACTTTTGGCAATGGACAGATCACCCAGACAAAATGAATAAGAACACATCTACTTAAACCACACTGTAAACCAAATGGTCCTAATAGACATATACAGAACATTCCATCCAACAGCAGCAGAATACACATTTTTCTCAAGGACACATGGAACACTCTTCAGGATAGATCATATTTTAGGCCATAAAACAAGCCTTAACAAATTTAACAAGATTGAAATCATATCAAATATCCTTTCTGACCACAATAGTATGGCACTAGAAATCAATAACAGTAGAAGTTTTAGAAAATTTACAAATATGTGGAAATCAAACAATATGCTCCTAAACAACCAATGGGTCAAAGAAGAAATTAAAAGGGAAACTTGAAAATATCCTAAGACAGACAAAAATGGAAATGCAACATACCAAAACTTATGGGATACAAAAAAGCACTTCTAAGAGGGAAGTTTATAGTGATAAATGCCTACATTGAGGGGAAAAAACTCAAATAAACAACCTAACTTTACACCACAAGGAACTAGAAAAAGAAGAACAAACCAAGCCCCAAATTAGTAAAAGGAGTTAATATTCAAAATATATAAGGAACTCAAACAACTCAACAGGAAGAAAACTAATAACTTGATTTTAAAATGGCAAAGGATCTGAACAGACATTTCTCAAAAGAAGACATATAAATGGCCAGCAGATATATGAAAAATTCTAAACATCACTAATCATCAGAAAAATGCAAACCAAAACCACAACAAGCTATCACCTCACATCTGTTAGAATGGTTGGGATCAAAAAGATGAAAGTAACAAGTGTTGGAAAGGATATGGAGAAAAGGGAACACTTGCACACTGTTGGTGGGAATGTAAATTAGTGCAGCCATTATGGAAAACAGAAGGGAAGTTCCTTTAAAAAATTAAAAATAGAGTTACCATTTGACCCAGCAATCTCACTACTGGGTATACATCTGAAAGAATTAAAATCAGTATGCCAAAGAGATATCTGCATTCCCATGTTCATTGCAGAATTACTCACAATAATTAATATATAGAATCAACCTAAGTATCCATCAACAGATGACTGGATAAAGAAAATGTAGCATATATACACAATGGAATACTATTTATCCATAAAAAGAAGTAAATCCTTTCTGTCGCAACAATATGAATGAACCTGGAGGACATTATGTTAAGTGAAATAAGCCAGGCACAGAAAGACAAATACCACATGGTCTCATTTATATGTGAGATCTACAAAAGTCAAACTCATAAAAACAGAGAGCAAAATGCTGGTTATCAGAGGCTGGGTAGTAGGAGGACTGGGTATATTTTGGTTATAGGACACCAAATTTCAGTTAAATAGGAGGAATAAGTTCAAGAAATCTATTGTACATCATGGAGACTACAGTTACTAACAATATATTGTATACTTAAAAATTGCTAACGGAGTAGGTTTTAAGTGTTCTCACAACAAAAAAAATGGTAAATATGTGAAGTAAGATGTATGCTAAATAGCTTCATTTAGCCATTCTACAATGTATATCAAAACACCGTATTTTACAACATAAATTTACAATTTTTACTTGTCAATTAAAAAATAAATTTTAGAAAGTCAACGGAGGCAAAAGTTCAGTTTTTGAAAAGATTAGCAAAATTGACAAATCTTTTCCAAGAATGACTAATAAAAACAGAGGAAGCACAGAAATTACCAAAGTTGGTAATGAAAGTGGATACTTCACCAATTACTCTACAGAAACTTAAAGGATTATTAGGAAATATTATGAACAGCTTTATGGCAACTAATTAGGCAACTTAGATGAAATGACTAAACTTTAAGAAAGAAACAAATTACCAAAACTGACTCAGCAAGCAAAAGAAAATTTGAATATACCTATAACAAGTACAGAAATAAAATTAATAATTAAAAATCTTCCAACAAAGTACAGGACCAGATGGCTTCACTGTTAATCAAACATTTTAAAAAGAAATAATATCAATTCCTCATAAAATCTTTCAAAAATGGAGAAGGGAACACTTCCCTATTCATTTTATAAAGCCAGTATTACCCTGATACCAAAGGCACACAAAGAATATCACAAAACAGGAAACTACATACTGATATCCCTAAAAAGTATATATGCAAAATCCTTCAACAAAATAATAGCAAACTGAATCAGCAACATATAAAAAAGAATTGCACACTATGATCATGTGAAATTTATCCTAGAAATGAAGGTTTGGTTTAATATCTGAAAATCAATAACTATATTACACCATATTGAGTAAAGGCCAAAAACACATGATAATCTCAATAGATGCAGAAAACGCATTTGACAAAATCCAACAGCTATTTATGAGGAAAATTTTCAACAAACTAGGAATAGAAGGGAACTTCCTCAACCTACTAAAAGGAATCTAGAAGAAACCTGTAGCTGACACCATACTTAATCTTTAAGACTGAATCCCCCCAATACGAATGAGGCAAGGCTGGCCACTCCAATATCACTATACACACAAATCAACCCAAAATGGATAACAGCCTAAAATGAAAGAGCTAAAACTACAAAAGTTTTAAAATAAAACATAGGTGAAAATATCTATGATCTTAGTTATACAAAACTTTCTTAGATACAAAACCAAAAATGACATCCATAATTTTTTAAATGGATTAATTGACTTTACCAAAATTAAATACATCTGTGTTTTAAAAGACACCATTAAGAAAAAGACAACTCTCAGACTAGGAGAAATTATTTGCAAATCAAACATCTCATAAAAGACCATGTTAAGAAACTATAAAGAATTCTAAAAACTAAGAAATAAGACAACAACCTAATTTAAAATGGACAAAAGTATAGAATATACATTTACCAAAAAAAGATACATAAATATCTAATAAGCACATAAAACATAGTCAACATCATTAGTCATTAGGTAAGTGTTGTTATAATAATACCACAATGTGATACCACTTCACACCAACAAGAATGGCTGTAACAAAAAAAAGCAGATCATAACAAGTTTTACAAAGAATGTAGAGTAAATAGAATACTCACTTTTTTTGGTGGGAATTAAAATGATATTACCACTCTGTAATAGTTTGGTGGTTTCTTAAAATTTTAAATACAGATTTTCCATATAACCCATCCATTCCACTTCTAGGTATTTACTCAAGATAAATAAAAGCATATGTCCACCCAAAGATTTGTAACTGAATGTTTCTAGCAGCATTATTAACCATAATCAAAAAGTGGAAACAATCCACATGTCTATCTACTGATGAATAGATAAATAAAATGTGGTATATCCATGCAGTAAAATATTATTTAGCAATAACAATTAACTACGCATATGTGCAAAACACGAATGAACTTCAAAAATATTATGCTAAGTAAAAACGGCCAGACACAGAAGATTATACATTATATATTTCCACTTATAAGAAATGTCCAGAAAAGGAAAGTCTATAAAGAAAACAAGGTTCTTGTTTGCCTGGGGCTGGGAGTGAGGCTTCAGACTGATTCCAAATGGGTATGAGGAATCTTTTGAAAGAGATGGACATAATGACACTGTGGGGCTATTTGCAAAACTGAAGATTTATTAAAAATTATTATACACTTAAAATGGGTAAAATTTATGGTATATAAATTATATCAATAATTCTGTTTAAAAATTCATTCAAGGAGTGTTATATAGCTAGTAACTTACAAATCTAGGTATCTCTGTCTTCACAGCCTAAGCTACATTATGTGGTTTCCTTAAGTATACCAAGGCCCCTGAAGTGTATTTTTGTCATTGGACTACTTAGGGTGTGGTACACATGCTTAAAGACCAATTCCTGGCTCATAGCCAGAGGTGCAGTAATAATTAGCTATTGAATCAGACTACAGTGAAACTGCTATTATTAACATCGTCATAAGCCTATATTGAGAAACAATGCCAACGAAAGAAACAGTTTGCTGAGGTAAGGGTACTGATCCAAAGCACAACATAAGATTTTTGCAAACACACTTACAGCTATTAGAAGCAGTTTTTACTCAGGGATGCTAATAGACACCGTCAGGTTTTTTTAATCAATAGAAGTATCAATTAGACATACATTAAAGAATTTGCTGAAAGTTTTTCTTTGTCTTGGACATTAACCAGACAAACTCTGACCATTTTATTTCCAACTTATGCTGAAATATAAATTAGGTCTGATTGAATAACACTAAATTGTAAAGCATACTTTATAACTTTCAAAATCATATTTAGCCTTCTTAATACATCCCTAGAGCAAATTCTCTTCAGGACATGTTAAATTTATATGGCATTATATAATGGCTTGTGAATTGCGAGCAACACATATTAGTAATAGAGAAAAAAGTTAGACGTAATATTAAAATCGAGCTACATGAGATATGTTTATCCTATTTTCAGAAACTAGTATCATTTTTTTGTTCATTCAAAGGGTGCTGAAATTAGTTTAATGCTTATAAACCAACTGCCTATGTTTATTTGAAAACCTGTTCCTTAAACACAGAAATTCTTATAGGTCATATGCTTCTCAGTCTTTTGATTTTAATATTTTCCTTTATACCAACTCGTGTTTAACAATCAAGATAAAATAAACACAAAAAATGTAGAATACTTGATACTGAAATGTTAAATTGAATTAGAATTATTATACCACACTCAATAGAGTAGAATTAAAGTATAAATTAGTTTGGCCAAAGGTAAATAAAATTGTGTTTCTTATCTCAGAATAAGGTTATTTGAAATAAAAATGGTAAATATCCTTAGTAATACATATTTATACCAAGAAACGGATAAACTTCATATAAAATGTTACATAATTTATAAAATTTAGCAGATACCATATGATAGTGAAATGCATAGAAGAGTAAAATATATTAGATCCCTATCACATTGGAAGATGAGAATAATATGTCTGGATTCTAGAACTAGGACTTCATCTCCAAAATAATTTCTCTTGATCTGGTGTCTAAATGTTATATTATCTACAACAAGGATTTCACCTATCTTTATTTTCTCTTCTATGACTAAAGTGACATGATTTTTCAGAAAATTCTTATTTTAAAGTTCTTCGTGCAGACCTGAGTTAGATGTTATTAAAGTATTATATATAAAATATTAGACTATGAATAATATCTTCTCACTCATTTACTCTGGTTCTTGTTACAGGCAAATAGTAAAATTACTTTGATCTTATCTCTCAGTATTGGTCACCTGATTACATGCAATGGTTAATCGAATAGGTTTTGCTTTAACAAGGGGAACCATTTCCTTCTGCATGGCAAGGATCTATAATTTGTGTACAGATAAATCATGGAAGAATCTATTGGGGACATTTGTCAGACACTGGTAATAAAACCCTCATATGGTCTTATTGATCTTAGAAGTAAAGTGTCCTTGAGACATGCACTTAGACTAGGTAATACAAGTACACAGTAAAAGGGTGGCTCTTAAAATAAACAATCAAATAAATACCATGTAGTAGACAGATAGGTATAATCCTACGCATTCAGCATAGCTGATATTCTTGGTGCTGCCATTGCTCTGAATTGCAGTTACCACATCTATAAAATGGAGAGATTTACTGATATTCAAAGATTTCTTTAGGTTCAAGTTTTAATAATTCTTTTTCAAAAATCATTACATTTTAAGCACATAAAATTAAGTAGACATAAGTCAGAAGTTTGGTGAACAGTAATAGGTAGATGAGTTGATGAAAATTTTTATGGGTCACCAAATATCTTTACCTCACAGATTTAAGTATAAGAAATTAAAAATAAAATTATACCTTTGTACATTTGTTTAATAAATAATTTTTATAAAATTTATATTATATATAAAGAAAAATAAGAACTCTGGTTTTGATAATAGCCAACCTTACTCTGAGAACAACTTTCTAGTTGAAAACAATAAGAAAAACTTTTTCGTTGTTTTTAACAAAAACAAATTTAAAATTCATGTGTGAAGACATCAAAGAGTTAATGAGAGAAACTATGAAACTACTAAAAGAAAACATTGGGGAAATGCTTCAGGACTGGGCATTGGTCTGGGCAAGGACTCCTTGAGTAATACCCCCAAAGCACAGGCAACCACAGCAAATTGCACAAATGGGATCACATCAAGCTAAAAAGCTTCTGTACAGCAAAGGGAACAATCAACAAAGTGAAGAGACAACCCATACAATGGGTGAAAATATTTGCAAACTACCATCTAACAAAGGATTAATAATGAGAATTTATAAGAAGCTCTAACAACTCGAGGAAAAAATCAAATACTTTGATTTTTAAAAATGGGCAAAGGATCTGAATAGACATTTCTCAAAAGAAGACATACAAATGGTCGATGGGTCTATGAAAAAATGGTCACATCATTAGTCATCAGAGAAATGAAAATAAATCAACACTACAATAAGACATCATCTCGTCCCAGTTAAAATGACTTTTATCAAAAAAAAACAAGCAATGCCCATCAATTCATGAATGGATTAACAAAATATGGTATATGTATACCATGGATTACTGCTTAGCCATGAAGAAGGATGACTTAATGCCTTTTGCAACCATATGAATGAAACTGGGGACAATTATCCTAAATGAAGTATCTAAAGAATGAAAAAACAAACTCCACATGTACTCACTCTTAAATTGGAACTAACTGATGAGCACACATGTGCACAGAGGGAAGTATAACTCAATGCAAATCGATCGGGGGGAAGGAGGAGGAGAGAATGGGTGAAAATCTACCTAATAGGTACAATGAACACTATCTAGGTGACGGGCACACTTATAACCCTGACTCAAGCATTACAAAAGCAATCCTTGTAACCAGAAGAATTTGTACCCCCCATAATACTTTGAAATAAATAAATAAAGTAAACAGGTGAAATTTTTAAAAAACAGGCAATAAGGAATGCTGGCAAGGATATGAAGAAATGGGGACTCTCGTACACTCCTGGTGGGAATGTAAATTAGTGCAACCACCATGGAGAACAGCATGGAGGTTCCTCAAAAACTAAAAATAGAACCAGCAAATAGAACCAAAAAACTAAAAATATGACCCAGCAATCCCCCTGCTAGGTCTATATTCAAAAGAAGGAAATTTAGTATATCAAAAAGATATCTGCACTCCTATGTTTACTGCAGCATTATTCACATTAGCCAAGATTTGGAATCAACCTAAGTGTCCATCAGTGGATGAATGGATAAAGAAATTGTGGTACATATGCCAATGGAATATTATAGAGCCATAAAAAAGAATGAAATCCTGTCATTCATAACCACATGGATCGAAATGGAGAATATTATGTTAAGTGAAATAAGCCAAGCACAAAAAGACAAATCTCAAATGTTTGCACTCATATGTAGGAGCTAAATATTAAAACATTTGATCTCACAGACACAGACTGTAGGATGATGGTTACCAGAGGCTGGGAAGGGTAGCGGGGAGGGGAGGATAAAGTGGGGATGGTTAATGGGTGCAAAAATACAGTTAGATAGTTAGATACAATGAACAGTATTTGATCACTCAACAAAGTGACCACAGTCAACAATAAGTTAGGGTATACATTAATATAACTAAAAGCGTGGAATTGGAATGTTGTTAATACAAAGAAATGATAAATGCCTGAGGTGATAAACACCCCAATTGCCCTGATTTGATTAAATCACATTGCATGCCTATATCAAGGCATCACATGTATCCTATATACAACTACTATGTACCCATAATAATTAAAAAGAATTTTTTAAAAAAAGAGTTAATGAGACAACAAAAATTAGAGGGTAACAGTCCAGCGTAAGAAACCCAGTGAGATGAACCCAGAATGAAAGGCTGTATTTACCATAAAAATTTTTGCTGATTTTAGAAGTGGCTGAGAAGCTGAGAAGATCAGAAAGGCTTTTGACAGATTTATATGTTTAGGAGTACAAAAATAAAGTTAAGTTGCTTCCAAGTAGATTTGTAAACCAAAAGGACCACAGCATACAAGAAGGGTCAGCAGGAGATACAACAACCTTCACAGAACCAATGACTGCTAATGAGCCTACCTTCCATCCAGAGCAAATTTAAAAGCTCTCTGGAGAAAGAGCACATTCTTCGAGGGCTCAAACTATTTTGACAACTTCCTATTCACAATATCCAGCATGGAATAAAAATAAAAGTCACTACAAACAGATGATATTAAGTAACAAAATCAAAGAAACAACAGAGAACATAAACAGACCCAGGATTTGGGTAACAGAATTATCATGCATTTTAAAATACCTCTGAATAATAGTTTAAGGATAGAAAAGCCAGCTCGAGAACTTTGGCATAGAACAGTAAGCTATAAAAAGATGCAAATGGAATTTATATAACGGAAAAAATCAATTATTGAAACTAAAAAGAATGAATGTGTCCCACATCCGAGTATGCACAGCCAAAGAGAAAATTAATTACCTGCAATACAGGAAAGAAGAAAATAACCAAACTAAGTAACAAACAGAAAAAGAGAAAAAACTAAGGTGTAAGTTACTTATGGGACAAAAAGAGTTTACATGTTACTGGAGAGCGGAAGGTAAGAACAGAGAGAAGAGGCAGAGAACTTAGATACCAGCTGAGAACTTTCCAAAAGTGACAAAAGACATCGAGTCACAAATTCAAAAAGCTGGAGGAAACAAAAGAAGGATTTAAAAAGAATTATAGGCAGGTCATATTTCAACTTTTGAAAACCAAATAAAAAGGGAAGTTTTTAAAGAATCCAGAGAGACTAAAACACAGTAATTTCAAAGAATCAAGGACAAATCTGGCAACAGACTTCTCAACAGAAACTATGGAAGCAAAGAAGACCTAGAACGAAACCCACAAAATGATATAAGAAAATAAATGCCAGTAAGAAATTCCATTCTCAGTGAAAATGTAAAATAGTGGGCGAATCTAAATGAATGTTGACTGTATAAAACATTAATGATAAGGCATTGTGAGGTTTAAAATATATAATATGAAGAATTCAAATACCTAAAAACAATAACACATCAAGTTAATGTATTCTAAGAACTTTGTTTTCTCTGGGAAGTAAGGAAAAGTTTTATCTATGTTAATTTTGATAAGCCAGCTATACATGTGGTATAAATCTGCATCTGTAGGGAAATCACTAAAATAATTTTCAAGGAATGCATAACTTATAGAGGGGAAAGGCATAAGAAAATACACATTTTAACTTAAGGTATGAGAAGAGAGAAAAAGAACAACAGGAAAATAAACAGCAATTTAAACTCAAAAATTCAAATAATAATAGTATTATGTCTATGGATTGTCAGACTGAATGATAGAACAAATCCCAACTACGTGCTATTTAGAAGAGATACCCCTTAAAAACACGGACACAGAGTAAAAGGATAGAAAAGTTTATATTATAAATACACTAAATAATAGGAAACTGGAAAATGTTTTTGTATAACTTGAGGTAAAAAGGAACATGTATATCAGTAAAAAGTTTAGTTCACAAGAGAGATGTAATAATTTTAAATTTGTATGTAAATAATATATATAGCAAAATATAAATGGCAAAATAATTAGTAGAACCAAAAGGCAAAATAGAAAATCCATCGTTAATGTGTGATATTTTAATTGATCCCAGTGTCCAATAAAAAAAAAAAAAAAAATTAGTAATGATATCAAGGACATGAACAACAGTAACAAAAATAAAATAAATTGACCTGACTTTTATATACTGAATACTATGCCCCAAAACTTTGGAATATATCTACTTTTTTCCATTTCCAAAAGAACCATTAAAAAATCATATCTTAAATATAAAGCAATTCTTAAACATCTGAGAATTGATAATACATGGAACATAATCTTGCACCATGAACAATTAGGCTAGAATTTAGTAACAAAAATATAACTAGAAACCTCCCTTATATTTGTAAATTAAGAAATTCTTGTTTAGTCTATAGGTTAAGAAAGAATCATAATTTAAATTTAAAAATATTTTAAGATAAGTTATATGGTACTTCATTTTTTAATTTTTTTCAATTTGTATAAATTTAAGGGGTACAAGTGCCATTTTGTTATGTGGATATATTATATGGTGATAAAGTCTGGGCTTTTAGTGTAACTATCACCCAAATGATGTACCCATTGAGTAATTTCTCACCCCTCACATCCCCCCTCCCATCCTTCCAAGTCTCCAGTGTCTATTCCATGCTCTATGTCCATGTGTATACATTATTTACTTCCCACTTATAAGTGAGAACATGCAGTATTTGACTTTCTGTTTCTGAGTTATTTCACTTAAGATAATGGCCTCCGGTTCCATTCATGTTGCTGCAAAAGACATGATTTCATTCTCTTTTATGGCTGAATAGCATTCCAATGTATATATATACCACATTTTCTTTATCCAATTATCCATTGGTAGACACTTAGGTTGATTCCATATGTTTGCTACCGTGAATAGTGCTGTGATAAACATACAAGTGCAGGTATCTTATTCATATAATGATTTCATTTCTTTTGGGTATATACCCAGCAGTGGGATTGCTGGATCAAATGGTAGTTCTATTTTTTGCTCTTTGAGAAATCTCCATACTGTTTTCCACAGAGGTTGTACTAATTTACATTCCCACCAACAGTGTATAAACATTCCCTTTTCTCTGCATCCTTGCCAACATCTGTTTGACTTTTAATAATAGCTATTTTGACTGGTGTAAGATGATATCTCATTGTGGTTTTCATTTGCATTTCTCTGATAATTAGTAATGTTGAGCATTTCTTCGTATGCTTGTTGACCATTTGTATCTATCCTTGTCCTTTTCCCACCTTTTAATGACAACTTTTTTGTTGTTGTTGTTGCTGTTGAGTTGTTGGAGTTGATTATAAATTCTAGATATCGGTCCCCTGTTGGATGCATAGTTTGCAAATATTTCTCCTACTCTGCAGGTTATCTGTTCACTCTGTTGATTATATGGTACTTTTAAAACATGGCCTCAAATTCCCTTGTCACCTCTGTCATCAAGAGGTGAGCTCCATATGCCTTCCCCTTGAACCTAGGCTCTGTGTTTGACCAATAGAATAAGATAAAAGAGGTGCTATGCCAGTTTCTGACCCCTGTCTTAGGAATCTGTTAGGTTCTACTTCCTGTTTCTTTGGACACTTACCCTTGGACCTCAAACACCACGCTGTAAAGAAACTGGAACAACCTGTGCAAAGACTCATGTAAAGAAGCCCACTTGGAGGAACAAGGCCCAAGTTGTCAGCCATGTGAGTGAGTCATCCTAAACGTGGAATCTGCCCCTGCTGAAACCATCCTGACTGATGCCAGATACAGAAGAGACTTGATTTCCTCATTGAGTCTGACTGAATGGCAGACTCATGAGCTAAATAAATGATTGATACAGAAACCTAAAACTATATGCCATCAGCACAATAGAGCTGTTCACGGGAGCAAGCTTGGAAAAGCATAAGAGTGTGCATTTTACTTGTTTAGCAATTCATTGAACCAGAATCTGAAAGAGAATTGAACCAGAATCTGTTTTAGTAGGTAGGATTAAAGAACATATTCTCCCATCAACTACTGAGATGCCAATATCATATAATATATTACACAGCTTGCTTTTTAGCTGAAACACCAAATGTGTCTAAAGATGACAGAGTGATTAGTGGCACTTGATTGCTTGCTTCCTTCCAAGAATTCATAGATATTGTTTCTGTGCTGTGACTTAGCATGAGCAAGGCAAAGGCCATATAACTTACCCCAAGAATAACCTGAAAGAATACGATGTAAAAGTTAACATTCTCAATTGTCTCACATATACAAGTGATTATGCAATTGAATTCTTGAAAAAAAGGACGTTAGGAAAAAACCTCTAGAACTCAGTAATATAAGAGAGATACTTTCATAGAATGTGAGCTAAAGCCATTGAACCCATACATAGAATTTTCGTTGTCATTAAAAAACACACGTGATTAAAAATCAGTGGAAAGGAAACAAGCCCAATTTGTAGTGTCCATCCTGGACTTCCATATTTTAAAGATGGAGTTTGACAGATTATGATAGAAAGCCTTCTAAGGATTAAAGAGTGAGACTAGAAACCAAGTGAAAAAGAAAACGGCAAGAAGTCAAAAGAGTTCGATCAGTTCCCAGGCCCTCAAAATCAGCAGATGATAAAGATTTTCAACTGAGTTATACCTAATTACAAACCAGTGTGAGTGGAGAATACAGGTATGGAAGAATGAGTTGAGAATTTTTCATTCCAAGGTGAAGAGATAGGCTGCTCTATCTTGGCTGCAGTAAACTGATAAATTCTACGTCAATTTTAAAACAATTGCAGAGCTCTGCAACATTTCATAACTGCCAATTTGGTCTTCAGACTATAGAAACCCCCAAATCTCGGTCTAAAAGTCTAGATGCTTCCAAAATTTTTAATCCTTGGTTAGATTTTTTTTCTCTCCTACACTGAAAAAATACTTTGCCTCCTTTACTCCTATCATTTCTGTTTGACATACCCTTCCAATACTTCAGGCTGAAAGTAAAAGGAATTTATTTTAAATGTTTAAAAAATGTAAACAGTTCTTATAGCTTAGTTAAGGAAAGGTATGTTGCTTACAGTTACATGCTATTTACAGATTTAGTTACTTGGATTCTCTAGTTTATATCTTCAGCAAAATAGCAAAGCATTAAATGTACGTACTTGATCTATATAATATTGCTAACTATATAACCATTTTCAAAGTGTGTAATCAACAGTGATAATTTTCATAGTTGCCACCTTTGTATTTTCAAATTAATGTAGATTATAAATTCTTATAATTATATATTCTCATAAGTTAGATAGGTACATAGCTGGATAGATTATGATAGATAAGGAGAGAAAGGAGGGGGAGAGACAGAGGATAGATATAATTGTGCTTTCTCACTGTCAGTGACTTCCATTTGACAAACACATTGTGTTAATCAATGCGTTTTATTCTTTTTGTTAATCACACTGGTCAATGTTCATAACCTGCTAGATCTCACGGCTTGTATATCATTCGTTAGCGTGCTAGTCACTGCTTCTCCAATCAGGTATACACTTACTACGAATGTGTAAGGATGTTTCTTATGTTTCAGCTAATAGTGCTTAATATATCTCTGAAACTTAATTAAATTATAATAAAAAATAATAAATATGAGGGAGAGATGATAATTGTTTCTTCTAAGAAAATTAATGTGAATGCTTTAGAAAGCTATATTACTTAAAGCTGCTTTTTAATTAGGTATGAATGAGGGTCCAGGAAAAGTTTAGGAACATAAATAGGAAGATTTTGCTCTTAGATGGTTGCACAGGTATTTTTAATATCTTATTTCACTTTTTTAAAAGAGCCATGGAGGGAGGTAGAAAGGGGAGTTGTTGTTTAATGGGGGTAAAGTTTTAGATTTACAAGGGGAAAAAGTTCTGGAGATCTGTTTCACAACAATGTGAATATACTTAGCACCATTGAACTGTACACTAAAAAAACAAACTTCCAAGCTTGATATCACAGATGATAGAATTATGAGCATATTTTTCCTAAGAACTATAATTGATTGAATATTGCCGCTTAAAAAAAAGAATTGGTTTTCTATCAAAAGATTTACACACAAATAATGTACATTCATGTGTTTTGAGTAAACATAAAACATTAGGCTCATATGGGTGATTCTTTTTATGATTTTCTACTTTAACCACCTTGATTGTGTCCAGTAAGTTTGTGGTGAATATTATTGTACATAAACACTTGTGGTTGTTAAATCTAAGAATGACGTCTTTCTAAACTTTGGTGTTGGGGTTTTCAAATGGTGTTTCTTGGATGGAGTCCTAGAAAACTGAGAGCTTCTAGAGCTATCACAGTGAGGATGAAGATGGGAGAGGGGTGGGGAGCTGGCAAGAGACTCCAAGTCAGAGGGGATGGACGCATACAAAAGAAGACTCCAGGACCCCAAATCCTGGATGCCAAATTCCTCTTCAATCAAAAAAGCTCTGATTTCATCTGTTATATATTGGGTTCCAGATGAGAATTCACAAGAAAATAAAAGGTTCTGTGGGTTTAAAAATTTTGAGAAGCATAGTTTTAAACAGCAAAAGACAGGAGGAGAAATTAACTTTTACTATGTGTTATGATGTGGCAGGAACTATGCTAGACCTTTTCAAAATGTAGACGCTGCTCTTGTTTCATTCTTCACAGCTAATTTAAGAGTTATTATTATCTAATTTTACTGAGAGAAAAGTATGCCTCAAATGCATTTATTAATTCAGGCAAAATCACATTGCTTATAATAAATGTCAGGTATCTGATGAACAAGCCAGTTTCCGTGCAGATCTACTTAGTTTTATCATTCTTCTACATGTTTCCCTGTTCTAAATATAATTTAATGTTTTGCCAATTTTCCTCACTATTCCACTCTGATTTCTCAATCATCAGTTCTGAAGAAAATCCCAATTATTTTTCAAATCCTTTTTATTTCAACTTTACCTAGCAGGTGGCTATGTCTCACAGATGTCAAGTAAGTGTTCGTGTTACAAATTATCACACAGTAATGCATGCATATATGAATATGTTTTCTTGCAACATTAAATGTCATTAACTTTTTGTTTTCAAAAAGCATTTAGCATTGGGAAGAACTAGCAACTCAATGATGACTTTAAATAAATATGAAAGCAATATGTCAATGGAAATATTTTAATGAACTGCCTGGGGGAATTCAGAAAAGGAATCACAGACTGATGATTCTCTCATTTGGATTTAGGACTAAGTCTCATTGCATTAATATTTCAATTCTCAGACTCATAAAATAAAGGGATTTAGTGTAAAAAAGAGAAAAAGCATTGAGTAATTTGGGCTTTAGGGCCTTGACACCCCCCATGAAAGATGCAAGCCAAGAAGGGCTTGGACCATGTATGATTCTGCACAGTTAATTGTAGTTGAGTTGGTTTCTGTTCTGAAACAAGTCATCTTTAATGAACAAGCTCACAGCAAAGCCAGGAGAAAGCACCTACACTTCCAGCTAGGAAATCGATTATTTTAGCTAAAGGAAATTCAAACATTCATTTCACCAAAATAATTTACATAAAAACAAAAACACAAAAACTTTTCTTTACAATTTAGATATTTTCTGAGCAATAAAGTTGATTGCTTTCTTTTGACTCCATGAAGATGAAGGGTAAAGTGCAAAAAAAATTTGCTGAAATCCCTGATTCAAGTTCCATGATACTCAGTTTGTTGATTTTACTTCATGTTTTATAGCCATACATGCAGTTTTGTCCTAAGAACTCTTACATAAATTATATTTTTATGAATATATTTTTCAGATATATAACTCTTAGAATTTAATAAGCTTATGATTTTTTTCTCTTGGAAAAATGATAGAATCATACTTCTGCTTTAAGTTATCTCCACTTTTCTACCATCTGATAACTCTCAACTATCGAACAAAATTTGAAGTAACAAATATAAAAGACACAACCCAACAAAAAATAGTCGCATGACCCTTAAACTTTCTTTACTATATTGGTGTGCATTCAAGGGCAGGATTTTTCTTTGTTCTGATACTTGTTGAATAATGATACAGATATGTGATATACCACCAGAAAAAGAGGAGGGGAAAGGGCAATCTCAAATCAATTTTACATTAAAGAATTTTGAGAGTATTGCTTTCCCTTCCAGTCTCAGATAGGCACCAACAAAAGAACCATTTGTGATGGTGGGGGGAGGTGTTTTTAGAAAAAAATAGCTTTTTCAAAGCTATTTTATGTTTATTGCTTTAAATGTTGTTTAAAAGCTTTTTAAAAAGCAGCTTTTTTCTTCTCCTTAGGCATCAACAGGGGATAATTGCCTTAGCATGCTTTTAAATAACCCTGTTTAAGACACATAGGAGCATCAAAAGCCTGTGCTTAGAAAACTTTTTACTTAACTGGATTGTGTGGGTGTGGATCTAGGGTCAGCCACAGAACCTCTCTACAAATAATGGCATTCTGAATTTTCTTTTAGGATGACTTATTTTGTTTTATTTTTAAATTGTCATACAGTAAAATGGACTTTTTTGTGTACACATCTATGAATTTTAACACATGTATAGATTCATGTAACCACCATCATGATCAGGATACAGGCAATTCTATCACCCCAGAAAAAAATCCCTGTGATGTCCCTTTAGAGTCACACACCCTCCTCCCCTCAAACTTGGGCAACCACTGATACATTCATCACTATACTTTTGTCTCTTTTGAGAATGGCATTCAATGAGTAACATGTTTTGTCTGTGACTAGGAAGATGACTGACTCGAGAGCTGAAGTGTGACTTACAACTTTTTTTGCACAGAAGATGAACTGAGGCAATGAAACCAGCTATGAAATACAAAACCCTTGAGCCATCTGTGGCAGTTGTTCACCCAATGTGCTTTAAATTGTCTAAGCCAAGCAGTTTGCACATTCCAGAAGAACATATTGGTACCTGGGCAAATCAGAATTGGTGAAGTCCTTCCACAGAGGAGGAACATTCAAATTCTGGAATGGCTGTGAGTTATGACATGAGGCACAAATCGTTTTTCTTTTGAATAACTATTGCATTAGTAAGCAGAATAAACTCTTGGGTATTTTTGTCACCCCAAAAGTGAACTGGGTCCTCTCTTATGTGCAGCAAGCCAGGACATGTTAAAGAACCACATGGATATGAAAGAAGAAAATCAAGTGGCTTTGCTTAAAACTGAAATCTAAATTTCCATCTTTCTTAAATATAACTGACCCTACGGTTTATTAATTTTATACTTTGTTTTGAGAAAGTTTAAGAAATGATATAAACCTAAATTAGGAAAAGATATTCAACTATTTTTAATATAATTAAAGAGCTGCTCAGGTCAATTTAATAGTATTTTATGACTTGAAAGTGAAAATGTTTTGGAGTCTGTTTGAAATGGCCTTCCAAAAAAAATTTAATAGTGTAATAATTTCAACTAGATTGTATGAATTTTACCATTGTAAAATGTTATGCGTTCCCTTTTTTAGATTGTGCTAGGGTGAGCAGATGTTCAACGATTTGAAGTCTGTTTAGAATCTTCCTACCTGCTGGGTTTAATTTCAGAAGCAAGCACCGTTCTTGAAGATAGACAAATGTTATTTGTTCTTTTATCTGTGCACCACATTGCACTAACTTTCATCATTTCCAGCTCTGTTTATGACAGGTCATTTCTAGTCTACATAAAATCTAATTGTAATCCTTAGAAGGAATGGGTAAATTTTGCTCCTGTGTCTGTTAAATGAAGTATTACAAAATCATTTGAGATATACAGAGAGTACATACTGATGCGTGATTTTGAGTTGAAAACAAAAACCCATAGATTTTCCAACTATGTTAAAGGAATGCAAAGATCTTGGAGAAAATGTTTATTCTCCTTTTTTATGGGGTTGTAAAATATCAAATAAGATTATTTTATATTAATTTTAAATATAGTTAGATACAAGTGTATTCTAATTTTATATACTTAGATTTTTAAAATAATTTATATGTACATATTTATATTTACAATGAGTAACAACAGTTTTCCTCCTTCTGGTCCTTAATTCTGTTCGCTTAGTTGTCTGCATTACCAAATTGATTCAGCCCTCCAATTCTATGCTGAATAGAAGTAATGATATTAGACCTCCTTGTTTTATTCTCTTTTTCAGAATGAAAGCATTCAGTGTTTGAACATTAGTGATTATTTAGGATTTTGTAGACTCTGTCATATTAAGGAAGTTTCCTTCCATTGATAGTATGCTAAGTGTTCTAAACATAAATAAGAATAGAATAATCAAATGATTTTTATTCCTCCATTAGAATTTGACATTTCTCATTTATTCTGTTAATGTTTGAATTGTATGTATTGGCTTGAGAATGCTAAATCAACCTTGCATCCCTGGAATGAATCTCACTTGTTCATGATATGCTGTGTTTTTACACACACACACACACACACACATATATATATATATAGAGAGAGAGAGAGAGAGAGAATATGTTATTTACAAATATTTTATTTAGGATTTTGTGTTCATAATCATGAATATATTGGCTTGTGATTTGCCTTTCTTGTAGTGTTCATGCCAGGTTTGGGTATCAAGGAAATACTAGACTCATGAAATTATTTAGGAGCATTTCCTCCTTTTCTCTTTAATGGAATAACTGGCATAGGAATTGCAATATTTCTTTGTTAAATGCTTGTAAAAGCTCACTAGGCAAACTATGTGTCACTAAAGACTTTTTGTCAAATATTTTTACTTAGAATTTTAATTTCTCTAACAATTATAGCACATTAATATTTCTTCTTGCTCTGGTTTTAGCCTTATAAATTGTATTTTTCTAGGAAAAGTTCCAGAAAATTCATTTCACTTGAATTTTCTAAAATTTATTGCCAAAAGTTATTTATAATATCAACTAATGAAACTGAAGACATTTCTGTGATTAGTGATGAACTGTCTCTTAATTAACTTGTCCTTTGAAGGATGTCAAGGAACCAATTCTTTGTTATGACAAGAAAAAATATCAGACTTTTTCTATATAAACCACATGCTTCAGTAAGCAAATAGTTGACAAGAGAGAGTCTCCTTTAAAGAAATAGTCCAACTAATAATAGAAGAGAGAATATTAGAATTAGAATACCACTATTTGCATATAGTTGCTAACATCAGAGGGAAAGATGGTACCTTCTAATGAAAGTACACAAGGCTGTTGCTATGGTTTGGATATGGTGTGTTTGTCCCCACCAAAACTCATGGTGAAATTTGATCCCCAAAGTGGTGGTGTTGGGAAGTGGAGCCTAGTGGGAGGTGTTTAGGTTATGGGGGTGGATCCCTCATAAATGGCTTGGTGCTGTTCTTGCTGTAGTGAGTGAATTTTCACTCTCAAGAGATTGGATTAATTCTCAAGGGAATGCATTAGTTCCCACGATAGTAGATTGTTTTAAAGCCAGGATGCCCCTCAGGTTTTCACTTTTTTGCCCATGTCTGCTTTCCATTTGACCTTCTCTGCCATGTTATAATGCAGCACAAAAGCCCTCACCAGATGCCAGGGCCATGACCTTGAACTTCTCAGCCTGCAGAGCCATGGGCTAAATAAACCTCTTTTCTTTATAAATCACCTAGTCTCAGGTATTCTTTTATAGCAACACAAAATGGGATAAGACAGCCATCTGTGAAGTAATTATGCCCCAAATTTTCTACCTGGAATCTGATGACACTTGTAGATCTAACTTCCAATTTATAGGAAATTCAGACAACAGAGAAACACATTAAATTTCACCAGAAAAATGCACCACTCAAAATAAAAACTGTGGAAAACTTTGCGGGATAAATGACTGACTCCTTCTATAAATGAGCTGCACGTAAAAGAGACATGGAGACAGATTTGTAGATTAATAGAGACTTAAGGATATTTAAATAATTCACAATACTTGAACCTTATTTAGATCTTGATGCAAACCATTTTAAAATGATACATTTAGCCCAAACAGAATTCCAGCAAGTTATTAATATTTTTTGTGGATATTGGCAAACTGATTCTAAATTTTATGTGGAAAGTCAAAAGACCCAGAATAGTAAACATGACATTGAAGAAGAAGAACAAAATCAGAGGACTCGTACTACCTGACTTCAAGATTTACTAAAAAGCTACAGTAACCAAGACAGTATGGCACTGGTAAAAGAAAAAACAAATAGATCAATAGAACAGAATAGAGAGCCCAGAAATAGACCCAAATAAATATAATCAATTGGTCTTTGACAAAGAAATAAAGGCAATACAATGGACCAAAGATAGTCTTTTCAACAAATGGTACTAGAACAACTGTATATCCAAAAGCAAATTATGAATCTAGATACAGACTTTACACCCTTCATAAAAATTAACTCAACACTGATCATAGACCTAAATGTAAAACTACAAAAAAAGTATAAAATTCCTAGAAATAACATAGAAGGAAATATAAATTACCTCGGGTATGGCAATGATTTTTTAGATACAACACAAAAGGCATGATCCATAAAAAAAGTTGATAAGCTGGACTTCATTAAAATTAAAAACTTCTGTTCTTTAAAAGACAATCTCAAGAGAATGAAAATACAAGCCACAGGCTGGAAGAAAATATTTGCAAACGACATTGTCTGACAAAAAACTCTTATTCAACATATACAAAGAACTCTTAAAATTGATCAGTAAGGAAAAAAACATCCAATTAAAAAATAGGCAAAAGACCCACACAGACACCTCACTAAAGATATACAGATGGAAAATAAGCACATGAAAAGATGCTCCACATCATTTGTCATTAGGAAAATGCAAATTAAAACATCAGTGAGATAATACTACATATCTCTTACAATGGCCAAAATCCAGACCACTGACAACACTAAATGCTGATGAGGATGTGGAGCAACAGGAACTCTCACTCACTGCTGATGGGAATGCAAAATGGTACAGCCACTTTGGAAGACAGTTTGGCAGTTTCTTACAAAATGAAACATACTCTTACCATATGATCCAGCAACTGCACTCCTTGATATCGACTCAAAACAGTTTGTGAAAACTTACGTATACACAAAATCCTGCACATAAATGTTCATAGACGCTTTATTCATAATTGCCAAAACTCAGAAGCAATCAGGATGGTATTCAGTAGGTGAATAGATAAATAAACTGTGGTACCTCTAGACAATGGAATATTATTCAGCACCAAAAAGAAATGAGCTATTAAACCATGAAAAGTCATACAAAACCTTAAATGCATATTACTAAATGAATGAAATCAATTTGAGAAGGCCACATACTGTATGATTCCAACTATATGACATTCTGGAAAAGGCAACACCTTTTAACAGTAAGAGGTTAGTGGTTGCTAGGGGTTGGGGGAAGGAGGGATGAACAGGAAGAGCACAGAGGATTTTTTAGGGCAGTGACACTATTCTGTATGATACTATAGTGGTAGGCACATGTCATTATATATTTGTGAAAACCTACAGATGTACAACACCAAAAGGAAACCCTAATGTAAACTGTAAGTTTTGTATGATAATTTTGGACCTATAATAGATTCATCAGTTGTAACACATGTACCACTCTGATGTAGGATGTTGATAGTGATGAAGGCTGTGCATGTGTAGACACAGGGAATGTATGGGTACTCTCTCTAGTTTCTGCTCAGTTTTGCTGTGAACCTAACACTGCTCTAAAAAAAAAGTCTCTTTAAAAGAAAAAAAAATGATATATTTGGGGATTTAGAATATCACTGCATATTTTATGATACTATGAAATTGTTAATTATTTTAGATTTGGTAATACCGTTGTGGTTGTTTATAAAACCTGAAAGTCATTCTTTAATTGAGAAATATAATATTTCTGTCTGTTTTACACACTGTAAAACGCTCTGAAATATTTCCCTTCATACCCTATTCATCTGAATATCTTTTACTTATTTAATTTCCAGAGGATCTTTATGTAGGAGTATATAAGGACATACATATTCTTGTATGTTAGTATTGTCTGAGGTAAGCATTTAATTCATTTTTAATAAGATGAAAAAGGTATTGCTGATAGTATGTGACACAAACAATGAGAAGAAAATGATAGAAAATACAGATTTAAATAGTTCACGTTTGTCTGTTATCTGGAATAATGTCTTCCTTTATTTTTAAATATGTATTTATTTCCCGAGGATTCTTTTTACATTTCACTTGTTCAGATTTCATCATTTTCATGGAAGATAAATACTTGTTTTATTTCAGTTCTCTGCTGTACTGTATATTAATACAGTGTATATTCATCCTTTGAAGAATATATATCTATATTCTAGGAGGAATTAGTTAATCTGCTTCCATTTTCTCATAAATATCTAAACATTGTAATGCCTAATTATAAACTATCATGTACCTGTCAAAATTATAATGATTCTTGAGAAATCTAATGTATAAGAAAATCTCTTTGTATTTGGAAGAGTTCATGTTCTCCTCTTCTCTGGCTATGAAAGATACTGTACGAGGTTCCAGAATGTTCTCCTGGAAGATGCCATTGTTTGTGTCTGCTCCTGTTACTGTCCAGCCTAAAGAAATAGCTCATTATCTGCATTCTTACTTAGATATTTATTTTTCATATCTGAAAGAGAGATGCTTTCTTCTTTTTATTTTGTGTTTATTAAAAAACTAAGGTCAGGATGGGGCTCTGTAATTTGCTCCAGCTGTCATGCACTGTCATAGACATACAATTCGTAAGTCCCAGGGCTGGTGTTTAGCTGTGATAAAACCTAGTTTTGGAAAATAAAGATATTGAACTCTAACTTTTAACCAGATTTCAGTGTCAAGGATCCTAATACACTGATAATATGAAAACCTCTTTTCTCATATTAAGATTCCCTAACCTCAATCAGTAGGTGAGAGAAAAATTAAAGCTCAGTGTTTGTGTCGACCCATCTCTTTGTCATGAAACATCTAGACTAGTACAAGGAACTAAAATTTTAGCCAATCCAAACTAAAGTATTAAAATTATAAGTCTGAGTTGTTTTCTCTCTCTCCAATAATTCAAATACCTAGTTTGAAATTTAAATATTAAAAACTTTCAACAAACTGGTAGGATATAAAAAGGGAGCATCCATTTGAAAGTTAGGAACTTTCTCCATTAAGTGGAATTAAAATTGTGTTGGCCAAGCATGGTGGCTCACACCTGTAATCCCAGTGACTCAAGAGTCTGAGGCAGGAGGATCGCTTGAGCCCAGGAGTTCAAGGCTGCAGTGAGCTATGATCAGGACACTGCAGTCCAGCCTGGGCAACCAAGCAAGACCCCATCTCTAACATACATACATACATACATACATAAATAAAATTGTGTTATTGAAACTTCAAAGATGGAAATGTAATCTTGGCATACTACTGAGGACTACATCAAATGTGCTTACACATTCACATTCATATAGATAACAGTAATTAGTTTTCTAACACATGTAACCATTCCTAACCTAATTTTCTTACCTTTGCCCCTGCTTACCACTCTTCACCTCACCTGAGTTTCAGGTCTATCATTTTACATGCCATTACTAGTTATCCTAAATATATATGTCCTGGCAGTTTTCTGCCTGAAACACACTTCTTCCAGATTATCACAGTAAATTCCTTCTCATCATTTACACTGCAACCCAACAATCACCTTTCAAAATCACTCCATTCTGTCAAAAACAGTTCCCTTCCACCACCACAGTTATTATTTGAAATACTGTTTTATTTACTTAAAAGCACTGATAACTTTCTCATATGACTTTATCCATTTATTATATATGTATTGTATGTTCATTAACACAAAATGTAAATTTCAGGACAGCAAGGGTCCAGTTTATATGGTGTTTTGCCTCTAACTCAGAACACTTCGCACTGACAGGAAAATAGTAAATACAGGATAAATATGTGTCAAATGAGTAAAATAATTTATAAACAAAGTACAGAAGATTTAATGAAGGTCACATAACATAATATAAGTTTTTTAACTTTGCCAAAGAAAAATTAAAGTTACAGCTGGAAGGTGGGAGTTAATGAGGAGAATCAGGGAATTATAGGGCCAATAATTAATACCTCTTAAAAGAGGACATCAAGGAGGGAGGACTCCTGGAATGGGGTGTGAAGAACTCAGCAAAACCTACTCCAGGAAAGTCACCAAACAAACAAGAAATAACAAAACAGCAACAAAAACCAAAACAAAAAGTCACGGGATGGGATGTAGGAGTAAGAATTCAGAGATGTTGCGATATGTTGCCTAACATGTCCAGTTTTAAAAAGAATATTACATGATATCACAAACAAACAGGAAAGTGTGACCCATACTCAAGAAAGTAGTTATGCAAACACTCCCCGAGGGAGCACAGATCGAAGGTTGCAACCAAAGGTTGCAAAGAAACTATTACAAAAATGTTCAAAGAATGAAAGGAAAATATGTTTAAAGAACGAAAAGAAAGTATGGTGACAAGATTCAGTAAATAGAGAATATCAATAGACAGAAATAATAAAAAAGAATGAAATGGAAACTCTGAAGTTCTAAATCACAACAAACAAAATTTTTTTAAAAATCACTAAAGTGTATCGACAGATTTAAGCCGGCAGAAGAAAGAATTAGTGAACTTGAAGATAATATCAATAGAAATTATGCCTTCTGAAGAACAGGAGGAAAAAAGAAGAAAAACAGAGCCTCAGAGACCTGTGTGACACAATACATCACGCCACCACAGGCATGACGGAGTAGCAGAAGGAGAGTACAGAGAGAAAGGGGAAGAAAAAATATGTGAAGAAATAATGGCCCAAAACTTCCTAAATTTGATCTAAAACATTAATATATACACCCTAAAAGCTCAACAAATTCCCAAGTAGGATAAACACAAGAGAGATCCATATGTACATACATAATAGTTGTCATGGGTTGAACTATGTCCCCAAAAATAACATATTGAAGGCCTGACCCCTGGTACTAAACAATGTGACCTTATTTGGAAATAGGATCTTTAAAGATTTAATCAAGTTAAGGTGAGGTCATGCTGGATTAAGGTGGGTCCTAATCCAATGACTAATTTCCATATAAGATGAGAAAATTTTGGACACAGATCATGTGATGAAGGCAGAGATGAAGCTGCAAGTCAAGGAATGCCAAGGATTGCCAGCAACCACCAGAAGCTAGGAAGAAACAGGGGAAAAGCCTCCAAGAGCTTTCAAGAGAGTATTGCCCTGGTGACACCTTGGTTTCAGACTTTCAGCCTCCAGCACTGTGAGACAATAAATTTCTGTTGTTTTAAGCCACATAGTTTATAGTAATTTAATAGATCCAAACATATATGAGATTAAGAGATAATCTTTTTCAATAAATGGACCTAGTACAATTTAATGTCCCTGTGCCAAAAAAAAAAAACAACTTCAATCCATGTCTCAAGCTGTATATGAAATTACTACAAATGTAGTTTATAAATATAAAAGAATGATCCCCAAAAGAACAAAAAACTATAAATTGGAATTCATGAAAACTAAAACTTTTACTCATTGAATGACACTCTTAAGGAAATGAAAAGACAAGCCACACATAGGGAGAAAATATTTACAAGCTATATATTTAATAAAGGATTTGTATCTAGATTATAAAAAGAATCCTCAAAAGTCAATAAAAACAAAACAAAAAAATGGCAGAAGTTTTAGACACTTCACCAGAGAAAACATAATCACATGAAAATATGGTCATTAGTTACTGGGATAATCCAAATTAAATCACAATAAGACACTATTACATACCTATTAGAATCACTAAAATTAAAAAGACTCACCATACCAATTGTTAGGGAGAAGTGGGGAAACTAGAACTCTAATATACTGCTGGTAGAAATATAAAATGGTACAACCAGTTTGGAAAACAGTTTGGCAACTTATTAAAAGGTTAAATACACTGCACGATTCAGGCATTCCACTTCTGTGGTTTTTGTTTTTTTCTCAGAGAAAGAAAGCACTGGTCCATATTAAGACTTGGACTTACGCAGTTATGGCAGTTTTATATGTAATAGCCTAAAATGGAAAACAACCCAATACCAAACAGGTGAATGGATGATAAAATGTTGGCATATCCCTGCAATAGAACACTGCTGGGCATTTTAAAGTATGGACTACGATACATCCAATGTGGATAAAAATCAAAACAATCATGGAAAGTGAAAGAAGCCATACCAAAAAAGAGTACCTATAGCATGGTCCCTTCACATAAAGCTCTAGAACAGGGGTTGGCAAACTTTTTCTATAAAATGGAAGACAGTAAATATTTTTAGGCTCTGCAAGCCATGAAGTCTGTCCTAACTATACTCTGCTGTTGTAAGGTGAAAGCAACCATACATGATAGGTAATCAAAGAGTATGTATGTGTTCCAGTAAAACTTTGTTTACAGAAACAGGTGGTTGGACTAGATTTGACCAACAGGCCATTGTTTGCTAATCATTGGTCTGAAAAATGTGAACTAATCTAATCTACCATGACACAAAACAGATGAGTGGGTGTGGGGACGGGAAAGGGGCAGGAAGAAGGGGCTGCAAAAGAGCGTGAGGGAGCTTTCAGGGGTGACAGAAATGATAATTATCTTGATTGTGGTGATTGTTCCACAGGTGCATACATACATTAAAATCTAATAAATTGTGAATTTTAAATATATGCGGTTAATTATAGGTCAACCATACCCAAATAAAGCTATTAAAAATCAATTAATGCATTTTACCACATTAACAGAATAAATTAGAACAACTATATGATCCTATTAATAGATGCATAAAATTTTTTCAAATTTGATATCTCCTTGTGATATACAACACCCTAACACTTGACAAATAGTATATATTCAATAAAAGCAGTTTTTAATATGGGAGGCAGGGGCATCACAGAAGAGTATAATGGTATAACACTGGATTTCAAAGCAAGTAGGCTATTGTTCAAGTCCAAACTAAGCTATTTACTAACTGTAACATTAACAGTTACCTCATTGGCTTAGTCGCCATAACCAGTAAAATAGCTTACATGAAGCGTGTCGTAGAACTCCTGACTCTGAGTGGGCAGCTGTTATTATGGCTGTGGTTTTCTAAATTTAACATTTTAAAAATCCATACAGATCCTGACATGTAGTACCCAGTAGACTTATCAATAATTAATAATAATGAGTTGGTTACAATTTTAAACTATTTATTATGTCAACTTTCAATCATACACTAAAGGAGAGAAAAGTAAGATGATGAATTTTCGTGCGCTCAAACACCACTTTCATAGCAATTATTTTACCATTCTTTATCATCTCTCCTCTCTCTTTATTTGGCTGGAGTATGTCAAAATAAATCCCAGACATCACAGCATTTTACCTGTAAATACTTAAATATGTCTGAGATGGATTTTTTTAATTAAAGACTTTTTTATATGGTAGGTCCTTATATTTGTTTGCTAGGGCTTAAAGTACCACAGTGACTGGTGGCTTAAACAACAGAAGTTTATTTTCTCACAATTTTGGAGGCTAGAAGTCTGCAATCAAGGCAGGATTGTTTCTTCGGCGGCCTCTTTCCTTGGCTTGTACATGGCCATCTTCCCCCCGTGTCTTCAAGTGGCCTTCCCTCTGTGTGTGTCTGTGTCCTAATCTCCTCTTCCTTTAAGGACACCAGTCAGATTGAATTAGAGCCCACTCTAATGACCTTGTTTTAACTTAACTACCTCTCTTTAAAGACCCTATCTCCAATTATTGTCACACTTTGAGGAACCGGGTGTTAGAATTTCAACATATGAATTTGGGGGGACACAATTCAGCCCATCACAGACCTATATAATGACAGAATTGTGACAGCCGTGGAAAACGTTGGGTCTTATCTCCCTGGACAGCCACCAGCTCCTGTACCCTGAGATCACCATAGTGTTTATACCAAAGCCACACTCTCTGAGCTGCTCTCAGCCAATGATGGGACACACTGGGGACACCAGGGCCAGGCCGTTTCCGCCCCATGTGGATCTCCTCCAATGGGCAGTAACTGTCTGGGTCTCCTCAACATCCTGGTTGAGACCTTCTCAGAGCTACACCACAGTGTGAGGTTCCTCCTAAAACCCATGCTTCCTTCCTTTTTTTCCTTTCTCTTTTGACAAGTGTTAAGTCCTGCATCATTGTCTAAAAACTCTCCCTACCCACTCCTGGTCCTTTTACCTTTTTTCTATTCAGATGTCTTCCCCAATAAACCCTGTACGCCTGTAATTCTATCTTGGTGTCTGATTCTTGGGCACAAGAAGCGTGCTAATAGTAAATGTCAAAAATCTGTAAGAAAGCAATTAAGCAACTGAATGGCAATGATGGGAGTCAGTTTTCTCACTGTTGGAGCGAAAGGTTGCAGATAAGGTGAGAAGGCTAGAATGATTCGTGTGGCAATGGATTATTGTTTTTAGAGACATCAAGAGAAGCATGTTTATCTTAATGTAGATTCAAGTGGTTACATATAAAATATTTATATTTATGTTTCTATACTCAGGTCAGTATACATGCATGTATTTCCTTGCTTTGTTAGCTGAGACAGCCCAGAAAAAGGACACTCCAGTAGCAATGAGCCCAGCTATCACTCAGATCTTGGTTTCTACTACCGTTCTTCAATAAAAAGAACCAGGGCTTTCCTCTGTCCATAACATTTTTATTTTTGTTTTACCTAATTGTGATCATATGAGATACCTATTTTAATGGCAACATGACTGGCCATTACCAGATGCAAAATATTTGCTAATTTAATAGATGAAAATGGTACCTAGTTGTCATGAACCCAACAAAGGCTAGAAGGAAATATCAAAATGTTAGTAGTAGTTGTGCACCAATAGTGAGCCTATCTTTTTCCCTCCCTAGATTGTTTACCACATTTTTTTCATAGGAAATAGGTGTCAAAATACCACGTTGCCATTCTGCAGTTAAAGACAAGGAATGTACTCACATAAGCTGGGAAAGAGGAAACAAAAGTGAAGAGAAATGTATTATTTCATTATCATTAAACTACCTTTTAAAAAAATAAATAAATAACAACCAGAGCTTCTGGAAGAAATGGTTGATTCCAATAGTAGGGCAGGATATCCACAAGACGAGCTCGGAGCATCTTGTAGTGCCAGAAAGTAAGGGAGTGCTAAACCAAACAATAAAACAAAAAGAAGTCAACAAACAAAAAACACTCTCACACACAACAATGCAAGTATGTCAAAGGGAATTAAGAGCCAACATAAATGATTCCCAAAGCTGGAATAATTAGAGCAACCAAAGTTGCAATGGATTATAACACAAGGTAAAAAATAAATAAGAGTCTATATTGATATAATTACATGATTGAATAAATAACTAATTGGGTGAGGAGGGAAGAAATCTCCTCAGCAGAATAATTCTGAATAATTCATGAAGATACTCAACACTCAAGGAGGTGGAACACAACTCCCCACTCCTTAAGTGTAGGCTACACATAGTAACTTTCTTCCTAAGAGTACAGTATAGAAAAGAGGAAGTGAGTAACTTTACAGTGAAGAAACTGACAAACACTACCTTAGCCAGATGATTAACATCAAGAGTGATGTCATGTTGATAGTATGTACCCTTGATATGATGTGATAAAAATAGCACTTTACTTCTATGATTATCCTTTCAAAAACTCATAACCTCAGCCTAATCATAAGAAAAACATGAGGCCAATCCCAAATGAGGACAAAAATATCTGACCACTAGTCCTCAGAACTATCAAGGTCATCAAACACAAACAAAGTCTGAGAAACAGTCACAGCCAAGAGGATCCTAAGGAAACATGAGAAACAAATGTAATGTGGTATCCTGAATGGTATCCTGGAACAGAAAAAAGACATTAGATAACGGCTAAGGAAATTTGAATGAAATATGGACTTTAAATAATGTATCGATATTAGTTCATTACTTACAATAATTGTACCATACCAATGTAAGTTCTTAATAATAGGGGAAATTAGGTGTGGGGTATATGGAAACTCTCTGTTCTGTTTAACAATTTTTCTGTAAATCTAAAACTTTTCTAAAATAAAAAGTTTATTTAAAATTTGAAAAAAATCTATAAGTCCAATGCCATGTGCATTATGATTGCAACAACTAATACTTATTTAGCACTTTCCAGGCTACAAAGCACTTTCTACTGCATTAACTCATTGAATGATAAATCCATTACCTTCCAGGATTTTATGATGAGACCATGTTACAAAGCCTGTCTAAAAAGCACATTAATAAAACATGTAACTGTCATTATTTCAATAAAATCATGTTCTGCTCAGGAAAAAAAAAAAAAAAAGAATCACAAAGGATCTGAATTTACCAGCACAGCTTTTAATTTCTGGCAAATTTCACATCTTTGCTCTGTGTGTCAAGCCTGTTCTGGGCATGTTGGGTTTCCATTTTGCAGATCTCCAGTGATGTTAACAGCAGTTGTGAATACTTAATGAAATTCATCACGCATTTGCAACAAATTGCTCACCTCTCCCAACCCCAGAGAGCAATGTGGAAGCAGGAGAAAAGGAGCTGGCAACGAATTCTCTCCCTCCTCACCAGAGCAGGGGGTGGTTACTGACAGACGGGCACCTGCCAGAGATCCAGCAAGCACTCAGGTGTCTCAGAACTGCTCCCGTCCATATGGGCCTTTTTGCCGATCCTTCTTTCCAATCTCATTCTCCCTGTCATGTAGCTTCTCCCCTCCTTCCCTTTGTTTTGTTCATGCATCACTTTCCCTCCTCCTCTTCATTGCCTTAGGCCTGCAGTCCCCAACCACTGGGCCGTGGACCGGTACCAGTTCATGGCCTTTTAGGAACTGGGTGCACAGCAGGAGGTGAGCAGTGGTCAGGCAAGGGAAGCTTCATCTGCATTTACAGCAGCTCCCCATCACTGGCATCACCGCCTGAGCTCCGCCTCCTGTCAGATCAGCGGCAGCATTAGATTCTCATAGCAGCGCAAACCCTACTATAAACTGCACATGAGAGGGATCTAGGTTGGGGCTCCTTATGAGAATCTAATGCCTGATGATCTGAGGTGGAGCTGAGGCGGTGGTGCTAGTGCTGGGGAGCGGCTGCAAATACAGACTATCATTAGCAGAGAGGTTTGACGGCACAATAAATGTAACGCACTTGAATCATCCTGAAACCATCCCCCACCCCCAGTCCGTGGAAAAATTGTCTTCCATGAAACCGGTCCCTGGTGCCAAAAAGGTTGGAGACTGCTGCTTTAGGCCAATCAGGAAAATGCAGAAAAATCCCAAATCTTACTGATGCCTGCATGTCATGCTCAGGAAAAAAAAATAGGTGGCTAACTGTAGGTTAGAGTATGAAAATACACTTCTCTGATCCCACAAGTACCCCAAAGCACTTATTTACTTTAACACACCAAACTCCTCATTTCCTCATTTCGTTTTCGCCTTGAACACACAAGAATCAAGCAAGAACCAAATACAGGGACAATATCAAAGTAGGGGATGCCCTACCACCTAAAACACAATTAAGCACTTTGATGGGCGTTTAAGGTAAATGATGATGTGTTTTTTGACTATAAGTCATCATAAAGCTATAATATATAAACTGAAAAAAAATCTTTGCACAAATTCCAAGTATTCCTGATCCTATAACAGTAAGAGAGTTCAGGGTGTACAGGTTCAGTTAAGGCCCTGCCACATGCTGGCCATGTGACCTTAGACTCTCACAACCTCCATTTCCTTCTTTGTAAAATTAGAATATTAACAGGAGCACCTCATGATCTGGGTCATGAAATGTAAAGGCAATAATGTTTTTAGAGTACCCTGTAAGCATTTAATGAATAATAAGGGAGAAAAAATTCTATTTGGGATGAGAGTAATATATGCTACATTGACTCTTGTTTCTAGGTCCACACTGCATAAAAACAACAGAAATTCATCTTGCTCTCAGGATAGCACACGCCAGATTTTCTATTCTGGTATCCTTTTGAAATAAATAGTGAATATTAGCTTACAGAAATTATGTAACATGGTATTCATAAATAGAGCCATAGACATGTAGCATATCACAAATATCTAGCAGTAAATCTGGCACTTATTTTTGCAAAGGCAAACACTAATGAAATATATATGTAACTTAGAAGTAGATATTATCATTGTTCAGGCAGTTCTTTGAAAGCAAATCATTTATTTTTTAATCTTTTTAAATCAACCACTTGGCAATACTGTTAGCATGTAAGTTTTCTATATATGTTGAATAAATAAATTATAAATATATTAAAAGTTTACATGATATTTAGAAGGAACATCTGGTGATAAAAGTTATCTCATATAATACATGCACGGAATAATACTAACTTTTATGTTCCTTATATGAGGAAATTTTTTAAAACCCATTTTGACGATATCAAAGAAGTTTCTTGGATAGCTGTACCAGCTGCAATTGGATGGCCACCCCACCAACAAGAAAAAATTTAGAAAAGATCATTGTCATCTTTCAAAGCATTTGATTTGAATTCTGCTTTAGAGTTCAGGTTGCTTCAAGGTGCATGTGCCAACTGAGAAAACACAATTCAGTGGTAGGCAGGAGCTGTTATTGAAACTTTTGTATGTCTTTTCTCAAGGAATTATAAAGTTTGGAGCAAGAGTACTAATGCCAGGATTAGGTGGGATGTTTACAAAAATACAAGTAAGAAAGGGGAACATAGAATTTAAGACAATGGGCTAGCTTCCTTTATCCTGCTTTTACACATTAGACACTAATCTAAGGGCATTTTAGATGTTCTACCTCAGAGGAGTAAGGTGATGTTTTCATACTCCTTGAACTCAGAGTGGCACCTTCTAGGGAGAGGAAATGAATATTATATCAGCAAATTATATTCTTTCTCAAACATAATAGAAAAAACTCTTTTCCTATATTTAATTGGCATGATGAAAAAAATCTGGGCTTTTTTATGATTTTTGATACTATGGGATAAATATTCAGATTGTGACTTCTCCTGGTGATAAATAAGACATTAGTTGTCTCCTCTCTTATTTTTCTCCAACATGAAAGCAGTTTTTAAAGGGTATTCCTTATACCAACAAATGAGATGGTACCAATGCTGTGCCCAGCTTTTTAATATAGAGAGAATTCATTAGGTAGAATTTGTCACTCTTCAGCAAACAACCAAACTTCACAGCCTTCACTAAATGACAAGTCACGTGGGGCATGATATCTATGACTCAGCTCACAGGCACAGCTTCCTGAAGGTATGAAACTAAAAACTACAAAGAAACCAACTGGTTCATGGAGAAGCCTTCAGCAAGTCAATAAACTGAAGGCTGGAAAAGAGGTCACAGTAAAAGCCATCCTAAAGCAGAGTTCCAAATTCAATGGGGATGTGGCTTTTTGACCTCCTACCAACAAAGACAAATGTTATTCATTTTTCCCACATTTTTATGTAAATTTAATTTTCATGAAATTGTTGACTTGTTAACCCTGGAGACTGGTGATGTCTCTATTAATTTATAGAATGAGTCTTAATGGTCAACTCTTAAAACAAGCACTTTTTCATTCCCTTAATGCCTCTCTTTCCATGCAAAACACTACCCTGTGCCCCTTTTGAACTATATTTACTGGTAGAAAATGAAGAGAAACATGAATGTTTTGTACTTGCTCCCTTACCCCCAAAGGAATGAGTGAATGATCCTTGAAAGCCAGATAAATCACTCCCCAGACATGTGATGAAAACAACAACAAATCTAAAAGTCTATTCTTTCTCATGAAACAAGAGTAAAGAAACTACCCCAAATAGGTAGAGACTGGCAGAAAACCAGGAACGAAAAGTAACTGAAATAGTTATAACGTAAGAACGCCTTGAGTTGGGCTTGCTTATTTTTCACTTCTATAAAACTGGATGTTACATTTTTTAAATGTTTTTTGAGTTTTCAAAATGTCATGGAAGAAGGCAGTAACTGCTCTTAGTTCTCATTAAAGTTTCTTTAATGCACACAAGGATTTGTGAAAGAAATCGATTTCTGCTATCAGTTATGTTGGACCAACTCTCCCACAGAGAACAACTGTAATAGCCAGACACATTTTTAAAAGTCTGTTAGAAGGCATCAGAGAGCTACCAAATCAGTAAGGACTCGAAGGGTCAAGAAGCCCAGGAGAAAAGAAGAGCAGAGAATTGAACTTGATCTTTAGAAGCGCTTTTACCCCTAAGGCATTTTCTAATTCCCAAGCAGTGACCAAGAGGCTAAGAAAAAATGGTAGCTGCAAATCTGTCTTAGTTTGGGTTTCTCTAGAAGCAAGCCCTAAGAGAAAAATCTTAGTACAAATAGTTCACTTGGGAGATGCAAGGAACATCAAGAGGGAAGTAGGAACTGATACAGGTATGGGAGGCAGCCAATAAGGGGTACTCTATTAAGCAAGATATAGAGGAAAGATATAGCTTAACCCTGGAGTAACTCCAAAAAATGGTGTGAAGCACATACCTCAGATATATCTTAGCCAAGGGTGGAGGGTGGTGGAATATTTGTACACCCTTGCCTATCAGGCATCGGTTAAGGAATATTCCTTAGGGTGTTAATTAACTCCACAGCACTTCCATCCTTCTATGGGTACAGGCAGAGTAGCCTTCTACAATGAGTCATCAAGCATGAAGACACAGATACTGGAGGTTGTCAATTGTCTGGCACACACAGATATGTACGATCTAGGGTGTGTGAGAGTGTACCGACTGTCTGCTACAGGCAGCCCTTTGTAATGCTCAGAACAACTCACACCCCAAGTCAAGTTTGCTCTATCCTGTCACCACTTATTCAAGATTAAATCTTTTTTTTTTTACATCAACATATACAATAGGAGATTTAGTGAAGTAAGAGGCACACCACCTTGCAGTCTTATCCAAAAGTTTGAAATGATGCTCTCTCTTCTACCATTCAATCAAGACTCTCCTTTTAATCGGTCACTCCTCTGATGATCTGGGATAAACCAGATCTTTATCCTTGAGGGCTCTGAGCCCCTAGTTACCATGCTTTTGTCAGGCCATGCTTTCTGCTATTACCCATTTCTGTTTAATCACTGGATATGGAAACACAGTGAACCTCCCTGCTCTCAATCTCATTATGTAGCAGCAACTCTATAGCCTCATAATAATAACAATCAATTTCCACTGACAGGGTAGTAGCTTTCAAAATGCCTTTGTATTCCCATGTGAGAGCCCAGAATGACTAGGGGAGAGCTATAATTTTAGCTTTTGTGGAACTCTTGCTGTATAGCCTGGTAGAAGCATTTCTCTCCTGGGAACTGAAGCACAAATTTCTCAAGTGGGTCATTGGGAATGATGGTGAAAGGGACTGCTCCTACTCCTACTCTTAGTCCTAGACCCTGAGGGTCGCCATGATACTTCAGGGGGTCTGTGGGGTCACCACTATTTTCATAATAATACTAAGATGTTATTTGCCTTTATCACTGTGTTGACAATTGCACAGACACAATAGTGATTGGTGCTGTTGCTTGGTTAAAACTATGGTAGTTCCTCGAAATCTTCCATGATCTATCTGGCATTTTCGGGACCCAGACTAGTTAATTGAATGCAGATATGATAGGGACCACAAAACCTACCTCTTTTAGGTCTATAGGTTGGTATTAAATCTGCCATTTCCCTCACGAGTATTATGGCTTCTCATTTAGCATCTTGACCAGGGAGGAATTTTAGGAGCTTCTACTCGTCTCTTGTTAACATTTTGATTCTTTCTCCATAAATTAAGTATCTAATGTGAGACTTCTACCAAACGATACATACACGTGTCTTGCTTATGCAAGGAGGGACTAGAGGATTCGGGGAGCGCTGATGAAACTATTGGATTCACTGAGAGGCAGACTTGGAACAGGACTCTGTTGATCCCGACCTCCATATTTCCCTTGCTAACAAAAGGACTTTTTTAGTCTCCTGGGATTAAAGTAATCTCAGACCCTGAGATGAGGATTTTAGCACAGGTGTTTTATTCAGGAAGAAAAAAGGAGCACTAACATGGAGGAAGTGATACAGAGAAGGGAAGATACATTATTAAACTAGCTAATCCCATGGGGGAAGCTCAGGGCAAAAGATGGTGTAAAACACACAATCCAGGATTATTCCACCCAAGGATGGGGGAACTATTATATTTATACAGTAGCTCCCCCTTATCCATGGAGGATACGTTCCAAGACCCCCAGTGGATGCCTGAAACTGTGGCACGTTTATTGTTTTTTCATATATATATACACACACACACACACACACCCCTATGATAAAGTGTAATTTATAAATTAGGCACAGTAAGAGATTAATAACAATAACTAATAATAAAACAGCGATTATAACAATATGCCAGCATCACTACTCTTGCACTTTTGGACTATTATTAAGTAAAACAAGGGTTACTTTAATATAAGCACCATGATCCCATGACAGTCGATCTTACCATGGAGATGGCCACTGAGTGACTAATGGGCAGGTGATGTCTACAGGGTGGATATGCTGGGCAAAGAGATGACTCACATCCCGGGTGGGATATAATGGGACAGCACAAGATTTCATCACACTTCTCAGAACAGCATGCAATTTAAAACTTATGAATTGTTTATGTCTGGAACTTTCCATGTAATATTTTCAGACCACAGTGGATTGCGGGTAACTGAAACTATGTAAAGCAAAACCATAGGATAAGGGAAGACTACTGTGCACCTATAACTGCAAGTCATTAGTTAAGAAACGTTTGGAGGATTTTTAATTCCTGCGCATTTTTAGCACTACCACTTGAACAGGCAACATTCAGAAAAATCCATGAGGCACACGTATGTAGATCCAGCCTATTAATGAAGAAAGGTCTGACAGATATAGGTAAAGCCCTGACAACATCAACTACAGAATCTGAGAAGATGAGCAGAGCTTTCCAAATTTCCAACGAACCAGGAAATTCAACACCCATCAAGGTGTAAATCTTTAAATCGGCTAGTGAAAAAAAGACACATTACTCTCAAAGGAACAGCAACAAAGCTGATGGTTAACATTTGAAAAGAAACTATAGAAACCAAAAACCAATGAAATGGCATCATCAAAGTGCTAAAAGAAAATTATTTTAACCTAGATATCTATACCTGAGAGAAAACATCCTTTGAAACTGAAGTGAAATGAAAAGAGTTCCAGATAAACAAAACAGAAAATTTGTCACCAGCAGACAAAAATTTTTAAGTGCTAAAAGTACTATGTGCTCAAAAAATATTAGTAAGATTAGACATAATCTGAAATATAACAATAATTCAATTGAATATTAATGTATGAAATACTGCCTAAAATAAAGTTTATGAGACTGGCTAAAATAAAACAAAGCCCAACAATAAGACATATGTACCTTAAATATGAGGACAAAGAGGATTTCACAGTAAAAGAATAAAAATGATATATAGTACAAGCACTGCCCAAAACTGTACATGTAGCTATACCAACAGAAGAAAAAGTAGACTTCAAGAAAAGAAGATTATTAAAGGAAAAAAATGAGATATTCCATTGTAATTAAATAATCCATCCCTCAGAAGAATTATGCACCTCATAAAATGGTATATGAAATCCATAAGCAAAATAGCAAATTTTAACACATTGCTCTCAGTAACTAATAAAACAAGAAGTCGATAATCTCTGTAAGGATAGAGAAGTTTTCAAGATCAAAATTTTAAAATTTTGACCCCATCAACATGTATAACACTGTCCTCAACAATTGGAGGATACACATTTCTCACAAGATGATATGAAGCACTTTTCAAAATTGATAATATGTTATGCCATAATGCAAGTCTTGACAAATTTTTAATGACTGGAACAACTCCATGTGTATTCTCTGACTAAGTAGAACTGTCAGAAACTGATAAAATAAATAAATAACTAGAAAATCCCCCAATATTTGAATCAAAGTTAATGTTGCAATGAAAATTTATTAAAAATCAATTGAATAGAAAGATAATAAACATAAGTCATATCGAATCTTCTGGGACACACTTAATGATATGCTAGGATGGAAATTTATGGCCTTGAAGGAATATGTAGAAAAAGAGTAAATGCTGATAATCCATTGTCTAAGTATCCATCTTAGTAAATTACTCAGTGAAAGTAAAAGGTAGGCATAGTAAAATTAAGATCACAAATTAATTAATGAAATACAAAAAAGCACATTAGAAAAAAATTCAAAAACTAAATATTTTGAAAAGACCAATAAAATGGTTAACTCTATGGGAAGAGTTTTAAGAGAGAGACAGAGACAGAGAAAATCTAAACAAATAACATCAGGAATAAAAATTGTACAAGGTGTGAAAAAAGTGAAAAACTTTGTATCAATACACATGTACATTTAGATAAAATGAAAAGACTGCTAGCGAAATACAACTTACTCAACCTGACACAAGAAGAAATAGACAATATGAATATTCCTATAGCTATTAAAAATTTGTAACTCTAATGACAATCTTCAGAGAAAACTCCAGACTGAGATTTCTTCATAACTGAATCTTTCCAAATATTTTAAAAAGACATAACATCAATATTACAAAGACTATTCCAGAAAAAAGAAAAAGAGGAGGAAATTCCTAATTCATTGTAGGAGACCAGCATAACTATCATATCAAAATCTGGCAAAAACATGAACATACATGCAAAATCCTAAACAAAATATTGGCAAAATTATCCAGAAATATATACGTTTGATTAATTCCAGGACTTCAACATTGATTTTTGCATCTAAAAATAAATCAATGTTATTTATCACATTACCATAACAAAGGATAAAAATATACTATCATCTTCAGTTTCAAAAAATATCATAATATTCTACACTATATCTTACTTTCATGATAAAATCTCTTATAATACTAAGAGAAGGCTTCCTTAAGTTATCCAAACACACACACATACACACACACACACACACACACACACACACACACACACACCCCTTATATCAAAACATTATATTCAGCAGTGAAATATTAGAAGATTTGTCCATGAAATTAGGAGGGGAGACTAAAATGTCCATTACACCATTTCTGTTCAACATTTTCCTTAGGATCCAAGCCAGAGAGAGAAGGCAAGAAAAAGAATTAAAATTATGATAATTTCAAAGAAGAAACTAAACTTTAAGGTAACATATTATGTATATAAAACATATATAACAAATTAGAAGACAATTTTTCAGACTTAATAAATGATTTTAGGAATCTTGCTGGGTTAATATAAAATCAGTTACATTTTCATTTAAAGGCAACAATTAGAAAAATATTCGTAACAAAACAATTCACAATAGTATCAAAAAATCAAAATCTATACCATAAATCTAATAAAGAATTATATAACATTATCAAAATAAAATAAAGAAGATCTAAGGTAGAGTTATGGTTTGTTTGTGGATAGGAGGATTTAATATTGTAATGATTTATTTTTTTGCAAATTGATCTATAGGTTTTATGCACTCCCAATCAAAATCCAGAATATTTGTTTTTTTAACTTGACAAGCTTTTCCTAAAATTTATGTAAAAATGCAAGTGGCCAAGAAGAGCCAAGACAATCTTTAAAAAGCACAAACTTGGAGGACTTACATAACCAGATATCAAAATTTGTTATAAAGATAGAATATGTGAGTGTGTTGTATTGAGTCAAGCAAAGAAAAACAGATGAATGAAATGGAACAGTTAAGATTCAAAATTACACATAAACAGAGACTTCATTAGTGGCAAATGTATCATTGCAGAACAGTTGGAAAAGAACAGGCTTTTCAAATAAATTAAGTTTGGTCATCGTATAAGGATATGTACTCAGTCAATCACCATGGACAACAATTAAACTTGACAACCTACCTTATATCATTAAAAAAAATAATAAAGTGTGAAACAATGAAGAGAATAAAAATAAAAGATAAGACTTCCAGAATTTAACATAGGATATTATCTTCATGACATTGAAATAGGCAAAACTTTATTACAGAGTAATTGTAAATAAAAATATTGATCAATTATACTATATTAAAATTAAAAAGTAACCTCATTAGAAAAGAACAAAAATATGTACCACAAAGTAGGAGAATATATTCACAATATATTTAATAAACAAAAGGCCATATTCAGAATATAAGAAGAACTTATACCAATCAATATGTAAAAGATAACCAGTAGTAGGTGGCCCACAACCAATAGTAAATGACCAAGAGTCACTTGCAGCCTGTTCTTGAAAAAGCATAACTTGTCAATATGAGAAGTTGCTCAGTCTGATTAACTGCCAGAAAAATGTAAATTAATTCCACAATTATTTACAATTGCATATACATCAATACAGCAGAAATTTAAAAGACAAAGCACCAAGCAGTAGCAAGGATGAGGAAAACCTGAAACTATCATTATTTCCACTTTGGAAAACTGTTACTGTCCACTAAAGATGGGCATGTACTTGTTCTATGGCTCCCCAACAATCACAAATCTAAATAGAAAACCAACAAAAAGGTACACATAATTTGACTAAAAGTTGACATAACACTGTACAGCTTTATTTTAATAGCTGCAAGCCAGAAACAATACAAATGTCAATAAAAATTAGTGAAATTGATTAAAAAAATAAATAAATGACTATCTCTAATGCACACAAACAACTTTGAGTGACAGAAGCCAGACACAACATAATACCTACTGTATGACTGCATTCAGGCAAAACTAATCCATAGTGAAGGAATTAGGTTGCTCTGGAAGGGAGTGGGTAGTGACATGCAGGGACACAAGGAGAACATTTGGGAAAATTCTTCAAGGTCTGTACTTATTGTTTGTGCACTTTCCTCCACATATGTTGTAGTTTGACAAAAATTTATTTAAAATGTGGATTAAGAATGGAAATTGTAATGTTAAAATTAAAACATGTCAAAATTCATTACAAAAGAAAATAGAGGATAATTAGTGTTAGGACTTTGCACTAGAAAGTAAATCTAATTTCTTGACTCATTTTTTTAATGATTTAAATAAAGTTTTGAAAACTCTGAAAGATCAAATTGTTATTAAAAATGAAATATTATATATTAAATGCAAATAAATTAGAATATTAATTCAATATATCCACAGGGTATCCTGGATTAAATGAGAAAAATCTCAAGTATAGAATTTTATTACTATTAAAAATAGAAAGTTTGGATGCCTGACAGACTGGAAATTTGCATTAACGAATTTAAACTAGTTTGCCTTATCACCAATTGGACGTACCACCAGCCCCTCAAATAATTTTAATGCCAATTAAATGTTTTAACTTTTACCTAGAGCTGCTTATCCCTTCACTGTTCCTAGTTACTCTAAGCAGCAGCCAAGTCGCCTGATCATTTGCATCGAAAACCTCAGTGCTTACCCTTGACACTGCTCTCGTCTATTGATCCTTTTGCCTTATTAGCTTTCACGTCTATCTAACCTTTACATTCCAGTGACCTACCTCTCAGTTAGGACCACAATTACTCTGTCCTAGAATATAGAAAATAGTCTTTTCACTTCTAGTCTTTTGATGTCAGTCAGGGCTATACAAGCTACTAGGTTAGTCTTTTTTGTGTGTGGACAGCACTAATCATGTTATCCTTCACATCAAAAACTTTAATTGATTTCCTATTGTCTAGAGAATGAATCTTGGTGTTGTTAGTTTAACCTCCAAGGCCATCCAAAATCTAGCCCCAAACTAATTTCCAGCAATCACACTATATTCCAGTAATGCAGCAGGAGTGGCAGCACCTAACTTTTCTGCCTATTTCTTTGATTAAACTATTCCCATCATCCAGAATAGTTTTTTCCCCATTTTTCTATAATTCTAACTCCTCTTCAACCTTTAAAACTCAATTTGTCGTGAAGTGTTTTGTTACTAAGTGAGGTCATAGAGTAAGAACTTGTTTAAGTGGTTTTCAAAATTGATCAGCTTTTCAAATCACCTGAGGAACTTTTAAAATTAGCCAATCCTGGGGTGATATCTGCAGAGACTGTGACAGAGCATAACTAGAGCTACTGAAGTCTATGAATCTTAAAAGAAATCTGTGGTCACTAGCTCAGTGCCCGCCCAGACTACTTTTGGGGACCTAATGGACTAAGATCTGAGGGCTCAGATGGTGGCAGGACTAAGTAGAAAACCAAGGCTATATCATCTCAGGTGCTCCTGATCTCAAAATGGAGACTGAAGTAAAGCAAATTGTTAGCATCCACTTCTAATATGGTTGTGAAAGCTCCTACCAAACTGACTATCCTATAAATAGCATTTATAAACTCTGGAGAAATTACCAAAACACAAACCCAAAAAAAAGGGAGGGGACAGTGGACAAAACCGAGCAGATTTTGGAGAGAAGTCAACATTTGGAAGAAGGAAAGAACACAGATCCAAAAACATCATAGTAAAATGGTCAAAAAATAAAAATTGAAGAGAAAATATTGAAAGCAGTCAGAAAAAAGCAAACAAGCAAAAACAAAGATATTTTATATATAGGAAACACTGATCTGAATGTCACTGACTTCTCATCAGGAATGATGAGGACAAAGAAAACTTGGAACAAAACAAACAACCAAAAAAAAAACCCTAATTAACCAAGAATTCTTGGTTATTATCCCACAGAATTGTTTTCATGAACGTAAGCCAACTTTCACCTTCTACCTAAGACGGAGAAGTTGGTAAGAGTGTCACTCACACCTAATGACAAGAAATAGCAAGAGAAGAAAATTATAATGTTTCTTGAACACATCAAAAAGCTGAAGTAATAAAACAACCAACTACGCTGATATCAAAGGAAAGACAAGGCACCAGCACCAGCTTAACACCTGCTGCAGGAGGAAGGGGAGATCTTCATACAGGAGGATAAAGAAAATTCATTCAGCTAAACTTTTAAGGAATTGTGAAAGGCTCAGTGTAAGCTAGTGCAAAAGAATAGAAACCCTAGAAGTCCCAGACGCAGCGGACTTTGCACCCACTTACAGGCTCTTCTCTATGGACTTTGCCATGTACACAGGACAAAGTAGGGGCAGGAAGACAACAAGAAAGTCTCCTTGGTGTTGCAGGCCAGGAGGAGGGAAGTAGCTACCCCTGGAGAAAGATACACAGTACCACCTGGGGCCTTCTCCCCTAAGTAATGAAAGCTTTAAGCTACCTGGAAAAGGGCTGCAAACCCTATGCCAGAGGACGGAGAAGATGATCCACTGTGGCTGGGGAAGTAAGGAAAGGGAAAAGGAAAAAGATCATTTCCTTGAGGAAGGAGCAGAAAAGCATCCTGCATTCAGCCTGTGAGATGTCTCCTAACACAGCAGCGAGTGGCAAGATCACTGAGAAAACCCCACCCCTGAGAACTAGAGACAGAGGAACTGCATAAAATTAAGGCTAGACCTGGACAACAGAGAATCCCCTTACCTCCCAAACCTAGCCAGCATACACCAAGTAATAATCAAAAGCAATCTACTACTTGGGGGAAAAACACAAGTGTAGAAATAGACTTTCTCTGAGATTATCTGATATATTTATGCCATGCTTTGAAATAGTGTGAGATCCACTATTTAGATAACTAATTAGATAACAAAATAAGAATAATGCATGTCACACTATTTCAGATAGATAGACAAACAGATGGGAGGGATGGATAAATGAATGGGGGGGGGGAGAGAGAGAGAGAGAGAGAGAGAGAGAGCAAGCGCGCGAGCACTGATAGACACAAATTTGCACCATAGAAAATATCTCAGAAGCAAATACAAGAAGCTATAAACATTCACTACTTCAGGGAGTGGGCTTTGGGGAGAGGTGAATAAGGAGCTTTAACTCATTAGTTTGTTCATCACTACAATATTTGAATTATTATTTCAGTATAATTCTATTTCAAATATTTATAAAAGCTAAAATTATTATATGGATATTGGTAAAGGTATGGGAAAGCTACTATTCTCAAGAATTACTGGTAATTTTTAGATAACTATAACCTTTTTGGAAAACAATTTGCTAATACACATCAAGGGTGCTAGAAAAATCCATTTTTCTCTTTTTTGGCATAAATTTTAATCACAGACATATATCTTAAGAAAATAATCCGAAATATGAAAAAGATAATGTGCTCAAGTATATTTAACAAAGTACTCTGCTGAATTTTTAAAATGTAATTATAATTTTCAACTCTAGAATAATTCAATTTTTATGCCACCACCACTTAATGGACATGACATAGCCATTAGTAATTATTGCTATAAAGACTACACAGCAACATGGACAATGAATGTAATATGATGATGTTAATTGCAAAGTGAATATTAAAAGAGGCAATGCTACAAAATTGTGCATACACAAAGGGCCAAACTTACTAAATTTGTGTCCTGGAAAATTTGTCACTCTCAGCTTCAATTTTTTATATCTATAAAATGAATGTCATAGTACATACATTACAGATTTTTCACTAGAACTGAATGAGAAAATAACCAGAATTTACACTTTAGCTGAGTGCTCAGTGTTATTACTATTACATAATATGCAAATGAAATTTTACATAGATACAAATGACACTGGAAGGAAAGAGTCAAACTGATAAAAATGGATAGATTCACTGCTGATATTATTGGAATTTTTTTCTTTTATATATTTTCCAATTTTTTCATAGTGCAGATTATCATATCACTTTCATAATTTAAAATAGATTAGAAAATTTGCTTTTTTAATATTTGAAATATTTGTGTTCAGGACAAATTTACTCAACCTGGAACTATTGTCCATACTTGGAACTTTCCATCACTGTCCTTTCAAATGCCTAATATCATAAGAAATAAAAATTATTTCTATATTTTACTTACACTCGAACTTTAGTTGCCTATAAATGTGGCTCTCTTAATAAAACTCTCTTTTACTGAAATACTGAAAGCTTTACACTCAATGAACGCATCCACACATACAAACTTTATCTGGGAAAAACCATGCTCCAGTCATCTGAAAATTGATAGAAAGACTCTATCAAGTGCAGCGATGGACCATGTTCCTAAGTGAGAAACTTTAGCTTATTTTGGAGCCAGAGACTTGTAGGGCCACCACACAAATCCCTGGCACACCTGTGATTGATGACATTGCCCTAGATCTGGAGAGTGTGACTTTATTCAAATATATCCCTGGACTGCTGACAACACCCAAATCTATATCGTTCCAAGTGAAGGCCTGGAGAAGCAATTTTCAGGTGAACTGAAGAAGAAAATCATATGTTTGCACCGAGGGAGGTAGCAAATTTATGAAAACAATATGGGTGAAATGACAGGTTTGTAGGACAATTTTGGTACATCTGCTATGTGAACTCTCACTCGGCAGGGACAGTGAGGACAAAATGAGGAGAGAAAAACAGAAACTCAATACTTACCTACAAAACTAAAATTGTTATAAATAGTTAGAAATTTGGAATAGAGTTATGGGTGTGTGTGTGTGTGTGTTTATGTGAATGTGTGTGCATACGCATCCCCCTCCAAACAAATTAAGGAGAAAAAATTACTTTGTTTTTATTTGAGTTCAAACTGACACTGAAAAAATTGTTGTTAACTATGTGTGATTGAAGCTTTGAAAAAAGTACCTGCAAAAGTCTTACTTGATAAAAAATAAACTTTGCAGGTTAACTGTTAACATATCCAAGGAGTTTCATCAAATGGATGAATTACTAGCAGTTTTTTCAAAAGTGATTCCAGCTAATAATAAGTTCTAATATATAGATATAGTCTGTCTCCTTGGGTCCTTCTCCTTACGCCTGGGGAAAGTTATTTTATCTTTCATTTCTGGCAAGGCTGTTTTTCTACTACCATCCCCTCCCTCCTTTAAAAACCATTCTACACATGTGTCACATATATTAAATGTTTAATGGCACTACAGCATTTCTGAGGACTGAATGTTTGCAGTTGTGGTTTCATTTTATAGCAAGAACTTGTTCTAGTCTTTCTACATACACATGCCCACCGGCAAAGCTAAATTACAGGGGAGTATTTTGTCCTATAACCTGCTTCTGGAAGTCATAGGTCAATCAAGTTGATAGCTTGAAGTAGGCAAAACTGTTGTATCATTACCTGGTGTACCATTTTAAGAGCAAATTAGCAGAAACTTAAAACCCAGAAGTGAAAGATTGGCCTAATTGGCCTTGTGATCCTATTTCTATTTATTTACACAGAAATTCACTTCTTGTACCAAGAGAGATATGAGGAGGAACAGTAGATATGTTCAACACAGCGAACCCCTAGAGGCATTGCAAATATCCATTAATTGGGAAGCAGATCAATATGTTTTTCTTCAATCATTTTGTGAAATACTATACAATCATTAGGAAAAATAGGCTCATGTGCCTGACATTGAAAAATCTATGAGATTTAAGAAAAGCAAATTGTGTGACAAAACATGTACATTAATACAATTGTGTAAAATATAATAACATTGTGTATTTATTTTTGCACAAGTTTAAATGCATAGAAAAAAATGTCAGAAAGCTTGTACACCAAGGTTAACCATGATAGAGTTTAACCCTGGGAAATGAGCTAGGATAAAACATTGTGTGCATCTGTGTGTGTGCATGTGTGAGAATTCTTTATTCTATATTTTTCTGTATTGTTTGCTTGCTTTAATAGAAATGCATTTCTTTAATTTTTGTGTAATTGAAAATAAAATGTTATGTTTCAAATGAGACATTTTATAGATATAAGAAAGCACTAAAGAGCAGTACATAAATAAATGATATCAAACAAACAGATGTGGACAATTACTATTTTTAACAGTCAATAAAATGTTTTCAGATAACAAAAAATCATTTACAGTGTAAAACTTATACGCTATAAGTTCAAAACTATGAAGAGATTGGAAATAATTTAAAATTAAATAGAAACAATAAAAATTCCTGATGTCTAGCATAATACCTGGCACACAGTAGCTATTAAATAATCATTTGTTGAATGCCAGTAATTGTCATGAAATCCTGGATAGGTTACATGTCTGAAGCTGAGTTCTCTTATTTATCAAATAAACTGGTTTTCCTAGATTACTTTTAAAATTCCATTAAGACATAAAAATCTTCCTTTAATGGATCATATAATTTCTTATGCCAATATATTAATTTTAATTTGTAAGAGATTTTCTGGGACTCTTAATTTTCAAAAATATCCATCTCATGATTTACAGAAGTAAACATAAAGTTGTTAGATTTCTTGTAATATTTAATTTAGAAAATATGACCCTAATATGTATGCCTCCTACTGGCAAGGTATATAATTTTGCCAACAAGGCATTCATTTCAGGCCCAGTAACTTAGAAATCAATTCTCACAGCTGCCACTAGAAGTAGGCCTAGGAATTACCACTCTAGAATTGATTTTAGTTTTAATACAGCAAACAACAACAGTAAGTCAGTAGAAAACTTCAAAAATCTATCGGTCTATATTAAAATGTTAAGAGGAAGGAATGCTTCCCCAAAGAAAAATATTTCTTTGAAAAAAGATAGGATAGGTTTTTAAAAGAACATGGCAATAAATACCACGTGTAGAATTCTAAATGAGAAACTATGAAAGGAAAGCAAAATACTATACAAGGTATTTGTATAGTATTGCTATTTATGAGAAAGCAAGCCCTCATCAAACACAGAATCTGCCAGTACCGCGATCTTGGACATCCTAACCTCCAGAACTGTAAGAAATGTTAATAAATTTCTGTTGTTTATAAGCCACCCAGTTTATGGTATTTTACTACAGCAGCCCGAACAGACTAAGACACCATTACCCACCTACTTGCTAACATTTTGTTCCATATCCTTCCAATCATTTTTCCCCAAGGCACACGCACATACTTTACATGACTGAATGTGTAATATTTTATAATCTTTCACATTAAAATATAGCTGTACGAAAATATCCTAACCTGTATTATAATCAATTTTCTTCTATTGATAAATGCTTAGATTTTTTCCCACTTTTCCTGACTGAAAAATATTATAATGAAATACCTAGAAAATACACACTTTCATAATTGTTCAAAATTTTTGGTTAAGATTCTAAAAATGAAATAGAAATTACTTCTCTAAAGACGAGAAACAGAAAAGCAAGGAAGTTTTGTAGATCATTCCATTTGGACATTCCAGAGGGACAGCATGTTCCTCCAGAATAGGGTGGGGAGAAAAGTATGTACAGATGCATGTAATCCCTTTACTGAAAATCACTTTTGTGATCAATTAATCCACACAGCTCTGGAGGAAGTAGTAAGGATTTCAAGGAAAAGAGTAGAAAAGATGGGTAAGTCTCTACATAGGAAAAGTTGATTAATTTTATTTTTAAAGCTTCTTTGAGGTATAATTAACATAGGAAAAATGCACATATTTCATGTGTACATTTTGATGAAGTTGAACATATGCATACATCCATGATACCATCACAACAATCAAGGTACTAAATATATCCATCACCTCACACAATTTCTATTTTTTGAGGGTTTTTTTGTTTGTTTTTGTTTTGTGTTTGTGGTAAGAATAATTTAACATGAAATCTATCCTCTTAATATATTTTAAAGTGCACTATACTATACTGTTAACTATAGGCACTATGTTGTACAGCAGATCTCTAGAACTTATTCATCTTGTATAACACCTTTATACCCCTTGAGCAAGAACTTCCCATTTCCCCCTCCCCCAGCCTTTGGCAACCACCACTCTATTCTTTGCTTTTAAGAGTTTGACTATTTTAGATACAACATATAAGTGCAATCATGCAGTATTTTTCCTTCTGTAACTAACTTATTTCCCTTAGCACAATGTCCTCTGGGTTCATCCATGTTGTCACAAATGGTAGAATTTCCTTTTTTTGAGAGCTGAATAATATTCCATGGTATGTATATATCACATTTTCTTTATTCATTTGTCAATGGACATTCGGGTTGTTTCTATATCTTGGCTATTGTGAATAATGCTGCAATGAACATGGGGGTACAGATAGCACTTCAAGATCCTGATTCCACTTGATTCCAATTCTTTCGGATGTATACTCATAAGTGGGATTGCTGGATCACATATGGTAATTCTACTTTTAATTTTATAAAACAGAAAAAATGAACAGCAAAATAATCTCACCGTTGAGAATAAAGAGTTTCAAGGGTAGCTGAAATGTGAATGCTCACGAACGTGTAAATGAGACATGCTCTCCAAGGGGACAAACCGTGTCATAAGAGGGAAATAAAACACTCAAAAGAGGAAAAATAAAAATTTCAAAGCCAAAAATTCATGGAAAACTTATTTGCCTTGTGTGAAGATATACCTTTGCTTTATTTGGTGAATAAAGAAAATTAAAACCATAACTATGCTCATATTCTGTAATTAAAAATTATTTTATATAAAATGAAATTAGGCAAAAGGATCGTGTGAAGTGTTGCTAGTAAATGTATCAGTTTACTCATTTCTATTGGAAATCTCACGGGCCCATAGGACTTCTTTCCGGAAAAAGAATTGGAACTAAGAAAACATTAATAAAAAATTTTTTTTATTTTTTAAAAACTTGTATCTGGATGAAACTGAAAAAAATGTAGAGAAAAGAATATATAAAATTTATAAAGCCATGAAAGCTTTCTTATACATATAGCCATCCCCCAGGTACTTCCAAACTGATCAAAATAAAACATCCTGAACCCCATCTTGCAAACCTCATAATGCCTCCACATAAAATCATTAATACCATCAGGTATAATAGAAAAACACATACAATGGAATTAAGTACAGAAAAAACCTTTAAGTGTCTGACCTAACATCTTTTACTGCATCTTTCTTCCAGAGTCTTGAGAAGAAATGAAAACTTTCAAAACAATGACAGCTCAAAATACCTCTCTGAATTGTCTGTGTGGTGCCAACTCAACTCATCATCTGGAAACAAAAGAGAGGCAGACACAAAAGCTTTGACTAGCAGTGCTAGGACATAAATTAAAGCAGATTCTATAAGGAGGGCTTCTGAAGTGTATTCCAACAATTTTGAAGAAATAATGCTTCAGTTGTTTTTGTGCCCAGGAATAATCTCACTGAAGACGGAGTTTTCCTGGGTCCGACAGCTCTTCATAAAAATGAAACATTTTGTCTTCAAGTACATCTAAAACATGATGTTGAGATTTAGGCTGAGGCTGCAAAAGGAACTCTAACAGACCTCAAACACAAAGCGTCTGTTACATAGTTTTCTTTCATCTGTATTCTTTATTATCCCAAATATGTCTTAAGGAATTTTTTTAGAGTCTTGCCAATAATTTCAGCCATAACTAAACTTCCACTTTACCAAATAAGTAAGACTGTTATATGAAAACCATGCAGAAAATAATGAAGCTGCTGGCATTATTCTGACCCCTGACCCCCATTTTTTAAAAAAACTATTAGCATTATCCTGTTGTAACTTCATTTGTTACTATCATATTAGTCAGTGAAGAAAACTGCTCTTCCTTTTTATTTTTAAATTTTTTTTCTTATGTGAAACACACAAAAAAAAGTTTCCATAAAATGTGAAAGTGAATTAAAACCATACACAACTTTATTGACATTATGCTTACTTTCCTATCTTTTATTTAGATTAATAAATGTTTCTAAAAAAATCTGTGGGGGCTCGAAAAGCATTCTTGCCTTTGTGGAGTAAAATGGATCTGAGTATATTATGTTCAGAAAAAGAGAAACAGCTCCATCTCAAGCCCCATAAACTCTCTTTTAAAAATACTGAATATGAACTGATTTTCCATTAGGTAATTAAGTAACAAAGAAAAGACTTATAAAAATAGGAAATTAGTTCTTCACTTAAGCCTCTCTCTCAAGAATGTTTCCATTTTACCAAATTATTTAAACTTTGTCTAAGACATTCTGTAAAAAGAAAAAAATTGGCAAATTTACACTCACTTCTGTTATGAGGATCTTCAAGTAATTTGCATGTTTGTTTTTATCATTACTAATATCTTCATTTCAACAATGTATTAGTTTCCTATTTCTCCCATAATGAAACACCACAAATTTAGTGGCTTAAAACACCACCAAACCCTAGAAGAGGACTTCTCTCTCTCCCCGCCTCTCTCTCATTCTCTCTGATACTCTTCCAGACAACTTTAGCTGCCTTGGTCTCCCTGACTCTCAGGCCCATTCCCTCACACAGGGACCTCCCCTCACCTGCGTTTCCCTCTTTGCATTGTTGCCTCTAAGATCTCTCAAGGCAGTGAGTTGGGACAGTCACAGGATTCACTTGTTTATTTTTCATGTCTCAAGAATCACTATTTTTGCCTGATATCTAGTGTCTTGAAAACCACCATTTCATGTATTCTGTCTGATTTTTTTTGGTTGTATTTTGTGGGAGGATATGTCCTATCCCTATTATTCCATCTGCAGCAGAAGCAAGAGTCTTTGGCATTTAATATTAATTTTATTGTTTTAATGTAGAACATTTCATAATTTTAATGCAGCTTTTATGATACCTTTATGGTCTCTTGATTTGATATAGTAAAAAGTCCACCCCACCTCAAAATTCCCCCACACATATTTTCAGCTATTGTATTATTTTATTTATGATGATTACACATTTAATTGTTGTGGAATGTATTTTGGTAAATAAGATGCAATATGTAAAATTTTATTTTCAGAAAATTTATCAACGCCCCACTGCTAAGACATTCCACTTACGTTATTAACTAACTGCTCATATCTGCTCGTGCCTGATTCCATATGTTCTTATACGTTGAGTTGTTGGTCCCTTACTAAACCCATGCCACTGGTTTTAATAATGTAGTTTTCAAAGCATGTTTTAAAATTGCTGGCATCTATTACATATTACTATCTTCTTGGAAAACCTTGGTTAAAAATATTTGGAAGCCCTCACCCCACCCTTGACACACAGACACAAAGAGATGTGCACAAAAGCAAAGTGTATATATATACACACACACACATACACACACATATATATGTAAATACAAACACATTTCTGTATTTTGATTGTAATTGCACTAAAAATATAAGTAAATTTCAGAAGTAAAATTCATGGTAATTTTGACCATTTCCCTCCAGAAATATAGTAGTCTTTTATTTTCTTCACACCCTCCTTTTGTGATTCATGACCATCTTACTCAACTGTGTCATTAGTTCTTGACAGTTCAATGAATAGATTTTGAAGAGGTTTCTGTATATAAAACGAAATCAACTACAAACCTTAGCCAGTTTATCTTTTTAATTAGCTGTAATTCTCATTCATATTTTCTCTTATGTGTTATTGGAAGAATCTGTCAAAACATTATATAATATTTGTGAAATTTTCTATATTTTCTTGACTATAATGGAATGTCTTTTAGTTCAGGGGTCAAACATCTGAGGGGGCAGAGCAAGATAGCTAAACAGAAACCTCCAGTGATTGTCCCTCCACACAAACACCAAATTCAACAACTATCCACGTGAGCAAGCACCTTCAGAAGAACCGAAAATCAAGTGAGCTATCATACTACCTGGCTTTAACATTATATCAAGAAAAGAGGCACTGATGAGGGCAGAAAAGACAATCTTGCATTGCCTATGCCACCCCTCCCCCATCCCCAGGCAGTGCTAGAATTAACTAGATATACATAAGGAGTTCCAACAACTCAAGAGAAAAAATCAAATAATCCAACTTTAAAAATGTGCAAAAGATCTGAATAGATATTTCTCAAAGAAGACATACAAATGGCTAACAGGTATATGAAAAATTGCTCAACGTCATTAGTCATCAGATAAATGAAAATCAAAGCTGTGATGAGATATCATCTCACCCGAGTTAAAATAGCTTTTATCAAAAAGGCAATAACAAATGCAGGCGAGGATAGGAGAAAGGAGAATACTCATTTGCTGTTTGTGGGAATGTAAATTAGTGCAACTACTATGGAGAACAGTATGGAGGTTCCTCAAAAAACTAAAAATAGAACCACCCTATGACCCAGCAATCCCACTGCTGGGTATATATCCAAAGGAGGGGAATTCAGTACATTGAAAAGATATCTGCCTCCCATGTTTTTTGCAGCACTATTCATAACAGCCAAGATTTGGAATCAACCTAAGTGTCCATCAATAGATGAATGGATAAAGAAATTGTCTTACACATACACAACAGAATATCATTCAGCCATAAAAAAGAATTAAATCCTGTCATTTGCAACAATATGGATGGAACTGGAGAATATTACGTTAAGTGAAATAAGCCAAGCACAGAAAGATAAATATCACATGTTCTCACGCATATGTGGGAGCTAAATTTTAAAATAATTGATCTCATGGAAACAGAGAGTAGAACGATGGTTACCAGAGGCTGGGAAGGGCAGTGGGGATGGGGGGATAAAGTGCGGATGGTTAATGGGTACAAAAATATAGTTAGTTAGATAGAATGAATAATATTTGATAGCACAACAAAGTGAACATAATCAACAATAAGTTAAGGTATATTTTAAAATAACTAACAGAGTGGAATTGGAATGTTTGTAACATAAAGAAATGATAAATGCCTAAGGTGATAGATATACCCCAATTACCCTGACTTTATTAAATCACATTGTATGCCTGTATCAAAATATCACATGTACCCTATAAATATATGCAACTATTATGTACCCATGACAATTAAAAATAAAGGACATTTTAAAATGTTGATGTCTATATAAGGAAAAAATAGGTATTGTAAAAATAAGGGCTATACATTATTGGCAAAAAGTTTCATAGGAAGACCTTTTCTCCAAACATGTGGCCATTACTTTACGTCTTTCGAATTTACAGACACGAAAAAATTGAGAAATATGTTTATATTACATATAAAATGACAGTGTGAGAACAATTACAAATGACCAGCAAAGGCTGGTCTTAGTGTGGCTGAGCAGGGCCAGCTGGGGCATGTGCCTCTCTAAATGAACTTTCCATCTGTCATTAGGGTCCAGCCTAATGTTTTGGAAATGTCACCCCAAGAGTGCTAGAGCTACCAATTTTTCAAAGAGATCTAAAAATATGGATTTTTATGTGAAAATGTCTGAATTTTTATTATCGCCACAGGTAACAAATTGTAAAGAAAAAGCAACAACATAATAAAGCAAACAAATCTTGGTGCAAATTAAACCAGGCATATGGATGTGACTTGCATGACAATGGACTGCCACCTCTGCCCTGCTTTAGGGTTCACAATGGCAGCATCAGAATAGGATATGACGGGGAAGGTATAGGCTCTTCTAGGTTTACAAGAAATTGTTAATGAGAAACAGAGAATGAATTTGAGTTAATTTATTTTAACATGTTTTCCTCATTTTTTATACTGATGTAAGAACATTTTAATATATTTGCTCACTTCAATGTTTCCTTTATTTGAGAGTTTAATTGAACTTAGCCATGGCAAACTTATTTTTAATACACTGCTAATTTGTAATGTTTTCTTTAGAATTTGTAACATACATATTACCATGTGAGAAATTGGGCTATAGAATAGGATGCGCGCACACACACACACACACACACACACACACAATTAGTCAAGCTTCACAACATAAACAGGGAAGCTTGCAGAAACCTTCTCTGGAATAGTATTAAAAAGCACCAGGATAACAAAAGCTAACATTAAGCTCCTTTGGTGTGCTTGGCATGACACGGAATATTGCATGTACTGTCTCATATACTGAGGGAAAATACTGTTCTTCATATCTGGAATTTGAAACTGAGTTGAACTTCACACTCTATTCCTGACTAATGATTGCTTCACTATTGATCCATGGATCCTAAAGGAGCTACAGGCATAGCTCTCTTGTTTTCCTTAGAAATATACTGGTGTTAAAGTTATACATCAGGCCATTTACAGTGCTGAATGTCAATAAAACAATAAAATGTGATGATATAATAATAATAAACATGAATATTTTCTGAGTTATGATCAATAAGCAGAATAATCAAGCTAGTATGAAACATTGTTGCTTTTATTAATAGTCTTGAAAGGAAAAAAGGGACTATATCTGATTTGAAAGATTATTTCAAAAAATGTTGCTATATGAAGAAAAAGGCAAAAAAAATTAAAATTGCAAAATCTTTCTTTTGAAAAATATACATTAAACTAGTGGTTCTTAAATTTGTGCATTCATCAGAATTCCCTGGTAGCAGGGGATTGCAAAAATGCAGATTGCTGGCCCCCACCCTGAAGATTTTTAATCAGAAGGTCTTGGTGGGGCTCAATAACTTTCATTTCTAACAAGTTCCCAGGTGAGACTGATGCTGCTGATGCCAGGACCAAACTTGGAGAGCCACTGCATTAAACAAAGGAAAAGACCCACCTGGGAGTTATCTAATCTCCAGTACCTCAGTAAAATTTTTTCTCTACTCTGAAACACCAAATTAGTTTAACATGATTGAGATTTCTTCCACATGGAAAGCTTGCAAACACTTAATTGGGCATTTCCCATTAAATGTTTGTTGCTACTAATCCAGTATCCCAAAACCCTCATGTATCTCTTTCTCATGGCTGCTCAGGGACCTGACATGCTTAAATACAATAGTGGTCCACAATCCTCCTTCAATGTTCTAGAGAGTCCCAGAAGGTGAATTTTATTGTGGTGTTCAGCCTTTCAAATCTGCTCGCATTGTTGCATTTTATGCTGCTCCCTATTCCTGTGAACAAGGAGTCTCATTAAAGCACGAAAACATTGCAATTGAAACCACCCAAAGAAGCCAAGAGTATCCATGAGATACTAATACTTGTCTTCTCCCTTTGTTTCTGATGTTTAGTGTCTCTAGGTTACAACAGGGAATGCATGCAAACAAAAATCGTATTAAGAACATTGCGTTGGGAAGAAAATCAATTGGGACAGAAGACACAGTATCTTCAGTTAGGTTAGCATTCTGTGCAGCGGAACAGAAAGAGATGGGTCCCTCTAGAGATATATCTGACAGGACATGTGCTGTGCAAGAAAATGTACCAGACCACATCAGGAATCAGAGAGAACAATCAACAAGACTGTTCCCAGATCACTAGAAGATTTCCATTACAACAGGACCCAGGACAAATTAAATAAGTTCTAGAGATCTGCTGTACATTGTACCTCTAGTTAACAATACTGTACCGTACTCTTTAGATCTCATGTTAAGTGTTCTTGCCAAAATAAAATGTAATTTAAAATACATATATATGTTTAGAAAAAGATGAGACATCAGAATGAAACATCACAAACTCTGTTTTGTAGGTGGGGTCTTGGTAGGTCAAGTGTAATTGTTTCATTCACACGAGGTTTGCATTCTATAGGGCCGAGAGGGCGGGGAAATTATAGTGAGTAAGGAACACAAGGAACCATGTGAATTAGATTGCTTTGGGGATAATCCGGGAGGAACATGTGTGTGGCTAAATGTTTGTATTACAGTGTGGACCCTCTCTGCACATGCATGCACCTGTCACTGCATTAGTCTATCCAAACTGTCTTGCTGTTCAGCACCTTTTCAATGATGCAGATCCTTAAATATTATCGATTACCTGAGTTTCCCCATTTTGCTGTGATTTTTTTAGGTACTTGGCCAGATACAACTATATCTCATATGATTGTTTGAAATGCACTTTGTACAGTTTGCTTTAAGTAAATTAAAGTACTGTCAAATCGTACTGTGTACCTACATTTGGATGACGAATGAGAAAATATTTTTAAAATAATTATAACAAATGTTATGATCATTTAACTTGTCATTACAACTTATTTACATAAAGAAGTTACAAACTACCACTTGCAACAGAATGAAAGATAACCTCTTTTTTCCCTCAGAAATTGCTAAGAAAAAAAAAGTAAATTAGAGAGTTTGATATTTTGGCAATATTAAAACTATCAAAACCAACAAAACTCTTGATTTGGTTAAATTAATTGAGCAACTTCCAGGAATATGCTTTAAATACTGTATTATATACATTTCATAGATAGGCCAAATTCACAAAAAGAAATGTTTGAAATCAATTTTTTTAATGGAAATTTAACGCAACATCAAAATACTCCTCTTTTTGTTTGACTATGTCTGAACAATGCCTAAAACTTTCATACCAGCTCTAAACAACACCCAGATTTGACCCAACTGTGCCACTATGTCTTCAAGTCCTTAGTCCTAAAAATGCAGCACCTTCACTTACACTATCTCTTCCTCTATCATGAAGTACTAATATTCCTCTTTCATTATGCAAATTTCCAAACGTCATCAGAAGTACAGAGAAGGCTCTAATCAGCTCTCATATACCTATCACCCAGCTTGTATACTTACTATCATAACATAACATAGTCTCAATTCATCTTTTGACCCACATATTTTAGGCAGCATATTTTAAAGCAAATCTCATACATCATGGCATTTGAACTGTAAATACTTGAGTGTGCTCCTCTGAGAAGACTATTTTTAAATAACCACCACCCTTTAAAAGTCAATAATTTTCTTAATATCATAAAAATATTTTTTAATTTATTTGAATCAAGATCCTTCAAAGTTAACATATTACATTTAGTTTTAATGTCTTTTAAGTTTCATTTGTTTTATAACAGTTGCTCCTTGTGTGATTGAATCCCACTGATATGTACAATCAAATGTCCTACATTCTGCATGTGATTGATTACTCATTCACGGTGTATATATTAACTTTCCTCTATCACCTATACATCCTACAGACTGGCAGGTTTGGAGGATTTATTAGAGTCAGGCTCAAGTATTTTGACAAAAATACTTCACAAGTGGTGTTTCTCACTTCCTATTGCTTCACATGATCAAGACCCCATGATATTTGGTTGCCCCATATTTAAGATTTATCATTGGGTTCAGATGATGTTAACCTGATCCTCATTATAAAATTTTCAATCACGCTTTCCCCTAATGATTGTAGGATTCATTGGTGACTGTTGCCCAGACCCATTATTTCAGAGTTGCAAAATGTGATTTTAGAATTCTATCATTCTGTCATTTATGTACTTATTAGCTGAATTCTTGTAAATAAGAATTTTCCTTCTCCCAACTAGTTGTTGTGTTTCCTTTTAAGATCTTTTCTATTCTTCTAATTTTAAGAATATTTTCCTACCTAGAGAAGTCAAAAATACTTTCTTGTCCTATTTTTGAATGTGTAGCCATGCTCTACCTGAGAGCCTGGGAAATGTTAAATAATGATAGTAATGAGGCAGATCATCCCAATGTATAAATTATCTTCAGGCTTACATCTCTTGCTTTAGAAGCTTCATTAATTGCTTTAGCAGCATTAACTTTTAGAGGCCATTGGGGTACCATTAAGTTACAATTATCTTATGTCCCCATCTGAGTTGCCTATCCCCAGGGAATAATTTGTGTGCTAAGGGAACTTGAGGTGACAAAAGAGAGAAAGCATCACTTTTAGTTACAAGTTAACTCAGAAAGAAGATGTTTTGCAAGAATCACCATAAAATCCATTTATTCTAATTCTTCATAAAATTTGACTGAAGTACTCTTAATAGGCTAGCTACATTCAAAAAAATAAGTGGCCATTGTTTTGCAGCTTGATAAAGCACTGTGCTCATGAGGCATATGTTTGTTCTCAATGGATGGACTAGTCAGTATCCATCATGAGGAAAATAAGGAACAGCTCCAGAACTGCACCTTAGCTCTAGTGGCTGTCTTAAAAAAAAAACAATGTCATTAAGATGCATTTTAGAGATGCATTTTAGAGAAAAATGATGCATATTTCCAGTAAACTGACTGCTTGAAAAATATCTGACTTTCAGAGAAAAGAAATGCACATATTCGAACAAATACAATAACAAAGATCTGAAGGCATAAAAGTAAGTAAATGACATTCACTGTTAACAGTTGACTTGTGCAGAGACAGGCTCCAGGTACGGCAGGGGTAAGCTCCTCCAGAAAACAAGGACTTATTTGAAAGTTTGTACACAGAGCAACTGGACCCCAACTAGGGTAGCCTGATGCTTACTTACCCTTCACTCTGTAATAGTCTGGGATAAATTAAACCTGAGAGGTTCCGTGGAATGCTACAGAGTTCATTCTGACGTGAGAATGTAGCAGTTCTCTATTGTCTTTCTGGGCATCACAGTGTGCACATGCCTGGTCCGAAGCAAAGGCAGAGTCTTTGACAATGGGATAAACGGAAAGAGGGTTATATTACACCCATTTCATGATCACTTGGCTAGTTGGGTGCCTCCATATTCTTCTTCTAAAATTTAACTTGCTTTGGTATTTTGGAGGTAAAACTCAGAACTCTTTCCACCTATCACACTATTTTTAGACTTAAAAAATGTAAAACCTCATTTCTCCTGCATTAATATACCTTATTTTTCCTATTATCCCTTTGGTCCTTCTATTAAAGGAAGCCTTTTCTTTTCCAGGGTGGCTTAAAGCTTTTTAGTAGTTGTGTTGTGTGATATAAATAAGAATAAATTATAAAATCTGCATAGTCATAAAATACATTTATTATTAAACAACTATCCATGTGTTATCCAAGGTTTCCACTGGAATGCTCCTTAGCCCAGTCACTAGGAATTTCAAAGGGGGCACCCAGGTAGACAGGGTTGATCCTCATCTGTTTATCAGATTTATGTTTCAGGAATTGTAGACACCAAAGTGTTTTTTCATTAGTGTGCATTTAGGAAATCTATCTTCAGTTTGCATCAAGCAAACACATGTTAAAGGGAATGAGAGCAAGTTCTACAGAGGTATATAGGACTCTGAATAAAAAGTAAAATCAAGATATTAAGCCAATATTTGCAAAATGCCATTGTTAGTAGAAAATGCTGGGAATTCCAGCTCAAATAGGAATTCAGAGAAGACGCTATTTGCCAGTAGATTATCTGCTAAGATCAATAGTCTGGTTTTCATTATGGACTTGAACAAGTCAGAGGTAACATTGGGTATGGCATCAGGATACAGCCATTATAAACCTTAGCATCACCATCTACCTGAAACCCAAGTCTAATCTTCAAGAAGATAGGACCATGTATTAGAAATAATAAATTTTCTCTGACAAACTAATACCTTCAAATGCTTCCATTGCCTAAAATCCTTCTGATGAGTTAGATTTTGGCTATTCTGACACATAGCAAAAACGGAGTTGACACTGTGCAACGTAACAACATTAATTAAAATAACTGTTTCTAGAACATGCAATCTTACATGCAGCCTCTCTTCTAACTATGAGTTGTTTTGTTTGTATTTATTTGGTTGTGCTTTCTTTTGAGGAAGGAGAGTTCACTGGGAACTTCTTGTGTCCCTGCATGTGTTTGTTTTTGACATTGAAGTTTTAAAGAGAAATGGGTTACTATTGTTTTAGAGACCTGTTCTATTGGACCAAGACAACTTCTAGAAACCATCCCCTTGCAGAGCTCCCTTTGCAGTCTTCCCTCACCTCACACACTCAACGTGATCCAACACAACAGAACCTGACCCCAACTTTCAAAACAAGGACTCTTATTACACTTGCAATAGCCAATCCCAAACTCTTCTGTTCTGTAATGATTCTGATAACCACCTCAGACCCTGTAGAGTGAATGTTTGTGTGGGAGTATATCTTTACCCATTGAAAAACCTAAACTTCTATCTCAGACTAATTCTAGGTTATTTTCACCTTGTCTTATCTTCTCAAAATGTGAACAATTCCCACTCTATCTATATGGTTACCATGAATATATTTATAGAATGAGACTATGTTTCCCCTGAGCTTTCTTCTTTATACCTGAGGATTGCTTTGCTGGAGGGGGAAGATGGAAAGGAATCACACATTCTCCTCCCTTTAAATAGTAAAGTAACTCAAATTTAAGATGTCACACTGTTTTATTGGAAAGTATAAAAAGAACTGTTTTACGATGTCATTACAATGACACGGTGCAAGGGGTAGCTCTAAAAAATACTTCTGCCTTGGGAGACCAAAGAGTTTAAGACAGAAGCTATCAAATGATCTCATGCTAAACTGTTTATCTGTCAATAGAGAATAGAATTGTTTTCTCTAATGGGAAGTCTTGTCATGCATCTATTGAATATTGAAATAACCAATGTGGAAATTAATATTGGGAGGAAGATTCATTTGATAATCCAGTTAAAGACACATGTTCCAGACTGAAAGAAGCTTAATCTCAACAGTCAGATAGAGACAAAAACATTATTGGAAGACTTTATCTCTATCCTGAGGGTTCAGCTGCCTGAAAATGCATAAAATTAATAAAGTATGTTTTATTTATTTCTGTTTTACTTAATAATTACTCTGTTGGACTAACCAATCAAAAATCCAAACAGATAATAATATTCCTAATTCCCAAGTGTTTATCTATTAATAAAAGACATTTTTGGAGCAATATGCATAATTAAGATAGCTTTCTTTTTTTCAAATATTTTGCTGTCAATAATTAGAAATGTGATCCAAACTAGATCCAAACTGGATCACTGTTAGAAACTCTGTAACAGTTTCTACTGCATTTACTCACCCATTCATTTATTTATTTAGAGATGGGGTTTCACTCTGTCGCCCAGGCTGGAGTGCAGTGGGGTCATCATAGCTCACTGCAACCTCAAACTCCTGAGCTCAAGCCATCTTCCTTCCTCAGCCTCCCAAGTACCTGGGACTACAGGTGCATATGCCACCATGCCCAGCTAATTTTTTAACTTTTGGTATAGACAGGATCTCACTACATTGCCCAGGCTGGTCTTGAACTCCTGGCCTCAAGCAATCCTCCTGCCTCAAAGTGCTGGGATTACAGGCGTGAGCCACTGTGCCTGGTCTATTGCATTTAGAAAAAAAATTCATCTTTCTAACATGGTCAATGTTTTTTGCATTATGTAGACTCCCCATTCCTCACTGGGATTAGCACTTTTCTCTATCTGGGTTCTCTATCTAAGGCCTTTATTAATTTATTCACACCTTCTAAATATCACAATTATTTTATTTTACATTTCCTTTTTATGTCAGCCTATGACCCAGAGGTTAACCTGCACATGGACAGGAGTTCTGTCTATGTGTTCCCCATTATTTCAACACCATCTAGGATAGGATCTGGTTCACTGAAGGTACCCAAAATAAATTGAATGAATGAATGACTTTAGGGAAACGTTTTAAAACTGTGTCTTATTCTTTTCCTAAGAACATAAATTTAAACTCATTTGGAAAATTCTATGTTCAAATAAGTACTCAGCCTCTATGCATGAGAACCAATGATCACATATCATTCTTTTCCTTAAAATAAAGATGCAAATTCATTCACCTATTTTCTCCTTCTTCTTCCTCCTTCTCTTCCTTCACCTCCTCCTCCTCCTCCTCTGAGCATCAGGAAAATCTTACAGATTGTGAAGGGAAACCACCATGTCATGAGCATGTGATAGTTACATTTACGTATGTACTTCATTCCATATATGAGCTCTTTTCTATAGTCTACTCTACCCCATGATAGCAGGTTTTGTCCAATGCCAGGTATTTGGATCATGATCCTTACAATAGGGACTAGATAAGATCGTGAAGGAGGTTGTGCAAATCAATCCTTAATACTGACAGCACAAAGGAAGGGTGTTTCCTTATTGATTTGATAGGAAATCAAGAATTATCCTAAGGCATGTCAGATTTGTAATTAGAAATTTTATCTTTAGAAATCTTCAGTTTGGTCTTCTAAACTGCAAGTAGCATTGTACTTCAGCAAACTACTTCACTGAAGCAAGAGTGTTTTTACATTTTTCTCAGAAGATTTACCCTACCTTACAGGCCCTAGTCAAGGCTGTATCTTTCTGACTCTGGATTAGACGCTTTAGTAAATTACTTTAATAATAAATGCTTAATTGCACAAATAATTTCTTAATAATTTTTTGTTACAATATTTAAATTAATAAAATTAAGACAAATTAGTTCTTTTCCACCAACCCACACCTTCAGTTTCGCCTGCTTAGGTAACCACCATTATCCTGGTGATGTATATCCTTCAAGATATTCCACAGCACTTATGAATACATATATCCTGGTGATGTATATCCTTCAAGATATTCCACAGCACTTATGAATACATATATTGTCCTATGCTGGAGAATTTGTTTTTTTACTTTAGAGCAATACTTTGTATGTATTCTTAGCTTGCCTTTTTCATAACATAATATATCTTGCAAATCACTCAGTGACAGAATGTCATGTTTTATAACTCTTCCTAACGTAACAAAAAATTGTCTTAACAGTATGGTTGTTCCCTAGTTACCTTCTCATTCCCTGCTCCTGGACATATAGATTAATATCATAAAGTAGAATGGCAGCATCATAAAGCATGTACATTTAAAATTTAATAAATGCTACCGAATGCCCCTTCATAGTGGCCATACCAATTAATAGGCTCCACTAGGATTCAAAATATCTGATATATACATTTACCTACACTTGATATTATCCACATTTTTTAAAATTATCATTCTGTCTGGTGAAAGAAATATTTTAATTAGTTCTTATGATAAAATAGATGTGATGGTTAATTTTATGTGTCAACTTGACTGGGCCATAGGATGCCCAGATATCTGGTTAAACACTATTTCTGGGTGTGTCTGTGAGGGTGTTTCTGGAAGGGACTAGCATTTGAACTGGTAGACTGAATAAAGCAGATTGCCCTCTTCAATGTGGGGCCCAAATAAAACAAAAAACAAAAAAGCACAGGAAGGTTGAATTCTCTCTCTCTCTCTCCCTCTCTCTCTCTCCTTCACTGCATGAGCTGAGACTTCTCCTGCCCTTGGACTGGGACTTACATTATCCATGCTTCTGGTTTTCAGGCCTTCAAATTTGGACAGGAATGTACATCACTGGCTTTTCTGGATCTCCAGCTTGCCGATGGCAGATTGTGGGACTTCTCAGCCTTTACAATCATGTGAGCCAATTCCTTATAACAAATCCCAATTTATATACATAGAGAGAAAGAACATATGTATCTGTGTATATATGCATATATTGTCCTCTCTTAATACTAGCAGTATATATATATATGTATATATTCTATTGGTTCTGTTTCTCTGGAGATCCCTGACTAACATAATGTATGATTGAAATTTGTATATATGTTTATTGAACTTCGGTGTTTCATCTTTTGTGAATTATCTTTTCCTATACTTTGCCCATTTATATTAGATTATTGATATTCTTTTTAAATATATCAAACATTTCTCTTTAGAAATCCTAGGTATTACTCCTTTACATGTTACACAGAGTAAAAAATATTTTCTCCTAGGTTATCACTTATATTTAACTCTGTTGGACTGGTTTTTTGAATAGTGTTTGTCTTAATGGAAATTTACCAATGAATCTTCTCACAAAGAAAGAGCATGTCAAATTCTATTTGAAATTTATTAGATGATTTGTTGAGACCACATTAGATTTATACATTAACTTATAGAGACATAATATATTTTTAAAATATCAAACCTTCTATCCAGGCAAAATGGCATAGTTTTGGTTTGCTTGGTATGTTTTTATGCCCTCAAAAAAACTTTTTAATCACAAAAATATTTACATGACTTTGTACAATACAAAAAATTCCAGAAATGCCATATATAAATATCGCTAAGTGCAGAATGGTTACAATATTTCTTCAAGAGGCTAAAGTTCTCATTTCTAGTAAAAATAGACATGAAATTCATGTGCAGAAAAACAGAATTTTTCCCAAAAATGACTTATAGTTGCATTTTTCTCTGATCTTTCATAAAATCTAAAAATGCAGCTAAATGAAAGCTTTAATCTTTGGTTCCTACCATCTGAACAATGTCATAGTCTAATGTAGCAGGGCCAATATATAGAAAGATGTCTGTATTAAACATTATTTCAAAAATGAAGCAGTAATGAGAACCTTCTGGCTGAAGAGGTTATTATATGAGAATAATGTATTTACTAGAAATTCAAAATGATAAAAATATTGCTGTGAAAAGCCTCTAGGTACATTTTATGCATATAACTTTTCCTTTTGGTTAATGTGAGTTGTAATCAATAGAAGCCTCAAAACATAGAGGCAATTGCTTCAGACTAAATTACATTATATATATTGCACTGAATGGAATATTTTAATTATTATCATCCTATAAAATGTCAGATTGCATAAAAGTAGGGAAATGTATCCTGAATTGAAATATCCCAGGTACTCTGGTTTTGGAATATTATTTAAACAACCAAATCACTGAAACATAATTATGAACAAGTAGAATTGTAGAATAAAATGTGCTTTTGCATTAAATTGAAGATTTTTTTTTAATTTAAAAAATAAAAAGAAAGGAAACGTAGGAAAGGTATACAGAGCTATTACTTTCTTAGTTTACAACACTCTGTAAAATTTAAGGCATTTTATTCTCCATAAAAACAATAACAAAAGCAATAGTAATTCTTTTGGTCATGCAATTAAATCCATCATTATGGATACGATTGCTGTAAACTGGTCACGCTATCTAGCAGTGATGTACAAAGTGGCACACTGGCATTTAATAGGTAATTGGCGGTCAGTAGCGGGTTTTCAAGATCATCTCTGTTCTACCACTTTATTATACTCAGTTGCTGAATACACACTGCTGAGCTGAGCTCACCCTCCCTTTCTTTCTCTCTCTCTCTCCCATTTTACTTTCTCATCTTCAAACCAATGATGTTTTTCCTCAGATGTTTCTCTGTGCTATGGCTCCAAGTTAATTTGCCTTCACTCATAAATACCCCTGGAGCTCAGCTTCAGAGTCCTTCTTCTTGGGAAATTTTTCTCTGACCTTCATCTCACATACTGATTCCACTTTTATGTTCATCTTTTTTCTTCCTTATACATGGTTTCTTCTTTCTGCTGGCATTTCTGACAGAAAACTTTTAAGAATTTCCAATTTATTCTCGTTGGTTTCATTTCCATTTTATTTCATATTTGTCAGTTTTCTGTTACTCTCAGTAGTATACTTTATAAGCAACACCCTTGAAGTTCTGCATGTATGTTCTCATCAGTAGACATTAGGATGGCAAAATTACACAATGTGATTTTCAACTTCAACATCACTCCAAGAATGCTGCCTTTCTGTGACCATTCGTCATTAAATTCAAATATATTACCATATGCAAGAGGAATGTATCTTTAAAACTATAAGATGAAATGATGAGAAAACAGCTGTTAATCTCATTGAAGATCCTTGGTACATGATAAGTCACTTCTCTTTTATTGCTTTCAATAGTTTTTGGCTTTTGACGGTTTGATTATACTACGTCCAAATGTGAATCTCTGTTCTTACCAAGATTTAGCCACTTTTTCTTGAATAAACATTCTTCTGATTCCATAATGGAAAACACTAATAAAAACTTAACTGAGCATTGTAAAACACTGGAGTTGTAGGACAGTGATATCAGCAAAATGACAGACTAGGAAGCCCCAGACCTTGTTCCTTGCAGAGACAATGACCTAACAACAATATACAGTTCAAAAAGCCTTTATAAGAACTCCAGAAAACAGTAAGAATTCACAGTACTTCAGGCAAGCTCATAGGCAAGAACGCCTACATTGAAACAGATGATAAAAGCAGTCACATTTTATCCAAAATCACCCTTTCCCCATGCCAGCACAGCTTGGTACCATCAGCAGAAAGCACCCATCTCACAGATTCTCCCTGGGAAAAAGAAAGCACATTCCTTGGAATGTGCTTCCAAGATTCCAGCTTTCCAGGGGACTGCCTAAGGGACTGTCTCTCCTTAACTCAGAGCCCTGACAGAACCGGCATACTTTGGATGTCTGGAGGCCACTGAAAACAAAAAAGAGCTCAGTGTCTTGTTTCAGTGCCAGAGAACCTGCAGTACTGGAGACAGACACCAGAAGGAGCAAGAGATTACAAGCTCTTGAACAAGAAACTTGCAACCTTTCTAACTGGGAAATTACACACACAACACCAGAGAAGACACATTCCCAGAAAAGGCCCCCCAGAATCTCTAGCTGGGCTTATTGGTGAAGGTCTTAACCTGAATGAAGCAAGCCTGTAAAGACTGGGAGAAGTGGCTGTATTTTTAAATGCATAAATAACAGCCAATAAAATAAAATAACAAGGGACACACACACACACAACACAGAGAAACAAGGCCCAAGCAAAGGAACAAATTAAATCTCCAGAAATCACCAATAATAAATGGAGATCTATGAATTGCCTGACAAAGAATCCAGAATAATAATCTTAAATAAGTTCAGTGAGTTTCAAGAGAACACAGATAGACAACTAAATGAAATAAGGAAACAGATGCATGAACAAAATTAGGATATTAACAGATAGAAATTATTTTTTAAAAAAAAAAGAACCAAACAAATTTTGGAGATGAAGAATGCAATAACTGAATTGAAAAATTCACTAGAGGATTTCAACACCAGACTTCATCAAGTAGAAGAAAAAAACAGCAAACTTGAAGACAGGTCATTTGAAATTATCCAGTAAGAGTAATAAAAAGAAAAAAAATAAAGAAAAGTGAAAAAAGCCTAAGGGACTTATGGGACACCATCAAGTGAACCAATATATGCACTGTGGGAGTCTCACAAAGAGAAAAGAGGGAGGGAGAAAGAAAGAGAAAGGGGAGTAGAGAGTTTATCTGAAGATATAATGGCCAAAAATGTCCCAAATCTGAGGAAGGAAATGGACATTCAAGTTCAAGAATTATAAAGGACATCAACTAGGATAAACCCAAAATGGCCCACACTGAAACACACTAAGATCAAACTGTCAAAAGTCAAAGGACAAAAAGAGTCTTTAAAGCAGCAAGAGAAAAGTGACTCATCACATATAAGGGAACACCCACAACATTATCAGCAGATTTCTCAGCAGAAGCATTATAGACCAGAAGGGAATTGGATGACATATTTGAAGTGCTTAAAGAAAAAAAAATGCCAACCAAGAATACTATATCTGGCAAAATTGTCCTTCAAAATGAAGGCAAAATAAAGGCCTTCCCAAACAAACAAAAGCTGAGGCAGTTCATCACCACCAGACATGCCTTATGAGAACTGCTAGAGGGAGTCCTTCAGGTTGAAACAAAAGAACAGGAGATAATAACACAAAAGCAAATGAAATATAAAGCTCTTGGAAAAGGTCAATATATAGACAAATGCAGAATCTTGCAATTGTTTAAGGTAGTGCGTACATCACTTTTAATTCTGGTGCAGAATCTAAAAACTTTTATCTTTTAAAAAATAAATATAACTTCAAAATTATGTTAATAGAGTCAAAATATAAAAAGATCTAGTTTTTAACATCAATAACATAAAGTGGTAGGGGGAGGATGTAAAGAAGTAGTTTTTGTATGACGCTGAAGTTAAGTTTTTACCAGTTTAAAATACATTGCTATAGGATGTTTTAGGTAATCCCCATAGTAACCACAAACAAAACACCTACAGATTATACGCAAAAGAAAATAAGAAAGGAATAAAAGCATGTTAATACAAAATACAATGAAACAAAAAGTAAAGCAGCAATTTAGAAAAAAGGGACAAAACAACTACAAGACAAACAGAAAACAATTAACAAAATGGCAATAGTAAGTCATTCTTTATCAGTAAATACTATAAATTAAAATGGATTAAATTCCTCAATCAAAAGACATGGAATGGCTTAATGGACTAAAAGAGAAGTTTAAAGCAATAAATGCCTAGATTAAAAAAGAAGATCTCAAATCAATAACTGAACTTTACACCTCAAGGAATTAGAAAAGTAATAAAATAAACCCAAAAGTATCAGAAAGAAGGAAATAAATATTAGAGCAGAAATTAATGAAATAGAGGATAGAAAAACAATAGAAAAAAATCAACAAAACTCAGAGTTAGTTTTTTTAAAAAGCGACAAAATTGACAAATCCTTAGCTAGTCAAAGTTTACTCAATAGGAAGAAAAACAGAGAAGACTCAAATAAATAAAATCGGAAATGAAAGAGGAGACATTACAATTGATGCCACAGAAACACAAAGGATTATGAGACTACTATGAGCAATTAAAAGCCAACAAATTGGATAACCTAGAAGAAATGAAGAAATTTCTAGAAACAGCATATAAACTACCCTGTTATTTAAACCTTCACATCATTATTTAACTAAAGAAATAATAAACAGCATGTTCTCCTAATGTTTGCTGAATTCAATCACTGTAGTAAACCCAAGATTATTCCTAGAACACAGATTATGCTGTATCACTTTATTTTATAAGCATCTAAATCATTAATATTAGAATGGTTTTATTTTCAGCCAGAATTACAAATAGAGTAACAATTAATATTCATTTTTTGTGACAACACAGGTAAGTATCTCCCCGCTCCCCCTCCACAGCCACTAAGACATTTAGGATGATTTTGCCGCAAAAAGGAAGAGAAAACATGACCCAAATTTGTCTACTGATAAAGGGAATGCACTGACTCATGTAACTGGAAGTCAGTGGGCATGGTGGGCTTAAGGCATGATTTGAACAGGGTTTGGAGTCCTTTGGTTCTATTTTTCTCCAGTTCTCTTGATTCTGACCTCCCCATATGTTGGCTTCTCCCCAACGTTAGCTGATTTCATGGTAGCCTTTACAGCCTGCACACCATGCCGTTTAGGAAAACGCCTCTGGACCATCATTTTTTAAAGTCATGAGATTCACTGTGATTAGATTGCCTTGAGCCATATTTTGAACTCTTCATCAAGTTCTGTGCCCAGGGAATAAAACAGAGGGAGAGGTCAGCTTCTTCAGAAACAGACAAAATGTTTGGGAGGCCAGTGTAGACACCTAGAGAGAAAAACTGGGTACTGTTATAAAAAAGAGATGATTGTACAGGCAAACAACAAATACACGTTATGGCATCAAATGGGCCCTTTAAAAAAAAGAAACAGTAAGAGCTCTTTAAAAAGAGTATGGACCTGAAACTTGGTATACATTTTTAAACTTAATATTTTAAAAACTCCGTGAAGATATTATTACGACTGCCTCCACTCAAATTATTACAGATGGAGAAACTAAAGTATAGAGAGTTGGCCTAAGGTCACATGATTTGTTAAGGGCAAAGTTGATATTTTAAACCTCAGGCCTTGTGATACTGGGAGGATGGTGAATTAGAAGAGAGACAAAACAGAATCCAATGGGTCCAAATTACTGGCTGTTAAAGAGTGGCAGGCACAGCCTTCTCGTTAGGGGTCATACCATAGGTGATCTGTCTCAGTCTCTGCAGGAAGAACTCAGTTGTGACATAGGTGAAGGGAGACGGAGACCTCAGGGTAATTTTACTGCTGTGAGTCCAGATTACTAGAGCCGCTCCTGGGCATCAGGCATTGGCTATACCCTCTTCCCCTTAAAGCTTCCCTGAAAGAACAAACTCACACAAAAGCGCCACTGGGCAATGTGGAACGTACCATATCTCAAGAGAATATTCACAGAAAAGAACTCAAGATCCCCTTTGGTATTTCTCCAAATACCCTTCTCAGCAAAGTGTCCACAAGCCTTCCTCTCTCCTCTTTCCCCTCCTGAGCCCTGTCTCAGCAGCTCCACTCGACTTCCTCTGGGCTTTCCTAATTGAAAACCTTATTTCTTTACCATCATTCATACCAAATGGCACCCCTCCACCTGGGAGACCTGGGTATGGGTGGATCTCAGCCCTGGAGATCCTGCAGGAGGCAGCCTCTGCCTCCAGGAATCCTTGCTGAGGCCACTTTGTACATAGGAACAGCTCTCCTAACAAGGAACTCTCATTTCGGCGGCCAAGAAAACAAAACTGTCTCCATACCGTTGCTTTCATTCTGTGCTCTCTAAAGAGAAATTTTACCAACCAAAAAAAAAAGTGTGACCTTAAAAAATATAGAGTCGGGGGGGAAACTTGAATGTGAAGGAGGGATATAGCAATTATTGAAAACCAATCTGCTCTCCTAGACCATAATAAAGACATAAAAATAAAACTGAACATCTCAGAATCTGTGTGAGACAGAAAAGTTAAACTTGCCTCAAAGGGGCTCTTAAAATGGGTTCATTATTTTGCCTAGGATAAGCTTTACTGTTAAAGTATTTCAGTCAGTATTTCAGCTTTTTCCCACTAGATTATTTCAACCATCATTTACAGAAAACTTATTAAATGCGAGACAATCTGATGTGTGAGTGGAACAACTAATCACATAAAAGTTTTATTCCATAGTCAGTAGTAACTCAAGCTCACTAGATTTAATTCCAAAATGGATGTTGAGGGTAGAAAGCACTTAATAAATATTAGCTATTACTATCATTAGCATTATTAGCATTATTCATATTTGTTATTAGCCTTCATATCCCAGATTTAATACTTGAGTAGTTCTTGACATGCAAGTTTATAGAATAATAATACATAAGTATTAAGTATTACAGTCACTCCTACAAGTAAAAAGTAATATAGTTCTGGGAATTTTGGAGGTACTCCATAAACATATGGTAAATAAATGTTTACAGACTTAGTATAATGCTTTCTGTGTACAGAAAATTGAAATTTGACTTTGTCCTGAATTGTGAATTAATTTTAAATTAATAGGAATTAAGCATGGCATGTGTACTTTATAGTTATTTTCTGAACTCTCCATTCATCCTATCACTTATTCACACTCTGGCGTATTCCAATTTCTTTTAGAGAATTTGTTTTCAATATACCACAAAAGTACACCAAATTCTATTTTCAATATTGTGAATATCCCTTATTTCCCAGGGGATATGAAGTCCTCTGATAAAAATCCCTTTTGAAACACCCCCCATCTGATTTAGAAGCTTTTCTTTGTTGCTCTCATGGTACCTTGTGGACACAACAGTGTTGGTATTTTTCAAACTATAGATTGTGACTAATTAGTGAGTTATGAAATCTATTTAATGTATTATAAACATAATTCAATTTTTACTGGAAGTAAAATAGAACAGCATAGAAAATGTCAGAGAATATCACATTGTAAGAATAAATACAGTTGTGTGAATTTTTGTTTCCACTGTGCATGCTTATATGTGTTTATAGGTATGTATGGTTTGGACCATAAGGTAAAATAGATTTCCTGCTGTATGTCATGGTAAAAACAAAATTTTAACATTGTTGTATATATAATAAGATTTATTTTCCTCTACTAATAAGGCTTCTTCAGGAAGCAGGCCTCTGGTTCTCATAATCAACAATGAATATATCTGCCTTCTGTTGAGTTGAGTTCTGACTCTATATGTACCATAATATTTGTTTTAATTTAGAATACAGATAATTAGCACATAAGCCACGACTGGCCACACCCCTCCCAAACTCCATTTTCCCTAAAGCAGAGGAAATGGTGCTATGGAAACGTGGGTTTGAGGATATTTTATTTGACTACAGACCTAGGATGTAGAGTTTTTACCATTCTAGGAAAATGGGAGATCACAATTTAGGGTGCAAACAGAGGTGGCCTCTTGTAGTGTTCTTCCTCCAATGAGGGAAGAAGATAATTAAAAATTTATTTTCTTGAGTGTTTGAGGAACAGAAAGAAAGTCAATGTGCCTGGAGAATAGAATAATGTGGAGAGTAAAAAGAAGAGGCAATATAGGTAAGAGCTAGATTATCTAGAGTTTTATTTTATTCTGGTTGTAATTGGAAGCCCTTAAATGACTTTAAGCAGGAGAGTAATGTGAGGTAAGAATGTCTTTAGAAAACTCTATGGCTGCTGATGGGAAACTAAATTGCAGAAAAGCAAGATTGGAAAGTATTTAGAAGACTGGTATAGTGGCCCAGCTGGCTGCTGATGGTGGCTTAGACTAGAGTTATTATAGAGAACATGGTAACGAGTTATCATACCTTAAATATATTTTGAAGACTGAGATATCTGATTTACTTTTGAATAATCAAGGATGATTCACAAGCATTTGTACCAAACAACAGAAAACGGTGGTACTATTTGCTGAGATAGAGAAGACAATGCAGGTGGAGAACGTCAATTTGGAGAAGGGGTATGCAATAGTTCAGTGCGACCCATACGAAATATAATATACCTAAATGCAGACGCACTAACCAAGATACGGGACTGGAATAAATAATCTACAAAAACAGAGTACAATCATCCCTCAGTATCCGCAGAGGATTGGTTCCAGGACAGCCCCCCCATTCCTCAGTCCCCCACCCCCCACCTTGCCCATGGCACATGCCAAAAACCGAGGATGCACAAGTCCCTTATATAAAATGACATCCTATTTGCATATAACCTACATACATCCTCCTGTATACTTTAAATTATCTCTAGATTCTTGATAATACTTAATACAATGTAAATACTATGCAAATAGCTGTTACACTGTATTGGTTTTATTTGTATTTTTTTATTATTGTATTGGTATTTTTTATTGGGTTTTTTCCCAAATATCTTCAGTTAGTGGCTGGTTGAATCCACGGATGCAGAAGCCACAGACACAAAAGAGAGGAACACTGAGGACAGAGACCACAGGTCCTCCAATGTTCAGAAGACTGGAGGACCAGGAGTAGGAGACTGAGAAAGAGCAGTAGGTGAGATAGGTAGAAAACTGCCAGGTAAGTGTGATGTCACGGAAGTCATTCAGAACAAGGTTTCAAGAAAGAAGGTAAAATCAGCAATGTAGAACTTTGAACACATTCATTACAATGAGAACTCAAAATTGACTACCCATTCTGTCAACACTTAAATTACTAATGCCCTTAAAGACTATTTCATTGGATTTGTTGAGGGCAGAATGCTTGATAAGAGCGGGTTAACCCTCAATATACAATAAGAGTTCACTGGATCCCATTTTCATTTTTTAGTTTCATTTTTGAACAGTTCAGTTTGTGAGAATTGATATTACTTTTATTCTTTCTCAGCAGTCTTCCAAAAAACACCAAAAAATATTTACTATTTTTTAATAGAATAAAACTCATTCAACTCGAATTGCCATATGAATCTACTGGAACAGTTTATAAATCTAAAACACAGGATGGGATCTTATGTTTCCTATATGTTGAAACTTTTTACTATTTTATAATCCTAGGATCTATTTCATCTCTATTTATCAATTATGCCCAAGTACACTGTAAAAAAAAAAACTAAAATAAAAAGATGTGCTATGGTTCAAATATCTGTGTCCCCCAAAATTCATAAGTTGAAACCTAATCCCCAATGCAATAATATTAAGAATTGGAGCCTTTAGAAGGTGATTAGGTCATAAATGGGATTAGCGCCCTTATAAAAGAGGCCCAAGGAAGCTTGTTCGTCCCTTCCACCATGTGAGGATGCAGCAAGAAGGCACCACCTGTGAAGCAGAGAGCAAGCCCTCACCAGACGTGGAATCTGATGGCACCTTGATCTCAGACATCCCAGCCTCCAGAACTATGAGCAATAAATTTTCTGTTGTTTATAAGTTACCCAGCCTAAGATATTGTGTTATAGCAGCCCAGGTGAACTAAGACAAGATGAAAGAATGTTAGACTCACCTAAAAGGATAATGCAATGGTGAAATAAATCATCATTACTCAATTTTCTTATTCTGTTACCCAAAGTATTATATCATCTTTCAAAAATATATTTTTAAAAGATTGGAAAAACCACCTTTGTAGCCCATTCCTACTTTTCACTGAATACATCCGAGCATTTGGATTTTTTTTCTGTCTATAACAGTAAAAAAAAAAAGGAAAGACATTTCACAATTATTATAAAAATAAGAATGAATACAAAGACATGAATAGCAGCACTCTAGATTCTAATGATGATGGTGAAATTAATTATATAAGTGAAATATCAGTCTATGAGCCTTCAGAGGATGATAACTTAGAGATGAATTTTCTCAAACTCAGGAATAAATGTGTAAGCAATATACTTCAGGGTACAAAAAAGGAAATATAGTGTTATCATTCAGGAAGCACTACACACAATTTTTTGTGACAAAAACTGAATCATCCTTTTTTGCTAAAAGAGCATATGACAACATTCTTTTATCTTTAATGAAGTGCTTATATCAAAAATTATTTGACACAGAGAAATCTGCTATGTTTAATGCTCATTATAATTTTTGCATGAAGTTATTTTTCACTATCCCTTTATTCTTTCTTTAAATTAGTTGCAAAAATAACAAAATATTTTAATAAATGGTAGTCCATTCGATCCCAGTGATAAATGGTGATGATTGTTTTTCCTGGTATAGTAAGAGTTAAGACAAATGTGTGATGAGGAAATGAAGACTACAAGTACATATTTTAAGCAATATTTTGAGAAATACTGCTGTGAGGAGGAGCAGAGAAATGGGCAATAGCTGGAGAGAAATGTGGGTTTAAGGGATTTTACAATAGATGCTGTGAAGGCATTTTTGCTAACAGGAGTGTACAGGTAGAAAAGGAGAAACAAATGATGGAGAAGAGGAAAGGATGCACGAAGGGGCATGGGTTTGGGGTTGGTGCAGGGGACAAAATCCAGAGCTCTAGAGACGGCGTTAGCTTTAGAGGGGAACACTGTACTCTTCCCTCACAAAAAGGGAGAAGCAGGTAGGTAAACAGACATCCCCATGGATTTATAAGTAGGGAGAAGAGGTAGTGCTTGTCTGATTACATCTCCCTTCTCTAGGCATTATGAATCAATTCACATTAAGGAACTTATCAAAGGTCACACAGCTCATCACTGGTGAAGAGATTTGAAAGCAAATCTGACTGCAGAGTTCAAATGCTTAACCACTGTACTGTGAGTTGGAAAAGGCTATTGCTTATCTTACAGTAATCTAGTCATCTGTGTGCTGAAGGCCTGTTTTTCAGATTTTGTTATAGCACTCACCATATTGTTTTGTGGTTTGTTTATTGTGTGTCTTTTTCCACTAGATCCCAGCACTTTCTGTATCAAGCAATGTGCTTGTCAAATAGGATGTGTTTATCTAATATTTGGCAAACAAATGACAGGAAAGAAGGAAGGGAGGGAGGGAGGGAGGGAGGGAGGAAGGGAGAGAAGGAGGGAAAGAATGGATAAAACAAGTATACAAATAAATATCTGGTCCTGATTCTGCCATAGACTAGCTTATAACTGGAGATATGTTGTTTAACTTGAACGTTTTGAACTAGAGCAATATTTTTCAAACTCTATTTTTCTGTGGAAACTTTTAAAAAAATAATACCTTACCCAGACTGTAAACAAATAAATTACTTAAATGCTGTTGTGGTGGATGGGCATAGGGAAAAGCTGGTCATGTCCCTACGCCCTCAACTCACTAGAGGGACTTGGAAGAGCCACATATCTCCTATAACTCCAACAAGAGCACTGGAAAAGCACTGAACAAGATGGTTTCCATCTTTAAAGACTGGTCAACCCCCAGAGAGGAGTTTGACAAACCTCAGAGGTGGGGGAGGGTGATTCTTCCCCTGTAAACTGTTGACTTCTCCAAGACCAACACCATAAATCCTTATCTGGATAATAAATTATTTAAGAGGACAACAAAAAGAAATTTTGTTTCATATACTTCAAAAGCAATTCTATTAATATAGAAACCATTGGTTTCATTATAGTCATTCATAAATTAATATTTCTACCTCTTATCAGACATATGCACAAGGTGCAGTTGGCACAATTGTTGATCTGGCAAAAATAAGCATGAATAAAATTGTTTCTAAAAGATCATAAATTGTAAGATTACATTTTTCAGGGCGTATAAAACTATACTAAACTTGAGGCTTATTGTTATTGGTTACTTTTTCTCTTTTTGTTTATTTCCATATTCCTATATGTATTCTACAGACAGATAACAACTTTATGAATAAGTAAAATTTATCATCTTGTACTCTTTAAGAGTGAGAACATTAACAGCAATTTTTCATTATCTTTCCTTTTTTTGTTATCAGTTTTTTCCTCTATTAAGAGTTCTGAGGATTACTTTCTGTTAAAGCATCAAATCAAGCTAATTACTCTGAGACAGTTTAAAGTTAAAGATAAACTGCACAATTCCAAAGATAAAAAGCACACCCACATTCTCTTGAGAAACCTCTGCTGATCAGATTTGGACTGGCTCTTAGCAATAACAAAATAGTGTCTTAAAATAGCAACAGAAAAGAGTACAAAATAGAGCAGGTCATTCATGGAGGAGTCTTCCTTTGAGATCGCTTTAGATTTATTTCAGAAGCTTTAGGCAACAATAAACCTCTCTTTCTTCCCACATTTGCAGTAGCATTAACTCCAAGTCCTCATCACAATAGGATGGTGTTAGAACTATAAATTCTTTTCATTAAAAAACTCCAGTTTAATGTTGAGGTGACACACACTGTGTATGTAAGCTCAGTTCTCAATTCTCTCTCATAAAAGAAGCATATCAGGGCTTTTGCTGGACTCGTTGGCTGTGTAGTCACAAAAATTTGTTCTGTTTAACCTCTCAAGATTTACATAAAGAGCAAATAGTAGTACCTTGAAATTCACAAGTGTAATAATCATGATAACCACTACCTATGGGTGAACCACAGAACCATGGCAGGCAGTAATTTGTAATTTTGTTGATTGTGTACTCTTTATGAAGGAATGTGTCATCTCCTGTCTGTCACTGGATTCATAAGGTATCATTTGAAATGATTAAAAGTTTGCTACTTCATTTGAAAAATGACCACAAAGTAAGAGAAATGAAATAAACAGTTTGAAGAAATTACTTGTGAAGATTATATAGATGAAATTCATGGACCTCAATTACACATGATTCAGACTGGAACCAGGCACTTGAAAAATTATTTTAATATTGGTGAAGTCTTAAAAGTCCTGTTTTTGTCTTCCTCACAAATGAGAAATTTTGATTGCAAATGTGCTTATTCTTTTTTATCTGTGTGTCCTAGATATGAAACTATAGTGGTCTCTTCCAAACATTTCTTGCCCACCCCCCAAAAAAAGCTGCCTGAGCTTCCACTGTCAATAGAATCAAATTACTTATTAGATTATGGCTTTACTTATAGATTAATGAAAAATGTTACACCCTATCAAGCCTTATGTAGGTTCTTTTGTTTTTAATAATGACTATTCCTATATCAAATACCGAGTTTGTTTTAAAATTCTCATTTTAATGCAAAATGGAACTCGTGTGTGTGTGTGTGTGTGTGTGTGTGTGTGTGTGTGTTTGTGTGTGTACACTCAGGGTCCCCATTAACAGTTGGCTGATGTGACAAATGCAACACACGAGCAGGATCACCCAAGACTGTTCACGCAGCCCAGAGGAGTGAGTACTCAACTGCCAAGATCAGGCAAGAAGAAAAGGGAAGCTCCTGTGGATGAAATTACATTTAAGACACACGCAAACCCTGGAAGCCTAAAAATGGAGGTTGAGCAGACAGAGGGAAGAACTTTTTAGGCAAAGTTTAGAACATCAGGGTATTGAGATGTAAAATTTTGTGATCTATGGTGAGACACACTCCATTGTGGCAGGAAAAATATGCATAGACTTTACACAGACACACAGACGTGGCTCAAATTCTGACTCTCTAATTTATATATTGCAACTAACTTCTGAATTGTGACTATAAGCAAATCAAATAACTACTTTTTTAAATGGATTTTTTTCCTTCTATGTGACATCTTACTTGTGGCATAGAAGATGAGAAAAAACAGATCCAAAATCTTGCTTGTGCAGCTTGACAAAATGCCTGTCCACTCATCCTGAGTAAATGTGATCTATACTATTAAATCTATCGGGCAAGGGACTTTTTCTAATGGAACAAGTAAATTTAAAGTAATATAAAGATATCCATTCCCTCAAATGCCTCTTCCATTTTACACATGGATCCGGTAATTTTCCTTGCTTGACAAAGTATCAGTACTAATTTCCTCTCCAAGATTACTTCAAAAAGCTATGAAAAAAGAGTTAAAATTGGATTATAATGAATATATTTAATTTAAGCTTTAATTTACTATCCCTGTCTCAATGATAAAATACATAGCACAAACACAATACATGATATGTGACTATAGCTATTGACTAAAATGCCAAAATAAAAATCTGTCTTTAATTTTAGAAAGTCAAAACTCAGCCTCTGCTATTTTGCTCATTTTTTAAAAAGTACTATTGCTTTGCTTCTCCAAAAGAAACATCATTACAAAGTGTTGATTTAAACATTAATTTTGATTCAACCATTTAAAAATAATGCATTTTTATGGCCAGTAAGTATGGTGATATAAATCATCTTTAGTTACTGTCTTAGTTTGGGCTGCCATAACAAAGTACTACAGACTGGGTGACTTATAAGCAACATAAATTTATTTCTCACTGTTCTGGAAGCTAGAAGTCTAAGATTTGGGTGCCAGCATGGTCAGGTAATGGTGAGACCCCTCGTCTGGGTTACGGACTGCCATCTCGTTGTAACCTCACATGGTAGAAAGAAAACTAGCTAACTCTCTGGACTCTTCTTATAAGGGCAATGATCCCACTCATGAGGGTTCCACCCTCATGACTTAATAACCTCTCAAAGGCTCCACCTCCTAATATCATCACATTGGGAGTTAAGATTTCAACACATAAATTTTGAAGAGACATATCTCCAAAACATTTGCCCACAGACTCTTATAGCTTATGCCTCATTTCTTTGTTTCCCTTCACAGCAAGACATCTCAATAGAGTTATCTCCATAAATTCCTCTAATTCCTAACCTCCAACCCCCCCTGGTCAAGGTAGTATCCCACTTCTTAACAGACACCAGTCTCAATAGGGTCACTAGTGACCTCTAGAACACCAAACCCAATGGTCACTTCTTGCTCCTCAGTTATATCTTAGCAGAACTCAACAGAGTATATGAATCCTTATTTGTTAAACCTTCCTTTGAATTTTATGATACCACTCTTACCTGCTTTTTCTCCTGCATCATAAGGTGTCTCTTCTTAATATCCAATCTTTCCTCCTCTATCCCACTTCGAATTGTCAGAATTACTCAGGGATCACTGCCGAATCCTCTTCCCTCCTCTCCCTAGTTTAACTCATTAGTTCCCATGAATTTATTACCACCACTGTCCGGGGGGTCTCACAGCCATGTCTCCACCTCATGTATTTGTTTCCTCTGAGGTGCAGACTTGCACACCCAAGAGCACACCTGACATCTCCACGTGGAACTCTCACAGCTCTCGCAAACTCAGTATGATGTGATGACCTCTTTCACGAGTAGGTAGTTTTAAGGTCCTATCTGAGTAACAAAAATGCCAAACAGCAGTTCCTTTAAAAAGACAGAAGACTATTCCTTTCTCACATCAATAAAGTGTGGAGACAAGAAGTTCAAAGCTGGTGTCCTGATACCCTTTAGCTTGGTGCTCCAGCACACTTAACAGATGAGTTCCACCTCACAGCTCAGGATGGCTGCTCCAGCTCCAACCATTCTACCCATACTGCAGCAAACAGAAAGGAATAAAGTAAAGATAAGCCTTTTTTCTCTTAAGAACACTTATCGGGAAGTTTCATGGATCACCTTCACATCCCATTGTCCAAAACATAGTAACCTGGCCAGACCTAACCACAAAAATTTTGGAAAATCTGATCTCTATCTTGGGTGGCCATGGACCAAGTTAAGATTAGAGCCTTCTGTTAGTGGGGTAACTAAACAGTATTTGGGAAACCGTCAGCAGTTCTGCCACACTTCCCAAATCTGTTTCCCTTCTAATCTTCTCCGAAAGAGTAAATACCACAACGATCCACATCCATTTGCTCAAGCCAGGAACCTCCCCAATATGTCCAAACTTTCTAAAAGTAAAGTTAATTCTCTTATCAAAATATATCTTGAATCCCTATACTTGGATCTCCATCTTCATGGCCACCACCTTAACTTCTGGCCTGAACCCCAGCTTGCCTGAATGAGCACTATAATATCTTCCTAAGTGGTCTTTCTGCTTCTCTTTCTGCCCCTTCCAATCTAATCTCCACACCTCAGTAAAAATCATCTGAAAATTGCCCTTCCCTCCTTAAGACACTCTAATTGCTTCCCATTGTACAGAAATGTAGACCCCTTCCCTTGGCACCCAGGCCCTGATGGTCCTCTACTATCACCTTGTCTTACTCTTCCTCATGACCACATGTGCTCTAACACACTGTTCTTCTTCAGTATCTTAAACACCCCCCTCCCAATTTTATAGCAGGCCCTTTGTACATGCTATTTTTCTCCATCAGGAGTGTTCTGACATTGACTCATAGACAGATTATGTTCTTTATTATCTCCACACCACTTAAATGAAGTCTTTCCTGATCATCTCATTTAATGTAGGCTTATTTTGCAAATCTGTTCTCCATTTCAACCATTTCCTTTCTTTACAGCATTTAGAAAGTATTGCAATTATTTTATGTATTTCTCTGTCTCCCCAACTAGAACATAAGCCCTATGAAGATGGGGGCAGCATAGTGCACGATATGTAATAGATGCTCAAGCTATTTTGTGGCATAGATTAGTGAATGAAAGATCTGAAGTATGTGTAAGCATATTCCCACTCTGACAAACTGGGATGGTAAGAGAGAGGGTCATACAAATCACAAAAGACCACCCTTAGTTAAGCCTGGCACTGATGCTAGAGTTAGACACCTTCGCCATCAGGCTGATGTTGGTAGTCCGACGTTGCCGGGTTTCTCCGACATGAAAAGAAGAACACAGTAAAAAGCAGTTAATCTATTACAGTATCCCTGAAGCACAGCAGGTAAGGAGTCATCAGTGTATTCCTCTGCATTCACCTTTAATCCCCATGTGAAACCAAAGCACATTTTGAAGTGAAGTAGGTGTAGGAGTAATGTTTTCATAGTCACTGAATCACTTTTCTTACCAATGATCCAATTTTTAAGAAAAAAGAAATATGAAAGCTACTGTATTAGGCAGGGGTTTCCAGGGAAACAGAACCAGTAGAACATACAGTGATACACAGAAGGAGATTTACTCTGAGATACTGACTCATGCAAACATGGAGGCCAGTGAATCCTACGATCTACTGTCTGTAAGCTGGAGGCCCAGGAAAGCTAGTGGTCTAGCTCCAGTCCAAACCTGAAGGCCTGAGAACCAGAGAAGCCAATGATGTAAGTCCCAGACTGAGTATGTGGGTCCAAACACCAGGAGCACCAATGTTCAAGGGTAAGAGAAGATGGATGTCTCAGCTCAAGCAAAGAACAAATTTACTCTTCCTCTGCCTTTTGTTCCATTCAGGCCCTCAGTGGATTAGATGGTGCCCGCCTGCATTGGTGAGGGTGATCTTCTTTGCTCAGTCTACCAATTCAAATGCTAATCTCTTCTGGAAACACCCTCATGGATACACCCAGAAATTATATTTTACCAGCTACCTGAGCATCCCTTAGTCCACTCAAGCTGACACATCAAATTAACCATCACAGCTACCATATTGTATGAAGAAGAGGACCTTGACCACCAGGCTCTTCACAGCTATCCAGGTTACTCACCACTCCCTACAACTGGTCTGTTAATGCATAAAATAACCACGTAAGATTGAGAAAAACCAAAAGCAAGTTTCCTAAGGAAGTCAAGTTCCAGCTTCAGCCTGACAAGCAACGAGCATTATTGGAAATCTCATGCCTTATTTGCCAAGTTGACCGTCCACAGTGATCCTCCAAAGAACGAGGACTGAACAAGAGAACAGATTTATAAGTTATCCTGCAGCAGAGATGAGACAGAAGCAGCTCAGAGCCAGACAAGGAGTAAGGAGGGAGTAAATAGAAAATGAAGGCCAATACACAACCAAAAACAAAGCCGGGAACATGGTCAGCAACACAAAAAGAGTGGGCCAGCTACAAGCAGGCTTTGCAATAAAAAACTCAATCCACTGACTGTTTCTCCAGAATCCAGGGGCACCTTATACATAGACATCAAAATTATTTGCCACTGAAATTATATATATTTATATATATATACACACACATATACGTGTGTATATAAACTAAATATTTTATATATATTTGTGACATTTCGAAAGGATACAGTCTTCTATAAATTTATCAACTTTTTTGTAATGATTACTTAGCACATATATATGTCATATTCTATTTTTATAGCAGTGTTTATTTTCAAATGCACACAAATTAGGCTTTTGTAAATACAGTATTGAAAAATGAACTTTGGTACACCTGTGTCTGTCTACATATAAATGAGATATTTTAGATAAATAAATACAGTTCTATCTACTGTTTTCAAAAATGCAGCATTCTCTACATTGGCGCTGTTCTGTTTCACATCAAGCACATCTGTTGCAATTATCCAAATGTCTATTTTTATTATTCAATTTCCCAATAACATGTGTCTGCCTTCCTAGTCCCATTAACTCTCTATTCTTTTATGTGCTTCCTATAGAACAATCAGCTCTATTCACTACATTCCACTGCTGAACAATATTTTAGGAAGGAAAGTATATATGGATAAAGGGCAATCTGATATATTAATAGTTGCTGGTGATTATCATGGTCTTGGATATACAACTACTATTCACCCTTCAAACAAGATTTACCCAGGCAGAATCATCTTTTCCTAAATTTGTATGTTATAGTAGTAGTAATAGGAATATCAAAAGTAATTGTATTTACCAACGCATCTAATTTGGTTAAATTATGTCGTACAATATAACATCTGAAAAGTAAAACACAAATGAGTAGAAAGACTGTTACTGAAATGTGGACTGTTGGCATCTGTCACAGATTTATTTTCTAGATAGAGCTCATGCTTCTTCCTCTGTCTTGGTGCACGGAATAGAGTTCCCCCCACTGCATGATGGGCAAGCCACATGCATGCTATCCCAGGGTCTTCCTTATTTTTCAGAGCATGAGACAAACCATCATATTCACCCTCAGCCACTCTGCCTACCTAGTGATCTCAGAATCATTTCTGGTTTTAGAACATGATGCTGAGATATCTCATAATTGGATCTAACCCTAAATCAAAACTAACTTCTAATCTAGTGCTGTTTGCTGTTAGGGCCATAAACTCAGAGCATTGTCTTTGATCTGCCCTACAAAGTGTGTAAGAAAAAAACTAAGAACCCAAGGACCACTTTTAAATAATTTCATTGAAGGACAAATACTCCTCTCACTACTGGGTGTATATCTAAAGGAAATGAAATCATTATGTCAAAGAGATACCTTCACTCTCATGTTTATTGCAGCATTATTCACAATAGCCAAGATATAGAATCCACCCAAGTGTCTAACAACAGATGAACAAATAAAGAAAATGTGGTATACATACACAATGGAATACTATTCAGCCATAGAAAAGAAGGGAATCTTGTCTGTTTTGACAACATGGATGAACCTGGAGGACATTACGTTAAGTGAAATAAGCCAGGCACAGAAAGATAATTATCACATGTGGAATCTACAAGAGCTGATCTCATAGAAGCAGAGAGTAGAACGGTACTTACCAGGCACTGGGGAAGTTGAGGGGAGGTGGGACTGGGGAGATTTTGGTCAAAGGATACAAAATTTCACTTGTATCAAAAGATCTATGTACAACATGGTGACTATAGTGAATAACAATATATTGTATTCTTGAAAAATGCTGAGAGTGGATGTTAAGTGCTCTCACCACAAAAAATGGTAACTATGTGAGGTAATGCAGATGTTAATTAGCCAGATTTAATCATTCCACATGTATATATACTTCAAAACATCATCATGTTGTACGTAATACATACAATTTTACCTGCCAATTAAAAAATAAGATAATTAAAGAAAAAACACAAACATTCCTGAAAACAAATATAACAAGAATATGCATTTCTTTGTCCTTAAATATTTACCTTAGTTCTAAAGTCAAAAAGTTTACACACAACAGTGTAATGTTATAGAAAACTAGATTTGGCATCTACTTCTGGGTTAGACACTAATTAGTGGTTTTCCCTTAGGGAAGAGATTCAACATCTATGCATTAGAAATGTGTTTACTGACCATCTACTATTTGACTACATGTCAGGCAGAGTCCTACACCTTCCTGGTCCTTAGTGCATTCATCTGAGTAAAATTTGGGGGTTTTACTCAACTATAAAATGCTATGTAGTTTTATTATATGTTATAATATAAGATCTTAAGCCAAGGTACGATGCACTCACACGGGCACAGCATTGATAAGTACTGACTTATGCATTGATGGCAGGTACAGCAAGGTGAGAACACATGTTGTATGTCCTTTTAGCCAAGTAACATTCTTGAGAGCATAAAAGCAGTGTCACTTAAGCTGCCTGCTACTTTTCTAACAGACCAAAAATAGTTTCATTTTCCACAGGAGCAGAGAATGTGGTTTAGGATCTCTTAGCAATTGTTAAAAATACTTAGCAAGTTTTGTTCAAAGTTCATTGAAAAGATGTCACAATGTCCCTCTTTGGAGCACACTATCCTCAAGCAAGAGGTCAGGACATTTTTTTTCCCTTGATGCAGAAATACTTTCACAGGAGAAAACTTCTCTCAAAATAAATTGAAGAGTTTACCACTGGATCATACCAGGGATAAGGAAAGTACAACAAGGATATATATAACTAATACCATGTGGTTTTTCTGGATGACAAACATATTCCCTTTCAAGGCCTGTTTATAAACTATCCCTTCTGCTAGTTATCTTGGTTCAGTCACCAAAGATGACCTGATAGCCAAAGAAATCTTTACCCTCATTCCATGAAACATAATTTTGAAAACAATTGTTTCCTGAATCTTGGGCTTCTCCTCATCTTTTATCTTACAACAACGCAGCTCAGAAAAGAAAGTACAAATTCTAGGTTATAAAATGTAAATATTTTCCTCAAAAGTACTAATACCTCCCCTACAAATATATTCGATGTCACTTCTTGAATTACTTGCATAATACATGTGGGAAGAAGTACAGAAATCATGCTCAAGTTAGCAATTAGTAAATAAATTTTCAAAGCAAAATATAAATTCCCCAAATTACATGTTGATATAGAAACAGCACAGAGAAAACAATCCCTTCTGGGCAGGTAATGATAAAGGTACTTGGAACAAAGACTTTCTAAACCACCTGCCAAGAGGAATAATAATAAGGCAAATAAATAATAAGGTAATAACAAGGTAAACTTCTTCAGAATTTTGTTTGTGATATTTATACACCTTGTTGCATATAATTGCAATTTATCCCTCTCCATTGATACAGAGTATTGGAAGGTATGAATATACCACAGGGCATTTTTTTATTCATTTTACAGTTGAACATTTGGGTTGTTTCTAGTTTGGGCTGTTCAGGTAATGTGCTCTTAAATGTGCGCATGCACGTGTTTGTGTGTGTGTTTGACTATTCATGGTCCTTGCAATTATAGCTAAATTTTAAAATGAACCTGTCAAATTCTACCAATAATTTTGAGGATGAGTTGATTAAATCTATAAATCTTTTACTAATTTTTGGAAAATACCATTTGACAACATTGAATCTTCCAATCTCTTACGATGGCATATTCCATCATTTATTTGGCATTCTGTAATTGCCTTTATAATTGTTTTATAATTTTCTTTTAGATGTTCTATGTATGCTTTAGTAAACTTGTTCTAGTACTTGGTGGGTTTTAATTTTATTATCAATGATATTTTAAATTTTTATTTACTAATTGATTGTTCTTGATATATATAAATCAACTTTTAAAAATTGATTGTTATTTTATCCAGGAACCATACCAAATTCACTTAAAAATTCTAACGGTCTATACGTAGATTAGTTTGGATTTTCACATCATCTGTGAATAAGGACAATTTTACTTCTTTTCAATTTTATGCCTTTTTTTCTTTCTCTTGAGTTATTGCACTGGCTGAGACCATCCAGCACAATATTGAATAGAAACGACACCAGCAAGAATCCTTTTCTGTTATCCTCATTCTTAGCGGTTTTTAATATAGCACCATAAATAATGTTTGCTACAGATTTTTTTGTAGATATACTTTATCAAATTAAGAAAAATACATCTCATTTCAAAAATGCTCCCAAATTTTGTGATCATCACATTTTATCAAGCATTTGTTATGCATTTACTCAGATAATCACGTTATTTTTTTCCCCTCATAATCTGGCAATGTGGATAATTAAACTGATTGATTTTCAAATATTAAAAACCTGTGTTCTTGTTTTATTTTTTAAATTTTGCATTAAAGGCCTTTATTGGATAAGGTACTATTCATATATTCTATTTCTTCTTATCAGTTTGATAAATTGTGTTTGTATGGGAAATTGTCCATTGCACCTAACCGTTCAATAATAATGCCCTCTTAGTCACTTTTTTAAATGAGTGGGATATATTGTTATGATCTTTATTAGTTTCCTAATATTTAGCAATACATTTTATGTTATTTTCTCTTGAACTGTGTTGTCAAGGATTTGTCAATTATATTATTCTTGTCAAAGAATCAACTATTGGTGGTGTTCATTCTCTCTGTTATGTTCAGCTTGTTTTTTATTCATTTCTGCTCATTAATTTTTCCCCTTTATTTCTTTTTTGGTGGTATTGATTTGATGCTGTATGTTTAGTTTAGTTTAGTTTAGTTTTGAGACAGGGTCTCACTTTGTTGCCCAGGCTAGAATGCAGTGGCATCATCATGGCTCACCGCAAACTTAAACTCCTGGGCTCAAGCGAGCCTCCTTCCTTAGCCTTCTGAGTAACTGGACTACAGGTACACACTGCCATGCCCAACTTTTTTTTTCTTTTTCTTTTTCTCTTTTTTTGTAGAGATGGGATCTCGCTCTTGCCCAGGCCGGTCTTGAACTCCAGGGCTCAAGCAATCCTCCTGCCTCAGCCTCCCAAAGTGCTGGGATTACAGGCGTGAGCCAACGCGCCCAGCATCCGCACCCAGCCTGATGCTGTATGTTTAACTTCATGTGGTATCTACTAAACTCTTTCACCCAGCAAGTCTCACCTCTTATGGCAGGCTTCCTTCTCTGCCCACCCACACTTACTAGGTAATTGGTCCAAGATAGGAAAGTAACCTTCTATCTTTGCTCAAGAAGCACTTACCTTGCTCTGGAATTTAATTTATTTGTGTATTTTAAAATCCAATACTCCATAATTTTTTAGGGGTGAGGGGGCTAATTTTTAGTTTATCTGGTGTTTTTTTGGCATTTGAAGAAGAGAGAAAATATTTCCCATTTTTCTACATTCTAACCAAGAGTAGTCCTCCATTGTGACATCTCTAATATAAAATTAGCTTTCCACTTTATGCTGAAGGTGCAACCTTGATCATGACATTCTGATAACTCTGCAATTCTGTTCTTTCATTTGTTTAGAAAAGTGAGAAGATAAGTGAGAATAATTAGTCTCATTCTCTGTGATTTACTGAAGATAAATGTGTCTCAGGACACTGTGGAACTGCCTCATATTATATAAAAATGAATAATTACCCCCAGTGATTGATAATATTTTTGCAATAAATGACACATTGCTATGCACTCAGTCAATTCTAAGGGCTTCAACTATGCAGCCTTGACAAAGAACCTTGTGCTCTTTTCCGACCACACTCCATAAAATCACTGGGCTTTGATAGACTTTGAGAGATCGTCTTGTCAGACTTCTACCTTCTGAAACTTCCAAAAAGCTGCTCCTTCTCCTCCTATATATCTCTAGGAGTAGAATTTTTTCACTGTCCCTAAGAAATTTGCTCCACTTTTTTTAACCTAGCGGTGAAGTTCTTCTTAATTACATATTTTTAAGTCTCTTGTTTCATGTTTAAAATATAATTTTCACTTACAAGTCTATATTTTATTCAGATAATTGCAGTAGGGTATAAGCAAACCCATCACACCTCATGTTTAGAAGTGGAGGTCTATCTAAATGTGTTTCTATTTTATTGAAATCTACTTTTTGAAAAGAACCATCAACAGGTCCATGATGCTGTCTAAATCTTTCCATATTGCTAAACAAATGAAGTCAGCCACTACCCTAAATGCTACCTGACCTGAACCATATCTTTTCATTCAAGAGGGTACTACATGCTATAATCAAGAGTAATTTATTAAAGTACTTTTCTGCCAGCACACTCAATTCATCAGTCTCTTGCTTTTTTTGCATAATAATCACCATATTGTGATGTACTAGCAAGTCTCATTTACGAGAATTCTGAGACACACAATATAAACAGAAGTCCTTTCATCCACTTTTCCTTACCTATTCTTGAATTTTATTAACTATGTTTTTCCTTGCTTTTATAAAATTCAATTTCATTTCTGAATTTTTCCTTACCCTAGGAGGAAACCTATACTATACATCTATGAAATGTTTCAAAGTTCCCTTTGCTCAGTAGGGATCCTTATGGCCAGTCTTCCTTTCCCTGCATTTACCCTCTATAGTTTGAAACTACTATGTTTTCTCATCAAGACCCCAGTACAACCAAACTACATGGCTATGGAACCTATAACTACATTTTTGCCCAATACAAAAAAACTGTATTCATATTCAGCAACAAATTGTGGTTGAGATTAAAAATTACTTTAAAATCTTTGAAATCATATATGTATAAATTCTTGATGCTGTTTATAAATTCATAAAACATTTTCAATCTCTTCACCCTTTTTTTTATGTTGTAAGATAGCTGGTTTTATTAACTGCAAAATAAATTAGAAAAACATCCTATGATGTGAGACCCCGGTCAGAACTATTTGGGACCAGGGGACAATGCTGTCTCTCATGGTAGTATCTGATTTTCATCATGGTAGTCCACTCCTCTGTAGAATTATTCTGGCCCCGTATCTGGATCCCACTCATAAATACACCTTTTATTGGACTTTCTTCCTACTTCATTGACTGATTAGTAAGGTCCCTGGACCATGGAGAGCCCTTTGGAGGTCCAGGGTTTCTGTGGTTTCTATATAACAGAAGATAGAGACTTCTATATCTATTTGTAAGATTCAGTATTATGAAAATGGCCGGGCACGGTGGCTCACGCCTATAATCCTTGCATTTTGGGAGGCCGAAGCAGGAGGATCGCTTGGGGTCAGGAGTTCAAGACCAGCCTGAGTGAGAGCAAGACCCCATCTCTACAAAAAAATAGAAAACTTAGCCAAGTGTGGTGGTGTGCACCTGTAGTCCCAGCTACTCAGGAGGCTGAGGCATGAGGATCATTTGAGCCCAGGAGTTTGAGGTTGCAGTGAGCTATGATGACACCACTGCACTCTAGCCTGGGCTACAAAGCGAGACCCCGTCAGGAAGGAAAGAAGGAAGGAAATGACTTGCTCATCAACGTAAATATCAATTTATAAAAAATAAAGGCAGTACCTTAACTTCCATTTGCAGATTTCTTTTTCCGTATTTTCGAATCTGCTGAGAATGTGAGTAAGAAAGAGGGTTCCTGTGATTCAGATCCCTTAAAATCTCAACAGTAATTAGCTCTTCTCATCTGACTTCTACGTTTTCAGTGACTTCCCATGTCATCCTAGGAACACAATCCTATACGACCTTATGTGGTCTGGCCCTGCCATCCTTGTCAATCTTATCCTGCGCAACCTCTTTCCTCGCCTGCTGCTCCACAGACAAAGTCATTTTCATTCTCTCACGGAACATGCCAAGATTTTTGTGCTTTAGAGAATTAGTTCAAAAACTGACCCCCAGATTTTAACAAGCCGGGCTTTTTGAAATCATTAATCATCTCTTCAGCAAGTCTTCCCTGGCCACCCTTTCTAAATTAGCCCTTCATCTTCAGAAACCCTCTATTATAGAACCTAATTTTATTTTATTTTTAGGTTTTTTTTGTCTTCCTTCCCCCCCACTGATCTTCCACCCACCCATGAAGGTATCAAGAGAACAGGAACTTTGCCGATCTTCGTCACTTCTATATCCTCATTGTCTAGAAAACTATTTAACACATAATTCACACCAAACAAATGTTGTTGATTGAAACATTGAACACCAAAATAAACTATCAATGACTGCCACATTTATTGAGCAACCACTATGTGCCATGGACTTTGTTAGATGTTTGTAATGTTTTTAAGAGATTTATTGATATATGATTTACATGCCATTAAGTTCACACATTTAAAGTATGTGATTCAGTTGTTTCCTAGTACTCTGAGAATCATGCAACCAACACAACATAATCTAATTTTAGAACACTTTCTTTATCCCAAAAATAAACTTTGTACCCATTGGCAGTTATTCTCTATTCATTTCACCACCCTCCAGCCCTAGGTAGCCACTGATTTACTTTCTGTCTCTGTAGATTTTTCCGCCAGACATTTCACAGATATAAGTACCATGGTTTGAATGTTTGTCGCCTCCAAAACTCATGTTGAAACTTAATCACCAATGTGGCAGTACTGAAAGGTGGGACCTCTAAGAGGTGACTCGGTCATGAGGGCCCTCATGAATGGACGCATGGGTTATCATGGTAGTGAGAGTGGTGGCATCATAAGAAGAGGAAGAGAGACCTGAGCTAGCACACTCAGCCCCCTCCCCGTGTGACGCCCTGTACCACTTCAAGACTCTACAGAGAGTCCCTGCCAGCAAAAAGGCTCTCATCAGATGTCGGTCCTCAACCTCGCATTTTCTAGCCTTCAGAACTGTAAGAAATTTTGTTTCTTAATAAATTACCCAGTTTCAGGTATTCTGTTACAAGCAACAGAAAATGAACCAATACAATGGGATGACACAATATGTGATCTTTCGTGACAGGCTTTTTCCACTCAGTGTAATGTTTTCAAGGTTTATGCAGGTTGTAGTGTATATCAGAACTTCATTTTTTTATGCTGAATAATATTTTATTATCTGGCTATGCCACACTTAGTTTATCCAACATGTGGTGGATGGGTTGTTTCTAGTTTTTGTTTACTGGATGCAAGTTTATGTTTCTACATATTTTCATTTCTCCTGAGTAGATATCTAGGAGTGGAACTGCTGGATCATACGGTAACTTTATTTTGAGGAACTGCCAAACTATTTTTCTAACTAGCCGCACCATCGTATGAATACATTGCCATAAGCAATTGGTGAGAGTTCTGATTTCGCCACGTTCTTTCCAACACTTCTTATTGCCTGTCTTTTTGATACAGCCATTCTGGTGGCTGGGAAGTGGTATGTCATTGTGGTTTTGATCCGCATTTCCGTAATGATTAATAATGTCGGGCAGCTTTCCTTGTGTTTTTTGTCCTTTTGTATATATCGTCTTTTCTTAAGACAGTCTTGCTCTGTTGCCCTGGCTAGAGTGCAGTGGCATCATCACAGCTCACTGCAACCTCGAACTCCTGGGCTCAAGCAATCCCCCCGCCTCAGCCTCCCCAGGAGCTGGGACTACAGGCACGCACCACCACGCCTGGCTGATTTTTCTATTTTTTGTAGAGATGAGGTCTTGCTTTTGCTCAGTCTGGTCTCAAACTCCTGAGCTCAAGCGATTCTCCCGCCTCGGCCTCCCAGAGTGCTAGCATTACAGGCGTGAGCCACCGCGCCTGGCCTGTATTCATCCCCTTTGCAGAAATGTCTATTTAAATCCACTGTCCATTTTTTAATTGAGTTGTCTTTTTATATTTTATTTTAAAAGCTATTTATATATTCTGGATATGATTATCTTATTAGATATAAGATTTGCAAATATTTTCTCCCATTCTTTAGGTCATCTTTCTTGATTGTGTCCTTTGAAGCACTAAAGTATTAAATTTTGTTGAAGTTCAACTTATTAATCTTCTCTTTTATTGCTTGTATTTTTGGTGTCATAGCTAAGAAACTATTGCCTAAGCCAAGATCACAAAGATTTCTTCCTGTTTCCTTTTAAGAATTTTATAGTTTTCACTCTTACAATTAGGTCTAGGGCCCATTTTAACTTAATTTTTGTGTATTGCATGAAGTAGGGATCCAAATTTATTCTTTTGCATATAGGTATTCAGTTGTCCCAGCACCATTTGTTGAAAAGAGTATTCTTTCCCCCATTGAATTTTCTGGGCATCTTTGTCAAAAATCAATTGACCATAGATATATGGATTTATTTCTGGACTCTTGATTCTATTACATTGTTCTATACATGTCTATTCTGATGCCAGTACCACAATGACTTGATTTCTATCGCTCTGTAGTAAGTTTGAAATTGGAAAGTGTGAGTCCTCCAACTTTGTTTCTTCTTTTCAAGATTGTTTTGGCTATCAGCTTGTCAGTTAATGCAAAAAAAATCAGCTGGGATTTTGATGGATGGAAATGGAGAACATTACGTTAAGTGAAATAAGCCAAGCACAGAAAGACAAATCTCACATGTTCTCACTCATACGTGGGACCTAAATATGAAAACAGTTGATCTCACAGAGACAGAGAGTAGAATGATGGTTACCAGAGGCTGGGAAGGGTAGTGGGGAGTGGGGGATAAAGTCAGGATGGTTAATGGATGCAAAAATGTAGTTAGATAAAATGAATAATATTTGATAGCACAACAAAGTGACAATAGGTTAGGGTATACTTTAAAATAACTAAAAGACTAGAATTGGAATGTTCCTGACACAGAGAAATGATAAACGTCTGAGGTGATGGATACCCCAATTACCCTGAGATGATTAATTCATATTGTATGCCTGTATCAAAACATCACATGTACCCTACAAATATATACAACTATTATGTATCCATAATAATTAAAAATAAAAAATTTTAAAAATAAATAAATAAATTTCTCTCACCAATGTTTTGTAGTTTTTAGTGTATAAGTCTTGTGCTTCATTTTTGAAATTTATTCTTAAGCATTTATTCTTTTTGATACTATTATAAATGAAACTGTTTTCTTAATTTCCAGTCCAGATTAGCCATTGTTAGCATATAGAAATGGTTGATTTTTTTAATTGATCTTTTGTCCTGCAACCTTGATGAACTTGTGTATTACTAGGTATTTTGTAATATTACCTCTCATTCTCACAACATGGTGCACAGCAGGTTTTATTACGCCATTTTTCCAGATGCTGCCAGGAAAAGGAAAGAGAAATTCTGAAACTCAGAGAAATTAAGAAAAATCCTTGGTAAACAAAGGTAGAAAGTTGTAGAGGATATTAAAAAATCACACAGTTTCTAAAATGTCATGTGCCCTCCTATAAACCTTTTTCTCTTTACCTTTAGCAAATTATTATTTGCCTAATATTACCTTATGAGCAAATAACAGTTATAATGATTTGTGCCCCTCAAGAATGTCACATCTCTTTGTTTTCCATATAAATCTGCAAAATAATAGACAATTGGATTATTCTAAAATGACTTCATACTTAGTAAAATATCTTATATGACTCACTATTCAAGAATAGAAACTTGCTTATGTCATAAGAAAGGCATTTTCTCTTTGTACAATTTTTTAAGTCTCTTTGAAGAGCTAAATATCAATGATGCTTGAAAATGAGTATAAAAGAGGGAAGGAATTACTTTAAAAACACTTACAGTATTTTTAATCTATTACTGATTCCATTTGCTCTGGATTAAATGGAATTCCGCATACCAGGGCAGCTTGCGGAACTATGGGAGCGTGGCATGCCAGAAACACTGAAAATTAATGAAAGGCCAAATGGCAACATTGATAGGAATTAAATAAAACTCTTGTTTTCTCAGTTTTTATTTCAGGAAATAGTTGTCTCAGATTCTAAAGTCCAGGTACTAAGGGACTCGATATAGTAGTGGCATCAGATTCAAGTAATATCTTATTTCACTGGATTTCAACAGCCCTTTCAAGCAGCCCCATAACAAACAAATCCCTTGGCTATATCTACTTGCACGTTGTATGCCAACTAAAGTCTCTTGGAAAAGGAAACGTGCCACATTACAAATTCAAAAATAGCCAGAGATTGAAAATTAATGCATCAAAGAGCACGTTGTTTTGGCCTTTTGTCTAAAGGGCAAGTGCAGACAAATCGTAGTCTAGAGCTGTGTGCCATATATAGGGATTTGCATCCTGCACAAAACTCCAAAGAAAACAGTGCATTCAAATGGTAATGGAGAGAGGGCCTGGGTGCAGATAATGGTGTATTAAACTTGGATGAGCTAATTGTGCATTTTCATGTGAATCAGCCTCCTGCTAAGACTCATTTGGAATGCACATTAAAGATATAGACAAATGTGCCGCCTTTTAATCAAGTGTCTTATTTCTAACAACACTATTAGTATTGTGAGCATTCTGGTAAGTGAAATTTTTGACTGAAATTTAATTGTGCAGCCTGGAAATTTGATTCCATTTCAAAGTCGTAAGAATATCTTCATGTGACGGTGGAATTGGGAGAAGCAGGGGGGAACAGAGAATGGACTAGAATAGGAATTGATCAATTACTTTCTTTTCTGTTAAAAACTAAATATGCTGGCCCGTTGAGCTGGATTCTTACTTGGAATCCATACAAATCCTCACAAAATATCAGAATACAGATGGTGTTGAGGAAATGACAGTCGAGACCACAGCAGCAATGATCAGGAAAAGTGAGAAGCGTTCCTGCAAGAGGGTGATAGAGTATGTGGGGAGCCCAGGGCTCCTGCCATTGCCTCAGATGGGGAGATGTTGCATACAAGGCAGTCAGCATCTAGGAGAGCAGAAAAGCACTCATATGATTATGATTAGACACAAGGCAGGAGAGCAAAACATGATTTAGCTTTTTAAGAAACTGAAATCCAGGTGGGTCAGCTTTTAAATTCTAGAATTCCTTGCAGAAGAATGTTATTTTTTCCCCAAATTCATATTCTACTACAATTGTAAGAGGCAAACACTCAAAATTTGATTGTATTTGATTCCAAAGTGTGTTAAAGGAAGATAGGTTTTTTAAAGACTACCACGAAAGATTTTTTTTCATCTTTCCAAGCTATGTCTAAATACTGAAGTGATTTCTGTGGGATTCTGGGATAAGGGCACGCTGATCACATACCACCATCCTATTCTCTTTCCCAACACTCTGGAGTAGGTGATCAACCTAGACAAGCGTGCTGCTGGTGGACCACTGAGGGTGCATCAGAGGCCATGAGTCCCACTGGGATGTCAGGGAAGGAAATTAAGGCAGAGCTTTCTTCTCCAATGGCCCTGGAGTAAAAGATAAAGTATATGTCTCCTCAATCTTGGGAAGACACGTTTATGAAAAGTCCGAAGTGATTGAAGCTTTCCAATCTCTGGAGGATGAACAGCCCATGTCTGTCTGCTTCTTGTGATCTTTAGAGGAACTATAAAATTGTATAAATCCTAAAGGCCCTTGGTGGAAGGAAGTGGCACATATGGCCAGGGCCTGCATCTGGGACATGGCAGTCGACCACCTAGAAAAAGAGAGCAGAGAGGCTTCCTCCCAAAACCTCTTTGTGGTAGTATTTTTCACTCTAGCAGAAGGGCTAGAGTCCCTCTGTGCCCATAGGAGAATTGCCATACCTTCCATCGCCTACTAATTTGCCTCTGCAGAAGACACTGTGGCATGTCAAGGTATACAGTTAGAGGGATATACAACCATGACTCAGTTTAAGAAAGGTATAGATAATCTTTTGTCATATGACTTCAGAAAAAAAGAGAGAAATTGAAGATATACAAAGTTAGGCTCATGAAAAAACATAAAATCTCAGAAGGAACTCGAAGTATAAGAGCAACTGTGAGATGCCAACTGAAATAGTGATGAACACTATGAAATTTGATCCAAGAGACAAATAATCTCAATAAACACACAATCATAGAATAGAGTATTAATTAAACTTCTACCTTTAAAATGACCTCATGCCAATAAAACATATAAAGCTAGCATTTTTTTGCTAATGGCATTAAAGAAAATTTAACTCCTGACTCACACAAAGTATACAGACAAATTTCATGGTAAAAATCATGAAAATGTTTCCAGAGAAAAATTTTACAACATACTGAGGGGATCTTCTTAAGATAACCCTATTTTATGATATAAAATAATAGTTTGCCAAAACCTCCATAAACAAAAGCAAAGGAAAGATAATAGACCGGGAAAAGCACTTAGAATGAGCATGACAAACAAAAAGCTAATAATGCTAACATCCACAGAGTTCTTCTAATTACAAAAGTAAATTAAACAAACCAATAGAAAAGTTAGCAAAGGATATTAGCAGGCAAGTCACAAAGAAGGACACATAAATAGCCATTACACAAAAAAAAGATTTTCGGCATCACTAGGTGTCCAGATTATGCGCCAAGAATGAAATATACCTTTTCACTCATAAGATTCGCCAAAGTTTAAAAAATACATAGCATCCTAAAATGGAGAGAATTTTGGAAGAAAGGATATGACCACCATTGTTCTGAGAGTGTGATTTACAAGTATTTTTTGCAAAATAATTGAGCAATATCTATACATTTAGAACACACCTATTATTTGAACAAGCTGTCACACACTTTGGAATCAATTCTAGAAATTTCAGACTTTAAGCATTTTTGTTGAAAAATAACAGAGTAAAAGCCAGAAAAGAAAAAATATGTGTGAGCAGAGACAGGTTTAGATGAATATGCCTCAAGTTGTTAAAAGGCTATGGTAGAAAGATCTATTGAGAAGGTAATATTAAATTTATTTTTAGACATTTCCATATTTTTAAATTTGTGACTATAAGGTATACCATTTTCTTTGTGATAAATATATTATATATATATTTGTGTGTATACCATGTATATCATATGTATGTATAATATATATATCATATATACATATATAAATGTGATATCTACTAATCTCTATCATTAGTTCATTAGCTTCTGGTCCTTGAATCAGAGAAATATATGATCATAAGAAACTTTAGAATTAAGTGCTTCTTGGACTCAACTGAAGATTTAGGGAATGTGAAGATGCCTTGCCTAGGTCTACATGGTGCTTCCTTTTTTTAGTGCCAACAGGGCAGCTTCTCACTCTGTTCCACGCTAGGTGAGGCTTAAAGACGAGCCTGATTCTTAATCTTGATTTAAAACAATTTCCCCAAAATGAGACTCTCCAAAGGGGTCGTGTTGGTTATTTTCACAGCCCCAAGATCAACCATTTTAAAAGGACATAGAGTTTAAAGAATAGTGCAATTTACCCAAAATAATATAGTTAATAATTGTCAACTGCTAACCCTGGAAAATAACAGTAATTACCTTGTTAATTGCACATGTGCATTAACCTTGTTGGTTACATGTATGCATTAAAAATAATGTAAGTAAAACCCCTGGTCCACCATCTTGTGATTGTTGAGGATTCAATGCATGGTAGTTATTATTATTTAATATTACTATTAAGGCAGTAACAAGTCATATATAGTGGCAATGTCTCATGATGACCTTTTACTTTGTTTTATTATATTTGTAATAAATATTTAAAGAAATGTTGGGCAGAAGAAAGATTAGATTTGCCGCATGATAGCTCCAGAAAATTAGGAGACCATTACAGCCACTGTTGTTACCAATCTCATTGTAGCTTAGTAAAAGGAAAATTTTACATTTGCATAAGGATGAAGTGAGTGATTCTAAAAACTCACCGATATTTTTTAACAGAAGGTATGGGACCAAATGATGCAAACCTAGCCAGGGAGACAGCTGAGGCGGAGAGTATAGTGTATGGGCAAGACAGACATAAGACAATGCTCCTAAACCAGAAGATTAGTCTAAGAGAAAAGATCAGCAAAGCTGAGCAAGAATTAAATACAGTTGGCTAATGCCTACCATGTTTGATAACTCAGCTATTTGAAGTAGCAAACAGAATTGGGCATGGGTACAATATAATCAGTCAAATAGAAGAAAATAAGGACTTCTAATTCAAGGAAACAAGTATAACTAACCATGCTTTATCATCAAAATTGTTCCTGAGCTTCTGTGAAGTCATGATGCAAGTCTCAACTTTAAAACTGAGAAAGCACAGAAACTCCTTAGTGAGACTTTTATCTTGGAACTAAATTTTAACGTGAATGCTCACCTAGGACCTAAATATATTGGAGAATGAGTAACATTTCCGACAATATCTTCAACAGCAGATTCATAATTACAATTTAAACTTTTTAGAAAATATGTTTCTTTCATTTTAGTTCGACTCATTTATTTTTATTGAGTTCCAGCTATAGTTCTGCTACTTTGTCAACTTAGGAAAATTCACCCAGGCATACCTGCTGAGTAGAACCTTTTTTACAGTGAACGATAGGATGTTCTTTACTATTATTATATGATTATATTGTTCTAAAAACATCCACATACATCCTGCTCTAAATATATGTGTGTATATGTATGTATACATATATGTATGTATACTCACACATGCATGCAGGTGTACCTTCACATGTATAGCCAATTTCAATTTTCTATATCCAGTTGCTAACTTTCATGAATGTCACTGTAATACACACTCCATGTCTGCAAAGCTGAGTGTGACGCTATTTTATTAGAAACATCTTCCTCACACATTCTCACTTATCATATTTAGTGCACTATTGTTGCAATGTGTTAAATGCCCACTGATGGCTATAAAAAAGTGAACATGCCTTCTTAAGTACTTAAAGAATCAGAATGTAAATCAATCACTAAAAATATATAATAGTCAATGGTTTTATATAAAATGTTGTTGTTGGCTTAGAGGTTGTTTACTAACAACATTTAGAAAAGTATCTAGTATTTGAAAATCAATTAAAAACTGTCTACTTTTGAGCCTAAGCCTAATAGAAATCAAGATATTTGGAAAAATTGCAAAAGTACGTGGTAAGAGATCACGAAAATTAACTCTGTTGGTGCAGGTTATTCCAGTAGAGAGTTGGATGCTAGCTTCAGTTTGCCTCCAATAGCACGTCTACCTACGAAACTGATTAAACTAGAGACCATCATGTAATTTCTGTCATATAACTTCCTTTTATTTTAAGTTAAAACAAACTTCAGTAAATAAAGATATAGAGTTATAGGTATATAAGTATGTGTCATCATAATTTAACTTACAATAGTTAACACTAAAATAACCAAAAATATATTCTTCAAATCTTAAAAGTATTTATAAATGAATGAACAAAACAAAGAACAAAAACCGGTTAGCATAAGATATCAAACAAAGAAAGCATCAAAACAGAAATTGTACAGAGTATTATAAAATTAAAAGCAGAATAAATGACATATCATAATAAATGGAACTAAGATAAATTCCCTATTAAGCCTCTGACTAAGAAATAAATAACACAAAGTGTTACCCCACCCATCCCAGCAGCTTAAGGTTTCCACTGATGGAAACACCTCAAAGTTATATCAAGAGCCCCAAGAGAACAATAAACACTTTTTGCAATAGGAAATTGTATTATACTAGCAAAATAGGTAATTCTCTGTAATGCAAGTCTCAAGACTGCAAATACGAGACTACTAGGTTTTTTAATTTATTTTTTTATTTTTAGGTATTTATGGAGTACAAGCGCAATTTTGCTGCATTGATACATTGCATTGTGGTGAAGTCAGGGCCTTCAGTGCATCCATCACGGGAGCAATGCACACTGTACTCACCAATCAACCTCCTGTCATTCATCCTTTTCCCATGCCCCCATCCCTCCAAGTCTCCACTGTCCATAATTCCACACTCTGCTTCCATGGGTACACATTATTTAGCCCCCACTTGTAAGTGATAACATGTGGTATTTGTCTTTCTGTGTCTGAGTTGTTTCACTTAAGACAATGACCTCCAGTACCATCCATATTGCTGCAAAAGATATGATTTCATTCTTTTTCATGGCTGAATAGCGTTCCAATGTGTACATGTACCACATTTTCTTTATCCAATACTCCATTGAGGGACACTTAGGTTAATTCCATATCTTTCCTATTGTGATTAGTGCTGCGATGAACATACAAGTGTAGGTATCTTTTTGATAGGATGATTTCTTTTCCTTTGGGTAAATATCCAGTAGTGGGATTGCTGGATCATATGGTAGTTCTATTTTTAGTTCTTTGAGAAATCTCCATACTGTTTTCCGTAGAGGTTGTACGAATTTACCTTACCACCAACAGTGTATAAGAGCTGCCTTTTCTCTGCATCCTTGTCAACATCTGTTGGGTTTTTTTTTTGTCTTTTTAATAATAACCATTATGATTAATGTAAAATGATATCTCATTGTGGTTTTAATTTGCATTTCTCTGACGATTAGTGACGTTGTTGGCCATTTGTTTGTCTTCTTTAGAAAAATGTCTATTGATATCTGTAGCCCACTTTTTAATTGGATTACTTGGTGGTTTTTTGTTGCTGTTGACTTGTTTGAGTTCCTTATAAATTCTGGGTATTAGTCCCCTGTCAGATTGGATGTATAGTTTGCAAATATTTTCTCCCATTCTGCAAGTTGTTTGTTCACTCTGGTTTTTTTTTGTTGTTGTTGCTGTTGTCTCTTGGGGGTTGTTTATCTTTTGGTTTTTGGTTTTTGTGGGGTTTTTTTTGCTATGCAGAAGCATTGTAGTTTAAGTCCTTTTTGTCTATTTTTGGTTCTGTTGCCTGTGCTTTTGAGGTCTTAGTCATAAATTCTTTGCCTAAACCAATGTCTGGAAGAGTTTTCCCTAGGTTTTCTTCCAGTATTTTTAGAGTTTCAGATATTACATGCAAGTATTTAATCTATTTTGAGTTGGGTTTTGTACGTGGTGAGAGATAGGGGTGCAGGTTCATTCTTCTGCATATGGCAACCCAATTTTCCCAGCACCATTTATTAAAAAGGGTATCCTTTCCTCAGTATATGTTCTTGGTGACTTTGTAAAAGTTCAGGTGGCTGTAAGTATGTAGCTTTATTTCTAGGTTCTTTATTCTGTTCCATTGATCTATGTATCTATTTTTATACCCGTACTATGCTGTTTTGGTTACTACAGCCTTATAGCATAACTTGAAGCCAGGAAGTGTGATGCCTCCAGCTTTGTTGTTTTTGATTTTTGTTTGTTTGTTTGTTTGGCTATTCAGGCTCTTTTTCAGTTCCATATGAACTTTAGAATTGTTTTTTCTAATTCTGTGAAAAATGGCATTGGTATTTTGATAGGGATTGCATTGAACCTATAGATTGCTTTGGAAAGTATGGCCATTTTAATGACATTAATTCTTCCAATCTATGAGCATGGGATGTTTTTCCATTTGTTTGTGTCATCTACAATTTCTTTCATTAGTGTTGTATACTTTCCTTGCAGAGATCTTTCACCTCCTTGGTTAAATATATTCATATTCCTAGGATTTTCTTTTTTAGCTATTGTAAATAGGATTGCCTTCTTGATTTCATTCTTGGCTAGATCATTATTGATGTATAGAAATGAGTAGCATTTCTCTGCATTGAATATATTGAGCATTTATTTGAGCTACTCATTTCTATACATTGCTTCCGTATCCTGAAACTTTACTGAATTTATTTATCAAATCTAAGAGTTTTTTGATGGAGTCTTTAGGGCTTTCTAGATATAAGACCATATCAACAGCAACCAGGGATAATCTGACTTTCTCTTTTCCAATTTGTATGTCTTTTATTTTTTTTTCTCTTGCCTGAGTGCTCTGGCTAGGATTTCCAGTACTATGTTGAGTAAGAGTGGTGATAGTGGGCATCCTTGTCTTGTTCTAGTTCTTAGAGGGAATACTTTCAACTTTTCCCCATTAAGTATGATGTTAGGTGTGGGTTTGTTATATATGGCCTTTATTGCAGTTTGCAATAACATTGCCAAAGTCCTAGCTCATAAGAAAGCTGGAAAACTAGAAAACAGATTAATAAAAACAAGTTAGAAACAAAGAGTACTCTTACAAAGAGTAAGCAGCAGTGTGGCTCAAAATTCTCAGCTGAACTAGCTGTGTGGCTGGGAAAAACTTGTCAACCTTCCAATCTTGTCATTTCATTGTCAATATAATCAAACAATTATTACTCTCCCAACTTCTAGACCTTTAAACATTACAACCCGAAAGCCAGTTTGCATACAAGATACACACACATGAATACACACAAACATGCATGTACACATGGCAGGGTAGAAGTAGGTAAACAATGTCTGTTGCTTATTTTTCCTGAAGATTAAAAGGTTCTATAAAAATCCATCCACACACATATGTCTGGGAAATGGGACTAATAATGCAGAGCTCATTGAGTTGTCATGCGGATTAAATGGGATTACAACATAAAACACGTGCACACTTAATAAACACTCAATAAGTGGTGGTCATTGTCAGTCCTCAGCATTGGTTCCTAATACCACGGCCAGGTGAAATGCCCAGGGTAGGGCCTGAGCTGTGCAAAATGACAGCGGAATGTTGTTATTTGTACATTTAACTTATGCCAATTCAAGTGCAGGCGCTTGAGGGAAAGAAGAGAACAAAGAGCAAGTATTGACAATCTGCCCTCAATTCCTCTCAGTGAGCACCTGCCACAGTGCAAGTGTGACCCCAGCAACAGAATCTGCTGTGTTCTTCAATCGACCCTTCTGTAGCCAATATTATGAATATCTCAGCTCACTAAGTATGATTCTGGGGTTAAATCTACACATTTTTCATATAGCATAAAGCCAAAACACAAGGCAGCACTTCATGTGATACTCAAGTAAAGGAATGATGATTGGATCAATGCTGCAAAAAAAATCTTTTCGGCTTTGTCGGTCTTACTGAGGTTATTCATGTCCATATATTGTACATTATGAGTGATTTGTGGGAATATTCAAGAGGAATGTTTTACTATATTCCCATCCACTCCACCTTACAGGCAGAGTTTAGAAGCCTCCCTTGTACCTCCACTTTATAAATATGAGAGGGAAAAATACCCACAGGGAAAAGACAAGAAATATTTTAATGGTTCCACTAAATCTGGGGTTTAGTGGGACCATTAGCAACAAAACACAAATACAGCCCAGAAGTATAAACACCAGAGATAGTTTGATCAGAGAGAGCCAGACGAAAGTTTACCGAGTTTATTGTTATATCTTAAGAGTAAGGAGTAAAGATGTTTCAGGCATCAAAAGCAAACTTGATCACTAACCAGAAGAGTGGTTCAGCGTAGAGGGGGCTGTGAAGGGGATTCGGTCCTGGGAAATGCAAAAAGCATCAACCCAGGTACTGGAGACCTGGCTAGACACTCAGGCACCACGGGATTAGAAGGCAGGGATGGTCATTTTGCAGGCAAATGCCTCTTTGATATGCAAAATGTTGAGTGTGTGTGTATACAAGAAAGACAGAGAGAGAAGGGGATGTGGGCGGTAGGGAGACTTGAGGAGAGTACTAGAAGCTGATGCCAGATGATATAGTACTGAACATTTGGACTTCTGATACCTGAGGGATGACAGTCTGGACGAGGGGTGGGGAACCTGCGGCCTTGGGGCCCCATGTGGCCTTCTGGATCCTTGAGTGCGGCCTGTTGACTGAATCCAAATTTTACAGATCAAATCCTTTTAATAAAGGATTTGTCTCAAATAAATTCGAGACTCTGGACTATGTAGTCCTCTGGGGCAGGACAGCGATCTTAAACATCTCTTTGGCTGGGCTCTCACTGGTCTTGGCTCGGAGGCCACTGGATAATTTATTAGGATTTGTCAGGAAAGACCAATCTGAGGAAACTAAAAAGCACGAAATCAAACTAATAAAATCCCTCCTTCTCCAGTCATCTTGCTTAAAAGTTTGCCTTGCTCTCGGTCACACGCACGACGTCCAGGGCAATTTTCTAGCCAGCTGGGCAGGAGAAGGAATGACTGTACACCCTGAATGTCAGAGATGCTTCTTTACAGGAATCTGTGAAGACTGCCAGCCCTGAGCTTCCGTTCTCTTAAATCCCTCTTTCCAGAATATTCCCCTGCCTGATGGTTGCTGGCCTGTGTTGAGGTGGGTAGGGGGAATCACTAACACTTTCTCACTGTGAGGGGAAGGGACTGGGCATGGAGGCAGAGATTTCTAATAAATGTCCATTGGTGCTCCTTCAATAAAGACTTCAGACTTAAAGCCAGAGAGACACAGTTACAAAATCAGTTTGGCGAAACTAGCTATATCTCCATGAAAAGGGCTCTCAGTACAGTGGATGGGACTTTTTGTCATCTTCGATTTTTTTAAATACGCAGGTAGCAAACACTGCTGGGTAGCTCTAATACTCCATTCAAGGGAAAGCAATCATGTCAAAATGAAAATGTATTGTCTATCCTCAACTAATATTGCCTGCTTGCTGTCCTTTGCTGGCAAAAAGATGTAGCAGAAAATATTCAATAAGATAGAGAATTGCTAAGCAGCTGGCTAATCGTGGACTGTGCAATTATTATATTTTCATTCTGGCTCTGAAAAAGGAAACACTTGAAATGAATGAAATATGCATTGGCGCCGCTGGCAATGAAATTAAGTCACCTTATTAACTGTGCAATTTTTACAAAGGTTTCGAGAAATACTCATTAGGCCTTTTGTTTGAACTGAACTTCATCTCCTGCCCCATCTTCATTCCTAGAATAAAAAGCAACTCTCACTTAAATATCTCAGTTTTTACTGAGAGATGGCAAATAAAATACTGGGATATTTTGGAAATAGAACACACATAAAAAAACAAGGTCAATGTTAGCTGTATTTAGTTTATTTTTGAGTGATTATCTTATTGTTACTGTTATTACTATTATAATCACTGCATTCAGATCATTATGCTATATACTTGCACAATATATCACTGATACTTTAAAAAATCAGGCAAGACAGGAATTACCATTGTCATTTACTGAACTGCAGAGTACAATTAACTTTCTGAAGCTCCCACCGCTAATAAGTCCGAGCAATTCCAAAGTCCACAAACATCCATCTCATCAGTCATATCTCCATATACAAACTTGTCAAGGATCAATGAGAAAATGCATAATTTATATCTTACTATTATGGGAGTCAATCTAATAATACTAACGTAATTGGAGACATTTTCATTAAATGTTAAGTATCTTGCCCACAAACGTTTTATAAATATTAATTTCAAATTATTAAATTCTCTAAATACTTAATATTGAAATCCCACCCATTATCATTGCTTCATCTTTAGAAAATCATCCAAAGAAATAGTCATAAAATGAGAATGTTATTGAAACTTTTTTATCACCAGGTTTTTAATCACTTTGAAATGATATTTAGCATTTTCAACTTGGAGAATGGGACTATGTATTCAATTGCAGAGATTATGACTAAGAAGATTAACAGTGAATTCACAGCAAAGGAAGCAGCTACTTAGAAATAGTGTTTGATCTCAGAAATTTTTCTACCTCCCTGCCATATCCTACAACCAGCCAGGCAAAAATAGAAGGAAAAATAAAACAAGTATAAAACAGCTACCTGTGCAAATTAAATTAAAAACAAAACTCCTACTCTGAATCAGTTTAATTATTTCTCTATTTCACATTATACATATTTTCATACAAATCGTCTAAGCCACCCAATATCTTCTGTACCTGTAAAAAAAGAGTCTGCAAGTACAACAGATCAAATCAAGGCTACTTAATCTCTCTACCACTAAACTGGTCGAACTCCTATCAAATAAGAGGTTGACAATATTCTCATTTTGAAAATCATCACCTGCTCAAATACCCCTTTTTCTTTAAAGTCACAAACCAACATAATTCAATAAAGTTGCTTATAAAACATATTTCAATTATAAAAATATTGAGCATATACTCCCTTCTAAAAACTCTGGAGTAAGTGAAATATACTGTGTCAAGCAAGTTCTTAGCTTACGGTTATTTGGGGTCAGTATTATTTGCATACTCTTGAAACTGGAAGATATCCACTTTTTACACTTTAAAATAGGATAACAGGAGAGCTTCTGGATAAGAGTTTAAAGGTTACTTCTAATGGAGATAAGTTACCAATAATTAAAACTAAGAAGAATCTGCTACATATTTTTTCAGGCCAGGGGGTTGACAAATCACTCACAATCAGACACAAGCTACTAAACATGACACAAGAGCTTAGAGGGAAGGGAACTGCAGATTTTACAGAATGTGCATGATGGAATTCATTCTATGAAAGTATTCACGATTTAGACAGTGGAAAAGAAGCAATAGTAGGTAATCATTTAGGCAGTGAGTGATCAGAAATTCTTAAGGGGTAATAGAAGACACTCTGGATTAGAAATAAGATTATTATTATTATAGTCTTGTCTTTGACACAAACTATTTGTGTGATCTTAGGCAAGTTGCTTCCCTTCTTTGGGCTTCCATTTTCTCATCTCTAAAAGGGTGTTTGGGGAAAAAGAAGGGTAATGAATTAGGTTTGGGGTTTCTTGAAGTTCAAGTTCTAAAATTCCCAAATGACAGATACACAGAATAGATTGTTTTCTTGAGCACTTTCCTTCAGTCAGAATGCCAACGCCCCGGGCACGGAGTACAGAGGCATATCAGAGCACCGTTCCTCCCAGTTTTCTGGCCCTGTTCAGACACTTTCTTCTCAACAAAAAGGCCAAGCCAGGGCTGATGTCACGTCTACACAATTCCTTAACATTTAAGGACTGGTTTTCTCAAAATGAGCATGGAGAAACAAGGTTATACAGGTACAGCCACCCCATTCAGTTGTCCAATTCACAACCTACACAGCTATATCCAAATGCTCTGGGCTGGATGGAACTGGAACCTGCAGTATACTTGTCTAGACTGGATATGGGGTGAATGTGCATGAAATAAAAACCTACTACATCAGAGGAACCAGTAGAAATAAAGGCATTAGAAGCTAGGTATAAAGTTTAGAACAGGTAGAATCATTGTGCATTTACCTATAATCCTAATGGAAAGTACATTTAACTCATGACTATTTACTCTCTTTTTTTGGAAATTTATGATTGATCATATTTTTAAGGGAAAAATTAAAGTTATAACTTTATATGTGCATTTCTGTCCCAGATGCTTTTAAGATTAATTGAACACCTAAAGAGAAGATTAAGGGTTGAAATCTAATAGAAGCATTCAGTATATTTCAAAATGAAAGACATAAATAGTTCTGTTTATTCACATTCAAGTTGAAAGGCAGACAAATCTTGGAAGGTTTACCCCTTAATACTAGCGAAAATAATACAGTATCAAAAAAAAAATTCTCTATATTCTAAATCAAATAGAAATGTTCACAACACATTTTAAATAATTATCTATACTTGCATATACATGTGAAAGTGAGTATGTGAATACTGTGTGTGTATACATGTGAATGTGTGTGGGTGAGTGTGACTGTGTGAATTTGCAGACTGGTGAGTATTTATGTCTGTACGAGACAGAGAAAGAGAAAGAGTATATATATATATGAGACATATATATATATACACACACACATATATATATAAAATCTTGTGTGTAGTCATGTGGATGTGAATGTGTATACATACGTGCAGTTCCTAGTGTGTTTTTATACAATGTGGAAATTACTAAAAGATCACACAGAATGTGATCTATAATCAGAATGAAAATTCTTTAGCTGCAGAGAAATTTTTCCCAACTAAATAATAAATTATACCTGTACACACAGTAAGAATTTATTCTTGGTGATTTATGGAAACAATTTTTAAAAAGCATGGACAGATTTTGGTATCTTACCACATACATGTAGATGATCATAATTTTTTTAAGAACTTTGATATGGACCAAGATATAAAAAGACTAAATAAACATTAATCTCATAAAGGAAAAATACCCTAAAAATTAGATAATATACCTGCAATTTATCTTTTATGTACAATATTGTTAACTATTTGATTTTTATTTTATACAGAAACATAATTTGCAAGTAAATCATATCAATATAGGCCAAAAGTCAAAATAATACAAAAATAAATGATTTCTATCATTTTGCAAAGATTAAATGCTTTTAGAAATGACAAAATTATTATGGTGAGTACTGGGGTGGCAATGACGCGGCTCTAATTTTTCAATGGTTATTGGGAAATTAGGCAGTTAGATGTTAATGGTCACACTAAATCCATAATGAGGAGGCAAACAATCACATTAACACACACCATATGTTTACAATCATTCTGCCACGGTTACTCTGCCATCTCTAAAGGGAGAGGAAAAGTTCAATATAAATTGGGAAGAGAAATAGGAGGACACTCAAAGCTGAAGCCAGAAATAAAAGCAATTCTACGATTTCCTTTCCACCACTAATTTCCCTGCTTTGCTCACGACTGTCTTAACGAGCCATCAAATGCCCTTCACTTCTTTCGTTTATCTGCTCTTCTCTCTGCCCTCCACCTCTCGCCTCTCTGTCTTCTCTTCCTTGTCCTCCACGCACCTATTTGATACCTGGATTTTCTTCTCCGCGGTTTATCTTAACCAGTTGAAATCCCTGGGCCCCAGCAACCATCTCCTTTGTGGTAGGAAGCACGGGCCCATTTGCAAGGCCACCTCCAACCACACCCTCCCTCCTCATGCACCCTGCAACCAAGTCCAAGCTCACACCACTCACCACAGGACCGCCAGAAAGTCAAGAGACAAGGTTTTGAAGCAAGGAAAGCGACTTTTATTGGGAAAGCCAGCAAACCCAGAAGATGACGGACTAATGTCCTAAAGAACCATCTCAAGTTAGTATGAACTTTAGGCTCCTTTTTGTGTTAAGGGAAGGGGGGAAAAAGAGAGGAGTTGCAAGAGGTGAGGACTGCAGACATCTGGGCGTCAGCAAGGGTCCTAGGAGGCTGTAAAACTTCTTTGGAGCACGTAGGTCAGGTATCTTTAACATAACACTGTTACTCGTATGCACACTTTCCTTACCTCCCCAGGAGTTAGTTTTGGGAAAGGGACAGCTATCATCTTTCTCCTAGAGTTGAACTACAAACTAAATTTGTCCTGCAATTAGCTGGCCTACGCACAGAGCTAAGTAGAAGCTTTAACCTAAAGGATATTACTACGGGGGGTCAGAAGCAAAATGGAGCTAGTCATGCTAAGCCTCCCTTCCACTGTTACAACCCCACACTCGCATGTTCAAATTCAAGAATGATACATTCATGAAATAGGTTGTTTTCCATTTGATTACCACCCTTCACCATGAGCTCCTAGAAATCTACGCAGTCTTCTGTCATTTACAACCATCTCTGAGTTTTTGAGCTTGTTTTGGAAAATATGCTCGGTATATCCCTGTGATGCATGGCAGATAAATGGCGTAATTAACAATGGTTATTATAATAATTCTATCCTTTCTATTGATGATAGACAGCGACCTTGAACTGAATCCCTGTCATGTGATACATACAACATTTATGTTGCAGCTAATCCACAGAGCAATCCTGGGAGGTCTATGGTATCATTTTACAGATCAGGAAACACAGAATTAGGCAAATGGGACAACCGCCTTCCCTGGGTTACTTGGCAGACATGGAATGCCCGCTCAGGAACGCCTTCTGTTGACGCTGTGGCATCAGATAAGTAATCTCATTTGGAAAAGTCAACAGACTAGCTACACTTGACTTTAACCCTCCACCTATTTTTTGTTGTTGTGTATTTGTTTTTAATACAAATAACCACCCATAACATGGTATAAAGCTACCACGGGCATGTCCTTGGTGCAGAAATTGTGTGGACTATGCACTTACTGGGGAATAAAAAATAGACAAAACCCCTTTAACTAGCCTCCAATTGATACCTTTTTAATATTTTTAATATATCCATCTCATTTTGACCAAAATAAGAATCAAGAAGGGACTGGATAGATGATGTCAGTGAAAATGGAGTAAAAACCTCAAAAAATCCTCTTCTCCATAGGAGAGATGAAAAAATTGGTAGAAAGTGTCAGAATCAACATGCTCAGAACTCTGGAATTAACCAAGGGCTTACAGCAATCCAGAGAGTGTGTGTTCGGGAAAAACTGCTAAATCTCAGGAAGAACAGAGAGAGCTTTGTGGTGTTCTCTTAACTTCCCCTGTTCCCACTTCCCCATGCCAGCTCAGTGACAGCCTTGAAGACAACAGGTTCACATCCCATGAAAGTCAGTTTCTTGGCAGCCACTGGAGAGGGAAGAACAGATTGGAGCTTCTTCAAAATTCTTTGTCTGACCAGTTTGGTAGTTCCCTGGAAGATTCTGCCGGCAAAGCTGTCTTTATTTTAACTGTGCAAACAGATTTTTCCTGGAAGAGGGAGGGGGTGGAATTTGTGGAAAACAATTAGAGGCGATTGTTTAACATCTTGGAAGCCTGAGGTAGAGGATAACACTTGAGGCAAATAACAGATTAGTCATAAAGTTTAAAAAGAAAAGCTTGGGAATGAGAAATCCATGGGGGGTATTGAAAAACTCCAACAAATTCCTAGAAATCTAAAAGGCCACACACATAGGGCTCTGCACATGCCCAAGAAAGACCTGACAGTCTCCTAAATTCTCACCTCTGGTTAAGGTAGAGGCTCTGCACTAGCAGGTAGTGTCGTCTAGACAGCATTATAAAATGCCTGCTGAGTGTTGAAGGTGTGCCTTAAGACATTTCCTGATAAAAACCAAATGAGTTCGTTGCTAGCAGATCTGCCTTATAAGAAATACTAAATAGATCCTTCAGGCTAAAATGAAAGAGCTCTAGACAATGACTCAAATCCACATGAAAAAAATAAAGAACACTGGTAAAGGTATTTACCAGAGATGCTCTGAATCTATATAAGACTCTTGGTCACCTGACTTTTGGTGCCTCACAGTTGAGATAAAAACACATTATTTTTCAAAGAAATTCAAATGCATATTCTCTTCAGTTTCTATAAATATAATTACTCACTATCTTTAGAATACTTGAAATATACAGGGCACATTTTTATAAGAAAATCAATCACATATCTACAGAAATATTATAATAATATTAGTAAAATTTATTGCAAAAGGTTTAGCAAAATCATATATAAACATATGCATTTCTACTTAAATGGATCAGTGTATGTGTGTATATATGCTTTAAAGATCAGATAAAATAAATTGGTGAGATGATTTTAAGTAATTGATTTTCTTTCTAATTTCCATCTGATGACAATCAATAAATTCCCATTTTATAAAAATATCCTCAAGTAAAGAAACATCTGGCACTTTAGAAAATTTCCTTAAGCAATAATGTCAAAAGTCAAGGACATAGTCTGTAGAACTATTTTATCAATTAGCAATTTAGAGATAAGTTGACTTATGTACTGTATTATTTGATGATAGAAGCTTTACATGATAATATGTTTTATTTGTATCTTACACTTTATTAGTTCATAGCCTAACCTTTAGCTTAGGCTAGGAACTAGCCTACATTTAAAAATAAAATATATTCTTACATTTGTGTCCTACTAAATCCAAAGGCTGAATAGCAGGGAGCAGTGAGGGGCTATCAAGAGTCAGGAAAGAGAGAAACAGCATCTATGATGGGCAAAGTTTCAAAAGATTGATTGAAGATGAAGAAACTTTGGTCAAGGCATCATTTAGTATAAAGCTTCACTCAGTCCTAGGACAAACATCACAATTCAAGAATTTTCTTCTATTTGGTTTATTTCTGATAATTTTCTGCCATTTTTGGATATTTCTTTGATCAGTTTATCATCTGAAGTTATCCTCTAGTTACCTTCTCTTCTCCGTGGAAGGGTATACCTTTTATGTCATTGGTTCAGGAGATACTCCACAACCCATGCTGGAGGTCAGACACCCTACCTGCCAAAGCATGAGGTGAACATTCAATGGGTTATTTCATCATCTTTTCACACAAGCTGCTTCTAGGGGTTGGAGCACATGGTTTGAAGAGTGAATTCTGTGGTTACAAGTCCATGGCCATGTTGTATAGGATAATACACAAATGGATAAGTTATCTGTAAGCCCTGGATGGTGGAGCTACGGATAGCATTGGGATATACGCTGTATGTATGATGTAATGCTGACTCTGGAAAAGATAATATGCTGCTCCTTGTGAAGTGGAAGGTTCTGTTTGGGACTTCTGAGAAATGGTACCACATCTAAGGCTCAGTGTTAGTCTCTGCTGCTGTAAGGTTGGTCACTCAGCAGGGAAGCAGCTAGATCAGGCTGGTAATGGAGACCCCATGATGTTTGGTCTGTACCTACCTCTATTATGTACTGAAATGTGTCCCCCCAAAATTCAGATGCTGAATCCCTAATCCCCAATGTGACTATATTTGAAGATACAGCCTTTAAAAAGGTAATTAAGGTTAAATGAAGTCAGAAGGGTGAGTCCGTAATCCATTAGGACTAGTGTCCTTATAAAAAGAGGAAGAGATGACAATTGTGCACACACTGAGAAAAGGTCACATGAGAACACAGCAAGAAGGTGGCCACCTGCAAGCCAAGAAAAGATGCCTCAGGAGAAACTAACTCTGCTGACATCTTGATCTTGGACTTTCAGCTTCCATAACCATGAGAAAATAATTTCAGTTGTTTAAGCCACTCAGTCTGTGGTATTTTGTTATGGCATCCTCAGCAGAGTAATAAAACCTCCATTCTTGCAACCCACTCAAATGGGTGGCTGAGGGAGAGGCTATCTGATGTCTACAGCACAAAATGAAAGGGTGATTCGTCACTGATAGGCTTTGCCTATGAAGCCTGAAGCCATACAGACTTGGGGCTTCAGCTCTGACTAAACTTACCTAAAGAAGGTTGGCAAGTGGAATGGAGGTAATGGCAATATCCAGGTAAAGTCTTCAAAGGCAAAATCTAGGCAATCAATTTAGCTATACCTTTGAAGATGTCTTTCCCACATCCAAAATTATTTATCACTAAGAATCTGATGGTATTCTCTTAAGTGGCATTAACTCTCTTCCATTATTTCTTAATATAGCCAAGAATTTCCATCTACCAAAGATAAAAGCAACAGATAGATGCTGGGATTCAGTTTCAGGAGATATTGTCAGCCAAAGCTAACTGTCACATTTACTGTGTGCCATAAGACAATAAAACTGATTTAACTTAAATTCCAGGCCACGATTCACCTTGAGGGGCTTATTGGTACAAAGAAAGCATAGAAATCCAAGAGATTTGGCCATAGTGGTTTTCAGTAATCATATTATTGTTAGTATTTTGGTACTACATGTGAAGCGTGGGTTAAGGCATGTGAAGCATGGGTTAAGGCAAAAAAAAAATTTTCAGGTATCACTGAAGAACAGGGTTATTTGTATGGAAGAAAAGAGCTAGAGATACATAAGGCTAAATTAAAATCTTGTAGCCCTAAATCTGAATTGGAATTATCTGTATGACTTTGTGATATATTTTATCTTACAAAAATATATTTTCTAGTTCTGCTACTGAAAAGAAATAGAAACTATCACCAACATAGTATCAATCAAATCAGCAACTCTTCCACTCAGATTGTGGGATGGTAAAACAGGAAATGCACAAACTGTGCCTAGAACATTATTTAATGACAAAAAGCATGGAATTTATCAAAAAATACTATGACTATGTCAAAAGGATACATAAGCCAACAGTATTTGGTTCCCTGGGCCAATGTGCAGACAATTTCAACATCGGGAAAGATAATAACTGTAATTAGGAGAGAATGGAAAATGGCGGTCTGATAGCGTCCTCCCACCGCACCGCTCCCAGGGAAGGAGGTGAAAAACGCCAGCGGGTACATGTGAGCACGGACCGCTCACTCTGAAAACAGCATTGCGAATTACAGAGAAACAACGCGGAACGCCTAGCCCAAGAAAACAGGTACAAAATTTTCACAAAGATCGGACGGCACACGGAGCACAATAGAGCCCAGGGCGCAGGAAGGACGCGCTCACCAGGTCCGCGCAGCGCGACCTGCCCCCCAACCGGTCACGTGCCTCCCCATCCACTCAGTCAGGGACAATCCCAGAGTTGGGGCAGGGCGGTTGCACAAGACAACAGACCCTGTGGAGTTGGAGTAATCACGAAAGCCAAACACAACCCTCAGCTGCAGTACACAGAGACTGCGCAGGGCTGGGGATCACACTGGGCGGAGATACAGCTTCCCGGGACAGTGCACGGGAACCCGCAGGCCAGCACTGCGCCACTGGAAGTCAGCAGGACTGGGCCCAGGAGTTTAACGGAGAGAGGGACACGCCCTTAGGGGTTGCTGGCAACTGCCGCCGCCGTGGCCAGCGGAGAAAAGCTGCGCTCCGGGTGCTATCGGAGCCCGGCTGTGCGCCAGGCTGGTGGCGGCAGCCACCTTTACAGCCGCCTGCCCGGAGCTGTGAGCCGAGTCTCTAGCTCCGCACCGGCCCCGGCCTGGGGCAATTCTGCTGGGGCGAGACAGGCTTTGCCTTTGGTGGCCAGGGACAGCTGTATCCATGGGTTCCAGGTGGGACGAGATCCCGGAACAGTAGCGGCGGGACCTTTGTGTATTGGAAACAGCTTGCAGCTCGTCCATCTGGGTCCTGCTATCCCGGCTCTGGCCTCCGACAAGTCCGCTCCGTGCTGGTCCTAGTGCCCACCCTTCAGGTCCCAGCCCTCCTGTATCCCAGAGATCGGTCATTTTGAAGGTTGCTGGCTAGAGTGACTCATTTGGTATAACTGCTGGTTCTCATGACAACCAAATACCTCAAGAGCCACAGGCTGAACCAGAGCAGCTCCCCATAATCCTGCCCACTTCAATAGGGAATTTCACGCCATCCAAGAGCGCTTCCAGCAACCACTACTCCCCCCTCCCCGTGGGAACATCCCCCCGGTGGAGACTGCTGGGGATAGAGACGGCCACCCGCCTCGCCTTGGGGTCTAGTGGTGGAAAAGGGGTGCACAATTGGAGCTCCCGCTATCAACCAGTATCACGCGGAGACGCACATCAGAAGGGCAGACACACGTGGCTAGATGAGCAAGCTCTGAGCTGTGTAGACTTTTCCCAACTCAGCTCTCACACTGCAGCCAAAAGAAATTGTGTTTCTACCTGCACCTCAGGAGGAGCAGGGTCAAAGTAACCCCTAGAAGCTACAAGGCCCCTCCCAAAGCACGGGGCTTTCGCATACCCCAACTGGGGGATCAGAGTCTGCCACGGACATAACAGAATACCTAGCTAACAGGGAGCGGTGGACTCATATCCTCAAGTACAATTCATTAGCTTAGAGCCCAAGCTGGGAGGTCATTCTCACCACACTCCACTGGGAAGAGGAGAAGACCACAGGTCAGAGATAACTCAAGATCCACCAAACTTGCTAAAATACACCTAAGGCAATACAGGCCACTACTTCTCTCCCTGGCTTTGCCAAGGAACAAAAATCGTGGGCCTGGTGACAGGGCCATAAACTAGCTCTAACACCCCCAGCTCTCGACCAAGAGGCCAGATGAGAAAAAAACAGCGAAAGAACTCAGGGAACATGAAAAATCAGAGTGAAAAGTCACCCCCAAAAGAAACCATCAGTTCCTCAGCAATGGATACCAACCCAAATAAATGGGTAGAATGACAGAAGAGGAATTTCATTTATGGATTATAAGAAAGCTCAATGAAATTCAAGAGAAAATTGAATCCCAGCACAAAGAAACCACAAGAAAAATGCAAGAAATGAACGAAAAGTTCTCCAAAGAAATAGAAATATTACAGAAAAATCAAATAGAAATCCTAGAAATGAAAGAAGCATTCAAGGATCTACAAAACACAGTGGAAAGCCTTAAGAATAGGCTGGACCATGCAGAGGAAAGAATTTCAGAGCTAGAAGACAACTCCTATGCACTAAATAAATCAGCCAAAGAGAAAGAACACAAAAACAAGAGGCAGGAAAAAAGCATACAAGAAATGTGGGATTATGTAAAGAGGCCAAACATAAGGATCATAGACATCCCTGAGGGAGAGGAAGAAAATTCGCATGGGCTGGAAAATTGATTTGAAGGAATAATAGAGGAAAATTTCCATGGCTTAGCCAGAAATCTCGATATCCAAGTACAAGAAGCACACAGGACTCCTGGGTGAGTCAACGTGAAAAGGCATTCACCACACCACATAATTATTAGACTGACCAAAGTAAACACAAAAGAGGCACTCCTCAGAGCTGTGAGACAAAAAGAGCAGGTAACCTACAAAAGGAAACCGATCAGACTAACTGCAGATTTCTCAGCTGAAACCTTACAAGCCAGAAGGGAATGGGGAGACATCATCAATCTCCTAAAACAAAACAAAGGTCAACCCAGAATTCTGTATCCTGCCAAACTAAGCTTCTTATATGAGGGAGAAATAAAGACGTTTCCAGATAAGCAATCACTGATAGAATTTGCAAAATCCAGACAGGCCTTGCAAGAAATGCTTAGACCTGCATTATACACTAAACAGAGCAACAGACACCCACCTATGTAAAACTACGCAAAAGCTAAAACCCCAGAAACCAGATTCCACAATGACGCAAGAGGTAAAACAAAAGACACCACCCAATAGAATAATCAGAAATTTACCCCAAATATCAATTCTCTCAATAAATGTAAATGGCTTGAACTGCCCATTGAAGAGACATAGGCTGGCTGAATGGATTAAAAAACACAAACCAAGTATCTGTTGTCTTCAGGAAACACACCTTACACACAAAGACGCATTCAGACTCGACGTGAAAGGATGGAATACAATTTTCCAGGCTAATGGAAACCAAAAGAAATCCGGAGTAGCCATCCTCATTTCAGATGACATAAACTTTAAAGCAATAAAAGTAAAGAAGGACAAAAATGGACACTATATAGTGGTGAAGGGAAATATCTCACAAGAGGATTTAACAATCCTAAACATTTATGCACCCAACACAGGAGCACCCAGGTACATAAAGCAAATACTGCTAGATCTAGACAACATAATAAGCAGCAATGCCATAATAGCAGGGGACTTCAACACCCCACTGACGGAACTGGACAGATCCTCCAAACAAAAAACAAAAAGAGAAATAAAAGACCCAAACAGGACTCTAGAACATTTGGGCCTAACAGATATCTACAGAACACTCCACCCAAATAACACTGAATATACATTCTTCTCATCAGCTCATGGAACTTTCTCTAAAATTGACCACATCCTAGGCCACAAAACAGATCTAAACAAATTCAAAAAAATAGAAATCATACCATGTATCTTTTCAGACCACAGCAGAATAAAATTAGAAATCAATTCCAACAGAAACTCACATCTTCCTCCAAAAACTTGGAAACTAAACAATCTATTGCTGAAAGATTAGGTCAAGGAGGAGATTCAAATGGAAATCAAAAGATTCTTCGAACTAAACGATAATGGGGACACAAGTTATCAAAATCTGTGGGATACAGCAAAAGCAGTCCTGAGAGGAAAACTTATCACCCTAAATTCCCACATCCAAAAGACAGAAAAGTCACAAATCAGTAAACTAACGAATCATCTTAAGGAAATGGAAAAGGAAGAGCAAAGCAATCCTAAAGCCAGCAGAAGAAAAGAAATAACCAAAATCAGAGCAGAATTAAATGAAATCGAGAACAATAGAACAATACAGAAGATCAATGAAACGAAAAGTTGGTTCTTTGAAAAGATAAACAAAATGGACAGACCACTTGCCAGGTTGACCAGAAGCAGAAAGGAAAGGACTCTAATAAGCTCAATTAGAAATGAAAAAGGAGAAGTCACAACTGATACCATGGAAATACAAAACATCATCTTCGAATACTACAAAAATCTCTATGCCCACAAAAACCCAAAACGGGAGGGAAAGGAAAAATTTTTAGAAAAAAACACCTCCTAGGCTCAACCAGGAGAAACAGAATTTAAAAAAGACCAAAATCAAGCACCGAAAATTTAAGCTAATTAAAAAACTACCCACAAAAAAAAAGTCCCGGACCAGTGGGTTCAACCTGAATTTAACCAAGCCTAAAGAAAGAACGGTGTCTATACTCGGGGGGAAAAGGGGGGGCCCACTGGGGGCCCCACCCCGGGGGTAAGCAGGGGGGACGGGGCCCGGTTTTTTAAAGGGAGAGGGGGAAAACGCCCTTAGGGGTTGGGGAAAAACTCCCGGGCCCGCCGGGGCCAGGGGGGGAAAAGCTGGCCCCCGGGGTTTTCTATGGGACCCCGGCTGTGCCCCGGCGGGTTTGGCGGCAGCCACCTTTACAGCCCCCTCCCCGGAGCTTTTACCCAGTCTTAGCTCCGCCCCGGAAAAGGGGGGGGGCAATTCTGCTGGGGCGAGACGGCTTTCCCTTTGGGGGCCCCGGGGGACAGCTGTTCCAAAGGGTTTCCCCCCCCAATGGGGGGGAAGAGACCCCGGGGAACATACGGCGGGCCCTTTTGTGTTTTGGGAAAAACACTTGCAGCTCCCCAATCTGGGCCTCTATCCCGGCCCCTGGCCTCCGCAAGCCCGGGGCCCCTTTCTGGCCTAGTGCCCCCCCCTTCAGGTCCCGCCCTCCTGTACCCCCCAGAATGGGGTCATTTTAAAGGGTTTGCTGGCTTAGAGGCCCTCTTTTTGGGTAAAAATAACCTGCTGGTTCTCATGAAACCAAATCCTCAGAGCCCCGGGGGCAAACCCAGAGCAGCCCCCCATAACCCTGCCCACTTCAATGGGAATTTCCCCCGCCACCCCAAAAGAGCCCCTTCCAGAAACCCAAAACCCCTCCCCCCCCCCCTTGGGAACCCCCCCCCCGTGGAGACTGCGGGGGATAGAGACGGCCCCCGCCTCCCCTTTGGGGTCAGGGGTGGAAAGGGGGTGCGCAAAATTGGAGCCCCCGTTAAACATATCACGCGGAAACGAAACATCAAAGGGCAGACACACGGGGCAAATGACCCAACCCTCGGAGCTGTGTAGATTTTTCCCAACTCAGTCTCACACTGCAAGCCAAAAGAAATTGTTTTTACCTGCACCTCAGGGGGAAAGGGGGGAAAAAAAAAAACCCCCAAAAAAGCTACAACCCCCCCCCCAAAGCAGGGGGGTTTTTGAACCCCCAACTGGGGGTCGAGCCCTTGCCCCGGACATAACAAAAACCCTAGCTAACAGGGACGGGGGGACTCAATCCTCAAGTACAATTCATTAGTTTAAAGGGCCCAAGCTGGGAGGTCATTTCACCACACTCCACGGGGAAGAGGAAAAACCACGGGTCAAATAATCAAGACCCCAAACTTGCTAAAAAAACCCCAAAGGGCCCAATACGGGGCCCCCAAATTCTTTCCCTGGCTTTGCCAAGGAAAAAAAAACCCGTGGGCCTGGTGACAGGGCCATAAACTAGCCTAAAAACCCCCCAGCTCTCGCCCAAGGGCCAGATAAAAAAAACAGCGAAAAAAATTTCGGGGAACTTTAAAAAATCAAGTGAAAAGAAACCCCCCCAAAAAAAAACCATCATTCCCACCCAAGGGAAATACCCCCCCAAAAAAAATGGGTAAATTACAGAAGGGGAAATTTTCATTTAGGGATTAAAAAGCTAAATGTTTTTCAAGAGAAAATTGAATCCCCCACAAAGAAACCACAAAAAAAAATGAAAAAAAAAGGGAACGAAAATTTTTCCCCAAAAAGCAAATAGAAATTTTAACAAAAAAAAATAAATAGAAACCCTAGAAAATGAAAAAAGTTTCAAGGACCCTACAAAAAAACATGGAAACCCCTTAAGAATAGGCTGGCCCATGCGGGAAGGAAAAAATTTAAAGAGCTAGAAGAAAATTTCCTTTTCCACTAAAAAAAATCACCAAAGAGAAAAAACAAAAAAACAAGGGGCGGGAAAAAAAAACCCCTTTTACAAAAAAATTTTTGGGATTATGAAAAGGGAGGCCAAACAAAGGCATAGACACCCCCTGGGGGAGGGGGAAGAAAATTTCGCATGGGCTAAAAAATTGATTTAAAAAGGAATAATAGGGGAAAAATTTCCAGGGGTTTAAACCAAAAAATCTGGGATACCCAAAGTACAAAAACCCACACAGGACTCCTGGGTGAGTCAACGGGGAAAAGGGGGCATTCACCCAAAACCACATAATTATTAGACCCCCCAAAAAAACCACAAAAAGGCACCCCAAGCTGGGGAGACAAAAAGAGCAGGTAACCAAAAAAGGAAAACCGATCAGACTAACTGCAATTTCTAGCTAAACCCCTTACAAGCCAAAGGGAAGGGGGAGCCCATAAATAAACCTCCAAAAACCAAAACAAAGGTCACCCAGAATTCTGTTTTCCTCCCAAAAACTAAGTTCTTATATGGGGAGAAATAAAAAACGTTTCCAGAAAGCAATCACTGTAAAATTTTTGAAAAATCCAGACGGGCCCCTTGCAAAAAAATGTTTAACCTGCATTACCACAAAAACAGGAAACAGAAAACCCACCTTGAAAAACAAACCCCAAAAAGTAAAACCCCAAAAACCCAGATTCCACAATAAACGAAAGGGGTAAAACAAAAAACCCCCCTAGAAAAAATCAAAAATTTTACCCCAAAATATCAATTCTTTAAATAATGTAAAGGGTTTGAACTCCCCTTTAAAGGGGGAATAGGTGGTAAAATGGTTAAAAAACAAAAAACCAAGTATCTTTTTTTCTTCAGGAAACACACCTTACACAAAAAGACGCTTTCAAAATCAAAGTGAAAGGTTTGGAAAATTTTTCCCGGCTAAAGGGGAAACCAAAAAAAACCCGGGAGTACCACCCTTCTTTTCAGATGCCCAAAACTTTAAAGAATAAAAGTAAAAAAGGCAAAAAGGGCCACTATATAGTGGGAAGGGAAATATCCAAAAGAGGTTTTAAAACAACCCTAACCATTTAAATCCCCCAAACACGAGCACCCGGGTACATAAAGAAAATACTGCAGATCTAGACAACATAATAAGCAGCAATCCCAAAAATACAGGGGATTCAACACCCCATGACAAAACGGGACAGATCCCCAAACAAAAAAAAAAAGAGAAAAAAAAGGGCCCCAAACGGACTCTAGAACTTTTGGGGCCAACAGATACTACAGAACACTCCACCCAAATAAAAATAAATTTACATTTTCCCCTAGCTCAGGGAAACCTTTTTTCTCAAAAATTGACCCATCCAGGCCCCCAAAAAAGATCTAAAAAAATTCAAAAAAAAAAATCATACCATGTTTTTTTTCCGACCACACAGAATAAAATTAAAAAATCAATTCCAAAAAAAAAAACTCACATCTTCCCCCAAAAATTGGAAATAAACAATCTTTGCGAAAGATTAGGCAAGGGGGAGTTTCCCAAATGGAAATCAAAAGATTCTTCCAAAAAACTAAACGATAAGGGGGGCCCAAGTTATAAAAATTTGTGGGATCCCAGAAAAAAGCAGTCCTGAGGGGAAAAAAATTTTATCACCCTAAATTCCCCCCTTCCAAAAGAAGAAAAGTCACAATCAGAAAAACCCCGATATTTTAAAGGGGAAATGGAAAGGAAGACAAAGAAAATCCAAAACCCGCAGAAGAAAAGAAAAAAACCAAAAATCAGAGCAAATTTAAATAAAATCAGAACAATAGAACAATAAAAAAATCAATAAAACAAAAAATTTTGGTTTTTTGAAAAGAAAAAACCCAAAATGACAACCATTTGCCAGGGGCCAAAAGCAAAACGGAAAAAAGGACTCAAATAACTAAAATTAGAAATGAAAAAGGAAAAGTCACAACTGAACCAGGGAAAATACAAAAATCATCTTCGAATATAAAAAAATCTCTAGGCCCAAAAACACCAAAAACGTGGGGGAAAAGGGAAAAATTCTTAGAAACACATACCTCCCTGGGAAAAACCCCGGAAAGGAAACAAATTTCAAACAGCCCAATTAAAGGGCCCCAAATTTGCCCAAAAAAATTTAAAAAAACCCTCCCCCAAAAAAAAAAACCCCGGACCGATGGGTTACACCTGAATTCCCCAAAAGGCCTATAAAAAGAACGGGTGTCAAATACTGCAAAAATTATTAAAAAATACCAAAAGGATGGAATCCTCCCAAACCCCTTCTACGAAGCCAATATACCTTGTCCCAAAGCCGGGAAAAGGGGGAACACCCCCAAAAAAGAAAAAACTACGCCCAATATCCCTTAGAATTTTTAGAGGGAAAAAATTCTAAATAAAACCCTTTAAAAAAACCAATTTCCCAAATGTACATCAAAAAAAAAATCCATCAATCGGGTGGGCTTTTTTTTCCCGAGGCAGGGATGGTTCAACATACGAAAATCTAAAATGTAATCCCCCAAAATAAAAAAAAGAAAGAACAAAGATTATATAAATCCTTTCAATAGAATGAAAAAAAAGGGTTTTTTTGCAAACCCAACCCCCCTTTTTAGATAAGAACTTTTAAAACAATATGGGAAATAGATGGCTCTTTCCCTAGAAACTTTTAAACCCATTACGAAAAACCCCCCAAAGCCAATATAAATATGAATGGGGAAAATTAAAGGGGCATTCCCCCTTTAAAAACCGGGAAACCGAAAAAGGGGGCCCCACTATCTCCATTCTTTCAACAATCTGGAAGCCCGGGCCCCACAAAATTTTAGCCCAAGACAGAGGAACCCAGGGGCGCCCCAAAGATGGGGGCGAAGAGGTCAAACTTTAAACTATTCGCAGACGTTTATGAATATACATAAAAAACCCCAAAGATTAAACCAAGAATTTACCGGAATGATAAAAAAATTTTTCAGAAAAGTCTCAGGATCAAAATTAATACACAAAAAAATCCATAGCCTCAATATGCTAATAAAAAAAGCCAAGAAAAAAATTAAAAAGATGAAATTTACCTTTCACAATGGGCAACAAAAAAAATTTAAAATTTTTTAGGAACATATCTAACTAAGGGGGGAAAAGGGCCCTTTATAGGGGAAAATTATGAAACACTGAAAAAAGAAATTGCAGAGGATGTAAATTGATGGAAAGCCCTACCTGCTCTTGGTAGGCAGAGTCAACATAGTAAAAAGGCTTTGCTACCTAAATTAAAATTTTCAAACAATGCAATCCCATCAAAAAACCAACATCATTTTTTTTCCAAAACTAGAAAAAAATTTTTACCTTCGGTGGAACCCAAAAAAGGGGCCCCGCTGCCAAAGCAATTTTTAAGCAAAAAAAAACAAGTTGGGAGGCATTTCTACCAGAATTTTAAAAAATAAATACAAGGGCTATAGTAACCAAAAATGCATGGTATTTGGGCCCCAAAAACAGACACGTTAACCAATGGAAAAGGACCCAGAAACCCCAAAATTTAAAACCCCTCTCATACAGTCACCTGATCTTTACAAATTCCCCCGAAAAAAAAGTACCAAATGGGGAAAAAATTCCCTTTTTCAAAATGGTGCTTGGGGAAAAAGGATGGCCATATGTGAAGAAAGAAATGGCCCCACACCTCTCACCTCTCCCCAAAAATCAATTTAAAAATGGATAACCCGGGTCTAAACCTAAGATTTAAACCATAAAAATTCCGAAGAAAACGTTGAAAAAAAACCCTTTTGGGGCTGGCCCAAAGGGAAAGAATTTTTGAAAAAGACCCCCCCAAAGCCCAAACACAGCAGCAAAAAAAAATAAAAAATTTGGGGCCTGATCAAATTTAAAAAACTTCTGCACAGCCAAGGAAAAATATCACTAGAGTGAACAGACAAAACCTTTCAGAATGGGAAAAATATTTGCATGCTACCCCTCTGATAAAGGACTTTTAACCCGAATCTATCAGAATTAGGAAAAACAAAAAAAAAAAATCAAACAAAACCCCCTTAAAAAATGGGCAAAGGAAAATGAAAAAAAACTTTTTCCAAAAAAGACAGAAGATGGCCAGCAAACATATAAAAAAAAGGGTCAAATTTCTAAAACATCAGGGAAAAACAAAACAAAACCACAAAGAGATATCCCTTAAAATCCAGTGAGAAATTTGGGTTCCCTATTTAAAAAACCCCCCAAAAAACAAATGGTTTGGCCCGGGGGTGGGGAAAAGATTTGGAAACCCCCATTTCACTGCTGGTGGGGCTTAAAAAATTTGTACCAAACCCCATGGAAAAGTAAATTTTGGAGAATTTCCTCAAAGAAAAAAAAGTAAAAGTACCAAATTTACCCCGAAACCCCCTATTTGGGGAAATTTTTCCAAAAAAAAAAAAAACATTTTTTAATAAAGACCTTTTCTCGAAGTTAAAAGCAGCCCATTCACAATTTCAAAGTTTTGGAAAAAAACCAAGGGGCCATCAAAAACACGAGTTGGGTCAATAAAATGTGGGAAAATTATCCATGGGTATTCTCGCAATAAGGAACAACAGTGAATTAAAAAACATCGGATTATCCTGGTTGGAGTGGGAAAACCCTTTTCGAAGGAAGTGTCACAGGATTGGGAAAAAAAAGCGCCCCTGGGCTCACCACAAAAATGGCACAAGATGAAAACTTAAACCACAGGGCAATAACTTCTTGAGGGCGGGCGGGGCGGGAGGGGGGGGGGGGAAGGGATGGGGAAAAAACCCCACCCCAATGGATGGGGGGAGCACAGTTTGGGGGTGACCCCCGATTGTGGCTTGACACAGGCAGAACAGGGGCAATGTTATGGCCAAAGTGGTTTTTTAAAACCCCCCCCATATTCTGAAATTTAAAAAAAATCAAAAAAAAAAAAAACTGTAATTTTAAAAAATTCCAAATTTTTTTTCTGGCTTACATGTTTTTTGATGTGAATCAGCAGTTTAAATTTTTATTTTGTGATGTTTTCCCCTTTTTTTTTAAAATGGGGCTTAATATTTTTTTCTTTGGCTTTGGTTTTCCCCAAAGGGTTTTACTTTAAAGACTTTAGGTTTTTTATTTGTGTTTTTATTTATCTAGGGTTGGGGGCTTTTGGAAATTCTTTATTTTTAATTTAATGTGTTTTTATTAAGTTTGAAAATTTCCACCATTAGTCTTGAAATATTTATTCTTTTCCCATTTCTCTCCTTTTTTTTTCCGAACCCCAAATTTCATTTTTTTTTGTCCATTTTTTATAGTACCTAAAAACCCTTTGAGTTTTTTGGTTTTTTTTTTCCCTTTTTTTTTGTGTTTCAGTGTTGGGTAGTTTTGGGTTTACCTTCTTAAAGTTCCTAGATTTTTTCCTCAGCGTACTGTATCATCTGATGAGACTATTTAAAGAATGTTCCTTTCCCGTACCGGGGTTTTTTTTCCTTTTTTTTACCACTTGGGGCACCTCCTTAGTCTCTCTTTTAACCAAAAAAACCCCCCCTGATCATACATTTTGTAAATCCCTTTTTTTTTGAACCCCTTAACATGTCCCAGTTTTTTTAAAAATCCCGTTAATAATTCAACAAACCCTTTGGCAATTTGAGTGGGTTTTTGTTCATTAAAAAGCCTTTTAAAAATGGGTTGGGTTTTCCCTTTCTTTTTAGAAAGTCTCAAATTTTTGTTGTTTAAATTTACAGGGGGTTTAAAATATAGGAAAGAATTCTCGAAGAAAACGTTGAAAAAACTCTTATGGACATTGGCCAAGGCAAAGAATTTATGAAGAAGACCCCCAAAGCAATCACAGCAGCAACAAAAATAAATACATGGGACCTGATCAAATTGAAAAGCTTCTGCACAGCCAAGGAAACTATCACTAGAGTGAACAGACAACCTACAGAATGGGAGAAAATATTTGCATGCTACACCTCTGATAAAGGACTGATAACCAGAATCTATACAGAACTTAGGAAAATCAACAAGAAAAAATCAAACAACCCTATTAAAAAATGGGCAAAGGACATGAACAGAAACTTTTCCAAAGAAGACAGAATGATGGCCAGCAAACATATAAAAAAGTGCTCAACTTCTCTAATCATCAGGGAAATGCAAATCAAAACCACAATGAGATATCACTTAACTCCAGTGAGATTGGCTCATATCAAAAAATCCCCAAATAACAAATGTTGGCGGGGATGTGGACAGATAGGAACACTCATACACTGCTGGTGGGACTGAAAATTAGTACAACCTCTATGGAAAGTAATATGGAGATACCTCAAAGAATTAAAAGTAGAAGTACCATTTGACCCAGCAATCCCACTACTGGGTATTTATCCAAAAGAAAAAAAGACATTTTATAATAAAGACATCTGCTCTCGAATGTTCATAGCAGCACAATTCACAATTGCAAAGTTGTGGAAACAACCAAGGTGCCCATCAATACACGAGTGGATCAATAAAATGTGGTATATGTATACCATGGAGTATTACTCAGCAATAAGGAACAACAGTGAATTAACACATCTGGTATTATCCTGGTTGGAGCTGGAACCCATTCTTCGAAGCGAAGTGTCACAGGATTGGAAAAACAAGCGCCACTGGTACTCACCATCAAACTGGCACTAACTGATGAACACTTACATCACACAGGGCAATAACATTCATCTGAGGGCGGGCGGGCGGGAGGGGGGTGGAAGGGATGGGAAAAACTCTCACTGAATGGATGGGGGGAGCACAGTTTGGGGGATGACCACGATTGTGGCTCTGACACAGGCAGAACAGGGGCAATGTGTATGGCCAAAGTGTTGTACCCCCATGATATTCTGAAATTTAAAAAAAAATCAAAAAAAAAAAAAAACTGTAATTAAACATTCCATTGTTTTCTGGCTTACATAGTTTCTGATGTGAAATCAGCAGTAATTCTTATTGATGTGATGTGCCCCTTTTCCCTCTAACTGTCTTCAATATTTTCTCTTAGTCTTTGGTTGTCCACGGTTTGACTATAATGACTTTAGGTGTGTATTTGTGTTTTTATTTATCTAGGTTGGGGTCTTTTGAACTTCTTATATTTGTAATTTAATGTGTTTCATTAATGTTTAGAAAATTTTCCACCATTATGTCTTGAAATATTTATTCTTGCCTATTATCTCTCTCTTTTTTCTTTCCTGAACTCAAATTACATGTTTTTTAGTCCATTTTATATAGTACCATAACACTTAGATGTTCTGTTCTTTTTTCCTTTTTTCTTTGTGTTTCAGTGTGGATAGTTTTTGTTGACCTGTCTTAAAGTTCCTAGATTCTTTCCTCAGCTGTACTGTATCATCTGATGAGACTATTGAAAGAATGCTTCATTTCTGATACCATGGTTTTATTTCTAGCTTTACCACTTGACACCTCCTTATAGTCTCTCTATTTATACAAAAATCCCCAATCTGATCATACATGTTGTAAATCTTTTTTACCTGAACCATTAACATTGATCACAGTTATTTTAAAGTCCCTGTGTAATAATTCTAACATCTTGGTCATATTTGAGTGTGGTTCTGTTCATTACATTGTCTCTTTACAATGGGTTGCTTTCCCTTACTTTTTAGCATGTCTCATAATTTTTGTTGTTAATTGACAGGTGTAAAGTATAGGACAAGAAAGATTATAAAGTATACAGTAGCTATACCTAGAAACGGCCCTTCTTCTGTCTTGTCAGCGTTAGGGATCAAGTCAGTCTTGTCCAAAGTTATGTTCAGGTTTTGTTGTTGCTGTTGTTGTTTTCAGTGAACCACAGGCTTTATACCAAGCAGAGTAAAGGAATGTATACCAAAACCAGAAGTCCAGCTTAGAGCATGGGGCATTTTGATAATTAGAAGCAGCTCAATATGGTTGGAGTCTAGTGTATGCAGGTAGTGAAAAATGAAGCTAGAGAGAGAGATACAGGGACCACATCCTGAGTACCTGGTAACCCATGCTGAAATGTGGACTTTATTTTGAAGGCAAAGATTAGAGTTGTTTAAAACAAATGAGAGTTATAATTAGACTTGGATTTTGGAACATCATTCTAGCCCATGGTCTATATTGGAGGGGGTCAATTCCTGAGGCAGGGTCATAAGTGAGAAAGCAGTTGCAACTAGCATTGTACCTGGCATATAAACAAGAAACGAGAAGCAAAATCCAATGGCAAAAGAGGATGTTGTGCTGAACTAGGGTAGTTTCAGTGAAAATGAAAAGAAATGAGCACACTTTTAAGGTACTTAGGAGTTAGAAAATAAAACCAAACTGAAACTATGATTGGATTTGAGGGATAAAGGATAAGTGAAAAATAGAGATCAAGCACTATGTCCAGTTTTCTGTTTTGAAAAGCTTGGTGAATGATGTTTACACAGCTGGGTTGGAATAATTCATGGGGGTAAAAAACAGGAGGCAAAGAGCACAACTCCTATTTCAGACAGAGTTTGGACTCTGTGGAATATCCAAGTAGAGATGTCAGATAAATTTAGTCTAAAACTCAAGACAGAGTTTTGTACTTGAGAACAATGATCTGGGAATAATCAACATGTAGATATTAATTACACCCCTGGAAATAGACAAGATTGCCTAGAAAGAGCATGTGGAGGGGAAATAAAGAAAAATTGGGACAAAAACCTCAATACAATTTCATATAAAAACTGGACAGAGACAAATGGACCTTAAGAGAATCGGCAAAAAAATCTGGAGGAAACTTAAGTTAGTTAAAACTAGATAATAAATAAGAATCTAAGAATATTTTAATAAGGAATACATGGTCAAGTATCAAATACAACCAGAGACTCAAACGAGAAAATAGCATAACATTGTTCATTGTGATTTAATACTAAAGAATTTATTGGTGATGGAGCAGAAGAAACTTTATTGGGTCAGTAAGGGTGGAAGGCAGACTACCGCTGAGGAGAGACTGCGGGGTGAAGATGGAAAGCCAGTGAACTGCTGCTATAAAGTGGAGGAGAGACAGGGCCACAGCTGTAGGTAAATGCCAAGGAGAAAGGATCAGGAGGGAGAAGAGCAAGATATAGAAAGGGGAAGAGAACTGATGAATCTCAGTCACTACAGGAACTAGAAGGGATGGGTTCTGAGCATGAATATAGGGTTGAACTTTAAAATAAAAGAGGGAAGATTGTCCTATCAACCAAGGAGGGAAGGATCAAGGGTGGATGTCAAGACCAAGCAATGTGAGTCTCAGTAGCATGAGCTTAAGGAGTTAGAGATGATAAACTCTATTTTCCCTTTGGTATCAGAGGTAGGTCACTTGCTGGGAACGGGAAGGTGGTGGTGGAGTCGGATATCTGAGCGTGGGAAGAAGGATTCAGGTGGCTGCTGTAGTGAACGGAAGGGAAGAGACTGGAAGGATATAAGGTCGACATACAGTTCTTTGCCCTGGTAAGTATAGAGATTATGAACTGATGGATATTAACATTTGTGCCTTGCAGTGTTGGACAATCCAGGTACAGGTTTAATAAGATGGACAATTAGACTGAACCATGGTTGGGATTTTGCCAAGCAAATATGGTGAAAGGACAACTGGAGCAATAAGTCAACAGTATTTCTTTGTACTAACGTTGAACTGAGAAGACCAAGTTGGAGCCAGGTATGAAAGGAATTGAAGAGATAGGTGCCTGACAGAAACAGCAACATTCCCATATGCACACAATCCCTCTTGTGTCAGCTTATCTACATTATCCACGAAAACATAAAATTATACACATTTTGTATCCTAACTCCCAAAGTAGTTTCTCAGAGTTTCTAACCCAATTATTTAATAGATGTATGTTCTTCATCAAGTCATTAAATCAGGACAATAATCTTCAGTGTTATGTATACATGAGAGCATCCTATAAACCTGCGGTCCCCAACCCCTGGGCCACAGACTGGTTCTGGTCCGTGGCCTGTTAGGAACCGGGCCACACAGTAGGAGGTGAGCGGGTGGGCAACCCAGCGAAGCTTCATCTGTATTTACAGCCGCTCCCCATCGTTTGTATCACCACATAAGCTCCGCCTCCTGTCAGATCAGCAGGGACATTGGATTCTCATTGGAGTGCGAACCCTACTGTAAACTCTGCATGCGAGGGATCTAGGCTGCACGCTCCTTATGAGAATCTAATGCCTGATGATCTGAGGTGGAGCTGAGGTGGTGGTGCTAGCGCTGGGGAGCAGCTGCAAATACAGATTATCATTAGCAGAGAGGTTTGATGGCACAATAAATGTCATGCGTTTGAATCATATCCTCACCCACCCAGGTCCATGGAAAAATTGTCTTCCATGAAACCGGTCCCTAGTGCCAAAAAGGTTGGGGACTGCTGCTATAAACTATCATTGTGACACTGCTGATGGAAAATACAGAAATGTATGACAATTTTATAAAGACACTAAACAACCTAATTTCCTTCCTCAGGGCAGGATTAAGATGAGACAAGAACAGCTTGAAGAGTTACAAACCTGTCCACAGAATTTAAGATAAAGCTACATGGATTTAGTGATATAAAACAAGAGTAAAGTCTACAGACTTGTCATATACTCATTACAAATTGCTTCTTAGACTATCAAATATTTCAGCTTAGTATTTATTTTTCACTTAATCACCTGAAAATATATGTATTGGTTTATACACTTTTCTTGCCAGACACTTTTCTGAAATAATAAATAACATTGTGAATCATCTCCATCCTACTGCATAGGGAAAAAGAGCTTTGTGGTAAGTGCAATGTAGCAATTCAGATAATTTTATCTGTCATAATTCAAGGTTTAAGTTACAAATTCAAGGATTTTCAGCAGAACAAAACTTATCTGTCTATAAGTACATAAGAATAAATACACAGAAGATACTGCAATACAAAATCCAAATACATAATTTAACCTAGAATACAACAACAAAGGATGAACTAAAATTATACACCCTATGGCTACTTTAGTTTGCCTAGGCTATTTTAATTTCCTGCCTTGGAGCACAAGAAAAACAAAAACACAAAGTAAGAGCCAATGGACATATGTCTTGTAGTATTAAAATTCAAAATCTTAAAAGCTATATGTGGACTTTTTTCTCTATTTTAAAGAAAAGTTGGGTTCTAGCTTGAGAAGCAGAAAAAGCTTAAGCTGAGCCTAGTATAGTATTCTTTTTAACAAACTCAAAGCCTCAGCAGTATAATAATCCTAACACTAAAATATTATAACATCTGTTAGTCAGACTCTAGAGAGCAGGAGAAATAAACCATACTTTACTTAGAAACTATTGAAGCAACCATACGTTTTCCGTCTCTTGCTTACCAACACAAGCCAAAGCATTTATTAAATGTGCATATAAAGTTCACCATGGGCAAGCCAGTGGAAAGGAGGTTTGTCCCTATTCAAGCCAAAGGACTGGTTCCAGCACCAGAGGCCTTGGTAGTTGTTATAAATGGGAAAATGTAGGAGAAAAAAATGAGGAAATGTATTTTTTAATATATATACCAAAGTGGCAATTTTTAAGTGATAATACGCAATGTTCAGCATTTTTATCAGCAGTTGTTTTGCCCAGTCTCATTCAAAGACTCTGCGTTTTGACTCTAGAGACTTTCTATGTCAATTTTAAAGTCATAGCTCACCAGGAGTTACCATCGCCATTTCCAATTATTTCCCAATGTTGAGACACTGGTTTTTATATTCAAGAGGTAGTACATTTATATGTGGTCGTTGTTGAGGTCTCCATGACAATGTTGAAGATCCCTTGATGCATTTTCATCAATAGTCTAATATCATAATGAAATTTATTCCTATTATAACACACATTTTAACCAGCTTGATAAAACAAGCTCAATGATGGCAATAGTCTGAAAACTTAATAGTAAACTGCACCACAATGCTGAGTCTTAGAAACAAAGCTGTTATTAAAGAATAGAGGTACTCATTCTTGTTTCTAGCTGGTACAATGGAAGTCACAGGGGAGTCACTTGGTACATGCAGTATTCATCCAGAGAGACAAACAAATACAGTGCCTCTGTTAGGTGAATTCCTCCTTGACATATCAAGCTAGACATTGACTATCAGGACTACATCATAACAACCTCTTCTATTGCTAAACCATAGTACTATTTGAAACATGAAGGTGGTGTGAAGATGATATGGCACCTTGGTACTATAAAGAAAGTTGTCAGACCTAAATTTAAATACCAGCAATGGTGGGGGTAAAGTGCTTATAAAATGGGAAAAACTTTTCGCAAAACAAATATACTGACAATACTGAAATAAGCAAGAAATCAGTTATTAATGAAATATGATCCCCAGAAGAAATACACATATTAATAATATTCTCTTATAAATTGTTTATTTTTTCAGTACCCATGATATTGTCAACTATGCTTTTCTAACTATTACATATACTCAAACATTCCAGGTGTTTTGCTTTTTCTAAAGACCCATATTTGAGGATATATTTATCCTTTTGACAATATGCTTTTTCTGTTTTTTTAATTTTATCTTTTACATCAGTAATTATTACTACCTTCATTCTTTCAGTATGTTGTACCATGCTTTTTCTAGTTTCTTAACTTAAACAGTCATTATCTTTATTATGAGGCTTTCTTTTAATAATAATAATAATAATAATAATTTTCTCTGAATAAAACAGTGGCTATGTCACATAAGCTATAATGTAAGCTGACCTTTTGGTATTTGCCTACCTAGATGATTTGTGATATTTTAAATTTCTTTTTTATCTGAGGGTTTATGTTTTTAAATTACAAGTACCTAAGATTTTATAATAACTGTACTGTTGATTTCTAGTTTTATTGGCTATAATTAGAAATGTGACCTACAAAACCTCTAAATTTTTAATGTTATGATCTTATTCATTTTTTGGTAATTGCACATGCCTGTGAACCAAAATATAATGCTTGCTTATTCATTTTTTGGTAATTGCACATGCCTGTGAACCAAAATATAATGCTTGCTCTTTGCACATAGGCTAGAATGTTCCTTCAGTACATATTGCTTTGAGCTTTTAATTACATAATTAAAATTCATGGTAGCCTAGGTTTTTTAGTGAATTGATCACTAATATTTTTCTAATGAATTATATTAAAATCTACTACTATAACTTTACTTGGTCCGAGTCATTCTTATTTTTAAGAGTTTTGTTATTATGTTTGGTGCATTTAAATCATACTGTTTTGATTGTACTATTAATTATTCTATCTTTGTGCATTTTGCATTTTAACCTCCTGTGAGAGTCTCTGACTTGTGTTATGGAAGTTCAGTCAGAATTTTTCCTGTATTGTGATAATTTATATACTTGGTTTTATTTTCATACTTTAACCTCATTTGATTGATTATTGTTTGTCATATTCCCCTCAGTTTTACTCTTTCTGGAGATTTCAAATTTTTTTTCATCTTCTTCCCCACCTCCACCACCTGCACACTTAGTTATTTTGGAAAGATAACCATATTTTCAGTATTATTACTGGTTACATATTTATTCCTAATAGCTATGATGAAACCTACATTTCTCTATATATGAATCTAGATTAAATAGCTGTGCTGCCAACCAAGATGGTTTACTTGCCCTCTTGTATTTTCCTGGCATCACATGAAAATATGAGAACGCTCTTACCCCAAGTCTGTCACCATGTGGCCAAACACCCCATCCCACCAGTCTAGGCCTCCAGACTATGGCTCCCTCGGGCCTCTCACCCACCACCTCTTGGGTTTTGCTGAGATAGTTTAAAAACTTTAGATCTAATCTCTTAGTTTTGTCTTAAATTACATATTTTCTTATTTCAAATGTTCTTAATGTATTTTTATTGTATATACACATATGTGTATATGTGTATGCATATATCTCCAAGTCATATTATCCTCAACCTTTTAGGTGACTTGACCCCTTTTTCATTATACTTGAATAACTTTTTATATATTAATAGAATATATGGATGTAACAAATGAATGCTGCAGTCTCCCAAAATATATATTTTTTTCTAAGAGAATAATGATCTCTTGGTTACACATAGGGTCCTTTAAGTACTGCCATTAAGCTAAATAATCAATTATATATTTTTGTCGTATCTTCCACCTGATTATTTGGGACCTTTCATTTCAATGCTATTTGGGAGCCATTACACCTTTTTATATTTTAGATTTAAGTCCTTCCACTCTGGGAAATGTTTTATTATTTCTTTCATTATTAGCCATCCTCTATATACTCCCTTTTCCTCTTAGTCTTCCGTCAAGTCTCTTTCACTTCTGATTTCCATTTCTTGTTACTCGTCTGTGTCATAAGCCACTTACTCTATCTGGGTTTTCAAAACAATAGCTGAGTTCCCACCAGTGATCTGTTTTTTAATTCTTTTAAATGAACTGTAAAATTCAGAAAAAAAAATTTTAGAAGATAGTTTTGTTAGTATTGTTCTATACTATCTGCTTAAAAGTTTGTTTTTTCTGTGTTAGTGCCCTGTGTTCTCTCTCCATCGGTTTTCCCTCAAAATTAATTATCTCTTTTAACTCTTCAGTGTGGTCATCCTGAGTCATATTAAATTAGTGATGTGCAACCCTGGCTGTACATTAGAAGCACACAGAAGATTTTAAGATACACTGATACCTGCACTATTCTGATTTAATTGGTCTGTGTGGCATCCAGGCATAGGTATTTTTAGAAGGCATAACATGCATCCAAAGGCTTACATCCACTGCCTTGCAAGAATGACAGTGACCCCTGCATGCTCATGGCTGTATATTCCCACATCACCCACACAGGCTGTAAGGGTCTCCAGGCCACTGGCATGAACGACAAGACAGTTCCTGCACTAGAGTCAGCGGTGAATGAGCTGGCAAACCGCAGCCTGGTGCTGGGCTACAGAGAGGAAGACTCCAGGGCACTGGCCGGTGATAGATGGCCATTCTAGACAACGGGAAATGGAGCAGTTCAGTCCCACAGGCAGTTGCTCTCCAGCTCTGGGCAGATTTAAACAATGTGGCAGCCCATCCCAAGGCCCTGCAGCCATAGTGGCAGCTCTCTTCTGAGAATATCTGACCCCATCTGCTGGCAGAGACGAGACCTGGGCCATCAGCCCAGACAATTAAGTCCTTGCGCCTGCCCTATTTCAGAGACATCTCAGGAAATCTCACCACCAGAGACACACTCTCCAGGCTCCATCTGTGTGCACTGGTGGATCCTGAGTGGGAATTCTGACAAAGAGGGGGTCAGATATGTATTTCCAGGCCGCCATCTTTCAAAGAATTCCTCTCCTTGGGCGTGGCTGCTCTCCACATGCCACAACACAATGCCTTGCCCAAACGTGAAAAGTACATGTTCAATAAATCCTTTTGTGGTGGTACTAAAATATAGCTTTATCTATTCTCTTTTTTAATGTATAAGTAAAAATTGTATATATTTATGGTTTATAACACGATGTTTGATATATGCATACATTGTGGAAGGGCTAAATGATGCAAGTTAACATATGTATTACCTCAAACAGTTATAATTTTTTTTGTGGTGAGAACACTGAAGTCTACTCTCTTAGTGATTATCAATAAATCTTTGATTATAAATTAAGTGTGAGTCATCCCTATCCTACAATCCTTGAATCTGGGAAATCTTCCAAATCCAAAGTGACTGTTTTAAGAATGTCTGTCTACAAATCAATTATGATTACAAATCAATACTGATCGTCCTTTGCTCATTCTTACTCTCTCTGCTTATTACAAACTATATTTTTTCCATATGTAGTCGGTGATCTCCACTCTCTGTGAGATTGTGGAGAGCAGGAACCACGTCTTAGCTATTGTTGAATTCCTCATGTCCTTCAGGATGCCTGGCGTGTAAGTGGCTAATAAACATTTGTTGATTTTAAAAAATTGTATTTTCCATTGAACATTTCCTCTCATGGGGCAGTGAAGGATTAAATAAGGTACCAGATGTAAAATTTTTAACATAGTTTTTTGCACATCTTAAATAATAAATAAATTAGAGCCTTTGTTTCACTTGAATTAAATTCATGCTTCTTTCAAACTGACCTAAGCATTTCATACCATTTTCTCTTTGCCATCCCATCTTCCCTCTCACTGATGATGATAATGGAGAATTAATACCAAATTCATATTAATCATTTTATTTAACACCATGCCACTATACTCTCTTCCCAAGTCCTTTTCAATACACTTTGTGTAAGTGTAATATTGTTGTTTAAGAAGAGAAAAACACTTTGCATTTCCACACCAATTATTTTTGCAGTGGTCCCTAAATTCCCTAAACATTAAAAAAGAATGAATGTCAGATTAAACTATAGTGTACACAAGCCACACATGAACTGTTCTATAGTGATTATGGGGAATGCTAATAGCACCAACGTTGAACACAATTAGGCAATTCACAAAGCTGACTTTTATTCTAAAGGCTTATAAACTACTCCAAAATTCCCTTATAGTCACATTCTCCTGTGCTAAGCAATGTGTGATTTTTAAAAATTAAAACAAAAATAAATTTCATACAGTATTTTTACTGCTTTTCTGTCTGTTAACATTCCAATAGAAATCTTAAAGACAGCAAAATAGCTGACTCAATTTATTGATATTCAAAATATCTCTCTGGCACTTTGTGATAATTATATGAAGCACTAACAGCATTTAAATTTTATTTAGTCATTAGACTTCTTTAGAGCTTTAGCTCCAGAATCCAAAGTGCTTTATGAAGAATTGATAAGCCCCATTATTCAAGAAAGTAAGGACCAAAAGAGCTCATTTAAATGTGCATAACTATATACTGATGTTTTTGCCTATATTTATAAAGGGAGGAGGTCAGAATTCCACAAGTTTAATGTCAGCAGCAATGGCATTATCATAAAATGATAATATCATCATTTATTGAGCCCCTATAATATGCCTGACACCATTCTAGATAACGCTATCATAATACCCCTATCACAATGACCCTACAAACCTATGATTATCAATTACATTTTACAGATAAGGAAACTGAGGCTCAGAGAGTTTTAGTAACTTGCCCAACATTGCACGCCCACTGAATACTACAGACACTGTTTAGACTCAGGTCTGACTCTAACACTTCCCACTGGCAATACTAACACATGTCTACCTATGAGTCTTCTTTGATGTCCCTACAGCTGTGGCAACTAGGGAAAAATCGCAATATATAATTCTCTTTCTATCAAAAGTTTTATGCAGGGCTTACCAGGCTTGTCTGGGCTAGTACAAAGAGATGCATCCTACTAAGTGTACCTGAAAGGATACCAGGGAGGGCAGTCAGGAAGGGGCATCTAACAGAAGGAAACGTATGAAAACTAGAAAATGCTTTCAAACAAAAACATTGTTTTCACAAGTTCACAATAACTTCAACTAGCCAAGAAGTTTTACCCATCAAAAGCCACATTTTAAAGATTAATCCGGTGTAATATACACCAAGCATATCAGTTTGTGATAACTGCTTCTAATGGGTTCAAAACAATTTATATTTTTAAGTCATTCAAAAGTCTCATTGCAGGACTGATTTAATAAGTGATTTGCTCAAGAAAATTTCTTCAAATAGTTGGTACAAAGATCGCTTGTTTGCAAGCTCCTTTCCAAAGGATTACACATTTCAAGTCATTAGATTTGGAAATAATGTACTTTGGTGGGGGAAATAATCCACCAGTTCTACTTTGGGATCATTTGGGAGCTCCTAGGAACGTTGACTGGAAAACTGAGGTTCTTATGACACATATTATTTATAAAGTTGGTGTTGCTGGGCCTCTGGCACCAGGCTGGTCAGTTGTTTTGACTTGAACTTAACTGTCATTTACACAGTGTAGCAACCACCCGTATAAGACATAGACTGTCAGCATATAGAATGTTCCCTTGTGCCCTTCCTAGGCAATGTTTTCTACCCCAAAAGTTACTAGCTATTCTCACTCTTTTTCCCTCAATTACTGTTGATTAGTTTTTCCTGTTCTTGAACTTCATATACATGGAATCATACAATATGATCAGATTCATCACTGGATTCTTGAGCATATTATTGCATCTGTGAGACTCATCCAATTTGTTCTGCAGAGCAAAAGGTTTATTTTTCTGTATTCCCTTATATGAATATACCACAGTGCATCCATCCTCCTGTTGATGGGTGTTTGTTTAAATGCTTTCTAGATTTGGGGGGTTATTAATAAAACTGACATAGACAATTCTGTACTTGCCTTTGGGTGGACTTGGTTCTCTGTGGTATACACCTATGAATGGGTTTGCTAGTACATAGGGTGGGCATAAGTTTAGCTTGAATAGATACTTCCAAATAGTTTTCTAAAATAATTGTATCAATTTACACTTCTTGAGCTTTGTTTTATGGTTCAGCATATAGCTCTCGAAAGTTCCACTTGGAAAGTCACTTGGAAAGAATGTGTATTCTAGTTACGGGATATTGTGCTTTATAAACGTCAATTAGATCAAGGAGGCTGATACTGTTGTTCATATCTTCTACTCTTCATTGAATTTTTTGTGTAGTTGTCGTTATGAATTACTGAGAGGGCATGTTAATATCTCCCACCATGTGCAAATGTCTATTTTCTTTGTAATTCTATTTTTGCTTCATGTCATTTGAAGCTCTATTATTAGGCATCTATATTAATAAGTATTATGTCTTTGAATTGATTTTTTTTGTTATAAAATGTCCCTTTTTATCTCTAGCGCTATTCCTTGTCTTGAGGTCTATCCTGTCTGATATTAATAGGGCCATTTCATCTTTTCCACGTTCATTGTTTGCATGGCATATCTTTTTTCATCCTATTGCTGTCACTTTCTCTGATTTTATTATTAAAGCATATTTCCATAGATAGTATTTAATTGGACTTTGCTTGTTTTTTCTCCTAGCTAAGAATCTCTGTGATTCAACTGGCATATTCATTTCATTTCTATTAACAACAACTTTACTGGCATATTCATTTCATTTATATTAACTATAACTTCAGATATAGTTTGATTTCGGTTCATCATTTTGCTATTTGATTTCTAATCGTCCCATCTGTTTCTTTTTTCTCTGTCCATTCTTTTCTGCCTCATTTTGAGTAAATCAAATATTTTTAATACTTCATTTAATTTTCTTTATTGGCTTTTTAGCTATATGTCTTTGCATCTTTTTCACAGTAACTTAGAGGTTATGTTATGAATAATAAAATTATAACTGTCAACTTAATGTTAATACTGTACCATCTCACTATGAAATGCATGAATTTTCAATAGCAAAGTCTTCTGACCTTGTCTCTCCGCTCTTTGTGCTAAGCTATTGTTGTAACACATATTCTATCTTCATATTTGATAAACTAAACAACTTAGAGTTGTTGTTTTTTTCTTCACACAGTCAAATGTTGCAAAATGTCATTGTCACTCACTGCACAACACTACAGTATCCTCTCAGCTGACTTCCCAGTTCCATTCTTGCCCCCCTTTTTAAGTCATCTTTTTACACAACAGCCAGAGATATTTGCTCTCAAATGTAAATTGGATGGTGCCACCTGCCCCAAGCTTAATGGGCATCAAGGGCTTCCCAGGATGAAATAAAGACTCCCGGAAGTGGCTTTATATTAGTTGGATAGGGCTGCTATGACAAAACACCGTGTTTAAGACTACATGGCTTAAAGCTTAAACAACAGAAATTTATTTTCTTACAATTCTGGAGGCTAAAAGTCCATAATAATGGTGCCAGTAAATTCAGTTTCTGGTGAGGCCTCTCTTCCTGGCTTGCAGACGGCCACCTTCTCACTGTTTTCTCACATGGCCTTTCCTCTGCGAGCGTGAGGAGAGAAAGAGAGACCTCTGGTGTCTCTTCCTCTTCTTATAAGGACACCAGTCCTATATGTTTAGGACCACATGCAATACAGCCATGGGTTAGAGCTTCAACATAGCAATTGTGGGGGACACGATTCAGTCCATAACAGGCCTGAAATGCTTTGCCTGGGCCTGAGGAGGAAAGGGTCTGCCTGGCTTGTACACAATACAACACAATACACAGGCACAAACATAACACCTTGAGCCTGTCAAGGAGTCTGTATCAATACAGGATGGACTCTACCAGGCCTGTCTATATATGTGTAACTTTTATGGACTTTCAGACCCTGCCTCTTCAAGCAATTTATATCCTGAAAAAAAGAAATAATATTTTGAACAAGTGAAATTATAATACAACTTAAACCTACGCAACAATCCAGGCACAGCCAGTCAGAATGCCCCTGTGCCCCTAGGTCACATCTCCTTGTGAGTCCTGAGTACACTTAGAGTTTTGCATGCTCTGGAGGACTCCCAATGCAAGGTCTTAATGAACAACTAGAAGATACTCAGAAGCCCCCCAAAAAAAGCCAAAGAAAGAGAAATAGTGAACTAAATGTAAGTGAGCTAAAAGGACTACACTCAAAGCACTGATTTTGTAGAAGATTAAATTAATTATGGAGGCAAAAAAGCAAAGGAATTGATACAAATTGACCTAATTGCTAGGCACATCATTTGCCCAAGACAAAGGATTGATTGTTATAAGAAGTTCAAGCAATTACAATCGATATATTTACATATGACATTTACCCAGAAACAAGAAGAAGAACAGTTCACTAACAAAACCTGGAAATTATTTTTTTAAATACCTCTACAAAAAGGCTCCATCTCATACCTCCTAGACCTGTCTGAAAATGAAAAGCTATATTCTATGATAATAAATAACAACTCTGATGTGTAGATGTGCCCTTTATTCATTATGTTAATTGACCTGGATGTTTGCCTGAATTGTCAGTAGTGGTTGTTTTTGAGATGTAAGTGCAAACACAGCATTGCCTTATTCCACATGGCAGTACATTCCAAGTACAGAAAATGACCTCCCCAAATGGGGTATCTCTCTTGATCTATTTGCATTCATTCCATAACCATTTGTGTTAGTTTCCTATTGCTGCTCTAACGAATTACCACAAAGATAGTGACTTACGGTTTTGTATGTCATAAGTCTGATGCAGGTCTCATCAGGCTAAAATAAAGGTATTGGAAGGACTGGATTCCTTTCTAGAAGCTGTAGGGAAGAATCCTTTTCTTTGCTCATACAGGTTGTTGGCAGAATTCACTTCCTTAAGGTTGTAGAACTGAGAGCTCTGTTTCCTTACTGGCAGCTAGCTGAGAGCTGTTCCCAGCCTCTATGGGGTACCCACACTCCTTGGCCCTGCTCCTCCTTTCTGCATCTGTAAAGGCAGCAATGGTCAGTCCCTCTCACACCTTGAATGTCTCCCCCTGCTACCATTACATCTCTCTACAGCCAAGCCAAGAAAAGGCTTTTCACTTTTAAGGATGGATGTGATTAATCTGAATAATCCAGGATACTCTCCTCAGCTCAAGTTGCATACCCTTAAATCATATCTTCAAAGTTCCCTTTGCCACGAAAGGTAATGTAATCGCAGGTTCCAGGGGTTAGGGCGTGGACATCCTTGGAGGGTCATTATTCTGCCTGCCATGCTATTACAAGATTAAGATTCTTGGGTCCAAACATTGGACATCTTACTGCTGCAGCACTTTCGGGCTCTCTCCTCTCCTTTCCCATTATTATGTCCAGAAAATCAGCACAAAATGCACAAGGGCTGTCACTGCCACTTGCACTGGCTTTTTAGCCGCTCAGATTTGGAAGACATCTGAATGGTGGGACTTAGACTCTGTTCCTCCATAAAGATCAGCCTTTGTCACCACTCCAACTGCAGATCCTCCACAAACAGTCCAATTCTGTATTTCTGTTTTCCAGTATTCATACTCAATATCGGCAGAATTCAGCCCCTCGTGAACCATTAACTTTATCATAAAGTAAAAAAGGTGAAAGAACATAGCGATAACTCTTGGTGTTCACTACTTCCAGGAAAGGTGCTTCAGAAACAACTTCAATTAGGGCCAAAAAAAATGTTAGTGAATGAAGGCATGAATGGATGAACATAAAAGGGGGGTGGGGCAGGTAACTGGTAAAAAGGAATTTGAGGAGTTGTCTGATTTTTACCCAGGTCTTTGCTGTTGCTATGTTCACTTCGCCTGAGGGGAAGAGAATTGAACTTAGCAACAGACGATATGTGAACAATACACACAAAAAATCAAATAAACATTTTTCTCCCTAAGGTGAAAAGGAAAGAGAAGGATTCAAATAAAACCTTCTAAGAATAACGATTAACGATTTCCATATGGTATCGTGAAGTCCAGTTCACACCTACATTTCAAGAACAAAGAGAATGGCTGATGAGGAAAGTCCTATGTCAGCCTATCATTCATCCTACAAATAAAAAGAAAACCTGAGAGCAGCACACTGTCCGTGCCCGTTCCCAGACAGCCCCAAGGATGAATATTTAATTCACCTTTCCCATAATTTGTCGAACTCCAGGTACCATGATGTGTTGGCTGATACAACCACAATGAGAAATTAGACAGTAATCCTAATATTAAGATTCATCTAATCAGGATAATAGGGAAACATTTTTAAAATACTACTTGCAATACAGTACACTAAGGGTGATCATTAGTAAGTGCTGTCATTAATAGCGTACGGATCAAATGTACCTTATTTTGACACAAAGACTGCATTTCCAAGAAAATAGTATCTGTGTACTAAAACCACGCAGAAAGTGAAGATAAAATTAACTGCCTCTGAAAAGCTGACATTGAAACAGGACCAAAGCTTCTGTGCTAAATAAAGACATCAATTTGTCCATTCTTTATATGTAAGGTAAAACCATGACGGGATGTAAAGGGAAATAAAAGTTAATGATTTTGGAACAAAGCTGCATGATGCAACGGCTCCACTGGGAATAAAAAGGCCAAGAGCAAGTTAGAGGGTTCCTCGAGATGCAGGTCAGTTTCCAGTCCATTCTGCCGAATCAATACAGTGCCTCAGACTTGCAACAGGTCTCATAAGTCATAGAATGACTGGGCCATGTATCAACTTCCACCCTGCACAGCTCTCGATGCCTCTCATCGACAAGCATTGCTGAGAAAAAAATCTGTGATCAGAATCTGCACATGGAGTGTAATACCGCCCACATAGACACTGACAGGGAAACAGAGTGGACAACCAACAGCAAGTAAAGTACCATCACTTTCAGAAGACCGTATGTCAATTCCAGAATTGATTTCCAAAGTTGCAATTGAAAGTGCCATCAGCGGCTTTTTCTGAACATGCATTTCATAGGTGAGGTTTGTCTCAATGAAAATAGACATTATGCACAAATCAGAAAGGTCCAGAGAATCATATTAATTCCAACCTTTTTCTTGATATGGTTTTCTCCTGGAAAAATATTTGAAGAAATAGAATAAGAAACAGAGAAAGGGAACAAGAAGGACTAGGAAATATCATTCATTCTTCATATATTGACTGAATCAGGCACTAACAGGGAGCAAAACAGTCAAAAATCCCTGCCTTCCCTCCCCAAGGGGAGACAGAAAATAAACAAGTAAGTAAGTATGTCATATATAGTATGTGAGAAGGTGATAAACACAATGGAGAAAAACAAAGCAGAGAAGACAAAGGTAGTATTTGGGGGAGTGAAACTTCATCAGGCTTCATTGCTCTGAAAAAGTGCTCACTGCCCAGGAAAACAGAAGACAGACACTGGGCTTCCAACTCCTGTTTGTAGTTTGACCTTCTTGAGCCAGCAATCGAAAACTGTGCAAAGTCGTCATGCACGGGGAACAATCCCCAATCCCCATCCAATTGATTTGATGGGCCAGAAAAACAAAACTCTGAACTCTGAATATAATAATAGATAACATTTCTATGATCCAGGCACCATCCTAAGTGCTTATGTATGTTAAATAATTTAATTCTCACTTCACCTCAGCAAGGTATGTTTAGTACCATCATTGTTTTTCAGATGAGAAGACCAAGACAGTAAAGTTCATTCTGTGCAAGTAGAGCTGGGCTTTGAATCCAGATGTTCTGGGTCCAGACACTGTGCTCTTAACGATCACTGTACAACCTCTGCTAGCAATGACCTCTGCCTGCTCTGGTTGCCTAATGATGCTATCTCCAGCCAAGTCCCTGCGTCCAATAGTATACCTGATACCTCCATCTGCACAGCTAATGGGCAGCATGAAACTAAGACATTCAAGATAAAACTTTGGATCCTTAATACATCCTTCCCTCCCCTTCTTTCCCACCTCTGCACACCTGCTCCTGGCCCAGGCTTCTACAACTGTCTTTTTAAATAGTATACTATTCACACAGCTCCTCAAGTCCAAAACTTAAGCCTGGACTTTTCTTTTTCTCTCACACCCTTGATCTGATTTGTTTGAAAATCCTCCAAAATATTCCTCAAATCCAATGCCCTCTGATCACATCCAGGCTGCTGTCGGGTTTCACCTACAGGACCAGAACAGCCTTCTAGCTGGTCTCCTTGCTCTCTCTTGCCACCAAGAGTGAATTCTCCCTCCTGGAAATCCAAGTGATCATTTAGAAATGTAAATATCAACAGAGTGAAGAGACAACCTACAGAAGAATGGTAGAAAATATTCACAAACTAAACATCTGACAAAGGACTAATATCCAGAGTCTATAAGAAACTCAAACAAATCAGAAAAATAAATCCAAATAACCCCATTAAAAAGTGGGCAAAAAACATGAACAGATTTTTTTCAAAAGATGACCAAAAAATGACCAAAAAAATATGAAAAAATGCTCAACATCATTAATCATCAGGGAAATGCAAATTAAAACCACAACGAGATACTACCTTACCACTGTCAGAATGGCCATTATTTAAAAATTAAAAAACAACAGACATTGGCACAGATGTGGTGAAAAGGGGATGCCTACACACTGTTGGTGGGAATGCAAATTAGTACAACATCTGTGGAGAACAGTATGGAGATTCCTCAGAGAACCAAAAGTAGACCTACCATTCAGTCCAGCAGTCCCTCTACTGGGTATCTTACCCAAGGGAAAAGAAGTCATTATATCAAAAAGACATCCGCACTAGTATGTTTATCACAGCACAATTCACAATTGCAAAGATACAGAATCAAACTAAGTGCCCATCAACTGATGAGTGGATGAAGAAAATGTGGTGTATATATATACCATAGAGCACTACTCAGCTATGAAAAGAATGAAATAATGTCTTTTGCAGCAACTTGGATGGAAATGGAGACCATCATCCTAAGTGAAGTATCTCAGGAACAGAAAAACAAATACCACATGCTCTCACTTATAAGTAGGAGCTACATGATAGGTAGACATGGTTATACAAAGTGGCATAATGGACACTGGAAATGAAGACAGGGGAAGGTGAGAGGGGGAGGGATCAAAAATTACCTATCAGGTTCAATGTACACTATTCTGGTGATGGGTACACTAAAAGCCCTGGTTTCACCACTATACTATTTATTCATGTAACAAAAACACTTGTACCCTCCAAATCTATTAAAATAAATAATTTTTTAAATGTAAATCAGATAATGGCATGCCCTGCCCAAATCACTCTGATAGCTTTTATATTAGTCAAGGTTCTTCAGAGAAACAGAACCAATAGGATGTTTAGATGCAGAAAGAGATTTATTTTAAGGAATTGATTCACACAATTGTGGGAGCTGGCAAGTCCAAAATCTGCAGGACAGGCCAGTAGGTTGGAAATTCTGGCAAGAGATGTTACAGTCTTGAGTCCAAAGGCTGGAAACTCAGGCAGTCTGTGAGCAGAATTCCTTCCGTCCTGATCGGATGAGGCCCACCCCACATTATGGAGGGTAATCTGCAGAAATGACAGAGCTCCCTCAAAGATGAAGGAATTCTGCTTCCAGACTGCAGGACGCCTGCACCCAAATGTTTATAGCAGCACAATTCACAATTGCAAAGATGTAGAAACAACCCAAGTGCCCATCAATATATGAATAGATTAATAAAATGTGGTATATATATACCATGGAGTACTACTCAGCCATTAAAAAAAATGGTGAACTAACACCTCTTGTATTAACCTGGATGGAATGGGAGACCATTATTCTAAGTGAAGTATCACAAGAATGGAAAAACAAATATCACATGTGCTCACTATTAAATTGGAACTAATCAAACAACACTTAAGTGCACATATGGAAATGAAACTCATTGGAAATCAAGCAGGTGGCGGTGGGGAGGAGGGAATGAGTAAACTCACCTAACAAATACAATGCACACTGTCTGGGTGATGGGCACACTTATAACTTTGACTCAAACTGTACAAAAGCAATTTATGTAACCAAATCATTTGTACCCCCGTAATACTCTGAAACAAAATAAAATAAAATAAAATAAAACAAAACAAAATAAAATAAAATGTTAATCACTTCTAAAAAATACCTTCACAGTCACATATAGACTGGTGTTTAACCAAACAACTGAGCACCATAGCCAAGCAAAGTTAACACATAAAATTAACCATCACAACTTCCCATTACATTCAGAACAAAGTCCATGTCCTCCAAGCTTCATTCTATTCTCTGCTCTTACCTTCATTCTCTGGGTCACCTGGCCTTTTTGTTGTTCCAGGTACATGACATGTTCCCTCCTATCTGTGAAAAGAAAAAAAAAAAGGGTTTGTTTTTTTTTTGGCTGTTCCTTTCACCTGGAATACTCTTACCCAGACCTCCACATGGCTCCTGCCCTTGCCTAATTTAGATCTCTGCTCTTACATCACACCTCTTCAAAGAGACCTTACCTGACAAGCTTATCACAAACAGACCCCTTGATTGCTTTTTAGCCCTTCTCTTGATCTGTCTTCATTGTACTTACCAGTGCCTGGAAGCATATTATTAGTTTGTTTAATACCTCCCCTCACCCACTAGAACGTTAGCTCTAGTTTTATTCGTTCTCTGGTAGAGTCGTTTCTGCCACATGGTAGGTGTTGAATGAATGAAGGACATTATGAAATACATTTTTTTAATACTTTGGTAGAAAGAAACTGTGGAAGTATTAAGAAATATTAGAATCACTTTTCAAATACTTATGTTAATGAAACTATAAATGATATTAATTATTTGTTGTAATATATAATCCATGCAATATTTGTTTTTTAATGGTTTTTTTGTTTTGTTTTGTCCAAGGTTCTTATTAATCTTTTCTATTTGTGATTTCTTTTTTAACTTGAGGGCCATGGCTCTAAATGTTCTTTTCCTCCTAGAACATTATACCTGGATCAACCCACCTAATTGAAGCTCTTTCTTTGTCTTGGTATTGTGAATTATTATAGCCCATTCCATACCTTAAAGAAAGCATTCAAGCTGGGACTGGTATTTAGAGAGAAGGATGGAAAAATCAGTGGAGCCATAATAAAAACTTAACCATGTTGTGAGAGTTAACATTCTTTGTCTTAAAAGAAATTGCTCATTACTCATTTTATATGAGTGATCCAAGAGGATTTTGAAAGTTCTTAATTCTCACTTTGAAAATTAGGTGACCAAAAAAAAAATTAATGATACCAAATTCTGCACTGAGTCAAAGAAACAACTTCTGGAATTTTAGGGAAACTAATGCAAATATACTGTTTGACTCTTCTGTGTTTGGCAGAGAAGGGCATTGCTGGGCATTTCATATGCTGTTTTTCCTCACAATAAACAAATCCAGAGAGTTCAGTGTCTGCCATGGTCACAAGGATAGTCCTTTGTAGAGGCAAAATTCAAACTCAGAATGTCCCTACTCTAAGCCTGTGTTCTTCTCAGCGACCTGGCTGCCCTGGGGCAGAACCCCCAAGATTCTAGGAACTAAACACAACTCCACAGGTGGATGCTAGACATCTGGCCATAAAATCTACAACCTTTGACTCTCAGGAACATTTTCAGTAAGGGTTTCCACTGCCAGTCTATGCTACAAGAACTTCCAGCATCCCAGCAAGGCCCTCAAATTCTACCTCTGTAAGTTGAGTGTCGTGTAGTCTCTGGGGAACCCTGAAATGTCAATTCTCTGGCACCAGAGCTGTGACCACGGGGCGGAGCCTCTTAACCCAGCAGCTAAGACTGGGAAGCTCAGCATTCAAAATCATTCCAGTGTTTTGTTTTGTCTTCTTTCATCTTCCCTCCAGGAATGAAAAAATACATAAATAAATAAATGAACAGGGAATTTTATTTATAAGGTGGACATTTCATTTACAAAGGAAGTGATAGTTCTAGAAAGAATTCTACCAGCAATCATGTGAATGACATGCACCCACCCAGAGGTATACAACTACCTCTCTGAGCCGTGCTTTCCTTAGTTGTACAACAAGATCAGGATTCTATAAAGTCCACTCCAGCTCTAAGAGTCTGTAAGCTAAAATTAATCAAAACCTTTTTGTTTACCTCTCAAATCTCACTTCACCTTATTCATTTTTTCTCAATTAAATATAATAATATTCTACTTTCATTTTCTCCACCTTTAAGAAACACTTAAAAACATCTTGTCTTTCCCTTTTGTGTCTCCTCTTTGTACATCCCAGCAGTCTCTACTTCAGATGCAGCTCTGTTTTGTGCTGGGTTTTATTTCCCTCAACTTTCTTCTTTCTTTGAACAGCAGGTGCCAGAATAACAAGGTAGTATGAAATTTACAGAAACAATGTGTTTATTCAGTCAGCTACCTTATCAAAAACGTAATGCTCTTCAACCCTAAATCAGATGTCTTGCCATGTGCTGCCAGGTACAAAGAAGATTGTGCAAGGCTAGTACCTATCATTTTTTGCACAAAAGTATGGGGCTCTAAAATTACTTTAGTAAAGTACAAAAATTTCTATGCATCTGTTTGCTATATCTTTATGGAAACTAAAACACTCTTAAACTGAAATTACTTCCTGTTTACATTCTAGGGTATTTAGTAAGGTCCCAATTAAAAACTAGTCACAGCATTAAGAATCCTCTTATTTGAGCATATTAAAACACTTGAATCATATTGGAATTCCTCATAGAGCTGGGCTATAAAATGTAATTCTTCTCTGAATAAATGACATTTCAAGATTACCACCTTTCCTTGTGAAATTTGTTTTGTGACTGTTTTTGTGAGAGCCCTCTCTGATAGATTTGTTCTATTTTAATTAAAATTGAGCAGAAAGGTTTTTGTTTTAAACCACATATCTACCACTACAGAAACCTCCTATTTAATTCTATTGAAAGATGTGTTTGAACTTCTCCTGGATTTGGTGTATTAGCCACTGCTTGTTACCCACCCAGAGTCAATGGTAGGAAAGCTGATAAAGTAGTTGTATTTTCTTGTTTTCTGGTATCTGACATTTCTAGATCTCTCTTCCCCTGTGGCACTATTACCCCACCCAAAATGGAGTTGGGTTTGTATATTCCAGTAAGAGCATAATAGAAAAGGTCATTTCCTGTGTTCAAATTCAACCAATGCTCCTACAGTGAAGATAGATTTATTTTAAAACTTATTTCTGCATTACAGGCTTCTTATTAGCCATGATAACTTCCAACAAATTAAGTTGTCTGCTTGGATTTAGCCTTGGGTGGCACCCACAATAAACAAGCGGGAATAGTCAACTGAATAGTGCATCAAATTCTATACATTTACTATCACCAGTTCCACACTAGGCACCCTGGTGAGCACTAGCGGTAGAGTTGGAAAAGACACATTTCTTGTCCTCAATGAGTTTATCATGATTTTAGGAGCCCAGGAATCCCTCTCTGTTCCAAAATATTCCCCTAAATGGCCTAACCATGGAGTCTGAGTGCCATTCCTTTGGCATGAGGCAGTGAAGGCTATTGTTAGAGCACCAGCAGACAATCTCACTAGCGTCTGACAGGTCCCTTTAGAGTAGGGCCCAGGAGGGTTGACCCTGAACAATCTCAGGATTCCCTAACCCACTATCCCCCGACCCTGCTGATAATTAGAACCACCTGAAGGGATTTTTATTAATTCAATAGGCTTGACATGGTGCCCAGGAATCTATATTTTCCACCCAGATCTGGAAACTAAAACCTTGAGTTTGTTCTCTTGCTTTCTCTTACTTCCCTTCATGTTCTCCCTTCCTCTCCTCCTCCTCCTCCTCCTCTTCCTCCTCTTTTCTTCTGCTCCACCTCCTCACCCCTTCCTCCTCCTCTCCCTTCCTCAAATAAATGACATAAATAAAATACAGTAAAAGTGGTATTCTCCTAAATTATCTTATAAGTGAATTTTCTGAATGTAATGGCCAGAAACATTCTGCATCTGTGCACTTCAACATTCTTTTATGCCTACCTTAGTTACTAGGAATATTCAGATTACATGTGTAAAATGTCACAGAAAAGCCTGGTAATTTATTATATACAGATACCAAACATAAGCCTTGATTATTTTAATGTGAACACTTTATCGCCGGCAGAAACAAGGGGCTCTTGGGGCATTTAGGTCATCCTACACCCAGGAAATCTGAGACATCTGTAATACACGTTACAGTCATGGCCCTTTAAATATCTTCTCTGTTATTTCAGACACACTTATATATGTGTACAGTATTTTAATAACCCAGTATTGACACGTTGAACACAAAAAGGAACAATCACGGTCAATGAGAACATGGACAGCCCATCAAAAAAGCCATGAGCATAAGGCATGGCTGAAACAGGGGAGGCTGTGTAACACACACAAACTTTGGCAGCTGTCTCATAGGGCATATTTTTTTCTTTTTTTTTTTTTTCTTCTTTTTCACTCCTCTGTGGTGTATGAACTAGGGTGGCATCTTAAACATACAGCACTCATACGTCCTACAATCACATTTGGTTAACACCAAATTAACTATCACAATGATGTATCTTGAAAGGTGTGATTTTTTGGAGTATATTTTAAGAAGAAAAAATAGGAAATATTAGTCTTAGGTTGGGGAATAGTTACTGCATATTAATTATGAGAGAGGAATGATCAGGAAGCAGATAAAGGAATAATGTGCTGGAAGGAAAGCATCTCTTATTAAAATGGGAAAATTATAAGGTGACGTTACTCGCATGGAAAAGAGATTGTGCCTGTGGTCCTGTGTGTTTGGAAATACGCTGCATATTAACCTTTGCTAACAGAATCAGTAAGAATCACAGAAAAATGTATACACTAGCAACATGTTTCTATTAGGAGCATATTTTGGGGTGTGAGAATGAAGCTATAAAATTTTTGACATTTTTGTGCCCAATTAAGAGAATCAGGAGTTTTAAATTTTCTTAGGGAGTAGTGGCTCCCCTTTTCGCTTCTCAGCTCCTGTTCTGTTCTCCTTCGGGCTCTTTCTTGATGCTTAGCAGAGGCCTCAGAAGTTAATGTCACTTTTATTCCTACTATTATGATTCTACTCTGGGGTATTCACATTTATGTCACGCAAGAGTTTAAAAAACGGGATTCTAATTTATTTTGTAGTTGAAGTCCTTCTCTCCCTAAGTCTGTTCAAACGGCTTTAAGCAGAAAATCATCAGCTTTTTAAGTCATTCATGTGGCTTCTGAGAAATGGGGCTGTGACTGATGACTCAGTCCCAAAATACCCAATCCACTCAGAGCAAGGCAGAAAGACAAGTGGAGCATGGGTGCCCAGCAGAGTGCTGTGGGCTAAGTTGTGTCCCCCAAGAATTCATATGTTGAAGTATTAACCCCCAGTACCTCAGAATGTGATTCTGCTCAGAAAGAGGCATTTGAGTTAAAATTAGGCCATTAGGGTGGGCTCTAGTCCGGTCTCACTGGTGAAGAGGAAATTAGGACATGCAGAAGAAAGACCATATGAAGATACAGGGAGAAGACAGCCATCTACACGCCAAGGAGCGGGGCCTCAGAAGAAACCAACCCTGCCGACAGCTTGTGGACTTCTCGCCTCCAGAACTGTGAGAAAATAAATTTCTGTTGTTGAAGCGACCCAGTCTGTGGTACCTTGGTATGGCAGCCCCAGCAAACACACATACAGGTATCCTCAAAAGCAGAATTCACCTCCCACCTTCCCACATACAGGGGAGACATCACCTCGAACATGTGATACTTTTGTCCAGAGAAGGGTTCAGCTGGCTTCTCAACTCTTATGTTGACGTGATAACGTTGGCAGTATCTTTAGCATGACTTCCAGAAGAGTCATCAGTGAATAAGCATCTTGATAAAGAAACAGCATCCAAATAAAATGGTGTTTATTTTCACAGAAGCCCTCAATTGCCCATGGAAACAGTTCTTATCACTTTTCTGACAAAGGAATATTATAGAGACAGAGTTGAAAAATACGTCACTATGTGAAGTAGCTTTGGTTCAGCTACAAACCTAGACTTTCCCCTTGGTACTAAATTGGAATTGGCTGTGAAGGATTACAAATAAAATCTTGTCATTGCTGAAGTATTTTATCTGCAACAAAAGACAAGAACAGGTATTTCTTAGTACTATTGTGTTCTAGCAAGTGGCTTATGTAGTTGGGCTCCTGAATGCCTTCCTTGTGCCTTGTTAAATTTATTGCTTTTCTAGCTTCTATAAGAGAAAAATCACTTCAAAAACATACACTCTGGGCAGTACAATGACAAGCTCCTGTATATACATACTTTCATCTTTTTACTCTGAACCCCTTGGATTTGCCCAGATTTTTTTAAATTGCCATTCTCCTCCCTCTTTCTAAACAGTTTCTTATTTAGATTAATTCCATTCATATCTGTTTCAAAATTTGATTTATTTGAACTTATATAAAATTTTTAATGAAATACAGACGTCTTTCTTTCTTGAGTTCATGTTACAAAGCACTTGGCTCAGCATATAGGAATTTCATACATAATTGTACTTTTACCTAAATTTCAATCTTTGGCTCCATTCTTATTTTTATGCCTATATCTAATCCATCCAGGAATTTTAAAAATGCAAATGTGATATCAGAACCACAAAGGAAAACAAAATGTATATCTACAGGTAAAAATATCCTACAGAGCTGTTAGGGTTGGGTAAAAATTCTGTCTCTGAACCTCCTAGCAAGCACAGTAAAAAAGAAAACACATTTGTTTGCAAAGAGAATACTGTATGTAAAGGAAAAAAAAAAACCCATGACCTTGGTCAAATTAAGTAATCACTCTGTACCTCAGTTTCTTCATAAGTTAAATGGGAATGATAGAAGTAACTTTTTCATAGGCATGTTACAAGGATTAAATCAAATGTGCCAGTATTCATAAAGCATTTGAACAGTGGCTGGCACAAATTAAGGACTATTTAAGTGTTTTTAAAATAAAAAATAAAATAAATACTAAAAAAATTTTTCAAGGAATGTAGTTTTACCCAGTGCCTAATTTTAAAAACGTAGTTCTCATCAGGGGCTTTGCCTTATCTATCGGACAGGGAAAGGTAAGGTAAAAATGTTCTCTGATGACTTCTCTATTGCAAACACATTTATGGGATTCATGAAATGTTTTCTTGACTTATCCCTCAATAAGCGCTGAGGACAGACTGCTGAACTCAGGGAAAGCAATTTTGCAGCAGCCAAGATAATACGTTTCGAACCTGCAATGTTCTGGTGATGGGACTTTAGCTCTAGATTATAAAGAAATGAATGGGCTCATTTCCTTCAAATAACCCTTCATAAATATCAGTTTTCTTATCTGGGCATTTTATAAGTTGTGCAGTGGAAGCATGGAGTTATAGTCTCTGCTAGGGATGAAGATAGTGCACCCGGCTGATAAAGCCAGGGTTGCCGCCTAGCATTTGCTGGTCAATGGCAGACACGCCTGTTTTTATATCCTGGCTACGCCACTGGGTGGCTGTGTGCCCTTGGGCAAGGTATTCTACTTCTTTGTATTCTCTGTGTGCCCTTGGGCAAGGTATTCCACTTCTTTGTATTCTTGGTTCTCCACCTGAGCATCTTCAATCTCTTAATAGTGCTTTGAGAATGAAGGAAATGAGGTACGTAGCATTAACACAGTGAGTGATGACAAGTGGGTCATCTTTTCTACTTTGGTGACTGTGTTGAGTTTCAGGCTCCTCAGCTGCAAATGGGGGTAGTAATGGTGCCTTCCTCATTGATTGTTTCAAGAATTAAATGCAAGCACAAAACACAGTGATTAACACGTGTTATGTGTTTAATAACAGTTACCCATTACTACGCTGTATTCAATCTTCTATTAAATGCTACACAGAATACATTTTAATTGAATTCACATGTGGTAAAAATGGCATTTTTTTGGGGGGGACAGGTTTTTAGAAAAGATTTTTCAACACTATTTTCACAAATAAAATGCAAGTTATTTGTATAAACATCATTATAGAAGCAGTGCTTGTGCATTTTATAAGATTAGAAAATACATGGAAGTAAAAATACAAAACAAAAACACTAAATTCCTATGGCACAGAGTTCACCACAGAAACACTCTAGAGCACATTCACCTACATTTTTCCTGTGAAGCTATGAGCAATATTATATTTTTAACAATACAAGACAATACTGTATGTGCTGTTTTATTATATGCTTTTTTCAGCTGACTTTACAGATCAATAAATTTTTATCTCAAAACTAAACACAAGGAAATAGTCTCAAATGTCCTAATTATGTTTCTTATGCTGGTTTGTCCAAATCAATATCCAGTATAGAAACGGCACAGGTGCTTCAATAATTTTTTGTTTTTTTTTTTTTTGATCAGTTCTATTTTAGTCTAATTTATGTATAGAAAAAGGCAAAGATCTTAAGTGTACAGTTCAATGAGTTTTGACGCATGTAATAACCCATTAAACTAACACGCAAATGAAAACACAGAAAATTTCATCACCTCCAGTTTCCATGTGCCCCACTTCAGTCCACTGCACCCCCGGAGGAAACTAGTCTTCTGATTTCTATCTCTATAAATTAGTTTTGACTGTTCTTGAACTCCATATAAATAGAGCCATTCAGTATTTACTCCTATGAGTTTGGCTTCTTTCACTAAACACGTTTTTTAAATACTTCCATGTTGTTTTATATATGAGTAGTCCTCTCCTTTTTATTGTAACTAGAAATACATTGTATCAATATACCAAGGTTTGTTTACCCATTCTTTTGTTGGGGTGGGTTTAATACTGGTCCAAATTCTCTGATAGTCTCCCATGGTGAAGTGAGGTTTTTCTGTGACTGCCTGACAACAGGAACTGGAAGCTTCTACCTTGTTTCATGGGGACACTTCCTCTTGAAATACAGCCACCATACTGTAAGGAAGCCCATGCAGCACTGTGGAGAAGCCCACATGAGGAGATCTGGGCAGAAAGGAACTGTAGCCTCCATCAGTATTCAATTATCTTTTAAAAATTAATGTTTTCAGTTAGATGATTTCAAGTTTACTTTTTAAGTTTACATACCCCTCATAAAATCCACCATCTCTTAACTCGTTCAACCCATCTTTTTCTTTAAATTCGTTAGCATATATAACCGTTGTTTTAAAGTATTTGTCAGCAAATTTCAATGGGAGTCATTAGTAGGTCTGCTTTTACTGAATTTTCTTCTATTGGTTATGGGTCAATTTACCTGCCTCTTTACATATCCTATAAATATGCCAGTTGTGTTGTTTTAAAGAACAGTGGAGAATGAAATAATGATTTTTTTTTTCTTCCCTTTTTCCTCGAGGGAACAAGAATTTTCTTTTATCAGTCAATGCAGAGTCTATTCTTCTAGATTCTGCTTACTTCAAATTGGGTCAAGACTGGACCGCAGCTCCAGTGAGTTGGAGCTTATGTCTGATGTCTAATGTGATTTAGGAGATCTCACTTTGTACCTCCGCTCTGCCCCCAACTTTCTTCACCACTGTTGCTACAACTGAGGGACAAATAAATCCCTTTGATCTTCTCAAGACATGAACTTGGAGGAGTTTGATTTGTAGCTTAGTTTGTTATGATTCACTTACAGATTCAACTTTGGCAGGGCCCTGGGATTTGAGCACCATGAAATGGCTAAAATTTCTTCTGCCTTCTAGCCCTGCCTCCGTAACTATTTCTGCTACTTTGTCAGAAAAATTTCCAGGAATAGAGATGTGTTGGCCTGAACAACTATTTTTGCATTTGAGCAATTACAGGTTCCACTTTCTTTTGCTGGCCCACACAGTTGCCAAAGCCTGGCTGGTTTCTCCTCATCCTTCCCCCGTCCATCTACTATAAATTTACTCCCCCACATAGCCACAGTCAGATTGGGCATTTGCCCCTAAGTGTGGAAGTATCTGTGACTCTTTGCTTATCTCTCTCTGCAATTTAGCTCATTAAAGCGTCTTTGCATCCACTTTTATAGCTTTATAGAAAAGTGGTGGGGGGGTTCCTTCTTGTTACGTTGGGAAACAATGATCTTTTGCATCATTCTACATTCTAACCAGAAACAGAACTCCCCAGTAATTTTAAGGCATTTATTCTTTTCCAATTATGAACTTTGGCTGGGATCAGTTGTGTGATTTATAAGGTTTGTATTATATAAATCCTTTAAATATTAAGCAGAGAGTAGAAGGGTTTTGGATGTGCAGTTGGAATTTCTGAAGCATCAAATCTACCACTTATTAGTTTTGCAATTCTCTGCATGTTTTTCAAAAGGGGGAAAGTGATTGACAGTGAGATATGAACAGACCCAAGCAAAGGACACAAATCCCTTTACGTAAGTAAAGGATAAAAGACTTAACCACTTGGTGATGGCTATACCAAGTTGGAGACTTTGCAGTGTTCTTCCCTTTGGAGGGGCAGCTTCCATGGCCTTCAACACCTGGAACAGGGCTTCTCCACCAATGCCACAGCCTGCCTGTGGAGAGGAACTCCTCAGGCTGGTTCTTCAGGAAGTTCAGCCTGGATCCAAGGCCATTCTGCCCTATGGCCTTTATGCTCCTATGACTGTACAGAGGGACACCTGTCATTCTGCCTGTTATGCAGATTACCTAACGACAGGTAAAGACTTAAATGAACCCTGTCTGCTGTCCTGGGGATGTTATGTTCATCTTTTTTCACTTTTGTGCTAGCCTCCTAGGAATATATAGTGGGGTGTAACAAATCAAAGACCACTTCTACCATCCCTGGGATCTGATCATCTCACATAGAAATGGGCTTCAGGCCTTTCTTATGTCCTCCCTTAACGCATGTGCAAGACATTTAAACTCTCTCAGTATCTAATTGCATATATTAAATATGAGCAGTTCTTTGTAAAGCAATTATACCTCAAGGAAGCTGTTTTAAAAAACTCTTTCAGCATCAAGTTTCTTACCAAAAAAGGGGAGCTTAATAATAATAATACTTGACCCATTGCTAGTGGTGATAGGTGTAAACTTACTTTGAAAAATGTGGACAGCTCATCATATTGCGACATAAGGAGAGTTCATGGAGCTTTTGAATTTGGATGTGACACAATGATTGTATCACCCATTTGTAAACACTATTATGTAAACAAAGTTTTTACATAATTGTATTAATAGATTCAATTATGTATTTCAGGTTCTTAGATTTAAGGGGCAATTCCTCCCCATTCATGAGAAGACACTGAATATAAGGGTTGTAGAAGCAAATGCAAAGAGATAAAGGGAAGAAATTTGATCTGCTTCAGATTCAGTCAAAGTTTTTGGTATGGTAAGATAGTTTACTTTATGCTTTATGTACAGTAGTCCCCCACTCCCAAATCCACGAGGGATACATTCCAAAACCCCAGTGTATGCCTGAAACTATGGATGGTACCGAACCTATTTATACTATGTTTTTCCCTATGCATACATAACTATGATAGCATTTAATTTATAAATTATGCACAGCAGGAGATTAACAACAGTAACTAACAAAATAGAACAATGAAATAAAATAAGGGTTACTTGAACACAAGCACTGCGATACCGAGACAGTCGATCTGGTAACTGAGAGAGCTCCTACGTAACTAACAGGCAGGCAGCGAACACAGCGTGTATGATTCACATCCCAGGCAGGACTGAGCCGGATGGCGTGAAATTTCATCACCCTACTCAGAATGTCACACAATTTAAATCTTACGAATTGTTTATTTCTGGAATTTTCCACTGAATATTTTTCAGACCACCACTGACTGCAGGTAACTGAAACCGAGGAAAGTGACACCACGGATAAGAGGAAGGCTGCTGTTAACTGGAAACTATTGAAGGATTTTAAGAGAGGAGTTTCATTGTCTAGCTTTTTTCCTAAGACATAAATATTCTCATTTGTCCTGCTTCTGTGCCACACCTATTCTTTCTACATCTTGCAGGAAAAATATTTTAGAGCTAAATTAACTATATTTAAATGATATTTACTATTAACAAAAGTTTGATATTGCCATTTCTTGAGATTTGTACCTTTATCCATCTACTATAATACATCTGTAAAAGCCGCCATTTTGTAAAGTTGCATTGAAATGCATTTATTTTGCAATCTGCTTTGTAACAAGTAATGTTGTAATATAGGGAAAAGTGTACGGACACCCATTTACCATGCTAACTACCTGAGGAAGTAGTTCAGGTCCTCCAGCTTCTAATAAGTGAAACTCTGAAATGTATACTGAAATAGATTCAGGGTATTGAAGACAGTAATATCTACACGTTGTTTCACACACACAAATACATATTTCTGTAGATAGGCCATTGTTAGAAGTTGTCAACTTTTAGATTAGCCTCCTCTGGGAGGTTACAATCTATTAGAAAGTGGTGTATGATGTAACCAGGGTGGATCACAAGTGGATCCCAGGGGCTATTAAATTTTGCTGCAAATGAATCCCAGTATATCTTTGTTCTTTTGCATATATGTGTCAAAGAAAAAATTGCACAGGACAAAGTCAAACAGGCAGGGAAGACGTTATGCATGGCTATTGCAATATGAGAGAGGCCAAAAATAAAGTCTGAACTTAACTCCCCTGAAACAAAGGGTGGGAGAGCTGAGTTGTAGGGGTATCACAGGCCATCAGTGTTTCCCAGTTGGCCTCAGCCAAAGGAAAAGTAAATTTTCTCTTATCTTCATGATAAAAGGTAGTTTTACTACTTGGAGCAAAGTGAGTGAAAGTTAGGCTCCTACCCTCCCACAGAAAGGGAGATAGGTGTGCTATCTGCCTTGATGTTTACATTTCAAAGAGTTGGCTCCTAGATCCTTGAGGAAGACATTCCGGGGTTAAAAAAAACAGGCAAGAGGTTTTTAAGAGGACTTACATGTTAAAGAGGCAGAGAAAAAACATTTAATTCCAAGTTTTCTTAAGATAAACCTTTAAGAAAAGGGAAGTCAGAGCTAGAGTCAGGAAAAAGCCTGTATAATGTTTAATCAAGCTGAGGAGAAACCTTAGGGCCTCTTTCTTGGTCATAATCATGCTTGAAAGTTTTATGGAAACCGGGGGAGGAGCAGAACAAAAAAGAGAAAAGAAGTTTTATGTAAACCATATTGTGGTCACCTTTTATGTTAATTCAATAGTAAAGTGATCACAATAACAGCACCTAACACAACTTTGCAGTTTGCAAAGCATTTTCCTCTATGCCACTTCCTTCCATCTCTGCAGCCACCCAGCGCATAGTACAGATTGAGTGTCCCTTATCCGAAATTCATGGGACCAGAAGTGTTTCAGATTTCAGATTTTAATTTTAGCACAAATAAAGGAAAATGGGGACTTTTCGTTCAGTTGTAAGTTTTAATTTCATGAGCTACTTAACAGATTCCCAATAAAATTTCTCTGTAGCCAAAATCAAAGACAAAGATTTTCTTCGCCATGGTTTCAACTAACCTTAAAAACGATTTGGATGAAGGAGAGAAGGGCTTGTTTAAAGACTACTACCTAGAACCTTCTGAAATATTTGCACCAGCTTTCTAAGCATTCCTTGTTCACCAGCAATGTCAGGCCAAGGTCATTCCCTATGCAAAGCTGTCATGGCCTGCACAGCTCTCTTCCTTTTCAGTGCTGAGCGTGTTCTCACTTGAAATTTTCTACCATTCTTTAATACCTCTTCCTCATCATTTCTTCTTTTCAAAAATTTATTGCAGTTTTGATTTCCTGCCATGATAATGAGTTATCTTTTATAACTGTGCAGATGAGTGCTTTCATGTGGGAGAAGCTCTACACCATTCCTGTCAGCCTCTAGATAACAAGCTTAGAAGCCATATTCATCGAGTTTCTTAGCTATGTCAATAGTTCAGGACACCCTGTCATCTATTTTACAGGATCTGATGGTGTTTTCAATTCCTACAATACAGGTTTGGAATATTATTGAGGTAAACAGCTCAGCAAGTTTTACAACTGGGCACAGAAGAGGATGGCATCTGTAATTACAAAGGTTGGTTGAGAGGGCAGATGGGGCAGGTTCAGTATATACAGTGTTGTACCTTGGTAGCTCAATGACAAAAAATTTGGAGCTGAAAGGTATCCTCTAGTGACCCTAATCACAGTGGTTCTCAACTGGGGGTGACTTTTTTTTTTAGCCATGGTAATGGTAAATGGTAAACATAAATGGTAAATGTCTCCAAGGATATCTGGCAATGACTTCAGACATTCTGGGTTGTCACAACCAGAGGGGATATATTACTGGCATCTAGTGGGTAGAGGCCAGGGATGTTGCAAAACATCCTCCTACGCACAGGAAAACCCACCACGACAGAGAATTATCCAGTCTAAAATGTCAATAGTGTCAAGGCTGAGAAACCCCAAAGATGAGTTATATTTTAACACTACTATTTTGTTGCAATATTATAAGTAGTACTCTTCATAGTACTTTTTAATATCAGATATTTTTCTTGTTTAGTTTTCCTTGTATGTTTCCCCACCTTGCCTGTCTTGGCCACTTTCATTTCTCCATCATACTGAACAGTATGCTCATTAAGAATCTTTTTAATGTTATTAGTTCTACTGTAAGGGCAAAAACCGGAGTCACGTTGCCAAAGGAAACACCGAGAGGTACACGAGGATGCAGAGAGATCAGGTTTATTAACGCCGGCGGGCTCAGAGGGGATTTTCTGCCAAAATCTGAGCACCCCCGGTCAGGGGGACTTGTCTTTTATACTTCAAGAGCAAGGAAGTGGTACAGAGCGGCTTATACCAGGAAGTGCACACATACGGAAGTTGCTATAATTTACAAGGTAGCTGCTGCAAGGGGAGCTGTTTAAGGGAGCATGAGCTGCAGGCGTTATTCAATTTCAGTTTCTTTCTTCATAACATCAGTTTCACAAACATTCCTGCGGGTGTGGGGACAAGCAGTCTTACAGAAGCAGATTAAGCAATTAACATACATAGGGCTATAGCTTGTCCGTTTCAGGGTAAAAGGTTTTTAGTGAATTTCTATTTTTCCCTCACACTACTGCTGTTGCTCCTTTAATTTACTTTTTTAAATTTCAGAATATTACAGGGGTATAAATGCTTTGGTCACATAAATTGCCTTTGCAACACCCGAGTCAAAGCTACAAGAGTGCCCATCCCCCAGACAGTGCATGCCACACCCATCAGGTGTGAATTTACCCATCCCTTCCTCCCTCCTCCCACCAGCCTGATCCCTGATGAATGTTACTTCCATATGTGGACATAAGTGTTGATCGATTACTACCAATTTAATGGTGAATACATGTGGTGTTTGTTTTTCCATTCTTGTGATACTGCACTTAGAAGAATGGGCTCCAGCTCCATCCAGGATAATACAATAAGTATTAGTTCACCATTTTTTATGGCTGAGTAGTACTCCATGGTATACATATACCACATTTTATTAATCCACTCATGTACTGATGGGCACTTAGACTGATTCCACATCTTTGCAATTGTGAATTGTGCTGCTATAAACAAATGTCTTTTTTATAGAATGTCTTTTTTTCCTTTGGGTAGACACCTAGTAGTGGGATTGCTGGATCAAATGGTAGGTTTACTTTTAGTTCTTTGAGGAATCTCCATACTACTTTCCATAGAGGTTGTACTAGTTTGCAGTCCCACCAGCAGTGTATGAGTGTTCCTATCTCTCAGCATCCATGCCAACATTTGTTGTTTTGGGACTTTTTGATAAAAGCCATTCTTACTCGAGTTAAGTGATATTTCATTGTGGTTTTGATTTGCATTTCTCTGATGATTAGAGATGTTGAGCATTTTTTCATGTGTTTGTTGGCCATTAGTCTATCTTCTTTAGAAAAGTTTCTGTTCATGTCCTTTGCCCACTTTTTAATGGGGTTGTTTGATTTTTTCTTGATTTGTCTGAGTTCTTTATAGATTCTCATTATCACCCCTTTATCAGATGTATTGCATGCAAATGTTTTCTCCCATACTGTAGGTTGTCTATTCACTCTAACGATTGTTTCCTTGGCTGTGCAGATGCTTTTTAATTTGATCAGGTCCCATTTATTTATTTTTGTTGTTGCTGCGATTGCTTTTGGGGTCTTCTTCATAAATTCTTTGCCTAGGCCGATGTCTATAAGAGTTTTTTCCAACATTTTCTTCTAGAATTCTTATAGTTTCATGCCTTAGGTTTAAGTCTGTTATCCACCATGAGTTGATTTTTGTGAGAGGTGATAGGTGCGCATCCTGTTTCACTCTTCTACATGTGCCTATCCAATTTTCCCAGCACCATTTATTAAATAGGGATTGTTTTTCCCAGTGTATGTTTTTGTCTGCTTTGTCAAAGATCAGATGGCAATATGAGGATGGTTTTATATCTGGGTTCTCTGTTCTGATCCACTGGTCTAAGTCTCTGTTCTTGTGCCAGTACCATGCTGTTTTGGTTAATAGCCTTGTAGTATAGCTTGAAGTCTGGCAAATTGATGCCTCCCAATTTTTTCATTTTGCTTAAGGTTGCTTTGGCTATACAGGGTCCTCTCTGGTTCCACACGAAGCGTAGAATTATTTTTTCTAGATCTGCAAAAAATGATGTTGGTATTTTAATAGGGATTGCACTGAATCTGTAGATCACTTTGGGTAGTATAGACATTTTAACGATGTTCATTCTGCCAATCCATGAGCATGGTATGGTTTTGTTTGTCTGTTTTGGGTTTTTTTGAGAAAGGGTCTCACTTTGTCCACCAGGCTGGAGAGCAGTGGCACTATCATGGCTCACTGCAGCCTCAAACTCCCGGGCTCAAGTGATCCTCCTGCCTCAGCCTCCCCAGTAACTGGGATTACAGGCGCGTGCCACCACGCCCAGCTAAGTTTTTTATTTTTTTTAGAGACGGGGTCTCGCTGTGTTGCCCAGGCTGGTCTCAAACTCCTGACCTCTAGCAATCCTCCCACCTCGGCCTCCCAAAGTGCTGAGCTTACAGGTGTGAATCACCATGCCTAGTCTTGTTTCTTTTAAATAGAAGAGAAAACTGAGACCAAAACTGGGCCAAAAGATTATGGTACAATGTGGTAGCAGTTACCACCAAGATCTTAGGGTCTTAATATACAAGTCAGTGGCCCATCCTGCTGGTGTTTTGAATCAATTTAAGCAGGGCAATTTAGAACATTAGTTTGTTTTTAAATATCCAAGTGAGCCAGGCATCTTCTCTTCTGTATTCCTCATATTTCAAGATACCATCATATTTCTTAGCAATATTTTCCTGATAGCATTAAATTGAGTACCTGGTACAAAAGAACTACACTCAATTCTCCCGTTTGTTTCTCTGGAACATATCACATCTTTTGGTGGTAGAAAAAATTTATAACTTCAGGAAAATTAAGAATCCATAACAACCATAGAGTATGTAAATATTTATCCTCATAGACTCTAGATAAATTGCTCTAAGAAATTTGTAGAAATTGTTCATGTATATCTTCATTCTTTTTGTCTTTTTCACTTTAATTAGGCATCATCTTTGCTAATGAACCTCAGTTTGGCCTTGAATTTTGGTGACTCATACTTCACAGTGAATTTTTCCCGGAATCTCACTAATGTCTATCTTGATTAAGATTCTTAGAAAAGATTTTTTTTTCTTCCAATGTGATGTAAATAATTAGAAGGGATTAGTAACTAGAAATGTGCTATCTCTTTGTGAATCAGCTAGTAAGGTACAGTTTAACATCTTCACTGTAGAATCAGCCAGTAAGATACAACCTAACACTTCCTAAAAACTGAGCAGAAGCTCTATGGGATCCAACCACCATTTTGGATAAAACCTTTCTGTTTTAGTTGATACACATATTTTATATTACATTTGCCTAATGTTTTGTGACTTATATAAAGCATTTTCATTCTTAATCTTTATAACACCCTTTTCAGGTACATAGGGAAATACATTCCTAATCCAGCATGCTTTCTTCTGTATCATACAAATTTATCTCTGAATAGCCCCAACCAGACTGTAAGCTTTTGTAAGCCTGGAAGCACATATTATACTTCTTTGTATCACATCAGTGCCCTTAATATGAAAAGGTAAATTTGTTTTTGTTGATTTATCCATTGTAAAAATTTAAGAGAGGGGAACTCAAAATACCTAGGCAGCACCCCAGTTTTGGCAAACTCTTTTAGGATTAAGCAAATTCTAAATTTTAAGGACTCCAACCAATCAGTTTCCAATGTATGTTTAAAGGTGTGAAATCCAGAGAGTTGTTATGGAATATAAGTCTCTCCATGCGTGGTTAAAATGTGGCTTTATTTCAATTCCAGAAATCCAGTCTTTTCCTTGTAGTGTTGAAGATAAAATTACAGAAAAATCACCTTGTTGTTTATAAAGAAAAGCAAGAACTGGCTGCCATCTAGGCTCTCCAAGAATTGCTTTATTATGTCTTTTTTAAATTTTATTAGAATGTATAAATGTATGAAGAGACAATCTGGAAACAAGCAAAGATCCAATGCTGTTATTTTTTCCATTATCATCTAGTGTTTTTGAATAGATAAAAATTTTTGACCACTTAAAATATTTCACCACATTTGAGAGGCAGCACAGTATCAAAGGAGTAAAATATTGGGGTAAAATGACATGAATCTGAGTCCTATTTAGGATATTAAGCATTTGTCTCAGTCTCAATGATAATTATACCTCTTCACATGATATTTATAAAAAACGAGATAATCTATACGATTGTACTTTATCAGTTGAAAAGCATTAAAAAATGTTAACTATTATTACTTGGAAATTTGGGAGAATGGTAAAAAATGCTTTTCATAGATTCTTCCAGTTACTACATTGCTGCATAACAAATTACTCCAGAACTTAGTCCTGTAAAACCACCACCATTTTATTTGCCTCCACTTTTGTGATTCAGGGATTTGGACATGGCCAGAATAGGCAGCTCTTGTTTGGAATCTCTTACACAGTTGCAATCAGATGTTGGCTGTGGCTGTAGTCACCTAAAAGCTTGACTGGGTGGGATGTCCAAGATGGCTTACTCACATGGCTGGAAGCTAAGCAGGTGGTTAAGCTAGGACTGTAGCTAGAGATATGGGTAAGAGCTTCTTAGCTCACCTTCTCCAGGATGGTGGTCTCAGGGTAGTCATTTATTAGATGAAGGCTGAATTCCCCTAGAGTGAGCATCCCAAGAGAACCAAATGGAAACTGCATCATCTTTCCATACCTAGCCTTGGAAGTCACTCAACATCACTTCCCCTGCATCCTATTGGTTACAAACAAGTCACTAATATCTAAGAGGTGAGAGGAGAGATCCCCCTCTCTCGATGGGAGGAGTGTCAATGATATTGTAGACACATTTTTAACTACCTCTTGTCATTAGAAAAGTCATGGCAGAGAGAGAAATAAAAGAGGTATGTTTTGGAAAATGAATTAGACCATATATTTACAAACTATTTTAGGAGTATTTTTCTGTTTTTAATTATATTCTGTACCAACATCCGTATTTTGGCAGGTTGGTGATAGTGGGGGGTTCCCAATTTTTACAGAGATCCGTCTGACTCTTTCTGAAAATTCTCTATGTTCTGTTTTTTGAGGGACCTTTCCCTTAATATCTCTTTTTTCCACTTAAAAGGATGCACAATATCTTCCTGAAGACTTACATTTCATTAATTTATTTGAACTTTGATGGCTTTCCCTTCTCAAGAATTCTCTAATCAATAGGCAAATATTCCTAACCTTTTAACAGTTTAATAACCTTATGACTTGATTCTATTATTAGCATGTATCCCTTTCAGAGGCCAATTATCCCAGTGGATGATTAGACGTTATCTCAGGCAGCCTAGGTGGAGATTTTCCCAGCCTTCTTTGTGGCAGTCCCCCAGGTACCTCACAATCACATCTTCTCTGTCTGGCACTCCCATAAGCTGACTTCCAGGTGCAGCTTACTCTTCCAGAGAAGGATTAGCTTATTTGCATCCATATGTGCTTTCTCATGTAGAAGGACTGGCAGGGAAAATTGCTGGTGATACAATTTTCTGTCCCCAGGTGAAGCCAAACCTCTCACTGTGAAGTCCAGTGGGCATATTTTGAGTAGACTGCCTGCCAAACAGTTGTGCTGTTGCACTGTTCCCAGGAAAAAACAAAACAAAACACGTATTTTCTGTAAGAGCCTCAAATTTTCCAGAACTGAGTTAAGGAAGTTGATGGAAGTGATGGTCCTTAGAAGGTATAATGTCAGTATGTGTATTTCACAGAGAACCCAGGAGAATACAGCTAGCATGTCTCCTGGTGACATGAGATCTGGGAGTAATATTTTTGTTGTGGTTGTTGTTTTAAATCCAGCTCCTTTAGTCAGCCCCATTATTAGAGCTTTCCTGACTCTTGAGAGCCCCTTCCCCTGGGATAAATGCTAGTAGGTTCTCATGGCATCTTAGAAACCACATGTCTACTACCATGAACTGGCTGGGAAAATTTCCACAATGTCTGGCAAGGAGGGAAAGATTCTAGGACGCTGATGCTCAGGAAACAATGTATAGTGTTGGTTACCTTATACTGATTACCAAAAATGATCATAATGACTACTCTCCAACATTACTTACTAACCATGGTGAAAAATCAGTTATTGTGTGGTACAATGCACACTATCTGGGGGATGGGCACACTTATAACTGTGACTCAAACTGTACAAAAGCAAATTATGTAACCAAAACGTTTGTACCCCTGTAATATTCTGAAATTTTTTTAAAAAATCAGTTATTGTGGCAGAAAGGGTTTGGACATTAAGGCCGTATCTGGTTTGATTTCAAATCTTTCTCCCTCGTGGCTATAAAATCTAGGACAAGTCATGTCACATCTCTAAGCCTTGGTGCCCTCAACTATAATGGAGATGACATTAAGTGATTTGCAGGGTCATTGTCAACATGATGTGAAGCACAGTGCTCCAGGGTCAAATGAATGCTGGTCACTCAACCAATCATATGATCACATGACTCCAGATTACATCAGAGGATGAAGTATGATTGGAAATGACCATTATTATCTGACTTAACAGAAATGTTAATTTTAAATTATTACTCTAGTTGTATGAGTTAAATAAAATTTACTATTTCACATTTTAAACATCAAAGCAGTCCATCTGAGAATAATTTTTATTCCTTATTGGATTAGCCAAAATTTAGTTAGGAGAATGGAAATCACCCTAGGTATTCCAAGCTGGACAGGAATTAATACGGGGAATTCGAGGCTTTCAAAATGAACGAAAAGGCCAAGGGAAAAAATCTCTCTAGTAAGTTCAGAGATTTTTAAAGCACTTTTGCCAATAAATCCATTTGCCTGCCTCCCTGAAGTTGGTGGTATGTGGGAGGACGTTCTGAAAAGCTTGGCAAATTGTCACGTCTGCTATTTGCTGAAACCCTCACTCTGCCCACCATTGCAGCATGAGAATTTCTGGCTCTGTTTCTTTTCCACCTTCCAGATCTCTGTGGAATGCCCCTCACTTTGGTTCAAGGAACAAAAAAATTGGTAAGCATTCTTTGGAAAATGTTGGTATGTGAATTTGTATCTGTTCAAAAATAATAACTTTGCAGATTTTTTTAATTTGCAAACATTTAAGGGGTACAAGTGTATTTTGTTACATGGATGAATTGGATCATGCTGAAGTCAGGGTGTACCCAACACCAGAATAGTGTATGTCGTACCCAATAGGTAGATTTTTATCTCTCCTTAGTTTTCAATGTCCACTACATTGCTTTATGACCATAAACTGTGCAGACTCGAACATGCTGTATTACAGATATTTTTGCTAAGAAGTACAGTCCTCCCTTTGCCCCATGAGGTTCTGCTTTTAGAAGAATTCAACAGGGAAACAAAGACTGAATTTTTTTTAATATAGGTGGACACATGGATTTTTGATTACACACTCTTCAAATTACAGGTTTATAGCTGTCAGTGAGCTGCTACCAAAAGCTTTGCTCTGAGTGGAGTGGCTGAGGAAGCACAGTGTTCTCGCAAAGCACAGTGTCCTGCCTCTTCTAAGGGATGCATTCTCTGGATCTATAGTTTCTGGGCTGTAGTTTTACCGGAAAATTGTTAGATATTCAGCTTCGAGGTAAAACCTCAATCCAGCAGGCATATGAGACCAATATGCTGCCATTTAATTTATAAGACAGTGAGAACAATCCATTTAAAAAAATCTACCACTCTAGGTCATTTTCCACTTAGGAAGCACTCTCTGTATATGGGGAACCAAGAAGGCACGGCACAGAATCCATAGACATTCTCTTTCCAACTCTGATGAATACGATTTTCTTATGTAACTTGCGCTATGCTTTGGGGTTAGAAAGATGAATTCTTCTTAAGGATAGAAACTTTTTGTGGAAAATTCCGTACACATGCTAGACAAAGCCCCCTCTTGTTTAAGCAGTCCAGGGTGTTTATTAAGGCAATCCACTGTGCTCCTCCTTGTGTCTGCTCACTTAAACATAATGTTTACGCCATTAGGTTCTCCTTGATCCTCTAAGGAGACTGTCCCTTTTTCTATTTCCTTATTTTCTTTTTGTAACTTCATATCCATAATGAATTAACTATATCCTTGGATTGTCCTTGAAAAGCCAAAAAAAAAAAATAAGGAAACAGGCACTGGGAAACTGTAGTCTGGTATAATTTGGCTGCAAGTAGGTATTATAAATGAAATTTTGAACCACTGGAAAGATGTGGAACCTTTCAGATATCTGTCTTTGTTTTAAGACATCAGGACCAGTCTTTAAAGCCCTATTAATCAGTACTTCTTTCCGTCCCAGCCCTGACTGCTGACCCTGAGCTGGCAGTGGAAGTTAAGTCCTTATGTGAAAGTGATTTACTATTACTTCTCCATGGATAAAGGTACAGAATCATGGATAAAGACAAAGAAATGGAAATCGAAGGCTTCCACAAAGCAGAAATTAAATTTGTTAAAATTATTAGTGGTAGATAATATTGTATGTGTATCTATTTCCAGTCCTATATAAAATAGAGGCAACTGGAGCTGAGGGGTAGATGTATATGCATATGTATCTTTTATATATTATCTATATATTTTTATATAAAATTGTCCATAGACTCACATTACTAAATAAAATAAATTTGAAACAATACTATTACTCTTACACTTTTGCTTTCCTTTGAGATTTTGGGGGGCATTTACCACATTTTTAATGTAATATATATTTTTAATGTGACAGGTTCAGATTTAGGGCTCATGAGAACTCCATATGGTCACATTTATCAAGGGGTATCCACCGGCCTTCAGTGTTCATGAAAGAAATGAACCAAAGCATCGGCTAATGGGGCAGCTGTGATACACACAAGGTGTTTGTCATGCTAGCAAGAGTGATGCGGGTAAGAAACAGGAAAAAGGAACAAGCAGGCTTTACTCTCTCCCTGCTCTTGCTTGCAAAGCACTGTATTCTCACCTTCATTCAACTTTCCTAAACTTGTGTACATGTTTACATTTCCTTCTAGATTATAATATCCTTGAGGGCAGACTTAATTCGTCTTTTTTTTCCTCCAAGCACTTAGCAGTGCTCCTTGTACACATTTCAGCCAATAACTTAGGAGCAGAAGGTGACTTTATTATTTGCCATACTTAAGCTAAACGATGTCTATGCTTTGTAAACCATCATTGTTAGAGCAAAAAATCCAGGGACTTTTAGGTTACTATGAAACTCTCAGAAACCTTGTGTAGTGGGTCGAATGGTGGCCCTGCAAAAAGTTTCATATCCTAATTCCCAGAGCCTTGTGAATATGAAAGGAATATTTGGGAAAGGGTCCTTAAGTGAAGGATCATTAAAGAGATTATCTGGGTGGCCCTAAATCAGATGATGTTTCCTTATAAGAGATGCAATAGGCAGATTTGACAGAGAGAAGAGGAGGAGGCGACATAACCATGGAGACAGAGGTTGGAGCGATACAGCCATAAGCCAAAGTCCACCAAGGACTGTCAGCGGCCAGCAGCAGCTAGAAGACAGTATGGACTAGATTCTGCCCTGGAGCCCCCGGAGGGAGTGCAGCCCTGCTGGTACCTTGATTTTGGATGCCTGGACTCTAGAACTGTACAAGAACAAACTTCTCTTAAGTCACCAAGTCTGTGGTATTTGTTATGGCAGTCCTAGGAAACTAATACATCTTAGTTCTGGAGAAGTCCCCCTAGAGACCACCCACCCTGTATCTGGAGAATTGGAGGGGTGAAACAGAGCTGTGGGCTTCCTTGTGTTTCTTTCTCAAACTCTTCTTCACCAACATCATGCTACAGGACCACTCCTCAGCACAGATCCTGGGGGCAAGGGAAATGTATCCTCATTGAAACCAGGACGTTAGCTGCTGCACCATCCACAGAACAGCTCAGCCTGGGAGTTGAGGGTCAGGGAGGGGAGCTACTGTCTCTCACAATCTCCCACCTTTTGAACTATCTGCTAGAACCCTGCATTGACTGTCTTTTGAAATTTTATCCCTATGGTGAGACAAGGTACTCTTCCACAACAGAGACTGTTGCAAGATAACATCTGAACAAATTTATGACAGTGCAATGGAGGAGGAAATTATAGTGATGGGAATATTTGTATGTAGACAGATGCTTCTTGGAGGAAGTAAGCCTTGAGCTGGACTGTGAAGAAAAAATAGAGGATTTGAATAAGTGGCAAGTGGAAAGGAATATATTTTAAGTGACAGCAGAGGGAAGAACAGGCAGGAGGGATGGAAACTAGTATTGCTTGAAGGGAAGATCAAGAGAACCATGCTGAATGCCAATTAGGGTGTTCAGTTGCCACCCGAGGAATTTGGATTTATTGATTCTAGAGAGCTATTGTGGTTTGGTGAGCAAAATAATGAGGCCATAATCCTTTAAGGAGTTACCACCCGTGGGGTGGATGATGTTGCGGATCCCCTACCACATCCGAGTCCCCCACCTCCTGACTTCTTTAGGCAAGGATGAGGGCCCCTCAGCCCCATGAACCCTGTGCATAAGTCTATCCCTGCTTTGCAGTTTCTCTCTATGTAATTTGGAGCCTCCTAGATCCAAAAGGCCCCCAAGAAGAATGTGTTTCAAGCACTTAGCACAGGGCCTTCCTTCCAGTAGGCACTCAGCTGAATTTCAGGAGTGACTCCTATAGAACATCAAAGACCTGCACTCCGGCCCTACCAGCTGTTGTCTCTTCATAGCCAGGAGCTGTGTACAAAAAGGTATTTTAATAATTTTCACACTTGGGCAAGCCGTGACCGTGGTGTCTAACTAACTCACACGGCTCTCATCAGGGGATGCATACCTTCTTTGAGTCAATGTAAAGTTCAGAGGAAATGTGTGGATAAAAAGCAGGGAACTGCCCATGTTTGGTGAGGAATTGACTATATTTTCTGACTCGGAAGTTGCTGAGCATGTGTTTTCGTCTACTTTCTTCTGGTTGTGTAACAGACTAGGGTGAGAGAAAGAAGGAACCTTCCTTGGACCAAAGATTTACAAGAGGGGTGGGTAGGAAACATTCTAATTGCTGTGGTCTCTGGGAGACATGAATGGGGCGTCCTTCGTACAGGTGAATGGGTGGGAGTGGAGGAGGCGAGGGAAGCAGGGCATGACCTAACAGTCACTCCATGTGCAATCTTTGCCTTGGACGTAGGCGAATGGAGAAGGCGTTTGTTATGATGGACACAAAAAACAACATAATTCCTGCCTTTAAGGTAGGTAGTAGATAAGAAGCAGGAAATGCATTTAAGTATCTACGCCCTAAGTTGTATTTCCTTGCTTTTATGTACCTTCGCAGTTTGCAGGTACCGTCTCCACAGCCTAGGGTGCTAGCTTTATTTTTTCCTCTCTAACCATGGTTACCTCTTCATTCTTATTAATAATTCAGATGCATTGCCTAAAAACAGGTTCCCAAATACCTGGACATACTCAATCCTTTAGACAAACAGAGAATAGTTGAAAGCTGAGAAAATCTGATGCCAGCAATTCCACATTTCACCCCTGTCACTGTCCATGCTGGGTGTTGATATCTGAGCCTCCATGCCTTCCCAGTTGGAAACTTCAGGGCATATATTAATAAATATTTATTTCAGATCTGGGCTTAACCCATCCCCATGCAGAATGATTCAAAGAGCAATCTGTCTGAAGACATGAGAATTGTGTCTTATTCTCAAATATCTTGTCCTCATAATAATCCTGTATCCTCTTCTCATTGGAGACAATGCAGGATTGATTCTCAATGTGACAGAAATGGCTGTACACTTTTCTGCCCATTGCCTTTGTCTTGTCTTGGAACTGGAATTAGAAGACCATTAGTTTACAGTGTTTATCTGCCTTTTAAAGGATAAGCAGGTTTTATTTATATACCTCATAGAGTCACACATGCAAAGTAGTTCAGCAAACTAGAAATACCTGTGTAATATAGTTAGTAAAGTGCATTAGTTAGGGTTCTCCAGAAAAACAGGATCAATAGGCTATATATAGATCTATAAAAAGAGATTTATTATGAAGGAATGGGCTCACATGATTATAGAGGCTGAGAAGTCCCACAGTCTGCCATCTGCAAGCCGGAGACCCTGAGAGCCAAAAGTATAATTCCGGCTCAAGCTCTAAGGCTTGAGAACCAGGAGTATTGATGTCTGAAGGCAGGAGAAGATGGCTATCTCAACTCAAGAAGAGAGAGCAAATTTGCCTTTCCTCTGCCTTTTTGTTCTATTCAGGCCCTCAACAGGTTGGTGTCCACCTGCATTGGTGAGGGTGATCTTCTTTACTCAGTGTACAAAGTCAAATGCTACTCTCTTCCAGAAGCACCCACATACACTCACCCAGAAATAATGTTTTCCCTGTTATACGGACATCCTAGAGCCCAGTCAAGTTGACACATAAAACTAACCATCACATAAGGAATATTTTGAATCTCATAAAGTGCTTTTATTCATTGCAAAAGCCAATTAGGAGTGTATATACATGAGTATTCAGGAAGTGATGGTGTAACAAGATATTATGTTTGTTAAACTCTCCTGGAGTATAGTCATAGGCACTTCAACATTTACACCTCTCTATGTTTGCTATTTATATGAAATGTATGGTACAATTATCTACTAAAATGTACTTTCACTTTGTGTTGGAAAATCAAACATTTTCTAGCACCATCAGTAAACTTTCTTATAAGCTTTTTAAAGAAAGAAATAAAAATAAATCTTGACGTATCCACAAGAATGTCCAAAATAAAAAATACTGACAATATTTAGCATTGGTGAGGATGTAGAGCAACTATGCTATAGTTTGAATGTTTCTGTCCTCTCCAAAGTTCATGTGTTGAAACTTAACAGCCATTGTGATAGCATTAATAGGCAAGGCTTTTAAGAGATGATTTTAGGTCACAAGGGCTCCTCCGCTGTGAATGGGATTAGGTGCCCTTACAAAAGGATTTGATGGAGGGAGTCCATTTCTTTTGTGCCCTGCCCGGATTCACCATCTGCCATGTGAAGACACAGCGTTCTTCCCCTCTAGAGGACACAGCATTCAAGTGAACAGCCCTCACCATACACTGAACCTGCTGGTGCCTTAATCTTGAACTTCCCAGCCTCCAGAACTGTGAGAAAATAAATTTCTGTTCTTGATAAATTACCCAGCCTCAGGGATTCTGTTACAGCAGCACAAAACAGACTAAGACAAACTGGAATTCTCACAAACTGTGGATGGGAGTATAAATTAGTTAAACCATTCTGGTAAACTGTTTGGCAGTTATCTACTAAGCTAAACATATGCATAACCTTTAGCCCAGCAATTGCATTGTTAGGTATATAACCAACTGAAATGTCTATGCATATTCACCAAAAGACAGCTATTAGAATGCTTGTAGCAGCAATATTTATAATATCCCCAAACAAGAAACCACCCAGATATCTGTCAATAATTGAATAAATAAGTAAATAAATATTCATAAAGTGGAATAGCCTACAATAATAAAAATGAATAAACTATTGTAGGCAACAGAAAAAATAAATCTACCAAATGTAGCATTGAGTAAAAGAAGCCATGTAAAAATATACATTAAATAAAATTTTAAAAACCAGACAAACTAATTTATGATTTTAGAAGTCAGGAAAGTGCTTAACTTGTTGATGGGAACTAGGAGCGGGCAGCTAGTGACCAGGAGAAGGAGGTGCTGGTAACGTTCTAGAGATCTTGATCTGAGTCATGGTTACATGGAGGTATAGGGTGTTCACGTGTAAAAATTTATCAACCAACATATTTTTTGTTTTGTCTTTTATTTTTTAATTTTTTCTCGCTTTATTTTTTTGTCAGTCTACACATTTGTTGACTTTGTATATTATTATACTTCAGTAGACCATTTTTCTTAATAAAAGTGAAAATGAGCCTAATGCTATGCCCATCCTCCTGGTGTTATTGACCTCAAAATAACTGGATAAAATAGTTTACATTTCCTGTACTTGGATTAAACTACTTTTAGTAATTGGACGATAAAAAATATTTATTTTTTTTCTTCTATTTCATTTCAGAATATTATGGGGGTACAACACTTTGGTTATTTATATTGCCCATGCACTGCCCATGTCAGAGCTACACTCATGGACATCCCCCAAACTGCATGCCCCACACCCATTCAGTGAGAGTTTTCCCATCCCCTCCACCCTCCTCCCGCCTGCCTGCCCCTGAGAAAAAATATTTAAAAGAAATTAGAGAGCAAAAAAAAAACAAGATCATTTAATTAAATTATCTCTTAATCAGAGTAATTACTTAAAAATATTCCCAGATCCAGAGCAAGATCTTTTCATGCTAAGATGAAAAGTGTTAATGTCTACAAAAAAAATTCCAAAGTGTTTAAGAATAAGTTAAAACAACACAGTTTGACAAGTTTTGGAGAAATGAATAACATGCTTTCACAAAAGACAGAAAAATGAATAATTCAGAGTAATCTTGTTAAGACAACAGACAATACATACCTAGTTCATAATGACAACTTGATTTATACTGTATATAATACTGACCAACGACATAAATACTTGCTATAGAAAATAAAGTGCATCAAATCGAAGTGAATGAGATATCAACTTTGTTTTAAATTAATCCTAAGAATCTGAGAAAAGGATAATTAGCAATAAGACTTGAAGATATGGGAGAAGGCTGACAAAATCAAAATAAGCAAGCAATAAAATAGATGACAGTAGAACATTTCCCAAAACGATAACTTGCATGTATTGCTTTCTGGAGAGACAAAGCAAAACAAAACCCCAAACACCTTTATATAATATAAATTCAAATTTTTAAATATTACAATTTGAGCGCAAGTTTATAAACATTTATAAAATGTGGCTTAATAAATGTTATTTAAAACCAAGTAATTGCTGAAAGAATTATGCAGAAATTTTTTAAAAAGAACCCTCGAGAATTCCCGTGAGACCTCTCAGAAATACAGTAGTCCTCCACTATCTTCTAGGGACACGTCCCAAGACCCCCAGCGGATGCCTGAAACCCTCGATAGTACTGAACCCTATATACTTTGTTTTTTCCTATACATACATATCCACGATAAAGTTTAATTTATAAATTAGGCACAGTAAGAGAATAACAATAACTAATAATAAAATAGAACAATTATATTAATAATAATAATATATTGTAATGAAAGTTATATGACTGTGGTCTCTCTCTCTCTCTCATATCTTATTGTACTATACTCACCCTTCTTCTTGTCATCTGCCAGTTTGATAACCTTATAACCCAGCCGGCTACTAAGTGACTGACAGGTGGGTAGCATATGCAACGTGGAGACCCTGGACAAAGAGCAGGACAGAGCAGGATGGCACAAGATTTCATCACACTACTCAGAACAGTGCCCAACTGAAAACTTACTAATTGTTTCTTTCTGGAATTTTCCATTTAATGTTTGCAGACCACAGTTGATTGCAAGTAACTGAAACTGCAGAAAGCTAAACTGTGGATAAGGGGGGACTACTGTAACTTCAAAGTCTGATCTTTTTCTCTTTTTCAAACCACAGCAGATATCCTTAAAACTCTAATAACATTATGAAAACAACACAACGATCCAGGCAGATCCCGTTTCTTTCTACTCCAAGATTTAGAGCCAGCTACTTTTGAAGGGGCATGGATTTCTTTCACTGAAGCATAATAAAAGGGTCTATGACCATGAGAGTGTCTCATTTGAAAAGTGTTTGGGATGAGGGTGACAACAGGTATCTTGACCCTTTTAAAATCATGGGATCAGGTTTATGTTCTCACTTTCATCCCAACCATAGTAACTCTATTCTTACCTGTTCTATTATCAGTTTTAAAAATCAATCTCTTTCCCTGTTTCAGAGACCTTTCCTTTTCTAGTCCCATCCTAGAAACAATGATGGACTGTGCCATATGTTGTCATACAAAACATGCATTTAAAACATGTTGGCCAAAGTGGTAGGAACTATAATTTCTGATTTTTTTATATATATAATTGCCATATGTTTTCCTTTTTGTCCTTCAACTCAAGATGGATGGCTTTTGCACCAGGTTTGAATGGTTCTCCTTGTCTGCATTACTTGAGCATAGCATCAAAATGTTAAAAATACATTTTATTCTTATCTCAAAGGAAACAATGAGAATTTAAGGGTATACATCACTATTACAGTATTGTAAATAGAGTCTGCATATACTTAGTGCTCATGATAAAAGGAAAAATAAAGCCAAATTTGAAAATCCTGATAAGATCAGTAAGGACATTTATTTTATTAAAATACAGTTATATTAAGAAATATATACATAGAAAATGCACATTACCAAAATCTCTGTACTTATCTCTGCACATTTAAAAATATTTGGTATGATTAATTTGCTTTGTAGAAATAAAACATAATCAAATGGTAGAATTAGACATGGCTCAGTCTACATCATGGAGATGCAGCATGAAAAAGAGGCAGAAATTGCCCTGGCAGGCTTGGGACCCAAAAAGAAGGAAGGAGATGGTTTAGAGTTTAGACTCCATATGGCTATAGTCATATGGGGAAGGCCTCGACTCCTGGAGAAAGAAAATGTATTCAGGCAGAGAAACTTTGTATGTCTTAGACTTGATGCCAGCATGCTGTTTTTCTCACAGGTGAGGTTTTAACCACAATAAATACGCCAGGATATACTAAAGTGCATTGTCTCCCCAGTTCCTATTGGCCAGCACTGCTGCATGGGGGGTAAAGATGAGCCCTGAGGAGGGTGCAGCTCACTCTTCAAGAAGCTTTCCTATGTCAGCATGGGCTGCTATGTGTTGTGGAAGCAGCTGCACAAAACTCCCTGCCCCTCACCCACTACCATCAATGGCTAGACCCACCTCAAAGGAGTGAGATAAATTGGATGGGGTTGAACAATAGTCAAAATGATATTGCTAAAAAAAAAAAAACTGAAAATAAGTAGAAATCCTCATTCCAGAAATAGATACCTGAAATATTTATATGCTTTATATTTATCTTTCATATTATTTATATTTATATTATATATCAGTATTTATATACTTTATTTTCTGCCTTCTCTGATGAGTAAATAAAGATATTAAACTTGTAGGTATTAGAGAATCATATCATACAAGATAGTCTTTTGGGCCCCAAGAAAAAAATACTGCCCAATCAGAAAGCAACAAATTCAAAATACCACCAGCCCTGCAATGAGAGTTAACTGTATGCATGAATCCAAAGCCAAGTTTCAGAGTCCTTGGCTGTCTTCATCAAGAATCAGACCTTCTTTGAGAACTTCACATGATAATTCACTCTTTGCTGATCTAATTCCCTGTCTTCTTGAAATGAAAAACAAAAGACCCCACACAAGCCAACTGAGTCCTCAAGGGATGTTCTCAACCAGTCTTTTCACTGCACATCTTTGACAGTTTGATTCTTCCTAAAAGCAGAAGCCAAGTCAGCATTAGGCATGCAGGATATCTACTGGGGATGGAGTGGAAGGTAGGGAGAGCCTCAGACTGTGATGCAGGATGACAACTGTGAAAGAAAAGAGGGAAGGAAGGATTGTGCAGGAAGACCCTTATTCCACAATACAGTTTTGCAAAAACTTTAACCAGGTCAATGGAGTGTTCCTGATCAAAAGTTGCTTGTTAAAGAACTCCTGTGTTAGGCAAAAATGGGACAAAACTAGCAGCCCCCACCACGCTCAGCCCGGGAGAAGCATGGTCCCAGCATGAACGCAGTGGAGGACCCAAGTGGTGGCAGCTGGTGCTCTCAGTCAACTATGCTCTCCGCAACTGGTTTTCCTGATGGAGATCTTAGCAGTGCACTGCCACGGTTCCTGCGTCATCACAGACATACGCCAAAGTGCCATGGGGATTCTGGATCAAATCGTGTTGTATACTGAGACATCCCAAACATGACAAGATGTTCATGAAAATTTTGTAAATTATATTAACTGAGCCTCTGCTTTCTGCAACACACTATGCAAAAGATAACATTTGCTAGATTTTTCAGTGTCTTTGTTTATAAAATTAATTATTAGACCCATGGGTAACACAGTAATGTCCTCAGGGACTACTAATGTGTGTTAGCTCTTCTGCTAAATGGTGTAAGTCTAATAACTCTGCTGGTAACATTTTTGTCATTTTGCAGTTTCATAATCCCTCCTAACTATCAGATGACCATCTGTCACTGCCTTCCACTGTTAAGTGTTGCTACCTCTGAAGTCCCATCTGTTTAGGGTTAATTTTTTTCTTGTAGAAAATTAACTGAACCAAAAAGCAGCGAGAAAAAACAGTACGAATGAATGGATTTCCACATTGTCCCTGAACAGCTTCTGCAATCTTGTTTCATTTATATTCCCCCCACAAACCCCCTCCACTAAAATATTTAGAAGCAAATCCTCAGACATCATATTAGTTGATCTTAAATATTTCAGTATGCATTTTTAAAACATAACATCATTATTTACAAAGAACTACAATATCATTGTGTTAGTCTGTTGAATGGTGCTGTAACAGACTACCTGAGACCGGGTAATTTATAATGAACAGAAATTTATTGGCTCACAGTTCTGGAGCCTGAGAAGTTCAAGATCGAGGGGCCAGCATCTGATGAGAGCCTTATTGCTGCATCATCCCACGGCGGAAGGTGAAGGGGCAAGAAACAGAGGAAGAGAGAGAGAGCAAGAGACAGCCAAACTCGCTTTTGTAACAAACCCACTGTCAAAATAACAAACCTACTCCCCCAATAACGACCTAATCACCTCTTAAAGTTCCCGCCTCTCAACACTGTTGCATTTGGGGTTAAGTTCCTAACACATGAACTTTGGGTGACACATTCAAACCATAGCAATCATTATCAAACATTTTTACAAAATTATTTATCATCAAATATGCAATTAATATTGATATTTCTCCAAATTTTACATTTGCTTTTTTGGCAAGGAGCCAAATCTCATTCATATATTGCAGTTGATTGACATGTCTCTTGTGTCTCTTTTAATTCATGTTTCCCCTCAAGCTTTTTCTGTCTTATTCTCTTGTTGGCAACTTATTTGCTGAATATATCAGGTCATTTGTCCTATAAAGTTTCCACCTCATGGATTTTGCTGATTTTATCTCTGTGAAGTCATTTTAGTATGCTATCCATCCCTGTGTATTTCTTGTAAAATGGTTGTTAGATCTACATCTTTGAACAGATTCTCTAGTAGATTCCTCATGATTAGTTCATGGGGAAAATGCTCCTAGAATTCTCAAAAGTTCATAAATTTGACTATAAGTTTTACACTTAAATGCCAGTTTGGTTGACAATTTTTTTCCTTAAGTGTCTTAATTATGTTACTCCATTTTTTTCTGTCACAAAATTTTGCTGTCAAAAAGTCTAATGTCAAATCTATTGTCTTTCCTTAATTCCTAACTTAGTCTTATTGCCTGGATGACCAAAGGATTATTTTCTTTATCATTAAAGTCTAATAGTTTTACTAGAATATATCTCAGTGTTGACCATTCTGGTCAATATTCCCATGTCCGTGATGTGTCCTTTCAATATGTAGGTCCACACATCTTTTTATTTCAGAAAATTTTCTTTAAATTACATTTTTCATTCTTTGTTCTATTGCATTACATTTATTTTCTCAAGAACTTCAGGAATATTGAAACTTCTCTGCCTATTTTCCATATCAAGCACTTCTCAAGATGATGCTTAAACTGGTTCTTTGTACATGGGTAAACCAACGAGGAAGGGGAAAGAAAGGAAAGGCAAGAACATTCTAGGAAGACAGAACTACACATACAAGAACACAGTAGCTTAATATGAGAAACTACAGCTGTTGAGTGACGCTCACCATACAGTAAGGACAAAAGATGCAGACGAGAAGTCAAACTGGAGAGAGTGACAGGATCCTGTTCATAAAATGCTTTCATGTCAGATAAATATGTTTCGAGTTTTCTTTTAAAGCTAATCAGGATTTAAAAGTGTGGAGAAATATTTTATAAACACCACACTGGTGTCAGTGAAGAGAACAACTTGGGATAAAGGAAATAAATTAAAAGATATGCAATAAAAAAAATAAGTACCTGTTTTTTGTGCCTGGAAATCATAAGTGACTATTCTGAGCTTTATCATTTACCCTACGAAACACGTGTTTAGCAGTTTTTACTGCTCCAGATTAAGCATACACCTCGAGACACAGCACCTTTAAGCAAATTATCTAGGTCACATCAAAAAAGTGATAGCCTGAGATCAGAAGCCAATAGCAACTGACTTTAAATCTCTTATTTGTTTCATTAACTATGGTTAATACCAGGGTCAGCAAGACAAAAAGTGAGAATAATACAAAGTTTTGTGGATGAAGTTAAATGGTCTCTAGAAATAGTACAGATAAGGAATGAACTGGACCACATAGGATTGGGGGGGGGGAGAAGAAGGCATGCGGGATTATTCCCAGGTTTCAGGTGAATAGCCTAGGTTGAAATTGTCTTGTATTAGGCTGTCAAGAAAATAGGAGGTAAAAATGAAGACAACAAATAAACACTGTTCTCCAAAGAAGCTTGACAGGGAAAAAGAAGGAAAAGACGGTGGGGAGCTACAGAGTGGATGGATGAAGTTTTGTTCTAGATAGGCGAGAACCACCGTTGTACACTAAGTGCCTGCCGAGAGAGGTTGGAATTGGGAAATCACAAAGGTGGGGCAGGGTGTAAGACTCTTGGCGAAGTGGTAACAGGTGGTAGAAAAGGGAGAGAACAGAATCTAGAACACAAGCAAAGGAATTAGCATCAGACACAAGCAGAAAATGTTTCTTCTACAGAGAGAAGTAAGAAAATATGTAGGTCCCCCTAAAATACACTGACCATTGTGGTAAGCACTTTCACACACACACTACCCCATGAATCCTTATAACAGAATGTCTCTGCTGATGTTATTATCTATTTTTAGTGAATCACATGGCTAGTAATTACCAGAGTCAGGCTTCAAACTCATGTCTGTTCTGAATATTCCTAGCGCTGGCTTTTGGGAAGGAACCGTGATCCTGAGTTCAAGTTCCAAAACCTTCATTCATTCTTACCTTAGACAACGGACTCACATCTATAATACCCCAATTTTTCATCTGTAAAACAAATTATCAAGAATTGGGGTTTCTTCCTGTTCCAACAAACTTATATGAACAGAGACCATGTTTTGCTCATGAACATTACTTTCTAATCATGTGTTCATTCATAAGCTATAATTTGTAGCTTACCACTACCATTACCACCACTGAATCTTAGGAAGTATTTTGATGAAAGACTAAAAGTTTAGTTTTGAACACAATAGTAAGAGTTGAGAGAGTCATTTTTATTGTTCCAAGTTTGAATAGTAAGCTTGGTAAAGATTTATTTTATTTTACCAGGCAGTTTTATCACCAAAAGCTACCGAAATTTTTTTTTACCTGTGAAAATATTATTTTTTTAATTTTGATTTAACCTTTCAGAATTAGTGTGTGTGTGCACTTGCGCACGTGCCTTACTGCATAATCTAACACTTAACCAGATTTCACCCAAAGAAATCCCTCTAGGATATGTTTATATGAGATTCTATCAAAATTACAATAAGTATTCTTTATTAATGAAACCAAGAAAAACATCTTTCTTAACTTTTCTAAAACCTCTAAAACAACTAAACCTTGCATGTACCAGAAAGCAGAAACCTCTGCAGGCTAGCATCATCTAAAGCAAATCTTAAAAGATGAGGATAAGGCAGCAAATGGGTAATGAACCATGCGGAGCTTGCTTTGAGAGGCACCCAGGACGAAAAGAGCATTGTCAAACTGACAGAGCATTTGTCTCAGTAAATATTCTTCTTCATTCCTAAACCATTCAAGCATGAGAAGGTGAACACAGACAGCAGTCTAAAAGTCTCTAATGAATACTTGTAACACACAAGCCGAAAAATTCTTGATCTACCCGCCCTTTGTGAAAAATAACAAAGGAAGAAGAAATGGGGTTAAAAATGAGGGAAAGGCTTCCACTTCCAACTCTGATGGGCCAGTCTGCAGCAAAATGAGCCTCTCACCAAAAAAAAAAAAAAAAAATCTTTAAAAGATGAATAAAACACAGGAAACATCATGTTGAAGACACCAGAGAACTACCAAGGCAGCCAGGACTCAAGGAGCTAATTTGCTGGGGAGACATGAAGCCCAGAAAAGCGAACTCCACATTCTGGGCCATTTTCCCCTCAGGCATTTGATGATTCATAAGACACACTGGGCAAAAATATTTTTTAAATATTCAGAATAAAAAGGGAACATGCCCTAATTTATTTAATGAGGCCACACTAACTTTCCTATTAAAATCTAAAAAGGACATTGCAAAAATAAGTGAATTACAGATGAATATCCATCATGAACATAGTTGCAAAATTTATATTTATAAAATTTATAAATATATAAAAAGATTACACCACCAAGTTGAATTTATTCCAGGAATGCAAGGTTGTTCCCACATTAGAAAAACCAAACAATATAATTTACCAGACTAGATGAACAAAAAAAAAAAATCATGACCTTCTCAATAGGTGCCAGAAAAGCACTTGAAATTCATTATAAAAATTTTCAGCAAAGTATAAATAGAAAATATGACATTAATTTGATATTGAGACCTACAGCAACATCATACTTACTGGTGAAATATTGAAACCTTACCTCCTAATATCAGGTGACAAGGTACCCACTATTACCACTTCTGCCCAACATTGTAATTTAGGTCCTAGGCTGTGCACTGAGGTAAGTAAAAGAACCACCAAAGCATAGAGAATGGAAAAGTAAATATACCTCTGGCTGGTCACAGACAGTGTAGTTCTTTATGTGACATATTCAAAAATATTCCAAAAAAATCTCTTAACATTAATAAATGAATCTAGAAAGTTTACTCAATAAAGTCAGTATGAAAAAGTTTCATTGTTATATACCAGGAAGAAACAGAAATGAGTTTTTTAAATGATAGTTATAAATGCATAAAGAATACTTAGGGATTAGACAAACAGAGTATGTTCAGTATTTCAGAGAAAATTGAAGACATTATTGAGAGAAAATACAAAAGAGCTAAACAAACAAGACACATGTCTATGAATTTTAAGACAAAATATTATAGAGATAATTTCTTCTAAACTGATATATGCATTCAATGAGATCCAAATGAAAATCCCAGCTGGATTTTTATATCATGAAAATTGAAAAGCTGACATTAAAATGTATATGTAAATGTAAAAGCCCACAAATACCCAAGACAATTTCGAAGATAAACAGTGTTGAAGGATTCACACTACTGGATATTAAGACTTATAATAAAACTAGAGTAATTAAGACAATGTGGCATTACACAAGGATAGAAAAAATATTCCAATTAAACAGAATGGAGAGTTCAAAAGCAGACCTACACGAATATGGACATGTGGATTTTAACAAAGGTGACACTTCAGTGAAGTACAAGAAAGGATGGTCCTTTTGATAAAAGGTATCATATCACGTGGATTTCAGTGTGGAGAAAATGATTCTTGACCCCTCCTCACACAATACAGAAAAGCACTTAACGTTTTGAGGATTTAAACAGTGAAGCAAAATAATAAAACTTTTACAATAAAACATAGGAGAAAATATTATTGAGCCTGGGGCAAGAAAGAAAATGGAAGAAGATATTTCCAAAATAAATCTCACAAAGGACTCTTACCTAGAATGCTTATATGTAAATATGTATCTAGCCAATATAAAAATATAGACAACATAACAGAAAAACAAAGATGGATTTTACCAAAAAAGGATATTCAAATGGCAAATAAATTAATAAATATTAAACCTCATCAGCCATCAAAAACATACAAATAAAAATTAAAGCCACAATGATATACCACTGTACACCAACTGGAATGGCTAAAAGAAACAATACCAACATTCCTGAAGTGTTGATGAGAATGTAGAATAACTGGAAACAGCACACACTGCTGGGAGAGAGTATTAATTGGTGTGACAACATTGGAAAACTCTTTGACAGTATCAAATAAACTACAACTATTTTGTGTGCACTGTAGGATCAAACAAATGAGATAGATAGATAGATATGTCATGTTTCTCTATTGTATAAAAGAAAATTCTTATACTTTTGGCAGTTTCCACAACCAATGACATCCTGGTAGAACTAGATCCTAAGTCTTGGTATCTAAATTCCCTTCCTCTCTGGAAGGAAACAGTGCTCCTTGGAAAAACTATGGGGAAGCTACCACATGAACCTAGAATATCTTGCATTGCCAGAAAATAAGGCAGACCTCAGAAAATGACAGAGTCATGTTAAAAGGACACAGAAGGAAGCTTGAAGTAGCTTCCATTGACCAAATCTTGGATAATTTGAGCATCAAATATGTAAGATTATAATCCATAGACTAAAACAGGAATCCATAAATCCATTCTGAGAGCAAATAGATACAAACAGAGAAGGAAAAGCCCTTCTTTCCACATTAGAGAATTCAAACAACAAATATAGAAGAACTGATGGAGTTAGAATATCAACATTTTACAATCATCATAGTAAAAATTTAATCAGGCAAGAATCATGAATGGATGCTAAATTTAAATGGAGGAAAAGTTTTGATAAAAAGTAGAACATTTACAGTTTTAGAGTATCTTCCTACACCTTTTAATTACAAAATAAGATAAGCTTATGGTGGAGAAAATAGATAACGAAGTAACCAAAATAAACTCACAAAAAGAGGCAAAGCATCAAAAAAAGAGACATTACGTGCTTCCAAACGTAATTGCTTGAGAAGGACACGTATGTAGTATTCAAGCCCAGGATGCATAACCTCAATCCACCCATGAGGAAACATGAAAGAATGCAGACTGAGGAATATTCTATAAAATATCTGGCCTGTATTTTATACACAGGCATCTGGCCTGTATTTTTTCATGAAAGACACAGGAAGGCTGAGGAGCTCTTTATTAAATGTGGCAAAAGAGACATGACAATTAAATGCAGTATGTGATCCTGAACTGGATCCTGTACTAGAAAAATATAGCTAAAAAAGGTTATTATTGGAGCAATTGATACACTTGGAATATGACCTATAGAATAGATAACAGTATTGTTTGATGTAAAATTCTCTGAATTTAATAACTCTACAGTGATTACGCAAGTAAATATTCTTATTCATAAGAAATATACACAGCAGTATTAAGGGGTAAATGGCCTGGTTTTCTTATGAATGCAACCTATTCTCAAAAATTTCAAAGAATACAATGTACCTACGGTATAGATGTACAGATGATAGATAATATTAATAGGTAAAATATATAAGAAATGTCTTTCATTTCAACCACTTTTTTCTCTGACCCACAGAAAAAGGACTTCTTCCTTTACCTAATTTTAATTTTCTTGTTTGTTTTTCTGACTTTCTTTAATGCCTTTTACTAATTTTTCATTCAAATCTACTCTCTCTTGGGACCTTTGTAATTTATTAGCCATTTCTGACATAGTTAGGTCTTCTACTTCAATTTCTTTCATGAATTCAGCCAACTCTGGTGACATCTCCCACCACCATGGGGAGAGCCAGGCAGAGCAATCTCCTGCAATGCCAGCCTCTGTGGAAAGGGACTCTCCCAGCCCCCCACCTAAGCCTCCAACAGTGGCCTGAGGAACAACCCACCACTCTGCACGGAGATCATCCAGCACCAGCTTGGACTGTGACAATCGCAGGGGACTGAGACAACCCAGAACAGCTGCATCATAGGCTGCATTACAAGCATCTGCCCCTCTCCTGCCCAGGCAATCTTTCAGAGTAGGTCTCAGATCACAGTGGAATAAAATTAGAAATCAATTCCAAAAGAAACACTCAAATATACACAAAATCATGGAAATTAAACAACCTGCTGTTGAATAATCCTTGGGTCAATGATGAAATTAAGATGGAAATCAAAAGATTCCTCGAACTGAACGACAAAGGGGACACAAGCTTTCAAAATCTATGGGATACAGCAAAAGCAGTGCTAAGGGGAAAGTTCATAGCCTTAAATGCCTACATCAAAAAGACAGAAAGATAACAAATTAAGGTCACATATCAAGGAATTAGAAAAAGAAGAGCAAACTAAACCCAAAGCCAGCAAAAGAAAAGAAATAACAAAGCTCAGAGCAGAACTAAAGGAAATGGACACCAAAAAAAACAAAAAAACAAAGGATCAACAAAACAAAAAAACTGGTTCTTTGAAAAGATAAACAAAATCGACAGACCACTAGCCAGATTAACCAGAAATAGAACAGAAAGGACTCAAATAAGCTCAATCAGAAATGAAAAAGGAGACAGTACAACTAATACCACAGAAATACAAAATATCATCCATGAATACTACAAAAACCTCTACTCACACAAACGAGAAAACATAGAGGAAATGGATAAATTCCTCGAAACACACCACCTCCCAAGCCTGAATCAGGAAGAAACAGAAATCCTGAGCAGACCAATAATGAGCAGTGACACTAAAGCAGTAATAAAAAATCTCCCAACAGAAAAAAGCCCCAGACCAGACGGATTCACAGCCAAATTCTACCAAACCTACAACAAAGAACTAGTACCTATCCTACAGAAACTATTCCATAACATCTATTCATTTTATTGAAAACCTGCTGCACATACAATCTGAAGACCTAGGCCCTTCTGCTCTTACTGAGAACTTCATATTATTGCTTTGATAATTTCTTCTCTTCCTTTCTTCCCTACATCCTAGAACATCTATTACTTGTGCGTTGGAACTCCTGGAATAAACCGATATAACAATGTTTTTAAGAGGAAAGAAGGTGGGCATTACTCTCACTAGATATTTGGAAGGAGCTTCAGGTTGTGGTAGATGCAACAGAACAAAAGTCCCAACTTACAACTTTTCAACTTTACAATGGTGCAAAAGTAGAAACCATACTTTGAGTACCCGTACAACCATCCTGTTTTTTACTTTCAGGACAGTATTCAACAAATTACATGAGATAGTCAACATTTTATTATAAAATAGGCTTTATGTTAGATGAGTGTTCCCACCTGCAGGCTAATGTAAGTGTTCTGGGCACTTTTAAGGTAGATTAGGCTAAGCTATGATGTTCGGTAGGTTAGGCGTATTAAATGCATTTTTTACTTACAATATTTCCAACTTATGATGGATTTACTGGGACGTAGCCCCGTTGTAAATTGAGGAGCATCTATAATTATAAAAGTAGTAGATATTAAGTTTTATGTGTAAGTGCTTCTGAGAGTGGCAAGTCTTAACATGTCAAATTTCAAAAATATACAATACAATTAAATACCCAACTGAAGGGAAGGTGGTATTAAGAAAAGTCACCTCTTTGATGAGACAAAATTTGTTTCTTTAACTTTTCCAGCCTTTACATTAAATAAAGTCTCCTTGTCAGACAAATTGTTCACAAAAATATATACAGAAACATAAAGAACACGTCATGCGTTTTATCCGTTGGCAGGAAAATGTTAGCAAGATGGGCTGGCAAAAACTTTTTTTAAAACCCCAAATCTTTGAGATACCTGAATGCAAAGATGCAATAGAGGCCATTTTTAACCTCTGTTCCCTCCTCTCTTTCAATATTTGTTTAACAATAAGAGGGGGTTTGTAACAGAAATCAGTTACCATGATTCGCAACCTAGACACATTTTCACTGCATACTCACTTGGACAAAACAAATGTCACTTATAAGTTAGGCTCCGATTTACATAATGTTTCCTTCCCATGGGATGTTGGCAGTGTAAACAATTGTGACAAGAATGGAAGAATATTTTATTCTTACCAAAATAATTTATAATTATCTTACCAGAAATCAAAAACTGCTTAAATCTCAAAATCTTTAATTTATATGAAGTCCATATCATAAACAATTTTTACATGGAAATAGCTCAACTTAGTAAAAAGTTGAGCACAGGGCCCTGACACAGTGCTTGGCAAAGAGTGCCCAATAAATATAAGAACTGTCATGTAAGGAATTGATGTGTTAAAAAAGGAACGTAATAAATGCATTATCTAAATATTTCTCCCTAGTGGCAGATAATGCAAAGATGTTGTCTATAGCCTAATACACATTTTACCAGTTTGGGTCAGTTCTTCAAAATCCCCCAAATCCATTTAAAATGTTGGGTTTTGTAGTGAAATATCAGATATACAAATAATATGCAGTTTGACAAGAAGTTGAGCATCATAAGCTAGCTCATCTCTATATAATCAAATAATTAAGTTATTCCTAGATGAATATCTCATTCCAAATCGAAATATGATCTCTGTACAACATCATTCTTTCCCTAAGGGTATACTGGTTTGACTTACAAGGGGCCTTGAAATAATTGAGGCTTTTAAATTTTACTCATCCATATATAAACAGAAAATAACATTTTGATCCAGGGCTTTAGATCTTACCGACACTTGGTAATAAGTAGATGATTCAAAAATGAAAAACGGTGTCCTGTGAGATAATCACCCTGTTCATCCATTCATCCATTTATTTTTATTCAATAATTAATGAAACCCTATTAAGTGCTAGCACTTAGTTGCTGAAGATACAAAGTGTACAAAAGAAGACCTAGTTCCTTTGTCCTTCTAGAGATTGCAATCTAATGGAGACACAAATTCTAATCAGATAATTATAAAAAGAAATGTACACATATAAACTGCAATACGCATGCTGAAGAAAAAGTGCACAACAGTATGTGATCATAAACTGACAAACTGAACCCAGTCTTAGAGTGAGGGAGGGCTTATCTGATGATGGATCATTGAGTAGAAGGTGAAGGATAACCATATGTATGAGTGAAAGGAAGGACAGCATCAAGACTGCAAGCCGAGGCTGGACGATACCTGTCCAAGACAACATAAAGAACTCCTGCACTGAGTTGCAGGTTGGACTAGCTGACCCATACATTTCCTTATGAATACAAGATTATGTGTTTATGTACCTGAGGAACTAATTTCATAAAAATGCAATTGATCTTCCTTATTCACAAATTACACATTTGCAAATTTGCCTACTTGCTGAAGTTTATTTATATCTCTAACACCAATACTCTGGGCACTTTTGCTGTTGTTTGCAGACATACATACACAGAGCATGAAAAATTTGAGTCTCTCAATGGGCATGTTCCCAGCTGAGATCCATCAGGGCAATCGTGCTACTTTTCTACTTCAGCTCTCATAGAGAGATGACCAGAGGATGAAGCCAATAGGGGGCCCTGCAGTAAGTGCAAGAAGCTCCCCGCCTCTGGGCCCCAGCTGGACTGGGTTTGAGTGCCAATTCTGGCACCTGTGAGTGGAGCGGCCTCAGTCTAGTCACTTAAGACTTCTGAACCTTTGTCTTCTGTGAAATAAAGAAGATAGAATCTACCAGGATGAACTGTTTGTAGCACTGAAGATTATAATCTTTGTGAGAGAGATATATCTTTTTTTTCCCTAAGCACAATGGTTCAATATTTGCTAAGTTGGTGTTCACTGCAACTTTACAGAACACAGCTACCAGGAATAATGAGAATCAACTGTATCTAAGTTAGTATTGGATTATAACCCAAAATGGAATACAAATTTCCATGTGTCAACACTAATATAATTAAGTGATTGAATATATAAATAAACAGGGGAAAGGAGACACATATTTTGTGCTGAAGAATTCCAAATAATTTATGTAGATACTCTGCCCTCAAGGAGGTGGAGCATATATCCCCAACTTCTTAAGTGTGGGTCGTATATAGTGACTTCCTTCCAAAATGTTTAGTAGGGAAGGCGGAAAAAAAGAGTTTTTAAAAACCTGACAAACACTACTTTAGCCAGGTGGTCAAGGTCAATAGCAACTGTGATGAGTCATGTTATAGTATATTCTCCTTGTATGATGTGATGAAAATGGAACTTTATCTCTGGGATCCACCACCCAAAAACCCATAAACTCAGTGTAATTATCATAAAGATATCAGATAAATCCAAGTTGAGGGACATTCTACAAAATACCTGACCGGTATTGCTCAAAATCTCGAGGTCATCAAAAATAAGGAAAGCCTAAGAAGGAGCCTAAGGAGACATGACAACTACATGCCATGTGGCATCTGGATTGGGATCCTGGAACAGAAAAAGTACATTAAGTAAAAACTAAGGAAATCCACACTAGACTGGAGTCCAAAACTAAGGAATCTACACTGAATGAAGTACGGACTTTAATAACCAGTTCTGTTCCTTTCTTGGACAGTACACTTCTCTCTTCAATATGTGCCTCATGGACCAAAATAACTGAAAGAATGAGCTGTGTATGGGACTTGGGTGAGCCAACTAAGAGTGACTTCCACAGGACACAACGAGAAAAAGGAGGTGTGTTAAAGGGGAGACCGCAGCCTGGAAGCAAGGTCACGGTGGCTGGGAATAGGTGGGAACTCTGCTTATGGTGCAAATGGGAAGATTACATAAATCTTTTGGAGGTAGATTGGACTGGACTTCCTAACCAATTAGATGTGGGTAGGATATTTTTTTAAAAATCAAGCTTTTGAGTGAATTCTGTGTCTCCTCAATTACAATGCATTTAATATTTTAAAGGAAGTCATGGATCAATGTTAAATTGGTCCTTTGATCTCCCAGAATAATTTCTGTTTATTTTTCCCCCACTGTTCAGGAACCAAAGACGGTCTTAGTGAGGTCCCACTTTTTTCTTCCTGTTCTGTTTTTTATTAACCACTACTCAGAATAGAAACTTTACGAACAAAGGATCAATGTCTCCAAAAAATGAGGTAGAATGCAATAATTACTCAAGATACAATTAGTGAGTTGAGTATTTTGTAACTGAAACATAAGATAAAATTGGTATTAAATAGGATCAAATTGTATTAGTACAAAAGTGCTCAAAACTGCCGGACGTGGTGGCACGCGCCTATAGTCCCAGCTACTTGGGAGGCTGAGGTGGGAAGATCACCTGAGCCCGGGAGTTCCGGGCTGTAGTGTGTTATGCCGATCAGGTGTCCACACTAAATTTGGCATCAATATGGTGACCTCCCGGGAGCGGGGAGCCACCAGGTTGCCTAAGGAGGGGTGAACCAGCCCAGGCTGGAAAGTGCTCAAAACTATGTCACAGGAAGATCTTTGAGATTTAGAAGGGTTAGCAAATATCTCATGGCAACCCCTTCCAGAAGAGAAACATGAGACAAGAGTTCTGCTAAAGAAATAACCTTGAATCAGATGTTACAAATATGAATTACATCAGTGGTGCCCAGACAGACATTTAAACATACACGCACGCGCGCACACACACACAAAATAAGACTCCTCATGAACACTGACACGAAACATCTCAACTTTCTCACAGAATTTTATCAAATCAAATCCAACAATATATAAAAAGGATGATACATTGCTTGGAAGAATCACAGGCAAAAAAAAAAAAAAACAGGATGCTACAGCATGATACATTAGTCAAGACAGTGTGGTACTGGTGAAAGGATAAATACATAAATCAATGGAAACAAAAAGAGAATCCAAAAGAGACCCACACATATGTGTTCAACTCAGTGTGGAAATGATAATCTTTTTAACAAATGGTGCTGAAATAATTGGATAGCTAGACTAAAAAAAAATTAATCTTAACTCTTACTTCAGAAAATATATATAAATTAACTCAAAATGAATTATCTACTTAATGGGATTTTATATCATTAAAATTTAGAAGAAAACATAGGAGAAAATCTTAATGACCTTGGGCTTGGCGAAGATTTTTAAATATGATACAAAATGTATAAACTATAAAATAAAAAAACTACAAAATTGGACTTCATCAAAATTACCAACTTTTGCTTTACAAAACACACTGAAATAAAACTGTGAAAAACAGACTGGGGTGAAGATTTGCAAAGCATATACCTGACTTGTAAGTCAGGACTTGTAACTAGAATATATAAATATTACATATCAATAATATAAAAATAATTTAGACATCATCAAAATTAAAAATATCTTCTCTGTGAAAGAGTCTATTAATAGAATGAAAAGCTACAAACTGGAAGAAAATATTTGTAAATCCCACATCCAGATTATGTAAACATTTCTCAAAACTCAACAATAAGAAAAGAATCAACCTTATTCAATAGGCAAAATATTTGAACAGACACTTCACTAAAGAAACTATATAGATTTGCATATGTTGAACCATCCTTGCATCTCTGGGATGAAGCCTACCTGGTCGTGGTGGATTATTTTTTTGATGTGCAGCTGAATTCAGTTTGCTAGGATTTTATTGAGAACTCATAAGGGATATTGGTCTGTAGTGTTCTTTTTTTGTTGTGTCCTTTCCTGGCTTTCGTATCAAGCTGATAGTGGCTTCCTAGAATAAACTGGGGAGGATTCCTTCCTTCTTCATGTTATAAAATAATTTCTGCAGTATAGCTACCAGTTCTTCTTTGTGGGTCTGGTAAAATTTGGCTGTGAAACAATCTGGTCCAGGACTTTTTTTTGTTGGAAGATTTTTTATTGCTGCTTCAATTTCATTACTTGATATTGGTCTGTTCAGGAGTTCTATTTCCTTCTGATTGAGCTTTAGAGAAGCTGTATGTTTCCAAGAATTTGTCCATTTCCTCATTTTCAGCTTTATGTGCATAGAGATTTTTATAGTATTCAGAGATGATATTTTGTATTTCTGTGGGATCAGTTGTAACGTCTCCTTTTTCATTTCTGATTGAGCTTATTAGGCTCCTTTCTTTTCTGTTTCTGGTTAATCTAGTAAGAGGCCTATAAATTTTGTTTATCTTTTCAAAGAACAAACTTTTTGTTTTATTAATCTTCTGTATAATTCTTTTGGAATTGATTTCATTTAGCTCTGCTCTGACCTTGGTTATTTCTTTTCTTCTGCTGGGTTTGGGATTGGTTTGCTCTTCCTTTTCCAGTTCCTTGAGATGATTCGTTAGATTGATCTTATATCTAGAAAACCCCAAAGATTCTGCCAAGAGACTCCTGGAATTGATAAATAAATTCAGCAAAGTCTCAGGTTACAAAATCAGTGTACACAAATCAGTAGCATTCCTATACACCAACAACAGTCAAGCTGAGAATCAAATCAAAGACTCAGTATCTTTCACAATAGCAACAAAGAAAATAAAATTCCTAGGAATATATTTAACCAAGGACGTGAAAGACCTCCACAGGGAGAACTACAAAACACTGAGGAAGGAAATCACAGAGTATGTAAACAAATGGAAAAACATATCATGCTCATGGATCAGCAGAATCAACATCGTTAAAATGTCTATACCATCCAAAGTGATTTACAGATTCAATGCAATTCCCATTGAAATACTGTCATATTTTGCAGATCTAGACAAAATAATTCTACACTTCATATGGAACCAGAAAAGACCCCATGTAGCCAAAACAACCTTAAGCAAAAAGAACAAATCAGGAGGCATCAATTTACCAGACTTCAGGCTATACTACAAGGCTATGGTAACCAAAACAGCATGGTACTGGCATAAGAACAGAGACATTGACCAATGGTTCAGAATAGAGAACCCAGATATAAAACCATCCTCATATTGCCATCCGATCTTTGACAAAGCAGATAAAAACATACAATGGGGAAAAGAATCCCTATTTAATAAATGGTGCTGGGAAAATCAGATAGTCACATGTAGAAGACTGAAACAGGATCTGTACTTCTCACCTCTCACAAACATTAATTCAAGATGGGTAACAGACTTAAACCTAAGGCATGAAACTATAAGAATTCTAGAATAAAATGTTGGAAAAACTCTTATAGACATTGGCCTATGCAAAGAATTTATGAAGAAGACCCCAAAAGCAATCACAGCAACAACACAAATAAATAAATGGGACCTGATCAAATTAAAAAGCTGCACAGCCAAGGAAACAATCAATACAGTGAACAACCTACAGAATGGGAGAACATATTTGCATGCTATACATCCGATAAAGGGCTGATAACCAGAATCTACAAAGAACTCAGCAATTCAGGAATAAAAAAACAAGCAACCCCATTAAAAAGTGAGTGAAAGAATGAACAGAAGCTTTTCAAAAGAAGATAGACTAATGGCCAACAAACATATGAAAAAATGTTCAACATCTCTAATCATCAGGGAAATGCAAATCAAAACCACAATGAGATATCACCTAACTCCAGTGAGAATGGCTTTTATCAAAAAGTCCCAAAACAACAGATGCTGGTGTGGGTGCAGAGAGAAAGGAACACTTATATACTGCTGGTGGGACTGCAAACTAGTACAACCTCTATGGAAAGGAGTATGGAGATAACTCAAAGAACTAAAAGTAGAACTACCATTTGATCCAGCAATCCCACTACTGGGTATCAACCCAAAGGAAAAAAGGACATTTTATAAAAAAGACACCTGCACCCAAATGTTTATAGCAGCACAATTCACAATTTCAAAGATGTGGAAACAACCCAAGTGCCCACTAATACATGAGTAAATTAATAAAATGTGGAATACGTATACCATGGAATACTACTCAGCCATAAAAAAAAAGGTGAACTAATACCTCTTGTATTAACCTGGATGGAACTGGAGACCATTCTTCTAAGTGAAGCATCACAAGAATGGAAAAACAAACACCACATGTACTCACCACAAATTGGAACTAGTCGATCAACACTTATGTGCACATATGGAAATAACACTCACTGGAAATCAAGCAGGTGGGAGGGGGCAGGAGGGGTTGGGTAAATTCACACCTGATGGGTACGATAACTTTGACTCAAACTATACAAAAGAAACTTATGTAACCAAAACATTTGTACCCCCATGATATTCTGAAATAAATAAATAAAAAGAAAATATACAGATGGAAAATAAGCTCACAAAAATATGTTCAACATTATTATCCATTATGGAAATGCAAATTCAAACAACAATGTGATACCATGATACACTCAGTAAAATGGCTAAAATTAGAAAAAGCTTTATCTTATCAATATTTGACAAGGATATGAAGCAACTGAACTCTCACACGCTGCTGGTGAGAATGTAAAATGGCACAACTACTTTGGAAAATAGTTTGCCAATTTTTTAAAAACCCAAACTACCTTACCATACTACACAGCTTTTCTACTCCTAGGTGGCTACCCTAGAAAAATGAAAGTATATCTTTGCCCAACAATTTGCACACAGATGTTCAGAGCAACTTCACTTGTCATAGCCAAAAACTGGAAACAACCCAAATGCCCATCAACAGATGAATGGATAAACCAATTATGGTATATCCATACAGTGGAAAACTATTAATCAGGAAAAGGGAATGAACTACCAAATGCAACACATGGGTGGACCTCAAAATAATTATGCTAAGTGAAAAATGCAAAACACAAAAGGCCATGTATTGCAAGATTCCATTTATATAACATGTCCAGAATAGGCAAATCCATACAAACAGAAAGAAGACTAGTGGTTGCTAGGGGTTGGGGGGGGGGGAATGAGAAGTGCCTGCTTAATTGGTACAGGGTTTTCTGTTGGAGTGATGAAAACGCTCTGGAACTAGATGGTGGTGACAGTTGCACAATATTGTGAATATACTAAATACCACTGAGCTATATACTTTGAAATGGTTAAAATGGTGAATTTTATGTTATATGTATCTCAACACAAATCTTATATCTAGAAAACCCCAAAGATTCTGCCAAGAGACTCCTGGAATTGATAAATAAATTCAGCAAAGTCTCAGGTTACAAAATCAGTGTACACAAATCAGTAGCATTCCTATACACCAACAACAAAGTATACTGCATGATTCCATTTACATAAAAGTAGAAAATTCAAGATAATCTGTAGTGACGGAAAACAGATCAGCTGTTACCCAGGCACTGTAGGGTAAGTAAGGAATATGAAGGAGTATGATGAAACTTTGGGGAATGATAAAAATATTACCTTAATTGTGGCAATGGTTTTGAGCATGTGTGTATGTCAAAACTCATCAAACTACGCTTTAACTGTGTGCCCTTTACCTTACATAAATTAAAAAAATAAAGAGCAGCCTGGCATTGAGAGCAGTCAATGGGAAGACCCTGATCCAGGAAAGAGGTAGCTGTGATCAAGGAAGTGAATTTCAGGCACATCTTTCCTCAAAATGGATCTAGAATCCAGCAGAACACCCCTTCTCTTTATGTCTCCATGGCCACCACACTGATCCAAGTCACCATCAACTCTCTTCTGTATGATTGCAAGAATCTCCCAAAAGTTCTGTTTCCAACCTTGCCCGTTCCCATCTATTTTCAACACAGCCGTCAAAGTGATCCCTCTAAAACCGAAGTCAGATCATGTCGCCTCCTGGCTCCAAACCCTCTAACGGCTTCTCATCCCATTCCAAATAAAAGCGAAGTCCTTACAATGGCCTGCAAGGTCCTATATGATCTGGCCTCCTCCCTCTGTCTCATCTCTCAATATTCCTGCCTCATTTGTATCATCTGTGATACTCATACTGGCCTCCTCATTGGTTCTAGAACATGCCATATGTACCCCGTCCTTAGGGTGCTGCACTTTCTCTTTCCCACACCTGGGACTGTCCTCACCCAGATACCTGTATGGTTTTTCCCCACTCCTCCATCAAGTCTTTACTCAGATGTCAGCTCCTCTGTAAAACCTTCCTCTATGTTTTCAACTTTCCATGCACACACCATTCCCTGCTTTATTTTTCTCCTGTGCCCTTACCATCATTTAATATATTATAATTTTCCTTATTTACCCTGTTTATTATTTCTCCCTCACCAGCAGATCACTCTCAGGTACTGCTAGTATGTAAGCTCCAAGAAGGCAGTTACATTAGCCTGTGTTGTTCACTGTTGTGACCTCAGATCCCAAAACAGTGCTCAACATGTAATTGCAGGAGGTGTGACAGAATTATTAAATAGAAGAATAGATGAATGGGTTATAACTAGTGAGCTGAGGCTGGAAAGTTAGAAGGAGGCCAGGTGACCCAGGGCTCATAGGACAGGTTATGAGGTTTAGAGCTCATTCTAAATGCAGTAAGTCATCAAAGGTTTTAGGTGGGGAATAGTATGATCTAGCTTATATTATAAGTTTATAATTTATAGCAAGAGAAATAACTGGGGGAAGCAGAGAAGAGGCAGTAACCCAAAATTATTGGTGGTTCCAGTCAGGGTGATGACTGTGAAGCTACAATAAAGAAGGATATTGTCAAATTCTTGCGATGGTATTGATGCTGGCAGCAGAGATTGCTTTAAGGATAAGGAAATCCCCTTTAAGTATGAGGAAAGATGCCAAATAGTACCTGAAGATGGGGGCTGGGACCAGATACTAAGGAAGACCCATTGCATTTAGTGACATGGAAGGCACTGCTAAATTCAGCAGGGAGGAGAAAACTTTAAGGCTCCTCACAGAAGACGGATATCAGGAAACCAACCGGAGAATTCATGGGAAATCAATAATGTGGATAACTTAGCTTTGAGAAGAGATGGTACTGGTTTTTAAATCAAAGGTATATTGATCTCACATGGAAGTTGGAGGAAAACAGCTAGCATATCAAACCCTGCTCCCTTCATGTGCCATCTTGCAAACAAACCTCAGTCCAAGTTCACACTTGTTCTAGACAAAATGCCCTTGAGCAACAGGAAATAGGTTAACCTTCCTTAAGTAACTCATTCTATTGTTTAACCCTAGCTTTCTGAACTAATGCCCTTAAATCCTAGGAAAATCCTTCATACTGCAGGCTATTTTAGGACCATAATCTCTGCTTACTGCAGGATCAAAGCAACTATCTCTTCAAATAGAGTCAAGTTTTGTTTTGCCTTTTTATTTCATTGAATATAAAAGTCAAAATAAGAGCCTGAAAGGTTGGTAATTTCATGTGATTATATTTCTTTATCACTGATTTCAAAAGCCCACATAAACCATAATTTGCTATGTCTTTGAAAACATTACCTCATATTGCTTGTAATTTGTTAATTGTTGTGTTTCTCAAATATTCTTTCTGTAAATTTTCTGGATCTGCCTACTTACTTCATTTAAAGATTACCCTCAGCTATACTTTCTTATGTAACCTTCAAATCATCTCCTCTGAGTTTTGATGTTACCAAAATTACAGTATTTCAGAAAATGAAAGAAGCAAATCCACAATAAGCCATGACAGAGGTGTTCTGAGATCACTGATCAGTATATTGTTGTATTCAACTTTCCTCACCCATATTTTATACTGTATTTGTTACTTCCAGATTTTACCATGTTAGGAAGCTCAACAAATCAATTTACCTCTCAATTAAAGGGCTCAATCATGTAAAAGGGAGGTATTTTTTCAATACCTACAATACTTAAATTATTTGAATCAAATAAAATGGCATGCATGTCTTTATTTTATTCAATCCTATGCCTAGTACATAGTAGATAATGTCTATGTGTTGAATGAATGATGAGTGAATGAGTAAATGAAGGCATTTCACAAAGTTTTGGCACAGTGTGTGATGGTCTAAATATTCTGGTACGAATGGGGGAACATTGGTGGAAGGAAATCACTGTGTGTATTTCACCTACAGGTGTGTGATTTGTTTAAATCAGTGCTATCCTACAGAAATTTCTAAGATGATCGATGTGTTCTACATTGTATCGTTCAATATGATATCCATTAGCTACGTGCACCCACTGAGCACTTGAAATGCGGCTAGTGTACCTGAAGAACTGAACTTTTGATTTTATTTAATTTGAATTGATTTAAATAGCCACATGTGGATACCATAGTGGACAGTGCAGCTTTAAATAAACTGATACATGTTTGGTCTGGATAAAGTATCTTGGTCCTTTTTAAAACTAAAAGCATCTTCCTGATAGTCCCATACAATGTTTAAGAATAAACTAATTCAAACACCAGTTTGGGGTGTTTATACGAGTTTTAAACATCAGGGTCAAAGACTGAGGCAGAAATAGAGCCGACCGCCTGGAGAAACACAGTCATTGATGGTCACTCCCCCCTACCCCCCCCCCCCGTTTCTCTGCCTCAGTTGTTGGTACCTCTGCCTCAGGATTTACCATGTTCACATATTCATGTTTCTGCAAACTCTAGGTCTGAGTTTTACTAATCTCAGATGTATCCATCTTCTAACGTGCCTGGCAGAGTAGCCATTTAAGTATCCAATGAATGCATACACAGCAATGCGTAGATGCTGCTTTTTTCATTTAAATACAAACAGGTCTACACAGCACAAATAGTCAAATACCACACATACATACACAGATGCATGATTAGGCTCACCACATACCCTGGTTTGACCCAGACAATACTACTTTAAACTTGTCCCAGTGTCCCCATCTGGTTCGTACTCTCTTTCATTCTCAAAAGTATCACTTTTTGGACTCTATCAAAACCCTACTTTTTATCAACTCTCCACAGCTGTATTTGTTTGGATTACTACATTTTAGAGCAATCAATATATTATTATTATTATTATTATTGAATTCCCCTTAGCCTGAATAATGTAAATGTACATTGGAAGCATCTCTTGATTAACTACAGTATGTTCTTATTAAATAATAATACTTAATATTATTAAATAACATTGAAATGCAAAAATTATAATAAAATATTCAATAATATTTAAATTAAATTATATTAATAAAATCGTATTAAAATAATTTTGAAATATAAAAGCTACTTGATTTGAGTAAAAGATATTGACTTGTCATAATTAAAAAGGAATTACATACAATATTAAGACTGAATCATAAAGTTAAACTCTCACTGGCATCCTGTGTGTTGCAGAGAACACCAGAACAGAGTTGGGAAGCCACATCAGACCAGCAACAGTGTGTTCACACTTAAGAATGATCTTCAACCTGCCCGTGCCCAAGTTACCTGACAGATCACCCCAGAATTAGAATTCCTGCATTAAACATTGCTCAAATTAATTTGAAATATAACTGCATAGTCACATCAATATAATCAAAGAAATGTGTTTTTTACAGACAAGGTATAATCATTTTCTAATTACTAATTAAGAACTCTCCACAGTTTATTACAAAATAAAACCTTAGAATTGTTTGGTGAATTACAGTATGTGAATTAGCCCAATTGCCTTCTGGGAGTCCTCAGGTGACAGAAATATATATGATTCACTGTGAAACCCTGGCTCTAATTAGTATTCTGAAACCAAAATTCACATCTCCATGCTTTAAACCTTCTCATCTTCACTACCAGTTTATTTAATCCACATTCCAGAGGAGAAAGATACTGATTCCAGTTGCTTTATGGTAATTGCCAGTGAAGGACCAACCTTTGTAAACACTTCTTATTCAAGAATTGCCCATCAGCACAATGAAGTTTAAAGTCCAGCCTAAGAGATCCTGAGGGGCCAGTTAAAATAGTTGCCTATTTTGATGTAATACAAGGGCACTGGATGATCCGTCAGAACACTTGGGTTCTCTCTCTTACTCCTACCACTGAGCCTGCCTTTTAAACTACAGGACCCCAGTTTCCTCACAAAATTGGAATAATTACCCCAGAACAACGTATCACACAAGGTTAGAAGGGCAAACAAACGAAATAAGTGGAAGTGCCCTATAAAATCAGTCTCCCTGTGTACATGGAATTAAATATTTTAAGGTATTTTTAGTAGAATTATCTTGTAATGATACAAGCCCTTTCACTAGGAATCAGAATGCACAGTGGAAATGATGAATATTCATTGCCATGTTTCTATATGCAAGATATGGTTCCAGATGCAGAAAATAACACAAACATTATTGTGTTTGTTGGCCTCAGCCTCTAAAAGTCTCACAACTTACTTAGAGGAAGTTCAAATTTAAGAAGAAGCTGCCTCTCCCAACATCTGTGATGACATAAATCTCCTATCTACCCTGTTGAAAGGGATTCTCTATATTTTGTATATGTCCCATGAAAAGAAATTTTAATTTCCAAAAAATTCTTTTGAAGCATATTTTACACATTGAAAATCAATTAAAAGTATCTACATTCTCATATATTGAAACATGTTTTATGCCTCATATATAGAATATCTAGAACTGATTTGTTCTAGTATGCACTGAATCCATAAACATTTAATGCAGTTACTGATATAATTAGGGCTTACAGTTACCATCTTATTACACATTTTCTATGTGTCTCATTTTTATGTTCTTTTTTTACTCTTTTAATATCTTCTTTTGAATTAATTAAGCTATTTACTATTCCACTTTTTATTTATATTCACTTCGCAGAAAATATTCTGTGACTCATTTTAAGTTGTTAACTGGAGATTTAAATGTTCATATTTTCCTTCTTAACACAGATCAGTACCTTTTTGTTAGTACTTAAGAACATTTTAACTTCTTTTACTCTGCTTCTGTTATTTTTGTCATACCATCTATAAGATATGAGGTTTATTGTTTTGTGTTGTCAATATTCATTTATATTTACCCACAAGTTTATCCTTTCGGGCATTGTTCACCCCTTCCTGAATTCCCATATTTCCATCTGGGATCATATTCCTTCTGCCTGTAGAACTTCCTTTATTATTTATTTTATTTGCAACCTTCAGGTGACAAATACCTTCAATCTTCATTTGTCTGAAAATATCTACTGTACCTTCATTTTTAAGGAAAATTTCACCAGAGTATATGGATTCTATTAATAGTTTGGTAGGTATTTTCTTTTTATTATCATTTGTATAAATTTACAGGGTACAAGTGCAGTTTTGTCGCATGGATACATTACATAGTGGTGAAGTCTGGGCTTGTAGTGTCATCACCACCCGAATTGTGTGCATCGTGCCCAGTAAGTAATTTCTCACCTCCCACTCTCCCATCCTTCAAAAGGTATTTTCATTCATCACTTTAAAGTAGTAATTCCATCGTCTTTGGCTTTCATCATTTCTGTTGAAAAGTTGGCTGTGTGTCATATGCCTGTTCCTTTGAAGGTGTTCTTCATCCATGGCTTCTTTAGTATGACTCTTTTTTCTATAGCTGCTTTTTTTTTTCCCTTACTCTTCGGGTTTTGGCAGTGTCGCTATTATGTGCCAATGTGTGGCTTTTCTCTGATTTTATCCTGCTTAGAATTTACTGAGCTTCTTGAAATTCTGGATTAATGTTTTTTAAAATTTTCACCCTTCATCCTTCCCAATATTGTTTCTGGCCTATTTTTTCATGTCTCCCAGTCTGGGACTCCAGTATTTACGTGTTAGACCTTTTGAATGTGCACCACATTTCTCTTATGCTTTGCTCTGTTTTATTGTTGTTGTTGTTGTTACTAGTTTTTGTCTTTGTGGTTTACTTTGTTACTTTATTCCACCCTGTTTTCTAGTTCTTTTTTCCTGCATTTTCCTCTCCCATCTGCTGTTAAAGCTCTCCACCAAATATTTAATTTTAAATGTTATAATTTTCAGTTTATAATGTCCATTTAATTCTTTTTTATCAATTTTAATTTTTGTGGACATAGTCTATTCTTTCACTTGTTTTATCCATGTTCTCTCTCTTTTCTTGAACATATTTTTAATAGTTATTGTAAAGAACTTTATGCTAACTCCAAATCTAGATCATTTCTAGATCTGAACCTCTCATCAACCTTTTCTCTTCATAATAGGTCATATTTGTCCCTTTGTGCATATGGACTTTTTATTGTACATCAAATATGGTTTATAAAAGAATCATTCATAGTCCAGATGATATTATGTTATCTTCCACTAGAGACAGATTCCCATTTCCTGATAAAGTAAGTAACTGATTGGCTCAAAACAATTATAAATTAATCTGAGTTGAAGGTGGGTTGCAGTTTGAGTACGACTTTCTGTCTTTGGTTCACCCATATTCCTAAGGCATGGTTTTCCAAGGCTTTATATTAATAGCCTGATGTATCTCTACTTCCTCAGCCCCAATAAGCTCCGTGGGAGATCTATCTTGCCTTCAGAATTTCCAGCCTAGCCCTGTAACCTCCCAGCCCTAATAGTTTCAAAATCTGCCAAAAAAAACATTGCCAAAAAGACCAGCTTTGTGTTTTCTCCCAGTTGGATCTTTATTCCCTATTCACCTCAAAACTGTAGGACATTTCACTCTACCTCTCAAAATATTTTGACCTAGATCCCCAGCTTTCATTACACATTAAGGCCAATGCAAAATTTCCATGAAAAAAACTCTGATAATTTCTACTGTTATGTCAGCACTGCATGACCAGGAAAAGCTTTGCTAATTACTCTTTTCCCCAAGGTAGGATTTTTGCCGTGCACACTCCCAGTTCACACCCAGAATCAGCAAATACTTCCCTCAAATTTAAAAAAAAGAGAAAAACAGCTAGAAATCAGTATCTCACCTCTGATATATTCTCTCTTCTCTGGAATTTTGGTTTACCCAATCCATGCTGCCTCCATAGCTCTCTGATATCTTCAAATTTTTTTATATTTTACTAGGCATTTTTATTCTACAGTGGGCATACTTGCCTGCTGTGGCCCATCACATTATACCTGGGAGTTGAAGTCATACTGACCTTTTTCTAATTGTGATCCAACATATTTTGTATGTATTTTTTAAGTCAGTTTTAAAATTAAGTCTTGATTTTATTTAAACCTTGGAGTCCAATTTTCTAATGAATGGTATATATAACCTCAAATCCTAATTGATAGTTTTTCAGAAAATTTTATTACTTCAGCAAGTTCTCTAGTACAGAGAAATTGATACCAGAAATATTTGGCATTGTTCTTATACCATATAGAATGGCCACTCACAAGATACCTAAAAGGTTCTTTTTGACATTGCCTGAGATAAGATATCAATCATAGAATTACCTTAAGATTAAACAATACTTTTTCCATCAAAATTAAAATAAAATTGAACATATCACTTATGTATCATTAAAAACTATGTAGTAGGGCCAGGCACAGTGGCTCACACCTGTAATCCCAGCACTTTGGGAGGCCGAGGCAGGAGGATTGCTTGAGGCCAGGAGTTCAAGAGAAGCCTGGGCAATGTAGCAAGATCCCATCTCTACAAAAAATTTTTTAAATAGCCAGGTATGGTGGCATGCACCTGTAGCCCTAGCTACTTGGGAGGCTGAGGCAGGAGGATCACTTCACTTGAGCCCAGGAGTTGGATGCTGCACTGAGCTATGATCACACCACTGCACTCCAGCCTGGGCTACAGAGCAAGACCCTGTCCCTAAAAAAATTTGTTTTAATTTAAAAAAATAAAAAATAAGAACTATGTGGTAATATCCTCCATGCATATGATAAAGAAATCTAAGTACAGAGAGGTAAAGTAATTGCCCAAGAGTACAGAATTTACCTGGTGGAAGAGTTAAAAAATAAATTACCCCAGATTCCAAGGATTGTCCTTTTTAGAGGACTAACTCCTACTTCTATTTGACTCCATAAATGCTTCCCCAAAAACCTAATGATTCAATCCTTCTCATGTGGATAAATAGTGACTTTTGGTCCTGTCCCATCAAGTTGTTCATTCCAAAACCCCAAGTATGATCAACAAAAGAAAAAGATAAGAGAGAAGTCCATGCTTGAATTCTGTAATAAGTCAGTTGAGTAAAATCCTGAAACAAGAACACTATTCAAGATGCTGAAGCATTCCACCAATTGAGAACAATCAAAAATCTGATAATTTACATAAAGAGTTGCTCTTAAAGAGAATCCTCCCGCTGTAGTGTTGGCGGTGTATTTGAAGAGTTCACAAATGAATCACTATCAAATGCCCCACAGGCAGGAACACAAAAGGAACCCTAAATATCTGAAGCCACACAGGTAACCAAGGGCACTACTTGAACAGGATTACTCATGTGCTCTTCCCAGTACAACTACTTGTTTAATTAGATAAAATAAATTTCAGGTCATGATTTTTAAAAAAATAATACTCTTTACTTTGTATTATCTAGGAGACTGCTTGTGGAAATGGCACAAAAGAAAACCAGATATAGCAGGTTTTAATTCCAGCTTTGTCAGTAGCTAACTGTGTAAATGTTAGCAAGTCTGGATTTTTTTTTAATCTCTATTTACTTGTTTGCAAAGTAGGAATAATGAATACATTCCCTGTTTACTGTGTGCGATGCAAATGAGAGTGAATCTACGAAACAACTTGTGAACTATGTATCGCTACACATAAATAGCAAGTTACCACACATAAATAACAAGTTAATATATGAGAAATTAGTTTTCATAGAATTGTAGATCTGTCCAAAACAAAATCACTTTTATTTGTATTGATTTTTCCTCATCTATATGACAAACACAAGTAGTAATCAAATCAGATGGAATTCTTGATAGTGTTGGTCACTCTGCCAGTTCCTTTTTGCAATGGACTGAATGTTTGCCCACCCCCCAAAGTTCATATGTGGGAATCCTAACCTCCAACATGATGGTATTAGGAGGTGGGGCCTTTGGGAGGTAATTAGGTCATGAGGCTGGAGCCCTCATGAATGGGATTAGTGCCTTTATAAAGTGGACCCCAGAGAGCTCTGTTGTCATCTCTCCGCTGTGTGAGGGTACATTGAGAAGTCAGCATTCTGCAGCCTGGTAAGAGGCCCTCACCAGAACCTGCCCATGCTGGTACCTGATCTCAGACTTCCAGCCTCCAGGACTAGGAGAAGTAGATTTCTGTTGTTTATAAGCTACCCAGTCTATGGCACTTTGTTACAGCAGCCCAAACGGAGGAAGGTAATCTTTATGGCAGAGTAAAAAGAGAGTTCCCTTGACCAACACTAAGATTTAAACATTTTGCTAATGGCAAAATAACTTGCTTTCAGGTAATGCCAGATAAACTATGTATAAATATGTTTACATCAAGTGTGAAATGGCTGCTTTATGATATCATCAGTTGTAACTAAAGTTCTTGTGGTTGGCAGCTAAAAATAGGAGCTGCTTCAATATAAGCTTGTGGAAAATAAAGTAGAAACAACAAAGGTGAGGATTTGCAGCAGAAACAGTGCAGGGGTTTAGGGGAGGGGTCAATGTAGTTTTACTTTTAGCTTCTGCTAACAACTGGCATGAATTATTTTAGGGTAGAGTTCAAACTATTAAAACTTAGTATATTTTCTCCCTCTAAGAGGATTATTGAAGTTTCACTGAAAATTTAGAGTCTCGGAAATACCCAGAAGGCAGGCACAAATTTTCTTTAAGAATAAAATTATTTTGATACTATGCAAGAAGATAAAAAGTAAATTCAAATGGCTTTACACTGATTTGTGATTGTGAAGATAAAATAAAAACCATTTCTGAAGCACACTTTAAGCTATTCTCAGATACCTTCTTCTTCCTCCTCCTCTTCCTCTCCTCCTCCTCTTTCTCCCCCTCCTCCAAGCCTTAGAAGTTAGAATTGGCCACCTGGTTTTGCCTTGAAGTGGTGTATGTAACTTCACACTGGAAGCACTTTGCTGATGCTGGACTCTCTAGCACCATCTTCCCATCCCTCAGGGCTTGTGGAGGGGCCAGGCTGAGCCATGACCTTGTCACCCTGGAGCCTCCCAGGTCTGCAGTGAAGTCTGCATTTGCTGTTTAAGGCCACTAGAATTTGGGGACTGCCTAGCATTTGATTGTTTCTCAAGGGGTCTTCTCTAAAAACTTTAAAACCTAAATCTTAGTGTAGCATTGGCTTAAAGAAGGAATGGTAAGGGAAATCATATTACAGACTGGAAAGATGGCAAGACACATTATGAAATAGCAAAGTATTTGGTAAACAATTGCGTCTGATAACCTTTTGTAGCTCTATGGGAAGTAACTGGAAAACAGAATGTTAATAGCATGAGTTGGTTATTATCGGATGGATTTGGCAAAGTACTGCAAGAAAGATCAGCTTGGAAAAGAATTTCCATTTGCAAATGGGAATAGAAGGGAATAGAGAGAAGCCAAAAATTCTGGGATCTGCAAAGTCAGAAGAGGCAAAGGCACATCATCCTCAGCTAATGAAGATTAGAGTGTGAAGTCTTTTCTTTCCCTCATTCCCGCCGTAATCAGTTTTCGCTCACACCGACCTTCCTGATGGCCCCGTTTCCCTGTTTCTCCTCCCTCCTCACTGATCTCCCATTTCCATTTCCTTTGCGGTTTTTCTCCATCTCCCAGACCTCTGGACGTTGTAGGGCCACCAAGCTTTGTCCAAGGACATCTTCTGTGTCGACATACACGCTCACTCCTTGGAGATCTCATGGCTTTGGGCAGCACATGCACGCGGACAAAGCGCAGCTTCTAGCTGTCTACTTGACGTTCTATTTGGATTGCAAGTAAGAATCTCACACTTTGTGTCCAAAATCGAATGCCTACCTCCTGCTAAACAAACAAACACACACCTAATCCCCCACATGTGGTCTACCAAGAGGCTTCCCAATTTCAGTAAATGGAAATCCCATCCTTCCAGTTTCAAAGTTATAAATCTTGGTGTCCTGTTTTTCTCCTCTCCTGTCACAGCCCACACCCAATCCGTCAGCAATGTAGACAGCTCTATTTTTTAAAATATACCAAGAATCTGAGCCCTTTTCTCTACCTCTCCCATTAACACCTCAGTGTCAGCATCTCTTTGCAGGGTTACTAGCACAGCCTCCTAACTTTTCTCCCTACCTCCTCCCTTTGCACCACCTAGAATCTATTCTCAACACAGCAGCCAGCGTTACACTCGAAACCCAGGTCAGACTTTCCCAGGCTCAGCACCCTACAATGATTCCCAGTTGACCCAGAGAAAATCCCATGTCCTCTCTTTTTTGGTTTTCACCATGTCCCTTCAATCCCTAACTTTTCCCTGTTTGCTTCTCAGTGTTCCCTTCCTCTGCTCCAGCCCAAGTGGCCTCCTTGCTTTTTCTCAAACATGTCAGGCAGGCTCCCACCTCAGGGCCCTGGCAACTGATTTTCTCTTTACCTAAAACATTCTTCCCTCTTTCTCTTCCCTTCTTCAAATTTCTGCTCAAATGCCACCTTCTTGTCTCTATGTCCCCAGCACCCAGGAGAGTGCCTGACACACAGTAGGCTTCCTTGATATGTCTGAAAGTCTACAGGCACTTAGAATCAACCGTCTTTCTCAACACATTCAAAAGATGTTAGCCTAGAAGTGTTAGCACAGAGGACTGAGTACAGGTTCCTCACGGCCAGGTGACAGCCCAAGGTGAGGTCGCTCGCCCAAAACTGCCCAACGTGTATGGGCTAAAGCAGTGAGTCTGCATTGGAATCCATGGTTCTAGGGCTCTTTTCACTCCAATCAAAGCACTTCACACACACACAAACACACACACACACACACCCCACACACGCACATATATGTACGTATACACGTGCATGTGTGTGTGTATATACACACACACAAACATATACTCAGGCGTGTGTGTGTGTACATACCTAGTTTGTAAATGTCTTAAGAAGAACTTGCCCTGGGTGAGCCTGAAACAACAGACAGGAGCCCCGCAGGTCCTTGGTTTCTTTATAAACTCAACATAAAGGCTAGAATCAATAATACCTAAAAATAACTAATTTCCCTTCCAAGACTAAAGAATAAGATATCTATTTTATATTCCAGCAGTGTTTTCAGAGTTCAGTACAGAGATAGACATTTGCACCCTTAAGCAAATATCACTCTCCAGATCAGCTTAAACATGTCATGAGGCCTGCATTTCGCTCAGCAAATCAGCCTCTAATGACACTGCTCTCCCTGCAGTGTTCTCTCCTGACACTCGGAAAATTATTCTTCCTAATATTTCAAGATTCTCCACACTCGTGTTTTAAGATGTTTTTGCAAATTGACCTGCGCTAGTTTTGAGATTAGATTTTCATTTCAGAATTCATATTACAGTTTAAAGAAAACTAAATCCTCTTACAAATCATGTGTCAACAGCCTGAATACCACCATGGCTGAATGTAACCAACTTAAAAAGATAAGTATGCTCCTAGAACTTAGTAAAACAGCTAACAGCATCTCTTAGATGATTCGCTCTGATAGACAGGTACTTAACATTACTTGGAAGATCTCGATCTTCAATCTTATCTTTTCTGCTAATAGATTCCCCCCTAATAAAACAGGATACAGAATTCAGGACTAAAGGAGACATTTTGGTCTCTACTTCTCTTGCGGTTTGAAATTATTTTTTTCTGTGTTGGCAGTTTAGTATATGTTTTAGTTTAATGTTCTTACATATCAGAAAATCCAAACTCAAGTGCATTTCTCATTAGGTATAATGCTACCGAGTAATACCAAGGCTTCCTTTAGAGTTAGCCACCCAAGCAGATCCAGATTCAGTCAGAGTTTATTCAGTGGTGCTGACCATCCTGCATATAAATCCCCCCTTTATACACTGGCTGGACACAGTTTGCCATGAACACTGGCAGTGCTAGAATCAGTGAGCTAGAAATGCACAACCATTGCAAGTAAGCTGTAATAAGCAACCCTCACTTGCACTCTGTAGTTGTTATGGTAGTATGTGCCCAATATACTCAGTGCCTAAAAAGAAAATGCAATGCAAAGATCTATTTGTCCTAAATCTGGGCTCAATTAGGGTAATTATAAATCAGCACCCCTGGTGTGAATAGAATACATGATGCTCAAAATGATGTTCACTTGGGGGAATGGTTTTATTCATTTTATAACCACTCAGTTGGCATAAAGAAAATATCCTTCCTTTCTTTATTCTAGGAAAACGACCCATCAAACTCTCTCTTTCTCAGTTGAACTAGTGGAAATATTTTACTCTAATTCTCGGTCTTGGTGTTTTCACCTTTAAAAGTGCAAACATTTTCTTTTTATGTGCACTCACGCACTGCTGACATCCACCTCCCTTCCTTGCAGCAGGGTCACAGCCTCTAACCTTTGAAACAATCTATACAGAGCAGCAGCAAGTTTGGAGAGACAAACTGTTGTCACTGGTAAACAGGAATTGAGAAATTCGTTTTCTGTGAGCTAATGAAATCCATTTAATGCTGTATTTCCTTTTTCATTTTTACTGTTCTCAATCATTTCTTTTACATATCAAACTCGAACTGAAGTGCGTTGCATTTCTCCGGCAGCTGGAAGAAGTTCACACACAAGTTACTGTATTATTCACTACCTTCCCCTATATCTCTTGTAATTAATTCCAAGAGAGTCAATTCTGGGGAATTTTACTAGATGTGCTCCTGAAAGGAACCATCACCCACAGCCCTTCTCCACGTGTTTGCCTTTTTTGTTTTATAACCAAGGTAACCCCCAAAGAAAAACTCCTTCAGTAATGAGTGGCCTTTTTCCATGAACCCAGTGGCAGATGGCAGCAGTGTAAAGGCAATAAATCCTTGGCTTTTTTTTTTATCATGAGTTAATCTTATACATATGTGAACATTGCCCCAAATTAATTCTAGTTTCTCAAAGACAATTGGCCATTTTTATTCCCATACTATCTTCTTTAGTGCAGAGCACTCAGTAGGGTTTAAACAAATGTGGTAAGAATGAAGGAATAAATGAGTAAATGAGTGAACAAACTGTGTCTCTGTTGACTCCCGGGATGTTCCTGTTTCTCATTTTCTTCAGAGAATACTCAGCTTCTTTACTTACTGGTTGTGTGTGTATGTGTGTGTATGCTTGTGCGCATGCAGACACATACATGTAAATTATTTTATATTTCTAACACATACATGTAAATTATTTTATATTTCTATTTCCTGCTGTCATCTAATCTGCAAGACTCCCTCATCTTGAATGATGAGGGAGCTTGACAGCCTCCTCCACCTCATCCTCAGTTTCAACCAGCCCCTTCTAGAGTCTCTGCCCAGGTTCTTCACAGGTTCCAAAATCAGAGTAACTTGAGAGTCAAGTAAAGTGTGACATGTGCACAGATGAGGGGATGAGAGCATCGCAGAGAGGGAAAGATGCCTATAAAAACAGTTCCTATAAAACTTTTATTATATGCAGCCATCACTACACTAATATTTTCCCATTGTATAGCCTTTTGGTCCCCAAATGATTTTGGTGGACATCAATTAATTAAAACTCACAGTGTTTTAGTCATATCACTTGATTTAGTTAGTGCTGACCATCCTGCAAACTGTCACAGGGACAAAATAATGGAGTTTCAATAGCCATATTTCTGAAGTAATTTGAGCAGTCTCAATTTCCCACTTCCAGAATTTTGTCTGTGTTAATAATAGACACTGCATTGCAAGAGCAGAGCGGGAAGGGGAAACATACTTCTCTTCTGCATCTGTCGAGACAGGATTCAGAGTCCTTTCGCGCAATAAGAAAAGACAAAGTGCTCTGTCAATCGGGTGTGAAAACTTAAAACATTTTTATTCCCAAACAAACCTGGAAGGCTCTTTTCCTTAAAATGTAAAGAAAGGGGTTTAAAATAAATTGTTGATTTTACTGCACAGATAACTGTTCCATAAGAACAATTATACATAAACTTCCAAATGCCTTATCTCCCCTACCATGCAATAACCCCATTTAAAGTTGCTGTCTTTGATTTTCAAAAATTTTTTTTAGAAATAAAAACATGAACTCAACAAATAAATAGCCAAATTAGGATGAATTGAATGTGTTTGAAATGTTGAGAATCTATTTACATTTTAATAAGATATTTCCTCTAGGCAGGTCTTAGATAAATCTCCATAGAGATGAGGCTAGGACACAGAATTAAGAAGAAAGAGGCGCCCTTGACAATTTGGAGGAAAAAAAGATAAGCAAAGTGGTGTTTAATAGAAACAGATGTGGATGTAATCCCTTTAGGAAGAAAAAAGCTGCACAAATATAACATAAGAGGAGGGGAAATGGCTTTAGACAAGTATAATGGAAAAACCTGGGGAGCTTTGAGAACTCAAGCTAAGAATGAGTTCATGACTCAGACTCTCTTCTAATTCAAAGCCCAACAACTGGTGTGTTATGTGGATAACTTGAAGAAAGACGTGGTGTTAAGCACAATATGTTATTTATAAGAAAGATTAACAGGAGTTTCTGAAAGTGGCAATGGAGGGTTGAAAAAGGAGGATGTATCAGCCTCAAAATGCATAAAGAATATACTATATATAGTCATGGACTGTTCTCCATATCTATAATCTATGACCATTGACAACTGTTCTCTATTCTAGCAGGAAGGATTTGAGTTAACATTAAGGAAAACGTATTGACTAAAGGTTTAGCATTAAACGTGTTAGTGGAAGTCATAGAATTCTATTAACTCCATTTTTTAAACGACTACTTATATTTCTACAATGCTTTGCATAGCTTGCAGGAATATGAAATAGACCTACAGTTCCAATTCCACCATAGTCATCAGATGATAAATGGTTAATAGTAAAGCGACAAGGAGAAATTTGGGGAAAGTAAGTAGACATTTTTGTCTCCCAGTACACACTGATCAGAACAGCACTCCCTCGCTTGTCAAGGACAGTCTATCTCTGAGAAAATATTTCCCTTTCTTGTGTTTTATAATTTCCTCAATTTTAAGGAAGTAAGACTATGTGACTCAAGTTCTTCACCTTCCTTTTTGAAGGAAAAGAGATGGGCTAAGAATTTGTCAAGAAAATCTTTAGCTGGGGAGGATTTAGGGGCTCTGGTATGCAAAGCTTCTTTCCTAAAAACAAAGAATAAAAAGCACCAATGCTGACTCTCTAAATCTTGACACCTTAGCCTTACATCAGGCTAGAACTTGGGCAGAACTCTAAGCACATCTCTCAAAGCTGAACATTGAGAGCTATTCTGAAAAATTGTGCAGAGCGAATCAACTCATTCAAGGCTGTGGTAGCTTTAAAACACACTCCATAAAGGTTCAGCAAAATTTCTCCACCAATAAATTATTCTACATAGCTGTGATTATCATGTGATACAAAAGCAACACTCTTGAGCTAGTGCAGTTGCCAGGAGAGTAACAGAGCTGCAGAGTGTTGGGAAGACCTTCCATCCAAATCCACCAGCAAGCCACACTTTCTGCTTCTCAACATGGGTGCAGCAAGAAAAGATTCTTTTGAGGAGAAAGACAATTGCAGGGCCAGATAAACCGAAATGTTCCCTAAGCTAAGAAGTATTTTGTGAAGCATATGAAAGAGGAGCAAAGACTTTAGCATAAATTTTTTTTAATTCATCAAGTTAACTTTGAGTATACACAGATTCAGAGTATTCCCTTCACATGATAAGTATTACTATTATTATTGGTGTAAGAAGGTTCAGAAACTCCAAAGAAATTATTTTTAAAAGTTACCATAAAATCTTGAGTTAAAAACTTCATCCAAATTTTTAAAAATTTATTTATTTTAAAAATATTATCTGTTACAAAGGAAGATCTGGGTATCGCGGATGGAACAAACTAGGCAAAGAGCACCTTTTCCAGAACTGGTATTAACAGAGATTCTCTCTCTTTTAGATTTTTTTCCTTAAATATTCTAAGTTGCTTTGAATAGATCTTCTTATTTCCATGAGAGTTTATTCAATTAATACTATTATATATCTGCTGTGCCCAGCACTTTGTAGGGAAAGCAAACGGTATTTAAGATAAGAGCCTAGCAGCAAGAGACCAGCCGGGGACACACATACACCCGCACCCCAGTTGTGTGCATCCATGTAATAGCCCAGGTGTAACATCACTGGGGAGCGGGTGTGGGAATGGAAAGACTTTCTTCCAGAAGACACACTGTAAAACAAAAGGCAGGACGCGTAGTGAGCCAGAAAGAGAAAGATCAAAAAACACTTCTGTGACATATGTGACCGGAGGCAGGAGCTGCTGAAATGAGAGGCAACAAGGTGGGTTTCAGACATCCTCAGTCAGAGGCTGGGCAGCAAGCTACCACCCAGAGCCCGGCAGCTGCCATTCTCTGAGCAACAGACATCTGAGCTGGCGAGCGAAGAGGTCCCTGCAAAGCAGAGTGCTTGAAACCATGAGAGTGTCAGCCCACCTCATGTATTATCTCACAGAACGACACATCACGGCATCACTGCCACCACGTGAAGAGGTTTTCCTTTACGTTTACACAGTCTGGGGAACTTCAAAAATTCAACACTTGACTGCATATATGCAATCTATGCGCCTCGGATTAGCTTATTCAAGAAACGATCATTCCCACTGAGGCTGTTTTTCCACTCCCTTCCTCTCCATTTCCAGTACCAACCTCCTTAGGACTCTCACCCCCCGAACAAGAGCTGTGTCTAGAGGGCTTGCCTGATTCATATTCCCCGCGTAGCCGGTGGGGAAGTCGCCAGAATGATTGATATTTATTAAATACATATTGTGGTCTGTAGAAATCACCAAGGAAAACATCACATAGAAATATGACCAAATATTTTAGTTTAGTAGTTACAAGTTTATAGACTTCTTATCAAGATGATTTTTCTCTTCCTAGAGAAATACTTGAGTCAGGATTCCTAATTCACATTAATATTTCCTGAAAAACGACCTGCTGTTGTCTATAGCCATACCACCCTGAGGGCACCTGGTCTCAGAAGCTAAGCAGGGTTGAGCCTGGTTAGTGCTAGGATGGGAGACCACCTGGGAATACCAGGTGCTGTGGGCTTTAAAAAAAACAATGAGTTGCTCCTAACAAGCAGTGCTATTCAAGTGGGAAGGAGCTTTGATATCACAGCAGGGTCTCTGTGGCTGAGCACTTTTGTGTCCTTGTCATCTCCCTTCCCCCAGTCAATGGACAGCCAGTAGCACCATGTTGCTAAGCAACTCTGAAGGGCACTCAGATGACATGGGCATGTCCTGTCCCACCAAGGCAGGGGAAATGCTCACATACAGCAGCAGGACACAATCTACAGACCATTCACAGAAGGAGCTGAGACCGTTCGCGCAGGCAAGATTTTTTTTAAAGGAGATACAGAACCAAAGGAATAAGGAAAATATCAGAGCACACAGAACTACCTCCTACCACATACCCTGTACAGAAAGCAGAGCACCAACTAAATTCTCCCCAGAAAATGTCACATTGGTGGAGAGTATCGTCTTAAGAACTCAGATATCCCATTTATTTCTGAAGCTTCCTAGGCTTTGCCATTTTTCAGCAAATACTCTCAGTGGGCCTTAAGCAGAGAGGCAGACTGAACCGGCAAAAGTGCCCCTTCCCTAAGCAGGTCTTCTCTCCAGTTACCTCTGCCACGCTCCACTCCTCATGCTGTGTGAAGTTAGTGAGTGAACGTTTACTCCTTTTGTTGTTGCTGCGTTTTGTTTTTGTGAGTATTTATTTTGCACTTTATTCAATTAAACAAGTTTATAACACTTCACTGATAAAAGTAGAATCAATCGTTTTAGTTTCTGCTTCCATCACTGGCAGTGAGCCATCATCATCATTTTGTGCATCAATTTTGCTCCTTTGTTGTTGGCATCTCTCTTCCTGTGTGTGGAGCCAGTTGTCCACCTGCTGTCATCTATACTACATTTCACATTTCTTGTAGTACAGGTCTGCTGCATAGCTTTTATTTGTCTGAAAAAAAGCCTATTTTGTCTGTCTGAAAGTCTTTATTTTGCCTTCACTTTTGAAAGATATTTTGGGTGGATTTAAAATTCTAGGTTTACATTCCTTTTCTTTTCTCCCGGCATTTAGGAGATGTAATTCCATTGTCCTCAGGCTTGCATAGTTATTGAGGAGACATCTGAAATTATTCTTATTTTTATTGCCTAATATGTAATGTCTTTTGTCTCTGAATTCTTTTTAAGACGTTTTTCCTTATCACTGGTTTTCAGAAATTTGTTTTTTAAGTTTAATTAATTAACCTGATTGTGTTTATTTCCTATCTTGTTTCTAATGCCTTTAAAAATGGTTCTGATCCTACCGTACATATTTTGTATCTTGCTTTTTTTTTAATTGATACATAATAATTGTACATATTTATGGGGTACATGTGATATTTTGATCCATGCATACAATGTGTAATGATCAAATCATGGTAATTAGGATATCTATCACCTCCAACATTTATCATTTGTTTATGTTGGGAACATTTCAAATCTTCTCTTCTAGCTATTTTGAAACATACAATAAATTATTGTTAACTACAGTCACCCTAATGTACTTCTGAACACTAGAAGTTATTCCTTCTCTCTAACGTATGTTTGTACCCATTAACAGACCTCCCTTCACCCTCCCACTCCCCACTCTTCCCAGGCTCTAGTAACCACCACTCTACTCTCTACTTCCATGAGATCAGCTTTCTTTGTTCCCATATATGAGTGAGAACATGTGATATTTGTCTTTTTATGCCTGGTTTATTTCATTTTACTTAACAACCTCCAGTTCCATCCATCCTAATGTTGATGCAAATGACAGGATTTCATTCTTTTCATGGCTGAATAGTATTTTTTTTATATATATAATGTGTGTGTGTATATATATATATATATATATACACACACACACCCACCCCACATTTTCTTTATCCATTTGTTGACGGGCCCTTAGGTTGATTCCGTATGTTATTTGATTATCATGTGACTGTTTTCTTTTTTATACTTATCCTGCTTGGGTTCATTGAAACTTTCAGAACTCTGGTTTTACAGGGTTCATTAATTTTGGAAGTTTTCCAGCCATTATTTGTTTAGAAATTCTTTCTGAGCCTCTGTTTTCTGGACACCAATTAAATGTGTCTTAGACCATTTGATATTGTTCTGCAAATCACTAGGTCTTTGTTCTTTTTTTTTTTTATGTGTTTACTTCTCTCTGTGCTTTGCTTTATGTAATTTTTTTAGTACATCTTCAAGCTCACTGATCTTTCCTTTTTCACTGGCTGCTCTTAGTCTGATTCAATAGAATATTTGTTTCATATATTGTGCTTTTATGTTCATTTGTTTGTGGTTTATTTTTATATTTTACATTCCTTTCCTAATTATATTTAAAGATTTTAAACATAATGATTTAGAATAACTTTTCTGAAGTCCTTGAACTAATTCCATCACCTTTGCCATTTCTAAGTACTTTTCTATTGCCTGATTTTCTCTTGGTTAATGGTAATTTTATATTCATTTATATATAAATTTATATATAATTTATATAAATATATTTATATACCTATATAAAATATATATAACTATATTTTAGGATAAATATATATAATCTATTACATACTGTATATTATATATGCTACCTATAATATATTATGTATTATATATATTTACATCTTTGCATGATTTTATTTTGTCTTTCTTTAAAGAGTGTTGAAATTTATTTTGGCAGGCAGTTAAGTAATTTTCTTTTTTTTTTTTTTTTTTTGAGACAGGGTCTTTCTATGTTGCCCAGGCTGGTCTCAAACTCCCGGGCTCAGGCGATCCTCCCACTTCAGCCTCCAGAGAAGCTGGGAATACAGGTGTGCACCACCATACCCAGCACATATCAGCTTATTTTTAAGCTTTACTAGGGCTAGGTTAGAATAGCCTTTACTCTAGGACTAGTTTAACCTTACTGAGGCCTAACCTTTCATTGAGTAATCCAGGTTTCGATGAGATCCCTCTACTCTACGATAGAATGGAACTTGTCACTCAGCCTGTCTGAGTACTGGAAGTTGTTGAGCTCATGGCTCCCCACTTGTTCTTTGTGTCACCCCATGTTTCAGCCTAGATATGTGAAGTTTAGCATTCAACAACAGACTCAAGAGGACCCATATGTTAGTTTCTGGAGCTATTTTCTGCATAATTCCCTCTTTTTCAGTACACTGCCCTGCAAATTCATCCGCCCCAAACTCTAATCCCTGCCCTCTCAACTCAGGGAGAATGTTGTACCCTCCTTGGGTTGTCCTTTCCTGTGGAATCCACGGTCCACAGAGGATCTCCAGGTGATCCTAGCCAGAGCAACTGTAGGGATCACATCATTTATTTTCCTTTTCCCTGGATCATGGTCCTTCATTCCCTATTGCTCAATTTCTGAAAACAGTAGCTTCATTTGTTTTCCTAGTTTTCTAATTTTTATATCAAGAGAACAAGTTCAGTACCCATTACTTCACGTAGAAAACCTACAGTTTCAGTGGGTAAGGAGTTCAGGACAACCTGAATGAGTGCTTCTGACCCTGGGTTTCTCATGGGTTTGCAATTGACATGTTTTCCTGGACTACAGTAATATGAAGGTATAAATGGAGCTGGAGAATCAATTCCCAGATGACTCACTAGTATGGATTATAAATTGGTACTAGTTGTTCGTAAGAAGTCTTAGTTCCTCATCTCATGGACATGTCTATCAAACTGCTTGAGTGTCTTCATGGCATAGCAGCTGGCTTCTCCCTGAGCAAGTCAAGATGCAAGAAGCGCCTATGCTTTCTGTAACCACCAAAATACATAAAACACAGAGAGACAACACCTTAGATTCGTAGTAAACAACCAACCATTGATACTCTCTTTAATTCAAACCACTCTGGATTATATTGAGCATACAGAAGAAACCATGTCCTCCAAGTTCTTCAATTAATTACTTATTATGAAAAAAAGCCAACCAAAGTTCAATTTAATAAAGTAAGTGCAACCTCCAAGGAAATTTGAGCATCTCAATAGTCACTGTCCTTCCTTGCTTTCACAAGAGGTTGTCACGTTATTTCAGAGATTCTAATAAAGAATGTTCCCCCAGAGTCTCAAGAAGGCCTAAGGTGATTTTGCTGGCACAAAACATCAGTATCCCCAGATAACCAGAGCCCTGATACAAAACTCCATTTGCACATCTCAATGTACTTGGCTATTCTTGCTGCACATTTTCCCAAGGCTAAAGCCTACAACCCCTTCAACCTCTTTCTGAGAGTTCTACCAGTCCATCTTACTACCTCAAAAAAATAATTTTTTAAAAAAAGGAAGCCCTTTGTAATGAGGGAGTATACCAAATACTAAGAAAATGATGCTCAAGCAGATGTTGGCATCTCTGTTGCTGCAGACATGGTCAATATAATAAAGTACAGGCTGCTTTTGCTTCCAAGTGGAGGTGACTTGCAAGTTACATAACATTTTTAAATACATGCATTTCCTGAGACTTTTTATATATTCGTTCCAGAAAATTCACTTTTCTTCCAAGTGTAGAAGACTCATAGTTCTTGGCAATAAATTTAGCATTTAACATGCAGAGTTCTAAGCAGGAAGTCAACAGAATGGAAAGATTCACACTGAACTTTTCTGGCTTACACAAAAGGGAAAGCATTCATTTCCGTTTAGCTTTTCTTGATGAGGATTAGAAGAACAAACAGATGCAAAGTCTAGCAGTCAATTCACAAGCGCTGACTGCTGCCTGCCCTGTGCCACTCACTGTTCATGATGCCGGAGACAGATATTGAGCTGCCTGCCCTCAAGAACCCCAGGCTAGGTGACACACCAACAACTAACAGACTTGCAACTATTCAGTATATATCTAATTACACCCATTTTGTGGTAGACTTTCTGTTAGATGCTGAGGGCTCAAGAACAAGATAAAGATCCTGGCATTAACAAAGTCCAAACAGAGAAAGTCATAAATAGAAAGGGGACATTGGGAGAGGCATTAAAACCATTTCTATGATTGTCTAGGTCTTAAAATGTCTGTATAGAATGTGTCTTTGGGGTGATGGTCTGAGATTTGATAATTAAGAACTATCTTACAGATTCTATGCTAAGACGTCTTAAAAAGAAAAAACAATGTTATGGTTAGCCTTATTTCTGCTCTCATGAATGCACTCTAGCCTTTATAATGACAATGTGTAAATATTCAGGACTCTAAACATTTCATTATCACAACCTTTCCTTACTGTCTTAATTTTCACAGTATATAGCAGTGTTGTCTAATCTGGCAGCCATATGTGGCTATTTAAATTTATATTAATTAAAAGAAAAAAATAAAATTCACTTCCTCAGTCTTACTTTTCTCATTTCAATTGCTCAATATTGACTGTATTATAGAATATTTTCATCATCACAGCCAGTTGTATTGGTCAGAACTAGTTTACCAGTTTCTAACACAAGAAAATAATCTTCCAACTCCAACCATATTACATTGCCAAACATGTTTCCATAACATTTTATTTATTTTTTATTAAGAAGTTAACTTTTACAACTCCAGTGGACAAGCTCAATGTTATTCCTCTTATGATTATTAAAATAGTAATTAACTGACATGTTCTCTATGCTAGCTCTATTCTCTACCCAATAGCACCACCATTTGAGGACACCAAATTAAAAGTAACACTTTTAATTTTTTAATATTAGATTTGAAAACACCATCTAAAATTGAATACAATAAAATAAAATCAACTACTTATTTTCTTCATGAAGTTCTCCATGGAGAATTAAAACACTAGAAACATATCCCTTCCTTCTTGGATACTTGCAAACGACTTTCTAATAAATATTTTGGAAATTTGGAAATTCTGGATCCTTACAGTCTGATACGCTTCTAGGTTTTGTTTCCTAGAGTGACAGGAGTTGGAAAAGTGGGCTTGTATATACTTCTTCAATTAGAGGAACTTTCAGATTCCTTTTTTAAACTCAAACTGACAAGACATCTAGTACAATGATGATTTACTGGGCAAAAGATTATTAGACTTAATGATGATTGGGCTCCATGCTCCTCCTTGGATATTTTATTATAATTGTTCATATTGGATAAGAGAAAATTCAACATAATTTTAAATATCCTACTGGACAAGGAGAGCAAAATAGTATTGTGTGGCCATGGCCTTTTTGTGAAGAAGCTTTTTCTCTGGCTTCATCTACAAAAACATCTTTTTGACAAGGATTTAAGATGACCCCACCTAATTTCCTTAGCAGACAAAGGCAATTTTTCTATCCTGTGTTTGGTCTCAGGTTACCTAGACATCCTCTTTACACATTTCCAAGTTGCTCAATTAAGTTTGGAGGTGTCTCAATACTTTGGAGATGCTGCAAAACCCTAGTATAAAAGAATATCTGTGCTCCCAAAATCCTATAAATCTTATAATCCAGGATTTACCTGTGGGGCATCACCAGAACAGGTTAAAGCGTTTGCAGTTTGGACACCATTTCCAAACCAGCAAGGCAGCAAGTCAAGTTTTCAAATCTTAAAAATCTTTCACCCAAGCAGAAAGTAGTTTCATACCTCCATGCTGAAAATTGGTGTTATTCTTGGATTTCCTTAGAAGATTTTATTCAGAGGAAATGAGGCAGGCTTCCAAGATGAAATACGAAAAACCAGAAGAAGTTGACTAAGGTTAAGATAATGTAGAAAATGTTAATGCAGAAAACATTTCAGAGAAACTTCACTGCTGTTTAACCAGACAATTCACATGCTTTCGAATGAGCTCCTGCTGCTTCTCCCACTTCCCTCTCCTTTTAGTCCCCCACGACCTGTGGATCTGAATTATGCTCTGCTGTAAGTCTAAGGCTGCAGAGATGGCTGACGAATGAGGGGTCAGTAGAAAAATAGATAAATAAAATTAAAAATCAATAAGGTATACAGAGAGATCTGAAGCTGTCTTGAAACATAATTCACACATTTAACCTGTAAGTTAACAGTTTATCTATAGGTGATAATTAATAGTTATTTGTTGAATACTGTTTCTTTCTCAAGACATTCTCTCCTATTTTCTGGTGCTCCTTTCTTCTGACATCCATGGTTTCTGATGAAACATTCACCCAGAACCTATATCCACTGAAAATATCCTTCAGGAGTGAAAGGGAAATCAAAATAGTCTCAAATGAACAAAAATTTATAGAACTGGTCATCAGAAGACCTCCTCCCCTAAAATAATGGCTAACGGAAGTTATCTAAACAATAAGGAAATGATGAAGAAAGAAATCTCGGATCATCATAAAGGAAAAAGAATGTGGTAAGCAAGAATATGGTAAGTGCAATAGGTTTTCCTTCTCTGTTATGTTTTATAAATTATATTTGACGGCAGAAACAAAAAAGTATAATGTTTCATATGGCTCTTCATATGGCCTATAGAGAAAATACTGAAGACAATTACGTTATAAATAGTGGAGAGTAAGGGACTCAAAGGAAGGTACAGTCTCTATACTTCACTCAATCTTGTGAACTGATGACACCAGTAGACGGTGACAAGTTATAGATATATAATGTAATACCTATAGCAACCACTAAATAAAGTTATGCAGAGATACACTCCCAAACACTATAGATAAAACTAAATGAAATTCTAAAAAATGTTTCAAGTAACTCACATCAAGGCAGTCAAAAGAAAACAGAGAAATAAAAACCAGAGAGAACAAATAGAGAAAAAAAATTAAATTGCAGATCTAAGCCTTAATATATCAATAACTACCTTAAAAGTAAGTGGTCTGTAACTGCCTGGTTTCCTGGGACTATGGGGCTTCCTCGAACACAAGACTTTCACAGTGTTAAAATTGGGAAAGTCCTCAGCAAACCAGGATGAGTTGGTTGCTCTAGTTACAATAAAAAATCAAGGTTCTACCAAAATATCTTAAGAAGTGTTTCTTGCTATGCTACTGTAAACACATTTTTTTTAGTTAACAAAAAGTAAATGGTCTAAAGACACCAATTAAAAGACACAGGCTGGCAGAGTGGACTTAAAACATGACTTAACTATATGCTGCCTACATAAAGTCACTTCAACTATAATGATATAGGCAGGCTGAAAGTAAAAGAATGAGAAAAGGCATACCACACAAACATTAATCAAAAGGAAACAGGAATGATGATATTAACATCAGATAAAGTAGGTTTTAAAGCAAAGAAAATTGCTAGAGACAGAGAAGATCTTTATATAATGCTTAAAGGGCCAATCCACCATTAAGACATAATCCTAAATGTGTATGCACCAAACAACAGTTGAAAATACATAAAGCAAAACTGATAGAACAGAAAGGAGAAATAGACAAATGTACAGTTGTAGTTGGAGACTTCAACACCACTCTTTCAACAATTGATAGGACAAGACTAAATCAGCAAGGATACAGAAGAACATAACACCACCGTCAACCAAAAAAATCTAATTGACATTTATAAAATGCTCCAGCCAACAATAACGTAGTATACATTCTTTTCAAGTGCCATCGGACATACACCAAATTAGACTGTATCCTGGGCCAAAGCCTCAACAAATTTAAAAGAATTTAAATATACACAGTGTGTTCTCTGACCAAAATGGAATCAAACTAGGTATCAGCACAAAGATAACAGGAAAATCTCCATATACTAGGAAACTAAACAACACATTTCTAAATAATCCATGAGTCAAAGGAGACGTATCATGGGAAATCAAAAATACATTGAATTGAATGGAAATGGAAACACAATATATCAAAATCTGTGAGAGACAAGAGCCAGAGGGAGATGCACAGAATTAAACACCTACATTAGAAGAGGAAAAGTCTCCAATCAACAACCTAAGTTCCCATCTGAAAAACCTAGAAAAACAAGAGTTAAGTAAGCCCAAAGCAAGCAGAAGAATTAAAATATTAAAGAGCAGAAATTAACAAAATTGAAAACGAAAAATAAATAAAACCAATGAGACAAAGAGCTGGGTGTTTTTTTAAAAAATTAAAATTGATAAATCTCTGGCAAGATTGACAAGAAATTATAATGCTGCTTGAAAGACATCAGACACAAAGTGCGCAGGAAAGGATTTTAGTGTGGGAAACATCCTAACTAGAGGTCACATAAGTGATGAGACATAATACATAATACATAATTTGTGTATTCACTTACATGTGCACAATTCCATTTCAAGCAGTTATCTTCATACTCCCTGTATGTATCAGATGTTCCCTTCATTAAGGTCCATGACGTTGTTTCTGCCCCCACTCACTGCTGATTATACCTTTTTCCACACAAATGTCAATGTTTCTCTCATGGCCTTCAAAAAGGAAAGCAATCAATGAATGTTAATCTTTGTATACTAGGGTAATAAAAATTCTCACTTTAATCTTCAGTGTGAGATGTTTTGATGCTCAAGTTAACTAACATTTTCAAGGAAAAATGCACCCATAATGGTGCCTAGATGTAGGATTTAGGTGTCTGTCCGATATTATATTGCCCTTAGAATATGAGACAGGTCAAAACTGTATTTTAAATAAACTATTAATATTACTAACACTAGACGGAAACTCCTCAATCTTGGACACCACAGAGTTGACTGTGGCTCAGCTGGAGACAAAGGTGATCCAGGAAAGAGGTATGTTTCTTATCTGGGGATTTATGTCTTTATTCTAACATCATCCTAATTGTCAGTACAAATTTGTTTACTAACAACTGAAGAAGTCTATCTACAATCCTGGGACCTTTGCTTTCCTATCTTTCTCATCATATACTTTCTCCTCCTTGGATCCAAGCAGATACATGCAGAGATCAAACACAAAGCCCCTTGATCAAAATGGCTATCATTCTCCTGCTACAATGACTTTCCCCCTCTCTCCACCAAAGGGCTGGTATGATTTCCCTCTCAAATGTGTCAAGTAAGTCTCTGAAGGCGCCCATCAATTGCCAACATGAGTTTTGCCAGACAAGAGTTCTGCCTCCAGAAAGGAAGCAGAAACTTCCACAGCGCTAATATAAAAAGCAGTGAGACCCTGAACGTGCTAACTGAATCTCAATCTGTATTTGCATAAGGTATAGAAATACAGGAAAGCAGTTTCTACAAAAGCTTTGAAAGAGGGAAATAGTCTTTTATTTCCAAAACAAGAGTAATGGTTCCTTAAACTCAGAAGTATAGTGTAGAGAGAGGTTCCCAATGAATTTAAAAATTCTTCCTTACAGATTTTCAGGGAACTGGAGCTTACAGAATTTTTTGATAAGCCATTTGAAATAAAAGCTGGAAGAATCTCTGTTTCTTTTTTGACTCGTCTGTATAGAAGGCAAGCCTGTATTTAGAATGACCCACTGAATATGGGAATGGAGATATTAAAATGGTCTGGAGAGTTCTCAACAGCTAGATGTCTTGTCTTACCACTTCTTAACAGGGACGGCTAATTAAGAGCTGCCTCAAATAGTTGATCTACATAAGTCTCATTTCTGCTCAGCTACTGACTCATCAGATACATTTCTTGCTGTGTACAGGGGCTTTTTCTGCCTGGAAGAATAAAGTTTGGTTTAGTAACCAGAGTTCATATTGCTTTGTTTGCTACCCCTCAGCGCTCCTAAAGGTCCTAAGATAAATAGAGTAACTCCCCTTGCTGTTGTCCTCTTATACTTTCTAGCAGAAATTACAGAGACACATACATCGGAGATCTGTATCAACCACATAAAAGACTAAGAAAAAGAATGCAATGAATATAATTTTAAAACAGCAGATAAATGATAAGTTCCAAATGGGCTTCAGTATGATTAGCAAAAACTGAAAATAATAGGACAGGTGGGAGAAATATTACCAGTTTATTTAGAGATGACAATAGATCAATAGATTATTCGCTCAGAAAATGTTCAAGGACTTTTGGTTCCTTGAGAATAAATTAAAATAGCACGTATGCTTTATGAAAGTAAAAATTCAGATGATTATGTAGAAAAGGATTATATATTTGAATAAATAAAAAGGAACTCTACATATTGAAGAATTATAACAAAGTCTCTTCATTCTATGTAATATTTACTCTTAATAGAATATATCTGAACCAAACTAAATGTAATAACAGAGGAAGAGTTGTAATCTAACAAGCAGTGAGGCATATATACACACACAATGTAGGGAGAAAAGGCCCCTGGCACCCTAAAGTTTCACTGAATCAACCCCGAATCCACTATACTAGGTGCTCTCATGGTTTATAAGGGAGGTAATTAATAGTTTCAGTCATCAAAGAGGTCAGTGTGTTCTGTTTCCATGTTGTTCAGTTCAACAGGCCTATTGCTTAGAAATCAAGCCACATTATATACATGATTACAAACATGAAGCATGTCTGGAGACAATGATGTTCTAGGTAACACTACACCCACAGTGTGCAAGAAAGTTTCCCAGGCTAGAGTTTTTTCATGGAATGTGCACATTTATTTACATTTACACCATCAGTGTGTTCCTAAATTCCACTGTTTTGTTTCCCCAGAGATAAACAGAGGATACAAAGATCATATAACACATAGGAACACTAAGGAAAAGGAAAGTTAGTATGTGTGACAGTAGCACAGTTCCATACCATCACTCTGTTTGAGATCAGCCACTTCTTTGTCATAAATGAACAATAAGTGTGTTTTATCAGAGAAAAATGGAAACTGTTCTTGGATGCTTTTCTAGTCAGTCAATACCAAAAACATTTATTGACTAGCATCTATCTATGCGCCAGCCACTGTTGCTGGTGCAGTTGCGTATGGTAAATTATTCTATCTCTGTAACATGTTATTTGGAGGCAAATTGGCACTATTCACAAGGAACTTTGGGATTAATTAGCATCTAAAAATTTTAAATACCCATAATTATATATGGCCAAGAATATTACCCATAGTTAATTTGCATGTCATTCCTATTGTCCCTAAAATGTGAGGACATTTAACAATAACTACTTTATGCCACATGATGTTGCACACTAAACTGAGAGCAAAGATCACTCAGAGCTGATGAAACTTGGCATTGAGGACTTTTGAGGTCATGATGAACCACTAGATAGTTTAACACCCTTTCATCTTATACCCATTGAATTTCCTTTTTGAGCTTGCCTCCAGCCTGAGCTCTTGCAACTTCATCCTAGAGCTGTCTGACTCAGTTATCTTGGTCCTAGGTAATTGTTAGCAGAATCCTACTTCAGAGGTTCAAAGGGCTCTTGGGTTATCCATCAGGCCAATTCCTTTTCAAATATAAAAAAACCTTGTGCACTCTGATCAAATTGACATTTTCTCCCTCCCTATATATCAGTAGCACAAAAGCTGAAGCTCCTACCATCTTGAGATTCTGAACTTCATTGTCCTTTAATGTAACACTACTTCACTAAATCCTTTCTCAGGTTCATTGGCTGCTTCTATTGAAAATACTTACCTTGTGTCCTTTTTTTTTCAATTATAAATAAAACAGTTACCCAAATCCTAACCCTGAGGAATTTTAATAGTTCCACAGCACTTTCATCCTGCAACTCTGTATCATATAATAAAAAAATGAATCAATGCTCTGTAGGGGAAAATTTGTGCTTCGAAAGAAAACTATGCATTGCCTATAGGTAAACAGACTTATGATTCTATCAGAGCTATTTCACATCTCTGTAAATTGTAGATAACTGATAGAAATGCAAAATAATTATCGACCATAGAAATGCAAATTCTGCTGAGAGTCAATTGACTTCCCTCCCCACTGTGGAGAAACCAGGATTCTCTTTTGAACCTAGTAAACATCTACTTGGTTCCCTCACCGATTAGTAAGTTAAATAAAAATTTTAACAACTATTTATTTTATATCTATATGGGAGTTATGATTTTACCTTTCTTTGAAAATTATCATTCAACAGCTGCAAATGAGGAAAAATAAGCATAACTAAGGTATCAAACAGGGAAGTTAAAAAATGACATGATGGAAAAGGACATATCCAGCAAGAGGAGATCAAGGGTCATATGCTCTCGTGCTCTTTGAAGCATAAACATGCTGTAATTTTGGAGGAATGACAATGAAAAGTTATTCAATAATTTTCTCTAAAAGTAATATCACCTTTACATTTATACTGGACGGTCCTGGCAGAAATAAAGAGTAGTGGTTACGATATGAAAATATTGTCAAAGCAAAATTGCACTGGACGAAGTTAAACAGGTTAAGGAAGACTTTATTCAAGGCTATGGCAATAGGGGAAAGAGACCAGTCTTAACTCAGCTTCACTGAAGCAATGAGCGGGAGAGCTTTTAAAAGCTGGGGTGGGAGGTACTTAAGGACGTATGTTTCTTACCCGGAGGAAAAGTAAACTTTCTCTTATCTTCACAACAGGAGGTGGTTTTACAGCTTGGAGGGAGACTCTCACTGAAGTTAGGTTCCTCTCCCCCAAAGAGACTGGGAGATAGGGGTGCTATCTTCCTTGACCGTTACATTTCAAAGGGACGGCTCCCAGGTCCCTAAGAAAGACATTGCTGGGTTGTAAAACTTGCAAGAGGCTGGAAGAAGATTTACATGTCAAAGGCGCAGAGAAAGAATTTATAAATTTTCTAAAGTAAATGCTCTAAGAAAAGAGAGGTCAGGGGCCTGGAGTCAGAAAGAAACCTTCCTAAAATTTAGTGAAGCTGAGTAGAACGTTAAAGCCATCTCGGCCAATATTCATATCATAATTTTCATCTTATTTGTTATTTCACTAAAACTTTCAGTTAGCAAAGGCTTTCTCATGTCACCTCATTTTAATCTCCACAAGCATTAATATTCATTTTGCAAATGAGTTAACTAAGAGTTAGAAAGGTTGAGTCATTGGCCTTAGGTCTCAAGTTCTTAAAAGTAACAGCCAAGACTTAAAACATTAACTGCCATGTCAGTTGTATTTAACTCATGCTAGTTTTGAGGCTGGGGCCTCATGAAGCAAAATCTGGGCAAAACCCTGTAGTTGGTTTGTAAAAATCTTACTTGTTGATGTTCTTATTGTTACAATTAATATTGACAAATAAATTCTAAAAACGTGGATAAAATAGAACTCAATAAATTTCATTTTTCATTAAATTTTTCATTAAATTAGAAAGGATTGTTTTGTTCTTGAAGTTTTTATTCTATTTTGGTAATAAAACACCGTGGCCCCAAGGAAAATAATTCTTTTTCCTAATGTGGCAGTCAATGTGTTAAACCCAGTTTCCTGACTTTTGGTTCAACGCATTTAAAATGGCAGTACATGAGCATTATAAAAGCTATCCATGTAACAAAAACGTTTGTACCCCCTTAATATTTTTAAGTAAAATAAATAAATAAATAAAACGCCAGTATATGCTGCTGACACAATCCCAACTCTGCAATGCTGAGCTCACTTACAAGCTGATCGGAGTTCCCCAAATCCCATCCTACTTATAAACCAAAGCATTTGATATTAATAAAAAGTCATAGTAATATGGAGATACCTCAAAGAAATAAAAAGTAGAACTAAAAGTAGAACTACCATTCGAGCCAGCAATCCCACTACTGGGTATTTACCCAAAGGAAAAAAAGACATTCTATAATAAAAATATCTGTACTCGAATGTTTATAGCAGCACAATTCACAATCGCAAAGATATGGAAGCAACCCAAGTGCCCATCAATACACGAGAGGATTAATAAAATGTGGTATATGTATACCATGGAGTACTACTCAGCCATAAAATACAATGGTGAACTAATACCTCTGATATTATCCTGGATGGAGCTAGAGCCCATTCTTCAAAGCAAAGTATCACAAGAATGGAAAAACAAGCACCACTTGTACTCACCATCAAATTGGTACTAACTGATCAATACTTATGTGCACACATGGAAGTAATATTCAGCAGGTGTTGGGCAGGTGCGAGGGGGTGCAGAGGGTGGGTAAATTCACACCTAATGGGTGAGGGGCACACAGTCTGGGGGATGGACACAACTGACTTGGGTGCAAAGGCAATCCAATATATGTAACCAAAGTGTCTGTACCCCCATAATATTCTGAAATTTAAAAATAAAAAAGATCCTGCCCAGATAATGGGGGGAAAAAAAGTCACGAGTGTGGCATCTAGAAGATAAATTGTGCCAGGCTGGTGTGGTACCTGTGAGGAAAATGAGACAGTCAAGGAAACAGATGGAGTGAGGTCTTGGGGTTTTTAATACATATGTAGTTTCTGTTTCACGGTTATACAATACAGTGATTGTTGCAACCAGAGACACAGTCCAATCATTGTGGGGGCTTTGAGGTTGTGGTAGGCTGAAAAATGGCCTCAAAAGATATCCACGTCCTATTCCCTAAAATCTGTGAATGTTGTCTTATATGGCTAAAAGAGAGTCTTTGTAGATGTGATCAAGTTAAGGACATTGAAATAGGGAAATGATTCTGGATTATCCAGGTGGGCTTTAAATGCAATCGTGTATAAGAGAGAGGCAGAGAGAGATTTTACACACAGAGAGGAGAAAGTGATGGAGAGAGATATTTGAAAGTCCTGGCCTTTCAGACTGGAGTGATGCAGCCACAAGCCAAGGAATGCCAGTATACACTAGAAGCTGGAAGAGAAAAGGAAGTTATCCCTAGGTCTCCTAGGACCTCCAGGATGAAGGCAGCTCTGCTGATACCTTCATTTTGACCCAGTGAAACTGATTTCTGACTTCTGGCCTCCAGAACTGTGACAAAATACACTTCTGTTGTTTTAAGCCACCAAGTTTGTGATAACTGGTTACAGCAGCCACAGGAAACAAATACAGATTTTGGTACCAAGAAGTAGGGTGCTCCTGTAACAAATACCTACAAATGTGAAAATGGTTTTGGAATTTGGTGATGGACAGAGGCTGGAAGAATTTTGAGTCACGTAATGTATTGTTTTAAACAGACTATTGGTAGAAATGCGGACATTAAAGGCACTGCTGGTGGGAGCTCAGAAAGAAGTGAGAGGCACAATAGAGAAAGCCTATCATCTTAGAGAACGTGCGCATTGCCATAAGCAGAATATTGGTAAAAATATGAACAGCAAAGGTGCTGCTCAGAAGGCTCAGAAGAAAATGAGAAACGTGTTGTTAGAAACTAAGAGAAAAATGACCTTTGTTATAGAGTGACAGAGAGCTTCACTGAATTGTGACCTGCCGTTGTATGGAGGCAGAACTTCTAACTGATAAATTTGGATACTTAACTGAGGAGATTTTCAAGTGAAGTGTTGAAGATGCAACCTGGTTTCTTCTTGCTGCTTATACTAAAATGCTAGAAGAAAGACACAAATTAAAGAAAGAATCAGCCCAGTAAGGACTGGATGATTTGGGAAATTCTCAGCCTATCCAGATTGCAAAGGATGCTAAAATCAGGCAACCACTGTTAGGAAAGTGTGCCCTAAAGAGAAGGCCAAGTGTATGTAGGGGCCAAGAGGAAAGTTTCCCTTGGCCCTCTGAAGGGTCTGCTGAAAAATCAACTCAAAAAAGGCAGATTAATTGGAGAAAAGGCATACAAATTTATTTAATACGTATACACGGGAGCCTTCAGAATGAAGACCCAAAGACACAGGGGAAGTTGTCCGTTTTTATGCTTAGGTTTAACAAAGTATGGACAGCCATGTAGAAATATGATTGGACAAAAATGTTAACAGACTGAGTGGGGAAACCCAGGAAGGCCTGTCTATCCAGATTCTTCTTGGCCTCTCTGAGCAGCATTCCTTCCTTCTGGGTGTGGGCTGGGGCCCTCTCTGGAAAGGGGGTCTTATGACCTACAGTCAAATAAGGTAGGTCAAGTTGTTTCTTTATGGCCAGTTTTTACAAAGAAATGCAGAAGAAAAGTTAGAGTAGTAGTATATTTTTAGGTTTTGTGGCTGGCTTTGGGGAAAAGGGGTTCTGAATTCTAAGACCTGCCTTAGGGAAAAGGGATTCTAGTGTCTATGGCTAGCGTGGGGGGTGGGGGGATTGGACAGAGCAATAAGAGGGTAGAAGGCTGGAAAGAAACTTTTGCTTCTGAGGCTGCTTCAGAGGCCTTCATTTTGGGGTATTGTTTTCTGAGCCCCAACAGATATGACTCAAAAACCCCCTGCCAGTTGAAGACAGACTGACAATATTTTATGATGGATTATATGCAGTTTGTGAGAGAGAAGCATTTAGGACTATCTCAAGGTTTGGCGTCAAGATAACTGGAAGGATGTAGTTGACATTTTTTGAAATAGGTTTATAGGAAAAATAAAAGAGGAGTTCAATTTTTAGTATAAGACTGATATTTCTGTTTTTTTTAATGGAAATTTTGAAAAGATAATTGAACATAGGAGCCCAGGGATCAGCATCTAGGTCCAGACTGCAGCTATGAATTTTGGATCTTCAACATAGAGAGACTATCTAAAGCCCTGAGACTACAGGAGATCTTCAAGGAAGGGGCTGTAGTTACAAAAGAAGAGATTCAAAAACTGAGTCATGGGAACCTCCAAAATTAAAAAGTCCAGAAGAAGAAGAGAGACCAGCAAAAGGGACTGAGGATTGTGGCAGGAGAAAACCCAGGAGAGTGCAGAGTTCTGCTAAGCCAAGTGAAGAAAGCGTTTCAAAGAAGGAGTGATCGAAGGTGTCAAATACTGAGAAATGTCCATGGGATTTAGCAACCTGGAAGTCATCAAAAAGAGAAGGTTTTTTACAATAGAAGGGATAAAAATTCAACATGATGACTTCAGTGGGGCATAGGAGAGAGAATTTGAAGACCGTGTATGCAACAAATGAAATTAATTTGTGGAAAGTCAACTAATTTTGCTTTTTAAAAATCTACAAATTTTTCCAGAATACACTCATTACTAATTTAAACGAGAAAAGTTTTGCTGAGAGGCACCAGACTGCTAGAGGTATGGAGGGAACAAGTAACCAACATGGATCATTCCATTAGAGATCGTAATTAAAGAAAGGGATAGTAAGTGGATGGTACTTCGCAAGATCTAAAAGGAAAGCAAATGTGATTATTTAATCTATTTGTTCTGTTTAGGCTGTAAGGCAAAATAGAGAGAGGAGTGCATGAGGTTCTTGAAGGGTTGGAAGTGGTGTGAACAAAAGCACAGGTAAAGGAATTGACTTCAGGAAAGAAGCGAATACGTCTTCCTAGAAACCACAGAGATAAATGAGAAGACAGCTGTACATAAGGGTTTCTCAGCCTCAGGATTGTTGACATTTTGAGCTGGATAATTCTTTGTTGTGGGAGGGCTGTTCTATGCATTATAGGACATTTAGCATCCTTGACTCTACCCACGCGATGCCAGTAGCACTCTCTCCCCTGTCACCACAGCCCCAACTGTCTCCAAGCATTGCCAACTGGGGGGCAAAATCACCTTGGCTGAGAACTACGGATACAGAGGTATATTGAAGAGGAGAGAATTTCACAGTGTATGCTCTGAGTATTATGAGGAATTAGAAGGGCAACTGCATACAAGGCATGAGAATGAGCGGGGTGATGCAGAGAAAGGAATTTGTGGAAGGAATTCTTAATACCAATAGATATGTTGTTCTATGGTGACTTTGTTCTATGTCGACTCAGCTCACTGGAACTGTGCCAGAATCCCCCTTCCCTGCACAGTTCTAGATTCATGTGGGCCACAAGAATCTCATTTTACATGTGACTGGGAAGGTAGAAGTGAAACCACCGTATTCTTTTTATATCCAGAAGGTGGTGCGGGGCTGCAGGCACTGATGCAGCTCATGGATGTTGTCACTCACTGACTCATGCTGGAGCGAAGCAACAACCTGGCTGCCACTCCTCCAGCCACTGCTAGATCTCCTCCTTCAGTTCCTCCAACCCCTGGGCTAGGTGCCTCTTTCACTCTGTGAAAAGAGGTAACTAAGGGTGCCAGCTGCCCCGCCGGTCATCCACCTGAACGAAGTTGGAGGCTTGGAAGCTGTGAGAGACTCACGTGGGTTGCATTTCATGCTGAGAGCTCCAGCCCACCCTTGCAGGTTCCAGTCTGTGCTTACTACTCTCTCCTACTTCTTGCCCATCTTTCTTCCTAACTGCAGATCCTGCCAACTCCAAGCTACAGCATCCAACACAGACGCAGTAATTGTATATAAACTCTAACTAGAGCCTTCAATTGTCTATGGGCTAATCCCTATAACAAATTCTGCACTCTGTGCCATTTATTTACTACTGCCTATAGGTTCAGTATAACAACACTATAAATTATGTGTTAGTATCCTTATTTTATAGGTGATGAAACTGAGACTCAGGAGGCTAATTAACTCTATCAAGGTCCCTCATTTAGTAAGTGGTAGACACGGAGTTTGAACAACATTGACCTTCCTTTAAAATCCTCTCTCCTTCCACCATGTCACTCTACAGTGCTACCAGTTAGCATCACAAGGTAAGAAGTAGCAGAACTTTTTAAATTTCTTGACCCTGACCTATTGATAAATGACTCCATATTTTACTCTAACAATAGTGTAAGTGAATAAAAGCCCTTCCCAAGGCAGCATTTAGTGATGTTTTAGAGGTAGGGAGGCACAAAACTGAAAGATAAAATGTACATGCTCTTCACGGGTATAAAATAAGAAGAGTTTCAGTTCTCTACTTTCTGTTACTGCATAATGCTTACGAGCACTAACATTTGGTTGTAGCAGATGTCCTGAAGTTTAAAAGGGACTTTAATCAGCTCATCGGCATTCCGTTTAATCAGGACTAGGAAAGAATGATCAGGGGCTTTATGACTATTACCTGTGCCATGGTCAATGCTTTCCTCTCCTGCCTCCCACCACCACAGGCAAAGCTTCTCTGTCCCTCCCTCCCCAAGTTACACTCACACTAGCAGCAGCAGCCATGTTCGCAGTACCCATGGCCTGTGGCAATAGACTGAGATAGAACAAGTCTTGCTTTTTACTTGCTGGTGTGTTAAAAGCAGCACAACCACCAAGGCATTGATGAAAATGTATTAAGTTCTCTGGTTGAACAACCTTAGGTATACATACGTCTGTGTCTACTAGAGAGTTTATATACAGTCCAGAGGTACAGGGATCAAATCTATGAATTACTTTCCAAAAAGGCTGGAACTGTATAATGTCAACACTGGAAGGGATTTTTTTTTTCAGACCACCTAATACATTCCCATTCCAAATGGATGAATCCATTCTAAAACTGACCCAGTAGTCATTCATGCTCTTCTATACGCTGCAAAATACCAGAGCACTGACCAACTCAAAAGAGAGCCCATGTCATCCTCTGACAGCCAGAAGCGAGGACGCACTTCCTGCCTGTGACTATGACCCAAGGCTGTTAGAAGAGTCACTTTGCAGCATTCCAGTATGCCTCCTCCACCTAGTATACACACCTAATTTATTATTTAATGCGTGCTCTGTTGTCATAATAATGGCAATAATAAGGAGATTAATATTAAAGCACCTACTTTCTAAGCCAATTTTTCTATCAGTAATATTTTTGTTTGATTAATTATTGGAAGTATTATTCATGATTCTTGCTTTTGCCATTTTTTTTATTTTATACCATGGTCATGCTATGTTTATAAGAGTTCAAAAAGGTAATAATCATTTTAGTAGTCATTTTGAAAAGCCTCTTTTCCATGCTTTCCACAGGAAATTATTTATTTGAACAAAGTTTCTTTTTAAACCTATAGTAAATGTAGGATTTTGGTTTTTTTATCTTATAAAAATAAGCTTAGTATTCAAGCCCACTTTAAGATTACAATTTTATTGTCTGAGAACAGCATGAAATTTTTAAATAGAATATCTTCATCAAAACTTGGAAACCATTTTTACAGAAATTATCCACAAATTTCTGTTAGTGCAAGATGGGTTTTTATACATCTTACTCCCCTTTTAAGAGTTGAAAAAACTGAGTCACAAACAGCTCTTACTACTTTTGTGATCTCACATCATCTGCCAAAAGTAGAAGGGAGGGCTTGCCATGACCAGTCTTCTGCTTTGTAACTAGAGCACAATCTCTCCAGGAATGCCTTATAATAATATTTCACCTCATCAGAGCCTGACTTGCTCAAGGGAAAACAGATAGTGAAGATATGGACAAAATAAATGACTTTAAGAAAAAAATATCAAACATGACCAATATGTGTTAAAGCAAAGCGTTTATCAGAATTAAGAACTGATTCATCCATTTAGTTTCTCAGTAACTGGATTATTATCTGTCCTCTGAATAAATCTACTTCTAGGATGACTGTGCTCTGATCAGTTATAGGTGCAATAATATGTTCAATTAAGAAAACAGAGAAGGGATTGCTTCTTTCAGATAAAAGAATGGAAAAGTCCTAGAGGGAAAAAGCTAGAAGTAATAGGAAACAAAGTTTGAAAATTCAACTTTATATAGCAGTACTCTATGGAAAAAAATTACAATTCACTAGGACTCAATAAATAGGTCTTTTAAATTAAATTATTTGTTAAAATTAAGCTGTGTTCTGTGTTTTTAATCAAGGTGAATATACTGTGGCAATTGGGGATATGAGAAAAAATAAATTACTACTCAGAACATAGCTAATGTGTCTGAGTCAGTGCCAGTACCTGCTTATGAAAGGGACCAATATTCTCCCTCTTGATGTTGATGAAAGTTGCCAGTTATTTTTTTAATAGGTTCCCAGAAAATGACAGAGGAGTTGTAATACAGACTTTCTTCTGAATGTTCCAATTTGCACTATTTTCCTCCAATAATTAATCAATTATATATTGATCTTCACTGTATATTACTTATTCTTAAACTAAATGCTCTATTTATAAGTTGGGGGAGGGGGACACTTACACAAACAGTAATCCAAATTCTAGTGAAACCACCTGATCTTCCATCAGCATGCCATTTCATTTTCAAAATAATGCCTGTGATTTTTATTTTTGCCTTGAATATTCAGGAATTGGCTACCCAATGCATTTGTATGTATTCTCCTTGCTTTTCCTTCATATTTGATCTTTGTTTCTGCCTTGAGTCATTTCATAGATAATTAATTTGTCTACCTTTCAAATGAGAAGAAAGACGAAATAATGTAAACTATTCTAGTAGTATCCAAGGAGAAAAAACAAGAAAGGAGTAAACCGTTGCTCTAAATGTCCATGCCTGCTGATCCCAGGTCCACCGATTACCTTCAGCACTCCCCTGGCTAAGAGAAAACTTTGACCTGTAGCTCTACCACTGCCCTACCCAGAGATGGAGCCAATTCCGCCAAACCTAGCTGCATATGTGGTAATAAATGCACCAGCACCGTGCCTGTGTGGTTGCCAATAGTCTTGCTTCCCCAATCCAAGAAAGTCTTGGATATAGCAAGCTCAGTGGGCATTGTCTCCATTCCCTCCAGACTGACTAAAGAATGCAGCTCTGTCCCTTCTTTTCATGGTGATATTCTGTCCTCCCTGCAGGGTCTAGAGTACTCCTTGAACTTGCTCCCATGTGGACAGATTCTAACAATGAACTCAGCCAGCTCCTCCTCCCGCCCTTGCCTTCCCCCTTCTCCCAGGGGCCAGAATCTGCACCTGTAACATCAGACAGTTTCAGAGAAGATATACCCTTGGGAACTCTGTTTGAACCATCCATTTATGACAAGTATTTCCACCACCTAGAGATCCCAACAAAGCAGCCCCGTGGAATGCCACAGCTGCCTAAAGACTACGCACTTCAGCCCTTCCCTCATACATAGTGTTGTGGAGACTTAGCCACTTCATTTGAAGTCAACTTGGCCTTGGCTTGTCCTAAAACTTCCCCCTGCCCTTTTCTGCATCTTACTCCACCCCTCACCAGCCAACATTCAACATCCTATACCACCGTTTATATTTTAGTCAATTTATTTTCACTTTTTGTCATCATTTTTTACTCCAGATAACCAACATTTGTCAGCAGTTATGATAACTGATGTTAGGTTTCTCTATAATAAGTTTCTTTTTTAGCAAGGTTGATAGAATGTGCAATAAAACTGGGTACAAAATATGAAGCCAGCCTCCCTGTGGTTCCATGAATGTTCTGATGAACGTGAAGACAGCCTGGAGAGAGAACCAAATAACCAAAAGAATTGGCCAAGCATTGATATTTTACTTGGCCCTGTGTTAAGGAACTTGGTGATACTAAAAAAATAAAAAATGTATTAAGATCACTCTGTCTTAATCATTGCTGCATCCCCAGTATCTGTGACAGTACATTGCCATAGTGGGTTTCTATAAACATTAGTTGGACAAATAAGTGAATAGATGAATAGAGGGTCTTGCACTTGAATTCAAAATATCAAAATGTTCAAAATATCAAAATTAACTGAGTAAACATCAGTTACGGGAGAATATTGCCAAGAACAATGAAGTTGTTCTGTTGTACTGTGCAAGCACAATAAAAGTTATTAATAAAAGAAAAGAGTGAATAGAATGCAGTGAAGAAGTTGGAGAATCCCCATAACATTCTGAAATGAAAAAAAAAATTTTTTTTTTAAAGTTGGAGAAGGCTACATAGAGAATTTATTATGGATTTGACCTTAAATTTTGTGCAAGGTTTAGCATCAGGTAAAGAGAAAGGCATTCCTGGCACATGGAACAGAATACATGGTTACCTGTAGGTGCATAAGAGCATGGACCAATGAGGAGAATGGCTCTCTCAGAGTGGAGAATGTGTGGACAATAGACGGATGAGTTGGGGCCAGACATAAAAATAGTTAAAACAGGCTGAAGAAGACTTGGAAAAGCACTGACCAAGTCTGAATCTGGTCAAGCAGAGTGTTTTTCTACGTGTCAAGACATTAGCTTCCTCTACATTTCACTAAGTCCATTTTTCTGTTTATTTCTCATGCTCTGTGTTAGACATAAGACTCCAGGATAGGCAGGACAGTAAAAAAATGATTCTTATCTTCAAAAGTTTGTGGTAAACTGGGAAGAGAGAGGCACAACCAAGTACAAGACAAAGGAACATGGGCCATGATGATTTCAAATGATGGTTCCCTCAAACTATCACCAGAGTGTCTGTTGATAAAACAAAGCTGAGTCCACCACTCACGTGGTAAGGGTTAACACTAGGTCAAGAGTCTTAGTAATGACCCAGAGAGGAAAGGGCAAAGTGAAGAGATTTATTGAGATTTTTAAGTCTGGTTTAAGGCAGGCCTTCCAATATGGAGGCTTGATTAGAACTGAGTAAGGATCGTGACATAATAGTTCAGGATTGTTGGACACAGTAGTGCAAGAATTTTGAGGCAAAGGGTTCAAAGAGTCTTCTGTAAACTGTTCATTGATGCTGTCTATTAATAAGTTTGACAGGACTCTCTGTAAGTCCTTGGAATGAAAAATAAAGTTATTTACAACTTGTATCTTCCAGGGAAAGAGTCTCTTGGGATAGTAAAGTTGTGTTCAAAACAATGGAATAGTAACATCGTGTTAATGTAAATGGTCAGCTATACAAATGGTACCGACTCTCAGTAGACATGCATGCAAAGAGCAGAGGAAGCAGAACCGAAGAGAAAAGGGCCTCGATCTGCGAGGTGCAATCAGAGAAGGCTTCAGAAGGGTGGCCTCTGTACCAAGACCTTAAAAATGAGCGGGAGCTTGCCCAGTGGACACAGGTGAGAAAGGATTCAAGGAAAGGGCATAACAGTTTGAAAGAAAAGGTGTAAAAGAACATGTCTGGTCTGAGGGACCACAAGCAGTTTCCATAAGCAGAAGACTTTCACTATGGTTCTGAAATAGAAATCGATGCACTTCTGTTTTATCACTTTTAATGATTCAGAGTATATTGCTGGGAATGAACTCTTTGCATAACTTCAGAACAATTTTGAAAACTATTCCTGAAACCACTTTTGTGTTTTAAGATTAGTTTGAAAACAAACATGATTTGGGGAGGTAAACTTTAAAAGACAATGTCAAGACCATTTAAGATCTCCCACCTCATGTCAGGGAATTTTTGGTAAACTAACTTGGAAATAAATCCCATTAGATTATGCTTGTCATGCTGTATAATAGAAGGGATGGCCTTGAAGGAGATTTATCATAAAATATATTTCAAACTCAGAAGCATGATTTGGTGCAAGAACATCAGGAAACCAATCAGCGTTGGGTGATTTTAATAGCTATCACCAAAAACCTGCATCCTCACTCCTTTGGTGTCCTTGTCTGATAAGGGTCAGGGCACCCCCAGCTGGCTCTTCTATGAGTTGGTTAGACCCAGCTCCACCAGCCAGTGATGAGCACAGCTCAGATTCCACAAACTGCAAGCCTGCTAACCCCACACCTGAGAGCCACGACAGATTCAAAACAACCAGCTAATTAAACCTGGAGCACCAAGCTATCATCATCCGAGATTCATGGGCATCCAACAAGCAGAAGAACTAGCAACACGGCATTCGGCAACAGCTGTCACCTGCTATAATGTTCCTTAATTATCTTAAAATCTGTAAGAACTGACAAATGGGTGACAAAATGCAATTTTCTGTGTCAGGAAGCGAGAGACAAGCCTGCGTTACTTTGATGAGAGGAAATACTGTACAATCATCTCCCTCAGCTCTTCTTACTGGAGAGGGGAGACTGTTGTCATTCAATTCTAGTCTGTAAACACACTCGTGATGGGACTCCTGGAGGGACGCGTTTCCTTCTTTATAAAGATGGAGTGCGAGAGGCTAGAATGGACACTGTGCCAAGCTTGTCCCTGTGGCCTCAGCACTTCCTCCAAATTCAGTCCCAGCTCCAGCCCCAGCCCCACCACGTATTTCCCACAGAGATGCAGTCCTGCGGTGGACCATTAGCAAAGACCCCCGCCCAAGTTCCCTGGAATCATGTCATGCCTCTTGCCATAGATTCCTCCAGGTGCCTGCCCAAATTGTGGCTGCATTGATGTTTATGACCTCCATGAGGATTTCCATTAGTCCCTAATTTCTGTTGGTCATTACACTCTACCGAATGTGCATGATAGCATCTTTAGTTCCTTTGGGGAAAGTTTACTTCTATCATTTGCACAGTTTTGCCAGCCTTTATAGGTCAAAAATGTTCACTCAAACACAAAATAAATTGCAGAAAGAAAGGTCACTGTGTAGTAAACAGCTCTTAACAGCATCAGCTAGAAAATGACATCCTCTGTATGGAGTTGTAGAGCACTCATAAGCCAAGAGCATTGCACCACTCATGGTCCCAGAACATAAAAGAGAGAAAAATACAGGCTCACTCACATTGGCCGAGAGCACAGGGGTAGCCCTTAGAGTCTGAAGACAACATATATTAACAGTATGCTACAATAGATCATTATATATAATAATATGTGTGTATGCGTGTGTGTGTGTGTATGCAGTTTTGTTCTGGGATTTGTTTGGCTTTTTGGTTTTTTGAGAGACAAACAGCATAATAAATCAGCATGCTAGTGTCTGCTACCAGGTTACTGACAATCTAAAAAGATCACTAATAATTCTTAAAACATGGCATTTGTAACTTGTTCTTAAAATGTGCATGAAAATATTAACGTATGTAACAATAATTGCAAACTATGGTTACATTTTTGAACCATCTTAACAGAATTTTTATGTTAAGATTTAAATTAGAGTGACAGTAGATGCTCAGTGAACATTTCTGCCTACTAATTATAATAGTTTATATTTTGTATTTAAAATCCTTTTATGCAACTGAGGGATCACAATTATTAAAAATGCTTTTATGCAATTAACACATTATTTTAATGTATATTAACAGTGAAATTGGTCTGTTTTGTGATCTCTAAGATGTAAGCTCTCTGGGGACAAAGGTAGCTATAAAATTATCAGTGGCTGCAGTATGATTTCCTAATTGCTGAGCTATTCTTTTTTAATTTTTTTTAAGTTTTGTTTTTAATTGACACATAACTGTACTTATTTATGGGGTACAATGTGATATTTCAATACATACATTGTGTAATGATCAAATCAGGCTAATTGGCACATCCATCACCTCACATATTTACCATTTCTTTGTGGTGGGAACATTCAAAATCCTCTCTTCTAGCTATTTTGAAATATACATTATTGTCAACTACAGTCACCCTACTATACAATAGCACACCAGAATCTAACTGTAGATAGTAAACCAGAATCTGTCAACCCTCCAATCTAACTGTAACTTTGTACCCACTGACAAACCGCTCCCCATCGTCACCTCTCTCCTACCCTCCCCAACATATGGTAACCACTATTCTGTCCTCTACTTCTATGAGATCAACTTTTTTAGACTCCACATATGAATGAGATCATGCAGTATTTATCTTTCTCTGTCTGGCTTATTTCACTTATAATTTCCTCCAGCTTCATCCATATTGTTACAAATGACAGGTTTTCCTTCTTTTATATGGCTGAATAGTGTTCTATGGTGTATATATGCTACATTTTTTTCAACTATTCATCTGTTGATGGGCACTTAATTCGATTCCATATCTTGGCTATTGTGAATAGTGCTGAAACAAACCTGGGACTGCAGGTAACTCTTTGACATACTGATTTCAATGCCTTTGGATACATACCCAGTAGTGGGATTGCTGCATCATATGGTAGTTTTATTCCTAATTTTTTGAGAACCCTCCATATTGTTTTCCATAATGGCCATACTACTTTACATTCCCACCAACAGTGTGCATGGGTTCCCTCTTCTCCACATCTTTGCCAACACTTGTTATTTTTTTATCTTTTTGATAACAGCCATTCTAAGTGGAGTAAGGTGGTATCTCATTTTGCTTTTGATTTGTATTTCTCTGATAATTAGTGATGGTAAACATTTTTTTCATATACTTGTTTGCTGTTTGTATGCCTTCTTTTGAGAAATATCTATTCAGGCCTTTTGCCTATTTTTAAGTTGGATTATTTGGTTTTTTGCTATTGAGTTGTTTGAGTTCCACATATATTCTGGATATTAACCACTTCTCAGATGTATAGTTTCCAAATATTTTTTCCCATTCTGTAGGTTGTTTCTTCACTTTGTTGATTATTTCCTTTGCTGTGCAGAAGATTTTTTACTTTGCTTTTGTTGCCTGTGCTTTTGAGGTCTTATCCAAAATTCCTTGCCTAGACCAATGTCATAAAACGTTTCCTCTGTTTTCTTCTACAAGTTTTATAGTTTTGGGTCTTACATTTAAGTCTTTTTTTAATTTCAGAATATTACAGGGATGCAAATGTTTTGGTTACATGAATTGTTTTTGTACAATTTGAGTCAAAGTTTTAAACGTGTCCATCACCCAGATAGGGTGCATAGTCCCCACTAGGTGTGAATTTACCCATCCCTACCTCCCACCCCCCACCTGCTTGGTTTCCACTGAATTTTACAACCATTATGCGCACATGAGTGTTGATCAATTAGTTCCAATTTAGTAGTGAGTATATGTGGTGTTTGTTTTTCCATTCTTGCAATACTTCACTTAAAAGGATGGTCTCCAGTTCCATCCAGGTTGTTGCAAAAGATAACATAAAGGTTCACCTTTTTTTTATAGCTGAGTAATACTCCTTGGTATACATATACCACATTTTATTAATCTATTCATGTATTAATGAGCACTTGGGTTGTTTCCACATCTTTTCAATTATGAATTGTGCTGCTATAAACATTCAAGTGCAAGTGTCTTTTTTATAAAATGTCTTTTTTTCCTTTGGGTAAATACTCAATAATGGGACTGATGGATCAAATAGTAAGTCCACCTTTAGTCCTTTGAGGTATCTCCATACTCCTTTCCATAGAGGTTGTACTAGTTTGCAGTCCCACCAACAGTATATAAGTGTTCCTTTCTCTCCCCATCCATGCGAGCATCTGTTGTTTTGGGACTTTTTGATAAAAGCCATTCTCACTGGAGTTAGGAGATATCTCATTGTGGTTTTGATTTGCATTTCCCTGATAATTAGAGATATTGAGCATTTTTTCATATATTTACTGGCCATTAGTCTATCTTCTTTTGCAAAGCTTCTGTTCATTTCCTTTGCCCACTTTTTAATGGGGTTGTTTGATGTTTTCTTGCTGATTTGCTTGAGTTCTTTGTAGATTCTGGTTATTAGCCCTTTATCAGATGTATAGCATGCAAATATTTTCTCCCACTCTGTAGATTGTTTATTTGCTGTGTTGATTGCTTCCTTGGCTGTCCAGAAGCTTTTTAATTTAATCAGGTCCCATTTATTTATTTTTCTTATTGCTGTGATTGCCTTTGGGGTCTTCTTCATAAATTCTTTGCCTAGGCCGATATCTATAAATGTTTTTCCAACATTTTCTTCTAGAATTCTTATAGTTTCATGCCTTAGGTTATCCATAGTGAATTAATTCTTGTGAGTGGTGAGAGGTGCAGATCCTGTTTCAGCTTTCTACATGTGGCTGTCCAATTTTCCCAGCACCATTTATTGAATAGGGATTCTTTTTCCTAGTGTATGTTTCTGTCTGCTTTGTCAAAGATCAGATGGCAATATGAGGATGGTTTTACATCTGGGTTCTCTGTTCTGACCCACTGGTCTAGTCTCTGTTCTTATGCCAGTACCATGCTGTTTTGGTTACTATAGCCTTGTAGTATAGTTTGCAGTCTGGAGAAGTGATACCTCCTGATTTGTTCTTTTTGCTTAAGGTTGCCTTGGCTATTCAGGCTCTTTTCTGGTTCCATACAAAGCACAGAATTATTTTTTCTAGATGTGCAAAAAATGGCATTGGTATTTTAATGGGGATTGCACTGAATCTTTAAATTACTTTGGGTCATATGAACATTTTAACAATGTTGATTCTGCCGATCCATGAGCATGGTATGGTTTTCCATTTGTTTACATCCTGTGCAATTTCCCTCCTCAATGTTTCATAGCTCTCCCTGTAGAGGCCTTTCACCTCCTTGGTTAAATATATTTCTCGGTATTTTATTTTCTTTGTTGCTACTGTGAAAGGTATTGAGTCTTTGATTTGATTCTCGGCATGGCTGTTGCTGGTGTATAGGAATGCTACTGATTTGTGTACATTGATTTTGTAACCTGAGATTTTGCTGAATTTATTTATCAATTCCAGGAGTCACTTGGCAGAATCCTTGGGGTTTTCTAAATATAAGATCATATCGTCAGCAAAGAGCAATAGTTTGACCTCTTTCCCTGTCTGGATACACTTGATTTCCTTCTTGTCCCTGATTGCTCTGGCTATGACTTCCAACACAATGTTGAACAGAAGTGGTGACAGTGGGCAACCTTGTCTGGTTCCAGTTCTAAGTAGGAATGCTTTCAATTTTTCCCCATTCAGTATCATGTTGGCTGTGGGTTTGTCACATATAGCTTTTACCATTTTGAGGTATGTTCCATCTATGCCTAATTTTTTAAGAGTTCTTATCATAAAAGGGTGCTGAATTACATCAAATGCTTTTTCTGTGTGTATCAAGAGGGTCATATGGTCTTTGTTTTTGCTTCTATTTATGCAGTGAATCACATTTATAGATTTGCGTATGTTGAATCATCCTTACATCTCTGGCATGAAGCCTACTTGATTGTGGTGGATTATTTTTTTGATGTGCAGCTGAATTCGGCTTGCTAGGATTTTATTGAAAATTTGTGCATCTATATTCATAAGGGATATTGGTCTACAGTTTTCTTTTTTGTTGTGTCCTTTCCTGACTTCGGTATCAAGGTGATATTGGCTTTGTAGAATGAGTTGAGGAGGATTCCTTCCTTCTCAATGTTATGAAATAATTTCTGCAGTATAGCTACCAGTTCTTTGTAGGCCTGGTAAAATTCAGCTGTGAAACAGTATTGTCCAGGACTTTTTTTTGTTGGGAGATTTTTTATTGCTGCTTCAATTTTGTTCCTCAATATTAGTCTGTTCACAAGTTCTACTTCTTCCTAACTGAGCCTAGGGAGGTTATGTGTTTCCAAGAATTTGCCCATTTCCTCAATATTTTCAGGTTTATGTACATAGAGATTTTTATAGTATTCAGAGATGATATCTTGTATGTCTGTGGTATCAGTTGTAATATCTCCTTTTTCATTTCTAATTGAGCTTATTAGGGTCCTTTCTTTTCTGCTTCTGGTTAATCTTCTGAGAGGCCTGTCAATTTTGTTTATCTTTTCAAAGATCCAACTTTTTATTGCATTAATCTTCTGTATAGTTCTTTTGTTATCAATTTCATTTGGTTCTGCTCTGACCTTAGTTATTTCTTTTCTTCTGCTGGGCTTGGGACTGGTTTGCTCTTCCTTTTCCAATTCCTCAAAATGGTTCATTAGATTGTTGATTTGTGATCTTTGTCTTTTGGATGTAGGCATTTATGGCTATGAATTTTCCTCTTAAGACTGCTTTTGGTGAATCCCATAGATTTTGATAACTTGTGTCCCCTCTGTCATTTAGTTCAAAGAATCTTTTGATTTCTATCTTAATTTCCTCCTTGACTCAATAATCATTCAGCAGTAGTTTAATTTCCATGGCTTTGTGTATAGTTGAATGTTTCTGCTGGAATTGATTTCTAATTTTATCCTACTGTGGTCTGAGAAGATACATGGTATAATTTCTATTCTGTTTAATTTGTTGAGACATGTTTTGTGGCCTTGGATATGATCAATCTTAGAGAATGTTCCATGAGCTGATGAGAAGAACTTATATTCAGTGGTTTTCAGGTAGAATGTTCTGTAAATGTCTCTTAGGCCCATTTGTTCTAGAGCTCCATTTAAGTCCATCATTTCTTTGCTTACCTTCTGCTTGGAGGATCTGTCCCATTCCATCAGTGGGGTGTTGAAGTCCCCAACTATTACAATGCTGCTGTTTACCATTTTGTTTAGATCAAGTTGGGTTTGCTTTATGAATCTGGGCTTACCTATAGTAGGTGCATAAATATTTAGGATTGTTATGTCTTCTTGTTGAATTATTCCCTTCACCATTATACAATGACCATCTTTGTCTTTCTTTACTTTTGCTGATTTGAAGCCTATGTTATCTGATGAGAACAGATACACCACCTTTCATTTGGTTTCCATTTGTATGGAATATTGCTTTCCATCCCTTCACCTTGAGTCTGAATGAGTCTTTGTGGCTTAGATGTGCTTCCTGGAGACAGCAGATACTTGGCTTGTATTTTTTAATCCATTCAGCCAGACTATGTCTCTTGAGTGGGGAGTTCAAGCCATTCACATTTATTGAAATAATTGATAAGTGGGATGGATTTCTGTTCATCCTGTTGAGTGGAACTTTATTGCCTTGTTTTACCACTTGAGCCAATATGGTATATGGGCTCACCTGGAAGTTCCAGGGCCTCATCCACCACCTGGGGCATTCCAGTGCTTCTCCTGAGGGACTAGAGCTGGTCATAGGACCCAGAAACAACATTGCAGCTTGTTCCTTCCAGTAAGCACCACCTCACGAAAGGGAGGTAAATTTGCATGCCCTTCACAGCATTTACTAACTCAATTTTACATGGTGTGAGGGGGTCCAAGGAGTAGCCATTTGGGGGAGTGCCTACCCATCCCCACAGTGGGCCTTGCTCCTCTCCCCCCTCCTCCGTTCCACAGTCTCCCCCCGGCGTCTACCAGCAGGCAGGAGCGCAAGCCAGCTGAGCTCCCCCACAACTGTGCTATGGGCCAGGAGGATCCCAGCCTGAGCTGAATGTGCAGCCCTCATGTGGGGGAAGGGGTGCCCTGAAAGCATGCTGCAGTTAGGACCCATGCTGCACTCTCTCCCAGATCTGCCCACATGGGCTCCCTCACCTCCCAAGACCAAGAAGATGAACCCCTGACCATGCCAGGGAGAAGCACACTGGTCCCAAGTTGCCCACGGGGTGTGCAAGCCAGATCGATGTCCCTCCACCTTGGGGCATGTCCCACTCTGATGAAGCCACTGGGCAAGCAGCACTAGGGAGGGCCAGCAAGCAGGGAGCTCACAGATTGAGCACGCCTCAGTCTGCTGCAGGACCCCAAGAGGAAAGGCCTGAGCCCCTCTCTCTGTGAAAGCCTTGGTGTGGAAGCTCAATTGTCTCTCTCAGCAGCCACAGCTGGAGGAGGGGAAGAGCGGGAAAAGAGTCTGGATGGAGGAATTCTAGCACTCTGGTCATCTCTGACCCTCTCTCTGGGAGGCAGTCCACCCAGAAAGTCCAGGCTCTGGAGTCATGCAGATCACCCAGGACCCAGTGGACCTCTGTGGCTCCTGTAGTCTGGGCCAGAGTTGGAAAATGTCTGTTTGGGAATGAACAAGATAAAACCTGAGGAGTTGAAGCTCCCTGGGGAAGACAAACACACATGGTGGTAGAGAAGCAATATGGCACCTGCCATCCAGGCTCGGGTCTGTGGAGCAGAAAGTGCCCCAAGGGGGCTGGGAACCTGGTGCCCCGCCCACAAGAAGCTCCCAGCTCACTGGCAGCAGCAGCCTTGGGGCTCACGTGGGCCGAAGTCTCTCCAGCAGCTCAGGAAGACACCAACTCTCAGAGATACAAGGAAGGGAGAAACGAACCACTCCACCTACCCTTCTAGCTGGACCCCAAGCCTCTCAGGGGTTGATCTTTGCCAAACCTTGCTCCTTCTTGTTCCACTCCACAAAAACTTCTTCCCATGGAGTCTCCTGAAGGTTCTGGCACCCTTCCTTCAGACCCACATCTGATCTATATTTGTCTGTTTGTTTTTTTCTCTTTCATCTAAAACTTCTTACTGAGATGCTCTGGCAGCTGGTTCTGGTCAGCCATGTTGCTGCTTATTATCTTGCAGTTCTGTAGGTCAGAAGTCTGGGTATAACGTGGCTCTCTAGTTGTCTGCTTCATACTTCACAACACTGAAATTAAGGTGTTGCTAGGGCTCATTCCTTTCTGGAGGCTCTGAGAAGGAATCCACTTCCAAGCTCATTTAGGTTCTCAGAAGAATTCAATTCCACGCAGCTATAGGAATGAGGTCTGATTTCTTTGCTGGCTGTCAGCCAGGAGTCATTCTCCCTATTATTTCTAAAATACAAATTTTAACTTGTCAAGCCAGTGATGCCAGTGATTACTAACCTTTGCTGGAGACCCAGGTTCATACCTACGGCATTCACATTCGCACTAACTTGCTTCTTTCCTATCAAAATGTGCCTCCCAGTTCTACCACCTTCTTCCAGACAAGCCATCATTTTCTACATGTGAGCATTTTCTTGGACTTCCCAAGTTTTGTGAAATACTTTCCTCCTATTCTTTAATCCCCTGGACAAATATTAGACCCAAGGTCACACAGATAAAGCCCCTTGCATACTCTAAACACTCATTAAATGTCAAAGCTCTTATCTCTCTCCATTTATAGCTACTGCCACGGATCTCTCCTTGGATTCCCATGGCATATATGACACATATAAATGGAATGTTTAATCCTGTGCCTTGTATATTACTGTTTAATTATTTCAAGTTTTATTTTTTAATCCTCTTACATAAGATTGCAAATTTCTTGAGGTGTTAGTATACTCATCTGTGAAATGAGAGAGTTGTATTAAAGACCTCTAAGCTTACTATTGCTCTAAAATACTGATGATCCTCTCTGGTCACCTTATCTGTGAACCCCAAAGCACTCAGCACAAAGATGGGTACATCTTAGCTCAGTGACTACATAAAGAGTTAAGAGAAAAGATAAACATCCTTACTGTAATTCTATCAATATCAGGTCTAAAACGAACCTTCTTTCTGTATGTCAGTATACAGAATAATTCCACGTACCTAAGGATGGGAGGGGGGAAAAAAAGAAGAAGAAAAGTATACAGAATAACATTCACTACAGGTTCAGAATGAAGAAAATTCATGGGGTTTTTAAATTATTATTTTTGTGAAAATGAGGGGTGGCTGAAGGCCAAGCAGCCTGGTAGAACCTCCCTTGCTCCTCCAGGAGTCAATACTTATATTCTCAAAGGATTCCTCAAATGCTCCAGTGTTTCTGCTGCCCTCACTTAGGAAAACTGACTCAAGGCAGAATTCAATGTTCTTCTACTTTCCTCATCCTCGAAATTGACTGACTTTCCAAGTTCCTTATTTGAAAGAGCTCTAGTGATATGTCCACGTGGTCCACTGTGATACAATTTGCAGGTGTAAGATGTTTTATCCAAAATTAAACAGACTGCTGTCTCTTTCCACTCACATCTTTCCTCCTTTTGCTTGTCTTTGCTAAAGTGGTAGCAGAGTGACCATGGACACTTCTAAAGTCCAGATTAAAAGATGCAAGGTGGTGGTAGACAGTCAAATATCTGGCTTTTGGTTTAGTGGGATATATTCGTGTGACTAATCATCACTTACATAATATTAAGCTATTGCTTGTCCAAAAAGTGGCAAAGTTAGGAGTCAAACCCAGCTTGCCTGATTCTAATGCTATCAGATCACATCATCTACTGCCCATAATATTCTTTGTGATCCATCAACAGGTCTGTGATTCCTTAATTTAAGATATGACACTCTGTGCTCAGCCACTTGGCAGCATTTGGTAACTTCTCCCCACTTCCCAACCTGGTCCCAATACACTTTTTCTAGACTTAGTACCCACCACTTTCCTACCTATACTAAAAACTCTATACAAATTGGATTTCTTTTTTTGTTTTTAAGGTGGGGGTCTCACTCACTATATTGCCCAGACTGGCCTTGAATTCCCAAGCTCAAGCAATCCTCCTGCCTCAGCCTCCCAAATAGCTGGGATTACAGGTGCATATTGCTGTGCCTGGAAAATTGGACTTCTTGCCTCTGCCAGATTGTGGTTTTGTTCATGTTCTTTCCTCAGGCTGAAATGGTCTTGCCCAATTACATTTATGTAAGTTCTTATTAATTTCTTGCTGAATGGACATAAAGCACTGCCATCAATGAAGATAATGTATAACTCATGATATGTCACTATAGCAAGGGCATCAGTGAAAAACTGGTTAATGGTTGCCAAATGAATTTAAGAATTGTCCACTAAAAAGCCTAGAAACAAAAAGACCAACCTAGCAGTACTAAACACCCCAAGCACCCAGATTTTGCTCTCTAAATGCAAGTAAACTTCAACTATTTATTTAAAAAATAAAGCACCTTGGAAACATAGCTAATTACAGGCCTGGGGCAGGAAATATACAAAACTAGATTATCTCTTGTCATACCTGAAAGCAAGAAAGATCTCTAACACTGCTGGGGTTATATCACAAGGACAGAGGAGCCCATTTGAAGAGGCTCCAACTGACCAAAGCATTGATAAGAATAATAATACATCAAATATGTTAAAATTCATTAGTCACCTCTAGAGTATCTAGGGAATCTATGCATTTTCTGAAAACTGGTAAATAATGCAAACAAATTAAATATTTGATCTGCTTTACTAAGACCAACGTTTTATAGAATCATTCTAAGTGACACAGGAAGAGTGAAAGATTGAATAGCAGCATCTTGCAAACTCCTAAAGAAAATAAGCAATGGTCTAGCATTCCCAAAGAGAGACAATCAGACATCTTGTATGCATGATGAAAATGCTCAGCACCACTTATAAAATACTTTTGCCAATAAAATTGAACCTAAATCAGATCAAGTTTCTGGATATAAGTATCAATATACTGGAAACAGAGTAGACAGAGGAACATATTGCATGACATCATAAAAATGCAATGAGTAAAATCCAAAGTATTGGAAACTCTACAAGGGAGAGTTTTTCTGTGTGTATCAAGAGGGTCATATGACTAAGAAACCAATTGGCTAAGAAACCAATTAGCCTGGTTTCTTCAACAAAAAATTAAAACAAAAAATGAAAACGATGAAATCTGTAGATTCAAAGAAATTTAGAAAACATATAAAATAAATGCAGTATGTGGGCAATCTAGGTCCTTATTCTATTATCCCACCTGTAAATACACACACACACACAGAAAGAAAAGACAGGAAAATTAATATGAGAACTAGGTATTTGATTATATTAATTATTGTTAATTTAAGCACAATAATGAAACCATTTTTATATTTTATAGATGCACACTGAAATATTCATGGATAACAACATTTTACTTAAAATTCATCCAATAGGGAGTGGTATGGGACAGAGGAGGGTTTATTTATGAAACGAGGAATCTGAGTGATGAATATGTGATTAATCATGAAACTATCTGCTCTATCTTTACATATGTCTGAAATTTTCCATAATAAAAAAAATTAAAATAAGCAAAAAATAAAATACATGTTGGGTTTGTGGTCCAGAACCACATAATAGTTTTGATTCCAAAGGGCTGAGTAGATTTTGTTAAAGACTGAGCATGATATATAGAAAATGCAATCTTTTGTACAACCTAACTAATTCACCTGATCCACCTGTAAAAAAAGGGAATAAGTTAAGATGCTTATAGCTTCCCCCAGTAGTTTCTAAGTGATCTTAAAGGCCAGGTTTTCAATAGTCCATGGCTATAATGGATATAGTTAGTGTCTCACCTTTTGAGATACTCCAGCCAATTTCTCACTGTCTGAATCTACGTCACGGTGCCTGTCGGCCACTCTGCGTGCACATGTGCATGACAGGCTAGAAGTGCCGAAGAAATAACAGTCATTTGTGAGGTTTATTCCATGGGCTATCGGGAGTTGTTGCATACATACCACAGCTTCATAACCCATCTACTAGCAAATTCTAAAGTCTGTGCTTTGCTTCTCAGAGATTCCTCATGGGGTAATGCCCCAGCAGCCCACTAGGCAGGGACTAACCCAAAAGCTAAGCTCCCCCTTTATTTGGCCTGGTATCATTCCTGTATTCCTTGTATCATCCCTTCCCTACATCATTTCCCCAAAGTCCCCTTTGCTTCCAACTCTTTGGCTCAGGGCTTGCTTCTGGGAGAACCCAAACTAAGACAGAAAAATAAATACAAGGAATGGTTTGTAAGAAAAACTGTTTTCTCTATGACACTCAACACTCTAACACCAGATGTGTGGGATGTTTTCCCACACCAACCAATTCCCCAATTCTCTGGACACAAACTGGGTGTGCTACAATGCAGTTATGACACTAACTTCCTCTAGTTAGTACAGACCCTGCAGGTTAAGGGCTCAGTCCCACAAGACTGCCCACCACTTCAGATGCCAATTGCAAGTAGTGGGTCCCCAGATTACCCACACTTCTGTCCAACTTAGCTACAAATTGGGGGTTCCCACAACCCCTTCCTCAGGTTCAAAAATTTGCTGATGACTCACAGACCTCAGGGAAACAGTTACTTAGGTTCACCAGTTTATTATAAAGGATACGATAAAGGATACAGATAAAGACGTACATAGGGCAAGGTCTGGAAGGGTCCCAAGTGCAGAAGCTTCTGTCACCGTGGAGTTGGGGTGTGCCACCCTCCCAACACATGGATATGTTCAACAACCCAGAAGTTCTAAGAAACCCATACTTCAGGGATTATTATGGAGGCTTAATCACAGGGGCATGATCCATTATTGACTTAATCTCCAACTTCTCTTCCCTCCAGAGGTGGGGGGTGGGGCTGAAAGTGCCAAATTTCTCATTGTGCCTTGGTCTTTCTGATGATGAGCCCCTATTCAGGAGCCTTCCAAGAGTTGGATCATTAGAACAAAAGACACTCCTTTCACCCAGGAAATTCCAAGGGATTTAGGATCTCTGCCAGGAACCAGGGTGAAAGACCAAATACTAGAACAAAAGATGCTCCTAGCATCCCTATCACTCAGGAAATTACAAAGGTTTTAGGAGTTCTGTGCCAGAAACTGGAGCAAAGATGACCAAATATCTATTTCTTAGTATGTCACAAGTAGGCTTTCCTGAAATTTTTAACATTACTATGGGATAACAGTAATAATGACAAAAATAAGAATATGCTAACATATACTGAGTATTCACCATCTACGATGCATTATACATATGTTTATCTCACTTGGTAGTCACAGTTACCCTATTCTATTTTATAGATGAACACAGTGATGAAATAACCTGACCAAGATCACACAGCTAGTAAATGTTGGTGTTAATAATAATATTCTTACTATCTTATTATTAAAATAATGTTCATAGTGTTAGTTGCTTTGGGGGAGAATGTGGGGAGCTGTGCCTATATGTGTGTGTACACTGTAATAGTCTCACTTGGAAAAATAAAATACATGCTATAATATAAATCCTTCCCATTAAAAAAATATGAAAATGACTAGGAAAAACCACTCTAACCACATCTTCTGAAAAGGAACATAAGCAAATGAATGGCTCCAGTCCTTTTACCCAAATCCTCTCCCCCTCCACTACCCAATGAAAATGATGCCAATTTTTCTTCTGGAAAAAAAAATATTTTCAGAACAGAATTGAAAGGAAATGTACTCCAATAGGATAATTGCACCACTCCAGTCTTCCTTCCTACAGAGAAGAAAGCCTTCCTGAATTAGATAGCTCAGATCAGAAAACTCAAATCACCAAATCACCAGAGTGGATGTTGAACCTAAACATGTAGCTAGTTCTGAAATCTGCAAGAAGTATTACCAGCTGTCAGTCAAAGGACATCACCATTAAAACAGAAATACCAAAAATGCAAATTACCAATATACTTGTGGCAATTATTTTGTAGCACATACCAAAAACTGTAAACGCTATTCTGGATGCTGTCTGGCCCTGGGATGTTTATTTCAATCCTGGACAGCACTGAACTAAAATGATTCATTATGGATGCAGTTGTTCTCTGCTTTACGAAAACCCCAAAGGAACACTCATGTGAGTGGGTTTTTATACGGTCATACACCGCATAACAATGTTTCAGTCAACAATAGACCACATATACCAAGGTGATCCCATAAGGTTACAATGGAGCTGAAAAATTTCTATTGCCTAGTGATTTGTGTTACAATTGCCTACAGCAGTGGACCCCAACCTTTTTGACACGAGGAACCAGTTTCATGGAAGACAATTTTTCCACAGATGGTAGGGGCAGGGGGTGGCAGAGCTCTGCAGCGTGCTCCCTAAGGCCACAGACTGATACTGGTCCACGGCCCGGGGGTTGGGGACTGTAGGCCTACAATACTCAGTACAGTAACATGTTGTACATGTTTGTAGCCTAGGACCAATAGGCGATACCAAATAACCTAGATGTGTATTAGGCTATACCATCTAGGTTTGTATACTGTACACTCTATGATGTTCACACAACAATGAAATCACCTAAAAATACATTTCTCAGAACATGCCCCCATCATTAAATGACACATGACTATTTGTAAAACTTATCAGACAGAAGATGATAACGTCTACCAAAATATAAATGTGTTTACATTTAAACTTGAAATTTTAGTTCAGGAATTAAACAGATAATAACACAAATACATAAACATGTATTTGTAAGACTTTTTGTCAAATCAATACTCTTAATAGCAAAAACGAAAGTACTAAACTAAGTTGCATACACAGAGTATTGACTAAATAAAGTATAATATATCCATAAAATGGAATCATTGGCTTCCATTATGAAGAAAGAATGATGTTATATAAGACAGGCATTCATCATTAGGCATGGAAAGTACATCACCAGAGAATATGGTTAGTATAAGCCATTTACATTCTAAACATTTATGTAAATATTCAGAAAGTTACATAACCTCCCTTCCCATTAAGCAAGATAAATAAGTTCTAAAGATCTGCTGTACAAAATTGTACCTTTGTTCAACAATGCTGTATTGTACACTTAAAAATTTGTTAAGAGGGTAGATCTCATGTTAAGTGTTCTTATGATAAAAAAAAATTTTAAATATACACAAAAAAAGAAAGTTACATAACAAATTGTTAACTGTAAGTAAGCAATCTTATTTTTAATTGTTAGAAAGACATACAATTTATTTTTGGGTTAATAAAAACATACATTACCTAATGACTTACCTACAATTAATGTTACCTAAAGATATAACAGAATAATTTAAACCAAAGAAGCATTATATTTTCACTAAAATGAATGGTATAGAAATATACTTCAGTTGTATTAACTATTTTTCTATTAACACATGAATTCCACAAAGGATTATACATGAGTGTGTCAACTACAACACGTATGGCTCTATATACCCAAATATCATGGATGCATCCTGCAACTCAACATTTTTTGCCCATGATTGTACAGGAAATAAATATACTTAATGTATATGTCTTGTGATATACTGTTCCAGTAATGTTTCCCAACATATCCCTGTATCCACGCCCCTGTGTAGTATGCTCTGACAATAAACTGTGATTTCCCATTTGATGTGCTTTGGCCAATGAGACATTGGAAAATGTGATGCAAATATAGGTTTGAAAAGTACTTTGACTGGTGCTTGCTTTCTTGGACACATTCGTATTATGAAAAAAGCTACAGCTACCCTGCTGGAGACAAGGGGCCTAGCCAAGAGTGAGCATAAACCACCAGACACGTAAGTGAAGCCATCTTAAACCAACCAGTCTCAGCCAAAGCACCAGGTGACTAAAGCCTCATTTGTGATCCAGGCAACACTAACATAGAAACTGAACTACCTAGCTAAACCCACCCCAAAATGCAGATCCATAGACTGTTGAATACAATGGCTGGGTTTTCTTTAAGCCATGATGGCATGGCTGGTTCCTTACACAGCAAATGCTAACTGATACATCTAAACCACTGAACACAATACGTTTTGAACAAGATTATGTGGCGAAGAAAGCCTTCAATTATGCGTCAAATGCAAAAAAAAATTTCACAATCACACATAGATGTTTTGAAATAAACAATGAATTTCAACTGGATGGACTTCACTGAGTGGCTGATGCTAATAGAGGCCATGTGAATCATATGAAGCAATTGTTTGCACATCAGAACACTATGTTGTAAGGTCTTTACACCAAAAAAAGTCTGTTTCCTTTAAAAAAACATAAAACACTTAAAAAGTGTTTGTTACTTGTGAGCATTGTGTTGTATTTTATTACATTTTAAGAAATTAGTTTGAAGCAGCAGAATGATGTGGTCTAATTTTCCATTTTATATAATGTAAAATAGGCTTCTATTATTTTCCCACAGAATTTATGATTTTCAAGAACAGATTACTGACATTAAGTGTGAAACATTTATGTTTCCTCAAAGGAAACCCTCTGAGGTCACATAATCCACAAAAAGTGTTGGTAATAAAAAAGGATAGGGATGTTTAAGGCAAGGTATTTTAAAGCAATGCTTATTCTAAATTGACTTTACTGTCACTAAATTAATCTCAAAAGTAAACAAACACTTGTTTTGACTTAACTGACAAAATGAGTAACAACTAGCCAAAAAGTTAGACTGCCTAACATCTACAAATCATGTGACCCTGGGAAAGTCACACCTCCTCAAATTCAATTTTGTCAACTTCCTTATAAGGTAGAAATACCTTGGCAAACCCTTCCTGACCTAACAGGAAGAACTCTCAGGAAAGAGGGAGTATCAGTGTATCTGTAGATGCCAAATTTGGTGACAGACTAGGTTTAAGAGAGCTCAGAAACTGGAAACAATGAGGGGAGATTGAATAATGGGGCTGTGTTTAGAGAGCACTATAGCCAGATCATGTCAGGTATGACAGGTTGTTCCGCCACCCCAGACCACACCTTCACGCCCCCTCCAGCAAGTACCACTCCCAGGCGCTGGCCTACGCTTCTCAGCTAAACTCACCTCTCCCTTCTGAAAGTCGGCCTAAGCCTTCCAACAGCACTCAGTCTTTGATAGCTACTGAATGAGGGATTATCGACCACATTTTGTGCGTTCTAGGAGTAGGATCAACCATGGCTGGGGCCATGCAAAGCTAGGATCTTCACCTTTCTGTGACTCTTTTGCCTTCGCTCTGTGAGAAGTGCTAGTGAGTGGGCTCAGGCCAAAGGGCTGTTCTTTCAGGTGGGATTCCTATCTATGGGGTGCTCTCCTTCAAACTGTGTAACACCTGCTTTATTCCACAGAAAACCGGGCCATCATCCAGTACCCCAATCTCCCTCGGGAAACGCACTGTCCCTGTAAACTAGGTCTCGCAGAAACTTCTGTAAACGCAAACCAGGAGTGCTCAGCAGGCTACGCCGCAGAAGGGGACCGCAAACTTCACTTGCTGAAGCGACACCACGAAACCCCACAAGTACATAGGAGGACTGGGTCGGCACACACCGCTGGGCATTAGGGGGCATCTCCCTGGTACGGTTAACACGCTCACGGCACAGACGGGTAAACTGGTCGCCATACAGGTGAGCAAGTGGCTCCTCGGGACAGAGCGCCCGTGAACTCCCACGCAGACCGCCTTGCCACCCCGGGAAGCCCACAGCGGCCCCCCGGGAGTGCCCCGTCTTCCCACTGCTGGAGGCTCGGCCCCAGTCGCCCCCCCGGGCCCAAGCAGGTCCCGCTGGCACCGCACGTCAGGCCGCGCCGCCTCACACGCAGCCGCCCTTCTGCTCCCACCAAGCGGCGACCCCGTCGCCCTCCCGGGGGCCCCGAGGCCCTGGGGCTCCTCTCTCCCCCTCGCACCAACCTTCAGGGACACAGGAGACCACCGCGCACGGCCGAGCAGGGGCCGCAGAGCCGCCGCGCGGGGAACACGCGGGCGTGGGCGGAGCGGCGCGTGCGCCTGAGCGGGTAGTCGCTCTCAAGCGAGCGTAAGTGAGCTCTCGCTTTGGGCTCTGTCATCTGGTTATCTTAGACGTGGGTATTCCTTTTATAATCAGCAAAAAATAAAGATTTTTTTTAAAAAGTATAAAAAGGCGGTATAACAAAAAAGAACTTTGTCTAGTTGTGATATTACTATCTTACCAAGGAGAGTCTCTCCTTGACAAAGTTATTCACCAAAAGATGTTATAAAACATGAATTCTGTCAATACATTTATGCTTAGTCACATACAAAGTACGTAGCATGTGACTTGGCCGGGCCTGGTGGCTCACGCCTGTAATCCCAGCACTCTGGGAGGCCCAGGCGGGAGGATCACTTGAGCTCAGGAGTTCGAGACCAGCCCCCGCAAGAGCGAGACCCCCCTCTCTACTAAAAATAGAAAAAATTAGCCGGGTGACTAAAAATAGAAAAAATTAGCCCAGCGTGGTGGCGGGTGCCTGTAGTCCCAGCTACGTGGGAGGCTGAGGCAGGAGGATGGCTTGAGCCCAGGAGTTTGAGGTTGCAGTGAGCTGTGATGACACCAATGCACTCTAGCCTGGGCAACACAGCCAGACACTCAAAAAAAAAAAAGGGCTGTGACTTGATTTAGGGTCCTATGAATAGAGAAATTCAAGATTAAAGTGTTAAAAGCTACTTTCAGTGGAAGACCCAATAATAATAGGTGAAAACTGTCTCTAAATTTATAATATATCACTGAAAATATTATAAATTTGCAAAAAAAAGTTATAAATTTGTAAACTCCCATTTAAATCCAACTTATACAAGCCTGTGTCTATGGTTGCTTAAAATAAGGTCTGAGTGTATGTGGGCTAGTTCAGCTCCCTGCAGGACTTTTTGGAGTCAGGGTCACACACTCTGCATCATCAGGGTAAATGACTCTCTCAAACACAGCAAAAAGCACCGCCAAAGGGCAAAGGCAACTAACCTGAGTCCTAAGGAAGGAGGATAGGCGTCATAGGCAAGATGTTGATGAGAGTCATGCACGTTGACTTATATTAGGGCCTTCTGGGTTTTAATTATATTAATTCTATTTTATTATTTAATTTGTCTTTAAATAACCAAAGAAGATACCTTTGTAAGTCTTTGGCACCCTCTTTTGGACAATCTGATTATTTCAAAACTGAAATTTGTTTCAATGAAATGGATTTCTGAGTGTGTTACAGGCAAATTGAAATCAGACACTTTTTTTGTATTTTGGGGTTTTTTAATTAATAGACTTTATTTTTAGAACAGTTTTAGATTTGCAGAACAATCAAGCAGTTAGTACAAAGTTCCCATCTACTCCCCTCCCCCACACAGTCTCACCCTATTGTTAACACCTTTCATTATTGTGGTACATTTGTTTATGAAACAATATTAACACAGTATTATTAACTAAAGCCCATAGTTTACAATAAGGGTGTACATTTCTATGGGTTTTGACGTATTCACCATTATAGCATCACAAAGAATAGTTTCAGTGCCCCAAAACTCCCCTCTTCATCCTTTGCCTCTTCTCCCCTAAACCCTTGGTAACCACTGATTTTTCTTACTGTCTCTATAGTTTTGCCTTTTGCAGAATAACATATAGTGGAATAATAAAATATATGTCCTCTTCAGATTGGCTTCTTCCACTTATCAATATGCATTTAAAAGTCCTTCATAATGGATGTGGGGAGCACAGTTTGGGAGACGACCACGATTGTGGCTCTGACACGGGCAGAACAGGGGCAATGTGTATGGCCAAAGTGTTGTACCCCCATGATATTCTGAAATTAAATAAATAAATAAATAAATAAATAAATAAATAAAGTAAAAGTCCTTCATATCTTTTTGTGGTTCAACAGCTCATTTCTTTTTGTCACTGAATAATACTCCATCATATGGGTGTACCAGAGTTTGTTGATCCATTCCCTGTTGGGGAACATCTTGATTGATTCTGGTTTTTGACAATTATGAATAATGTTGCTATAAGCATTTGTACAGGGTTGGGGGGGGACGTAAATTTTAACTCACTTGGGTAAATACTGAGGAGTATGATTCCTATAGCATATGGTAATACTATGTTTAGCTTTGTAAGAAACTGCCAAACTGTCTTGCAAAGTGACTGTGCCATTTTATATTTACACCATCAGTAAATAAGAGGTCCTGTTGTTCTCCATCCTCACCAGCTTTTAGTATTGTGAGTTTTTAGATTTTAGCCACTCTATTAGGTACATACTGATACCTTATTGCTGTTTTAGTTTGCAATTCCCTAATGACATACGATGTTCAGCATATTTTCAGATGTTTATTTGCTATTTGTATGTATGTTCTTTGGTGAGGTGTCTGTTCAGGTCTTGGCCCATTTTTAATTGAGTTATCTTCACGTATTTAAGAGTTCTTTGTATATTTGGATGCAAGTTCTTTATCAGATCTGTGTTTTGCAAATATTTTCTCTCAAACTGTGGCTTCTCTTTTCATTCTTTTATAGTTTTGTGTTTTAGGCCGGGCGCGGTGGCTCACGCCTGTAATCCTAGCACTCTGGGAGGCTGAGGCGGGAGGATCGCTTAAGCTCAAGAGTTCAAGACCAGCCTGAGCAAGAGCGAGACCCCGTCTCTAAAAAAAAAAAAAAAAGAAAAGAAAAGAAAAGAAAAATTTTAAAAATAATTAAAAAAAAAGAAAAAGAAAAAAAGAGAAAAAATATATAGTTTTGTGTTTTACATTTAAGGTCCATGATCCAGTTGGAGTTAATTTTTGTGAAGGGTGGAAGGGGTCTATCTAGATTTTTTTTTTTTTTTTTTTTTTTGCACATGGATGACCGATGGTTCCAGCACCATTTGTTGAAAAACTATCCTTTCTCCACTGAATTGCTTTTGTTCCTTTGGCAAAGATCAGTTGACTCAATTGGTGTGAGTCTATTTCTGGGTTCTTTCTTTGGTCCTGTTGACCTACTTGTCTGTTCTCTTGTCTATTCTTTTGCTGATACCATCCTTTCTTGATTACTGTAGCTTTATAGTAAACCATGAAGTGGTGTCCGTCCTCTGACTTTGTTCCTCTTCTTCAGTGTCGTATTGTCTCTCCTGGGTCTTTTGTCTTTTCAAAAGTCTATTTGTCTTTATCCGCAAAATAACTTGCTGGGATTTTTATTGGGATTATGTTAAATCTAAAGATCAAGATAGGAAGAATTGACATCTTAACAATATTGACTACTGAGTCTTCATATTCATGAGCATGGATATCTCTCCATTTATTTAGATCTTCTTTGATTTCTTTCATCAGAAATTTGTAGTTTTCTTTAGACACACAGACCAAGGGAAAAGAATAGAGAAGCCAGAAATAAATCCACACATCTATAGTGACTTTATCTTTGACAAAGGTGCCAAGAACACACAGTGGGGAAAGGACAGTCTCTTCAATAAATGGTGCTGGGAAAACTCAATACCCATATGCAGAAGAAGGAAACTAGACCCTTATCTCTTGCCATATACAAAAATCAAATCAAAATGGATTAAAGACTTAAATATAAGACCTGAAACTATGAAACTACTAGAAGCAAACATTGGGGAAGTGCTTCAGAACATTGATCTGGGCAAGGACATCTTGAGTAACACCCTCAAAGCACAGGCAACCAAAGCAAAATTGGACAAATGGGATCACATCAAGCTAAAAAGCTTCTGCACAGCAAAGGAAACAATCAACAAAGTGAAGAGACAACCACAGAATGGGAGAAAATATTTGCAAACTACCCATCAGACAAGGTATTAATAACTAGAATCTATAAGGAGCTCCAACGTCTCAATTGAATTTTGTATATTAATCTTGTTTCCTATAAGTAGGTTATAATCACTTATTAGTTCCATGAGTTTTATTGTTCATTCTTCTGGATTTTCTACACAGACTATCATGTCATCTGCAAACAAAGACAGCTTTATTCCTTCCTTTCTAATCTCTACACCTTGTGTTTACTTTACTCTTGTCTTATTGCTCTAGCTAGGACTTCCAGTACAATGTTGAATAGGAATAGTGAGAGGTGATAGCCTTGACTTTTCTCAGACTTAGAGGAAAGCATCTACTTTTTCACCAATATGTATGATGTAAGCTGTAGGGGTTTTTTGTCATTGTTGTTAAATATTATTTATCAAGTTGAGAAAGTTTCTCTATTCCTAGTTTGCTGAGAGGTCTTATTACGAGTAAGTGTGGAATTTTGTCCAATGCTTTTTTTGCACATATAGACATTATCATGATTTTTTTTCTTCTCCAGTCTGTTGATGTGGCGGAGTATGTCGATTGATTTTTTAATGTTAAAACAGCCTTGTATACCTGGAATAAATCCTACTTGGTCATGGTGTATAATTTTTTATTCATTGTTGGATTCAATTTGCTAATATTTTGTTAAGTGCTTTTGCATGTATATTCAGAAGAAATATCGGTCTGTTATTTTCCTTTCTTATAATGTTTTTATCTGATTTGGGGGTTGATGTAATGCTAGCCTCACAGAATGTGTTAGAAAGCATTCCTTCTGCTTCTATTTTCTGGAAGAGATTGTAGAGAATTGGTGTCATTTCTTCCTTAAATATTTGGTAAAATTCACCAGTAAAGCTATCTGAAACTGGTACTTTCACTTTTGGCATTTTATTAAATATTGATTCAAAATCTTTAATAGATACATACTTATTCAGACCATCTGTCTCTTCTTGTTTGAGTTTTGGTAGTTTCTATTCAATTGGTCCATTTCATCTAAGTTATCAGATATATGAGCACAGAGTTATTCATAATATTCCTTTATTATCCTTTTATTGTCTGTAAGATCAGTAGTGATCAGTTCTATCAGTTTTATATTTCATGTATTTTGATGCTCAATCGTTAGGTGTGTGCATAGTAAGAGTTGTTATGACTCTTGGAGAATTGACCCTGTTTTCATTATTTAAAGTCTCTCTTTATCCCTGATAATTTTCCTCATTCTAAAGTCTGCTCTGTTTAAAATTTACATAGCTACTCCAGTTTTTGGTTTTTTTATATATATTAGCATGGTATAGCTTTCTCTATTCTTTTACTCTTTATCTGTGTCTTTATATTTAAAGTGGCTTACTTATAGACGACATATAGTTGGGTCTTGTTTTTTTAATCCACTCAGTCTCTGTTTTTAACTGGGGTATTTAAATCACTCACATTTAAAGTCCTTATTTATATAGCTGGATTATAATCTACCATGTTTGTAACTGGTCTCTATTAGTTGCGCTTTTTTCTTGTTCCTTTGTTTTAATCTTACCCTCTTTTTTTTTGCTTCTCTGGTTTTAATTGAGCATTTTGTAGGATTCCATTTTCTCTGCCCTCTTAACATATTAGTTAGAGTTCTTTCAAAATTTTTTTCCCAGTTGCCCTAGGGCTTGCAATATTCATTTACAACTAATCCAAATCCACTTTCAGATAACACTGTGCCACTTCATGGACAGTGCTGGTGCCTTGTAACAGAGTGTTCTCAATTCCTCCCTCACAGCCCCGATGACATTGCTGCCCCGCATTTCACTTATCTCTACCTATAATCACCCAATATATTGTCGCTATTACTTGAACAAATAATTATCTATTATTTTAAAAATAAGAAAAATAAAAGATTTTATTTCATCTTTATATATTCCTTCTCTGATCCTCTTCCCTTCTTTATGTAAATCTGAGTTTCTGACCATCATTTTCCTTCTCTGAAGGAAATTCTTTTAACATTTCTGGTAAGGCAAGTCTCCTGTCAACAATTTTCTTCATTTTGTTTGTCTAAGAAAGTCTCTTTCACTTATTTATTTATTTATTTATTTTAGAGACAGGGTCTCGCTCTGTTGCCCAGGCTGGAGTGCAGCGGCACAATCGTAGCTCACTGTAAGCCAAACTTCCAGGCTCAAGCAATCCTCCTGCCTCAGCCTCCCAATAGCTGGAACTATAGTCACAAGCCACCATGCCCAGCTAATATTTTTTTACTGTTTGTAAAAATGTGTCACTGTGTTGCCCAAGCTGGCCTCAAACTCTTTGTCTCTTTCTTTTCCATCCCTTCCCAGCATGAGTATGCTACACCTTTCATACCACCATTCTTGGATGTTCTGCTCCATTTTTTCATTCTTTTTCCCCTTTGCATTTCAGTTTGGGAAGTTTCTACTGACTTGTCTTCAAGCTCCCTGATTCTTTCCTCAGCTGTGTACAGTCTACTGATGAGCTCCTCAAAGGCATTCTTCACTTCTGTTATAGTATTTTTTTTTATTTCTAGAATTTATTTTTGATTTTTTCTTAGAGTTTTCATCTCTCTGCTTACATTCCCCAACTATTGCTGCAAGTTGTTTGCTTTTTCCATTACAGTCCTGAACATATTAATTATAGTTATTTTTAATTTCCTATCTGATAATTCTAAAATCTGCGCTATATCTGAGTCTCATTCTGGTACTTGCCTTTTCTCTTCAGACTCTGTTTTTTCTTGCCTTTTAGCCTGATTTGTAATTTTTTGTTGAAAGCAGGATATGATGTATCTGGTATTTGGAACTGAGGTCATCTCGCTTTTAGCATGGGGTTTTATGTTAATGTGACTAGGAGCCAGACTGTGTAATGCTTGCTATAGCTGTATGTGTCAAAACCTTTGGTTTCCTCTGTTTTCCTTGCTTTGTTTTGCTTTGGCTTTCTGTTCTGTTTTTTACTTCTCCTCCCCTGTTGTCTTTGGATTTCCCTAAGGACTCCTTCTTAAATAGAATGTGTGTCTTACAGCTCTTTCAGCTGTAATCCACTGTTATCGTACTGCAGTTGATGTGATTGTAAGGTGTTGGGGAGGAGAAGTGTTTTATAATCTTATGATTCATTTTCAGTTTTGAAGTGACTGAGTCCCTGGGCTGTAACTGGCAGAAACATTTCTTAGCCTATTTTTCCTCCCTTTATGTGTGACAAAAAGGCTAAAGAAGGATGGAGTCATTTAATTGTTCTTCCAAAACAGATAAGGCTTTGGTAAAGAAGTTTCTTTTGAGGACAAGTCTTTGTACAGAATGCTCTGTATGTATTTCAAAATGGTTACTTTTTTCTCTCCCCTTGCATAAAGCACCAGAGGATTTTTCTCTGATCTTTACCATGACAATCTGGTTGAGCTCCCAGAGGTAATACCCACAAAAATGTGCCCCACTCCGTAAGATTGGTCACCCAGGAGTTTTTAATTCTCAAGCTGCTCCACACTCAGCCTCTAAGCAATTTGTTGATGACTATTTAAGTGTTCCTACTAGTTACTGGTTCCAGCAGCTTTTCTACTTCCTATAAGCTGAGGCTGGCTGTGATTCTCTGTATTCACCCATGTCTCCAGTTTTGGGGGTCATGGTTTGCCTTGTGATCTCAATTATCTGATGGAGCTAAGAAAAGTCATTAATTTTTAGTTTGTTTGATTTGTTCTTGTGATGAAGATGGAATAATGACTTTCAAGCTCTTTACATGTTGTAACTGAAACTTGAAGTCTTCATAAGTGATTTTTTTTATTTTTACATAGATATGTGTTCTTTTTATAACTCACAGCAAACCTATTACTCATCCTCTCAGAATAAGCTTGTTTATTTCTCGAGGTGACCTGCTCTACAAAAATGGATATGGCACACAGCAGTGGTGTACTTGAAAACTAGCTTTCAGAGGGGAAGTGGGGCAGATTGAAATCAGCAATGTAGCTATCACCGATTTCCATGGAGCAAATACTTCAATGATGGTCAATTTCAAGCTACCAATAGTTTAACAACAAACTTGCAAAGTTCTTGAATATTTAACAATTGACTCTCACAGGTAGGATCTGTGACAAATCTGAGAGATTATGTTTTTTGCTTTGCTAGTATCCTATTTATTTTTTAAAACTTGAATCATAGAGTTTCACTTAAGTGGGTAATAAGTGTTCCCATTCTAACACTTGTTTTTTTGTTTGTTTCTTTGGTTTTGTTTTGTTTTTTGTAGAGATGGGATCTCACTATGTTGCCCAGGCTGGTTTCAAACTCATGGCCTCAAGCAATCCTCCCATCTTGGCCTCCCAAAGTACTGGGATGATAGGTGTAAGCCACCTGGCCTAGCCCCATTCTAACACTGTTATGAGCCAAAGTGTGTCCCCATCCCCCTCCCAAAATTCTCATGTGGAAGTCCTAACTCCCAGTACTGCGGAATGTGAGTATATTTGGAGATAGAATCTTTAAAGAGGTAATTAAGTTAAAATTAGGCCATTAGGGTGGGCCCTAATCCAATATGACTGGTGTTCTTATAAGAAGAGACAATTAGGACACAGACAGTTACAGAGGAAAGACCATGTGAAGACATATTGAGAGGACAGCCACCTACAAGCCCCAGAGAGAGGCCTCAGAAAAAAACAATCCTGCTAACACCTTGACCTTAGATTTTAGCCTCCAGAATTGTGAGAAAATAAATTTCTGTTTAAACCACCCAGTCTGTGGTACTTTTCTATGGCAACTCTAGCAAACTAATACAAACTCCAATCAGAGAATATCCCTGAGGTCCTTAAAAACAAGTGCTTCCAAAGAACGTTCATTGGCTGTGCACATTAACTGGGTAAATGGCACACTTATAACTTTGTCTCAAACTGTACAAAAGCAAATTACATAATCAAAACATAGGTACCCCTGTAAAATTCTAAAATTAAAAAAAGATTTTTTTAATTTTAAAAAGAACATTCATATGACTAAATTTTAGCACTAAACTTTTGTTTTGATGCCATTGTTTTCTCTTTAACTATGCAGAAGCCATTCTTGAGGCCAAGCATGATGCAGTAATACATGGGGAAAGCTAGACAAAAAATGTGTCTGCTACCGTAACTTAAACTGCTAGCTGCGTCTTGGGGACCATGAATTTGTATAATCCCCAAATCATACCAATGATAAAACCAAGTCCATTAGAATAGCTGTAGGGTTGTGTGTGGGCTGTATGATATCTTATCATTTCCAAAGTCAGAGGGACTGTGCCACATGCCCAGACAAAAAGGGCAATCATGTATAGAAGGCTGGGTGATGAGACTCGGGAAATCTGCAGAGAAGATTTGGACCATGTGTTTCTTTTAGAGCTGTAGCCTACAGTCAGGGGACCTCAATTTTCCTCCAACTTCCAACTAAAGGAAGGAACTAGGCAATGCACTTCACTTTTCAAGGGGTGCCAGTTTTCTCATGTGTAAAACAGAAGGATTAATCCATTGACCAATCTCAAAGGCCGTTACCAGCTCCCCAAATTTATAAATTATAAAAGTAGAGGGATGATATCCAACAAAAAACTCAGTTTGTGATGACAGACTTAAAAGAAGCTTGAGTCAATCTTTCTGTGGCATCCACATGATTGGCCAAACCTGGGTGAAAAAACCAAAGGCAAATCATACACCCAAGGTAGTCATCCCACTGTAAAATAAGACATGGGATTGAAGTGATATCAGTGAAAATGTCAGAATAAGAACCTTCCCAAATTTAACCTCCTCCCCCGTAAAAGCAGTTTAAAAACTGACAAAAATTGTCAGAAGCAACTTTTCAGATCTCTGGAAATTAACCAAAGGCTTGTAGCAACACAAGGAGCATTTATTCAAGAAAAATTGGCTAAATAGTCATAAAAACAGGAAGTTCTGTGGTGTTTTAACTTACCCTAGTAGCATCCTCCACTGTCTGTCTCACCAGTAATAGCCTTGGAAACCAACACCCTGCATTCTGGGACCAGAGAGAACAAAGGACATCATCAAAAAATGCAACCCACAGAATGGGAAAAGATATTTGCAAATCATGTGTATAATAAGGTCATAGTATCCAGAATATATAAGTAACTCTTATGATCTAATAATAAAAAGAAAAATAACTCAAAAAATGGGAAAGGGTTCAAATAGACATTTCTCTCAGTAGTTATTTAGATAGATAGATAGAGACAGCAAATAAGCACATGAGAAAGTGTTCAGTATCATTCCTTAGTCATTAGGGAAGTGAAAACCAAAACCACAATGAGATTCCTATTCATACCTACTAAAATGGATGATTTTAAAAATGGAAAATAACAAGTGTTGGCAAGGATATGGAGAAATTGGAGCCTTTATAAATTGCAGGTAGAGAAGTAAAATTGCACAACTGCTGTGAGAAAGTCTGGCTATTCTTCAGAGTCAAACATAGAGTTACCATATGATCTAGCAATTCCACTCCTACATATACACTCAAGAGAAATGAAGCCGTAGGCACAGTGACTCACACCTGTAATCCCAGCACTCCAGAAAGTCAAGGCAGGAGAATTGCTTGAGGCCAGTTCAAGGCCAGCCTGGGCAACACAAAGAGAGACCCCTGTCTCTACAAAAAAATTTTTTAAAAATTAGCCAGGCATGGTGGCACACACCTGTTGTCCCAGCTACTCAAGAGGCTGAGCCAGGAGAATAGTTTGAGCCCCAGGGGTTTGAGGTTGCAGTGAGCTGTGATGGTGCCACTGCACTCTAGCCGGGGCAACAGAACAAGACCCAGTCACTATTTTAAAAAAAAAAAAAAGAAATGAAAACATATGTTTACACAAAAACTTGTATACTAATGTTCATAGCAGCATTATTCATAATAGCCAAAAAGTGGAAACAAAGCAAATGCCCATCAACTTATGAACAGATACATAAAATGTGGCACACCAATACGATGGAATAGCATCCAGTCATAACAGAGAATGAATTACTGATGCATGCTACAACATAGGTGAATCCTGAAAACAAGCTAAGTGGGCTGGGCACGGTGGCTCACGCTTGTAATCCTAGCCCTCTGGGAGGCTGAGGAGGGAGGATTGCTTGGGCTCAGGGGTTCAAGACCAGCCTGAGCAGGAGTGAGACCCCGTCTCTACTAAAAATAGAAAAAGTAGCCGGGCGTGATGGCACACACCTGTAGTCCCAGCTACTCGGGAGGCTGAGGCAGGAGGATCGCTTGAGCCCAGGAGTCTGAGGTTGCAGTGAGCTATGACGCCACTGCACATACCACAGCGACAGAGCGAGACTCTGTCTCAAGAGAAAGAAAACATGCTAAGTAGAAGTAGTAAGACACAAAAGAATACTTACTATTTGACTCTGTTTATATGAAATGTGCAGAATAGGCAAATCCGTAAGGACAGAAAGTACAGTAGTGGTTTCATCTTTTTGAGTGGATGAAATATTCTGGAATTAGATAGTCAAGGTGGTTGCACAATCTTGTGAACATACTCAAAACCACTGAATTGTTCACTTTAAAATGGTGAATTTTATGGTGTGTAATTTACATCCTAAATTTTTTTAAAAAGACATGCAATTAAACCAAATGTTGCTACTGATTCCAAAAGCCTGGCCTCAAGCACAGGGCAAACAAGCCACATCAGTAAGAATGAGGAAAACACTAGCACTGTGGCTCCTCTGATTTTGACACACGTTCTCAATCTTTCGTCAGTCCAATAGCACTGCCAATAGAGCATTTTCATTTTAAGCTTCATAATAAGCTGGTCCATTGTTGTCATCATTCCTCATCTGACATGTGATTTTATTTTGTTTCTGCAACATAGTGAATTTTGATAGATCACAGTAATTTCAATCCATAAGGATCTTTCAACTGTAGGAGTGAATTAGAAAGATATTTTTATATTGCCTATTTGAGATAACAGGTCCGAGCACCATGCTTCAGGCAAAATACATCAAAAGAATGAACTGAAGGTTAAGTTCCCTTTTAGATCTCAATTTTTATAACATCACAAAAATTCTTGCCTGAAAGCCGTCGAATTATTCAACTGCAAGACATTCTATATTCACTTCATCCCACCTGAGGGAAAGAACAAAGTCAAGAGCTAGAGACACCTGTAAGGAGGAGGCACATTCATCTTCTCATTATGCCTGTGTGAGTCTCCAGTCCCTGAATACAACACCAATACCCTCCAAGAGAAAATGCAAGTGAAAGCTTTTCGAAAAGCTTTCTATTGTGTCGTATTTGCAAAGGTAATTCTCAAGTGAAAAGAAGCAGTAAGAAATTCAAGTAGTGAAATTTAAATACCATGTAAAATAATTATTACCATTTTATCCTACCCAAATCAGTCAATTAAATGGAACTATTTCTCTAAATTAGTTTTAGATAGCATTTAATTCCAATTTGATAAAAAAAAATTACTTTGTGTGTATACTTGTTTCTAAGCAAAAAGTTTCTTGCTGTGATTATGAATCTTCCAACAAAAAGGCTACTGAGATCTTTGCTTCTAATGCTGTTTATTGTTGAGCGGTATTTGTACTCAGTTTAAGGTGGCTCTGTGGGGAACCCAAAGGTGTTTATTGAACTACCCAGAGATCCTCATTATACAATGATTTCAAATATAATGGAATTCACTGATATGTTATTCAGGAGCAACTCTGATGACAAATTTATATTTGATCAGGTCCTTATTGCCTTCCATCTGTTTTCTACCAGGCCTGGTCCTGTGCCACACAGGCAGAGCCCCTGGGGTTGTGCACACTGTGGTACTGCTTAATAAATTCTTCTTGATACTGATGATGATGACAATGGACATGACATCAGGTACCATTATGCACGTTCATTTATTCACATAATCAATGATTTTGTATTGATGACTCAATTTGTGCCAGGTCCTATCTGGGTACTGGTGACACAATGATTGACAAGAAAGATAAGGCCCCTGACCTCAAGTAGTTTTACATTTTAGTGAAGAGAGGTAGAAAAACAAAGCATAAGCAAGGCCTAGTACGGTGGCTCATGCATGTAATCCTAGCACTTTGGGAAGCCGAGATGGGAGGATCGCTTAAGGCCAGGAGTTCGAGACCAGTGTGAGCAATATAGCAAGAGCAATATAGCAAGTGTGAACAATTTAGCAAAAAATAGAGAAATTAGCCAGGAACGATGGTGCACACCTACAGTCCCAGCTACTCAGGAGGCTGAGGCAAGAGAATCACTTGAGCCCAGGAGTTTGAGGCTGCCATGAGCTATGATGACACCACTGTACACTAGCCCGGGCAACAGAGTAAGACCCTGTCTCAAAAATAATAATAATAATAAATCAAAAAATAAATTAACAAAAGAAGGTTTTAAAAAAAATCTGGGCACAGTGGCTTATGCCTGTAATCCTAGCACTTTGGGAGGCCAAGACGAGAGGATCACTTGAGGCCAGGAGTTCAAGACCAGCCTGGACAACATAGTGAGACCTTGGCTCTACAAAAAATAGAAAAATTAGCCAGCTGTGGTGGCACGTGCCTGTCGTCCCAGCTGCTTGACAGGCTGAGGCAGGAGGATCGCTCGAGTCTAGGAGTTGGAGGCTGCAGTGAGCTCTGATGACACCAATGCAATCTAGCCTGGGCAACAGAATGAGACCCTGTCTCAAAAAAAAGAAAGAAAGAAAGAAAGAAAATAAACATAGCACAAGCAAATAAGATAATTTCAGATACTGATAAGTGCTGTGGAGAAGAAACAGTTGACTTATGAGATAGGAAGTGACAGGCCAGGACTATATATTTACAAAAATTCACTAAAGTACACGGAGAGTGCAGTCAGCCCATCAGGCAGTCCTGCATCTCCAAAGACCAGTGGAACTCCTATACTCAGAGCACTGGGAGAACATGAAAGTTTCCAGTAATAGGTGTTTGAAGGCCACATAAGGAATCAGTGTACCAATAAAAACATTCAACTCACATCAGGTTTACACTGGGGTCTGCTTTAAAAAGTCTCCCATTATACTTAATGGGTGTTCCCTTATACACATAGTGGCTCTACCTGTTTCAGCTTTCAAAATGTACTCAGCTAAAGACTGGCCACAATTCTGATATTTCACTATGAAAAATCACTTTGGAGTTTGTCTGGAAGACAGAATTTACGCACTATGGATCCTGAAATATCCCACTGAACTGTTGATAACACCATCACACTCAGAAGTAAGAAAGGGGATGCAACTTTCCAATCAACAGATTCACAAGGTCAAAATGCAATTGCAGGGAGGGGGAAATTAGGTGCAAATGGGTCCAGGTATAAAGTATTTACCATCACTACTCCAAAGACATCAACTTTAATACTTCCCATGATAGTAATTAAGAGACAAACCGTCGCTGAATTTGTTCAATGTCTTTTATGTAAACAGTGCAATTTTTAAACAATAATTTGTAAGTTCCTGTGAGAAAGGTAACTGCAAAACCAAGGCAGAAGGTGACATCTTTCTTGCTACACTTGGGAAACTCAGCTTCTTGAGTGAAGTATCCATGTTCATTTGGAAGACTAATAGTTGGGCCAACAAATGGAGAGATGGACGCCAACTCAAGTCTTTTCAGGCAACTTCTACAATACTGGGGCAGAAAACACAGGTCAAATGTTCCAGTGTACTTCTGTTTCTCGTGTGCCATTTTGGTTTTGCTCTTGGATATTTCTCGGATAACATATTTGAGGTAGGTACTAACAACAGCTAGGTGGGCTGTCCCTAAGGACATCTCCCCACCTCCCCTCCGGTCCCATCTCCGCTCATCCGTCTCACAGACACAGTGTAATTTCTCTTACCACCCTCCAGCAGACTGTCCTCTAGACTCTGCCCCCACATTCTCTCTTCTGCTTCATCCCACTCACTGGAACTCCATCTGCAGGACTCAGGTGAGATATCAATGTTTCCAGGAAGCTGTCTTCACCCTCCAAGCCTGGGCTGGGATTCCCCATAGCATTCTGCACCTTCAGTGTAAGGGTCTCAGCTGGTCTGGCTCTCCCACCAGACCAGGGGCTCTAGAGGCCAGAGACAGGCTACATGAAGGTCCTCAGTAAAGGTTAGTTGTTGAATAAAAGAACTCAATAGTTTACAGAATGCGCCCACATACAGTCAACTCATAGTACCTAAAAGTACCAGCTGGATTCTCTATCTGCTTCTGCATTCAGAGTGTTACAATATCTCATGCTATGTGGTTTCTGGAAAACTCCATTGTACACTCATAGTAGAATGAGAATCAAAAGGCAAGCAATCTCTTGGTGTTATTAAAATAGTGTTGACTGTGTAGAGTTCCAGAAAGGATGTGAGGCCCTGCAGGGGTCCCCACCCACACTTGGAGAACCACTGACCTGGATGATTAAATGTCCACCGGCACCATGGTTTTTCTCAGCCATTCACAAAGGGGCACATCATTTCCTGACTCTCCTCGTGGAGCCACTGGGAAGGTCCATATTAGCGAAGCCATCTTGTCCTCTCTAAGGTTGAGGCCTTAGAATCAGTTGTAGAGTTGTCTCCCTGAGATAATTCTAACCAACATTCCCTTGTGATGCCAGAACTTTTTAGATAATTGTTATTTGTAATTTCTTTATTTTGTCAATTTATAAGAGGCTGAAATGAAATAAATGTTGTTCTTTTGAACTGGACTTTACTTATTTATCAAAATCTTACTGATTTCTGCTCTGATTCTTTACCAACAGACAAGCACCTTGTGTTTGGCCTCTGTGTGCTCAGCTGCTGCCCACACTCTCCAGCCTCTTCATGCTGCAGCCAGAGTCTCCAAGGAAGGGACACCTACCCCCCAAATGCACAGGATAAGCCACTGGTGAGGAACAAAATAGTATATCTCTGATTAGCATTTTTCTATATTAATAAGTAAGAAAGAAAGGAGACCTGCAATATGTACTTCGAAGATCAACACTGGCAATCTTACTCCATTCATATGTGAAATGGTTGTGTAACACGTGCAGTGTGCCAGGCGTCTTGAAGAGATAGCGAAAGCTCACTGAGATGTTCACATTTCTTAAAGTGAACAAGAGACACAAAGACTAAAATGTCATCTACACCACTGTAAGCTCTTAAATTAGCTCCATTATGACATATAACACTGATCTAATCAGATCTGACATCTAATCTGCAAAAAAAATTCAAAGTTGCCAACACTATCTTATTATAACCACACACTTCACAGTCGTGTATATATTTTGTAATCTACACACTATATTTGCAGAGTACCACATATGTGTCATTTATATATAGCTAAATATAAATATATTGGATGTATACTTAAACATTGCTTTACACATAAAGGCTGTTCAATCAAAATAGTTTGGAAACTCTAACCTAAAACACCGTTTTTATCATATTAATCACTAAATGGAAACTACCGTTTAATCTCCACTAGCTACAAGGCATAGTCCAAACTGTCGTTGCAACAAGCTTGGCCCTTCACAGTGTGGCCCCAGCCACTTTCCTGTCCTTATTTCCTACCACTGTTCTCATTCCTGCTCACCCCACAGACTCACTCAGTCTTTCCTGATCTTACTGTGAGATGTTTAAGTCTTTATCTCCTTCTCTGTGATATTTGCACTGTTAGGAATGGACTGTTATGGGTCCCTTCCTTTCTCAAGTGGAAAATTTCTACACATCTTTCAAATCCTGCTCAATGGTCACCTCCTCGGTGAATCTTCTAGACTCCCCCAGACAGAGTTAGAGAGCATGTCTGCTAGGTGCTGTCACTGCGGGTCCATTTGTGTGGACAGGAGCCCCTCGGAGTGGACACGTCTTACCCTTCTTCTCTGTGCTGGTCTTACACACCAGACACAGATGAATGGTAATGAATGCCTTCGTAAATATACTTAAATCCCTTTCAAGGTGGAAAATTTCCCTATCAACTATATCATTTCTACTACGGGGGCCTAGCGTATCATAAATCATTTCAATCTCTAGCATGTGTTATTTTAGGCAAAATATCTTTACAAATTTTACACTGAAGTAAAAATTCCACAATAACAGATACAGAAATAAAGTGGAGCTCAATAAAACAGACTGGTGTGCCCAAACCAAGACCAAATACATAATTTCATATCTCTCTTAGAAAAACCTAGAAATGCCACGTCCCTGTGCCACGTCTGAAAAGAATTTCAGCTGTGTAACACTGCCACCTAGTGGTGCACTTCAAAACACAGTAACTCAAAATAATCCTGACTTCACTGTTTCAAAGATACGTAATAGGAGCTTAGTGCAGGAAACCAAAATATTTCACCCCCACGTATATTTCCTTGACATGGTTCAAGTTGGCTATTCAGAGGGGCTGGCTGGAGATATAAGAATAGCTAAAAATCTGTCTTTTGTAGGGAATATTTGCATCTGTAGAGAATCAGCATTGATAAAGCCAGGCTTCCTCTGAGGTCCTCCCTTATCTAGATGTAGGAATGATTAACTAAAACTCTGACATCTTTAAAGGTCTGAAACAAACATTTTACCACCTATTCTCTCTGAGGGATGGTACCTATGAGGTTTTGTCTACATAAGAAGATCTCCCTTGCTAGCCAGACCTCCTCTTCTCCCCCTCCCATAACTGTCTTGCCACTATAACTTGATTTACCACCATAACCTGTTTTGGGCCATGCTCTGAGCTCCCCATTTTTTTCACCTCGAGATGATATATAAGCTTCTGTATCCCATTGGGAGGTTGAAGTAATCACTCTGATTTTCCCTCCATGTACACTAATAAATTTATATGCCATTTCTCCTCTTAATCTGCCTTTTGTCAGTTGATTTTTTGGTGAACCTTCAGAGGGGGAAGGTGTAGTTCTCCCTTGGCCCTTACATTAGCCTCTGGCGATGATGGAGTAACAGGGACCAGATTTCCATTCCACCAGAAAAAAACAAAAATCAGACAAAATATATGACACAGTGGTTTGCCAGACACTGAACATCAGGCAATAAGGGACAATGGTCACGTGAAACAGAAAACAAGGAAGGAAAGCCCTACAGTTGTCCCCAAATTACTGCCTTGAAAAAGATCCCAAGACACAGTGCAAGGAGGAGGACCCCAAGGGGGGCCTGTTGGACTCCCAGAGTTGAGAAGACAGAGCTGAGAGTCCAAGGAGACCCAGGTGGCAGAGTACAAGAGACAGAGTAGCAGAAAGGAGAGAGCTGCACAGAGAAAGAACCTGGAGATCTGCTGGGGGGGGGGGCATATAATGCACAGCTGAGTGTGATCAGTACACATGTAAGCCACTCAAAGCCAGGAAAAGAACCACCTGAAAGGATAAGAGGCGGTGCCTGGAGCTCACACAGGGTGGGAAAGACCACCTGCTCCTGCCAGCCAATGTGGAAACCTCAAGATGCATGAGACATTGGGTAGAGTACACGGAAGGGTCATGCACCAGTAAGGAGAAATGATTAACCCTAGACTAAGCACTTATTTGGTTCCGCCTAACAATATTAAAAGCAAGAATCAAGCTTCTTTTCGAGGAAGACGCGGTCGGGGGTGCGGTGGGCTGGTGCTGTGCCCGCTTCTGCCCCTGACTCACCGCTGTTCGCTCTCGCTGAGGAACAAGTCGGTCAGGAAGCCGCGCCGCAGCCATGGCTTTTAAAGACACCGGAAAAACACCTGTGGAGCCAGAGGTGTCGATTCACCGAATTAGAATTACCCTAACCAGCCGCAACGTAAAGTCCCTGGAGAAGGTGTGTGCTGACTTGATCAGAGGTGCAAAGGAAAAAAATCTGAAAGTGAAAGGACCGGTTCGGATGCCTACCAAGACTTTGAGAATCACTACAAGAAAAACTCCTTGTGGTGAAGGTTCTAAGACTTGGGACCGCTTCCAGATGAGAATCCACAAGCGACTCATTGACTTGCACAGTCCTTCTGAGATTGTGAAGCAGATTACTTCTATCAGTATTGAGCCAGGAGTTGAGGTTGAAGTCACCATTGCAGATGCTTAAGTCAACTGTTTTAATAAATTGATTGCCAGTTGTTAAAAAAAAAAAAAAGCAAGAATCAAAATGACTTAAACTGTTTCCAAGTAACTCAGCTGTGTCCCCGAACAAAGACCAAGAATATTTGTAATAATACCAAAATATCCAATATCCAACAGATATTAGAACTCACAGTGTTTGGCATCCAGTCAAAAATTATCCAAATGCAAAGAAGTGGAAAAATACAACTCAGAAGAAAAATCAAGAAATCAAAATTTACAAGACCCAGATGTTATAATTAGCAGAGGAGGAAAATAAAAGTTATTATAACTATTCCATGCTTTCAAAAAGTTAAGCAGAGACATAGAAGGTATAAAAAGACCCCTATTGAACTTTTAGAAATAAAATCTACAAGGTGTGAGGTAAAAATTATCCAGGTTAGAAATAACTACAGATTAGACATTGAAGAAGAAAGGGTTAGTAAATTTAAAGATAAAAATTCCAGCTATATAAAAGAAAACAGAAAGAAAAGAGATTTTTTTTTAAACAAAAGAGCATTCAGTAAGCTATGGAACAATTTTATGTGGCCTAACATGCATGTAATTGGAATCCCCAAAGAGGGTTAGGGGAGGGGGAAACAGAAAAATATTTAAAGACAAAATAGCTGACATTTTTCCAAATATTGTAAAAACTATAAATCCACAGATACAAAATGTTCAACAAAACCTGAGCACAAGAAACATGAAGAAAACCACACCAAAATATATGATAATTATATTGCTCAGAAACAGTGACAAAGAGAATATCTTTAAAAGCAGCCAGAGGCAAACAGACATGTTACATACAGAAGAGCAAAGATAAAGATGACAGCAGATTTCTTGTTGGAAATAATGTAAACTGGAAGACAGTAGAGCAATATTGTTAAAGTGCTATAAGAAAACTGTCAATCTAGACTTCTACATTCAAAGAAAATATCTTTTTTTAAAGGTGAAATAAATTCTTTTTAAGACATACACCTGTGTGTTCATTCACCCATTTAATATATATTTATTGACTATCTCCCATGTGTATATATAAAGTATATATACAAGATATAGAAAATCATATATATATTAGTTCATACATATATGTTAGAATAGCATAGATGGATGAAGGGAGGAAGGGAGGGAGTCTTCTCAACCTCACATCTGACTTCAGCCATGGCTGTATTTCTCTTCTCTTCTTTGAAGTTGAATTTAATTGTCATGTTATCTTCATCTCCCATCCACTGTTTAATCCAATACAATCTGCCTTTTGCCCTCTCCACTCACTCAAACTGATCTTGCTTGGTCAATTCAAGCTTTATCTCTACATACAATAAATATGTTTTCATGTTATTTTATCAGCTTTATTCATAATTGCCAAGACTTAGAAGCTACTAAGATATCCTTCCATAGGCCAATGGAGAAATAAACTGTGGTATAGCCATATAATGGAATATTATTCAGAGATAAAATGAAATGAGCTATCAAGCCTTAAAGACATGAAGGAATGTTAAATGCATATTGCTAAGTGAAAAAAAGCCAGTCTAAAAAGGCTACATATGTATGACTCCAACTATATGACCTTCTGGAATAGGCAAAACTACAAAGACAGTAAAAAGATTAGTCATTGCCAGTGTTCCAGGAGCAAAGGAGGAAAGAATAGGTAGAGCACAGCAGAGTTTTAGGGCAATGGAACTATTTTTTATGATTCAAAGTCACATTAAAAGGTCATTCACCATGATTAAGTGAAATTTATCCTGGGATGCAAGGATGGTTCAATATATACAAATCAACAAATGTGATACATTATATTAATAGAATGAAGGGGAAAACCCATATGATCATCTCAATATATGCAGGAAAAGCATTTGACAAAATTCAACATCCTTTTGTGGTAAAAACTCTCAACAAATTAGGCATAGAAGGAATGTGCTTTGACACAATAAAGGCCATAAATGAAAAGCCCTCAGCTAACATCATACTCAACAATATTGAAAGCTTTCTCTCTAAGACCAGGAACAAAACAAGGATACCCACTCTCACCACTTTTATTCAACACAGTACTGGAAGTTCTAGCCAGAGCAATTAGACAAGAAAAAAAAAAGAAAGAAAGAAAAGCCATCCAAATAGGAAAAGAAGAAGTCAAATTATCCTTGTTCACAAATGACACAATCTGATCTGTAGAAAAACCTTCCACCAGCAGTTAGGCTCTTGGTAAAAAAGAAAAAGAAAAACCTAAAGATTCCACCAAAAAAAACTACAAGAAGTAATAAATGAATTCAGTAAAATTGCAGGATACAAAATCAACATACAAAAATCAATAGTGTTTCTTTAAACCAACAACAAATTATCTGACAAAGAAATTTAGAAATCCATCCCATTTACAAAAGCATCAAAAAAATAAAATACTTAGGAGTAAAGTTAGCCTAGGAAGTAAAAGATCTGTATACTGAAAACTATAAAACATTAATGAAAGAAATAGTAGATGACACAAATAAGTGGAAAGGTATCTTGTGTTCATGTATTGGAAGAATCAATATTGTTAAAATGTCCATACTAACCAGAGCAATCTACAGGTTCAATGCAATCCCTATCAAAATTCCAATGTCATTTTTCATGGAAATAGAAAAAACAATCCTAAAAGTCATATAAAACCACAAGACCCCAAATAGCCAAAGTAATCTTGAGCAAAAAGAGCAAAGCTGGAGGCATCAAACTACCTGACCTCAAAATCTCTTGCAAAGCTATAATAATCAAAATAACATGGTACTGGCATAAAAATAGACACATTGACCAAAGGGACACAAAAATAAACTCATGCATTTATGGTCATTAATTTACTGCAAAGGTGCCAAAAACACACAATGAAGAAAGGACAGTCTCTTCGATAAATAGTGTTGGGAAAACTGGATATCCATATGCAGAAGAATGAAATTGGACCCTTATCTCACACCATATGTAAAAATCACCTCAAAATTGATTAAATACTTAAACATAAGACTGGCAACTGTAAAACTTACGGAAGTAAAACATACGGGAAATGCTCCACAACATTGATCTGGGCAAAGATTTCTTGGATATGACCCAAAAGCACAGCCAACAAATGAAAAATAAACAAACTAGATTGATTCAAACTAAATAGCTTCAGAACGGCAAGGAAAACAACAGAGTGAAGAGACCACCCATGAATTAGGAGAAAATATTTGCAAACCATACATCTGATAAAGGGCTAATATCCAAAATATATAAGGAACTCAAACAACTCAATAGAAAGAAAATAAAGAGCCCAATTAAAAAAAAACAGGCAAAGGACCCAAATAGACATTTCTCAAAAGAAGAAATGCAAATGGCTAACAGATATATGAAGAAATCCTTCATTTCCCCGGGTCCTTTGATCACATGCCTGCCGGCTCTTCTCGGGCCGGGAGCCAACCAAGGGCGTTCTTGTCTGGGCTGTAGCGGTGGGAGGGAGCCCACTGGAGGCACCCTCCCGAGGCACCACTGCCCATGCTGACCACCCAGCCCTCCTGCTGCTGATGTCATGAGTAACACCTCAGTGCCCAATGCCCCCCAGGCCAACAGCGACTCCATGGTGAGCCATGTGTTGGGGCCTTTCTTCCTCATCACCCTGGTGGGGGTGGTGGTGGCTGTGGTGATGCATGTACAGAAGCAGCAGCGGGTGGACCAGCTTTGCCATCACCTGCTCCCCATGTACAGCTAAGACCTCGCTGAGGAGCTGCGTGAGGCTGGGCAGGAACTACTCTCTGATGTGGGAGACCCTAAGGTGGTACATGGCTGGCAGAGTGGCTACCCGCACAAGCGGATGCCCTTGCTGGATGTCAAGACATGACCTGACACCCTTGCCCCAACCTCCAGAACCTTGAGGGTCTTGGGGTGTCCAGGACCCTGTGTTCTGCTTCCCCCTCCCACTTGTACTCACCCAGCTCCCCTGCTGGGTACCGGGTCGCCATTCCCCCCCGCACCAGCAGCACCCACTGCCCAAGCCCTGCACATTAGCCAGCCCTGGTTGCCTCACTCCCCTAGGCCTTCAGCCCCTTGTGGGTGCTCAGCCTGCCACCCCCCACCCCCACCGCCCCACCCCCAGCCACAGGCACCCATGGGAGGAGCTTTTCCTCCTTGGGTGGGAGGGGGCTGGGAGTCAGCTTTGGTTTCTCTAGCCCTCCTGGACTTGGCTTTGGCATAAATACCCAAGAGGGCTTTTGAGTTGTCTCCGTGGTGACCAGGCAGGGATGGGATGTATAGCATTCGTCAAAATATATATATTTTGTAAATAAAATGTTTTGTGGCCAAAAAAAACGCTTATCATCACTAATCATCAGGAAAATGCAACTTAAACCCACAATAAGATAGCACCTCACACCTGTTAGAATGGCTATTTATCAAAAAGACAAAAGATAACAAGTGTTGGCCAGGGTGTGGAGAAAAGGGAACACTTGTGCACTGTTCGTAGGAGTGTAAATTAGTGCAGCCATTGTGAAAAACCTGGTGACTGTAATCAGACCTTCCATACTCTCATTCGTCCTATTCATTACAAGGAACCTCCTCTCCCCCCATTTCTTCAGGATCTGATCCTGTGGTTGGAGAAAGGGAAATACAACTGGACAGAGCATTGTGTTTAAAGGTCAGCACTTTGTTTTACAAACGATGTTGACAAACTTGGAAGAATCTAGAATAAATTAAATCAGATATTGAACTGCCTAAAAACTGAGTCATAGGAATATTAATTTTCAAAACTGAATATATTTAGCCTAGAGAAAGCAAGATTTAAGAAAATCAGGTTATCTGTTTACAGGTCTCAGAAAGTGTGCTGTTTTAAATAGGAACCATATAGTTTTTGTATAGCTTCATAAAAGAAAACAAGGACCAACATTTGAAAATTTCAGGGAGGCGTATGTTGTCACACTGTCTCTAACTTTATAATAACAACTCCTTCTAAAAGTGAGATAGTGTGTTTCTCATCACTGGGTGCTTTCAAGTAGAATCCCATTGCACATGGGTCTGGAACATTCCATAGGATTTATGCTGTGGATGGAAGTTGGAACTAACAGCTTTCACATTTCCTTGAACACCTGTGTTCTGTGAGTCTAAATGGATCTAGCACAGACTTACACGTAATTGGTGTATTATTTGTTAAATGTACATGTGAATTAGTGTTCTGTGAGTGTATTGCCAGTTCTGGAAACATTGGCTTGTTATTTATTTTTTGTACTATCCAAGCTATTTGTTATGTATCTTTATATCTGCCTTCTCTTTGTCTTTCTGCTCTCCATTTAGAGCCATTTGGGGGAAATTTTCTTGCTGGGAAAATCAGTGCATGCCAGGGTCAAAATGGGAAAATGAAAGAAGCTTAAAACACTTCTATTTTGGCTCTAGTGAGACTGCAGAGCAACTGGCTCATGCAAAATTTAATAATTACATGTGGTGTCTTTATTTAACAGCTATCATTATGCCGTTATGTATCAGGCTATAATCTACTCAGAGTCTTCTTTCCTAACATTCGGAAGTGATACGCGGAAATAACAGCACTCAACGGGGACGTATTTCACATTCCCCTTACTGCAGCAGAAACATCTTCCATATTCTACAATCCCTTCAAGTTCTAATGGATTATTTATTTATAGAGGGAGATACTGTATTTTGTCCAATAATTGTATAGCTGATAATTTTATAAGTGATAGTTCTTGGGAGATTGTTAACCCCACAATGACAACAACAATGTTAACCATCAATGACAACAACAACAAAACTCTACGTGCTCAGGCACAAAAGGTAGCAGAGTTTTATTCAGAAACTTTTGTATATAAATGACTTTGGTATTCAACTTATAATTCTTTTTATTTGTCCATGACTTCTGAATGTAAAGTAACATATTTCTATTATACAATTATTTTTAACCCACTAAAAATAATTAAATAGGTTAAAGACAAAAATCTTCCTAACGTTAAAATATTAAAAATATAAATATTGGAAAGTATCATGAAACTTGAGCAAAGTACTTTAAGAACTTCAGAGTGTTGTACTTGCAAAGAAATAACTTGATTGTAACAGCATATAGGAGATTTTCAGATACAAGATTTCTTTCTTTTTTACAGTTTCTTGCCTCTTTTTCAGGGACTGGAATTACACATATGTTAGTTAGACTTTTCACTGTCTCTTTGATCTTTTATCTTCCATTATTTTGCCTCTTCACTTTCCTATTGGCATATTTCTTGGATTTACCTCCAAATTGCTAACTTTCTCATTTCAGCTATACCTAATCTGTCGTCAAATTCACCTGTTGAGTTTTTAATATTCAGTTACTGTATATTTCAGTTCTAGACTTTGCATTCAATCCTTTTTATTGGATTGAATAAAAATTCCAATTGCTAGAATAAAAATTCCAGTTCCTGTTTAAGTGTTCCATTTGATCACTTAATTTCTTCAACATTTTAGTCACGATTATTTTTAAAGTCTTTGTCTAGCCCTGACCTTCAATACTTATCTAGTTGTATGAGATTGGCAAATGTTCTTAGGTGCTTGCTACTGCTTTCTGCCCAGATTTTCAGCCTTTCCAGCTCCTGCTTTCTCAATCAGAAAATGCCTTGAGAATATAAATTGTGCCAAATATTGAGCTCAAATCCTGGGATTACCTTCTTTCCGGGAATTTGTTCCCTCAAATCTCTGCTGCTTTGGTAGCTCTTCTATCTCATCAAAAACTCATAGTTCATCTTTCTTTTATAGTTGTTCTCGGTAGGAGGGTTGTTCCAGCACTGTACAGCCTTGTTACTTTCTTTCCATTATTTAAAAAAAAAAGAATATAGCCACAAAGATAGTAAACACAAATGCTAGAGACAAAGAAATTCAACTAGCAGAGGAAGAATTATAGGCAGAATTGTGAAATGGGATAATTTTCCTCTAACGGCATTTTACTTTCCTTTTTCCACTGCTTCTGACATTTGCCATTTTCTTTCTAGTGGGACCCAGCACTACCATGTTGTCCTGTACATTCTAACTTCTAGAAATCTTCTTGAGAAACTAAATCAAACTCAGAATCAGGAGAAGGGTGAGGATAGACACCAAGAAATTACCTACATATTACATAATTTCAGGCATCAGGAAAAGACCTGTGAAAGAAATATTTATAAAACCACAGAAAAGCTAACAGGCACCTACAGACCCTTCTTAGTAGTCATCAAAATACCTAGTAGGCAGCCACCCACCTATGGATCAGATACCCTCCTACCTTAAAGTTCATTGGGATTCTATCAGAACTTAGTTTATTTTTCACTGTGCATTACCTTTTTATGGTAATCTACTTATATATTATATCAGTTATATAGAAATTAACTATGTTCCATGTATTCTTTTTAACCTCAAAGGTTTGCTCTTTTATTCAAAAGATATGTGGTCTATAATCGTCTCCAACCAAAGTTTCCTATTCAATGTTTTATTTAATGTAAGCTTTCCCTCTAAGTATTCCACATTAATGCTCCCTTTCACTCTCCATTTCCTGATCGCACCTTTTTTTTTGTCTTTTATGATGACAGGTTATGTTTAATAAAATTAATAGGTCTACACTCTAAAAAAATTATTGAAACTAAGTTTGTACTTTTAGACTTTTTTGCTTCTGGAACCTATATATATTATTTGGATGATAATGAACAATTATTTTGATTGGTTCTTGATAGAGTAATCATATGAATTCAGAAAAAAAGGTAAATATAAATTAGAAGCAATAAAAATAAATTTTCCAATTTATAGTGAAAATGTGAAGTTTAATATTTCTTAGATGCTTAAACATTCTAGTATATCCCAGTTGGAAGAAAAATAATTTCTGTGAGGATAGAAGGAAGATGACTAAAGAGCAAGGTGGCCTGGAATTCTGAAGTTGAAGAATTGGCAAAATATGGCCTTTGGGCCAAATCCAGTCTGCGACTTTTCTATAAATAATGTTCTATTGGAACATAGCACACTCATTGATGTTATATACTACTAGGCTTGATTTGCACTACAAATGCAGTCGGTTAGTTGGTGAAAATCTGACCGAAGCCTAAAATATTTGCTATCGGTTCCTTTCCAAGAAAGGTTCGCTGACCCTTGCTCAAGAAGATCTTGATGGTAGTGACATCAGCAAAACTGGCAGAGTAAAGGCCCTCAAAAATTCACTCTGGAGTAGCTATGCTAACACCAGACAAAATAGACAAAACATTTTAAGACAAAAATTGTTATTCGGAGAAAGAAGGATATTCTATAATTCTAAAAGTGTCCATTAATCAAGATCTAACAATTATAAATATGTGTGCACTTAACAACATAGCCCCAAAATACATGAAGCAAAAATAGACAGAACTGAAAGAAAAAATAGACAATTCGAACTTAATCATTATATACTTCAATGGAGAAACAGAGAATAGAAAAAACAAACTGCTGGGGCCATGATGGTGTCAGCTCTCAAATCTAGGGCAAAAGAGAAATAAAATTAAAACCTGTCAGAAAATGATGGAATCCCAGTGAACCTGACTGGGGAAGGAGTAGAACAGAGGGAGGACCCAGTGTCCAGGCAGCTGGGGAGGCCTAGACCATTTCCCTTAGGGCCACTCCCCCTCCCCAGGATCTCCTAATGTCTGACCTGATGCTCCCCTCCATCAAGAACAGATGTCCCTTTACTCCCTTCTTCTCCACTCTCCTCCACCCATTGCTACCTTATCCCCCTGCCACATCAACCAACTGAGTCCCAAAAACTGCTTAAATGTCAGCCCTAGCTGGGAAATGCTGAGACTTCCTCACTACCAGATGCCAACTTAGAAAGGACAAAGAAGTAGGAAAGGCTGAGCAGTGACCCCACATTCATTTGCCACAGTGACTATCCTATGACACATTTGAGACTATTCCAAAGAAGAAGTGAAACTAATATAAAATAGAAATTTCTACCATAAAAAAATATTTTGTATGAAACATTTATGGAACTGAAAAAGTACTACACTTCAATTCAGAACAATATGACTTTGGCTATAACTCTGAAAATAAATGTTTACATCATACTTGATGAAACAGACAAATGAAACCATGCACATTGGATTCACCAGGAGTGTAGACATGTGCAAGTGTATTTGTGGTACACCTGTACACAGTGGGCTGACTCTGCTGGATAAAAAGGTCCTCATGGGTGTACAGTGTTTCCTCATGAAACTGATTTTGCCCATATATTTTTGGGAACTGGGAGGGGGTTTTTTAAACACCAGGAAGGCATAACTTCTTTCTATTTGCCAGATTTTCTTCTCTAGCTCTTTAACTTTACTTAAGAAGAATGACCAAAAAGAAAAATTAGTAAGCAGGGCACAGTGGCATGCACCTGTAGTCCCAGCTACTCAGGAGGCCAAGGCAGGAGGACCACTTGAGCCCAGGAGTTCAATATCAGCCTGGGCAACATAGAAAGACCCTGCCTCAAAAAAAAAGACATGAATAATTACTAAATGATCTGTCTGGCATAAAACTGGAACATGCAACTATTTTCTTAGTGTTATTAAATCTGAATTATCAAACTTAAAACAATATTATATCAAACTGATTTTAGAATTATGGCTCATTTCATAGAGAACCAGGGAAGTGGAACAAAAATATAAATGTGATTCTTAATCTCTATGACCTACTTCACGGCTTCAAGTGAAAATTGTGGATTCACATGTTCAAGGCACATAAAAAATCGTGTATATTTTGAACTCTAACTCAGGGACTGTCATGCAGCATCTCTCATGCTGTGCTCATTCACACACTACAGAGCATGGCTCCTGTCTAGCAGAGCTACCATGTGCATCTAAAGTAAGCAGGCTAATCAAACGACTGTAAGTTTTCTTAAATAAAATAATGCCAAGAAACATTTGGTGGTAGGGTATTATTATTGTCATTATATTACTACAGTAACCACTGGGAATTTAGTCAGTTAAATAATGTCAAAACCACTCTCATTTTGTCTTTTTTACAGAAATATCTCTGAAAAAATACATCCTGTGAAGCAGCACTTTAAATAGATTGGAGACACTGGTTTATTACTTCCATTAATAAAATAATACCTAGTTTTTATTTTATTAAAATATATCAAACCTCCACAACTGGAATTTATGTTCACAGAAATTGTTCTTTTTAAAAAATATCTGCCAGGAACTAGAAGCGGATGTTCCTACTTCTGGCAAATTCCTATTATCATTACCACCATTATTAGGAAGGACAGAGTCACATTACATCTATGGCCACGAGGAGGCGCTAGTACCCTGTGATTTCATCACCAAAAAGCGTAATCAGAGCTGCGAAACTCGGGACTGTTATTGGAGGCTCTCTGTGAACCAAAATTCCGCAGAGGACACAGAAACCTGCTGGCCCCTCACAGGGAACCAAGTGGAGTCAGGCGAATGGAGATATAATCCCGGGGAGGGCTGGCTTGCCTACCTGTCCTCACAGAAATGCCTCTTTAGAAAATAAGTCTGATGAAATACTATAACTTTGAAGTGTTCGGGCATTGTTATAATTGTTAAATCAATCATGAATCCATTAATCATTCCAAGTTAGCTTCTTGTCCATCACCTAAAATCCTTAAGAGTAAAATGTCTGCCCAGAAATAAGAATTTGAAATCTGAAGAGGCTTTATTACTAGAAATACTAAATTAAGATGAAATCGCAGAGTTGTTCCAAACCAAAAACATAAAGGCACTTTCACTGGAAGGCAAGCTTAACCTTGACTCTGAAAGGTGCCTCGGGTGGGTTTACAGGTCAAACCCAGCACTCTTCAATGAGGACCACCCAAAGAAAAAATTGTGTGACAAAGTTTTTTGAGGACTCCTGCTTCCCTCCCCTGTTCTGTGTCCTCTCTGCCCCATCACAAGCTAGGACTTAAGTTTGAAAGGACATGGAGGCTAAGCAAATCAACCCTCGCCCCCTCCTCCCTGAACTGTCTCACCTCTACAACTGTGGAGCCAATGTCAACATTTATAAACCATGTGCAATACATGAGGCCACACTGCTCAAAGCCCTCCAATGCCTCCAACTCACATTGAGACTCAAATCTATGCCCTCCTGACTCATGATGTTGTCCACACCCTGGTCCTTGCATGTATATGCCTGAGACCCTCCTATATTGCCACTGCCCACACCTCTGTCCAGTTAGCACGTCACGCTCACTTTGTCTCAGGGTTTTGCACCGGGCGTTTCCTCTGCCAAGAATACCTTTAGCCCACAGGTGTGGGTGGCCGCCTCCTTCATTTAGATACCAACTCTGATCCTGTCTTCTTAAAGTGCCCCTTCCTGACCACTGTGGCTTAGTGACGGTGCTGCCCCTGCCCCTCTCTAGTCCTTTTGTCCTTCCTCCTAGCACTCATCCTTTCTGTATCATCTCCCTGCCGTGTTTATTCCATGTGTATTTTCTGCATCACCCCCTGCACTGATCGAGGGTGGAAGAGGGATGGTACAAACAGCTCCTAAATCGGCTCTACTGAACGGAGAGAGGAATATTTTTAAATTTCTAACAAGAGTAAAATATATATATCAGTAAATAGTTGAACTCAGTGACAATATCTTCCTACATCTAAAATCTTTTATCCACGGCATCACTTTAAGACCAAAGATTCCATGTTGTCATGGTACCTTGTATTTACTGGAATCCTACGGTGCCTTGGTATTGTATTCTTGGACTTCTCCCTCAGAGTCTCTGCTCACTCAGAGTTTCTTGGTTTCTTTAACTACTGGATTTTTCCACAGGAATTTCTCTAGAATGGGGACACTTTGCTCTCAGTTCTGGCCAGGTATTTTCTGAGTGGTTTTCTTGATCCTGCTCTCTCCTCTGTCAAGCCATGGTATTGCTGGTTTTGTTTACCTGGTTACTTTTGTAATTATCATCTCCTTTTCTACTTCACATCGTAATTGTATTTGAGTTTCTAATTTAAAAGTATACATTTTTCACATAAATAGTATATTTATTAGAAGACTAAACTATTCTGACAGCCAATAAATAACAATCAACTTAACAATACCATTAAAGCAAACTGGAAAAAGTTTAACATATCTTCCTAGGTATCTTCAATGGTGTTTTTAAAAAAAAAAAATACCCTATCCAAATGTGAATCACCTTAAAAGATTTTTATGATAGACAAAAATAAATTTTTGGTAAGTCAATGAAGTCTGTGAATGTGTAACTTGACTCATGACAAATTTATTGTGAATAGATAGATTTTAGACAACAGACTGTGTTCAGCATTTATGATGAAAGTGGTATTCTAGTGCAGAAAACTGGGCTAATACGACCCACTTCTGTGTATAATACAGTTATTATAAGGACCACCACATGTACTCTTACTTCCCAATCACCATCTGCAAAATCAGAACCGAATTAATACAGAGCTAGCAATATGCAATTTGACTTCTCTGCTTTTGCTGCCTTTAAGTTGTCTTCTTAAGATGTTCTCTTAATTTTTAAATCAAGGACACATGTTTATCGATGTAATAAATTCCATTTAGCAGAGTTCTGAGTGATACTGTTCTATGTGTCATTTTCTCCCTGGATAGAGAAAAGTAATAACATAGGTATATGGTTTTATATCAATGCAAGAAGACCTGGCTCGGGGCCCAGTTCTGCTGTGTACTTAGAACTGGGGCCTGAGAAAAAAACCCAAAACTCTCTGTGGATTTGTTCTTTCACCTGACAAGGAAAGAAAACAAAGTAATCACTGGCTTTAAACTTTCTATATTAAAAAAAACTGTGCCCTTTAAGCGACAATTGAAATTCCATATTTAAAAGGAAAAAGGAGCAGAGAGCAGAATGGTGGTTGCCAGAGGCTGGAGGGCAGAAAAAATGGGATGTTGGCCACAGTTTACAAAGTTTCAGTTAGAGAGGATGAATAAGTTACGCAGATCTATTGTACAGCATGGTTAATAATAATACATTGTATACTTGAAAATTGCTAAGAGAGTAGATCTCAAATGTTCTCACCATCAAAAAAATGACAAGTGCTTAAAGTGATAGATATGTTAATTGGCTTGATTTAATCATTTCACAATGCACGCATATATCAAAACACCACATTCTACACCATATATTAGTACATTTGCCACATTTTTGTCAATTACACTTTAATAAAGCTGGGGGGAAAATGATAAAGGCAGCAAGGCTGCGAGTGGAGGCAGGCCTAAGCCACAGACCCCCAGCCAACTCAGCAGCCTTTGTTTTGTCCGCCCTCTGCGGAATGTTCTCTGAAAGTCCCAGGATTAGCTCACTGAGGCAATGCTCTGTCATTTTTCAAACAATGCATTCCTGTAAACATAGTGATTGTCATTTAAAATGGGTCACAGAGGCCCGGTGCTGTGGCTCAACCCTGTAATCCTAGCACTCTGGGAGGCTGTAGGCGGGAGGATCCCCTGAGCTCAGGAGTTCAAGGCCAGTCTTAACCGGGCGTGGTGGCGCTTACCTGTAGCCCCAGCTCCTCCGGAGGAAGGCTGAGGCAGGAGGATTGCTTGAGCTCAGGATTTTGAGGTTGCTGTGAGCTAGGCTGATGCCACAGCAGACTAGCCCAGGTGACAGAGCAAGACTCTGTCTCAAAAAAAGAAAAAAAAAATGGGTCACATATATACCTTCATTCCTCATATTTTCGATAAAAACATCCTTCTATAACTGAATATTAGTGGGAGCATGCTTAGCACATTTGGCAGCTTTGCTTTATTTTGGGTTTTTTTTTCCCCCAGTGATTTATTTTTTATATTCTACCTGCTCTTCTTGATTTGAGTTTGCATCCATTAAACATTTGACTAATTGAGATAGGCCTAATTCATGCTAGGCCTAAATGATCTAAGCTTGCCTTTTTTAACTGTAAAATGATACGTATCATTTTCAAGAAATAGAGCAGCACGTGGTGTCCCTAAAGGCTATGCTCCACTTAGAACAGTATTTCTCATAAAACAATGCATTTCTAAACCATGATTGTACTTTAAAGATTCCCTGTTATGCAAAAAGTAACCCAAATGGTGATTTTCTTTTTTAGGTTTTCATGATTTGGAGAAGAAAGGAAGAAATGACCTAAAGAAGGTTAAAATCTAGTAGATAAATTTGATTATATATTTCTTTTGAATTTCAATTGTTTTATTCCCATAGCATGTATAAAACACTATAAATTGAAGCATACTATTAATATTTGGTTAATTACGATCATGGGCTTTACTCATTCATAACCCAGGGATACACAGACAATATTAGTTTAATAGTAACTTTATTGTCTGAGTGATTTAGCCCTTGAAGGTTTGTTCCTAATTATATCTGTTCTTTAGATATTTAACAATTGACCTTCTAAGAAAAGATTATGAGTCCTTTTGAAAAATGCATGTTATGTTGGAATAAAAGATTAGCACAAATAATATAATAATAATTAAGAGAAAAATTCTCAAAAGGTTTTCTAAGATATCTTTTTTTTTTTTTTTAAGAGACAAGGTCTCATTCTGTCACCCAGGCTGGAGTGCAGTGGCAAGATCATAGCTCACTGTAACCTCAAACTCCTGGGCATGAGCAATCCTCCCACCTCAGACTCCTGAGTAGCTGGGACTACAGGTGAGCGCCACCATGGTGGCTAATTTTTTAAAAATTTTTTGTAGAGACGAGAGGGTCTCGCTGTGTTGTCCAAGCTGGTCTCAAACTCCTGGCCTTGAGCGATTCTTCTGCCTTAGCCTCCCAAAGCACTGGTATTACAGGCGTGAGCCACTCTGTCTTGTTCGAGATCACATCACTGCACTCCAGCCTGGGTGACAGAGTGAGACTCTGTCTCTAAAAAAAAAAGCTTAGCTGATTTGGTGCTGAAATCATGGGCAAGACCTTATCATAGAGCCACATCTGCACGTAAGGGAGATTAGATAGAACATGCAGTCCTTGGCTGGAGCTGCCTATCAGCCACAGAAACCCACCCTAGAAGGGAGCCTGGGCTCTGGTGGATGTCTTGCCCCTTCCACGGCTGCCTGACCCAACTGGTTTGGAAATACTAGGTCAGGGGACACCTGGGAAAGCAAACCTTATATCCTGAAGTAAGTAGGGAACATTATCAGTCTTAGAGACTAACTTTTGAGGAAGCTTTATAAATTGTGTACGTGGGAAGGATTGGTCTTAATTAAAAATACTAAAAAGAATAGAAAAGAAAAGCTTCAATAAGAATGCTAATCTAAAATGTGAGTAATGGATATAGGTTTGTGTCTATTTTCATGGGTGTATTTGTTCCATATTTTTCATGTTTTCATCCTTCTAAATATTTCTCTCAGAATATATATATTTATGTATACATAATTAAATAATTAAAGAGTAATGGTAGAGTATTATGTGAAAAAATTAAAGTATTTCATCATGAATAATCTGCTACATATTCACGTATTGCATGCACAACTAGAGAAAATTATTTCGGTGTTCCAGTGCAGTTTACAGCCACATTAGCAATATTTCCATATATATAGCAATATCCTTAGACATTGGTCTGTATTATGATAGTTTTGCACTATTTAGAACTTATAATGTGGTACTAGATGGCTAAAAGCCATTGATAAGATATCCTTGCTCTTTTGAAATCAGTTCCCACTATAAGGATAGAAAGAGTCTGACATTTATTAATTTCTAGACAGTAAAATTCATCAGTTTTTGGTAATTGTGTTAATCAGATTGTCTTTTGGAAGAAGGAATTAGGAAGGCATATGTTAATAACCCACAGGCTGTAGCCACGTTTCTATTTCAGTGCATAAAAATATTTCAGCACTATCCACTAACATCCAATTTTATTTTAATCATTGAATTTGTATTCACAAATACATAATGTATGTATCAGATATATAAGATATATATAGCAAGCGAATTAACAAGATATACAATAATTGGCTCACACCCAAACTGCTTATAAGTATAGAGAATTTGGAACAAAACCGGAGCACCAAGACATTCACCACCTCTTAAAATCAGCCATTCTGATCAGATGCTTTCTTTGTAGAAAACTTTGGACAATTCTTGACTCTACAGGCCACTTTTATGACCACTTTAGTCTCTAATTATCAGAAGTTTAACCTGAGTTTTTCTCTCCAGTCTTAAGATAATGAAAGAAAAGATACCTCCTTTTGAAACTCATGAGGACAAATTTTATCCTCATGAGGAAGAACTGTATTTCATATGTACCTGTGTGCATTGTATATAATAAAGCAATTACTCTTGGGGCTTTTCACATTTTGAGTTCTTAGTAATAAAATATGAATGAAATGAAAACCTACTTACATTTCTTCCTGTAGCACCCAGCCAGTGAGAGCTCTCAGATGTTAGAACAGCAAGATTTAGTGATACATAGATTGTTCTCATATATGGAATTGAATAGAGAAGCCACCAAAAAGATGTTAGAAGATCTGAACAATCTTACAACATCTAATATTAAAATGGAAAGGTAACTTTAAATTATATAATAATAATTACAATGCTAATGATAGATTAATGACAAATATTATCTTTGAATTAGAATCAAATATTATAATGAAAACATATTAATGAATCTCAATTTTGTTAAAATTTCTATATATGTGCTTACATTTTTGGCTTAATGTTATGAAATCATTAATAACAAAACAAGTATATTTTATTAATATAATAATTATGTAATAGTATTTATTAATATTACTTTAAGTTTGAATGAAAATATTGAATGTTATGTTAGTTACTGATAAAATATTAAATTTTTATAATCATTTTATGGAGTCCTTTCTAAGTGCTTAATAATATTTATATAAAAATTGCACATCATATATTTTGGCCAACACAAAAATTGATGCTTATTAAGGGGTTGGAATTTTCCGATTAACTGATAAAAGAAAGTGAACATTTAGAAATGAATGAATGCTTTCAGGTTATGTTTTAACATTCTTTTATTGTGCACATTACTGATTCACTCTTTGCTCATAAATAAATTCCCACTATTTGTTAGTAACTGTATGTGCAAAATTTAAGGTATTCACAAAATCAGCTCCAACTAGAAGTACACTTTATTTGGATATTCATGCCACCATCAACTAGGCTTTATTGAAACTTGACTGTGGCCTATTACAATTTACACGTAATATTAAACTTAATTAATTAATTTAAATTTACATATAATCTAACATTTCAAATGTCACTTATTTTAAATTTCTTTGCAATTTAATTTTATTCAAAGTTTTTCCTCTGCATGTTCACTTACACAGATAGTGAAATTATTTCATGAACTTTTCTATAATTCATTTTGTTGGATTGTATCCTCTTGTTTTATAACAGCTTTATTGAGATTAAATTCCATATCACAAGTTCTACCCTTCTCAAGTGTATAACTCAATGGTTTTTAGTATAAAAATTAGTTTTTATATTAAAGTTTTTATATGCAAAGTCATGCAACTCTCACGACTATCTAATTTCAGAATTGTTTGTAATGGCTACAAATAATCCAGTCATAAAACCAGCCCCTTTAATTTGTATTAACATATACATTGGCTGTGCCAAAGAAGAGTCATACTGTAGGTTAATGAGAGCAAAGAGCTATGATAGTCCTTAGTGTGTTTAAAATTAAGATAATTTTCTTATGGGATGGGATGGGAATCCACACATTATTTGACATGAAGAACGAGTACATCTTAGAGAAATTAAGAAGCAGTTGATATTTATTATTTTTTGTATTTTTTTAAATGAGGTGTAATCAAATTCTAATATATATTTTGATATATTATTTTTTAAATGGATAATTCAGACTTAATAACACTATTAAAAAAACAGTTCTGTGTTCCAGTTCTATCCTAGAAGGGATCATCCACAAACGTTTATCAATTAATAACATCACTTCTTGTCATTCTTTTTCTTAAGTAAAATTGAAGAACTAGAGAAGAAACTCTGGAAAATAGAAAGAAGTTGTACCCTCCTAGAGGAGAAAAAAGCCCTCCGATCCCAAACAAGTACGGGCAGAATTCGTGTTGTGAAAGTCCATCATTAATCCATGAGAAAATCTTTTCTCGAGGAGAGTCGGCCCACTGTGTGCAGGGGAGAATGACTCAATAGTCATCCTGAGACCCAAAGCACGTTAAATGACTGTGATCACAAACACACTCAAACACACACACACACTGTCACATTGGATCCAATGCGTACACTGTCATTTTACTCTGTTTCCATATTCATTGCTTGAACATTTATTTTCAGGGTAAAACCAAAGTGATTTTGTTTTGAATTAACTACTTTTTCAGTGCCAGGAATGTTTCATGCAAAATGCGTTTCATGTTAGAAACGCATTTATTACTATAATTATTTCCTGTCAGTTTCATGTACTCTTTGAAGTAGTCTCAAACGTGCTATAGGATAAATGCTGTGGCACTCCTGAGCCTCTCCTGCCCATTCACGCTCTCCATATATTTTGGCCAACACAAAAACTGATGCTTATTAAGGGGTTGGAATTCTCCAATTAACTGAGAAAGGAAAGTGAGGGATCTGGCATCTGGCGGTGAGGGAGGCTCAGCTCTTCCCAGCTCCAAGCCCTGTGGGGCAGACACTTGGGCAGTTTCTGGGATGGAGTTGGTTGATGTGGAAGGACGAGGGGGTGGCAGTGGGAGGAAGATAACGTGGGAGAAGGGAGGAGACATCTGTTCCTGAAGGAGGACAGGGTCAGGTCAGACATCAGGAGACACTGGGAGGGAGTGGCCACTAGAGGAACGGCCCAGGGCTCTCCAGCTGCCTGGACACTGCCCCTTCCCTCCGCCCTTCCCTCGGGGGAAGATCCCAGATGCCCCAGCCCAGGGGCCCTCCTCCCTTAGTCGGTTCACTGTGGATCCATTCTTTTTCTGACAGAATTTTCTTCCCTTTCTGTTTCTACCCTAGATTTATCATTGAGAAAAGACACCATGACGGCCCCAGCAGATGGGCTACCAATATTTTAAACTGTAGTGTACATGTATGTATAAATAAAAATGTTTTTAAACTTACACACTTAATTCTGTTTTTGCAATTGATATAACTGTGTCAAGATAGGAATTTTCATTCTGTTGAGAGGTCTAAGTAGCCCAATTTTTTTTTTTTCCTTTTTTTTAAGACGGGGTCTCACTCTTGCTCAGGCTGGTCTCGAACTCCGGAGCTCAAGCGATCCTCCCGCCTCGGCCTCCCAGAGTGCTAGGATTACAGGCATGAGCCACCACGCCCGGCCTAAGTAGCCCAATTTTGACACACTGTGGGTGCAACTTGGGAAGGGTTGGTGGGAAGAAATTGGTTATTTTGTGGCTGGGATTGGGTGGTTGAGTTTGGACATGTGGGTTCTAGGAGAATCATATGTAGAACATGGGGGGAAGTGCTGGGACATTTTTGGGTTGGAGAATCCCACAGTTGGAGGGTATGAAGGGGCAAGGTCCCTTCTGGGCTCTAGGCTCCTCTCAGGGAGACTTCAGGCCCCATCAGAAGTCCCTCCAGTTATCCTTCATGCATCCTGAGGGGCAGGTAATTGTAATTGTACCTTTCAGGTTCTTGATGAAAGCAGGGACTTCGTGGAAGTGATAAATGGAAGTCAGTATTCTGTGGAACTACCACATGGCTCGCTGTCCCCAGCGTTCCTTGGGACCTCTGGGGGTGCACTGGGGATTCTGTTAACGGAGACCCAGAGTGAAGGGAGGGGGAAGAGCCAGGACTGGAGCCAGCCTTCTTCCTACTCCCAGGTGAATGCCAGCGGGTGACCATCCCTCCCTCTCTCCCTGGCCCAGGGTGGATTCAGGGGACCTGGAGATCTTGGTCCTTCACCATGGCGCTATCACCTTCATTCTGTGGACCAACATGGCAGCAGCTGAGGAAAAGGAGAGCTACACTTCCCTTGTCCACTTCTACCGGAGAATTGGATGAGTTGTCAGGGACCTGCGTCTTAATTCTAGACCTAACTTTCACCTTTGCTAATTCACATCACCTCTTTCATCCTTTTTGCTTTATCCATGAATCTTGGATAATACATCCTATTGACTGAAATTAAGGCTGTTGAAATAGAAATAATTTGATAAAGGTTTATTGGAAGCCAAATGTGAGGATCAACCCAGGAAGACACACCAACAAACTTGGGTGTGTTCCAAAGTCTGTTACAAGTTAGAATGTTTTTATAAAAAGGTTTAGGAGAAGGGAGGGGGCCAGGTGAGGTGGCTCATGCCTGTAATCCTAGCACTTTGGGAGGTCGAGCAGGAGGATTGCTTGAGGCCAGGAGTTCAAGACCAGCCTGAGCAACAGCAAGACTCCATCTCTACAAAAAATAGAAAAATGAGACCAGCCTGAGCAAGAGTGAGACTCTATCTTTACAAAAAGATAGAAAAATTAGCTGGGCACAGTGGTGTGCACCTGTAGTCCCAGCTACTCGGGAGGCTGAGGCAGGAGGTCGCTTGAGCCCAGGAGCTTGAGGTTACAGTGAGCTGTGCTCATGCCACTGCACTGTAACCCAGGCAACAGAGCAAGACCCTGTCTTAAAATAAAATAAAAAATAAAACACTTGAAACAGAATCACAGGTCATTTGTTAAATAACAGTAATTTATTTAACCAGAGTAATAATCAAGACTTTAAAAGTAATACAGAAAGTTATATGGATATAAAAACCTCAACCCTTGTAAAGGTCAGTTTTCCTAAATAATCAAAAACCTAATAAAGACAGTGTAGGAATTATCTTGATAAAATGTATAATCTTTGTTTTTTAGGCCAGTTACCAAAAGGTAAAGAAAAACCTCCTGCAGTGTGATTGTTTCTCTTTATGGGAAGCCCATTTAGACAACCTGGAAGTCAAACCTGATGAAAAGGGTACTTGAATTTAATCAGACACGGGAAGAGTGTGTCCAGGGTCATGAGGGAACACTATAGTATAGAGGAATGTAAACAAGAAAACTATTAATAGCACCTTGAGCAGGGGGATACATGGCTTTTAGTGATAGCATGGGTAGTTTCCGTTTACATGGAACAATTTAGAAACATCGAAAAAAGCCAAGAATATAGAATCAAGTTATATTGCAGGAAAACATTGTTTTTCTAGACCTTTAAGATAAACATTTTAGCATCAGGCCACAACAGTAGAGTTAGAACCAAGGATCCAGAGATCTTTATGTTGCCCAGGCTGGTTAAAAAAAAAAAAAAAGACCTGGAGGAAATGTTACAGTAGTCAACAAAAAGGTTGAAGAAGAGAGTTACCATCTCAGCAAAAGTTGAACTTTTGAGATATAAATCTGAGAAGTTTTAAAAAGAGAAAGATTTCAAACTTAAAAAATAAAACCTCTTGTTATCTTAATAAATGTAAATCAATACTTTAGGACTACTTTATTGTTTTACATAGGGGACCAAAACTTTTCATTTTGTATTAGGATATTTTTTATATTAAAGCTCAATTTTTAGAAATACTGTTATATATTATATTTGAAATTATAATCAACTCCATATAAATTTTTTAATAAGTTTTTTTTAAACAAACCTTATCATAACTTATACAGACCACTTATAGCATGTTTGGACTTTTTGTTTTGTCCTTTTTAAAAAAAAAAAAAATAACCAGTCATTTTACTTTAGAACAAATTTTACTACATAAGAATTTTTTATGCAAAATTATTTTTTAACCTTTCTTACCAAAATATATTTTTATATTTATAAATTTTTTTACATCTCTCTCCTATTTGCTGGGATTTAAAAATTTTTTTTCCTAATCTATTCTTTTTTTTTTTTCAGCCCCGCCCCCCCGCCATCTTCACCTAATCTATATTTTGAATCAACCTTTAAGTAACCTCTGAATTAGATAAAATAATTTTTTCTCAATAAAGAACACATTTTTATGCCTTTTTTAAATAATTTTTTATTAAGAACACATCTTTTTGGTACTTTTTATACAGAATTATATATATAAATCAGAATTTTTAAACTCTGAGTAAACTTAAATTTTCGTGAAAACTTAGGAAGTAAGAAATCTTGAATTGTCTGTCACACATTAGTATTTTATAAAGGAAAACCATTTTATAATTTTTAGAAACCTTTTATAATATAATTTTTTAATTGGAAGTGACTCAGGCCGGGCGCGGTGGCTCATGCCTGTAATCCTAGCACTCTGGGAGGCTGAGGTGGGAGGATCGCTTGAGCTCAGGAGTTCAAGACCCGCCTGGGCAAGAGGGAGACCCTGTCTCTATTAAAAAAAAAAAAAAAAAAAAGGAAGTGACTCAGACATTTAATATCTATTATTTAATTTAACATAACTTTAAGATGTTAAATTACATGAAAAGTTTATTTATAAGCATTTATCCTATTTACATTTACCTAATTCACTTATTTTTAACAGTTTACCTAGATTACTTATGAGAACTGAGACATTTGACAAAGCTAGTCATTATTTTAAATAATTTTTAAAAATTATTTTTATAGCCTGTGTATAGCCTGTGAATATCAGGTGTTTACTTTAAGGTAGGTACCTTAAAGTTAAATATGATTATTTTGTTGATAACTCAGAAGACATAGCTGTTTTTATTGAACCAACAATATTAAAGTAGTCATATTTATCAAAAAGTATATAAATAAAGATCATTCTGTTTGGGGCTGAGTTTACAGTTTTATAACCTTTATGTCAAACCCTGCTACCTTGAAATATTTAGCAGAGACAAATATAAAACTGACCAATAAACCTAGGCAGAAAATGTATGCTGACAATGCTGAAGACATTTTTATTTTTATCTTACTAATAATTTTGAAATCAGTTTATTTATTAAGGATTTATTTAAGTCACACAAACTTGGAAAATATTTGGGTTTATTATAATAATTTATGAGATTAACAAGAAATAAAACAGGATTCTCAAACATTAAGACATGCCAGGTTGTCTAGGACATACTAACTGGCTACATATTATGGCCCATTCTTATACATAACTTAAATTAATGGACACATGACATTTAAAAAAATTCAGAGCTCAAATGGTCAACCTACAACTATAGAGTTAAAATTTAGAGTCTTCTAGGGTCTCTAACTCTCTATTTTTATCCTGCCTACTTTAATTTATGAATATGCCAGCTTAGAAAAAATTTGTTGGATCTGTATTTTTATAGTCTCAGAAGTATTATTTTCATTCTGTAGTTGTTTAGTTTGTTCTTTTTGTTTATAACTTAAATATATTTTCCACTTTTGAGAGAAGGAAATGTGAGTATTGTGAAGTTTTTAAAATGTTTGTCTGAGACGTGTGAGAGCTGAGGGAACAAGCAGAAACGGATGAGTTTAGATCACAGGGGTAGGAGGAGGGGGCAGTTGGGGGTTTAGAAGCTTTTAGGTATTATTGGAAGTTAGTGTTTTACCTAATTTGTCTAGTTTTAAAAGCAGCTTTTTCTAATTGTGTATGTAAATAAATTATTTTAGGCATTTGTAAAAGACCCCTATTTTGGCCACAGTTGTTTATAACCCTTTCAGGTCAGGTTGCTGGCCAAAAATAGAAAAAATGCATCCTTTTCTAAGAAGAATAAATATAATTATCATAATGAAAATGTGAAATTTAATGGAAAACTCTGAAATATTTTACTGCAATTATCTCTGGAGAACCCAGACTAATGTGCCAACCACTCAATCCTGGCTTTAGAACACCCAGGTATACATCTGAACCTAACCCTGCTGATACAGGTGTAAGCCATCCTGGGCTCTTCAAGCCTGTATTAAGTGGTCCTCACTCCTGAATTAAAACTTCTATTCCATCCCAGTTTAACACTGTGGAAAACACAGAGTCAGGTCTGTAAATTTTTTTAAATTACAAAGTTATGTAAAGTGAACATACTAGACCATATTCTACATTAGCACTGAAAAGAGAAAGAATGTCCTTTCAAAATATTGATTGAAGAGTAGAAACATTGTTCTCATGCATGTGACACAAGTTAAAACCCTTCTAATTGCTGTACTTCATTTTTATTGATTAGAAATTATAAAGAATTCATGATAGCATTGTATCATGTTAAGCGAAGCCAGTCACAAAAGATCACATATTTATATGATTCCATTGATATGAAATGTCCAAAAGAGGGAAATCTATAGACAACAGAAAGTATAATAGATTCATGTTTGCTATTGGAAACTCAATCCCCAATGTGGCAGTATCAAAAGGTGGCCTTTAAGCAGTGATTGGATCATGAGGGCAAATCCAGTGTATTACAGTATTAATGGGTTATCACAGGAATGGGACTGGTGGCTTTATACGAAGAGGAAGAGAAACCTGAGCGAGCAGGTTAGCACACTAGGCTGCCTCACCATGTGATAGCCTCTGCCACCTCGAGACCCTTCAGAGAGTGCCCACTGCCAAGAAGTCTCTCACCAGATGCAGCCCCTCGACCTGGGATTTCTCAGCCTCCATAACTATAAGAAATAAATTTCTTTTCTTTATAAATTACCCAGTTTCAGGTATTCTGTTATAAGCAACAGAAAACAGACTAATACAGAACTCAAAGCCCAAAGCCTTCATAATATACTCAAAGTATCTGGCAGATCCAGATGGAACTCTTCTTCATCAAGACATGAAGAACAAAAGCCCATGGTATAAGCCAAACTACACTGATCGTACGCAGGTGGAAAAGAGACTGGATCGGTATAATAAACATTCTCTCTTACAGTATGGAAGAAGGGGGGCCACCGCACCCATGAAGCCATAGCAATACCAAGATGCAGCTGAGGAGGTGTTTTGAGGGAGTGCTTCCTTAACTGAAGTTACTTTTCCTCCCAACTGGGTCAGTTCCTACTCCCTGGGTGAAGTGCCCAGACTAGATCCTTGGATTTCCCTTATCTTGCTTAGCTTCATTTGTAGGGGCTGTCAAATGACAAAGTTACAACAAATTTAGTTATAGATATAATTGGCTTATAATTGGCTTTATTCACAATGCATGAATTCAGGCAGCCTTCGTTTTACAAAATAGAATGAGAGCTCCAGCTGGGCAATAGTGGAACAGTGAGTTTATAAAGTGGGAACAAGGGGACAGAACAATAGGAAAAAAAGCTGATTGATTAACATGAGGAACTTTGGGTTAACTTTTTGTAGCAGTTAAAGCAGAGGGGACTTTCTTATTAGGCTTCCTTATAACTCCGGTAGACTTAAATCTCCTGTTTTCAGGAAAAACTGGTCTGTTTGGGGATCTATGTCCTTCCTTAGTTTCAGTTTTGTTATGTGGCATTTAGCATAAGGGATGCCATTTTGGTTTGGTCTGGTCTGTTGGGGCCTAATGCAGGAGCTTAGTCCAAAACCATGGCCTCCCACAATTTTGTTTCACAGGGCATTAGAGACTATAGCTCTCATGAGGTTTCACCATCGGCGTAGGATCCGGTAGGGTAAAATACACAGAACATTGTTTTTACCCAAACAAATAATTATTTTTTTTGTTTAAGCATGTGACTTTCCAGTAACTGCACACACATACATTGACATACAAAAGTACACACAAATAAAGACCCATTAATCTACCTGATTGCATTCACTTCCAGGTGCACTTAGCCTCCAAGTCATCCTGGCTAATTTTTCTTTCTCTCATCTTAATTAAAATATCTTGAGCTTATCAGTTGTCTGTGTCAAAAGCACACACCATTTTTTTCTGTGGCAGCACTGTGGCATATAGGAATGCTTTCTTGAAATATTAATAATAAAGGAATGATTTATTGGTAGAAATTTTAATGCAATCATTGCTTTAAACCAAAGATGTGACAGCCACAACCCAGGTTTGATTGTTGCATTTTTTAACTATGTATATATTTTTTGTTAGAAAATGTGTCTCCAAGTTTTTATTTCCTCATTTAAAAAGAGCATAAAATCTATCTGTAGGCCTTAACTTTGTAGTTCATACTTTTTTTCCCCTGTTGAGCAGCACATTTCTTTCTGAGCTCGTTTTTGATGTACCCAGGTGACAGTGGCCAACAGCAGATGTGTCATGATAGTGATACTTTGTTTTCCTTACTTTAAGGCACAAGAGGACTTGTATCATTTACTGCCTTCCAGGTTTTCACAGCTGACATAGGTTTACCAAGAAATTTATAGGGGCAGGCCGGTGGGGTGGCTCACGCCTGTAGTTCTAGCACTCTGGGAGGCCCAGGCGGGAAGATCACTTGAGCTTAGGAGTTCAAGACCAGCCTGAGCAAGAGCGAGACCCTGTCTCTTAAAAAAAAAAAAAAAAAAAACAGAAAAGTTTACAGGGGCATGAAATGAGTTGCCATCTTTCTAGGATTCAACAAGGTTTTGCATCACCATGGCCTATCCCTATCCCCCAAGACAAACCCACATATATAATTTTTCCTGTTATGTCATCACCTCAAAATAAACAATTTGATGGCTGTATCAGTCAGGGTTCAACCGGAAAAATAAAAGCAGTGCATCCGTAGAGATGTATTGTAAATAATTGGCTTATATGACCAGAACTAGGCAAGGTGTGATACTGTGAAATTCATATTTGGTCTTAGTCCCATTCCTGGCATATAACTTCTAATGTCCTTGGTATCTCCAAAGTAATAGTGTCTTTAGGTATGCTAATGAGTTGACTGATGGCTGGCTTCCACTAAGTAGCTTCAGGATGGGGGCTGGCCACTGGAAAGACCAAGGCAGGATTAGAGGGTGGGACTTTCAGCCCCCTCCCCCAAAGCCCTCAGGGAAGGGAGAGGGGCTGAAGGTTGAGTGGATCACCAATGGTCAGTGATTTAATTAATTTTGCCTATGTAATGAAGCTTCCATAAAAACCCCAAAGGACTGGATTTTGGGGGCTTCTGAAGAGCTGAACACACGGAGAGTCCCGGAGGGTGGAAACCCTGGAGAGGCAAGGCTTGGAAGCTCCACGCGACTTCCCACGTGCCTTGCCCCGTGCACCTCTTCACCTGTATCCTTTGTAACATCTTTTATACTAAGCTGGTAAATATAAGTGTCTCCCTGAGTTCTGTGAGCCTTTCTAGCAAATCAAACCCGAGAAGGGGGGGCGTGGGAACCCCGATTTATAGCCGGTCAATCAAAAGCACAGGTGAAACAACTTGGGGTTTGCTATTGGCATGGGAAGGAGGTAAAGGCATTCTTGTGGGACGGAGCCCTCACCCTGTGGGATCTGATGCTATCTCCAGGTAGATAGTATCAGAATTGAAGTGAATTAAAGGACACCCAGCTGGTGTCTGCTGCAGAATTGATTGATTTGTTGGTGGTGGGGAGAAATCACTTCCAGATGCACTTAGACTCTCCTTCAAGTCATCCTAGCTAATTTTTCTTTCTCTCATCTTAATTAAAATATCTTGAGCTTATCAGTTAGTTGTCTGTGTCAAAAGCACACACCATTTTTTTCTGTGGCAGTACTGTATACAGGAATGCTTTCTTGAAATAATAAAGGAATGATTTATTGGTAGAAATTTTAATGCAATCATTGCTTTAAACCAAAGATGTGACAGCCACAACCCAGGTTTGATTGTTGCATTTTTTAACTATGTATATATTTTTTGTTAGAAAATGTGTCTCCAAGTTTTTATTTCCTCATTTAAAAAGAGCATAAAATCTATCTGTAGGCCTTAACTTTGTAGTTCATACTTTTTTTTCCCCTGTTGAGCAGCACATTTCTTTCTGAGCTCGTTTTTGATGTACCCAGGTGACAGTGGCCAACAGCAGATGTGTCATGATAGTGATACTTTGTTTTCCTTACTTTAAGGCACAAGAGGACTTGTATCATTTACTGCCTTCCAGGTTTTCACAGCTGACATAGGTTTACCAAGAAATTTACAGGGGCAGGCCGGTGGGGTGGCTCACGCCTGTAGTTCTAGCACTCTGGGAGGCCCAGGCGGGAAGATCACTTGAGCTTAGGAGTTCAAGACCAGCCTGAGCAAGAGCGAGACCCTGTCTCTTAAAAAAAAAAAAAAAAAAACAGAAAAGTTTACAGGGGCATGAAATGAGTTGCCATCTTTCTAGGATTCAACAAGGTTTTGTATCACCATGGCCTATCCCTATCCCCCAAGACAAACCCACATATATAATTTTTCCTGTTATGTCATCACCTCAAAATAAACAATTTGATGGCTGTATCAGTCAGGGTTCAACCGGAAAAATAAAAGCAGTGCATCCGTAGAGATGTATTGTAAATAATTGGCTTATATGACCAGAACTAGGCAAGGTGTGATACTGTGAAATTCATATTTGGTCTTAGTCCCATTCCAGGCATATAATTTCTAAAGTCCTTGGTATCTCCAAAGTAATAATGTCTTTTGGTATGCTAATGAGTTGACTGATGGCTGACTTCCACTAAGTAGCTTCAGGATGGGGGCTGGCCACTGGAAAGACCAAGGCAGGATTAGAGGGTGGGACTTTCAGCCCCCTCCCCCAAAGCCCTCAGGGAAGGGAGAGGGGCTGAAGGTTGAGTGGATCACCAATGGTCAGTGATTTAATTAATTTTGCCTATGTAATGAAGCTTCCATAAAAACCCCAAAGGACTGGGTTTTGGGGGCTTCTGAAGAGCTGAACACATGGAGCGTCCCGGAGGGTGGAAACCCTGGAGAGGCAAGGCTTGGAAGCTCTACGCGACTTCCCATGTGCCTTCCCACGCGCCTTGCCCCGTGCACCTCTTCATCTGTATCCTTTGTAACGTCTTTTATAATAAGCTGGTAAATACAAGTGTTTCTTTGAGTTCTGTGAGCCTTTCTAGCAAATCAAACCCGAGAAGCGGGGGCATGGGAACCCTGATTTATAGCGAAACAGCTTGGGGTTTGCTATTGGCATGGGAAGGAGGTATAGGCATTCTTGTGGGACTGAGCCCTCACCCTGTGGGATCTGATGCTATCTCCAGGTAGATAGTATCAGAATAGAAGTGAATTAAAGCAGCTGGTGTCTGCTGCAGAACTGATTGATCTGCTGCTGGTGGGGAAAAATCCCCACACACTTCCTGGTGACCAGAACATAGGTCTCCTGTGTTGGTTGCTGAGTGAGAGAATTAAAAAACAAACAAACAAAAAGCCTTTGGCTTTTTCCCTACACCCTCAGACTATGCAAGTCTGAGGTCCATGGGGCAGGCTGCATCTCTTGGCCATGAGCTGAAGCAGCTGTCAACAGGCAGAATTTCTTCTCAGGGAAGCCTCCACGCTGTGCTCCAAGTTTTCCAGCTGACTGACTCAGACCCACCCACATTATTATTTAGGGATAATAACCCTTAAAGTCAAGTGATTGTGAACTTTAATCACATCTACCAAATACCTTCACAGGAACACCTAGATGCGTGTTTGAATAACTGGGCACTGTAGACTGGCAAATTGGCACATAAAACTGACCCTCTCTGTCCACACCTTTTCAACCAGGAAACCACACACATCTCCTGTAACCATAAATCATTTCCAAATAAAGACAATAACAAAGTGATACTTCTGCCTAACATGATACCACTATCCTGCCTACCACCAGAAACATGCTAACCCTTTCCCCAAAGGAGGATACAACATCTTTGGGTGATGTGCATACTTCTCTTTTGATACTCCTTAAATACCATAATAAAGGTTAACTGTTATTGCTACATCTTATATTAGATGATAAGTGGATAACAGAAGAAAACAAAAAATATTTTGTTAATATATGGACAGGCCCCAACTTACCATGGTTCCACTTAACTATTTTTTGAATATACAATGGTGTGAAACTGTTGCAATTTTGATGTACTTTGAATTTTGAATTTGGATCTTTTCCTGGGCTAGTGATATGTGGTACATGAGATATTCAATGCTTTATTATATAATAGGCTTTGTGTTAGATGATTTTGCCCAACTGTAGGTTAATGTGAGTGTTCCAAGCACGTTTAAGGTAGGCGAGGCTAAGCTATGATGTTCCATATGTTAGGTGTATTTAAAGCATTTTCGACTTAGAATATTTTCAACTTACAATGGGTTTATCTGGATGTAACCTCATTGTAAGTCAAGGAGCATTTTTATATACAAACATATTCATAACAAAATTCTCTTTTATAAACATTTTTTTTTGAGACAAAGTCTTGCTCTGTCACCCTGGCTAGAGTGCAGTGGCATCATCATAGCTCACCACAGCTTCGAACTCCTGGGCTCAAGCGATCCTCCTGCCTCATGCTCCCGCACTCGCAACCACACCCAGCTAATTTTTTCTATTTTTAGTAGAGGTGAGGTCTCGCTCTTGCTCAGGCTGGTCTCAAACTCCTGACCTCCAGCAGTCCTCCCACCTCGGCCTCCCAGAGTGCTAGGATTACAGGCGTGAGCCACATCACCCAGCCACAAAATTTTCATAATTAGTACAGTCCTTGTTTCTGCAACTGGTCACATGGTCATAGCTGGTATTATTAACAGTTGTCTTCCAGTACCAATTCATATTTCCTTTGCCCTCAGCAAGCACCTCAGCTGGTTTTGGTTCTTTGCCTGGTAGGATGACCCAAACCTTCACTCCTGGATGATCAGGGCCATCAGCAATCCAAAGTCGGGTTGTTGTTTTCCATTGATTTGATTTTCGTCACAGTGCATGGTAGTACTGAGAGTTGCCCTAAAGGATGTCGTGTAATCCAGACGTATGCGTCCATACGTTCATTGTGTAGTAGCAACCCAATTCCTCCTTGGTAATCAGGATCAATCATCCAGCCAGTACGTAACCCCCTTCTTCGCCTGTTCATTCAGAGGCACGAGGAGCCTAAAGTGGCCCGGTGGCTGTCTCAACTTTCAGTTCAATGGAATCTTTGCTGTGTCTTCTGGTAGAAGCATTCCTCCTTTGGAAATTAAAACCTCTAGACCAGCAGAGGCTAAGGTTGCGGGGATGGGAAGCAAAAATTTTGCCAGTGAATCACCAGGGGTAACAGCATGTAGAACCCCTCCCACGTCCACCCCCGGATTCCTATACTAGTGAATCCTGGCTATGAGAGCACCATATATTGGATGCTGATTAGGAGCGGTTATAATATCCGGGAGAATATCACCCCTGCCCCTCAAGGTATTAACAGCAAGCTGGTGTTATAATTGAGTCTTTAAAAGGTCATTCCACCAGTCTATCAAGATAACTGCTTTAGGATGATGGGGTCCGTGGTGAGACCAGTGAATTTCATGAGCATGGGCCTGTTGCCACACTTTATTTGCTGTGGGATGAGTTCCTTGATCAGAAGCAATGCTTTGTGGAATACCATGATGGTGGGTAAAACATTCTATAAGTCCACAGATAGCAGTTTTGGCAGAGCATTACACGTAGGGAAGGTAAATCTGTATCCAGAGTATCTATTCCAATAAGAACAATGCAATGACCCTTCCCCAATAGAAGTGGTCCGATGTAATGCATGTCACCAGATTATTACCCCAAGGAATGGTCCCATACTGGGGACTCAGTGTTGGTCACTGCTGCTGGTAAATTTGGCACTCAGCTAGGGTTGTCTAGTGGCAATATTTGCCACATCATGCCCTGGACTACCTCTTTATCACTGGGACTAGAGTCATTAATGCCTTAGAGGCATTAATTATATAAACATAAAATTTATATCACTTAAATTGTATTTATTATATATTTAAGAATATATAATATGTAAATATATATCTGTAAGATTCTGTTCTTATAGAACCACCTCCAGTACCAACATCTGTATCAGTCAGGATTCAATCAGAGAAACAGAATCAATAGTGTTCTGAAGTCAAATCCCATAGTGAACTATATATATAATACATATGCACGTGTTCACATATATGTTCATATATATATAGATATATAAGCATATATATCTACACGTGTGTGTATATATATAAATATAGGTCTATTAGTGTATATATACATATACACATATACACATTATATAAAGAAATTTATTAGACCTGTCTTACTCCATTCAGGCTGCTATTATAAAATACCATAGACTGGGTGGCTTACAAACAACAGAAATTTATTTCTCACAGTTTTGAAGGCTGGGAAGCCCAGGCAGATTTGGCGTCTGAGAGTCCACTTCCTCATGAACTCTGCCTTCATGATCTAATCACCTGCCAAAAGGCCCCACCTTCTAATACCATTACCTTGGGGGTGAGGATTTCAACATATGAACTTTGAGGCTGCATAAACATTCAGACCATAGGAGTACAGAATTGACTTATATGATATGTAATCTGCAGGGCAGGCCCTTTGGAAAAGCAGGCTGAAGCTCTGGCAGAAGATGAAGCTGCTGAGCATAGATGTGATTCCTTTCCTTCAGGGAAGCCTCAGCTTTGCCTTAAAGCCTTTCACTGATTGAATCAAGCCAACCTGGATTATCTGGGATAATCTCATTTTCTGAAAGCCAACTGATTATGTAACCTAATCACATCTATGAAATACCTTCACAGCAACACCTAGATTAGTGTTTTAGTGAATAACTGGGAAGTATAGACTAGCCAAGTGGACATGTATAGCCAAGCAGACACGTATAAGCACTACCATCATGACAATGGAAAGAAATGTGTTTCAGGAAGAGCTGAGGAAAACAAAAAATACAATGTGAGGTAAGGACATCCTTATGATGTGGTAACTGATATGGCCAAACCAAAATAATTAAGAAATAAGAGTGCTTGAACTCAATAGGGGACAAAATAAACGTTTTTATATATAAAATACCATTTATATACATATATGTACACACACACACACTAGAGAGCACAGAGGCTAAGTCATATTTGGAGAAGTATTATGAAAGAAGTAAAAGTCACCTAATAGAATCTGTATTTCCACTTACTCTAATTACTTTGTTTCTTTCTAAAGGTGTTAAATACTTAGTGAAGGGATAAATCAAAAAGGGTGGGTCACCCTGAGTGTTGATGTAGCCTTTGTCTTTGGGAGCTGGTCAGTTGCTCATAGATCCCCGTGGAGGCCAGGTCTTCTTCCCAAGATGAATTTGAACAGCACTTCAAGTGGTAAGTTCCCAATAGCTTTTTGCTCTGTTCTTTGATAATGCCACATGCTTTGCTTATTTTCCAGAGTTTATAAAAGTTTAGAGCACAAACATGATTGGAGGGACAGATTATTGAAGCAGGGGCTGTTTTTCAGGGATAAATTGTGTCAGGGCATTCATGGGTGCTTTGAAGTTGGATGCTTGAATTTGCAACGTAAGATGGCAGCCATGAGTCCCATCCATGGGTCATCTACCTGGTTTTAAAGTTGACACTTTAAGTAGAGAAAAAAATGTGGACCACCTAATCTATAATATAATTTTATTTTATTAAAGTGTTTTTTTATTAAATACACTTTTTGTATATTTTATTTAACCTTTTCATTTTTTTCATGAGGTTGACTTGTTTCATTTATTTCAATTAATTTTCTTCCTCCCTATTTCCTATTTTCTTTGTAATTTTGTACATTTTCTGTAAGTTCTTTCTTTGGGAAACTTAGGTCCTTGACACGCATTTTTCTAATATATGTATTTAAACCTTTGTGTGTCCAAGTTAGCATGGCTTTAGCTGTATGCCTGAAGTAAAAGAATAGAGTAATAATTGGACTTACAGGCTTTCAACCTGGCATAAATATAAGACATATGCTCACACCACAGTTTTTAACCCATAAATATATCCTTCGAACTCCTCCCCCTTTCCTCTTCGGCAGGCACACTACAAAGAGAAACCTGGAAAGGCAAAATTGTTTATAGCCAGAGTCAAAAGGACACTCTCCAAGCATGGTTTCAACGTGACCCTCACCCTGATAAAGCTGCCAGGGAACAACTGGCCAAAGAAATTGGTGTTCCAGCATCTAAAATTCAGGTAGGCATTAGATTTCTGTTTCATTATCTGTCAGACTCAAGGTAAAGAGAAAAACTGGGCTCACCACTTTCAGGCAATTCTCTAATGTCAGGTTTTTTGCTAAGAATGTTTTTCATGTTATACAATACTAAAAAACAAAAACTCTGTTTATATCTTTTAACCAATGGTGGAAATATCATTTGTGTGTATTCACTGATGGGGGAGGGAGAAATACTGGCTCAGGCTGTCACTATAGGAGGTAATCGAATCATATTTTAAGATTTAGAACATATAGGAAATTGGGTCCCTATGAAAATGATGTGATATCTTTAAGTATTGGAATATACTGCAGAACATTAATATGTAATTACAAGGGAACTGTGGGGTAGAAATGCACATAAATTCCAAAATTTTCAAGCTAATTTTTTTAAATGTAATGTCTCAAATATGATTCATACACAGAGTGTTTGAAATAGAATTCCATACTGAATTATTTTGAATAGAATTACTGATGGAAAAATGAAACTAAGTTGGATTTCTTCAGTTATCCAGAAGATATCTGTAAAGAATATAATTCTATCAAGTGCAAACTGTATTTACCCCAATGAAGATGCATTTTTTGAGGAAAATAATGAGTTCTGGTTTTTGTATCAAATATATAGTCTCCAGTAAGCCATTGGCTGTAAGGGTCTCAGTCTGAGGGGATATAGGGGAAAGGAAATTTTACTTATCTTTTCATGTATCTTTATGGGATGTGGGAGACAGAGTCTGCTCAAATCCCAGTAATGAAAGTACATTCTATGGGACTATCTGATAACTGGCTTTGAGAGACATGCTGGACCCATTTGAACTGATGGTGAGGATGACAAGTCCAGCAGACAATGCAGGATGAGATTGCCTCTGCCATAGTGTTCACTAATTTATTCATTCATTTTTAGTTTCCATCTGTGCTGAAGATTTCTTAACTGAAAATATTTGACTAATTGATTTAGAGACGAGAATATAACCTTTTAGCACAATGCCTAGGATGTAAGAGTGGTTCATCAGGTATTGGTTGTCATTAAGACGCTAAATCTTATCAAGAATTATCAAATAATCAAAATAAAACACTCAGAAATAATTAAAAAGTACGTTGTAATTCTGGCCTCTAGTCATGAGGAAACAAGCAAAGATTTCAATTAGTTCTGTTAGTGCCAATAGTGACAAAGTGAAACGTAGGGGTCCCTAGGAGTCTCCTTATCTATTGTTGACTCTGGGATGAAATAAGTAAGAGGAAATATGGAAATATGTGGATGAGTGTTAGCCCAGCTCTTTACTGTAGCTAAATCTGCTTAAATTTTTTTCTATGACCAATTCCATATATATTGTGTATTATGAAATGGTATTTCCAGTGAAGAGGTGATGGGGCCAAGGAAAGACATTCAGACATTGAAGGCATGTTGCTAGGGGAGGGGGAGAGAGAGAGAGAGACAGATATTGATTTCTTTTGAGAGACCTAATAGGGTCTCTTAAGTCAGGGAAATTTACTTTGGATACCATGAAAAAAATGCTCACTTGAGTTGAGTGCAGATTCATGTGTGGTCCTGAATTGAATGCTAAAAGTAACATAATTCCTAGGACACCATGTTATCTTTCTCTTATGGATATTAGTCCAAGGGCAGATAGTCAAATCGGTCTCATTTAATTGGGTTGATGTTTAGAATGACAGACTGAGTTACATGACTTTCATATCTTCTTTCCCCACTTAGAGTTGGTTTAGAAAACAGAGAGCGAAACAGAGACAGCTGATGTCTGGATGCCGCTTAGGACAAGATCAGACCCAGGACCACACCCAGCCTCAGTGTTGGTGTCAAGGTAAGACCTCGCCAATCCAAACTCAGTTCCTCAATGGGTCCCACTGAGACCCACTGCATGCTGTGCCCAAATTCTCCATAAAGATTCCTTAGCTTAGGAACCAGGTACAGCTTGTTCTGGGCATCCTAGTGTCAGAAATATAAACATTATTCCACAACTGGCTAGGACAGGCAGGCTCTTAGCAGTGCAGCAGCCTCCTCTTCTGCCACCTCAGGGGGATGAAGAGAGAACACATGTGCTCAGCATTATCTTCACAGGTTTGTGCTTCCAGTTTGAATGTGAAAACTGCCCTAAAAGCCCCCTTCTGTTCCTGTGTTTGCCTTTAGAGTACATACCCAGCGAAGACCAGATATTCGTCACAAGAACTCAAAGAAGCAAACTGATTCAAGCCTTTAAGAGGAACCCATTCCCTGATGTTGATACCAGGAAAAAACTGGCTAAACAAACAGGCATTCGGGAATCAAGAATTCAGGTAAGTTCTGTGTCTGCAGCACCAAATATGTCCTGCCTATAAGTGATATTGCCCCCAGAGGTGTTATGGAAAATGTGGGGCTATCTTGGGTTCTCACAGTCCTCAAGGGCAAAGATATGGGATGGCAAACACCCAGTGTTGCAAGTCACATTCCTGCCAAGGAAGAATTTTCAAAGCAAATTATGATGCATCCACTTAGAATCACTAGCAGTAAAAATGTGGGAAAATGTGAAAGTTAATACCCATTTTGAGAACATTCTGTTTAGGTTTTCTACAACCTGGCAGTGTCTTCATTTCGGGCCAGATAATTCCTTCTTGTGAGGGGCTGTCCTACACATGGTAGAATATTTTTCAGCATTCCTGGCCTCTACCAACTAGATACCAGTATAGCCCCTGCCTACCTCCCCTCTCCCTATTTGTGACAACCAAAAAAATTCACAGACATAGTCAAATGTCCTCCAGTTGAGGGACAAAATCGCCCCCACTGAGTACCTTCGTCTACCTAAGTTATAAGGTTCATGGTTTAGTATATACTAAGTGTTTACAACTTAGGAAGCACGTTCATAGGCTTATGGCACAGAAACTCTCAAAAACACTTATTTGTGTTTATTAACCTTTGATCAGACTTATACACGTGTAAATTACGAATTCCTATGAGACCTTGTTTGCTGACCCGTTGTTGCAATGAGAGGGAGGATTCAAGAGCAGAAGACTTTTCAGCTGGGGTTTCAACCCATCTATAGTTAATAGCTGAGTGTGTTATAACCTCAATGTATATATTTGTATATTTATATATACACAGAAGCATACACATGTATACATACACACGTATATATATACTCACTGAACACATGGACTGGAGTTATTCATTTCACATATAAAATGTATGATTTTCATATATAGTTGTCCCTAAGTATCCGGGAGGGATTCCTTCCAGGACCCACCCCCAAAATCTGAGGATGCTCAAGTCCCTGATATACAACAGTGTAGTATTTGCATATAACCTATGCATGCCCATCCGTACATTATAAATCATCTCTAGATTACTTATAATACCTAATATGATGTAAATGCTATATAAATAGTTGTTATACTGTATTTGCTATTTTTGTATTGTTATTTTTTATTTGGTTTATTCCCAAATATTTTCAATCCACAGTTAATTGGATCTGAGGATGAAGAACCCATAGATTCAGGGCCAACTTTATATATAAGCTCACCCTGTGCTTAGACCTTGTGTTAGTTAAGAGCCCCTTTGATTTTCAGAGAATGAGAAGCAGAGCTAGAATTGCTTATGTCTTACGATGTCTGTGTCTTCCTTTTCCTCACTTAGACGTGGTTTCAGAACCACAGATCTCTGTATCCTGAGCACAGCAAAAGGGAGCCTGTGGATTTCTCTTTAGGTGGCCTAAACAGGAGACCAGATCTGACCGTTCAGCAGCACCAAATCAACCTGTCCTCTCTCCCAGACAGGTTTCCTCCTTTTCCCTCCTCCAATGGTTTCAGCAGAAACCAAACATTTTTACCTGCTCATCTTCCATCCCATGAGTCCCCTGTTCCTCAGGATCCCTTCTGGGTCTGTGTGAGCCAAGGACCAAATGTCACAGTCATGCAGCCCACACAGGCTGTGCAGGAAGGAAAGGACTCTGACCAGTGTCTGACACTTAGGAATCACTTGCTGCTACTGTCGACTCAAGGAGAAGACTTCTCGGATACCCAGATTCCTTTCTGGCCCCAATACCAAGAAAAAGACCAAAATCACAAAGAAGACACTGGCACAGGTGTACAGTTAAAAAACTATTGGCAGCCTCAACCTGAGCACAAACAACAATCCTGGGATCTGGATCCTGAGATTGACATAGCTTACATTGTGCAACAGTGGGATCAGATCTGCCAGGCTCTGATTGCAGAATGGGACCCTCTCAAAGGGACACACTGAGACGGACTTGTGGCAGCAGAAGGCACAGTGAGGTGGGAGAGCCATTTCATCCACATACCCAACTGGATCAGCAATGTAGAAACCTCAGGCCTTTAGGTCAACTCCTGTCATCCACAGATTTTCAGTAAAAGGTACGAACTTTTCTGAATCCTGATCTACAGGAAGGGGACCCTCCAGATGTCCAGAAGATGTCCTTCTCAGGACCCTGGTCCAGACCTCCTTTCTTCTGATGCAGAATCAGTATGATTTGAAGGATGATGAACGACGAGGACATCCGGTCCTGGAGCAAGATGCAGGGGGAAAGATAAACTATTTGGAGGTTGTTGCATTGTGTGTGGGCAATGGTTATCTTCTCTACCTATTTCATGGAATAAAAGATTATTTCAAAGTTCCAACACTGCCTCAGGAAGCACCGAGCGTACTAGGCAGTGGACACGTTTGCTGAATCCTTCTGAACAAAAGCATTTTCCTGACAAATATGACCTGCCTGTAGTCACCACGTCCTCTACAGTCTGGAGAATCCATGAACTCTAACCCAGCTGAGATGAGGAAAACAGGTCTACAAGAGACACGTAGGCATTTCTTCCCTTCTGGCAAGGCGGGAAAGCAAACTTAAAATTAGTTTGATGTGTAGAAAATGATGGAATAGGGAAATACTATATTACCTGATGATGTGAACTCAAAAAGTGAGTTTTTCTCCCCCAAGTTCTGAAGGTTTGAATAGGGAACTTGAAACTACCTCAGTATCCATAAATACGGGAATGATTAAATAGATGAGGATATATCCATAATACTGAGTATTCTTCACTTATAAATGTATTTTTTTACTCTGACCATTTAAAATGTACAAAAAGTTACAAGGAAATCATAACACCATGCAATCACTGAATATAGTCTAATGATGTTAGTATTAGTATCCACATTTTTAGGTTTTTCATATAGATTTACTTGTGTGTGTGTGTAGACATAAAATTCCTCATTTTATTATAAATAAAGTATATGTTAACTTAAAACCTCTGGGGTAGGCATCCTTATTTTCAATCTTCTCCCTTCATTTGAGATGATAACTTCTAAAAATACATTATAGTATATGAAGGTATACGTGGGTTTACCTTGGTATAATAAAAATATCTTTGAAAAACATTACTGCTTTGTTTTTCTTATCAATTTGCATCCTGTTCCATTATACAATTCTTTCAGTTCCATATGAAGGTGCTGGAACAAGGTCAGTACACATAGATCTAGTTTTATAAAGATACTAGTTTTACACTACTACAAACAGTTGTACGCGGACATCCTGACTGGTGTCTGGTGGATGCGTTATGTGTAAGAGGTCCTTTAGGGTTTATACACCGAAGCACAAGTGCCAGAATACTCTAGCATCAGTATTTATTGCCAAATTATCCTCAGTAGGAGTTGTTTCTCCTAATATGAACTGTACCTTCATTATTGAAGAGGGTGTCCTTTTCCCACTGTATGTTTTTGGTGTATTGTCCCATATCAGTTGGCTATAAATATGGGGGTTTATTTCTGGGTTCTCGATTCTGTTCTATGTGTCTGTCTTTATACCAATACCATGCTGTTTTGGTTACTATAGTTTTTGTAGTATATTTTGAAGTGAGGTAAGGTGATACCGCCAGCTTTGTTCTTTTTGCTCAGGATGGCTTTGATTATTCTGGGTCTTTTGTGGCTCCATGTGAATTTTAGGATGAAGAGTATCACTGGTATTTTGGTAGAGGTTGCATTGAATCTGTAGATTGCTTTGGGTAGTACGGTCATTTTAACAACACTCATTCTTCCAACCCATGACCCGTTCTTTCAATTTTCTTGTGTTTTCTTCAATTTCTTTCTTCCGTGTTTTGTAGTTTTCCTTGTAGAGATCTTTCACTTCCTTGGTTAAATTTATTCCTAGATACTTTTTTGTAGGTATTGTAAATGGGATTGCCTTCTTGACTTCTTTTTCAGCTAGTTTGCTGTTCATGTATAGAAACGCTACTGATTTTTGTATATAGATTTTGTATCCTGAAACTTTACTGAATGTGTTTATCAGTTCTAAGAGTTTTTTGGTAGCCTCTTTAGGTTTTTCTAAATGTAACATCAGGTTGACCAGACCTCCTCCTTGGCGTCCACATACCACACTTTCAAAAGGCCACTCGTGTCCCCTGTGGCCACTAGGGTGGAGTCATGGCTGAAACCAGCACAAGTCACAGAGTCTTTATGGCCTGCACACTCAAAGAGCAGCTCCCCATCACTGAGCTTCCAAACAAAGGCTTTGTCATCTTCACTCCCGTCACTGCCAAGGTGTTGGTCTTGGGATCCAGGCTCACACAAAACACAGGTGCTGAGTGCAATGCAAAGGTGACCTTGCTATTGTCGGGGCCCTCCATGCTGCCGACCGCCCCTTCCTGGGGTTCCAGAACCCAGCCCTCCTTGTTGCCCTCTTCCTCCTCTTCAAAGTCTACATCTTCCATCTCCTGGGCCAGATCATCTGCCGGGTCCGGTGGACCAGGATCCAGTTCTACCACCTTGATAATCTCTTCATCACCATGGAAGCTCAGGGTCTCCAGTGGAGGGGTGTCAGCGGGAGCCCTGCTTTCCAATTTGGACTCCATGCAGGCCGATCCAGCTTTCTGGGCCCAAATGTCTCCCAGAGTCTGCGCTGCATGACAACGTGAGGTTCCTAACATTTTGACATTCTTTGCCATTGGCATCCATGGGCCAAGATGTTCAGGTATGTATGGGGGAGTGGCCAAGGCAGCAGGAGAGGAGAGTGTTGAGGAATGGACTCTGTCTTAGGTCAGGCTTTCCAGAAGCAGGGCCTGAGGTGGGAACTCTTGCGGGAGTGATTTAGGAAGAGGAAGCTCTCTGTAGAAGGGGAGTGAGGGAGTCGGGATAAAGCAGGGGAGAGAAGGGAGAGCTATGCAAGGATATGATTCAGCTAAAGACTGCCTTCATCTAAGTTGTAGAATTTATTGCCATAAAGCTGTTTATAATATTCCCTTATTATCCTTTAAATATTTTCAGAATCTGTAGTGACATTAGCTTTTTCAATCTGATATTGGTAATTCGTATTTTCTCTTTTTATACCCTGATCTGTCTAGCCAGAGATTTATCAATTTTGTTGATCTTAAAAATCCAGCTTTCAGCTGGGCACGGTGGCTCCCGCCCATAATCCTAGCACTTTGGGAGGCCCAGGTGGAAGAATCACTTGAGGCCAGGAGTTTGAGACCGGCCTGAGTGAGATACCATCTCTATTAAAAATAGAAAAAGTAGCCGGGTGTGATGGCACATGCCTGTAGTACCATCTACTCGGGAGGCTGAGGCAGGAGGATTACATGAGCCCAGGAGTTTGAGGCTGCAGTGAGCTATGATGACGCCACTGTACTCTAGCCCAGGCGACAGAGCTAGATCCTGTCTCCATAAAAAAAAAAAATCCATCTTTTGTTACACTGATTTTTTTTTTCTTTATTGTTTTTCTACTTTATTGCCTTCATCTCTGGTCTTTAGTTTTTTAAATTTTTATTTTTTTTCAGAGACGGGGTCTGGCTTTGTCATCTAGGCTGGAGCACAGTGGCACAATTATAGCTCACTGTAGCCTAGATCTCCTGGGCTCAAGTGATCCTCCAGCCTCGGCCTCCCAAAGTGCTGGGATTACAGGCATGAACCTCTGCGCCTGACCACTCCAATCTTATTGTTTCTTTTCTTCTGCTTATTTTGGGTTTCATTTGCTCTTCTTTCTCTGGTTTTTTGAGGTGGAAGCTGAGGTAATTAATTTGAGACTTTTCTTCTTTTTTAATGTAGGCATTTAGATCTATAAATTTCTGTGTTGACTTTTCATTTTTACTCCATTCTAAATACAGGTTTTACTTAGTCACGGATATATCATCCACTGTGAACCAGCCATGACCATTTTAAAGTCCTTGTCCTCCAAGGGCATACAGAATCACTGTTACACGCAAGTGTGTGGTGATGGGCATGGGCTCAGCTGTCAGACTGCCGGGGTGAGAGAGCTGACTCTGGGCTCAGAAACATTCTGCCCCAAAGGACCTCAGCTCTAAAATGGGGATAAAATGTGAGAATTTAATTAGATAATTAAAGAAGAAAGTTAGTTGTTGCAGATGCTAAATGAATGGTAGATAGGATTTTAAAAGGTGGGCTCTGTAAATAAATCAAAAAAGGCTCAACTAGGGTGGAGGAGGTGTGATCAGGGTGGGCACCTGTGAGTATATTTAAGTAATTCTGCTCTAGAACGTGTCATGTTGGATGAATTTGGAGAGATCCTGACCCAGAGCGTCTACATGGCTTCCCGTGGTGAGTGGCTTTGGTGGAGTTTCTTTGTAAGACTGTTTTCATGAATATTAGGGTTTCGTATGGTCTAATCTTTTACCTTTCTATAGGGAGAATTATAGCCAGTCAGTTTCACTGGTGTTACTCACCTGGGATGGACTTGGCGTTTGAGACTTTCAGATGGGACTAGGCATTTGAAAATTACACCCAATTATGGTTGTTGTTTACAAAATCCTTTAACTTTTAGACAGACATACAGAAATACCTACAGATCAAATTAATTCTATAAAAAGTGAAAAATCTCGAGGGGGAAGTTAAAATGGATGGGATCTAGAGCAAAGAAGATTGGCCATGTACTAACAATTATTAAAGCTCAGTGATTTCATTGGTTTCATTATACAATTCTATTTTGTATATGTATAAAATTTTACATAAAAATTTTTTTAAAAAGGAACTGCAAGTCATCTTGGAGATTTACTACAAGTATAAATGTCCCAAATTTTTTTTTCCTAGTTCACAAACGTGGCAGTTTGATATTCTGTTCAATTCAGTGATTTTGTTCAGAAATACTGTGGAAAATTTCTTACCTAAAGTATGGAAGATGTTTGTCACTCTTTTTCTTTGAAAAGTCAAAGTTTTTTTTTTTTTGAGACAGAGTCTTACTCTGTCACCTGGGCTAGAGTGCAGTGGCGTCATCATAGCTCATTGCAACCTCAAACTCCTGGGCTCAAGCAATCCTCCTGCCTCGGCCTCCTCAGTAGCTGGGACTACAGGCTCACGCCGCTGTGCCCAGCTCATTTTTCTATTTTTAGTACAGAAGGGGCCTCACTCTTGCTCTGGTTGGTCTTGAACTCCTGAGCTCAAGCGAGCCTCCCACCTTGGCCTCCCAGAGTGCTAGGATTACAGGCATGAGCCACCGTGTCCAGCCAAAAGTCAAAGTGTTAAAGCATTCTGGTTCATAATTAGATTTATTGTTATTGTCGGGCCCTAGATGAGGTGAGAAGGGTCACATTGTACAGTTTGCTTATTCTGTGTTTTGTATTTTTCCCATCTTGCCCTACCACTATAGTTGTCTTGGAGGCAAAATCTGCAGCAAAGAACTCGAAGAGTAAAAACGACCCAAACCTCTATGGAATGACCTCCATCTCAGGGACCTGGGAGTTGCCCCAGAACTTGGGGTGTAGCCTCAGTGGCTCACCCCATTTGATTCTCTAGGACTAGACTTACAAAAATTTTTTCTTCTGTGAATTTTTGGTCCCTTCTTTCTCCGAACTATCCTTTCCCCCTATTGATTGCTTTGGCACCCTTGTTGAAAATCAATTGACTGGAAATGTGAGCTTTTATTTCTGGACTCTTGATTCAATTCCATTGTCCTATATATATATATCCTTATGCCAGTACCACACTGTCTTGGTTACTGTCCCTTTGTAGTAAATTTTAAAATCAGGAAGTATGAGTCATCCAATTTTGTTCTTTTTCAAGATTGTTTTGGCTATTTCTGGGCCTCTTAAATTTACATGTGAATTTCCATATACGGGACATGGTGAACAAAATATCAAAGTTTTAAATAATAACACGATCCAACCCCTGCCCTTGCATGAACTTGCCTCATTCACCTCACCTTATCTGAGTTGTGGTTCCAACAAAATTATTTACAGTAAACAGTTGCCAATTTGCATTAAAATATTATTTATCTTGACTATTGAGTTTTTTGGCACGTCCCAGGTGACTGCTTGACTCATCTCACCGTAGCCACAGCCCTGCCTTCTGCTGGCATTCCATTTCAGACAAAAGCCATCCTCACATTTGGCCTCTGCTTACGATCTCACCTTGCTTCCCCTCCCTCTTCCACTCAGTCCTTCTAGTTCACTCACATTCTCCTCCTTGCTGTTTCTGGGACATGCCAGCCTTGCTCATGAGTCAGGTATTTTGCATCAGTGTTTAACAGGGTACTTGATCCACAAATATTTGTTTTAATTCACTCATTTGAAAAAATGGTTAGGGTAGGACTCCCTGAGCAAGTGAGTTTTGAACAAACACTGGGAGGAAGGATAGGAGGTGAGCCATGAAATCTTGGGAGGAAGAGATGGAGACTTTCCCAGGAAGGGAGAGAAACCTGGGTGGAAATGCCTTGAGGGAGATGCCCTGAGGTGTCCAACGACAAGCTGGAGGCCAATGTAGCTGGAGGGCGCTGAGTGAGCAGGAAAATAATAGGAAATGGTGTCAGAAAGGAAAAGTGGGGGAGGGTACAGATTGAGTAAGGCCTGAAGGCTTTAAAAAATAAACTTTTAATTGAAATAATAGTGTGAATGCCAAAAAAAGCACATATCCATGTGTGTTTAGTTCAATGAATTTTCACAAACCAACCACACTCATGGAACCAGCACTCAGAGAAAGAGAATATGGCCAGCACCCGGCAGCCTGTATTGTGCTTCCTTTCAGGCTCCGGCTCTCTTCCCTCGGTAGCCCGTATCCTGCCGTCAAAGCAGTATAGATTAGATTTGCCTGTTTCCATACATTATAGTAATGGAATTATTAAATATTCTCCTATAGTACTCCTATTTTTAAAGATAAATTCTCTAATCCAGATGGTAAATATGCTAAGCTGCGTGGACCACAGACAAACTAGAGCCTCAACTACTCAATTCTGCACTTGTAGCTTGAAAATAGCCATAGATAATACATAAATGAATGGATGTGGCTAGTGTTTCAATAAAACTATATTTACAAAAACAGGCAACTGGTCAGATATGGCCCATAGGCCCATAGTTTGCCAGTCGCTGCTTTCATTTGTAATTTACATTGTGAGTGGCTGTGAGGTCAGGCTGTGGTTTTATTTTTTGGCGGGGTAGTCAATGGTGCTAACACTGGAAGTCTTCTTTGGTCTGGTTATTACCAATATCCTCCAATGCTCTTTTCTCTACTTATACTTACCAGGTTTTCCAGCTGAAGAGGATGGTCATAAGGAAGTAATAGGAATAAAGAAAAAAAGAAAAACAAAACATCGACACAAATTTACTAAGGAACAATTGCAGAAACTTAAGGAGATATTTACAAAAATCCCTTATCCTGATTTTACAACCAGAGAAGAACTGGCCAAAAGATGCCATTGTCAAGTGAACGTAATTGATGTAAGTTCAAGACCCTCATATGCGTGTTTACTAGAAAATTAAAGGGCAAAAAGTATAAATGGAGGTAGGAGCCAGGGGATTGGATAGGAAGGTGCAGAATTCAGAGATGGGACAGATATCAAAACATATATTAAATATCAAAATATTTTTTAAAATATGTAAATACACATTCTTATAGTGTTATATATTTTCTTTACATGTCTGTCTGAATTTCTGACTATTGGGTTTCTCAATTTCAATACTGCTTTTTAATCATTTTCCATAGCTGTCAAAGGGCAGGCTCATAAAAGGAAGTTCATGGGAACTGGAAAATTAAGTTGCACTGTAGTGAATCGAGCTGCACGTGTTTTCAGAAAGGGCCCCTGTATGTAATCAAGAAGACTGGGAAAAATGGGCATAGGAGGCCCTGTGATGTGAGAAAGTGGGCACTTGCTTCCTTACTTGGATCCTCATGAGATTAATTCATGGATGAATGGGTTATCATGGAAGTGGGACTTGTGGCTTAATCCATTAATCCATGAATTAATGCCTTAATTTATTCACGAAAGCAGAGCATTCATGAGCAAATCACCTTTTAAGGCCCCACCTCTCAATACTGCCACATTGGGGATTAAGTTTCAACATGAGTTTTGGAGAGGACATTCAAACCATAGCACTCCTGCACCTCAGCTTTCTCTAAAATATGTATAATTCTTTACGTCCTGGACTTGTCAGGAGAAAACAAGAGTATGTTTGGAGGCGCCTTGTTCATTGTGCATAGCCATAGTTTTGTTTCAAACAATCATGTGTGTGGATCAAAGATCCTTGTAGCTTCAGTGCTACTAATAGCCTAAAGCAATTCTGAAGTTGGTAGCACAGGACAAGTAAATATAAAAACAAGAGGTTCCTGTTGTTAGTTTATGCAACTAACTGATCGTATTGCCTGAACTACAAGAATCATCGTCTCTTACTGAAACCATGGCTTACTGGGACAGCTTGGGTACAAAAAATGCCTTTTCTCATCTCTACCTCCTTCCAAGCCCTGGGAATTTGGATGACATTATTCTCTTTTTAGGGGGCAGAGAAATGAGGATTAGATAAGTTGAATGAAATGGTTAGGGTTTGTGACTGATAATTCTAAAATATATGTTTGGTCTTCAACCCTGTTTCCTGGCATACAACTCCTGAAATCCTTAGAATCTCCAGAGTGATGACTTTTTGTATGCTTTATGTGTTGACTGATGGCTAGCAGCTCCTCGTAGCCTCAGGATGGAGGCTGGTCACTAGGAAGACCAAGGCATGATTAGAGAGTTGGGACTTTCAGGCCCAGCCACCAACCTCTGGGGAGGAGAGAGGGGCTGTTAAGTTGATCACCAATGGCCAATGGTTTAATCAATCATGCCTACATAATGAAGCCTCCATAAAAAACCAAAAGGACTGGCTTCAGAGAGCTTCTAGATAGCTGAACACATGGAAATTCCCAGAAGGTGGTATGTCCAGGGAGGGCATGGAAACTCTACACCCCTTTTCCTATACCTCACCCTATTCATTTCTTCATCTGTATCTTTTGTATTATCCTTTGTAATAAAACAGTAAACATGTTTCCCTGAGTTCTGTGAGCTCTAGCAAATTAATCGAACCCAAAGAGGGGGTCGTGGGAACCCCTGCTTGAAGCTGGTTGATCGGAAGTTCCAGAAGCCTAGACTTGTGACTGGTGTGAGGGGGGCAGTCTTGTGGGACTGAGCCCTAAGCCTGTGGAATCTGACATTATCCCTAGGTAGATAGGGTCAGAATTGAATTGGAGGACCCCCAGCTGGTGTCCACTGCAGAATTGATTGCTTGCTTGGTATGTGGGGGAAAAAACCCACACATTTGCTCACAGATTTTCTGTGTTGATTATTGAGGTGTGAGAACAGAGGAAAAATGCTTTGTGTTTTTCCTCCTCAGAGGGTCATACAGCAAATATATGGTTAAGACATGACTCAAGCCATTGCTTTCTTTACTTGTGACCTTTGAACCCAATGCATGTAAGAATTATGAGCATATAAGAAACAGAAGTGTGGGGTGTCAGAAAGCACATCATTAATTCACCCTGGTGGGACAGCATGAGCAAAGTAGCAGGGTTGTGGGAACGATGTATGTCTAGGTGTGACAGCTGGGAGCCTCATCTGCAGTACACAGTGGGTCTCTTAGTGAACAAGCGAGAGAAGACTGCAAATGGGTCATAAACTGGTTGGGGAGAGATTCTGTACAGCCTTAGTTTGCATGTAAACCATAGAGTCACTGTCTCCAGTGGAGGAAGTTATGGTTCTAGAAATATGTAATGCACGACCTCTGTAATCACACGTGCAGTCCCAGCAAAGATTGCCTTTGTGTTTTACATGCCTTATTTAATGTCAGAAGGCAAGTCAGAGACTCTGCTAGGAAGGGAATTAAATAGAAAATCCTCCTATATTAAGGAAATGCATTGAGGAATATAATCACATAAGTAGATTTGATAAAACAATATTATCTTTTCCCTTTAGAATTGGTTCCAGAATAATAGAGCCAGACTTCCACCTGAAGAGAGACGCAGAATATTTGCTATTTGGAAACAACACAATTTCCCAGTCCAAGCCCATCCACGTTTAAGCCTCCAGGATACCCAGGCTGTAGCTCCCAACTATGACACCAAGCAGAGCCTCTCCTTTGCCCAGAAAATTCTGATGGGTAGAGTTGGTTACTCTTCTCTGGAGAAAAAGGGGATTCCCAGTCAACAAGTGGGCTCCAGTTGCTCCCCTCTGGTCACAGGCACTAAAAAGCAACCAGGTGGTGCTTTGGAGGATCAAGGTGACACAGGAAGTGGCCATTCTCCTGCCTATCCTTTTCTAAGCTACAGCTCAACAGCGTACCTTCATCCTCCTACATCTTCTGTGCCGTATTTTGTCAGAGAAAGGCCTGAGACTGGGGAAAGCCAGCATGCAAGAACTTTTCTTTCACATTATGCTCACAGTGAGTATGGAGTGAGGAAGCAGCAGGAAGAGCAGGAGAAAGAATGTTGTCATTGTTCACTATTGCAAGGACAGCAGCAGAATGATTGGCAGTGTTACCTGAAGCAGCACCAACAGCCTCAGAATTATCAAGAGAGGATGCTGTTCCAGGAGCAGCTGCCAAGGGACCTGGGTCCTAGGGATCTAGGGCAGCACTTGCCCTCCCCTCAGTTGCAGCTGCGGGGTCAGTTTTCTCAAAATAATGGAAAGCCCCTGTGCTCTAAGTTCCAGCAAGTGCCTCCCCAAATAGTTGCCAACTCACCACTGCTGTCTCTGGGGCAAGACATGCAGCAAGGGCCTTCGGATCAACTCGGAGCTCAAATACAGCAGTTTTGGATTGAAAGGGATCAGGGATGAAGCTCCAGGAAGTAGTGCTAAGCTTCAGAAAGCCACAGCCTCCACAGTCACCCATACAGAAGCCCAAGGCAAAGGCCCCTCCAGAAGCCTCTACGTTAACTGTCTTCAGGAAGGTTCCATGAGCTATTGGTCCATTGGTTCCTTCTGGTCGAGAAGCACTGTCCACATGTGTTATGACCCCTGACCATATAGTTTATAGTGTTCTGGAAAAGCCTGATCTAGACCATGGAGTGAAAAATGAACAAGCACAAAGGTAGCAAGAACACCCCTCAAACCACAGGAATTGCAAAATCTAAAAGCAATTTCTTCTTCATAAGAAGGGAGTCTTGCCCAGCCCCTGATCCAGGCATTGTTCCCCTCAGAGACAAGATATCCAACAGGAAGTACAAGAGGACCCAGAAGCCCCATAGCAGCTGCTTTTGGAGGCAGGAGGGTCTAATGGCTGCTATTGCAAAGCTCTCCACTCCATGGACCTAAGCAGTATCTCCAGGACATGGAGCATGTCCTGCCAGGGCTCAGCTCTGTCTTCCCAGCAGCCAGCCCCTCTGAAGAAGCTGTGACTGCAGGGCATTGCAACAGCATCGGCCTGGCCTCCATACATCTTAAAGGCAGCGCTATTAAAGGCGGGAGATGATTCTGGATATGACAGCTCTGCTAGCCGCTAGCCGGTATGTTCTCTGGGCAGCCACCGGGGCCTCCACCACCTCTGCTGGGAAAGCCAGGATTTGCTTTTTCAGGCAGCGCCAGGCGCTCCGAGACCTTCTAACAGTACTTTGGAGGATGAGTTGGAGTCATCGTTCGAGGTTTGCTTTGCTTCTCTGGTGAGTCAGGACTATGTCAATGGCACCGATCAGGAAAAAATTCGAACTGGTATTGATCAGTGTATCCAGAGATTTCTAGATATTGTAAGACAGACTGAATTTTTTTTCTGCAAAAAAGATTGCAGTTATCTGTCCAGAAACCAGAGCAAGTTATCCAAGAGGATGTCTCGGAGCTAAGGAATGAATTACAGCAGAAAGATGCACTGATCCGGAAGACTTGACAAAGCTGAGGCATTGGCAGCAGGTGCTGGAACACATCAGTGTGCAGGACAAAAAGCCAGCCGACATCCCTCAGGGCTCCTTGGCCCACCTGGAACAGGCATCAGCCACTATCCCCGCACCTCTGGAGCCGACCTGAGGGAGAGGGCAGCGGCGGACAGTTTGCCACACACTCAGTGTGGTGATACTTATGGATTCTTTTTTATGTTTTTTTGCTTTTTAATTTTTGTATGACTTTTCATCTCCTTGAATGTGTTTCCAGTTAGGTTAGTTTGTTTGATCTGAGGGAAAAAACGATAACAGTCTGGGAATTGGGGATGAGGATTTTGCTTGTAGGCCTTTTATGGTACTTACCCCATAATGGTAGTATACAAAAATAGGTAAATCTGCTGTGTTTCAACTTTGAAATACCTCAAGAAGAGGAATCTAATGCAACAATGTTTATAATGCTTCCAGGGTTCTAAGAATGAGGATATTTTGTAAATAGGTAGGAAGAGGATTAAAATACCCTGGGTTAGTGTAGTAATACTACAGTAGAATCCCTAGGCTAATGCTGACTTTTATTTGGGGTAAATTTACATTTTGTGTGGTGTCTATTTACTTTTTTTGATGGGGAGGTATGTAGCAGGAGCAGTGATATGCTAAATTTTGTTGAGTTCTGCAGTAATCAATCAGTGTACTGTGTCTCAGTACCATGACAGTTGGGGCACAAGTGAAGCATGAGGCATTAAAGCTTGCTATGTATGATTGTCTCTTAGTTTTGAGTTTTTGCTTGTGTCATTTTTGTTTTACATTTTGGGAGGGGAGATATTTTCCATTAAGGATGATTTTCGCTAATAGATTTGATTCCAGGAGACTGGGGTCTCGGAATGCTGGGTGGGCTGCAGGTTGATCCTTGGCTACTTAACTTCTACAAAGAACATGTGGTGCCTCCACATCTGGGAAGATAATTTGCTCTCTTGCTAGTTTCATAGGCCACCTCAGATTGTCTGAATAGCTGTTGAGAAATATAGACTAATGTTGTTTCTGGCTCTAGTTGGGTGAGGTTTTCCTGAATTTTATACAGTCTCTTATTAAATTACATCCCTTTACCCAAAACAAAGGCTTCACTATCTTCTGAACAGGCAGCACGTCTGTGGCTCAGTGTCTTGGGTCCTTTTATTTTCTCCAGCCTTGAAGGCCCTGCTCACACACATTGACATCCATGCATGTTCCTGGTCTGGCCTGGATGCCACTTGGTCCCTGAAGCCTCCCACTGCCCTTCCTGCTATGTCCCCAGGGCATAGGACTTACCTCTCTACCAAGCCCTTACTTGGTTCTCCCTTGTGGATTAGTGACTTGTATCTCTCTCTGCCCCTCACTGCATTGTATGCCCGTGAGAATTAGGCATTATTTCCCTTAAATATACAGGGACCATACATGATTTCTCTTTTATACATGCTACTTAGTACTCATTTTTGTTTGTGTGTTATGTGTGGTATCTGGCACATGGACCTGGGATTACCAGCCTGAGGCCAAGGAACCCCTCAATTAGAATGTATAGGTTAAACAAAGCTTTTTTTTTTTCCTTTTTCTTTTTTTGAGACAAGGTCTCACTCTATTGCCTGGCTAGAGTGCAGTGGCGTTGCATCATCATAGCTCACTGCAGCCTCAAACTCCTGGGGTGGGCTCAAGTGATCCTCCTGCCTCAACCTCTCAAGTAGCTGGGACTATAGGCCCCCACCACCAAAGCACGTTATATGACCTCAAGGCTGTTAACCTGGTCATCTCACGGTGATTAGAAACTCTGGTTGGCAGCTTTAGATTTCTTGATTAAAAACCTAAATAAACTTGAGTTGTAGGCATTCTTTCAAAGGAGTTCTTGGTGAAAAGATTGGGAACTATTCTATTTGGTGCTTAGTGAAAATATTTTGAATTAATGTATGTACCAGTTATTGCCATTTCTTTATTAAATTCAAAAGTTTTTTTGTTAAATAAATAGCAATTTTTCAATCTAAAAAATAAAAAATAAAGACAGGAGCTTTTAATGTAAAGGCACTTGAAGACAGACGCTGCACGGCAGCAGGTAGGTGTACAGCCCCCACCAGCCCTCTTAGCTGACAACTGCTGCCGGGAATCCAGTGTTGTGACTGCATTATCTAGGGATGGGGGCCCGGACATGGTTTTGATTAGCCTACCACCACTCAGGCATCTGTTTAACCTTTAAGAACCCTGACAACTCAGTAAAATGCCAAGGCTTTGCCTTTGCAGATGAGAGGAGGCAGCAGTTAACTAGGGCTTCTCTCTAGGAAACTCAGAAACACTTAAAATAAATGTTTACTTGTTTATTTCTGCTGTTAATTATACTTTTAATATTTTCTTTGTAAAGAAGTACTACATTGCCACAGTTCAGAATTTAAATGCTGGGTCTGTGGGGGCCAGTGATCAGAATTCTGTGGGATCAAACAAGTGGTCTGTAAGATCAGTGATGGGGACACTAGAGTGTCTTTGATGGGATTCTGAGGTTCTGAGATGGGGACAGGGTGTCAGAAGTGTGAGGTCTATTATATGAATGATGGGAGTGAAAGGGGTGGCCTTGCTGAAATAACAGGAAAATACCTAATCCCGAAATTTCCCTAATAACAGCTAAATACCATCAACTCTCTCCCAGCTCTTTCTCTCCCTAGTTAGCAGGCACCCTGCAGGGACTCTGTTTTCACAAACATCTGAAAGGAGCCCAAAAGACAGAAAGGAAATGTAAATCTTTCTCTTTACATTTGCCAGAAACTGCTTTTAGAATTTTTATAGCCTCAAGGTGTTCCTGAGAAGCTCCCGGATGGACAGCTGGGGAGCCAACTCCAGGCCTTAGTTTCCTGCCCAAAACCCTATCTCCAGGGCAAAATCACATCCCCCATGACAAGCCTCCTACATTTCAGAGATAACCGTATCTGCCTGCTAATTACTCCATAGCCACTTCTGCTTCAACTGACAACAATCACTATGTTTTTCTTTCTCTTTGTCCGCATAAAATCAGCAGGCCACTCAGCCTCACTGCTGGCACTCCTCCCCCTCCCTTCTTTGGGATGCCACGCTGTCTCCCTGCTCTCTCAACCCCCCTTCTCTCTTTCACTCCCTCTCTCTTCCCTCCAAGAAGATAAAATAAACTTTTTTACTTTCATATCTTAACCTCTGCGTGAGAGAAATCTTTCTCCATCAGCGCCATGAGTACCTACCAGGCTTTCCACCCTAACAGGGAGTCCAGTCAGTGATAAGTCTGTGGGATAGTGGTGGTGAGATGGAAAATAATAAAACTCACTGAAAACCTTTTACTTTGAAAGGAGAAGCTATAGCCCTGTTTATGTTAAATTGCTTAATCTGCTTCTGTAAGACTGCTTGCTACCCTCCTAGTCTCAGGAATGCTTGAAGGCCACAGCTATTGCCAGAAAGATAATTAGTGACCCAGCTTATGTTCCTGCACCAGCTCCCTCCCTACAACTCTCTTATCTATATGCACTGCTCTGTACCCTTCCCCCTCGTTTTAAATTATAAAAGACAAGTTCGCCTGACCGGGGGTGCTCAGACTTTGGAAAAATTCCTCTGGGCCGGCAGGCGTTAACAATTAATAAACCTGACCTCTCTGCATCCCCATGTACCTCTCGGTGTTTCCTTGGACAGCGTGACTCTGGTTTTTGCCGTTACAGTGGGAGTATGGTCAGTGATGGGGTTCTTTTTTAGTGTTTAGGTCTACCCTGTATTTAATGCTGAGTCTAAGGTGTCTGTTACGGGGTTTATAAGCTCGATAATTTTGGCTCTTAAATGTCAGTGTTGTGGGGTCCATTGGGTCAGTGACGCAAGGTCTGTGGTCAGAAATGAAAAAGCTGTATCTCCTCCCTCAAAGCCCCAAAAAAGCTTCCTTCTACATCATTGTCCCACATGGGCATAAGCCCATCCATTTCCCAAACTCCTGACCATGGGGATGAAATTACCATGATTGTTTTACATTTATGAAGAGGAATGGATTTGGGGAGTATTCTGAACATCACCTGTTTTTCCCTCTGTCAATGGAAAAGAAGCCAAACTCTGTAAAATAATTTAGAGAGGTTTAATCTGAGACAAATTTGAGGACCATGACCCAGAGCCACACCCAAGAAGCCTTGAGCAAGTGAATTCGCTGTGGTTCGGTTACAGTTTGGTTTTATGCATTTTAGCGAGACAGGGATTACAGGTAAAGTCATGAATCGATACATGGAAGGCATACATTGGCTTGGCCTGAAAAGGCGGGCCATCTCAAAGCTGCGGGGGGAGGGGGTTACAAGTCATAGGTGGGCTTAGGGATTCTTTAGCTGACAATTGGCTGAAAGAATTAGGCTTTATCTAAAAGACCAGAAAGGAAATGCTTAAGTTAAGATGAAAAGGTCTGAGTACTCTGGGGGGTCCAGACTGGAGGATCTTTCTTAAGATAAGGATCTGCTAGGATGCTTTAGTTAAGACCATTCTATCTTTTGGATGATGCCAATGCTAAACCAGAATCAGGCTGGGAAGTAAACCGCACTATATTTGGTTAACAAAACCTGTTTAGTGAGATTTTATCATTTGTAAGCGTGACTCACCAGGCCCCCTTAGAAAGGAATTTTTGGGTGAAAGAAAAGATCAGAGTTCAGTCCTCACCTCTCACCCTGTCCTTCCCCATCCTGCCCTAGGAAGCTGACCTCTTGGAGGGCCCTGATGCCTTCAAGTGTTGGCTGTTCCTAGCCTGCTTTTACAAGGGAGTACAAGAAACAAATAAGCTCGGACAAGAAAAGACTGGTTTGCAAGCAGAGATGTAAGTGAATAGGGTCCAGTGATTAGGGCCTCAGGAGACAAGAAAAATTAGCTAACTCTAGGCCTCAAACAGCAAATAAAACTGTTACCTTTCCACCAACCCTATTGTTTCAGATAGCCTCAAGGTAATTGTCATTAAGATGGGTGAGAAACACATGGATAAATTAAGGAAGCCAAGAAATAAAACATGTAGAACTATGCCACAAAGGAACTTTAATTGTGGTTACCAGCACATGGGATTATCAGAAGTCTGGTTTTTGAAGACATTTGAGTTTGGTTTACTCAAGTTTTTACAACTATTCCTAACAGACTGGCAGAGAGTAACTAAATGGAGCTTCGACTGAAGGTGGGTGAGGAACCTGTGCCCTCTCTCCTCCTGCTACCCAGGACCTAGCTCCACACTAGTAGAGTGTTCTGTAAGAATCTATTTGTAAGAAGTTTCCACTGCCTGCTTTAAAATGTTAGAGAGTAATTTGATTTACTTTAATCTGTATTGTGGACAATAGTGATGAATTAAATACACAAGCCACTGGGCAGAATCATCAGCAAGCTTCTCTGCAGAGCCAGATGAGCTCTTCAAGCCTCTGGACACATTTATGACCACATGTCTGAGGCAGCCCAAGGTAGCAAGCGATGACCTCACAAAATCTGATGTATTCCCCCAGAAAGACCCCAGAGCCAGTAAACTATCAAAAGATACTGCTATGGTTTGAATGTGTTCCCCAAGACATTCATGTGTTAGAAACTTAATCGCCAAAGAAACAGTGTTAAAGGTGGGACCTAGTAAGAGGTGACTGGGTCATGAATAGGGTCATGAGGCCAGAGCCCTCATGAATGGATTAATGTCATTATCACTGGAGCAGGTTAGTTATCGAGAGAGTGGGTTGTTACAAAGTGAGTCCAGCCCCTGGTTCCTCTCTCTCTGTCTCATGTGCTCACTTGCCCTTCCACCATGGGATAAGACCCTCGCCAGATGCCAGTGCCATGCTCTTGGACTTCCCAGGCTCCAGAATGGTGAGCTAAATAAATTTCTGTTCATTATAAATTATCCAGTCTTGGGTATTTTGTTATAGCAACAGAAAACAGACTAAGACAAGATACTCTCTGAAAGCTGCAGGTAGAGAATCAAAATCAAAAGAAAGAACTAGGGAAGCCCTCCTTATACAACTATACTGAAAGCAGCAGAACCTGAGAGGAAAAGACCAGGAAGATATGCAGAGTAAGTTTCAAGGTAATGGTTATTATTGGTAGAGAAGCAGAAATGGCATTCGCTGTAAAATAAATAAATAAACAAATAAAAATCGCAAGGAGCAAATTTAAAACCCTAAGGAAAGCTACAGGGAAGATAAGAAAGAACTCAAAAAGTTAAGCCCAGATTGATGACGAGATAGAACCTTGGTAAAATATTCTCTTGTCTTCTTTTTATAACAAATGGCCCACCCCACCCCACCCCACCCCCACCAGCAGGAAGAGGGAGCCTTGGCCGGGTGAAATATTCTTGCTCCTAGAGAAGGTGACTAGGATTTGTCTGTACAATGGAAGTTTTTTAGCAGATCCCAAACTTCCTTTTTAGGCATTCACTCCCTCCCTTCACATTCCCAGGGAAAATTATACAATCTGCAGCCAAAAGAAGACAGACCATGCTTAATCTAAGTCAATCAAGACAATTTCATTTACCCTGCTAAAGACTAAGTTAGGAAGGGTCATATGTTATAATTCTGGCCAATGAGAAGCCTATGAGAGGCTTCTGAGAAAGGCTTCTCACCAATAAAGGAGACACCTAGGAGGAAACCATCCCTCTTCTGCTGGAATTATAGTTGCCATCCTTCAACCATGAGGGGTACAGCCTAGAAGACAAGCTGAGAATGACAGAGCAGAAAAAACAAAGCCCTGAAGCCTCCCTACCTCAGGACTTTTTGTTATATATACAAGATATAAATCCCCTTATTGTTTAAGCCCTTTTAGAGTTAGGTTTTCTATTACATGCACATTTAGTACACAATAAATACACCTTATTGATATAGGCTGGTGGGCATTATGATCCCGCAAATAGCTAGCCTTGGCCCAAAAGAGGAACAGAACAATTCAAGTGGCAGCTTAAACTTTTACAATGCAACTATGCCTGCTTAGAAGATATTGGGGAACAGAGGAAAATTTGAATGCCAGAAACACAGCCCACTGCTTCAGGGAAAGAGGGAACAGAAAGAAATGTTCTGCCACTAATGAAGTTGTACAGGTTATTTAAGGCCTAAGAAAATTTCAAAAGCTAAGGGCAGTGGGGGGTTTGTGTTGTGAGGAAGGCCCAGAATTCAAAAGGTAAAAGGAGTAAAAAATAATGTTTCCCAGAGCACAAGCAGAAAACCAGCATAACCAGCACCAGACTCACGAAGTCCAGGAAATAAAAAAAATCTAAAGAAAAACAGTTTGCCCGTTGAAGGGAGAGGTATCCTAACCTCAAGACTTGAACAGCTGGTCTATGGAGCAGATACAGCCATAGCTTAGTATCATTAGCCATTAAGATCCAACTCATTTTCCTTGTTTATATTTGTGCTCCCAAAAATACTTCTGAAGTTTTGTTTTCCCACATATTTCTCCCAGCAGGAAAGATTAATGACCAGAGAAATTACACCACCTGATATTCGAAACTGACTGGTTTATAATAAGCACATTAAGTTGGTTATGTGTTTTGGTTTTAACACGTCTTTTGAGTTTAGGTATAATAAATCAGACCCCTTTGCACAGTATGACAAAACTGGAATTTCTAGCCCTGGAAAATCAGTAGGCTGCAGTAACTTTACTAAGGTAAAGACATCCTAGGTGACATCTCCATTTCATACCTGAAACAATGGTTTTTAACCACCCCAGAGTCCTATCAGAATGGAGAACACATTTTAAACAAATCCCCACTACACAACCCCTCCCAATCCCCATTTAAGAATTACTATGGTAGTGAGCTATAGTTATACTATACCTCCAACATGGTGGGGGGGAAGGTTAAGCTTTGACTTAGTCTGGGTTCCACTAGAAGTGGACTCTAAGAATTTGAGGACAACTGATGATTCTAGGATGCACTAGTAGGAAGTGAGGCAAAAGGAGGAAGCCTCTGCAGGGCACGTTCATAAGCAGATTCCCCCTCTGGGCAACTATGCTTAAATCTGCTGGGGACCTCTAAGATGGCATGTAAACCATTAACCCACTAGAGGGGTAACTTTCAAATATCCAGTTGTGTAATTTCTCTGGTCAGCAAGGAAGCTGGGTATGCATCCTCTCTGGGTATGCATCCATTTGTCATTAGCTACAAACTGTTCCCAGGGGCATTAACTCCATAGCACTTCAAGCAGAGAAAGCCTCAAGGAGGTGCTTACAGCAGGACTCCTGTTGGTGGCATGTGCTGGAATGGTGAGTGCCCAGGGAATATTGGGTGGGGCACTGATACCTTCTGCTACACACCTGCTGGTTCCTGATTGGTTTCTTTCCCCTTTGGCTCTCAGTACTTCACCTTATTTTGCCACTTTTCATAGTCCTTGATACAGATCTTCTCTTTGCTTTGTCCAGAAGATGGAGCAGCTTTCTAACGGCCTGTAAGATCTAAAATGGAACCACTTTATTGGTTCTAATTAACAATAGCCAAATGTTAGTTCCTTTATGGTTTTTATATCTGAAAGGTTCTGTGTACACAATCAAAGAAATCACTTGTTGATGAGACTCAAATACAAAGATATATTTATTTTCAATAATGAAAACGACACAACAAAGTGGAATCAATTCACTAACTAAATCTAACACAATCCTTAGACTAAAACTATACTAAATAAATAAAAACACATTAATATTTGTGGAGTAAGATTATTCTCGAGACTCTTTAGGGTTGTGTGTGTGTTTTAAACAAAACTGAGTGGTAGGTAAAGAAACACATGCTAGAGACTTGACTGAAAAGTGCTCAAAGAAAAGAACAGCCAAGAAGCAGGATCCCCAAATATTAAGTTAGCAAAAAGAATATGGGATTTTCAAAGCAGTCTAGAAATCAGAGCTCACTGGGGAATACAAGGGTTTGGGATAATTCATGTTCGAGGCCTTGTAATTAAATCTTCCCATATTTCTAGATTCTTGATTTGGAATTTATCACAATCTAGAGAAGCTTATGCCAAAGGATAAGAGATTGTTTACCTTGCCTGAAAGACCTATGCCTCTTAATTTTCCTCTTTTGACTCTGTCACTAGCTCCTGTCACCAATATAGCAAGGGCTCCATTCCAGCAAAGGATTATTACTATGTGGACCAACCCATCTGGTTTAGATTTTCCTTTCATAAACACATTGATACTTGCAGGGATAGCTCTAAATATATCCAATTTCTTTTCTTTTTATCCTCCCACACAACTCTGCTTGACTACAAAATCTAGGACTCACAGAGCAACAGCAACAGTGATCAGAAGATAAGTCTCAGGTCCGATGTAAGTACTCTCTAAAGTTCAATGGTCACAATTTTTTTTTTTTTACCATCTCATCTGCCACAATTATTTTCTCCTCATTATTTTACCAATTATTTCTTTCGAAATTCAATCCTCCGAGCTACGTTCTGAGCACCAAATTTTTTGACCAATGCATTTCTGGTATCCTCATCATCTTTTTGCAAATCTATGTCATCCTGTCGGGACCAAATGGGGTATCCATCAGCTCTCTGACCAGATGCTAAAAAGGAGGAAGTAGCCTCCAGCTCACCACTATTTTTTAGGAAGGCCTGTGTAACTGTTGATAGATCCAAGTTAAACTTTTCCATTAACTGCCGGATGATCTTAATGGCAGCTCCCACCTCTGGCGGAGAAGCTTTTTCTTCTTCTTCCTCCTCCTCATCAGGCTGCGTTTCTGAATCTTCCTCAGGTGTGGGTGGATCATCATCACACATTGTTATATGTATTTCAAAATCAGGGCTCTCATCCACCTAGAGAAAATGATAAGTAAGACAATTTCCTAATTACCAAGTCTTGAACTCTTGCAATATCTAGTCTCTTCCAACTACCACCCCCTTGCCCTTTGCATTCCAATCACACTGGATTTCCTTCAGTTCTTCAAATATGCTATGTTCTTTCTTATGTTTATTCATGTTGGATGTGTGTGGATACGTGTTTGTGTGTATATATGGGTGTGTATGTGGGAGGGTGGGGAGAATGTGTGTGTTGTGTATAGGTGGGGGATGTATATGTGTGTGCTTATGTGTATATGTATGTATAATTGACTATGGTATTCCAACAGAATACAAGAAGCTACACTGAATATGGAAAGTATATATGTATATGTGTGTACACACGTGTTTATTAGATTTATTTGTTAAATGTTTGACTTTACTCCCAGACTGTAAATTCCATAAGGGCAGGAATCATATGTTTTGCTCATCACTCTATCTCCAGTGCCTTCCAATGCCTATACATAATATGTACTCAAAAAAAACTGTCATATGAATATATTAGGGCTTCCAAGCTATACTACATTTAGGCACACTACAAAGCATGCTATATGAGAAGAGATCTATATAGGCCATGTTTGAGAGCTGTTGAGAGTGTTTCAAGTTTATGGAAAAGGAACCAAATATCAAATAATAAAACAAAACACAGACTACAAAAGGCAACAATCCTTAAATTCTTGCCAATCTGGTGCATTCGTTCACTCAATTACACAAACTTTAAATTATTTCCCTCTTTTAGCCTGAAGCCTAACCATTTTTCTTTTTGTTAATAAGAAAAGTTAATTTACAAGATTCTTTTTCTTGGAGAAGAGATATATATATATATATATTTATATATATAAAAATTTTGACTTTTTAAAAAATTATTCTTCATCATTATTTTATGACTCCTGCCTTTCTCAATAGCTATTATATTAACAAATATGGGATTCCAACAGAGTATTAGAAGTTAGACTTAATATAGAAGAGTCAAAATATTCCAAAAAAGCTCTAAATACACAAAAGACTAAACTTGCTTGATAAAAAAATTACAATAAACTTTTAAAAAATTACATTTATGTTCCTGAGAAGCATAAAAATATTTTAAAAAGATAAATCCACAGTCCTAACTGTGAAAAACATACTGAGATAAATAACTCAAAGTAGGATGCTTTATAGTGTTAATATATAACTGTCCCTGTTCTGCCCAATTTTTCTCCCTTTCCCTCCCAAGTTGTCTTGCCAAAAACTAAAAGGTTTGTGAAGTAAAGCTTCAGAGCAACATGCCTGAAGCCCAGATCAGTCCCACTTTCTGCCTTCTTCCACCTTGAACTTCTCTCTTAACTTCCTGGGCCTCAGGTGGGTGAAAAGGGTGGACAGGGTAAACAGTTTCAAGGAGAAGAATGAAGACAGAGAAAAAAATATGAGTAAACCTAGTTAACATACCACAACCTCCTCAAACTCCCGGGTGGCTTCTACAAGCATCTTTTTGACTGCTTCTTCATTCTCCTTGATCTCTTCCTTCACATATTCTTCTTCAGGCAAATCTGGAGTTCTCTTATTCTGTGGTTCTATTAAAGAGAAGAACAGCACAGACTAGCATTATCCTCTTTTACATAAACCAAAAATATAGTGCATGCTGTGTGAGCTCTGGGCCAGGAGTGAGGCTGCACTTTCCTTTCTATTAGAAGACATTTGTTTTTGATTGGGAAGGGTAAAAAAGCATAAGATATACATGTTCGGTAATTTCTACACTTCTGAAAAGTTGTACTATCTAAATGTTAATAATATTGCTAGGCTCTGACATAAAAATATTCTTCAAGCTTAATTCATTTTTTGCTTTGTATTTACAAATTTTGCAGATTAACAATAATGTGTCATAAACTGGGTTCTCTGAGAAGCAGATTCTGAGACAGAGATAGAGATTAACATTTAAAGAGTTTATTAGGAAGTGCTCTTGGGAAAACACTCATGGCAGAGATGAAAAGCAGGAGTGGGCAGAGAGAGAAGCTGAATTGTGAAAGAGCACCAGCCAAAGGCCTCAGCCAAAACCACAAGGAACTCTGATGCTGGGAACGCCCTTCAGAGTTGACCAAGCTGGGTCAAAGGAGCAGAGCCTCTGTAACACCATACAGATTGGTTACTGGATGCTGGCAAGCCTAAGATAGGGCAAGGCAGCTCTCCCAGCAGCTGAAGATAGACCTGGGAGGTGCACCACAATCCACCATATACCATCTACAAAAAAGAGGGGTCTCCTAAATGTAAACATTCTCTTGTTTCCCTCTTACATTTTGTTCTCTGAGGATTTAACTCTACTCCTTTCCTACTTACTAAAATTTACTTCAAATGGGCAGCAAAAGGGAATTTGTGATGGAACTGCTCTGTATCCTCATTTTGGTGGTGGTTACACAAATCTACACGTTAAAACATATATAACTGGAAAACAGTATGGCAGTTCCTCAAAAAATTAAACACAATATTATATGATCCAGCAACTGTACTTCTAGGCATATACCTAAAAGAATTGAAAGCAGGGTTTCAAATAGATAGTATGCTCATGTTCACAGCAGCATTATTCACAACAGACAAAAGACAGAAACAATCCAAATGCCCAGTGATAGATGAATGGATAAACAAAATGTGATGTATACATACAAAGGACTATTCCTTCTTAAAAAGGAATGAAATTCTGACACATGCTACAACATGGATGAACCTTGAAGATATTATGCTAAGTGAAATAAGCCAGACGCAAAAGGACAAACATGATTCTACTTATGAGGTACCTGAAGATGTCAAATTCACAGAGACAGAAAGTAGAAAGATGGTTGCCAGGAGCTAGGGGGAGGGAGGAATGGGGAGTTAGTGTTTAATGGGTATGGAGTTTCAATTTTAGAAAATGAATAAGTTCTGAAGATGAATGGTGGTGATGGCCGCACAACAATATGAATGTACTTAATGCCACTGAATCGAACACTTAAAAAGGTAAATTTTGTTATATATATTTTTACACAAAAAATTAAAAATTTTAAAATGCATATAATTTTAAGCCAAAAAGGGTCAATTTTACTGGATATAATTTTTAACATAAACTGAAAAAAGAATCCTTATCTTTTAGAGATACATGTTAAAATAGATAAAATACAATGCCTGGCATTTGCTTCAACATGATCCAAGAAATTGGGATGAAAAGTATAGCTGAAAAAAACTGGCCATGAACTATCATCATCAGGTGGAGTTGGGAGATGGTTACATGCAGTGTAATTCATTATACTATTCTTATCTTTGTAAATGTTTGAAATTTTCTATAATAAAAAATCATGGTTCATTCACATAATGGAATACCAAGCAATCAGTGAGAAAAGAACGAGGCAAAGCTATGTGCAGAAACACAAAGACTTCAAGATAAATCATGAAGTTAAGAAAAAAAAAAAAGTAAACTGCAGAACTGATGTCTGGTGTGCTAGTATTTACTGTGAGCAAAGGGGACCCATGACAGACAAAGGATAATAATGGTTGCCTCTAGGAAAGGAACCGGGGAAGGGATACGTAGCAAGGAGACTGACTTTTCATTATGTACCCTTCTGTACTCTGAGTATATCTGCAGGATAAATTCCTAGAAGCAAAACTGCCATATTTAAGGGAATATACATTTTTTTTACATATTTTATAGTGGTATAAGGGAATATACATTTTAAATCCTGTCAGATATTGTCAAAATGCCCCCCTAAAGAAATTGTACCAATTTCCTTCTATTAAAAACGTAGGAGTGTACTTGTTTTCCTATACCTCACTAAATTTGGATATTATCCATTTTGTTAATTTTTGTCAATCTTATAGACAAAATATGACATTTCCTTGCTCTGATTTACTTTTTAAAAAAACAACTCCAACACACACATTTATTATCTCACAGTTTCCATGGTCTAGGAATGGCTTATATTGATCCTCTGCTCCGGGTCTGACTTACTTTTATTCAATAACAGAATATTTCTGCATTTGTTTATTTCCTCTTCTGGGAACTTCTTGTTCCATTTCCTTTGCCCATTTTTCTATTAGTTTTCTTTTTCTTTTCTTTTTCTTTTTTTGATTATTTTGAGCTGAATATTAGTTTTCTTTTTACTTACTGACTTCTGAGAGCTCTTTGGACATTAAGGAAACTAAGTCTATTCCAACACATTGAAAATATTTTTCCAGTTTGCCCTCTGACTTTATTTATTATGAGAAGTTTTTAATTTTTAAGCAATCAAATATTTTAATTTTTATATTTAAATACCTGATCATCAAAACATTACTTTGATGGGTAGGGTGAATCCAGCTTAATTTTGTCCCAAGTTCCAAATGGCTTGCCGGTAGTCCCAACATCACTGATTTAAAAGCAAGGTCCTACATCGTGGTAACTTCACCCATACACATAGCCCTAACCTTATCTGCCATAATTCTCCCTCCCTCTTGCTTACTCCACTTCCAGCCACACTGTTCTCTCTGTGGCTCCAAGAACACACTAGCCATACTCCCACCTCAGGGCATTTGCCCTTGCGAATCCCTCTGCCTGGAACACTCTTCCCCACATATACACCTGGGTATTATAGCCTTTGGTCTCTGCTTAAACATCAGCTTATCAGAGTGAGCTTCCCTTATCATCCTATAAAAAACAACCTCCTCCCCAACCCTTACTCTGATTTTTCTCTGTAGCACTTACCACTGCCCAGCTAGCATGTTAAACTCCATGACCGCAGGGACTTTTATTTATTGCTATGTCCCAGGAGGAAAACAGTGTCTGGCACTCAAATATCTGTTGAATGAATGAATTTTATACATCACTTTTACCAAAAACAAAATTTCTACTAAGCATACTGAACAGGACAAATAGATTTTACCTTCCCAGACTTCAACTGTTAAATGCAATAGCCACATAAGGGGGGGATAAAAAAAAAAAAAAAAAGGAAAGGGGGGGAGCATGCCTCTTTAAACAAAAAGGGTCTGTCAGTTTAAGCTGTCAATACCAGTTGCATCAAAAGTAAAACATTTTAACAGTGTCCTAACCATACTGAATCCCAACTCTCAATTTAACTGAGTCAAAAACTCAATTCACGTAAGCAAGACCAGGAAGAGACTTTCCAACCGATGAGAACCTTTTTACGTGAATACGCAGACGATTAAGCCAAAGCATGAAAATAAACAGGTATGGCATGACTTTAAACGGCTTACACTGAATCTACCCGAACATAAGAGAAATCTTTTTATAAAACGGGTCTCTGAAATATCTCTGAAAAGATACACAAGACGACAAGAAGCCGGTTACCCTGTTGCCTATGGGTAAGAAAAGTGGGTAGCCGCTGGGCAGAGAGGGTGTGAGAACATTTTCTACACACTCTTTTTGGGCCTTCTGAATACAGGAGCATGTCAATATCCTAATTACTGGAATAGTAAATTAAAAAACGAGACTGGGAGAGAGAAGAACGTAGTGCAAATTACCCGGATGTCAACGGGGGGCGGGGCCGAGCGATGCTACCGAAGACTCTAAAATGGACCCCCGACCGAAAGGAAAACGCCCCCACCCTCACCGCACAACAGTCCCCCCCGAGACCCGCACGCGCGCAGCAGCAGGCCTCACCCCCGCTATCAGCAGCCTCCGGATCTTGCTCGGCCTTCCGCTTGAGCTTCTGGGAGGAGGGGCTCACCGGGGCGTCCCCCAACAGGTACTTATGCTCCTGGCCCCGCAGGTGCTTGAGGTAGCGGTCCTTCAGCGACTGCCACGAGTGCTGCGTGAGCGAGCTTTTCTCCATGGCTTTCCACAAGGCGTTGCCGGTGACAGAGCTGGGCGAGCGGGCATTCTCCTTCACGTAGGTCAGGATGGCCACGTCGTCCGCGTCCGTGAAGGCCATCCGCCCCGCCAGCGGCTGCGGCTCGGGCTCCGCGGCGCCCTCGGCCAGAGCCCCGGGCTTTGTCTCTGGGGCCTGGTCGGCCGCCGAGGACGGGCCCAGCCGATAGGCCTCCAGCTCGAGCCTCTCGTTGCGCTCCACGCAGTCCAGGATGTACTGCGTGGAGATGAAGTCGCCCGAGGCCTCGGCCAGCGCCTCCCCGGGCTGGGCCAGCAGCACGGCCCCGGGCTCCTGCACCCGGCACACGGTGCCGCCGCCGTGTAGGATGAGCGTCGAGAGCCGGCGCTTGGCCGGGCTGGGCCGCACGTAGAAGGACACGGAGGTGCCGTCCTCCCTCACGAACAGAGTTGAGGAATGGGTGGGTCCGTTGGGGTCTTTACCCAAATCCATCGCCTCCGCCATGTCTGACGCCAGGCACCAGAAGAGTTGCCCCTTAACGAGCGTCTGCCACACGGAGCTCGCTCCACAGAAACGCCGCGGCCACGAAGCCTATCAGTGCGCCTGCGCAGCAGCAGCCGCGGGGCGCCTGGAGCGCCCGCTCCTCCCCCGGAAGAGGCGGGGCTTCGAACCCCGACCTGGAAATTAACGTGCTACTCCCTTCACTTTTGGGTCGGGCCCTCCTGGAAGATGGCGGCGGTGCAGGGGGCCGAGGTGAAAGTGGATGGCGGCGAGCCGAAACTGAGCAAGAAGTAAGTGTCGCCGCGGGTCATTAAAGCCTTTGTGGTATAAGAGTCCGGGCTGGGAAGCGCCTGGAGGTTCCCGCTAAGGTGGCTGTGCCGGGGGCCCTCTTGCCGGCTGTCGTGAATACGCACATGCTGGGACGTGGCCGCTCCGCCCGGGGAACTACATACCCCGGAATGCCCCCGGGCTTCTGGCTTCCGGCTCCCAGCTGGCACTGACGGGGTACCTCCTAGCTTACTCCTAGAGTTAAGAGAATGGGGAGGAGAAGCTAGCACGAGATCCGAGCGGTGTCAGGAAAGGAGTGTGAAACTGCTTCCATTTTCAGAGAAATGCGTTCTTCTATTGAGCCAATCCACAATGAGGAGGTTGGAGAGATGTTAAATACCCTAGCTTTTCAGAAAAACCTTGTAATTTTTCTTGGTCTCACCAAGGTCATCTTGAACCTTATGTATTAAAAGGGATCAGTTTTGAAACTGTCGTGCTCCTACCCATATGGGTTATCCAAAGGATTGGTGAGTGTTGAGTGATCAATGTCTTACAGTAGTTTTATTCAGCCTGGTATCTTTGTTAACCATCCCAAATCCTTGAGTGTGTAGGTTGAGGTAGATAAGTCAAGATTAGCCGCCTTTTACCTGGCTATGTCTTATATTCTCCTTGGGATTTCTCATTTAAACCACAGAACACAGGCAATGGTTTTTTTGAGTTTTTTCTCAATGTTAGGAAGGATGGTACAAAATTAGTACCATTCCAGAGGCATAGGAGAGAAGGTGTGCTATATACAATGGCTGCCTTAGTTCATTAGGGCTTAATCCTCTTGCTGAACCCTAAGGGAGTTGCTCTAGGTATCAGGGTTGATTTTTGAAGGGTATTGTCCCCATACTTTGGCTCCTTGCTTGGAAAAATCGCAAGCAGGGCTGGTGCAAGGGAGTGATAACAGACACTTAGCACTTCCACACAAGCAGCTTTTATTGCAGGCTTTTCAGCTTAGAATAGAAAGCAAAAGTACATTTCCCTGAGGGGAAATGGGTCCATCTCCTCTAGTGGAGGAGATGCTGGGTCTTACCACACTTTTACTTTTATGTCTATACCTTATGATATGCTAAATGGTGGGTGGAATATTCATTATTTTCCTGGGAAAGGGGTGGAGAGTTTTTAGAGCTAAGGGCTCTCCCTGATTTTATCCTTATAGGGTAACTTCCAGGGGTTGCCATGACATTTGTAAACTGTCATGGTGCTGGTGGGTGTGATTTTTACTAATGTATGTTAATCTTGCTAATGTATGTTAATGGAGAAAAGATTACCTTTGGACTTGAGCTCCTAGTTTCTGTGCTTGCTCCTGGCCGGGAAAAATTCCTAACCTCAGGCTCCTGCTGTTGCCAGTTTGGTTCTAGATGCTCATTGACCTCCTCATTTTTGCCACCCTCCTTTTTTCCTGTGGTTAGTGCTGCCAACTTGCACCTGTCCCTAACATAGGCACTCAGTGGATAAGAATTGATGATTCCTTTTTTGTCTCTGAGTTTATGCTTAAAATATTTTAGAAAAATGGTACAGGAAATGTCTCAATTTATGGTTTGATAGCACCCTAATATGTTATCCTTTATTAGAGTATTCTGATGGATTTCCATAAATGTTTGAAACTTGGTTTTATACTTCTACCTTAGGGAAAATTGACTGGACTTTGATCTGTCACATCAAATAGAATTGAATTCAATATATCTGATTTACAGTCCTAAAGTTCAGTTCATTCTTCTAAGCCACCTATGATAATTGAATTACAATGAGTTGAATTTTAAGACTGTAAATCACAGATGAAAGCAAGGTTTCCAGTTCGCACTGAGATTTTATGGTAAATTGGGAAGACTGGTTAATTCCTTTCTACCGACTCTTCTAAGATTAAATATGGCTGCTACTTTTTTGAGCAGCTTTTATGTGCCAGGCACAACAGCAGATCTCTACAAGCTTTCTGTCGAACCTCAATAATAACTTTGCAAGAGAAGAAATAATATCCATTTTTGGAATTAATAAACTGAGGCCCTGGGTAATTAAATGTATTGCTAAAGTGTGCGTTCCTAAATTGTGGTCTAGCACTGATCCAAAGCACTGGAGCAGAGATCTAAAATCAAGTCCATAACTCCACAGCCCATGCTCTTTACAACTGCGCTGTACTACCTCACATTGTCTAAAAGAATCTGTTGTTGATGTATATTCCTCCAGTGACCATAGGCTAAAATAATTCAATAGAAGGCAATGTTTTTTAGGGTTAACATTGCCTTCTATTGAATTTTTCTTGGAATTTCCTTGGTCTAAAATCTTTAGTGAGCACCATTTAATGCCAAGTATTGTCCCCAAGTGTAAAAACAGTTGTGCTACTTGTGCAAATGACTTATTCCTACCTCACATTGTCTAAAAGAATCTGTTGTTGATGTATATTCCTCTGGTAACCATGGGCTAAAATAATTTTTTTATGATTAACATTGCCTTCTATTGAATTTTTCTTGGAATTTCCTTGGTCTGAAATCTTTAGTGAGCACCATTTAATACCAAGTATTGTCCCCAAGTTTAAAAACAGATGTGCTGCCTGCTCAAATGACTTATTCCCAAATGAAATGTCCTCAAATTTTTTCAACACAGTAAAGAGCAATTCCGTTGCCTTCCACTATTAATAATGTATGAACATAATGTAGTCTAAGACCCTTCCTGAAACTCTCCTTTCCTCCTTGTTCCTAGAATACCAAACAAGTCCTGTCTTTCACCCAGAGGTGTTTTAGTGTGGCTTGCTTTTAATTTTGCCTAGAGTTTGCAGTTGATAGTGATAGTTTCTTCTTATTTTATATGCTTCCCATTGCCATCTTGTGGCCAGGTATTTCATCTCCAGGAAAGAAACCACACTTCAGGGCCTTCAGAAACACTGCCTCACATCCTTTCTCCCATATTCTAGAATGTTGTGATCATTTCTACCTGTAAGCTATTGACTTACTTGCTATTGACTTTTGACCCCAGATGTGCACTTTTTCCATTATGAGAACTGAGGGCACTGACAGTTATTGTAGCACAGTGCATGTTACAGGGTTGCTGTCAGTTAAGAGGGTATTAAGTTAAAAGAGACACTAAAAGGTAGCACAAACACATCCCCCCTTCCCCAACCCATAAGAGAGCTGGTTGGGTTTATGTATACTTTCTGTTCCATCTGACACCACATCTCTGTGTTTCCTGCTAGGTGGTGGTAATCATTAGTTCCAGGGTGTTCTGCCATGTTGACGCAAGCTGCTGTAAGGCTTGTTAGGGGGTCCCTGCGCCAAACCTCCTGGGCGGAGTGGGGTCAGAGGGAACTGCGACTGGGTCAACTTGCTCCCTTCACAGCGCTTCACAAGGACAAGCCACTTTCTGATAAAAGAAGGTTGGTGCCCGTTACCTTCTTTACTGCTCTGGGAGCAAAAATCCTTTCCTTACTTGGTTCATTATCTGTTAAGTCTTTGGACTTGTTGCTAAGGAAACAAGCCCTACTACCAAAACCAGTAGTCCTTTCTCATTTTCTCTTTAATAAATTCAAATCCTCTCTCCTTAGTGCCTTGAGATGACTTGCGGATCTTGTTCCAGAACAGTGCTGAGAACAAAACCCTTGTTTGAATAAAGAATTTCTAATGCCAGTTATTTTCCCTTTTCTGTCTTTCTGGGGTTTTGTTTGCTCTTGAGATTAACTTGATTTCTAGTCTTAGTGCCATCCCTAGGACCTTTTTGGATTATCCTTAGAACGGATATTTATTTAAGAGGAACACTTAGTTGAATGGAAAACAGGTATATCTTAATTCTAGGAAGAAGTAGATAGCCTAGCCTTAGATATCCACTGACTGAATTACAGCATGATAGGCCTAGCACACACTGTTTTGGTAAGATTGTCTTTGTAGCTTTTATAAGACAGATTATATCTAGGAAAAGTCACTGTCTTTGAAACCATCAGAATCAGTTTTTCTTACTTAAAAGATGAGAGATTCAAATCCCCAATTTTTTTTGTTGTTTTTTAGTTATTCTAAGCTCATATTGAAAATGAAGGATATGCCCTGAAGCCAGACAGTATGCAAGCATGACTTGGGGTCTTTTGCCATAGTTCACTGTTGTAGAATATTTGGTTATCATCAGTGGTTTGAAAGAGTGATCCATAAATTCTCTTTGAATAATAAGGATATCCCTCTTTACCCAAATTGCTTTTGTTTCTGGGTTCGGATAGCAAGTTCAGATCATAAGGAATACTGAGTTGTCCACATCACTTTGGTTTTTGAGTTTCAGGTGACAAGTATCAAGAGTTTGGATAGCTATGTGACAAGTATCAAGAGTTTAGATAGAAATGTATTCAAATCTGTATTGTTTCTGTCCTAGGTGCAGAGAGTGAAGGGTTAAGATAGTGAGGGGTGCCTAGAATAGTTCACATTTAAGTGCTAACTAAATGGCAGGGTTATCCCTTTACAAACATTATCTCAGTCCTCACAATAGCAGCAACTGGTGGGGGGTGTCTGTTATTATTTCCATTTTACAGATGGGGTTAAGTCACTTGCTCAAGGTTACATAATTGATAGACATGTCAGAATTTAGTCCCAGGCGGTCTGACTACGATGATGGTATATTATCCCCTATACTATGCTGCTTTGTACACTATTCTACTCTGTTGCCAAACGCAGGCTCCAGTGGGCAAAATTACATCAATGCTAAGAGCCATTTTTGAAGAGATTGTCCGTGGAGTGTCTCCTTGAGCTCTGAAGAGCCAGCTCTCCCCTACCCCTGGCCTAACTCACTCTTCAGGGATGGGTAAAGAGAGGTGGCAGACAGCTGGAGATGTTGCCTTATCATGTGTCAGATCTGGTACTGCAGAACTTTATCTTCTGCAGGAGATACCAAACAACTAAGATTCAGTCCCTGTCCTCAAGGAGTTCCGTAGTTAGCTCAAGAAATGCCTATCCTGCTAGTTTTCTAGAAGACTTTTTTTCCTATTCTAAATATAAACTAATATGTTGGATTTTCTTTGTTCTGGTACATCATGGTTTTAGTTGGGACCTAGTGCCAAGGACCTGAGACTGGGAAGCAAGACTGAGAATGATCTTTGACATCTTTGTTCTAAGCTTATTTTTTCCATTGTCTCTTTCATATATAGAGTTTCGTGACTAAGAGACTAGAGTTGGGGTTGTGAAATTGGGGGTGTAGAACTGAGCAAGGGCATCTCCCCCAGGCTATTCATATTTTTGATAGTGGCTATGGGGCAGAACATATTAGGGGGCTCTTCAGGCAGCTATCACATTGAACACTTTCATCTTCCCGACAGTGAGCTAAAGAGACGTCTGAAAGCTGAGAAGAAGGTGGCAGAGAAGGAGGCCAAGCAGAAAGAGCTCAGCGAGAAACAGCTAAGCCAGGCCACTGCTACTGGCACCAACCACACCGCTGACAATGGTGTGGGTGTCGAGGAGGAGATCCTGGACCCAAATGTGAGTCGGCTGGGCACAAGAAAGCTTCTGATGAAGCTTATGTCAAATGCCCTGGGATCAGTGGGCCCTGGGTCACTGCCAGTGGATAAGGGAGGGCCTGCTACTCCATCTGGTTAAAGGCACAGGCCCTGAGTATTTTTTATATCACCCCCCAATAGGTATTTGGGAGAATCCAATACTCCTAAGTGAATTAATCTTCCTTGAAACTAGCTGGGCCTTGTAGAGGCCCCAGAGAAAGTATCTCCCTGAAGATGAACTAGGGTTTACTTTAGCCCAGGGTTGGCAAACTACATGCCATAGGCCAAATTCTCTCTACTCCCCCACTTCGTCCTCCCCTCCCTGGTTTCGTAAATAAAATTGTACTGGGACATAGCTGTGCTCATATGTTTACATATATCTAAGGCTGCTTTCTCACTATAATAGCCGAGTCGAGAACTTGCATCAGAATAAAGTTTGCTGACCCCTGCTGTAGAATATTCCTTATTTACATTCTCTAGGCCCCGTGGGTCTGCCTTGGGGAAGAGGCTGATGTGTGGCCAGGGATAGTAGAATAGTTAGGAAGATGAGTGACTCGTCATGTAGATGTGGTCCACAAAAGTGGCAACAAGGCCACCTGTACTGATTAAACTTATTTTAGGCAGAACTACTATTTTCTTTCTGTTGACTCTTGCATTTTGGAATTCTGGCCATCATTTGCACCTGTGGATCTGGCCACCCTGCATATTTTAACTGCAGGTCTTACTCCATAGTAAATCCTGTGATTTCAAGGGTGCAGAGGGCTTGGTTAAAGAAAACCTCAGTGGGTTGGGCCCACTGAGGCAGGATACGGTGCTCTGCTAGATGGGCCACTGGTCTTCTCAAGGGCTTCTTTTTTTTTTTTTTTTTCCCCCCCAACAGCAATACTACAAGATCCGCAGTCAAGCAGTCCATCAACTGAAGGTCAATGGGGAAGACCCATACCCGCACAAGTTCCATGTAGACATCTCGCTTACTGACTTCATCCAAGAATATAGTCACCTGCAGCCTGGGGACCATCTGACTGACATCACCTTAAAGGTGGCAGGTAGGAAGACTCCCTGGCAGTTTGCTGAGCTCCCACATCACACAGAGGTCTTCAGTAGCATATAAGGAAGGTCTGGGTAGGTTAATCTTGCTCTCAAGTAGCCTATATCTGAAGCTACTTTACTAGGAACACATAACAATTATATCTATCACAAAAAGAGGTAGAGCAGCCTTGAGGCATGGAACCACATTCCAGATGAGGTAATGCTACAGAGAAAGGGGTATTCTCTGAGGGGAACTCCTGTCCTGAAGCTACTGCTAGTTCGAAGTCCTTTATGAGGATTTCCCCTTATCAGTAGGAACCATGGCCTCAGGCTTCTAAGAATTTCAGTCTTTGACCTGAGAATGCTTTGGTACAGAGACGGTATTTCTAGAACAATGCTATTTTGGAATTATAGTATCTTGTGTAGAATCTTCTTTTCCTTAATTAAAAAAATTAAATCACATCTTTTCATTGCCCCCCCCACCAAATAATAGTAAAACTATTAGTTGTAGAAAATTTGGAACAGTCAAAGAAGCAAGGAGAGAAAAGTTTCATTACCCATAATCCTGCCACCCAGACAGAACCCCTGCCAATACCCAAATGCCCCAAAGACTTCTTTTTCTTTAAAGTCCAATAATTTGACTAAAATAATGTATTGATGTTATTCTGGTTCAGTAGTCTCAGGTACACAGTGTGCCCTTTAAATATGTATTTTTAAATCCTTTTTATTTTAGAAAGTTTTCCTAGAATATAATTTTTTGTATTGTTTTTTGCTTTAAATTTCTTTTGGGACTCCTTTTATCGTATATTGGACTTTTGATTCTTTTCAATGATTGCCACTTTCTTTCTCAAATCCTTTTTATCTTCATACTTTGATTTTTAAATTTTATTCTCCTTTTTACTCTCTTTCTCTTAAGGCATTATTTGTTGTACTTAGTAACTCTTATTTCCTTCCAGTTTAGTCTTCATTTCTGAAATGAATTTTTACTTTATTTCTGGTTCTTTCATGTATTGTCACCTTGTTTCTTAGGTTTTCTAATTTTGTTTTCATGTTTTGTGTCTTTTAAAAAAATTTTTTATGGGTACATAATAGTTGTATATCTTTATAGGGTATGTGTGATGTTTTGATACAGGCATACAATGTGAATTAATCAAATCAGGGTGATTGGGGTATCCATTACCTCAGGCATTTATCGTTTCTCTGTGTTAGGAACATTCCAGTTCTACTCTTTTAGTTATTTTAAAGTATACTCTATCAGCGGTCCCCAACCTTTTTGGCACCAGGGGCTGGTTTCATGGAAAACAATTTTTCCACGGACAGGGTGGAAAGGTGTGGAGGGGCTAGGGAGGGGCAGGAGCTCTGGTGGTGATGTGCGGCCCGGTTCCTAACAGGCCGCAGACTGGTACCGGGCTGCAGCCCAGGGGTTGGGGACCACAGCTCTGCCTTATTGTTGATAGTAGTCACTTTGTTGTGCTATCAAATATTGTTCATACTATCTAACTATATTTTCCTCCTCTCCCCATTACCCTTCTCAGCCTCTGGTAACCATCATTTTATTCTGTCTCCATGAGATCAATTGTTTTTAATATTTAGCTCCCACATATGAGAACATGTGGGATTTGTCTTTCTGTGCTTGGCTTGTTTCACATAATGTTCTCCACTTCCATCCATGTTGTTGCAAATGGCAGAATTTTATTCTTTTTTGTGGCTATATAATATTGTGTATATGTACCATGATTTCTTTATCCATTCATCTGTTAATGGACACTTAGGTTGATTCCACATCTTGGCTATTGTGAATAGTGCTGCAGCAAACATGAGAGTGCAGATACCTTTTTGATATACTGAATTCCCCTCCTTTGGATGTATGCACAGTAGTGGGATTGCTGGGTCAAATGGTAGTTCTGTTTTCAGTTTTTTGAGGAATTTCTCCATACTTTTCTCCATAGTGGTTGCACTAATTTACATTCCCACCAACTGTGTATGCGTGTTCCCCTTTCTCCACATCCTCACCAGCATTCATTACTGCCTGTCTTTTGGATAAAAGCCATTTTAACTGGGGTGAGATGATATCTCATTGTAGTTTAGATTTGCATTTCTCTGATGACTAATGATGTTGAGCATTTTTTCGTATACTTGTTGACCATTTATATGTCTTCTTTTGAGAAATGTCTTTTCAGATCCTGTGCCCGTTTTTTAATCAGATTATTTGGTTTTTTCCTATTGAGTTGTTGGAGGTTTTTTTTATATATTCTAGTTATTAATCTCTTGTCAGATGGGTAGTTTGCAAATATTTTCTCCCATTCTGTGGGTTGTCTCTTCACTTTGTTGATTGTTTCCTTTGCTGTGCAGAAGCGTTTTAGCGTGATGTGATCCCATTTGTCCAGTTTTGCTTTGGTTGCCTGTGCTTTGGGGGTGTTACTCAAGAAGTCCTTGCCCAGACCAATGTCCTGAAGCATTTGCCCAATGTTTTCTTCTAGTAGTAGTTTCATATTTCAGGTCTTACATTTAAGCCTTTAATCTACTTTTATTTGATTTTTATATGTGGTGAGAGATAAGGGTCTAGTTTCATTCTTTTGCATGTGGATATCCAGTTTTCTCAGTACCATTTATTGAATGGTCCGTTTCTCACTGTATGTTCTTGGCACCTTTCTCAAAGATAAGTTCATCTATAGATGTGTAGATTTATTTCTGGGTTCTCTATTCTGTTCCCTTGGTCTATTTGTTTTGATGCCAGTACCATGCTGTTTTGGTTACTACAGCTCTGTAGTATAATGTGAAGTCAGGTAATGGGATTCCTCCAGTTTTGTTCTTTTTGCACAGGATGGCTTTGGCTATTCTGGCTCTTTTGTGGTTCCATATAAATAATTTTTTCTGTTTCTATGAAGAATGTCATTGGTATTCTGATGGGGATTGCATTAAATCTGTAGATTGCTTTAGGTAGTATGGACATTTTAACAATGGATTCTTCCAATCCATGAGCATGGAATATCTTTCCTTTTTTTTTTGTCCTCTTTAATTTCTTTATCAATGTTTTATAGTTTTCATTAGAGAGATCTTTCACTTTAGTTAAGTTTATTCCTAGGTATTGTGTTTTATTTGTAGCTATTGTTTTGTGTCATTTTCTTAATGTCTTTTAGTTCATCGTGGAATAGGAAGTTGGAATTTTTTCTGTTTTTCTGAGCGTGTCTCTCTTAAGTGCTTTCATTTTCTCTGGAGGGATGTTATTCTCCTTAGTCTCTTTTTTTTCTTTCTTTTTTTTTTTCCTGGTAACTTTGTATGGTATTTGACCCCAGTACTTTTACGTTGCTTATTTTTACACACAGTTTGCCTGAACATTAAAAGGAAGCTTTTTTAGTTTTTTAAATTTCACTTAACTCCCTCTTTTGTTGTTCTTGTGAAGTATTCAGAAATACAGCAACTGCTTTCCAAGATTTCCTGGCTCCCTAACCCTTCCTCACTTTTTGGGGGCCTTCTCCTTCCTTTGTCACTGTTCTCCTTGCCTTGTTCAATTTTGTATGGCCTTGTCCTAGAAGGGAATCTGGCTGTTAAGTTTCGAGTTTCTGGGGACTACACTGCTCCATCCCCTTTCGACCTTAATGCAGTCCTCAGCTGTATGGAAGTGGGCACATCCCCTCCCAGTTTTAGCTGTTATCCTCCAGTTATCCTGGAGGAAAATGCTCACATTTTCCAGTGAATACCTTTGGCTAAATGGGGGTTCTCCAATTCTCAGGTCTATCAGCTGCCCCATTCATCCCTACTGCTTTTTCCCCATATGGGAGTCCTATGGCTCTTGGTGGTTTGTCACATTGCTTGTATTTAGGGGTTCTTGGGAATATCTTCCCACATAATTTTATTGTAAATTTTGTCTGTGAGTTTTGGCTTCGCCTATCTAGTTGTGCCTTGTATTTTTATGTGAGGATTCAGAAAGATCCAAAAACTCTGCTGCCACCAGCACTGCCATCTTCCAGGAATCCAGTGAACATCTTTAAAGCCAGATCTTCCTGTACATCTTTAACTAGTTTGGATGGGAATCACTGGCATGAAAGAAAGGCAGGGCTTAGACCTAAGCAAAAATCAGATTGTTTTGGTTTATGTTCTGCCCTGACAAAAACTACAGAGGGAGGTTTTTTGGCACTGATATCGTGAAATGGCTTCTGGTTCTGTCAGTCAGTATTTTTGCTCTTCTTTTCTAGGTAGGGTCCATGCCAAAAGAGCTTCTGGGGGAAAGCTCATCTTCTATGACCTTCGAGGAGAAGGGGTCAAGTTGCAAGTCATGGCCAATTCCAGGTATATTGAAATATCCAGTTACAGACTTTTCTAGGCTGGCTTTGAGTGACACAGGGACAGAGGCCGATGTGGTCTTATTTTCCCATTGGTATTTGAAGTTAGAGTAAGAGGGAGTGGGACATGGTTGGGTAAGGCTGAGAAGATGATTAAAAGGCCATCTGGTCACCTGGAAAGTAATGACTGCTCTCAAGTTATATGAGAGTAAAATAAAAGATAGTACTTTTTTCAATAGTTGCCCCTGAATCTGAGGTTCTTCTTGGACTCACACTAACTAGGTACTGACAGTTGAGTGAGGATTCCAGAGTAAAGCAACGTTCAGTATTAATTTGAACTAGTGTATACTGAATTACATTTCCTTTTCACTCAGAAATTATAAATCAGAAGAAGAATTTACTCATATCAATAACAAACTTCGTCGGGGAGACATAATTGGAGTTCAGGGGAATCCTGGGAAAACCAAGAAGGGTGAGCTGAGCATCATTCCCTACGAGATCACGCTGCTGTCTCCTTGCTTGCATATGTTACCTCATCTTCACTTTGGCCTCAAAGATAAGGTAAGCGCTCGTTGCCTCCTAGCTGTGGCACAAAGATGCACTTCATTTGTTTTATCATACCACCAAATCAAACATATCAGTGAGTTCTAACTGCTACTTTTGGTTTAGGAAACAAGGTATCGTCAGAGATACTTGGACTTGATCCTGAATGACTTTGTGAGGCAGAAATTTATCATCCGCTCTAAGATCATCACATATATAAGAAGTTTCTTGGATGAGCTGGGATTCCTAGAGGTAAGGGAGAGTTTCTTACCTGACATGATGAGCTCCTCTGTTGTGCTTGCCTCTTACTATCCCTCCCTTCCTTTTCCCAGGCATAGCCTGTCTCAGTATCCTTCGTGCTTAATGAGAATGTCCCCTTTCTTGCTAGTGTCTTTGTTCTACCTTGTTTATTTAGTGCCCTGATTAGGAAGACAGGACCTGACTTCCAAGATAATGGATAAGATGTAGGGCCATTCACATGCTAACAATGCCACATTCAATATGTTATCAAATCATTTTGCCTTTTTATAGCATTAAAAAATATTTTTTCACATATGAGAAAGGCAAATGCAAATGCTGTAAAACAAATTCAAGCAATGAGGTCATAAACAGAAGAAAAACTGAAAGTACCCTTTCACTCCTCCCAACTAACTTCCCTCCCCAAACTTGACTTTGATATGTGTCCTTCCTCGTTTATTGTGCATATATACATACGTGCACATGCATGTTGCAGACAGAGTGCACATATGTAAATGGAAGGGTTTTTTGCTTTAAATATAAATTAGGTCACTGTATGTATTATGATGGATTTGTTTTCCCACTTAACATATTCTGGAGCCTTTTGTATGAAATAGATACATAGATAGAGATGTAGATACATATTCCTTCTTAATGCTGCATAATTTATTTGTTTCCCTTATTTATAGTTTAGATTGTTTCTGATTTCCTTCTATAATAAATGTTACAGTGAACATCTTTATGCACACATACAAATTTTTCTGTAGGATCAATTTCTAGATGTAGAATAACTAAGTCAAAAGATATAAGCATTTAAATTTTTAATAAATACTGAAAATTGGACTCACAAAAGGCTCTATCCATTTAGATTCCCATTTACAGCTTGTGAAAGTTTATGGTACTATGTTAATGGTATTTGGTATTAATAGAAGTTGAGACACTGTTCTAGAAAGATCAAGCTATCCTTTTTGTCGAGCACTTGCACATTACTATTGAACTGATTATCATTTACTTAGGGATGTAACAGGTTTAGGCTATATTAGATGCAAAGCATGAGCTGTCCCCAAGGCCTCTTGTCTGAGGACTAAATGTTTATCTCTGTCTTTTTTAGATTGAAACTCCCATGATGAACATCATCCCAGGGGGAGCTGTGGCCAAGCCTTTCATCACGTATCACAACGAGCTGGACATGAACTTGTATATGAGAATTGCTCCAGAACTCTACCATAAGGTAGTCAATAATAAAACACCCTGTTCCCTTAAAGAAGCAGAATGCTGGAAAACCATTGCCTAGACAGGTACAGTCAGAAATAAGAGGAACAGTGAGAGTAAACAGCCAGGGAGAGTATTCTAATTTGTTAGGTTTGTGAATTTCTAGAATTCTCTACAAGATCAGTAGAGCATAGGAGGGCAGAGGGCAAAGGGATTGTCTTTGCCGGGTGTACAGGCACTCCAAACCTACTTTGGTTCTCCTAAAATGTTTCCGGTTTTAGTCTTCCTTGGATTAGATCTGATTTTAGTCTTTTGTAGAAAAGAGCCTAATCTCTCTCTGAAAGTTGGAAATAAATATCTTCAAATCACTATAAAAATGTATTTTCAAATCACCAAATACTGAAGACTATCATTCAAGAGTCTTAGTTGTAGACAACAGAACCTGTTGTAACTAGTTTAAACAAAAGAAAAAAAAGTTCAGCTATATAAGGAAGCTCACAATCTCCAGGAGGATCAGAGAATCAGGCTTGGAGACCACACAACTAGGAATGATTCTGAATCATCACTGGGCTGTTCTCATGGAGAATCCAGTAAACTATCTAAAGAGAGCAGGATAGTGGGCATTTTTAGTGGACACCTAAGAGCATGCCTAAGCTTTGAAAACCAAGTTATGGCTTTTATAGACAGAAACTTTCCAGAGTTGTTAAGACAAGATTAGCTGCCATGACCAAGGCCATGTGTTTTTGTTAGATGCTAGTGGTTGGTGGCCTTGATCGGGTTTATGAAATTGGACGCCAGTTCCGGAATGAAGGAATTGATTTGACTCACAATCCTGAGTTCACCACCTGTGAGTTCTACATGGCCTATGCAGACTATCACGATCTCATGGAAATCACCGAGAAGTTGGTTTCAGGTGACTCCTGCTCTCTTTCACACTTGTCTTGGGGGCTGGTATGCTGCTTTCAGAGGAGGGCTTCCTGGGCTTCATCCTCTTTAAATGGCAAGTTTCTCTTCCAGGGATGGTGAAGCATATTACAGGTGGTTACAAGGTCACCTACCACCCAGATGGGCCGGAGGGCCAAGCCTACGATATTGACTTCACCCCACCCTTCCGGAGAATCAGCATGGTAGAAGAACTTGAGAAAGCTCTGGGGGTGAAGCTGCCAGAAACTAACCTCTTTGAAACTGAAGGTAAAGTGACACATCTCTGCATCGTATGGCCCTCCTTCCTGTTTAGCTCTGAATTTGATTGCGTCAGAGCTAGAATTTTCCACACTATTCTCTTTATATACATTTTTACTGTGCTAGTGTGACATTTTATGTCCTAACTTGTACATTTATATCACAGAAACTCGCAAAATTCTTGATGACATCTGTGTGGCAAAAGCTGTTGAATGCCCTCCACCTCGAACCACAGCCAGGCTCCTTGATAAGGTGAGAAGCCATGCTCTTCTCTATGTCCTCATCTTATGCTGGCCAGGCCCTACTCCCTGGGAAAGTGAACCCCACTGGGGAGAATCCATTTCTACAGCTTCATAGGGAAACCCTGAAGAGAGGACTAAGAGAATTAACAGACTTTGAGCTCTGTGCCAAATAGTTGGTGTTATCTGTTTATCCTTTCCAGACTTTGAAAAGCTATAGATAAACCCACCTCAGTGGGCACTGTCATCTTCCATCTAGACTGGGATGATCAAAATACTATTCAGAAGTGATTTCTAACTCTGCTTTACTTTCTCATTAAGCTTGTTGGGGAGTTCCTGGAAGTGACTTGCATCAATCCTACGTTCATCTGTGATCACCCGCAGATAATGAGCCCTCTGGCTAAATGGTAAGATGAAGCATGCTGTTTCAGTTACCTATTGCTGCATAATGACCCCAAAACTTAGTGATGTTAAAGAACAATATATTTTCAAGATTTTTTGGGCTGAGTGGGTGGTCTTTGTGCTGGGTGGTGTTGGCTAGAATAACTCAAGTGCCTTTTTTCAACTGGGGATTCTGCCAGGGCACTTTGGTTCTCCTCCACATGGAATCTTGTCCTCCAGAGCCTCTTCCTGTGGCCTCTCTGGCAGCATAGCCTGGGCTTCCTTTCAGCATGGCAGTTGGATTCTAAGGGGGATTATGCCGAAAGAACAAACCTCAATGTGCAAACACGGAACAAGACTCTGCTGATATCCCATTGGTCAGACCAAGTCACATTGCCAGCCCAGAGTCCATGTGGGAGGGACTACGGAAGGGCTTGAATGCAGGAGGTGGTTCAATGTAACAGTCTGCCACACTGGCTTGTTAGGAAGATAATTAAATCTTCCTGGTCTCTCACCATCCTCACTATTGTACCAACTGATTTGGTGCAAATTCTTGTATCAAATGTTTGATTTAGGGGCCTGTATATTCAGCCTCCTTTTTGGTCTCCTGTCCCCAGGCACCGCTCTAAAGAGGGTCTGACTGAGCGCTTTGAGCTATTTGTCATGAAGAAAGAAATATGTAATGCCTACACTGAGCTGAATGATCCCATGAGGCAGCGGCAGCTTTTTGAAGAACAGGCTAAGGTAAGGAAGGAGAGCGTGAGCAAAAGCACCTGTTTCATCAGTGCCCACTCACCAGAAAATAGCAGCCTTAACTCTGGTCCGTGTCAATTTATGTATTCTTGGTGACTTCAGAAATGAAGGATAAAGCCATAGGCTTTGCTGGAGGAAGTCACATTTCACTATGGAGACTTTGACTGGTTTTGACTCTGTAATACATAAGAGGAACTTAGTTATGATTATATGGGGAGCATGACATGTGTCTTGAAATACATTTGCCTAACAACATTATTTTTCTTAGATTGTACATTTATTGAGGTGACTTGGGGATGAGAGGCAGATAAAGATGAACGAAGAAGACAAAGCCCTACAGGTGGCCTGCAGCTATCACTGCCACTCATGAGTGGTTTCAGGAAATGGGACAAAGATCTTGGGAATCCTCACAGAGGCTCTGAGAATTAGACTCACTAGAGTCCCAGAGCCCCAAGCAGCGGGAGTGTTTTATTTCAGAGAAATTTATATGTGTTCTGAGATAAATTCCATCAGTCCTGACCTCCCGGTCTTCGAAAGAAATAGCTCCATGAGTGTCAGGAGCATATTTAATGTGTTCACTCAGATGCTGAGAAGTCATGGAAGAATGTCACCTTTTGGTTTCCTTTCCTCTTCTAGGCCAAGGCTGCTGGTGATGATGAGGCCATGTTCATAGATGAAAACTTCTGTACTGCCCTGGAATACGGGCTGCCCCCCACAGCTGGCTGGGGCATGGGCATCGACCGTGTCACCATGTTTCTCACAGATTCCAATAACATCAAGGTACATAGCGTCCCCAGCATACAGTGCCCTGCAGAAGCCCCATTGAGTCAGAGGCAGGGCATGGTGGGCCTGGAGATTAAAACAGAGGAAGGGCTTTGGGCTGGAAGGAGGAACATGCCATTCTACAGGAATAGGATTAGAGCATCTGACCTTACAGGATTTTGTTTTTTTTCTGACCTGAGGCAGGAGGAATACTAAATGTTTGCTTTTCTTGACGATCCAGGGAAGCACTAAGCTCTCCATGTGCATTATCTCATTTAACTTAGTCAGCCCTGTGAGGTGTGGAAACTGTTGTTATCCCGTATTTGTAGATGAGGAAATCCAATTTTGTAGAACCTGTGTTTTTCAACCTTTTGACATGGTGCTCTAGGCAGTGCTGTACACTTATTCTTTTCCATCCTCTAACTGAGAGGGACTAAGTTGAAATAAAAGAACATGTCTGTCTGTTTACCTAGGGTATACAGATCTCTGGATTTTGGTAGTAATAATAATAGAGGCAAAAGGGATGTGCAGATAGCTGGGAAAAAATGTTCAGAGTTCTTCTTAGCTTCACCATGTGTTTTTATCTCCTGTAGGAAGTACTTTTGTTTCCTGCCATGAAGCCGGAAGATAAGAAGGAGAATACAGCAACCACTGATACACCAAAAAGCACAACGGTTGGCACTTCTGTCTAGAAAATAATTATAGCAAGTCATATGAACAGGCATCTTTGCATTTCTGCAAAAAAGATGAAGGTTTGCAAGGGAATTTTGTGTTGCTATCCATTTGGCTACCACAGTTCAGCCACAGAAGAGAAAAGAGGAATTAAGAATTTCTTTTTACTCCTTGTTACCAAATAAACCATTCGTCTTTTCTCTGTACCTTTGGAATGTCAACTTTTCCCCCAGATTGCTGGCCTAATGAATGTTTAGGATTCTACCATCTTAATTCATTCAACAAATTTATATTAATGTCTGCTCTGTGCCAGACATAGTTCTAAGGGATTGGGGACACAGCAATTAACAAAAACCAAGTCCTTGCTTTCTTAGAACTTATATTCTTTCTTTGGGGTAAGGATGAGAAGTAGACAAACAAGAAACAAGTAAATACACGTTCTTTCCGTGATGGTACATAAGAAGAAGAAAAATGGGGCAGGGTAAAGGGACAGGTGCTATTTTAGAGGTAGAGGAGTCAGTGCTATTTTAAATACCATCAGGAAGACCTCTGCTAGGTGGCATTTAAGTAGAGATCTGGAGATAGTAATCTGGGGAGATCTGCAGGAAAGGACAATCCAGACTAGAGGACTGAGCTTTTAAGGAGTGGCAGGGGGTCCAGTCTGACCAAAGTGGAGGGAGTGGGGGTCAGTGAGAGGCTGGATCACGCAGGCCCCTGAGAGCCACGTGGAGGAGTATGTATGTCTTGAGGGAGATGGGAAGCTGAGGGAGGGTTTTGAGCAGAGGAGTGTTTTTCAAGGATTATTGTGGTTCACCTGTGGAGGGCAAGAGTGAAGCAGAGAGACCAGTTGGGCTGTTGCTGTGGGCTGTGGAGAGATGATGGCTGGGACTTGAGTGCTAGCAGTGGAAATGGTTACAAGTGGCTGGACTTTGCCTGTGTTCCTGAGGGCAACAGAACTTGTTGATGGAATGTGGGTTGTGAGAAAAAGAAGCCAAAGATAATTTCAAGGATTTGGGCCTGAACAACTAGAAAAGAATTGCCATTTACTGAGATGGGAAAAACAGAAAGTGCAGGTTTGAGACGGAAGGTTGGAAGTTTGGTTTTGGACATATTAAATTTGACATACCTGTTCTACAGCCAGGTGGAAATAGTAAAATGTTGAATAGTGAGTCTGAAGTTTGCTCATTATTTTCAGTTCAATTCAGCAGGGCTGAGAATGTGACAAGAGTGTGGCTGAGGGCCTACTGTTAAAGTGGGGCCCCTACTCCCAGACAGAGGGAGACAGCTGGGAAGACCTTTTTTCAGATGAGTCATATGATAAAGGACTTGTCTTTTGCACCTCAGCAAAACCTCTGCAAGCATCCCAGTTTGGGAGCTGCCAGTGTACTTTCACAGAGCAGGTTTCTGCTTCCGTAGCTGGTAAAACAATCTAAGTGTGCAGAAACCTAACTGCAAACTTCAGGGAGTACCGAGCATACCCATCCTTGCTGGTGTTTCAGCAGTAGACCAGGTGGTATTTCAGAAGAAACACTTCCATGTGGCACATTCTCAGCAAGGTGGTATTAATTAAAATGGAGGCAATCATGTCACCAAAGGAGAGGGTGAAGGGTCAAGACCAGATAAGGGACTGGACTTCAGGCAACTCTGTCAATGCAGACCATTGGAAAAGCCTACAAGGATCGATGAGTCAGGAATGACTAGTGTTTAGTAGAAGGCTGGAGGCAGAAGCCAGCTGTCTGACCTTGAGGAGGCTGGGGATAGAGAGGAACTGCAGCAACAGTAGGCAACTTGTATGTGGGGGTTGGCAGGAAATATGACCGTATGTAAGCTAGAAGGGACAGAAGGATCATAAAGTCCTCATTACCTCCTCAAATGGTTGAAGGCTCACAATTTGCTAACTGCTGTACTGGGGTGAGCAGAAATAGGCACGGTCCCAAGCCTTATCAAGCTTCTAGACTTGTAAATAAAATAGATATTTAATAAATCATCCCCCCAAAATTGTATAAAATGGCGGCTCTACTAAATGCTTTGAAGGAGGGGTCCATGGGATATGGAGAAACTACCAATATAATGCACTGACTTAGGGAGCATTTCCCTGAGGTCATTAGATCTATAAACAGGCGGAGGGCTTTCCATGGTATAGCAAGAAGTGCAAAGGCCCTGTGGTAGGAAGGGGAATGGAGACCAGTGACACTAGATAGACAACAGAAACCCAAAGAAATATGGCATAAGGTGAGGCAGGAAGGGGCTGGTGTAGTGTGAGCCCCTACTATGGGGTTTTGTCTGTATTTTAAGAGTGGGGGAAGCCACTGAAGTATTTAAGCAATGGGATGACATGACGTTTGTGGTTGAAAAGATTAGTCTGGCAGCTCTGTGGAAAACAAATTGGAGTTAGGCAAGAAAAAGTGAAAGTTCAAAGATTAGCAATCCAAGAGAGAAACAACAGTGGCTTGGACTAGGATATTGCCATGGAAGTCAAGTGGATGGATTCAAGAAACAGGAAGTAAGATCAATTGGACTTGGTAAGGGATGGTATTGTGGGGATTAAGGGAAGGGAAATAACACAAGGAGGGTGACTCACTTTCTAGTTTATGCAACTAGATGGGTGGTAATACCAATCCCTGAGATAAAGACCCCTTGAAGATGGTCCCCACCCCACTCCCACCAGGATGTGTGTTTCTTTAAAGACAGAAGTGGGAGTCAGTTGCAGATTAAAGATGTTGGGGAGGAATGTGAGCAGGGTCCTTAGCCTTGGAGGAGGGCTGTGGCCCTTTTCCTTGGAACTAGAGGGAAGAAGGGGGTTGAGTAAATTACACTGCTGTCTTCTCTAACTTTTGAGGGGTAACAAGAAGAAAAGTTAATTCTCTCATCTTTAGCAATTTGAGGCATACAATTGAAAAGTAAAGGCTGCTGAACTATCCAGACAGCTGTACTACCTATTTCTGGCAATCTGAAGGCTTTAGACCTGAGCGGTCCACTACCGTAGTCATTAGCCACATGTGGCTGTTGAGCACTTGAAATGTGGCTGGTCCGAATAGAGATGTATTGTAAATGTTAAAATATACACCAGATTTCTTAAACTTAGTATGAAAAACAGAAGGCAAAATATCTCAATTTAAAAAAAAAGAAATATTGACTACATGTTGAAACGATATTATTTTGGATATAAGGGGCATATAAAATACTAAGATTAATTTTACCTATTTATTTTGACTTTTTTTTTTTTTTTTTTAAGAATAGAGACGGGGTCTCGCTCTTGCTCAGGCTGGTCTTGAACTCTTGAGCTTAAGCGATCCTCCCGCCTCGGCCTCCCAGAGTGCTAGGATTACAGGCAGGAGCCACCGCGCCCGGCCTTATTTTGACTTTTTAAATGTAGCAACTAGACAAGTTTAAATTACATATGTGGTTCGAGTTATATTTAGATTGAATAGCGCTGTTCTACACAGAAATTCAGACTAGAATTCCAAAATACATCGTTCTATTTGAAGCCACGTCTAACCCGACAGGCTGCTCCCACCTACCGGCTTCTCGCGTCGCTACGCAAGTGGCCTGAGGCCGCGGGACTCCAAGCGCGGGTATCGCGCCCGAAGGACTACGAGGGCCAGCGTGCATTGCGCGCCCTGGGGGCGGGACCTGGGAGGAGCAGTCACTTTGTGACGTCACGTCCGCCTCGCCATCCGCGTTCTGCTAGGTCTGCGGGAGGCGCGCGTCGTGGAGGCGGGAGTGCAGCGTCCGCTAGGTGTTGGCGTAGCGCGGCCAGGACCCCTGGGTCAGGCGCCTCGGGTCTGACTTTGCGGAGTCGGTTTTGTGTGGGAAGAGGTTGTGAGGACCGTGTCTTCCCGGACGCGTGTTACGTGGGAAAGTGCCGCTCCACGCCTGGAAATGTCAACAGCCGCGGCCTGAACGGCTCTGGCGGCGGGCGAGCACGGGGTGGGCGGCCTCGCGGCGACGGGCCGCATAACCCAGTGCGTCAGGCGCTCACGTTGTCCCTGCTCCGCGGCCTCTGTGCCTTGCCTAGCGCCCCCCGCCCTGTAACTGGCGGAATCGGGACCCCACCCCAGACCGAGAAGGGGCACTGCTTCCGGAGGTATTTATGAAGGGGGCTAAATAAAGTGGGCTTCCGCGCCTCCGAGCATCGCTAAAGCATTTTCTCCCTCGACAGCTGACTTAACTTTTCCTTGTAAAGATAGTGGGTTCTTCAGCTTGTTGCAACTGTTATAAGATGTGGTCTTGTGGGCACAGAGTTGCCTGTTTAACTGTTATTTCATGTGAAGAAGTTCTTCAAGAAGTTTTTCAAGTTCTAGGAGGGGGTGAAGGCTTGAATTATAATGGACCCAGTATATCAAAACAGTTATTAATTTCAACAACTGTGCGTGCTCAACTACCTGAAAGGAGACGATGTCGTTCTGGGCTGCTTCATCTTAGGGAGTCATCGTTTCTTTTGGCAAGTTTTACCTTCCTTAGCAATTACAGTTTGTGATACGCACCTCTGGTTTAATTTCAGGTTGATGGCAGGGTATCTGCCTTCATAAAATATGCCTTGTGATGCCTCTGTAGAAATGAGAGGTGAGTCTTTTGAACAAAGATTCTGGGATCTCCCATGCTTTACTTTGTTCGGAGTGATACAAGATTTCTGCTGGTTCTCTGACTTTAAAGTCACAGTTCCAGTCAGTTCCTGCCAGATTTTTGTTTTAAATCACTATAGTCTGATTTACCATTACCATTTACTACCTTAGCAGGCCTACACAATGCAATGTAAGGGGCCTCATTGTAGAAGTATCTTTCAGAAGCTGCATTGGGGCTCAAGAAAGCTTTTTTTGTTGTTTTTGGTTTTGTTTTACAATGCTTAGCTATGTCCATCGCCATGTGATCTCATCTACTAAGGAGCTTTTCATATAATGAGGTCGGGAGGTATCTAGTGAATATTGATAGAGCCAAGAATGGAAGAGTTTCCAGCAGAGTATTCTAGGCCTCTTTCAGGTCTGGTTTGCTTAATGGTTTTTTATTCATGGCTTTATGTGCTTATTACAATCCTCTCTCCTCCCCGTGCTTCACACACCCCCACCTCCAAGTAGTTCAAGGCAAATTAACGAGGAAAATCGTCAAATGTTACTTCTTGTAATATTAATCACAGTTGGCATTAATTATGCTCAACATTGTAGCAACTGCTTTTTATAAATATTATTTATTTAATCCTCACAGTAACCCCAATAGGTTAGATACTATTATTGTCTCTATTTTAACAGATTGGGAAACTGAGACACAGAAAGGTTAAGTCATCTATCCAGTATCACACAGTTAATTTGTGGCAAAGCCGAAATTAGAACCCAGCAAGGGCGAAAGCAAAGCCCACACCCTTAAGCACAGCTCCTGTGAGGAGAACACTTGCCTGGTGAGGAATCTCTCAGTGGGGATTTCCTAGAGGGAGGTAGAGAACCACTCTGCTTTGGGGGAAAGGAGGGAAAAATAAAATGCCTGAAAAAGAGGTTGGAAAAGAAGAACATCCGTCCAGAAAGATAAACCTTGTATGGTGAAGGTCTGCAGCACTTTACATACTATTTCCAAATGAAAATTGGAATAGTGAGGACACTGCCCTCTTGTATGCTTTTGTGTTGAGTAGCAAATTCAGGTTCGTCAGAAATATGTCAGATATCTAACTTTTTTTTAAAACAACTTGAAGAAATAGAGTGTCTTCTGGGGTTGGCAGGATTTGGGGTTCCTTTGATCTTTTATTAAAGATGAAATGGAGGCAGGGAAGTAGTAGGAGAAAATGATCCATAGAGTTCCAGATAGAGAAACCTCAGTCTGAACACAGTGGGGTTACATCTGAAAGACTTTTAAAGCACTGGTACAAGGCTGTAGCTTGTGCACTGGTTCTCCTTTCTGTACTTCTCATGGTTGTGGTTTTTGATCAGGGATGCAACAGCAGCTTAGACCATGTGGACTGCAAATGAGATTGCTCAACTGTGCTATGAGCACTATGGGATCAGGCTGCCTAAGCAGGGGAAGCCCGAGTCAAACCGTGAGTGGACGTTATTGGCAGCTGTGGTAAAGATACAATCTCCAGTTGTCCAGGCCTGTGACAAGCCAGTGCAAGGTGAGACTTTTCCTCCTTGGAACACTCCTTCTCCCTGTCGGAGATGGAAGAATTATACAGTGCTACGCTGTGCAGGGACAGTCATGGCCAGGATGTAAACTAAGATGTTAGGCATGTTTCCTTGCTTTCCACCAGGTAGCGCAGTACTTCTGGTGGTGGGAGACCACCGTGCAGGAACCACAGTCCTCTGTTGAGTCGGCCTGTGGGAATCCTGGAGGAATGTGCAGACAGATTTAACCTGAGCACTGGGGAACATTCAGCTTCTGAAAGCTCACTTAATCATTTGTGTTTTTCCCCTCAGTGACAAAGGAAGTTGTCTCAATGGGAACAGGAACGAAATGCATAGGCCAGTCCAAAATGAGGAAGAGCGGTAAGCATGGGTGGGGGTCTAAGCAAAGATTTAGCTTTGGAAACCAGTGTCCATATTAACCTTTACTCCCCTTGTGGAAAAGGGACCATATCAGTTGATGTGGCTGACCTTACGTTTTCTACTGACTGTCGCTCCACTTAGGAGGACAGTATTTAGAACATGCTTTTTTTTTTGAGCTGGGATTTCACTCTGTGACCTAGGCACAATCATAGTTCACTGCAGCCTCAAACCCCTGAGTTCAAGCAATCTTCCTGCCTCAACCTCCCTAGTTGCTGGGATTGCAGGTGTCAGCCACTATGCATGGCTCATAACATACTTTCTGGGTAAACTAAAAGCTAGCCAGTATTTTCATCCTCTTAACCACAGGTTCCCTGGGCTTAGCTATTCCGTGTTGGGTCTGGAAGGCTTTGGGGCTCTAAAGCAGGGAGAGGATGCAGCTTGAGTGATTTCTAAAGCTCCAGAAAGCAATCTTGAATTAAATAGAGCTTTTGGCACCAACAAGAGTATGGGAATCCCTTAGAGATCTGGGATCTTTACCCTTCTGCTTCCAGTTGGCAGGTTCCTCTTTGAGTTTGCTTCCCCCATCCTCCTAGCCCTGCCTCCTGTACATGAGGAAGCTGTTCCAGGACAACTATGGATGGAATTGTATCACCATGAGCACAAGTATGGTATCAGTGTATAAAAGATCTGAACTCCTGTCTTCCAGATAAAGATTTTTCTGTAAATCAGTGGTAATCAACTGGGGACAATTTTGTACCCCAGGGTACTTTTGGCAATATCTAGGAACAGTTTTAGTTGTCACAACTGGGAAAGGGGTGCTGCCAGCATCTCATGGGTAGAGGCCAGAAATGCTGCTAAACAGCCTACAATCTACAGGAAAGACCCCCACAACAAAGAATTTTCTGGCCTAAAATGTCTACAGTGCTGAGTTGAGAAACCCTACGTAAGTGCATTGTCATTAATGATTGTGATACTTTCTACCAAAGCCCTCTAGGAGCTACATGTCCATCCTGGGTGCTGGGGGGTACTGCTATGTTCTGCTTCTAGGAACCATGGCCTCTCCAGCTTCCATAAGTCTTCATCTGGTGTCCTGTCTTTGCCACAGGAGACATCCTCAATGACAGCCATGCTGAGATCATAGCCAGGAGGAGTTTCCAAAGGTAAAGCCACATTCCCAGAGTCTGATTCGGCAGGTCTGTGGTGGAGGGCCCAGAATTTGCATTTCTAATAAGCTCCCAGGTAATACAGATTATGTTGCTCTGTGAGCTTCACTTTGAGTAGCACTGTAGTCTAAATTAGTGGTTCTCAAACTTGAGCATGCATCAGAATCACCTGGAGGACTCGTTAAAACCCAGATTGCTGGGCCCATGCCCAGAGATTCTGATTCAGCAGATCCAAGGTGGAGCCTGAGAAATTGGATTTCTAACAAATTCCCAGGTGATGCTGCTGCTGCTGCTGCTGCAGGGACCACACTTTGACACTCAACTGGTCTAGATCATTCTCATGATTCTAAATCACTACCAATCCCATTAGTCCACAGTAGCTCTTTCTGAGTAATCACCCAACCAGAATCTTTCTCTTTACCACAGAGATTGGTTGTTCATTCTAATAACCTCTTGGAACCCTTAGGTACCTTCTCCATCAGCTCCAATTGTCAGCCACCCTGAAAGAGGATAGTATCTTTGTCCCAGGGACACAAAGAGGACGGTGGAAACTCAGACCAGATCTCTTTTTTGTGTTTTTCTCCAGCCATACACCCTGTAAGTATATTCAAGCCTTTGGATTAATGTTACATGGACTACTTCCTTATGTTTGTTTTATCTGTATATATGTTTCTCAAAAAAAGCACTTCTGGCTGAAGTGTAGCTACAACTGTTGACAGTGCTGTTTTATGGACAGGCCAGTGTACCTAATCACTTCTCTCCAAGGGGAAGGCAGAGGGTGAAGGTGGGGGGTGCATAGTCTCACTCATGCTATTCGGTTCTCAGAGTGAGGATTAGGAAGCTTAAGGCTGAAAACCCACAAGGTGTGAAACCAACAGTAGTGCTTAGGAGTCCAAAGTCCTACAGTAACTTACCCTGAAATTCATTTCATTCATTCATTCATTGAGCAGATATTTTCTACTACTTGTCAGGCACAATGTGACATACTGCGTATATAACAGTGAATAAGACTAGCACATTGCTTACCCCCATAGAGTCTTTTAGGTAATGTAGGCAGTCATGCTTAGGATAAATTTTGTTGAGTTATAAGGGGATGGTCAGGTGCTGTGGTTGCCTAAAGGAGGAAGACCAGACCTAGCCTAAGGGGTCATTTCTATTGATTGTTTTTCAATTTCTTGAAAATTAAAAGTAATTCCCACCTTTTGTAGACAATTTAGGTGGCAGCAAAATTTCCTTATGCTAAAAACTTTGAAATAAGGATATCAGATTGTCCTCTGATTATTAAACTTTAATACATGCAGTTAGAGAAGAGGTAGATAATCACTATAAAGAAACAGACTAGCTGTCAAGATTTGATTGTAACTCAAATTGAAAATATTGACATAGCTTAAGAAAGAATGAATATAGGAAAAGAGTTGGTTAAGAGTCGAAGACCAGAAAAATGACAGATGAGGTAGGCAGGGCTTATCCATGCTCCATTCTGAGCAGTGGTGCCCTGGTCCAAGAGCCAGAGGATGTTTCATAATCAGTGCTTCCCAACTATGATATGCACATGAATCAGCTAGGGAGCTTGTTAAAATGCAGATTCAAATTCAGTAGGTCTAGAGTGGGGCCTGAGGTTCTGCATTTCTAACCAACTCCCAGGGGATGCCAGAGGTGCTGGTCTGTGGACCACACTTTGAGTAGCCAGGGCCTGGGTGATCCCAGTGGCAGGCATTGTCTTATTGTGGAGACAGATGCATCCAGGGATCACCAATAGCCTGGTGGCCTAATCAGACTCCATAAATCAGTGGTCCACAGATGGGTGCTGATCTGTGAGAAGAATCCATGAAGAAACAAGAAAAATCAAGACTAACGAGTTTTTCAAAACTAATTTATTTGAATGTAAAGGTCATGAGATCTTTTTTTTTTAATGATGGTAATTTGGATTTTTGAAGATCTTACTTGATGGAATAAAAAGTTGACAACCCCCTGTTCATCTTAAAATCTTCTGGAAATTTTGCTGGTAATCTTGTAAAATGTGATGTCTGTCCACCATGGTTTGTCTGCAGAAAGAAAGAACACTACCTAGAGAATGTGACTCTCTGGTTCCCTTGGAATTTACTCCTCATTATTAATTAATAACTTGGTGCCTGGGTTAGCTACTTCATACTCTTCCTTGTGAGTTATTACCATGAGTCGGCCTCTCAAGTTCGAACATTGTCAAGATCATATCTCCGAGCCTGCAGAGTGGGAGGTGGACCCTGGTGAATTCTCCAAAGTCGCTGTCACCTTGTGAGGTCTCTGGAAGTCAGCCAGCCTCTCTGGCAACATTCCCACTTCTATATCTCTTGCCTTTCCCACTCTTAGGTTATGAAGATTACAGATGTACTATTTACACACTTTAGAAAAGCAACACACATTAGGTTAGTGTTTGAAGAAATAGCTCTCTTCTCAAGAGAGAGCTGTGCTTTTTACTGACCTCTGGTTTTCTTTGGTTCCTCATAAGCACAGAGTAGATCAGAAATCACTAAACTAGCACAGGGAAACACTGGTTTAGACTAGGTGTATAATTTACTGCAGAGTCTTTACTGTAGGGCTATGCATCATAAAATCTTCAAGATGGGGACATTTTAAGCAATTTTGCCAAGTTTATTTAACTATGAAACAAACCACCCACTTTTGTTTTCCAAGGCATCTTACGGAATAGCATTCCACAAAATGCACTTGGGAAACCTTGCTCATTCTAAACCAGTGGTTCTCAACTAGGGACAGTTTTACTCCCCAGGGGACATTTGGCAACATCTGGAGACATTTTGATTGTCAGACTAGGGGGTGCTATTGGCATCTAGTGGGTAAAGACCAGGAATGGTGCTAAATGTACTATAATGTATGGGACAGCCCCCACAGCAAAGAATTATCTGATCTAAATTATCATTAGTGCAGTGGTTGAGAAACTCTGGTCTAAACCAGTATTTCCAAAACTTCCTAGTGATAAGAATTACCTGGGATCTTTGTTAAAATATTTAGTTTTCTAGACCCTTCTCTGGAAATTCCAACTGGGTCTGGGATGGAGTCTTTAACAAGAACTCCAGAAGATTCTTATTAGGGAAATTTGGGCCTGTGATCTTAACTCATCTCAGGTCAGCTGGGGGAATAGATTGATCTTTGTTTAAGGCAGTATTTCTCAAACTTGAGCTTGCATCACATCACCTGGAGAGCTTGTTAAAACACAGACTGCTGGGCTCTACCTCCAGAGTTTCTGATTCAGTAGGTCTACTGTGGGTCCCAAGAGTTTGCATTTCTAATGAGTTCTCAAGAGATGCCACTGTGGCTGGTCTAGGAGCCTCACTTTGAGAACCACTTGTTTAAGGGGTTCATTTTCCTGCAGGTGGGGATGCCTCCATCATTCCGATGCTTGAGGTTGAAGATCAGCCTTGTTGTCCTGTCAGCAGAGATTGGGCCAGTAACCCTTCAGTAGAAGCCAGTAGTAACTTGGAAGCTCCTGAAAATAAAAAGAAATGTGAAGACCTTGACAGTCCTGTAACCAAAAAGATGAGGCTTGATCTTGGAGCTCCTGCCAGAGAGGTTGCCAACGGCACAGCTCACCATCAGAGTTTTGGCAATCAGGAAAGTGGCCTAATCCCACCAGGTGTCAGCAGCTCAAACCTCACTGTAGAGGGACTGGCCTCTGTCACCAGAATAGCCCTCGGAGGTGCCAAAGTGGTGGACGTTCATAGAACCGGAGCTAAGTGTGTGCCCGGAGAAGCTGGAGACTTGGGGAAGCCTGGTGCTGCGTATCACCGGGTGGGGCTGCTCCGAGTGAAGCCAGGCCGGGGAGATAGGACTCGCTCCATGTCCTGCAGTGACAAGGTGGCCCGATGGAACGTCCTTGGATGCCAAGGGGCACTGCTGATGCACTTCCTGGAAGAGCCCATCTACCTGACAGCTGTAGTCATTGGGAAGTGCCCATACAGCCAGGAAGCCATGCAGAGAGCACTGATTGAGAGGTGAGAGGGCAGGGAGAGAGGTTCACTTGGAACAGTCATTCCCAGAGGCAGTCTGAGAGTATATCCAAAGAGCCTTAAAAATCTCCATACCTTTTGATCCAGCAGTTCCACTTCTAAGAATTTTTCCTAAGGAAATAAGAAAGTATTCAAACATTTAGCTTTGTGTATAGTAATTTTAGAAAAAAAAGGGGGTGATCCAAGTGCAGTAGTTTTATAACTAACTGATCACAACCAGTTACAGATTCCTCTGTTCCTTCTCCACTCCCACTGCTTCACTTGACCACCCTTTAAAAAATAAATAAATAAATAAAAATAAAATAAATTGAAAAAAGGAAACATTTGAAATGCCCAGCAATAGGAAATTGAAGTGTTTTTTTAAAATACTGTTGAATATTTAATGTGGAAACATGTTCAAGACACTTAAGAGCAGTTTAAAAGATAAAGTGAGCTCATTTTGGTCTTAAAGCATATATACACATAGAAAAAGTTACAGGAGGATGTACACCAAGGTATTAAAAATAATTACCTCTGTGTTCTATTATGGGTGGTTTTTTCTTTGTTATTGCTATATTTTCTAATTTTTCTACAGTGTACATATGTTGCTATTATGAATTTTTTAAGCCCCTAAACATTAGTTTTAAGTTTTACAAAGATAAAAGACAAAAGATGATCACTCAAGTGTGGTCTCCCTGAAGGAGGCAGCCAAACTTGATTAATGAGAGCAGGGCAAAGCCATGGCCGGGGAAGCCTCACGGGCCCATGTCAAATGTGCAGCCCCGAGGTATGACCCAGCAATTCCACTCCTAGGTACATATCCAAGAGAAATGAAAACATACATCCACACAAAAACTTGTACACAAATGTTCCATAGCAGTGTTATTCATCATATCCAAAAAGTGAAACTAATGTCCGTCAGTGGAAAACAAAATGTGGTATGTCTATACAGTGGAATATGATTCAGCCATAGAAAGGACTGGGGTACTGATACATGCTACAGTATGAATGAACCTTGAAAACAATATGATAAGTGAAAGAAGCCACATATTGTATGATTTCATTTATGTGAAATATCCAGAATAGGCAAATCCATAAAGGCAGATAGTAGCTTAGTGGTTCCTGTTGGCTGGAGGAGGGGATGGAGACTGACTGCTAATGGGTGCAAGGTTTCTTTTTGGGGTAATGAAAATGTTCTGAAATTACATTGTGGTAATGGTTGTACAATTCTGTGAATATACTAAAAACCATTGAATTATACACTTTAAATGGGTGAATTTTATGGTATGTAAACTAAATCCCTATAAGGATTTTTTTTTCTTTTTTTTATAAAAGGCAACCCCAGGCACTGTTTCTAGGATGTATTCTCTATTTTGGGACTTGAAGTTGCTATCTGCTGAGTTCCAGACCAGCATTATCATCATGTTGGCATCTAGTTTGTGCAAAAGATATAAGAGAAAGAAATGAAGCTTTTATGTTATAGGATAATTTGGGGTTTTGGTGTATTTGAAGGATTCCTTAGGAAGCAGGTGCCAACGAGTTAATGTTTCTGTTTAAAGTTTTCAAGTTTCTCAAAACCTGTATCAGGAATGGAGTTCAGTGTTATTGATGTCATGGAAGGCTGTTGACTTGACTCTTAGTTATCCCTTCAGAGTGATGGGGAGGGATCTTCCTCCAGCCATCAGATTCTTGCGATCTAGGTTCTATTCTAGTACACTCTCTTGTCCCCTGCCCCAGTAAATAAACAAAAAATCAAATCCACACACTTCCTAAGGCCTTTGAATCCCACTAAGGCACAGGGGTGATGATGTCCACAATCTTAAATTTTTCTCTAGGCATGTGCCTAAACTGAATGCATTTTCCCTCGCGTTTAGGTGTCAGAATGTATCAGCTTTACCCAAAGGTTTTGGAATTCAAGAACTGAAATTACAGCAGTCTGATTTACTATTTGAACACAGCCGCTGTGCAGTGCAGGCAAAAAGGGCTGACAGCTCAGGCCGACTTGTTCCTTGTGGGGCAGGTAAGAGATCCAGGTTACACTTGCCCTGGAGTAACTTCTCTCCTGACTGAGAGTGGCCTGGGAGAGCCTGCATCCTTCCAGCCTAGGAAGGCAGTTTACCACCAAGTGGTCAATAATGTGGGCCTTGAAGACAGGCATACTGGATCAGATTTATGCTCTGTGTGACCCTTGGCAAGTTACTTATCCTCTCCTGGCCTCAGTTTCTTTATCTTCAGATTAGAAGAATATCATTTATCAGGGTTATTATGAAGATTAAGTGAGAAATTCCCCATCATATAATAAATGCTCAATAATTGTTAACTATTATAATGATGATGAATTATGAACCACTTTATACCATTGTACGCTGGAGGCCAAGTATCCAAGTGGCAGCCATTGTCTCTGACATCATATCCAGCCCTCATGGGTCTGTAGAGTCAGAAATATTTTTATTAAAATACTTCTGAGCTGGCATGGTGGTTCATGCCTGTAATCCCAGCTATTCAGGAGGTTGAGGCGGAAGATCACTTGAGCCCAGGAGTTTGAATCCAGCCTGGGCAATATAGGGAGACTCGGCCCCTAAAACAAAAATAAAAATAAAGTAAAATACATCTGGTATTCACAGGAAACTGAAGAATCTTTTCTTTTCATAGCTATCAGCTGGAGTGCAGTTCCTGAGCAGCCATTGGATGTTACTGCCAATGGCTTTCCACAGGGAACAACAAAGAAAGGAATTGGAAGCCTTCAGGCAAGGTACAGCATATTGGGGCAGGAGGAAATGGTGGTTGTGAACCGACACCTTAACCACTATCTAATTGTGGAACATTTTCATCACTCCAAAAAGAAAAACGGTATTCATTAGCAGTCTTTACCCACTCCTCCCTCTCTCTTCAGCTCCTGGAAACCTCTAATTTACTTAATTTACTTTATCCATGGATTTGTCTATTCTGGACAGTTCATATAATTGGAATCATATAGTATGTGACTTTTTGTATCTAGCTTCTTTCACTTAGCATGGTATGTTGGCGGGTACATCTATGATGTAGCATGTGGTAATACTTTCATGGCTTGAATAATGTTCTAGTGTATGGATATACAACATTTTGTTTATCCATTCATTTGTTGTCTTAATCTGTTTTGTGTTGCTATAAAGGAACACCTGAGACTGGGTAATTTGAAAAGAGGTTTATTTGGTTCACGGTTCTATAGGCTGTACAACAACATGGCACTAGCATCTGCTTCTGGTAAGGGCCTTAGGAAGCTTTTACTCTTGGCAGAAGGCGACGGCAGAGCAAGGCATGTCACATGACAAGAGAGGGAGCAAGAGAGAGGAGGAGGTGCCAGGCTCTTTTAAACAACCAGCTCTTGCATGAACTAATAGAGTGAGAACTCACTCATTACCTTGGGGAGAGCATCAAGCCCAAGCCTTTCGTGAGGGATCTGTCCCCAAGATCCAAACACATCCCACCGCCAACGTTGGGGATCAGATTTCAACATGAGGTTTGGAGGGGAAAAGCTTCCAAACTATGTCATTCATGGATGGACAATTGAGTTGTTTCACTTTTTGGCTATTACGAATAGTGCTAATATGAACATTCATGTACAAGTTTTTGGGTAGACATGTTTTCCATTTTCTTGGGTATATCTAGGGGTGGAATTGCTAGGTCATATGGTAACCATATGTTTAACTTTTTGAGGAACTGCTAAACTGTTTCCTTAGCAATTGTGCCATTTTACATTCCACCAGTGATATATGAGAGTTCCAATTACCCTGCGTCCTTTAAACATTTGGTGTTTTTTTTATTGTAGCCATTCTAGTGGGTTGTGAAGTGGCATCTCATTGTGATTTTCATTCACATTTCCCTAATGACTAACGGTGTTGAACATCTTTTTATGTACTTATTAACCATTTATCTGTCTACTTTGGAGAAATACCTATTCAAATCCCTTGCCCATTTTGTTAATTGGCATATTTGTCTTTTTATTGTTGAGTTGCAAGATTCCTTTAGATATTCTGGTTACTAGTCCTTTATCAGATACGATTTGCAGATACTTTTTCCCGTTCTGTGGGTTGTCTTTCCACTTTTTGATAGTGTCCTTTAAAGCAGCTGTCTCCAACTTTTTCGGCACCAGGGACTGGTTTCATGGAAGACAGTTTTTCCGTGGACCAGGTTGGGGGAGATGGTTTCAGGATGATTCAAGTGCATTACATTTATTGTGCACTTTATTTCCATTATTATTACATTGTCACTTGCCACTCACTGATAGGGTTTTGATATGAGTCTGCAAGCAATTGATTTATTATGGTCTCTGTGCAGTCAAACCTCTCTGCTAATGATAATCTGTATTTGCAGCCACTCCCCAGTGCTAGCATCACTACCTCAGCTCCACCTCAGATCATCAGGCATTACATTCTCAGAAGGAGCACGCAACCTAGATCCCTCACATGAGTGGTTTACAGTAGGGTTCGTGCTCCTGTGAGAATCTAATGCCTGTGCTGATCTGACAGGAGGCGGAGCTCAGGTGGTGATGCAAGTGATGGGAAGCTGCTGTAAACACAGATGAAGCTTCACTCTCTAGCCTGCCTCTCACCTCCTGTTATGTGGCCTGGTTCCTAACAGGCCATGGACTGGTACTGGTCTGCAGCCCAGGGGTTGGGGATGGCAGCTTTAAAGCGCAAAAGTTTTAAATTTTGATGAAGTCAAATTTTTGTATTTTTTTTCCTTGGTTGGTTGTGCTTTTCACGTTGTATCTAAGAAACCATTGCCTAATCCAAGGTCACAAAGATTTACTCTATTTTCTTCTAATAGTTTTATAGTTTTAGCTCTTACGTTTAAGACTTTGATCCATTTTGAGTTAATTTTTCTATGCGGTATGAGGAAGGAGTCCAACTTCATTCTTTAGCATGTAGATAGGATATACAGTTACCCTAGCACCATTTATTGGAAAGACTATTGTTTCCCCTGGGGAGATTTTTAGAAGAATACTTTCTTGGGTTTCACCACTATTAGGTCAGGGTTGGAACTCAAGAATGATTTATGAAACTCCACAGTGATTGGACTGGCAAAAAGGGCACCTGGAAACAGGACTTTGTGTCTTTAGACTGGCTTTTGCTGAAGTGCGGGGCTTGTGAGCTGCTGGACATGAGACTCGGGTTTTATCCCAGGAGGTTCATGCATCTGCCTTACGGGTGTGTCTCTTTCTATGTGCTTGGCCGATCTCGTCACCCTGCTTTTCCCTCCCCGTGAGCTAGATGTGGTCTGGAATAGCCAGGAGGGGCTGCAGGGGAGTGGCCTCTCCACCAAAGGCATTTGTTTCCATCTCAGTCTGGATTGAGCTGCCACCAGTGTGACTGTTGTAGCACTGCCACAGTTTATAGGTTTTTTTACTCTAAGTTGCCTTTCCATTTCTTTATCACGCCCTTATAAAACATTGTATTTGTAATGAAAGTTCACAGATGGATTTGGTTCTTTTTTTTTGACATGTATTTGCATGCCTCAAAACAAACAATAACAAAACTCGACTTACATACATATATTTCAGAATTTTTTTAAAAAAGGTTTTCTTTTTCACAGCCGTTAACTGCCAGGGTTCAAATGGCCTAGACAGCAGACCCTGCCTATCTTCTGGTATCCTAGGCTGTTGAATTGAGTAATATTTGCAAAAGTGTTGGGGGTAGAGATTTTTGGACCAGTTTTTCCCCAAGGGCCTTTTGGGTCACCTTTTGCACTTCTCAGGAAACTAACTCTCAGCCACAGATCAGGATATGTGAGCAGAGCAGGTCATGAGGGACAGAGACCATGTGTTTTCTGCTGAGCTGTCTCTTTTGTCAGTTGCAACCTCCAGCTCCTCATACTGGTCCCCCCAGCTGACAGTGGCTTCTGTTTGCTGCATTGCTCAGAACTGAAATGCTTTTCTTTGCTATGAGTCCATATCCTCTTTTGCCTTAAAAGCCCAGCTTTACTACCACTGTCTTCTGGTTTAAAATTATCATCTTTTCTCCAAATTCCTATAGTGCTGTTGTCCAGCTTGTCACAATATGTCAGTGTTATCTGTGTGATTGGGAGTACCTTGTGTTCTAATTCTAGCTCTGTCTCCAATTATATCTGGGTGACTTAGGACAAGTCCAGTCAAAAATTTGCATGTAACTTTTGGCTCCCCCAAAACTTAACTTTCAGTAGTCCACTGTTGACCATAAGCCTTACTGAAAACATAGTTGATTAACATGTATTTTATGTTATATGTGTCATATATGTATTCTTGCAATAAAGTAAGCTGGAGAAAATAAAATGTTATTAAGAAAATCATAAGGAAGAGAAAATATATTTGATATTCATTAAAGGGAAGTGGATCATCATGAAGGCCTTCATCCTCATCATCTTCACATTGAGTAGGCTGAGGAGGAGGCGGAGGCGGAGGAGGAGGGCTTGGTCTTGCTGTCTCAGGGTTGGCTGAAGTGAAAGAAAATCCATGCATAAGTGCAACCAGGCAGTTCAAATCCCGTGTTGTTGAAGGGACAGCTGTGGTGGTTCTTCCTTTCCAATCCTCCATTCCCTTGATTTCTTTTTCTTGCCCACTGTGCTGACTAGAACTGACAATATCACAATCATCTGCAAGTAATTACTTGATTTTTGTTTTTCAGTCCTTATTCCTTATTCTTTTTTTTTTTTGTCCTACTGACCAGGACCTTCTGTGTAATGTTGAATGAAAACAATGATGACAAGTACCTTTGTCTTACTCCTGGTTTTAAGGACATACATTTGCTGTAGGTTCTTTATAGATACCCTTTATGAGTTTAAGTACTATCTTTCCTAGTCCCAGTTTGCTAAAAGGTTTTGAATTACTAAAAGGATATTGAATTCTACCAAATGCTTTTTCTGCATATATTTTTCTCACAATTATATTATTTTTCTTTTTTAATCTGTTCATGAATGTTCCATTAGTTTTTGCTTTGTTTTCATGTTAAAGCAGTTTTATATTCCTGAGTGCCAGTAGCCACGCTAGCACAATTAAGGCTGAAGGAGAGCAGTATGTGAGGGCTCAGGGTTCCTCTTTAAGCAGCGATTCCTGAGGCAGTCTAGGTCCCAGCCAGGTAAGGGAGCCTTTTGGTAGAGCGTACAATTCCCTATTTCACATATACCAGTTATGGCCACTGTGTCCAAGCTGAGGATACAGTTTGCTACAGTGATGCAGGGTATGGTATATAAAGATGAGACTGTATGTTGTTGGCATGCACAGCATTTCCCATTTTCTAGATCTGTCTCATGAATTGTATATAAGAAGGAAAGGAAAGCAGTCCATACAATCAAGGCACCCCTGGCATGGATGAACAGAAACCAAGATGGCCTAAGTAGGCTCATGAAGAATCAACACTCACTTCCTTAAGTATTCCAAACCATGACCTCCATCCAAAAGTTGGTTGTTTAGGAGCAAAGGCTTGGCCTCCAAAGGCCCATAGTGCCCACTGGGGGAGTCTGGAGATTTTGCCTAAGGGGGCTCATCCAAGTGGACTTTATAACTACAATTTACAAAGGGAACAGCATTCAAGTCTCTGAAACAAAGCTTTTCATTTCTTGTAAACAGTGTTACCCATAAGGGCTGGCTCCCTTGAAAGGAGCTAACCAGAAGTGTCTTACAGATATCCTGGGTCAAGATTTAGTAATTGCACTTCAGTGTACCCATTTGAGCTTGTTACTTTAATGATTCCACTGCTGATGACATTTCTTGAGATTCATTTTGGTACCTCAGCCTGATCAGACATCCAGGTCTAGATGTTCTCCTTGCCAAGTACAGGTGAAAATGGGGGCTCTGGCACATCCAACCCTAAATACCATGTGAAGCCTGGTTTCTTTGATGGGTCCTGGTACATAGTAGACAATAAATCATCTTTGCCTTTTTCCCCCAAACAGATCCCGAATCAGCAAAGTGGAACTCTTTAGATCATTCCAGAAGCTGCTGAGCAGTATTGCAGAGGACAAGTGGCCAGACTCCCTGAGGTGATGCTCTTAACCTGTGTTCTTTTGCATTTAAGAAGACTTTTGCTTTGATTCTGGCCTCTGAATAGCAGGAAGCTTTGGCAGGAGTGGTGGTTCAGCAAGCCAGTGGGCATTTACTGACTGCTCTTCTATCCCCCAGCCCTATTTGCAGATACATGTGTGATCTGAGATGCAGAGGATAGGTTGTTGGTTGTACAAAGTTATAAAAGACTTAAGGACAGAATTGGGGCTTGGCCTATTCCAGGCCCTCCTTCAATTCCACCTCCAGATGGAGAGCAGTATGGAAATGTGAGTGCTTGGAGAGCAATAATCCTGTTAGGAATGTTACTCTCTTCTCTTTCTTTTGAACTTGCAGCTCCATGATTTAAATTGTTCTCCAAACAAACAGGAATATAGAGAACTATAAAACCACTACCAGGAACAAGTGGGTGGGTACAATGAAATTCTGACATTAAATAAAATACCTAGAGTTAGGTTAAATTTCACAGGTTATGGGCACAGTCCCCACAAAACTGCCTTCACTTCAGACACCAGCTGCAAGTTCAGGAGATCCCCAAGCTGCCTGTACTTCTGACCAACTGGCTACAAATTTGGGGGTTTCCATTACCCCCTCATGTTCGATAATTCACTAGAACATCTCTCAGAACTCAGGAAAGCACGATAGTTGCAATTAAAGTTTTATCATGAAGGATTCAGATCAGGGTTAGCTAAAAAGAAAGACACATAGGATGAGATTTGGGAGGGTCCCAAAGGCAGAGCTTCCATGTCCTCAGGACACATCAACCTCCTGGCACATCACTATGTATCACCATCCAAAAATCTCACTCAAACATCAGTGTCCAAAGTTTTTATTGGGGTTTCATTACATAGCGGGAATTATTGAATCACTGGCCGAGTGAGTGAGTGAACTCAATCTCCAACCTCCTTCTCTTCCAAGAGGTCAGACTGATACCAGGTAGCTCAAAGCCCCAGCCCTCTAATCACATGGTTGGTCTTTCTGGCATGGCCTACATCATCCTGTAACTATCTCAGGGGGCCATGAGTCAGCATAATAAACTCAGGTGTGGTCAGAGGGGTCTACCATGAATAACAAAGACACTTCTATCACTTAGGAAATTCCAAGGGTTTAGAGGCTCCCTGCCAGGAAATGGTAACAAAAACCAGGCAAATTCTTCATTATACAACAGTGGGGGGGCTACAAAACTTCTATATGAAGAGGCTGGCCACTTGTTAATCACCAAGATGCATACTGAAGTCAGTATTGATGCCCTCCAGTCATCTGTGGTCAGTTTGCTTGTTTCTTATCTGGAAAAATGAATCAAACTGGAACTGGGTGGGTTTATATATATTCTGTATGTCTAATATTAATAAAAACAAATCTGGATTTAGGTAAGGAGAGACTTTATTAAAAAGGATTGTTGCAATAAGAGAAAGGGGACTATTCCATCCACGGTCTGTAGGCCTCCCGCAGGGCAGGCAGAAAGGAATGCTGTTTTATAGGAAGGGATAAACAGGCTTGAAAGAACCAGGAATGAGGGACTTGAATGAGCAGGTGGTATGATGGGGCAGTTGAGCAGGAAATGTCTTTCTTTGCAGTCAGCAGATTTTCAGGAGGTGCTGTTAAGAAAAGGTTGTTGCACATCCTGATGCTGGCTTGGGCTTAGGGGGATCATAGTCCTGGGGTGTGGGGGAAGGAGAGAAGCTTAACTAATGTTTGGTCACATTAGCAGGTATTTTGTGGAGATTGGTCAGAGGGTACAAACAGTTCAGCTAATCATTGTGGGACAAAGAATGGGAATTCGGAGGGTCTGTGTCTGGACTTGTCACGGATGAACAAGGGAGGCATCCATGAGTCTTAGTCATAGAGGGCAGGGTAGCTCTTTGCACTGAGCCATTTCCTAGAACTGAAAAGGGTAAGATGAAGATTTCTTGACTATAGCTGTTTCCCAGGAGCACAGGGCTCAGGTACAGTTTAACATTGTCATGGGTCTCATTCCTTAATGAACAAAAAGCTGTAGGAAATTGATCAAACAACTGAAATCAATGTTTGTGATAAGAATCAGCTTTTCCCTGTGCTGAGGTGAGCTAAGAAACAACTTGGGTCTCCTCAGATCATGGAAAGAACAAAATAATAGAAACAGGATAAAAGTGAATCAATAAGACATGTGTCTCAATTTCTTCAACTATAAGATGGGAATAGTTACATTAACCATGTCACGAGATAGCTGAGAAGGTTAAGAGAAACGTAAAGCACTAGACCTAGGGCCTGGTTTGCAGTAGGGTTTGATAATTGGTAGCTACTTTTTTTAAGAGACAGGCTCTTGCTGTGTTGCCCAGGCTGGACTCAAATTCCTGGGCTCAAGTGAGCTTCCGGAATAGCTGAGACTACACGTGTGTGCCACCTTGTGCAACTCTTGGTAGCTACTGTTTTTATTTGATAAACATTTACTCTATGGCTGAGATGTGTGGGCCTCAGAACTGTTAAAATAAAAAATTATTTAGACACTTGTTAAAGATGGTAAAGAAGACTATTCAAGAGGGATTACTGTAATGGGGTTTTGCAGTTGGGGAAGGAGACTGGGCTCAACTCCAAATATAGGAACAAGTGGAGATTTACAGCCAAGGAGCAGGGTAGGGGTCAGTGGATGGAAAATTACAAAGAAAAACATCAGTCCAGGGTTGATAAGATATCAAGGGGGGTGAGAAATTTGATCAGATATTGAGGGTGATCAGACAGCAAGGGTCTGGGATTTTTTGCTAAACTTGACTCAGCAGGATTCTTGCTAAAACTGGACTAAGCAGGCCAAGGACAGCCCAAGGCTGGGGCCTCATCAAAGAGTGGCCTCAGGAGCCTGACTCAAGATTGGTCAAAGAAGAGTCTTTGTCAGAAGAAAATCTTTTAACTGGGTATGAGTATCACAAATATTACTCAGCTTATCAGCCACTTTTCAGCCATCAGAGATGAAAGGGATTTGTAAAGGGTTATTGGCTGGCAATATTTAGCAGGAGCATATGGATAAGATGGAAAGTTCTCTGTTGGTTAGGAAAAATACAGCCAAGAAGTTCCTAATGGCTACATCCTCTGGTGGAAATTACAGACCCTTAGAAGACTTTAAAGCCAAAAAAGTAGATAGTTATTCTTGTTTTGTCTGATTCCATGAGGACCATACAAAACTAGCATTCTGTTCATTCTTACCTGTTTTGATCCATGTTGCTTTCTAATGAATTCCCTACAAAGGAAACAGAGTTGCTCCAGGAAAGTGCCGAAGTCAAAATGAAAATGTAGAGACACATTTCTAAATTTAACGTTTTATTTGGAATACAAGAATTCAGTTTGGGGCACACACACAGACGGGGTGGTCTTCGCTATGTCAAAGAACAAAGAGAAGGTTAGAGGCGTTATGAAAACAGAGAAATGTTATGTGTTCTTCAAGTAAGCTCACTGGCATTATTAAAGTTTTGGCGAGCTGGCAAATTCTGATTGCTAAGTGACAGCGGTGGGTATAACTGGAGTTGCAGCAGGTTGTCTCAGTAGCTATTAGGTAAAACTGATTTCAGGTTATAGCAGGCAGTTTCAGCAGCCAGGCTTGCAGAGAATTACATTCTTGGAGCAATGTTACGTGCCCCAAGTGTTTTTTACCCCAGCTTCTCAACTCTGTTTTAGTTGGGTATAACAAGAATGACCCAATTTGTATGATCAACTTTCACAAAAGCGTACTAAAATCCTTCTATTCCTAAGTCTCTCGTTGTAAATTTGTCCAGTTGATTGCTCAGGTGTCTGGCTGGCCCCAGGGGTGAGCTGTTCAGTGAGAACCTGTGTATTTGGTGGTGTGTGCATTAGGGTGCAGAAGTTGAATACCTACCAGGAGTACAAGGAGGCTGCATCTGCTTACCAGGAAGCCTGGAGCACACTCCGGAAGCAGGCGTTTGCATCCTGGATCAGAAACCCACCGGATTATCACCAATTTAAATGAGATGGAAAAGTTTTCAAATTGTTTGCTGGTAACAGGACCCTTCATATTGAACTGCCTTCTTCCTTCATGCTGGACAAGTCTTAGACTAAATTGGGAGGTGTAAAAGCCTTCTCTTAGAGCACCACATCTCTTTTGTGTAATATAGATGGGATCTGGAACATAGAGCAATTTATACTTGATTGAAGTAGCTCTCTGCTAAAGTGGTATCTTACTAATGACCTCAGTATCTGACTTCATTTGTGTTTTATTGCTTCTCTAAAATATGAAATTAGAGCTTGGAACAGGATGCTTAAAAGTACTCTGCAGTAGCTCTGTTTTATGTGTTCCTACATTGATTCAGCAAATATTTATTGAGCTGAAATGATGTTTAATCTCTGCAAACTTTACAGCTTTGCCTGGCATAGTATTTTGTATTCTTCCTTTGGGAAGCCATCCTTTTTCTGTTTTTCAGTGATCCTGCTCTATCTATCAGACTTGGTTGAAGCTAATCTTACCCTGACTCCAGGAATGAGCCTGTGTGCCAGCCCTGGACAATCCTGGAATTGTTCTCAGAGCTATTGGAAAGAGTCTCTCTTTCGATCCAGAGCTGTAAGGGCCACATAATCTTGGAACTGCCAAAGGCCATCTTTTCCCACCATATAAAGACAGCCACCTGAGAATGAAGGCAACAAAGAAGGAAACAGTCAACAGAATCAAAGATCCAATGATACTGTTGGGATGCCTGAAGCCAGTGCCTACCCTAGACTTCAATTATGTGAGACAAATTCCTATTATTGGTTTGATTAAGCCTGTTTGAGTCAGTTTTCTGACTTTCAACTGAGAGAGTTCTGTCCAAAAAGCTGAAAGGCCCTTACAGACCTAGCAAACAATCGTGTTTTAACTCCAAGTCCAGCCTGGACAACATAGCAAGACCCCATCTCTAAAAAATAAGTAAGTAAATATATCTAATATTTAACTCTCAACTTCTTCATGCCTTGAACGATTGACTAAAAATGTAAGCTCCCATGTTGGGGTTACTCAAGGTTCTTGTCAGTGCTTCAGCATTTTATAACTTTAAATATTTTTTAATAAGAGCTTTATTGAAATACAATTCACATAACATATTAAATAATTCATCCACTTAAAGTATACAATTTATTATTTCTATAGAGTTGTGCAGCCTTCAATTTTAGAATATTTTCAGCCCAGGGAACTTTGTGCTATTCATTTCCTAGGGCTGTTTAACAAAGTATCATAAGCTGGGTGGGTTAAAACAACAGAAATTTGTTCCCTCTTAGTTCTAGAGGGTAGACGTCCAAAATCAAGTTGTTGATGGAGCTTATGCTTCCTGTAAAAGCTCTAGGGAAGAATCCTTCCCTGCCTCCTCCTTAGCTTCTGGTGGCTCCTGGCAGTCCTGGCTTGTAGCTCACTCCAGTTTCCACCTCTGTCTTCACATGGCCTTCTTCCCTGTGTGTCTCTTTGTGTCTTCAAATAGCATTCTTGTAAGGACCCCAGTTTTTGGATTTAGGCCCATCCTGATCCATTCTGATCTCATCTTAACTAACTACATCTGCAAAGACCCTGTTTCCAAATAAGGTCACATTCTAAGGTTCCAGGTGGACATGAAATTTTGGGGGACACCATTCAACCCAGTTCAGTACCCATTAGCAGTCAGATCCCATTTGTCCTCAACACCCCTAGCCCTAGAGCAACCAGTATTCTATTTTGTATCTCTGGATTTGCCTGTTCTGAACATATTATGTACATGGATTCACACAATATGTGGACTTTTGTGACTGGTTCTTTCACTTTGCATAAAAATGTTTTCAAGGTTATCATGTTCTATCATGAATTAGTACTTTATTCGTTTTTTATGGAATAAAAATAATACTCAGTTGTATGGATATACACGTTTTGTTTATCCGGTCATCAGTTAAATGGACATTTGGGTTGTTTTCCCTTTTTGGTTCTTGTGACTGGTGTTGCAAATGAACATTCATGTACAATTTATTTAGTTATTTATTTATTTATTTTTTTGATTCAGGGTCTTGCTTTGTCTCCCAGGTTGGAGTACAGTGGCATGATCATAGCTCACTGCAGCTTCAAATTCCTGGGCTCAAGCGATCCTTATGCCTCAGCCTCCCAGGTGGCTGGGACTACAGGCGCACACCACCACACCTGGCTAATTTTAAAATTTTGTGTAGAGACAGGGTCTCCCTATGTTGCCCAAGCTAGTCTTTTAAACTCCTGGCCTCAAGTGATCCTTCCACCTTGGCCTCCCAAAGTGTTGAGATTACAAGCATGAGCCACTGCACCCTGCCACCATGTACAAGTTTTCGTGTGACTGTATGTACTTAAATCTTTTTTTAATTACAGAAGTAATACATGTGTGTCATAATAAGTTATCCTTGAATTTTTTTTCCATAAAAAATCCTTTTATATAGCAGGAAAGAAAGAAAGACAAAAACACTACTACCTGAAATCCAGGCTGTCCAATGTTATGCTTTAATCAGAGTTTCTCTTGCCTAACCCCAAATCTCACATTATGACAGCAGTTAGGATAACTGGACTGGCAGGAGCTTTTATCCATAGAGGATTGTGCATCTCTCTCTTTTGTGAGATTTTATTTTAAAGGATAAAGATTTATATGAGAATGTAAGGGGGTAATGTCTTTTTATTCCAAAATTTTATGGTAAGTTTGTCATATTTGCACCCAAAAAAAAACCCTACATGTAGAAAACACCCTCAAATTCAGACTTCAGAATAGAGGCTGGAAAGACACTGAAGGCTAAAGACTATGAGCAGCCTCCCCTTGGGCCTCTACCTGTTTCTCAAGAGCTGAAAGTGGTGCTTAAACATCCAACTTCCTACATTGTAATCTCTTACAACCCAAATTTAGAATCTCATCTATGAGATCTCATCTATCTATGCCTTAAAATCAAATCTTTGCAACATTGGCAGGTTCTCAAATTTCATATTAATACATTTAATTAGATCATGTGTTTTTACTAATGTTTCTGAACCTATATCTGACTGATAACTGCTTCTAATTTTTAAATACTTTTTGTAACTCACTATAGAAATTTTAAATAGTGCCCATGAACCATCACGCAAACTTAACAGACATCAGCTTTATGCTGTTGTTTGATCTATTCCCCCTTCCCTTCCAATTTTTTTTCTTGTATCATTGTAAAGCAAATTCTAACCATCGTATTTCACACAACAAACTTAACAATAATTCCTTAATATCTACTGTGCAGTCTGTGTTTGGTTTTCCCATGTTGTCTCAAAAATGTCTTTTGACTATTGATTTGTTCACATTAGAATCCAAACAAGGTCCACACAATACATTTGATTGATATGTCTTGTCTCTTTAAATCTATAACAGTTTGCCCTCCTTTTTATGTGTTGAAAAATAGGTTATTTGTCCTGTAGAATTCCCCACATTTTGGATTTGGCTGCTTATTTTTTCCCAGTGTTGTTTAACAGATTCATCATTCCCCCATATTTCCTATAAATTTGCAGTTACATGTAGAGGCATGATTAGACTCGGGCAGTTGATTTGGCATGAATATTCTTAGATGATTCTGCATCCTTATGTTGCATCGTATAAAGAGGAACATAACATCTGGTGGTCCCACCTTTAGTGACTGAGCAGTGGGTTTTGTGGCACCAGCCTGGTCTATCCCATTATAAAATACTCTACCACCTTTTCATCTGATGGTTTTAGCAGCTGTGTCGGGGGTCCCCAAAACCACCCTCAGGTTTGATGATTCACTAGTTGGATTTACAGAACTCAGAAAAGCTGTTATATTCATCATTCCTGTTTATTTTAGTGAAAGGATATAGATTAGAGTCTGCAAAAGAGGCAGGGCAGGGGGTGGGGTGGTTGCTGACCCTGGAGAGATTGTCTATCCCAGGGCTGGCCAATTCCTGGAGATAGTAGATGACTGACCTATCAGTGTACCTTTCATATGCAAACTAGCCAATCCAGAGCTCATGCCGCAACCACCTCCTTTATCAGACTCTCACACTCTGGGCCCCATACACCTGCCCTAATCAGCCCAGGGCCAGGTACCAGAAAACTGGAAACAGTTTTGTTAGTAGAGTCCCGAGGCCCCAGAGCCTGCTGAAACTACTCAAACTTGGCAATACTAAACCTGCTTACTGTGCCTTGGCCCTTCCCTCCATGGAAATCACAGTAAGGGCTCTTGGCCTTTTTATACCCTCTCTCCCTCTGCTGCCTCGATGACCCTGGTGCTTCTCTGTGTGGCTCCCTGTGGTATGCTGTGCCCCTCCTCTTGGGATCCGTGAGAATGGCAAGCTCTCCCATTAATGGCAGTCACCTCCTGATCTGTTGTCCTCACCATTCCTTAATAATAATAAAACCTTTTTTTTTTTTTTTGAGACAGAGAGCTCACTGCAACCTCAAACTCCTGGGCTCAAGCAATCCTTCTGCCTCAGCCTCCCGAGTAGCTGGCACTACAGGCGTGCACCATCATGCCTGGCTAATTTTTCTATTTTTAGTAGAGACAGGGTCTTGCTCTTGCACAATCTGGTCTCAAACTCCTGAGCTCAAGCAATCCTCCCTCCCACCTTGGCCTCCCAGAGTGCTAGGATTACAGGCGTGAGCCACCTCGCTCTGCCAAAACCTATTTTTTTAAAACATTCTCCCAGTGATGTCCCACAGGCAGTGCTTAATTCTCCCAGCAACGATGTATAACAGTACATGCCAAGTGTTGATCCTGTGATACACAGGACAACTGCACTGCCCCTCCCCCAAAGAATTATCTGGCTTAAAATGTCACTAGTGCTGAGGTTGAGAAACCCGGCTCTAGTGATTGTGTTTTAAAGTCATTTGAAATAGTTGCTCTCTAATTATTACTCCAAATACATACACAGTTAATTTTGTTTCATTTTGCTTTCAATTTTTAGGGATGCTTTTTAAAAAATTATGTAAAATGTTTATATGATTCCAACATTGGAACTAGTTTTTTTTTAAAAAGGTACATTCAGAGGATTTCCATCCTTGTTTCCTCCCCAGTTTCTTTCCTTCCCTCTAGCAGTAATCATTTTTGTTAGTTGTTGGCATATCATTTCATTCATTCCTTCTGAAGTGCTCTATGAATAGCCTACATACAACAATTTGTATTTTTGCTACTGTATCTTTGGGATAGATTCTTAGAAGTGGGATAGTTGGGTCAAAGGTTAAATGAACATACAATTTTCCTCTATTTAAGTACATTGGCCAGGTGGGGAGGCTCACACCTGTAATCCCAGCACTTTGGGAGGCTGGAGGCAGGAGGATTGCTTTAGGCCAGAACTTCAGGACCAGCCTGGGCAACATAGACTCTGTCTCTACAAAAAAATTTTTTAAAAATACATCTTCCAAGTTCTATTTTTAAATACAGTGAATGCAAAGAAAGCAAAGTTCAGAACAGCATTACAACAATGCCATTTCTATAAAAAAAGGATGAAAGATATATATCTATGTTTTGTTTGTATATGCTAGAATATCTCTGAGTAGATACATAAGAAACCAATCATCAAACAGGGCCTGTGGGGAGGGAAAGGGAATGGCTGGGGGCCCAGGAGTGGGAGGGAGACTTTTTACTAAATATCCTTTATATTTTGTTATTTTTTAAATGTTGAACCATGTTAATGTAGTGCCTATTTTAAAAGTAAAATTTTTAAATGAAATAAAAATTAATGGAAAATGGTTTCTAAACTGTAGAAATACCAGAAAACACTCAGAGTTGATGTTGTACAGGGAGGAGGGAATTTCACAACATGCTTTAGGCAGCTCTGTCCGTAATTCCACAGAATTCCCTCTTTACTAACAAAATTTATTCTGGAATTTGGCTCTTTTGGGGAAGTTTACATTTTAGCATTGCTGTTTATTCTCTGTTCATAAGTGGGTTCTAATATTATGACTGCATAATTTGTATTTTTATAATTTTTAAAACTTGGTTTAAATAATTTTGTGTGTATATATCATGTCATTTCTGCCTCAAAAGCATAGGGATAAATGCCTCGTGTATGGAGTTCATCAGCGCCAAGCATGAGCTCACTGTCTGGGAAACAGAGCCACTGTGGAGAAAATGACCCAGCCTGGCTGCCAGGGCCTCCAGTTGGAAGAAATGCAGGCCTGTCTGATTTGGTAGCGTCTGTGGCTGGTGGAAAGATGTCTTCACCTGGACCTTAGCAACATTTTTCTTTTTGGCTTTAAGACAACGTTCTGAGCAAGCCTTAGTCAAAGTTTTCCAGCTTCTAAAACCCAGACTCCTTCCTGGTTAGTTAAATGGCTTAGGACAGTGTTATCTTTTCAACTGCCACTGCCCTCCCATGGTGGCGTCTGGGAAAGCCAGATGAGCTGTTAGAATGAGTCCCCTGCAGCAGAAAGGTTATTGAAACTAGGAAATGGCTTCCAACTAGAAAGATAATATATATATGCTTACTTTAAAGGGCTCAAGCAGTTCTTTCCTTAGGTAGCTATCCTGAAGGAATGGTTGGATACCAAAAGAGCCAAGAAGGCAGATATTTTGGAGAAAGCATCTTTATTTTCCAAAAAAAAAGAGTTCTTTTTATACCCCCATATTGAGGACTCATTGGCCTTCACATCCTATGAACATGGATCCTTTTACACTTAAATGTGTCTATACCGCGGCTAAGACTGACTTCCTGTAAGGCTGTCAGATGGATCCAAAGCAAATCTTTTTTTTTTTTTTTTTTTAATAGAGCACTTACAGCACAAAGCAAATCTTAAGTGTAGTACCTGTGGTCCAAAAGTGGGAGGGAAATTCTGCAAAGAGACACTTCAGGGCTGCAGGCAAAGTCATGTGAATTCAATTTTTATTTCTTAAAACTGGGGCCCCCCAAAATGAATCAAAGGGGATAGCAATCAGAGCAATGATTGTTGCCTTGGTGGGGGGTGGGGGATGCAGGGGTTGAGTGGAAAGAAGCAGTCTCTGATGGTGGAAACATTCTGTGGTCTGACTGAAGTGTTGATTACATGGGTGTAAACATTTGTCAAAATTTATTAAGGTCTACACTTAAGATCTGTGCACTTTATTGTATGTATACCTCAATTTAAAAATGTTAAGAAACCTGTAGTCCTTATTAATTACTTGGTATGGTAGAATAAACTTGGGTCTGGATATTCAAGTGGTTGTGTTGTAGTACCAACTCTGCCACTAATTTCCCATGTGGATGGGGGGAAGGTATTTAATCCCTGACTTACAGCCTTTCATCTGTTCTACAAAATGAGGTCCCAATAATTAGGATGCTCAATTTTTTCAGCTGTAAGGTAGGATTTCTCATAAAAATTCTTAATTGGGTGGATACTGCAAAGAGAAATAGGATACTGTGCCCATTGATGCTGTGAGTACATATGGTCACAGTAATGTTGGTGACAAGGGAGGGATAGAAATAATTTTTGTCTTAATCTAGTAACTTGGGCTTTGAATTTGGGTGTGGATTTTTTTGCCCCTCATCCATGTGAGCCAGCAGGGCTAGGGATCAGCTTTTAGAACTAAGCCTGTTGGGCACTGCTTTTCCATGTCCAGATGTCTCTGTGGGAGGCGAGGCAGAGGTGGAAGGTCACTCCAAGTGGGGACCCAGACTGCCAAATGTTGGTCTCTGAACTTGGGCTCAGCTCCCGCAGGGGAAGAGCTCACAATGGAAACAGTGATGGCCATTTGTTCAGGCAGCCAAGAGAATAAAAAGCACATTGAAACCCAGCAGTGTCTCCATGGGAGAGGTACAGTGGGCTCCTGGTGGTGAAACCAACCTGACAACAGGGTGGGATCACAGAGCCCATTCCCAGCATCTTTCTTCAGTTAGACAACAAGACCTTTACCTGCAACCTCTCAGGAAATCTCTGGGAAATGGCACTGTGGACAACCCCAGTTTTACCCAACAGTAGAGGCACACTCAATCTAGTTTGCCCCTGTTTGCTTTGAATTAAATTTTGTTAATTGATCTGTCTCTGTTACAATTTGGTGAAAAGAAGAGAACATAAAAAATAAAAAATGTCTCAGGTCAGGATGGTTTAAAAAAATAAAGTACAAACATGAAAAATAGATCTTATTAATTTACAGAAAGAAAAGAGTTCTTTTTGAAGTAAGTTTCAGGATTCTGCACCTTTGCCAAATATATATGTATACATCCCCCCCCAAGGTTTTATCAACTTCCTTTTTTATTGCTGCCTCTTGTGAACTATTTTGACCTTCAGTGAATGCCTTTTCAGCTGGTATTCTCTTGCTGTACTTTTGTTCCTCAACTTATCCAGTGCCACTGTGAATGGCCTTCTATCCTACCTTGTCAGTAACTGCTGGGCTGAGAAACCAGCTGGCAGTGGAGAAGGCAGCATTGGGGCAATGGAGTTGCAGTGCAGTCTAAACCAGCTCCAATGACAGTGCTCACTCACCTGTGCTAAAGCAGGCAGATGGTACTGCCCAGCTCTGTGCCTCGTTCATGCAAGATGAGAGCTGCTGTGGTCTGAATGTTTGTGTCTCCCCAAAATTTGTATGTTGAAATCGTAACTCCTAATATGGTATTAGGAGATGGCGTCTTTGGGAAGTGATTAGGTCTTTGGGAGGTGACTAGATCTTAAGGGCAGAGCCCTCATGAAGTAGATTAGTATCCTTATAAAAGAGACCCCAGAAAGATTCCTTACCTTTTCCACCATGTGGGGCAGAGTGAGAAGATGGTTGTCAGTGAACCAGGAATCAGGCTCTCAACAGACACCAAACTGGCACCGGATCTTGGACTTCCAAGCCCCCAGAACCATGAGAAATAAATTTCTATTGTTTATTAGCTACCCAGTCTATGGTATTTTTTTTATAGCAGCCCAAATAAAGACAAGGGCCCACATGGGTTAGTATTTTGCTTGCATATACTTTGGAGGAATTCTTTTCTAAATTAAATGATGGCACATAAACTATGGTGCAATGGTCACAAACCCAAATATTTTCAGGAGTAGACAACTTAAGGCAGGTGGAATAAACTGAAAAGTATATTCCATGTCCACAGAGAAGCCATTTTCTCTGTTCCAGGTGATTGTTGCTGGATCTTAAGAATTTTTTCAGGAGAAGGAAAAAATTGGATTTTTACATACATGTCTGTGGACCACATTTTCAAATGCAAGCCTTTAATTCTTACCGTGTGGTCTAGCAGAACAAAGGTGAGTTTTGGCATATAGACCCGAGTTTGAATGGTTCGCCAGGATGTTCTGGTTGTGTGATCCTGGGTAGGTAACTGCATTCTCAACATGTCAGTGCCCTTGCCTTTGAAATGAGGGCACCCACACCCACGGGGCAATGGTTGTGGGGATGAAATGAGATAATGTACAACATAGATATGAGGAGGCCTGTCTACCACACATGCGGTGACTAGCACAGAGAACACTGCAGCCTAGGTCTGCCACTTCAGCTCATAAGTAACTCTCTGCAATTTCCTCGTCTCGGTTCCCAGAGCTTTTGCTAATAAACATAAGAGACTGTCCTCAAGAGAAGCCTGTTGGGCAAATGTTTGTGGAGCTTCTTGCCTCACACCAGGCGTTTGCACGTTTGTTTGCCTGCACCACTCCATTCCACATCTGGAAGCAACAGCCTGTCTCCAGGGGCTGAGGCGAAGGAGCAGAGCTTTTCATCATAGAGGTATATATAGATCCTCCTACCTAACTTTTCTGGCTTTGCTTCCTCAGTGTCAGCCACTGGGATATTTTTTCTTACTAAGAAATAGAGATGAAAAGGGGAATTAGTTGTGCTTTTTAAAGCTTTCTACCATTTAGTCTAAAGAGTGAGTCTTTTGAGAATAAAAACATTTATATTGCCTCCTTCCAAACTCTTAAAAGAGATCATCAGGCCACCTTTGTGATTGGTAAACCCTGGTGTACAAACCTGCCCTATCCCCTCCGTGTGGCCGTAGTGTGTTTCAGCCACTGGTGCAAAATTAAGATGCATTAGCACTTGTTACATAGGCTCTCAGTTCCAGGTAAGACCAGTCATATACCTCCTGAACACCATACATGTGCCAGGCATCGTGCTCTGCACTTGAGGTACAAAGACAGGACTAGTCCTCTTATTCCTCCTTAACTGAGAGGGGAAGATGGGCAAGTGACTTCATGGTGGAACAGCATAGCATCAGGGCGGCTATGTTAGTTGTCTTATATCCAACCTGGAGAAGGGCACGGGGTTCTTAGGAGCAGAATGGCAAAGAGGAAGAATTAGGAGTTAGCAAGCAAAAAGAATGGGGGTGCATATGGGTAGAGTTTTGAGGGAAGGGATTTGCAGTAGAGAAACATCATATGCAAAGGCTAGAGCCCAGCATGGCTGGGCTGGCAGAGCATGGGAGAGGCTGGGGACACAGCTGAAGAGGCTCATGAGTCATAGCAGGGAGGACTTCATATGCCTTGCGAAGGAGAAAGGTCATATCCTGAGGACTCGGCACTTCAAGGATTTGGGGAAAGGGGTGACAGGATGGAAGTTACATTTTAGGAAGATCACTGTCCTCTGTAGCAAGGAGGACAGATTGCTGGGTCAGGGATGCTGGCAAGGAGACCACAGCTGGGGATCACTGTAGTAATTTGAAAAGAAATGATGAGGCCCAGACAATAGGGGTTTGAGGAGCCATAGGGAGGGGACTGACTTGAGAAATAGGCAGAGGGTATGGCTGAATGCAGGTGGTGGATGGGGGTGAGTGAGTGGTCAGGGATTACAACCAGCTTATGTGGGTGACAGGACGGAGTGTGGTGCCAGGTCTTGGGCAAGTGGACCAGGATGGGGGGCCGGTCTTAGAGGGGACCAGAAGATGTAGGCAGGGGATATGCTGTTTCAGAGTTTGAGATTTTTGTGGTATTGCAGGATAAGGGCCTATGGTGGCCAATTAAAGGCACTGATTTGGTGCTCAGGGGAGAGAGATGGGCTGGAAATAAAGATTTTTAGCGTCATCTATTAACAGGAGATCATTGAAGGACATGGCTTAGGATGAAATCATCTGCAGGGAATGTGCAGCATGAGAAGAGGAGACCCTCTCTGGTGAGGAGGGAACCCTGGGGAAATGGAGAGTTCAGGAGCAGGTAGGAAAGCATAGGAATGAGTGTAACAGGCCAGAGGAAAATCAGGAGAAAGACAATTTCTTCTTGGAAGGAGTAATCTAAAGTGTAGACTATGTTAAAAAAAAAAAAGAGAGAGGCAAAGAAGGCAAGTGCTCAAAAAAAAAAAAAGTATCCATTGGGGGACAAGGTTATTTTGGTAACCCAGCAAATGCAGGGGCAGGGAAGTGAAGGGGATGGAAGCCGGCCTCTCCTGAGCTGAGGAGGGAAGAGGAAGTGAGCAATGGAGGCAGCCATGTGCTCTCTTTTGAGAATGACCCAGCGTTACAATATTAGGTGTTTTCATCATTGAATGTGGTATATTGGTATCTCTCTCCTTTTATTTAGGTCTTTTTATATTCTTCAAAAATGTTTTGTCATTTTTCTCCACAAAGGTCTTGCATATCTATATCAAATTTACTCCTAAGTGCTTATAGATTTGCTCCTATTGAGAATGAAATCTTTTTTCCTATTCCCTCTTATAACTAGTATATAAAAACATCAATATCTATAATTGACTGGTATCCAGCAACTGTGTTTAACTTTATTCTAATTTTTATTGGATTTTTTTTATGTAGACAATCATTGTATATAAATACAGTTTAGTTTTTCTTTTAAATTCTTATACCTCTCATTTACTTTTCCTCTCATATTGCATTGGTTTTACTTCCAGAATAATGTGGAGTAGTAGTGATAGCAGTCTTTTTAACAGCTTTATTGAGGATAATTCCATTAAGTTCCTCCTTCAGACTTCTTTTTTGTTCCTGTTTTTAATGGGAATGCCTCTAAAATTTTACCATTTAAGTAATTGACCATTTATATTTGTTGACTGGTTCATTTCCCTACTGATGTGCCATGCCACCTCTGACATGTTTTGTACACAGATCTATTTCTGGGTTTTGAGTTCTGTTCCATTCATGTTATTTGTCTATCCCAATATCAATACCACACTGCCTTATTTATCATGGCCTTTATAATAAATAATAGTATGCATATCTTCTGTAGTATTTTTTTTAAATGAATCCCCTTTATCAAATTAAGGAAGTACCCTTCTGTTCTTAATTTGCCAAGAGGTTTTTAAAAAAATTATGAATGAACCATTTCAGGTGCTTTTCTTTTCTTTTTTTCAGTAGACAGGGTTTCCCTATGTTGCCCAGGCTGGTCTCAAACTCCCGGCCTCAAGCAATCCTCCTGCCTCAGCCTCCCAAAGGGCTGGGATTACAGGTGTGAACCACCACACACAGCCAAGGTGCTTTTTCTAAATCTATGAGGTTTTCTCCTTTAATTGTCAGTGTGGTACATTTTATTAATAGATATAATGATGAACTATATAACCCATTTTTAGGCTAAGCCCTACCTAGTCATGATTTTTTTAAAACACTGATGAATTTTATTTACTAATATTTATTTATGATTTTTCTGTGTTGATAAATGAGATCAATCTATAATTTTTCCTCTTATATTGTCTTTATAAAGTTTTAACACTGAGATTTTATAAGTCTAAAATGAATTTGTGATCATTCCCTTTTTTGAATATTTGAAACAGTTTAAGGGGTTCCTTACATAGTTTGATGAAATTCATCTGTAAATTCTTACAAATCTAGTGTCTTAGAAGACTAGCGTTGGGAGGGGATGCTATATGCTTTTTTTCCCCATAACTTTTAAAACCTTCACTCAGATGCTACATTTGATTTTTTTTTTTTTTTTTTTGAGACAGTGTCTCACTCTGTTGCCCTGGCTAGAGTGCAGTGGTGTGATCATAGCTCACCTGCAACCTCGAACTCCTGGGCTAAAGCGATCCTCCTGCCTGAGCCTCCCGAGTAGCTGGGACTACAGGCACTCACCACCACGCCCGGCTCATTTTTTTCTATTTTTAGTAGATATGGGGTCTCGCTCTTGCTCAGGCTGGTCTCAAACTCCTGAGCTCAAGCAGTCTGCCCACTTTGACCTCCCAGAGTGCTAGGATTACAGGCGTGAGCCACCGCACCAGCTCCATGCTACATTTCAAAGGCAAGATGGATAAATCCACTTGTACTGACTGATATTCCAGATAAGGCTGTTTTCTTCAGTGGTTTGTTTTGCAGCTGATAGCTACTCCTCCTCTGTCCCAATACTTCCTACTATTGCACTTACAACATTGCTTTGTAATTATTTCTTTGTGTGTTGGTTTACCACCAGACTGTAAGCTCCTAGAGGATGGGGTTAATGCTTTACTTATATCTGTGCCCCAGTGTCCAGCATAGTATAATCCTATTCTGTAGGGTTCCTACATTCTACAGGATTCTGTATAATCCTATTCTATTTATATGGTTACAGTGAGGTTCATCTTTTCTTCCCATTAGTCCCTGCCCCAAGCGGGGCTGTTTGGTAGTCCAAACAAGGCCATAGTCCTCCCAGGAACATTGTAAATAGAAAAAAAAAAAAAAAATCATGAAATGATTTGACTTTTCCAACCATGTCTTTCTTCTTAAATCTCAGGTTTGACATCTCAGTTCTGCCACTTAGTAGCTGTATAGCTCTGAAAACTATACTACCTACCTTATGGGGGCTTTTTGAAGATTGTGATAATACATATAATCTGTCTGGTATCCAGAGGGTGGCTCAGTAAATGCTAACTATAAATAACTTAAAAGAAAAAAACCCACAATTGGCTTTGGTGACGCTTGCCTTTTGGTTTTCTTCTTTCTAGCTATTTCTTTTCAGTTGGATCTGTGGGTTTGTGGTTGTGCAACAGAAATAGATCAAAATGCCTTTAGAAAGCCACCCCTCCTCTATTTCTTTAAAATAGAAAAAAGGAGAAATTCACCATTCCTTCCCACCAGTCCCTGTCCCTAGTGGGGCTGTTTGGTAGTCCAAGCAAGACTAGAGTCCTCCCAGGGAATTTTCTTAGTCCTCCCAGAAGAGATAGATAGTCTTTCTTCCACTGGAGCAACTCCAAAGATGGAGCCATCTTTGCCATCACATAGAGGGAATCTGCCTGAGAATGAAGTCAACACAGAGGAAAACAAAACCAAGAGATGGAAAGAGTTTTGATGTTATTATTTAATCCCTGGTTCTAGCTATACCTCAACCCAGTAAATTATCTCTATGATAATTGAAATAATAAATTGCCTTTTTATTGCTTAAGCCAGTTTGAAATGGGTGTATGTGACTGCAAACAAGATTCCTTAGTAACACAACTTGTTCCTTCCCTTTACTTTGCTCATTCTGAGGTCAGTTTCTACCTACTTTCAGTGTGAAACTATTAGTAAAGAGGAACATAGATTTTATTGGGTCAAGTTTGGGAAAGACCCAACAAGATGCTTATGACAAGAATGTTTCCTCTGATCCCACTGGGAAGCTGTCATCAGTAGAGAACTTTGATGGACTGCTTATATAATTTGGTAAAGAAAAAGCTAAAGATCTCTGTTTCTTCCCCAATAGAAAGTTTGCACTTGTGTCCTGGCAAGCCTACACATCTATACTAATTTGTGAATGAGATTCATGGGCCTGGAAAAATCTCATCTTGGTTTTTAGGAAGAAGGGATTAGAAAATAGCATCTTAAAGAATACAGGTACATAGAAAAGGATATACGTATAGAACTGATATGGAAAGACTGCTAGGATATAATGTTAAATGAAAAAAGCAATGTATATAAAAGTATATGTCTTCTTTGTATAAGAAAAAGAAGAAAATAAGATATGTGTTCAAATCTAATTATTCCTTCTAAAAATCAATACTGAAAAGAAACAAGAAGCCAGTAAAAGTAGTTTGCTATAAAGGGCAGACGTGGTCAGAAAACAGTGGTGGGAGCAAAACTTCTCAATGTATGCCTTTTTATACTGTCCTGATACCTGAACCATGTGAATATGTTAACCATTCAAAAAAATGTCCCTGCTTACAATACTGCCCACTGCTTCCTGTCCCAGGCTGTGCTGCCATGACCTCCACAAGCGCTCTTTCCAGCTTGGCAGATATAGGAGCTACTCCTCTGACCCATCCAAATCAAGGTGAATAAAGGACTTGGTCACACTGCAGTGCCTTTACAAGAGGAAGTTTTATTATTATTTACCTTAATAGTTTCAGAAAGAGGAACAGATTAGCTCGGTCCAACATGATTGGCAGTTGGCAAAATCTAGTGAAGCAAGTGTTCTGATTGCTAAGGATTTAATTTGGATGCTTTTAATACTTAGCCATCTAACACTTCAAACATAATCCAGAATAAATGCATCATCTCCTTCCCTTTCACTTTAATACCGCACCTACCTCACTTCGATAGGGAAATATCTTCATTAAATGATTTCCAGAAGAACAAGTTCCCTGGAGAATATAGCCATGAAGATAGTGCACAAAAGGAAAAACTCAAAATAAAACTCTGTATGATGATGTACTAGTCTAAGGAAACAAAACCTTCCAATATATTAAGAAATAAATCCAGTTACAAATGCACTAATAATAGGTCTTTGTGGAGAGGTTCTGGTATAATAACTGAAAATGGCCAGCTATTTACAAGATACACAAGCAGGAACAGTGCACCTAGCCCAGCAATGGCCCTCAGAAGCCAAAAGTGTTCTCTCCGCTGTAGGCCACATACAAGAATCCATCTTCATCTTTTTCCTTTTCGTAAAGCTGTCCCATAGTTAGGCTTGAAAGAGAAAAACAAAAAACATCATTGAAAATTGGAAGTCCAAGTGTCAGGAGAAAAAAGATGGCCCGAGGATAAGGAACTTGACCCTTAGTGGTAGGTAGTAAAAAATAACGCAAGTATCAGTACCTGCTGTGCACCTATAATCCTGTTTTACAGAAGGAAAATGAAAAGTTTAAGATAAATTATGTCTCCCAGAAGGCAACACCATTTGACAGCCTCACAAGTAAACCCCCTAAAGAAGCCAGCTCCTTGAGTGGGCTGTGGCTGTTCAGTACATGAATACCTTTTAAATGCCAAGGGCAAGGAAAATAAAATAAGCAAAATGACTAACCTAAGAGGCCCATCTCTGAGTGGGTGAAGGATCCTGGTAAGTAAGAGTACACTAGGCTCTTTTCTCCTCCATGCTGGTTTTTTTGAAGATTTATAGTTTGTACTTAACATGATAGGTACAAATGGGTTCATTCTTGTGGAAGCTCCTGGACCAAACCCTTGTGCCCCCAGAGATCTGTATCAGCATCATCAAAGAGAAGTTATTTTCCTCATATGTAATGCAAAAAGCTCTCATCATATCTGAGATCCAAAGAAGTCTGCCCAACCTCCCAGAGAACCCTCCAGAAATAGATATTTCTCAAACTAAACGTGTGGGTAGGAAAGCTGGCTTTCCATAAGCTGTAAAACAGACTGCAGTGGAGGAGACCTAATCAAGTCCTCTGTCATGAAACTGAGTTGTATCAACTCCAGAGTAAGACTAGTAACACCTGGAACCCCAATGCAAGCTGTGACCTGTGGCTGTACTATTTGAGACAAGCAGGAAGTACTGACATGTGCTAATAAGCCCATGAGTGGTGGGGTCAACCAGAACCAGCAGTAAGGTGCTCAGGCTGAGACATCTAAGGTCACTAGCCTGGACAGGTCACAACAGCTGCTTAAATATGGGACTCAGTAAACCAAGGGCCAGTGGAGGAGATAAGGAGTCCAGAGCCCTACCCTGCTGCTTTGCTCCTGGTGGGCTGAGTGGGAACTCCATGTAAACAGCGACGCAGGCCACATTTATAGAGGGGGAGTTTTCTTCCTTTCCTATGCTTCCTGCCCCATTTGCAAGCTTAGCTCGGATGGCTGTGTGGGTAGGTAGAATTATTAAGTAATAGTCTGGGGGTGGATGAGTATGAATATGAGATGGCCTGTCATCAGCATCTTGTACAATAAAAACAGTGCTCCCTGTGAGGATCTCTTAACCTGGAATTTGTAAAATAAGGACTGCCTGGAACAGCACTGTTTGTCAGAAACCGCTGCTATGACTGAAGTATCTTACACTGCTGCTGTCCAATACAGTAGCCACTAGCTACACAGCACTTGAAATATGGCTCTTCTGAATTGGGAAGTGCTGTATGTGTAAAACACAAACAAGACTTCAGACTTAGTATGAAAGTAAAATATCTCAATTTTGATTACATGTTGAAATAAAATTTTGGCTATACTGGATTAAATACAATATATTAAAATTAATTTCACCTGTACCAGAAAATTTTAAAATTACAAGTGTGGCTCACATGCCATTTCTATTGACAGAACTGCCCTAGAACTTGTGAGGACTAGAGGGGGAGTAGGTAGAGGGAGGAACCCCTGCTCATGAGAACACCTACAGCAGTGGGTCTCAACCTTGGCTGCACATCAGTATCACTGGGGAGCTTTAAAAACATCTCCATGCGCAAGCCCCACCCCAGACCAATTAAATCAGAATCTCTGGAGGTGGGACCCAGGCATCAGTATGTTTTAAAATGCCTAAGATGATTCCATGTGCAGCCAGGCTGAGAAGACAGATGCTTGTCTTTTTTTTTGTGGGGGGGGGGTTGCCTCACCTTAAGAGACATGTGATTAGGAAGTAGAGTGACAAGCCAGGACGTGGAGTGAAAAGCCAGCAACTAGCAGAAGGGCTTGAACATGTAGTTGAGCCTCCCAAGAAGATTTTTAACCTAATGGTTGGGAAAGCCCAGAGAGAAACCCCACTTTTCTCTGAGACTCCTCAGCATAAGGCTAATGAGAAAACAACCACTGCTATTACCACAACTCTCTTTACCCCACTTGGTTCAAGTGTCCAGGGTGACCTTCATGACACGTGTCCCCACTGCCATTACCAAATGGGTATAGACAAACACAGTAGCAGACATTGTGTTCAGTTCAAAGATAGCCACCCCTTGATGCCTACGTCAATTTGGTTCCATCTGACAGCCTAAGTTCTGCTCTTTTCCTAGCAAGTTAGCCCTAGTACATTGACTCTAAATCCCACTGCTAAATTAGAAATACTTGAGGAGTTACATAAACACGAGTGACCCAACTCAGGCTCTCTGCATGCTGCCCATGGCGAGCAGTGACCACTGGACCACTACTGGTGGAAGCAGGCTCTGACTGAAACTCAGAGCCCTGACTTTTGGCAGGGGAGAGGGGCCATAAACATGTGGCTTCTGTTCCTTTCTGGCTTTAGATTCCATTGTCTTTTAAGCAAAACTTGGGTTTATCAATTTGTTTAAGCAGTGCCCTAGCAGCTATAGAGTCTGATAATAATAATCCTAATTATAATAGCAACACTTATATGCCAAGCACTGTTCTAAATACATTACATATATTAACTCTTTCTATCCTCACAACAATCTATCATGATTATGATAGGTACTATCATAATCCATAGTTTATAGACAAGAAAACCGAGAGGCACAGAGAGGTTAAGTAATTCACCCCAGGTTACAAAACGAGGAGACATTCTTACCACCAAGCTGTGCTGCCTCCAGGTGACTAGACAGCTAGACCTGTTCTAAAGACCTAACATTAGAGTCCTTGTACATTTTGTGGAGATCTTAGTGCTTCTCATACAAGTGTTTGTACCGATTACCTGGACATCAAGCTCCCAGGTAAGATTATTGCTACCAGTCTGTGCATCACATGCTGAGTAGCAAAGCCTTAGGGCCCTTTCCTTCAGATCCTGTAATTTGACAACTAGATGGTTATGCCTAATGACTTAGAGTCCAACACTGTTCTCCTTTTCTCTTTCATGCAGCCTCGTGTGAAAACTTTACTTAGTTGGCAGTAGCACAGCATCCTTACCATCGGGATAGTGCTTGGGCAAGGAACTTGGTAACTGACTATGCTCAATGCTGAACACTTGCCTGATTTTGAGGCTTCGCTGGGTGCCATGAAATAAGACTGGCATATCTGTACAGCATGATGATTTGAACATAGCATTTGTAAGACCAGACCGCATACATGCAGAGTCAGAATAACGTGGCCTGGAGCCAAAAAGAGCTGGGCCACAAATAGAGTTAAAAAAATTTAACTCCTAACTTTTAAAAATTCCCTTTAAAAGGATATTCAAGTAGAAGCACAGGGGGGCAAAACGTGACCCTAGTCAGCAGGCAGTCTATTAGAAGGCTGGTGTGTCAGTTTAGGACACATGCCATAAACCCCTGAGAAGATGAGCTTCCCTCAGAATTCACAGGCCTGAGTTACACAGCACTGAGCAGGCCACTGCTGGAATGCCTGAGGATCCTGAAGCACAGAGGCAGCTCTAATGCGTCTGCCCAGCTAAGCTGCACAGGCTTGCTGGATGGCCTGACAACTCGAAAGCAGCTTTGCAACCCCAAGGCTTCCTGCCTGTTACTGGGAAATGGCTGTAGAACACACCCAAAAATAGCCTCCAGTCCCTTATACTAATGCACACTGCTGTGGCATCAAGTACCACATACACTCATCTGAAAAGGATGCTGCTCCAGATTCCAGAGGCACTGCCTCCTTCCAAGCTCTGAGTATGACACAGAAAAAAATGGGAAATGCCAATGGCAGATTGAAGCCATGGAGCCAATCTCAGCTGAAGTGGTACCCTAAAGTACTGAGTGAAATGAACCTAAATTGCCCCCTAAAACCCTGTCCCCAACCCCTCCAACCAGGGCAAAACCACTGCTCCAGTGGAGAAACTAGTCAATAATAAAGGTAAGTTTCAGGAGGGTCCACATCTAGTTTTATGCTACTCAACAGCTCTATGAATTGGGGGAGGATTACGCAAAACTGTGTGGATACACAATCACTGCAGATCCTGCCCTTGCCCCCAGCCAAGGGCAGGTCATGGAGGCTATGGAATCTAGCCTGACTCATGAATTGGCTGGAGTGATGAGCACACCTGGCCACCCATCTGCTTTGGAACTCATGTGCTTCCACTGGACCTGGATTTATCTCTTGGTGGGGAACAGGAGGGCTGGGAGGATGGAGGAGTGAGTTGGGAGGACAATGACCACTACTGTGGATCTAGAAGAGGCTCTGGCCTCCAGGTGAAAGTTAATAAGGCCCTGAAGACTCCCCAAGATTCTAAATACAAAGATTACCTATTGGTTTTTCCTTTTTATCAGATTTTTCTAATGTAAATAAACCCTGTTCTTAAAGTGGTATTTACCTAGAAATGATCAAAACTGCTAATTTATGCACATTTCTAAAAAAATGATGAATGGACTCTAAGACATAACAACTTCTTTTTACTTAAGACCTCTTTAAGATCCAGAAGCAACTAAACACCATAATCTTAAATAGTACAGGTTTCCCAATGTCAAATTGTAACATCTTAGAGATATTTTATTTAGTAATATACTCCTGTTTCTGTTTTAAACAGGAGATTAACTCTTGTCTGTGTTCTAAATAAGGACCACTGCCAGGTCTAGGCTCCCTCTAAGGCCATGACTGGGAAACTTGTATACTGATGTTTTCTCAAGTTCTGCCTGCACCAAGGCATAGTTCCCCTTGCGTTTTTAGCCTGATTCTTGACGCAGGCACCTAAGCAGAGAGTTCAACTTTCCCATGCTAAATGCAAAAAGGCAGTTGAAATTCACCCCTTTCTTAAAAAAACAAGAACTCAGAAAGTAGGGAGTTGCCTCTGTCTCTATTTCTAGAATCAATATTTTATACTAACTACTCAATGATAATAACCATGACACCTTACTTTGGTGATTGCCAGTGTTTTGCTCCAAGGCAGAAATAAGTGAAGTTACTCCTGTTCAGCCTCAGGCATAACTGATCTTTGTGCAGACCTGTGAGTTAAGGGGGCCTGGGGGGTGGGTCCTGATGTCCTGGATTCATCCTTTTTCTACTCTGATTCCCCAGCCACTCTTTGAGGCCTGCAAACACTGGGTGAAGGTTAAGGGAGGCTCCCGCTTCCCTAAACAGAGGAAGAGGCTGCTAAACTGCTTTGGGGAAGAGATGGTGAAGCTGAGTCACACCAGCTTTAGGAAGGAGACCCTGTGGCACTTTTGTTTGTGCTGCTATGAGGTGATTAGCCCTTGCATAAAGCCCTATGATGTCATATGCCTCTTTTGTTCATAAGCAAATTTGTTTTTAAGAATAAACCCCCAAAATGAACAAAGAATAGCTGCCTCAAGTGTGGGGTGAGAAGTCATCAGCTAGGGCTAAAAGTGCTGAGGGCCTGGGCAGAAGGGCCCTGGCTGGTGACTGTAAATCCTGAAGGGTCAGGATTTGGGTTCTTGGTTACCTTGTCCTAAAATCCTGACTTGGGTCATTGGTGTAATCTGCTTTAGGGGGGACTCTCACCAGACTGGAAAGGCAAATGGGGCCTTGAGAGAAAATGGCCCTGAAGCAGCCCTGAGAGTCATTTGCAATCCTGTTCATATCTCGTGGATAACCAGGGAGGGGGCAGTTGCTAAGACCTGTAGCCATTTTAATTGATAGGTTACTGTGGAGCCATCAGAGTAATCTTAATGTCTCAAGAAGGCTGCTTCATTTCCTTCAAGAAGTACCTGAGGATTAGAATTGAGGAAAATAAATTCAATGCCATAGATCCTAGTCAACTACTTATTCCCACTAAGCTGCCATCTCCAGGAAGGAGGAAACACAGGGTAACTAAGGCTCTGCAGAACTTGCAGAGTGGTATGAAAGAAGATTGACCTCCCCCACCACCTTAAAGGAACCTGAGAATGACCATGGATGCCCAAGGCTTCCTCCCCTAGTGAACTGTACACCCAGCAAGACACTGCCCAGAGGTCTGGGAAGGAAGACTAGAAGAACCCCACAGGTGACAAGACCACCTCTAGCAATACCACAGCTTCCAGAGCTACAGCTGTAGCAGACCAGTGGCACCCAGTTGGCAAGCCCTGGCCTGTCTCCTCAGGCTGAACACTGGCTTCCATTTCTCCCCTGCCCGTCACTCTACCAAACATGAGGAAGTGGAGGTGGTAGACATTGGGAAAGAGGAAATCAGACCAAAAATAGCCAGAGTTTTCCACATTTAATAGAAATAAGGTCTTGAATTTGACTTAGACCTCTTTTGGAGCTTTCAAGGATTTCAATAGGAACATATTTTGGCAACACTGGCCTAGTTCCTAGGGCTTCTGAAAACCTTAGCTTTCAGAAGTATTACTTTTGGGGGGTAAAAAAATGAAACCTAGTTTGGGTCACTAAGATAAAATGTGGCCAGGAACTCACACTTGGGGGAGAGATGCAGGCCAGAATCTGGTTCAAGGCCTAGAAGTACCCAGTCAGAAATGGGAAAGGACTGACCAGGGGCTTAGACAGAGCCAGTCCATTTTCCTTTCCCACAGGGACTAAAGCTGGGCTGTAAAATACACAGAAGAGGGGAATTCTAATACCCCTGCCCAGATTCAGGCCCCAAGTTATAGTCCCAAAGATTTCTTCCAGGCAGCAAAACAGTCTGACAGTCAAAGCAGGTGGTACCAAGGGCAGTATAAATCTGTAAAGAGACCTCAGAGCCCTTTACTGTAGAGCAGCCACTTTATCACACTTGAAGATCAGGCAGCTACAGACTCTCACAATGGCAAAGAGCTGAATGAGTTTGGACAGCAAGCAAGTAGGATGATTAACGGAAGCAGAGCCTCATCAGGGCCCACAAGCTCTGAACAGTGACAGGACTAATTTCATGGATTATTTGGAGAAACCTCATTTCAGGCCTCAGTTCTACCTACACCTTAAGCATAAGTAAGTCTTCAACTGTTTTAAAGGATTCTGGGGGGTCTGAGGATGGGTTTCATCATTTTTTTCTTAAAGTCCAGGCCTTGTTCTATTTCCTTAATCCAAAGTGCACTGCCACATATTGCAACCCTTTCTTATTTTCCTGGAGCTCCTGCTGTGGGAGCACAAAATCCAGATTTTCAGTCAGAACCCCTAAGAGTTTTCAGGCTTCTAAAGTTTTGAGTTCTGTAAGCAGCCAAGCAGATGTCTAATACCAGAGGGCCCATCTAGTAAATACCTCTCACCTGGACTGTGGGACTGTCTTATCCACAAACAGGAAGATCGCCTTTTCAGAAGGAAGCTGGATCCTTTTCCTGATGATCCACATGAACTGAGCCACAGTGATATCAGATGGAACCAAGTACTTCCGTTTGTCAATGTCAACAATCTGAGAGCCTGAGACCTTTTCCACAATCACCTGGGAAAGTAAAGAGAGGTCAGGACTGGATTTCCTAAAATGAGGCTCTGGCCTCACATTGTCAGGGAGCTGATGAACAAAGTGGGGGCAAGGAGGCGGGTGGGAAATGCACAGCATAAGAAAGTATGTCCCTGGCTTAATAACCACACTTTCTGGAGGTTAAGAGTTGATATAAATGTGTTATACGGAAATGGTTAAGTGCTTTTCTGTGGTCAATTATATCTCTCATCCCTGATTCATAAGAGAAACACAGCCCTTACTACTAAGATTTTCAACATTTTATCTGGGCAGACTTGAGAATATTTGGTGAAGGTTTCATCTATAGCCTGTTACTCCAAAACCTCAGAATGGATCCACCTTCACACTACAGAAGAATTAAGATCCCAAGGAACATAGGAGACAAGAATGGATGGGCTACTGGGAATGCCTGGCAATCCCAGCCAGCTAAGAACCAAGCTCTTCATTTGGCCTGTTGCTTCTCTCTGAACAGGCTTCAAATTTGTCCCTCCTGCTCCTTCCCCAAAGGAATTGTTTCACAAGCAAAGAGCTACAATAACAGGCCTTGATATCCTTTAAAAAATCAGTAAGGATTAAAAAAACTATCTCCCCCACCATGGAAGAAATATGGGATCATATTTATTATCGATAAAGGGGAAAACACGGCAGAAGGGGTTTTTAGCAGCTTTTCACACTTTGTGGTCAGGCAAGGATAACACCATCAGGGTGAGGAAAGGAAACTAGAAGTTAGGTAAAGATGGAGGCTCAAAGTAAAAGATGAATGTCCTGAAACTAATGTACCTCTTTAAGACTTCCAAGCCCAAGTGATCGTCTCCCTCCACCACCATTCCCAAAAGTGGCAATGACCTGTTGCCCTGTCCTAGAACACCGTTCCTTACATAATTGGCGAGGGAGCCCTGAGGCTGCAGACAGCTCGCTGGCCTAGATCGGGAGATTCAGCACTGAGGCACTCTGAACAGCACCAGCCCGAGCCCCTCACGCCCCGGCCCCGGGGCTACTATAACTGAGACTGGAACCTCAACTTGTCAACTGTTGAATGGCCTAGGACCCTATCACAGGTCCTAGACGGCTGGGGTGACAGCGAGGTGAGGAGGCGGAGAGTCCAAACACTCACCGGAACCCGGTCGGGATATTTCGCTCGGATCTTCGCGGATTCCACACATCTGTGTTCTGTGGGAAAAATACACGGGCTGACGGCCGCGCCTGCCCACCGGTCGGCTCGTGGGCTCCCAGGCCTCCTCCCCCCGAGCCCTGCGCACACCCCAGGCAGTAGTTCCGGCGTCCCCGCGGCCGCGGTCCTCTGTCCTCTAGCTCCCGAAGGAGCCCGCGGAGGGCGGCATGGGGTCGGTGGGAAGCCGCCCAAGGCGCCGGGGCCTCAGCGACCGGAGCCCAGAAAACGGCATCCGCCCCGCCCGACCCGGCCCGGCCCAGGGCGGCCCGAGTGGGGGAGGGGGCCCACCCGCCGCCTCGACCCCCGGCGGCCCGGCCGCCGGCTGAGTGCTTACCCAGTGAGTGGTCCTCCTTGAACATCCACTTCATGGCGGCGGCGGGAAGGGGATGGACCGGCTCTCGGAGCCGCGGAGCTCAGCGCACCGACCACAACAACAACGACAGCAGAGGAAGCGGCGGCGGCAGCGACTACACGGCAGGCGGGACTTCCGGCTGCCGGAGCCTAGCAACCGGCCGGGGGCGGGGCTTCCGGCGCCGTTCGCCAGGACTGCGCGTCGAGTGGCGGGGCCGCACGTAAAGGGGCGGCGCCGAAGAGGGCACGGCAAGGAGCTATGCGGGTTGGGGAGAGGAAGACGTTGGTTAAGGGACATCTGTAAGAGCGATTGGCGACTCCGGGAAGGAATGCTCGGGGAACTGGTGACAGGAGTGGGGCCTCGGGGGTGTCGGTGACGGGAAGGGCATGGCTGAAAGTATAGGGCTCTTACAGAGGACTGTTTGGGGGTGTGGCTGATAGTTTAGGGCTCTTATAAAGAGCTGTTCCTAGGGGAAGTCGGATTGGGGCATTGGTGACAAGAACGGTATTTGGTATGTATGACAGAAGAGGGGTCTCTAGTGGTTGGCGATGGCAAGGGGGTCTTTAGGGCGCTCACAGTTTGGGGAGAATTGTTTGGAGTGGCGATAGATTGGGGGCTCAATATTGGGGATGCGGTGATAGTTTGAGGGCAATGTGTGGGGAGAGGTACTGATGACAACCGGAGGTCCAGTATTAGGGACAGCCATATAGGTGGCCTTCGACCCAGAAGTTGAATTTAAATCCCATTTCCTTCCTTTGCTCATAAATATTTGAATAAACATTTAAGAAAAGGTATCACAAATAGGCATTTGAGGAGTGTAACATGACTGATCATAAAGAGACCCCTTAGCCTTAACTGGCAGAGGGGTTAGAGGTGACTGTCAGGTTCAAAGAATTCCCCTGAGAGCTGGTCATGAGATGGATTTCCTTGTTTGGCAGTGGGAGAGGCTCAGCAGTCACAGCCCGTGCCGGCTGTGTGTGTGTCACCTGCCTCAGCAGATGCCTTGTAGTTCTCCAATCAGTGATGTTAATTCCTTTCTTCCAAGCAAAGTCATCAAAGCAGTCTGGTCTGGGTCACCATCTGTTTATGAGCTGGTGAACATGTAACAAGAATATTCACTTAATTGGGCACATGAACCCTGCCATGTGCTTGTGATTGTTATGCACCTGTAAGGCCTGTATGTTTGGATGTGTTGTCATCATTTCCTACAGTTGAAATTCCTGATCCATGCTGTGCAACCTAGCTTCATTCTAAAAATATTTTTGTTATTTTAAGATTGTGTGTCTGAGCAACCAGAATAGGCTTTCATTTTTAATGAAGTGAAAAAATTCTTTGAATTTCATGCTTAGAAGTTAGTGTTGTTGCATACAAGAGCACTGTCCCAGGTGCTGGGAAAAAACAATGAACAACACAGAAAACACCCCTGCTTCTCATGGAGTTTGCATTCTCCTGGGACAAGACAAAAAAAAAAAAATATGTCAGATACCAATAGGTACTGTATAGAAAAATAAGGCAGGGTAGGTGACTAGACAGTGATTGTGGAATGAAATGCTAATTAAAGGGGTTGGCATATTCTAGGAACACAAAGGAACTCCCTCTGGTGGTAGGTGAATAAACAAGGGCGGGAGTATGTTATAAGTTCAAAAAGATCTAGGACAAAAACAGTATTGGGCTTCGAATTCTATGTGAAGAACTTTGGATTTTATTTTGAATGCAATGAGAAGTCAGTCTGGGGTTTTAAGCAGAGGTGTAACAGAATCTGACTTTCCTTTTTAAGTGATCATGCTAGCTTAGTAGACTGTAGGGGGTGAGGGTGGAAGCCCAGAAATAGGCTATTGTGATAATCCTGGTGAAAGATGATGTTGGCTTAGGCCAAGATGGTGTCTGTGGAGGTGATGGGAAGCCGTTGTATTCTGGATATATTTTGAAGGTAGAGTTGATAAAAATTGCTGATAGATCAGATGTGATGTGGGAGGGACAGGTCAATGTCAAGGTTTTTGTAAGGATGGAATTGCCATTTACTGAAATAGGGTGGTGCCATCTTGGGGACTGAAAATCAACAGTTTGGTTTTAGAATATTAAATATAAGCTGCCCAACAGACACATCCAAATGAAGATTTAGAGCAGGTGAATGGCTCTATGAGTCTCAAAGTCAGAGAAGTCTTTGAAGCTATTGAGCTGGATGAGATTAGCTAGACAGTGAGTGAAAATATGGAAATATCTATTTCACAAAGAGAATTAAACACTGAAGAATGAAGATGGTAGTTCAACATCTCATAGTTAGTGAATCAGTGAAGGAGTTAGAATTGGACCAAGTCCCCTGCTTCCCTTACAGAGCTGGTCCTTGTGTCCTATCCAAGGCATTTATATAACCTTGCATGTGGAAGAACTTAGTATACTTCTCAGGGGGAAGATCCACTGCTCACCCACTCACAGGCACGTCTCCCGACGGTCTCAATGATGTGCACTTTCTGTCCTCTCTCCTTACCTACTTTATTGGTGTCTTTTTCCAGTTCACCATTCTAATTGGCTCATCTCATCTGCCTTGATGATATGCATCACCTTCTTTACCTATTGGGTCATTGTCTTTAGCTAGTGAATGTTCTAAGGACACTGGATGTCTTTCTTGAGGGGGTAGTTAGTTGAGGAGGTGAGTAAGAAGGAGAAATATAAGCTGCCCAACAGACATAATGAATATATGCAGTTACACATTAACAGATCTATAAAGCACAGAGAATGAGTTTCAAACTTTGGAGAGGTGTGTGAACATGGATACTGAGAGACGGCTAGGGCAGGAGGGACCAGCATGAAGCCAAGTGAGAATTAACAGGAAAGACTTCACTGAGAATGTGAATCTTCTGATGCAGAGAGAAGGGAACATTTTTCAAAGGGTAAACTTTCCCTTCCAGATAAAAACAAAGGCTGGGGTTTTAAGAAGGAACTGGGAAGCAATACAGATAAATGCCAAGGTAAAAGACAGGTTGGAAATCCTTGAAGCAAGCATTCAGGACTTGTAAGCTGATTCAAGAGACCCTGAATAGGAGCTCTTGTAACGGACAGGAACACAATTAAAATGTGTAGTTTTAAGACAATGACTCTTTTTCTCCTTGGAGGTAAATTGTATGAAACACAAGAACATTATGGAAATGGAAACTGAGAAGTCAGTTCTCAGTCATGGATATATGAAAATAACATGATATACACAGATCTTCATTTTTAAAAGCTATATTCTCTCTAAAAGAATTGAAATAAAACCACAAACAACAGCTTCTACAAATCATGGAATTGAAGAGTTAATATTAGTATCCATTATTACTAAATACTTTTGCAAAGCTCATGGCATCTCAGGGAAGTGTGAAGCACTTCATACACCTAAATTCTTAGCAGTCACCTCCTTGTTTCAGCAGCGACTTAGCTACAGTATCTGTTTGCTTCTGTTGAAAGAAGGAGCTTTGGAGGCAAACACCTCCTTTCTCAGGGGAGAGTCACTCACAGGAGTCGACACTAGATTCAATTATTCTGGAATACCCTCATTTTAGTGGTTATTTAAATAAATGAAAGTCATCCACTTAAAGCATAGGTAAAATATAATATCAGAATCATACCATAGGTTTAAGCTGAACAATTGCTGTATTTAAGAGCTATGTTGCCATCCCAGAAAAGCTTTAAAGCAAGAATGTGTAGTACTGGACCTGATGATATGTCAAAAATATCTTACGGCTGATGACATTAATTGTCATTTTGGACTGCGGATAAGGACCCTGGGATAGTTTTCTCACGTGGACAGGTCTTGACCTTTCGCTCTGTCTGTGCTGTGTTGTCTGCGTTGTTAGTATCTCAGCTGTTCTGTTCTTCTAAAAGCCCCTTCCAGGTTGCCTCTAAAGTAGGAGCATCAACTACCGGACTTCACTTTGAGCATAAATCTCACACACTAACATTGCACTGTGATCCTTCAGGGCCTTTTGATGAGGAACGTGGCTGTAGACAATATTTTAAATAGAGAAAATCCTTCTGCCATGTTCAAAATATTGGTTTGGGGGAAGAAAAAGCATTCAATTTTTTTGTTTGTTTTTTGGTGTGAGACAGGGTCTTGCTCTGTCACCTGACCTAGAGTAGAGTGCAGTGGTGTCATCATAGCTTACTACAACCTCTAACACCTAGGCTCTTGGGATCCTCCTGCCTCAGCCTCCTGAGTAGCTGGGACTATAGACACATACCATCACACCCGGCTAATTTTTTAATCTTTATAGAGAGAGAGACTTTTTTTTTTCTTTCTCCACTTTTCTGTTCTGATAATTTTAAAAAATCTTTTGTACAGATAATGTCTCATTACGTTGCCCAGGCTGGTCTCGAACTCCTGGGCTCAAGCGTTTATTCCCACCTTGGCCTCCCAAAGCGCTGGAATTACAGGCGTGAGCCACCACACTGGCCAAAGCCTTCAATTAAGTGATAAGCCAAGGTTATCTTTGGGGACGACCATCTTCCCCTAAAACGCGTAGCCAAGCTAGTACCCAATGTAGGGTAACAAAGCACGTCAGAAAGAGCTACGTAGTAATTCCCCTCTATCCCTCCAAGAGCCCGGGCATTTGCGTCCTTCTGTTTCCGCGTCTGTCCTGCCACGGAGCATAGTGGAAGCAACAGAAAACCTGGAGGCAAAGGAACGTGGCTTCGGTCTTAGCCCAGGACCAAGGGACTGGTTGGACTTCAGTACGAACCAAGCTGGGGGCTAATAAATGACACATAAGCAGGTATTCACTTGTACGTCAACTTTTATAAAATCTTGTCTTACACAAATGTTAACAGACAATGGCTACGACTTAGGTCCACGGACAGACACAGCCTATCATATGGCCACTCAGCCTTTAAGGAAACGCGCGCCTTAAGCGAGGGCCACTGCCCCGCGGCGCGCGAGGCCCGCGTTAGCCCCGCCCCACCAAAGCCCTTCGTCCTTGCGATTGGTCCTTTTGCACGCGCCGTCGGTTGCCCTGGAGACCACGGCGCAGGCAACCACCAGAAGCCAAACTTGGTCGTCCGTCTCGAAGCGCGGCGGGGCCCCGGCCGGCGGTCGGAACGTGCGCCGCGTTCATGGCGCTCTACGAGCTCTTCTCTCACCCGGTCGAACGCGGCTACCGCGCGGGGCTCTGCTCCAAAGCCGCGCTGTTCCTGCTGCTGGCCGCCGCGCTCACCTACATCCCGCCGCTGCTGGTGGCCTTCCGGAGCCACGGTGAGCCTGCCCCGGCCGCCGCGCCCCACAGCGCCCCGCGGCCCGCCCGGCTCGCCCGGCCCTCCTGACCGCGTCCCCACCGCCCTCTTCAACTCAGGGTTTTGGCTGAAGCGGAGCAGCTACGAGGAGCAGCCGACCGTGCGCTTCCAGCACCAGGTGCTGCTCGTGGCCCTGCTGGGACCCGAGCGCGGCGGGGTCCTCGCCTGGAGCACGTTCCCCGCCTTCAACCGGCTGCAGGGGGATCACCTGCGCGTCCCGCTCGTGTCGGTGCGTGGTTCCCGCCCGGGCCCGGTTGCCCCGGGGCTGAGCGGGGCTGGAGGGGGGCTGGCGAGGGGCTGGCGAGGGGCTGGCGGGGGGCGAACGGCCCGGCCCCGGCCCCGGGGAGCCCAGCGCGGGCCCTGAGGACTCCGAGCCGCGGAGGTTGTGCACACAGGCTCTTGGCCTGCGCACGCGTTTCGTTTCCTGGGGAGTAGATCTGCTGGTTTACTCCGCTCCTCCCAGGCGTTCACAAGCCCCGGAGCGCTGGCCGTGCTGTGGGCGTTCGCGGCCTGGCACGGCGTCCGGAAGGCTGGGCGCAGCCTGCCTCTGCGCGCCTCCCGCCCGTGGGCCCGGCCTCGTGGAAGGGTGGTTATGAGAAGTCCCTTTAGGAGCCTTGAAGGCCGAGGCTGTTCGAGTCCATGAGCCCCGCGGTGGTGTCGCTGCGTTTCTACAGCCCGACGCTGTGGAAAAGGGAAGGGCGGGCGTTTTTGTGCAGACTTGAGCCCTGGGGCCAAGGCGCCGATTGGTTAAGCGACCTCCCCAGAGTGTGCTGTGGCCGAGGCGCCTCCCTGGGCCCATCTGGTTAGATGCTGGGCCATCGTGCGGCTGTGTGGGACGAGGTTGAAGCATTTCACTGTCTAAAATTTAGTATTTGCTTTAGGATAAACGAGTGCTTCCTTTACAGTCGCCCCTCTGCACTCATATCTGAAAACATTTTCCTTCAGAAGTATGAAACTTCTGGTTTTCCTTTTTCCACAGTTGAATGTCTTCAGACATCTCTGAGATGATTGGCCTACGTTGCCAAACTTGTGTAGCTGGAAAAAGAAATCCGACTTTTTCCCAGCAACTAAATAAAACAAAAAATTAAAAAATCTGGTCATATGAATAACTACAAACAAAATATAATGCAGATTATTTTTCTCACTACTTTTAAAATTTTCTTTTATTTTCTCTGATTACAAAAGTACATGCTCTTTATAAAATATTAGAGTTACAGCTACACACAATGAGAGCAAATTAAAGGCTCAGTTTGGGACACGTATCAATACTTGTTGATCAACTTATTCTTTCTGATGTCTGCAAAGTATTTCATGGTGTAGGACAACTGTAATGTATTTAATCAGTTCCCTGTTGGTGGATGTTTGATTTGCTTTGGCTTTTTCACTATCAGGGATAATATTTCAATGAACAAGATTTTGCCTAAATTTTATGCTTTTAAACATCAAATTGTGAGGAACTAGAATACAAGCTGTTTGTTGAAATTGTATAAGTACATAGAAAACTAAGGAAGCAAATAAAATAATTATTAGCCACCAGGAAATAAAAAGTAGGAAAAAATGAGAAAGGAAATGTAATGACAGTTGTGAATAGGATTTACATAGTTTTAATTACGTGAACACGTCATATTGACTGACCAAAATGAGAGTTTAACTCCACTGGGGGGACGAGAAAGGTGTGCATGTGTGTGGTAGGGGCTGACGGTCGGGGGAGAAAATGCTAAATCTTTGTCTTTTCTTGTGCGGAGTGAGTAGAGAATCCCTGAAACTGAGAAATTGAGAAGTACCCGATGCAAATATTATTTAAAGACCTGGAGGTACATTTCTAAATTATCAAGTAAATGAGATAAAAGTATTTACCAGAGAAGTTGGATGTTTTCTGTGGCATCGTTGACCTCTTTGATTCTTTAAATGAATCAGTCTTTTAAACTGATTGTACTAATAGAACTGGAATAGAAGACACATGTCTTTGAATTGTTCCTCACTAACGATTACGCGTTGCCTGTTTTTATTCTTGTTTGAGAATATGATGCTTCTAGGGAAGAGTGTTTCGATGAGAGGCCACTGTCAAGACTGACTTGACTTATCACTGTGTACCTACTGTGCTGCTTGTGTTCCATGTTCATTATCTCCTTTCCAAAAGTGAAAACACAAAAGTTTTTTTTCATTCCGAACACAAAAAATTAACTTGTTAGTTTTACTTTAGTTTAGTGTGCTGTGTCGTGAATTTTTGGTAGACCTTTTTTTGTTTGTATTTATATATTCCTTTCTATCCTTTCTGGTTATTTGAGTCTACAAAATATTATAGTAATGGAAACAAGGATATAGCATTAGATTTCATTCATTGGTTCTTTTTACTTGTTCAGTCACCTCAGCTGGTTGACTCCCCAGTTGGACTGGTAGTTACCTCTTATCTCTGTAACCAGAAACCACTCTCTTGAGAACACTGCTCTCACCTCCGCCTGCTTTTGGTTTGTGGGTTCCAAGCAAAGCCTACCTTGTACTTTTATGGTGCCCAGACCATTAATTCTTTTTAATACCGTTCAGTAAAACACAAAACACAAGCTGCCTTTTCTTAGTCTTTTCTCCCCTTCATTCTAGGCCAGTGGCTCTAAGTAATTTATGACCTTATCATCTTCAGTCTTCCTCAGTAAATGATTTGCTTCCTTCCTGGCTGAACTCTTGGCTTGGGAATTGTTTAAAATCATGAGATACGATCGCATGAATTGGAAGATACAATGGGAGAAAAGACCTCAACTGCAATCCAAAAGACATTCGGGTCCATATTTATCAAAATTACAAATCCATGTGCCTGCTGCTGCTGCTGCTTCTAGTAAGATATCCTAGGGTTTCTACATACATGTGAAATGGTTTATGTAAAACTTTGCTCCTTGCATCATTGTAACAGCAAAAGATTGCAAACAACCTACAAATCAATGGGAGATTTAGAGAAATTGTGAGACATCTACCCAGTGGAATGTTACATAGCTATTCTTTTGTAATGAGGTGTTATCTATGTATACTGATGTGGAGACATCTTGAAGAGAAATTGATACATATAAAAAAGGAAAATTGTGTGTAGTATGCTTTTATTTCTATTAAAATAATAGAAAACGATGACAAAAAGACTATATGTATATACACACACACATATATATTTTCCCTCTTGGGATATTTCTGGAAGGCTAAGGAAGAAACGGACAATATCAATTGCTCCTGGGGAAGTACATAATTGGCTGAGATTAGAAGAGTAACTTTTTTACTATATATCCTTTGGTAACTTTTAAATTTTGTACTATTAATATAATACATATTCAAGATTTTTAAATGTTAATGAAAACTATTTTGTAAAGAAAAATTTAGAAAGGGCCTATGTTAAAAAACAAACCCTAAAAATCAATAGAAATTTTAAAGACAGTAAGTATATAAAATGGTGCAGCCACTTTGGAAAACCATTTGGCAGTTCCTCAAAAAGTTAAACATAGAGTTACCATATGACCCGGCATTTCCACTCCTAGGTGTCTACCCAAGAGAATTGAAGACATATATCTGCACAAAAACTTGTGCACACATGTTCATTGCAACATTGTTCATAATAGCAAAAATGTGGAAACAACCTAAATATCCATCTACAGATGATTGGATAAACAAAGTGTGATATATCCATACAGTAGAATATTATTCAGCCTTAAAAAGGAATGGTGTCAGGATATATGCTACAATGTGATTGAACGCTAAAAACATTATACTAGCTGAAAGTCCAGCCACAAACCAGTGCATATTCTATGTTTCCATTTATGTGAAAAGTGCAGAATAGACAAATCTATTGAGACAGAAGGTAGATGAGGGGTTGCTGGGGACTGAGGAAGGGGATTGGGGAGAGATGTGGGGAGTGACTGCTAATGGATATGAGGTTTCTTCTGGGGATGATGCAAATGTTCCGAAATTGCCATTAGATAGTGGTGATGGTTGCACAACTTTTATATGCTAAAATCTGAATTACTTTTTTAAAAGGCGGATTTTATGGTATGTGCCTCAATATGCAAAAATGCAGGTAGAAGATGGCCTGGTGATATGCGTACAAGCCATAGTAGTAAAAATTATTGATTTACTATGCCTCAGGCATATGATAAGCATTTTATCATTATACATTTAAATGTCCTTTACATAGTACTTGGCCTGCAATAATCACTTGGTAAGTGTTAGCTATTAAGTTTTTAAAACTGTATTATCTCCTTAATCCCCACAGTAACCTTTTAGGTGGAGGTTATAGCCCCATTTTACAGATGAAGAAACAGACTCAGAGGAGTGGTATAATTTGCCTTAGCTTTCAACTGAACAATCCGGACTGGTAACTCAAGTGTTTCTTATTCCAGAGCTTGAAATCTTAACCCTATTGTAACAAAATACATTTATTTTCTAACTCTGGACATAAAGCAAGAGTAGCATCAATGTGTCCGGGAAACTGTCCATGAAGCAAAGGAAGCAGTGGTTTTGGATCGAGTTTCAACCAAATGCTGGGAGGTGGCTTTGCAGTTGGTACATTGGGAAGTGGCGCAAAAGTCACAAACGACCTTGCTGCTGCTTTGATCAGCTCACCTTAAACAGCTTCTGTAAAGTGCCTATGTTTTTAATGCTTTAAAAGTCTGTTTTTTGTTGTTATTTTTAATGAGGGAAGAAAAAAACAGAGTGACCTTTTCCCTCAGTGAGCCTGACGTGGCTCTTTAAGGCACGTGTGGACCCAGAGAATATGGGGGCTGACGGCTACAGAAGATGGGGGAGGATGAGTGGAGGGTACCTTGTGTCTAAGACACCTGTTTGTTCTCATCTCTGGAATCAGAGTGTCTTCCTGTCTCTGTTGTCTTACGTTAGCCGTGGGCCAGGAGGCAGGCTTGGCATCGTTCTCACTGTCTACCCATGTGCAGACATCAAAAGTGCCACCATCAAAACTTGCGGAAGGGGCATCAGCAACTTGAAAGAAAACCCCAGAGGCAGTAATACAACATTTTTAAAAAAATATTTTAAACTTTTAAATTTTTATTTTTTTTAAGAGATGGGGTCTCACACATTGCCCACCCTGGACTCCAACTCGTGGGCTCAAGTGATCTTCCTGCCTCGGCCTACCGAATAAGGCGGCCTACAGGCATGCACCACCACGCCCAACAATAAAACTTTGTAGTAACCCCTGAGAATCAAATAGAGAACCTGTCAGGGAAAGTTCAAGAGGCATCTAAAAATAAGCAAGCTCTACATAATTTGAAATCTTTCTTAACAGCACAGACCAATGGGTTTTAGTTTCTTTTATGAATTGGTTTTTCAAATGCCATATCACCAACATGCCTGATGGTACAAAGGACAGAACTGCATGGAAAAGTACGGACATCACTGACTGACTTAAAATGTTATTAAAAAGAATGCGGATGTGAGGAAGTTTTAAGATCCCTAGATCAATTTATCTTGCTCATAGTATTCTAAGTAAACGAGCATGATATCTGGTAGAAATATGTCTAAAGAATCTAAAAGCTCTTTCAATAAGTATAAAATAAATATGCTAAGTGGTTAGAAAACATTGTGTCATAGTTTAATTGGAAGTATTTTTCCATTCTTACTGGTATATAAAATAATGGTTGGTTTTATAGTAGATGGTATCTTAGATCATTAAAAACAGGCAGCAGGGATTTGATGAGTCTAGGAAGCATGAAGTAGCAGTCCCTACTTTGCTGGACATCCAAAGACTAATGGCAAAGTGTATTTTCAATATAAAGAGAAAAAATGGACTAGCCGGTGATGATAAGTATATGGTGAAGTGGACACTGGTATAACCCAGGAAATGAACCTTTAATACAAGAATATGACTCAAAAGAATGAAAGGTATGAAAACAAAACAGGAACCAAACGGAAGTCCAACAAACCATCAGATACTGTGGAATCCCCATGGGAAAAGTGTCACAAGTCAGGACACTGGAAACAATGGCACATGTTAAATTCACAGCAACTGGGACAGTGGATGGTGTGCGTGCTGGTTATGAGGTATTTACTGTGTCAGCTCCAAACCCTCTCCTACGCTCTCCCTCCTGATGCTGGTGCGGAGATGCTGGAAACCACATGCTCCTTTGCCTGCTGCCTCCTTGCAAGCTTCTGCCAGTAGGAGGCATGATGAGCCTTGTTCTAGGAGTGGCCAGAAACTGCAGCCAGTTGCCAGGGTGAAGAACCACAGCCAAGGTGGCACAGACAGGGACAAGAAGCAAACAGGAAGTAAGACTGCCTCTCTTTCCTCCAGCCTTACAGGTTCCCTCTAGAGGGTCCTTCCTCCCAGCTCTGGAGGTGCTGGCACCAGCTGGGCAGCGCTTCCTCTTGAGGTCTGAGTCCCAGCCCCTTGGGGCTTCCCTTCAAGCCTCTGGGTTCAACCAATCCCAACCCCTTCCCTCTCTTCTCTAGCACTAGGCGTGGGAGCTGCTCCCTGCGCTTACTAGCTCTGCGTTACTGCAGTGTCCCTTTGTGCCTCTTCAGTCCTTAAGCACTGCTGTCCCCCAAAAATCTCCCAGCAAAGACTGTTTCATTCTCCTTTAGACTGGCCCTAATGATATGGTGGACCAAGGATTATCTGTTTACGTTATGCATTGATTTCCTGTGTACGTGTTCCATGGGGTTATATTCTACTTTAACCCACCCAAAATCTTGAAATTAGGGGGTCTTGTTGAGCTATATTAGAAGGAGTTTCTGATTGATAGAGCCCCCAGCAAGGCCACGACTGGTATCGTCCTGCCTTTACCTGCCACATACGGCAGTGGCCGACCAAGATGCAAGGAGCTTCTCTTATTTACAGCCGCTCCCCTACTTGCTCATAGCTTCCTCCGCAGATAGCACGGCATTAGTTTTTAGCATTATGAGTTGTATAATATTCATTATATATTACATGTTCTATATGAAAAAGTTCCATACATTAAATATGCACTTGAATCATCCCCAAACCATCTCCCACCCCATCCGTGGAACATGTCTTCCATGAAAGCGACCCTCGGTGCAAAAAGTTGGAGCATCATGCTCTAATACCGTTGGAACTGATTACTCCCTATATTAAATTCTCCCTGTTAAAATAACTGTTTTAGTTTCTGTTTTTCTGATTGGACCGTGATTGATATGGGTGGACTGAAGTGAGCGTTTTTATCTAGTACATTAGTGTTGATTTCCTGTATATCTGTAAAGGGTTATCCTACTTTAACCACAAGAAATCTTGCAAATTGGGATTCTTATGAGCTATTATAGAAGGATCATTGAATCAAGAGTCAGCAAGGCTGGTTGTAGTCCCAGTTGTGTCATTGGGTTCCATATACTCTCTCAGCCTCAATTTATCTGTGTATATACAGGGCATGATAACACCTACCTCTCTCCTGGGATATGGGGAGGGACGAGATGGGCCAATCAATGGATGTACAAATTGTTCCAAATTATACATATACCTCATAGAAATAAGGTGGTGGTGTGATTTGTGGATTCTCTTAGCCAGACACCAATTGGATTTTAGATATTGACTTAGAATTTGTGTTAAAGAAGTACTAGCTCTTTGAATGCTTTCCTTTATCGCTGTTGTACATGCGTTAAGCTTACTCTGAACTAAACAGAATTAAATACTTGATTTCATCAAAAGTCCAGGTGGTAACATAGAAATGTAGCCAATGTCTGACAGCACTGTGGGGTGGGAGTCTAGCTTGGTGACAGGTCCTTTGTGGGAAACACAACTGTTTGCGTCATCGATTCTCTCTGTGGCTCTGTCGGCCCTGCTCTCCTCCTCACCCCTCTGCCCAGCGCACTGGCCCCACGGGCACCCAGAGCACGTGCACTTGATTGGCCTGGCTCGCTCTTCCCCTGATGCTCCCGCACCTAGTCACCTCGCTTCATTCAGGTCTCCAACAAGTCAGGTCATCCTGAATAGTTTCTATAAAAATTTCGGTTAAATTCTACCCTCATCATTCTCTAACTTTAGCCTGCTTCATTTCTCTTTATGGCACTTACCACTATTTCATATTGTTACTTGTTTATTTGTTGATTGATTTATTTTCTACCTTCTCAGCTGAGAATGTAAGCTCCGTTAGGGTGGGGACTTTAGTTTATCTACCAGTATATTCTCATTGCTTGAAATAGTGCCTGGCATGTAGTAGGGCCTCAAAAAGTACTTGACCGATTAATGAGCCAATTTAACAAGAGGACACTCTAAATGGTGCTGTGGCAGATCTCTATCCTTTTTGACCTGGGAGGGAAAGTTGCACACAAGCAAGTGTACAGACTTAACACGCTGCCTTTTTGCAAGATTTCTCTACCCAGCATCTTCTCTTTGCATTGTTTTTTAAGTCTGGACATTTTAGTCCTGGAAAGAGGACCAAATTTGAGGTTGAAAACCTGATCTCAAATCCTGTCTTCACCACCACTAGCTGTACTCTGATAAAGCCCTAACCTCCCTGCACCTTGATTTTCTCATCTATACATGGGGATAATACTTGTTCTGCCTACCTCAGCCTTTACATTTATTGTATAGATGAGACAAAATGAGTTTGTCTCCTTCCCTCACTATGTTGGAGTCTGGATTCTTCTGGAAATTCTCTCCTGGCCAGTATCCTCCCGGAAGAGGATAGTTGAGAAATTTGATCTTTGCTTCCTGTCTAACCCTAAAGCTCCAGAAGGCATGGATCCATTTCAGAGAGTTAACTAAACATTGTGTTCCAAGTCTTCCCAGATACCAACTGAAGAAAATTCACAGGAAGACAAGGCAGCCTCTCTGACATCCTAGTCATAATTTCTAGTACATAATTGCCTCTGAAACTTAATCATCAGCCCAGGTAGCAGATATCCTTCCCCTCTACCTGGGAAGCTGATGGAACAGGAAAACAAAATAGTGTCCAACAGAAGGAAGAAGGTAGATTTTTCCAAAGCAAGGCCTACAGTAAGGACATTATTGCCTGCACAAAAAGAAATGATTGAAAAGTTCTGAAAACTAAGATTTCTTCATCTCCAACAACCTTACAGCCTGAAATAGAATAAAAAAATCTCTTCCTCACATAATGGTCATGGTGGACAGCAAAATGAATCAGTGGATGGGGGATTCAGAGGGGAAAGCTGCTATACCATAGTAGAGTCCTATGGGAACCTACGGTGAAAAAGGATCAGTTGTAGAACAAGATCCAGAGTTGTGTGGAAGAATCATGTAGCAGTGATCACCTTTCAGTAACCGTCCTTTCCTGCTAGTCACTTTATACGCCTACATATGCTGTCTCCATATGCTGCCTAAGCTGTAATTTGTCTTTTTTCCTCCTCAATCTCTGCCTGGTTTCCTTACTTTCCTGTCCATAATTTATCAAATATCTGTCGTTTACTGCTTTGCTGATTTTTACGTAGCTTCCTTTTTCATTTTATTGATTGGTACTAAAAGATGCACAAGGCTTCAAAGTCCTGACGTGAATGATGGATGAGGTCCAACATCAATAATCTGAAGCAAAGACACTTGTGGTTTAAGAATGTATAAATAGAGCTTGGTGATTTTCTGTTGAGTTTGTTTGGGGAATGCATGTTGGTTGGCATTAGGCTTTTCTCTATTTTAAAAAGTTGCCTTGTAAAGAAGTAGAAGACAATTGTGATGTGCTATTTAAATTTTCTGTACAAATCCAGGCATGTTTATAGCAAAGTAAAAAAGAAACACCAGTACACAACAAACCAGACCAAATGAGACAACTGAAAGAGACAAGTGTTATCCAAATGTTTATTCTTGTTATTGCCACTTTAAGTTCCCCTTCATTTCGGCCAGTGATTATTTCAGAGGTACAAGTACGAAGTCCAGGGGCCAGGCACGCTGTGTCTCTTTCCCCAATGTTGATGCACTTACACCTACTTATTTTTGTCTTTCTTTTGGTGAGGGAGATGATACCGTGTGAGGCGGGACAGTGGGTCATCGTGTATATAGAGACATGTATGTACAACGTAAGGATGCTTCTTGTCATCCAGCTCCTTCGTTTCTACACGTTACTGTTGACCAGCTTCGGAAATGATGTGGATTCTTCCCAGACCTGTTAAGGACCAGGGCCGCTGGCCCCCTTTTTGTTTCCTAGACTAGAGAAGAAGACAGGAACCAGGATGGGAAAATGGACATGCTGCACTTTAAACTGGAGCTTCCCCTGCAGTCTGCGGAGCACGTTCTTGGTGTGCAGCTCATCCTGACGTTCTCCTACCAATTGCACGTGAGTCGGTCCCTCAGGGAAGCCGTCCTCTCCCTTTTGTCTTTAATAGAACAAAGTCCTCCTTCTGATTTCTAGCAAGACCCACACTGTTGCAGACTCTTTCCTGGGATGTAGTTTGGGATTTAACTCAGGCCAGTCGAATGTTTTTCACTGGGCTCCTATTAATTTATACGGGCTATCAATAGCTCAGAGGGTTCTGGGCCGAGTGCTCCCTGCATGGCTCAGCCAGATATGTGAGGGCCTGTTGGGCTTCAGCCAGAGACCCTCATATCTGTCGGCAGTTGGTATTGTCTGTCCTTGTGCTGATTTCAGAGGATGTCGACGTTTGTGATGCAGAGCATGGCGTTTCTCCAGTCCTCCTTTGCTGTTCCCGGGTCCCAGTTATATGTGAATGGAGACCTGAGGCTGCAGCAGAGGCAGCCGCTAAGCAATGGTGGCCTAGATGTCCGATACAACGTAAGCATGCGTCTTGTTGTCCAGCTTCTTTGTTTCTTTATGTCACTGTCTATCGAGTTCTTGAAGGGGGGAATGAAAGGTGGAAACAGCATTTCTCTGTGGGTGGCTGAGAGGAGGGCTTCTGAGGAATCCTTGCCATGAACTTTTTCAAAATATGGAGAAGGTACACCTGTATTTACACCTGGAAAGGGAGAGAAAATAATCTGTCTTTGTCAAGGAACTAAATTGTTTCATGCTTTTAGGTAAACACACATATACTCTCTCTCTTCCATATACACATGATTATTCGAAGTGGTCCTGTAAAATGTTTCAAAAATAATACCATTTCAGCCTGAGCAACAAAGCGAGACCTGTCTTTACAAAAAGTAAAAACAAAATTATCCAGGCACAGTGATGCCCCTGTAGTCCTAGCTACTCAGGAGGCTGAGCCTGACAGACTAGATATAAAGATATGTTTTTGGTTTATTTGTTGTCTACCTCAGCATTAACAGTGCTGCCATCTTGTAACTGTCACCCCAGTGCCTAAAACAGTGCCTGGCACATGGTAAGCTCTCAGAGATATTTTTTGAAAGAATGAACTCTCCTTTTGCACAGGAGGAAACCGAGGCTTAAGGGATTAATTAACTTTCCCAAAGGCCCAAAGCTTACAAGTAGCAGAGCCAGGAATTGTCTCTCTGAGTCCAGAACTCAGGCATCTAATGATTCATTCCTAAAATTTATTTTATCACAAAGGAGACCATATAAGTTGGGCTGAGCTACCTTTAAAGTGAAAGAAGGATGTTATCAGTTATTACAGCCATAAACCAGGACTGTTCATATAAACTGGGATTTATGGTTACTCTGGCTATAATAAACATTACATTATAAAGTGAGGGGGACATATAAACTTAATATGGCACTTTTTATTTTATATATATACATAACGTATAAACTTATCATTGGCACTTTTTATTTGAACATTTTATATATCAGATTAACAGGAATATATTATAGGTCAAGAAATCATTTCCTTCTTTAAGGGATTGTATGCTTACTATAAGCATTTTATCTATTTGCATTCATACTTTTAAGAGATAAAGACATTAGAAAACATCAGAGAAGAGGAAAAAGACAAAGCAGTTGGAAACATGGTCTAATAAAAAAATTAAAGGAACTATTAGAGAGGGGTATTTTATAAATAGTTTTAAAACCTGTGAAAGGTGGATATTGACCCTTATTTCCATCCCCACAGAAGGAAAGACTGAAAGTAAGTGGACTTAAATTGTCATAGGAGAGTTTATTCATCCTGAAGAAAAGTTCACTGCTAACGGAATGGGCCACCAAGATCAAGAGGGTGGTCTGTGGCACCAGCCTGGGTGGGCAGGAGGGTAGCAAGAGGAGAGAAGAGAGGAGAAGCCTCTCGGGTGCTCACACCACGTCCTCCCGCCGTGTCCAGGTGTCTGTGATCAACGGGACCAGCCCTTTTGCCTGGGACTATGACCTCACCCACATTGTTGCTGCCTACCAGGAAAGGAATGGTGAGTCATGGGTGGGGGACATTCACCTGCTGCCCAAGGACTTTCCAGGTTCCTGGGGTCAACAGAGACAAACTGAACTGGAACCTTTGCCATGATCAAAATGTCAGAACTAGCGAATGCTCAGTGATGGGAGCAGACATACTACCCAGCATCTGTCCTTTCTGTCCTGATCGTTAGACCTGCAACACCCCCCTTCCCACCCCTCCTATGGGCCAGCAGGTTAGTGATGATTAATTGCCATATTTATCCCACCTCTGCCTTGATGAGTTTCCTTTTTTAAAAACATAAGCCTAATTGAGTTTTTTTTTTCCAGAGAGAAATAGAGAATGTGAGTGACTCGCCCCACATTGGCAGTCCAAGAGGAGAGCAGAAGTGCCCAGGCTTCCAGCTAGAGGGCAGAGCAGAGTGTGTTCATTCCTTATAGAGCCGGGCTCCAAGGCAGTTGCATGTGCTTGGCTTGGCTTGTTTGCCTGGTCAATGGTCAGAGGTTTTCTCTAAAGGCATCTAAGGTGTTACTTGGCAACCAGACATCATGGATAGTACACACATTTCAGGAGGGGGAGGACTGCAATTCCAGTATTGCTCACTGATTTTATGTAATACACTAGCAGCATTATTGCAATAATAGAGGAAATTTTAAAACAAAATTTAAAAACATTGGCCTACAAATCAACTTTTTTTGTCATTCCTTTCACTCTTTATCCATATGCAGTACTTTTTATACAAGTATTATAGTGTAGAAACCCTCTTGAATTCAAATTATTTGTATTTGTTTAACAGTATATTTCCCCACACAGCTACAAAGTTCTGATATTATATTTGGTGGCAGCATATTATTCCGCCAGCAAATGTCAAAGAAACTTTCTAACTTTTTGACGATTTTTACCATAAGTACTTTGACAAAGATTTTAACGTAAGTATTTTCAGAAGTATTTTCACAAATAATGTGTGATCAACTTTACACATGTAATTTCTCTTTCCTTCTGAATGATTTCTTTCAGTTCAGAAGCACAGGCGATCCTACAGGAATTAAAGCCCTCCACTGGCAGGGTAAAGGGCCATCCTGATTAATGGTTAATGATTATATTTCAGTTACCACCATCCTGAATGACCCCAACCCCATCTGGCTGGTGGGCAGGGCGGCTGAAGCCCCCTTTGTGATTAATGCTGTCATCCGATACCCTGTGGAAGTCATTTCATATCCTTTACATGAAAAGAGTCAATGGTAGCTCGGTTCCAAGAAGTAATTATTCCTCAGTTGTCCCATGTAGGAACAGATGTGGGAAGCCTTAGATTGGAGATCACTACAATGTTCTGGCCCCACACAAATGACTGTGTCTGTCTGTTGTTCATACAGGAAAGAAAATTCGTTTCTTCATATTTCTTTCTGAACAATTCTTCTAGCTTAGAATCATCCATATTTATGTCTTAATCATGTATTATCCCTTTTATCTTAATGATATTTCTTTCTTGCCTTTTCTTGTGACCTAAATGTTGGCTTAACTTTGACTTATGTCAAGTAGTAAGAAATAAAATCAACATTACAGAGAAGCAAACAAAAGACAAGAAGTTTTCATCGAGGTCTTAGGAATTGCAATTCAAGAGACACAGTTCTGCAAGCAGCTAAATTGTGCACCATCCAGGTGAGGTTAGGCAGGGATTTATGAGGGCTACTGTGAGTTGACACCTGTAGAAGGCTTTAGCATAGTACATGATTGGTGAGAGCTGGTTAACAGCTTAGGATGTCTCTAGTTGATGATGAATACAGTTCAGTGTAGATATCTCTCCAGGAGGTTGGTGATCAGGTCCAGTATACACAGTCCTAATCAAATGCAACTGGTTTTGCAATTTGGCCAAGTTCAACAGGTAAGATCCCATCCAGGTGTGTACGTGACCAAGGCCCAAGTCCTCGTGCCCACCCTGCTCCTTTTCGGGTACCTCAGGCATAACCATCTCCATCTTGGATTTTCTTTTCACACTTACAACATGTGGTCTGTGACTCCTTAACTGTCTGTACTTATCAACCAGGATTCTGGGAGATGATAAAGTTTGCCTGGGTCCAGTATGTCAGTATCCTGCTCATCTTTCTCTGGGTGTTTCAAAGAATCAAGATATTCGTGTTTCAAAATCAGGTGGTGACCACAATCCCTGCAAATGCAATGTCCCATGGAGAAGTGTATAAGGAGCACTTATCCTAAGAAGACCATTTCTGAAGACTCAGCAGGAACAAGGCTACCTCACTGTTGTCTTCTGAGAACTGCCATCTTACAACATTTCTGCAAGAGCCCAGTGGACACCTGTGGGCTTCACTACTTTTCCCCTCAGAAGCAAAAACAATTATTTCCAATTTTGCTCTATACAAATTCTGTATCTTCTAAGTCCCTACAAAGCCATCAGGAAGTAATTTGTAGAAAGGTCTGAGGGATCCTCAGAGCCACAAATCACCTTTGGTTTTCTCGTGTTTTTTTTTGTGGGGTTTTTTTTGGTTTTTTTATTTTTCTGCCTTAGCCTTGAATTTCAGAAGAAAATTACAATTAGTTCAGACGTCTTGGAAAGAGTCCCATCTCTAGTCAAGTGAAGACTTTTCCTCTCTTGCACTGAGAAACACAGCGTGCATTTCTTTACCCTGTTATGAACCACTTTTTACTCTTTTCAGGGCTCTTGTGAGAAATATGTAAATCACTAAGACTTTCCACTCCTGGGAATCTCCATTTCCCGCACAGAGCTTTGATTTCCAGAACTGAGGCCTTTAACTGGAGGTGTGGAGGGGCCAGGCACAAGCACAAGGGCCGCTTAAGCTTGTGAGTGAGGGTGGGCCACTGAAGGGCCCTGGGACCATCCACCTGCTCTCGCTCTACCACACAGTCATCTGTCATCAGCTCAGCTGAACCTTTATCCCTGCCCTACTGTGACTGTCTCTTTGCCCTGCCTTTTGCCCTCTGTCTGTGACCCTGGAATGGCAGGCTAAAGTCAGAGGTGCTGTTTCATTGGCAACCCCTTTAAGTAGCGGTGGAGGAAGTAGGATTGTAACAACAGATTCTCTCTGGTCCTCACCCAGCAGCCTGGACACTTGCCACTGCTCCTCCTTGACAGCCCTCCCCCTTCCTGAAAAGGACAGGGTGACAGAGGTTGTTGGTATTGGCTCCCACTGCCTGACAACTGCAAGTTTATGTGGAGGGCGAGCGGGAAGCCCAGAGACTTGTATTTCCCTTGGCTAAGGATCAGGGTGCCCATCAGAGTGGGCAGCTTTGGGAAGGACACAAGAAGCAGTGAGGGAGTAAAGAGGATGCTAGCCCGGGCAGTGCAGTCCAGCCTGGCCATTAGCAGGATGACCAGCAGTCCAGTCAGATTACCCTCGTGGCCAAGCAAGTGTCTGTAGGAGCTGGCACACGGAGACTGAGTGTGCAGCCCCATTCTCCTGAGGTCACGTGTAGTCTGCCCCAAGGACAGAGGGACCTGCTTTATGATCCCAAGCATGTCGTTGGCACTGGAAGGACATAGCTCCTTAATCCTGCTTCATGCCATCCACAAACACACCCCTCAGTGTGTGCCTCAGTTTACCTTGCATATCAAGTCTTGTTTCCAAAGCACCTTTTCTTTCAGGCTGACCAAAATAAGAGTTTTAGAAACAAAGCCATTTGAAATATTCAAGCATAAAAATTCCCTAACACTGACACCACATACACACATGCCTTTCCCCCAAGGCTGTTTATATGCTTAATTTTTTTTCCTGTGATTTAAGTGAAAAATGGTTTCTGGTTTAAATCCCTAAAAGGTAATGGGATATGGAAAAAGATGGCTAAAGATATGTATAAACATGGCTTTGCATTTTATTTAATTATTCTAATGCAAAATATGTATAAAGAGCCCATGATGTTTTATAAATTTTTAATTAAAATGTTCAGAATAGAAGGTTTCGTGTTGGTTTTTAGAGGGGAAGGATTTGGAGGGGGAAGAGTGGGGAGGGAGAGGCTGCACACACTTCTCCCAGTTACTCACCAGCGGCCTTGCTTTGCCAAGGCTCTGCCCAAAGACCTTGGAGCTTTTGTTAGTGCTTTGGTGAACATCCCCTGGCCCGACCCCAAGTGAATGAGTGTTTGGTGGAATCTACATGCCATGTGGAAGACAGGGGCTGGAAAATTACAAGTGTGTCTGGTGAATATCAAATTATTAAGATCATGTTGTAGCTTCTGATGAATCAAATAGCAAGTTACAACAGGAAAAATGGTGAGAAATATACAGGATTTTATCAACTGAGCTAACCAGGGTTTGAAAGAATGACTGTGTGGGAGGAGATCCCTAATTATGCCAAATGATTATTCCAGTTTCTGCTTAAGTAAGGTGAGACTCCCTAATGTCCCACTTAGGTCACACCATGTAAGGTCCATAAAGCACAGTTTTTTGGTTTTTGTTTTATAGAGATGGAGGTCTCACTGTATCAACCACTGGAGTGCAGTGGGGAGATTATGGCTCACTGCAGCTTCAAACTCCTGGGCTCAAGCCACCCTCTTGCCTCAGCCTCCTGAGAAGCTGGGACTACATGCTCCAGCCACCGTGCCCTGCTAATTTTTTTTTTATTAGTTTTTGTTTGTTTGGTTGGTTTTTTAAGATAGGATCTCACTCAGTTGCCCCGTCTAGAGTGCAGTGGCATCATCACAGCTCACTGCAACCTCAAACTCCTAGGCTCAAGCGATCCTCCCAAGTAGCTGGGACTATTGGCACGCCACCATGCCAACCCAATTTTTCTATTTTTTGTGGAGACGCTCTTGCTCTTGCTTAGGCTGGTCTTGAAATCCTGGCCTCAAGCAATCTTCCCACTTCAGTCTCCCAAAGTGCTAGGATTACAGATGTGAGCCACCATGCCTGCTCTCTTATTTTTTTCTAGAGACAAGGTCTCCCTATATTGCACGGGTTGGTGTCCTGGGCTCAAGGGAACCTCTCGCCTCAGCCTCCCCAGTAGCTTGCGTTACAGGCATGAGGCATGGACTTTCTTCCTTACTTTTGCTTTCACTCCTCTCTCCTCCCCTGCCCTCCCATGTCCTCATCTTCATGTGTGTGCTTTATAAAAGAGGTTTTGATCTTTCTGACCAGGTGAGTTCTAAATGTCTATTGAGAAAAATATATAAATTACATAAAACCTAAAGAAAATAACAATTGTCTGCAAATCCACTACCCAGAAGTTATTATGGTTGGCCTTCTGGCCACATCTTTCTAATCTTTTGTGTTCTTTCTAATTTTTTTAGTATCATGAACAACACTTCCATGACCCTTGTGTATAAATCCTTGTTGCTGGTTTATTTCCTTAAAATACATCCTAGAAAGGAGTTACCAATTCAAAAAGCTTATGACCATTGTTAAGGACCTTAATTCATCTTGCCAAACCACATCCAGGAAAGACCGCTAATTTCTACGCCCAGCAGCAGTGACTTCTTCTTTCAAATCCCCAGAGAAACAGATCTGACAAGAGGTCAGAACGCTCTATCCTTTTCAGATGCCTGGGCTCTGCCCTGTTAAATATAAGGGGGAAAAAACTTGTATTTGTTGAAACGTATCCTGTGTTTATCCTGACCTGCTATCAAGCCTGTGCTTCTGGGTTTGGGCTAGGGCAGGGAGGGGACAGGAGGAGGGGTCAGCTGCAGGCCAGCTCCTCAAGGCCACCTGGCCTCTGGGCCCCTCCCAGCTGGGCTACTGCGCAGGGAGGCGGCGCGGGTCCCCCTAGCATCAAGGTGCCTGGGTTTGGTTAGGGCTGAGGCTGGGGGCTTGGGACCAGGTGTGGATTGCAAATCACTTCCCTGCAAGGATGCCCCCCCAGAGCAAACAGGGGCAAGACTGAGATGCGATTTCCCTCACAAGGGCCTTTGTCCCCCCAGAGCCTCCCTTCTCTGGGGATTGGAGGGGGAGACAACGTCTTTGGTCAGTTCGTGGGATGAGCGGTGCCCGCCAGCGCCTTCCACATCCTCCGCCAGACAGTGAGTCCCCCGAGCCCACCTGTGCCCTCCCCTACCCGAGTCCTCATGAGCCGGCCCAGGACCAGCGCCCCTCCCCTGAGGCGTGGCCCAGGGTCGGGGATGGGGAGGGTAGCGGGAGCCGGGGGCCAACCGGCTCCTTCCTTCCTTGCCCCCGCCCTGGCTCCTGCCCGCCGGCCCGGGACCGCAGCCACGTCTGAAAGCGCCTCGTTGTCTGTGCTGCGGCTGGGAGCGCGGGACAGCGCCGTGGGGCACTGGCGGCCGCACAGGTAGTGCAGGACGCAGGGCACTGTACCGGGCACGGGGGCAGGGGGGTCCCTGCGCCAGGGTCCTACTTGTGTAGCCCCAGACACCCCCACCGGCAACATCTCCTTCTGAGACTCCTGCCCTGTTTCAAGATTCACTTCGCCTTCTCCAGTAGCTTGGAACCCCTGACTCCTGTCCGTGCCTCTTAGAGCCCCCTCCCCGCTGTCACCGGGTGCCTGTCAATAGTCTCTGGACCCTAAGGAGCAAATCCGCCCCGCGGACCCTCCCGGTGAAGAGAACCAGCTGGCTGTGTTGGAACTTGGAAGAGACGACGACGTCTGGGAGGCTTTGCTGAGCCCCGGGAGAGAGGTGTCTTCCTCCCTCTGCACCAGGTCAGGCGGAGACGCCAAGCTTTGGGGTACGTTGGTTCACCGCTCTCCACGCGGGATGTCCCCACTCTCTGCGGGCTGGGGGCCTGGCCAGTGGCACCGATGGGGAGGCTCCTTGATCCTGCAGTTGGGGGTCGGTGTTGGCAGGAAGAGCTGATGGTGGCTTTTCCATCAGCAACGTGGAAAAGGCATGGCCGCTGCAAGCACAGGTTTGAAAGTGTCTGGCTGGGGCTTCAGCTGCACACGGGATCACTGTTGGGGTGTCTCTTATGTCTTGAATCTTGAGTTTCAAAGTGCATGGCTTTAAAAAGCTCCCCAAGGGCTTTTTCCACAAAACTCTTGAGAAAAAGTAGCTTGGAGAATAAATTTGGAACCACACCCAGATGAATGGAGTTGTGCACCACCCCTTCTGGCAACAGGACAGGCCCCTCTTGGCCTCAGGATAGGTGCCTAGCAAATGGTGACTTTCCTTTCTCTTCCCTCTTAAATGGGAGGCAAGTGAGTCAAGATTCCCATTTGTGAGGAAGGGAAAACTGAGGCCTGAAGAGCAGAGAGGACTTGGCTGACCTGAAGCGTGAGTGATGGGGTCAAGTGCCAGAGCTCCTGGGAACAGTGTGCTGCTGGGTGAGCCGGGCTGTGCTCATCTCCAGCCTGCATAGCTGGGTGCTGTTCTGGCTCGTTCTACAAAGGAGTCAACTGAGGCACAGAGAGCCTGAGAGTGACTTGCTCAAAGTCACACAGCTCACTGGTAGTACAGACAGGATTTGAACCCAGCCTGGCTTCAGAAGCCAGCCTTCTAGCCCTGATCTTCCACTGTCTTGTGTTGTGTATGTGCTTGTGTGTCCCTGCCTGTGCTTGCCACGCTCTGCTGCTGGGGCACTAGGGCCACATGAGCCTGGTGGGGCTGTTGTCCTTGGGTTTTCCTTATGCAAAGACTCTCCCCTGGATTCATAGAATATAATTGTGACACAGGATTTGGAAGATTCCTGAACAAATACTTGTAAGTGTTCTATGCAGGAGATGTTCTGCTTTACAAGTATTAATTCATTCAATCTTTAAATCAAGCCCATGAATTGGGTTATATGATTTCCCCATTTTATGGATTTTTCTTAAACAAACCAGGCACAGAGAGAATAAGTAACTTACCCAAGATCACATAGTAAATGATCAAGTGTGGTTCATACTCTTAACCATGATGCTGTATACCCACCTCCCTCTAATGAGACAGAAGGGTCCTTTTCTAGTGTTGTAGGAGGAGGTAGGTACCAAAAGGCATGAACAAGATCATTCTGGGTAGCAATAACAGCATTAACAATAATTTCTCAATATTACCTAATACTCAGTCCATATTGAAATTTTCTGGTTCATTACCTGTAAGAGTATCTTCTTGCTAGTTGGTTTGTTTGAATCAGAATCCAAACATGGTCCACATGGTGCATTTGACTCTTTTTTAGAAATTAATATTTATGTAAATGAACTGTGAGGCAGGAGGATCACTTGAGCCCAAAGCTGGAGTTGAGTAGCTCATTACCCGACTCTATGGAGTACGAGTGGACCTTCTCAAATGAATAAGTTACTAAATAGCACTGGCATTTCATTCATACCTGTAGAAAATTTACTTTTAAAAATAAAGGAATTGAAAAAGTTAATGGCAACCAGACATTCCGACTCCCTGTGAATACAGGGCTCTTCACAACCTGGCAACACAGAGCTGTGCTAATGCACAGCCGGCCTTGTGTCCTCTCAGCAAAGTTGGGATCTGCCCTGACTTCACTCCTCCTGATGGAGGTCTCGATTCAGACTATCAGTCTGGTACAAGTGGATTTGAGAGATCTCCAAGCCATGCCTCCTGAAAAGGGTATGTGTGAATTTATTTCTTCAATGCTCCCATGTCCAGGCGGCAGGGAATGAAACTCTTCCAGACATTAATTCTCTCCGGTGGATTATGAAGCAATTACTTCTCCTCCATTAGCATCTGGCATGCGCAACTGCAGCCCCCTGCCTCTGGTGGATGCCACGCAACTGCATCATCAGGACTGGCAGAGAGATGGCAGATGTGGCCAGGGCTTGGGGGCCAGACTCATCTTCTCCCACAACCTGGCCCAGCACACAGTCCTGATGCTGAGTGGCTTGGGGGCTTTGATACCTCTCACTGCATAGGAGGTAGTTGTCTATCCATGCCCCTGGCCTTCTCTGACCTACTGGGTACTCAGGTCAGCTGGGAGGTGGATTTGCAGGCACCTCTCTTCCTGCAAAGAAAGCTGGAGACAGAGAAGCTCCACCTATGCCTCCTTTAACCAACTAACAATAACCAATTTTATTATTTCCGTGGTAATAAAAGTCTATTGTAGACTATCTGGAGGATGCAAGAAAGCACAAATGAAAAAAAAAATGCCTGTACCCTGCTCATAAAAAATCACTAATCTTCAGTGTGAATAATTCTACACTTCTTTTTATTTCATTTTTTATTTTTGGTTTTTTTAGAGGCAGGGTCTCGATCTGTCGAGCAGGCTGGAGTGCAGTGGAATGATCACAGCTTGCTGCAGCCTCAAACTTTTGGACTTAATCGATCTTTCTGCCTCAGCCTCCTGAGTAGCTGAGACTACAAAAGCGTGCCACCCTGTCCAGCTAGTTTTTAAATTTTTCTATTTTTAAAAATTTTTAAATTTTTTTATTTTTATATTTTATTTTGGGACAGGGTCTCATTCTGTAGGCCAGGATAAAGTGCACTGGCAGAATCATAGCTTACTGCAACCTCAAACACCTGTGTTTAAGCCAGCCTCCTGGCTCAGCCTCCTGAGTAGTTAGGACTATAGGTGGATACCACCATGCTAAATTGTTTTTATTTTTTTTGAGACAGGGTCTCTCTACATTGCCCAGGCAGGTCTCAAACTCCTGGGCTCAAGTGATCCTCCCACCTGAACCTTCCAAAGTGCTGGGATTACAAGCATGAACCACTGTGCCCAGCCCCTTCCACACTTCTTTCTCCATGTATTTGTGTATTTTTTTTAATAACAGCTTTAGTGAGACACAATTCATGTACCTTAAAGTTCATACTTTTAAAGTGTGCAATTTATCAGTTTCTAATATATTCAGTGTTGTGCATAAATCACCACAAGGTTCATGCATGTTGAACACTGTATGTATCAGTGCTTCTTTCCTTCTTATTGCTGGAGAATATTCTGTTATGGATATGCCACATTTTCTTCATCCACTCATCAACTGAAGGACATTGGGGATATTTCTATAATACTTTTTGGCTATTATGAATAATGAAGCTTTGAAAATTCAAGAACAAGTTTTTGTGTGGATATGTTTTCAATTTTTTTGGGTACATACCTGGGAGTGGATTTGCTGCATCATATGGTAATTCTATATTTAACCTTTTGAGAAACTGCCAAACTGTTTTCCACAACGACTGCACCATTTTACATTCCCACCAGCAACGTGAGGGTCCCCATGTCTCCACGTTCTCACCAACGCTTGTTATTATCTTTTATTATCACCTGTCTTTTTTATTATAACCTTACTAGTGGATGGGAACTGATAAGTCATTTCGGTTTTGATGTGCACTTTCCTAGAGACTAACAATGTCGAGCATCTATTCATGTACTTATTGGCCATTTGTCTGTCTTCTTTGGAGAAATGTCTTCTCAAATTATTTGCCCATTTTAAAATTGGATTGTCTTTTTTTTCAGTTTGAAAAGCTCTTTATATATTCTGGGTAAAAGTCACATTCCATATATGTAATTCAAAACTATTTTCTCCCATTTGTGGATGTTCTATGATATTTGTGTCTTTTTAACACAACTGGTATCATATGATATGTGTGTGTAAGTTTTGTTGTGATTTTTACTTGACACACCATGTGGTGAACAGCTCTAAAGTTATAAGGCTGTGGTTCAAATTCAGACTCAGCTCCTGTGTGAAATGTTTAATCAAGTCCCTTGACCCTTCAAAGCATCACTTTCCTCATCTGTAAAATAGAGACGATCATCAGGTCTAACTCATAGGGTTGTTGTGAGGATTACATCAGAACATGGATGGAAAAGGCTTGGTACATAGGAAGTTCTCAAAAGATAATATTTACTGGTGTTCCTTGTTCGTGCCCCACCGTACACACTCATCTTCCATCTTCCCTTCCTCTCTGCTTTATTTTTTCTCTCCTTTCCTTTATTTTTTCCCTCCTCTTCTCTTCTCTCTTTCCTCCTTGTCAGCCTTCCCCCTACCAAATGCCCTGGGCTCCATTAGAGCTGTTTCCCCCAGTGGTGGCCCGTGATGCCTAGAGCCCACGGACCCCTCATTGGGAATCCACTTTCTCCAGCCTTTGTGAGGGATTCTTGAAGAGGGATGGCCTCCAGCTGACTCCAAACTGAGAGAAATCTGAGCCTGGGATTTGTACCTAGTATTGCATTTCATTCCTTTAGATTCTATGCCAGGGCTGGGACAGGCTGGTGACAGGGAGCTGCTGAGCTGAGGGTGGGCAGAGCTTGGCTAGAAGTGAGAGCAGTGCAGAGAGGCAGGACTCCTGGGCTCCAGCTCACCCCTGCAATGGCAACCATCCCTCCCCTGCAACTCACTTTTCCCATCTGCCAACGGGGCAGAACAATAGCCCCTTCCTATGTCTGTCAGGCCAAGAAATGGTAGGGCATGTGTAGAACATACTGTAACCTTAAGGTACTCAGCAGAAAGAAATGTGGGATAAGTGGGGAGTTACTCCCTTTGGATTTGGATCACAGAGTATCTGATTTCAACTCAGCAAATATTTATTAATGTCATCTACTCATTCAGTCTTTGGAACATTCCTTGACATGGCACTTACTGTCTTATTCTGGCAGGATTCTTAACTTTTTATTGAAGTGTTCAATTCATCAGAAAAGAGCATGGATCATGAAAGAACAGCTTCCTGAAATGTCACAAACTGAGCACACCCATGTCATTAGCATCCTCCGGAGAAACAACAGAACCTCCCAGAAGCTCTGCCCACACACCCTTCCAGGTGTACCCCACCTAACCCCTTCAAGGGTATCCACTATGTACTCAGAACTACTGGGTGTAAGTGACAGAAACTCAACTCACGTAGTTTAAGCACAAATGGAATACTTTCCCCAATGGAGAGGTCCGTGGGTAAATCTGTACGGCTGGATCCAGATGCGTAGATGATGCTGCCAGCTGCTCACGAACTCTCTGTCTTTCTCTGCTGAGTTCTATTCTGTGTGGACTTTATGTCCAGGCAGTTTCCCTCTTCCCTGCAGATTGATGAAAATGCTGGGATTGGACTTGGGCAGATGTGCCATTCCTAAATCCCATTCTGTGTGGGGGGTGAGTATGTGGAATGTGTAGATGACCTGGTCTTGGGACACATGACCCTCAGGAACCAGGGGTGGTGGATCAGCGCATCCATCCACATGCACTTTGAGTGGGTGATGGGTGGTTCCCCAGGGACAAGATAGAGGCTGTTATCAGAAGGGAAAACCGGTACTGCACGGACACAACCAACCATGTCCAGTGCACCTGTGCAGTGCCAAGCCCCTCATGGATATTGATAACAGACACCCACTTGCAAAAATCCCACAATCCCAAGCTCCAAGTTGCTCACAGCCAGGAAGGGGAGGCGCAGTGTCACGCAGGGCCAAGCGGCGAGTGGCGTGTGCCTTGAGAGGCACAAATGAGGCACCTGCAGAGCAGGCTGAGGTGGCTCTGGTGGGAGTCAGGGCCGGGCACTCGCGGCAGAGGGGCAGGGGAGCCTGGAGCGTGTTTGGCGAAGCCTGGTGAGGCCTGGTCATCTGAAGCATGGGATTTGGGAAGTGAGGTTGGAGCGCTGTGGGCTGCTGAGTAGGAGAATGCATGATCGGATGTGTGGTGTGGGCAGCTCTGGTGGCACAGGACGAGACGGACTGGAGGGCTCTGGGTGGGGGGTTTTGCCAGAATCCAGGAGAGGGGTGTGCATGCCGGGACTAGCGTGACCCTCCCATGGCCGGATGTCTGGGCCGTTCACTGGGACCACCATCTGTCCCCTGACTATCACATAGGTGTGTCTTTAATGTCCCAACTGCATTGGCAGCTCCACCAGGATAGGGACCCTGAGCATTGGACCTCCTGGAATGAATCTCTTCCTTTCTTATCTTTTCTCTGTTTTCCATCTTTTATCCGTCCTTTTTTTTGTTCTACTTTTTACATTTCCTCAATTTTATCTTTAAGCCCTCCTATTATAATACCTAAGGCATTTAACTTCAGGGAAAACAAACAGGTTTCAAAAAGGATAGGTACTCGTAGAACATTATGTGCTTCAGCTGTGAGCTTTTTCATAAAGTCATATAATGTAAATTTTGGATAGTGATTTAACCAAAAATTCTACTGGGAGACCAAGAGAAGAAAGGTGTCTATGTATCTGTGCGAGTGTGCTTGTGTGTGTGAAGGTACATCCTTATCTTTCATTGTAGTAACTCAGAGAAAAATGCCATAAATTGTTAATAGTAACATTTTAAGCCGTATTTATTTATTAGAAATAGGTAATTTGCAGAAGAAACAGCTAACGATTTTGAAAGCAGTAGCCTCTGAGAAATAGAATTCTGGAGCAAGAAAATGAAATTGTGATACTTATTTGATGTTTTAAATGATGTACCTTTATGTTTTAATGTAGTTATGTTTAAATAGGTACTATGTTCATATAAGTCAAGATTAAAAAGTATGAAAAAGGTTTATCATGAAATGTCTATTGCCCAGCTATTTCATGCCCCTCCCAGGGGAAAACTAACATTATCACTTTCTTTGTAAACTTCCAGGCATATTTTATACTTATTCAAGCTGTATGTATTATTTTGACAAACATAAAGTTTAAAAAGGCTTTATGATTTAAAAAGTTTCAGTGACCTGAATACAACTACTCTGTAAGGTGCTCCTGGGTATCAGGGCAGGAGGGGGAACTTTCTATTCCTTCTATGGCCACCTAGACTTTACTTCCACCACACTCCTAAAAATAGATGATTATTTTTATTGTCACTTTCATCACCATCGTCACCATTTAAGACTTGGTGTAAATTGGAGGCAGACTTGCCTCTGGGGAGGGCATCGGGGACAGGGAATGTCACTTACCATTGTCTGATTGGCCCTTTCCCTCGTTGGGGCTCTGTCTGCCCAGAGGATGAGGCTTTGTTTCTCATCTTCACAAATAAAACTTGGGCCTGTGATGCCCTCATTTGGACTTTCAGAATTTCGGGAGACCTCTATGTATTACCTTTTCCAAAAATTAAACATATAATAAATATGTACCCCCAAAAAAGAATTACAGAAGGGAGGAATTTAGAGGGGAAGGGGGGAGGCTTTCCAGGATGGAGACTTCCCTGGACCCAGGCTTGGGAGTGGGACCCACCACGGAGCCCTGCACTGGGGGCCTGGCTCTGGGATTTAAACCCCTGCCCTGCCCTTACTAGCTGAGTGTTTCTGTCTCTGAGCCCCACTGCCTCAATTAAAACAGACAGAGATACTAATTTCTACCTCCTAGGGACTTGGGAGGATAAAGTTCAAACATGAAGACAAAAGTAACTAGGTATCACAGTTGCCTACCTGACATGTTGTTCCTACCTTTGAACCCTTGGGCAGTTGTCTGGTATGCTGAACATGAGGCTACATATCAGAAACCTCCCAGTTAGGAGCTGGTCTTCTGGATACCTGTGTGGCACACGATGTTTCAATCTCCTTCCTAGTTCTCGAGTTCCAATAATTGGATCAGATAGCCGTTCTTGTAGTGTGTGAGTCACCGAAGACCTCTGGCTTTCCTGGAACACAGGTAGAAAACACCTTGAGCTTCAGGAAAGATCCTTCCTACCCAGGGGAAGGCTGGGCTGGCCAGGGCAGCTTTGCTTGGGCCAAAGCAGCAGGGTCCTGCCCTCTGCAGGGAGCAATCAGGGGTGGGAGAGGCCCACAGTCTGGGATCGGAAGTGCCAGGGGCTTAGAAACAGGAGCCCTGGGCTGGGGTTCCAGTTCACTGCTGTCTCTCCAAGCTTGAGTCCTTCACATGAAAAACTGGCATCATTGTGCCCACCTCAGGGGCCGTTGAGTTAAATCATCCAGTGGACTTGAAGCATCTAGGACTTGTGGTAATTTAAGTCAGCAAATATGAGTTTCCTCCCTTTCTGGCACCCCATTCTCAGGGGAGCCCACCATCCATCAGCCAGTACTCAAGGAACATTGATCACAGGTGCCGAGCACATGGGTGGCTACTTTCCCTGTGTCCCAGGTTTTCCAGGCCTGGGCTTGGGTCCAGGAAGCAGCTGTGGCATCAGCAGGTGACAGTGCTGTTGGGCATACTCTACCCCTCCTGCCACCATCTCTGGATGAGGGGAAGAAAAGCGATAGGAACCTTCCCGGTCCCTCCCTTCCAAAGTCACCCTGACTAGCGATCATTGCAGAAGCAATAGGTACACAGAGGAGAAAACTTTGGGATCTTGGGATGGGGCAGCTGGGCTCAGTGTTCCTTCCACCTGAGAGATACGCATGTCATTCTTAAGATCCACTAACTGGCCCAAGGGTGGTTGGAGGCTAGAGGTTGGCCTGGGACATGCTGGAATTCGAAGTGTAGGTTGACCTCAGGGTGTCTCACTGGGCAGAGATCTCCCAGGGGGAGGGGCTTCCTCCTCTCCAGACATAGCTCAACACTATAACAGTCACAGTAACGTGGGCATGTGTATGACACTTTGGCAAGCCCTCTCCTCTAGGTGTTTGCAGCAGCATCCTCACAACCACCCTAAGAGGTTAAATGTTGCAACCCCCATTTTACAGAGGAGGAAATTGAGCCTTGGAGAAGTTAAGTCACTTGCCCCAGGTCTCATAGCTCCTAAGTGACAGTGCTGTGAGTCAAAGCCAGCCCTCTCTCCTCCAACCAGCAGGAGAGGCCCTCAGTTCACACCCAGTTGGAAAAGTGCCCAGCTCAGACCAGGGGAGGGCAGTTCTGTTCTCACCTCTGTGGGGCTTTCTATATGTGTAGCTATCTCTTACTGGGGGTCTGACTCCACCTCTGTCCTGTTTCCCCAGGTGTTGAAGAATGTACAGGCAACTCCAGTGGATTTGTGATCAGTGTGGGCCACTCTCCCAGGATCCCTGGACAGGGGTGAGTCCCCTCAGCAGGACTGGGACAGGACTCTGTCCTCACCGCTCCACTTCCCTAGCTTCATGTTAGCTCCCCTCAGCTGGTCTCCTTGCAAACTCCCAGGGCTCCTGAGGACACCCTCACCCTGGAGTCCATCTGCCTTCAGCACTTCACTCCCCATGGATGATGGCAACTGTTGGTGTTCTTTGTCCATTTTATGTATTTGCTTTTTAAAAATAACAATAGTTATACCTGCTGTTAAAAAAAAAATCATACCATGCAGTAATACACCATTTAGAAAGTGCAAGTCCTCAGTCATGGGCATTAGTATATGCTCCCTCCCGCAATGCTGGTTCTTATAATCCCCCAAAATCCTTTGAGCCAGGTACCAGTATTAACTGCCTTTTACAGATGGGTAAACTGTGTAACCAAGAGTTTTTTTTTAAGTGTCACAGCCTAGGAAGAGGCAGAGCCAAGATTCAACCTTGGTGAGCCTGGTAGTGCTCTGACATCTGCCAAAGCACCCATCAAGTTATTTAACTCAACAACCTAAATTTGTCTCTCTAAGAGAAATTCGTAAGCAAAAGGCAGAAATTCTGTTTGAAAAATAATATTTCCCTTTACAAATAGATTGATGATAAGTATATATATAGTATGTGTATAGTTAGGAGATAGATACATAGATTTCCCACAGTGTCCTACAACTGGACTTTTGCTCTCAGCATAGACAAGATCATGGCTTAAGTCTTAACTTCACATTTCCGGCAGAGCACCCGACTGAGACCATCGTGGTCTTGGGAAGCCCCTGGCGTTGGGTGGTCGAGTCCCGGGGCACTGGGCAGTAGTTGGGTCAAACGGATGGGTTTGCGGGCCAAGTTACCTAACTGCTGCACTCTCCTCCCGAAGGCCCAAGAAGTCAGCATGTGGCTGCCGCACATCTCCAGCAGGGCGGTGACCATATTTCTGTTGGCATATTTCTGTTGGCAGAGACCTGCCTCCTGCTCTTCTTTGTCTACTGGTCTGGGCCGTCATCCCCAGCGGGCAGCGAGGAGCGCGTGCACGTGCTGGTGCTGTCCTCGTGGCGCTCGGGCTCGTCCTTCGTGGGCCAGCTCTTCAGCCAGCACCCTGATGTCTTCTATCTGATGGAGCCCGCGTGGCACGTGTGGGCCGCCCTGTCGCATGGCAGCGCTTCGGCGCTACACATGGCCGTGCGCGACCTGGTGCGCTCCGTCTTCCTGTGCGACATGGACGTGTTCGACGCCTACATGCCGTGGCACCGCAGCCACAACCTGTCGGACCTCTTCCAGTGGGCGGTGAGCCGCGCGCTGTGCTCGCCGCCCGCCTGCAGCGCCTTCCCCCGCGGCGCCATCAGCAGCGAGGCCGTGTGCAAGCCGCTGTGCGCGCGGCGGCCCTTCAGCCTGGCGCAGGAGGCCTGCCGCTCCTACAGCCACGTGGTGCTCAAGGAGGTGCGCTTCTTCAACCTGCAGGTGCTCTACCCGCTCCTGCGCGACCCCGCGCTCAACCTGCGCATCGTGCACCTGGTGCGCGACCCGCGGGCCGTGCTGCGCTCTCGCGAGCGGTCGGTCCTGGAACTGGCGCGCGACAATGGCATCGTGCTGGGCACCAACGGCACGTGGGTGGAGGCCGACCCCGGCCTGCGCGTGGTGCGCGAGGTGTGCCGCAGCCACGTGCGCATCGCCGAGGCCGCCACCCTCAAGCCGCCGCCCTTCCTGCGCGGCCGCTACCGCCTGGTGCGCTTCGAGGACCTGGCGCGGGAGCCGCTGGCCGAGATCCGCGCGCTCTACGCCTTGCGGCCTCAGCCTCACGCCGCAGCTCGAGGCCTGGATCCACAACATCACGCACGGGTCGGGGCTTGGCTCGCGCCTGGAAGCCTTCGAGACCACGTCCAGGAACGCGCTCAACGTCTCCCAGGCCTGGCGCCACGCGCTGCCCTTCGCCAAGATCCGCCGCGTGCAGGAGCTGTGCGCCGGGGCGCTGCAGCTGCTGGGCTACCGGCCCGTGTCCTCCCAGGACGAGCAGCGCGACCTCGCCCTGGACCTGGTGCTGCCGCGCGGCCCGAGCAGCTTCAGCTGGGCGTCGTCCACCGCGCACCGCGCGCCTTAGCCGAGGCCCTAGTTGTGACGGTTGTTAGGCAGTCGAGTGCGTGGTGCAGAGGGGTTTGGGGCACACGGGGAAGCAGGAACTTCCCCTCCTAGGGACTGGGGGTGCGGGGTCCTCCCCCGAAGTGGGAAAGGACTGAGTCCCCAAACTCCGTTTCTCTCTCCCCTCGTTCTTGTCTTTCCCCCAGTCCTCTTTAGGCGCACTCTCCATGGAAAGTGACTCTCGTCCCCACTGCCTGTGCGCACAGGGAGTACGTTCTGTTAAATTAAGTTAAATTTGGCCTAAAATTGCCTCCTATATAGTGAACATAACCTCTATTTAATATTAAACAAACTTCAACCTAACAGGAATTTATATTTTTGTAACAAGAAGGGAGGCTGCTCCGATCGCAGCAGCCAGCTTTGAGCCAATCACAGGCTGCAAACTGGCCAGACATACCCCAATAAGGCAACTGCTTACCTGTAGCCAATCAGGCTATTTCTTATGTCATTTCCTTTTTGTCTGTAATTACTGCTTGCCCACTTTGCTGACACCTCTGGGATAGCTCTTTAAAGCTATCACCTCTTCAAATCAGGTGATTTTACAGCCAATTATAGTCCTTAGTCACCATCATGCCCTGAGCAAACAATGTGACCAATTGTACCCAAATGCTGTTGAACTATATTGCCTGAAATTTGAATTGTTTGATTTGATCAATTCAGCCTGTGGAGACGCCCATTGAGGTGGATACATCACTGTATTGCTATTATCCTCCTGATAACAAGCATAATAGCCTCCCTGCTATGTTGTGTCCCCTCAGGAGTCTTAAAGGCTCCTAAACAGCCATTTGTAGATCAAATGGTCTCATTAGGGGTAGAATTTTTTTTAAAAACATGCAGGAAGTTTAAAAAATCATCTAACTAAGGTGAAGCTGTGAATTATGAATTCCATAACGAGACCAAACAAGTTCATCGTGATGGTGACAGAAAGTGATCTAGATCAGTGCCCAAGGTTTTGGTCAGCTGACCAAAAGAGAGAAATTGTTAAACTGAATTAAATTTTGCCTAAATCTGCCTCCATACTTAGTAAACTAGATATTAGTTACAACCCAACTTAGTATTTAAACAAACTACAACCCAATGTGAGAATATCTTTTTGTAACAAATCGCTGAGTCCCAACCAATTACAGCAGCCGAGCTCCAGCCAATCACAGGCTACCAGCTGATCAGGTCATTTCCATAAAAGTCTAAGGCTGAGCTGCAGCCAATCACGCTGTTTCTGTATGTCACTTTTCTTTCTGTAGGTAAGTACTGCCTGCCCACCTTGGTGGTGGAGCACTCTGAACCTTTACTGTTGGAGGGTGTACACAGGGCAACTTGAGTCTATGCTCCCAGGTTTCAGTCCTTAAACTTGGCCCCAATAAACTCTCTGCTTATGTTAAGTTTGCCTCAGTTTTTTTTTTTTTTTCCTTCAGCTTGGCAAGTGAAATAAGTGAGATGGGGGATTGGGCTCAAAAAAATATACATACACCTAGTTTCTGTTTGTTTTGTATTTGTTGGGTAATATTTTTTCAGGTTTGTGTTTTTCCTAGAGTTTGTATTGCCTTTCATTCTTTTCCCATCGCAAGAAGTAGGCTCCTTCTTCACCTGGTTGGTAAAATTTTGAACCATTTTGCCTATAGCTTGAAAGTAATTTCATTATTCTTCCTGAAGACACTCTGCTTTCTGTTTTAATCTGGATAGGTGGCTGCTAGGACCATTGCACAGAAGTCAGTCTAACATTCCCAGTTAATACCATTGTTAGTTTTATTGCACATCTTTCTCTTTCTTTGTTATTGCTCTTTAACTTTGCTGGAACACATCCTCATCTTCCTTAGAAAGGGCACACGGAACATATATTTTCAGAGTCCTGCAAGTCTAAGTGCAAGTCTTTTTTGTTTTGTTTTTGTCAACCTCTCAGTTCATATTTGAACTGTGGTTAGAATTCTAAATTTAAAATAATGTTTCCTAATATGATATGCAACTGATTCCTATATAACCCTAAATAATTGGTTTCTTCCATTTCAAATATACTTTGTTACTCTGGGAAATGGGCCAAACAGACATCATTGTTAAAGGTCATTATTTCATGACCTTTCTTATACTTACTATTTTTATTAGATGAGTTTCTTGGTCAATGTAAAATGTCAGTGTTAGGGAACTAGCATTAAAAACATTCCAAAACAAAGGCTTCAAGAGGGAACTCTAATCAACAATCTTGCTAATGTTCTTAAATTAAAAGGAAAATATTATTTATTTTGTACATAATACATTTTTTTTTTTTTTGAGAGGGGATCTTGCTCTGTAGCCCAGGCTACAGTGCAGTAGGGTGATCATAGCTCACTACAGCCTCAAACTTCTGGCCTCAAGGGATCCTCCCAACTCAACCTCCCTAGTGGCTGGGACTACAGGCATAAGCCACCATGCCCAGCTCCACAATTCTTTTTAATTTAAGCTTTCAAAAAAGCATTTTCCCTAAAATATTGAAGGTATCAGCGCATTGCCATCCAGCCTCCTTCACTTGGCTGCTGAACCATCTCATGATTCTCATTTTTTTGTAGGTGACCTAGTTTCATTCTGGAGGTGTTTTAGGGATTTCCTGTTTCTACTCTGTTCTTCTCATTTTTCTTTCTTTCTTTTCTTTCTTTTTTTCTTTTTGTTGTTTCTTTTTCTGGTTGAGAAACACCATTTACTTTCAGGGCCAGCCTTGGATATAGCACAATTATGGAAAAAGGCTGTCAGCACTAATCCTGCCACATGCCAAAAAAGTCCTACAGAATCTGAAATGCCAACAAGTAGTCTAGATCTCCCGGAAAATATCTGTAAATCACAGAAGATCTTTCAATTTCAACTAACATGACAAAAAGTTTCAGCTTTACTAACTTACTAAATCCCTGAGCCATTTTAAAAGTCTTGTGTTTGTTTATTCCTAAATGGAAGAATGAAACATTTGAAAGTTATGTTTAAAAGAATGGAAAGCCAAGGTGACTGTTACAGTTGTTAATGTTTAAAATGACATTTCAGATATTCTAATTAACCTAAACAGAAATTTTTAGACCCTGTTGGTCATTTTTTAAAAAGTTTTAAAAATGTTCACCATCAAATTGGTACTAACTGATCAACACTTACATCACACAGGGCAGTAATATTCATCAGGGGGCGGGCAGGCGGGAGGGGGGTGGAGGGGCTGGGAAAAACTCTCACTGAATGGATGCCGGGAGCACAGTTTGGGGGATGTCCACGATTGTAGCTCTGACATGGGCAGTGCACGGGCAATATATATAGCCAAAGTGTTGTACCCCCATAATATTCTGAAATAAAAAAAAAGAAAAAGAAAAAGAAACTAGAAAAAAAAGTTTTAAAATGTGTGATTTATATGCCATAAATTCATGTGTTTTAAGTGTACACTTGAATGATTTTTAATAAATTTTCAGAGTAGTGCAACCCTCACCACAATCCAGTTTTAAAACATTTCCATCACCCCAAAGAGATGCCAGTGCCAGTTTACAGTCAACCCTCATTCTCACCTGCAGCCCCAGGCAACTCTTAATCTCCTTTCTGTCTCTAAAATTCTGCTATTTCTGGACATTTCATATGAATGAGATCGTGCAACATGTAGTCATTTGTGCCTGGCTTCTTTTGTTAAGCATTGTTTTCAATATCTTTAAATTGAGATATAATTTCATATCATAAAATTCACCATTTTAATGTGTCCTTTATTCTTGATTATGAAATTTCACAAGGATGATTAAAGTGTTTGCGTTTTTGTTTTTGTTTTTGTTTTCCTTTTTTGAGAGACAGGGTGTCTCTCTGTTGCTCAGGCGGGAGTGCAGTGGCGCAATCAGCTCATATGCAGCCTCAAACTCCTGGGCTCCCGGAACCTACAGCTTCAGCCTCCCAACGCCCTGGGATTGCAGTCAGGAGCCACTGTGAATGGCCTCATTAAGGTACTTCTTTTCCTCGTTCATTCTCTTAGGCACTTAATAAGCACTTGCTTCTTTTCTGCTCTGTATCATCTGCATTTTAAACATTTCTTTCTCGCTCTTTTTTCTCTGTTATCTTTTCCTGAAATGCCTGTTAATTAGTCCTCTACTCTTCCATTTTGTATTTGCTGCTAAAGTTGATTTCCTCAACTGTATTTTTAAATTCATCTATAACATTGTAAAATCTGGAAGTTCATATTTTTAATTTCTTTTCTTTTCTTTTTTCTTTTTTGACAGTCTCTCGCTCTGTCACCCCGACTAGAGCGCAGTGGCGTCATCATAATTCACTGCACCTTCAAACTCCTGGGCTCAAGCAATCCTCCTGTCTCAGTCTCCCGAGTAGCTGGGACTACAGGCGTGCACCACCACACCGGGCTAACTTTTTCTATTTTTGGTAGAGACGGGGTTGGGGGGGGGGGTCTCACTCTTGCTCAGGCTGGTCTCGAACTCCTGACCTTAAGTGATCCTCCCACCTCGGCCTCTCAGAGTGCTAGGATTACACGCATAAGCCACCACACCCGGTTGTATTTTTAATTTCTAAGAGCTCTTTCTTGTTCTCTGTTCATTTTTCATAGCATCATGTTTTGGTTTTATGAATATAGTATCTTCTTGAGAGCCTTTGAGTATGCTAATTAAGAAAAATTATTTATCTTCTGTTTCTTAAATTTTCTGTTTCTTCCAGGGTCATCTGGAATATTGGTCCAGCCTGTTCTACTTGTGGGCGGGGCAGGGGTTGGAGGAAGAGGAGGAACTGGCAGAGCTGCTCCAGCCCATAGCTCGACTCTCAGTAAATTCCTCTGTGTCCAGCCTCCCTTCTCATCCACTCCTCCCAGCCTCTGAAGGGCTCTTCCTCCTTTGTGGCTTCCTTCTGGGTCATGGCTTCCTTCTCCATAACATGGTGTAGGTCAACCACTAGGCTGTGGAAACAATACCTAAGTTCAGATCCCATCTTGGCCACCTATTAATTTTGTGACCTTGGCCAAATTATTTTATCTCTTTTAAATATAGATTCACCTGTGTAATGTGACTAAAATAATCACTCGTTTGGGTTCCTAAGATAATGCATAGCTAGCATTTGCCTTAGTGACACATAGTATAACGTTCAACTAATACTTATCATTATTCCTCAAAAGGCTCTCCATCCCTGGCTTTGTGCACTGTAATCCCATTCAGATGACTCTATTTATTAGCTGCAATGGTGTGCCCAAATTCAGTATAACGATGGTCAGGATATATTAAGGGGGGCTTTGAAGGATTAGTCAGGGCAGAACCCTCTGGCATTGGTATTTATTACTGTATAAGGTTGAATGTTCCCCTTGTGGAACTAATGCATGTGAGAACAGTGCAAGACAGAGGGATCTTAAAGGGCTTGAGAGGTTCACTTCTCTGAGCAAACTGTGAGATCCGCAAGCGCTGATGCCTTGTCTGGACCTCCTAGCCTCCAGCAACGTGAGAAAAATAAATTCCTGTTATTTACAAATTACCCTATGTCAGGTATTTTGTTATGACAGTACAAATGAACTAAACATTAGCTTATTCTTTTTTATAATTATCCTGCTTTCATTTTTACAGGGTCTCAGAATGGACGGGAGACAAAAACTTATGATCCAGTTTTGCTGCATTGAACTGGAAACGTCTTTAAAATTTTTTATTTTATTTAAAACTAAGTACCACCTATAGAGGCTGTACATACACAGTCTCGCTTTCATCTAGTTCCCACATCAGCCTTTCAACGGGATCTTTCTACTGTCAACTTTAGAGAACTTTCTTGTTCCCGTTCACGAAGGTTTCATGAGTATTGGGGTCCAGTCTTAGCTATTACAGAACAACGTTACAAATCTGTTACGATCGCTGCTTTGCCAGGTGGGTTTTAAATCTACACCTCTGGCCCGGTGGGGCGCCTGTCATCCCCTACTTTCCTATAGGTGGCGCCACAGAGAAGGGCCAGTAGAGCGCGCTCGACTGGAGCCGGGAGATTTGTCCAGTAGGGGGCGTGCCTGTGGGGGCGGGTCTCTGCCGTACGCAACGTCAGGGGCGGGAACACCGACGACCCCGCCCCGCCCACGCACGGCGCCCTGTGATTGGAGGGAGGGACCATCACTTGGCAGCGCCGTTGGGAGGAAGAAGAGGGCCCCGGCTGGAGGGCACGCTGAGGCCGCGGAGGTGCGGGAGCGGGCCTCTGCAGCACGTTCGGCCCGCTCGTCCTTCAAGTCTCTGCGGTGAATGGCGGCGGGATGGAGCGCGAGGCGAGCGGCGGCAGCGGGGGGTCGGCCGGCCTCCTGCAGCAAATCCTCAGCCTGAAGCTCGTGCCGCGGGTGGGCAACGGGACCCTGTGCCCCAACTCCACTTCTCTCTGCTCCTTCCCAGGTACGGCCCGCGCCTGCGCACTGCGCACCCCGCCGCCGCCGCCTGGACCGGGCTGGGGGCGCCGCTAGTCCTCGAACGCGGGCGGGGGCCGTTCCGGTCCTGGAGGGAAGTTCCCGCTGGCTGGCCCGAGAGTGCCTTCCCCTTCCTCCCCCGTCAGCTTCTCGCCGGGCCCTGAGGCCGAGCCTCCCCGAGCCCGCGCTGGGGGCGAGGTCGGAGGGGGCGGCCGCGGGTGGACCCGGTGGCTGCAGGGAGCTCGGCCACCACCCCCCGCCCCCCAGGCCTCCGGAGCTGGCCTTGCCCTTTGGAGTGTCCGAGCGTCCCAGGTGCAGACTTGCACCCGCCAGAGCCCGGGAGGCAGTCGTGCCTGCCCTGCTCGGTTCCTCCTGTGGGAGGGAACTCGGCTCGGGGCGTCCCGGCCTGGCTGGGGGCAGTCGGATCGCACTCCCTTTGCTGTGGGCCGTAGCCCAGCCGCTCTGCGCGGGGAGCTTGTCTCGGACCGCCGGCTCTGCCCTCCGTCCGAATCCCCTCTCCACCAGCTTTCTTCTAGGACTCACTTTCGGAGACCTGTTGCCGAGTCTCCCACTCACTCGTTCAAGATTTTTGACACAGCTTCTCTTAATTCTTCCTACCGCCACTGGAGCTTCAGCTGGGCCTGGTAGAAGGATTTTACAGGGTTATAATACAAGGAAGAACTCCCTGTGCTCGGAAAATTGAAGGGAGGAGAAATTACTTCACCTGGGAACATTGATAAAAAGGCTTTGAGGAGAAGGCGTAGTTATTTGTGTTGGGCCGTTAAAGGCAAGAAGACTGAGGCCCATGGCTGTGGAAGGGGAGGTGGGGCTGCCCAGCAGAGTTGATTGATATCTTCCTCAACAATGAGAGAATGGAGCCCTCAGACAAAGCAAAGGGAAGGAGGTTGGGATTACTGACTGCAGTCCTAAAGAGACACCAGTGATTTCTCATTCGCTGGGCAGCGATTGCCAGGTGCCATTCAGTGGACACCTGGGGGCTTCTGTGTATTACTTGCCTAGGGATTGTCCTGGACAGGTCTGTGAAATAGCTGATAAGGTCATAACCCAGGATGGGGTCAGGTACAGATGTTAGCTTGTATCCATGCCTAAAATGAGAATCTGGGAGTTCAAGTTATTTCAAAAGGTACTAGGATCACATTGGACAGTGATTAAGAAATATATATATGGTGTTCTGGAGACCCTGTCTGGAAAATGTTCTCACAGTCTGGAGGCACTAGTGGGACCAGATTAATCTGTTTTTGTTTCCTTGTTTTTCCCCCAACTCTTTATTTAAAAAATTTTCAAACTTAGTGAACAGTGAAAGAACAGTACCGCAAATACCCATGTGCCCTTTACTTAGATTCAGTAATACGTTGACTCTCTGACTTTCTCTCTAAATATATATACATATGTGTATATGCATACATCTCACCTTTCTGGGAAGCCATTTGATAGGGAGTTGCAGACATCATGACACTGGTGCTGTTTAGACACTTCTAACTTACTACCATAGTCACTGCATGTGATCTTCCTGCCTCAGCCACCTGAGTAGCTCTGACTACAGGTGCACACAATCATACCCAGCTAATTTTTCTTATTTCTTGTAGAGATGGGGGTCTTGCTATGTTGCCCAGGCTAGTCTCCAACTCCTCGCCTAAAGTGATCTTCTGGCCTACCAAAGTGCTGGGATTACAGGTGTGAGCCACTGCACCTGGCCTGAGAGTGACATTTTTGAAGAGTCCATGCTAATTGTTTCATAGAATGTTTTACAATCTAGGATCATCTGATTGGTTTCATGATTAGATTCAGATTAAACATTTTGGTCAGAATGCTACCTACACAGGTAAAGTCCTCTTGTCAGTGTATCACATCAAGAGATCTTGTATCTCTTGTTAATTTGTATCTTAATTGATAATGTTAAGTTTGATCATTTGATGAAGATGGTGTCATAACTCTTCATTGTAAGGGTACCTGAATCATCTCTTAATTAAGAGGCATATGTAGGATGATACTTCGGAAGGGAATATTCTGTTCAATCTTTCTGGCTTTTTGTTAATTCCCTTTTCTTTCTTTAAGAAAAGATTGAGGTAAGTGGATTTGGGATGATAGTATTAATATGTCATAGTGGAGAATCTGTTGCTGTGGAATGGTTTTGCTTTCAGAAATTGTTGTGAAATACTAAACTGCAGTATGTACTTGAGTTTATGGTTACTTCTATGGAAGTGTAACTTGAGCGTGAACACCAGGGATCATTCATTAAGTGTCCATTTGGCCAAGTGCAGCCTCAGAGCTGGGGGTATAAACAGAGGTGAGCTATAGCCCTTGATCTCAAGTGGATCAGAATTTGGTGGTAAACACGTAACCTCCCTGCTGTGTGTCATCCTTAGATAGAATGATGGGTATAATGAAGTTTGATCCTGTTTGAGGCACCAAAGCCTGCTTAGCGGAAATTCCATTCATTGTCCTGAATCTGGCATAGTTTGTATTTTGGCCTGAAAGAAAAGGTTACTTGCAGTTTATGCCAACTCATTATGGCAGAATCATTGCTATGAAATATTTGAAATATTTATCTCTACCAGGAAGGATTGAATTGATTTTTTTTTTTTTTACCTGCATTTGCAATTTAGCCATTTAGACATCTGCCTAACTCTTTTTATTCCGGTTGATCAGATTTCTTTTGTTGTCATTTTTAACAAATCTGAATACCAAGAAAGGCAGATTTTTTTCTTCTATCAGGAATGCCATTCATTTTCTGAAGATACCGATTTAAATCAACGTCAAAATGCATCTTGTGATAATTAAACTAAAATGCAGTAATGTTTTGATTGTGCCAGTTTCTGGAATCAAGAATGGGTCTCACTTTGATCTGTCATTCATTCATTCAGTAAATATTGTGTGCCTGTTGTTTTCTAGGCACTAAGTAAAGATGCCATAGTGAACAAAAGAACACCCCTTCCCATGGGGAGAGAGAGAAAACAAACAAACAAAAACCTATGAGATGGAGCAGCTGGTGGTGGGTGTGAGACGGGGTGAGGGGCCTAGTAAGTGGCAGAGCCTGTGTGGTGGGAGAGACGCTGTGTTCCATAAGGTGATCAGGAGGCCCTTGATGATGATATTGGAGCAGAAATCTTACAGAAGTGAGGAAGGAGCCACTCAGCTCTTGGGGGAAGAGCTTTCTAGACCAGGGAGCAGCAGATTCAGAGGCCCTGGAACAGAAGCTTGTTGAAGAAACATTAAGGAGGCAAGAGTGCCTGGATGGAATATATGGGCAAAGGGGAGAGAAGGAAGGGAGGTCGGATCCTGGAGGGCTATATTGAAGGCTGTCGAGCAGAGGGATGATCTCACATTATTTAAAAGTGTACAATCTAGTTTTTAGATTTATAAATGCCACCATCCCCATAGTCAATTTGAGAATATTTTCATTACCCTGACAAGAAACCCCATACCCGATAGCACTGACTTACTGGCTTTATGTGGAGAACAGTTGGAAGGCCAGATCAGGACAGACAAGTTCTGGCCAGGAGGTTGGAGTGGGGCCAGTGGAAAGGATGGCTCAGTGCTGAGCCTCACACGGCCCATGTGGGTCAGACTCCTTCCATTCCTGCTGGTTGGGGCCAGATTGGTCTTGAGCCCTTGCTCAGAAATGAGGTGACTCAGCAGTGGAGGTTAGAGGGCCTGGGACCTGACCATTGTAAACCCCTTTTGTTAATACAGAATCACCCAGGGGATTCTGCTGTGTGGCTTTTCTCCTCCACTGCAATGTGTGTGTGAAAAAATATTCCTAAAGAAATAAGCTCTTTGAGAACAGAGATCCTTAGTCTTTTTTTGTTTTTCACTGGTGTTCCTGATAGAGGAGTGAGCTCTATAAATATTTGACTGATATGTGAATAACTTCTGAAATCGTATTAGTTTGCTATTGCTACTGTAATTAATTACTTTAAAAATGTAGCAGCTTAAAACAACACAGATTTTATCATCTTACAGTTCTGGAGGTCAGAAATCAGAAATGGGTTTCCTTAGGTTAAAACCGAGTTGTCAGCAAGGCTGGTTCCTTCTGGCAGCTCTAGGAAGAATTTATTTCCATACCTTTTCCAGCTTCTAGGGGCCACCTGCATTCCTTGGAACATGGCTCCTTTCTCTTCTTGAAAGCCAGCAGTATTACATCTGACTCTGACTTCCTGACTCCCTCTTACAAGGACCCTTGTGATTACATTAGACCCATCTGGAAAATCCAGGATAATCTATTAATACCATTGTAAGGTGCTTAATTTAATCACATCCACACAGTCCCTTTTGCCAGGTAAGGTTACGTATTCACAGGTTTGGGGTTGAGGTTCTGAACATCTGTGGGGGCCCATTCTACCACAGTGCTTATTGTCATTTCCCTTATAATCTTTTATTATGGATTAATTATCTGACTTATACCTCACCATAGGGAATGGCATGCCTTTACCTGACAAGGTAAACAAAGCTGAGAATAATGCACTTGATCTGAAACAGTGAACAAGGGAATACTGTAAGCTGTGTAGACAAAGATTTTTGATAGCATGTTGAGCCAAGGGAAATGAAAAGTGCCATATGATGATCGATAAATAGCTATTAAATAGATGACATATTGAAGTTCAGTAGATTAAAGGGAAGTCGCTTTGTTTTTTAAAAGTGTTTTAGAGATCCAAGTTTGCCTTTGCTATTAGAGTCCAGCAGTAATCCCATCCATCTGCAGTGTTTTTATAAACTACACTACTCATCTAATAAAGCCTTTTTTCCTATTTGAAGTGACTTAAGTGGTGCTATATAAAATATGTAGGCACTGAAGGAGCTAATGGATGTGGCTCAGGGTTGTAGGGGTGCAGTGTGCCTCCCCTTCTCAAAAGCTTAGGGAGGTGCCAGCCTTGTAAACCAGGTCCTGTTTACAAATTGGCCTTTAAGCTTTTAGGAAAATTAGATGTGGCTTGGTCTCCTGGCAGGCCTCCTTGGGCAGGTGCTGTGCTCCTGGGGAAGTGGGAACAGATGAGTGTTGCTGCCTCAGCTTGAGCTGCCCTAGTGAAATACCAGACACTAATTGTCTTAAACCAACGACAATGTTTTCCAAGTTTTGGGTCTGGAAGTCTGAGATCAGGGTGCCGGCGTGGTCGGATTCTGCTGAAGGCCCTCTTCCTGACTTGCAGATGGCTGGCTTCTTGCTAAGTCCTAGGAAGAGATTGAGATCTTTTCCTCTTATAATGCCACAGTTCTATTGCATTTAACATAGGAATTTTGGGGGCACACAGTTCAGCCCTTAACAGTTGGGTGGCACATGTGTTCAGACCTACCTTTCTGGAAGGTTACCAGCTTAGCTTTGTTTCTGGAGACCAAAGCCTGGCCTCTCTGGTCACTGCCCCGATGGTTCTGGGAAGCCAGGCTCTAGCAGTGCCTTGGGCTACTGCAGAAAGCAGTGCTTATCTCTAAAACTGAGGGGGCTCCCGCAGAAGCCCTGGAGGGCAGGGGCCCAGAGGTGGTCTCAGGTCAGTGGTGACAGAGAGCAGCCACGTGGTGACTGCTCTAAATTCCTGGAGGCAGGTTTATATCCTGTATCCCATTTGTCCACTTTGGGGCAGTGAATTCCTAGAACTTTCTGCAGACTAGGTGTTAGGGTGGTCAGTGTCAGAGTGATTTGGGGAGTGGTTGGTGAGAGCTCTGGGATTGAAGATGGTGCTTCTGCTTTGGAAGAGAATTGCATGGCGCTTTGCTGTTGGCCTGGGGACCAGCTGGCAGTGGGTGGTGTACAGGGTAGCTGGGAGGCCAGGCTGAGCCAGGGTGCAACAATGGCTACCCGGGCAGGAGAGATTTGTGGGCACCAGAGCCCTGAGGGGTGCCTGTTTGTTAGGCAGGAACAGTACTTGGACAGAGCAACCTTTGGAGCTGCTGCCCAAAAAGGGAGGGCGAATCTCCTGGGCAGTGGAAGGCAGGAATAGCTCCTGGCCTAATGACTGGCTGGAAAATAAGCTGCAGTAGGACATAGATTTGTTCCCAAGAGAGTGGGGCCTGAAACACTGAAGATGGAGAATTCCTGCCCTTCAATTTCTGATTGATACTATTGATTGGAAAGGTGACTTTTTTTCTTTGTTGGAAGAAGGGCAGTAGTTAGTGTACGTGTATATATTTTATATATATATGTTTATATACAAATATACATTTAATTTTTTAAGCTTGAGGCATTAGTATTTCTTTTTTATTGAGAAAGGGTCTCACTCTATTGCCCAGGCTAGAGGCAGGGGTGATCATATTCAGCAACCTCAAGCTCGGTCAATGATCTCGGATAGTATTAATTACTTAACTCCAATACTGATTAACTGTTCTAAGAGAATTGCCCTTCAACAAAGAGCATTAGTAAATTATCCTATTATATCTTTCGCAAAAAAATCTCAGAATGGTTTGAAGCCTGTTGTTAACAGAATTTTGCACATATTAAATGCCCAAACACAACATCCCGTACTAGATCAGTTTCACATAGCTCCTACTGCAACTCATATCCTGCTCAAGTATCCTCTGCCTCAGCCAGATAAAGCGACAACATGCTCAGAATTTTATTTACAGAATGGTCTTTGCTCATGGTGTTAACTTCTAGCCAACACTCAGAAGTGCTAGATACACGTACCACCACTGGCCATTTGTTATTTTTAATAAGCATTGAGCCCTCCATGGGGCATCCCTGGTCCTTTCACTAAGAACCATTCATCCAAAACGAGATCCTAGGCCCCCAAATTAGGGGTGTTCAGAATGTGGTATTAATTAATTGAAGCTTCATTTGACTCAAAATGAGGAGAGAATTTGAGCAGTCATCTGTGACAATTCCAAGGGTGGCTTGAGGGGATTTGGCTTCACCCCTAATCTCCAATATCCCCTCAGACTCAGCCCCGCCTCATCAAGATTAAGAAGCCTATGTAACCTGAATAAAAACCTTTCATAAAACTGTTGTAATTGACCTGGGAAGAAACTACACCCGTAACAGTGTGCTTACAGTGCAATGATAGCTTCCAGAAAAGCACCTGGCCCCCCCTCCAAACTCCCCAATTCAACTGATGCCCGTAACTGGTCTCTCTTTAATGGTTCATCCCAAGCAGATCAAACTTCCTGAGCAGTTCTTCTTAAGACAAAAACTTTGTTTTTTCTAGAAAGTAAAAAGTGAATTGTCATCAACCCCACTACCGAAAAGCAACTTTTTATAATTTAATATACACCACGAGGTGGCATATTGGATGAGGGCTGGTTGTTTGGGCTCAGGCAAGTTTCTTAACTTCCCTGTGGTTCCATGTCTCATCCATGAGCAGGTATGTTAATAATAGGTGCTTCAGAGTTGTTCTGAGGATTGAATGAGTTAGTATTTGTAAAGCACTTAGAAAAGCACCTGTTTGCATAATGAGTACTTATTAAATAAATAAACATGTCCAGACTTTTCTCTTTTATACATACACGTTTGTTTATGATGTTTATTTTGTTTTCTCAACAAAGAGGATCTTATTCTACATACTATTCTGCAACTTGCTTTTGTTACTTTATAATGTGACTTGGGCATCTTACGCCATCAGTATATGTTCATCTGTCTCATATTTTTATGTGACTGTAATTGTCCATTATGTGGGTGCACAGAGCGTGTTTTCCAAGTTCTACAGTGATAGCCATGCAGGTGGCTTCCAGCTTTTGGTATTATAGACAATGTTGCAGGGAACCTCTTGTTTCCTCTGTCCTTGCCTACGTGTGTATTCCTGTAGGATATATTCCTGGAAGTGAAATCGCTGCAGCAAAAGGATGCACATTTGACTTTCAAACTACCCTGCAAAACGGTGGTTTTCCAGTTTGCATTTCAATTGGAATAATATCCTGACAACCCTTTACCACTCACAACCTTCAGTGGCACTTCTAGAGCTTTCGTGTTGAAGTCCTCAGTCTGGCGTTCAAAGCCCCCCATAATGTGTGAAGACATTTGTAGCTTTAACTGCCATTGCTCTTATAAACCCTCTGCCCTTCAGTCAAACCAGTGATTTTTAATCAGGGTGGTATTGCCCCCCGAGGCCATTTGACAATGTCTGGAGATATTTTGGTTGACACAGCTGGGGAGGAGTGCTCCTGGCCAGGGATGCCTCACCACCTTCTACAATGCACAGTGCAGCCCCACCACAAAAAGTTACCTGGTCCAGGTGTCAGTAGGGCCGTGATCAGGAAACACTGCCTGCCAAGCTAAGCTGTTTGCTGGTCTCTGAAATCACCTGCCACTTACCTGCCTCTAGCTATGGACGGACAACGGGTTTTATCTAATGTTGTCACCTTCATTCTCTCCATATGGGTAGCTAGAGAGCTATCTGGAGGATCCTAAAGCCCTTGCCTTGGGTTCATTTGGGGAAATATGCTGTATCTGCCATTTGCCAAATTGTAAAGTCAATTTCAGGCAGGATGGTATTTTTTCTTATATTTTCCAGGGTGCCTCATGCACAGTTTTTTAATACATAGTTGATGATCACATATTTTAATTTTTCCTGTATTACAGACCCCTTAAGAGTTCCTGTATTACAGACCCCTTAGACGTTCTACAGAAGCCAGATAATTCTAACCTGTCTTGCACTTATCTGCCATTTGTGTTCAAGTGGATCATATTTTCTGGTATTTACTTCACAATCTTAAAGAGTTTGATAATCCTAATAGGAGGTGATGGCTTGATGTTTACTGCATTGTCTTTAAAATGGTAGTTGAAGGCCGGGCACGGTGGCTCACGCCTGTAATCCTAGCACTCTGGGAGGCCGAGTCGGGGAGGATAGCTTAAGCTCAGGAGTTCAAGACCAGCCTGAGCAAGAGCAAGACCCCGTCTCTAAAAATAAATAAATAAATAAATAAAATAAAATAAAATAAAATAATAAATAAAATGGTAGTTGAAAGAATAGAATTATATAGCTTTCCGTTTGAGAAGACTAAATAATCAAAAGGTCAGGAAAGATCAACAGGCATTGATTGCGTAGAACCCTATTAATTGGTATTTAGTCTGTGCATCTTATGGGAGGGAAATTATTTAGGGCAATTTTAAAATATAGGTAAACCTTTTCAGTTTGAGGGTAGAGGTAGCTTGTCAGGTGTTGGCCAACTTTTTCTGTGAAGGGCCAGACAGTAAATGTTTTAGGCTTTGTGGGCCATGTGGTCTGTGTCATTGTTATCAGCTTTGCACTTGTAGCTGGAAAACAGTCATAAACAATACTTAAAGAAGGGGCATGAGTTCAAATCAATCTTTATGTACAAAAACAGTTGGTGACTACTGTACTTGACTAGTCTTTAAAAAAAAAGTTGGTGCCTTGTGGGTGGTAGTTTGTTGTACCCTCTTAAACCATCAATAGTCGGGTATTTGACTGATTAACCTACACTGCCACTAAATGGTTTTGAAAATGAAATAACCGGGTATGGTAAGTCCCCGTTTGCAATGATCGCATTGGAAAAGGTGCTGATTCACAGCATTTCTTTGACTTTCCTCATAGAGATGTGGTATGGTGTGTTCCTGTGGGCACTGGTGTCTTTTCTCTTCTTTCACGTCCCTGCTGGATTACTGGCCCTCTTCACCCTCAGACATCACAAATGTGGTAGGTTCATGTCAGTAAGCATCCTGTTGATGGTCATTGTGGGACCAATTACTGCTGGAATCTTGACAAGTATGTTAGACATTAAAATACCAGTCAAAAACACTTAATATGACAACTCAGTTAATTTCAAGACCCATTTTAGAAACACATCTGAGTGGGATGAAGAAAACAGAGTGGCTTTTAACCATGAGTCCTGTTTTTTTTTATGTTTTGGTTTTTTTCTTACCTCCAAACCCCTATAATTTGGCTAACCTCTTTGAAATCCTGCATCACAGTTTATTTCTGTGGCTCTAGGGAAGCCATGTTAAGCTGTGTGTGTGGTACAGCTTGTGAGACAGGCCACTAGGAAAGGCAAATGTCTGTCTTTTTGGAAGCTACTTCTCCTTTCTGATCAGCTATCACCTGGCTAGTGGCATTGCTGGATGTTTGATGAATTCTGAGTACCTTGAGAATAGGGATCACACCTTATAAAACATAAAGTGTTCTGCAAATAAATACTTCCACTCATTCGGGTGTGGTTACCTTGAGGATAGAAGACTAATTCTGATGACAAGAATTCTTGTTTAGAAAAGTACCTGATTTGTGTTCTGGATGTTTCCTTTCCCCTCACGACTTTCTGAATAAGAATTGGAGTAACATGATATCATAAATTATTCTTAAACCTGTTTTGGGGGGGTTTGTTTTGTTTTGGCTTTAGCTCTTGTCACAATTACAGGGATGAGAATAAGTTTAAATCATTTTTAGACTCATTCTTAAATATATACATGTATATTTATATAAATTAGAAATTTTAAGTAAAATTTAAAATCCTCCATTTTTCCCATCCCTAAGTAATGACCACAGTTTGCATTTTGGTGTGTATGCTTTTTGTTAGGTATACATGTAGACATAAATACACTGTTTTAGTATGGAAATGTGGTATTCCTACTAGTTAGTAACTTTATTTTTTCACTGTGAATTCATATCTTGAGCTTCAAGCAGAAATCTTCCTCTGTCTCTTTGACTTGAGTTTTTTTGGGTTTTTTTCCTGTGAGAAAGTGGCCTAGATTCTCTGTGTTCTCACTATATCACCTACTGCTGCTTTAGAGAGCCTTTGCTCCAGTTTCTATACTGGATTATTGGCCCCTATGGCCTGTCTCAGTTTGTCCCTCAGTAAAATAGGGATACTACTACCCATCTTATACTCTTGCATGGTGATTAAATGAGATGATGTACATATAAACTACTTAACATACTTGACACACATAATTGTGCAATAAACGCTATGTTCATTTCCATCTTGAAGGCCCTGTGAATAGAGTCTGTTCCATTTCCATTTTGCTGTTCCCTCTTGTGCTCTTTTTCCTTTCTTCCCTGCTTCATCATCGAAATCTCACTTTAAGGCCCAGTTCAAGTTCCTTAAGCATCTTTCTACCCAACGCACTTTTTTTGGGTGGCTAAATTTCAGATGTTAGTAACACAGAATATACGCATCGCCACTGGATGCGGGCATTTGAAATCACAAATGTACAAGGCAACCAACACAGGTATTAGTTAAATTGTTCTTTTTCTTGTTAAAATATGTTAATATCCTTCATATCACATTTATAAAATGTGTAGACATGTCATTTAGACATTAGGTATTATCTTGTATTATTGAAAATCTGTTTCTGTCTTGTGTCCCCAGCTAGATTCTGAGTACCTTGAGAATAGGGATCACACCTTATAAAACATATAAGTGTTCTGCAAATAAATTCTTGAATGAATGAACATGCTGTGACCAAGGAGAATTTTGTTTGAAGCATTTTGGTGGGGAGGGTCATCTGGGAAATCTGGATCTCTTCTTTTCTAACCAATGAAATGTTGACTTTCTTGGTTCAATGCTGAGTCCCTGTAGCAACTCAGATGGGTTTCTGGGAAGATACAGGTGTTTTTGTTTTGATTTCTCAATTTATAGGAAGTCATAGGAACAGTTAAAACAATCAGTGACATGAGAAACAGAAAGGGATCCTTGAGTGTCTCTCCCCTCACGCCCTTTGAATTAGTAACAACTTTATAGCTTAGAGTCCTTCTCTCTTCCTTTTCCTACCCCTCGGCTGTCTCCTCCTCCATGCATTTCTCGAAGGGAACTCTGAGTATAATAGAAAGTGCAGCAGTGGCCTGAAACATTTCTTGCTCAGTCTAACTTGAAAGATTCTTTGTCATTTGTTGCCAAGAATGTACTGGGTACCTGTTAAATGCTAGGCATGGGGCTAATTGACAGGGGAGTGAAGAGATGTTTTGAGTTCCTAATTAGGTCATGTGGGAATTTCTGTCTTGTGGTTTTGATTATGACTTCCAAATTATTTTATTCCAGATTATTTTATTCAATAAATCTAAGAGAGTCTTAGTTTTAAGGAGTCAGCATCTAAAAGCACTTATCAATGATCCGCAAAATATATAACAAATACTTAAAACCTAATCAGACAAAATAGGGAAAACAAAATTAGTTTTAATGTGTATAAATTTGGAATATTCTGTTATACTTATAGTAGAATTTTAAGTGCTGCATTTTCATGATTTTGTTAACTTTGTTGGGTTTTTTTGTTTCTTCAACACCCTTGAATTTTTAATCAGGTGCAGCAATTGCTGGAGTTTACCGAGCTGCAGGGAAGGAAATGATACCATTTGAAGCCCTCACCTTAGGCACTGGACAGACATTTTGTGTAGTGGTGGTCTCCTTTTCACGGATTTTAGCTACTCTATAGCATATACCTTTATGCTGAGATGAACCTGTTTTATAGAATTCTCAAAAAGAATACATTATGGAGTGTAGTGTTTTCTTAGTTCTTCAAATGGAATCAACGTGGATGAACAGGAACGTGAAGGACATCTCAGCCTTTTCCTTAGTTTGAAGCTCCTGGAATTGAAGATGTTTGTGGACTCATCATTCTCAACCAGAACAAAACTAGTTTCTTTGATTTCTTTTTTTGTAGATCTTTAATTTAAGCAGTTTTACACGTGCACCTTTACCCAAGCCAGGTCAACAATGCCTCTGGGTTGGCATCCCTTGCACTGAAATTAACAGTATTCTGTGAGGTAAGGCAATGCTGCATATTTCAGAGAAACTATGGAAGATACTGGTTTATTTTAAATGAGCAGAGTATGTACTAAAATCTTAGTTGATCTAATCTTGATTAAAATTTGGCAAACTTTTTTTCTCCTACATCTTCATGACATTAAGTGCCAAGTAGGTTTTGGTTAAGCGTAGCTTTGAAAACAAATTCAGTGAAATAAAACAGGAAAAAAAATTGAAGTATAACTCAAGTAGTGGCTTTGATTTCCACTGTTTAAAGAAAAAGTAGCTAACACTGAATAATGTGACATTTTCTGGATAACCATCTTGACCTCTGATTACTTGATACATTTTCAGAAATGTGAATTTGTTATTTTGTACATTTTATCAAAATAAGCTAGCTAATTGAGACTTTAAAAAAAAAATTTGTACAGGTGGGGTCTTGCTGTGTTGCCCAGGCTGGTCTCAAACTCCTGGTCTCAAGCAATCCTCCCAAAGTGTTGAGATTGCAGGCATGAGCCACTACTCCCAGCCAAGATTTTTTTAAGAATTTCTGTATCACCTTTTCCTATCACTTTTAATTCTATTAATTTTATTTAGTTTAATTGGAATCATACATGCCCTATTAAATAGCTTGAGTTGGACACTTTAAGCCAGATTGGTTAGAATACTCTTTGGACATTGAGGCACAAATAAGATACTTTAAACATTCTGTTACAGTTTTTCTTAGTGACTTGGGTTTATTAGTGACCCTTGAAAAATTGTAGAAATGCATCTGAAACTAGACTTGATTTCTTAGTCTTAATGTGTTTACCTAGTGGTAACTAGCCCACTTTTACAGTATTGGGTATCAACTCCCAGAAAGTGCCTAAAGTTTAATTTTTCAGATATGCCCCCACTCACCCCTTTGTTTTTATTCAAAAGAATTTATATCCTTAAAGAGAATTAAATACCAAGAATTTCTTAAATTCAATTTTATCTATTTTAATTTTTATTCTATGACCTTTCCTTTTCATTAAAAGGCCTGAAAAACTGTGACCTTCAAAAGGGAAAGGATTGCAAAAATTAAGTCTTTAACTTGATCCTTACCACCTAAACTGTTTTATATGGAATACAATCAATGTGGTTGTTGTTAATATTATCTGTTTTCAAAATAGTTTCTGGTAATTAAATATGACATTTTTAAAGGACAGTTTTTATTGTGAGATTAAAGCTAATACCTCAGGAAGGCATACACACATGAACATGTCTATTCCATTTAAAGCAATATGCACTCTGGCTTCTGATTAAAAATTGCCAGGACGACCAATTTGCCAGGGAAGGTCATAAAGAAAAATTACAAAGGGATCACAAAAATTAATAGGACCGTTTCTTTTGACTAATTAGGCCACTTGTCAAAATTATAGTAACATATACTCAGGCTGGGTGGGAAATTACAAGTAGAGTTAGAATGCAGCCATATGTCCTTACTAATTCCCCAAAAAGAAGCTCAAATCCTTCTTCTAAGCAAATTAAAAAAAATTTTTTTTGAGATAAGGTCTCACTATGTTGCCCAAACTGGTCTCGAACTCCTGGTCTCAAGTGATCCTCCCACCTCAGCCTCCTAAGTAGCTGGGACTATAGACTCAAGCCAGTGGACCCAGCATTTTCTAAGCAGATTTTTAAAGATTCTAGTTTTCAGCTTAAGGAGCTACAATTTTGAAAAGTATTTCTTCAGTTTAAGAAATCTGGGGGAAGTTGTGTATTTCATTATGGGAAATTATTTTGATCATTTCTATTGAAGGATGCCTCTTTAATTAGAGTTCTCACCTAAAACATTCTTTTGGATATAATTTCACAAACTAAACATGTGGACCAATAGTTGGTGGGAAGGGCCCACCAACTATTGAACATACTGATAGTAATTTTTGAACATACTGATCCATGATTAAAATGTTAGGTGGTTTTTCTTTAGAGCCAAGACATAAAATTAAGGCATTTTGAAAGGTGTCTTTTTTTCATCTGTTTCTTGTTTGATATATTTTGATTATCTACTCTTAAAACTGCAAATATAAAAAGTATCTTCAAATTACTGAATGTTTCATCCATCCCAGTATGTGATGCATTCCCCTGTGAATAAATGTATATAAACTTTATATAGATTGAGCTGTGTAGCTTGAAATGTTTTCAGGGAGAAACTGTTTGAATGATAAAGAATGGCTATTCCAATTTGATTTTCTTTTTCCTTTTTTTATGTCTCAAATATAGAATTATTTGGGGGTGGTTTAGATGGAAGAATATTGGCAATCGTGTTGAACATTCTATTTTGCCTTATATAGTTTTTTGAGAATTTTTGCCAACTGATTTTCTTAGAGACGTACGCAACCACCCCTCCCCCAGCTATGCTTCCACTTTTCCTTTTTTTTTTTTTTTTTAAATGCAAGGGAGGGAGGCAGCCCCATTCCATTAAAAACTGATTTCTTGATTCTTTAATATGAGGTTTTGGGTTGAAAGCATTTTGTGAAAACTTAAGTTCATATACAGAAGTGTAATGGATAGCCAAAAAAAAAAAAAAAGTCTCTCTGTGCTATTAACTTACTTTTTTGCCACAAAATATTACTTCTTACCAAATGTTTAAACTAGTGAGAGAAAGTTTATGCAAATACTACCTTTAAATCCTTCCTTATTTCTTTAAGTTATTAAATTGTCTGCTGGCTTTTGACTCCAATGTCCTTTCTGACTGCTCTGGTTTGAATTAAGTTCTTATTACTGCAGCACACACCAACCTTCCCTAAGTAACCACTTCCTGGAATGTGAAGCCCTGGTGCCATTAGCAGTCTACACGCAGAAGGTTTTCTGTACTTGCATTTCTTTTTTGTGCACTCTGTATGGCTGGTTGTGACTAAAATCAGCTTAACTTTTTGTATTAGGTTATTTCACTAACTGCTACAGTCCAAATGATCAAATCTTTGTACAATAGAAAATTATTTAAATTTTATTTTTCTACTGACATTTCTAATTCTAGTATAAATGTTTATCAATAAAGAATTACTTTCAATTCTGTGAGTTGGAATTGTAGTTCTTTTTCAGTGGCCAATGAGTTTAATCTTCTGTAATTAAGTTTGTAATTAAGTTGTCTAACTTCAGTTTTTGTTTTTTTAAATAACTTCGTATTTAACATATATGTTTAACTGTATTTCTTTTATGTTCAACTTCTTACTAATTTATGGTAAAATTCTTGTTTAAAGATGTGATTAAACTATTTACATGTGAACTTGACTCTTATTAACTCTACTTTGTGGCCCATATATTGCCATCAAGAAGCTTTTATATGATTCTACATGGGAATGACTGAATGCTAATATAGTATCTGAAACATTATTTTAGTAGTAAGTCCATGTGAAGAGTAGCTTCAAGTTTAGTTAATTTAATATCCTCAGTGACATCATAAATCTCCTTCTGTTCTGCCATTTTCATCAAATTGGATTGTCTGATTTGGACAGTTTGTCTCTTAGTCATGAGATGACTGCTGCAGGTCCAGGCATTGCAGACACATACAATGAATGTCTGGCAGGAGACTGCCCGTCCATGTTTTCTCTCTAAATTTTTTTTATTGAAGTTTAACATAAAGTTCACAAATCTTAAATGTATAGCTTGATGAATTTTTATGTATGTATACTTACATGACTACCACTCAGATCAAGAGACAGAACATTTCTAGCACCCCAGAAAGATAACATGCAGAGTTCAACCAGAAGCCCCCAAGATTGTACATGTATGTGGGACCCAATCAGGGAGGAACTTTCAGTTTCCAAAAAGGTAATAACCCAAGATTGGACGGTGGAAAGAGACTATGGAAGATGAGGGGCTAAAGGTGCTGAGTTTGACAGGGAGGACCTCCAAAATTATTACCAAGACAACAGAATAATAGCCAGGAATCTTATAGTGGGTTGGAGGGGTTAGTACTGTGGCCAACTGGAGAGCCCTGTCTAAAGGGGCCAGCTATTGCTTGGCTCCCGCCTGTTTCTGCTTTGTGCGATTATGAGCCCAATGTTGTCAGATTTTCATTTTTCAAGGGAAGCTGGAAATCTCCATTTTTAAGTGCTGGCAACTAATTTAAATCCATGTAAAACACTTTTGGTCAAACAATACATGATTTTAAGCTGGATTTGGCCTGCTAGCCACCACTTTTTTTTATCTCAACTATTAGAAAATAGTTTCCATTCTGGTTACCCTTAAAGTGGTCAGAACCTTTACAGTTGTGAATCTGAACAATAGCTTGCGGTGCCAGGAGAAGTGGGGTGCTGGAGGGGAGGGTCTACTGGAGAGCACCAGTGAATCTTTCCCCAGACCCACCCCAGTGATGGGGCAAAAGGGTCCATTTATGCTGTCCAAGGAAAATGAGGCCAAGAATGTTAACTGCCAATTACTGGGTCCAAATTTCATATCTACTTTTCTATTACTCTACCATAAGAAAAGTCTGCTTAAATAGGTCATAAACCTAAAGGTAAGAACTAAAATTATAAAACTCTAGAAGAAAACAGGAGTAAATTTTGTGATCTTAGCTTAGGCAAAGCTTTCTTAGATACAACCCCAAAAGCACAAGGGACAAGAGACAAATTAGACTTCATCAAAATTTAAAAAAACTTATGCTTCAAAAGACGCCATCAAGAAAGTGCAATGACACCTTGCAAAATAGGAGGAAATATTTTCAAGTCATATGTTTTATAAGGGATTAGTATCCAGACTATATAAAGAACTTAAAAATCAACAGTAAAAAGACAACCCAGTTTAAAAATGGGCAAAGAGTCAGAAAAGATATTTCTCCAAAGAACATATACAATGGCCAATTAGGACATGAAAAGTCATCAGGGAAGTAAGACATCAAAAGTACAATGAGGTGCCACTTCACACCCACAAGCATGGCTAGAATCAAAAAGAGTGTGGAGAAATTGGAACCCTCATACTCTGCTGGTGGGAATATAAAATGGTGTGACTGCTTTGGAAAACAGCTTGGTGGCTCCTCAAAAGGTAAAGCAGAGTAACTATGATCGAGCAATCCCACTTCTAGGATATGCCGAAGAGAGATGAACTTTGAAAAGGTCATTCTAAGTGAAAGAGGCCAGTCACAAAAGACTACATAGTGTATGATCCCATTCATATGAAATAAGTATCCAGAACAGGCAAATCTAGAGAGGCTGGTGACTGGGGAGAAACGGGAGAGCACTAATGGATAAGGGGTGATGAAAATGTTGTAAAATTGATTTGGTGATGAGTGCACAAGTCTATGAATATACCAAAAACTTGGATTTGTGCACTTTAAATGGGTAAATTTTATGGTGTGTAAATTATATCTCAATAAGGCTGTTTTTTAAAGTTTGCTGGTATAGAGCCACTGTAATGTCCTTTTAATCACAGACATGTCTCATCTATTCCTTGATTTAGATAACTCTAGGATTGGTGACACAGACCCAGTCTAGCCCAGAGTATCAATGAGGAGCAATTTCCAGCTGAAAAAAACATATGTACAGAATATGAACACATAACATGGTAATCATTTGATGTCTCATCTGAATTGGCTTCTGAGTATTACCTCATAATTAGATTATAATTAAAATGTTTTAATATGAAAAAACGGTAAAGATTATATATGGTACTTCCATATGGTTTAACTTGAAGGAAAGGTTCCTGTGTGTGATGTCTGCGTTCTGGAATACAGTCAATTCTTGTTATTCACAGTAGTTATGTCTATAAAGTTGTCAAGAACACTGACTTAGCAAGTACTGAACCATTGCACCTGGGAGAAATACAGGGTTTAGGTTCCTGTGAGCCTTTGGTCACAGCATTTTTGTCAGTTGATTAATACATAACCTTGTTTTATGTGTGTTTCTGTTCAAAGACATCTTATTTAATATATATATATATATTTCTTAGCAATAATTACCTGCAGTATTTACAATAAAACAATTTCAATGACAGCATTTTGGTGTAATGTACTCCAGTGTACTGAGATTGAAGTACTTTTCCACTGTCATACAGCACACACATGTAGTACATAACAGAAAACATACTGACATACTGTACAGTTCTCATAGTAAACATATACACTACTGTGAACTCATACTCTATACTGTAAAGTACAGTAATACAAATAAAGTGAAAAAATTATTGCGAATTTAAAACTTTATAAAAACATTAACTAAAATCTTACGGTTGATGGAGCTGCAGGATGTGATGGGGCAGTGCACAGTGTGTTTAAACCTCTCAACCTTGGCTTGCCCCACAAAAACAAAGGGAGGGATTGGTGGAATTTATTCTGCAGAAGAGGAAGAGGATGGCATCCCGACATCTGGCAATTCTACCTTAGGAGTCTGGCTCTCGACACCTGTTGACGGAGAGGGCAATTTTCCCTCCCACACTGACTTGAAAAATTGCATTGGCCTTGTCTGCTTGGCTTTCTGCCTCAGATCTTTAAGCATCTCGGTATAAGGGGCAAAAGCAGTGGAGGTTAGGTGCTTAAATTTGAGGCTGCGGTCAAGCATGGGGTCACACTCTTCCATGTCATTAAAAATTTTTTCCAAGGCAGAATTCCATTCTGATATTTTGGCTGCTGTGAGAGGAACGATTCTTGAAGACTTAGGCTGACTTTCATTGCCATCCTCCTCATCACTGATTCCAACACCTTGTTTTGCCATCTCATCCAGGTCTTCGTTGGTTGGTTCTATGGCCTTCTCTGCCAAAATTTCCTCCACATCTTCTTCCTTCATGTCATCAAAGCCCTCTCCACTTATTTGCTGTGCGATATGCATTATGTTTTTGATGCTGTTCTTTATATTTTCTGTAACACCCTCAAAGTCTTCGAAGTTGTTCACACAGTCAGGCCAAACATTTTCCCAACAACTGTTAATAGTAGCCTGCTTGATGCTGTCCCAGGCTGTGCCAACATAATCAATAACGTTGCGTATAGTGACTGAGTTCCAGTAGTCCATCATGGTGGCTTCCTTGTTGGCCCTGAGAGCCTCACACGCCTTTGTGTAAAGCTCCCTCGTGTAGTGTGCCTTGAAAGCTTTTATTATGCCCTGATCGAGGGGCTGGATGACAGAGGCAGTGTTTGGGGGCATAAAAAGAACTTCTACGTTGGGGTGTGCATTTTCGAGTTCTTCGCGGCAATGGACTGGAGCATTATCCAAAATTAATAAAACCTTGAAGGCAAGGTTTCTGCCCTGGAGATAGTGTTCAACTTCTGGGATGAAGCAGTTGTGGAACCAATCAGAAATCATCCACGCTTTTTTATTCCACCTCCAATGGACTGGCAGATGGTTCAGGTTTTTCCCTTTAAGTACTGGTGGATTTGGGGCTCTGTACACCATTAGGGGTTTGCACTTAAAGTCGCCCTTGGCATTGGTGCACAACAGCAAGGTTGCATGGTCTTGGCATGATTTAAAGCCAGGGGCTTTGGAGGCCATTTGCATTATATAGGTTCGTTTGCCAACATCCTTGTAAAATAAGCCAGTCTCATCAGCATTGAAAACCTGCTCTTCCACGTAACCCTTTTCCTGTATAACACTTAGCAAGTATTTTTTAAATTCTTCCGCAGCCTCCTGATCCGCAGAACTTGCCTCACCTGCAAGTTTAACATTTTTCACCCCGTATCGCCTTTTGAAACGTGCGAGCCAGCCAGCACTCGCGGAGAAGGGCTTAACATTTCTCTGACCCTGGGTAACGTGGCCATAAATTTCTTTGGCTTTCAGTCTCACAACAATGCTGTCCACTATGTTTTTTTTATCGGTCGTCATCTCATGAATCCACAAATTTAGCCGCTTTTCCATTTTTTCCATAGCTTCATCACGCACTATAGATGTTACTTTAGCACTTTCCGGGGCGGCCTCACGTACAGATCGGCGAATTTCCTTTTCCTTTTTCTTGATGTACCGGATTGTTGATTCGTTAACGTTGAGCTCACGACCAACAGCACTGTAACTCATGCCTGCACGGAGCTTATCTAACACACGTATTTTCTCCATAAGGCACATCACAGTCTTCTTGCGCTTGGGAACACTAGACAGCACTTCAGCACTACGCTTGGGGGCCATTTTAAACGGCAAAATCACCAACAAAAAGCAGAAAAATGCAAAGAAAAGTGTCACTGAACGGACTGCGAAAAGGACTCTCGTTTACATCCTGAGAGCAGCAACGAGAAGGCGGAGCTTCTGCCTTCCTCTAGCCCCAGCTGCGAACAGGCACCTCCGCCAGCTCCAAATTTTCACCCTCTGCGCATGCCCGGGAGTAACCCCAGAAGGTAGTCTGATTACTGATTTTGGGGTTACAAATAAATTTTAGCGAGCAAGTGAACATGAAAACACGAACCTATGAATAATGAAGGTCAACGTATTTCCATACATACGTAATTTTATTTAAGCACATTTTCTAAATCAAGGCGATGAGGTAACTCCGAAGACTACAAGTTCCAGCATGCACCGCTTCCGGGCTGGTCGACGCTCCCGCGAAGGCCACAGGAGAGTCGGCCCCGAAGCATCGGCCGGAAGTGTCGTATTTCTACCACATAGCACTCTCTGCGCATGTGCAAGACGCTGTCGGGGCCGCCCTAGCTGCCGCCGCCGCCCCAGCCCTATGCTCTCTCCCTAGACCTTTGCCGTTGCGGGCAGCTGCTGCGGTCCTGTAGGTTGGCTGGCGCCGAGCGGCAGCGACATGGAGGAATTCGACTCTGAAGACTTCTCCACCTCGGAGGAGGACGAGGACTACGTGCCGTCGGGTGAGAGATTCCGCCTGAGGCGAGAGGCGAATTGCCCCGCCCCACGCCTCACGTGAGGCGCGCCCGGCCTCCGAGGGCGTCGGGCCCGTGGCCCGGGGGGACCCCGTGGCACCCGGTCTCCAGCGTCCCGGCCGTCAGGCCCCGCATCCTCGGCCGCCCTGTCCAGAAACGTGTGCGAGGGAGTGTTCCGTGCCGCCGCCCCTTCTTGGAGCGCGGGAACCGGCACGTGGACGCGGCCCTGTCTGCGGGGACGCTGTCGGTCGGTCCCCGAACGACACTGCTGCTGCAGAAATCTTCCGGAAGCGGTGGAGGTGTTTTCCGGACCACCTGGCCCGAGGGAGTTGCTAGCTGTACCATGAGTCCGAGATCTGTCCACTTTCTGCGTGGTCGTTAAAAAGTTGAGATTGTTAGAAAGTTCACATGAGGATGCACTTAGGCTCTTTGCAACGTCTACCCATTGCTTTCCTCTCAGGACTTTCTTGCATAGGTATCTCAAACCCAGTGGGGCCGGAATGAGTCTTATCACCCAGACCTGTGTGTTCCCCATCCTGCTCCTTGTCCAGATGGAGCCATCTCGTTAAAGGTGTCTCCACCCATACAATTGCTCAGGTGAAAAACGAACCCCTTTAGCCGCCCCCCAAAAAAAGAACCAGCCGTTCCCAGGAGTCGTCCTTACTCTCTGTCTTCCATCCATTCCATAACTTCTGTTGTGTCTACGTGGAAAGTTACTTGTTGACCACTTGCTCACCAATCTCGATGCTGCCGTTTCGTTCGCAGCTACCATTATCCTTTGCTAGGATTCTCCATAGTTTCCTAACTGGTTTCACCGATCCGTGTCTGTCTGCCAACGTTGGTGTTAACGCTACCAGTCAGAGTGATCATTTGAAAACTAGTTTTCATTTTAATCAAAGTTTTGCATGCACCTATTTAAACGTAATCAAGTATTTTGAAAAGGCTTGTTTTGAAAACTAGCAGTTCCCATCACCCCTCATCCCTGATCTCTGTTAGAGCCTCCACAGAGGAAACTGCTTTCCAGTTTTTCAATTTGCTACTGTATTTCTGTTGTCTGTTGACTTAACCTATGCATGGTGGATTTCCTTTTTAATACCCCCTGGCCTCATTTCCCTCACCCCCTACACACACACACTTCCACCTTCAGGGCCTCCCCAGCGCTCCAGTCTGCCATGTACGTATGTACAATTTTAGTTAGATCTGTATTCAGTGTTTACTTTTTTCTAATGACTGTGTGAACACCACGTTCACATCTGAACCCTGTGGTATACTGTGATTGCTTTTCCTGCACTACTTGTGTTTTCTGGAGTTAATAATTGCCATTTTTTGTTGTTGCTTAGCTATCTGTGTACTTACTACTTATATAACTCTAAATTTTGAGAATTGTCTAAATCGTCTCCCAAAACATTTAGGTTAATTAGATTTTTACTTTCATCTTCTGAAAGTCCATCTTTGCCTTTTGACCTGCTCCACTTTGGCTTGGTTACCTTCTGTGAATGTTCTGGTTTTAAACCTAGGATCTTCCATCATCATTGCCAGTCTGGATTTTCCCCTTATCTCTTTTCTGTATTGGATTCCCTATTTCCTGGATCTCATGTTGTCTTTTCTTAATGTGTTCCACCAAAATTAGAAAAAATTGTCTAATAACTTCTGGAGGAAGGATCCATGGCAGGAACATTTTTTTTTTCTTTTTTCTTTCCCACCCCCCTCCCCAATGAAAAAGGACTGGAAAGGAACTTTTTTTTTTTTGAGACCTTCAGTGTTTAAAAGCAACAGGCTTGCTCAATAGTTTGCTTGGTTCAGAACTCTAGGCTGGAAGTAATTTTCCATCAGAATTTTAAAGATGTTTCTCCATTACTTTCTAGAGTCCTGTGTTGCTATTAAGAAGTCTGTTTTGTTACTAATTTCTGCTCATTGTGTAAGATCTGTTTGTCTCTGGAAGCTGATAGAATCTTCTCTTTGTTCCCAATTTGGATATGTCACTGTGGTAAACCTTGATATGATTCTGTTTTCAGCCATTCTGCTGGGCCTTCTGGGAACTTTTTTTTCCTAGAAAATTTTTCGACAATTTCTTTCTCTGTTTTCTCTTTTGTTTTTCTGTAATCTTCCTTATACATATGTTGAACCTTATGTTAGACCTCCTGGAATGGTCCTTGAATTTTTATGCTTTTCTTTTTTTCTATCCCTTTGACTTTTCTTCCACTTTATGGAAAATTTTTAATATTTCATCTTCCTACCCTTCTGTTGATTTTTTTCCTCCTTTCATATTTTTAATTTTGAATAACGTTTTTGTTCTTTGAATATTCTTTTTTATAGCATCATGTTTCATAAGTACAATATTCTCACTTTTAGGATATTAATAACACTTTAAATTTTTTCATTTTTAATACATACAGTAAAATTTACTCTTTTCAGTGTACTGTTCTGTGATTTTTGGCAAATGCTTAGAGTTGTGTAACTACCACCAAAATTAACAGTTCCAAGCCTCTCACCCCTTAAAAAAATAAAAATTCCTGTGCTATTCTTTGTGGTCAAACAACTCTCCTTCACCCTCAGCCCCAGCCACTGGCAACCACTGGTCTTTTTTCTGTCTGTATAATTTTGCTTTTTTCAGGTTGTAATATAAATGAAATCATAATGGTATGTAGCTTTTTGTGTCTGGCTTCTTTCACTTAGCATAACGTGTTTGAGGTTCACCCATGTTGTTGCACATACCAATAATTTGTTCCCTCTATTGTTGAGTGGTAGTCCATTTTGTGAATGTACCACAGTTTGTTTATCTGTTCCCCAATTGAGGGACACTGGGTTGTTTCCAATTTTTTAATGTGAATAAAGCTGTTTATGAAGTTCACACAGCTTTTTCAGTGAACATGAGTGTGGGATTGCTGGGTTTTATGGTAGGGTAGGTGTTTGTTTAACTATACAAGAAACTGACACACTTTTCTATAGTGTTATTCCTTTTGGTAATACCTGAGAGTTCCAGTTTCTCTTCATCCTCAACAGTACTTGAAATTGTCAGGTTTTTTTAAATATTAGCTAATTTTCTCATTTAATTTGTGTATCCCTAATGACTGATGATGTTGACTGTCTTGTGCCTGTTTGCAGTCCTTATATCTTCGTTGGTGATGTGTCTGTTCAAATTTTTGCCCACTTTGAAAATTGGGTTGTTTTCTTTCAGTTTTGGAGTTGTTTATGTATTCTGGATACAGTCCTTTGTCAGATATGTGTTTTTGCAATATTTTGTCTCATTGTGTGGCTTGTCTTTTCATTCTCCTAATGGTGTTTGCACAGCAGAATTTTTAAACTTTGATCAAGTCACTTTGATCGACCCCTTATATAAGGGACTTGAGCATCTGTGGGTTTTGGTATCCTGGGGGTTTTGGGTCCTAGAACCAATTCCCCGGAGATACCAAGGGGTAACTGTATTTTGTTGAGGATTTTTGCATCTATGTTTATGAGGGATATTGATCTGTAGTTTTCTTGTAATTTCCTTGTGTGGTTTTAGTATCAGATAATGCTACCTCATAAAATGAGGAAACATGGTCTCTGTTTCTTCCAGGGTAATTTTTATTCACCCTATAAGTTTGGGGCTTCATTATGTTAGAGGCTTTCTCTGATTTTTGGTGATTCTTAGTTGTTTGGCTCATATTTAAGCATGGGGCACTAAAAAGGTGATTGGAAGCTCTGAGTCTTTGGACAAGATTTGTTCCTTTTGTGCTTGGTTGTCTATAGGGATGTTATTCTGCATCTTCTTATGTTTTTTCTTGTAGTAACTGCATGGAATTTGATCTTGAGTTTTTTGGGTTTTTTGTGTAAAGTTTGCTTATCTCTTACCAATGAGGTTGAGCATCTTTACAATCTAGAGCCTTGTGCATCTCCTTGTCTGAACTGTCTGCAGCATTTGCTCATTTTTATGATGAAAAATAACCTTACATTATAACAAAAGCAGTGTGTGGGCTTTGTAGAAAATTAGAAAATGCAGACAGTTAAACATAAAAGTAGAATCATTACATTCCAACTACCTAGAGATTATTAGTGTCAATCCCTTAGTGAGTATTCACTCTGATCTTTTTCTATACCCAGGTATAGATATTTATTTTTTTCCCCACCCTGAAATCATATGTGTTCATGTTACTTTACAACTTACTCTTTTCAGTGAACAGTCTCTACCCATCCATTTTAGTAAAATTTTGTCTAATATACAGACCATATTCACATTTTCCCATCTGACCCAAAATGGCTATAGCTTGTTTGTCCAAAGGGGTGGAGAACCTGTGGCCATGTGGCCCCAAGGCTGCAGATTCCCCACTCCTCCAAATCTGTTTTAATCTAGCATACTCCCCTTTCTATAATGACACTGATTTGCTGAAGAGATCAAGCCATATGTCCTGCAGCATGTTCCACCTTCTGGATTTGTCTGGTTGTTCCCTCATGGTGTTTTAGTAGTTCCTTTGTTCCTTGAATTCTCTGTAAGTTGGAAGTTAGATCTAAATGCTTGATGGATTCACATGAAATATTTTTGGCTAGAATACATTATAGATGACTTGTGTTTTATACTGCTTAACATCAGAAAACATAATATCTGGTTGATGCCCATTGTTGTGACTACTAGACCAGGGTGATGACAGTCTGATCCCTCTGTTATATAATTGCTTTTTCCTTTGGAACTGGAAAGTATTTTATGTGACAATATACTTAATAATTAAAACTTAAATTGCTTTTTAATTATTATTTATTTTTTTGATACAGGGTCTTTCTGTGTTGCCCAGGCTGGATTTGAACTCCTGGGCTCAAGTGATCCTCTTTCCTCAGCCTGCCAAGTAGCTGGGACTACAGGCACAATTGTGCCCAGCTTAAGTTGCTTTTTAACATTACTTGATAACCCTTGCCTAAACTACTACTATCATAAGAGTTTGAGAAGTGATGTTTTCCTAATTCTGTGGTTCTTCTACATTTATTAGTTGATGTTCTTCTGTAAATTACAGCTTTCCCTCATAACTAGAGTAGGATAAATGTTTAATTCTTTAACCTTAATTCCAATTTTCAAAATAGGTTGTAATTTTAATAGCAGCCTAAAATGGTACAAATTATTTTTTCTGTGTGTTTTTTTAAAAAATATCATAAAGGACTCACAGATTTTTTTTATTGATTCAGTGTGTTTTAGTTTCCTAACAGTTATTCCTTTTAACGCTCAGGTCCTCACTGCTTTGGCCACTAGGAGCTCTTTCAAGGCAGATCCTGTGTCCTTTTAACTTGGTCTATTATTCTTAAATAACTTACTGGCTTTCTGGCACAGCAAGATGTCCTGGTTTCGCCTTGTGCTTTCCTTGCTTCAGGCCTGAAATTAGCTGGGTTTTTTTCAGTGAGCCCTTTTCATGGTACATCATATCAAATAATACAATTTGAACTTTAGAGATGCTCATTGCTACTAGAGTGACATTGTTTCTGTGCCATTTCAGTGGACAAAACTATAAAATACTTATATTCAAAAGGGTTAGAGTTCATATTGACATTTTAAATTCAATTTTAACATTTGTGTTTTCTCTTAATTTCTTTGATTTTATAATTGTGTGTCATTTCTTAGTCCGAAGACCTAGATTCCTAACATGATTAACTTAATTCCTTTTCATCAGTGACATAAAGGAAACGGTTTCGAAATACCAATATTGATATTATTACAGGATGTAGAACGTAGAACATTTTTTGTCTTTAGAATGCATCTTGATAACAAAGAATACTATGTTTTTAAAGTCCTTGGAATAAATCCTTTCTTTGTGTGGTTATGTTATCATTTTGGTATACAGTTATATTTGTTTATTCAAACTTTCTAATTTAAGGGATTTTCAAAGTTCTGTAGAAGGGTAAACACAGATAACTCTTCCTTCTAACCCCTGCCTACTCTGTTCTATTTTACCTTGACCCTTAGAGGGAGCTGTTTTCATTAGTTTCTTGTTTATCCTTCCAGTGTTGCTTTTTTCACATGTAAACAAATACATATATAAACGTATACTTAATTTTTCCTTTTTCTTAATCAAAAGTTGGCATATTCTATACACTGCTCTTTTGCCTTTCTCCTCCTCTTTTCTCTTCAACTTAACAAGTATATCCTGGGAGTAAATATTAATAAATAAAAATCCTACACATTCCATTTTAATGTGTGTAGTATTCCATCATTTAGATGTACCATAGTCTTTTCAACTGGTCACTTATTGCTGGACAACTTGAACTGTTTGTAATTTTTTTGTTATTACAGTCAACACTGAACGAATAACCATTACACAATGATGGCATGCTTTTATATTATTTGGTAACTAGCTTTTCTTATATTTGTAAAAATGTAAAATATATATTATGAGTGTCATGTGTACAGTTTAAAGAATGCTATTCGAATGAATACTCATGTAGCCACCACCCAGTTTAAGAACTAGAATATTAGTACCTTAGACACTCCCATGTGCCTTGCTTTTCTTTATAGATTTATCACCTATGTAAATACGGTTTTGAAAATCTGAGTAGCAGGCAAAATCTAGCTATGTAAGGAAAGGGCAATACCGCTGGGAGTCTCAATATTTAGCCTTAGTATTCCTGTTGGTCACTTAATGCTCCAGATTTCCTTAGAGCTGCGGCCCCCAACCCCCGGCCTGTGGCCTGGTGTCAGTTCATGGCCTGTTAGGAAATGGGCCGCGCATCACCACCTGAGTTCTGCACCATGTCGCCCACCCACCCATGACACCCCACCCCACCCACCACTGGTCCATGGAAAAATTGTCTTCCATGAAACCGGTCCCTGATGCCAAAAAGGTTGGGGACTGCTGCCTTAAGAGTACCTATGCCACCAACTATACTTGGCATCCCCAGGTCCAAATACTCTGGACTCCTCCAGGACAAAGCCTTCAGACTTTTGCTTGGAGGATGGGGGCTGATGCTATGGTAGAGCTAGTTGCTCCAGGCTTAGAGTTGCGGAGGGCTAAAGGGTTCTAACCACTTCTTTTACAGCTTTCATCTGATTTGGGGGGCTTACCCTCAACCCTGGTGCCAGAGGTAGCTGGTACTGTTGGTTCCTATGCCTTTTGAGGATTCTGCATTGTACATCAGCTTAGGCTTTTACTTTCTCCAGATCTGCAAGCAGTTTACTGCTTGCTCTCCAGGTTCCAGAAATGTGTTGCTGTTTTCTCCTCACCTGTTCTTTCCAGCATTTTAGGTTTATATCTTTGAAAAGTCCCTTTGCAGTAGTGACTTTACTGGGGTTACGGAGGAAGCAAAATGATGCTTGTGTGTTCATACTGCAGTCTTAACCTGGAACACACGCCTATCCTTATGAAACACTTCCACTTAGCCCTTGGTGTTTGGGATACCAAACTGGTTTCCATTTTGGAACCCTTATGTTGACTATTCCCTCAGCCTCAAATGCTTTTCCTCTTCTTTTTTTTAATTGGTTCTGTTTCACTGGAGAGATCGCAAACGATTATTCTTCAAATTTTCAGTTTTCGTGAGGTTTTTTTTTTTTTGCTTTTTTGGTTTTGTTTTCTGAATTTAAAAAAATATTGTCTTATTTTTATTTCATGAATGACAGTTTCTCTTATCTCTTTGAGGATATTAATTCCAAAGGCTTTTTTAAGTTTTAGTTTTTTTCCCCCGGCTTCCTGTACTGATTTTGTTTCCTCTGTATTCCTTTCCAATTAAGTCTTGCCTTTCATATTGGAGGCTTTCCTCAAGTGTTTGATGGTCCTTGGTTCATTGTGAGTGAAGTATTTAAAAGCTGATTGAGTGTACAGGAGTGTCAAAACAGCACTATTTGTAATGGCTCCGAACTGGAAACAACCTTGATGTCCATCAACAGTAGAAGGGATAAATAAATGTGGTATAGTCATACAATTATATACTATTTAGGCATGAGAATGAATGAACTATAGCTACGTGCAACAATACAGATGACTCTCCCCAACATAGTATTGAGTGAAAGAAGCCAGACACAAAAGAGTACATACTGTAGGCTTCTGTTTTTTTTAAGTTCAGAAACACGCATAACTCATCTGTGGTGTCAAAAGCCAGGATAGTGGTTCCCTTTGGAGTGGGGCAGTGACTAGTGACTGAAGGGAACACAAGGGGCTTTCAAGGGTGCTGGTCATATGCTGTTTCTCAATCTGGATCCTGCTTATACAAGGATGTTCATTGTATGTCATTTCATTGAGCTCTACGTTAGATGTGTGTGGTCTTTGGTATGTATACTTCAAATGAAAGTTTATATGAAGTAAAAGAGAAAAAGGATAGTTGAATCTCTGTGTGGGCAGGGTTGGTTATTGACTGGTGTCCAAAGTGTGGTAAGAGTGGGCATCCAGGCAAGACTCTTGTTGGGGACCCCTAAATGTCCATGTCTAAAGATAGGACACAGACATGTTTGTTTTTTCTGCTATGTTTAACTGGAAGTCTTTAGATTTCTTTCTAGAGCTCTTTTATTGACAATAAAAGGTATCTTGCTTAGCTTTGAAAGATACCCAAGATGAGGTGGAGCATCAATTTTTTCTTTGAGAAATACATTAGAAGAATTGGAATTTCCATTCATTCATATAGCAAATACTTATAAATCAAGACAGACAGGTTCATGTCCTCATGGAGGGTACATCATAGCAGAAATTGTAAACATTAAATATAAGTAGGATGAGTTATGGAAGGGAAATATGGACTGCCATGGGAGCCTAGATAATAGAACTTAGTCTAGTCTTCAGGGGCAAGGAAGCTCCCCCTAAGGAAATGATGTTTTAGTTAGGTGAAGAATAGGGGAAAGTATTAGACTTTTTTCTTAATGAAAATGTCTCTTCTTGGTGTAAAAGCCTTTATTCTTAATGAAAATGTGTCATCTTGATGTGAAACCTTTATTCCTATCTGTCTGACCACCCTATTATGTGATTTCAGGTGGAGAGTATAGTGAAGATGATGTAAATGAATTAGTGAAGGAAGATGAAGTGGATGGTGAAGAGCAGACACAGAAAACCAAAGGGAAAAAGAGAAAGGCTCAGAGCATTCCAGCCAGGTGATGCTGCCCTCAAGGCCCTTAGAAGTCAGGGGCTGCTGTCACAACCATCCTGATTGCTAAGATTGGTCTGATGATAGATTTCGTATTGCCAGGGTTTCTAAATCCTTTTCTCTTTGAGGGAAATATTTGCTGATATTTTAAGATTAAATTCTTGGTCTCCGGCAAGCATTAAGAATTTTTGAGCTTTAATTGAAAAAAAAATTTAATAGGTAGTATGTGTACATGGGTAAAACAAAAAAATCAATTACTAAAAAAAAACAGCATACCCTGTTCCTAGCCCTTATTGCTTTTTCCTCTGAAGAACTATGTTACTAGAAATACTCTGTGGGTATACAAGCATATATGTATATGTTTCCTACCTTCTTTTTTAAAAAAAAATACAAATAGCCAGATGCAGTGGTACATGCCTATAGTCCCAGCTACTCAGAAGGCTGAGGTAGGAGGATCACTTGAGCGCAGGAGTTCAAGGCCAGCATGGACAACATAATGAGACCTCGTCTTTTTAAAAAAAGAAAGCTTAAAAGTACAAATAGTAGCATACTCTGCATATCATTTCTCACTTTCCTTATTTCACATCTTGCAGGTGGTACCATGGCAGTGCATTTAGATGTACCTCCTTCTTTTCAGTGACTGCATAGTATTACATTACATGAATAGACCTTACTTTATTTAAGCATTCCCATATTGAGGGATGTATGGATTGTACCTAGTCTTTACTATAGCAAACAAGACTGCAGTGAATATTCTTTGTTTATGTCTGTATACATGTACGAGTATACATGTATACATATAAGTGAAATTTGTAGAAGTAGAATTGTTTGATCTAAGGTTATTTGCAGTTAAGTTTTTGAAAAATAGATATTAGCAAATTGCCTTTCATAGGCCTAGTATGGAGTTTTACGCCCACCAAAAATTGTGAAAATTCTGACAGGTTATTTAACTCAGATAAGGGCTTTCATAGAAGTCTTTTACCTCATTTTGGTTGGAGTTTCTGTCTTCCTGGGCATTGAAGCAAAAAGCAGATTACAGTTTATGAAAAGGAAAAAAAGAATTTTGGATATTAGATGATTCATCTGAAGTCAAAATAGTCTAAGACTGTGGTCCCCAACCCTCGGGCCGGAGACTGGTACCAGTCTGTGGCCTGTTAGGTACCAGGCTGCACAGCAGGAGGTGAGCGGAGGGCGAGTGAGCAAAGCTTTATCTGTATTGACAGCTGCTCCCCATCGCTCACATCACCAAATAAGCTCTGCCTCCTGTCAGATCAGCGGCAGCATTAGAGTCTCATAGGAGTACGAACCCTACTGTAAACTGCGCATGCGAGGGATCCAGGTTGCTTACGAGAATCTAATGCCTGATGATCTGAGGTGGAGCTGAGGTGGTGATGCTAGAGTTGGGGAGCAGCTACAAATACAGATTATCATTAGCAGAGAGGTTTGACTGTACAACAAATGTAATGCACTTGAATCATCCCCAAACCATCCCCCCCACCTCCATGTGTAGAAAAATTGTCTTCCATGAAACTGGTCCCTGGTGCCAAAAAGGGTGGGGACCACTGGTCTAAGAAGCAATTACTCTTACAAGTCTTGGTAAGTCAAGTCGTCTTATATCCTTGAGTTTTTCTGTATTCCTGCTTTCATTTCTTCAGAACGTGGGAAGAAACATTGATATTTGCTTCCTTGAGAACTCTTGGAAGAAATAGTGCAAATAAATTTGAGACTCTTCTCAATAGAACTTGTTCTCCAAATGGAGTGGTTTTAAAAGTCAAAAGTATCTAGCATATGTCATATATTCTTAGAACACTTTTTCTGGACAGATTGATTCTGTGAGGTGATTTTGGGTATTTTCTTGGTGAAAATAGCTGGTCCTGACTTAGAAGGAGAACACTATATTTTGATTCTATGTGACTGGGGATGCTAACAGATCTGCATTATTTTTTTCTTCTCCAAAATCTTGGTTTACCTCTCCTACTCCCCTCAGTATGTTAAATCAGTGGTCCCAGATTTAAAATTTTTCTCAGGTTTGCAAGATTATATTTGGAGTTGAGAAAGGGGTAACTGAAATCATTTGTTGCACCATCTGTCTTGTCTTTCCTTTTCCTTGTGACTGTTGATGAACAGGAAGAGAAAACAAGGTGGCCTCTTGTTAGAAGAAGAGGAAGAGGAGGATGCCAGTGCAGAATCTGAAGGGAGTAGCAGTGAGGAGGAAGATGAAGCTGCAGAGCAGGAAAAAGGCATTGGATCAGAGGATGCAAGGAAAAAGAAGGAGGATGAACTCTGGGCCAGCTTCCTCAATGACGTGGGTCCAAAATCAAACGTGCCCCCAACTACACCAGTTAAGGTAAGTTGAGAGATTGAGTTGAATGCCTCTCTACAAATACTCTACATTCTCCAGATAGACTATTTTTTTTAACTTACAAACTAAGATTTGAAGCTTAGTGCAGAAATCAGAGTAGATACCTTTTGATAGTAACTCTACTAAGTGAAAAGCAAAGCATTCCCTGTAGTAGGAAAATAAGCCTTTCTAATCAAATAAACTTCCAATAGGTCTTTAACTGGTTAGAGATGAAATATTTAAGAACAACCATAAATAGCATGTTTAGATGGTTCCTTTAGGTTTCACCCTTCTTGGTTTTTTTTCATAGAGAGGAGAGGAGACTGAAGAGACAAGTTCAAGTGAATTGTTGGTTAAAGGAGAAGAGCTAGAGAAACCTAAAGAAACAGAAAAAGTTAAAATCACCAAAGTATTTGATTTTGCTGGTGAAGAAGTGAGGTAAGGGGACCTTCACAAACTTTGGAAACTAGTGCTTTTAAAAATGAGCATCTTTATAAATGGTGTTAGCTATCTCTCCTCATTCCACCCTATCATAATATATTGGTAGAGATATTTGAACTCAAACCTGTAGCTCTGTAAATGATCAGGGAACATGAGAAAGGTCTTTTCACATATGATAATGTAGTTTTTGAGTTTTATGAAGTGGTCAGCTGGACAGAAGCAACGACATGTAAGAGTTAAGTATTTGGTTCCACTTGCTATTGCTGTTTTGTAACTTTGGATAAGTCATTTCTCCCTTTTTTTTTTTTTTTCTTTGAAACAGGGTCTTGCTCTGTTGCCCGGGCTAGAGTGCAGTGGTGTCATCGTAGCTCACTGCAACCTCAAACTCCTGTGCTCAAGCAATCCCCCTGCCTCAGCCTCCTGAGTAGCTGGGATGACAGGCGCATACCACCACGTGTGGCCAATTTTTCTTTTTTTTTTTGGTAGAGATGAGGTCTCACTTTTGCTCAGGCTGGTCTTGAACTCCTGGCCTCAAGCAATCCTCCTGCCTCAGCCTCCCAAAGTGCTAGGATTACAGGTGTAAGCCACTGCACCCAACCCAATTCTCCTTTTATTACTTTCCTTGACTATGAAATATGAACCCCAGTGAAGCCTCTGAAATCAAGTAAGAATTGAAATTACTAGGAGAGACATTTGGTTCCAATATTATTTCCTTACCGTAATAATATTTTTCGAATTGATTCATGAGGTTTGTTTACTGTAGTTTAAAAAAACAGTAGGGGCTTAATGCCAGTTTAGCCTTGACCAGTTTAACCTCCTAGCTGTTGTGGGTAAGAGCCACATGCCTAGAATGTCCTCTCCCCCATTTATTTCAATTTTATTATGTGAAATAGTAGAACTGTAATTTAGAGCTAAATGAGAACAGGTGAAATGCCAATCAATAATTTTATAGGTGGTCACATTTGTTTACCTTGACAGTAATTAATTAGACCTGTAGGATCTCTGAAAATGCAGTTTCTCCTAAAATATTTATTCTTAAAAATAATATGTTTTCTACAATTATTTCAGCTAGTGAAAATACATTTTGGAAGAAAAAATTTGGCATTATCAGTTTTATAAGTGGTGTGGAGCAAAACTTTTTATTATTTTAAAAAAATTTGGCCAAGCACAGTGGCTCACGCCTGTAATCCCAGCACTTTGGGAGGCCAGGCTGGAGGATTGCTTGAGGCCAGGAGTTCAAGACCAGACTGGACAACATAGCGAGACCCCGTCTCTAAAAAAAAAAAATAAGAAAAATTAGCCAGATGTGGTGGCGTGCACCTGTATTCCCAGCCACTCAGGAGGCTGAGGCAGGAGGATTGCTTGAGCCCAGGAATAGAAGTCTGCAGTGAGCTATGATCACTCCACTGCACTCCAGCCTGGGCGGCACAGTGAGACCCTGTCTCTCAAAAAAAAAAAAAAAATTTCTCCCCACCTTTTTCTCCTGAAAAATTTCATACTTGTAGAAATGTTGCAAAAATAGTATTACAACAAACACCCATCCATCATCCATATTCACTACTAGTTAAGATTTTGTCTCTCTCTCACCATCTATATCTGTGTTTTTCTTTTGCTTTGGCTGAATCATTTGAGAATCATTATTATTATTATTATTATATTATTATTATACTTGGAGATGTTGTGACATCTCATTGTTAAATAGTTTAGCACATGTCTTCTATGACCAAGGGCTTTCTCCTTCATAACACAATATAACTCTCACATCCAGTAAATTTAACATTAGAGCAGATTACTATCTATAGTGAAGGAACCTGATTTAAAATTTTTGGACTATTACAGACCAACACTTTTGTAAAACACAGTAAAAAGAAATTACTAGAAAATAAATTTAAAAGATACACAAAATTCAAGCCCAAATTTTAAGTATGATTTAACAGATACCGTGCTGGCTACAGCACCAGAGCATGTGCTTGCACATAACTGGGGCTGCCTACCACCTACAGTCGGCCTTTATAACCTCGGGTGACACAGCATTGGCCAAAAAAAAAAAAGATTCCACAGACATTAAATTATATTTCAATAAATGTAGTCAAAATGAGCCAAAGATAGGAAAAGGGAAAGAATTACATAACAGTCTATAGACTGTTCATAGAAAATGCTAATATATAGTGATTGATACATGGAATCACTGTTATATTCATACCTTTTTATTCTGTAATTGAAGCAAGACAAAAAGTTAAAAGTAAGATATCGATTCTCAACATTAAGCATCAGACACTTTGAATAAACAAGCCTTTTTTATATTTCATGGCACTGGTTTTTGTTTTGTTTTGTTTTTTTAAGAATCCAGGCTATTTGTATTGCATAATGTTCCTCATTTTGGATTATTGCATTGTTTCCTCATTATTAGCTTTAGATTAATCATGTTAGACAAAAATACTACATCGATAATGCTTCTCATCCATCAAGGGGCCCAATATTGGTGGTGATAATTTAGACCACTGAAAGCAATATCTTCCAGAATTCTCCATTGTAAGGCATCCTTTTCTTTGGTAATTAATTATTTTTGGGATCCATTAAATAATTTATTGATGATGTGAATTAGTATAATGTATTTTGCTACCAGAAATCATACTGGAAGCTATTGAGTTGTCCAGTAGGGGATAGCAGAACACTGATGGTAAACTTTCAATGGTTTGAAAGTCCTATAAAAATAATATAGAAAGTATATTAATGTACCATTAGGAATATAGGTTTAAAATTTTTAGAATTTTTTCTTGGCTTGAATTATTTTCCATGTGTCATGTAGAATATCTAAAGAAGGTTTATTTATAACTGTACCATATGTGGCCCTACATAGAGAATATGAAAAGCTTGTCAGTTGCTCTTGCTATGAGAAATCATTATATTTCCAATCAAATTAAATTCTGTGGGCTTGTTTATAAATACTAATATAGTTGTCTGCCACACATTTCCTATTTCATTTTTCAAAGCAAATGGATGGTAATTTTAAATACAATACTTGATGAGTAGTCAGGGACTCTGCTGTTTTCATTTTTTGTCAGAAGAGGGCAGCACCATGTCTCTATCAAAAACAAAACAGAAATGGAATATGGAAGCACTTTTTCTATAAATTACATACTATCACAAACATACATTTTACATTTCTGTAATATAAATATTTATATTTAATGTAAATATTTAAGTATTTTATATTTAAAAGTAATACATGCTTCTTTTTAAAATTATATGTTATAGAAATATGTAACGTGTAACATGACAAGTAAAAGTTCTCTGTAACTCCCTCCCCCTAAAAAAAACAAAAATCTTGTTAATAGTTGGCACATTGGCAGGATTTTTTTTTTAACTTAGATTATTTATACTTAAATTTAGGTATTACAAGAAACTCTCATGAGGGAACTTAGGAGATCTAAATTTTCATTGATAACCAGATACAAATTTGGTATATGGATTTGAGCATATCTTTTAATCTCTTGATGTCATTATTCTGCTTTTTCTTTTTTGTCTTTATATCAAGTTAGGAGCATTACTACATCTTTAAGAAATGTGAGAAAGAGCTAGTGATGACTGGGAAGAATTTGTAAGTATAAGCATAAGGTAGTGTTAGCACAAAGTTAGTCTTTTAGTTTTTCTAACTGTGTTTTAGTTGTTAAAGTTTGGATTTTTGCCATTTTGGTTTTTTCCCCATTTGAAAAATGTGTAGCTTGTTAACCTTGGGGAATGAGGGAAAATAGTATTTTTTATCCTTCCCTATCAGATAACCAGCTGAATTAGTTAGCTCAGACTTTCCTAAATGATTCACCTTTAGGAAAAGACCAGTCATGGAAAGTTTCTGCTCAGATGAAGAGTTTTCAGGAAGTTCTGAGTAAGTGAAAATGAAGTTAAAATGGAATTTCTTCTGAGAACACTTGAATTAACTATTGTAAAAAGTAGGTGTTTTCGTATCAGGGTTCCCTCTTGTGTATTACAGGTGGTCTATAGTTTAACTGTTCTCTTACTTGAAGATATTTTGATAGCTGAATCTCTTACTGCTTGTTAAAAGTGGGGTTCTTCTAGGCATGCTATCAATGAAGAGTAATCTGTTCATATTACTTTGTGTCAATTACCAAAGTTCCTGAGAGAAATATATCAGTGCTTCCTATGAATATGGATAGGACTTTGAAACTAAGAAATTAAGAGAGAGATTCCCACAGATTATACTTTTTCCGTGCTTCATTTATGCCACTTACTATGTGTCATGACTTGTTTTCATGGTTGGCTGTTCTGCTGGACTGTGAGCTCCTTAAGGGCAGAGGCCATATCATATTATTTTATATGTTTAACATCTAATGCAGTGCCTGGATCTAGGTTGCTTTTCAGAAAATGCTTAATTGTCTTAGCTGGCTGCTACCGAGTTTGTCAGTCTGTGGTAAAACTAGTAAAAAACAAACCAAAGATGTTACATAAAGGCTGCTTTTCCTTTCCCTATAACCTGGGCCATTTCCACGTGATTTTCATCTTCTCTGTCACCAACATTCTAAAATTTCACAGTGATATGCCTTGATGTGGATCTTTTTAAATTTGCTACATCAAATTTGCTGTGACTTTTTGTGGAAACTTACCCTTCATTTCTAGGAAATTTTCTTTTATTGTTGATAACTTCCCCCTATTTTCTCTTTTTCTGAAATGCATATTAGTTGAATAGATGTAATAGGATAGGATAGGCTCTCCTAAGGTAATAAACTCAGCTACTCAGTAGCATAATACAGGACATATTTGTTTCTTACTGGTGCAAAGTCCAATACAGGTTAGGTAGCCCTCCGTCTTGTAACTCAGCCATCCAGAACACACATAGGTTTGCTATGGCAAGGGAAGAGTGAATAAATAGATTTTCATTTAATTCTTCTGTTTTCAGAATGGACTTCAGATCTGCCTTTTGTGAATCTGGAACTTCTGTGGTTTTCATTTCTCTCAAGAGTAATGGGTTCTCCTGGGTTCGGGTGGAGGGTAGACTATGGTTTGAGGTGCTGAAGAGGATCTGGGGCCTTGTTGCTCCTGATGCAGACTTTCAACTGGTTTCAGCCTGACTCCTCTTCTCTACCTTCAAAGGTTCCTGGTATCTCAATTTATTGAGCCTTCTTGGGTACTGTAAAACAGGTTGGCTTATCGTTGGCCATTCCACATGACTACAGGGAAGATCAGGGAAAACAAAACCCAGAGCCAATTACTGCTTGTCTATATGCTTTCTGCTTTGAGAAAATTTGATTGGCATCTCTTTTATGTTATACCTCTTCTCATTATCTTTGTGTAGTTTTATCTTTTTTAATTTATGTGCCACTATTTGGTAGGGTTTTGGTAGGAGTGGAGAATACAGCATGTGTTCAGACCACTGTGTATAAGTGGAAGTTTCTACTTGTTCTTCATTAGCCATCTCTGATCTGCCCCAGATTCTGCCTAGAGCAAGGAGATTTAAAGGAACTCTTTCTAGTACAGTACTCTGGGACTCTTCCATAAGCCTGAGATTTGGATGTGGGTTTATTTTGGTTATCTATGTAACAGTGTTAAGAAATCACCCCAAAATTTAGTAGTTTAAAAAAACAATTGTTTTATTATCATTTCTCATAGTTCTAGGGGTAGCTGGGCTCGGCTGGGCAGTTCTTGCTCAGGCTCTCTTGTGCAGCTGTAGTCAGACAGTGGCTAAGTCTAGAGCCATTATTCCTGACACCACGACTAGGAAGACTCAAACACCTGGGAGTTGGTACAGGTGCCGCAGGCATCTGTCTCTGTGTAGTCTTCCTGTATGGTCTCTCCCACATAGTGGCTTCAGGGTAGCCCAGACTTCTTGTGTGGTAACTTAGAGTTCCAAAGGTGCATTCTTAAGAGAGAGAGCCAGGTGGAAGCTAAATCACCTTTTATCAGCTAGCCTCAGAAGTTATGTAGTGCCACTTTGACAGAATTCTATGAGTTGAGAGGGTCACTCAGTTTCAAGGGATGGTGACACAGACTCCCCTCTCACTTGGGTAGTGTCAGGGTTCTGGAAGAACTTGTGGGGATGGAAAATTTGTGGCATCTGTCTTTGGAAAATATTATCTGCTACAGGGTTCTCTATAGCATTGCTGCTTAATCTCTGGATAGTCTTGAATAAGTGACTTAATCCCTTAGATTTCCATTTTCTCACTCACGAAATGTAAATGTGTCAGTCAGCTGTTGCTACAGTAATGCTGTGTAGGACCCATCATCCCAAACCTCAGTGGTATACAACAATAAGCATTTATTTGTTGTTCATGTGCCTCTGGGTATCTGGGATTCAGCTGATCTAGGCTTCGCTTGGCTCCAAGCTGCATGTGGGGTTCAGGTCTGCAGCATGTGTCCTTCTACCATCTTGGACCAGCAGCTACTTGAGGCATATTCTTCTTATGACTCAAGGCAGCAATTCAACAGGGCAGGTGAAGCAGCACAAGCATGTTTAAAGCTTCTGTTCCTCTCATGTCAGCCAATATCTCATTGGCCTTTGAAGCAACTTATGTACCCAAGTTCAGCATCAGTGGGTAGGGAAATTTCTTCTTTGTTGGTCAACAGGGAAGGAAGGAATATTACTGAACGATATTCTAATCATTTAAGTTTTTCCTGTTAGTTTTGAGAGGTCCATTTGGGAGAGTAGAGAGACACACAAATTGAACATGACGTAAAGTAGGACCAGATTTCAGAGGGCCTTGAATGTGAGGTTCGGCAGTTTGTATTTGGTTCTCTGAGTAATACTGAGCCATCACAATGTGAGCAGGGGAGTTACAGTTTATTTTAAAGTTGTCTTTCAAGATTAACTTGGCAGTCTTTCCCAGTGTAGGTTCTTAATACAAAATCTCCCAAACTCTTATTCTTTGCCGCTTGTATACGTGACACAGTGGTAAGTACAGAAGCGAAATGAGTGTGAGATGACTCAAAATTTGTCCTAGAGGGAGGGCAGAAGATGGATAGAGACTTAAATTCCTTAAAGATGGAATTTATAGGACTTACATGTCATTATTCTTGGCCAATCTTTTTCAGAATGACCTGGTTGAACACTCATAATACAATAACCATAACCTTAGATCCTCCTACTGATAGAATTCAAACAACATTCCTCAGATGTTTTTGTTGACCTGGCAAGCCTAGGCAGGCATTGGGCATTTCCCCTCCTCTCTTTATCTGAAATTTCAGGGACCATAAATATCCTTATTTGATCCTTTAGGATTCAGTTTTAATGAGGGTAATTTTTTCAGATTCAGAAGTTAGACAGGATTCTTGGTCATGTTGCTTTCTTCCATTCCCAAATTAGTGCTCATTTAGCCCGTTTTAAGGGATTCTGTTTCATCTTTGGGTTGTTTTAGGTGTAGAACAAGAGTCTTATGCAGAGTATTTTTCAGTTGTTCATACTGTTGCTTTTCTCATTGAGATAATGCCAGTGTTTTCCTCCATCTCCCCATCTCAGCTTTTACTGGGCCTTTAAGTCTGAGTACTAATCTATGTGTGAGGTACCGTGTGAGGGCTCTTTTCAGCCTTTACTTCAGTAACCATGGACTGAGATTCAGCAGTGACTGCTGGAGTGTGTTTCATGGTGACAAAAGTCATGGGGGGGATTTTAGGGAGGTAAAATACGCATTGTTGTTTCATTTGTTCATTTTAGTCAGGGAAAATGTCTTTGTGTAAAATTGTTGTAGTAAACTTTAATCTTAAAGCTCAGCAGCCAGAATGTATTGAAAGCTCAGACTTTCCTTTGAAAGGAAAATGACTTAGAGTTTGTTTCTCTCTCTTTAGTCCTCTTGTAAACGTGATGTCTCTTTCCTTGGCACAGGGTGACTAAGGAAGTGGATGCTACATCTAAAGAAGCCAAATCCTTCTTCAAACAAAATGAGAAAGAAAAGCCACAGGCCAATGTCCCTTCAGCTCTGCCTTCACTCCCTGCTGGGTCAGGGTGAGTATTTGAATCTTAGTCTTAGGTATACTGGGCATGTTGGAAAAGCTGTTTTCAGTGCAAGGACCTGCTTTAGCTGCAGCTCTCATGACTCCTTCCCTGAGAGGGGGAATTATGCTGCTGCTCTGCCTTTGCTGAAATATTTACCAAAATGGAAGGTGCAAAGGAAAACTAGCCATAGCTTTCTCATTTGATTCCAACCTGGAAAAAGTCCCGGTTTACAGTGTTGACCACAGAGCTGAACTTTGTAAATGTTACATTTAAAAATAATAATTTTTGAATGAAAATATCAGCAGTTCATCAGAACTTTTAATGAAGATTTGGGTTGAGGACTTACTCCTATCCCCCATGACCTCAAAGTAACATAAAAAGATGAAAGGTGATTTACAAATAATTTTCTTAACACTTTGTCAGGAACTTAATAGTTTTTTTCCCTTCATATTTTTCACATTACTTGAGTTGTTTTCGGCTAAAGACTAGAATTCTTTGTCTGTGGAAGAAGTAAAAATTCCTTTCTTAACCTAAATGTGAGAAGTAAAGCATCACAGTATGTAAGAGAAGCCTAAGACTGTAGCCCACAGGGAAGTGAACATAGACTCCATCCCATGGGTAGCCCTGACCACCCAGCTGACTGCTTGAGGAGTTCTGTATTCTTCTTGTCCGCAGGTGTTTGGGGTAGAACAAGTCTCCTAAACTGGCTTTTCTGATCCTTTAGTCAGAGACTGTCCCATCTTCCTTTCTCCTTGAATATAGGAGGGAAGGAACTTTCATTGCTATGAACGGTAAAGTTTTGTTTATTTTACATTTTTTTTAAAAGCCTTGATTTTCCTATCAGAGTATGAGTTTCCTCACCTTTGCAACCCTGACTCTAAATAACACTGTGTTACGCTGGTATACTCTTAGGTTGCATTTACCTAGAAGCAGACCCTGAGACAGCGGTTTCAGTGCAAGTCACTTATGTGAGAGGTGAGCCCCAATAGGGAGGCAAAAGGGAGGAAGGAAGCCAGTAAAGGGTGAGTTATCAAGCACGTGACTGCTGGTGGTAGCTGGCACTCAGTCCTGCTAGTGAACTCAGGGAGACTGGGAAGAGCACAGCGAGAGGCTACGAGGCTGGGGTGTTTGTCCTCCGGTGCCCATCTGATATTGACTTCCATATATTCCCTGCCCTCTGTGCTCAGGTTGTGAGTTGCAGGTGCTTGCAATGAGATGCTGCTCTTAGCATCTGTCATGGCAGTGAATGCCAGGAGATGTGGACAGGGCTACATTTGGATCTGCTGTATCTTTATCTTCTTCATACTGAGGGTCTTTCTCTTCTAACGAAGCTACCAGGTGGCAGAAGTGATGTAGTAGTTACACAGAAGCCTAGGAAGGAAAAGGATTTGACTTCCGCCACCACTGTGGAAATGACATAAAAGCAGATGAAGAAGGAGCACAGCTTCGTGGTAATATGAACAGAGTTCTCCAGACCTGGCCTTGTTAATACTCTAGGCCAGCACTTTTCAAGCTGTGGTTTGCAATCATCAGTTAAAAGAAAATATCAGAATACATTCCACGTAGTAAGAGTAAATATTGTTTTATAAATTTTGTTTTGGTTTGTTTTACTTAATTTTTTTTGAGAACAGGGTCTTGCTCTGTCTCTAAGGGCTGGAGTACAGTTGCATCATCATAGCTCACTGCAGCCTCAAACTCCTGGGCTCAAGCGATCGTCTTGCCTCAGCCTCCCAGGTAGCTAGGACTACAGGCATGTGCCACCACACCTGGCTAATTTTTTAATTTTTTGTACAGACAAGGTCTCACTATGTTGCTCAGGCTGGTCTCGAACTCCTGGCCTCAAGCAATCCTCCCGCCTCAGCCTCCCAAAGTGTTAGGATTATAGGCGTGAGCCACCGTGCCCAGCCTGTTTCATAAAATTTTTATTTTAGTTATTGATATACTGGGTGACAAAATAAACTGTATTTTTAGTGAGGGTTATACATAAAATATACTGTGATTTTCTATTTTACATTATTGTATATAGCATGTGTCATTTTCTAAAATGTTATGACCCACTGAATTGATTTCACAATATACTACAACCCGAATTTGACCAACACTGCTCTAGACTATTCTAGGCTCTATGGAATTAGCCTTCATCAGGCTATTATGTGAGTTGCCGGTTTGTATTTGGTATTGTTAAACAGTGTTTCTTGCATTTATTAAAAGTATTACTGTGGAAGTTACCACTGGATATAAATACCAGATGGAAATAAAGGCAAAGAAGCTGTTCTACCTTAGGTTTCTAGCATGGTTAGTTTCAACTAGCACAGTTTTTACTTCTGGCTCCCTTGGATATTTCTTCTTAAAATAATACCTATTGATGCTTAGAAACTATATGTTTCAGAAAATACTCTCTGTTACTGAATTATGAAAGTAACTAGAGCAGGGAGAAGTGGCAGCTTAACAAAGCTTATTTAAGTCACTAAGTCATTCATGGAAATCTGTCTGCTTGCTATATCCATGCCTGCCTTTCTTAGAAACAGTTTATAACCTTTCTGGAATAAGAAATCTGCTGAGATGATATCTGTATTAAGGAGACCCAGCAGGAAACAGATGGCATCCTCAAATTAGGATACTTTGAAGAGAATTTAATAACTCACAAAGTGATGGAAAACCACAGGGATAGGAATAGTGCAGCGTCCCTGGGGCTAGTAATAATGAGACTCCATTACCACTCCTAGGCCTTCAGGGGCAAGAGGGGAGGCAGTTGGTGGCAGTGGACAACAGAGGGTTCTGTGAAATGGACCTTCTGACAGGAGCTGAGACCTTCAGTTGAGTGATGGACCCACCCCCCGAAGGGAGAAGCCACGGGAATAAATACCCAGATTTCCCTTTCCTCCCTCCCTCCAATCTCTTGTCAGGGCACTCCGTTGCCCACTGAGGCTTATTAAAGAAAAAATTATTCTGATGCTTTTTAAAACAGTGAGGAAGACTTTACTCAAGACTATTGTGATAGGTGTCAAGATTTTCTCCAGGGGAGAGAGAGAGGGCTCAACTCCAAATACAGCAAAGACAGCTGCAGATTTATAGCAGAAGGGGATGGGGTGTCAGTGGATGGAAAATTGCTAAGAGGAGACATCAAAGATAGTGGAATTCTTGCTAAATGACTTAACAGGATTCTCACTGAAGGCAGACTAGGGTGATCAAACATCAAGGGTAGGGGATTCTCTCTAAACTGACTTAGCAGGATTCTTGCTAAAACGGGGCTATACAGGCCTAGCAAGGACAGGGCCAATGTCAAGGCTTAGTCGAGTAGAGGGCTCAGAGGAGTCTGACTAAAGTTCATTTTAAGGATAGTCTTTATCAGGCTGTCTATACTGGGCAGCTCCTGGAGCAGAGAGCAGCATGGAGAAGGGTGCAGAGGGAGGGGCCAACCAGGAGCTATTCCCAGGAGCTCTTAAAGTGAAATATTTTTCAGTAGATAAGAGAACTGCTAACTCCCTTATAAAGGGGGTAATATGAAATTTGACCAAAATCAGTTTCTTTGAAAGCTTTAATGGAACACAACATTATAAGGATATGTCTGCCAAGTGTTTGAATAAAAAGTCCCCAGGCTTGTACATGAAAATGTACACATTTAATTATGATACAGCGTAACTTGAATTTCTTAATAAATGCAGAATGACCTTCCAGGTTGGTATGCTCATTTTTCTGAAATGTATCTCAAAAAGCTTTACAAGTATTACTGTGCTTGGGAAAAGACAGGGCTAAGAGGAATTCAGCTGATCCGGGTTGGCTGAGTGGGCGCATTGTATCAGTGCAAACAGTATCTGCTGCATATTCCACACGCAGGGTATAGAAAGTCTTTTCAAGGGAAGAATTTATGGGAATAATCTAACATTAAAATTATCTTAATGCTATAAACAAAGTGTTGTACCCCCATAATATTCTGAAATAAAAGGAAAACAAAACAAATTATCTTAATGCAGTAAAAATTTTTTTCCCACGGGCTTTTTTCATTTTGGGATCTGCTTCAGTTTATAGAACTTGTCCAGAAGAAGCACTTTATTTGTTTATTTTCCTTCTCTCTAAACAGATTTAAGCAATACAGGAAAACCAGAGCAGGAGAGTAAAACATCCTGTCCCACATCTTTTGCTAAGATAAGCACAGATTCAGAAATAAGAACATATTTAGAGGAGCAAATGTTTGTAACTGAAAATGCATTTCCTCCACATGTTTAAAATAGCACACTGCTTAGGCTATAAAAAGGCAAAGTTTATGTTTTGGGAATGGAATAAGCCCAATTTTAATTAGAGGCAGGAATCAGACTACAAAAAGTACTCTCTTTACATATGGTAGTAAAAAGCACAAAGTTTAATGTGTCTCAATTCCCTTGATCTTGTCATTCCAAGCCCTTGATCCACCTCTTCCCCCACTCCCCAGTCCTCACTGCCAATACTGTTAGCTACTTGCATCTGGTTTCTGCCATCTGCTAGTTACTTTGTTCCAGCAGTGGGCTACCATTAGTGTCATTAAAATTTATAATCCGGCCAAGTACGGTGGCTCGGGTCTATAATCCTAACACTTGGGGAGGCCAAGGCTGGAGGATTGCTTGAGGCCAGGAGTTTGAGAGCAGCTTGGACAACATAGTAAGACCCTGTCTCTACAAAAAATTGGCTGGGTGTGGTGATGCATGCCTGTAATTTTAACAACTTGGGAGGGTGAGAGGCAGGAGCATCACTTGAGCCTGGGAGTTGGAGGTTGCAGCAAGCTAGGGTTGTGCCACTGTACTCCAGCCTGGGAGACAGAGTGAGGCCCCGAGGCCCTGTCTCTAAAAAAAAAAACCAACTTACTTTCTCACCTATAGGTATTGACTTGTTTAATTAAGGGCCTACTATTTAGCTGCTTCCTTATAGATTGGGAATGACCTAAACCCATATAACAAGGGCGAAAGACATCATTTATTTTCCCATGTAGTGTTAGTCTTGTCTTGGTCTGTGGAGTGAAAGGAAAAAAAAAGACCTTATTGTTGAGTCTCAGACAACATCATAGGTAGTATAAGTTCAGCAGTGTTTGCCCCAAAGGTAGAGGACATAGAATTACTCACATTGCCGTAATGAAGATACAAGACCCAGACTAAAGACTGAGAAGACAGTGATGCTGACCATTATGCTTTGCCAGTATTGAGCGTGTTTGACCAGTCCCCAGGAACTTTTTATGTGTGCAACAACAGTCTTCCTGTCTGAGCAGTTAACAGCCATTCCCCTCAGAAGTGAGTCAACATGAACCTTGTTTATTTTAGCTTTTAAGTTTTAAAATTCAACACAATATAGTGTTTTTTGATAAAGAACATTAAGCATTTCACTGAGCCACAATATTGGGAGCAAATATTTCCAATTTTTGATCAGAATCTCTTGTTATGATCGTGCCATCCGACCTCTGACCTATGTTGATTTTTTATTTTTTAGGACCTTTTACTTTTAAAGGAGAATTTCAAAGCTGGATCTAATTATATTTCCAATGTTTTTACTAAGAGGGAGGAAAGGGCCCCAAAATTATTCACAGCAAATATATTTATGTCAACAACGACAAAAAAGACAAGCTACCTCAGAAATTTGACTTCATCTCCTTGTTTGAGCCTTTCTGAAATGTCTGATCAGTTGGCATGTGCCTGTGTGCCTGGTGAATAGATCTACATGGTGAAGTCACTTAATGTCTAGAGAATGGCCTTCCACATAATTCAACTTGTTTCAAAAGAGTAAATGTCATCAGTGAGGGCTTATTAGTAATTAAGATAATTAGAGGAAAATGGATATTCTGACAGACATAACCTCTGATATTTTTTGGAATCTAGAAGTGATTTTCTTTAAGAGAACAAATGGTGTTTTGTCAATTTATTAGTTTATAATTAGATGTGCTCTTTTTTCTTTTTTAAAAAACAGCTTTATTGAGATATGATTTATATATCATATATTAAAAAATTCACCAATTTATGTAGTTCATTGGTTTTTCAGCATATTCACAGAATTATGCATTCACAGAACTGTCAAACCACAATCATTTTTATCACCCAGTTAGAAACCCTGAACCCGCTAGTAGTCACTCTTTCATCTCCATCCCTCTCTGTACCCTCCCGCAACCCCCGGTTAACCACTGGACTACTTTCTGTGTCTAGATTTGCTTATTTGGACACTTCAAATAAATGGAATCATACAATATTTGTCATTCTGTGTCTGGCTTTTTTGACTTAGCATGTTTTCAAGGTTCATCCATGTTGTAGCATGTATCTGTATGTACTTCATTCTTTTTTATGACCTTTTGAGTCATATATTCCATTTTATGAATATACCACACTTCATTCATTCATTGATGGATACGGGGTTGTTTCCATGTTTTGGCTATTATGAATAATGCTTCTATGAACATTCACATACAAATTTTTGTGTAGACATGTTTTCATTTCACTTGGGTGTATGCTTAGGAGTGGAATCGCTGGGTCATGTGGTGACTTGGACGTAGGAGAATGAGCTATCATATAAGGGAGTGTTATTAAGGGGTGGGTGCCTTGAGTGCCTTGATTTCTGTATCATGATTTCTTTGGAGCACATACAGTTCTATATGTAAACTCCTCCTGTAGAAAAAGAGATTGATAGAAAACTGTAAAGTCCAGTAACACTATAAAAGCAATTGCTGGAAAAGAGAAGAAGCCAGTTTCCTTCCGTCATAATTAATTCTAGAAGTAAGGAGAGGGAGTTAAGCCTTTTGATTTGTTTTCACAACCAGCTTTAAGCTTTCTACTCAGTGACATTTCCTATTGATGACAATTTGGGATTTTAGTTTAGTTGACTCAGCTGGCCCTGTCCTTATTTTATTACGGTTTGCAAATAGATGTTCTTGACCTTCCCACTGATTTTGAATTGAACTTTGTTCTTCTTAGTGGATCTGGTGTTGCCAGAAAGAGGTGTTCAGAAATGTGTGGTGAGATATTTTGGTTGTCACAATGACTTGAGTCCACTCATACTTCGTGGGTAGAGTTCAGGGATACTAAATATCCTGCATTGCTTAGGGTAGTTTGTGTACAGAATAGTTTTCCTTTCTAAAATGCCAACAGTGTCCCCTTTGAAACACTGTTGAGGGAGGTAGAGTCTCTCAGTTACATAATCACTGAGCTTTCATTCAGTTTCCAGTTTGAGGCTCCACTCCAGGGCAGACCTTCACAAACTGGCAGTCCATGGACCAAATGTTTCCTCAGATGTTTTTATTTGGCCAGTATTTAAGAATCAGGAAAGTTGACATAAAAATCTGGATTCCTGGCTTTTTGTGAGAAATGAGTAGTTCTGCCACTGCCCTCCATCTTTCCCTACTGCAACAATGGACTGGTGCAGAATAAATGGGGTTTGCCCTTTACTGGTCCCTACTCAGCCACTTCACTTACATAACCTGCTCTTGTGGGCAACTGCTTCTACCACTCTAGCGTGACGGTTCCCTTTAATGACCATGTCAATTTCCTTTTGGAAACAATTTGTTCTCTAGTATAAATATCAGACATACTGTCTTTTCAGACTGTAGGTTAAGTGTTTCTTTATCCTTTTTAAAAGAAAATTTAGGTCCTATTCATCGACTGCTTAACCAAATTTAAGGCGCAGTGCTAAAGTGCTTTATGTGTATTGTTTCATTTAATACACATAAACACTTTAAAAGGTAGGCACTAACTTTGTGCCCATTTCACAGATCAGAACACTAAGGTTCAGAGATGCTCTGTTAATTTGTTGAAGTTACATAGTTGATCATCGGTGGAGCCAGGATTCCATCCAGATCTATTTGAGACCAAAGGCTGGGCTCTCAGCCACCATGCCATACAACTGCTCTTTCTTACCCTCCTGATTGGCCTTTTTTGTTGAAAGAATCTCTGTTCAACTTTATAACTGACGAGTGACTCTTTGAAAGCTGTTTTGTATTTTGTGATTCTTGAAGGAAGTAAGATGACTGTTTCTTCTCTTTTCCTTTGTAAGCGTTTTCCCCATTTACCATGGCTATGCCAGGTTTTCTATACCATATTTCCATCTTATTCCTATCTCGTGAAATTGAGGGGGCTAGCATATTTTTAAAAATGAGTTCCAGGTGTGTTTGTACATTGATATCTGTCAATAGCAACAATGAATCTGTGGACAAGTTATGATCAGTTAACTGGGGAATAATGGCTATTGCTGTTTCTGTATGGTAATCGACTCCTACAGAGGTCTAAATCATACATTTTAGGCAGCTTATATGTTGCCAGGGGAGCCAGATAGGAGATACCCTTCCACAACTTGTGTTAAGTGCATTTCTTCAGGCAGCCATTTGTTCTGGCATAGGACTAGCTAGAGATAGTTTTTGGGAGGATGTTTCAGGAGCTAGTGATGACAATGGAAATTACTGATTTGGGCAGCCCTTGTGGTACTGCTGTTATCTTACTTACCAGTTCCAGAATGATATGCTTTGTATTGGAGCAAGAATACCCTGTACCTGACTTTCACCTTTATGTTCTTCAGTGGATGCCTAATACCCTGTTTTATTTGGTTTTAACTTATTCTTGTTTTAAAAATATACCTCTATAGGTATTGCAGGTACAAAGTAAATAGATTTGAAATTGAGTAAGGAAAATAATTCTTTAAAGATTTCCCCATGAATAGTTGGAGTATTTTGAATCTCTTACAGTAATTTCATTCACATTCTTGATTCAAAGATACTGTTCCAGGCCCAGCTAGTAAGTGAGAAAAGTATGGCTGGAGAGACTAGTGATATTCTTGGCGGGGAAGACGGGATATTTGACATTTGGATCAGTCCCTGCTAGTGTGAGCCTCTAAATGAGATTCCAAACATAGAAAAGCTTTCAAAACAATAATTTTTTTCATTTCTGGTCACCAGGATGGAGTAACCTCTGTCAGTTTGGATTGAATACCTGCAGCAAATACTGTGAACCTGTGAAGTATCCCTAGTGGTTTTCAGGGTTACTCAGAGTTAAACAAATTCTAGTTTTCTTAGAAAATTCTATGGGAAGATAAACTTTACTACACACAGCAGCCTTTTTTCTTTGCTTTTAGCCTTGAATTATAGTGCCACCCAGTTTCAAAAATCTGTAATTTTGAGAGCCAGATGCCTATCTGTATTATAAACTTTTAAATTTTTATTTTGTTTTATTCCTGTATCCTTGGTTGTGCTGAATTTCTCTTGGTGTGAAAAATGAGTCATTTAAGTGCTATAGATGCTTCTTGGGTATATAGGGAAGAATAATAGACCAGGTACTTGAAGTGTGACAGTCATAAAATTTACTCAATATAATAGAAATTGATTTGGGGACAAGGATATGAAGACCTTTGTTTAAGGAGAGAATTATGATGCTCTAGGAATTAAGTGAAAATATTTTGTTAACTTTATAACAGCAATGTATTACTTCATGGGCTTGAACTTCTTTTAGTGTACATTAGAGGGCAGAATTTCCCCTGAAAAGGTAGCTTTTCTTTGGCAAGATCCCAGGAACTTGAAGCATTCTTAAGATTGGGGACATGAGTTCTATACATTTTTCTTTGCCTAATTAGATTAGTTTCTTGGTATGAGATTTCTGTGTGCTATGCAGTTTCTGCATTTTCTTGTATTAGAACTGGTTTTGTTTTCAACTCTACCATTGTGCTTAGAAAGTGAAAGATGATTTTTCTTCTCTCATTTTTACATCTCTTTTTCCTTGAAATGCAAAATCTTTTTTGTTGTTTTGGGGTTTTTAAAATTACAAATAAAGTAAAAATGGCCTCTACTTCCACCACTTAAATTTTTTCAGAAAGAAGGCAGTGAAATTTCCTTTCTGCCTGCCAGATCCTTTATTCCCATCCCTAGAGGCTGATAACTGTTAACTGGTTATCAGTTTTGTGCAGGTCCTTCCCTGTGCTATGTTAATATAGCGTATTCATATATACACTTAAGACAAAAATGGATTTACAGTGTCTGTGTTGGTCTGCAATTTATATTTTTACTTAACAGTCGCTTGGGCATCTTCTGGGTTCAGTATTAATGCCTGTATTTTTTATGCCTGCATGGTTCTCCATTTTGTGAATATTTTGTAAGTGCAGTAACCATTATCTTATAGATGAACACTTGGTTTTCCACATTTTACAGTTAAGAATAATTCTGTGTTGCTGGGCGCGGTGGCTCACACCTGTAATCCTAGCACTCTGGGAGGCCGAGGCAGGAGGATCACTTGAGCTCAGGAGTTCGAGACCAGCCTGAGCAAGAGTGAGACCCTGTCTCTAAAAAAAAAAAAAAAAAAAAGAATAATTCTGTGATAATCCTTACACATGTATGTTTTATGTTCTGGAGGACAGATTCTTAGAAGTGAGATTGCTGGGCCATTGAGTATGTGCGTCTTGAGTTCTAATAGATGCTGCTAAATGGGCAATACCAATTTGAAATCACACCAGTATTATGTGAGAGGACCCATTTCTGCACGCTGTTAGCAGTACATTTTCATCAGGGTTTTCTCCATGATCATTACTTTAACTGGATCTTAAAATTTCCCCTCTTTTGACAATTTTTTCCAAAAATGGACTTTTTATCAAGTTAGTGTTGTATTTTTGTGCATTTGTCAAATGTTATAGAACAAATAAATTAAGGTTTGCATACTTCTTCTGTGTAGTTTCCATACTATATCAAATCATCAAAGTTAATTAATTCTCAACCATTTAAGAGTTCAGCCATTATTATGTTAAGCAAAATAAGCTAAGCACAGAAAGACAAATATCACATGTTTGCACTCATATGTTGGAGCTAAAAAAGTGGATCTCATGAAGATAGTAGATTGGTGGTTACCAGAGGCCAAGAAGGAGAGGAGGATGATGGGTGGGGGGAGAATATAAATATATTTATTACCACTGAACTCTACACTTAAAAATGGTAAAGATGGTAATTTTATATATATTTTTTTTAACTCAATTAAAAAAAAGAGTTCGAGTGAAAAATCTCAATTTTTTAAACACTGAGAGAAGTTGTGAGCCAATTTAGGGACTGTGTATTATTGATCCTTTGAAAATGCTGTGTGCTGCTTCTCTCTTAGGTCCTTTGTGTTGGAGGTTATTATTCCAAAATGTTTTAATGTCAGTGAAGAATGTCATTCATCCTAAGCGTAGCAACCAGTGATTCTTATGTTCTGACCAAGGTTCTGATAAAGGCAACTTGCTGCCATTTCATGGATGTTTATGATTATACAGAAAGATTCATATTAGATAAATATTTTAATTTGGTTTGGGGAATTTTTCTTTTGGGAGTGGCTGAGCAGCTGTGTTCTAATTATTTAGTCAGGGATTGAAAATCAGGCTGCTCTAAAGTCCAGCACTTACTATATTCAGTTACTTAGCCCTGGATTCTTGCCAAAACCCTGTTACCCAAGGGAACCTATGATATATTTAAACTGAAATAATTTAAAACTAGGCTAATATTTCCGTATCATTGAGAAAATGGAAGATTCTAAATAAACATTCATCTTTAGACCAGTAATTCTGGATGCTTAAGACCATAAAAACTCACAGCCTTTTGATTATGAGCATTTCCTTGAATTTGAAATGTGGTACAATTTCAGTCATTGCTAATTTGAGGATGAACAGGAAAAACTCGTGCTTTGCATTGGCTTCTGCTTTAAGCTGAGATCCTGAAGTCCCAGCTGCTTGCAGGATGATGTGCTTGTAGGAGGTGGAAACAAAAGGAGAAGAGTTTCTCCACAATCTGATAGAGTGTGACATGGCTTGTTTGGACCAGAAGTGAGAATTAGAAAGATCCAAGGAATACCATGTACAAAATGCTCTTGACATTGATCCCTTGTATAGTGTAAGTAGCTTCAAAGCAAAAATTGGAGGAAAAGTTTCCTTTAGAACAGTAACCACAAGTATCATGTCTGCTTCCCAGGCATGTTTCTGTGTTATGCTGTGGGTTAACTAAATCCAAGTTTTTGATACCATTTCAGAAAGTCATTCCGATTTAGCCTGTGTTGGACCAGTCTGACCTCAATTTCTCAGTCTTGATGTGGTGAAGCCAGCTTTCCTCTTGGGCCATCTTGGATCAGCTGTGTGTTTCACAGCATCCTACAAGCCTGAGCCAGACAGAATTTCAGCTGTGTGATAGCTTAGATTATGAAGTATCTATGTTTATAAAACTGGAATTTTTTTAAAAATACTTCCCTTTGAAGTAGAACTTTTAACACCATAATTAAAGCAAAGGATCAGTGTTTCCCAGGCATAGGAGGGAAGGTCTGTGACAAAGACCTTACATTTTATCGATCACTGAGGAAATTAGTTGGCAATGGAAAATGGGACACAACTCCTCTCTAATATAGTATGTCATCTAATTATGATACACTATCTCAGGATGCCCCTTCATGATAAGACTGGTATGCCTATGAGCTTTCTACTGCTATCTTTTCTATATTTGTTTAGGGTTTTCCCAAGATTCACAGACCTCTTCTCTTTATGCATCTAATAATATCATCTGCTCCTTACAGCTTTAACCATCTCTTCTATGTTGGTGATTCTCTCTCTGCTCTTTCCTTTCACTCCTGCCTTTTTCCTGAGCTCCAGACCCATATTCTCTCTGCTCCCTAGAAATTTATTCTGAATTCCCTTGACTCCACAATTGGTCCAATATTCAGCTTATTTTCTCTAAAATCTCCTATGTTACAGAACTGAAGTAACCAAGCCTGCAAAGTTAAGTAGCTTGCTAAAGAGAGCAAGCCTGGACTAAACTCTAAGGATTCTTTCCAGTCGAGTGTTCTCTTCTGGGCCAAACGGCCTATTTTTGGCAGGGAAAATGTACCACCACTGTTCTCTCAATTCCTTGGGCCCCAACCTCAGTGTCATCTTTAGTTCTTGCCTTTCCTTTCTCTGCTCCCCTGTCAGCCACAACTGCCCAATCCAGTAAGTCTTTTTAATTCTACCTTCAAAATGTCTCTAAGTATTATTCACACACACCCCATTTCATCTTCACTCCCTATACTTTTTTTCTAGGCCTTACATTCTGAAGCATCTGCCTCTGTGTAGTCAGAATATTTTCTAAAGTCTTTTGAAAGGCTTGGACTATTGTAATCATTTCCTAAGTTTACTTAAAGCCTGTAGTCGCTCTTCCTCCCTCCAATCTACATGCTGCTGCTAGGGTAATTTGGCAGAGATTCAGCCTAAATCATGTCACATGCTCAAAATTTTTATCCTCATTGCTTACTATTAAGTTCAAAGTCTTTAGCCTGATATTAGAGAACTCTATACTTTCTCTAGCCAACTTCACTTTTTTCTACGTTACTCTATTTGACATCCAGAAAGGACTCTTTGACCTATATTCTCCTCCCTCAGCTTTGTTCAAGCTGTTCTCTCCCCTCCCTGGATGACCCATCTCTCCCCATCTATAGGAATCCTGCCCATTCTTCAAGCCTGGGCTCTGTCCTCCCTGTTTTCCCTGGTAGATGCTGTCAGGTACAGCCCTTCTCTTTATACTCCTTTCATCAGTGGCCCATAAAATACTTGACTGTGAAGTATAGTTATTTTAGTCTCTCTTATCCATGTCTTACAAAGAGTGGAAGCTCTTTTAAGATATTCTCATTGTCTTTGGAGTTCTGCAGTTTCAGTACAATGTCAATGGTGTGGATTTAGTTTTGTTTATGAAATCTGAGGATTCATGGCTTTTAACGGTTCTGGAAAATTCTCAGGTATTGTTGTTCGAATATTGCCTCTCTTGCATTTTATTATCTCATTCTGGAACTCCTATTAGGGAATGTCAGTCCTTCTCATTCTGTCCTCCATATCACTTAACTTCCCTTTGATATTTTTCCATCTCATTATTTTTCTGAGTTGCGTTCTTATTTCTTTTCTTTTCTTTCTTTTCTGTGTTCTAGTTCTTTTTTCTTCAGCTGTGTCTAATCTGTTTTAACCTGTCCATTGCATTTAATTTCAGTGACTAAAGTTTTTCATTTTTAGAAATTCTATTTGGTTTGTTTTCAAATATGCCTATTCTTGAATTTTCCATAGGATCTTATTCTTACAGTTTTGAGATTTTCTTTTGTATTTATAATAATTTTAAGTTTATTTCCTTTATATTAATAGTTTCTGCCTGATAGTTCTTTTATTAGAAGTTCTTGGGTTCTAAAGCTGCTCTTGATGTGTTGACTCTTACAGTAGATTTTTCCTTTTGTGTTTCGTATTTTTTACTCTTTAGCAAGATTTTTATCTGTGGGGTGATCTTATATGACCTGGGGTTAAGTTGTATTTTTCAAAAGTAGGGATTAATTTGCTTCTTCTAGATGCCCTGGCTTGGGCCAATTTTTGTGGTGATTTCTTGGTTTGGAGTTCCTAGAACTTTCAGGTATTATAATTGAAATTGTAATTTTGAAGCCTAAATCCATGTGAGTTGCAAGCCCAGGGTTCTAATTCTCAGGAGAGACCTTTTCCTATCCCCAACCACCTAAGCAGAGATAAGCTTTCCTGTCTGCTCTCTGGACTGTTAAGTGAATTTTTTCCCTACTCCATCCTTTCATTGAAGATTCAGAGAGTTTCCACTTTAGTCAAGGTCTTAGTTCTAGTTCTCTACCTTCTATAAGCCCAAGACCATTCCTGTTATGTGGCAAACAAAACCCAGACATGGAAGTTGTTGAAACTGTCTTCCCACACCCCCCTGTAGCCACTATATCAGCTCATGTGCTACTACTGTGGTTTTCAGTTCCTTCTTTGATTCTAGTCCTTGGGGTTGCCCTTTCTTTCTTATGAGTTTGGCTATACATTGAAAATAATTTTTGGTATATATTATCTAGCATTTCTAGGTCTTTATCTAGAAAATGTGTGGGTTATCTTAAACATCCATCTTGCCTAAAATGTAAGTTCATTGTGACCTCTTTAAGGGTAGATACCCTATGTTGCTTTCTTTTTCATGTTTTCTAGCAACTGGTTCAGAGTTGTTCATTACATTTGATGAATTTGAAGTAAGTTAAAGGAAACATTTCTTTCTGACTATTCTGAGCATAGGAAGGAATACCCAGTACCTTTTTAAATACATTTGATGACTTATCTTTCATAGCAGATATGAGGAGCTGCTTATATCCAAGACCTATTGATTTTCATCAGTAAAATACTTCATACTTCATATCTTAAATTTCTGATACTTTTCTTCTCCTGTTCGGTAACAAAATATCCAGGAAATTTTTTTTTTGGAGGCAAAAATTTTTTTTTTCTTGCTCTGTTGCCCAGGCAGGAGTGCAGTGGCATCATCATAGCTCACTGCAACCTTAAACAGCTGGGCTCAAGCAATCCTCCTGCCTGGGCCTCCTGAGTAGCTGGGACCACAGGTGCATATCACCACGGCCGGCTAAATTTTGTATTTTTTGTAGAGACGGGGTCTTGCTGTGTTGCTCAAGCTGGTCTGGAACTCCTGGCCTCAAGGGATCCTCCCCCTTGGCCTCCCAAAGTGGTGGGATAACAGGTGTGAGCCACCGCACCCAGCCTTAGGAATATCTTCTTATATGACCTCTAAAACTTCATGAATGTTCGAAACTCCCTGACATCCATATCAGTCTATTTGTAACCCGTTTTGGCCTCATCTTAATGTCTGTTTTGAAAATCTTTGCTCCCTGCCTCCATTATTGTGGACCTTTTTGTCTGTCTGGCATCTGACCCCTTAGAAATCTTCAAGTAATCTCATAGACGCCACCCTTGATGGGAGGCAAGAAGCTGAAAATTCAAAACCCTTGATTTCCAGCTCTTTTATAGGTTGTTTTCAGTCATGAACCTCAGCTTCACGAAATCAGGCATCTGTCCAGGACTAGTGAGGGAGAGGCAAGGAACACCAAGAATCCTCTTGGGCCTGCTTAGGGGTACTGGCTGCAGCGTGTGCATGGCAGCCACAGCAGCAGTGTCCTCACCAACCTAGGTCTGTGGTGTGATTTGGGGCATCGTTTTAGCCTCTGAACTTGGTTCTTAAGTCTTCCTGGATTTTGTAAATGACCCTATACCCTTTAAAAAAAAAAACTAAACCTTTTATTTTGAGAGATTGTAGGCTTACATGCAGTCGTTTAAAATAATACAGAGATAGTCCTTGTGCCCTTGACCCGGCATCCCCCTCTGGTACCATCTTATAACTGGGATATTGACGTTGATACAATTAAGATGCAGAATGCTTCCATCTCTACCAAAGTCCCTTGTGTTGTTCTTTTATAGCTACAAACACTTTCCACCCACCCCCTATTTAACCTCTGACAACCATTAATCTAGAGATTTCCTTTTGAGGAGTTTTTAGATGACATGGTCTGTTTCCTTAACGGAGGGCTCTTCAAATTATCTATTTCATATTGGGTGTGTTATAGTAGTTTGTGTTTTTTGAGGAATTGGCCCATTTTGTCTAAGTTGTCAGATTTATTTGGGTAGAATTCTTCGTGGCATTCTCTCATCCTTTTGATGTCTGTAGTACCATCGCGTTTCATTCCTGTTATTGATAGTTTGTGTCTTCTCTTTTTTTTTGGTCAGTCTTGCTAGAGGTTTATTGATTTTATTGCTTTTTCAAAGAACTGGCTCTTTGTGTCATTGCTTTTCTCTATTGTCTTTGTTTTCAATTTAATTGACTTCTACTCATAATTATTTCCTTACTGCTGTTTGCTTTGCATATATATTGCCTTCTTTACCAGGTTCTTGAATTGGGAGCTTAGATTGTTGATTTGAGACTTTTCCTTGTTATAGTGTATGTATTTAGTGCTATAAATTTCCCCCCTGCATTGCTTTAGTTGTGTCCCACAAATTTTAATACATGTGTTCTCATTTTCATTCTGTTCATTATATTTTTTTATTTCCCCTGAGATTTTCTCTTTGACCTATGCATTATTGAGAAGTGTATTGTTTCATTTCCAAGTGTTTGGAAGGTTTTCTGTTGTCTTTGTGTTATTGCTTTTCTAGTTGTATTACATTATTGTTAGGGAACACGCTCTTATGATTTTAACTCTTTTAGATTTTTTTTTTTTTTTGAGACAGAGTCTCGCTCTGTTGACCCAGTTAGAGTGCAGTGGCGTCATCATAGCTCACTGCAACCTCAAACTCCTGGGCTCAAGCAATCCTCCTGCCTCAGTCTCCCAAGTAGCTGGGACTGCAGGCATTCACCCCCATGCCTGGCTAATTTTTCTGTTGTTAGTAGAGACAGGGTCTCTCTCTTGCTCAGGCTGGTCTTGGACTCCTGGCCTCAACAATCTCCTTCCTTGGCCTCCCAGAGTGCTAGGACTACAGGCATGAGCCACCGTGCCAGGCCAACTCTTTTAGATTTGTTGACAATTGGTTTTATGGGCCAGGACATGGCCTATCTTGTCTTACGTACCAAGAACACTTAACAAAGCTCAATATCTTTTTTTTTTTTTTTTTAGAACCCCAATGTGTTTTTTTGTTTTGTTTGTTTTTTGGTTTTTTTTAGAGACAGTGTCGTGCTCTGTTGCCCTGGCTAGAATGCAGTGGCGTCATCCTAGCTCACTGCAACCTCAAACTTCTGGGCTCAGGGGATCCTCCTGCCTCAGCCTCCCGGATAGCTGAGACTACAGGCGCACGCCACCATGCCTGGCTAAGTTTTCTATTTTTTGTAGAGACTCACTCACTCTCACTCTTGCTCACACTGGTATTGAACTCCTGAGCGCAAGTGATCCTCCCGCCTGGGCCTCCCAGGGTGCTAGGATTACAGACATGAGCCACCGTGCCCAGCCAACCCCAATGTCTTTTAAATAAATTCCTTTTCTGTCTATGTCAGCCAGTCAGGGTCTGTGTCTTGCATCTAAAAACCCTAACTAGTACTCCTTTCCAACTGCATTTGTTTAATAACCTTCATTCTAGCACTTACTGTATTATACTCTACTTGTCAGTTTTCATGTTGGTCTCCACCACTACACTGTGAGCTTGAGGGCATAGAGTTTGTCTTTCCTTTGTGTGTCCAGACTGTTGTGTGATAAATAATTTATAAGTATTTGAATTAATGAGTAAATGAATAGCTTTTATTAATGATCACCATTTTTAAAAAGTCATGAGTAAACTGTGATCTGTGGAGATTTAATTCTTAGTCTTTTGGTTGCGTATATTCTCCTGTCAGTCTTAACCTTAAAAGCAGGATGGTTTTTGTGCCACAGCTTGTGTTTAGCAAGTAACTGACCCCAGAAACAGTCTGTAATGTCTGTTACATGATTGGAATGACATTTTATTTCAGCTTAATCATGCCATAGTTCAAGCATGGACATGTGAGAAGTTCTTTACTCATTCTATAAGACCTATTTTGCAATTCCTGAGATTTCTTTTATTTCAGGTTGATTTGTCCTCTTGCTGTAGAAGTGTTGTTTCCACAGCAATACATTTCACAACACACATCCCTGTCAGAGTGCGTAAAAGCCCTGCTGTGTGCCTGGAAGCCTTGTTTCCTAGTCAAGAAGCACATGACATTCCCTCAGCCTTTCCTGCACTTAACGTTGGGTTGCCTTATGGATAACAGGAAACCCTTTTGGTTGTTTTCTACCATTTAGCCTACGTGCCTGGAATTAAAATGTGTCTAAGGGATTTTGATGTATAATGTGCCCCATTAGTAGAGTGTTCAGGCTGTGGCTGGTGACCACTAGCAAAGTTGCTGGATGGAGTAGGTGGACTAGATGTAGGGGACATTACAGGGATGTGAGCTAAACATTCTACCACTTGGCATGGTATCTTCTTTATTGCTAAGGCAATGTGGGGTAACTACCTATTTGTGCTTTCTTACGGTTTTTACTGCCTTGGAGAAAAAAGTAGAATGAGTGTACCAGGGTAGGTAGAGAGTAAACTGTTGGCCTTTTTGAATGATTTCCCTGACTTTCAGTTATGAGCATATTTAGTGGCTTCATGTTTTTCCTCCTTTGGAACTAAATTGACTAGATTGCTCTTGAAATCTTTTTTATATCTTCTCTCATAACTTAGTTTCCTCTTTGCCACCTTTTTTCTTTTCTTTTTTCTTGTTACTTCAGCTGGAAGCCTTGTTATATAAATATTCCTTGGAAATATTCAAGAAAAGGGTGAGTTATAAATAAAGTAAGATTTCAGAGAGACAAGGGTATCATCTTAATTTTGTTAGCAAAATAAATTGAAGAGATTTATGTGGACTCACCAGTATAGTGGTAGAAGAATGATGGAGAGCATTTTCATGATATTCTCCATATTCCAAATTTCAGTGTTTTTTCAATCTTCATCTATTCATTATGTTTCAAACAGCATTCATTAAGTACTGCTTTTTGGTTCCCATAGCATTTGACTTTTATGACGAGAGGTAGGTTAGTTATCACAGGAGCCTTAAGTGTTCAGTGAGTTTTGACAATTGCATGTATCCATGTAGCCACCACTCAAGATAAGGTATAGTGTGATTCTGTCACCCCAGAAAATTTCCTCAGGCCCCTTTCCAGTTGGTTCTGCCCTGTACCCTCTGTCCCAGTAACTGCTGATTTTTATTATGATAGATTAGTTTTGTCTATTCCAGAACTTCACATAAGTCAAGTCATACATCGTTTAACATTTTGTGTCTGGCTTCCTTCACTCAACCTAATGTTTTTGAGACTCATCCCTGTTGCTGTGTATATCAGTCATTCCTTTTTATTTCCATTGTATGAACATACCACAGTTCATACATCCATCCTGTTGATGAACATGTGGGTTGTTGCCAAATCTTTTTGAAGGCATATATTTTTATTTCTCTTAGGTACACAAATAGTTAGGAATGGAATTGCTAGCTCATAGGCTAGATGTGTGTTTAATGTTGTAACAAACTGCCAAACAGTTCTCCAATATGGTTGTGCCATTTTATTTTCCTGCCAGTGGCTTGTGAGGGTTCCACGTGGTCCATATCCTTGCCCACATTTGGTATTGTCAGTGTTTTTTATTTTGGTGAGTGTGAAGTGGTATCTCCTGTGGTTTTAGTCTGCATTGCTCTGAAAACTAGTGATGATGACATCTTTTCATGTGCTTATTTGCCCGTTTATGCATCTTTTGTAAAGTGACTCTTTGTAAAGTGAGTCTCGCCCGTTTTTATTGGGTCATCATTCTGCTGTTGATTTGTAGGAGTTCTTTGCATATCTGGGTATGAATACCTTGTTGAATATAAATGCTGTGAATTTTCCCATCTTTATCTTGCCTACTCATTTAAAGGTATGTTTAGTTGAGCAGAAATTTTTAATTTTGATGAAATTCAATTTCTTTTTTTTTTTTCTTTTGTGGTTAGTTCTTTTTGTGTCATGTCTAAGAAATGTGCTTATTCTAAGGTTGAGAAGATTTCTGTTTTTTTTTTTTATTAATGGCTCTGGCTTTTATGTTTATGTTTTTGATCCACTTTGAGTTAATTCTTGTATATGTACATTTTATAGGTTTTATATCAATTACATTATTAAAACAGTAACATTTTGGATATATTGAATTAAATAATGGATTAAAAATAATCTCACTTGTTTCTTTTCATATTCTTTAATATGGCTACTATAAATTTTTAGTTACATATGTGACTCCCATTATATTTTTGTTGGATAACTCTGTTCTAGGCCTTTCTGTAAGCATTTAGTAATCTGTGTATATGGATGTATATTCGTATGAGAGTCTTTTTTTTTCCACATATAAAAGGTGGTTTTGTTTTTATTTATATAAATGGAGTCATCTAAGCCTATTTTCTTGAGGTTTGTCTTTTTTGCTTAACAATACGAAAGTATATACACACTAACATACTTCATGTTAGTGCATATGGATTTATCTGATTCTTGTTAATGGCTGCACAGTGTTCTATTTTGAATGTTCTGTAATTTACAAAACCAATTCCTTATAGGGAATTCAGGTTATTTACCATTTTCTTTCTGATAAACAGTGTGTTTGTAGAGACTGCTTCATGTTTAGAAAGGTGATAAAATTCATATTAGAGTTTTCTTCTCAAGTAGAAATCATTATTACAACTAGGATGAGTGAACTGTATAGAGGAAGTTAAAGTCTTAACTTGTCCCTTGTAAAGGACACAATGGTTTCATATCTGTAGTCACAATACAGTCTTGTAGGGGAGCAAACCTTTTGAGTATAGAGTATTTCTCCAGCTGAAATTCAAACTGTACTTCTCTTTTGTTCAAGATCAGTTACACAGGTTACACAGTGAATTTAGGCAGGATAAGGGGCCACAGAGAAACAGAACCCAGTGTTCTGTGTCTTAGCTTAGAGGCATTTATAACGCCCACCATGTGAAAATTCTTTTGAAAAGCCTCCCTCTTCTCCAATTATTTTCTTTTTCAGTGCAAAAACCTTCCTGATATTTATAAAATTCAGTATAAAGCCAGCATTTTGTGGGAAGGAAGTGCCATAAGAGAGCAAACCTGTAAGCATCAGCAAGAATGAATGAGAAGAGATTATTTTAATACACTTGGGCCAGTTTAACATGTTTGAAAGTGTTGAAAAGGGTCATCATTTATTTTGGTTGCTGCTGTGATTGCTTTGGGGTCTTCTTCATAAATTCTTTGCCTAGGCCAACGTCCATAAGAGTTTTTCCAACGTTTTCTTTGAGAATTCTTATGGTTTCACGTCTTAGGTTTAGATCTGTTATCCATTGTGAATTGATTTTTGTGAGAGGTGAGAGGTGTGGGTCCACTTTCAGTCTTCTACATATGGCCATCCAGTCTTCCCAGCACCATTTGTGGAATAGGGAATCTTTTCCCCAGTGTACGTTTTTCTGGGATTTGTCAAAGATCAGGTGACTGTATGAGGTTGGTTTTATATTTGGGTTCTCAGTCCTGTTCCATTGGTCTATGTGTCTGTTCTTGTGCCAATACCATGCAGTTTTGGTTACTATAGCCTTGTAGTATAGTTTGAAGTCTGGTAGACAGATGCCTCCCAATTTGTTCTTTTTGCTTAAGATTGCTTTGGCTAGACGGGGTCTTCTTTGGTTCCACACGAAGCGTACAATTATTTTTTCTAGATCGGCAAAAAATGATGTTGGTATTTTGATAGGGACTGCATTGATTCTGTAAATTAATTTAGGTAGCAAAGCCATTTTTACTATGTTGACTCTGCCTATCCAAGAGCATGGTAGGGCTTCCCATCTATTTACATCCTCTGCAATTTCTTTTCTCAGTGTTTTGTAATTCTCTCTATATAGGTCTTTGACCTCCGTAGTTAGATATGTTCCTAAATATTTAATTTTCTTTGGTGCTATTGTGAAAGGTATAGCATCTTTAATTTGTTTCTCGGCTTGATTGTTATTAGCATATATAAAGGCTATGGATTTGTGTGTATTAATTTTGTATCCTGAGACTTTGCTGAATTCATTTATCAATTCCAGTAATCTCTTGGTTGAATCTTTGGGGTTTTCTTGTATAATATCATATTGTCTGCAAATAGTGAAAGTTTGACCTCTTCTGCCCCTATCTGGACGCCCCTGATTCCTCTGTCTTGTCTAATTGCTGTGGCCAGGACTTCCAGCACTATGTTGAAAAGAAGTGGAGAGAGTGGGCACCCTTGTCTGGTGCCAGTTTTAAGGGGGAATGCTTTCAGTTTTTCCCCATTCAGTATGATATTGGCTGTGGGTTTATCATATATGGCTTTAATAGTTTCAAGGTATGAGCCATCTATGCCTATATTGTTAAGAGTTCTTATCATAAAAGGATGCTGGATTTTGTCAAAAGCCTTTTCTGCATCTATTGAAAGGATCATATAATCTTTGTTCTTGCTTTTATTTATATGGTGAATTACATTTATAGATTTGCGTATGGGACCTGATCAAATTAAAAAGCTTCTGCGCAGCCAAGGAAACTATCACTAGAGTGAACAGACAACCTACAGAATGGGAGAAAATATTTGCATGCTACACCTTTGATAAAGGACTGATAACCAGAATCTATATGGAACTTAAGAAAAAATCAAACAACCCTATTAAAAAATGGGCAAAGGACATGAACAGAAACTTTTCCAAAGAAGACAGAATAATGGCCAGCAAACATATAAAAAATGGCTCAACTTCTCTAATCATCAGGGAAATGCAAATCAAAACCACAATGAGATATCACTTAACTCCAGTGAGATTGGCTCATATTAAAAAATCCCCAAACAACAAATGTTGGTGGGGATGTGGACAGATAAGAACACTCATACACTGCTGGTGGGACTGCAAATTAGTACAACCTCTATGGAAAGTAATATGGAGATACCTCAAAGAATTAAAAGTAGAATTACCATTTGACCCAGCAATCCCACTACTGGGTATTTACCCAAAGGAAAAAAAGACATTTTATAATAAAGACATCTGCTCGCAAATGTTTATAACAGCACAATTCACAGTTGCAAAGTTGTGGAAACAACCCAGGTGCCCGTCAATACACGAGTGGATTAATAAAAATGTGGTATATATATACCATGGAGTATTACTCAGCGATAAGGAACAATAGTGAATTAACACATCTGGTATTATCCTGGTTGGAGCTAGAACCCATTCTTCGAAGCGGAAGTGTCACAGGAATGGAAAAACAAGCACCACGGGCACTCACCATCAAATTGGTACTAACTGATCAACACCTACATCACACAGGGCAATAATATTCATCAGGGGGTGGGCAGGAGGGAGGGGGGTGGAGGGGCTGGGAAAAACTCTCACTGAATGAATGTGGGGAGCACAGTTTGGGAGATGACCACGATTGTAGCTCTGACACAGGCAGTGCATGGGCAATATATATAACCAAAGTGTTGTACCCCCATAATATTCTCAAATAAAAAAATAAATTAAAAAAAAAAAAAAAAGAAAAGGGTCATCATGTTACTTCCATAAACGTGGCCTGGGAAATGTGCCTTCTTTTCAATTAGCACATGTAACTGGATAAACCCAGACCTTGAAGTAGCTTTTAGAGGAAGGAGGGAAGGTGGACAGATGGGAGCAGCTGCTCCAGCATAGGTGTGTCAAGCAAGTCATCACCATTTTACCTCCGGTCCAGTTCCTGCACCAGGAATTAAGTCTATGATCTGATTCTATGCCTGGGAACTCCTTTAAAACAAGGTCATGAACTTTTTTCTTTCTTTTACAGTTGGTAAAGTTAATTTCCCTTTTCAGTTAGCAGTTTGCCTTTAGAACTTCGGAACTAAGATGTTCCTTGCTGAGGCTTTTGTTCCCTCCTTGACACATGTTCTGGTTTATTTAGGATTCAGGCGGGCATTTGAAGGATGTGTGTGCATGTGTGTGTGTGTTTTCTTTTACATATGTGGGTGACAGCAATGCCAGGAGAAAAAGTTAATACTCCGTCTTGTCAAAGATGATGGTTTTATTTTTCTTCCATGGAACAAACCTGGAAGGAAAAGTTGAATGAACTTTGCAAGCAGTTGAAAAAGTAGTCTGGCTTCCAGACCTTAAACCCTGGATTGAGGCATAACAAGAGTACCTTGCTTAGGTTTTCTGTTGATTCTTTCATGAAGAATATATTTGATGCCCAGAGCTTGATCTGTTTTTTGTTTTTAACTTGGGGTTCTGGTTGGATTCTAGAACCATTTTGTAGGCAACTATGTATTGCTTCCTTAAAGAAATGGAAAGTTCTACTGATCTGGATCCTTTGGCAGCAAGCTGACATTTTATTGAGGCTGGTCAGCACTCCTGGCTAGAGTCTTGAAATTGTGGATGTGTTTCTGCTGCCCAGTGTTGAGTTATTCCTGAACAGATATGAAAACCATATATATCTGAATTTTGTTAACATTGGATTGTGTTGAGTTTTTCTTTTTGATTATTTGGGGATTCTTAGCTAACTCTTTTTTTTTTTTTTTTTTTTTTGGAGACAGAGTCTTACTCTGTCGCCCCAGCTAGAGTGCAGTGGTGTCATCATAGCTCACTGCAACCTCTAACTCCTCAGCTGAAGCAATCCTCCTGCCTCAGCCTCCCGAATAGCTGGGACTACAGGCACGTGCCATGACGCCCGGCTAATTTTTCTAATTTTTGTAGAGATGCGGTCTCATTCTTGCTCAGGCTGGTCTCAAACTCCTGGCCTCAAGCAATCCTCCTGCCTTGGCCTCCCAGAGGCTAGGATTACAGGCGTGAGCCACCGTGCCTGACCATTTATGTCAAACTCTTCAGATTAAAACCCATCTTATAGCTATTATTTTGGGCCTCTTGTATTTTACAGTAGAGGGAAGAGAATGCCATTGTGAATATTGCTGGCTCCTTCTTTGGAAGTAGGTAAAGTATAATTATATATGCTTTTGACTTAGACTTGCCTGATTTAAATCTTAGTTTTGCTTAATTCTTTCAGCTGTGAAATAGGGATCATAATTCCTACTTCCTACTTCGTAGAGCTGTTTTGAGAATGAAATCGGATAAAATGTCTTAATACAGTTCCTGACACAAAAGGGCTCAATAAAAATTAGTAATTTTTCTCTTCTTCCTCTTCTTAAATAACATTATTCACTTACTAGTTTATGTTAGGACAAGGAAATTATAAAATGATCAGGGGAAATAGGGAGAAGAGTTAACAAAAAAATGAAACTTAAAACTATTAAAATCCTGTATAGATTTAATCAATATTTTCATCCTCTTCCTACTAAATGAAACCTTTCAGTTAGAGAATACTCCCTGACTAAAATTACACTTATTCTTTCCTCTGCTCATCCTAATATATAACAAAATACCTGAGAGGGAAGATTCAAAACAGAAGTTCTTTCTGTGAATTTTAGGCTATAGGAATGTTTTTATGTATTAAAATATATAAATAAACCTGTATTTAGAAAAGAGCCTGAGTTAGCAGAATAAGAATTTTCCAACTACAGAGGAAGCTTAACCATAGGACTTAAAAATGGAGATTTTAGTTTCAAAAAAATTTGTATTTATAGAAATCTTGTTCAAGTTTCTTACTTACTTTGCTTTGACGTCACTAGTTTTTAATGTCCACAGTTTCATTTACTTAAGATATTAGCCAGTATTTGATCAGCATACATAGAATGAGAAAGGGAGAGAAATTATTAATTATGAAGTTGTGTATTATTCAACTGACATTACTTAAAATGTTTTAATTTGCGCTGGGTGCAGTGGGTCATGCCTGTAATCCTAGCACTTTGGGAGGCCAAGCAGGAGGATTGCTTGAAGCCAGGAGTTTGAGACCAGCCTGAGCAAGAGCGAGACCCCATCTCTACATAAAATAGAAAAATTAGCTGGGCATGGTGGCATGCTTCTATAGTCCCAGCTACTCGGGAGGCTGAGGCAGGAGGATCTCTTGAGGCCATGAGTTTGAGGCTGCAGTGAGCTATGATTACGCCACCGCACTCCAACCGAGGTGAAAGAGCGAGACTCTGTCTCAAAAAAAAAGAAAAGAGGGGAAAAAAATGTTTTAATTTGTAACATGTCCCAGGGTATGATTGTCAGTGTCAAAAGACATTTGTGGTTGTCATAACCTGAGCAGGGCAGGGGATGCTACTGGCATTTGGGGGTAAAAGTTTGGGATGCTGCGAAACATCCTACAGTACAAAGAACAGCTCCCCACAGCAAAGAATTGTCCCGTTCAAAATGTTAATAGTGCCCAAGTTGAGAAACCCTGTGTAGCACTACAGTGAAGCTCATGTGAGCATTTAGTAGTTTAATTATTTTTTTCGATTCTGGAATTGGTCTTTTTCTGCACTTGGCACAGTATATGTTCATACAGGACATATTTGAAAAATGTATGAACTATATTAAATAACAAAGTAAGGGAGGTTCCATCTTGAATTTTTTAGTGGGCAGGTCCTTTTGCAGATGAGTTGATTTCTGCAAATGGATCTTTAATTTTGTTTGGTCAGATCTATGGACTCTTTGTTATGAGCCTAGTGCCAATTAAAGGTTTTTAAGGAATATAGATGGTGTATTTGATATGATCCTTACATTAAAGGTTCATATAATACATGAAGCAGCAAAAGAAAAAAAAAGATGGACTGTATTTAAGTGCCAGAATATATAGCATTACAAAGAGATAAAAAATTTTAAGAGAAACCACAGGCAAATACAAATACAACGTTCCTTACAGTTGAATCAATTCTATCTGATTGACACAAGGACAGGGAACATTGTTTCTGTCTTTATATGAGTCTAGGGCAGGGGTCTCAAATTCCTATATCCAGTTGTTGCTACACGGAAATGTTACCAGATCTTTATTTGGAGATCTGGATTTTATGTGAATTTGTGTGAATTTTTTCTATTTTTTATAAATCAATGTGTGGGTCAGACAAAAGCAGGCCAATTTGGAAACTCTGGTCTAGTTCCTGAAGCTGGTCTTGAAACTCTGAGCATTAGAGAATAGACTAGCATCAGTACTGTTCTTTTTCCTTCTCCTCATCCCCTTTGTGTCTGGTGGACAGATTTGCAATATTGCTTTTCTGATTTCATCAGAAGAAACAAGTATGGGGACATGTGACTCTAGCAATAGTCTGTGTTTAGATTATTGCAGAATAAATAGGCTACTCACTGCAAAGTCATGAGTCACAATGTATTAATAGTTAAAGCAGAAGCCTACATCTAGCTAGAATTTTACATCTCTATATGTGCTTTAAGCTACTTATGTTATTATTCCCCAAATAAAAAATAATTTCTCCTATGCCTAATGAGATCAGTCTCATTTGCCTTCAAAAACTATACTGAAGAGAGGACTGTATTTACTTTTTTGACTTTTGAGTAATTCATATTTATATATATTACACTTATATTTCTGATCTGCCTATTTTTAACTGAAACTTGAATTTGATACATTAGCTTATTGGCCACATAAGTGTCTTGGTCTTTGTAAAACAAGACATGTTTGTGCAAGTATTGGGATATTTTACTGTACTTTATTTAAATTATTGAAAAATGAAAAAATGAAAGTGCTTATTCCAGTAATGAAATGTATAGTCTCCTTTTTTAAAAAAAAAAATTTTATTATGGAAAACTTCAAACATGCACAAAAAAGGGAGATATAATGAATCCCTGTACCCATCACTAAACTTCAGCAATTATCACCATTTTGCCAATCTTTTTTTTTTTTTTTTTTTAACACATATGTATATTTTTAGAGGCAGAGTCTTACTTTGTCACCCAGGTTAGAGTTCAGTGGTGAGATCATAGCTCACTATAACCTCAAACACAAGGATTTGTGATCAAACCTCCTCCCTCAGCCTCCAGAGTAGCTAGGTTACTAGGAAGGACTACAGGCGTGCACTACCATGCCTGGCTAATTTTTAAATTTTTTGTAGAGTCTTGCTATGTTGGCCAGGCTGGTCTTGAACTCTAGGCTCGAGCAGTCCTCCTGCCTCGGGCCTCCCAAAGTGCTTGGGATTACAGGCTTGAGCCACCGCACCCAGCCGCCAATCTTCTTTTATGTTAAGTCTATATGCATTATCAAATTGAATACTCAAATCTGTGAGATAAAAGTTATTATTCCCTCTTTTTTTTTTTATTGTGGAAAAGTTCAAACAATAGTAGAATAGTATAATGAATCTCCATATACACATGATGCAGCTTCAATACTTACCAACACATGTCCTATTTTATATCATCTAAGATAGTCCCATCTACTCCACCATCAAAACCCCTACTGAATATTTTGAAGCAAAACTTTAATGTCATGTCATTTTAACTATAAATATTTCAGTATGTATCTCTAAAAAGTCAGTATTCTTTTAAAAGCAATAACCATTATTACTTCTAACAAATAATAATTCCTTGATATCATCAAGTATCCATTCAGTGTTCATATTTCCTTAATTTGTGTCATAAGTTTTTTAAGTCTCATTTTATCTCCCCCTGCTCCCTTTTCCCTAGCATTTTTTTTTCTGTTTTTTTTAAAGCAACTTTTTTAAGGGATAATTTATCATACCATAAAATTCATCCAATGTAAGTATACAGTTTAATGTTTATTAGTAAATCCTTTAGAATAGTAACCATTATGCACAATTCGGTTTTAGGACACTCCCATCACCTGGAAAGTTCCCTTCTGCCATTTTCAGTCAATTCCTGCTCCTGTCTTCAGCTCCAGGCAACCACTGATGTGTTTTCTGTTATTGTATATTTGCCTTTTCTGGAAATTTTTCGTAAATGTAATCATACTATCTAGTCCTTTATTGTCTTTCTTTTTTTACTTATTATAATGTTTTTGAGATTCATCAATAATTCATTCCTCTTTATTGCCAAATGTTTTCTTGTAAGGATATACCACATTATATTTATCCATTCATCAGTTGATGGACACTTGGGTTGTTTCCACTTTGGGCTATTATTAATAATGCTGCTGTGAACATTTGTGTAAAGTCTTTGTGTCAACATATGTTTTTATTTCTCTACGATTGGTACGTAGAGGTGGAATTGCTGAATAGCGTGGCAAATTTAGGTTTAAAGAAATTTTAAGAATTTGCTAGTTGTTTTCCAAAGTGGCTGCACCATTTTACATTCCCACCAGCAGTGGATGAGGGTCCCCATTTGTCCACTTCCTCACCAGCACCTGGTAGTGTCAGTCTTTCTACCTAGCAGGTATGTAGTGGTACCTCATTGTGTTTGCATTTCCGTAATGACTAATGATGTTGAGCATCTTTCCACGTGCTTACTAACCATTTGTAATCTTTGATGGATTATGGGTTGTGTGTCTTATTGAGTTCAGACTTCTCCCCTCGCTTTCCAGCTGCTCTGACAGCCAAACTTAGTAGTGTCCCCAAGCTACGGAGAAGCAGCTTTCTGCTTGCATTCCAGCCCCTCCACGCCACGAGGGCTGACTCAGATCTCGCACAGTCAGTTCCCTTCTCCCAAGGGTTGACTCCACTCCAATTTCTGCCTGGTTTTGGTTGCTTTCCAGTGCCTTCAAACAGGGTAGAATTTTTTATGTGTTGGCCAGAGATTGTAATTGTTATCTGTCTGGGGGAGGATTAGTCCAAAAAAGCTACTCCATTAACATGTTATTCCATTTAATAATAGCTTCTCTCAAAAAAAAAAAATAGCTTCTCTCTTTACTCTCCCAATATAGATATATATTTAACCTTTCCATTCAATTTCAGATATCACGTATAAGTTATAATTACTTTCTGATTTGTAAGCTCTTTAACGGGCTTAGAGTAACTCCACATATTAATACATATACCAAATATTTAAGATGATGTAGAAAAACAACTAGCCAGTCATCATGGTGAAATTTGTGTTGTGTTAATAGCCAAATAATCCACAACACATTATAGCCACAAATAAGAAACTTGGTTTCCTTCTCAGTACCCATCTATTTAAAATACTCAAAACACCCACCAAAATGATGCAATAGATGGCCAGTGTTTAGCAGGGTTAACAATGAACAATTGACATACGTTTATAAATGCTTAGTGGTTCTCACACTATTTGGTCTTAGGACTTCTTTACATCCATATAAATTATTGGGGACTCAAAAGCTCTTTTGATACCTATTGATATTTAGTATATTAGAAATTAAAACTGAGAAATTTAAAACATTTATTAACTTATTTTCAAATAACAGTGGTAAACTCATTGCATGTTAACATAAATAGCATATTTTTGTGAAAAACAAATATTTTCCAAAACAAAAGAATTCAGTGAGAAGAGTGGCATTATTTTACATTTTTACGAATCTCTTTAATATCTGTCTTAGAATATAGCCAGACTCTGTATCTGATTCACATGTTCCAGTAGTGTTCAGAGTGATGATCGTACATCACCCATCACGTAACCTCTGGAAGACTCCACTGTACACTTGTGAGAGAAAAAGGCAAATAATGTCTTAATGTTGTCATGAAAACAGTTTTAACCATTCTGACTTCCTGAGAAGATCTCAGGTCTCTCTAGGGTCCCTGAAGCACATGTTGAGAACTGCAGGTTTAGTATATCTCTGGAAGGATACTCAAGCAACTAACAATACTTTGTCTCAGGGGAAGGGGAATTTGGCATCTGAAAGATAGCAGAGAGTAAAATGGGGACTTATTTTCAAACAACTTCAGAATATTTTGCTTTGTACATTACCATTTTTTAAAAAGTGAGTTATTAAATAAAGCCCTTATCTTTCTTCTGGCAGAAAGGTGCTTAAAGTAACGGATTTTTATTTCAGACACACACATTTAGAGGGGAGAACCTCAGGAGACACCTCTGCAATCTAAATTAGGTTCTCACTGGCATGAAATCTCATAGCCCCTGATTCTTTTGTTTTATAGGAGTTACCTCAATTTGTAATTGCATGGTTTTGTGTGTGTGAGTGTGTATTTCACCTCTTTTCTCCCCCACTAGACTGTTAGCTCCCTGAGGGCATGAATCAAATCTGTTTGCTCACTATTCTCAATTCAGTACTTGGTTCATAATAGTTTTTAGTAAATATTTACTGAGTGAATGAACGAACAAGGATCTTTGGGGAACTCATATCAATTTCTCATTTGTCAGTGCTGAGCAGTTCTGGACAGTTGCCAGAAGACAGATGTCTTCCCCAAACACCCTTTTTTGCGTGGGTAAAATGCTTCCTGCATTTGTTCTGGTTCCCCATAGATTGTGCACTAGATGAGCCGTAAGTATTAATAAGCAGTTTAGGATGTGAGTGTCACAAAAGGGGATCACAAAGTGGTTATTTTTGTGCTCAAACATTTTAAAGATTCCCTTCTCATTCTTTGGCTTGTTACATTTTTCTCTAGATTAAAAAAATAAGCTTTAAAAAAAAAAAAACCTTACTAGATTTGTCAAACCTGACTCCATTGCCTGGATAAAGACCATGGCACACTTCCTTGTGCCTGAATGAAGTTTGGCCAAATGCTTACAGCTGTTTCCCTGTGGTGATTCTTTACGTACTCTCAGCTATCACAGCATTGGGTTGTCAGAAGGCATGTGTCTGGATTTCAGAGCCAGCAGTTTGCTTAAAAGCTACAAGACCCTCCATTGCCACGAGATCTGCCACTGCCATAGTAACAAAACCTCAGCTGGAGCTTTTGCTGTGGCCGTTGGTCCTTTCAGAGGCCTTCTGCCCTCGGCCTCTGGTTCCATGTAATATCATTGTTTAAAAAAAGAATTAGTGTCTGTTCTATATAAAACAACCCTGTGGGGCAGAATATTTGTAGACATTAGTAGGAAGGGCCACAGTGAACTATAGTTTCATAGTAAAGCAATTCTTTTCCTTCTTAAGAAACAGAACTTCAACTTAGGTTTGCTTTTAAGTAAAGGAATAAAGAGCACAGTAGTCTTCTGGAAGGTACCTTAGCTTAGTGTTGTAGGTTGAAATTGGCTTGATTATTGTGTTACATGTTTTCTTGAGCCATGATAAGCATATTTTCCAAACCAAAAGTCAGCACACCTACTCTAACAGTATTTTTTTTTAACTTGAGGATTTCTTTATAAGGTGTCTTACAATGGTATTTTTAAAAGTCAAATATTCATTTAGAAATAAAATTGTAAAGGTTGAGACTGTCCAGGATAATCTGTAACATAGGGTTGCCTTGCCTGGAAGATAGGAGATTGACTCTTCAAAAGAGGAGTATGCCATATTTTAAATTCCACTCTACTGGTCTTTCAGCACAGTGTTGATACCAACACTCGTAGAGCTGCAGCCTGGTACTGCCTCTCTACCCAAAGTAGAGTGCAAGACCATTAGTCTTTGTGCAGACTCGATTTTTATTATGAAGGATATTTTTGCCTGCCCTTGAAGCTTGTAGGACAGACAAGTGGAAACAGGAAATGACAGTACTGACCCAGGACCTTCTTATTTGACTGACCTTATTACCTAATTTGTATAGATCATACAGTCTAGGAGCTAGCAAGTGTTTGATGGTGGCATAAGTACCTCAGGGAACAAATAACTTCATTGAATTCTTGGGTTTTTCTGAGTTTCTTTATCTTACACAAATGACTTTCTATAGGTATGGGAATTATTGGTCAAGATAGGCTCTTTTGCTTGCTTTTCTTAGGCCATGCTTCCAGCCCATGCCATAATTGCATACTGCAGAATAAAAGGAAGAGAGCAAAGAAATAACAAAAGTTCTGAAAACAAATACAAGGAAACCAGGGGAACCAAAGAGGAAACAGACATTGAGAAATTCAAAAAGAAACCAGACAAGTAGAGAACATGTTCGTGTGTTCTGAGTTATTTTCTGCAATGTATTTATGGAGGGTGCCTAGGCAGTTCTATTGCGTGTTGTAAAAAAAAAAAAATTTTTTTCATTCTCTGAGATTTTCAAATGATTATCCCGTTCTAAGTTTTTGTCATATCTGACCTCACATTCTGTTTTAAAGTGAGATTTGTAGTTCCTCCTGGACCTCTTGTCCCAAACCAGCAAATTCTGTAACATTGATAGCAGTATCATTCTGATGTTAATATCTGGGAGGCATTTATAAAGACCTGAATCTGTGACTTAAATCCACAATTTCAGCTATGAGAGTTTGCATTGCTGGGCAGTAGTCAGGTATTGTAAATGTGCACAGGGCCATGTTTATGTGATGAGGTTGTAAGCTTCAGGACAATGGGAACCCAGTCCGCTTTGCTTACTTGCCTGCCTCTAAATCAGCGGTACCTAGAACAGTTTATGTTAAGAGTAGGCACTCAGTAAATAGCTATTGAATTAGTGAATGGATTTATAAGAAGGAAATTGGGGAATGAGTGGAATATTTATTTGAGAGGATAGCCAAAAATGCATCTTAACATTTGAGAAGTTGGGTAATATTTCTAGAGACCGTGTGGACAATCGACTACTATTTCTTACTCTTTTTAAAAAAGAAGTCTTACGTGCATCTTTTTAACATCTTACCTATAACATTTTTGTGGTTTGCTTAATGGTCAGCTATTTAATTTGTCTATTGAAAATTAATGTTCAAATATTAGACATGAATTAAAATTTAATGTGACTTGTTCTTTTAAACACTTTAAACATCTTAATACATAAAATATAAATTCCAATTATTATAAAACTTACTGCTGCTATCTGGTTTGGAGGTAAACTAGTGGTGAATTTCCAGTTATCTTGATTTTTGACAGGTAATAGAAAACTAGGAAGGGGAGATTTTAATCAGCCACAGAGAGGTTATTATTCTGTGTGCTCTGTTTTTGTCTTTACCTTTTTGCTCCCATTGGGGGTTCAAAATGGAAGAAAAGGGCTGCTCTTTCTTCCCATGTACAAAACCCATTTTAGACCCTTTGGATATCCTGTTTGTGGTGCTAAATTATTTTTACAAAATTAGTTTGTTTCAGTTAACCACAGTTATTTTCTTTTCGATGCTCAGATTGTTGCAGTCTGGCTAATGGCATTGTCTTTGAGCTGACTCCTTTGTCCTTTCGGCACTGACTCTGACAGTCTAGCACTACTTTCTGGCAGTGCTAGAAAGTACCAGAGCAGTCTTGATTGTTTTCTTGCCCCAAGATATGGAGTCATCTCCCATCTAAGGAGTTCTGGTTCCTTTTAGTGGATCGTAATATTAGAGGCCAAAATCTGGGCTCAAGGGAGCTCACAAGTGCTGGTGACCAGCAAAAATACTGCTGTTGCTGTTAAACTAATTTTAGTGACAGAGCTTTATTTTTTTTCATTACAAGATATTTTGTACATTCAAAAAAAATACATGTAATGTATATATAAGAAATAAAAATAAAACGCCCATGCACTTACTACCCAGCCTTCTCTGTGTAGCCTTCTATATTAGATCCCTTTCATTCCCAAAGAGGAAAGTAATGAGTCTTAATTTTTGTTTTTATCATTCTCTTACTTTATATGGATTTTGTTTGTTTGTTTGTTTTTACCATTTATGAGAGTAGCCCTAAACAGTCATTGTTTGGATTTGCTTATTTTTGAACTTGAAATAAGAGCCATCTTACAGTATGTATTTTTCTGTGACTTTTTTCACAGCCTTATTTTGAGATCCATGTTGATGCAGTAGCTTTAATTTGTTCATATTTATTGTTTTATTATATTCCATTGTATGAATATGCCATAATTTTTATGTTTTCCTATATTGTTTCTAGTTTTTTGCTGTTGGAAAAATATTGCTATGAACATTCCTTTACATGTTTCCTTGTAGGAATTTCTCCAGGTCACTGTTTTTGGGAGACATTTTTACATGGCCCCATAGTAAGAAATATATTTTCTTTCATTTGTTTGTTTGTTTAAAAGAGAAGGTGCTCCCTCTGCTTTCCTCCTGCCCTCTGCCCAAGAAATATATTTTCATCATGACTACAGTACATATACACACACTGACCTACACGACTGAAACAAAAAGTTTATTATACTCACATCTAATAAGGTAAAATGCAGTCCTTTCGTGTGAAGGTAAAGATGTAACAAACACTATTCCATTCTATTTCGTTAAAATACTGGCTGTGACCCACTAAATTGTTTCGAGACTCACTGGCTTACAACCAACAGTTTGAAAAACTACTCTAAGAAAGAATTTGTTGAGTCTAGAATATGTTTAAATGCTAACCTAAGAAGACTGTCAATTTGTTTTTCAAAGTGGTTGAACCAGTCTAGCAACAGGTAAGAGTTCCTATTGCTCCAATCTTTGCTGTGTTGGCAGGGTTGCTGTTGGCAGTGTTATCAGTGTCATGGTGTGAAATGGTGTGTCCTAGAGTTTTAATTTGCATTTCCCCATCACTAATTAGATTATCTAGTGAGGAGACCGGAATTACAGGCAGTGTTACAGTGCAGTAATACAGGTGTGCTCATGGTGTTTGTGAAAGGTAGAGATCAAAGCACTTAGCCTGGGGCAGTCATGGAAAGCTCCACTAATAAGAGCTTTCAAAAGGTTGTCTATAAGAAGCCATTTAGAATTTCAGAAGTCATTTCTAACCTCAGTTCTTCAGAGATAAAATTTTTTCTATTTGAGTGCACTTTGATGTGTATCTAAATATAAAGTAGATCTTAACCTTTCTTGGATCTTGAGTGAGGCTTTTGACTATCTGATGAAAATTATGGACCTACCTCCTAGAAAACTTACATATGTGCATGTATATAAATTTGACATAGAATTTCAAAGAGTTCTTGCCATTCTATGACCTTCATGGGAAGGGGTAGCCAATGAGAAGTTCCCAGGGATTCCCCAAAAGAGAAATGGCTAATTTTCTATTCTACTTCAAGTCTGAGTCATTTACTGTGCTGGGTTGAGACCTGTCCTTTCTTCCTCGTTCCCCATTTACCCCACCCAACCTTCTGTAAAAGTTTGATCCAGCCTACAGCTTTGCATTGGTGGCAGAATTGAGTCTGAGGCCCCAACATATAGAGCACTGTGTGTATAGACAGTGTGAACTAAAAGTAAGCCACAGAGCAGAGATTAGGAATTCATCAGAACCAAAAAAATTGAAGATGAAAACAACTAATAAAGACCCTGAAACTATCCAGAGTGGATAGATTGCATGTTTTCCCAAGTATAAAATGGTAGATTGAACCAACTTTATTTAAATCTTAATGGACAGGATAATTCAGGAGCCTTGAGGCCTCAATGACACCGTGGTAACTGATAAGAGTTACATGGGCCCCAGTTATACACAACCTAATTTGTTCATGCTACTGATACAGTTCATAGACAGGTTTAATTCTACATGTGTAAACTGATCTTAAAAGAAAATTGATTTATGCTTTCTTTATCTGCCAGTACCACAAAAATTTTTCAGCTGTTTCCCCTAGGGCTTCTTTTATTCATCTAGCACCAGGCTTTGGAATCTGTCCTACTACTTTGGCTCCAGGGAACTTCATTCACTACCCAGCCATCTGACTCAACATCCAGTCAGGGCTCTAGACTTAGACGCCTTTCTCTTTTCTGAGATGCCTCCAGCTCTTCCCCGCCTTCCACCCCAGAGTCCACAAGTCTGAAATAAAGCTGTATTATAATAGAAGGAGTCTTTTGTTTACTTTCTGAAATGACCTCCTTCTAGAAGCCATCTTTTGTTTGATGTGATAAGAGGTATATGTGGGTAAGTCACAAAACAGGTATTCCAAGCTTTATTGGGAGATGGGCATTTTAAAAGGTAGAAAGTATACATGATTCAGCCAAGTAAGACTGTTGTCTCTCAGCAGATCATTTTCAGTGTCCTTTGGAGATTAGCCGTTAGCAATGCAAATGTGCGGTTTGATAGCACAATAAACAAAACATTGAAAACTGTAGATGGTGCTTATAAAACACTGGCACTCAGAGAAATTGGGTTTGGTCAAGGAGACAGCAAAGCACATCCCTGTTTGGCCAGAGGTGGTTATCCTTTTCTTCTGAATTCAAAACCAATTATTAATATTTTTAATAGTCCTGACTATATCTCCAAATTTACTTAGGGCTGTTATCCCTGGAACAAAAGACGGACTCTGATAGGAGGTGAGCACCAGCAGTTAGTACTGAGTGGTGGTGATCAGGCAACTGCTTACAGGTTGTGACTACATTGGAGTCTGAATAAAGATTGGTTTAATGATTTGGCAAATCCAAGGCATGGATTTTTGGTGACTTCGTTGTTTAGTCTTATTTTTTTCACCCTTTGAGAGTCTTTGGGAGGAAAAATCAGTGCACAAACTAACTCAAAATTCAACATTTGGTCCATTTCACAGCCTGTGCAGAGTTTTGCTGTTTTGGAACTGGTGGTGTGAATTATTCCCTATTAATAAGAATCTGGCCTTTTTTCCCCCTGTTGGAGAACAGAAGCTTGTGTGTGCATTACCCTCAATCAGCAGTTCTTGAACTCTCTGTTCTCAGGACCTCTTTGCACTCTTCAAAATTGTTGAGTGTTATTTACAGTATTTATAGTATAAGAAAGTAAAGTTGAGAAGTTTAAAATATTTAGCAATTCACTTCCAAATAACAATAATAAACCCATTACATGTTAACATAAAATAAATAATTATATTTTTAAAAATTAGAGGAGTAGCATTGTGGGTTTTGTAAACTTCTTTCATGTCTGCTTAAATAGAAGACAGGCAGAGTCTCATATCTGCTTCTCCATTCAGCCTATTTTGATAGGTTGTTTTGGTTAAATTAGATGAAGAAAATTTAGCCTCACACAGATATGTAGTTGGAAAAGGAATATTTTAATAGCCGTTTTGATCATTTTGGTTATCTTTCTGTGATACTGCACCAAAATGTGAACAGTGGTAGTGTCTTAAAGTTCAGTTGCAATGCAGAATCTAAACTATATCAATAACCTTTTTGTATTGTTACATTAAAATTCTTTGGTCTCACTTGCACTTTGAGTGACCCTTTTTACCAGTATGCATGATTTATAACACCATGTATTAATCATTTGGAAAATACTGGTTCACTGGATTGTATAGATCTTCTAATGTTGACTAATTTCATTAGACAGTATCAACAAGTCACATCCATTAATATCACTGCCGGTCTCATCAGGAAAGTCTTTAAGTACAGGGAACCTGTCTAGCTCACAGTGGTAGATACGAGTTTTCCATAATTCTAAACCTCAAAATTTATCATTGGCAACAGATACTGTCAGTTGTTCTTGAAGTGACAGACTTACTTCATTCATTTTTAAGAAATGAGAAAATGTCTGCCAGATACTCAAGTATGAATAACCATAGTTTATCTGCTAGTCATTCTTTCAAAAGTAAAAATGGTGTTCTATGGAGGAAGAGCAGATAATTTAACTTGCACAAATGCTTTTCCTACCTCATTTTATATGAAATATTTTTCTAAATTTTTATTGCTTCATTCTTAGAGTTTTTGTTTTAGAATAATTTTATATTGAATAATCTGAATAGATTACTATTTCAGAAGAGTTGCTAAAATGATACAAAGAGTTGCCACACACAGGCATATCTTGTTTTATTGGACTTCACATCATGCTTCACAGATATTGTTGGTTTTTTTTTTTTTTACACAATTAAAGGTTTGGGGCAACCCTGCATTGAGCAAGTCTACTGGTGCCATTTTTCCAACAGTGTGTGCTCTCTTTGTGTCTCTGTGTCACGTTTCGGTGATTACCAAAGTATTTCAGACTTTTTCATTATTATTTTATCTGTTCTGGTGATCTGTGATCAGTAATCTTTGATGTAACTGTTGTAATTGTTTTGGGGCACCACGAACTGTGCCCATATAAGACAGGGAACTTAATTGATCAGTGTTGTGTGTGTTCTGACTACTCCACCGACTGGCTGTTTCCTTGTCTCTCTCTCCCTCTCCTTGGGTTTCCCTATTCACTGAGACACAACAATATTGAAATTAGGGAGAGGTATTACAGTTAGTTGTCATGTCTCCTTAGTCCCCTTCAGTCTGTGACAGTTTCTTAGTCTTTATTTTTCATGACTTTGACCCCTTTGAAGAGTACTGGTCAAGTATTTTGTAGAATGTCTCTCCATTTGGGTTTGCCTCGTGATTTCTTATGCTTAGCCTGGGATTATGGATGTCTGGGAAGACTACCAGAGGGGTGACGTGCCCTTCTTATTGCATATATCAACATATTACTGATGATGTTAACTCTGATCATTCAGTAAAGGTGGAGTCTACCAGGTTTCTCTACTGTAAAGGTTCTTTTTTTTTTTTCCTTAAATTGATCTTTTTTTATTGCTTTGTTTTTGTTTTTGTTTTTCTTTTTCTTTTTCTTGTGAGAGACTGTCTCATGCTCTCATCCAGGCTAGATTGTACTGAGTAGCTGGGACTACAAGTGCACACCACCATGCCTGGCTAAAATTTTTTTTTTTTTTTAAAAGAGATGGGGTATCACTGTTGCTCAGGCTGGTCTTGCACTCCTGGCCTCAAGCGATCCTTTCACTTCAGCCTCCCAAATTGCTAGGATTACAGGCATGAACCATGGCGCCCTACCTGTTTTTCCATTTTTAAGGTTACTTTAGATCAGTTTTCTGTTGGTATTAATAAGGAAATGTCAACTCTTGTTGCTGAACTTGAGCTCCCAGAATGCATTGTGGCACCAACTACTTACTGTGGAAAGACAGATGAGGCCATCTGCATTTTCCCAAGGAAAGCAGAACCATTTTCAGGGGTTGAATGGGCAAGTTCTGTTGACTGAATGGATTTCCAAGTCTTGATGAGGCAGCAGAACACCTGCCTCAGAGGAGAGGAGTGTGGGAAAGGGTTATTCCAGAGTCTGGATGGCATAGCAGTCTTTTACAGGGAGTGTTGATTTTTTATCGAGTGGAAGTTTTTAGAGGTATCTTGGAAAAGCGAAGCATATCCAGTGTGGATGATCTAAAACTTAGTTTGTTGTTGCTACCTGCATCCTGTCTGACCATCATGTACTACTTTTGTAGAGAGTTTTCCCCTAGAGAACTTCAGCAGGTTGACATTGCTGACCATTTACAGGAATGCCACTGACGTTCACCTGCAGCTTTTACGTTCTTCATTTACATTTACCTGCAGCTTTTATGTCAAAATCCTTTCTGTTATTAACACTGGATGTGTACTAGTAAGCACTGATTATCCAGCAGAGTTAAAGCACAGTGAACTCTTCATAAGAGATGTATTACGTGTACTCAACATTACATTTGAGCCATCGCTCCATGTTGCTCACACTACCATCCAGTTCTGCATTATGGACATTCAGGTTCCTTCTTGAACAGAGACCTCGAATCCTTCAGACCTTGTTGCTGGAAGACCTTGATTATGCCCCCTGGTGCAGCCTTAGTTTAGTCAGTGGTTATATGACCAGGTCTTCCAGCAGCTGAACGCCAACCTAGGACCAAATATCATACGCCTTGAAAAGATCAGCAGTTTTTTAAGATTTTAAAGGTCATTCATTTACATTCATTGCAATCCAGCTTCCACATTGGTCTACCTCAAACCAGTCATAATAGGAAAACAAATTATCTTGATCTCCTATTACCAAACTCTCTCACAGCTTTGAGTAATCTCTCATTCAGGTTTTCTTCTTTTTTGGTTTTTCTCATGTGAATACACTTCTACTATAAAACATCTGAACATGGACTATAATATGGTTGTTTGGTCATGAATTGTTCTATTTTATAGATGCTTTTTCTAGTGGGCATACTTCCCATGATTTTATTTTCTAAAGCAATTAAAGGGATTTGACTTGTGAGTTCTTTGTTTTCTGACTGTAGTGAAACACACATAACATAAAATTAACTATTTTAAAGTGTGCAATTTAGTGGCATTTATGACATTCACAATGCTGTGCAACCATCATTCTGATTCCTTTTTATGTTTGTGTACAGCAATGAAAAAACACACATAGTCTCCCAAAGCCTGTACATGCTGACAGAGCAAGCTTTTCATCGGCTTCAGAATTTGTGCACTATTGCCAAAGGTTGCTTAGTTTCATCCAGTAGCCAAGCAGTTGGTCCATTGGGTTTTAAGTAACTGTGGTTTATTACAGCCCATTGTCTTGCCATAATTGCATTAGATAAGACCTCTAAAATTGTTCATGCTGCTTTAATTTGGGGATGAAGGAGAAGCTGTTTCCTTCTAGAGATTGTTAAAATGTCATAAACAAACACCTTTTAAAATTTTTGCATAAAATATTGCATGCTCATCTATTGCCCAATCTACTCAACTATCAAATCATCACTGAATTATTTCCTTTTCTTTGCCTCGTTAGGAAATCAACTGTGCATGAGCTGATCTTGTGTTGATTAACTGATGATTTATAGTGGTATGGTAGGAAAGAGTCGAGGGTTAGTCAGTGTTAGGATACTGACCATTTTTAGTTTACTAGCTAAGGAATTTCTGAAGCTTATTGCTTAGTTTCTTTTTGGAAGCTTTTAAAGTAATTGAGCTAGTGATGAAGTCATGAACTCCCTCCCAGGCTTCCCCATGTGCCCTCGGGCCTTGCACACCACCACCTCCCCCCTCCAATGACTGTGAGAAGTGTCCTAGCTGTTTTGTTATGTACATACATTTTCTCTAAAATTCCTTTCCATCTTGGAACAGTTCCATTAGCGTTTGTTCCTCGTGTAGGTGATGTGGAGCAGCACCTTTTTTGCTGGAGAAAAATGGAGTCCAGCACATTTGGTGTAAGGAAACCATACCATACTAGGATGGTCCCAGATCCCTTGAAGGCTGCTCAGAGGTAGAAACCTCAACAAAGGAACTGCTATTAAACAGGAGAGAGCATGTACAGGAGAGAGCATGTATGTGCAGAGAAACCTGGCTATCTTGTGCACCCACCAGCATTTTGTTCTCTATCCAGCTAAAATGTGATGAAGGGGTTTTTGCTGACTGGTTTTTTAAAAACGTTTAGTGTCATGCAATAGAATCTTTCAGTTTAGCCCAGGGACTTTTTCCATTTTTCTGAGGACTTAGCAAGTCTTTGTCCCCAAGAACAACCAGAAATTGTTACTTACCAGGTATGTTCATTAATGGGCCTGACCTTAAATCTAGTTGTTTCCTTAAATCTAGTTTTCTTCTTCCAAGGAGCTCAGAGTGCTTTATCAAGGAGACTGCTGTCCTCATTGCAGCAGATCTGCAGAGTTACCCCCATTGGATAGAGGGGGTGCCATTTCACCTAGGGCAGGGCTTCTCAACCTTGGCGCCACTAACATTCGGGCTGGATAGTTCTTTGTCCTGTACGTTACAGGATGTTTAGCAGCATCCGTTGCCTCTACCCACTAGATGCCTGTAATACTTCTCCCTCTCCCCAGATTGTGACAACCAAAAATTTCTCCTGACAGTGCCAAATGTTTCCTAAGGGCGAAATTGCCCAAGGTTGAGTATCACTGCCCTGTGGTTTCTTCCAAAGGCAAGATGATTCCTGACTCTTAACCCAGCCACCTAACCTCAGAATATTTTTTCTTCTTTTCCCAAGTAAGAGCCTAGAGAAAGGATGACTTTCCTGCTCTGGTGTACAGATAGAGCACAGGTGTGTAGATGTGCAACAGTCAGACAGAACTCTAACTCCACCATTTGGCATTAGCTACCACTGGGGATGTGAAATGATGAGCCAGCAGTGACCTTACTACCTGTCCTTCTTGTTCCAATTAAACAAACTTTTATAGTCTTTCTGTTAATTAGTCAGCTGGTAAAGAAAACAATTTCCTTTGCCAAAGTTATTGTGAATCTGAGACATAGCAGAGTTTTGGACACGTAAGTTCCCATTCTACTGACTTTTTTTTCCTGGCAAATGGGGAAGGATACCAGTGAAAATAGAAGTGCCAACAGGATTTGTGACTATGGTGAGTAGCAGTTTTTCCAAACAATACATCATAAATATTTCCAAAAATAATAATTAGAAAATACCAGTTTTCTCTACCTCTTATACTAAAAAGTAAACTCTGATATTACAAAGGGTTATAAAACCACCAGCATAACAGATGCCACAAATTGATCTTGACAGTAGATTTTTGGCAATGTGGTGGCAATTGGGAGCATCCATGGTGTGTATGGCCCGTGATATTCAGGCACATGAGGTACATGTCTGAAGTACTTAATTTGGAATGTGTGTCCTATACAAATATTAGGAATTAATAAAATGCCACTGGAGTTTTAGAAGAGAAGAAGACCACAGGGACCCACTTCTTTTACAGGGAAATGAAGCTCCGAGGCTAAGGACCAGAACAGAGTCAAAAGACGTAGGTCTTTTGATTGCTGTAAGGTTAGCCAGAGTTATTTTTCCATGGAGTGACACTACCTCCTTACCTGTTGCTTCAGAAAAGCAATAAGCTGAGAAACATAGAAAGGGTGTCTTAGAAATGGTGGCTAATGCAAAAGGCAAGAAGGGGAAAAGGAATACAACAGCTTGGGCTGTCCTAGAAATGCTGTGGCTGGAGCTCTGGGAACTGTATCAGCATTGCTGGGTCAAGTCTTTATTTTCTTTCGATACCCTACTGAAACCTTTTGCTATTTGCGGAAAGGCCAAAGAAGCCTTATCCAAGGTATAATTGCCAGAGCATTGCCAAATATGCAGGAGCTCTACTTATAATCCCCCCACCGAGAGGTTTACCCTGGAGTTTTGCTTTAAGCTCTCTGCTAATCTAGGCAATCTCTTATTTTGGATAGAAACTACCAGTCTTCTCCTGACAGTGCAGTGATTGCCCAATCTTTCATAGCTTTCCTCCTCAAGGTAGATGCCAGATGCAACATTACAAAAGAAAGCCTTTCTGAACATTATAGCAAAACCAGTTGGGTTTCCATAGGGTTATTAATAACTTTGAATCCTACTTTGGACTAGAAACAGTAGGTTCCAGTCAAGAACAGCCATCAAAGAGAATTGTAGCTGATGGTATGTGGTGCAGGTGGAGAGGCAGGCAGTTACTGCTGAAACTTCCCTAATTTACAGCTATTAACATTTACATAAAAATTCATTTAAAAACTGGTGCCTTGTCAGTAAAACCCAATGAGGTACATATAACATCATTAGAATGTAATTAACTGGAGAACAAAAAAGCATTAGAAAGTGTTCTGGGAGTAAGCCCTGTACTTGCCTGCTATGCCTTTGGGCCAAATGTAACACCAGCCTGAGAAAAAAATAGTCATCATGAAAATATTTTCGTTTCTTCCCAGTCAGGAAACAGACTCACAATGGAGTCTACTTCTCCACTCTAAATTTTGAGATGTGCAGGAAACAACCAGCCATTACCAGCTGAGGTTTTCCTGCAGATAAATGAACCCTGAGGCCACAGTGACCTGTCTTGTTAATGAGTTAATGAAGAATCTGGTGCTTGCATTGGCCCTATCCTTAAAAGCTTTCTGTAGAGCTGAAACAACATTCCTCCAATTTATGAGTTAACTCTTTCTTACTTAGCAAATGAGAATTAGAAGGCAAGAAAAGAACCTGTGTGGCAGAGAAGTAGAGAGTCTACCAAGGGGCTTCTATTTCTTAAGTTTTTTAAATTTGAACTTTAACTTCACTTGTAGTAAGAAATTTCATTCAAAAAATAGTTCATCTTGTTGCAGAACCTTAATAAAACTGGTTTTTATTTGTTATGTTCCCTTTACCCCAAGGCAATGACATTTTATGAAGAATTTCCCCACCCTTTACTCTGACAAGAAGCTTTTTTTGAGTACAGCAACATAAGTGGTTTGAGTTTTATGTAAACATTTCAGGGGGTGGGTGTTTTTACTTCTGTAAGTAACCATTATTAACCAAGCAACTTATTAAAGGAGGGAGATCCTGTCTGTAGTTTACTAGACAAAGAATAGTCTCCTTTAAATCAGGTTATATTTGAGTAACCGGAAATTAAATATTTCTTCTCCCCAATTATTTTTTTCTCTTAGCAATTGATTGTTGGTAGTGTTCCATAATTTGAAGATGTCCCTAGGGTTGTTGCTGCCTCTGTTAGAGGATCAAAGCTAAGGCTTTGCAGTTCTAGAAATGTGATCAGTTGATTAGATTCTGATGAATTGATTCATGACAGTCATAAGGCTGGTGTTACATTTGTCTTAGAAAACCTAAATGCTTGTTTATTAACTTAAAATTACTATTTTGGCAACTAGAACAGTTTGTCCTTTTGGGGCATCCCACAACCAGTACTAGAAAATAATAACCAAAACCAGGGGTGGGGAGAGGGTGTTAAAAAAAAAAAAAAACCAAAACGAGAAAATCATAAAAAGTAACAGGACGATTTGTAAGCAAAGCAAAGAAAATGGATTGATCATCTTAAGATATCTTCTCCATATGACATTTGGAAATTTTAAAGAAATCTTTGTCCTCCACTGTAAGGCGTGTATCTTTTGGGTACTTGGTATTAGAGGTTCCTAAAACACCTCCTGGGAACACACCTTTGTTTTACACCAAAGGCTGCATTGCCCCAGAAAAAATAAAATAAAAAAGAGAACACCACCTCCCTGGTCAGTGCTAAATAGTCCCTGATAAGGCAGTTCAAGATGGCAAACTGAACACATGCCACCACATGTATACGCTAAATCCCTAAGTATATCAGAAAGATATATGTCCTTAACAATGCTGGAAGAAGTGTCCTGAGTAGTCTAGAAATCTGAAGAATTCCTGAAGGACCGAAGGCAGATGGAATCAGATTAAAGGTGGAAGTCAGAGTCTGAAAACCTTGCATGTCCTGCCCCTTTCCTGTGACCAGTGGAGACTGGCTGTGGTGAATGGAAGACATTTGCACACCGGGGATCCAAAACATCACGTAAGCAAGCACGTAACTGAGAATCGTCAAACATTAGAGGAAAGCCAACATCATAAAAGAGAAGCACCAAGCTCAAGAAATTGAAAAGCTAACATTGGAGGATCCAAGTAAATAGAACATAAAGGAGACTTTAAGGGAAGTGAATTTATATCCTGAAAGGGATAAAAAGAGAATACCACAGTCATGAAATAAGAACAGACTATTATGGGAAAGAATGGATTTTATTTCCTAGACCTTGGAAATAAAATGACTGTTTAGCTACAACCTCACTAAAGGGGCTGAATACCAGAATGGATACAACCTAAAGGGAGTTAGTGAGCAGGAGGAAAGAGCCAAAGAATTTTCCTAGAATAAAAGAAGGGGTGACAGAAAGTAAATACAATAAGGACGGTCATTTCAGAAGTTCCAGTGTGCATCCAATAGTTGTTCTGGGAGGAGATTGAAAAATGGATGGGGGAGCAAATACCCAACGAATAATGGGAGAAAATTTCCCAGAACAGAAGAAAAGTAAAGAATGAAAGGGTCCACTGAGTACCCAGCGTGAATTTATGAGTTAAGACTCACATTTTACACATAAAATGAAAGCTTCAGAACACTGAGGAAAAATGCTAAAGGCTATCAGAGAGAAAACAGTCCAGCATATGAAGGAGGAAGAATCGAGCTGGCATCAGAGTCTTCTGGCAACACTGGATGCAAGATGATGAAGCGACATGTTCGTAGTTCTGAGAGAAAATAGTGTAGAACCTAAGAGTTCATACCCAGGGAAGCTATCCATCAGATATTAAGGGCAAGTGAAGGCGTTTTTCAGGTATGCAAGAACTCAGTTTCTCACTTAGGATCCCTATTTTATAGAATTACCAGAGGGATGTTGTCCAGAAAAATGAAAAAGGGCAACAAAAGAAACACTGGTGAGCAAAAAAAAAGCCCAGCAGAGCCAAGCTTGGTGGCTCACGCCTGTAATCCCAGCACTCTGGGAGGCCGAGGCGGGAGGATCACTTGAGGTCAGGAGTTTGAGACCAGCTTGAGCAAGAGTGAGACCCCATCTCTATTACAAATGGAAAAAATTAGCCGGGCGTGGTGGCACGTCCCAGCAACTCGGGAGGCTGAGGCAGGAGGAGCACTTGAGCTTAGGAGTTTGAGGTTGCCGTGAGCTATGATGACCCCACTGCACTCTAGCCCGCGTGACAGAGTGAGACAATGTCTCAAAAAAAAAAAAAAAAGCCCAGCAGAAAATGCCTTAAATCAATAACCCTCTGGAACTTGAACAGCCACATGCTTCTTACAGCAGTGACATCCCTAGACACAGGTGAAAGCAGCCACCCAGAGACTCTCATCCGCGGTGTGCTCTGACATCCACCACAGTCATCACCAGAAGTTCAGTCCTCCAGGTCATGCTCATCTTTAAGGTGCTCATCCCCACTGTGCCCTGAGTATTCCCTAGATAGATCCTGCTCCCACCCCTCCCTATCCTCTCATCTGTGTGCACGCTGGAACCCAGTGGGTCTCCTTCCAGGTTCAACTTCAGCTTCCTTGATGACTGATCCCGGTACCTTCTTGCCTTCTCTGAGGCTGGCCCAGTGGTCCCCTGGGAACACTGCAACCTGCAGCAACCTCAGGCCGAGGCTGTTTTTTCTCCCATACTGCACATTCCCCAAGATCTGGAGGTGAAATAAATGCCTTCCTTGTACCCCACCACTGCTTCCCCATTCTCTTTCTTCCTCTTTCCTGGATTTGCCACTGAGGTTAGTAGAAGTTCAAAAGTATCTGAGCCAAGAAGGGTAAGAGGAAATGATCAGAGAGAAGAAACTTTGAAATGTGGTGGTTTTGTTGAGTGTGAGACAGTGCCCATGTAAATAGGTGACTGAGTTGGGCTAAAAACAGTTAATTGGCTCTGACAAGGTCGAAAAATTGAGTGGTCAAGTTTGGATCATCTGTGGATATTGAAGTCACTTGAAAGAGAGGAAAAACAAAAACAAACACTGAAGTTGTGGGTCAGTGACGGGAGAGTCAGTGACTGGAGAAGTTTGTAGGTGGTAGCAATAAGGAGGGACAAGATGGTAAAGCCTAATGACCTGTCCTCAGAGTAGGTTGGTGTTTGGCTCATAAAAGAGGAGAGCGTTTGGAAGCAGCAGTTAAACCATCCTTATATCCCTATACCCATGGATCCTGCCTGCCTTCTCTTACAGCCAAAGACCAGTCTCTGGTACTGTCTGTGGCCCACAGCCCACAGCTCCACCTGCGGCTGGTGCCTTGCTCCTTCGCCCAGCGACTGTGCTCTTGCACTTACTCCCTCACTCGCTCACATCATCGTCACTGAGAGCTCGGCACTTTTCCTCGAGGCCGCATCAGAATGAGACCACATCAGAAGAAGGAGAACAAGTGGTTTGAGGAGAAGGAAAGAAAGTTTATTACTTTGCTGGCAAAGGAGGGAAAATTGGTAGTCTCTCGTCTCAAAATCCAAATTTCGTGAACATAAACAGAAATACAGAGCTTGTAAAGGGAGGCCCCTCAGTTCTCGGCTGTTATCGTTAAGGATTCTAATCGTCCCATCTCTGTGCCGTCTCTGCTGAAGACAAAGCCTGTGACTTCCACCCACCTGAACCCACTTGGGAGGCTGGCGCCAGGCCTGGGATGGCTGAGCTATCTCCTATAATACAAAGAACAAAAGACATTCACCTGCCCCTCCCAACCACCTGCCCGAGACAGGAGACAGGGATGCAGGCCAGGCCACAGGTCCCAAAAAGAGTGGGGGAAGTTTTAAAGAGACAGAAAATATTCTTGCAGGTTTTTTTTTTTTTCCAGGCCATTCCTTCTGTTACATCATCTTCTCCCTTTCAGTTGGATCATTCCCATCAGTAAACCAAACTGGTTTTTTGTTGTTTTTTTTTTTGTTTTTTTTTGAGACAAGGTCTGGCTCTGTCACCTGGGCTATAGTGCAGTGGCATCACCATAGCTTACTGCATCCTCCGACTCCTAGGCTCAAGCAATCCTCCTGCCTTAGCCTCCTGAATAGCTGGGACTATAGGCATGTGCCACCACGCCTGGCTAATGTTTTTTGTGTGTGTGTGGAGATGGGGTCTAGCTATTGCCAGGCTGGTCTTGAACTCGAGGGCTTGAGTGATCCTCCCGCCTCAGCCTTCCAGGGTGCTAGGATTACAGGTGTGAATCACCAAGCCTGGCCTGTTCTTAATATTACCCACCTTTGTGGGAAGTCCATTTTAACTAAGACAACATCCTTTGAAGCCTTAGAACACTGATACATTCATAAAATTTTTTTTAAACTTCTGCATGGCAAAACCACCATAAACAAAGACAACAAACTAGGAGAAAATTATTTGCAACTCAAATCCAAACAAGGTGCACATTTCTCTAAGATCCCTTACAAATCAATAAGAAACATGTTAACCACTCCCTTTTTTAAAGGTCAAGGAACCAAAAGCTCAAAGGAAAGGAAATACAAATGTTTCTCACACATTAGAAAAGATGCTATTTGCATTTACGCATTGCAAAAAAAAAGAAAAGATGCTAAATTTTGTTAATACAAAGAGACAAATTTAAATGCCAAGGAGATGCTGTTTTTTCACCAGATTGGCAGAAATCCTAAAGTTTGATAACTGCTTTGAGAAGGATGTGGCTGTCCATGTTTATAGTGGCATAAGATTGCCATTGGCAGTCCATCAGGAGCTGCTGTTTGATACATTACAGTCCTTCCATACAGTAGAGTAGCATGCAGCTTTAAAAGAATGAAGATGTGCTTTATGTACTAACAGGGAATGATCTCTGAAATACACAGTAGATAAGTGAAAAAAGCTAGGAGCAGAATAGTGTGGGGCATACAACCTTTTATGTTTTCAAAGGGGGGATATATATACATTGTATGCATGACACAGCTCTGGCAGGAAGAAAGGGGTTCCCTCTCAGGGATGCCCAAGTCAAACTCCCTTTTCTGTCTTTGACCACACTGAGTCCAGGATCACCACCTGTTCTTGCTACTGAGAATGTTCTTCCACCTTTCACATGTTCATGTTGCACCCTACCTCTCAAAACTGAGCTCTCAACTCAACTGCCCCTCAGAGAGGCCTCCCCAAGCACTGTATTTACAGCATCTCCCCCAACCCCCACTCCTCCTCTTACCTTCTACATTGTTACCGGTTCCTCTGTTACCTGTCTGCACTGCAGGTATTCAGCTCCTTGAGGGCAGAGAGTGTCTTGTTCTCTGCTATAGTCCCAGCTTCTAGAATAATTTGTGGCTCAGAGAAGGTACTCAATCAGTGTTTGCTCAATGACAACTAAAATCCTAAGTGATACTGGGTCTGATGGGGGTGGGAGGAAGGAGAAAGAAGAAAAGAGCAAAGGATCGGCTTCAATTTTTTTTACTTATTTGGGGAGGCTTATGTTAATTACACTTATATGATTTTTGTCCCCTTCTAATTGTCTCCTGCAATTCTGTGACCGTTTTAGAGCCAGTCATCTATCTTTGGTGTTGAGTCCAGCCCCTATTATATCCTCCATATTTTTTATTCTTGTTTGCAGAGCTTTATTTCCAGACTCAAATAAAAACTAAATAAATAGAGATTTGCCACAGGTGCTTATAGGTCAGATTGGAAATAAGCTACTGGAGAGGAGGTGGTCTGTGAGCTATCAATGATTGTACATGCAAAGAATCTCTCTGGGTAAACACACAAGAAACTAGTAATAAGTTGTTTCAGAGAAAAAGAATTGGGTAGTGGGCAGGGAAGCTGGTAGGGTTTTTCACTCGGTCCCTTTTTGATCATTTTGAATTTTGACCATGAGCATAAACCAAATAAAAGTTTTATTTTCCCTCCAAGGGCAAAGAGTCACTGACAAGACATCTGACAAAATCATACTTCATGTTCTAAGAGCTCGAGCATTTCATTGCTATCGAGAGACCTTAGGGGGGCCGGGTGCAATGGCTCATGCCTGTAATCCCAGCACTTTGGGAGGCCAAGGCGGTTGGATTGCTCAAGGCCAAGAGTCTGGGCAACATAGCAAGACCCCGTCTCTACAAAAAATTTAAAAATTAGCTGAGCGGGGTGGCACGTGCCTGTAGTTCCAGCTACTTAAGAGGTTAAGGCAGGAGGATCGCTTTAGCCTGGGAGATTGAGGTTGCAGTGAGCTCTGGTCGCACCGCTGAACTCCAGCTTGGGCAATAGAACAAGACCCTATCTCAAAAAAAAAGAGAGAAGCTCCAAGGGCATTTGAAGCCCAACCAGGAGGCAGGTTACCAGCTTATGAGCTGGTAAGGCCAAGGCTAACCCAAAAGAGATGATGGGCTCCAGAGTGATCACAGAATTAGATGGGTCCATGGCCTGTAACCCACTGGGAGACTAATTTTAGGAGTACCTGAGCCGTTTCTCAGCCTCCACACGCATGCCCTTCCTTAGTCTGTCAGTTGACCTACTGAATAGGTGTTTTTCTTTGTCTCCAGACTTTAGTTTGGTAAGGTTTAGATTGTGCTGCGAGTGTTCTAACTTTTGTTCCTTTTTAAGCCTTGTTTTTGGCAGAGTTTAACATGAATAGTAAAAGAGAGGCAAGACTGGGGCCAGGTGCGGGGGCTCGTGCCTATAATCCTAGCACTCTGGGAGGCCGACGCGGGAGGATCACTTGAGCTCAGGAGGTCAAGACCAGCCTGAGCAAGAGCGAGACCCCGTCTCTACTAAAAATAGAAAAGTTAGTCAGTGCATGCCTGTAGTCCCAGCTACTTGGGAGGCTGAGGCAAGAGGATCGCTTGAGCCCAGGAGTTTGAGGTTGCAGTGAGCTGTGATGACACCACTGCCCTCTACCCAGGGTGACAGAGCGAGACTCTGTCTCAAAAAAAAAAAAAGGCAAGAGGCTTATTGTGTTTCACGTGACCTTTTCTCCTGTCTTTGCTGCTTTATTCTGACAGAGATCTCCTCCACCCTCTGCATCGCCTCCAGCTGATGGCTTCTCTTGGCTCCAGGTCAGCTGGCCATCCAGCAGCCTATTTCTGGGGCTTGCATCCCAGGGAAGTGCAGGTGTTCTCTAGAGCATTTCTAGCTGGCAGGATTTTCTGGATAGGTGGATCGCTGTGCCATTTTTATTCTCATTACCATCCTCTTTCCTAGTCCTTTTCATCTGTTTTTGTTGTTTTAAATGCTTTTATTGGCATTAATTAATTATGGAGGGGAAGCAAGCCTTCGCACAGCTGCAGTGGGTAAGGTGCTCCAAGGAGAAGGCATGGATGTGTGGCGGGGGTGGGGCTGGCAATGATTGGCCTTTCCAGATGAGCGGGAGGTAACTGGTATTTCAGTACCTGTGTTCCACAGAGGCTCTTGCAGAGCATTAATGATTAATAAAGCTCACAGCCACTCAGAGTTAAATTGGTCTCTCAGTGTCTCAGTCACTGAAGTAGAAATGTGAAGGAGTGATTTATCCAGGGTGGGTGCAGCCCACAAAGCAGAGGAATTAGGAGTGCAGCCCAGAAGTCTTGGCATCTTCATGCCTTGCTCTAACCACCATCACTTCCTTCCTTATTTTTGAATCAGCTTGTGGAGAGAGTGAAAAAAGGAATGGGCTGTATTAATAACCAGAATGTGGTATGAAAGGCTTTAAAGACTTCCTTTCCTCATCTTTTTTACTTCCCTCCACCTGTTTAAAAAACAAAAAGCACAACTTTCTGCTTTGATGACAGTCTCGGTGGCATTTGAGGACCTCCATTCCTAATTCTCATTTGGCAGAGCCATTTCCTGGGATCTACACTGGCACAGCCTGTATCTGAAAGGGATAGCCATCAAAGATTTTTGTCTTCTTAAAATTTAACCTGTGCTTAGGCAGTGGAATAAGTATAATGGTTCTGCATTTGCTAAGATACAGAATTGACTTCTAAAAGCAAATAGTTTAAAGAAGAAATGCCGATCCTTTTGTTTCTTGAAATCTATAACATTACCACTTTTTTCCCATTTTTTTGACCCCATAGCCATGCAGATACCCCTTCTGCCCATCAAAACAGTGTTAAGAACGTGAATAGGCAAGCCACAAGCAGAAAGGAAATAATTACAAAATATATATCTGAAAAATTTGTATTTAACTTATATTTATATATATTATATATAGAACTGTGACTCAATAAGAAGACAGACAACCTAATTTTTTAAATGGCTAGAAATTTGACAGACATCTCACAAAAGAAGATACAAATAAGCTCATGAAAAAAGTGTTCATCATCATTAGACATCAGGGAAATGCAAATTACAATCATACTAAATCTCAGTTCATGCCCCCTGAAAAGGCTAAAAAGAAGCAGACATATAACTCCAAATGTTGGTGAGGATATGGAGCAGCCAGAACTCTAATACAGCGCTGGTAGGGGTGTAAATTATGAGTTCATAACTTTGGGAAACTGTTTGGCATTTTTTTGTAAAGTTAAACATATACCTACTCTATGACTCAATAATTCTAGGTTTTCATCCAAAAGAAATGAAAACATATGTCTACAAAAAACCTTATACAAGCATGTTTTATTCACTATAATGTAAAACTGGAAACAGCCCAGGTGTCCGTCGGTAGGAGAATGGATAAACAAAGTGTGGCAATAACAAGGAACAAACCACTATACACGTGGATGAACCTCAAAAACGTTGTGCTGCATGAAAGAAACCAAACCAGACACAGAAGGATAAATACCATATTATTCCATCTATATAAAGTTCAAAACAAGACAAAACTAATCTATGATGATAAGAGGTCTGAATAGTCATTACTGGTGGGTGGGGAATTGACTGGGAAGGGAACTTTCCAGGATGATGGAAATGTTCTATAATATATTTTGACTACGGGTGTGAGTTACACAGGGGTGTGAATTTGCTAAAACTGATGGAAGATAAACAGTACCTTTAATCTGTGCATTTCACTGTATGTAAGCTTCAATGCCAAAAACTTCGGGGGTTGGGAGGTGGGGGAGGAGCCTAGGATGTGATTGAGCCAGAATCTACTCACCTGTCTCCCCTGCTGTCAGTGCATGAATCCTAACATGGGCTGGAGAACACAAATTGTATTTGGTCCCCCTCTTGGTTCAGGGCAGGTGCAAAAGCAGGTGGTACTGCTCCTTTGTTTTCTCTTTCTAAGCTCCTGGCCTTCAGTGCTTGATGCCTCCACAAAGCAGATGAAGCGGTGCCTTGTGGCAGAGAAAGCCTGTCCTGAATAGCTGTGAAATAAGTCCCATTGCCCATTGAAGTAGCCCTGGTGAATAAGGCCCACTTTGTGTTTTTTTTAATAACTGAATTTGCTTCATTTTGTCATAAGGACTGGCTTGTCTGCCTGAGAGGCAGCCTTCAGAATAATAACAAATTGTGCTACTTGGACTCAGTGTACTTGGGGATGGACAGTGGAACTTGATTATTAGTAAAATAAGGGGCATTCTTATCTTACAAGAGTTATAAACTCTTCATGTTCTAGTTTACAGCATACAGAGTCTACTGAAAAATAAATATGATTCTGCAAAACTTTTTATATTAGGTTCTGGAAGAGTGTTCTAGCTTTTATTCTTTTCATTATTTCACTTATGGGGACATATCTCATCAGCTTTTCCAATGGAGGAAGCAATAAATTGAGTGATGTTACCTAATGAGGAGAGTTTAAAACCAGATGTAGAAGAAAGACCACCCCATTCTGGCCTCACCTCTATTCTGAAGGACCCGTATACAGTCACTGGTTTTAAAAACTGGCCTCGTGCTTGCTTAATGACTAGGCCCAAATTGAGTCCACAGCCTTGCCGATTTCAGTTGATCTCCAATCCATAATGTTTGCGTAATTACTTAAGTGGTAATTTGCTTCACTGAAATAGATCAGGAACTTGCTCTAAAACAATGGCCCTCAAACCTTAGTGTGCCCCTAGTGAAATGCAAATCCCGGGACTCTGCTCCCTGAGAGTTTGATTCAGGTGGTCTGGGAGGGGGCCATGGAGTTTGCATTTTTCATAAACTCTGGAGATTCCAAAGCAGGTAGACAGTACTTAGACAGTACTGAGAAACACTAAAATATATAACAGGTATTTGAGGGAGAAGCAGGAAAGAGGACTTTATTCTTGGTATTTATCAGGCACTGTCAGGGGCCATAGCTTCTCAAGAACAGGAGCCATGCATACTCATTGTATCGCTGGCATCAGCATGGTTGCTAGTACAGAGTAGGAATATAAGACATTTTGAGGCCGGGCGTGGTGGCTCATGCCTGTAATCCTAGCACTCTGGGAGGCCAAGGCAGGAGGATTGCTTGAGCTCAGGAGTTCAAGACCAGCCTGAGCAACACAGCAAGACCCTGTCTCTACAAAAAATAGAAAAATTAGCCAAGTGTCGTGGCACATGCCTGTAGTCCCAGCTACTCGGGAGGCTGAGGTAGGAGGATTGCTTGAGCCCGTGAGCTTGAGGTTTCAGTGAGCTATGATAACGCCACTGCACTCTACCGGGGGCGACAGAGCAAGACTCTGTCTCAAAAAAAAAAAAAAAAAAAAAGATTTATTAACCCAAATTGGTTATCAGTGATTTTTTAAAAATCAAAGTCATACAAGTGCATAGTTTGAAAAGTCAAAATGCCTGACCCAGTTCTGGGTCTTGCTTTCCAGGGGCAATCACTTTACACTCTTAGCTATTTCTTCTGGTATTTTTGTCCATATTTTAAAATACTGTACTTAGTATACTGCTTTTCTTGATATATCAATTTTAGACGTTGTTTATTAACTTCCTCTTTACTCTAGTTTTTAAGAAGCACCAACTCCCGTTTTAGAAGAAGATTTAACACTCTAGTACACCCCCTGTGCCTCAACATCCCAATTCTCTTTCCATTTTTCCAATTCAATTACATTATAATTTAGTGTTGACCTCATTATCACTGTGTTAGTATTGTTCACTACTGAGCCAGAATGTTGACTGTCATTATATTTCCTGTCATATACATATTTGTATATTTGGTTGATTGGTTTTCTATATCCCCATCACAAATTTTTTCCTAAACTCTCCAACAAAGCCGTAAAATCCCTATGAATAGTGTTTGCTACTATATTCTACTGTATTTTATATTCTACTATATTCTATACAATATTCTACTACATTCTATGATCAGTAGTCCCATCTTCCTCCTCCTGACATCCCTTCTGGAGCCTTCCGTCCTCCTGCTCAAGTCTGGGCTCTTTGCTCTTTTGGGTTTCTGTGCAGCTGTTATTCTGGGACTGCCTTTTATTCCTCTTTGTGGAGCTCTCCTGTTTCTTGGATCCCATGTCTTCCTCTTCTAGGTTTATTTCCCTATTTTGATAGAGCTCATCCTCCAATAATTTCCTGAGGAAAAGGTTTATGGAAGATAAATTTTTGAAACTGCATATCTGAAGATGACTTTGTTTGCCCTTCACGTTTTATTAGTGGTTTTGCTGGGTGTAGCGTTATAGGTGGAAAATGCTTTTTCTTCAGCTTTGTGAGGACTTTGTTCCATTGTCAGTCCTCCAGCTTCCGGTGCTGCTTTGAGAAGTCTGAAGCCGTTTGGGAATCTTGAATCTGTGTATACGGGCTCATTTTTTTCCCCTCTCTTTGGAAGTTTTTAGGATCATCTTTTTATCCTTGGGGTTCTCACCAGCCACTAAGATCCCTAGCAGTGAGAAGCACTGATTCCCTTTCACATCTTTTTCTAGGTGCTACTGGCCACCTTAGCTGTTCACCATGTACACCAGCTCAGATTCCCACTGGACAAGAGAGAAAGTTAGTATCCGCTTAATTCTCCACCTTGGCATGGCTGGATGTGACAGCTGGAGGGAGTGGTCATCTTACCTGCTGCTCAGCTTACTGCCTATACCAAATTTGTACACCTAAATAATTCTTTCTGGCATATTCTGACAAGGAGTTGTTCAGTTGGCTGAGTATTGAGTGAGCTAATTGCTCCAATTACATCCATCCAATGTTGGTTTTTAGCTTCCAGACTGGATTGAGGCATTGCTCCTGGCTCATAACATAGTGTATATGACTTTAAAACTAGCCCTCTGAAACCAAACAAAAGCAGCCCAGCTGCAATGTAGCCAATGACAAGGGAAAAAACTCATTTGCCACACACAGAAAAATCTTTCAGTACATCTCCTGACCTGGTTGTTACAGAGCTCCATTTTCATATCAAATGAATTCAACTATCACTTTTTTTATTTAAAAAATTCTGTCATAATGGACCAAAAAACAAAAAAGCAAAGAAAAAATCATCCAGCATTGTCCTTAATTCTACCCCTTATTTGTGTGTCAGTTAAGATATCTTAACCCCTGTACTTCAGATTACAGTTTATGACAAGATCATTGAGCATTCTGTAGGCTCTCATGGGATGGTACCTAGGCCAGCCTAGGACAAATTCCAGGCTACTAACAGCCATTCAAGAATGTCTGTCATCTGTTGCATGAACAAATGCTTTTCCTGTGCTTGTTCTGAAGTACTTAGTTCCCCTGTAGAAAACCTAGCTAAGGATGGATAGCAACTAAGAGATTAGCCAATGCTGAGAGTTGTTACATTAATAAATATCACTAGTTGGAATTTATTTCTAATGTGTGAGGTTGATATGGTTTCCCAAGTCTCATACATTCTTTTAACAAATATTTATTAAGTGCCTACCAGGTGCCAGGCCACCATGCCAGGTGCTGGGTTATATCAGTGGGCAGCAGACATTGGTTCCAGCCTTTGTGGAGTTCCCATTCCAACAGGGAGATAGACAGTGAAACAATAAACATAATAAATAAATTATGAGGTATGTTAGAAAATGCTAAGCGTAATGGAGAAGAGACAATCTGAGGAGGGCAGGGGAATCAGGAGTGGGCATTGAGGCGGAAGTTTGCGGTATTAAGTAGCATGGTCAGGGTAAGCCTCATTGGGAAAAGGAGATTTGATCAGAGACTTGAGGGAGGTCAGGAAGGTAGCCAAAGGATATCTAGGAAGGGAGAAGTCTGGGCAGAAGGAGTGGCTTAAGGCCAGGCCTCTAAGGGCCTGAAGTGGAATGAGCAAGGGGCAGTAGTAGGAGAGGAGGTCTGAGGGGTAAGTACCAGGCAGATGTTGCCCTTAACTAAGATGTGGAAGACTGTAGGTGGAGCAGGTCTAACAAGCACCCGGGACAGCTGGATGTATAAGGCTGGAGTTAGGGAGAGAGGTCTGGACTAAAGATAAGACATTTAGGGGTCATAGGCATAGAAATAGTATTTAATCCTTGCAACTGGATGAATTCACCACGAGAGTGAGTGTAGATGGAAAAAAGCCCAAGGATCATGTGCTAGAAGACTCCCAGATGCCTTCCAAGAAGCTAAAGTTAACAATCAGACAAGTCCAAATTGCAGGCCATTCTGCAGGCCAGGGGACTGTTCTAGATTAAAGAAGATCAACTTTGCTTGGTTTGAAATTTCTAAAAATCAAAAGTTTGTGAGGGAAAAAATAAGCCAAAATTTAAAATATGCTTTGCTGCTGGAGATGACTTAGCCTCACAGAAAGGTAGAACAAGCAGCTTATAAGTACCAGATCCACTAATTTTTCCTAGCAGCAGCAATTTTTAAAATTTCTTTCTGGATTCTAGAGAGCATCTTTTCAAGAACATATGAGGATGAGAGTAGGGACAACAGGAAGTATTGATTATGTACTGTGCGCCAAGATTGTGCTAAGCACATTCACATACTTCACAGAGGCTGTTGCCTCCTTCTGGACTTCCCTATCCCTGGCAAATTCCTTCTCATCCTTTAACTCTCAAGATACCTTCCCCTCCCTGCAGCCTCCCCCATCTTGAACTCATGTTCTACTGCACTTCCTGTGTAGCAATTTTCTCGAAAGGTAATTGCTTGTTTGTGTATCTGTCTATCTCTTGTGAATAAATTAAATGAGGGTAAGAAATCTGTCTCTATCTCTAGTAGACAGCTAAGGGTCTGGCATACTGAAGACACTCAGTAGATAAGGGTGCAGTTGATGAATACCTCATTTAATCACCACCCTTCATGGTAATTATTATTATCCTCTTTTTACTAATTGATTACTTGAGACTCAGAGAAATTAATTTCCCCAGAGTAAAAGTAGTCATGTACCGCTTAACGACATTTTAGTCAACAACAAACCACATATACAGCGGTGGTCTCATAACATTGTAATAGAGCTGAAAAATTCTTATCACCTAGTGATGTCAAAATGTCATAGTGCAACTCATTACTCATTTATAGTGATGCTGGTGTAAACAAACCTGCATTGCCAGTCATAAAAAAGTATAGCACATACAATTATATACAGTACATAATACTTGATAATAAACTTCTTTGTTACTGGTTTATGTATTTACTATACTACACTTTTTGTTACTTTAGAGTGTACTCCTTCTACTTACCAAAAAAAAAAGTTAACTAAAAACAGCTTCAGGCAGGTCCTTCAGCAGCTATTCCAGAAGAAGGCATTGTTACCATAGGAGATGTGTGTTATTGCCCTTGAAGACCTTCCAGTGGGACAAGATGTGGAGGTAGGAAGACAGTGATATTGATGATCCTGACCCTGTGTACGCCTAGGCTAGTATGTGTGTGTCTTAGTTTTTAACAAAAAAGTTTAAAAAGTTAAAAAACAAAAAAAGGAAGAATTTTTAAAATAGAAAAAAGCTTATAGAATAAGGATATAAAGAAAATATTTTTGTACAGCTATACAATGTGTTTGTGTTTTAAGCTAAGTGTTATTACAAAAGAGTCAAAAAGTTTTAAGAGATTAAAAAGCTTATAAAGTAAAAAAGTTACAGTAAGCTAAGGTTAGTTTATTATTGAAGAAAAAAATTTTTTTGTAAGTGTAGTATATAGCCTAAGCGTACAGTGTTAATAAAGTTTACAGTAGTGTACAGTAATGTCCTAATAATTCACTCACCACTCACTCACTGACTCACCCAGAGCAACTTCAGTTTTGCCAGCTTTATTCATCCAGGGGTGGGGAACCTACAGCCTTAAGGCCACATGTGGCCTTCTAGGTCCTTAAGTGTGGCCTTTTAACTGAATCCAAATTTTACAGAACAAATCCTTTTATTAAAAGGGGTGCAACAGAGAAAGATGAAGCTTTCCTTACCTCTTTTGGTGCTTAAAAAAGAACAATCTTGGAATCAAAAGGCCGCGGGTTCCCCACAGAAGTAGCAGATTTGGGAATTTGAGGTGGGGGAGGATTTTGGGATGTTTGCATTATACTTACCAGTTGAGCAGCCCAAATCTGGAAATCCAAAATCTGAAATGCTCCAATGAGCACTTCCTTTGAGTATCATGTCAGTGCTCAAAAAGTTTTGGATTTTAGAGCATTTCAGATTTTTGGATTTGGGAAGCTCAATTTACACTGTATTTTTTCTATGTTTAGATATGTTGAGATACACAAACACTGTTTCAGTTGCCTGTAGTATTCAGTACAGTAACATGCTATACAGGTTTGTAGCCTAGGAGCAATAGGCTATGCCATATGGCCTAGGTGTGTAGTAGGCTACACCACCTAGGTTTGTGTAAGTACATTCTATGATATTTGCACAACAGTGAAATCGCCTAACAACGCATTTCTCAGGAAGTATCCCCATCTTTAAGTGACACATGACTATAAATAAAAAAATGATTAAGTGCCAGGGGCAGGTTTCTGCACTGATTGCAAAGTCATCATACCCAAGTGCTGTAAAAACGCAGATCCAAAATAGTATTGGTGATATCTGGGACTTCACTATACAAGCAATGCTCAGATATTCCAGTATTCTTGTCTAAAGTCTTGATTTCTGATTCTCCTGGCCCTTAAGAAATTTATGTGACCATCAACATAGAGAACAAATTAGGAAAGTTTAAATGGGTTTCCTATAGGAGGCTGTTAGAGAAGTTGCTTCAGAATGCTTGGATACAATCTTAAATGTATGGTTTAAAGCAGCAGTCTCCAACCTCTTTGGCACCAGGGACCGGTTCCACGGAAGACAATTTTTCCACAGACTGGTCGGGGGTAGGGTGGGGTGGGGTGGGGTGTGGAGCCCAGGCAGTGATGTCAGGGGGTTGGGGACCACAGGTTTAAACTATTCACTGAGAGGCAGATCTGTCAGGGCAGCAGTTAGATTGGTGGTTGCCTAGAGCTGGGGGCTAAGGAGTGGCTGCTTTGCGTATGAAGGGTTTGTTGCAAGGGTGACAAAATTATCTAAAATTAGACTGTGGTAGTGAATATAGTAAAAACCACTGCATTGTACATTTTAAGTGGGTAGATTCTTTAGAATGTGAATTATGTCCCAGTAAAGCTGTCAGAAAGTATTAGCTGCAAATAAGAAATGACTGGTCATGAGACTTTCCAGCATTCTTTCAGATACAAATAAATTTAGTAGCTTATATTTGGGTTATTGTTTCCATTATCTTCATTCTTAGAGGGAAACTTCCTCAGTGTGACTGGGGTTATGTTTTGGATTTTGTTCTGTTTTTTGCATGAGTGCCCCTCCTTTTAGTTATGTCATTCAGATGAGACCATCACTGTCCCCTGGTCTATAAGAACAGTGAATGTGCTCCTTCATTTGGTCTGTAAGAACAGTGAATGTGCTCATGCAGTCCTTACAGAGTTACTGGCTGAGCATCGCAGTGAAGGGAAGGGCATCATCACAAAGCCACCAGTCCCCCAGGAGAGTGTGTTAGTCACAGACTCTTTACAGCCTGCTCTGCTAGCTTCGAGGTGAGGAGCCTTGCGCTCACACCAGGGATATGGTGGCACCAAGTTTCCCAGAGCAAATGGCTAATATACAAGGTGAATCAAAGACCTGAATAGTCTGCCCTTCTTTAGTGGAACATACTTGATTTTTTTAAGTTAGTATTCCCTCAAACAGTCTATGCCTGGCACAGTCCACCAGCTGTGTTTCAGCAGACCTTCATCTGCCAGCCAGTGAATGCTAAAACATCTTTTTCTAACTTTTTGGCCATGACCCATAGTCATACATTTTCCATTGTGACCCATTGTGGGTCATGGTCACAAAAGCACATGCTCTGAGGGGGGTCCCAGAATGCAAAGAAACTGTATTTGTTCAAGGGTTCTTCTATCACCTAGCAATAGGCATGGGTGACAGGAACCTTGGAGGACAGTCTACATTTCTGAATGAAAAAGCTGCTTTAGCAACCCCTGGCAGATTAAGGAAAGAGACTCTACTTACTGTTTTCTCTTGCTTTAGAGATGGAGTGTGGGAATTTTGGTGGTCATTGATGCTGTGTGTAAAAGTCTTCCATTTATGAAAGAGAAACCATATTGTGGTTTACACATGGCTCAGCTGTGGTTAGCATCTATGAAAACCATTTCCTGCATGCGGTAAAAAGAAAGTTTTCTGCTTTCAGTACCAAACTATGTGGGAACAAATATTCTTTGTTGAGATCCATGGTATTGCCTCAGCAAAGTGACATCTTGGGCTCATGCTTAAATGAGCCCCTTCTTGTGATCGCCCATATGCAGATCATTGCTTCCCAAGGGCTCTTTAAATCCTGGATTGTGAGGGGCAGCACGATAAGGGGAAAGCTGCTAATAGTGATGATAGTGTATCTATCCTTGTTTTTTGAGGAGAGGTAGGAGCTGCCCCTGGAGAGGGAAGGACAGGTTGAGGTCTGAGCCTCATTAAGTTGCCCATTGAGGTTAGCAGAATTGTGGCCTCTAGGAAGCCAGAGATGCTACCCTGGCAACTGAGTTAGCAAGTGATGTTGCAGATGCCACTGAGATATAGATTTGGAAGTCAGGGTCCCAGCAGAGCACCAAGGGCTAAAAAATGACCACCTTTACCAGTTTAGCCTCATCTAATGAAAGGACCATAAAGCATACTCCCCTCCAGACACAACTTTAAGGTGTCTGGAATCACAGCTGTGTCCAACGTCCATGTCCTTCTCATTTGGAATTTAGCATGCTTATTTAGTAGCAGTGAGAAGTTTGGGAAGGAGGAATAATTTTGCAAAATGTATTCAGCTCATATGAGTTTCATTTAAAGCCATGGGGTTAATGTGTCTACCCATTTCTAGAAAGGAGCAGGCCTGACCCATTTTAAGTGAGGTCTTTATGCTGTAAGACTAAAGGAATTATTTCTGGTCTAAGAATACCCCCATATCCTGAAACTTTAACCTGATTTCAACGTGGGAGGTATCCAAGAACTTAAAATTTATTTTATGTTGACATGCTTAGATTTTTTTCATGTGGAGACAGAGACCTGCCTGGGAGGAAAAAGAAACCTGAAAGTCAAAGAAAAGTCAAAACACTGACATTTAAGAAAGACTGCTAACTCCCTAATCAGCAATTAGCCAGACAACCCATCATTGAGGCACGCTGACTTTCTGTGCCCGGTGCTTTGTTTCTCATGTTGGCTGGTTGGAGACATACGCTATTTGCCCGACCGTGTTGTCCTGATGGGAGCAATCAGTGGGGAAAGGTGCATGAGAGCAGGTAGCTCTGGCCCTTGGACCAGCACAGACCTGCACTGGCTTAGCACCGTCACAGTGGAAAACCAGGCAAAATTCTCCTTGAGAGAGGTCATTGACTTTTGAGTGCCAGATCCTGATTCTGCCTTGGCTCTCCTTGGCCTCTGTGGTTGTGATTTGTTGGGAGCACATATGGAACCAGTATCTGGAAAATAAGCTGTGCCTTCCTCCATTGAGCTCCCAGGGTTCTGCATAAAGAAAAATGTCATTATGGGCTTTGTTAGAAGCCGTATTTGATAAGTCCTTTAAAATTCTGTCTCGGAAAGTAAATTGTCTGTTTGTGTTGGTCAATAAATTATTCTCCCCAGCTGTGTCTGATCATAAATTAAAGCAACAGCAGTTTACACCTCAGAGGCAAAGCATCTCCTCCCCAGGCGTGATCTTAGTTTCCATTAACTAAACATTTCCTCCTGGAGAGCCCCCAACCTCCTTTACCCCCGAACTGCTGTAAAAGGGTGGGATGCCCCTTCCTGCTTTGCCATGAGTCCCCCACCATGGGAATGGTTCAGGAAGGAAATTGCTGAAGCAGAGGCAGGAAGGGCCACGGCATTATCTCTTTCCCAAGGAAGGAGATGAAACCACATTTGAGTGGGACAGAGGGGAAGGGGAATTCAGAAGTATCATTTCCTAGAGGCCTGCCGTCAGGTCAGAAGGATTTTTCTTTGCCACTGATGTCGGGTCATTTAACCCTCATGCATACCAGGCTCAAGGTCCTTGAGAAGAGTGTCCACACATCTAGGTGAATGGCTCCGTGTTGGCCAGAGAGGCTTCTGTCCTTGCAACTTGCCTGTCCAATATAGGACTCTGCTGATGATCCCATAACCCTTTGCCTTTTCTCTAGTTACTGCTCTTGGAGTTTTTAAAGACTTTCTTACAGCTAGAGCTTTATTATCCTTGGGGATTTTTTGAAAAGGATTCTTCCCAGCTGTGTCTGATCATACAAATTAAAGCAACAGCAGTTTGCACCTCAGGGGCATTTGGGAATTTGTCCTTCAGATAGGATTCTTTACTATTCATTCACCTTAGTCCTGTGCTTAGACATGGCTTAAGACATTACAGAGTGAGACACCAAAGATAAGAAACAGTCAGAGCTTCCTGAATTTCTTAAGAGTATTATCCCACATATCACACGTTAATTACAGTTGATTACAGAGTGGGAAATGTACCTTTACAGATGAGAGCTCTGGCAGTCAACCACCTTACCCACGGGAGCACACTTAACATTGTCAGTGTGGGCTGACTTGACACTGTCAGGTCACTGTCAGGTGCAGTAAGAAGTACCCAACCTGGGCTGGGTGTGGTAGCTCACACTTGTAATCCCAGCACTCTGGGAGGCCTAGGTGGGAGGATTGCTTGAGGTCAGGAGTTCAAGGCCAGCCTGAGCAAGAGTGAGACCCTGTCTCTACAAAAAATAGAAAAATTAGCTAGGCGTGGTGGTATGCGCCTGTAGTCCCAGCTACTTGGGAGGCTGAGGCAGGAGGATTGCTTGAGCCCAGGAGTTTGAGGTTGCAGTGAGCTATGATGACACCACTGCACTCTAGCCAGGGCAACAGAGCAAGACTCTGTCTCAAAAAAAGAGCAATAGAACTGAGTAGCGGATCACTTTCTTTTTTAATAAAAACTGTGAAGCTGTTGCTATTTGCCAGCTTTTCTTTTCACTTTTTGCTGATAGATGCCACTTCTTTTTGCTGGCACTGTATCAACTTCAATAATAGATTTAAGAGTTCTGACAATTTTTCAAGCCACAAGATGTTTAAGGTGATTTGGAACTTCTTGTCTTCTGGTTTTCCACTTTTCTGAGCCCAGTATCCCGTAAAGTACTGTCAGTGCAGTATTGAGAAGTGAATGGGATTTAAACTATCTCCCTAATGTACCACTGGCTTCCAATCCATTTCCTTGAGTGGTCTGATCTTGGGCTTTGGGGAGATTACTTAGAGATTTACACAGATGGGTGGTGAAATTGGCCCAGGGATTTGCGTTGTACTTTTCATTCTTACGGATTTCAGCTAAATCCAGAGAATATATGAAAAAGTACATTGGTTCCAGGCGGACAGCACACAAGGAGGAATTTTCATCTGAAGATTTCTTCCCATTTCTCAGAGTTCCATGCCAGGTCCAGGCCCTCATATGGCTCTGGGAAATAGTTCATGTGTGAGCTACAAAAAGGTCCATTCCTGCTGGGCACAGTGGCACATGCCTGTAGTCCCAGCTACTCGGGAGGCTGAGGCAGGAGGATCACTTGAGCCCAGGAGTTTGATGCTAACTTGGGCAACACAGAAAGGCTGTCTCTAAAAAAAGTCTACTCCTGCCTTGTAAGCAGATGATAAATACTAAGGAAACTGTATCTCTGCCAAAGAATCTTTGTTCCAAATAATTTGCATTTTAGTGGTTATTCAAGTTATGAGAAGGAAGGCATAGACTTGAGCTAGGCTCCGTATGTTGAAGTTCTGAGTAAAGGTCAATGGTGCTTCCGTACACACGTGTTAACCCCGTCCTTGCTGGTCTACTTTTGGAACTAACTTTTCCTGGTCTGTCAGTTCAAGTGTTGTGTTGAATATTTTTGTTATGAGAAAAATAACATTTGGGTAAGTCCATTGTCAAATCATGGGACTTTAGTTTATTAAAAATGTAGTGATTATGTACCATGGGCAAGTCTTTGGGCTATACTGTGGGTGAGTCAAGAGTGATAAGACATGAGCCCTGCATACAGTGAGCTCCAGGACAACAGGGGAAATAAGACTAACCCCCTCCCCCAAATTAGCAATGGTAGAAATTGGAGTGTGGAAGGATCTCCAAGGTTATCTATCCTTCCACCTCTAACATTAAGCAAGGTGGAAAAGACAGTGGTAGGCTGGGCATCAAAAGCACTGAGTACTATTCCCAAGCCGCCTACTGTAAACTTGGGTAGGTTTTTTACTCTTTTTGGAGTTTAGTTAACTCATCTATAAAATAAGGAGATTGGATTAAACAGCCCCTCAGCTATTCCCTCTTTTGTGCCCTCATAGTATGTGGTTACAATTTGCCTGTGTATTGATCTCTCCTCTGCTAGATTTTCTCTTTGAAGCCAAAGATTATGCCTTATATATTTTTGTGTCCCCAGTTCTGAGCACAGTGTCCAGTAGACAGAAGTTCTCAATAATCTATGTTGGATGAATGCAATGAATGAATGAATGACTGTAAATTTTCTAAACCTAAAATTCTATTCTGTAGAATGGCAAAGATCATCAGGAAAGATCTTCCCACCGTCCTTCACAACCCGTTGGTGAGCCCTGTCAACCTTTTCACCTAGGCAGTTATTTTCCTAGCTCCTTGAAATAAACAGCAGGTCCAGGGCATCACTGACCATGGTCAGATAGAACAGTGCTCTCGCTGCAAAATAAATCAGTTGGGCAATCCAAGTCCTTGCTAATGGACATGGAACAAAGTAAACAAGTTACCATAATATCTTTATGACAGACTCAACAGGATGGCGTTTATCATTTAGTTACAATGAAATTTGTTAAAATTACATTTCTTGGGCTAGAAAGAAGCAGAATAAGTTCTAGCAAATTGTATTTGTAAACTTTGAACTTAGAAAGGAAAAAGCTTGTCATTTTGCATTCTCTTTCACTTTTCTTAGTTTCTTAATTTTTTTATGTGTAAGGTCTTGGTGTCTGGTATCAGGATAGGCCATTGGGCTAGGTACGGTGGGAGGGAGTTGAAGATACTGCCAATTGATGGATAACTGGACAAAATATGCAAGAAAGAAAAGCTTGGTAAAAGTCTCTTTCACCAGCATACTGAAAGCCTACAGTTCACCACTATACAATATATACATATAATGGAATTCAACTTGTACCCCCCTGAATCTATTAAAATAAAAAAGGGGAGGAATTTTTTTAAAAATCTCTTTCACTGGCATGAGCTGCACTCAGCCATGCCATCTTACAGCATGGAGGCTAGCTGATTAGAGCAAAGGCCATACTCCTTGGGCAGGATTAGTCTTTACCTCAAATTTATGGTTATAAGGTCAGTAAAGTAGTGTGATGTTCAGGAGGAGGTGGTAGAAATGTCATTGTGACATCCCAAACATCTTGGTAATAATATTTCAGACATGGCTCAGTATTATATTCTGGATGTAATCTGTGAGTGAGCAAGTGCATGATGCATTTCTTTGAACTTTGACTTGGAACAGGTGGATAAAGATTCTCTTGAATGAAATACTATTGTCTTGGGGGTGGTCTGTCAAAGCACACTCTCTGGCAATACCTTGCCCTTACGGCGTAGGATCCAGAAAAAAAGAAATCAGTGATTCTTTTGGTCTGGAACTGCAATGATTCCTGGTGACAGAATTCTGACTTCCCCCCTTCCACAGTTTTTCAGTATACACAGCTGCCAATGCTGATTGACGCACTTCTGGCTAGCTGCAGTTCTCAGAGGGAGACACACAGGTGCAGCGCTCTTTCCAATGTTCTTTCTCAGTGTAGAGTCAGAAGCCCCTGCCCAGAAGCTAATCCTTGCTCACCTGCCTCTGCTCCCTGAAAGCCTGGTTGATGCACCACAGCAGCAGAGAAGGGAGCAAGGTCATGGTAAAGCTGCCTTCCTGAAAGCTGTGGTGGAATGATGCCAGGATCATGCCACCGAAGCCCTGTGTCAGGGTAGAGGCCTGAGTGGGAGAGCTTGGAAGCCTGCAGGGAGCCCACGTACCAGGTTCTAGGAAGATGCCACCAGTCTCTCAGGTGTGATGAGCCTCCCATATGTTTTGGCTGCTGCTATCAATGTGTCATTCACTTTGATTTAGCCTCAAATAAAAGACAGGTTGTTTTGCCTTAGATGCTATCAAATTAGGACATGATAAACCAAGTTAATGACCCAGTGAGGGCAGAGCTGGAAGCTTTCCCCGAAAGCATATTAGCACAGGTGACATTTTGCTGATGTTTAATGGTAAGCAAGGCAAAGAGGGATTATGGCTTTTTTCCTTTTCTGGAAACCTCCTCACTGCTATGCAGAAAAAAAATCATTTTCTTATAGACTTCTCAAAGTGATTTGTTGAAAAGATGGCTTAACCTGGGAATACCATTGGAGCTGTAGGCTGAGGGGAAAGATGGCATACATAGCCTGTGATACTGCCCAAATAAAATTGGAACCTTGGTCTGTTAAGAGCTGATGGTAGAATAAAAGTGGAAAGCATTCCCCTTAGAAGTCCCCAATATAGAAGGGCTTTGAGCACCTTTTATTCTACAAAGATCTGTTTCTCTTCCACTAATTGGTTCTGTGATCCGGGTAACATTGTTGACTTTATCAAGCACCCACTGTTTGCAGAACTATATCCATATGGTATACAAAGGTTTAGAGACACAGGAACTTAAATATCCACAGAGAGAGAGAGATTATGCAAGGAAAATCATTTTTCTCCTAAAAGTCTTAGTTAGGTTCCCCTCAAAGAAGAACCCAAGATAAGGATTTTGAGTGCAGGGAGTTTATTTGGGAAGTAACCCCAGGAAGCAGGAGTGAGGGGTGGGAAGAAGGAGACAAGGAAGGAGGAAAAGCCAATATGAGGATAAGTTTTCAAGGCCATAAGGGCTCAGTGCCACCAGAACTGAGAAGCGTCCGAGCACCTCCCAGAGTTGCCTGTGTAAGGATAGGTGTGGATGGGCCACTTAGCCACTGGCTCCTGTCCCCCTTGAGGGTCTCCCCAATGGCATGAACCCTACCATTTGTCCAGGCAGTGTTGTGACATGCAGGCAAGGTCAGAGGAGGCCCCCACAGCCAGAAATCTTTAGGTGTGTGCTTTAGGTGCGATGTTGTGGGTGGTGAGTCTGAGCTTGCCCAGAACTGTCCAGTGCAGCTGCACCTGAGTCCACAGCATCTAGAGAAAGGCTCAGTGACCCCACGCAGAAAGCTGGGTGTGATGGCAGCACCACTAGGGGCACCTGATCCAGAGGTCGGGGAGGACTCAGGGAGCATTTCCTGGAGAAGGTGGAGTTTTGTTGTTGGTTTCGTTTTCATTTTTTTTAAGAGATGGGGTCTCATTTTGTTGCCCAGGTTGGAGTGCAGTGGTGTGATCATAGCTCACTGCAGCCTTGAACTCCTGGGCTCAAGCGATCCTCCTGCCTCAGCCTCCCAAGTAGCTGGGACTACAGGTGCTAATTTTTATATTTTTTGTAGAGATGGGGTCTCACTGTGTTGCCCAGGCTGGTCTTGAACTCCAGACCTCAAGTGATTGATCCTCTGGCCTCAGCCTCCCAAAGTGGTGGGATTAAAGGTGTGAGCTGCTGTGCCTGGTCAGGAAGTGGTTTTTAAGCTGAAACAAGACTATATGAATGAAAAGGAGGCAGGTAGAGGTGAACTACAAGTTTAGGACTGTATGTTGGGAGCATAGATTATAATGGTAGATGTGGCAAGAGAAGATCAGGAAGAACTTTGCAAGTTAAGGAGTTTAGACTTTATTGTTAGAGTGATAAGGGGTCATTGAAGAGGCATTTAAGCAGAGACACATGGTAAGCTTTGCATTTTATAAAATCCATTCACGTCAGTAGATGCCAGGGTAGGACCATTGAGTGAGGGAGTTAGGAGGCTACTAAATTACCGAGGTGATATAAGAATGAGAACTAGGGCAGTAGCAGTGAGAAGGAGAGAAGGGAAAAGACTTGAGGCGTATTAAGTTTCTATGTCACCACTCATGCTCTGCACCCAGTAAAATAGTAACATAGTTTGTGTGTGTGTTGATAGAGAGATTGTTGTAGGATTGGAGTTATCTGGAAAAGAATGTTGAGAACATGTGAATTGAAAGCTCATAAAGAGCTATTTACAGTTGTCTTAAGCACACTGGGAAGTAAAATAACGGACAGAAAATCTCACCTTAGAGGCAAGACAGCACAGTGCACCACACTTTGAGTCTGAAAAGACCTCACTTTGTCCTGGAGCTGCTGCATCTTCTATTGGTTTGACCTTTGTTGTATCATTTAACCTCTCTGAACTTTGTTTATTTGTCCAACTCAACACAAGGATGATGACGCCTGCCCAGCCTAGTCTGAGCTGATCTTAAGCTCAGCGTGTAGCGGGGTGTGACCAAGACAGGGAAGCTGACATCCTCTCTCCCAGTGTTAACAGAATGAGAGTGTTTAGAATAGTTGGTCAGCCCCGAGAATTTTGTGTTCGGTGTGGACTCACCCCAGGGCACAGGTAGTGAGTTGTCCTTCACCAGTGCTATGTAGCAGGGAGGTGGGGTTTCAAAATGGGTTAGGGTGATACTAGATCATCTCAAAGATGATCCCCTTCCAACTCTGAGACTCAGTGTTCCTCTGTCACAGGCCATAGTGAGAATCGGATGAAAAAATGGCTGTGAAAGCTCACGTTGAAGAATGATTCTAGGCAAGTGATATGGGTAGACCTTGTGACGTTAGTCATAGTAATTAAATATTTTAACTCTCTCGCATATCTCTGTGGGGCGGAAAATAACTTCCAGTTTCCTACATGCTAGTAGATAATTTGTTTTAGTTTCATAAAGAGACTGAACCTTCCCCTCCTACCACCTTCTTACCAACTAGCTACATTCTGTTTTTCTTATTTTATCTCATGCATTTAACGTTGACTAGAAACATTTGACCTGCCAAGACTTGAATTTGGGCATATGGGGTTTCTCCCACAGTCCACGATAGCATCACCAGCAAGTAGAGCACAGATTGTACATTCCCTGCTTTCAAGGTGAGGAAAGTTCTCCAGCTCCTGGAAAAAACCAGGACCCAACTCTCAGGAGTTGAAAGGAAACTGATTTTAGAGCCCTTTCACAGTACTGTGACTTCTTGCTCATCAGTGTTGGGAACTGGTTCGCTTTCTTTTAAAAGGCCCCCTGGGGCTTTAGAGCTTAAGTGATGACAGTGACTCAGAGTGGCTAATGCTTACTGCACTCTGTGCCAGGTGCTGTTTTAGCCCTTTGCATATAAGATACACCGCAGCCTGTGAGTAAGCATTCACTTTGTGGATTAGGAAACCAAGGAACATACAGTTAAATAACTAGCCTAGAGTCACACAGTTAAGCTGGAATTTGGACCTGGGCACATGACTCCAAAGCTGTGCCTGAACCACGCTGCTCTTCCCACTTCTTGCAAGCAGAGACTTGCCACACAGAGCCCATGGAGGTCTGGAGGAGGCAGGATTTCCTGTTCGAAGCTCAGGAGAGTAGTCAGAGGTGTTAAGCAGGAAAAGCACATTAGAATTCTGGTCTACTTACAGAGTTCTCCACCCCAGGAAGGAAATAACCTAGATATGAACGTGGCTTCCACTAAGATAAATGGCTCCAATCCAGCCCATGCCCACCAGAAAAACCATTAATCAAGAGATCAGAGTTTTTACATGCTACATCTTTCATGTTTTCTCTTTCCTTAGCTTAAAAAGATCAAGTGGCATGAACAGCCTTTTGGGGAAAATTGGCGCCAAGAAGCAGAAAATGAGCACCCTTGAGAAGTCCAAATTGGACTGGGAGAGCTTCAAGGAGGAAGAGGGGATTGGTGAAGAGCTGGCCATCCATAATCGAGGGAAAGAGGGGTAAGAAGGAGGAGGTTCTATTCCTTTGACAATCCTCAGAATTTGGAAATGGTTAATTGCAGACAAACTGCCCAGTTTAAGCAAATAGGAGCTTTTCCTGGTGAAACGAAAAATGTGCGTGCTTTGGTTTGTCAGTGAAGCTCTGTTCTTGTGGGGCAAGTCCTGTCAGTGGTAAAGGGAGGAAGGCGTGTGAGCAGCACTTCTCTTGGGGCCAGTCACGTCTGCCAAGCTGAATTTGCTGAGCGATAGCTCCAGTGAACTGGAAGTCGCCTAGTTTATTCACATGGTCGGATCTGGCTCATGGTAGCAGCCTTAGCCTGATCTGAATCATTTAGCCTTCTGAGAAGCCAGACTAGCTCAAATGCTTCAAAAACGGAGTGCCTAGCTAGGTGTTGCCGCATTATTGTGGGATTTTTTTTTTTATTTTTTTGTCCATGTCATTGTGGCTCAGGGTGGGGCTTTTACCCTTGGCTACACCCTATATTACGTGCCAGGGCTTCAGCCATTGCTTGCACCCCTTCCTTCACTTTGGAATACAAAGAGGATGTCTATAAACTATGTATTCAGTTGTAAAAAGGATCCCTTCCTTGTCATATTTGCTAAATAAAAAATCAAGACAGAAAGGGTGTTCAGTAAGTACTTGGAAGTTCAGAAGGAGCTGAGGAACGAAGTTACTGCAGAAGTGAGTCCATGGCTCAAGGTCAACATTCCTCATCCCTTACAGTGAAAGGAAGTGTTGCATCACCCGTCAGACAGCCCTGGTGCTCCTTGCCCCTGCCCCTGCCCCTTACCAGTTAGCTCTCCTCCAGCAGCACACTGGGCACCTCTGAGGCTTGGCTCCTTCAACAATAAAATTGGAATAATGATACCCTCACCATGTGGTTGTGATAATCTCATGAGAAAATACATGTAATATATGTATTACTTACATATATGTAATATACATAAAGCACTTTACAGAATGCCTGTCACATAAAGGCTTGCATTAAGTAGAAGTCATTCAGGTTAATTAGCTAAATTATAACAAAGGCAGGTGAGGAATTTATTTTGGGGGTTGTATTTCTAAATTGGGCTTCGAGATTATTTGAATGAACTTAGAAGCTGACCAGTATGTTAAAAAAAAAAAAAAAGTTTAAATGACTTTGTGAGCTCGTTTAACTACCAGACTTCTAGGTCAGTCTTTTTAAGCTGGAATGCCACAGGACAGAGGAGGAGGAGCCAAAGCCAGCTGGGGAAGGCCCGTTATCTTGCCAAGAGTGGGCAGCTCTGCCAGACCCAGTGGCTTATGCCTGCAATCCCAGCACTTTGGGAGGCCAAGGCAAGAGAATTGCTTGAGGCTAGGACCAGCCTAGCCCAACACCAGCCTGGGCAACATAGCCAATCCTGTCTCTATAAAAAGAAAAAAAAAGAAAAATTAGCTGGGTGTGGTGGTGTGCATCTGTAGTCCCAGCTACCCAGGAGGCTGAGGCAGGAGGATTGCTTGAGTCCCAGGAGTTTGAGGCTGCAGTGAGCTATGATTGCGCCACTGCGTTCTAGCAACAAAGCAAGACCCTATCTCTTAAAAAAAAAAAAAAGGGTGGGTGGCTCTGACATTTGCCCCAAACCCCTCCACTCTGATTGAGCTCTAGTAACTCAGAGCTCCCTCCTGTTCTCCACTGTTGCACAGTGACCTAAGGCAGCAGAGGAACTGCCAGTGTGTGCTACACTTTATTGCTTCTCTGGGTATTGATTATAGGGGTTGGACAATGTTCACTCTGCTTGAGTTAATAGAGGTCTTATAAAAGTAAGGAGTGGTGCTGTTGAAGGTAAGGGAGAGTTAATAAAATGTAGGCTGGAAGAGAAAACAAGATTAAAATGGACATCTGCCCAATGAGGACTTTTCAGGCAATGGAAAAATCATATAACTGGGTTAGGGAACAACTAATAACATGCCACTTTCATGCTCTGCTTTTCCCTCCTCTATCTGAGGCTCCCCCCACCCCCTGGGCCAGACGATTCTGCAGAAGTGATTGTGTTTTTCCAGTGCAGATCTGATGACTTCTGTGCTCTGCCTTGGCCCTCCTCACCTGCCTTCTTCAGTGCCCATCCCAACACCCCACTCACTGTCCTTTTCTAGCTCCTGCAGGTGGATTAAAGGAGCCCAACCCTGAGGCCAGGGAAGAGACTGCAGCTCTTGTTCTTACATTAACTGAGCATGCAAATCCCCTGGGGAAATTTTCCAAAGTTCAGGTGGCAAATCTACCTCTGTACAGAGCTCCTGAGTCAAGAGTCTAGAACAGAAAGGTCACAAATATCTGTGTCTTTAAATTTTACTCCTTAGGTGATTTTCATGCACACCCAAGTTTAATGACAATCGCTAAACCATAGGATCAAAATTCTAGAGGGGTAAGTTGGTAGTGGTGGCACACACTTGTAGTCCAAGCTATTCAGGAGGATGAGGTGGGAGAATTGTTTGAGCCCAGGAGCTCAAGTCCAGCCTGGGCAACATAGTGAGACCTCCATCACTTAAAAAAAAAAAATTAAAGGTGAGAGCTGGACAACCAGTTGCTTTCCAACACACGTATACACAACTGGAGAGCCGAGTTTAAATTAGGTGATGTCAAGAAGGGCAAGGAGATTTCTGTTGAGAAGTATGTCCAGTACACAATGTTGAAAGGAGGGAAGCACAAGAACCAAAGCTGTAAGCGCTCTTTGGGCAGAGATAGGCCAGGCCCTAGCTTCTCTTATACAGGGCAAAGGTACCACGTGGAGAGACGTTACTCTGAGGGAATATTTGGAGCATCTCAAGGAGTATACCTCCAGAACACAAGTTGTTTTTGCTGTAACTAAGAAGGGATAAATGACATATTGGATAATAATGTCATGTTTTTTGTGTGGGTTTTTTGTTTGTTTTGAGACAGGGTCTGTGTTGCCTGGGCTAGAGTGCAGTGGTGTTATCATAGCTCACTGCAACCTCAAACTCCTGGGCTCAAGTGATCCTCCTGCCTCAGCCTCCCGAGTAGCTGGAACTACAGGCATATGCCACCATGCCTGGCTAATTTTTCTATTTTTTGTAGAGATGGGGTCTTGCTCTTGCTCAGATTGGTCTCGAATTCCTGGTCTCAAGTGATCCTCCTGCTTCGGCCTCCCAGAGTGCTAGGATTACAGGCATGAGTCCCTGAGCCCAGCCATTTTTTATGTTTTGATGCTAGTTCCAGTTCAGTAAGTGCCATCATGTCTTTCCTCTTTTTAGGATTTTATTGAATTTGAGCTAGAGTGGTCAGTATTAGGTTATTATTGTCCAATTTTTTAAGAGATGACTTTGCCATCTTAAAGTGTTCACATAAAGAAACAAGGCACCTTGAAAAACAGCCCACATGGGATCAGATCTGCAAAGAATTTAGGCAATGGAATTATCAGAGACAGATTTTATAACAGGTATGCCTACTGTTTTTAAAGAAGTAAACAAGAAACTTGAAAATATTTGCAGGAAGAGGAAACTGTTAGGTCATTAAATATGAAATGTCCGATTTCAAATCAAAAGTTTGGTTTATTAGCTCAAACAAGAAGCAGTACAGTTAATCTAAGTATGCACCTAAACTATCAACACAGTTCTGCCATCTTAACAGTAGCTTGTTTATGCCACCAGTGAAGAATCATGGAGAGGGTGTAGTGATGAAATCACAAAAGGCATTGCCCACAGCTTGGTGAGAATTGAATATTTTTCCTTTCAAGAAGTGGTCCAAAGTGTGGAAGAAATGGTAGTCAGTTGGCACAAGGTCTGATGAATATAGTGGATTACAGAGAGTTTCCGAGTCCAGCCTCTGTAGTTTGAGCAGCGTCGTTTGTGCAACATGTGGTCGAGAATTGTCTTGCAAGAGGATTGGCCTGTCTCTATTGACCAGTCTCAGCTGCTTAATTGCAGGCATCCTCATCATTTCATCCAATGGGTTGCAGTAGACATCCGCTGTAATGGATTGACCAGGCTCTGTGAAGCTGTAGTGGGTAATACCAGCGCTGGACCACCAGACACCATTAGCTTTTTTTGATGAATATTCGGTTTTGGACTGTGTTTCGGCACTTCATCTTTGTCCAACCATTGTGCCAAATGCTTGTGATTGTCAAAAAGAATCCATTTTTCGTCACACGTAACAATATGGTTTAAAAATGGTTCTCCTTTCTGTCGTGACAACAAAGAAAGGCAAGCTTCGAGATGATTTCATTTCTGACGCTCGTTTAATTCACGCAGTACCCATCTATCCAGCTTCTTTACCTTGCCCATTTGTTTCAAATGGTCCAATGTTGTTGGAATAGTAACGTCAAACCTTGCTGCTAATTCATGCATAGGTTGAGATAGATTCGCTTCCACTACAGCTTTCAGCTCATCATTGTCCACCTTGGTCTCCAGTCGCCCACGTGGGCATTTTCAAGATTAAATCACCAGAATGAAACTTCTCAAACCATCGACATACTGTGTGATCATTCATTAGCCACATCCTTCCCATGCACTTCATTGATACTTCGAGTTGTCTGCACAGCGTTGGTTCCACGATGGAACTCATATTCGAAAATAACACGAATTTTTGACTTATCCGTGGTTTCACAAAAATTGCTCTAAAAGAAACTGAAAGATAATCACAGCCAAAACGTGCACTTGAAACAATGAGGATGGACCCTCACAGTAAACATAAAACAAGTGTCAAAGTGAAATGCAGAGATATCAACTGTCAAACTTAGTACTTAAGGAAATTAGACATTTCATACTTAATAACCTAAATATAAAAAGTGGCCTAACAGATTTGAAAGAGAACCAAACAGAACTTCTAGAAATGAAAAATGCAATAACCATAATTAAAAAGTAAATGGACAGATTTAATAGTAGATTAGATAACTGAAAAGAGAATCCGTAAACTGGAAACTGGGTGTGGTGGCTCACATCTATAGTCACAGCAATTCAGGAGGCTGAGGTGGAAGGATCACTTGAACCCAGGAGGCTGAGACTGTAGTAAGCCATGATCATGCCATTGCACTCCAGCCTGGGTGATGGAGTAAGACTCGCTCTCCAAAAAAAATAAAATAAAATAAATTTTGAAGGATAGAAACAGAATGTATAACTGCCAAAGTAATGGAGAGAGAAAAATGGAATGATTTTTTTTTTAATTAACCAAAAGAAGACATAAAAGAGGAGAGTTAAAGAAACAGAACAAGCAGGACAAATAGGAAACACAAAATAAGATGGTAGATTTAAGATTAAATTTGTCAGTACTTTCATTAAATGTAAATAAACTGTATGCTCCAGTTAAAAGACAGAGATTGACACATTGAATTAAAAAAATAAAAACCAAAAAACTATTTGCTGTTTAAAAGAGATATATCTAAAACAATAGGATACAGAAATGTTGAAAATAAAAAGACAGGAGAGAAGGTAAATTATGGAAACACCAAAAGAAAGCTGATGGAGCCATATTAACATTGGACAAAATAAGTCTTTAAGGCAAAAACATTACCAGAAATAAAAAAGCAGGTCTCCTCATAATGATAAAAACATCTGATTTATCTGGAAGACATACAGTTTAAATTGGAATGTACCACTTGGTATTATCTACTGAAGGTGCACAGTCGTTCCCTGTGACTCAGCAATTCCACTCCTAGCTTTATTCCCAACAGAAATTCAGTTATTTGTTCTCTAAAAGGCACATGTGAGAATAAAAATAACATCCAAAAACTGGAAACAACCCAACTGCCTATCAACAGTGTAATAGAGAAATAACGTGTGATATGTTCACATAATGGAATACTGTTCAGCAATGGGAATGGACATGGATAAATTGCAATAACGTAATAGTACAAAGGATGATTATTTTGGAAACGGAATGTATGATTCCATTTATATGAAGGTCAAAAGCAGGCAAAGCCAATGTGTACACTAAGTCAACTTGTGAAAGAAGTAGTCACAAAAGAATACATACAGTATTATTTTATTTATGTCAAATTCAAAAATAAGTACAACTAAACTTTAATGTTGAAGAAACAAAAAACTTGAAAGGAAAGCAAGGAAATAAGGACACCCATCCTGGATGAGCTCTCTCCTGAGTGGGATGGACGTGCTGGGGGAAGAGCTACACAGGGGCCTGCTCGAGATTGGCAGCCTTCTTCCTCTCACCCGGTGATGGCCACGCGAGTGCTTACTTTATAATAGTTCATTTGCTTTGCCCATCTCACACACTCTTCTGTGCACGTGTTATGTTTTACAATAAACTAAATTGAAAGTGCATTCAGATCTTGGCTCTACCACCATGACATGGGCACTAGCCCCAGTTTCTTCATCTATAAAGTAGAAACTCTTTAATATGCCTCTCAGGGTTATTGTGGAAATTAAATTAGGGGAAATGCCTGGCATGTTTATAAATAGAAGAGCCCTCCCTTTTCTCTCCAGTCCTGTGCCCACTTTCCTTTCTCCCACCTGCCATTACTGACCACGCCAAGTCTCAGGCCTTCCTGGAAAGCTAGATGCTTTATTCCTTTAAATCCCTTCCTGATGTGTTCCTGCCAACTCCTCAGGAATATTTTCTACAATGGTGGGAAGTAAAGCTTGGGGGCATCTCCTCCCGGTCTCCCTGGCTGGCCTCTCTTCCTTCCCTGGGCTATTAAACTTGGGAAGTCCCAGGGCTGGGCCCTGGGCAGCTATCTCGTCTTCCTCCCCAGGAAAGCACCCTAGTTTCAAGATTGAGCTACCATTTTCTGCTGATGACTCAAAAAAAAAAAAAAAAAAAGACTGTCTCCTGCCCTGACCATTCCACTGAGCTCCAGGCTTACCTGTCAGCTGTTAGTTGACATCTCCATTTGGATATCCAAGGCGCACATCAAACTTAACATCTGAAACCAAACACTTCATTTCTCTCCATAAACAGTCTCCCTCCTCAGACTTCTCAGGAAATGGCACCATCACTGTCCACCCTGCTGTTAAAAGAAAAACCAGCCATCATCCTTGATTTCCTCTCTTTCCCACAAGTCCAGTAGGTGGTTCTGTCACAGAATATTTCAGCCCCTCCCTCAGTGAGCAGCCCCACTCCTAGCACGGCAGTACCAGCTGCAGCCTGCTCTGCTTCCTGCTTCTACCCGAGTACCTTTTCATCCAGTCTCCACCCAGCAGCTGAAATGATTGTTTAACAATGCAGACCATTGTTATTTCTTCCATGCTGAAAGCCCTCCAGTAGCACTTCAAATCAGTGTTAACCAGGCCCTGCCTGAGGCCTCACTGCCCCTCTGTAGTGCTCCACCCCCAGGAGGCTCTGGTTTATCATCCAGGGCTCAACTCGGGTGGCACACTCTGGGTAGCCCCACCTTGGGAACCCTCCATCATGTCACCCCATTTGACTTTCTCCATCACACTTGTTACCGACTGATGCATGTTGTGTTTTGTTCATCTGTGGTAAGCCCGCAAGGGCAGGGTCTTATTCCCTACTCTGTCCCCAGCCCAGAGCAGGTGCTGCAGCATTGCGCTGTCTAAACAGCCATCCCACTGGCTAGCAGATAGTCAGGGGAAATGCCTGGCTTTTGTTTGGTGGCCTAGTAGGATTAGAATTAGCCACCCAGAAAAGAAGGGCATAATATACCAGAATGATGTTTCCATCCAGGCGTCATTTTCAGTCAGCAAAGCTGGTTGAAATGCCTGTACCAGAGGCAGTCATCGTCCAGCAAAGAACTGCTGCTTTTCCTCTGAACCCCATACTCCAGGGCCCCGTGCAGCATTCCAGGGTCATAGTCAGCACACGGCACTTGGGCATGGAGCATGTCTTCCCTGTAGCCATCAGACGTTTGATCACACAGGTTTCTTGGTGGTGGTCATCGTCAGCAACATGGCTTTCTAACAGTGCCAAGGTGGAGGCCAGCAGGCTTAGGGGAAGGAATCCATGCACAGAAAAGAAGAGAAATACAGGTTTGGTGTAGGTTGCTGCTGTCTGTCCAGTCAAATTGAAGGTCATGGAGCTCGATGATTGGTATATTTGTGATTTGGAGAGGCATGAGGGAGGGATCAGAGAAAACAGTTTCCTTTCTCCAAAGAATCTTATCTCCATGACCCTCAAAAGTCACTCTTTCAGAACCAGCACAACCTGGAGGTGATATGGAAAGAAAGCAGTGGAGAAGAAACTTAATTAAAATCACCATCCTTCCAGTCTGTCCATCGTGATGTTTGCAAGTTAGATCCTCTGGGGGAGGGGAGTTGTGTAGTATTGGGCAGATTGTTTCATTCAATTGCATTTCTCAAGGCAGAAAGGTCCCTATCTCCTTACATCCATCCCAGAGCTTTATTCTAGCCTCGGAGTGCTTCCCTGGCTCATAGCTTTGTGGTGTTGGGAACTGAAGCTTATCCACTGTGCATCCCATGTCTGTGCTTCCTGAATGCTCACTAGGACGAAACTGGCCTGCTGGAGCGCATGATAAACACGGCCCTGGGAAATCTTGGTATGTGCCTGCTTAGTTCCCGAACCTCCCGGCCACTCTTCCGACAGTGGCAGGAGCCTCTGGGTTCAGCACAGGCTGACCACATGACTGAGCTTTGAGAGGTCAGCGTACCATTGGGCCTTCCCACCCTCAAAGCCTTCTGACCTCTTGGGGGGTTGGGTTTCCAAATAGTAGGTACCAGTTGTGTATCCCTTATCCAAAATGGGTTTTGGACTTCTTCAGATTTTGGAATATTTGCATATACCTTGTGTGATATCTTGGGGATGGTAAACACAAAATTCATTTATGTTTCATATGCACCTTATACATATAGCCTGAAGGTAATTTTATACAATTTTTTTGTTTTTTTAGAGACAGCTTGTCACTCTGTTGCCCAGGCTGGAGTGCAGTGGCACGGTCATAGCTCACTGTAACCTTGAACTCCTGGGCTCAAGTGATCTTCCTGCCTCAGCCTCCCAAGTAGCTGGGACTACAGGCACATGCCACCACATCCGGCTGATTTTTTTTTACTTTTTGTAGAGATGGGGTCATGCTGTGTTGCCCAGGCTGGTCTCGAACTCCTGGCCTCAAGGGATCCTCCTGCCTGAGCCTTCCAAAGTTCTGGGATTACAGGCATGACCCACTTTGGCTAGTTATACAACATTTTAAATAATGAAACAAAGTTTTTGTACATTGAGCCAGCAGAAAGCAAAGGTGACAGGTGTGGAATTTTCCACTTGTAGCATCATGTCAGTGCTCAAAAAGTTTTGAATTTTGGAGCATTTCACATTTTCAGATATGGTGTGCTCAACCTAACATATTCCCTCATAGCATTTTCTACCCTTCTCTTGTCCTTTTCTTCCATTTCTCCCTCCCTCTCCATTGGCCTGGATCTCAGGGGAATTGGTGGCATTAAAGTAATTTGGGTTGGGGCCGGGCGAGGTGGCTCACACCTGTAATCCTAGCACTCTGGGAGGCTGAGGCAGGAGGATCGCTTGAGGTCAGGAGTTTGAGATTGCAGTGGGCTTTGGTGATGCCCCTGCACTGTAGCTGGGGCGACAGAACGAGACTCTGTCTTAAAGAAGAAAGAAAGAAATTTGGGTTGGAAGATTCAAAAGCTATCAGAGCCTGTTGTGTCTAACCTGGTTCTGAAAGGAAAAACTAGAAAATCCCTTAGGTTCTTAGCATATTTTATTAAAGAAAGCAAAGAGCCTCTTAAAGGGGCCACAGAAGACAATAGTAGCAGAAAGGGATGATGCACCCACCCCCCAGCTCCAGGCTTCCCTGTGGACTAGGCTGAATCATGCTGGGTCCCCAGGAGAGCTGGGCACAGGCAAGAAAAGCACCGAGATGGAAAATAAGCAAGAGCCATCCACTGCACTTGTCAGCAGGCGGTTCTGTTCTGGGACTGTGACCCACTTAAAGTGACAAAAACTTCCTGAAGCTCGGTGGCCACCTTTGAGGAGATGGCCTTCCTAACGAGCCCTTCCTCTTGCAGGATCATTTGGTCTCTGTTCCAGTTGTCCTGGGTTCTGAGGCTCTGCAGTGATGAAGTCAAGTCAGAAACATACCCCATAACAACTCTCATAGCCATTTTTGTTTTTATTGTTTACAAAGCACTCCTCACAGAGTTTCATTTATTGTCAGAGGGGTATTATAATTTTTATCCCTGTTTTACAGAGAAGAAAAAAATAAGACACAGGAAATTGAGTGTCTTGCCCAAAGTCAAACAAATAGTAAATGTCAGAGCCACTCTCATCCTCAGTACCTTTTCTGTCTTGGCGGTGGGGGAGTCCATATCCAATAGTTTTGTTCAAGGTCAGCTCTTGGCAGTAAACCAGGGCCATCACAAGCATCCTGTTAGCAGCTGCAGGTGGTTGCACATGGGGGAATAAAGTTGCCAGACCTGCCTTGATGGCCTTTGTCTGGGTTGCCCTTGAGAATTCAGTTGCATCCTGCATATGTGCCCCTCATTGCTGTCTTGAGGCCTTCCTCAGCCTGAACTCCGCCTGTACCTGCCTGTTTAGCGCCCAGCCTGGGCTTTGCTCTTGACGATCTCAAGGTCAGCTAGACCCAGCACAGCTTCTAGGAACCTGCAAGGCCTTTACTGATGCTCAGTGATACTGATTTAAGTATCTCCCTTAAGATTAGATCTTAAATTAGTATTTCAGTGATACTAATTTAAGTATCTTCCTCTTCTTTAAAGGAAAGTCAGGAAGAAAGACCACAAATGTTTAAAGCTACATACTTCCTCCTCCTTTCCTCCACCTGATCTCCCAGACAGGTAGCACTGGGAGATCTCTCTTGAAACATGCCCTAAATTCCTCTTGTACTGGGGCTAATGACAGCCCAGCAATATCTCATGCCATGGTTCACTCATTTTTTTCTGCTGACACTTCTGAGGAGCAGTTAAAGCTCAGTGCTGTCAAAATACTGGTCCCCATGGTAGCGAGCTCACCCAGGGCCAGTGGCTGGGGTAGAGGGTTGACTGGCTGTGGTGGGATGAGGCCCCTCAGGCAATTTTGGCTACCAACCCCCATTGGAGAATCGCAGGTCCATTGGTGGTAGAGGGAAGGTGAGTTTATTCCGTTGTGTGTCTATACTTACCCACCCTGGTCTCCCCCCCCGAGCCCCCACCTCCAGTTTTCTCAAAAGGAGTCTGCAGTGTCTACAGCTTCCCTGTCTGCCAGGAAATCTGAAATACAAATTTAACTGGACATCCTGTATCTTGTTAAATCTGACAACTCTGAGGGCGTAGATCAAACCCAAGAGCAGCCCGTGCCATTCTGTGTTTCTAGTCATTCTGGCCTCGTTGACAGTTTTGATACAATAGCTCAGCCCCTGATCCAGACCAGGTGGTGGTTACTAGTTGCTGATAACGTACGTTAAGACTTGGGCCATCTTCATCCTCAGGACTCTAGTGGAAGCTGGTTTCCTAAAATGATGGTGACAACATTAGCTACCATTTTATTGAGCACTTGCTCTGTGCCCAGCATTGTATATACACTATTTCATTCAATCCACACAACAGCCCTTCAGAGTAGGGATGATTAGCCTTTATTTTTTTGCAGATGAGGAAATAGAATTGGCAAGGTTAGGTGGCTTGCCCAGAATCACACAGCCAGCAAGTCAAGATTCCAACTCCAGCACACACCTACAGTCCTGCTACTTGGGAAGCTGAGGCAGGAGGATCACTTGAGCCCAGGAGTTCGAGGTTACAATGAATTATGATCACACCACTGCACTCCAGCCTGGGTAACATAGCGAGACACTGTCTCAAAAAAAAAAATATTCACACTCCAAGTCCTTTGGCCTCAGAGCCTGCATGCTTCTGGCAAGGCCTCTGTAGTAAGGTCTAGGGTTAGTGGCCACAGGCCTGGCTGGAAGGCAGGTAGGATGGACTGCACTTCCCAGGATGCTGTTGGGAGGGAAAACGAGGCCCTGAACTCAGCAAAGTAACACAGGTTCCTGAACCTGGTAACATTCTTACTGTAAGTGTAATGACCTTGTAATGACAGATGCACATTTTCCACAGTGCAACAAAAGAAAAATTAGCACAGAGATTCAATTATGTCTCCCATTTGCAATGGTAATTTTGCTCTCTCAATAGATTAATTAGCAGCAGAGATCTCCTCCCCCCAGGCAGATCTTGGCACACTTTATGGCAAGGAGGTACATAAAGATGCAGCTGTGTCTCGTTAAACAGCCAGTCTCCTGGCAAACGGGCCCGCCTGCTTCAGCCTGATTCCTTCCCATCCTTCCTGGGAGGACAAGAGAAGCTGAACATGGCCCCAGATTAGGGGGAGAGTGTTCACCTGTTAAGGGATCCTGTTTGTGGACTGTAGGCTGCAGAAGCCCATAATCTCATTCCCTTAGAGGAATTTAGGGAAAGGGCTGTCCTGTCATCCCAGCAGAAGCAACCTGGCCCCAAACTGAGTGGAGGATACTACGGGGAGGAGAGAATATGAGGGGAAGGAAAGAGCTAAAAGCAATTAAGTAGTTTCTATTGAGTATCCATCACTTTGACAAGCAAAAACCAAAACAAAATAGCTTCTAAACTGCACTTTTTTTTTCTTTGAGACAGTCTTGCTCTGTGACCCTGGGTAGAGTGCAGTGGCACCATCGTAGCTTGCTACAACCTCCAACTCCTGGGCTCAAGCAATCCTCCTGCCTCAGCCTCCCAAGTAGCTGGGACTATAGGCACAGGCCACAACGCCCGGCTAATTTTTCTATTTTTAGTAGAGACGGGGTCTCGCTCTTGCTCAGGCTGGTCTTGAACTCCTGAGCTCAGGCAGTCTTTCTGCCTCAGCCTCCCAAAGTGCTAGGGTTACAGGCATGAGCCACCACGTCCAGCCCCTTTTCACATTTTGATGTATATTCAGGGTGCATAGCTTTTGCTCACCCACCAACTCAGCACACCACCAAGGCCAGGAAATAATAGCATCACCATGTTGCTGTGGAGAAGAAGTAGGGTCAAAATTATGTTGTCCAGCTAACATGTAACCAAGCTAGGATTTGAACCTGTGCTTGACTAAGCCCATGTTCTTCTTCCCTTAAAGCCTTGTTACAAAATTGCAACATTTGCCCTGTCCTCCCTCCCTCCCTCCCTCCCTCTCTCTCTCTTTCTTTCTCCCCCTCTCCCAAAAAAAGAACAAAATTGCAACATTTCCCTGCCACCCAGCCTCTAACGTACTTTCCCTTTGATAAGTTGTTGCCCTCTCCTTTTCACTTTATTTTCTTTCACTTCTGAACCAGAAACATCCTCATTGAGACCCGATGTGAGTGGTTTGGATGTTACTGGCAGAGTCACAGGTGGTCATTCTGGGCGCTATGTTCCCCTGTTCACACTGACTGTAACCCGGTTAATACCTGGGGGGTGGGACCATGCAGGGGAGGCAGTTTCTGCTACTGGATTCTGCTGAAAAACATTGTTTTCATCTCTTCTAGGTACATTGAACGGAAAGCTTTCCTAGACCGGGTGGATCACAGGCAGTTTGAAATTGAGCGAGATCTCAGGCTGAGCAAAATGAAACCTTGATGTCACAGGCAAAATCGATAGCAGCTTAATCCTGTTTACAATGTGAGCTTCTTAGACATCTGTGAAATGTTTTCCAGTGTTTCTTATCGACTGTTTCCCAGCAAGGTCTTTTTTTCTACATTGAAGTTCTGTCTGTGTATCTTGATCTCACATGGTTTCATTTATTTTACTTTTAAAAGTTTGTCCTGAAATAAATAAATAAATAAAAGCTGGTCCTATGAGAGGCTAGTGCAGACGATGACCTCACTCGCCTGCCCTCTGTTCTGCTGCAGAGCCCTCCCCAGTCCAAGCCAGCACATGCCAGCAGTGGTGAAGAGAGCTGGCCAGCCAGGGTGGGAATTTTCTGGGGCCATGAGGCTCTTTCTGCAGTCAGCCCTGCCCTGGAGACCCAGGGAAGGAAGCTGTCTAGTGTGAATGGAACACCACGCCCTGGGCGGTTTGTTCTCCATTCCACTCAGGCTTGTCTCCTGATCTCTCTCTCTCCTGAATGGTATTCCTACCGACATCATGTAAGGCTGAAAATAAGGATATATTATTGCTGAATTAGCAACTTTTTTTTTCCTTCAGCCATTTTTCTCTTACCAAAGAAAAGGCAAATTGAGATGTGCTCCCATCTCAATAATTCATCAAGTGTTGGTCTATCAAAGAATATTCTGAAGGACTTTCTTTTTTATACTCCTTAAGAAAATTTAAATTCCAAACTTCCTGCTTAGAGTCAGACATTCTCTGGGGAGCAGCAAGGAGGAGAGAAACAAATCTTTGGTGAAGAGGAAAATGGCGACAGAGACCATTCATATTAATAAAGCATTAAACCTCACAACCTGCTTCTGATGTGCGTGTGTGCGTATGTGTATTTGTGCGTGCACATGTGTGTTCATGTGTGTTGCCCAAGTAACATGAACAGGTTTGGGTGAAGGTAGGGTTCCAAAGACTGGGGTCCATTTCCTGCTCAGACAATACTGGCTATGTGACCTTGACCACAGGGCAGTTTCCTGCGCCTCCATTTTCTGGTCTAAAAATGGCATGAGTAACACCAGTACCTCGGGGTGAAGTGAGCTGATGACAGAGCCGAGGGGTATGAGCACTAGCTCATGGCAGGTCTCCCAATCCAGGCCTCTAATAGTGTGGTCAGAGTTCATGGCAACCAAGACCTGATTGTCAACACTAGATGGTTATGGGGTTCTGGATCTCATTACTCAGAAAGATCATTTGCAAGCTACATTGGGGACATTGTTTATTCACATCCACTCTGATAAAGGATTCTAAAAGTGGTGGTAGAGCATTTCAGGCCAGCCAACAAGTGGCTGGTGAGATTTCAGTTATGGTCCTGCACTGAGACCATACAGCTTTCCGAATAACAGAGGAAAGTCCTTTAACCTAAGACCAGCCAGCATTTTGGTTAGGGGAGGACATCCAGACCTGCAGGAGGTGCCAACCAAGATCTGAGGTGCAAGTCCTCCCACGTGGTTTCTCTGGTGCATCACCCTTTATTCACAGCTGTTTACATGACTGCTGCCCTGACTTTCTCTGGAGTTCTGAGTGCCTGTGGCATTCCATTTCACACAGCTCTTCCTCTCAGCAGCCAGTGTTTCAATAACATACGAGTTGCCTCCTCTCCCTGCTTGAAAAATGATCTGGAATACTATAGAATAAATGATGCTGGGTTCATAATAAGTTAGGATTTTTCTTTTTAGCAAATGTTCACACCTTTGAAGACTAAGATATAAGATAAAAACTGCAGAAGCATGCTGGGTTCTTCCCGCATGTGAGTTTGATATTTTTGCTTTGCTCCAAGGCATGGAGAAAGAAGTCAAATGTGTCAACGAAAGTTATAACTGTGTGCCTAGGCCTAGCCTGTCTTGTTCGGGATCCAGCCCTCACACAGGCTTCTGCATCTGTACCCTGCATTACATTAATGTCACAATTGTGTAGAAAGGTCAGTTCTTTTCTGCTGTCTTTTTGAAAGGTGCATCTTTTCCCAGCAGGTTTGCTGCACACATCTGACGTCCACGTGATGACTCCTCACCTGTCCATGAGTTTTTGAAAAGCTCCTCTAGTCTAGTCCCTTTTGACAGAATCCGGCTGCCTGTCGGGGAATACGTAGCTCTTTGCACTGTTCCCGTTATAGCTGCCTTCTCTCCCGATTTGTAGATCCCTACCTTGGTGTCCCACACTTTCCCATTTTAAACTGTGCCATCAGCCTTGACTTCAGCTGTCTCCCTCTTGATCTCCGTGGAACCTCTTTAGAAGCCTTCTGTACTGACCTCACTTCATCTCACTGATGAAGTGCTTCCTCTGGCTGACACATGTGCATATGTATGTATGTACACACATGTATCATCTTACAGAGACATTTAAAAGTAGCTTCAGATGCTTTTGTAGTTCATGAGTGTGAAGATTGGGTGTTCATGCACATGTGTGAGATGTGCCTTCCTCAAACCTTGTTATGACGGCACGTTACCCGTCTGATGTGAAAAAAAAGAAAAAGTAGGCTCAAAGCAGGCTTCCATTGATGTCCTATTACTGGCCATACCTGGGTCATCGGGCCACCCCTAGCTGCAGGGGAGGCTGGAAAAGTAAGTGTTTGGCATTTGCAACATCTGTTGTGGATGACAGGCAGGAAAGGAGGAAATTAGGAGTAGGTAATGGGTCAGCCAACCAGGGTACAGGGTACACTCAGTCTTTGTCGTAAAGCAGAAGACTTTTCTCCATTTGTTCTTTAAAATTGTCCCAGAGGAGTGGGTAGGGTCAGAGATGTAACAAGATGGGCCAATTGTTGAAGCTGGGAAAGGAGTATATTACATTTATTATGCTGTTCTTTTTACTTTGGTATGGATTTGAATTTTTCATAATAAAATTTTTTAAATTGTCACAGATAGCACTCTGGGAGGCTGAGGCAGGAGGATTGCTTGAGCTCAGTAGTTCAAGACCAGCCTAAGCAAGAGCAAGACCCCATCTCTACTAAAAATAGAAAAATTAGCCGGGCATCATGGTGCACTCCTGTAGTCCCAGCTACTTGGGAGGCTGAGGCAGGAAGATCACTTGAGCCCAGGAATTTGAGGTTGCAGTGAGCTATGATGACACCACTGCACTTGACTTGGGCGACAGAGCAAGACTCTGTCTCCAGAAAAAAAAAAATGTCACAGAGAGATACATTTGAGCTCTGTATAAAGAAGGGTTTTGAATTTCTCCAAGCTGTTCTAGGAGAGGGTGGGCAACCTCTCAGAACTGCCCTTCTCCACCCTGCAGGTCTGACAGTGACCAAAAGTGTGGTAGAGGAGACCCTAGTCTAAGAAGAAGGTCCTCTTCACCTCCTAAGATCTTGTGCCTGTTTTAACACCTTGAAAACCAAGCTTTGCAGATTCTATGTCACCTCATCTTTCCAGACTTTGAAGCACCTTCTCTGACCCCTTTGCATTCCTTGCTGTTGTATATCAAATTCAAGGGACAAAGGGACTAGCCAGCAAGACAGGGTCCGTGGGCATTGGCAGCTGGTCTCTGAAAATAAGTGGCTGTTTCTTGCAGGTGCAAACCAGGCCTCAGGAGACGGGGGTCTTCTCAGACCTTCCTGGCCATTCATGTGGGCTGAGGGCTATGGCTACAGAACAGAGTGTACCCCAGCACCAGCCCGCGACCCAGGCAGAGGGCTGAGCAGGTGGGCATCCACAAGGGGAGGCAGGCCTGGACCACTCCTGGGCCGCCGCCTTAGCCATCTGTGCTCCTACCTGAGCCTGCCCGTGCCCTCGGTGGGCCCTGCCTTCTCAGCCAGCATTGCTGCCAGTCCCAGTCTCTTCCTACCTCAATCATAGGCCTGAGCCGCTTCAGCAAACGCCTAGCCTTTCAGGGGGGCCACCAGGGCCACCCTGGCTGGTGGGGCTGATTAAAGTGTTCATCTTCCATCAAGAGTCACTTTTTTCATTAAAGTGTTATTTAAACCGCAGACACTATCTCGTCCACAGTTTTGAAGAACAAATGAATAATACTATATCTAGCTCGTCACATCCACATTTAGTGAAAACTAATCTAACTCCCAAAGGAAATGATGTTCCCTTATCCAGGAGTTGGGAATTGTCAAGGAAAATGTTTGCAGGAAGCAGGAAGTGGAAAGGATGAGTCAGGCTAAGAGGCGTTTGGCAGTCCTGTGCCTGTACAGTGCTCATCCCTTGTTGGGGCCTGAGTGGCTGACAAGGACGGTCCAAGGACACCTTCTTAGCTGCTCCTGCATAGCCCAGGGACTCCCTGGGAGTTGAGTTTCCTGGTCTTGCTCTTGCTGTCGGTCCTTTGTCTTCCCCATGTCCCAGGTGGGCTTGTTGGATTTCCAGGGCATCTGGTACCTTCTCATTACTGAAAAAACTGCCCTAAAACAGGATAAGGTCAAAGAATAAAACAAGCCTTTTGATGTGCTCTGCTTACCTATTTCTGAGGAACGACGTGCTCTAATTAGGAACTCTGCATAAGGTCTCTAGGGGAAAAAGGGGGCACATTAACAACTAAATCTTGAGTGAGCTGTACACCATTGGCGCCAATAAAGAGGAACTGGACTAAGAGTCCTGGCAGACACTTAGCCTGGTGCCTGTCTTCATTTAGCAGGTTAGCCAAGTGGCTGGCACCGCAGAAGGGCAGAACTCCTGGAGAGAGTGGAGTGATGGTGCTTCTGGTACCTGGGCAGGGACCAGGAAGGCCAGGTGATGGGCTCTCCAGGTGCTGTGCTGCCTCGTGGCATCAGCAGAATAGAGGTGGTGCAGTGGGTGTGGCAAGATGGAGTATGTGATGTCGTTAGCGTGGTGCGACGTGGTGTGGTTTGTGTGGTCTAGCGTGGCATGGTGCAAAGGGTCTAGAACAGGCTCTCGAGAGTGTGGTCTTCTGCTTTTTGGTATCATTCCTTACCCAGAACTGGAATTGCTCAGGCATGTTGTGTAAGTCTCATGACTTTTTTAATTACCAAAACTAGAAGTGAACAAATAGGAATTAGTCTGAGAATGGTGGACTCCTGGGGAAGGATCAGAAGCTCTCCGCTTCAGCAGCAAATGATCGGGTGGTCCCATGTGCCAGGTGCTTCCCCGTGTTTATCTAGTTAGCTCCTCTGCCCATCTCTCAGAGGAGGAAACTTGCCTGAGGTCATCCAGTGAAACAGCCATTGGTCACATCCGCAGGGCATGACTAGAGGCAGGACTTGGGAGACAGCAAGATCAAACGGCCTCCCATCGACTTCTGGATCCCAGCTCCGTGTTGGGAAGGAAAGACTTGAGGGCAAGTGGCTGAAAGAACCAAAGGTTGAGGAGGTGCTTGCAGTCGAGGAGGATGGCAGCTGGCCCACCAGTGCCAAGGTTTCCATCAGAGTTCACCAAGATGTGGGCACACTGGCCTTGGCTCCCGATCCTGTCCACACCAGGGCGGTGTCTGGACCACTCTCTGGCAGGGAGAGGCATGCTGCCGAGAAGCCCTCCCCTACACACCCTTCGGCCTTGGTTCAGACAGCCTGGTGGCAGGTGTTGCCCACGTCTAAGCTCTGCTCGTGGTCACGGTTCTGTGATAAGCAGTGTAGTGAGTGTTATCCCCTCCTCTTTGGGATGCTGCCTGGGGTTAGGGAGTGAGGGGAGGAGGGACTTGGTGCCCAGATGGTGCAGCCACTTGGTGTGTGGGAGGCTTAGAGAGTCGGGTACAGTCAGTGCCACTCCCACTGCCCCACCTTCCCCAGGCTCGCAGGTGTGCCTAGGATTCCCACCTCGGCCTTTTCTGCTAAGTCTCTTTTTATTGCTACTTTTGTTTATGCCCTCCTAGGACAACTTAGATCCAAAAACACTACCAGATGCAATCTTTGTGCACAGGCAAGTTGACTTCAACAAGGAAATGGATATAGAAGTCCAGCAGTGTCCTCCCCAGGGCCCTGCATCGGCCCACACCACAGAGCCCCTTCTCAGGGCCTCTCCCCATAGGCTGAAACCAGCTTTCATTGTTTGTGATCTCAGAAAGCTGACGGGTAGACTGTCTTGAGTCTGTGCTCATATAGGGTACAAGGTGCCTATGCTAAGGATGCGTGTGAGAAACTAACGTAAGGAGAGTGCCATCGGGTCAGACACTGGGGTGGCGTCCTGCCTCTGATTTTCCTAGTTCAGCCTCTCTGAGTCTCAGATCCCGCACCTTCAAAAGGTTGCTGAGTATAGTTAGTAATCCTGCTCTACCCACCCCACAACATGTTATTAAATGAAATACACTATCCAAGTGTTAAGTTACTATAATTAAAATTGTCCACCTAGCTCCTCGTTCCCAAGAAAGCCAAGCCTATGGATGTATAAATCGGAACCACTTTAAAGAACACTTTGGCAATGCCTAATAAATCTAGAGCTGTACCTGGTCTGTGACGCCTGGTCCTTGATGCAGCAGCTGTACTCCCAGGTGACACCCTTGAGGAGCACCAGCATGTGCACAAGGAGGCAGGATTACAGCTTAAGTGTCCCTTATGGGAAATGGTTGGACGAGCAGTGTTTCAGACTTTGGATTTTTTTGGATTTTGGAATATTTGCATTATGATGGTTCAGCATCCCAAATCTGAAAATCTGAAATTCAGAATGTTCCAATGAGCATTTCCTTTGAACATCATGTCAACACTCAAAAAGTTTCAGATTTGGGAGCATTTTGGATTTTGGATTTTCCGATTTGGGATACTCAACCTATGTTGGGAATTGTAAAAACCTGAAAACCATTGTCGGGAGGGAAGAAAAATTTGTCTCCTACCCCCTTCAGGTCTCCAGCTGGGCCTAAAAATTAAACTCACATAAGACAGATTAACAGGAGAAAGTGTTACGGCAACCGAAATCAGATAGACCGGGAACACACCAAGCAGCACACGAGGACGTAGAGAGAACAGGTTTATTTTACGCCAGCGGGCTCAGAGGGGATTCTGCCACCAAATTCTGAGCATTGCGCTTTAAATGTAATGACCTTTGATAGAGATCTATACCAGGAAGTGTACAGGTAAGGAAGTTACTGTAATGTACAGATGAGGGAGTTACTGTAATGTATAGAAAAGGAATTTGTTGCAAGGGAACTGCTGAAAGCTGATTACAGAAGTGAGAGTTGTAGTCATTAAGCAGTTTCAAGGACAGCGGAATTTTCCATTTCCCCATCAAAAGCATACAAGCTTTAATTTTTTACATGTACATGGGAGTCCTTACAAGAAACATGAGGACCCAAAGAAGCAGTTAGAGTTGACCGCTTATATGCTGAGTTGGGCAAAGAGTAGTAAATTATGAAAATGGGACAAGACAAAGGGGCTTGGTAGTTAAATTGGGTGGAAAAGTGACTTGAAAGATAAGATTTAGTTTAACAAGGTTTGTTTGTACAGATTTCTCTCAGCCTTGACTTCCCATCCTTGGTGATAAGAACATCTCTTTCCTTTTGGTAAAGGGAAGACATATTTCACATGCTAATTTCATCTGCTTTTAAGAAAAAGAGGGAAGGTCAGAGTGTCCTTGCATCTGCTGTTTTCAAGTGCCTTTAACTCAACTTAGTCAATAGGCCACAGTGGCATATTTTGGAGTGGCATGTTCTAAATGCCTTCACAACCCAATGCCCACTAGGAGAATGGATCAATTGTGAAAAGTCACACAATGGGATACGATTCAGCAGTGAAATGAACCAACTGGGGCCATGTGCATAAACATGGATGAACCTTATAAGCAGCATTGATGCAAAAAGCAAATTGCAAAAGACCTGCTGCATGACCCCAGTTGTACAAATTTAACAACATGCAATTATAGAGGTGATGGTTGCCTGCCCTTGTGAATGTACTAAATGCTACTGAATTATACACTTTAAAATGGTTTGTTTTATGTTCTATAAATCTCACCTCAATAAAAATGTTTAAACATGTAAAACATACTATATATTGGTTCAGAACATGCATATATAGAGCGAAATATAGTGATAAACACTAAGCTCAGCATAGGGATTGGGAAGGCCATATGATCACAGAAAGACTAAAAAGGAGCTTCAAGCCGGGCGTGTTGGTGCCAGCCTGTAGTCCCAGCTACTCGGGAGGCTGAGGCAGGGGGATCATTTGAGCCCAGGAGTTTGAGGTTGCTGTGAGCTTGGCTGACGCCACCACACTCTGGGACAGATCAAGACTGTCTCAAAAAAAAAAAAAAAAAGCTCCATTTACAGGTGTGGTTTTATATCTTAAATTGGGAGGTAGGGACACAGATATTTTTTATATTATTCATTATATCTTATAATTTCAATTTTTAAAAATGTATTTATTTATTTGGAGATGGGGGTCTCACTATGTTGTCCAGGCTGGTCTCAAACTCCTGGCCTCAAGCGATCCTCCCGCCTTGGCCTCCCAAAGTGCTGCAATTATAGGTATGAGCCACTGTGCCCAGCCTCCATTATATCTTATTATTTATCTGAAATATTTTAAGATAACTTTTTTCAGAAGAGAGACAAGCCAACTTGTATGGCCTCAGTCAGCTTCCTTTCCAGAGGCCCAAAGGAGGAGCAGTTCAGGGTAGATGGGTTGCCGTGGTGATGAGCTTGCTGGGTGTTAGGGAGCTTTTTCTGCATCCCATTCTAGGTAGCAGGCATTCCAGAGTGGTCTCCGCAAGTGTCTCCTGGGACATTTCCCAGGACATGAGTGACTCACATAGGTGACTGCAGGGTGCCCCCCCACCCCTTTCTCTGCAGAGCAGGTTTGAGGAGGCTGGGGCAGCCAAGGGGGCTGGGCCAGCCCGTGAGCCACTCCCTGTGCAGCTGCACGGTGGGATTGCCCCTGCCAGCCAATGGTGCTGAGTCAGCCTCCCCAGCCCCCCTACCCCACAACATGGCCTTGACAGATGCACAGAGACAAGACCTGAACAGGCCATATGTTAGAAAGACGCTGCACAGGCCTCGACTTGTTAGACGCAAAATAAATGGTTCCTGACCTGGATAAATAAGCTTGAAATTTGATGATACCAAAATGAATTACACTCAACGTGTGATTTTCTGGCAGAAGTCATGGGTCTGCATGTCTTCTAACTCTGCCCAGTATCCTGAGCTGTCCCCCTGAGGCTATGGTGGAGTCTTGCTGGGCCTGAGCCCTCCTCTCCTAGTTCCTCTGACATGTTTGCATTATCACCTGGGACTGCTGGAGTTTGAGGCACCCTGACTGACACATGGGGCATGCCTGGCCCCATTATTGAATCTTTGAATTTGAGGTTCAGGGTCCTGAGACACTGCCCGTCCCTCAATGACTGCCTCCCCACCCTACCCAGTACCAACAGTGTCTGATGTGTGCCCTTGCTCCAGCTGCAGACAACTAGCTAGAAATGATGAGAATAAGCATCATTGTAGAGGCCTATTTTGTCTTTTCAATGCAAGTGGTGGTTTCCAAAAAACTTCAAATACTCCATGTGGTATAATAAAAAAGTAAATATTTGGCTTTTGTGTTTCTGGCACAGAGCTCCTAAAACCCTTGGAATTTACTGTCTTTTGTATGCTAGTGAGGGATCCTGGCATATCTAGGGGGAGCTCTAGATAGCTTCAGGATAGGGGCTGGTTGACTTAAAAACCTACCATGTGATTAGAGGGTTAGAACTTTCAGGGAGGCAAGAGGGGCCAGAGATTGAGTCCAGTCAATGATGGTCAATGTCGATTGGAATGAACAGAATGAAATCTTCTTAAAACCCTTAAACAACAGGGCTGGGGGAGGTTGGTGAACACAGCCACATGCCAGGAGGGTGTTGTACCCCCAAGTCCATGGGGACAGAGGCTCCTGTACCCTTCTGGACCTCACTATATGTACTTCTTCATCTGGCTGTTCATTCGTATCCTATATATTATAATAAACTGCAATAGCGTAAGTATAGCACTTTCCTGAGGCTGTGAGTTATTCTAGCAAATTATCAAACCTGATGGGGGAAGGAGTCATGGGAACTCCCAAATTTGTAGTAAGCTGGGCGGAAGTGTGGGTAGTCTGGGCATCCCATTTGCAGCTGGCATCTGAAGTGGGGGCAGAAGCCCTTAACCTGTGGGGTATGTGCTAATTCTGGGTAGTGTCAGAATTGAATTGAATTGTTGAACATCCAGTTGGTGTTGGAGAATTGGTTGGTGTTGGAAAAAACCACACACCCCACTTTCGTCTAACTCTTCCCTTAAGGCCAAACAACTGCCACAGACAAGCTAAGAGGCAGCATGATACCACGAAAGGCACATCAGACACCCGGATTCTAATCCCAGCTCTGCTGACCAGCTGGTGGCCCGGGCACGTGGCATGGCCCTCTGCCTCCCAAACCCCATTTCTGCATCTGTAAAATGAGGGGGTGGATTAAGTAATCCCTGGGGTTTAGCACTAGGAATCTACATTTCTAACAAGCAACCAGGTGATTCTTAGGCACTCTGGAAGTTTAAGAACCACTGTGTATGACCTCCCTACCTGTGAAAAAAATTAAAAAGCCTCCAGCTATGTATTTACGAAAATTACATCTTCTTTTATCTTTGCCACTTCAAATAATTCAAATTCCTAAACTCCTGCCACACCAGCAAAACAGTAATGAGCAAGCCGGCCCAGGTTCCATCACTGACTTCTGCTGACACTCACCTGCAGGAACTTTCTCCTTCTTCCCAAAGTCTTTGGAGCCCCAGCAAAGAGCTTGGCTGAAGTCTCCCTAAAGTTGTCAGTAACTTGGAGAAGCAGCTGAAGTCAAGCCTGGGAAGCAAGTGAGAAATTCAAACAACAAAATCCACCCAAGTCCCAACAAACACAGCTGAAGAGGCAGCACTCTGCCAGGTTGGCAACAGATGGTAAGACCCATGTGAGTGCACACACATTCATACCGGCTAAACCGAGTTTATAGTATGTCAGCTAGGTTGTCCTGCAGCTTGGAGAAGACCCAACCACCAGACGCACAACACTCCTGTCAAAACAAGCCCTGTGCGGGCAGACTCTCCCCGCCCCAGCCAGCTCAGCCAGGGGAGCCCCACTGGGCCCTTCCTGCCAACCTGAGTTCTGCCAGCTCTTTCTCCTTCTCTCTCCCTGTGATATACCTCTGCTGTTCTTCTGATTAGAGAAGAAATCTGTTCATTGTTTGAAAATGTGAAAGCAGTAAAATTAAACAAGGAAAATTTAAATCTCATCTTACTAACAGAGAAAACTACTGTATGTACTTGGAATACTTTCAGCCTTTTTTCACGTTTTTCATAACTTTTCTTAACAGGATTGGGATTATAGTGAACCTGTGCGATTCAACAGAGAAGTCACTAACCACATGTGACTATTTACATTTTAAATTTATTAAAATTTAAAATTCTACAGTTCTGCATGGTTACCATAAAAAGAAAAACATTAAATTAAATAAAAAATTCAGTTATTACGCTAGCCAAGATTTCAAGTGCTCAATAGTCACATGTGGTTCGTGTCTACAGTATTGGACAGTGTGGGTGTAGAACATTTCCGTCATCGCAGAATCATATCAGACTGCACTGGTATATGCGGTTTTGTATTCTCTTTTTTTTAAACATAATGTTATAATGTGAGCATTTCCCCATTTACTCAAACATTCTTAGAGAACATGATTTTTAAGGACTGCATGGCATGCCATTACGTGGTTGGACCATAGTTTACTGATCTTCTATCACTGGCCATTTAGGTTACCCACTTTTGTCATTATAAATAATGCTGTGATGAACTGCCTTGCCCCTAGATCTTCATCTGCATCCCTGACTATTCCTAGATTACATTTATAAGTGGACTCGTATCAGGGAAGGCGCACATTTTCAAGGCCTTGAAATAGAATGCCTGATTACATCCCAGAAAGCGTTCTGGACAGGGCAGGTGTGCTACTCTCCACTTACGAGAAGACAGATTCATGGAGGAAGCCTTGTTTGCCTGTCTCTGAGCAGAGACCTGCCCTGAACTAGGAGGAGAATGGCCATCCAAGGCAGGCTGGACTAGATTGTCCCTGAGTTCCAGAACCTTCTGCCATATCAGCTCTGTCTCTGAATGAGGCATTTGGACAGGGCAGGGATGTGCCCAAGTGACCCTTCATTCGTCACAAGCCCAGCTTTGTGGCACATTCATCTGGGAGTTGCTTTGAACACTTTCTGGATCCATTTATCCTCTCGTCTTCCAGGGTAGGTGAGTTCCGTCCAGTTAAGAGGCGGGGGTTCACGTCTCTTCTCTCGCACCCCCAGGCGGTCTGGGTTTGGTGAGCAGGCCCATGTTTGCCTTGCTCTCTGCCTCACGACCACGTGCCTCTTTCTTCCCAGCCGCCCTCCTGTGCCTGGCGTGCGCCCTGGATCTCCAGGTCTGTCTGGACTTGGCACACACAGGTGGGGGTTCAGGCCCTGTGCATCCATTCCGGCCCCACTCTTTCTTTTGTAATTTTGGCTGCTTCACACAGCCTCGCTTTTGCTTTCTATAAAATGGGAATGCCTCTTGACAATCATGGAGCAACAAGACTGGGCTTGTGGCCACTCTTCCATTCACTGCCTCCTCGGATGGGAGGGAGCCGCCCGGGAGCAGGAGATGGTGCCAGCCTGGGCTTCTGTGCTTGCAGATGGGGAACTGGCCCCTGCTGTCAGCCACACAGGACCACGGGATGCCCAAGGTGAGCTGGATGGACTTAGGCCACTGTAGACCTCAGGGCTGCTGGAGATGCCGTCCCTGGAGATGGGTGGAGGGATGATCTGGGAGGCAACCATTTAAAATCAAAAGTCACATCCTCCTCAGGTGCCTGAGACACTGGCCACAAGAACAACACCCCGAGACGGTCAGAGCTTCTCAGACAGCCCCCTTGGCCTCTGTCCAAGCTGGGTCATGGCGATTTGTCCCCTCCAGGCTGTTGGCAGGCCCAGGGGGTTGCTGCGTCCTGTCCCCAGCCTTGCTATGGTGGGCCTGGGTTATTCAACGGCCCTAACCCGATGGATCTGGAGGCTAGAGGGTAAAGGAGACAGCCTCTGCTCACCAAGGGCGCTTCCCCCCAAAGGGGGAATCTGTCCTGGACTCTCTCCCTGGAGGGGAAAGAACTAGAAATCAGAAGACCTGAGTCCTAGCCCCAATTCTGTGGGGCCTTCGGCAAAGCTGATTCCTCTCTCTCTGGGGCTCACCATGAGCAGGGAGGGGTTTGGGTGAGCCCTTCCCTCCCCTCCCTGGGCTGTCCCTGCTGCAGGGATGCTGGGGGGGAGGGGAGAATGATAGGAAAGTTTCTTTAGAAATCCCATACTCACCTGTTTACTATTCTGAGGGCCTTTCCTCCAGCAGCCTAGGGAAGAAGCTGTCCCAGAGGCGCCTAAGGGCCTGGGACGTCACAGGGATTTGGCTCCATAAGGGGAAAAGAACTCACAGAACCTTTGACTCGTTCCCCTCTGGGCAGGACGCAGGAGGTAGGCCCAGCACCCCTTACTCGGGTGGGAGTGCCATCCCCAGCTGCTGGGAGGGTTGGCTGTGGACTCCGACAGCTGCCCCTTCTCCAGAAAATTGCCCCTGGCACAGTGGAACCTGCCTGGCCCTGAGAGGTCACAGCCCGCCCCACCCCAGGCAGTGGTCAGCATGTGAGCACCGTGTCTGTCAGCTCAGCCCTTCCCCCAACCCCCTGACTTCCTCTCTGCCTCCCCCAACTCAGGGCTCCCTCCAGAAGCTACTTTCGGAGGCTCCCCATCTTCCTGGAACCAATCTAAGACACCCTCCACAATGTCTTGCACATCTTAGGTACTCAACAAATATTTTCTGAAGCGGGTCTTCTTTTATAGGTAAAATGGAAGTCCTGATAATTACATACCTATGAGGCTTAGCTGAAGTTAAAATCCAGCCAATAAATATATTAAAAAGTTCAGTCTCACTAAAAATCAAAACCATGCAAATTAAAACAAGGACATACTATTTTTCCAATGATCACATTGGCAAAAAATAAATAAGTTTTTTTCCTATAATAATACTGGGAATATGTGGAGGGAGGTGGACATGCCTGCTGTTTGTGGGAATGTAAACTGTATACATTTTCTGGAAAGCAAATTTGCGGCATACATTAAAAACCTTCCAAAAAAAATTTCTTACCTATGCTACATATAACCCTATATTATAGAAAAGTGATGGGAACCAAAAATATATATATTAAAGATTCCCCTTGAGAGAGGTGTTTTAACTTCCTAAAATAAGAGAAGCCGCTATTTGGATAAATTAAAGTTGCCACCTGTTTTTCTGAATTGTACTCTAGTTTTAAACTTTGAGGAATTGGGGGCCTTTTTGTTACTTATGAACATGAAAGTCATGATAGTAAATGGATTGCTACTTTGAAAAAATTTCATACTTTTGACTCAATAATTCAATGTCTAGGAATTTATTCTCAGAAAATACAGAAATCAGATTGTGGAGAAAGATCCATTTACAGGGATACTCATCTCGGTGTTATTTGTACTCGCCCAAGATGGAAACAACCGAAACTCCCATGTCAGAAAATGGTTAAATCACATGTGGGAATCCTGTACAGTGAACAATTATTTTACAGCCTTCAGAAGTATGTTTTCAGAGCGCATTCAAGACGTGGAAAAATGCTCATGATATAATATTAAGTGAAAAGAACAGTTTTTCATTGAGCCCCTAATATTTGCCAGGATGGTTCCTACCCTCATGGAATTTATAGCCCAGTGGGGAAGTTAGTTATTGAACAAACAAGTAAATATGTAATATAACATCAGGAAGTTGTAAATACCACAAATAAAAATGGCTCCCACGTATTGACGTTTTCCATGTACTCCTCCCTGTTCTGTGTTTTGCCCGGATTATCTCATTTAATCTTTGCAGCAAACCTGTGATGAGGTAATATTCACATTATGATAAAATATAAATCAGTGAGGCAGGAGGATCACTTGGGCGCAGGAGCTTGAGGTTGCAGTGAGCTATGATGATGCCACTGCCCTCATGCCCAGGCAACAGAGCAAGACTCTATCTCAAAAAAAAAAAAAATCAGGATGAGGGGATAGGGTATGATCAGAGAGGATGTGCTGAGCTTCTATCAGGGAAGGCCTCCTGAGAAGGTGACCTTGAGCAGATCTTGCAGGAAGGGAGGGGTGGGCCAAGGCAGCCTCTGGGGGCCTGTGAAGGGCAGAAGAGCAGTACAAAGGCCCTGGGGCAACAGGGTACCAACTTGAACCCAGCACAACTACACCTGAGTGGTCTGGGGCTAAGACACAAAGGGTGGAGGCTCTTGACCCTGGCCACATAGGAGCAGCACCCACCTCAGGAGCTTTATTATTATTATTATAATTATTCTTATTATTATTAAAAATATTGGTGGCTGAGTCCCAGCCCAGACTCATTCAGTCAAAACATCTCTGTTCATGTTTCAAAAACTCCCTAGTGATTTTAACATGCAGCCTGGGGTTGGGAAACACAACTGTAGGGCCTTGTAGAACTCTGGGATTTATTCTCAGTGGAAAGAGGAGCCATTGGAGGGTTTCAGCAGGAAAGGGACATGGCCTGATCGTTTTTCCTTTTTTTTTTTCTTTTTAATTATTCAGGGGCTTTGCAGAGAAGAGGTTTTAGGGGCACAGGTGAAGGCGGGAAGGCCAGTTTGGAGGCGCTCGTCACGGTCTGAGGGGGCTCAGACTAGGCGGTAGCCGCAGAGGTGGTGGGAAGCAGCCAGGTTCTGGAACTGCTTTGAGGCGGGACTAGCAGGACTTGCGGAGGGGCTGGGTACGGGATACAGGGTACGAGAAAATCTAACCGCTCCCTGGACCACTGTGAAGCTGGAGATCTTGGAAAAGGGTTGGGCATCTGATGATTCTGGGATTTACCAACTCTCAGAATAACATGTCTGCTTGCCCTGGACGTCCTTCCCCTCCACATCCAGGTTCCCACCAGGATACGGGTGCCCACAAGGCGTCTGGTCCTGATGCCTTCAAATACCTGGAGACATTTGCTAAACGGAGGAGAAAAAGACACATCATCCTAAGGAAACAGAAGTAGACCCCAGCTGGCATGGTGACACGGGCCTGTCGTCCCAGCTACTAGGGAGGCTGAGGCGGGAGGATCACTTGAGCCCAGGAGTTCCAGGCTGCAGTGAGCTGTGATGGTGCCGCCGCACTCAGCCTGGGTGACAGAGTGAGACTCTGCCTCTGAAAAAAAAAAAGAAAAAGGGAAAAAAAAAGGGGATCCCACGATGGCTGGAGCTGGGGCAGGGCTCGGGTCTCCCCACACCCTCTCAGCTCTGCGCACAACTGCCCCATTGCATGGAACAGGAAACTGAGATTCTGGAGTGGGGCAAGGTCGCGCCCCCCCCACTGGGCTCTGCTTTTTTTCCAAAACCCCGTGTCGTTCCCCCCCAGGCGCAGATAGGGCCGGGCCGCTGGACTCTAGGAGAGGAGCCACTCTCCACACTGGCTTTGCTGCCCAGAGAGGCTCCCTGAACGCTCACTCATCCTTCCAGCTCCTGTTCCAGGGCCACTTCCTCCAGGAAGCCTCTGCCAATCCCCGGCAGGCCAGGAGGGAAGGGCCCACAACTCCAGCTGCTCTGTCAGGGTCTGTCTCCGGGTACTGGGCCTCAGCCTGGCGTTCGTGGGGATGTCACCCCGGATGGAGCAGGATGCCCTCAGTGAGCGAGCATCACTCCGTCCCACTCAGCAGGTCTGTCATCTGGAAATTGTGCAGCTCCTTCTGGAACCTTCTGTCAGACATTCCTCTGTCAAACATTGAGCCCAAGGGCCTTATGTAAAGAAACTGCCCAAGAGTATCCAAGAGACCAGAACCTGGGCCAGCCTCCAGCAACCGTATTCGTCTGTCCTCCGTTCAGCACCCTTGGTAAACACAGGGTGTCCTTCTGGAGGGGCACTGGCCATCTGCTGCTGTTGGGGAGCTCTAGAAGCAGAAAGCAGGGTGTCCAGCAGGGGCAGGGCCATCTGCTGCTGTTGGGGAGCTCTAGAAGCAGAAAGCTGAGGGCCAGGAAGTGCAGGCTGGTGAGTGGAGGATACAGAGACTGATCCAAACAGTGATTTCCCCAGTGCCAGTGTTTAACTGAGCGCTCCCTGTGTGCCAGATGCCGCACCAGCCCCCTACCCCGGACACCCGACGCCTTCCAGGGCCGCAGGACATGGATGCTGTGTGTGCGAATCAGGGCCACAGCACTGCACAGCTCCGGGGCACCACTCGCATAGAATAAAACAGGGATGGTGCTCCCTGCAATGTGAGAAACTTTGCTGCTTTATTAAGCCCCATTTTACAGATGGGGAAAAAAAACGCCTAGAGTATAAATACCTTGCGGAAGTGCACACGGTAGGACTAGAACCCAGGCCAGCCCACTGCCCCGCCCTGCCACTGGAAGTCAAAGGTGACAGGGAGCCTGGCTTCTCGCCAAAGTGCAGACCTCGCTCCCTGCAGCGAGTTCCTGTTTTCACAGACTCAGCCTCGCTCCCAGGGAGCAGGGAGATTTTCCCAGCGCCCACTCCCACCCCGGGGCAGGCCCTGGGCCTCCGGCAACATCACAGAGCGGCTGACCGGGTGCCTGGCGTTCAGGCCTCGCTGAGAACATGAAACTGCTGCTCTGGGGACGCGCTCCGGTGACCCCGGTGTGGCAGCCGCTCTTTCGGCTCTTTAATAATTTAGAGAATGTACACTATTCAGCAGGCAGCTTCATCTCTGGGTTCAGAAACACAATGCCCTGGGGATTGTTTCTAGTGGAGAATGAAATTCCACTTGTCACAGTCACTGAGGACAGGAGCCTGTTCCTGGAAGGGGCTCTGGTCTCTGGGTGTTTGCAAACATCCTGGAAGACCAGGAGGCCAGCAGCGCCCTGGGAGCTGACGTGGGGGCCTGGGGTCTGCCCCAGCTCAGCAGTCAGATGATGGGGCCCCCCCAGCAAGGCCCTTCACCCCCTTGCCTGGTCGGGGGTGAGGGAGCTGCACGGATTGAGGTGTGTGGCTCCACATTGCTGCTCACTGCTTGGTGGCACCTGCTACCCCACCCCAGCCTCCCTCAGTGTCTGCCCCTGGGAAAGACCCTTGCACCAGGCCCCAGAGGGTCCATGGGAACCTTTTCAGGGAGGCTTGCAGTTCCTAGAACTTGGTAATTGGATTTTTCCCTCAAAAATTGTTCTTAAAAAAAAGTTACACTTGAAAACATGATGCTAAGTGAAATAAGCCAGACACAAAAGGACAGATAATGTTTGATTTCATTCATACAAAGTACATAGAGTAAGCAAGTCCACAGAGACAGAAAGTAGAAAAGGGGTTGCCAGGGGCTGTGGGGGCGGCGGGGGTGAGGGCAGTTATTGTTTAATGAACACAGAGTTTTATTTTTTGTTTTTTTTGTGTATTTTTTGAGACAGGGTCTCACTCTGTTGCCCAGGCTTGTCTCAAACTCCTGGGCTCGAGTGATCCTCCCACCTTAGCCTCCCAGTGTGCTGGGACTACAGGCATGTGCTACCACACCTGCCTAATTTTTAAAATTTTTTGTAGAGACAGGGTCTTGCTATGTTGCTCAGGCTGGTCTCAAACTCCTGGCCTCAAGCAATCCTCCTGCCTCGCTTGGCCTCCCAAAATGTTGGGATTACAGGCGGGAGCCACTGTACCCGGCCATGAATACAGAGTTTTTGTTTAGGATGATGAAAACGTTCTGAAAACGGACAGTGATTGTTGCACAACATTGTGAATGTACTTAATGCCACTGAGTTGCACACTTACAAACGGGTCTGCCAGGCACAGTGGTGTGCACCTGCAGTCCCAGCTACTTGGGAGGCTGAGGCGGGGGGATCACTTGAGTCCAGGAGTTCAAGACCAGCCTGGGTGACATAATGAGACCCCCATCTCTACCAAAAAAACAAGGTTAAAATGGTAAGTTTTATGTTATGTATATTTTACTACAATTTAAAATGTGTATTTACTATAAAAAATCACACAAGGAATGAACGAATTGTTAGAGAATAAAGAAAATAAACCCATTCTCCACCCCTCACCAAAACAAACTAACCTGTGAAATTCTAATCCAAGAAGAAAAGTCCCACTTATGGGCCACACAGTACTAGGCACCCAAAAGGCCCTCCCTAAATATTATACAATGGTGAAAAAAAATCCTACCCCTACCTCCAAGAGCCACAGCTGATATTTTGGTGTCTATCTTCCCATACTCTTCCCAGAACAAATATATAACATAAATATAAATATGTGAATTTTTGTGAAAATAGGGTTCAACTATCCCTATTATTTGGAAGCCTATTTTTTCTCAATTCACAGAACACTGTAAACATATTTTCCATGTCCTTCCATGTCATTTGTGGTGGTCGCCTGGATTCTGCTGTGAGTGTGCGGTGATTTGTGTGTTAACTGGTGTCCATTATAGAACACATAAGTTGTTTCCAAGTTGTCCTGATCATGATTATAAGAAAAGCTGCAAGTAGTGTCCTTGCATGTATAGCTTTGGCTATTTGTGAGTACATTTTTTAGAATAAACTCTTGGACTTTCAGGGTCAAAGGGGTCCGTCCATGTGAGGGGTGGCCTTCATCTTGGCAGCCTCACCTCATCTGTAGTTGTTTCCATGAACAGTGGGAGATGCTGCTTAAACTGAACAAAAGGATTCCTGTGCTGGCCAATCTCAGCCATGGTAGTTCAGGCCACGGTACCCAGTGGGAGAGCAGTGGTGGAGGCTCGGGGGTCTCCCCTGTGCCACCTAGGCTGCCAAGTAGTTATCTGTCCTCTTACCCGTGGAGGGTGTGGTCTGCAACCAGAGGACAAGAGTGGGGGTCTGAGTGGGGCCTGAGTGAGAAATCAGGACGAGGTCCCAGCCCCAAGAACAGTGACGGTGATATATGAGCCACCCTGTGACTGCGAACAGCCCCCAAATGTGTCCTTGCCCTAATCCCCGGAACCCATGACTGTGCTACCTAACAAGGCGAAAGGTGCTTTGCAGATGTGATTAAATTAAAGATTCTGAGATGGAGAGAATTTCCTGGATTGTCCAGATGGGCCCAGGTAATCACAAGAGAAGGCAGGAGGGTCGGAGTCAGAGAAGGCGGTGTGAGGATGCCAGCAGCGGTCTGAGTGATGTGTGGGGCCACGAGCCAAGGAGGAGTGGGTGGCTTCTAGAAGCTGGAAATGGCAAGGAAAAGGATTCTCTCCTGGATCCTACAAAAGGAATGCAATCCTGACAACCCATTTTGGACTTCTGACTTCCAGAACTGGAAAGTAGTAAATTTGTGTTGTTTTAAGCCTCTAAGTTTGTGATGATTTGTTACAGCAGCAATAGGGAACTAATATATCCCTTTCCCCAGGTCTTGAAAGTCCCATTGTCTAAGGGACAATGGTCTCTCCCTGCCCCCAACAGCCTGATGTCCTGGACATCTCCCCCACCCCCACAACCAGATGCCTTCCCCAGGCAGAATGCACCCAAAGTTCTATACATGGGGGACAGACAAAGGGGTGCCCTGCCCCAGCCCCCAAGGCCGGCTCTTGACCAGACTGTGAAATTACCCTCCAGGATGTTGGAAACTAAACATGTTTGAGGTCATGGGGGAAGTGTGAGGTGGCACCAGGACTGAGCCCTGGGGTCCAGTCTGGCTGACTGATGGGTTCCCCACCCACTTCACAAAGCTCAGCCTCTCTTTCTGTGCCAGTATGACTTACCTTGCTGGGGAGAGATAATTACTCACACTTTAGAGAGAGTAAGATAGGACATCTGGCACCTGTCGATGTGGTGTTACTACAGAGTAGTAGAGATCGTCTCTCATGTTGAAAACCAGGCTTGGGGTGGGCAGTTCCTATTCCCACTCACTCTAGAGCTCACAGGGTGCCTTCAGCCACCCCTATTCTTGAAGGCACCCTTCAGGTCTCCCAGGATCAAACTCAGTTCTTGCCCTCCATAGGGAGCAAGAGGCATAACCATGCCTGGCTCATGTGTGTGGCAATGATGGTCACTGCCATTTTTGTTTGTTTGTTTGTTTTTGGTTGACACAGAGTCCTTGATCTGTCACCCTGGGTAGAGTGCAGTGGTGTCATCATAGCTTACCCCAACCTCCAACTCCTGGGCTCAAGTGATCCTCTTGCCTCAGCCTCCCGAGTAGCTGGGACTACAGGCGCGTGCCACAACACCCAGCTGATTTTTTGTTCCTATTTTTGGTAGAGGCGAGGTCGCACTCTTGCTCAGGCTGGTTTCAAACTCCTGAGCTCAAGCAATCCACCCGCCTTGGCCTCCCAGAGTGCAAGGATTACAGGTGTGAGCCATCACACCTGGCCAGTCACTGCCATTTAATAAGCAAGGAATCTGTACCAGGTCCAGTGCCCCAAACTCTACCTGTGTCATTTAACCAAAACCTCTCAACCATCCAGAGAATAGTCTCCCATTTTACAGATGAGGAAACAGCCCCAAGCCAGTTAACTCCCATATACAAGGGCATTCAGCCACAAGCAGCACAGCAGGATTAAAACCAGGTAATCTGACTTCAGAGCCCAGATATGCCTGGAGTTGGTCTGTGGAAGCACTCAGTCAACACTGGCAACTCAGTCAATGTTTCAAAATCCAGAGATTTTTCACAACACAATCTGGATTTCTAGATTCCCTTGAAAAATCTGATACACCAATTGAAAGAGCTCTCCATGGCCAAAGCAGGAACAAATTGAGCAAGAAAATACATAAAGTAGTCTTGGATTATAAACCAAAGTATAAAATAAATATCCATGAGTCGATACTGAGAAGCAAATCAGTACAGTAAATTCCAAGTAATTTATGTAGCTACTCCACCCTCAACGAGGTGGGGCAAAACTCCCCATTCCTTAAGTGTGGGCTGCGCACAGTGACTTCCTTCCAAGGAGAACCATAGGGAAAGCAGAGGGGAAAGAGTAGCTTTACAGTGGAGAGACCTGACAGGCACACCTCAGCCAGGTGCTCAAGGTTGACATCAACAGTGATGTCATGTTCACAGTATGTACCCTTGCTCTAATGGGATGAGAAGGGCACTTTATGTCTGTGGTTGTCCTCCCCCAAACCAATAACCCCAGTCTAATCATGAGAAAAACATCAGACATGGAGGGTCATTCTATAAAGTCCCTGGCTGGTACACCTCAAAACTGTCAAGGTCATCGAAAACAAGGAAAGTCTGAGCAACTGTCACAGCCCAGAGGAACCAAAAGAGAAATGAAAACTAAATGCAATGTGGGACCCTGGATGGGGTCCCAGAACAGAAAAAGGATATTGGGGAAAAACTGAGGAGATCTGAATAAAGTGTGGACTTTAGTTAATAAGGATGTATCAATAGCGGTTCATTAATGGTGACAAATGTCCCATGCTAATGTAAAATTATTACACAGCGCCTGGAAAGTGCCTCTAGAGATTCACTGCACTCTCCTGGGCTAGGGGCTCCTTTGCCAGAGAAGCCCCCAGTTACCAAGGTGGGCAGAGAGAGAAGGAGCCACCCCCCAGCCCTCAGCCCCTTTAGACATAGCAAGGCCCAGGGGACAGAGGCCAGCTTGGGTGTCCAGAGCGATAGATTGAAGCTTGTCTCTGCACAGATTTACCCTGTGGCCCTGTCTAAATTCCTTTCCCTCACAGTGCCAGGAACAACGACAAACCCTGCCTCCCCGGGGTCTGAGCGAGTGCCCGTGGGTGTGAGGGTCCTGGTCGCACTCAAGGACCTTCTCAGGGTGCTGGCGCCTGCTTAGGCAGCCCAGCTGTTGCTTCTGGTCTGAACCGCCGGGTGTGAGGCGCCCAGAGGCTGTTCCCTGCAGGACTGAGTGAGTCATCCTGGAATCGCTTGCAGGCCAGGGTGGGTGAGGGAGGAGCCGACCTTACAGACACCTGGTATAGTCAGGAAAGGGCGTTCAGTGCCCTGAGGGGCTCCTCTGGCTGCCTCCAGGCCCAAACACCAAGGATCCTGGCCTTGGGGTAAGGGAAGGTGCTAAGCCAGGGGCCCCTCTCCCGGTGCTATGGGATGAGCTAGGGAAGCCTTCCTGCGTAAGGGCTGCTTGGACCCAGCCCCAGCGGCGCCCCTCCCCTGGGTTCCCACTTCCCTGCACCCAGGGGTGTGGAGGGGTCTTTCCTTCTACTGCCCACCACGTTCTGGCCCAGGGACCTAGAGATGGAGGAGATGGGAAAGGAGAGAGAAGCAGTGGGCCATAATACAGAGCCGTCACAGCAGGGGAGACAGAAGGGAGGTGGAGCCTGGTCCAGGAGGGGAAGGGGCCAGGGTGAAGGCAGGGCCTGGGAGACAGTGGGGCGTGTGGCTGGGAGCACGGGTGGCGCCAGGCTGAGCTGCTGCTCCCAGCTCAGGAGCCCCCGTGCCAGCTGGACACTGGAGGGTGGGCACGGGCAGGGCGGTGTGCCAGACACGCACAGAGCGCCCATTGAGGAGATGGCAGCTGTCGGCCCAGACTCCCCTGATGGCTGTGGCCCTGCCTGCCCCCTCCAACAAGGCCTTGCTGAGCACTGGGCTGGGGACACTGAAGTGCACAACTGGGAATCCCACTCAAGGGGTGAAGGGGGCAACCCTGCTCAATTGGAGTGGGGGGACCCCTCCTCAGTGCCAGGACAGGGATCTGGGTCTCTTGGCAGGCCTCCATCCCCCTTCCTCACACATCTCATACTCCCCTCAGTGCCAGGGGACAGTTAGGACCCTCCTCAGGACACCCCTGGGGGGAAAAAGGCCGAAAGCCTTCCAAACCCCAGTGAATGACCTGCTGACAGGGGGTTTTGAGGTCTGGGGAGCTGGGGCCAGACATGGGCCTCTGGGGAAGTCAGCCTCCTGCCTGTGTGTGCATCTTCCATCCTATCACCATGGGCCTCCTTGCACAGCACACCTGGCAGACAGAAGAGCCTGTCCCCCAGGAACATGCACCCATAGAGAGATTTGCTAGGGGGCTGGAGCTCCCTGTCTGTCCCCCAGGTCCCCTCATGCGCTGGGGCTGCTGCCAACCAGCTTCATGGAAACAGCTGTCTTTCCTCCCCTGGGTGGACAGCAGGGCTGACCTCCACCCCGCTTGGTCTAGGTGTTCACTCACCCTCCCTGGGCAGCGGAGCAGAGTGGTCAGACCCCTGGTTTTTCCTTTTGGTAGCTGAGGGGTCTCAGAGCCTCAGCCTATTAAATGTAACCTGGAAGCAGCATCGAGGCCTACCTGGCAGGAGGTGGGGGGATGAGGACGAACACGTATGTGCTCGGTGGTGGCATTACCATGTTTGGGGACCATGTCACATGTGAACAGCTGAAGAAATTGAGGGTGTTTAATCTGGGGCAAGGAAGGGTCAGGTCTGCGAATGCCTGTCTTCTAGCATCCGAAGGGCTGGTCCTCGCCCTGGGGCGGCCCGGCTGCAGGTGGGCCCGTTTGTGGGGTCACCGTGAGACGGGATCCTCGCTAGAAGCACGCAGATCGCACACTGCCCCCGGGCACTCGGGAGCTCCTCTTCCCTGGGGGCGGGGGCAGAGGCGCCCTGGCAGCGTGCGGGTGCCGGGGGTCTCTGGGCTCCCCCGCAGCTGAGGGCGGGCAGAGCGGTTCTAGGAACCCTGCTCCGCCACCCAGCCGTGGCCTTCGGCCGCACCGAGCCCCTCCCCCGCCCGCGCCGGGACACGGGAGCCCGGACCCGGGCCAGGGCCACAGGGCAGGCGCCCAGCACCCAGGGATGTGCAGTGTGGGGGTGGGCGCAACCGGATGGGCGAACAGGAGATGGTGTGACCGACTGGAGGTGGCCCTTGGAGGGTGGGCAAGGTGTGGACACGGAGCGCCCTCGCCGCGTTGGGCCGACAGAAAACCGCCGGGGTCCGGGGTCCTCGCCTTTAACGCGGCCGCCGGCGGCGGAGACGGGAGGGGGAAGGGCGGCGCGGGCGGCGCATGCGCGGCGCGGCTGGAGCCGCCGGACGGTCCGGCCGCCGGGAGCGCGCAGGAGCCCGCGGGCAGCCGCGAGAGCGCCGGGAGCCCGCGCCGGGGGCTCTGAGCGGCGCGGGCGGAGCCGAGCCCCCAGCCTGCCGCGCCGCTGCCCGCCGCGCCCCGGGGGCGGCGGCCAAGATGTCCGTGCCGGTGAGTACCGACCGCCGCCCGGGACCCCGGGGCTGCTGCCCCGGCCGGGCCTGCGACCTCGCGCCGCCCGCTGCGGGCCTGACGCTGCGGGGGCTCCCCGACTGGGGGTCGCTCCACCCGGGCCTTCTCGAGCCTGGGAGGGGAGGGTGGGGGAGTCTCCCCCAAGCCGGCCTCTGCCCCCCCCCCCCCGCCTCTCCATCCTCTTCCAGGAGAGGGGGATCGGTCTGGGGTCCGTGCTGTCCTCGCGGGGAGCCCCCCAAGATGGCTGGGTGGGCAGGGGTCTTTGTTGGTCCCCCGGGATCCCCCGGGGACAGCTGGGCCAGGCTGGAGTCCGTGCTGTGCCCCAGGACCCCACACCAGGATGGCTAGGCCTAGTGGGGAGGGGTCTCCGCTGCTCCCCAGGAAATGCCCTCCAGGACTGCTGGGCCGGGTGAGGGGTTGGGAGGTCTGTGCCAGCTCCCAGGAAACCCCCTCGGATAGCGGCCCTGCTGCGCTCCGGGGACCTCACCGCTATGGCCGGGCTTGGGGCGGGGTCTGTGCCTGTCCCCGTAGACACGCTTTTCCCAGGACAGCTTGGCTTGGTGGGAACGGTGCCCACCCCCAGAATGGCTGGTGTACTCACTTTCCGGGGAAGTTTTCCTCCCTCCGATGAACCCCTGGGGCCCTGACTGGCAGCTTCTTCCCCCCTGGCTGTGGGGACTTCTCTTCTGCTTGACACCCCCTCTTCCTGGCAGTGCTGGCAGGCTTGGGCAGACCCTGGGCCAGGACTCCCCATCTAGGCCCTGGCATCTCTGGGCATCTGCCTTTCACTTCCTGAGGGAGGCAAGTGATCCAGGCTATCCTCGGTGACCAGGCCTCAGGCACAGGCCCACTTTACAGATAGACTGACTGAGGTGGGAGGTGGACACCCATCATCCTGCCAGGATGGGGACTTTCTGCACACTGGAGAGCTGTGGTCTGCAGCCATTGTTTCTCTGCCGAGTTAGGGTCTTGTCACAAAGGGGCAGTGGGCCAGAGCGCCTGTCCACTCTGGCCTTGTTTCTGGAACTGCTCCTCATGTGGGGGACCCCATCCTTTCTGTGAAGCAGACAGTTGGGGCTCCCTGGCAGGGCAAGTGGCCTCTTCATTAACTACCACAGAGTGCGTGCAGATTACTGGAGGAGAGATGCTGGGTGAGTGCAAAGCATTGTTATTATGGAATTAAAGATCCCAGCTCCTGCCCGCCTCCAGAAGCGGTAATGCAGAGTTACAGATGAAAAAATTAGGGCTTCCAGACCACACTAGTGTGAACCCCCCCACCCCCATCTCTTCTGGTTCAGAGCATAATTGCCTCATCTTTAGAAAGAAAGAAGACAGAAAATGCCTGCCGAGCCCTTCTCTCCTCCTCTGCTTTCTCTGGCCCAGGGTCATCAGGGGACTGGCCAGTCCTGCTCCTGTGGGCACTGGTCAGAGAGACAAGGTGGATCACCTGAGCCTGCTGGAGGACCAGGGTCTCCAGGGCAGAATGTGTCACTTTGGCCACATCAGAGCCTGGACGGGCCTCTAATGGGGAGGTCCCGTTTGATTTGTTTTGGTGGTCTGGGATGGCGTGCAGACCCCATGCCTTATGTGACTTTGGGCAGCCTTCCTGGCTCTGTGCCTCATTGTAACAAGAGGGATGGCAGGCCAGGTGGGTCTTGGATAGACCAACACTGTTGTGAAGACCTGCCGCTGAGGTCTGCTTGGTCCAGCCACACCATCACTGGATCCAAGTCACTTTCCACCCTCTTGCTTGTAGCCACAACCCACAGGAATTCTGTAGGGGTGGGTGGGGGTCTCGCCATCTGCCCCCTGCATGGCTGGGCTGTTACATTACTCTGGCTCTCTCCTAGGACCTTGGGCCATGTGTGAGGAGGTAGGGCCAGGAGGAGAAGTTCATTTTTGGAGTGCCCGTGAAATGTTCAGAAAATTGCTTTCATGTGCTGAGGGGGCCCAGCGGAGGCTTCCAGACTAAGCCGCCTGCTCAAGTCCTGCTCCTGGAACCCAGAGTGGTGACTGCCCACGTGGTGCTCAGGGACACATTTGGGTTTTAAGCACACCCATTCATTTGGGCAGTCTTTTCCTGGATGGGGCTGACGCAGGCACTTTGGCCCACAGAAATTACAAGATGCTTCAGAACAGATAGAAGAAGTTGTGTGGGTCAGGTTGAGTGGGGAGTGACTCCTTGAGTATCTAAGCAGGGGTTGGCTGGTGTCACCCTGTCAACCTGTGTGGGGTCTGGGGTCCAGAGAGGGGAAGGCACCAGGGTGTCCCTGGCTCCCTGCTCAATGCTGCTTCCTCTGCTCAGGCAGTGCCTGGATTCTCACCTGCTTGCTCTCTGCCTTCCTCTTGGGCATGGCTGTCCAGTGCCCTGCACCTGTCTCTTCCCTCGCCTGGCAGGACACATTTGAAAGGAAAATGACTGTGCCACCCACCTCAGACCCCTGGACTGCGTTGGCATGGGGTCCATGTTTACGAGTGGCAAGATACTACTGCCCCCTGGCACTGTCAGGCAAGAGGCCAGCTTCCAGCTTGCAGAGAAGTCTCTCTGCTGTCTGTTTTTGCCTTTCCTTTCCTGTCTGTGAAATGGGTGCGGCCATTCCAGCCCCTTCTGTGCTCCTTCACTGAGGGAGCTTTACTGAGGAGTCATTTCAGGAAGCATAGATGCTGCCCTGTGTGTGCCAGGCACTGGGCTCAGGGCCTCACACGCTCAGGGAGAGCCTGTGTCTTGCCAGAGTTGCATGGCCAGTAAGAGGTAGAGGCAGGGTGGGAACCAAGACTGGCAGGATCCAAAGCCATGAAATGACCATCATCCTGCATGGCCTATAATTGTGGGGGCTGCAGCCTGCTGAGCCGTCCACAGAGGCCAAGGCTGCTGAGAGACTGACCCTCTGCTTATAGCTTTCCAAGTGTAAGCTTGTGTAACCCCTTCGGTGCCCCTGGGGACAAGGCAGCTCAGGCTCAGAGAAGCCAGGCTCGGTCTAGCCCATTTAGCCCCCTTGGGGGTCGACGGAGATCACTGGACCAGGCTTGGCATCTGGTTGAACCTCTGCCAGCCATCCTGGGACCCCTTCTGTGCCTGGCTCTATGCCAGCCAGCACCGTGAGTGGGAGAGCTGGCCAAGGAGCCGCGAGGGTCTGCCCTGGGGTTCACAGCTGGCCAGGGCGGCCAGGCAGTAGACGGCTGGCGCCTGGTAGAACAGGCTTGAGAGGGGACAGTGGGAAGTGGGCACGTCCAAGTCCATAGTTCTCAGCTCAGTCTCCACAGCCTCTGCTACGCCCTCTCCTGCCGAAGGGCCCTGGCTGTGCTGTCCCTCCCTCTGTAGGAGTGATCCTGCTCCCTCCAGCACTGCTGCAGGCAGGAAGCCTTCCTGCCCTGTTGGTGACTGGCAGTTTCTGATTGTCTGTTAGTGGTGGGGGTGCTTTGGTTGCTGTCAGGCTCCCTCAGGGCAGGACCCCTGGCTGCCTGGCTCCTCTCTCTCTGCCTTTTTGCTGCAGTTTGCCCTTGGCCGCCTGCTGAGGGTGTGGCCCCTGGAACAAGGTGGAGGCCCCGCAGGCAGGGGCCAGGGTCCCCATTCGGAGCCTGGCCTCTCTGCCCCACTCTCCTGAGAGCCTTGCTGGGGGCTGAGAGGGGTTCCCGGGGAGGCTGCTTCAGGGTGAGGAGTGTGTTTTGGTGCTGGCTCTGTACCTTTGAGTGACTTGCTCTGAACCTCGCTGAGCCTCAGTTTCCTCGTCTGTATCATGGGGATGTTAACAGCACTGAGGTCTTGGGGTTTTGTGAAAGGTTGGTGAGGGATGTGTAAAGCTGTCAGTAAGAGGCGAGTAAGTCACACGGCTACTGCTCTAGAGATTATTATCTTCATCCTGCCATGGTTGGCTGGCACAGTGCCTCAAGACCCACTCCTGGCTCTGGCACAGCTTGGGGAAGGGGGTTCTCAGCCCTGCCTCACTGGGCTGGGCCCAGGCTGATGGGTCCCCTCTGAGGCCCGCCCAGTCTGCCTGCAGCCCTTTCTTTATGGTCTATGTGGTTCCCACCAGAGTCTTAGTGGTGGGATGACCCTGGCCTCTCCCCTGCCCTGGTGTGGCCTGTGGGAGCCCTGCCTCTTGAGCCTTGGATGGGCCGGTCTTTGTCCTTACCCCTCGGAGAGAGTGACCTGTACTGGGGCCACCAGCTAGTCCATCACGGGGGCAGAATTACAGGCAGTTGGAGCCACTGCAGGGGTGCAGGCCTTTCCTCAGGTGTGGTCTACAGCAGCCTGGTCCAGCAAGGGGCAGGCAGGACCCTCAGAGGGCAGGATCGCCCCCACCCCCTATCCTGGGGATCACAGCACCTTAAGGGAGGGGGGCTCAAGCCTACAAGGGAGGCAGGTGGGCCTCAAGGCTGTGAGGTGAGTGAGGGGTGCAGGCGGCACCTGCAGACCTCCCCACTTCCCACCGCTGGGCCTGCGGCTGGGCCTTGTGGTCAGCTGTGGCCCCCTTTCCTCCCTGTGCTCACTTCCCTCCCCAGCCTTGGCCTTGGCCACCACTCGCTTTGGTTGCATCCTGATCAAACCCCACAGTTTCTGTGGCTTTCTCTGAGTCGCTGTTTGCTGGGGAACTGTCTCCCTCTCTTGAGGAAAAAGAAAAAGAGCTGAGAGCAGGTGGGGGCCTCGGTGCCCGCTCTGTCACGAGTTTCAGCTCTAAAGTTAATCTCGTCTCTACGGGGGATTAGGGGCTGAGGAGGTTTTTCAGTAATTTTAATTTATTATTTAAGCCCTGTGAAATTCCAAGGATTTGAAGCAGATTATAGTGGAAGACACAAATAATCTGGAATTATCAAAAGATCCAGAATTATGGAATGTATGGGAAGGAGGAACAACTGTTCCAGAAAGCCTAGGCTGAGTAGGCACAGATTTAACCTTAAGCTCCCTGACAGCCAGGGCAAAAAGAGTAACACGGTGGGTTTAGGCTTGCGGTACTTCTTTTTGGTATTCATAATGCCACGTAGTTTTTCTTCTGTGCTTTGTTTTATTTTTTTACCAGTTGAGACTCTTTTTTTGAGGTAGATTTTACATGTCTTGAAATGTACAGATGTTAAATGTACACTCAGATGAATTTTGCCTAATATAGACCATGTAACCATTAGTCAAACCAAGATAATGAATGTCTCCATCACCTCAGAAAGTTCTCAAAAGCTGCGGCACAGTCACGCGCCCTCACCCACCATTCGCGCGTCTGTCACCCTGGCTTAGATTCTTGAACTTCGCGTAAGTGGCGACGTACGCCAGGCACTCTTGGACCTTCTTTCACTCACCGTAACGGCTTTGACGTTTTCAGCTTTGTTGTGTGTGACAGTGGTTTGTTCTGTTTTGTTGTTGCTGTTGCCGTTCATGAAGGTACCACAGTGTATTTATCCATCCCCTTGCTGATGGATCTCTGATTCTAGCTTTAGCGTGCTGTGTGTTTTGGGGTACTGGAACACTGGCATTATCGTTGGCATGACACCCTGTTTCAATGTTTTATAAAAGCTGGTATCCAATCATGTGTGCCTTGAGGTATGCCCAGAGGTCTGTGCCCCCAAATCCCAGCTCTACCAGAGTCACATGCTTGCTCAGAAGGTGGTGTAGCCACACTCCTCCCTGTTCACAGCCCTCACCAGGTGTCAGAGTTTGAATTCTCTCTTCCCAGGTGACCTGGGAGGGCAAGTGTCTTAGGCTTGTAAGTCACCTGTGTTTCTGCCAGGGTCCTTGTCGTTCCAAGGTCCTGATCACGAGAGTCCAAAGAAGAGCAGGAGGCAGGAAAGGATGCAGCGAAGCAGCCATGTCCCTCCTTCCTCCCCAGCCTGGACAGATTCCTGGGCTCTCTTCTCTTCTTCCCTGGCATGTGCCAAGACATCCCACCAAGCAGACACTCCTGGTTTTTCGTCCTTCCATTCTGGGAGCCCCAGGCCCAGTGGACACCCCACCTCTCGAGAAGCCAGGATCGGGCCGGGGTTGTTTAAGAGCAGCCTGCGGCCCTGCTACCCCCACGCTTCTGTGCCGCCTTCCGTGCAGCCGCCCCGGCTCTTACTCTGAGGAAGGAGCTGGCTTGCCTGTGCTATTTTTACAAATCTTTACTGTTATTTTTTCCCGCATAATGAGCCTTCGCAAAAGATTCACACATCTGCTCAAATGCCACCTCCTTGGAGAGGCACCCCCACAGATGCCCCTCTCCCCATCACTCTCTCTCTGCTTTGCTTTCCTTCAGCGTTCTTATCCCCACAGATAGGCGTCTGTTTATCCCCCACCTTGGAGTGTAAGTTCCCTGAGGACATGGACTGTCCTTTTCAACAGCAGTATCCAGTGCAGAGCCTGGAGCGGGAGGTGCTCAGTCAGTGGGTGTGATGTACAGTGACAGACCCCATAACCACCTGCTGCTCCCCACTACCCCCACGGGGGGTTTGAGGGGAGACCCTGCCAACCCCCCAGTGTTGGCTGGTGGATCTGGAGCAACAGAGCTCCAAGAAAAGATTTTGCCAGCGTCTCAGATGAGGTTTTGGGGAGGGTGGGGGAAGCCCAGGGCACCTGAGTAGGGGGTGTCTGTGCAGGGGGTGGGGAGAGCAGGGAGGGTTTGGTTGAGGGATGGGCTTAGTGGGGTGTCCTTGTGCACCTGGGGCAGGCCAAGGGAGCGTGCATGAAGGTGCGGGGTGTGGGTGTGCTGCTGGCGGTGGGGCACCAGGGTGCCCTGTGTGAAACAGCCTGCCTGTGCCATAGTCTCACGGCCTTGGGGATGGGCAGGGCTGCTGGTGGGTAGGTGTGACAGATGAGCCTCACCTCTGAGGCTCTGAGAGGTGCATTGACTGGCAGTGACTGGCACCTCTCAGAGAAGCTATTAGTGTTGTCTGGAATCACTGGTGTTGCCTGCTACTGTCCTTGTAGAGTAACCCTGGGTGAGGGCGTGGGCCCGGATCTCCTGGGGCAAAGGAACTTTTCTCTGTAGGCTGGAGTGGGCCCAAGTTGGGATGCCTGCCTGCCAGGGTACTGTCCGGGAGGGAGAAAACACATTGCTTTCCAGTGGCTGCTATAGCTCTGCCTTCTCTGGAACCACTCTTTCCTGTACTCCCACCCCGGAATCCCAGGGTCCCCTCCTATTCGCCTGCTGGTCGCTAGCCCTCCAACCCCAGCAGAGTGGCCTGGACACACTGCTCTCCTCCTCTGTGGGTATCTGTGGGTGTGGGCACCTGTGTTCAGTGGAAGCGGCCAGGGCTGGGCAGCAGATGGCTTGTGAAGTCACCCTCTCTGCCTGATGTGCTGGGCCTGGTTGCCATGGGAGATGGAGAGCAGATGGCCAGGCCGGGGCAGCCTCTTGACCACACCCTTGTCCCTGCCTACCCAGCCTATCAGAGGCCTGGGCAGCTACCAGAAGCTGAGCTCGCTCTCTGAGGACAGGGACTTGCCCCTTGCCCCCACTTCCCCTTCACAGACTGAGCCCCTCTCTTCCCCACCCGCCCTCCCCCAGGCCATGTTGAGGGAATGCCCCTGCCATGGGGCGAGGATGCAGGAGTGGGATCCCAGGTTGTCAAGGAGGACAAAGTGCACAAGGCCAAGCCTCCTCATCTGTCACACACACATACACATGCAGCTGGCTGTTGGTCTAAGCCCACACCTGCCAGCCAGCACCCAAGGAGGCCCCTGATGGGAGGGGAGAGGGTGGTTCTCAGAGGGAGATGGGAGGTGGGAGAGGAGGGTGCAGAAGAGAGAGGGTGACTCTGGGCAGCGCTCCAGGGCCCGGCCTTGCTGGCCCCCTCCAGCCTCAGCTCCTTTGGGCAGAGCCCCTCTTTGAGGCAGGTACCTCCCTGCAGGTGCCTCTGCTGCTCTTTAATTTTCAAATTAGAAAAGCAGGAAGATAATTAGGACAGTTGTGCTTCCTCTTCCAGGTTTGTGCCTTGACAGCGCCTGAGGGGAGCAGGCGGGAGGGCACTGGGTTTGCTGGGATCCAGGGCTGGATCTGGAGTGCAGGGAAGCCCGAGTATGTCTGCACCCAGCAGCACCCCTGCACCTCTGGGCTATGTCCCCACCATCTGGCGGCTCCACCCAACCCTGCACACCTTCGGCAGCAGTGAGACTGACTGATGTGAGGTGTGTGAAGTGTCCAGTGTGTGTGTACAGCCAGGCTCATCTCTTCTTTGTGCCATCCATAAGGGTCCCTGTACCCTCGCCCAGGTTTTGAGCTTGCCACCAGAAGTGGCCAGCCCAGGGGGAAGGTGTCAACTCCCCATGGCCCTCCAGAGCATGGTTTCTTCCTGTTCCTGGGGTTGGCAGTGCTCACCTCCGGCCTCAGGAAATCCTCTCCTGCTGCTGCTCCCAAGGTCGGCCATCAGCTGACCTGTCCAGCCCCGCTTCTCGTTGCTGCTGGGAAGCTGAGGCTTCAGGAGGGGAAGGGGCTGCAATGCTGTCAAGTTGTGCAGGCCGTTTTTAACCTCTTTTCACGTCACTTTGTCATAAGCATTCTCCTGCATTATTTCGGTCTTTGGAGGTGGCCATCTTAGTAGCTGCGAAGTGTTCCATTGAGGGGCTGTGGTTTGTCTGACCAGTCCCCTACAGTTGACATTTACACTATGCCTCCCCCGCGCCCTTTTAGCTGTTACTAATGCTGCGATGGACATTGTTAAGCATCAAGCAAGAAGAATTCTTTTGCTTGGGTCTGTGCTGAACGCTAAGACCTTAGAAAGCCCAGAGTACAGGAACCCTGTCCCAGGCTGTTCTCCCCACTTAGGGCCCAGTGTAAGCAGCCCACCCGCAGGGGACACTTCAGTGAGCCCAGGTGCTGGGCCCACCCCGTTCCCTGCACAAACAGCCTGTGAGCTCATCTTCAGCCTGGCGGAGGTGCCAGGCCACTGCTGAGATGACTGCCAGCTGTCGGGGGGCACTGTGGGCGCCTGGCCGCATACCTGCTGCTGGCCCCTCAGTCCGGCAGCACCCCGCTCCTCATCCAGGCCTCTCCTTTCTGCCAGTCCCGCGCTGTGTGTGTGGGTGCTTGAGAGACTTAACCACCCCCATTCCTGAGATTGGGGCAGCCTCAGATCTCCTCACCCTAGTCTGCCCTTCCCGCCAGGGCCACCTCTGAGGTCCCACCCAATTAACAAATATGTACTGGGCCCTTCCTCACCAGCAGAGCTAAGCTTCAGTGGGCTGGGGTGGCGCTGGGCCCCAGGACTGAGCTCAGTGTTGTTGTGGGGGTGCTTCCGTCTCAGCTGCCTGTCCTCGTGGAGTCTGAGTGTGTCAGGGGTCTTTGGCTTTCTACTGTCCGTAGATTCCCTTCCTGCTGCAGAGTAGTCAGGGTGGGCTGAGGTCTAGCAGCCCCACCATCCCTTCCCTGGCCACCAGCTCTGTCCCTTCTGTGCCTGGAGTGTGTGGAATGGGCCAAGGGCCAGTAAACTGGGTCTCAGTCTCTTCATACATAAAATGGGGCTAAGGGTGAAGCCTGTTTTGCAGGATTGCTGTGGGTGTGAAATAAACGTGTGGTCATAGAGCCCCTGGCACAGAGCTGGGCACAGAGGCTGTTTGGGGTACCTGGGACTGCATCCCTGTTAGCGGCCTTGGCAGTCATAGGGCCAGGGAGGCTTGACTGGCCGTGAGGTTCTGACCCTCCTATACCCCAACCAGAGCCTGCTCAGTGGGTGCTCCTCCCCCACATACCAGCCTGGGAGGGGGCATTCTCCCCCACCCCCAGTCATGCCCTCTCCAACACAGTCGGGTGTAGATCCTGGGGCCTGTTTCCAGAGCGGAAATGCCATTCTAGGAGGCACAGGCTTGGTGGGGGGGGGGAGTTTAAATGGAAAAGGAGCAAATTTTTGAAATGCCTGTGCCTGAGCCTGGTTCCCCTTCCCCCGCCTCCTGCCCACACCAGCAGCCCCACCCCCAGTGCAGCTCTAATCCTGCTCCTGGGAGAGGAGGGTCTCCCATTCCCCAAGATCCCATCCAGCCATGTCCTCTCTGCCTCCCCCACACTCCCCTCCAGCCAGCTAGGATAGAGTAGGGGCCATCTCCCTGGAGGGCCAGACCTTTTGTGTCCCTAACTATCCCTGCAGAGACCTCCTGCCTGCTGGGCACTGCCTGGCTCTGAGGCCTGGTCCCCACCCATCCCCACAACAGTGGAGACCCAGAGACAACCTGAGGACTTCTTTAGCCCCCAGCACAGATAGCCAGTCATGCGTGGTCCAGCTGGTTTAGACCTGTTCCCTAGGAACCTGGGGTGCCAGCCAGGCTGAGGAGTTAGTGGATAGGCAGGGTTGGGGTGTAGGAAAGGCTAGGGGCACAACTCTTGGGAACAAGCAGGAGGGGATGCCCCAGGCAGTGCTGCCCTGAGAGCTGGCTCCTCTTCTGTGGGGAAGTGGGCTGTTTGAAGGGTGATGAGCAGGGTAAGCCTTGGGGAGGGCACAGGGTATTGGTTAGTAGCCCTCTTCCTCTCGAGGACTTTGGGTCACACTGTGTCCTATCCCACTGCTCCTTCCTCACGCCCATGCTGAGTTCTGGCCAGTGGTTCCCAATCCAGAAGCTCAGAAACTTGGGGAAATGCAGATATCTGGTTCTTCTGGAGGGGTGGGACCCAGGAATCGAGGTTTTTTTTGTTGTTTTGTTTTTTTAGAGAGAGGGTAGAGTACAGTGGTACTATCATAGCTCACTGTAACCTGCAAGTCTTGGGCTCAAGTGATCCTGCCACCTTGGCCTCCCAAAATGCTGGGATTACAGGTGTGAGCCGAGGAATCTGTTTTTCTTTTAACAGGTTTTCCAGAGGACCTATAAGCACCTAGACTTGGGCTGCCTTCATTTTGCTTTTGAGAAAAGAGCCCAGAGAGGAAGAGGGCTTGCCCAAGGAGGCACATCTGGCCAGGCTGCAAAGTGTTCCATTGGCATACTGGCACATCTGAGTTGGCTGAGCCCCAGGTGTCAGGCAGCGGGGCAGCTGTAGGTCCCCCTTGGGCTTGTGTGCATTTTATAGGCCATGCCTGAGAATTCTCAGCTGGGTGAAGCTGGGTTTCCCCCACTGCTTCCCTGGCACTGTGAACTGCCTGATAGCATCTCTGTGCTCAGCAATAGCCCAGGATTGTTGACTGGGGATCCTGTCTGGTCCGGAGCAGTTTCCATCCTAGATCTCCCTGTTGAGTGCTCAGGGAGTCTGGCACCCTGGTTCTGCTCTATGGGGTGACAGTCACTGACCTGCAGCCTAGCAAGGGTGGGACTCGAGAGCCAAGGCTGGCTCAACTCGCTTTCACTGCAGGGGTTCTTCCTTCTCTCTCCCTCATTCCTGGGACACTGCTCTGTCCTCCGTGTTGCTGAAACAGACAAGATGGAGCAGGACCCAGGAGGGTACTGGGCACAGGTTTTAGGCCTGGACATGGCTGACTCAGGAATTGGGGGGGGTTAGGCAGACCAGCTGGAGTCACCAAAAGTCAGTGGACTGCAGGGGGAGGGGAGGTGCTGCATGTCATGTATAAAGCATCAGGCCATGCTTGCCAGCCTTCCTGCTTTGAGTCTTCATTTCCTGGGGCCCTCAAACGATAGGCCTGTCCACAGTCAGAGCCGTCGTCGTTATTAATTTCCCGTAGGCTGGGGCACGCCTCCTCCCCTTTCCCTCTAGATTCAGATCTGAGTCTGGTGGCCCAAGAGACACATCTTAAATGCCCTGGAGCTGGTGGGCGGGGAAGACAGAAGTCGACTTGGGGAGTGTGTGTGTGTGTGTGTGTGTGTGTTGGGGGGGCAGAGTGCCCAGTGCTCCGAAGGAGGGGGCAATTCGGGCAGTCTTCCCAGAAGTGGAGGCGTTTGCGTTGGCGGTGGATGCCTGGTGCGTTCTCACCCGCTCAGGAAGGCGGGGACTTGCTTTTGGAGGAAAAGGGATATCCCGCGCCCTAGACTTCAAGTGGGGCATCGGGCGAGGGCCTAGAGCCTGCGGGGCGGGGGGACGGTCCCACTGGGCGAGCTCGCGCGCCACCCGCGCAGGCGGCTCATTTGCATGGGGAGCGGCAGCGGCCAATGGGCGCGCGCGGCCGGGCATGCCGGGAGCCGGGCTGGGTCTGCGGGGCCGCGGCGGCGGCGGGCGGAGCGAAGTGGGACCGGCTCCGGGCGGCGGAGCGGCGGGAGTGGGGCCGGGCGGCTGCGGCGCGCTCGGGGCCCCCAGCGCGCGCGGCCCGGGCAGCTCGGTGTGCGTCCCCACGGGCAGCCGGGGCCCCAGGCCGACTGGACGCCATGAACTACCTGGTGAGTGCGGCAGGCGCCGCCTGGGGTCTTCTCACGGCGGCCGGCCGGGCTTCGTGGACGGGCTTCGAGGCAGCCGCCCTACCGGCTCCCGGGGCGGGCCCGGGCGGGAAGGAGTTAAGCTAGTGGCATTTCCTGCCGGACCTGCGGGGCCTGGGAACCGCCGGCCGGTGGAGGCTCCGCGGGGGCGCGCCCGGGCCGGGGTCCGCGGTCCTGAGACCTCCTTCCTCCCTGTCCCGGGAGCGCGGGGGCAAGGATTGCGGAGGCTCCCGGATCTTGCGCGCCTCGGGGGCGGTTGGAAGGGCCGGGCGCAGGGGCCGCTGGCGGGCAGGAAAGTTCCTGGATCCGGGAAAGTTGCTGGCGGGAGGCCCGCTCTCCCCCTGCCGGCTGCCGCCTGCTGTGTGACCTTGGGCCTCTGCGCCCTGCCTCCGAGCCTCAGTTTCCCCGGCTACGAGGAGGAATGGGGGTCCCTTGAGGCCGTGACGGTGAGCTTCCAGGTGAGGTGGTGGTCCGACTGTTTCGGGGTGGGGGCTGCCCACCGCTCCCAGGCTAGGGGTCGAGGGCCGGGCGAGCAAGTACGTGGCGTCGGCGGGTAGTCACCGCGACCGGAGGGCCAGTCCGAGGTCGGTTAATGATTCACCCGGGCCACCAGCGCTGAATTCCGGGAGCAGGGGCGGGTGCTCCTCGGACTTTACCTGCCCCGCTTGCCAAAAGGCTGCAGGAGCCGGATCCTGGCGGCGGGAGTCCAGGGCTGCACTACGACCCCGCCGCTTGGCACGCGGAGAGTCGAGGGAAGGGGCTAGGGTGCGGTTCTGCAGCGTAGACGTGGGGTCTTTGGACACTGTTGGGGGATTCCCCGGCCCCGACAGCCCACACAGCTGGGGTAGGAGTGGGGCTGCCGTTCCAGTGTTAGGACCTGGGGGGATGTTGGGGTTGCAAATTCCAGATTAGGGGCAGCAGCTCCTTTTCCCAACCACAAGGCTCCCATATTGATCTTGGGAGCACTTAGTTTCTTTCCCCACACCCCTGCTGTGTGGAAGTGTCTGGCTTGGGAGGCACTCCCCGGGCGTGCTGGGGCTTTAGTCAGTCACCTTCTCAGAATGACCATGGCTCGATCTCTTCTTTGCTGAATTTGGCCAGGTTTCCCATCGCTCTGTGCTGGGCACACACCCTCCTGTGCCCATTCCTTTCCCCTGCTAGAGAGCTGGGTGGTGGGGGTGGCAGGCCTGTTAGGTGTGGGGGTGCCTGGGGGATCAGGGCTGGGCACAGGTGGAGCCTGTGGGAAAGGAGCCATGGGGAGGAGCTGCTGGCCCTCCCTCCTGGCACTAGCACCCACCCCACCGCTGGCTCTGGGCAAGGAAAGAACCTAGTGGGAGCTGGGTGGAGGTAGGGCAGAGCAGTCCCAGGTTCTGCCAGGAAAGTCACCTTTGGCTGGGAGGAGGAGGACTGGAGTCTCTGGCCGTTACTGTTTGAACTGAGCAGAAGCATGAGCACTGTGGCCTGGTACCATTGCCCAGGTGTGGGCAAGGGAGTGAAATAAGGGCAGTGCCCCTAGGGCATCCCGTCTGCACAGGAGAGGCTCCTGGGACAGCTGCTCTCCCCCTGTTCTATGAGTGGTACAGATGGGAAGATGGAAGCACAGAGAGAGACAGTTGTCCTCACAGAACTGGATCTAGAACCTAGTCTCCTGGCATGGCCCGGTGTGCTGCACCACATGTGCTCCCCATCTGGGATTGGGGGACCTCTGGTCCTGGAGGGGCTGCCATGCTCTTACTGGAGCTGCCAACTTGGTGGAGCCCCTCTGGCTCTAAGACTGTGCCTTCATAGCCCTCTTTTGGCATCCATTGTTCTTTTAGGAGGTCCCACCACCCATTTCTCCTGGACCTGGACAACTCCCTCCCCTTCCTCCAGGAGCCCACAGCCAGCTGGGGCTGCCAGAACCAACCAGCAGGGGAGGTATGCTCCCTGGAGCCTTCTTGGAAGAGGTGGTATAGGAGTCAAACTTGAAGTGTGGGGAGCAGGGTTGGGTGATAGGGATTTTCCTATCCCTGGGCAAGACACTGGGCAAGCCTCTCTTCCTCTAGATCTTTAGGGCCCCCAGATAAGGGCTGCAGGATGGTCTCCCTTCAAGGGTTGGGTCTCTGCCCTTAATCAGGCCCTTTCTGGCTCTCTGAGCACTGGGGAGAGGCCCTGGCTCCACCCACCTCGTGCTGCTGCCCTAACTCCCTCCCTGCTAGGTCCTGCCCTGGGATGGGCAGAGTTCAGAGGGCAGAGGGGCAGGGCCTCGCCTCAGGCATGTGTTCACTGGTGCATCTCAGAAATCAGGGGTTTGGTACTTTTTTTAAAGCTGGAAAACCTCACATTTTGGGACATTGTGTCCCCCTCTGTCCCCGCACAGGCAGATAGTGCTGTGTTAAGGGCTGCTGAAAGTTACCATTTAGGATTGGAGAGGGGCAGAGCTGCAGGGGCTTTAGACGTCAAGATAGACCTTGTAAGGTGTGTCCCTTCTGCCTCCAACCCCTGGGCCCTTCCATGATGACAACGCTGGGGCTGGAGGGTAGGGGTTTGCCCCTGTACTGGGCTGGTGCTGTCCCTGAAGTAAAGGGTCAGCTTCCTACTAAGCTCCCTGCTGAGTCATCAAATCGCAAGAGTGAATTTGCCAGTCCACTGAAGAATCCTGTGAATCCTCCCTTTGGGGCTCCAAGGTCAGGGAAGGAAAGCAGAGGGCAGTCAGGCATGCAGGCCCAGGATCTGCCAGCATGTCCCCATTGTCCATGGTGTGTGTGGGGCTGCAGATGCCACGTCCTGCAGCAGGAGGGCTCTCTGGTGCCCGCCTCTCTGCCCAGCCTCCCTTAGAGAGTGTCTGGGATGTCTTGGCAGGAGTGGGAGCAGGGACATGCTTCCAGCCAATAGCTGGCTCTGGACACAAAGGCATCTGCTATTGCCGCTGCAGCCAAGGCCAGGCTGTGGCTCTGTGCTTGTGCTGGGGAGCCCTTGGCAGTGGCCACCCCACAGGTGGCTTTTTTTTTTTTGAGACAGAGACTTGCTCTGTCGCCTGAGCTAGAATGCAGTGGCGTCATCATAGCTCACTGTAACCTCAAACTCCTGGCCTCAAGTGATCCTCCTGCCTCAGCCTCTGGAGTAGCTGGGACTATAGGTGCAACTAATTTTCTTTTCTTTTCTTTTCTTTTTTTTTTTTTTTGTAGAGACGGGGTTTCACTCTTGCTGGGGCTGGTCTCGAACTCTTGGCCTCGAGCAATCCTCCTGCCTCAGCTTCCCAGAGTGCTGGGATTGCAGGTGTGAGCCACCGTGCCAGCCTGTAGGTGGCTCTTTATTCCTTCAGTCTGCAGACCTTTCCTTTGGCAGCTGAGTGTCAAGCATGGGGCTGAGGACCTGCACACCACTGCTACTGTGTCCTCTCTGAAGCCTCGTGTGCTCCTGAGGCAGGTGGGACAGGAGCCACGCTCTCCTTGGGGTGGCTGTGGAACGTGAGGGACCTGCACACAGGCTGTGTGGTCCACCCACGCTCTTGCTCCCTGCCAGCCGAGCACCAAGGACATGAGCCAGACCCTGGCCACTCAGTTGTCTATGGGAGTATTAGGGGATGATGATGCTATGGCTGGCTGGTCCAGGAGTTCCACCCAGGGTGGGGCAGGGGGCATCTGAGCAGGGAAGGGAAGAGGTGCAGTCCCTCAGAGCATGGGGCAGGGCAAGGTGGGATGGTCAGGAGCCTGGCCAGCAGGTCTGTGGTTGCATGCTCCTTTAGATACATCCCCGGGCATGAGTGAGGAGGGCTTGTGGGTGCAGACTGTCAGTCGGTCACACACCCACTGGGCCTGTATCCAGTGGTCACCAGGGGCTCTTTGGGCCAAGCAAACAGAATACCCCAGAAATAAACTTGGCCCACATTCTGGGTATGAAGGGAGCCAGTGTTTCCCAAGTGCCTGCTGTGTGAGGCTGTGTGTTGGGGGTGGGAAAGGCCTGTGGCGTTTCCGCCCCTGGCTTCCATGAACCTGAGCATCACCCAGGAGTCACCCAGCTCCACTTTGTCTCACAGCCCTGGTCTGCCTCTGCTGCTCCCTGATCTGTGACCCTGGGCAAGTAAGATAACTGTTCTGAGGCTCGGTTTCCCCATCTGTAAGGTGGAGGTAATCATTGTGTCTCACAGGGTAGTTTCGAGGGTTAAAAGAGCTGATGGCTGCACACAAAAGAGCTATGCATTTGGTGTGGAGTGACTGTGCCACACTTGTTAGCGTTATAAACCTAGTGACCAGCATGTCACTGTTATCCATTTCATTGTCTCTCCCCCCACCCCAGGGACTTGGGGTCCCACCATGGGCTGGTTTGTGGGTGTTGAGAACACATTTGCTGTTTGAATGCAGGCCAGACATGGAGCCAGGCCCGGCAGAGAGGTCATTGGTCAGCGGGGATGCCTGCAGTATCCTCTGCAGTTGGCCCGGGTTGGCCCTTCTCCTGAGGAACTCGTGGGGGCTTCCATTCAGTCAACCAGGGAAGGCGCCTCGGAGAGGGAGCCTTGCGGTATCATCTCCCCTCACCACCCCCAGCCACCAGCTTGCACCTTCCTCCAGAGTCGGAGTTTGAGGACCCACATTCGGGGCTCCCTTAGGCAGCTGGTGGAGCCAAGGAGGAGACCCAAACACCCATCAAACGGCTGCAGTTCTCCCTGACGTGTGCCCGCCCACAGCCCAAGGCCCCAGCTGCTCTGCTTCTGAGGATCCACCCAGCCTGGGTGGGTCTGGCGCGCAGACGGGCCCCAGGGACACAATGAGGGCCATTCTCAGAGCAGGCAGGGCCTATGGGGCAGCCCTGGCGGCTCCCATGTGCAACAACCAGGATGTTGTTCTGTGTGGGCCTGGCTGGGGAGTGCTGGCATCAGGCTGGGGTTCTTCTCTGCCCCTGCCCTCTGGGATGCGTAAGCCCCAAAGGGCCTTGCTGGGCCCCTCTGGGCAGCTAGGCCGCTCACTAGGCAGGATGGGGGCTTCCAGGGAAGGACCTGGCCCTTTGCAATCAGGGCCTCTGCCTCAGCCCTGCCCACTCAGCAGTGGCTCACTGTACACATCCCATGCAAGGCCTGGTGCACATGCTCAGAGGCACCATGCTGAAGGAGACAGACTTCTCCCTCCCATTCAGGGGGCACGAACTGTGCAGTAACCGGACATGTTGGTTAGCACTGGCAGGTGAGAGCAAGGGGGCATGGGTGCCCCGGGAGGGACATGGAGCCTGCCTGGAGGGGGTGCTATCCTAGCGTGGCTTGAAGGAGTAGGACACAGCAGGAGGGTTCCTAGAGGCAGGATCGAGGTGGCCAGAGACTGGGCAAGTCAGGCGACAGCCTCCAACATGCCTTGGAACAGGTAGCCAACAACATCCACTTGGACTGGCAGTGCCCTGGCTGTGCACCCCTCCAAGGTCAGTTGTGCCCCTTGAGAGCTTGGGACAGGAACTCCTGATTGGCCCAGATGGGTCATGTGCCAGGGCCCAGCAGTGAGGGAGGCCAGGAAAGCAGGTTTGGGGAGGCTGGCCTCTCTTCCAGCTTGGGGTGCAATGCAGGGTTCTGGGAGAGGTGACTGGGGGGCCTGGGAGCATGTCCTGAGCAGGATTGCTTGGGGTGGTGTGGGCTTTGCTCCGTCTGGACTCATCTGGCCACAAGAAGCTGCTGTTTAGATGACACTTATTGAACCATCACTGCTTCATCCCATGGGATCTGCAGTGGGACCAGTCCCTGCCTGTCTGCCACTCCAGGGTCATGACCTGTTTCCCCTCCACCGCCTCCCCTGCTCTAGCACCTAGGCTCATACCCTTCCTCTGCCACCATGCTGTTCCCTGGCATGAGTTGTCTGAAATGTCACCTCCTTGGGGAGACCAACTCCGACCCTATATGTAGAGGCTTTGTCCCACATTATTTTTGGCACCCCACTTTTTCCCCATTATAGCAAATTGTGTTTCTGCCCCGCTGCACAGTAAGCCCCATGTGGACAGGGGCCTTTGTCAAGCTAGGCTGTCTTCACAGAGCCTGGCCAAGTGCCTGGCCTAGAGTAGGAGCTAGGCCAGTCTTTTGTTAAACAAAAGAACAATCCTGTGAAGCCAGGGCTGTCATCTTAGCAGAGAGTATCTGGGTGCTCAGAGAGGCTAAAGGACTTTCGAGGTCTCACAGCAGTGGGAGGGAGAGCTGGGCCCAGGTCTGGGTCTTAGCTGCTGCTTAATGATTGAGAGAGAAGAAAGGAGTAGCATGTCCTTGGGGAACAGCTGGGAAGGCAGAGAGGCCCAAAGAGGTGGGTGCTTGGCCAGCTGGAGTGGCCTGTTGGGTGCCAGCAGTGCCCAGGACTCAGGCTGGGCAGGGGAGGGGCTGCCTTGGGGGCCCTGGGTGGGGGCATGCTGGCTGACGCCGGCGGGGGAGCTCCTGGTGCCAGGCGCCTGGTGCCACGTGCCCAGCCAGAGAGATGCTTCCCAGCCTGGCTCCAGCTGCCCCAGACTAAGGTGCAGCCTTCAGTGAGCTCATGCCATGTGGGGTGGGGACTGGTCATCCTGGAAGGCCCGAGGCCTGGCCTGTGGCTCACCTGGGCCAGGCCTCCCTTCTCCCCTCCCCACCAGCCTTGCCTTTAGCAGACACCCCCCCACACACACTGCCTTTGCTCCCTCCTGGCCTCCCTGAGTGCCCGGCCCTGTCTGGTGGGGCCTCTCTGCCAGCCTTCCCTGGGCTGCCCTCCTAAGAGGTGAGGGGCCTTCGGGGGCAGTCCCCTCTGTCCATACCCCCAACCTCTCTGACTCGGCTGGAGGGGAATTTTCCTGTGACTCACTCTGCTGGCACTTCCTGTGGTCACCAGGGCAGGAGCTAGGGGGACCTGGCAGGGCAGCTCTATGTTCTGTGGGGTCACTGGGGGAGGGTGGCTGGTGTCCCGCCCCCTGATAGGATGTAATTCCCGGAGGCAGGCTACAGTCCATATTTGGGAAATTTGCTTCTCTGGCTGGCAGCTTGGGGAGGGGGGCCGTGAACCCTGGTGGGCCGCGGGGCAGCCCCTGCCCCTGCCGGCTCCTCCATGGGGCTCTGGCCTCTGGACCAGCCGCAGCCGCCTGTCCCATCCTGCCTCAGAGCCTAGGAGGTAGTTCACTGTTTGCCTTTTCAGGATGTGTGTTTTTTCAGTCCCGAAGCAAGAAATACTCATTAAATAAAAATTGAAATATTCTGAAAAACAGGAAGAGAAAATATCCCCTATTGTTTCAAACATGCCAGTGCTATTCTGACCCTCTCCCCACTTAAAAATTTTGCGTGATGTTTAATTGAGGCATCAGTTATGCTTCAGTGCCTTTTAAATTCTGTTGTAATTGTGGTGTGGATGGTACTGTGGTAACTGTAGCAATTCCGAGGGCCTTTGCCCTTGGCGTTCACCTTCATACTGAGTGAGCCTCCCTGGGCTCTGCCCTCCCTGAGCTGCCCATCTGGGCTGCTCTCTCCCTTGGGCCTTGCCCCTCTTGGCTTCCAATGCTCTGGCCTCGGGGCCTTTCTGGGGCTGGAGGCCTTTCTGAGCTACTCTGGAGAAGTGGGCTCCTGGCTGATGGCTCCGTGGCAAATGAGTGGCTGGGTCTGAACGTCTGCTCCTGGGACCCAGAGCACCCACTGCCTGCCTGGGCCTCTCCCTGTGTGCCAGCATCCTCTTCCGACACTCAGTGTGGCGGCCGGGAGATGGAGCTCAGAGAGGCACTTTCCAGCCCCAGCCGATGGTGTGGAGGGAGGAGGGTGGGCCCTCAGGACCTGGGTGGGGCCTGACCCCCCCCTCCTCTCTGCCCCAGGGCCCAGGCTCCCACTTCCTGTTTCTGCCCAAGGGGGTGTGGCCCACTCTTCCACCTGGAATCTCATTTGACTCCTTGGAGATGGAGTCCAGAGACAGGACTCAGGCCAGAACCCAGGTCCCATTTTTGAGTCAGTCTAGACCAGGCTGTGTGTCTTCAGGCCCCAGGAGACTCTGAGGGAGGGACCTTGCAGGGCAACCCAGAGCTGAGGCCAGGCTGGCGGGGCAGCTGGAGAGGCGTCACCAGCCCAGCAGACCTGGCTTTCCTGTGTGTGAGGCCCTGGGCCCCTAGGAGGGGCTGCAGAAGCCCTGGCCTTGTCTCGCCTCGGCGCCTCCCTTGTGCCTGCTCTCTGCTGGAACTGACCGTCACCCTGTAGCTGGGGACCCTCTGATATCTCTGGGCTCAGCCTGAGCTTGGCACTTGGACAAAGGGAGCAGCAGCAGCAGGGGTGAGGACCGCACAAGCAGGGATGAAAACTACAGGGCCTCCCTGCCCAGGCTGTGTCCCTGAGGCCCTGGGCCTGCCTGCATTGTGGTCCTCCAGCCTCTAATCCCACAGCCTCCTCCAGGCTCCACTTGGGCTGTGCAGTTCCTGGGCCTTGTGGAGCAGGATCCCCCGCTCTGGGGGGATTTGCTGACAGCAGCAGGACCAGGAGCAGGGAGTGTGCATCCTGTTTTCTCCCCAGCCTTACGGAAGGTGTTTGAAATTTCTTCATTAATAATAGATATTTTGGTAGGTTTTTGGTAGATGGACTTTGTTAAGGAAGTTCTTTCTCTGTTTTTTTCCCCCCCAGTATTTTTAATCCTAAGAAGCTGTCATTTTTGTCAAATTATTTTCTTGCATCTCACAAGATAATCATTTGCTGTTTCTTTTAATCTTTTGGCTGTTCTTGTCACTCTGCTGTTCTCCCTGCCGTTGGTCTCGGAGGTGATGTGGCCTCAGGAGGGGTTTAGGAGTGTCTTGAATGTCATCCCTGGAGTGTTGGTGGTGGCTGCAGTTGAGGGGATCAGCTGGGCCTTTCTGCTGGGGGATGGGGAGACGGTGGGGACAGAGGCACCGTGATCTCACCAAACCTGACTGAGCCCTTTCCCAGTCAGTGCCAAAGCCAGATGCCACCAGGTCCTGGAGGGTGTGGGAGCCAGGTGAGCCCCCAGGAGTCCCGTGCACATCCTCCTGCCCTCATGCCTGACTGTGTCCTCTCTCCCCAGAATGTGCTGGCCAAAGCCCTCTATGACAACGTGGCCGAGTCCCCAGATGAGCTCTCCTTCCGCAAGGGTGACATCATGACGGTGCTGGAGCGGGACACTCAGGGCCTGGACGGCTGGTGGCTGTGCTCACTGCACGGGCGCCAAGGCATTGTGCCCGGGAACCGCCTCAAGATCCTGGTCGGCATGTATGACAAGAAGCCAGCAGGGCCTGGCCCTGGCCCACCCACCACCCCGGCCCAGCCCCAGCCCGGCCACCCGCAAGGCCTCCATGCTGCAGTGCCCCCGGCCTCCCAGTACACACCCATGCTCCCCACCGCCTACCAGCCCCAGCCTGACAGCGTCTACCTGGTGCCCACCCCCAGCAAGGCTCAGCAAGGCCTCTACCAAGCCCCCGGACCCAGCCCTCAGTTCCAGTCACCCCCAGCCAAGCAGACATCCACGTTTTCGAAGCAGACACCCCAACACCCATTTCCCAGTCCAGCTACAGACCTTTACCAGGTGCCACCAGGACCTGGAAGTCCTGCCCAGGACATTTATCAGGTGCCACCTTCTGCTGGGATAGGGCATGACATCTACCAGGTTCCCCTATCCATGGACACACGCAGCTGGGAGGGGACAAAGACCCCAGCAAAGGTAAGGCCAGCCTGGCACTGACACACAGCCCTGCCATGGGTTTAGCCCAGGCCCTAGTTTCTGTGCCCAGCAGGGCCCAGCCACTTTCAGGGTTGCTGGCATCCCAGCAGTGGATATACATTTGATCTGGGGTCAAGGTGAGAGGTGTTTGGGGAAAGCTTTCATTTGTCTGCTGAAGATGGATGCGAAGAGGCTATGGCAGCCCAGAGGGGAGATGTTGAGCTGGCCTGGACAAGCCGACCTGTGTGGGCAGGTATTACCGCAGAGGAAGCAGCCTGCAAAGGCTTGGGGGCGTGGACAAGTGTCCTGCATTCCAGGCAGGCAGGCAGGGCTTGGCACGTGAGGCCAGAGCAGCAGGCTGGGGCAGATCCTTGGGGGCCCAGTGCCCACTGAAGGGCTGCATGCTGCCCTGAGGGTGGAGGGTTTTGAGTAGGAGTGACCTGCCCAGATCCACGTCTTAGTAAAGTCGTTCTGACCATGGACGGAAGACGTGGTGGAGCATGGGGAGGCCAAGACCAAGGCAGGGAGCCCAGGAAGAGGAGGGCATGAGGTTTGGGGCAGCACTTGAACGGGAGAAATCAAGTGTGGAGGGCAGTGTGTCCATTAGGTGAGAGTGGGTTGAACAACAGGTGTTTATTTCTTTCCCACATAAGCCAAGTCTGGAGGCGAGAGGCCAGGACAGACAGGCACCTCCATGACTCTTAGGTGCCCTCCTGTCCTCAGCGTGGTCCTGCATCTCTCAGAGCAGGGTGGCTGCTGCTGGAGCTCTGGCTGCCATCTCTCTGGCCAGCAGGGAAGGGAGGGACAAAGGAGGATGTGCTCCCTCTGGTGATCCTTCCACTTACCTCCTTCGGCCAGAACTTAAGTCCGTGGTCCACCTAGCTGCAAAGAATGCTGGGAACAGGAGCATTTTCCCCATGGCCACGTATCTTGTGTCTCACTACCCGGGACTCTGTCCTAAGGACGAAGGGGCAGAGGGCTCCTGGAGGGACCCTCAGCAGTCTCTGGCCAGCCCCTGGATGGGGTGGGACACACTTCCAACCACACCTGGCTCTACAGGCCAACACGTCTCCACTTCTGGGGCCTGTTGGTGGGCCAGCAGATGCCTACAGTGACCTGGTTATGATTCCTAGACCATAGGGGACAATGCCCATGGGATTGCTAGGGCAGAGTCACCCTGGAGAGACTTGGGATCAAGGCCCATACGGGCTATTGGTGACTGGGTGCTAGGCCCAGGGACATCTGTAGGAGGGAGGCAGGACTGAAGAGAGAGGCAAGGCCTGCTGGCTGCTTTGGGCTGAGTCAGGAGCAACCTCTGCTCACCTTTGGTTGGCCTGTTCCCCCTGGGCCAGAGCCCCTTCCAGACTTGGGGAGTGGAGTTTCTAGGCCCGGAAGACATTGAGGCTGAGCCACTATGCCCAGCTCCCCACCTCCTCCATGCCTGCTCCTCCCCTCCAGCTCACCAAGAGGACCCGAGAAACCTGTCCCACACCACCAGGGAGAGCCCTGGCAGTCAGCTGCGTCCCAGGGAGACCACGACAGGTGGGTGAGGCCACCTGGTGGTGGGCACAGCAGCCGGCCCTTAGGAGAAGCAGCCCAGGTTCTGCTGGGTCAGCTGCCCAGGGCCCAGGCCCAGCCTTGTGTTTTCACCATGTTCTGTCTAGAGCCACCTGTGTCTGAACAGGCAGTGGCCAAGTGGACACTTAGCCCGTGGCACTGAACCTCTGTCCTCAGAGCCAGCCCGGGACTGACGTGGGGAATGCCAGCTGGGCAGCGAGTCAGGAGGCAGATTGGCCACACCCCTGGCCACCCGGGAAGCCTGGGTCACCGGCTCCTGCATCCACCCTACCTACTCCTTCATCCATTTGGCCAGAGACAGGCAGGTAGCAGGAGTGCACCATGCTGGTCTGGGACAGCCAGGGTGGGGCTACTCCCAAGCTGGCTCTAGGGGGAGGGGCAGGGTCCTGCCAGGGGGAAGCAGTGGCCGGCCACGGAGCCTCCACAACCACACATATGAACACAGGTCACACTCACTCCCACACCCCACACGTATGAATGCATGTGCACTCCCACATCTCACACATAAGAACGCACATGCTCACACAGACCCACACGCAGTCCACACTCCACACATACCCTACTCAGGCACACCCTTTCCCCTCCTCTCTCCTCACCAAGCTTGTCCTGGTGCAAATGGGAAGCTGGGGCAAGCAGCGGGGGCCCTCTGGCCAGGGAGAAGCAGCGAGACCCTGGGGCCTGGCCTTGGCCTTGAGCCTGTATTTTGGTTGCTGTTCTGTTTTTCTCCCAGGCGAGGGGCCTGCTTGCAGACTCCTTCAGGGGCTTACCCAGCTGGGCCCTTCTATGCTTGGGCCTGTGTCCCACGGACCCTGACCTGGCTGGTGGCCCAGGAAGAAGAGCCCTGTGTGCTAGGCCTGGTTGCCTTCCCCCAGGAAGCCTCATTGCTCCTGGCCTGGGCAGTCTTGATTGTGTCTGCTTGTATTTTATGATCATGAAAGCAATGCTTGTTTGCCATAGAAAATGCATAATGTATGAAAAAGTCTAGAGATGAAATTCTGCAATCAAGAGGTAATCACTGGGAAATTTTGGCATATTTTGTCTAGCGTATTCTCTATTTGTATTTCACAGATTTGTACACGTAGTTTTGCATTTTGAAGTTGTAAATCCAGCATTAGATCTCAAAAGCATTTACTTGGGTTATTAAACTCTGTAAGCCTAAGTATGTTGGGCTGCCGCCTCTGCTGGGGCTAGCACTGGGCGGTTCTGGATTGCTCGTGTCTTCGTCATAAGCAGCATCTTGATGTGTGCATCTGCCCCTCAGATGCCTGGGAACCCAAGTCTCCTGGCTCCAGGCAGAGGTCGGCTGGGCTGACTTGCCAGAACTGCATGTGGGCAGGAGGTGCACTGGCACCCAGGAAGCCATGAGGGCAAGTGACAAGGCTGGTGGCCAGGAGGGGTCAGACCCCTGGGCCTGGAGCAGGTTCCATCTGGCGTTGAGGTGGGAGCCGAGTGACCTGCATGGCTAGGGGGGAGGTCAGGGCCACCCTGGGTACTGAGACCCTTTGGGCCAGGGCATGGGCTTTTGGAAGCTGAGGGCAGAGGCTCCTTTGTGCGCAGGTGGGACCTCCCAGTGGGGAAGGCATCTGTGTGAGGTCACTCTTGGGGGAGCGCCCCTGGGTCAGGGGCTGCAGCTGTGCCCGAGGGGACAGCTATGGCTTTGAGTCAGGCATGAGGGACGTGAGGTGAGCTCAGTCCTATTCCGCCTGGATCTTAACCCTCCTCACCCTGGGAATCTTCATCCTGGTGCTCAGGCAGAGGGGAGGAGGAGTGTGCTACAGTGCTGGCCCCTCGGGCCGCTGTGCTCAGTCGAGTCTCTCCCTCTCAGGTGTGTCCTAGGAGTCCTGGTCCCCTGCCCGACCCTGTGGTGCTCCTGTGGAGCTCCATTTTCCAGAGGAGGAAAATGAGACTCCCAGATGAGGGGTCGGGGATATGCAAAGCTGGGACACAGCCCAGGTCGGTGGGGTGACATCCATTTTTCACAAGGGGGAGACCAGCAACTGAGCTCCCTGGAGGTGATCAGGGCCCCCAGGGCAGAGTGCGGAGCTAGGAGGCAGGCAGGGGCCACTTTCTCCCTATAGGGCCAGGGCTGCTGTGGAGATTTAGTCACCTCCCGGGACTGACCTGGAGGCTAGGGCGCATTTCTGAGTCATTCATCCCTTCCCTTGACGTCTGATTGTGGGGGAGGAGGGGGTGGGAGGACTGCAGCCCTGGCCTCTGGGGCCTTGCGCCACCTGGGCTGTGAGTGCGTCTGGCAGTGTGCCATGCTGTGCATGTTCCCCTGCATTGTGTGTGTCAGCGTGTGGGTCTTGTGTCGCTGGCTGTGTCTCTTTCTCCTCCTCCCAGATGCTGGCTGTGTCCCCCAGCCACCAGGAGCCTCCAGGTCCCGCTAATGGGGCCTCAGGTGCGGAGCAGGGTGGCCTGTCATTAGCGAGGCTCAGCAGCTCTCTGGAGAGTCCGTTTCCCTAACAGGCTTTTCCCTGCTGCTGGCTGGCCTGCAGTTTTCCAACAGGAAAACAGTTGCTATTCAGTATGGCTGTTTGCTGCCACCCGACTCAGCCATAGGACTGGCAGGCAGCCGTTAGCCCTGGGTCTGGGGTCTGGCCGCCAGAGCCCTTCTGGGCTGTGCTCCTGGTCCCTGTCTATGTGAGGGCACAAGTTGAAGAGTGCTCACGCCTGCTTCTGGCACTGGGTCCAGGCTGACCCGCCACCTGGGGAGGGTTCCCCACCTGACCTTTGGGAATTGGTCCCCACCTGCCTTTGGGAGGCCGAGAGGCCTGGAGAAGCTTTGGGCCTTGCCTCAAGGCCTGGCCAACCTGCCACGTCCCGCCAGCCCCCGCCTGCCCCACTGTTGGCAGGTTCCAGTGTCTAAAAATAGCTCTGGAGGAGACTCAAGTCTGGGGCTGGAGGAGGGAGAGGAGTCTGGAGAGGCAGCCCCGACTCCACTCAGACGCCCTGGGGGGCAGGGAGCACCACCCCAGCCTGCCCGCTGTGCTGCCAGACGTGGCCCAGAGGCTCAGCTGGCCCAGCATCACCGCCAGCCCTGCTGCTGCCTGGGAGGCTGTGCCAGGCCCAGGGCGGCTGGTGCTTGTGCCGCCTACAGGGAGGCCAAGCACCGCTGCTGCTCCCGGGGAGCCCCACGCCTGTCCTCAGAATCCGCATCCTCAGGCGAGCAGAGCCGCTGCCTGTGGGTGCCAGGAGGCCTCAGGGGAGCCTCGGCTGGGTTCTGGAGGCATCAAGCCCAAGGGAGGGGCCTGCTTCTGCTTTGGCTCTGCTGCCCCCAGGGGTGTGTATAGGGAAGGCCAGAGTCAATCCTGTCCCAGACATCCCCTTTGATAAGGGAACAAAGGCCTTTCTGTGGAGAGAGCTGAACAGGGAGCCCCGCAGGGAGGTGTGGGGGCCTGAGCTTGGGACAGAGGACCTGCTGGGCCTCATCCTCCCAAGGGTGGTGGAGGGACGCCTACAGGGAAGGAGGCTGCCAGGCACACCCCTGCACGCTCAGGCTGTGCTGGGTGAGGGGTGAGGGGCAGCATTGTTCCAAGCAGGCCCTCACACCCACACCCGCCTGCTGCACGTGCAGGGGCTTTGCTGCTGGGGTTGTTGCCCTGGGCCAGGGTAAGAGCACCTGGGGAGGGGAAGGGCCAGCCTCCCGGGCCAGCATCCCCCCACTACGACCTTGTCCCTCAGGTGGTTGGGGTCTTGCCTGCTGCAGGGTGGCTTTGCAGTTACGGGTGCAGAGGGGAGTGGGGGCCTTGGTTCTGGTGGTAACTCACCCACCACCCACCTGCCCTTCTGAGCTGGCCCTGACATCTGTGAGTGCTTGGTGCCCCTGTCCTCAGGATGTCCCCCAGACGGGTTGCCAGGGGGCAGGGGAGGGTGCTTGCTACTCTGCTGGGCCCCCACCTCCTTGGAGGCCCCAGGCTCTGACTCCTGTGGATCCCCTCAGGCCACCTCCTCTGGGCCCAGCTGGGATCTACACCTGTCCCCAGAGCCAGGAGGCAGCTGCTGGGTCCTGTGGTCAGGGCACGCTTTCCTGAGGAGGGTGTGGCTGGGAGGTGTCGACAGGCTATGGCCTCTCACCCTGCAGGGCCAGGCACCACAGTCAAGGGTGGCCCTTGCCCATTGGCAATGTCCTCCAGAGCCAGGGTCCCGGCCTCTCCCCTGCCTCCTCCCCTGCTCGTCCACTCACATGCACCCTCCTCTGGAACCTTTTGGGTCACCCAGCTATAGAAACCTTCTGTTTCCTGGCCCAGAACCAGACAGCTCTAAAAACATAGGGTCTTATGGTACCCCAAGCACTGCGTTTCACTGAAGAAAGGTCAGAGAATAGAAAGGGGATGAGAACCAATGCCTAAGCCCACCCTTGGGGAGTCCTTCCTGCACCTTCGTGTGCCTTGCCCGCTACACAGGGGGAAGTGGCCTGCAGGTGTGAGTGGAGTCTCCCCAAGGGCCTGTGGGTGGATCCTGAAGGCTGGCTTGGAGGGCCAGGGGTGAAGTCGGCTGTCTGCCCCCTAGGTGGTGGTGCCCACCCGAGTGGGGCAGGGCTATGTCTACGAGGCCTCCCAGCCAGAGCAGGACGAGTATGACATCCCACGCCACCTGCTGGCCCCGGGGCCCCAGGACATCTACGATGTGCCCCCTGTTCGGGGGCTACTTCCCAGCCAGTATGGCCAGGAGGTAGGTGTTTGGGGGTGAGGGCCAGGACGGGAGTCTATGCCTCTGCTTGGCCCTCGCTCAGGGAGCTGGATTTTCTCAGCCCCAGCCAGGGCCTGAGCCACCCCGCATGCACAGCCCAGGTCCTGGGGTGGGTGCTGCAGTGTTTCTACCTTCCCCATTCCACCGAGATGGCCCTGGCACCTGGTAACAGTGCACTTTTCTGCCTCTAGGTATATGACACACCCCCCATGGCTGTCAAGGGTCCTAATGGCCGAGACCCATTGCTGGATGTATATGACGTGCCCCCCAGTGTGGAGAAGGGCCTGCCACTGTCCAACCACCATGCGGTGAGCAGTCGGCAAATGCCGGGGCCTTGGAGGCTGAGGCCTTACCTCTGTGGGTGGTTGTGGGTGACTGGGGGTGTGCACGGGGCTGGGGGCAGGAAGAGACTGGCCCCCAACCCTGCTCTACACCGTGTATATATGTACGTCTCCGGGACAGATGTGAAACCAAGCTCTTTTCTGAGCCTCAGCTGCTTCACTTATGGGCCGGCCCGTTGTGGGGCCTTCTCAGCAGGTTCTTAGAGGTACTGGCAAGCTGGCCATGGGGTCTGTCATCTAAACCAGGATACTTCTTTTTGTCCTTTTTTTTTTTTTTGAGACAGAGTCTCACTCTGTTGCCCTGGGTAGAGTGCAGTGGCGTCATAGCTCACTGTAGCCTCAAACTCCCGGGCTCAAGTGATCCTCCTGCCTCGGCCTCCCCAGTATCTGAGACTACAGACGCCACTGTGCCCGGCTAATTTTTTCTATTTTTTGTAGAGACGGGGTCTTGCCGTTGCTCAGGCTGGTCTCGAACTCCTGAGCTCAAGCAATCCTTCTGCCTCGGCCTCCCAGAGTGCTGGGATCACAGGCGTGAGCCCCCGCACGCGGCCCTAACCAGGATGCTTCTGAGAGTGAAAGGGGGACTAATAGTTTCATGGGAGGATCAGGCACAAACCAAGACTGTCCTGGGAAAACCAGGGTGTGGCCACCCTGAGTGTAACACACCCACAGCTCAGCCATGTGCCTGCTGCAGAGTAGAAGTCCACACGTGATAGTGGTGGTGGCAGCGGCAGTGATGGTGGTGAAAGTGGTAATGCTGGTGGTGGTGGTGATGGTGGTGGTGGCGGCAGTGACAGTAGGATAGCTAACCTTTCACTGAGTGTCTGCACTGACAGAGTTACATGAATTAACACGTGTGTGACCCTGTGAAGTTCTCCCTTATAGCTGAGTAGACAGGCGCAGAGAGGCGGAGTCGTCTGGCTCCAGAGTTGGGCTCTTCACTATAACCATTGTGGATAAGAATCATGATGAATGTGTGCCCCGGGCTCTGTGTGTGTGTGTGTGTCTGGGTCCTGCCTGGGCCCAGGTGGATAGCCCGGTGAACAGCCTTCACCACCCCTTGGCCCCCCAGGTGTACGATGTTCCTCCATCGGTGAGCAAGGATGTGCCCGATGGCCCATTGCTGCGTGAGGAGACCTATGACGTACCCCCCGCCTTCGCCAAGGCCAAGCCCTTTGACCCAGCCCGCCACCCACTGGTCCTTGCTGCGCCCCCTCTGGACTCCCCGCCAGCTGAGGATGTATATGACGTCCCGCCCCCTGCTCCCGACCTCTATGACGTGCCCCCTGGCTTGCGGCGGCCTGGCCCTGGCACCCTATACGACGTGCCCCGTGAACGGGTGCTTCCTCCTGAGGTGGCCGATGGCGGCATGGCTGACGATGGCGTGTACGCAGTGCCACCCCCAGCCGAGCGCGAGGCCCAAGCTGATGCCAAGCGCCTGTCGGCCTCAAGCACTGGCAGCACACGTAGCAGCCAGTCTGTGTCCTCCCTCGAGGTGGCAGGGCCAGGCCGGGAGCCCTTGGAGCTGGAGGTTGCTGTGGAGACCCTGGCTCGGCTGCAGCAGGGTGTGAGTGCCACCATAGCCCACCTCCTGGACCTGGCAGGCAGTGCTAGTGGGGCTGGGGGCTGGCGCAGCACCCCTGAGCCGCAGGAGCCACCAGTGCAGGACCTGCGGGCTGCTGTGGCTGCTGTCCAGGGCGCTGTCCACGAGCTGCTGGAGTTTGCCCGCAGTGCTGTGGGCAACGCCACCCACACATCTGACCGTGCCCTGCATGCCAAGCTTAGCAGGCAACTGCAGAAGATGGAGGACGTGTACCAGACGCTGGTGACACATGGTCAGGCCCTTGACAGTGGCCGGGGAGGCCTGGGAGCCACCCCTGAAGACCTAGATCGCCTGGTGGCCTGCTCGCGGGCTGTGCCCGAGGACGCCAAGCAGCTGGCCTCCTTCTTGCATGGCAACGCCTCGCTGCTCTTCAGACGGACCAAGGCTCCTGCCCCGGGGCCCGAGGGGGGTGGCCTCCTGCACCCCAACCCCACTGACAAGGCCAGCAGCATCCAGTCGCGGCCCCTGCCCTCACCACCCAAGTTCACCTCCCAGGACTCACCAGATGGGCAGTACGAGAACAGTGAGGGGGGCTGGATGGAGGATTATGACTACGTCCACCTGCAGGTGGGTGCACCCATCCCCCCCACCCTTCCCCCCCCCACAGGGCTGGTCACTGGTAAGTCCCTGCGCCCTCCTTTCACTTGGGCCTTCTAGGCCAGATGGCCCCAGGAGGACCGTTCCTCAGCCCACGTTGGGCCAGCGTGGCCATGTCAGTGGGTCCTGTGATACTAACCAGGAGTGGCTCCTGAGCACCTCTGGGGATGGGCAGCTCCGGTGACCATGGCAGAGGTGGCTCTGTTGTGTTCGGGAAGACAGATTCTGAAGAAATACACATGTCACAAAGACGCTTTGAGGTATAGGGGATGTAGAACAAGGCGATAGGAAGGTGGCTGGGGCTGGTCTCGAGGCCGAGACCCTTGAGCAGAGGCCTGGGTGCCAGTGAGTGGAAATCCTGGTGCGGAGTATTCCAGGCTGGGTGCCGCGGGGCCAGGACCAGGTGGCTGGGCCTTGTGGGCCGAGGGCAGGGGTTCGGAGTTAACCACTGTTGGGAGCCGGGCAGGGAGGGTGGCCACAGCCTGTGGAGTGTGACTACTCCCTGTGGAGCCCGCCCTGTGCCCAGCCCCTTCCTGGGCCACCAGGAGGTGAAGGAGGTGCCACCGGGGCCTATGCCAGCCTGGTGCGTGCAGCGCCACCTGCTGGCTGCTGGGCCCTCGCTGCGCCCCTGGCCAGGCTGGCGCTTCAGGCTCAGCAGAGACTCGACCCAGCCCGGCCCTTTCTCCCTCTGCAGGGGAAGGAAGAGTTTGAGAAGACGCAGAAGGAGCTGCTGGAAAAGGGCAACGTCATGCGGCAGGCGAAGAGCCAGCTGGAGCTGCAGCAGGTGAGGCCCCAGTGGCGCCCTGCGCCCCCAGCTCCTGCCCAGTGGGCAAGACCCTCGGGTTCCCCAGCTTCTCCCAGCATGGTGGTGTCACCCCTAGGCGAGAGCCCCGGCCAGTCCCGTCCCCTCCCAGCCTCGTGGCCGTCTCTGTCTGTAGGTCACTGCCAGAGTGAAGGTGGGAGACAGAGGGCACAGAAAGGTGACAGCAGAAGCAAAGCGCTGAGCCCGGCAGGCCCAGAGCTGGGCTGACTGTCGCCCTGCTCACACCCTTGGGGCCTCCCGCCTGTCCAGACAGTGCTCTGTGAACATTACACCTGCTTCTGTCTCAGGCATGTTTCCACAGCATTAAACATTCTTCAGAAATTCTTTTTTTTTAATACCCAGCATGCATCTGGACAGAAACTCTTTTTTTTTTTTTTGAGACAGGGTCTCACTTTGTCACCCGAGCTGGAGTGCAGTGGTGTCATCACAGCTCAATCCAGCCTTAAACTCCTGGGCTCAAACGATCCTCCTGCCTCAGTCTCCTGAGTAGCTGGGACAGGTGTGCACTGCCACGCCTGGCTAATTTTTCTATTTTTTGTAGAGATGGGGTCTTGCTGTTGGCCAGGCTGGTCTCGAACACCTGGCCTCAAGCAGTCCTCCCGCCCCGGCCTCTCAGAGTGCTAGGATTACAGGCGTGAGCCACCATATCTGGCCAGAAATCCTTTTTAAAGGCCACATAATGTCTATTGTTGAATGTTTATGTTGTACCCAGTTTTCTTTATTGTGAATAGACTGCTGTGTTTATGTGCAGACACAGAATTTTTTTGGTATTTTGAATCATTTCTTGAGAGTAGGAAGGGAATAGTTAAAAAAAAAATACTAAGGGAGTTTATTCCGATTATAAAAATAATTTTAAAAAGTTAAAATATAGAACAGCACCAAGTAAACACAAAAGCGTATCACGCGTCATGTTGCCCGCACCGGCCTGAGCGGGAGGAAGGTTGAGGAGAAAACCTTCTCTAGCTTGTGGCAGGTGCACGCCCTTCCCCTTCCCCAGCTGCGGAGCTGGCGCCACCTCCTGGGAGCGATGGGACAATTGGAAATGCTTAGGAAGCGCCTGGCACTTAGGAAACACTCAGGAAAGGAATAAATGTTAATAATTCAAAAACAAAACTATAAATATGTACATATAATGTACACGGAAACTCCATTGTTTTAAGAAGTGAGCGTGTATTTTATCCTCCCCCTGTGCTCTTCCAGTACTTACTTAGCCAGTCCCCTGTTCCTGGACATCTAGCTTGTTCCCAGAGTTTTACCTTTGTGAACAATGCTTTGATGAATACAGATCTTGCACATATATGATCGATCACTTCGATAAATTGCTGGAAGCTGGATTAAAAGGCAAGAATATGTGTGAAGAACTCTAAAGATGTAGAATTCCTACCTAGGCCAAGGACATAAAGAGCAAGTTGAAATGCACATACATAAAGACATAGGAATGCTTATTGTTCCATTTTCGTAATCTGGACCCTTTCCATCCCCAAAATGTCTAATGGTAGAGTATTGGTTGAAGAAAGTATGAACATTCATACAGTAGAATATTACGTAGGTGTTAAGAAGTGTCAAAGAAAAAAAGACCCACCAAAGTTTTTAAGAAAGAAAAAAGCCAAGTGTATTGTCTCACTGGACACAAGAACCACAAGGTGAAAAATTTCACCAAGTAGCTGCCTAAGGGGGCAGAACAGGGTTTTAGGTGTTAGGAAGGGGCGGTTTCTTACTGGTTTTGCTAATTCAGGCTGAAAGCCTTGTACCTTGGATAAAACAGAGTTTGTCCATCCCTGAGTCCAGACACAGCGGGTCACTGCCCTGGTCAGAACCAGCTCTGGGAGGATACATTGTCCCCATCTGGTGACTTCTAGGCGACGGCTGCTGTTAGTAGAAAGTTTAGATGCTTCTGTACACGCTCACTGACTTGAAAGAACTGAATGATGTTATGAGATAAAAGTAGGCAACGGTATGTTATATATAGTGTTTTTGTTTTTCTAATTAGAAAGGAAATGCGAGTGTTCATGTTTAAAGGAAAATGTCTTAAAGAATATTCACCAGTTTTGGATATGTGTGAAGTTGTACTTTCTGAATATTTTGCTAACACCACATGCCTTTTTCCCTTGCTTAAGAGTTTGCTGTTGGGCTGGGCTCGGTGGCTCGTCCCTGTAGTCCCAGGTACTCCGGGGGCCAAGGCCGGAGACCAGCTCACTTGAGCCGGGAGCTGCAGGCTGCAGTGATCTGTGGTCTCGCTGTTGCATTCCACCCCGGGCAACAGATCGAAACCCGTCTCTGAAAAAAGGAAAAATTTTACTTCAGAAATTTTAATACATTTATAAAGTTGGAGAAAATAGCTCCCCAGGTACCCCTTAGAGAAAAGCAGCTCCCAAGAACCCGTTCCCCAGCATCCACCACTGTCAGAAGCATAGCTAAGCCTGTTTCGTCTAGCCCCCTTCTTCTCTGTAAATTATTTTGAGGACATTATATCATTTCATCTGCAAATACTTCAGTGTGTAGTTCTAAAAGATAATTAAGATAATTTACCAGAGTTTTAACAGAGGTTATCTCCAGGGACATGGGATTACAGGTGATGTCTACCATTTTTCTGCTTGGTTTATTTGCATCTTTTTATAATGTGTGTGTTACTTTTGAACTAAACAGAAATTTTTTTTAACTTTTTATTTAGAAATATTTATAGATTCACAGGAAGTTGCAGAGAGAGTGCAGGGAGGTCCCCAGCACCCTTCACTCAATTTGCCCGGTGCTACGTCTTAAGTAATTACCGTACGATACCCCAACTAGGGCAGCAACACCCCCGCCCCAGCAGCCACTGACCTGCTCCCCATCTCTACCATCTTGTCATTTCAGAAATGTTAAATAAGTGGAATCCGATCTTTTGAGATTGGTGGGAAAGTAATTTAACACATTGACTGCCACACTAAAGAAAAACTTTTTCTTCCTTGGGGCCACAGTGTTTTATTACAAAAATAGAATAAAAACTTTGAAAACAAAATGATCCTTTCTAATTTAATGAAAAATTTATTATTTTTTATTGTTTTCTGTGTGTGAGTTATATGCAACTTGAAAAACAGTTCTCGTGGCTCCCAAGGTGAAGAGACGTGAGTTACATATGCTTCACGAGGCCCCGGGCTCAGAACTAGCATGAGTTAAATACAACTCACGTGGCAGTTCATGTGTTAAGGAACCTCTAGGAGACTAGTAACAGTATATGGCCCCACCCACCACTAGGATAGGAGATTGCCTGTTTCTCCACAGTTCATGGGCTCCAAGGGATATCCCTTTCTAGAAAAGCCTTTGCCAGTTTGCCCAGGGCAGTCTGCCCGGCTCTGTAGCTGTGGTCCTGACTCTGCCGAGAGCCTGACTTTGCCCTGCTTCCCCTGCCGCCCCAGCTAAAGCAGTTTGAGCGCCTGGAGCAGGAGGTGTCACAGCCCATAGACCACGACCTGGCCAGGTGGACACCAGCACAGCCCCTGGGCCCGGGGCGGACGGGCGGCCTGGGGCCCTCGGACCGGCAGTTGCTGCTCTTCTATCTGGAACAGTGTGAGGCCAACCTGACCACGCTGACCAATGCCGTGGACGCCTTCTTCACCGCTGTGGCCACAAACCAGCCACCCAAGATCTTCGTGGCACACAGCAAGTTCGTCATCCTGAGTGCCCACAAGCTGGTATTCATTGGGGACACCCTGTCGCGGCAGGCCAAGGCAGCCGACGTGCGCAGCCAGGTGACCCACTACAGCAACCTGCTGTGTGACCTCCTGCGCGGCATCGTGGCCACCACCAAGGCCGCCGCCCTTCAGTACCCATCGCCTTCCGCTGCCCAGGACATGGTGGACAGGGTCAAGGAGCTGGGCCACAGCACCCAGCAGTTCCGCCGGGTCCTGGGCCAACTGGCAGCTGCCTGAGAGCAGGTGACTAGGAGGATGCGCGGGGGGCAGTGATGGTCCGAGCTACTCCAGGCACCCATCCGAAGAGTTGACGTGCCACAAACTTGGGGACAGGCAACCCCAGCTCCGCCTTGGGCCTGGTGCCCCAGACTGTCCAGGGATTTGTGCATATTTATAACAGGGCCAGGGCAGGATGTGGGATGGCCTCCTCAGAGGAGCCGGTGCCAAGGGCCGGTCTTCCCTGACTGGACTTCGGGTCCAGGGAGGGTCACCATGGCAGGGGCTGGGGCCAGGGGCATGAGGGTCCCTCAACCCACAGGGCTTTGTATGACCCCTTGGGTGACTCCAGCCCCCTACCAGGGCAAGTGCAGCTATGACAGGTTCCTTCTCTGCACCAGGAGAAAACCCTAAAGAACTATTTTTCATTATTGATTTTCCAATCATTTGACTAATAGTCTACATTTAAATAAAATTTTAAAAATGCAAAGCACCTGCCTGAGGTGTGTTCAAGATGAGAGAGAGGCCATGGATGGGAAGGCAGGTATGTCCTCAGTCCTCGGGGGCTGCAAAGTGTGAGTGACAGACTTCAGGGGAAGTGGTTTAAGGGGGTGGGGACCATGGTGGCATCTCTGGGGAGGGTGAAGAAAAAGCAGGTCCCTTCAGAAGAAAACCAAGGCCCTGGGAAGTAGGGTTGGGCTGGGAGCTGGGGCTGGGGTGTCTTCTGCAAGGTGGGGTGAGGTCTGCAAGTGGCCAGTAGGCCTTGGGAGCCGGGCGGGGGGTTGGGCAGAGCCTGGGCTGCTGCGGAGAAGTTGGAGAGCAGTTGTCGGAGGTGCAGGGTCTGAGGCCCAGAGGGCGGAGGCTGAGTGCAGCTCATCCGGGGTGGCAGCTGCATCCCCTCGAATCATCCCGTGGAGCCCCAGGCATCTGCAGCAAGGGTGGATGTGGGGCCAGGAGCAGCCCAGTGGGGGGACAAGCCCTTCTGGGAGCACCCCCATCCCTGAGGAGAGACCCTGCAGGCTGAGGGTGCCGCAGGGGGACACATGAGTGCACACAAGAAATTCGTGGTCACAGACCTTATCCAGAGCTTTGCTTAGAAAGAAACTCAACGTTCCAGTTTGTGGAACTTCCAAGGCATGTTGTTGGGATTCCACACGGACTTGGCCTCCGAGCTGGGAGGGTGGGGCCCAGAGAAGGGCCTTGCTCTGGCCAGTGTGTGCCCTCCCACTATGTGCCCAGCAGCCTGTGGCCCAGATGGGGGCTGCAGGGTGTGTCTGGCACCTCTGGTACTGCTCAGCTCTAACCATTCTGCATATGAACTTGGGCCTCAGTTTCCCTATCTGTACAAAGAAGAGGATAAGACTGGGTGGTCTGCCAGCCATCCTGGTCCTAAACTCCACAGAGGTGGCCCGAGTGCCAGCAACCATCCTTCGATCCCCAGCCACCCGGGTGAGGACACAGACACCAAGGTGTAAGCAGTTGCTCTCGGTGGTTTTATTCGGGTTTTTACGCAGATGGTGGGGAAGGGAGGGGCTGAGCCTCCAGACCCAGGGCATGAGCTCGGTGACATGGGCGTACACAGCAGGTGTGGAGGTGGAGCAGGTGCCGCTACCCCGGGACACAATTGATGCACACCAGGGTCCAGGCTCTGTCCTTCTAGCAGACCAGGGGGCTGCCAGAGTCACCCTGCAGGAAGGAGAGAGGACATGTCTCCAAGCCTGAAATGGTGCGGTGCCCTGGCAGAGTCCAGGGAGGGGTCAGAGAGGTGGGAGGGGTCAGAGAGGTGGGAGGTGTGGGCCCAGGGGCTGTGCCTGAGTCCCTCAGGTCTGGGTCCACGGGGCAGTCCCAGCTCTGCTATTGACTCCTGGGGGCAGGGGCTTCCCACTCTAAGCCTGGTCACCCTCTGTCGCATGGGCTGACAAGTCTAGCTCAAAGGAAGACACCCCACCCACCCACCCCGCCCCGTGCCTGGCACAAGGAAGCCCTGCGTGGGCATCTGTGAGCCTCACTGCGGCCTTTGCCGGGCACCGGGAAGGAGTGGGGTTAGTAGGTAAGGGCAGGAGGAGAGGGGAGCCCGGGCCTCCAGGGCAGGGACCCTGTGGCCCTGGCCCTACCAGGGGCTGGGCACGGTCAGTGAGGTGGGCAGGGCAGCCCGAGCGAGCCTTACCATGCAGGAGGAGACGCCGCTGGCCCCGGCATAGATCATCACGTCAGTGACCTTGCTGCCCCAGAACTTCTTGCAGTCGGCGCTGGACACGAGGGGCAGGGCCGCCTGCTGCAGCTTGTCGGGGGTCTTGTTGGCTGCAGGGGGGGAGGGGGCAGGTCAGGGCCCTTGGCGGTTGGGGGACCGGGCCCCGTCACACCTGCCCTCCCCTGCCTTCCTCTTCACCATCGCCACGTGGTGGAAACGTCCCCCAGAGCCTGAAAGTGTCTGTGGGACAGGGCTCCCTTCAGAAGCCACACCAGGCCACAGGACTTTGCTTTGAGCAAAGGTGTCCAAATAAACCCTGCCTGCCCAGTCCCGGGTAGCCTTCTGCTGTGTGGTGGGTGGAAGAGCCGTGTTCTCCTTTCCTGGAAAGGGGGTTGACTTCCTTGTGATGGGGACACTGGAGGGGACCTGCCACTCAGCGAGGGGCCAGGGTGTACCTCCCCTCTGCTCACCCTTTCTGGCTGCTTCCATCCTGTGAGAGGAGAGAACCAGCGCCCCGCGGAGAGCCATGGCCTGGGCAGAAGGTAGGACTCTGGAGGAAGGACACCAGGCAAAGCCACAATGGGGGGTGTCTCTGGGGCCACACTTACAGGTCCTGGGCAGGCCTGGGACTCTGACTCCTAGCCCAGACCTCCTGGCGAGCCCACATGCCATGCTGCTCCCATCTGGAGAGGAGCCCAGGCTGGCCCCAGACCTTGCTCACTGCAGGGGGGCTGGGCAGCGTGTGTTCCTGCTGAAACTTGCTGTTCAAGTGCATCAGTGTTGGGCTGCGTTTCTATTCGAGTTTGGTAGATTTTTAATTCAGAGGATTTAAAAGAAATGGGCAGATTTATGACTGTGTTGCAATTCTCAACTGTGCTTCGAATTTTGACCAAAAAACAAAATAAGTCTCATACTGCTACGAAGCCCCTTGGGGGATGCTCCCTGTTGTACAGGGTCTTGCCCCAGAGACAGCCCACAGGGCAGTCGTCAGCGCAGGGCAGGCAGCCGGGCACGCGGTCTGGGAGAGTCGGGCGGGCACGGCGAGCATCAGCAGGTGGCATCGTGGTCGTCACACAGTGGGTGCTCAGAAATCTCTGGGGGTGAGGGAGTGCAGGGCAGACCTCCAAGTGGAGGACGCAGAGAATTCTTGGATCGGCCAGGGCATGAGAAAGGAACAGGGATGGGACTGGACAGACACAGTCTGTGGAGACCGATGGGAAAGTGGCATGTGACAGGTGATGCTGTTTAAATTTTATATTTTCACGTTTTTCTACAATGAACAAAACTTGTTGGGAGCACCTGTTGGGATGTTTACAGGCGCTTTATGATTGGGAAAGAGAAGGAAAGAAAGTCTGGAGAGGTGGGTGCCCACGAGCAGGATGAGGCTGGGGCAGCTGGGCAGGGGCCCCGGCACCCACTCACTGTGGGCCTCGCTCCTGGGTGCAGCCCGCTGGGTGTGGCCTCACGAGCCCACCTCCTCTGCCTGCCCACGCAACGTACTGTAACGGCCCTCAGCGCCGGACGGCCTCCTGGTCAGAGCCAAACTCAGATGACCCCGCCACCCCACAGCGGCTCTTCTGGAATGGGAGGAGGTGGCAGATGGTGCTCAGGTGCATGGCCACCGCCTCTGAGGGGTACCCAGGAAGTGTGCCACACAAGGTGAGCCCCAGCTCAGCCACTGAATCTGGTGGTGACCTCGGGACATCCCTCTCATTCTGGGCCTCAGTTTCCCCACCTGCACAGTGAAGGCACAGGACTTCCCAGGTTTCCCCAAGCTGCGGTCCAGGTGGCCTGAGGTTCTGAGGAGGTAGGGGAGCCTGGGGCAGGGTGTATCCTGCAGATAGTGGCTCTGCCTGCAGCAGGGAGTAGGAGCAGCTGGTCCTGGCCTGTAGTTTGTCTCAGACCCTTTTCCTTCTGGTGGCGGCATGTGATTAGGGTTGGGAGGGGGTGAGGGTCATTCCCTGACACATAGGGTGCCCCAACTGCCCGAGCTTGGCCCTCATGTGACCCTGCAGTGGGTGGCCAGTCCTCGCTGATGAGGGAGCCCCCACGAAAGTGGAAGCTGGTTTTGCCCTGGTGAGAGGGATGGGAGGGTCAGCAGTTCCCCCCTCCGGCTCCTGTCCCAGTGTGCCCCCCACACACGCACAGAACCCCCCTCACCTGCAGGGACACCTGCCACGGCCAGGAGCCAGGATGGCATCCTCCCTGTTGATGATCCCGGACAGGCCACTGAGCACTGGGTGGGTGGTGGGAACCCAGCAGCCTGGGGGCAGGGACAGGATGGCTGATCAGTTGATGGTGTCCCGAGGGTGCTGGGGATGAGGACCCCACTCTGGAGTCCAGAGCTTTGGCCCCTGCAGGGCACTCAGCCCCCTCCTGCCCAGTCTGACCCTCTGTGAGCCTGAGCGGGGCACGTCCGTCTGCCTCTGAGTCCTGGGTCCTGGGACCTGGCGCCTGGGAGACCCTGCTCCAGAGGTCCGTGGTGCTGTTGTGGCCTCTGAGTCTGTGGCTGGAGTGGATCGAGGCACAGGGTTGTGGGGGCAGAAACCCGGGAGGCTGCCCAAGACCAGAGGGTGAAGGGACTGGGTGCAAGGAGACGTGACGAGCTGGATGCGTAGGCATCTGGGAGGCAGAACCCACAGGGCTCGGTGGAGCATTTGTGGGTGGAGGAGCTAGATGATCCCCTGCTTCTGGGGGGTGCTGGGTGGGTGGAGGAAACCGAGGCAGGGGAGGCCACAAAGGGTTTTGTCCACGTGAGTTTGAGGTGCTCCCAGGCACAGCCGAGGGGGTGGGGGCACCAAGCAGAAGGGCCCAGGCCAGGAGGGAGTGGAGAGGAGGATGCAATGCCCCTGCCAGGGTGGGGCTTCCTGCTCCAGGCATGTGGGGCTGGGTAGGCGGGAGTGACCTGGGCCTACCTGAACCTCACACTTAGCAGAGCTGCTGCCAAAGAGAGGCAGGCTGAGGATGACCCAGAGAAAGGATATGGTGCGCAGCTGGGAGGTGGGGCTGCCTGGGGACCCCACTCTGTTCCCTGAGCCCACCCGTCCCTGCCGGCCTCACCATCCCCTCCTCACCATGAGTCGGTGCTCAGGCCAGGTGCCTCCAGGGTAGCTGTGGGAAGGTTCCCCGGACCCACAGGTGCGTGGGGCCAGGAGGGGTTTGTCCCCCAGCTGTCCACTCGCACCCCCCCACAGGGTGCTGACCAGCAGCAGACTGAGCCTGGGGCATGGGCTGAAGGCAGAGGCCAAGGTCACTCTGGGCCCCACCAACCAAGACACCCCATCCCACTGCAGCCCGTTCCCTCCGCCCGTGCGCTCCTGTCCACTGTCTGGGGAGCTGGAGCCCAAGTGGTGGGGAAGGGGACTGAGGAGGAGGGGCTCCTGGAGCCCCCCACACTGCCTGGCCTGGCCCGGCCCAATCCAGCCCGATGGAGGCGCAGGGTCAGAAGCAGAGTGAGGCCTTGGAGGCACCGAGACAGGAGCCGGACAGCACTGACGTGTGTTCCACAGGTTTATTGAGCTTCGTGGGGAGCAGGGTCAGGGAAGCAAGGGGGTGCTGTGGGCTTAGTTGGCAGCCAGGATCTCCTAAACCCAGGGCATGAGCACGGTGATGTGGGTGTACACACCTGGGCTGGAGGTGGAGCAGGTGCCGCTACCCCAGGACACGATGCCCACCAGGGTCCATGCTCCGTCCTTCTGGCAGACTAGGGGGCCACCAGAGTCGCACTGTGGGACAGGGAGAAGGGGGCTTGGATCTGGCAGCCCAGGTGGCCAGGCCCCAGAGGCTTCTGGACATTGTTCCCAGAGCCCAGTCCAGAGCCTGACACCTGGCAGACGCCCCACACGTGCTGCTGGATGGATCCTGAAAGACCCGGCAGTTCCTCATGGGGTCTGTGCCCTAGAAGTCTGGGCCACCCCCATGGTGGGGTCCCATAATAGAAGCCCAAGAAAGCTGGTTTGACCAATAGGAGAAAGAGCGGGGGAGCTGGCCATGGGGACTATGTGAGGGAAGAGGGGCTGCTGGAGCCCTCTGAGCCACCAGGTTTCACTGTCCACTGTTGTGGACACTGCACTGCACAACTCCAGGAGGTGCTAATATTTGCTCAGATATTGACATCAAAGGAAATTTGCTACATGGTGGCTCTGGGACACCAGTCAAGTAGTGAGGTTAGTAGATGAGGGCAGAAGGGAGAGGGGAGCCCAGGCCCTCAGGGTGGGGGTCCTGTGGCCCTGGCCTGACCAGGGGCTGGGCACGGTCAGTGAGATGGGCAGGGCAGCCCGAGTGAGCCTTACCATGCAGGAGGAGACACCGCTGGCCCCGGCACAGATCATCACGTTGGTGACCTTGCTGCCCCAGAACTTCTTGTAGTCGGCGCTGGACACGAGGGGCAGGGCCGCCTGCTGCAGCTTGTCGGGGGTTTTGTTGGCTGCAGGGTGGGAGGGGGCGGGTCAGGGCCCTGGGCCCACCCAATCCACCGCTGTGCAGGGACCGGGCCCCACCACCCCTGCCCTCGCCTGCACCGCCTTCCTCTTCACCATCGCCACGTGGTGGGAACGTCCCCCAGAGGCTGAAAGTGTCTGCGGGTCGCGGCTCCCTCCGGAGGCCACGCCAGGCGGGGACCCTGCGTCCCCCGTCTGGAGAGCAGCTGGCTGGCCCTGGCACTGTCGCCGCTGCAGGGGAGCCAGGGCAGGGCGTGCTCACGAGAAACTTACTGTTCCGGTACGTCAGTGTCGGCCTGAGTTTTTATTCCCGTTTGGTACTTTTTTAATTCAGAGGATTTTCAGGAAAGAAATGGACGGATTTAGGACCGTGTCGGAATTCAGACAATTCAGACCAAAACAGGAGAGGCAACGGGAGACCCCGGGGACTCCGCCGCTCAGGCAGCCCCAAGCCCAGGGGCAGCCCCGGCCTGGACAGGCCCCGCGCACCCACCGTTGTACTTGGTCTTGCCCCAGCCTGTGGTGACGCACAGCGTCCCCGCGGGGAAGTCGTCGTCGGCGCTGGGCAGGCACACGGCGGACACGGTCTGGGAGAAGCGCGCCGGCGTGGCCAGCTTCAGCAGGGTGATGTCGTTGCGCACGGTGAGCGCGCTGAACTTGGGGTTCTTGAAGACCTGCGCGAGGACCAGAACGCCCAGCTGAGCCCCGGTGGGCGTCGGGGACCTGCGGCTCCCAGGAGACGACGCCTTCCTGCAGGCCCAGTCCGGAGAAGCAGCCACGAGCCAGATGGGGACCCCGAGGCCGCCCCAGCCCCCAGCTCCCGCCTCTCCAGCCGCCCAGGGCTGCTGTCCCTCCTGCCCGCCCCCGGCCCCTGGGCTGAGCCTCCTCCGGGCGAACCTTGGCGATCTTCAGGACCTGGATGTTCTCCTCGTCAGAGCCCTGGTCAAACTCCCCAGCCACTACCAGGTCGGAGGTCCTGGAAAAAGCAGTGGTATGAGGCCTGGGAACGCGCCCGCTCCCCTCCCCACCCGCCTGGAGCTGCCTGGCCCTCACTTGACCATGCAGTGGGCGGCGGTGACCACCCAGTCCTCGCTGATGAGGGAGCCCCCGCAGAAGTGGAAGCCGGTTTTGTCCTGGGGAGAGAGATGGGAGAGTCAGCAGCTCCCCAGCCTGGCCCCCACCGCAGTGCACCCCCCGCATGCACGGAACCCCCCTCACCTGCAGGGACACCTGCCAGGGCCAGGAGCCGGGGACGGCGTCCTCCCCGTTGACGATCCTGGACAGGCCACTGACCACGGGGTGGATGGCGGGGACCCCGCAGCCTGGGGGTGGGAGTGGGGTGGAGAGGGGCTGAGGTCTGCATGGTAGAACTACTGGTTTCTACATCTGGTCACCCAGGCCAGCTTGGGACCCCACTGTGACAATGCCACCTCCTCTGGAAACTTCCCCTGGCCCCCCAACCTGTAGGCTCAAACATCTGTCTGCATGCAGCCTGCGGACCCCAAGCACCCTTCCAGGGTGGGCACCACCCCACCCACTTCCCCTCTGGGACCCAGCCTGGCTCCGACCTCCCTTCCTTCAAGAAGTCAGCCCTGACTGTCCTGCCCCAGCCCTGGAGTCCTCCGGAGGCAACTCAGGGCACTGGGACGCAAAGGAGTGGGACCTTGTCCCCGCCTCAGTCAGGCGAGCCAAACAGGCAGGGTGTGAGGTGTGCTGCAGGCCCGTAGGCAGGGCTGGAAGGCCAGACTGTCTGGGTTTGAGCCTGGGCTCCACCACTGCTAAACTATGTGGAGTCTCAGTTTCCCATCAGCAAAATGGGGACCACACAGTTGCCAACCTCACGGCTGTGGTGTAAGGATGCCAGTGAGTTAGCAGGCAAAGCACTAGCTCTGTGCCTGGCCCATAGCAAGCACTCAGTGAACAGGAGTTTAAAAGGGCAGGGTTCAATGTCCCAAAAGATTTGGGTTTGAAGGTGCCAAGCCACAACTGCCCACATACAACATCCGAGCCTGTGTGGGAGCCATCGACTATTCAGAGAATTTTCTGAAGGCCTTGGGGAAGCCCCAGGGACGTCCATTTCCTCCCCTGGGAGCCTCAGACTGGCTGTGCATGGGGAAGGGGAGCAGGGATCCCATGGTCTGGTCCAATCCTCCCAGCACTCCATTGTAGAGGTGGGGCCAGTGAGGCTCAGGGACACGGTGACTTGCTCAGGCTCATGCCACTGTGCACTGCTGAGCTGGGAGCAGGGCCTACCCTGCCCCTTGCCGTCCTTGGTGACAGGAGTGAGGGAAGACAAGCTTCCTGCCTCCGCAGGGCCCAGCCCTCACCGAAGGCAGTGCCCAAGAGGGCCTAGCAGAAGAGAAGCCAGAGGAAGGCCATGGTGCCACGGTCACAGAGGTGTAGGATGCCTGCCTGGGGGCTCCCCATTATATACCTGTGCACCAGGGTGTTATCTGGAGACCTTGGGGAGATAATCCCTGGCCTGGGAGTGTGCCCAAGTGGTCAGGATGTGCCAGAGCAGGGCCGGCTTGGGAGCCTGGGATGGCAGCAGCTGTGGCCCCCAGCTGGGCTAGGGCTAAACAAGGTGGCCTTTGACCCACAGTCTTCCTCCTCCAGGCCCTGCCTCATGAGGGGTCCTCCAGGGGACGAGTCCAGAAGCCCCAGGTTTGCGCCCCATCCTAGTCTCGTGATCTGGAGGACCTTGGACAAAGAATTTAGTTGATCTGTTAGTGCCTGAAACCCTCTGGGGAGTATGGAGAAGTAGGGGAGAGGCTGGCGGAGAGGCCTGTGCCCTGGGGTGTGGGACGGAGGCTTGGGTGGGTGGGGGAGGCCACCTGGTCTCAGGACGGCTAAGAAGCGAAGGCTCAGTAGACATCTGTGGCAGTCACTTGGGCTGTGTGCAGAGCGACTGGAGGGATAAGCTGCCCTCCACGGCTCGCACGGAGCTGGTGCTGCACATGGGTGCCAGTGTACGGGGCCCTGGAGCTGAGTGCGGGGCATCCTGGGGCAAGACGGGGGCCCTGCTGTCACCCTGGTGAGAGCTGATGGAGGCTGGACCTCAAGGCATAGTGGGGGTCAGGGAGACCTGGCTCCTGGTTTGGGTGATAGGGGGTGGGGGGGATGGGGGTGGAGCCCTTTACCAACTACTGGGAAACTGGGGAGGGAGAAATTTTGGGTGGAGGCTGCCAGATGCAGGGCAATTTCCCTCAAATGCACAGGAAAATGCCTCATGGCTGTTTTAATTTCCATTGCATTGATGACTGTAAGGCGTTTGTTCACAGCACAGGTTTCTGTGTCAGGCACCTGTGGAGCCTTGGGCAAGTTACTTACCCTCTCTGATGTATGTAAATGGGGATGCTTATAGCATGGGTCCCACATGACAAAATGACCCCACCCATCTTGAGAGCACAAGGACCAGGCCTAACACATAATCCATGCTGGTCGGTTCTTTGTATTTCTCTTTCCTGAATTCATACCCTTTTCTCATTCTAGAAGATTGTCTAATGACAGGGAGGGAAGGCAACAATGTATTAGGTGGAAAAGCAGAACACAAAACAATTGTCCTGTGGCCTGGTTTGTATGAAACCTACTGTACTGCAAGTCGGTTCAGCCTATCAACCCACACTCACCCGGCCAAATTACTGGAATAGCCCAAACAAAATAAAAGAAACACAAATTCCTGCCTTCAGCAAGCTCACACGGGCAAGGGTGGGAGAGGTTAGGGAAAAGAGTCTATTTTTAAAATAAGTAAAATATATATCACCACCAGCTAAGGGGCCAGGAGGGTCTCACTCTGAAGGGGACATTTAAGTGAACCACCTAAGAGTTTGTGGAGTAGTCAGGTGCATCTCGGTTAGAGACGTGTCCAGGCACAGGGAGCAGAAAAGCCAGTGCCTGAGTGTGGCAGGAAGCTCAAGGAGGCCCTTGTGGCCCAAGGGGACCGCAGCCAGGGTAGAGAGGTCAGGGCAGAGTGAGGAGGGCCCTGGTGCAGACAAGGCACCAGCCGGGGACTGGCTACCGCGCGGGGCTGTCCCGGGCATAGGGGGACAGGGTGCAGAGGCCAGGCCCCAGCAGCCCCCGGCTTTGCCTGAGCCAACCTGTGGCTGTGGCCTTGGGAGCTGACAGCTGGCCGGGCCCTGCCCGCCTCGCCCCTCCTGCCCTACAGCAGGCTGCCCAGGCCGGTGGGAACTGGCTCAGCTGTGGTGGGGCGGGGAGGATGTCCCACACCTGCCCCTGCATGAGCACAGGATCCTGACCCCTAACTGGGAGGAAGGAGCCAGGGGGCAGAGAGTCAGGTGCTGGGGAAGCCGAAGGTGAACACTAAAGGACAGATAAGATATGCATGCAGGGAGCTGGGGCAGGGGTGTGGGGCAGAGCTGCGGCCTCACCTGGGAGGGTGGGGCAGGGATGCGTTGGGGGTCCCATGTACTGCAGCCTCCTGCGCCGCCTCTTCCTTTATTTATTTTTTAATGGAATTATACTTTACTTATGGTAAAATGCACCTGTTGAAAGTGTATATAGGTTGATGACATGTGACGAATGCATATATCCTGTAACCACCACCTCCATCAAGATAGAGAACATTTGCTACGTCTGCCCCTTGGCAGTCAATCCCCCATCTCCGGAAGCAACCACTGTTCTGATTTCTTTCCCCATAGATCCGTTTTTGTTTTGTTTTTAATTTAAAACCTTTTAATTGTAAAGTACACATACAATTTACCATCTTAACCATTTTTTTTTTTGGAGACAGGGTCTCACTCTCTCACCCAGGCTAGAGAGCAGTGGTGCCATCACAGCTCACTACAACCTCCAACTCCTGGGTTCAAGGGATCCTCCTGCCTGAGCCTCCTGAGTAGCTGGGACCACAGGTGTGAGCTGGTTAATTTTTTCTATTTTTTATTAGAGAGATGGGGTCTCGCTCTTGCTCAGGCTGGCCTCAAACTCCTGAGCTCAAGCGATCCTCCCGCCTCGGCCTCCCAAGTGCTGGGATTACAGGCGTGAGCCACCACGCCTGGCCCCATCTCGACCATTTCTCAACGTACAGTTGGGTAGTGTTAAGCACGCTCACAGTGTTGGGCATCGCATTTCCGGTACTTTTCATCTTGCAAAACTGAAACTCTGTACCCTCCCTATAGATGAATTTTGCCAGTTCCGGAATTTCATATGAATGGAATCCTACAGCGTGCACTCTTTCGCTGTGGCTTCTTTAACTCAGCACCATATTTTTGAAGTTCACCCATGTTGTTGCAGGTCTCAGCAGTTTCTTCCCATTTTTGCTGAATAGTGATTCGCTGTATGAATGCATGACGATGTGCTTATCCATTCTCTGGTTTTGATCTATCATGAATAAAGCTGCTATGAACATCTGATGACAAGTCTTCCTGTGGTCGTGTGTTCATTTCTCTTGGGTAAATACCTAGGAGTGGAACGTCTGGGTTATAGGGTAGGGGTATGTTTACGGAAATTGTCAAACAGTTTTCCACAGTGGCTGTGTACCTTTTCTTAACAGCAAAACAGAAAGTGTGATCCCTGCACCCCATTCTGAGTGGCCCCTTCATAAAATTTCCCTGCTCCTTCTGCAAGGCGGAGGACTTGGGGACTGGGTTTACACAGGGGGTTGGGACCCTTCTCACAGCGCCAATGGGTACTTCCAAAATTCCCACCCAGGTTTTGTCCCTGGCTAGGTGAGGTTGGGGGGAATGTTTTCTTGAACGTGCTTCCTGAGCCAAGCGGATCCTCCTGCAGCTTGCTAGGAAAACAGCGATTCTCCTGCTCCATGTGGGTGCAGGGCTCCTGCAGGGCTAGCTAGCGACAGCAGGAGGTGGGCTGTGGCCCAGGAGGGGTGGTGTGGAGGAGGGCAGGACGCCTGGCAGGCGCTGGCATCTGTGAAGCTACATGAAGCCCACCCAAATGAGAACAAGCAGAGGGTATTTATTAAGGGCTTGTCACAGCAAGGGAATCGGCCACCATCCCTCGCATTAGGCAGAGACTCCAAGGCAGGCAGGGGACAGGGAGAGATTCCCAGCAGACAAGGGGACGCTCAGACGTGCCCTGGGGCAGCTGGCATGAGGAAGCGGGAGGGAGGCTGCTGCGGCGGGAGAGGTGTCCCCCTGAAACTCGTGTTGAAATGTCGTTGCCACTGTAACAGCAGTAAGAGGTGGGACCTTTAAGAGGGGATCAGGCCACGAGGCTCTGCCTTCCCTGGTTGGATTGACGCCCTCAGGAAGGGCGAGTGTCCTGCAGGTGAAGACGCAGCGCTCCGGGCGCCATCTTGGAGCCAGAGCCGCCAACCCTGCTGGCGCCTTGACCTTGGACTCCCGGCCTTCAGAACTGTGAGAAAATACGTTTCTGTGTTTTGTAAATTCCCTGGTCTGTGTCGTTCTGTTCTAGCAGCACAAACGGCCTCAGACACGGGCCAGCTCCAGGGGGGCGTCTTATGTGGTCTGCGGGCGAGGTGCGACCTTGGCTTTCCCCGCCAGTCCGAGTTGGAAGCGCCGAGGTCAGGGCCGCCGTGGTCAGGAGTCAAGTGCAGCCTTGGGGGCTGTCTGGTGTCGCTGGGCTTCCTGGGCTGGTTGCTGCAGAGTGGGTCAGAGCTCCGTTCTTCTGCGTGGCCTGGCCACTGTTGCTTTGCACGTTCAGTCTCTCGCCTTCCATAGAAGTTTCCCGGCACAGGTGCGGGTATGGGGCGCTGTTTCTCAATCACCACAGAGTCTGCTCTTGGGGGCCACGGGGATGGGCGGGGCGGGTTCTGAGGAGAACCGGTCCTCTTGAGAGGCGACCCCGGTTGTCCTTGAGAGCTTCGATGGAGAGGGGGGCGGCGCCCTCCGACAGGGGAAGGGATGCCTGTGTTGGCAAGGGGGGCTCAGGGAGATGGGGGCTCGAAGCTCTCTGCCCTTCGCTCCGTCTGCCCCAAAGTCCTTGTTGTGTGCCAGGTGCCCGCGCCTTCCCCACAGTTCCTGAGCCCAGGAAGCCTGGTGGGGTTGGGCCGTGTGAATTTAACCGGCCCCGCAGCTCTCCAGTCTGTACGATCAGGCTCCCGGCTTGTCCCCGGCCACATCTGTCTGTCCTGTGGCCACTGGAGATGGGCGACGCCTCCAAAGCCACCCCAAGGCTTTGTGATTGTCAGCCGTGCTCTGGGCTAAACATTCCCATCCTTCAACTTCTTTTCCTGGATTTGCTGTCTAGGGGGCTGTCAAAAGAAGGCTCTGATTCCTCAGTATCTGTTTTAACAGCTTTATTGAGATGTAATTCATATACCATACAATTCACCCATTTAAAGTGTATGATTAAAGGATTTTGGTTTGTGACATTAATTTTTTTAAATGGTGATGAAATATATATAACAAAGTTTGCCGTTTTAACCATTTTTAAGTGTACCATTAGTGGCACTAATTACATTCATAATATCGTGCAACCATCATCACTATTTCCAAAACTTTTTCATCACCCCAAACAGGAACTCTGTATCCAGTGAATAATAACTTCCTGTTCCTCTCGCCCCCCAGGCCCTGTGGACCTCTAACCTAATTTTTGTCTCTATGAATTTGCCTGTTATGGATGTTTCATATAAATGGAATCGTACAATATTTGTCCTTTTGCGTTTGGCTTATTTCACTTAGTGTAATGTTTTCAATGTTATCCATGTTGTAGCAGGTATCAGAACTTTATTCCTTTTTACGGCTGAATAACATCCCACTGTGTGTATATTCCACATTTTGTTTTATACATTCATTTGTTTTTTAATTGATTTATACTAGTTGCACATATTTTGGGGGTACCTGTGATATTTTGATGCCTGTATACAGTGTGTAATGACCAAATCAGGGTGACTGGGATATCTGTTACCGCAAACATTTATCTTTCCTTTGTGCTGGGAACATTCCAATTCCTGTGTTGATGGACACTCAGGGTGGTTTCTATCTTTTGGCTGCTGTGAACACTGGTGTGCAGATATCTCTTCAAGTCCCCGCTTTTATTTTTTGGGAGGATATACCCGGGAATTGCTGGGTCGTAAGGTAACTCTATGTTGAGCTTTTTGTGGATCTGCCCAGTGGTTTTCCACAGCAGCTGCGCCATTTTACCTTCCCAGCAGCAACGCACAAGGGTTCCGGTTTCCCCACAGCCTCACCCATGCTTGTTATTTTCTCTTTTTTAAATCACAGCCTCCTGGCAGGTGTGAAATGGTGTCTCATTGTGGTTTTGCTTTGCGGCTCCTTAACCTCTGGTGATCTTGATCACCTTTTCACGGCTTATTGGCCATTTGCGCGGCTCCACACTGTTCATGACCATCGCTGATGCTGCAGGACTTAGTGCCACAGCCCTGGGGGCTCCAGGGCCTTGTTTCCACCTGCCCTTCCCAAATGGAAAAGGCAGCTGTGTAGGGAGGGCTGCCCGGAAAGGGCTGTGGCCTCTGCGGAGGGAGGCAGCCCCATGGGGCCTTTCAGGGAGGAGCCGCCGGAGCAAATGCTCCAATACTCCATCCTTCTCTCCTCCCACCCTCTCCAGGGTGGCTCCTGCTGGGCCTGCCCCAGGCTGAGCCCATCAGGGGCTGGGGGCCTGGGCGGCAGTATGGAGAAGGGAAGACACCCAGCACCACGACTGTGGGTCTTTTGTATCACTTAAGATGCTCTTTGTCATCATATTCGTGGCTGATAGTGGCTAAATATCAGGGATTTGCTTTTCCCCTATGAGCAGAGATGTGGAGATCAGCGACTGTCAGCTTGTGCCCGCAGCCCAGTGGTGCTGCCGTTCTGGGTTAGGGTCTCTGTCTTTCTTCTCGGGGTCCTGAGGCTCCAAGCACCACATCCCCCGAGAATGGGCCGAAGTGCAGAAAGGGAGGGGCTGGGGCTCTCCCCGTCTTTCTGTCCCACCAGGCCTCTGTTAATCTGAGTTCTGCCCCTGGGATTGGGGGGTGGTCCTCTGTGAGACCGCCCAGTGTGGACTGGGATGGGGAGATGGCTGTGGGCCAGCGGCAGTGGCTGTCGCTGTCTGTAAAGAGTTACCACCTGCTCTGGGGAGCGCTCGCCCCAGGCCTGGCTTGAATGCAGGAAGAATAGGGGGCCAACGGGAATGGGGGGGCAGGGGGAGCCACAGGGGCAACCGCACACAGTCCTCCCCTCTCTGGAGCCTTGCAGAAAGGCTCCCACACGAGTCTGCGACAAATCCAGCTCTCACTCCAGGCCTGAGGAGCTGTGACTTCAGGCTGCACTGTTTTCTGCTCTGGAGAAGTCCCTGAGGCAAGGAAAATACAAAAGGCTTGGCTACCCGCTTGGACTGGGTGATGGAAAAAACCCAGCAAATGTTCATATTTCAATAAATCACCCTGGTCTAGAACTTAATATGAATTCCTTAGGCTCAGAGCCAGGGCTCACACTCAGGGAGGACCCCCCCATCCCTCACCCCAGAGGTGACACAGGCAGATGAAATGTCAGAAAGCATCAGTACCAGTTAGGAAAATGCTGCCAGCCCAGCCCTCTGTGTCCTGAGAAGTGTGGCTGGCCCAGCCCTGCCCGGGACGTCCACCTCCCACCTCCCTGCAGACGGGGGTCGGGCCTGAGGGACCCTGCCCTGAGAGGCCTGGTCACTCCTCCCCACTGCTGGAGGACACACAGCTCTAAAATAAAACTAAATTGATAAAGACGAAAAGAACTTCAAAAGGAATCAAGCTCACATCAACAGTATTCCTTCAATAAGCCCAGGGACATTGTCCTGCTCACTCGGACCAGCTCTGCCAGGGAGATGTGGCCCTGTTGGCCACAGAGCCCGAGGCCTCTGGCGATGACCCCATTCACCCCGCATCTTTCTTTCAAACCATCTCGTGGGTGAGGCAGGTGCCATCTGGAGCACCCCACTGCCCGTCCCTGTGCAACCTTACCCTGCGACCTGGTCGTCATGTCCCATTCTCATTGGTGTAATGTCTGTGTCTGTCACGAGTGCTTGCACCCACGAGGGCAGGGCTGCGGGGGCTCTGTCCCCCAGACACGGGGCCTGTCCACAGGGCACTGAGGGTCCCTCAGCTTCTATCCCAGCCGCAGTCATCAGCCTGTCGTCCACACCTGTCTGTTCTCATTGTTCTGTGACAATGAAAAGAGTTTGTTTTCTGTATCATTTTGTGGTATGAAATCAAAGCTCCATTTTATAAGAAGTTAAACTTTATACAATGACTGGTTCCTTAAATCATGAATCATCACAGGAAAAGAGAATTCCACCAAGCAGATGGGGCTGGCCTGTCAGTGAGTTTGCCCACCCATCACGGCCACCAACCACCAGCCAGGCGGCTCTTGCTCACCCGCACCCTCACCACGCTTGGAAGCTGCTCGGCTGGGCTGGTGGTGGCCGAGGTGGTGCTCTGGTTAACCCAAGGCACTGTGCCCGCCTTTGCTGTTAGGCGAGTGTTAATTAGGTTGAGACACTGCTGAGAACAGACAGGCCATGGTTGTGGTCCTGGGGACCCCACAGCGGCCACCAGCTGGGCTTCTTTGAACCCTGGGGTGGGGCTGCTTTCAGTTCCCAAGGAAGCCTCCCTCTTGCCCTGGAACAGAAGAGCCCTGAGCTGCCTCCCAGCAGAGTCATGTGATCTTCAGGCCGGGCTCTGCTGGGCCCTGGGGGTGCTGGGTGTTGCCAAGGCTGGTGGGCAGTGGGTGATGTGGGGACAGGGCAGCTGCTCCTTTCCCAGGGGCTGGGCTGTCCCTGGCTGAGAGCCAGTGGGCTGTGTGGAGGCCTTAGCCTCCACTTATCGCCCAAGGTCCCTGAATAACAGGGAGGGTGGCCCTTAGGCCTTGGGGCTGGGCAGGGCCAGAGGGGCTGGGCGGGGCCTGGCGGTGGAGGGGATGTAAAAGGGGCCCCTACAATGGCAGGCCCCACCCCTCCCTGGCTGCAGCACCATGGCCTTTCTTTGGCTCCTCTCCTGCTTCACCCTTGCGGGGGCCGCCTTTGGTAAGTACTGGGTGGCCGGGGACAGGAGGGTTGGGAGTGTTAGGGACAGAAAAACAAGTGACAGGTAATGGAAATCAGAAAAGCAGAAAGGAGAAAGCATTTATAGAAAAACAATAAGGAGGAAATGGCTACAGAAAAATAACCAGGAAAACAGTTCTTTCAGTCTTAAAGAATGGGGTAATTAAATCATGGAACACTGACTACCAATCAGAAAATAGAAAAACACCCTAAGCGGTGACTTTCTCCATCACACGTATAATTCAGTCCCCAAACCTTGTGACGTATAGTCCTAGGTGATTATGACTAACCTTGTTACTAACCTTTACATCAACATAAATTGCTAACATATAAAAGGAGGAAGTTTGGAGTTAATTAGCGTCTTCTCCACTCGCAGAGACAGACCCGTTTCCCCTTAGGAAACGTCTGTGCTTTCTTCCCTATCCTATCTTATAACTTCACTACTTCCAATAAATCCTTCACGCATACTCGCTGAGTGTCTGTCATCTCTCTCCATCATGCGGGCCCGGCTTGCGATTCTTCCAAGCCAGGAGCCCAAGAACTGGGGCAAAACTTCAAAGTCCAGCCGTGGACACCGGACCGTGACAGGAGGAGGCCCTGCATGCCTGGGGCCCCCACAGCTGGTCCCATCTGGGCCAGAGGGGTTCTGTCCTGGGACTGCAGGGAGGAGAGGGGTCCCCCTGGGACTTTCTGAGCCCTCACACCTGGGCCAGGAGGGGAAGAGGCACTTATGGGCTCTGCCATGGTCCGAGGCGCCAGAGGTGGCTCGAGAGGGGAGTGCTGTGGCAGGGTAAGCCGTGGCCGCAGGGGACCTCCAAGGCGTCCACCTGGGGTTTTTATTTATTGTGCCAGCACTTGCTAAGCATTTTGTTTTCTATTTTCAAGAAAAAAAGAAATAGTAAAAAAATATATAGAGAGAGAAAATATTATGACATCCACATATCTACCATTGGAATTTAGCAAATCTTATTTTTTTGCAGATTTGCTTTGGATATTTCTTTTTAAAACATAGAATAGATTCAGCTAAAGCTTCCCCTTCCCCTTCCTTCCCACTCTGGAAGGCAAACCTCATTCTGAACTTGCTGTGTGTCATTCCTATGCAGATTTATACAAATGTACTACGTATTTATAAATCCATGAACCATGTATATAGGTTTTTAGAAATTTACATAAACAGTGTTCTAAACTCTATGTCAGTTTGTGCTGTTTCCCACTCGCATACTGTTTTAGATTTCTCCATGTTGATAGGAGATTCAGCTCATTCACTTGCATCACTATAATGCACTCTCCCTTGTGTGACTTCACCACCATTAGTTTCTAATTTTTTTGCTAGTACGATACCAATTTTTTTTTTTTTTTGAGACAGGGTCTCACTCTGTTGCCTGGGCTAGAGTGCGGTGGCATTGTCATAGGTCACTGCAACCTCAGACTCCTGGGCTCAAGCCTCAGCCTCCTCCAGGCACATGACCATACTCCGCTAATTTTTTGTATTTTTTGTAAAGACAGTTTCTCACTATGTTGCTCAGGCTGGTCTTGAACTCCTGGGCTCAAGCAATCCTCCCAAAGTGCTGGGATTACAGGTGTGAGCCACCGTGCCCAGCCAGTATGTCCTTTTATGATGTGGAAGCAAAGTCTGGTTTTATTTAAAAAATTAAGAAATCAAAACTTTATATAGTGAATAGACCTTGAAATTCTGAAGTATCACAAAACTACAGAATTCAGGATGCACGCCGCAGTGTAAAATGGTGCCATTTCACATACCCATCAGCAAAGTGTCAGAGTCCTGGATTCCCCACAAACTTGGGGTTTCAGATTTTCATTCCACATCCCCTCCCCTCACTGGTCTCACAGATGAGCTTTAACCTGTGGAGTTAGCATTGTTCTGCTCCCCATTTGACAGCTGGGGATATTGGGAATGTGAGCACTGCTGCGACTGATCTAAGTCATGCAGCCAGGAATGGGTGAGCGTAGGGGGTGAGCCTAACAGTCTGAGGGCTTGGCCAGGTGGGGGCAGCCGCATCCCCCTGCATCACTGGAAGGGTGCTTGGGGTCCGCAGGCTGCATGCAGACAGATGTTTGAGCCTACAGGTTGGGGGGCCAGGGGAAGTTTCCAGAGGAGGTGGCATTGTCACAGTGGGGTCCCAAGCTGGCCTGGGTGACCAGATGTAGAAACCAGTAGTTCTACCATGCAGACCTCAGCCCCTCTCCACCCCACTCCCACCCCCAGGCTGCGGGGTCCCCGCCATCCACCCCGTGGTCAGTGGCCTGTCCAGGATCGTCAACGGGGAGGACGCCGTCCCCGGCTCCTGGCCCTGGCAGGTGTCCCTGCAGGTGAGGGGGGTTCCGTGCATGCGGGGGGTGCACTGCGGTGGGGGCCAGGCTGGGGAGCTGCTGACTCTCCCATCTCTCTCCCCAGGACAAAACCGGCTTCCACTTCTGCGGGGGCTCCCTCATCAGCGAGGACTGGGTGGTCACCGCCGCCCACTGCATGGTCAAGTGAGGGCCAGGCAGCTCCAGGCGGGTGGGGAGGGGAGCGGGCGCGTTCCCAGGCCTCATACCACTGCTTTTTCCAGGACCTCCGACCTGGTAGTGGCTGGGGAGTTTGACCAGGGCTCTGACGAGGAGAACATCCAGGTCCTGAAGATCGCCAAGGTTCGCCCGGAGGAGGCTCAGCCCAGGGGCCGGGGGCGGGCAGGAGGGACAGCAGCCCTGGGCGGCTGGAGAGGCGGGAGCTGGGGGCTGGGGCCGGCCTCGGGGTCCCCATCTGGCTCCGTGGCTGCTTCTCCGGACTGGGCCTGCAGGAAGGCGTCCGTCTCCTGGGAGCCCGCAGGTCCCCGACGCCCCACGGGGCTCAGCTGGGCGTTCTGGTCCTCGCGCAGGTCTTCAAGAACCCCAAGTTCAGCGCGCTCACCGTGCGCAACGACATCACCCTGCTGAAGCTGGCCACGCCGGCGCGCTTCTCCCAGACCGTGTCCGCCGTGTGCCTGCCCAGCGCCGACGACGACTTCCCCGCGGGGACGCTGTGCGTCACCACAGGCTGGGGCAAGACCAAGTACAACGGTGGGTGCGCGGGGCCTGTCCAGGCCGGGGCTGCCCCTGGGCTTGGGGCTGCCTGAGCGGCGGAGTCCCCGGGGTCTCCCGTTGCCTCTCCTGTTTTGGTCTGAATTGTCTGAATTCCGACACGGTCCTAAATCCGTCCATTTCTTTCCTGAAAATCCTCTGAATTAAAAAAGTACCAAACGGGAATAAAAACTCAGGCCGACACTGACGTACCGGAACAGTAAGTTTCTCGTGAGCACGCCCTGCCCTGGCTCCCCTGCAGCGGCGACAGCGCCAGGGCCAGCCAGCTGCTCTCCAGACGGGGGGCGCAGGGTCCCCGCCTGGCGTGGCCTCCGGAGGGAGCCGCGACCCGCAGACACTTTCAGCCTCTGGGGGACGTTCCCACCACGTGGCGATGGTGAAGAGGAAGGCGGTGCAGGGGAGGGCAGGGGTGGTGGGGCCCGGTCCCCGCACAGCGGTGGAGTGGGTGGGCCCAGGGCCCTGACCCGCCCCCTCCCACCCTGCAGCCAACAAAACCCCCGACAAGCTGCAGCAGGCGGCCCTGCCCCTCGTGTCCAGCGCCGACTGCAAGAAGTTCTGGGGCAGCAAGGTCACCGACGTGATGATCTGTGCCGGGGCCAGCGGCGTCTCCTCCTGCATGGTAAGGCTCGCTCGGGTTGCCCTGCCCATCTCACTGACCATGCCCAGCCCCTGGTCGGGCCAGGGCCACAGGGTCCCTGCCCTGGAGGCCCGGGCTCCCCTCTCCTCCTGCCCTCACCTACTAACCCCGCTCCTTCCCGGTGCCCGGCAAAGGCTGCAGTGAGGCTCACAGATGCCCACGCAGGGCTTCCTTGCGCCAGGCACGGGGGGTGGGGGTGTCTTCCTTTGAGCTAGACTTGTCAGCCCATGCGACAGAGGGCGACCAGGCTTAGAGCGGGAAGCCCCTGCCCCCAGGAGTCAATAGCAGAGCTGGGACTGCCCGGTGGACCCAGACCTGAGGGACTCAGGCACAGCCCCTGGGCCCACACCTCCCACCTCTCTGACCCCTCCCTGGACTCTGCCAGGGCACCGCACCGTTTCAGGCTTGGAGACATGTCTTCTCTCCTTCCTGCAGGGTGACTCTGGTGGCCCCCTGGTCTGCCAGAAAAATGAAGCCTGGACCCTGGTGGGCATCGTGTCCTGGGGTAGTGGCACCTGCTCCACCTCCAGCCCAGGCGTGTACACCCGCGTCACCGCGCTCATGCCCTGGGTTCAGGAGATCCTGGTCGCCAACTGAGCCTGAGGCTCCTGCCGCCCCCACCCCAAGATTCCTCATTAAAAGCGTCTGTTCAAAAGCACTGACTGCACTGCCTATGTCTCTCTGTGTGTCCCTGGGGCTGATGGGCTGGCGCTGTCCTTGTCTCTCACCCCTCCTCCACCACTCTTGCCAGGCACCTTTCTCCTCTGTAAACCCCACACCCAGTGCCTCAGAAGTGCCTCCAAGCACCCCCTTCCTGCTCAGGCCCCACCCCCGCACCCCTTGTGCACAAGCTCAACTGCGCAGTTTGGACGCCTTCAATCCAGTCGTGGGTGCTGGCGCCACTGTCCTCTCACGCTCCCACGCTCCCACCCACCCCCGTCCTGTGTGTTTTCTGTGACTGGGCAGTTAGATGTGGAGCCTTGACCACACTCAGCTTCTGTTCCTCTGGCCAGGCTGCAGGTGGAGCTGGTTCTTTCCTCGGGGTGTGTCAGGACTGGCTGTCTCTCTTTTTGAGAGGTTAGTGACTCTACTGCTAAGTGCCTGCATCCATCAGTTCTCTGGGGGGTTGCAAAATGGTGGCATCTCACTGTCAACATTTCTTTCTTGCGCGTTACCCGGAATACTCCCACGGCGGTGCCTCCCGTCTATCATTGAGGCACCCAGTGGTACGGTTCATGTAGAACCTGCGGGGTAAACATTTACTTCTTTTTCCTTTGCCAATTGTTAAGATAATGAACTTGTTCCCTATCATCGTCCAAAGGTAACACAATTAATTTTTGTTTTTTAGAATCGTAAACTTGTGGATTTAGACATTTGAGAGTCCATTGTAATTATTATCCTTATTGAAGCTCAAATTGTCCCAACTTTGATCAGTGGGAGCTTCTCGAAGTTGGCTCCTGAGATGTTTTGATATCCCCCAAGTGGTCTTGAATCACTTCCTTGCTGTCTGGTATGACAAGATGCCCCAACCTTCCATCTGGTATCATTGCTAGATCTCTGCCTGTTTTTCCTTTAATGTGGTGAAAAATTTGTGGGAGAAACTTCTTCCAGTTTTTGATTGTCTGAAAATTTATTCATTTTATTTTTTTTAAAAGTCACCTATAATTTTTAAGGATATTTTCCATGACATGTATGTATACATGTATGTGTGTATGTATGTACATATTTGGACTTTGAAGATATTATTTCATTGTCTTCTGGCTTCCATTGTTTCATTGAGACTTTAGTGATAAATGTTATTGTTGCTTTTAAAAGTTTTTAAAAATGGTTTTTCTTTGGATGCTTTTAAGACTTTACCTTTGATTTTCAACAGTTTTACCATGATGTTTAGTTTCCTTTGTACTTACCCTGCTTTGGATTCTTAGAGATTCTTACAAGTGTGGATGAAAAGACAGGGTTTTCCTTCAGAGTAGAGGAGGGAAAAAAAACCCCAAAAACAAAAAACCAAAAAAAAAACAGGGTTTTAAAAAAAATCTGTTTTGGAGATTTCTCAGCCATTGTCTCTTCAAAAATTGCATTTGCCCCTTTCCCCTCTCTCCTCTCTTAAGAAACTCCAGTTATAATATTCTAATGGGCTGAACAATGGCCACCCAAGGATATCACGCCCTCGTGCCTGGAACATACAAACGCTGCCTCATAAGGAAAAAGGATCTTTGCAGATGTGCTTATGTTAAGGATCTTGATGTGGGAAGATCATCCTGCATTTTCCAGATGGGTCCTAAATCCGGTCTCAAGTGTCCTTCCAAGAGAGAGGCAGAGAGGGATGAGACGCACAGGAGAGGAGGAGGCGACGTGAAGGGGGAGGGGGATGATGGTGATGCAGCCAGCAGCCTCCGGAAGCTGGAAGAGGCAAGACACGGACTCTCCTGTGGGGCCTCTGGAGGGAGAGTGGCCTTGTTGACACCTTGCTTTCCACTCAGTGAGACTTATGATGAACAACTGGCCTCCAGAACTGTGAGAGAATAAATTTCTGTTGTTTTGAGCCACTAGGTTTGAGATGATTTGTTACAGCAGCCTCAGGAAACTAATAGCCATAGGGTAAGACTTTCCTCCACCCCAAAGAACGCTTATGCTCCCTTCTGTACTTGGCGTTCTTCTGTCTCTTCACGCTTCAGCTTGGACTGTTTCCACTCTCCTAATTTTCTCTTCAGCTGTTAAACCCATCCACTGAGTTATTAGTTTTAGTTATTGTAGTTTTCTGTTCTGTAATTTCATCTGGAATCTTCTAAAAATAGTTGTCAGTTCTCTGCTTATCTTATCTTTCCTCTCTTTAAACGTATTAAGTAGAGTCGCTTTGAAGTCCGTGTCTACTATTAAATAACTCCATTAGCTGGGTGTCCTGCAGATCTGTTTCTTTATTGTTTCTCTTGGGGTGTGGACATACTGTGCCGTCTCCTCTTATGTCTAGCTATTTTTTATTGAGTTCTGGGCATTATAGAGTAAAATTTCTAGAGATAATTTGAGACTCCATACGATATCATCTTTCTTCACAGAGGACCTACTTTTGCTTCTGGAAAGCTTCTAGGGGAACTAGCAACTTCAGATCACCTTCACTTTATCAGAGATCAAGGTGATTGAATTTAGGACATTAGTCCTAGTCACAGGCTGGTCATTTTTTTGCTTTCCTCTTACGTCTGTGCTTATGCTCTTTGGGGTCCTGACAAAAAGGCCAGGAGTTTACCAGAGCACCTGTCTCGGCAAGTCCTGACTTCCAGGTTTTTCCCCTAGTCCCGTAAATACACCAGCAGCTCTGCCTAGTTCCCAGCCTCCCGGCCACCTGTCCTGGAACAGCAGACGCCCCTACAGTAAAAGTGGCCCGTGCGTGGCTCGTCTTTCAGGCCTTTCTTCTTCTAGAGCTTGGCGGTGCAATTCATGGCCTTGGTCGTTCTTGAACTGCAGAAAAAATGTTCTTTTTATGTTTTTCCAGCTTTTCTAATTATTCTCAGCAAGAGGGTTGTTTTGAATGACCTTATCTGCCATCATTAGAAGTCGAATTTTTGGCTGGGCGTGGGGGCTCACGCCTGTAATCCTAGCACTCTGGGAGGCCGAGGCAGGAGGATCACTTGAGACCGGGGACTCGAGACTAGCCAGAGCGAGAGCGAGACCCCGTCTCTACTAAAAACAGAAAAAAAAATTAGCCGGGCGCAGTGACACACGCCTGTAGTCCAGCCACTCGGGAGGCTGAGGCTTGAGCCCAGGAGTTGGAGGTTGCAGTGAGGTATGATGTTGCCACTGCACTCTAGCTGGGGCGACAGAGTAAGACTCTGTCTCCAAAAAAAAAACACAACCACAATAGACTCTTACATAGTAATCTCATATTCAATCAATGTTGTAAACTCTTATTATTTCTGTATTTTGTTCCAAGATTCTTTTGGGTTTTCTATGTAAACAATCATGATCATCTGCAAATAAGGATGACAGTTTTATTTCCTTCTTTTGACTCTTATCCCCCAATTTTTTTCTTGCTTTATTTCACTGGCTAGGACTCCCAAGACAATTTTGAATAAAAGTGATGATAAAGGACATCTTTATTTCATTACTGATTTTAAAGGAAATCTTCTAGGGTTTTCTCATTTAGGATGGTGTATGCAGTAGGTAGTTTTCTTTTTTTGAGTAGATGTTTTTTGCCAGGTTAAGGGAGTTCTTTTATACTATAATAAGAGTTTTTATAATGGTTTTATATTGAACTTTTCAAATTCTTTTTCCACATTGGTTAATGAGGTAAAATACATGTATAGATTTTCCATGATTAAACTGTTCTTGCACACTTCAGAAGAATTATTCTTTATACCCTGCTAAATTCTATTTTCTAATTTTTCTGAGAGATTCATTAGTGAAGTGGCTATATCTCTTCTTTCTTGTAATGTCCTTGTTCTGCTTTGGTGTCAGGGTTGTACTGGCTTCACAGATTGACTTAGAAAGTAATCCTCCTGTTCCTGTTCTCTAGGACAGGACTGAGGTGACCTGCTCCTTGAAAGTTTGGTAGCTCTTGCCTGTAAAGCCATCTGAGCTTTTCTTTGTGGGAATATTTTAAGCTAATACTTTTTCAATTTATATAGTATTATAAAATTCAGTCTATTTTATTATTATTATTCTTTTTTTTTTGACAGAGCCTCGCTCTGTTGCCCTGGCTAGAGTGCAGTGGCGTCATCGTAGCTCACTGCAACCTCCAACTGCTGGCCTCAAGCATCCTCCCGCCTCGGCCTCCCAGAGTACGAGCATTGCAGGCAGGAGCCACCGCACCCGGCCTGTCTATTTATTTTTTTATAATCAGTTTTTATTAAGTTATATTTTCAATGTCTTTGTGCACTTCATCTAAGTTTTCAAAATTGTTGGCATATAATTAATTGTATTTTCTTAACTTTTTTTCCTACTTTGTATCCAGTTAGATTCCTTTTCTCATTCTTAATATTATTTGCCATTTCTTGTTTTCTTGACTGATCTTGCCAGAGGTCTCTTTGTTTTGTTAGATTTTTCAAAGAACCAACCTTCCTTTCTCTATTGTATCTTTGTCATCTACTTCACTGAATTCTGCTGTTATTTTTAACATTTCCCCCCCAATTTCTTTTTCTTCGAATTTTTTTATTGTGGTAAAATATACATAACAAAATTTGCCATTTTAACTATTTTTAAACATACAATTTAGTGGCATTAAGTCCATTCAAAATATTGCACAACCTCACCACTATCTAGTTCCAAAACTTTTTCATCAAATAGAAACTCTGTACCCATTGAACAAAATAGCCCCTCATCCCCTGACCCCAGCTGCCCCTGGTAAACGCTATTCTACTTTCTGTCTCTATCAATTTGCCTATTCTAGGTATTTCATTTAAGTGGAATCATATGCATTTGTCCTTTTGTTTCTGGCTTATTTGACTTAGCATAATGTTTCAAGTTCATCCGTGTTGTTACATATATTAATATTACAACTTTATTTCTTTTCATGGCTGAATAATATTCCATAGTATGGACATACCACATGTCGCTTATCCACTCACCCACTGATGGACACTTGGGTTGCTTCCTCCTTTTGGCTATTGTGAATAATGCTGCTATGAACATGAGTGTGCAATTACCTGTTTGAGTCCCTGTTTTCAATTCTTTTGGGTATATACCTCAGAGTTGAATTGCTGGGTCACATGGTAGTTCTATGTTTAGCTTTTTCAGAAATCACCAAACCGTTTTCCGTAGGAGCTGCATTCCTACCGGCAATGTATGAAGTTTCCCATATTTCCACGAACAGTTATTTTCCATTTTTAAAATTATAGCCAACCTAGTAGGCATGAAGTGGTATTTAATTATGATTTTGATTTGCATTTCCCTAATGACTAATGGTGCTGAGCACATTTTCATGTGATTATTGACCATTTGCATTTTTAAATTATTAGTAGTAGTAGTAGTATTTCACTCTGTTGCCCTGGCTAGAGTGCAGTGACATCATCATAGCTCACTACAACCTCAAACTCCTGGGCTCAAGCGATCCTCCCGCCTCACCCTCCTGAGTAGCTGGGACTACAGGTGCCACCACCCCCAGCTGATTGGCCATTTATCTTCTTTGAAGAAATGTCTATTCAAGTCCTCTGCCCATTTTTAGACTGGGTTGTCCATCTTTTTGTTGTTGGGTTTTAGAAGTTCTTTACAAATTCTGGATACTAAATCCTCATCAGATATGATTTGCAAATATTTTCTCCCATTTAGTGGCCATCTTTTGATAATGTCCTTTGATGAATAATAGGTTTTAATTTTGATGAAGTCCAATTTATCTATTTTTCTTTTTTTGCTTATACTTTTTATGTCATATCTAAGAATCTATCATCATGAAGATTTACCTGTGTTTTCTTCCAAGAGTGTTATGGTTTCAGCTATTATATTTAGGTCATAATCCATTTTGAGTCAGTTTTTGTATATAGTGAGGGGCAGGGGTTTGATTTCCTTCTTTTGTATGTGGATATCCGGTTGTCTCAGGACCAAGCGCTTAAGAAACTATTCTTTCCCTCATTGAATAGACTTGACACTCTGTCAAAAATCAATTTGCCAGATATGTGGGTTTATCCCTGGAATTGCAATTCTATTGCATTGATCTATATGTCTATTCTTATGCCAGTACCACACTGTTCTTTGGGGTTTTTTTAGAGATAGAGTCTTCCTCTGTCGCCCAGGCTGGAGTGAAGTGGCGTGATCATAGCTCAGTGCAGCCTTAAACTCTTGGGCTCAATGGATCCTCCTGCCTCAGCTCCTGAGTTACTGGGATTATAGGTGTGAGCCACCGCACCTGGCCACACTATCTTGATTACTGCAGCTTTGTAGTACGTTTCAAAATTGGGAAGTCCTCTGACTTTGTTCTTTTTCAAGATTATTTTGACTATTTGGGGTCCCTTGAAATTGCATTATAAATTTAAGAATTGGCTTTTCCATTTCTGCAAAAGAGGCTGTTGGAATTTTGATCGAGATTGCTTGGGATTTGTAGACAACTTTGGGTAGTATTGACATTTTAAAAATATTGTCATCTACCCATTAACACAGGATGTCTTTCCATTTATTTGGGTCTTTAATTTCTTTCAGCGATGTTTTATTCTTTTCCGTGTACAAGTCTTTCATCTCTTTGGTTAAGTTTATTCCTATGTATTTTATTCTTTTAGATGCTATTATAAACGGAATTGCTTCCTTAATTTCCTTTTCAGATTGCTGGTGTAGATGTAAAGAAACACAACTGATTTTTGCGTATGGATCTTGTACCCTGCAACTTTCCTGAATTTGTTTATTAGCTTGAGTAGCTTTTTTGTAGATTCTTTGGGATTTTTCTCTATATAGGATCATATCTGCAAATAGAGACAGTTTTACTTTTTCCTTTGCAAATTGGATGAATTTTATAATTTTTTTTCTTGTTTAATTGCTTTGTCTGGGACTTCCAGTACAATGTTGGATAGCAGTGGTGAGAGCAGGTATCCTTGTCTTGTTCTTGATTTTTATTGGAAAAGCTTTCAGTTCTTCACCATTGAATAGAATATGACGTTACCTGTGGGTTTTCCACAGATGCCCTTGATCATGTTGAGGAAGTTCCCTTCTATTCCTACCTTTCTTAGTGCTTTTCATTATGAAACGGTGTTTGAATTTGTCAAAGGCCTTTTCTGTATCAATTAAGATGATCACGTGACCTTCCCCTTCTATTAAAGTGGTGCATTACATTGATTTTCGTTCTTTTTTTTTTTTTTATTCCTGCCCCCCTGGTTTTCTTATGTTATTTCTTATATCCCTTTGCATGCTTGGGATAAATCCCACTGGATCATGGGGTATACTCCTTTCAATATGCTGTTGGATTTGCTTTGCTAGTATTTTATTGAAGGCTTTTGCATCCATATTCATGAGGGATATTGACCTGTAATTTTCTTTTCTTGTGATGTTTTACCTGGTTTTGCTATCAGGGTAATGCTGGCTTCCTAATTTCTTTGTGTTTATTCACTTGTGATTTTTTAACATTTTAATTTGGATAGTCTGCTCACTCATTTTCAGCTTTTCTTCCTTCCTGATGTAAGTATTTTAGTCTGCAAATTTTCCTCCAAGCACTGCTTTCGTTGCACCCCATAAAATTTGATGTATGCTTTACAGTTTTAGGTATTTTTTATTCCCTCCCTTGAACAGAGCTTCTGCATGACCCATTTTATCCCGAGGACACCTGTGCTAGCCATCCCACACAGGCCTGGGGCAGGCATCCGTCACCCCAAAGCACTGCAGCTGGGGGAGGGGAGAGCGAGATGCGCGTCATTCATTTCCCGTTGTATCCTCCCACGGCCGATCCCCCAGCCTCCTGCCACGGCCACGCACCACTGCCGGCTTGAATCAGCCCTTTCTCTCCCTGGTCTTTCTCCCAGTTTTCTCCATATCTTGAAAGTTCCTTCAAGGCTGGTCTTGGGGGAGGCAGCCGGCGGCGGGGCTGCCTTCTGCGTTTCTCTTCCACTGTTTTTCCTAATACCCTTCTCTGCCTCGTGGAAGATGCGATGCTCTGACAGTGGGCCATAATACGTTGAAATTAAGGTTATATATACAATTTAATTGCCAAGGACTTGAAAAGAGCTGAACTTGGATGTGGAGAATGAACACGTGAAAGGGAGAAAAGCAAAAAGGCGGGGAGGGTTGGGCAGGGGAGTGGGACTTGAAATAAACTGTTCAAAATATTATTAGGAGCTCAGTCTTCTAAGGAAACTCCCAGCTCAGTGGGAGACCTGCTCTTAAACAGAGAGCAAAGGACATATTTCATTATTATGTCAACAACCATCTACATACAAATGAATGTGCGGCGTAATTAATACAAAAACGGAGCAGCGAGCACAAACCTGGTTAAGCTACCTTTTCATTTACTGGTAAAACCTGCCTCTGCCACCTGCTCCACCCACTGGCCTCCAGGGAGGCCGAAAACCGCAGCCCCGGGATAAGGTTGCCACCTGGTGGCCAACATGAAAACTGCAGGCCGTGCCTTTTTTCTTCCTTCTAACCAGCGCTGTCCAAAAAATACCACGCGAGCCGAATAAGTGATTTTATTTATATATATGTATATATATATTTTAGGGACAGGGTCTCACTCTGTCGCCCAGGCTGGAGTGCCGTGGCACGATCATAGCTCAGCCTCCGAGAAGCTGGGACTACAGGTGTGAGCCACTGCTCGCGGCTCAAATGGGTGATTTTAAATGATCTGGTAGCTTTACTAAAAAAGTAAAGTGAAAAGAAATAGGTGAATTCATTTTAGTAATATATTTCATTTAACCCAGTATAGCCAAATATTATCATTTTAACATGTAATCAACATTTAAAAATTATTAATGATATATTTTACATTCTTTTTCTCATACTAAGTTTTTGACATCCAGAGTGTAATGTGCACTTCCAGCACATTCCCATTTGGATGTCAACTCCAACTTGATCTGTATTTAAATCTCATAAAATTTAGAGTTGAAAAAGTAGACTCACATACTCAAGTTGTTCCAAATATACTTAAAAATTGGAAAATTTTTAAGTATATTTGGAAAATATACTTAAAAGTACAGTCAAGCAAAAAAAAAAAGTAGTACAGTTAAGCACAAAGCTCTGAGTTTAGTCAGGAATCTCACCTGATTTAATCTCAGTTTGCAAACAGACCCCTCCTAGGGCAGGGGCTACCCAGCCCTTTTTCGGAGTCAGTGCCTGCGCCCCTCCTTCTCCTTCACCAGGTGATCTTGCTTTCTACTAACTGCAACATCTGACGCGATCAGAGAATTCGGCCACAAACCAGCCACATCTGTGTCCACAGTCTAGCAGCTACTGGGATCAGCTGTCCAGATCCCCTCCAGGTCTGAAGGACGGCTTCCCGCAGCCACTGGGGTGTGGCCATTAGACAGCTCTCAGCTGCCAGTCCTCTTGGGGCGTGTCCTCAGCTGAAGAGCGTCTACAGGCAGGTGATCCTGGGGCACTGCCTGCAAGCTCATTTTCATCTCAGAATCTACTTCCTGGAGAGCTCGAGCCGTGACCGGGTACCTGGAGTGGGCTGCAGAAGGCAGAAGCTAAGATGGGATCTGGAGTTGCATCGCTGACTGCCTGGCTGGCAATGAGGACCCTGCAGTGGTTGATAGGGGGAGAGCAGATAGCCCGGGCCCAAGGTAGCAGTGAGACCGCGGACACTGCCGCCGCTGATGAGGTGCTGTGGGACTCTGGTGAAAGACAACTCGCTAGTGGGTTCCATAGGCTGGGAGTTGGAGAGAGGTCAGGGGAGAGAGTAAGTATAAGAATGGTGAAACTGGGTCGGGTTGCTAAACACAGAAAGACTTCAGAAAAAGAAAAAAGCTGGGAGACCAAGAGGCAATTCAAAGCTAAGTGTGAAAGCCTCTCGAGGAGCCCACAAGGAGCCTTCTACCTCCTGCAGCCTCGAGGTGCAGACAGCTGAGGGCTGGGCCCAGGACTTACTCATAAAAGCAGCCAAGCTCCCACGAAGTTCAAACTCTCAACATAGACGGGTTGCCATGCCAGGCAGGGCCCTGATGCATGAGATTCAGACATCTGGATTGATGTACCCCAAAACCTCAAGTCCCCAGAGCCCACAAGCCCTCCGAGGGCACAGAAGTGGCCCACTCTTCCCTACAGGGGACTAGCGCTCCCTCCTTACTTGCAGGTGTGACAGAGGCCTCCCTCTTGCAGGACAACATGCACCCCAGCGTCTGCCCCACCTCCACCCCTGCCCACGATGGTGCGCCAGGCCCAGTAAAAGAGGAAAGGGACCATATCCCAAGGAAGCTGCAGGCCCAAGCCAACAAGTGCCGGCAGGGGCCAGGCGTGTGTGATCGGGACTGGTTGCTGAGAGGGCTGGATCAAGGCGGCAGAACGTAAAACTGGAAAAGGGGGAGTTTATGAACTTGGGAGCGCCCTCTGAGGATATAGGATCTAACACCCTGCTTAGGACGCCAGGTGCCAACATGCTGCCTGCCAGATGGCTCCTAGAAGCATGGAAAACAGCGGAGCACCCCAAGGGAGGTTGAAATGCCAGGATTACTGTCAGGTGCTGGAAGGGGGGGGTAAAGGGCTCATGGGCATGGTAGAGTGGACGACCATGTAAGGCAGAACGCCCAGTGGATGGCTGTGTCCTGGAAGACGCGCTGTCTACTAAAGCAGCGAGGACCGTCGTGGGACAGCAGCAAGGCTTGGAAGCCTCTCAGGGCTCACCCGGCCGCGGCAGGCCAGGGCCACCGTGGGAGCTGCTGCTCCAGAACAGGCAGCCGATGGCGCGAGGGTGCTGGGAGGCTGAGAGAGCAGCACCGGGTGGACGTGGTCACTGTCATGAGTGGCCAGGCAGGCGGGGCAGCCAGGAACCCCGCCCCATGGCATTACAGAGGTGCTGGAGAGAGTCTGGCGACGCTGGGCAGAACAGACCACCACCAAGGGCACTGCCCAGCCTGTAGGAGCAGAAGAAAACACGGGCGGTGGCCACCAGGCTGTGTCGCCTCCACAAGAGTTTGGCACTCTGGTGCCTCAGCGTTTTCTCAGGCCTCGTGTGCTTCACCCCCAGGTGGCTGCTCCCCGGGGCACTGGGTGTTCCCCTCTGCTGGAAACGAATTACTCCACCAGCCTCACCTGCTCACTGCCCCAGCTGGATTGTGGCCTTCATGAGGCAGGAGCTGGTTCTCAGTATCCCGGAAAGCGGTGGACTTATTCATGAGCAGGGCTTCTCAAAGTGGGATCCTCAGCCTAGCAGCAGCCCCTGGAGACCTCGTCAGCAATGCAGATATTCTCGGGCCCCACCCCAGGCTCCTGGAGTCACAAATGGCGGGGATGGGGTCCAGCGTCCCGAGTGTCAACTCACCTTCCCGGTATTCTGATGCACGCTCAAGTTTGCGAATCACTGATACAGAGTAAGAACTCAGTGGCAGTTTGAAGACTGAGTCCCTTAGGTGGAGGGAGGGGAGGAGGGCAGAGGGGAGGATAAGAGATGTGCCGTTTCATTTTCGGCCAGTAGGGGGCAGTGCTAGCCCAAGACGGCGACTCACAGGCGGGGCAGGCAGCCCGGCCGCAAGCTGTGCCACATCTGGGACTGCTCTCAGGTAGGACTTAGAGCACCAGGAGGGAACACACCAGAAGATGGGCGGTGTTTGTTACCGACCTTAGGTTTTAAGGTCTGGCAGAACCGGGTCCAAATCCTTGCTCTGCTGTGTACTAGTCCCAAACCTGCACACTGTGGTCCCTTGTCCTAGACAAGGTCTGGGCTGTCCTTACCTTGAGCAAATTTCTGTTTCATTGATTTTTGCTCTTAAGTCTTTTTTCTTGCTTTGGGCTTTGCTCTTCTTTCTCTAGCTTCTTAAGGTGGAACCTTAGGCCACTGATTTTATACTCTCGCTGACTTGGCTACACCCCTCAATTTTGATGTGACATTTTCATTATTCAGTTCAAAATATTTTCTAATTTCCTTTCTGATGTCATCTTTGAACCACAGTTCAGAGTATTTAATTTACGAGGTTTTTTTTTTTTTTTTTTTCATGTTACTGATTTCCAACTTAATCCCGTTATGGTTGGAGAGCACAGCCGGTATGATCATTTTTTTCTTTTTAAAAAAAATTTAATTTAAAATTTTAAAATTTTAGTATCCATTTTTTTTTTGTTTTTGTGGTTTTTTTTAATGGAGACAGAGTCTTGCTCTGTCCCCCTGGTTAGAGGGCAGTGGCGTCATTGCAGCTCACCACAGCCTCCAACTCCTGAGCTCAAGTGATCCTCCTGCCTCAGCCTCCCAAGTAGCTGGGACTACAGGTGCACCATGATGCCTGGCTAATTTTTCTATTTTTAGTAGAGACTGGGTCTCGCTCTTGCTCTGGCTGGTCTTGAACGCCTGAGCTCAAGCAATCCACCCCCCTCGGCCTCCCAGAGTGCTAGGATTACAGGCATGAGCCACCTCACCCGGCCTAAATCTGTCAACTTTTACTTTGTCTACGCTGAAGCTTTGTTACTAGGCACGTATTCATTTGTCTTCTAATTGACCCTTTTTTCATGATTACCCTTTATCTCTGGTAATAGTCTGTAGTCTATTTAACGCTAACTGTGCCACTCCAGGCTGCGTATGTCTACTGGTTGCATGGAATTTTTTCCCCATCCACTTACTTTGCATTCGTGTGTCTCTGTATTTAAAGTATGCTCTTGTAGTGCACATAGTTTGGTCTAGTTTTTCTTATCCATTTGACAATTTCTGCCTCTTATTAATATAGCTGGGTTCTAGGACTGCCATTTTACTATTCACTTTGTCCCTCCTCCCCCTTTTGTACCCTTCTTTCCTGCCTTTTTTTTGGCTAAAAACATTCTTAAGTTCAGTTTTAACTGACCTACTGGCTTTCTAGAGATACCTTTTTACTTTTTTTTCAGTGGTCACTCGAATACAGCCTTAATTTCTCATGTTCTTCTTAGGGTTAGTGTTGTACCACTTCATGCACTTGAGAAAATTTCTTAATCTGAACCTCAGTTACTTCGTTTATGAAACAAAAATAGTGAACTTATCTCATGGGTTGACTACTGGATGAGGTAATTCATATAAAGCAGAGTATACTGCCCAGAGCAGAACAAGCAAACTATACCTGTTTACCCCTATCAGAAGTAGTACTGTTACTGTTTCTACTCCTGTGGTTAGGATTATCATTAGTGTTTGGCCTCCTGAGCCCACAGGGGACCCCCCACTTAATGTCATGTGTTTCTGCCTGTTATCGATCACCTGTTCCTCTAAATGGCTGCCCCATCAGTGACAGTTGATGTCGCACCAGGGCACCTCCTCTTTCCTTTCCTTGCCCAGGCCTGGCCATCCTGTGCCCACTCTTCATGCTGCTCCTGTACCCAGTACAGACAAACCAGCTGACCAGTCAGTCCCAGCCCTGCCTGTTCCCCACCACAGACAAAGCCTGGTTTTATTTTCAGCATTACAGGGTCTGTTGTCCTCAGCAAAGTGATCTGAGGCCACAGCCCGCAGGCCTCCCTGCTCCCTGAAGATGCACACTGTCTGCGTGGCGGGCCGCTCACACCTCAGCCTCTCCTCCCTCTGCGAGTCAAGGGGGAACTTCTGCTCGCATCTGTGCTCCATCCTGTCCTCTCTCCAGGTCATACTGTTTCCCTGGGATGCGTCAACCTGCCCAGACACCCATCTGTTGCCTCTCCTTTTCTTGCTTGCACTGATGGCCTCAGCAACCTGTGGGGACCCAGACCTCCAACAACGTCATCTTCTCACATTCAGCCAGAGTGAAAGTGCCAGTGTCAGCCCTACCCCCAGACAACCCACATAATTCCTCTAAATGGTTTTTGGGAAATGGGATTCTAGAGTCTTGAAGTGGGGTGGGTAACACCCAGGAGTCTGGGTGGGCTGGAGGCAGGAGGAATGGGGCAAACCCCAGAAGGCACTGGAAACAGCTCTAGGAATGCAGAAAGAATCCAACGCACAGGATGACTTTGTTTTTTTGGGTTTTTTTTTTTTTTTGAGACAGAGTCTCGCTCTGTCAGCCCATGCTGGAGTGCCGTGGTGTCGTCATAGCTCGCTGCAGCCTCGAACTCCTGGCTTCAAGCGATCCTCCCGCCTCGGCCTCCTAAAGCGCTGGAATTACAGCATGAGCCTCCGCACCCGGCCTGCACAGGATGACTTCAATTGTCAACAGTCAGTAACAGGTAGAAGGAAGCACTGGGTTCCTGTCTGAACGGGTTTTGCTGATCGCGGTGAAATAGGGGCTGAGAGTCGGCGGAACTCTGTCCCTTGGGCTTCTCTTCCTAACTAGGGGTTTCTGTTTCTGGGCAGCTCTACCCAAATTCTCCTCCTGGTCAGCACCAAGCTCATGTACTTTGTAAGAATCAGATGCTGCTGCTCTTTACTTAACACCCCACCATGGCTTCTCATTCTTCTCACGGGGACAGGCTCGGCCCTTGCCTGTCTCCAGCTTTATCACATGGCCTGTCGCCTGCTGGGTTTTGTGTCTGCTCCTGGGATACACAGCTAAGATGTGAATGCCCCGTGAACAGGACCTTGTCATGATCTTGTTTACCATGTCCCTGGCAGCCTGTGATGCCTGCTCTATTGTTGGTGTTCAGGGTGTCCTAAGGAATGAATGTCCCACGTCTACTTCTACCATTAGCATCAACAGCCGTGGTCAGGACCTCTCATGGAGTTTTATGTTCTCATTACTCACCAGTGACTTAAATTCTTGAGTACCCATCTCTGGGTTCTGTCATGTGAGTCCTGCTAACTTTTGTAGGTGTTTTGGTTTGTTGTATTTTGTTTAACATTCTGACAGTCCTTATAAAACCAAGATCTAGAGAGGTTCTCCATTCAAATGTGCGTTTCACAGGTGATTTGTGGGTGTCTGAGGTAGAAGGGCAGGCTCCCCGCAGGGGCAGGAGGAGGGAAGATCTGAGATGAGAAGGCCACTAACGATGAGCTGAGGGCTGGAGAATGGGGCAGAGGGGCCCCAGCTGTCCCACTGGGTGCCGCTCAGCCGCGTGAGCTCATGAGAATTTTCCTTTTCAAAATACCAGAGTTGAAGTCGGGAGACTGTCAAGTGCAGACCAGGTGCCAGGAGTCCACTCCTACTCCGGCTAGTAGGACAATCAGGTGGGCAGTTGGACCAAGAAAAATTATAACCAAAAAAGGCCTCGGGGTGGCACAGGCCCCTGACTGCCCGGGCCAGCTGCCTGGCGGGGACAGAGCTCTGTCCATGACACAGCTGAAGAGAACGTGGGCACACTGTGGCCAAGGGTGGCAAATATGGCACGGGAGACAGCAGGGGCAGCTGGGACCAGACCTCCATCTGCCTCCCACAAAACCTCCCACCCCAAGGACCCATGGCTGTCACTTCTACCTCTTCACAAGCTTTGCGCCTCCTGCCTGGATGCCTCACTCCATTCCCCACTTACTGGTCCGTGGATTTACCAACAGTAGGTCGGTGCTGGGTAGATTTATCCGCACCAGTTTATACCAAGTAGATGATTCCCAACTCTAGATTTATAAAGGCATAAGCCAATATGAACAAGTTTAAAATACTTCAGCACTTTGGTTATGAAAAAGATATCTACGGTTTTTAGAACTAAAGTATCAATAGAATAAGGACAGGTCATATGGCTAAGCACAGTGAATGTGGACTTGGTTGGAGTCACACAGGAGGGGTCTGAACCTGGAAATACCCGCTACCAGCTGGTTCTGTTGTACAAACAGCACTGTCTCTCTTGGCCTGCTGCCTCACCAGTACGATTCAAAACCCCTGCCTCTCAGGCTTGTGCGAGGGTTAAATGAAGGTTAAATCTTGAGATACGCCCAGGCTATAAAAGCCTGTCTTTATGAGGCGTTTCATCTAAGACATTTTGGTTTATGAGGATTACAAGGCGCTTTAAAAAAAAAATTGAGCTCTGATCTGGGTTTTTAGGGCCTTGGGAGCATACAGCTCATGAAAGAATAAGTCTTATGGTAACCTTTGTAGCTGTAGAGTTGGGTGTGTTAAGTTTTCTCAAAGTACTTGTAATTTGCTAGTTTATGGTAACTTTGGCACTCCTTGCATTGTTTCCATTGGGTTTTTTGTCTTTACTATTTTTTGTGTGAAAGGTTCCATTATGTGAACAACAAATGTCAAATGTGCTTTCTTTGATAACAGTCTCAAGCTGCGGCTATGAAAAAACCAGAGAGCTATAGACAACCATTTTACAGCATAATTTAAAAGAATTTGCCAATGTCATGCTGTTAGCTGATGTTAATTATTTAACGCTGTCCATTTTAATGGGTTTATGGTCATTTAGGATAAATGGGTGTTAGTTTAGGAACTAAGGAGTACCTACAAATTAATGGTAATTATATATTCCATTTAGGAGAATTCATTTTAAATTCATATACAAATTACCCTTAGTTCTAAGGCAGGAGAATGTAGGTGCAAAGCACATAGCAGCCGGCACAGCACAAAGTTTTCTTTAAATGTTTAATCGCTGATTTTGTACTGACTTTTAAATATTTATTGGTAAAGACTTCAAAATGTAGAAGTCACTGTTATACCTCTACTCTATTTAAAACTATGTCAGATTAGAAGTAAAAGTCCTTATCAAATCACCACCCCAGAGGCAACCACTGTTATGGCTTGCTGCAGATCCTTCCTGGCTTTTGCCTAAGTTTATAACATACCTCTACCTGTTTGCATACCAACACATCTCCTGTAAAAACAAAATCATGCTCTACATAGTGTTCTGCAACATTCTCTTGTATTTTCAAAATTAAGGCTACAGAAAAGTGGGAAGTATATAATGAACAACATATACCCATCACCTAGATTTGCCAGTTGCTAGTATATTGCCACGACTTCCTCCCACTCTCACCTTTCTCTCAACAGGTGTGTGTGTATTTATTTGTCCCTTGGTGTCCATGGGGGACTGGTTCCAGGACCCCGGGCAGATAGCAACATCCGAGGAAGCTCAAGTCTCTCACATGAGATAGTGTAGTATTTGCATGTAACCTACACATATCCTCGTGAAAACTAAGTCATTTCTAGATTATACCTAATACAACACAACTACTACGTAAACTGTTATGCTATATTGTTTAGGGAATAATTACAAGAAAAAAGTATGTTCAGTATAGACACACCCATCCATTTTTTCTGAATATTTTCAGTCCGAAGTCGGCTGAATCTGTGGATGTGGAACCCATGGGTACCAAGGGCCTGTGTATGTGATGTATGTATAGAAACACATCTTTTTGCAACTTCTTGAACTTTATCAAACATTTTTCCAGGTCAATACAGTTAGTCTGACCACTTTCACTCTCAGGAGCTCTATGGTAACTGCCATATGCAATGAACCATACGGTGTTCAAACAGTCCTCGAGTGACCTGTGGGCGGGGGTCAAGAGGGAGCCCCAAGTGCTGCAAGTAAGACCCTCCCCAGGTTCCCACGCTTTGTTAGTAGGAGTGAAGAGGGGGCCCCAGAGCTCTGGGTGCTCTTGGCGAGACGCCTTCCTCTCCCTCCCCCGGCACATCAGCTTCTCCACCATTGCTACCTCGAGACTGTCAGGTCTGACCTCATTAAGACCTTTGTTCTTATTTATGCAGTCACAAGAGGCCCAGGATTTCTGGGTCATCCCTTGATCGACCCCATTCTAAACTTCCTGTGCTCTAGATCCCTTTCTGATTCCATCGCTCACTTCTCCCCCAACTTTGGAAACCTTCCTCTGTGCCCTCTGGAACTCACCATCAGTTACCAGCAAAACTACATGTCTCCAAGGACCATTCCTGATACTCTCCCACTCTAACTGGAGGCTGGATTTCTCTTGAGGACTGCCTCACTCATGCCCCCCTGTGGCGTTTTCTCTCCTATACCACCCTCACCACTAGGCTTGGGGTGCAACAGTGTCCTCGCTGCTTCCAGACCATTCTCCTTCCATCCTCTCCAAAACCCCTGAGCATGGACGCTCAGGCCGTCAGCCCATGCCACCCACTTCCCATGCCTGGGTCACCATCCCTCAAAGACTTCAGTAGCCATTCATTCTTTACCCCACCACCTCAATTTGCGTAATTCTAACATCCATGTGGATGATCCTTTTAATACTTGGCTTTTCAGCCTTTGATCTCCAGTTTTCCAATGATCTCATCCTCCCTCCTTCAGCCGCTGACTGGCGTAGACACGCCAACCTTGTCATCACTAGCAAGAGCAACCTGTTTGTGATCTGTTTCAAGCATCCCACACTCGACCACATTCTCTTACCCCAAGTACCCTAACAACCCCATCCCACAGAAACACACGGTCTCTTGACCCTACCGCTTTTTTACACTCCCTTACCCTCAAGTTCTTTTTTATAATAAGGTTTATGGTTTTATTTAACTTTCAAAAATCGATTCCCAATGTATATATTTATTGTACGTAACATGCTTTGAAATATGTATACATTGTGGAGTGGCTACATCAAGCTAGCTAACTTACACACTACATCACACTCATTTTGTATTGAGAACACTAAAAATCTACTCAGCAATTTTCAAGAATATAGTACATTGTTATTAGCTGTGGTCACCATGTTGTACAATATCTCTCTTAAACTTATTCCTTCTATCAAAGTGAAGTTGTGTATCCTTTGACCAACATCTCTTTAATCCCCTCCCCCAACCCCAGTCCCTGGTAATCACCATTCTTCTCTCTGCTTCTGTGAGTTCAATTTTAGGTTCTACGTATGTGTGAGATTATGTGGTCTTTGTCTTTCTATGCCCAGCTTATTTCATTTAACATTATGTCTGCCAGGTTCATCCATGTTGTTGCAAATAATAGAATTTCCTTCTTTTTCAAGGCTAAATAGTATTCCACTGTGTCTATAGACTACATTTTCTTTATCCATTCATTTGTTAAACACTTAGGTTGATTCCATATCTTGGCTATTATGAATAGTGCTGCAATGAACATGGGAGTGCAGATATTTCTTTGAGAGCTTTTTGAGGAATGTCCACACTATTTTTTATAGTGGTTGTACTAATTTACATTCTCACCAACCGTGTGCAGGGGTTCCTTTTTCTCTATGTTCCCGCCAACACTTGTCATCATTTGCCTTTTTGCTACTAGCCATTCTAGCAGGTGTGATATCTCATTTTGTTTTTAATATGCATTTCCCCGATGATTAGTGATATTGGGCATTTGTATGTTGTCTTTTGAGAAATGTCTACTTAGGTCCTTTGCCCATTTTTAAATTGGATTATTTGTTTTCTTGCTATTGAGTTGTTTGAGTTCCTTATTTATGTATTTTGGATATTAACCCCTTATCAGATGTATGATTTGCAAATAATTTTCTCCCATTCCAAAGGTTGTCTCTTCACTCTGTTGTTTCCTTTGCTGTGCAGAAGCTTTTTGGTTTGATGTAATCTCATCTATTTTTGCTTTTGTTGCCTGTGCTTTTGAGGTCATATCCAAAAACTGCTGACCATCCTCCAAAGGGAAGACAAGAAAAAGAAAAAACAAAAAACAAAAAACCCCAAAAACTATTGACAAGACCAATGGCATGGAGCTTTTCCCCTATGCTTTCTTCTAGCAGTTTTAGTTTCAGGTCTTACATTTAAATCTTTAATGTAGTTTATTTTTGTATCAGTTTGAGATAAGGGTCTAACTTTATTATTTTGCATGTCGATATCCAGTCTTCCCAGTACCATTTTATTAAAGAGACTGTCCTTTGCCCATTGTGTGTTCTTGGCACCTTTGTCAAAAATCAGTTGGCTGTAAATATGGATTTATTTCTGGGTTCTCTGTTCTGTTTCACTGGTCCATGTGTCTGTATTTATGCCAGTCCCATGCTGTTTTGATTACTATAGCTTTGTAGTATATTTTGAAGTCAGGTAATGTGATGCCTCCAGCTTTGTTCTTTTTGCTCAAGATTGCTTTGGCTGTTTGGGGTCTTTGGTGGTTCGGTACAAATTTTAGGATTGTCTTTTCTATTTCTGTGAAAAAAGTCATTGGAATTTTGACATGGATTGCATTGAATCTGTACATTGCTTTGGATAGTATGGACATTTTAACAATGTTCCTTCAATCCATGAACACAGGATAGCTTTCCATTTACTTGTCATCTTCAATTTCTTCTATCAATGTTTTGTAGTTTTTGGTATACAGACCTTTCACCTCCTTGGTTAAATTTACTCCTGAGTATTTAATGTTTTTTTGTAGCTATTGTAAATGGGATTGTTTTATTTTTCTTTTTCAGATGGTTCATTATCAGTGTTAATGAAAGGCTACTGATTTTTATATGTTAATTTTGTATCCTGCACTTCTACAAAATTCATTCATTCTAAGAGTTTTTTGGTGGAGTCTTTAGGGTTTTCTGTATAAGATCATATCATCTGCAAACAGGAACAATTTAACCTCTTCCTTTCCAATTTGGATGACTCTTATTTCCTTCTCTTGCCTAATCGCTCTAGCTAGGACTTCCAGTACTACGTTGAATAGAAGTGGTGAGAGTGGGCATTCTTGTCTTCTTCCTGATCTTAGACAAAAAGCTTCCAGCTTTTCACCATTGAGTATGTTGTGGGTTTGTAATATATGGACTTTATTGTGTTGAGGTACATTTCTTCTATACCTATTTTGTTTAGAGTTTCTATGAAAAGATGTTGAATTTTGTCCAGTGCTTTTTCTGTGTCTATTAAGGTAATCATATGGTTTTTGTCCTTCATTCTGTCAATGTGGTGTATCACATTTATAGATTTGTGTATGTTGAAACATCCTTGCATTCCTGGGATAAATCCCACTTGATCATGGTGGATGATCCTTTTAATGTGCTGTTGAATTTGATTTGCTCCTATTTTTTCGAGGATTTCTGCATCTATGTTCATCAGGGATATTGGCTTGTAATTTTTTCTTTTTTCTTTCTTTTTTTGTTTAGAGACAGGGTCTCACTCTGTCACCCAGGCTGGAGTATGGTCGTATGATCATAGCACACTATAGCCTCCAACTCAGGGCTCAGGTGATCCTCCTACCTCCACCTCCTGAATAGCTGGGGACTATAGATGCATGCCACCATGCCTGGTTAACTTTATTTTTTGTAGAGATGGGGTATTGCTATGTTGCCCAGGCTGGTCTCAAATTCTTGGCCTCAAGCGATCCTCCTGCCTCAGCCTCCAAAGCACTGGAATTACAGGCATGAGCCAATGTACATGGAATTACAGGCAAAGTCCAATGTACATTTCCCCCTTCTTCCCCAAGTGGAGAGTATCTCTGTCTACACTGTGGTACCTGTGCCTGGCCAAGAGCATGTTGTTTAATTTCTGTGTATTTGTGAATTTTCCAAAATTCCTCCTGTCATTGATTTATTTCATACCATTTTGGTTGGAAAAGACACTTGGTATAATTTCGGTCTTCTTAAATTTGTTAAGACCTGTTTTGTGGCCTAACATATATCCCATCCTGGAGAATGTTCTGTGTGTGCTTGAGAAGATGATGTATGACGCTGCTGTTGGGTAGAATGTTCTGTATATGTCTGTTAGGTCCACTTGGTCTAAACTGTAGTTTAAGTCCAATATCTCCTTATTGATTATCTGTTTGGATGATCTGTCCATTGCTGAAAGTAGGGTATTGAAGTCCTCTACTGTTATTATAGTATATCTGTCCCTTCATATCTATTAATGTTTGCTTTATACATTTAGGTGCTGTGATGTTGGGTGCACATATATTTACAGTTATATTCTCTTGATTGACACCTTTGTCATATGATGACCTTCTTTGTTTTACAGTTTTTGTCTTAAATTCTATTTTATCTGATATAAGTATAGCTACACCTGATTTTTTGGTTTCCATTTCCATGGAATATCTTTTTCCATCCTTTTACTTTGTCTGTATGTCCCTAAAGGTGAAATGAGTCTCTTGTAGGCAGCATATAGTCAGATCTTTTACCTTTTTTATCCATTCAGCCACTCTGTCTTTTGATTGGAGAATTTAATCCATTTATATTCAAGGCAATTATTGATAAGTAAGGACTCACTACTGCCATTTTGTTAATTATTTTCTGGTTGTTTTGTAGATCCTTTGTTCCTCCTCCTTTCTTGCTATATTCCTTTGTGATTAGGTGATTTTCTTTTGTGGCATGCTTTGATTCCTTTTTGTCTTTTGTGTGTCTACTACAGGTTTTTGCTTTGTGGTTACCATGAGACTTACATAAACATCCTGTAGTTATAACTGGCTATTTTAAGCTGATATCTTTGGTTGTATATCAAAACTACATTTTTATCCCACCCCCTCCACATTTTATGTTTTTGATGTCACCATTTACATCTTTTTAAATTGTATATCCCTTAGCAAATTGTTACAGCTATTATTATTTTTAGTTTTGTCTTTCAACATTCATACTAAAGATATAATTGATTTACACACTACCATTACAGTATTAGACTATTCTGATATTGACTGTGTGCTTACTTTTGCCAATGAGTTTTATACATTCATGTTTTCATGTTATTTGTTATGACCCTTTTCTTACAGCTTGAAATCCTATAGCATTTCTTGAAAGACAGGTCTAGTGGTGATGAACTCGCTCAGCTTTTGTTTGTCTGGGAAAGTTGTTATCTCTCCTTTATTTCTGGACAGTTTTGCTGGATACAGTATTCTTAGTTGGCAGGTTTTTTTCCCTTCAGCACTTTGAATATATCATCCCACTCACTTCCAAGGCTGTAAGATTTCTGTTGAGAAATCCACTGCTAGCCTTATTAATACTCCTTTATATGTTATTTGGGTTTTTTTTTTTCTCTTGCTGCTTTAAGGACCCTCTCTTTCACAGTTTAATTACATGTGGGCTTGGTCTCCATTGAATCTGATTGAAGACCTTTCCCCTTCCTGTACCGGGACATTTACATCTTTTCCCAGATTTGGAAAGTTTTCTGCTATTATTTCTTTAAGCTTTCTACTCCTTTGTCTCTCTTTCTCCTTCTTGAACTTCTATAACTCAAACATTTGCTCTTTTGATGCTATCCCAAAAATCCCTCAAGTTTTCTTCATTCCTTTTTTATTCCTCTGACTGTATATTTTCAAATAATTTGTCTTTGAGTTCAGATTCTTTCTTCTGGTTGATCAATTCTGCAATTGATGTTCTCTGTTGCATTTTTCATTTCATTCACTGTATATTTTTCCACTCCAGAATTTGTTTTTATAATTTCAATCTCTGTTAAATTTCTCATTTCAGCTGGGGCACAGTGGCTCACATCTGTAATTCCAGTACTTTGGGAGGCCAAGGTAGGAGGAATGCTTGAGGCCAGAAGTCCAAGATCTGCCTGGGCAACATAAAGAGACTATCTCTACAAAAACCAAGAAAAATTACCTGGGCATGGTGGTGTGGGCCTGTAGTCCCAGCTACTTGGGAGGCTGAGGCAGGAGGATCACTTGAGCTCAGGAGTTGGAGGCTGCAGTGAGCTATGACTGTGGCACTGCAGTTCAGTTTGGGTGACAGAGTGAGACCCCATCTCTAAATATAATAATAATATTTTCTCATTTTGGTCATTTATTATTTTCCTGAATTCACTGCATTGTTTCTCTGTATTTGCTTGAAGTTCACTGAGCTTCCTTAAAACAATTATTTTAAATTATTTGTCAGGCAGATCATAAATCTCCTTAATTTCTCTCCTAAATTTCTTTAGGGTTAATTACTGGTGCTTTAATTTTGTTCCTTTCATGGGATCATATTTCCCTGATTGTTCTTGATCCTTGTGGCTATGTGTTGGTATCTGGGCATTTGGAGAACAGGGACTTATTCCAGGCATTGCAGACGGGCTTTGTCTGTGAAAGCTCTTCATCATTCAGCCTATCCAGAAATTCTAGGCAGGACATCTGATCTCCACAGGTGGGCTTGTTGCTGGAGTCCTCTGGCAGGCTGACCTGGTGCCTGGGTCAGCAGGTGGGCAGGCCTGGTACTTGGGTCTGTGGAATTGGGCCTAGAGCTTGGATCCACTTGGGTGGACCGGGAGCCTTGGTCCTTGAAGGCAAACCTGGAGCCTGGGTCCACAAGGGCTGACATGGTGCTGGAGGGGGGGTGCTGGGGTGGTGCCCAGTGAGCCAGGGCAGGCCTGAGGCTGGCCACAGCACTATGTCAACCCCTGTGGCCCCAGGTGGGGTAAGGACTGGGGATGGCCATGGCTGAGGCCAGGGGTGCTGACCTGGCTCTGGGCTGATGTGGAACCTGGGGCAGTCCTGGAGCCTGTGTCCACAGGCCTGGGACCCAAGTCTGTGGGGCCTGGCCTGATGCTGGGGTGAGCCTGGAACCAATGAGGTTGGCTTGGAGACTAAGTCTGCTATACAGGACTGAAGTGTGAGGCTGTGGGACCCAGCATGGTGATGAGGTGGGCCTGAAAGCTCAGCTGGTAGCTGTTGGCCTGGGGTCTAGGGTGGTGGAGGCCTGTCCAGTGCTGGGTTTTACTGTGGTGAGCTGGTATTAGGGTCTGAGGCAAAGTCCAATGTACATTTCCCCCTTCTTCCCCAAGTGGAGAGTATCTCTGTCTACCCTGTGGTACCTGGGGTTGGGGAAGGGTTGATGCAAGTAACATAATACTGTCCTTCAATGTGTCTTTTATTTCTGTGTTATACTCTGGGGCTGTAATCTCTCACCTGGTTCCCTTAGCTCATGCGAAGGTATTTTCATGCATGGATAGTTGTTCAAATCTGTGTTTCTGTAGGGAGGTAAGCGCTGGCAAGTCTTATTCTGCTATCTTGCTGATGTCACTCCCTCTGACTTCCCTCTGTCAAGTTCTGACTCTTTTCCTAACCAGCTTAAATTCCAGGGTTCATCATTATAGTTACTCTCCACACCAATCGATCCAGGCTAACCCCAGCTCTGCCAAAGGTGGAGCAGAACATAAAACCCTGATAACTGATACGTAAAACTCACGACCACTAACCTCAAGTGGGCCTTGAACGCATCCGTACTTCCTTTCATTAGTTCCTTCACTCTCTCTTATCCCCCAAACCTTTCACACCACCTCCCCCATCTTCACTTTCAGCCGACAACCTTGTTTCCTGTTTAATAGCACAAATAAAAGCAATCAGATGAGAACATTCAGAAGCTCTAACGTTATTTCTGCCCATACTCTGCCTTCTTCCTGGCTGATGCTCCAAAGTCTGACCTCTTCACTAGCACACTGGATCCCAATTTCCTCTTAGCTTCTTAGGCTTTGCTCTAGTCCATTCTCCTCGTATTCTCCTACCGTCATTTTTCTCTCTACTGGTCATTTCTGTGAATTTATAAATATATCCTAGAATTTCTAACATCTTAAACACCAAAATCCTCTTGAGCCTACATCTCTTCAACTACCCATCCATTTCTCTGTGTTGAGACAATTCTCCATGGGTTTCTCATGTTTCTGCCTGTCTTAAAAGTATAGACACCGATGACTTTTGTTCCAGACTATCTTTTCACAATGTCTGAAGAGTAAACAGCCCTAGAAGACAGTTCTCTCTCCAGAGCAGACAGGAGGTTTAGCACCCACCACAATAAAGACAATTTCTTTCTTCCAGGTAAAGGTTGGGAAGGTTTGCTTCCAGCCCATTATATTCAGGTTTCCTAAACCCAGAGCTCCTCTCCAGTAACACAACCCACTGAATGTGTAGGCATCACCTGGCCCCTATGGTGTCATCCTGTGGGAATTCACACAAGAAAATGATACTCCGGCTACTGCTATTGCTATGAGTAAAAAATATCACAGATGTTTTCCCAAGTCAATACGATTTGTCTTCTGCTAGCATCCATGACACTGGCAGGTTAACTTGTTAGCCTGCAAATAGGGCAAAATCTCAGACCCTTCAGTCTTTGACACTTTGCCCCTCATGTACACTTCCTATTTCCAATCTGATCCTTGAACCCTCCTAGATTTGCCCCGAGCATTCCTTTGAAACTGTTATCAAAATGACCTCACTGATGGTTAATCTCAGTGCGTACCCATCTTCACCTATTAGTATTTAATATTGTGATTATGCCCTCTACTTAGAAATACTTTTTCACTTGGCTCCAGGATACCACCCTCTCCTGGTTTTCATCCTAACCCTGGTTGTTCCTTCTCAGTCCCCTTTTCTGGGTCCTCCTCATCCCCTCTAAACACTGGGATGAGTGTTCAGGACTCAGTTCTTGAAATTCTTCTTTATAGTCTTTTTTCTAGGTAATCTCATCTATTTTATGGTTTAAGCTACTGTCCATACAATAACTCCCCAATTAATATTTCCTCTGAAATTGGGTTTTATGGAGTCATTCTACCTCTAAAGGCTTAAGGGACATGAGAGGAAATAGCTGCTACTCAAGATGACTATAGGGGAAGTAGGGTCCTTCTGGGAAAGCCTCATTTCAGTTGGACCAGCAAAGTTGAGAAGTTGAAATCGATTTGTTGATTGTGCTGTTTGCCCTCTAAGTCCACTCTCCATCCTTCTCTGCCCTGCTTTATCCCAGGAAGACAGCATCACCTGGGCTTCTGGTCAGTTTCAGTCAATGGAGGCATCTGCAGGAGACTGGGCAGCAAAGAGGAGAGGCTTCTCCTCTCCCTACTTTGGACCTGTGTTTCTCAGAGCAGCTGCATCTCCCCAGGGCTTCAACATGCACTTAGAAGACCCTCTTCCAAGATTTTGGCTCTCACTGGGCTCTGAAACACTGTTTTCTACTTTTGTCACTTCAGCCTTAGGGAGACAACAGCTTCCTAGTGCAGCTGGTCTATGGATCATCCCTTGTTTGTTCCCTTAACCCTTCCCTCATCTCTCTAAGTAGTCCTTTCATATGAAGAATATGGGGCTAATTCAGTTTCCTGCTGGAATCCTCACTGATACAGCTGATGAGTTCCAGATGTTAAAAATGGAAGGAATTTTATTCTCCAAGCCCATAAAATCATATGCAAATACACACTATACAAGGTTTTTTCAATCTTTATTTTATAAAAATTGTTATACACACACATACACACACACTCATTCTCTCTCTCCCTCCCCTCCCACTCTCCCTCTCCTTTTGCTTTCCTCATCTGAGCTGGAGGAATTTGCTCCCACACATTCTTTTCAATGGAATACCTTTCAGCCATGGTATGTTTTTACAACAATTTATTCAACCATTCCCTTACTGATGGTCTTTCCCCCCCCCTTTTTCTTTTTTGAGGTCCTTACCAAAAAATACTACAATATACATTGATAAACATATAATCTTAAGTTCTGGCACTTTATTTTTTTCTTAGGAATAGATTCCCAGGAGACTCCTGGGTTGAAAAGTATAAATATTAACATTAAAACAGTGAGTCACAATGTTTTCCAGGGAGGCTGTCACAATTTACATTTCCAACAGCAGCATATGAAATTTACTTTTCCCCCTGCTGCTTTTGTTGTCAGTAGGTAAGATGACAACTTACAAAAACAAACTTATTGGGCTATAGATGTTATAGTAAATTTGTTTGGAAAGTCACTCACATATAGTCACAGCACATCAGTGATCTTCAAAATAACTAATAAAGGAATATAAGGCCAGTTTTGGTTGCCATTTATAATTCTAATGCATGATTAATAGGGAAAGGCTGAACTTGTGAATTTGAAATCAAGCCTAAAATGGCATATCTTTGAGTTATGCAAAAATAATTTTTTTAATCAAACAATATATGGAAAGACCACTGTAAAGTCTAACTTATAAAGTGTGAACATGGAAAGGAAAGGTAATAACTTATACTAACTTAGGTTGCAAAGGGAAATGTTTTAGGTTGACAATAGTGAAACTCAAGGAAGTAGAAATGCCTCCACTAAACAACAGAATACTACAAAAGTTCATTTCCAAATATGGAAAATTTAAAAAGCAATGAAAAACAGTTCTTGACAGTCTCTTAAAATAAATTATTTTTCCTCTAACATTTTTGAACTATATAAGCATCCTATCATTTTTTTGCAAGACAATTCATAAAATATTAAAAGAAACAGGGAAACACAAATACAAACAGGTAGTTCCTGGTTTGCACAATATTTTGGTAATAGACATGCATTTGTATGTAAATACTCCACTGAAAAATAACAACAGCATGATGAAGGGGGATATTGTCTTTACGTGGCAAATCCTTGTTCTGTGGTGCACACTGAGTAGTATAGCCCACATCTACTTTCTCTCTCTCTCTCTAGGTCACCTCTTAATTATCTCACACTTGCATATTTATGTAAATGATGCTTCTAGAAAATCTTCAGCAAACCAGAAGCAAGTAAAACTTCAACACTGTCTTCTGTTTAGTGAAGAAGCAACTTGATAACAATGGTCATACCAACATATATATGCCAGCAAGCATAGGAAAAGACATAGGTTACATGCTACTTTAAAATCTGTTATATTTCATTTGGAATGCATACTGGGTTGTAGAGGTACTGAAAAACACGTGATGTTTAGTATGGAAAATTTTGTTTGATATGTCCTTTAGTTATCACAGCGGACAAGAATTTCAAACTCCCAGTGATTATGCTAAATTCACACGTACAGATCTAAAACATATAACTTGTATTCTGTGGCATGCTTGCACATAACCACTAAATTCTCAGGAAACAATATCCTTTATGCTGCTGCTTAGAATATTCAATTCATTCGAGATTTTAAAAAGCTCATTGTAATACAGCTGAGTACGTCTATTTACAATTGGATATATTCTTATATGTATTCATTAGATAGGTATCATATGTAACTTCCAGTATAATGTTCTTATGAGATCCTATTTTTTATACATTTGAGTCGAGATTGTATCTCAGTATGAATTCCCATGTTCCTTCAATACCTTCATAAGGTTTCTCACTGGTTGGATGGGTTCTGGTGGGAGGGTTTTCCACAGTCTCAGGGTTTATCCCCTATATGAACTCTCTGGTGGACACTGAGTCGGGACTTCCTGCTGAAGGCCTTCCCACATTCAGAGCACTCATATGGTTTCTCGCCCGTATGGATTCGCAAATGTAATCTAAGAGTTGACCTCTGGCTGAAAGTTTTGCCGCATTCAGTACATTCGTAGGGTTTCTCTCCTGTATGAGTTCTCATATGTATGATGAGTTGTGAGTTTTGGATAAAGGATTTTCCACATTCACTGCACTCATAGCGTTTCTCCCCTGTGTGAATTTTCTGATGTATAATGAGGTTTGATTTCTTGAAGAACGTTTTTGCACACTCGTTACACTCATAGGGTCGCTCTCCTGTATGAATTCTCTGGTGTGTAGTGAGTTCAAACTTCTGGGCAAATGTCTTTCCACATTCACTGCATTCATAGGGCTTCTTCTCCATATGTGCTCTCTGGTGTACAATGAGGTTTGACTGGTGAGTGAAAGCTTTTCCACATTCAGGACATTCAAAGGGTTTCTCTCCAGTATGAATTCTCTGATGTTTAATGAGGTTTGCCTTATGGGAGAAGGTTTTCTTACATACATTACATTCATATGGTTTTTCTCCAGTATGTATTCTCTTATGACTAATAAGGAGTGACTTAAAGGAGAAGGCTTTGTCACAGTAATTACAAATAAAAGGTTGAACCAAATTTTTAATTTTCTGATGTTTAAAAATGGCTTCTTTATGGCTGAAGGCTGTTCCACTTTTATTATATTCAGAGTATTCTACTTCAGGATGGGTTTTCTCTTGCTTAAGATAGAGGAGTGCTTTTCCAAATCCATTACACTCATCAGCTTTCTTTCTTGCATAGATTCTGTTATTATTATGTAAGTCTGAATTATATTTCAAAGTTCTTTCATATAAGTCATACTTATAGGGTACTTGTCTTAAAGAAACAAAGTCTGTATTCAAATTAAGTGTTTTTCCAAAGATACTACCTCTTTCCTCAATTGGAGTTTGGGTCTTAAGGATTACGAATTGCCTTGCCTGCTCCTCTGGATTTCTGTGGTCCCTCTCCATCTGGTCATCAGCCTTCCACACTTCTAGGATAGAAAACAATGAAATGTATTATGTCAATGCCTTCACTATTGTAGAACAGGAAGTCTTCACAAATATTCTATCATAGGGCTGGTTCTTTAGTTCGGGACCCAGCCTCCCAGTTTTAGAAGATCCCCAGTGCAAATTTTTCTTAAACTATCAAAGAAAAAACCAAAAACATAAAAATGTATGGCAAAAAAAGTAGAATCAAAATGGACACAAGTAGCATTTCTAGATGACAAAACAACCTTAAAAAGTGGGTAGAGAGTGAAATAAAAACAAAAGGCAACAAACAGAACACAAATGATGTGGGAAGACTGGCAATTCCGGGGATGAAGGAGATTCAGTATCCTCAAGGACACTGAACAATTAGCACAGAGACCAAGAAAATAAGTAGATGAGGCTGTAAACTAGGCAGATCTGAGTTTAGCAGCCAACACTCTGTAGTTTATTGCAGTGGAATCAGCACTAATCTACATGCTTCTAGGCTCTTTCCCTTTTTTCTACTCTGCTCATCTGTACCTTTCTCACAGGTTTGCAGAGACAACCTTACTGCAGAGCTCCAAATCTCTAAAGTAAGACTCTTCCAAATGGATGGCAAGATACTCCCAGGAACCTCATATCCTGTAGGTAGGAAATATTAAACAAATCCAAGATCTTTACAACAGAATCGCTCACTGCTGCTGCTGGTTTTACTGCTTTTTTTTTCTATTGAAGTTGTTGGCTACTTGGAGCTCTTGCAGCCAGTTGTAGCTAAACATTGAAAACTCATTTTAAACTGAAGAAAAAAGGCCAAAAGAGGTTTTTCTTTTAAATCAAACTGCCATGGGAACTGTTTTACCCTAAACTTTGACCCATAGGTGTTATTAGATTATCAGGGCAACTAAAGTTTAGCCACGTGAACAAGTTCCAGTTCTGTCAGGAGAAATTTGGATCCAGTCATCTTTTGTAAACAATTCATGATTTCCTGCTTCTTAGGTTTTCACTAAAATTTAAAATTACTAAAAATAAAAATTCTAGTCAATATATGTGATTCTACATATAAAGTATACCAAAGAATAAGATATCTTTTTAATAAGAAAAACTGTAAAAGAGGCATGTGTTCTTATTAAAAAATTATATATATAATTTTGTCTAAATCAGGTTACTTAAAGGTTGATTCAAAATACAGATTTAGGAAGAAAATAAAAACAAGGTAGAAAGGAAGTAGTAAATAAGAGAGAGATATAAAAAAGGGCTATGAATATAAAAATATATTTTGGGTGAGAAAAGTTAAACAGAAAGAAGAATAACGTTGTATGAGGAAGGATCCTGCGTGGTAAATTTCTGTCCTAAAATAAAATAACTGGTTATTTAAGAAGAGGGAAATTTAGGACAAAACAGAAAGCTTAAGCATGTTGTAGATGGTCTGTGCAAATCAGGATAAGATTCATAGAAGAGACAGGGGGGGAGGGGGAGAGTCATAGAAGGGAATTTATGAAGGAATTTTATATGTGAACAAGTTGGCTATAATTAAAAAAAATTTTTGGTTAAAACAAAGTTTTCTTAAAACATTTATTTATTCCAGATGAAATTACATGACATTAATTTTAATTCTATAAGCTGTTTCCTTTTTTTAATTAAAAAAATTCTCAGATTTATACCTTAAAAGCTCAACTTCTTCTATGTATGACTGATTTCAGCTTCTTCCTTTACAAAAGCTGGGATGATAGCTCTCACCTTCAACTTTTTGTCAGCTCCTGTAATTTTTTTTCCCTTCTGGTTCTAAGTTATTGCCTGATGTTAGAATACCTTAAAGGTTTAAGAAAACAATGTTTTCCTCCAATATAACTTAACAATATATTTTTGGCCTTTCTTGATATGTCTAAATTATTTAATATGATCAGAAAACTTCTCATGCTGTTGCTAAGAGTCATTTGTTCCCCTATTCAAGGTACTAGTTTTTCTTATTCACATTCTTCTATAATATACTGTACACTCATGACCTTGGACACACTCTTGCTGTGTCTTATTCATCCAACTGACCTTTTCATCAGGTTAAATGTCCAAGTTATCTAAATGGGCTTCCCATAAAAAACAAACAAAAAAGTAATCACAATACAGGATGTTCTCCTTTATCTTTTGGATAACTGGCCTAAAAGAAACAAAGATTGTATGCTTTATCAAGATAATCCCTGTGTTGTCTTTATTAGGTTTCTAACTAGAAAAACTAAACTTTAAAAGGGTTAAGCCCCATATAACTTCCTGTATTACCTTTAAAGCCTTTTTTTTTTTTTTTTTTGAGACAGGGTCTCACTTTGTTGACTGGGCTAGAGTGCAGTGGCTTCATCACAGCTCAATGCAACCTCAAATTCCTGGGTTCAAGCACTCCTCCTGCCTCAGCCTCCCAAGTAGCTGGGACTACAGGTATGTGCCACCATGCCTGGCTAATTTTTCTATTTTTTATAGAGACAGGGTTTCGCTCTGGCTGGTCTTGAACTCCTGGCCTCAAGCAGTCCTCCCACCTTGGCCTCCCAAAGTGCTAGGATTACAAGCATGTGCCACTGTGCCCAGCCCCTTTAAAGCCTTTTGATGACTATCACTCTTGGTTACATAAATGACCATTATTTTACAGTGACTTGTGATTTTATTTTGAACAAATGTTTTAAACCTTTAATATTTGACAAACTTTATAAAAACAAAATTCCCAATTCAGTCTTTTTAACCTAAAACTAGCTTTTTAATAATAGAGCCACTAAAAGTCAAAGAAAGACATATCATGCTAATTTGGTATGTTAAAGCCATAAAGAAAGCATTGTCAAATATGAAAAGGTGGGTTTTCTTTGAGTTGTACTTGTATAAATATATTATAAATATCTGTTCCAAAACTGTATGAGATTCCTAAAATTCTAATATGTCTTGGTATATGTTATCAATAATTATTATTATGTTAAATTGTTGTATGCCACAGAAATAACCAAATCTCCTTTGCATCTTAAGTATGACTATTCTAAGACTTTTATCATCTACAATTACTATTTTACTTTGATTCTTCTCAAACAACAATTTATAATCAGCTATGGTACAAGATTTGATTCTTTAAGAAAGTCATGGAAAGATCTAAAAATTTTTTTATGACTTTTTATGTAAAACACAACCGATTATCTTGCTTTTGTTTTCCAGAGTCAAGACAAGTATTAAGTAAGTAGCAAAGTTTACCTGATATCTCCAGGATTTAAAATTATTGAATTCTGCTGGTCAGGCCTATTCTTCACTACCAATGCCCTGCTACTAAAACTACAAACATCCTTCCTCTAGGCCCAGGGACTATCATGGAAGAGGTGGGCATGTGAGATTGTAAGGGTTGATTTCAAGGGATGGAATTAGTTCAGACCCTCCAGATCAAGGATGGATATGAAGATGCCTAAACAAATACTAAATGAGAGACTTTGCCTTTTTGGGCTACATGGTCCAAATATCCATGCCAACCATAAAGAATTTCCTGCTTCCCATAGACTTAGAGCTTTCTGCATATAGCTATTCCCAGTTATGGGGTTTATGCAAACAGATGTATAATAAGAAATTTATTGGCTGGCTTGGGACAAGTTACTATAGTGACTGCAAAAAATATTGCTGCACCACCAAGGACTCTAAATTCCTTAGCTTAAATGGTTAACAATGCTTATGTTTTAGATAACAAATTGCTACAAGTCTGCAACTAAACCCAAGAATACAGTAGCTCAACACTTATATGTTTATTTTGTACCCTTGCCTTTGACATTTTGGGTTTTACTCTTATGTTACCTAGAAGGTTTTAAGGGGTTAATGGGTGCCTGTCCACCTGCAGTCCTGTCTGGCCTAGAACATTTAATTGGCTTTTAAATCCCGTTGTGACCCATTGGCCACAAGGGTCCCACCGAGGGCCTGGCTGGACCCGGGACAGGTAGCCATACCACCCTGGCAGTGATAGGACAAAATAAAAGTCTGGTCATCGATGCTGCCTCTAGCAGATCTTGGCCAAAACGTGGGAATTGTGAACTAAAATAACATCTTAAGCCCCCCAGCCAACTGAATGGACCCCAGAAATACCCTAAAGCTGAGTTGCTGACCATGAGAAGGGAGGTCAGACATGCCTCCTCATGTCCCCCTCCCTTCTTGGAGATATCCTTTGTAACTCATTAACAGGCCTAAGGCTATATAAGACAAAGCTTAAACCACACCTACAGGTGTATGTCTGGTGACTTGTCTCTGATTAACAGACTTTCTTATCTTAACTAAAAACATTATAAGCCTTTAGACAAAGCTTCATTTCTTTAACTAATTACAAATCAAAGAATCTTTAAACCCACCTGTAATTCCCTGCTTCAAGATGTCCCACCTTTTTGGGCCAAAACAATGTATGCCTTCCATGTATTGATTTATGACTTTACATGTAATTCCTGTCTCCCTGAAATGCATAAAACCAAACTATAATCCAACCATGGCAAGACCACTCGCTCAAGGCTTCTTGGGTGTGGTTCTCTGGGTCATTGTCACACATACTGAGCTCCAAATAAACCTCTTCGAATTATTTTACAGAGTTTGGGTTCTTGTCCATTGACAACACCAGTTCCCATGAGCTAAAATATAAAGGTCACCATTTTAGCAAGCAGTACTAATGAAAGAGCAACTAATTATGAGACAAAAGTTTAAGATGTTTTAGGCAAGTATCAGGGCTCAAGTGTGAGAGGCAAATGTCTATAATGTCAAACAGAGAAAAAAGTTAAGCAGGGGGAGACTGGTATTTGGAGGTGTGAGTCAGAGATCTGAGGTACAGGTCATCTATATGAAAGGTTTAGGGATTTGAAAAAGATTCTTAAAAAATATTGCAAAGATACCAATCTGTTCATAATCCCTGGATTATTCCACTGGTTTCGATCTGATTCTCCTTTCCTATCTCCCCTAAAAAGTTCTGAATTGGCAATTCTAACTATACTATCCATAACTCTTTTTGTTGCTCCAACTTGAAAATCACACCTGGTTTGATCATAACAGGATTTACTAATGAGACATAGCACCTAACTGACTGAACTTCAGAAAACTTAAAAGAAGGTAGAACTTCAGAGGCTGCACTATATTTCAGCTTTAACACCTGAAGATTGAGGCCAAAACCATTTTGTAATTCCAGAAGCTCTTAATTTTTGGTAACTAAGATAGGACATAAGTGCTACTAAGCAAATAGTGAGCTCCACCTGGAAACTATCCTTACCCACTGAAAGTAAGTTGCTATAATTCTCCAGCATCACATCCATGTATAGGATCCTCTGAGAGGGGTCCAGTTGCTCCCATTCCTCCTGGGTAAAGTCCACAGTCACATCCGTGAATGAAACCGATCCCTGAAATGGCATATTGTTACTTATTCTGAAGTGATCACCATTTGGTGATACAGAAAGGATATATGAAAAATTATGCTTACCATGTCGTTGTAAAACATTAACAGTACATCTTGTTCACTGTTTTGTCATATTTTTACAAATAGTTAAAACATTCAGATTTCCTTATCTCTGGCACTATCATATTTGATAGGTATCTAAGATTAATAAAACACTGTTTCTGCTCACAAGATGGGTACAGGGAGACAAGTATATAAACATAAATATTTGGTATTTGATGTTACCAGTGCATTGATGAAGATTATATAGGCATTTCTGTGATATCAATGTTAAAGCTTTGAATATTTAAAGGCAGAAGATGGGCTTCCAATTATGAGAAAAAATATCAGAAACAAGTAAGGAACTCCCTACCACATCCAAGCCATAAAAATGGTAGAAAAAAATTTTAAATATATAGTTGGATATAACAGCAGATTAGATACAGCTGAAGAGACAATTAATGAACTGGAAAATGTCAGTAAAAAATATCCAGACTAAAATATAGAGGGAACAAGGATGGAAAATACATCAGAGTCTAAAAACACATGCAACAAGCTAAAAAGGTCTAATATACTTGCAATTGTAGTCCTAGTAGGAGAGGAAAAATATAGCAAAAACAATATTTGAAGAGATAATGGCTGAAAATTTTCCAAAACAGCTCACACCAGGTCACAGTTTCAAGAAACACCACTAATCTCAAGTAGAATATAAAAAACAAAAACAAAAACCCCACTTATTCACATCATAATGAAACTAATAACCTCAGAGCATTCAAAGACACACAAAACTGACAGCTTATTTTTCAGCAGAAACAATGGAAGCCAGAAAATAATGGAATATCTTCAAATTGCTAAATATATCTAGAATACAAGTTGGCAAACTTTTTCTATTAAGGGTCAAATAGTAAATAGTTTAGGTTTTTGCAAGATGTATGAAGTCTGCTAATCAACTTGGCCATCATACTACAAAAGTAGGCATAGACAATATGTAAACAAAGAGGCATGGGTGTGTTCCAATAAGACTCGATTTATGGATACAAATATGAATTTCATATAACTTTCACAACACAAAACACTATTCTTTTGATATTTCCTCCCCAAGCATCCTTAGCTTGTGGGCCATATAAAAACAAGGCAGCAGGCCATTTGGACAATGGGCCAGAGTTTGACAATCCCTGATCTAGAAAGATGACTGATAATAAATATCATGTGTTAGGTATTATTACTATTTAAGGACATACTCCAAAAAGAAGAAAATTAAGCCCAGCAAGAATCAGTTGGATGCCATGAAAAAAAAAGCAAATAAATCAGCAAAAGATTAAAATAAGCAAATATGGACTGGGAGAATGAAGTGTTAAATAATAAGCTGTAACTAATTTTTGGATTCCATCAACTTGGGAGATGTAGCATGGGGAAAGTATCATACTTGGAAGAAAGATTCTGATTAAATTTTAAAATAAACATTTAAGTAAGTATTAAAAAAGAGTAAGATGACCCCCTAAAAGGATGAAAATATATTCTGACCAGCAGAGGGGAAAAGTAGATCAAAAAAATCAGTAATCAAATTAAAATAGGGGTCAGGCACAGTGGCTCATACCTACAATCTCAGTGCTTTGGGAGGCCTAGGTAGAAGAATCACTTGAGGGCAGGAGTTTGAGACCAGCCTGGGCAACACAGTGAGCCCCTGCCTCTACAAAAAAATTTAAAAAAAAATAGCCAGGTGCAGTGGTGTGCATCTGTAGTCACAGCAACTGGGGAGGCTGAGGTAGGAGGATTGCTTGAGCCCAGGAGTTGGAGATTACAGTGAGCTATGATGATAGTACTGCACTCCAGCCTGGTTGACAGAGCAAGACCCTGTCTCTTTAAAAAAAAAAAAAAATCAAATGGGATAAATATTAAAAGACTAAGACCTTCAGGGTTTTAAAATATATACATATGTATTTTCACACTTTTTATAAGAGACAAACTTAAAATAATGCAAAGCCTGAAAACAAAAGGTACGGAAAGCTGGCTCAGGAACATCAATAATTAAACAGAATTCCAAAAGTATGCATATGGCATGACCTAAAAATTCTATATCATTCTGTTAAAGTACAAAAGTACTTTAAAAAAGAGGACTGGATACACACCCACACAAAACTTATAATATTGATTACCGCTAAGGTGAGAAGACTGGCTTTAACAGTCAAGAGGATTTTAGCAATGAGTGAGGTGACATAAAACAAAGACAGCATGCTAGGGAGGGCAGTTCCTCATATGACAGAGTAAGAGACAAAATTCATGTATGAATTATGTCATATAAAGAAAACTGTAATGCATGGAAGCAAATATGCCAAAATGTTAAGTATTGACTAGATTTTATAATAAGTTAATAATTATTAGCATTTCTGTGCATTTTTCATACTTCACAAAATTAAAAGAAAAAAAATCTTATGATTGATCAGACAAAAAGGAAGATAAAGAATCAATCATAAGGAAATTTCAGAACACTGGGTACAAAGAGAAAAGCCTATGAGTTTCAGGAGAGAATAAGTCACATTCTGATAAGCAGATAGAAGGCCTTTAGACTTCTTGACTGAACTAAAAAGTAATGAATTCAAAATTCCGAGACAGGCAAACAATAATAAAAGCTAGACAAAAATAAAATGACTATTTGCAGGCATGTGAGAGCAACCAGCGCAGATCTACTATTATTGAAAAAAGGGCATATAGGAGGGGAGCCCCACATTCACACTGATGCTGAAAGGAAAAAGAAAACCAATCTTGAATTTTACATCCAGTAAAAATGTCCCTAAGGGTATTTTCTAAACTATGGCACAGAAAAATAGAGCCCAGGCAGAAGTGAGTGTTGCTACATGGAATAAGTAAGAACTGGCACTTGGGTCTGCAAAGCAACTGGGATTTGGGGTCAGGATGCTATGGTTTGAATTTTTTTGTCCCCTCCAAAAATTCATGTTGAAATTTAATCCCCAGTGTAACAGTATTGGGAGGTGTAGCCTTTGAGAGGTGATTGGGTCATGCGGGCTCCTCCCCTTGTGAATGGGATAGGCGTGTTTCTAATGGGGCTTTTAGGAGGGAGTCTGTCCTCTTTTTTGCCCTTCTACCTTCTGCCATTCAAGGATACAGCATTTCTCCCCGCCAGAGAATGCAGCATTCAAGGTGCCACCTTGGAAGCAGAGACCAGGCTTTCACCATACACCCAACCTGCTGGCACCTTGATCTTGGACTCTTAGCTTCCAGAACTGTGAGAAAATAAATTTCTGTTCTTTATAAATTACCCAGTCTCAGGTATTCTGTTATAGCAGCACAAAATAGATTAAGACACAGGGTAATGGAGCTAAGGAAGCCACAGAAAAGGGGTCCTAACATTCACTTCAGATCTTTGGCTGGTTCCTAATATGTGCAGATGGACAGCAAGCCCCCAGGAGAACTAGCAGAGCCCAACAACTGGGAGACTGAAATCTGAGCAGAGATTTCAGAGGTTGCACAGTGCTGGGGAGATGCTGCAGTTTGAATCTGGCAGGAGTAGAGATCCTGGTGAATGGTTGAGATGCCAGAAAAGCTATGCCCTAGGAGAAAGGACTATGATCTAACTGAAATAGACCCACCCTCACAAATCTTAAAAACAAGCTCCAAGAGGATCAGAATGATCTGCCAATAATTTAACTGTCTGGCAGAACAAAACTTAACATATTTTAGAAGAAGCAATGTATCATACAACATGTCCACCATACAAACAAAAATTACTAGATGTGAAAAAGCAAAAACAGAAGACAAAAATGAGATAAACAAGTCAAAAGAAGCAAATGTAGAGATAACCCATAGATTAGAGTTAGCACACAAACACTTCAGATGAACTGCAAAGTAATATGTAAAAGAATACAAAGGTGGTCAGAAAAGCATATAAGCTGTAATCCCTAGAGCAACCACTTAAAAAAAAGAAAGATAAAAAGGAAAATGGGAACAGATAGGACAATAAAAAATAAATAGCAAGATGATAGACTTAAACCCATCTGTGCCTGTAATAAAATTAATCATAAATAACATAAATCAGTACAAAGATAGGCTACATAAAAATCATGACCAAATTATATGCTGTTTAGCGGAAATATACCACAAAATAAGAACACAAATAGGCTGAAGCAAAAAGAATAGGAAAAGATATATCATAAAAACACTAACCATAAAAAAGTAGGTTTGGTTTTATTTATATCAAAGAGTATTATCAGAGATAAAGAGGGCCATCCTAAAGTGATAAAAGGGTAAATCCATCAGGAAGATAGAATAATCAAATGTGCACATAATCAATAACAATATATGCGATGAATAACAAGCCTTCAAATTACATCAAGCAAAAACTGATAGAACTAAAGCAAGGAATGGACAAATCCACGTGCATATCTACCTATCAATGAAATATCAGAACAGAATGAAAACATTTTCAGAAATGCAAAGTCTAAAAAATGTATCTCTCACAATCCTTTCTCAATAAGCTACTGAAGAACATACTCCAATAAAACAACAGTAAGCCAAAAAAGACAAACATATGGTAAAGGGCAAACAAAAGATCAATACAAGACAGAGCTGAAGGAAATCTCTAGAAGTTAGAAGAAGTTTGAAGTAGATTGCAGAGTGGCAGTGATTCTCTACTGTTACCAAGTTGCCTGTAGTATACATTGGAACAGAGTGATTCAAAAGCAGGCATTTTGAGAGCTGCCGTCAACAAGATACCTGCTGCCACCCTACCACCTTTTTATTAACCTGAGGGCAGAAAGCCTGGAAGAGCCTTGCCCAGATTCTTATCTGTACTTGATTTGGCTTGTCTTGAACATGTGTTAATGACATCTGTCTCTCACCTCCACACCAGGCTACCCTAGATCAGATGAAGACACTCACTTCACCTCACAGAAGTATTGTGTTTTAATCTACTCCCAAGAATTGGCAGATGACCAGTGACACAAGAAGCAGAAAATACACAGCATCCCACTCCCTCTAATTATATTCCTACCAGACATTCAATACCTAATCCACATTTTGATCCTGCCAGATGGCCCAACTGTGTAGAGCCCTTTGTGTCCCTATGTTTCTCATGACCTTGCCAATGACTTCCCCAAATGGGACGTATGTAAACTCTCAGGAAAGCTGAAGCCAGACCACGACCCAGAGATTCTATCTGGCTCATCTTCTCCTGGAAGCCTTTGTTCAATAGTAGCAAAATTTCCAGACACAGCTAGATTTGTATTGTTAGATTTGCTTGGTAAGTATTGCCAGACTGCTCCCAGTAAGGCTGTATATTTTATACCACCACCAGCAATGCATGAGTGGTTCATCTCTCCTTAGCTAACACTAAGTAATATAATTGGGGGGGGAAAAAAAGATAACCTAAGCTTGATAAAGGGCACATGGGTGCAAGAAAGGACATGTTTTAGATCTTACATGTCTAAAAGAAAACAACTCCACCCATCAGAGAAAAGATCATGCAAGCCAAGGCAATATTAATTCTAGTTATAGTTTTTCAAAACTGAATTTTATATTGATTAGGAATACATATATAAGTGATAAAGTCTTTAAGGAAATCAAGGGAATGATTAACAAAAATGTCAAGACAGTGGCTACTTAGTTGGAGTACTCGATCAGAGAATGCATCATAAATAACAAATAATTTTCTATGTTTTAACCTGGGTGTACACGTGGGCACCCATTTTTTAATTACTTTTTAGTGTATACATATTTGTTATACATGCTGTTATAATACACAGAGTATCGTAATGTTTTATACACTGCTCTGCATATGTGTTTATTACATTACACAAAAAAATTAGGAAAAAAGAATGAGGAAACTCTGCTCTGATATGGAAACACTTCAAAGATAAGCTATTGAGTGATGAAAAACACCTAATTAAGAGACTGAAGACAAACAATAAACTGGAAGAAAATCTTCACAAAAAACATATCTGATAAAAGATTTGTACCTAAAATATGCAAATAACTTTTAAAACTCAAAATAAGAAAACAAACAACCTAATTAAAAAATGGGCAAAATATCTGAACAGATACTTTCCCAAAAAAGATAAAGAGATAGCAAATAAGCATATGAAAAGATGCTTAACATCATATGTCATCAGGGAATTGTAAATCAAAACAAGATACCATTAACAACTATTAAAATGGCTAAAATCCAGAACACTGACAACACCAAATGCTGGCAAGGATGTGTAACAAAAGGAACTCTCATTCATTGCTGGTGGGACTGCAAAATGGTACAGCCACTTAGAAGACATCTTGGCAGTTTCTTAGAAAATTAATCAAATTCTTACTATATGATCCAGCAATATGGCCCTTGGTATTTACCCAGATGAGCTGAAAACTTATGTTCACACAAAAATCTTCACACAGATGTTTATAGCAGCCTTATTTATAATTGCCAAAACTTGGAAGCAACTAAGATGTCCTTCAATAGGTGAAGGGATAAATAAACTGTGGTACATCCACATAATGGAATATTATTCAGTGCTAAAACAAAATGAGGTATCATACCACAAAAAGACATGGAGGAACCCTAAGTGCATATTTCCAAGTAAAGGAAACCAATCTGAAAAGGCTACCTACTGTATGAATCCAACAATATGACATTCTGGAAAAGGCAAAACTAGGAAGATAAGACAGTAAAAAGATCAGTGGTTAAAATATCAGGGGCTTAGGGAGAGGGAAAAAGGGATAAATAAGTGGAACACAGGGGATTATTAGGGCAGTGAAACTATTCTGTGTGATACCACAATGGGAGGTATATGTCATTACACATTTTTCAAAACCCACAGAATGTATAACACAAAGAGTGAACCCTAATGTAAACTATGGACTTTATTTAAAGTATCAATATTGGCTCATCAACTGTAACAAGTATACCACATTAACGCAAGATTTTTTTTTCAAGATCGTAATAATAGGGGAAACTGTGGAGGACAGTTGGGGAGTGAAGGGGAATACAGGAACTCTGTACTTTCTACTCAATTTTTCAAACTACTCTAAAAATGAAGTCTATTAATCAAAAACAGAACACATATAAACAGAACACTATGATTAATATGCTATCTTCTATTTGTATCTATATTTGTACTTGTATAAATATGTACAAGTAAACCCTGGAAAGCTTCTCAAGAAAGTAATGACAACGGTACCTGTGGGGGGGGGGGTTGAAAATTTAAATACACACCCACATATTTACTGAGTTCTCTGACATTATGCTAATCTGATTGGAAAAACGAAATACATACAATAATACTCTGCACTTGCACTGAAGAATGCTATATGAAAAAACCAAAGACAAACTGATAATTCATTAAATTTTGGTTGTTTCTGGGGATTCTGTCCAAAATACCACCTATATGAAGGACCATAAGATTTATTCGGACCTAATACAGAAAACCAAGGAATTGGTACTCATAACCAATGCAAGATTCTTAATTAATTCAGTTTCCTTTTTGGCTGCTGGTATTAATCAGTTAATCTTACTGTGTTTTCCTTGAATTTTATTCATTTATACTTTTCTATTTCATTTCTCAGATCCTTATAAGAGTCCTCAAATGCACTGAAAAACAAAGTGGGGAATAAATAAACAACTCACCTGGGATTTGTTCATTTTCTGCAGTTTTTGGGTAAAGGCAGAGAACTATGAAGGCAGAACTGGAATAGAGGAAAAAGGAAGCCATTGTTATTAAAGGTCTGACCTGCCTCACAACTAGAATGACTTCTTTAGAAATCCCTACAAACCACCTGGGAAAATACTACCTCCTGGGATAGTCTCTTTACCTGTTTAGAAGGGGCAGAAAAGATCACACTGGCAGTACCTACCTTCAATTAAACATCATGAGACACCCCAAAAGGCAAGACTAAGACAACCCATGATCAAGAGACAAAACAACCAACAGAACACTCAACTGCTGAAATGAACAGACAGGGAATTTAAAACAACTATGATTCATATACTAAAAGCTTTAATGGAAAAGGTGGACAAGAGGAATGAACAAATAGGGAATTTCAGCAGAGATGGAAACACCTAGAAAAAATCAAATGGAATTGCTACGAAAGAAAAGCACAGTAACAGAGATGAAAGAATAACCTTCAACAGGCTCATCAGTAGTTTCAATAAAGAAAAGTTTCAGTAAATTTGAAGATAGGTAAAAGGAACTTACCCAAACTGAAACACAAAGAGAAATGAAAGGAAAAAATAAAGGATAAAGCATCCAAGGGCTCTATCCTTGAATCTCAGTAACTCTTGAATTATGATACTGAATCACAACATCAAATGATCTAACAAACATGTAACTGAAATTCCAAAAGGAGAAAAGAAGTATTTGAAGACATAATGGCCAAGAATTTTCCAAAAATAATAAATGATATCAAACCACAGATCCAAGAAGCTCAGATAATTTATCCATACAGGATAAATACCAAAAAACAAATGAAGAAAAAACACACATGGACACATCATATCCAAACAACTGAAAACTAAGGTTAAAGAGAAAGTCTTCAAAGTAGCCAGAGGGGGAAAAAGACATATTATAGTTAGAAGAACCAAGACAAACAATCACAGCCACCTTCTCATCAGAAACTATATAAGCCAGAAAACAATGTAGTGCCATCTTTAAAGGGGGGGAGGAGGAAGGAGGAAGAGGAGGAGGAGGAAAAGGAGGAGGAGGAAGAGGAAGGAAGAAAGAATAGGAAGAGAAGGAGGAGAAGAAGGAGAAGAAGAAGAAAAAGAAGAAACAAACCTATCAACCCAGAATTCTATACTCAGCAAAAAATATTTTTCAAAAATGATGGTGAAATAAAAACCTTTTCAAGCAAACAAAACCAGAGAGAATTCATTATCAGTTGACCTGTACTACAAAAAAGGTCTAAAGAAGTTCTTTAGATAGAATAGGATATAAGACAGAAGCTTGGATTTATACAAAGAAATGAAAATCTCTGAGAATAGTTAAAATGAAGGCAAATATAGATACTTTTTCCTGCTTTTAATCACTCTAAAAGATAACTGATTATCTAAAGCAAAAATTGTAGCAAAGTTCTGTGGGTTTATAGCATATGTAAAAGTAAAGTGTATGACAATAGCACAAAAGATGAGAGAATAAAATTGGGAGTATACTATTTTAAGTATACATACATAAAGCATATGATATTATTTACAGGTCCACTATGATTAACTCAAGATGTTTATCATAAACCCTAGGCAACCACCAAAAATTTTGGAAAATTTTTGCAACTAAAGGAAAAGTCAATAGTGGAGATAAAATTTAATCATAAAAAGTACCCACTTAAGCCAAAAGTAGGCAGAAAAAAAGGAAAACAAGAAAAAAGACCAGATGAGACAAGCAGAAAAGTGCTAGCAAGAAGGTAGATTTTAATCCAACTATAGCAATAATTGCTAAAACACACCAATTAAATGACTGAGGTCAAACTGGATAAAAAAGCAAGACCAAACTATGTGCTGTCTATAAGCAGTTTGTATTAAATATAAAAACATAGCTACATTAAATGCCAAAGGATGAAAGAAGATACACCTTGCAAACACTAATCAAAGAAAAGCTGGAGTAATTATAGTAATATCAGACAAAGTACACTTCAGAAGAAGGAATATGACCAGGAATAAAAAGTGATATCACACAATAATAAATGTGTCAAATCACCAAGAAGACATAACCTAAATGTACATAATCCTAAATGTATATGCACCTTAAAACAAAACTTCAAAATACAAGAAGCAAAAATTGATAGAACAGAAAGAAAAATAAATAAATGCACAATTACAGTTGGGAACTTCAATATCCTTCTTTCAGTAACTGATAGAACAAGTAAATAGAAAACCTGTAAGAATACAGAAGAATAAACCACACTATCAACTACCCTGACCCATTTAATATTTATAGAAGAGTCCACCACTAACAGTACAATATTTATGCAAGTGCACATAAAACAGTCAACAAGATAAATAATATTCTTGGCCATAAAACAAACCACAACAAATCTAAAAGAAATGGCTGGTTGTGGTGGCTCAGGCCTATAATCCTAGCACTCTGAGAGGCTGATGTGGAAGGAATGCTTGAGGCCAGGAGTTCAAGACCATCCTGAGCAAGAGCAAGACCTCATCTCTACAAAAAATTTAAAAATTAGCCAGGCGTAGTGACATGCACCTGTAGTCCCAGCTACTCGGGAGGCTGAGGCAGGAGGATTGCTTGAGCCTAGGAGTTTGAGGTTGCAGTGAGCTGTGATGACACCACTGCACTCTGGCCCAGGTGACAGTGCAAGACTGTCTGCCAAAAAAATATCTAAAAGAAGAGAAATTTGTAACAGAGTATATTCTTTGACCAAATCAGAATTAAACTACAAATCAATAATAGAAAGAGATCTGGACAATCCCCAAATATTTGTAAATTAAGCAATACAATTCTAAATAATCAATGGGTGAAAAATTAAGTCACAAGGGAAGTTAAAAAAACTGGAATTGAATGGTAATGAAAATATAGCATATAAAAATCTGAGAGATATAGCTAAAGCAGTATTTAGAGGGATAGTTATAGCACTAAACTGTTTATATTAGAAAGAAGTTTTCAATTAATGGCCTCAGCTTCCACCTTATAATACCAAAAAATAAAAATAAATAAAAAAAATTAAACTCAAAGTAAGCACAAGGAAGGAAATAATAAAGGTAAGAGCAGAAATCAATAAAACTGAAAATAGAGAAATGCAATTAAACTAAAAGCTGCTTATTTGAAAAGATCAATAATATTGATAAACCTCTAGCCAAACTGGCCAAGAAAGAAAAGGACACAAAGTAACCAATATGTAGAATGACCCAAGAGACATTACAGATGCTACAGACATTAAAAAGACTTACTCTGACAATAAAAATAGATAATCATCAGCTAGACTAATCAAGGAAAAAAGGGGAGAAATCCCAAATACACAAAATAAACGGGAAATACCAACAAGAACAAGGGAAAAAAACAATGGAAAAGGGATCCTATCTCCATTAGCAGCTAAATACTATACAACTACTAAAAATAAAAATCTTTTACAAAAATTATAAAATGCTGCTGAAGATGACAAAACAAAAAAGGACTGAAACAAATGGTAAAGACTATAGGAAGAACCAATATTATAAAAGTGTCCATTCCTCCTAATTTCATGTAACCATCAATCAGATCACATTAAAAGCACCAGATTTTTTTAAAAATACAACTGATTCTAAAGTACAGTCATGCATCACTTAATAACAGGAATACGTTCTCAGAAATACATCATTAGTCGATTTCATTGTGTGAACATCATAAAGCATACTTACACAAACTTAAATGGTATAGCCTACCACACACCTATGCTATATTTCTATTGCTCCTAGGCTACAGACCTAGGAGTAACAGCATGTTACTGTACTGAATACTACAGGCTGCTGTAACACAATGGTAGGTATCTGCATATCTTAACATAGAAAAGGTACAGTAAAGATATGGTATTATCTTATGGAATCATCAGTGTATATGAGGTCTGTCGTTGACCAAAACATTGTAATGTGGTGCACGACTGTACCAGAATCATGAAAAACTTTTGTATAATCTCAAAGTGATGAAGACTTTTGGGTGCCATAAAAGGAAAGAGCAGTAAATTCAACCAGGAAAAACGAGTGCATGGCAAAAACTACCAGTGGACAAAGCCAAAAGACAAATGAAAACATATTTGCTACTCATATAACATAAAGTACCATCTGGCTGCGAGACCTTGGGAAAATCACTTCCCCTTTCTGAGCCTCCCTTTTTCTTCTGTTGATACTGAGATGATAACACCGGAAGTCACAGGGTAGATGTGAGGATCAGACGAATCCTTCGCTGAAAACACTCTGACAAAGAGCCCTCCCTCACTGGGAGGCTTCCAGTCCTCCCTCCGCCCCGCCAGGACCAGGACGCAGCCCGCGGCATCCGGGGCGTGGCCAGGTGTGTCCGGCCCCGCCCCCGCCCCACCCCTCGCCGGCAGGGCCCGGTGGGCGCGCGCCCGCTGGGGCTTCCGGACTCGCTCCCGCGCGGCCCGAGACCCTCGCCGCCGTCTGAGGCGCGGCTCCCGACAAAGGGAGGAAGGCGAGCCCCCACAGCCGCCCTCCTCTCCGCCGTCTCCGCCCCCGCACGTCCGGCCGGGCGGGCACCGCCGGCCCCACTCGAAGGGGGGCGCCGGGCAGCCTCAGACGCTGCCCCCAGGGTCACCGCCGCCTGCGAGTCGCCGAAGTTTGGGCTCCCACCCCGCGCGTGCTCGAGCCCATCCCTCATCTCCTTCCCCTCCGCCCCCAGGCCAAGTGGAGCTACCTGGCAGCCCCCCCTCATACCTGGAGGGGCACAGCCTCCACTCGTGACCCAGTGCCACGCCAGGTCACGGCGCGGGGCGGTGAAGACGCGCGGAGACTGGGGTTCTGTCACCCACTCGCGGCTGGAGGTGGGGGAAGGGCGGCCCCCGGCGAGCTCGCAGTACTGCACATGCGCAGACACAGGGGCTGCTCGCCGTTCCCAGGGTCCTCTGAGGGGTGGTCCGTGAACCTTCGGGACTACACTTCCCATAAGCCTCCAGGGCCGCGCTGTTAGGGACTCTCCGGAAAGTCTACGCCTCGTTAGGAAGGTTGGATGAGCGCTGGCCAAGATAATCCCTTGGCCTGTTCCTTTCTCCCAGAGCGGGTTGTGAATTATAATCCACGGCCTCTTCCCAAAATACAAAAACTTGGCTTTTAAAGGTTACACACGTAATCTGTGATAACTGTGTTTAAATTAGAAAATATGTACAAAATAAAAGAAGAAAGCAGGTATCACCCATAATCTCACTTTCCAAAGATAACTGTAACATTAAACTCGCACCTTTCTTATATTTTTTTTACAAGACTGGCCATGAGGGTATCAGGCCCTGCAACTAGTTTGTTTTCCCTTTTTTCTTTTTTTTTTTTCTTTCCAGCTTTATTGAGGTATAGTTGGTCATTATAAAAATTGCACATATTTAAGGTGTACAACTTGATGACTTGCTATACATTGTGGAATAGTCACCATAATCAAGCTAATTAACATATCCATCCCCTCACATTACAGTTAACTTTTTTTTGTCTGTGTGATGAGAACACTTAAGATCTATGCTTTTCTTACCTAAGATGTCTCACAAGAAAAAAAAAATCTACCCTCTTAACAAATTTCAAGTATACGTTGTTGTTAACTATAGTCACATTGTTGTACATTAGCTCTCCAGAACTTATTCATCTTGCATAACTGAGACTTTGTACCCTTTGACCACCATCTCCCCATTTCCCCCTCACCCTAGGTTCCTTTTTTTCTTTATTTTTAGAGCAGTTTTAGGTTCACAGCAAAATTTGAGCAGAAAGTATAATGAATTCCCATATTACCCTTGCCCCCACACACGCATAACTTGCCCCCACCAACATCCCACACCAGAGTGGTACTTTTGTTACAATCGAGAAACCCACATTGACACATCATTAGCACCCAAAGTCCGTAGCTTACCTTAGGGTTTACTCTTGGTGTTGTATATTCTATGGGTTTTGACAAATGAATGAATCCACAATTACAGTATCATACTGAATAGTATTACTGCCCTCAATGTCCTCTGAGCTCCACATATTCATCTCTCTCTCCCCCCAACCCCTGGAAATCTCTGATCTTTTTACTGTCTGTATAGTTTTGTCTTTTCTAGAATGTCATATAGTTGGAATCATATAGTATGTAGCCTTTTCAGATTGGCTACTTTCACTTAGTAATGTGCATGTAGGTTTCCTCCATATCTTTTAGTGTTTTGATAGCTCATTTCTTTTTAGTAGTGCATGACATTCCCCTGTATGGATGTAACACGGGTTTTTTTTTTAATCATTCACTTACTGAAGGATATCTTGGTTGCTTCCAAGTCTTGGCAACTATGAGTAAAGCTGCTCTAAACATCTGTGTGCAGGTTTTTGTGTGAACGTAAGTATCCACCTCCTTTGGGTAAATAGCATGATTGCTGGATTGTGTGGTAAGAGTATTTTTAGTTTTGTAAGAAACTGCCAAACTGTCTTCTGAAGTGGCTATACCTTTTTGCATCTCCACCAGCAATGAATAAGAGTTCCTGTTGCTCCAAATTCTCACCAGCATTTGGTGTTGTCAGTGTTCTGGATTTTAGCCATTCCAATAGGTGTGTAGTGGTAGCAAGTAGTTTTTAATTACAACAATATATGGTCTCAAACAGGCTCATAGATATGTGTTTACACCAACGTTCATAGCAGCATTAGTCTCAGTATTCAAAGGTGGAAACAACCCAAGTGTCCACCACTGATAAATGGATAAAGAAATGTGCTATATACATACAGTGGATATTATTCAGCCATATAAAATAATGAAGTTCCAGTACATGCTACAATATGGATGAACCTTGAAAATATGCTAAGTGAATGAGCCAGACACAAAAGGACAAATATTGTATGATTTCACTTATATGAAGTACCTAGAATAGGCAAATTCATAGAGACAGAAAGTGAAACAGAGGTTACCAGGGACTGGGGAAAGAAGGGATGGAGAGTTAATGCTTGAGGGGTATAGAGTTTCTGTTTGGGATGATAAAAAATTTCCAGAAAAAGATAGTGGTGATGGTTATACAATATTTAATGCCATTGAATTGTACACTTTATTTTTTATTATTATCATTATTTTTTAGAGACAGGGTCTCAGTCTGTTGACCAGCCTGGACTGCAATGGGGCACTCATAGCCCACTGTAACCTTGAACTCCTGGATTCAAGCAATCCTCCTGTTTCACCCTCTTAGTAACTGGGACTGTAGGTGTGCGCCACCATGCCAGCTAACATTTTAGTTTTTTCTAGAGATGGGGGTCTTGCTGTGTTGCCCAGGCTGGTCTTGAACTCATGACTTCAAGTGATCCTGTCCCCTTCAGCCTCCCAAATCGCTGGGATTACAGGCATAAGCCACTGCGCCTGGCTCTAAATTGTACACTTTTAAATGGTAAATTTCATGCTATATATTTTACCACAATAAAATATAAAAAATAAACTGGATTGAAGTGAGGGTTGCACAACTCTGTAAATTGCTAAAAATTCACACTCAACAAGATATTTTCATTGTTTATTGTTTGCATTGTTTTGATTATTTTTTGTTTGATAGAGTATTTCTGTACTTCATCAGAAAGAAAAACAGAATACTCAGGCCATTTTTTTTAAAAAAGGAGAATAATAACCATTAGATATAAAAATGGGCCAGGTGTGGTGGCTCATGCCTGTAATCCCAGCACTTTGGGAGGCCAAGGCAGGAGGATTGCTTGAGGCCAGGAGTTTGAGACCAGTCTGGGCAGCATAACAAGAGCACATTGCTATAATATTTTTAAAAACAAAACAAAACAAAATCCCAAGAAAAGATATAAAAATGTATATAAAACTAAAATAATAAAAACTTTTTGGTAGGTGGCTCTGAAAAAGCCAAATAAAGACTCAGGAGTATATATTAGTTTAGTGTCTGTTTTCAGAGTACTGGTGAAAGATGGGAGTATTCCATGATTGCTATTTGGCAACTATTAACAATCTGGAGAAAAAAACATTAGATTCCTAAGATTGCCCATTGGAACAATTAAATATAAGTTGGATTCAAGATTTATATTTTAAAATGGAAGCTACAAAATAGATATAAAGATATGATAAGTGAATGTTTTCTATATTCTTTGGATGAGAAGCTATGACACCGAAGGTAGAAATTGTAAAGGAAATTATTGATGAATTAACCATAGAAAAAAATAAAATTCTGAAAAAAATTGCTATGAGCAAAGTTAAAGAGCAAATAAACTGCAGAAATATATGTGGTACATGTAGTAAGGACAAAAGACAAATAGTCTTAATTTATGAACTTCTTTTACAAGTTGATTTAAAAATAAATACCTTGATCAGGTGTGGTGGCTCAGGCCTATAATACCAGCACTTTGGGAGGCTGAGGTGGGAGGACCACTTGAGCCCAGGAGTTGGAAACCAACTTGGGCAACACAGCAAGACCCCCATCTCTAAAAAACTTTAAAAAAAATTAGCCAGGGTGGTGGTGAGCTCCTGTAGTCCCAGCTACTTGGGAAGCTGAGGTGGGAGGATCACTTGAGCCCAGGAGTTCTAGGCTGCAGTGAACTGTGATCACACCACTGCACTCCAGCCTGGATGGCAGAGTGAGACCCTGTCTCTAAAAATAAATAAATAAATAAAAATTAAAAGTTTTCAATGAGAAAAAATAGGCTAAAGATATAAATAAACAATTACAGAGGACATACATAGGACAATAACTTTATCAAAAATGTTTCTCTTTACTAAAAATTTTTAAAAGCAGTATTATAACATGTAATATCATTTTGACCTACATATTTGGCCGATATTTAAAGAATAATAATACCCAGGACTGGAGAAATTTGGAAAAATATTTTTTATACAATTCTAGTGTGAGTATAATACATAAAATTTTTCCGAAGGCCTCATTATATAGAAATTTTAAAATTACAGATTATCATAACCTTAATCTTGTGCAAAGATGTAAATACAAGAATGTTCCTCAGATTGCCATTTATATTTGCAGAACATTGGAAATAATCTAAAAATCTTTCAGTAAGTATAAATCAAATAAATTGTGGTGGTATGTAAGTAGAATTTGGGGAGACACTGAAAATGATAATTTGGACTAACTACACGGGGGAGGTGTCTAATCCATTGAGAAATGAAAAATGCAAATGACACAAGAAAATGTAGAGTGTGATCCTATTTTTGTAACAGCTATGTATATTTTTAAAAGACAAAACACTGATGTATACAAAGAAAATGAAGAACCCCCCAACACACACACACACGATAAATTCCCCTAACGTCCTTATTCATGCCAACTCTGAGTAAGTACTGTGTGTGTGGGCTGTGTTTCTGAAGACTATGCAAGATTCAAAAACACATTATCTTCTATTAACTTCCCCTTAGGAATAGTGTAAAGGATATTTTGGAAAAACATAGTGCATGTTTTTATTTAATTGCTGCTTTTAATTTGTTTGACTTTGCACTAAAATTCCAGAATGTTCTCTTCTCAGTCACCTATACTGTACATGGTTGTGGTTATTTGGTCCCCATTCATAGCATGTTGCAATATCTCACTTCTTCCAACTAGCACTGACATCACCACTAAGTACATGCTTGGATGACACTGCTATGGGATGTAAAGAGGTTTTAAGTGTAATAATAGTGACAGTTTAAGTGGAGCAAATGCCCTAACGCATAAATAACAGTGTGGTTGTTTGTTCATAGAAAATTGACAAAAAAATTATTTTTATTTACTTGCTAAAGTGACATCGCCATGTGGCACAATCACATACCACTATACATGATCACATCAATGAACTTTTGTACTCTGTTATATTAAAATCCATTGGTCTTTCTTACACTTTGAATGGATCTTTCATACAAACATAATTTTGTAACATCATGCCTTGATCATTTGAAAAGTACTGGTTCGCTGAGTCATGCACAGCTTCTAAATGTTGAAACATTTTATTACACAGTATCAAACAACCACATTAATATCACCACTGGTCTCATCAGAAAAGCTTTGAGTATTGGGAAACAGATATATGCTTTTGCCAAAATTCTATTTCATGTGATCTCATTTTACCATTGAGCAACAAATATGGTCAGTTGTTTTCCTGGAAGTGACAGCTCACTTCATTCATTTTTGAGAAAACGTCTGCCAAATATGCAGTCAGAATAGCCATTGTTGACTATCAGTCATTCTTTTAAGTAAAAATAGTGTTCCATAAGAAAAGTACCTAGTTTCAGCTCATGACTCAAACAACTGCACCAGGGCTTTTTCCGGAGACGAGATGATCATCATCACCATGCTTCTGTGCAGAGTGCAAGTACTTTCTGCATACTTTCCATTTCGTCAGACAGAATGTTAAAAAGACATGCACTCAAAAGTTAAGACTTAATACAATTAATAATTTACACTGCTTCGTCAAGGTCCTTCTTAAGTGAAACTGGCATTTTTTTCCTGCAAAGTGCATGAGAGTGAAGAAGGCAGCAACTGCCTGGAGAGTTTGAGGCTACTGCCTTGAGCGCTGCGGTGGTGCCAGCAGTTTTGCCTACGAACTGCCTTTGCACCATGAGTGCAAATGTCAACTCAATGAAATAGGAAAATAACGCCTTAGTATTATTATTAAAATAGTCTTTCCTCATTAGTAGAGTGGTTAAAATAAAATAGAAAGAAAGAAAGAAAGAAAATAGTCTTGACCTCCTGGATCCCCTGAAAGGGTTTGGAGACCCCAGGGGTCTGTGTATTGTACTTCAAACATAACCATAATAACATTATCACATAAAAAATTAACACTTACTTAATATTATTCAATATCCAGTCAGTGTTCACATTTCCAAATTCTTTTCATAAGCAAATGTTGTACATCTCTTCAGACTTTTAACAACTCAGGATCCAAATGAGTCTACATATTGTGATTATTTGAGGTCTTTTTTTTTTTTTTTTGGCGGAGATCGGGTCTCCCTCTGTCGCCCAGGCTAGAGTGCCATGGTGTCATCATAGCTCACTATGACCTCAAACTCCTGGGCTCAAGTGATCTTCCTGCCTCAGCCTCCCGAGTAGCTGGGACTGCAGGCGCATACCACCATGCCCAGCTAATTTTTTCTATGTTTAGTAGAGACGGGGTCTCACTCTTGCTCGGGCTGGTCTCGAACTCCTTACCTCAAGCGATCCTCCCACCTTGGCCTCCCAGAGCGCTGGGATTACAGGCGTGAGCCCCGCGCCCGGCCTGTTTGATGTCTTATTATAATATACATGTTCCTCCTCCGTATCTTTTTTTTCCTTTGCCATTTATTTGTGGAAAACACTGGGTTGTTTATTCTAAAGAATTTCCACATGGTCTGCATTTTCCTGACCATGTTAAATTTTGTTTATTGTTGAAGTCAAATAAAATATAGAGACGAATCTCTAAATTTAAAACATTTTATTTGGGAAGCAAGAATTGCAATGCGGGGCATACACACAGACTGGCGGTCTTTGGTATGTCCAAAGAACAAAGGAGAGGTTGGGAGTTTTATCAGAAAGAGAAATATTATGTGTTGTTTTAAAAGAAAGCTCATCGGCTTAGAGAAGCTTCTGGGACCTGACAAACTCTGACTGGTGAGACTGCAGTGGGTAAAACCAGTTTTAGAGCAGGTTGTTTCAGCAGCTGGGCTTGGGGAAAATTTAATTCTTGGAGCAGGTGGTATGTGCCCCAAAGTGCTTCCCTGCTCCCCCTCTCCCCATTTAGTACGGTATGACAAGTGTGAGACAAAATAGCAGGTATGACAAGTGTGAGACAAAGTAGCAATTATAAGAAGCCACGTTTGCTTATTTCTGCTTGCCAGCAGAATTTCACAAAGAAAGATGAAGAAAGATACTCTGAAGATAAAACAAGATAGATCTTGCCTGAGTCACTATACCCCTTAAAAGATAAATGACGCTAGTCCTTGCCTTTTCTTACGCATAAGATTGTGTTTAACAGGGTTAATGATTATGCCTCTGTAATCTATACTTTAGTAATTTATAACCAGATGTACTTTTTCTTTTCAGAGACAGAATCGCACCCTGTTGCCCAGGGTGGGGTGCAGTGGTGTGATCATAGCTCACTGCAACCTCAAACTCCTCCTCAAGCGATCCTCCTGCCTCAGCCTCCCGAGTAGCTGGGACTACAGGCATGTGTCACTACACCTGGCTAATTTTTAAAATTTTTTGTAGAGACAGGGTCTCACTATGCTGACCAGGCTGGTTTTGCACTCCTGGCCTCAAGCGATCCTCCCGCCTCAGCCTCCCAAAGTGCTGGGATTACAGGTGTGAGTCACCACACCCTGCCTGGATTTCCTTAGTTTTTACCTAATATCCTTTTTCTCTTCCAGGAATCCCTCCAGGATCCCACATTACATTTAATTCTCATGTCTCCTTAGGCCCTTCTTGGCTGTGACAGTTTCTCACACTTTCCTTGTTTTTGATGACTTTGACAGTTTTGAGGAGGACTGGACAGGCATTTTGTAGGATGCTCCTCTACTAAAATTTATCTGATGTTTTTCTCATGATTAGACTGGGTTGGGTCTGGGGAGGAAGACCCTAGAGGTAAAGTGCCATTTTCATCACATCGTATCAAGGGTACTGCATTAATATCCTGGGGCTGTCATAACAAAGTAGCACGTAGGTGGCTTAAAACAACATAAATTTATTCTTTCACAGTTCTGGAGGCTAGAAGTCTGAAATCAAGGTGTCAGCAAGGCCATGCTGCCTCTGAAGTAGACAAAGCCCCTGAATTTGTGCTGTCCCGTATGGCAGCTACTCGAAATGAAATTGAAAATTCAGTTATACTGGTCACATTTCAAGTGCTCAATGGCCACATGTGGCTAGTGGCTACCACGTGGGATGTGCAGATAGAGAACATTTCCATCAGTGCAGAAAGTTGCACTGGACAGCATCATACCTAAATCTAACCGTTTACAAGAAATACAGAAACTAGAGAAATATATTAAACAATACCATGAGGATGCAATCATCCAAATAAATTATGTGGAAATTTCTACCAAACAAATGACCCAGTTTCTTTAGCAAATAATTAGCATGACAAAAGGAGACGAGGGGAAATTGTTGATTTGAAGAGATTTATGAGACACATTAACCAGATACATTGTTTGAACTTTCACTGGATCTTGATTTGAACTAACCAACTGTAAAAAAGAGAATTTTGACCAGGCACGGTGGCTCACACCTGTAATCCTAGCACTTTGGGAGGCTGAGGCAGGAGGATCGCTTGAGCCCGGGAGTTTGAGGTTGCAGTGAGCTATGATGACATCACTGCACTCTAGCCCAGGCAACAGAGCGAGACTCCGTCTCCAAAAAAAAAAAAAAAAAAAAGAATTTTTGAGACAAGCCAGTTAAGCAACACATTAAGAGTGGAATTTTAAGTAGGAAGGGAGGGTCTCCAGAGAATATAGGAATTCAACCAACTTGAAGAATCAACCTGTTCTGCAGCCTTTGTTCGTGAGGCCCGTGGCTACTCAGCTGACTAAAAACTAGCCCCTGAGAGACCCTGGAAGCCTATAGCTGAACTCAAGTGAACTTTGCTCATTACCATGCTGAAGTCTCCACCCCGGATAGGAGATACAGCTTCATTACCATAACATGTGACCTGTGTGAGAGCATGACAACTATTCACACATGCATAAAGAGAACTACACTCCTACATGGGATCACATTTCTTTTTCTTTCTCTCCTACCCCATAAAAAACCCAGGCCACTTTCCCTCGAGGAGACGCGGCTCTAGAGAATCTTCCCAGTGCCCTCCTCACTTCCTGCAACTGATTAAACTACTGATCAAGGCCCACGTTCTCTCTCACTTGATAGTCGTTTGTTACTCTACTTGCCAGGCTAACAAAATCCGATCTGTCAAGTAACAGAAGTAGGAACTCATTCAAATGTGGTTAGGGTCAAGAACCCAACTAGAATAAAGTAGGAGTTTGTATTCCTGATTTGATTGGGAAGAAAAAAAAAGCTAGGGATAGGTTTGTCTCAGTGATGTTATTAGCAACATGCCTCTTCACATTTGCCATGGGAGGAAAATCGAGCTAGGAATTAGCTTCAACAACAGCCAAATTACTCCAGTGTGGTCCTGGGCTCTGCCCCGGGGAGGATGGAGATGAAAGAGATGTGAAGTCTTTTCATCACCTACCTGGTGAGCTGCTGCTCATCCTCAGATCTCCTGTTCCAGGAAGCCTTCCTGGCTTGCCCCACTGCCCTCCCTGGGTTCCGCCCTCATGGCCCTGATGGCAGCCCACTGTAAGTGTGACACTGGTGCTGAGACTTGTAGGGCGAGCAAGAACTAGCCAGGCGGAGAGTCTGGAGACGCGCCAGGTGGAGGCACAGCGTGTGCCACGGCCCAGAGCCCGGATGGAGCTCAGAGTATACAGGGACTGGGAGGGAAGCTGGAGCTTGGAGGTCAAAGAGGAGATTGGAAGGAAGTGGATAGAGGGAGAGGTCTGCAGGAGCCAATAGGACTTTTAAGGCCTCCGCAAGGAGTTTGTTTGAAGGGCCACGGGAAGCCACTGCAGAGTTTTAAGCAAGGGAGTGGCTGCTACCCCTCAGTTTCCCCAGGTATCTGGTGAGCCTCACCCTCTCCTTTAGAAGTATTGCCCCTGGCGCCCACAGCCATCCCTGACCCTCAAGGTCTGCAGAGGCCACCTTAAGCCAGCGCCACCTTAAGCAGTCCCCACCCCCGGCGCGGCCAATGGGCGAGCAGCACTGACCAAATGGCTTCCTGCCCACCTGCCCCCGTACCAGCACTGTGCTGGCTGCCCAGCCATGGCCCGCTTGCTCCGGGCTGCAACAAGGGGGCTGTTCCCCTGGAGGGGCTACTGCTCCGGGGGGACACAGGTAGGGGGACCCCCTGGAAGGAGGGCGGCCTGATCCCAAGTTCCCCTGGCTCTGTGATGCCCCCCCCCCAACCCGCCACAGGGGCAGGGCTGTGGCCCTAGGTATCTTTTGGGTGACCCTGGCAATTATTTCTCCCCTGCAGGATGAACTCAGCAAGGGCTTTGTGGAAGCCCTGAAGGCAGTGGTGGGGAACCCCCACGTGTCTACTGCCGCTGCAGTCCGAGCACAACATGGGCAGGATGAGTCGATGCACAGGTGTGGGGGGCTCGTAGGTTCCCTTCTCTGCCAGAAACCCCGCTGGGAGAGAGGGTCCTGGGTTGTCTTCTTCCCACCCACCTGTTTTGGGGTGCCCTGGCAGTCTCTCTCCAGAGGGTGTTCTCTGCCCCTTGCTCACTGTGTAGCCTCAGGCCTGCAAGACCTCTACGTTCCTTAAAAGGACAGCAGGACCAGAGGGTGGCACACCCCCCTAAATCGCTGAGGGTCTGGTTCTAGGTGCCAACGTCCCGATGCCGTGGTGTGGCCGCAGAACGTGGACCAGGTCAGCCAGGTGGCAGCCCTGTGCTATAGCCAGGGTGTGCCCATCATCCCGTTTGGCACCGGCACTGGGCTTGAGGGTGGCGTCTGTGCTGTGCAGGTATGGTGGATGTCGCCCCCCCCCCCGCCCCCGGGGTCTGGTCTCACCACACTTGGCACATCAGTGGCTGCCTCCTTCACCACACAAGGCTGTCGGCCAGGTCCAGCCCTCGAGCTACCTGCCATCCGGGGCTCTGGTCTGGCTGCTGGGAGGTCAACTTGGGGTGGGGTCCAGGGGTAGTGGCCTGGTCGGAGACCTAGGTCGGTGGCCTTCTTGGCTTCTCTCCCACCAGGGTGGTGTCTGCATTAACCTGACCCATATGGACCGCATCCTGGAGCTGAATACAGAAGACTTCTCTGTGGTGGTGGAGCCCGGCGTCACCCGCAAAACTCTCAACACCTACCTGCGTGACAGTGGCCTCTGGTTTCCTGTGGGTAGGCCTGGGACTCATGGACCTTTCCTGGGCCCTGAGGGCTCCCTGGTGGGAGGCTGTTTCTGGAGTTTGGGGGACCCCCTCTTCCCCCAGCTGGAGGGAAAGGGCCCCCCACCTCCCAGCCTGCCCTCTCCTGCACTCTGCTCTCCAGACCCTGGTGCAGACGCCTCTCTCTGTGGCATGGCGGCCACTGGGGCCTCAGGCACCAACGCAGTGCGCTATGGCACCATGCGGGAAAACGTGCTCAACCTGGAGGTGGTGCTGCCTGATGGGCGGCTGCTTCACACCGCGGGCCAAGGCCGGCATTTCCGGTGAGCCCCGCCCCCTGCTCTCAGCCCTGAGCACCGATGGGGGTGCTTCCCAGCAGAGAGGCGCCAGTTGTGAGACACCTCCTCCTCCAGCTGGCCTTCTGCCTAGGCAGGCTAGACTCTGACCTGTCATGTGGGCCAAAGTTGATGGTACTACTGTTTGCTCTCCTTGTGTGAGACCGATTTCGGAGCGGGAAGTACCGGGCCAGGGAACTTCTGTCTGGATGGCCACCTGGGGCAGGGACAGTGCCCTGGGTTCCTGCTCCAGGCTTCTGGCCAGAGGTCCCTTATCATGTGGTTTGGGTACTCGTCTACCTTGTGTGTCCCTGGCAACCAGGAAGAGTGCAGCCGGCTACAACCTCACAGGACTGTTTGTGGGCTCCGAGGGGACGTTGGGCCTCATCACAGCCACCACCCTACGCCTGCACCCCCTCCCTGAGGCCACAGTGGCTGCCACCTGTGCATTCCCCAGTGTCCAGGCTGCTGTGGACAGTACCGTACACATCCTCCAGGCTGCCGTGCCTGTGGCCCGCATTGGTGAGTGGGGACTGGGGCATTCAGGACGGGCTCCCTGGAAGAGGCCCCCTTGGAAGGCCAGGCCTCACCTGGCCTGCCCTCTCCCTGGTCCCAGAGTTCTTGGATGACATCATGATGGACGCCTGCAACAGGTACAGCAAGCTGAACGCCTCCGTGGCGCCCACGCTCTTCCTTGAGTTCCATGGCTCTGGGCAGGCGCTGGCAGAGCAGGTGCAGCAGGCAGGTATGCTGGGGTGTTGGGGGGGCCTGGCTGTCTCAGGGTGGGGCCCAGTGCCAATCCTCCTCCCCCCACTGCAGAGGAGATAGCCCAGAACAATGGAGCCTCCCACTTCTCCTGGGCCAAGGAGACCGAGGAGCGCAGCCAGCTTTGGGCAGCGCGGCACAACGCCTGGTACTCGATCCTGGCCCTGCGGCCGGGCAGCAAGGTGAGCTGGGGCTGGGGTGGAGGTGGGACCCGCAGCTTGGCCCACAAGGCCTTTCCTCCACCCACCACCCCATGGTACAGAGCAGCAGGCAGTGGCCCACTGGGGGCAGGGCCTGGAGAGAAGGTACTAGACTACAGACTGCCCCCCACCTCCAGCTGTTTCTCAGACACCGTCTATAGAGAAAGCACAGTTGTCTGCCAAACCCTCAGGAGACCTTCCTGTGAGCCAGGCCATTGGGACGGTGCGGTATACTTATGAGTTGTAAACAGAGGGAAGGTTTCCTGGAGGAGACCACAGAGAGGAAGGTGTTAGCCCAACCCGGAAGGGGAGTGAGGGCTCCGGCACTGTGCAGAGGCTGGGGGTGGGTGTGGTGAAAACCTCTGCTAGAAGGGCCTGGTGAACACACTGGGGCCAATCATCTTGTTGGGCGGGGAGGGGAATGTGCCTAGAGAAGTGCAGGACGTTTCCTTGTGCGAGGCCAAGAGCTGAAGCCCAGTCCCCCAGACCCGTTCTCAGCCTTGGCCACAGTGACCCCTCATCTCCAGGCAGGCAGGGGCTGAGGGGGAGGACCTCACAGGCCTGCCCTCTGACCCAGGGCTACTCCACCGACGTGTGCGTGCCCATCTCCCGGCTGCCGGAGATCGTGGTGCAGACCAAGGAGGATCTGAAGGCCTCGGGACTCACAGGTTCTACCTGCTCCCTGCTGGAGTGGGGTGGGGGAGCTGTTGGGGCTGACCAGAGCCCGGGCCAATGGAGGGATGGGGAGGCTGGGATGCAGGCAACAGCTCTGTCCTCCCGGCCCCCAGGAGGCATTGTTGGGCATGTGGGCGACGGCAACTTCCATTGCATCCTGCTGGTCGACCCAGATGATGCTGAGGAGCTCCACAGGGTCAAGGCCTTTGCAGAACAGCTGGGCAGGTAAGAGCAATGCTGGGGGTGTGCAGGGGGCGGGGGGGAGCAGAGGGCAGTGGGAGGAGGAGCCTGCTGAGGCGCTCTTCTCCCTGCCCCCCAGGCGGGCACTGGCACTCCACGGGACGTGCACCGGGGAGCACGGCATTGGGCTGGGCAAACGGCAGCTGTTGCAGGAGGAGGTGGGTGCCGTGGGCATGGAGACGATGCGGCAGCTCAAGGCCACGCTGGACCCCCGAGGCCTCATGAACCCAGGCAAGGTGCTGTGAGAGCCTCTGGGTACTCAGCCCACAAGCCCCCACACTGAGGAGCCCCTGTTCTGGAAGCTTCCTTCATGCCACCGGCCCTGCAAGATGCTGTCTTCATCTGCCAGCTAGCCCTCTGTGTTTGGGGCCCCAGGCCAGAGGGCTGGAAGAGAAGTCAGCACCGGGCTCCTCCCTGGCCCCCGTGCTACCCTTGGGGGCCTTTTATCCAGTAAATGACCCAGGGTGGTTCCGGTAAAGCTGTCTCCTCTCTGCTCTTACACATCCTGTCCTGGCTAGGGGAGACAGCATGGGCCCACCCTGACTCAGAGGACTCCCCTCCTTTGAGGCCTCCCCTCTGCTGGGGGCCCAGGACACTTCCCTCCACACCCTGTACAGGAAGGGACTTGCCACTCCATGTTGATAGGTCTTCTCCTTGGGCCCCCCCAGATAAATCCGAAACCCACTTGCAGGTGTCCAGAGATGAGCAGGCGGCACTTTCCGCCACTCCCGCCCAGTTCTCTCTCCTTGAACCAGTGATGCCTTATTCTGGGCCTGTCCTCTGACCTGTTGCAGCCTGGGGAGGAGGATGGTGCCCATACTTCGGAAAGGAACCCAGGTCCCTGTCTCAACTACTATGCCTGTGAGAACCTTAGGCCTGGGGACCTGCCTATGGCAGATGTCACTCATGACAGGCTCCCCCACTGGGCCTGAACGGGGCCCTACAACACTCCGAACATGTTCTTCAAGCAGCTGCGGCCAGTCATTAGAGGCGGAAGTGAAACTATTCTCTTTGTACTGCACCTCTCTACGGTGTGATGTATTGGGCTACCAGCTTTTTTGTTTTGTTCTTATTTTTGTTTTTTTTTGAGACAGGGTCTCGCTCTGTCACCCAGGATCAAGCAATCCTCCCGCCTCAGCCTCCCTCCTGAGTAGGTGGGGCTACAGGTGTGCGCCACCATGCCCAACTAATTTTTAAATTTTTTGTAGAGATGGGGGTCTCACTACGTCGCCCAGGCTGGCCTTCCACCTCCGACTCCCAAAGCGCTGGGATTATAGGTGTGAGCCGCCAACCAGGCCTGCTACCAGCTTTTTTGCCCTCAAAGTCAAGGTCTGTCCACCCTGGGGCCTGTTTTGGGATCCCTGGCGAGAGCCACTGTCTGGAGACCTTGGCAGATGTTCCCCCTAAGCCCAGGAGAGGGCGCCCGACATCACGAAGCTCGGACAGGACAGCACTTGCTCTGGGCAGCTGTGGCTCAGGACTCACCTGAGTCTGGGCCAGTAGCTCTCAGCTCTGGACCACCAGGGTCGGGCTGCCAGGAAGCCGGTCTAAATCCTCCACTCCCCGCAGGTCCAAGGAGCCGGTAGTGCTGTCCCATCTCCCCCATTCCTTGGGCCTTTGGCCCCCTTAGGAGCAGGGCTGGGTGAGGGATGCGTGGGGGGGGCGGCGGCCCCCTCCTACTCACTCCACGCCCTTCCCTGAGCCTCTCCTGCAACCCCCCCTCCAATTAGCTGTTATCAGCTGTTCAGGCCAAGCTGCCAGGCCCTGGGCAGAGGCAACTGCGCTGTGACTCCTCAGTCCAGCCTCAGTTCTTGGACCCCCTCCTCTGTGACATTTCTGTCCCATGCTGCCCTGGTCAGGAGCAGAGACTGTGCCAAGGGTGATTTGGTGGCAAGTTTCACGGGCCCTCCCCAAACCACCCCAGCACGCGTGTGCTTGCCATGGAGACACCACTCCCGAGCCCCTCCCCTTGCAGACAGACCACCTGCCAACCCCCCCAAGCCCTCCCAGGTAAGGGAGGGTTCCCCAGGGCCCACCGCTCCCCTGCTGGGCGGGGCTCTTTGATTCGCCCTCCAGTGCCTGGCAACTAGTAGGTGCTCAGCCAATGACCATTTCCCCACAAACTTTTATTAAGAAAAATTCCAAACATACAGAAAAGTTGAAAGAACAAGTACACCGTTCACTGAAAGACCAGCCACTGCGGATTCAACAATGAACATTTTTGCCTTATTTGCTTTGTGTATTTTTGGGGGGAACCACTTGGAATTAAATGACACATTTCTTGAAGTCATTCACCTATATAATTCAGCGTCTATCTCCTCAGGATAAGGATATTCTCCTATAAGCCTCAATGCCATGGCTGTTAGATGAGTGGTCTCGGTGAGGGCTCCTGGAACCCCACAGAAGCACACTGGGCCTTTAGCAGAGTTGGTGTGGCCCAGGCCCAGCTCCTCCTCCTCCTCCTCTCAGGGGCAACACGGGATTCTGGAGAGCTGCCTAGATGGAGGATGACAAACACCAGCTCCACCTGGGAAGCTCAGCCATCCCTAGCCCCACCCTCACATTGGGGGCTGGCAAGCTGGGTCCCAATTCAGGGGACAGAGCAGCCAGCAGAGGGCTGCAGCGTGCCAGGTGGTAGCAGAGGCTGGGGGTGGACTGAAACAGCCTGGCGTGGGCTGCAGCCCTGCCCCATGCAGCCCACGGCCGCTCCACTCACCCCTGGCACTGCCAAAGCAGTGGGCTTAAGCCGCCAGGGTGGGCCCACAAAGCCTCCGTTTCCAGGTCCAGGGGTCAGGCAAGGAGATCTTGGGGCTGGGCCGTGCCTCGCCAGCTTTGCTGGTGGAATTAAATATAGAACAGGGAGACACAGTTGCCAGGCAGGAGCAGGAGGTGCTGTGAATAGAACAGTGCCCTTTGTGGTGACAAAACTATGAGGGAGCCTGCTGTGCATGTGCCAGGGCCTGCAGGGCAGATCCCCCGACCCTCACAGTGACCTCTGAGCTTCGGGATTTTGTCCCCCTTTCACATGTGAGAAATCTGAAGTTCAGATGAATGAAGCTGTTTCCCCAAGATCATTTGCCAAGAAGCAGAAGAGCCCAAGTGCAGACAGTCTGGAGCCCACGTTCTTGCTGCCAGCTCTCACAACAGCTCGGGGGCTCCACCCCAGGTGGGTCCCACGCTAAGGCCCAGGCTCATAACCAATTCTTCTTTAGTGTTTCTCCAAACAGGCTGAGCATGCCCGCCTGCCTTGGCTCATGCTTGCCCACTGCCTGCAACGAATGCCCTTGCACAGAGTAGGTGCTTCAGGAAGCGTCTGTGGGAAGGTGACTGCAGAGCGGAGGGATGGTCTAGACCTCCCTGGGCCTGGTGGGGCTGGAGCCTGAGAAGGGTCAAAGCAGAGAAGGTGTGGAGGTGTCTCCCTCAAGGTGTTCCTTGGTGACTCTGCAGGAGGCTCCGGGAACCTGTCTGGCACAGGGATGGAGGCCAGGCGTGCACTGCTGCTCCCTGCCCAGCCTGTTTGCCAACTTCTGTGAGCTTGAGCGGCTGGTTCTGGTTCAAGGGCTCTGAGCTGGCTCAGCCCCAAACCAGGGCCTCTTCCTGGGCCTCAATGAAGCATGCCCGTGAGTCAGCACTGAGCTGCAAGCTGAGCAACAGGCAGGCGGTGTGGGGGGAGCAGAGGCTGAGAGGGAGGGGGCTGGGGTGGTACCTAGAAGAACCCACATCCTTGCAGCCTCCAGTGGCTGCAAGATCTTTGCCCCTGCAGCTCTTTCCAGAGGAGTTCCAGCACACTCACTCCACAGGTGATGGCAGATTGGTTCCATGATGCTTGAGGGTTAGGAAGCTTGTAGGACTCATGCCTGACCTGTGGTCTTCCATCCACCCAGGAATGACCTTCAGAAAACCACTCTACACACCGGTAGCGCCAAGTAGTAGCTTGAAGGAATGCTTAGGAGGTAGGTAAGGGAGTGGAGGGCAGGCCCTTGCCCCCATTTCTTGATTGTATAACAATACTTCATTAAAATAAAATCACACAGTGCATCTTTTATTAGACATTATTTTAATACCATATCAAAACACCTTGACTAATGAAGAAAGCTTTTCTCCCAAGCTTTGAACATTTTTTAAACATTTTATAAGGGTTTTTTTTTGTATTTTAATATATAAATACAGAGAAACCTATCTTGCATGGGCTGATGCCACGTGTGAACATCAATGGCTAAAATGTTCTCAAACAGAGTGCCTGAAAACCAGGGTAGCTGTACATATTTCTTAGTCAGTCTTTTTTGTTTGTTTAAGTTTTCTGGGGAAAAAAATCCACAAAGGCCTAAGAATAATGTTCAGGCATTTTTGCAGGACACTTGTGATTGTTAAATCCTCTGAACTGACCAGAACCAGGAGGAAAGAAGGGAAAGAGACGGGCGTGGAGGTGAGAAGAAAGTCCTGGAGGGGGTTCTTTTGGCAATGAAGTCAAGATACCAGCATCCCAAGGGGAGAAAAGTGCAAAACCAAGCCAGGAAAACGGAAAAAACCCCAGGTAGAGAGGTTGGTGGTGGAGAGGGCCAGACAGGGCACCGGGCAAAGGAAGAGCTTTGTGTGCTCGCCGGCACCAGAGCGTGGGCGGGGAGGACTGGTGTGTCCGTTTCTGTCACTGAGTGGGTTATAGCTGGGCAGCAAACAGCAATCTGTAAACATCACGAGGGAAAACACCAGTCGACACTAGACTTTTTTTTTATATATAATTTTTTTTTGTAAACACTTTAAAGACAGACCCACAATGCCTTTCAAAGGTGAAAAAGAAAATGCCCTTTCCCTCCTGGGCTGAGGGGTGAGGGGAAGGGTAGCAGTTGATTCATTCTTCTCTCAAACTTGCTCTCATCCAATTTGGTGTCCTCGGGGAAGAAGGGAGAACCATTTTCTGAAGTCAGTGCAGAAGGGGTGCCCTGTTCCCACTGGTGTCCCAAGCTCAGCTCTGCCCCAGTGTCCGATGAGCCTCCTCTCTGGAACAGGGGCTGTCTGTCCCTGTGTGGATCGTAATAAGTCAGTTGTGCTCCGCCGGGCCAGGCTGGCTGCTGTGTCCCACGGCAGTGGCAGTGTGCATCGGCCGAGGGCAGGCAGCCGGTATCAGGTGGTATGGGTGGTATCGGGTGGTATGGGTGGTATCGGGTTTGGGTTGGTCTGGGCAGCCCCCCGGGGGCCAAACACCAGCAGGGGGCTTGGGCCTGTGCTCCTGGGCAGGCTCCACTCCCCACATCTCACCGTGGTGTGCTTACTCCGTGCATCGGTGTTAGGAGGTGAAGGTAAAAAGAGCAAATGTCCCTGATTTGTCTGACATCATCAGCTGTTCTGGGAGTTTACTTGGAATAAAAAATAAACCTAACCGAAGAGAAGAGAAGAGGAGAGAGCCAGAGAGGGAGAGGGTGGGAGAGGGGGGAGGGGGAGACAGAGACAGAGAGACAGAGGGGAAGAGGGAGGGAGGAAGGGAGGGAAGGAGGAAGAGAGGGAAGGAGGAAGAGAGGGAGGGAGAGAGGGAGGGAGAGGAAAGGGGGGTGAGAGGGAGGGAGGGAGGGAAGGAGAGAGGGAAGGAGGGCGGGAGGGAGGGAGGGAAGGAGGGCGGGAGGGAGGGAGGGAAGGAGAGAGAGGGAAGGAGGGCGGGAGGGAGAGGGAGAAAGAGAAAGGGGAGGGGGAAGAAAAGAGGCCCCGAGACCTCTGGATGTAAGGTGAGGTGGAGTTGAGCTTTTGGTTTTCTGGGGGTTTTGTCTATCTGTTTGCCAGAAAAAAGAGCATGCCAGCCCAGACCTGGAAGGGAAAGGCAGGCTGGGGGCAGCAGCAAAGCCAGGTGCCCTGGGGAGGAGACGGGGAGGCCAAACCCCACGTAGCCGGGCGCCACTGTGGACTCAGCACCCTGTGCTGTGGGGCAAAGGGGCCGAGCCTGGCCTGGAGGCCTCAGATTCATCTGGCAGCGGGGCAGGAAGAACCAAGAGCAAAATGATCGCTGACAAGCACTCTGCAGTGGACAATGCCCTGTCCCATGGCTGTCTGCTTAGTAAGTGCAGGGTCCATATGGCGACAGGGAGTGAGGTTACCCCCAAGCGGAGACTCCGGGGTGAGAGGACGAGGCGGAGCCAGGTGCAAACCCAGTGCTCCTTCTGCTCCTTTTCCTGCCCACACACATTCCCAGGGGATCTTCCTGAACTTTCTTCAGGGAGATTCGCTCTAGGCATTTGGAATACACTGGTCTCTCCCTCAACTAATTCCAACTCTTCTGAGCAAGTTCTTCACAATCCTGCATGTTAGTTTTTTCCTCCTACCCTTCCCAAGAGAATCACTTCCATTTCTAGATAATTACTAACTGATAAGGGCCCCCGTCTTTCCCTCTGCTCCTGTTTTCTTGTCTGTGGGGTGTGTAAGGGTGGCCCCATTCCCCCACCTGCAGGGCCCCAGAGTGACTCGACCCCGAGCCTTGAGTCCGGAGCACCCCCAACCACGGACTCACCTTTGAGAGGAGTTGGCAAGCAAGCCCAACAGGGTCAGTCTGCAGGGTGTTCCGGACAAGATCTGTTCACTTCAAACCACGAGTCTATGCAGCTAGGGTGGAGGAGGCAGCAAGGGGAGACCATGTTACCAGCTGGCCAGACTGCTCCTCCAAAAGAGGCTCTTTCAAAGCATCAGATTCCTGAGTGTGGGCTTCCTAAATCTCTCCTGAAAGGACCCCAGGGAAAAACAATCATGTCCCCAGAACCCTACTTTTTGAAGCAGGGAGAAGGGAGAACACCAAGACCAATTTTGGCTCAGCCAGAGGCAGCAGTGGTGGGTGCAGGCTCAGGTGGATCTGGCACTGCAAGAAGAGGACAGTGGACAATGCACCATCCCATGGGCTGTCTGTTTAGTGAGTGGAATCAAGGCCTTATGTTCACAGAGCCCAGGAGGAGGCAAAAGCCACTAGTGAGAAGGTGAGAGCAGGTGGACCATGCAGGGCAGCCAGTCAGCTATCACCAAGCCTTGAAGGGCAGAAGTGGGAACAACGGTACAGCAGGATGGCCACGGCTCCAGGCCCTGCGGTCCTGAGACAGCCCCCTCCTGGGTCAAAAGAGCAGATGTGGGGCTCCCTCCCAGTGAGTGACCTCTCAGGAGAGCCCCAAGCTCTACCGGATCACAGCTCACAGCAGCATCTAGTCCTTCCTGGAGAAGGCGGGGAGGAAGCTGACAGTGAGGCCCCAGTTTCCAGTGTTTACAGAAAAGGACTGTCTGCATTAAAGAGGGAACAAAGATTGCCCCAAGACAGCTTCCTGATTTGTAAACCAGTATCTGGGCATTTTCAAAGACAAAAACCAGACAGATAATTTGCATAATTCTCCCCCAGGGCCAAAGATTTCCTTTTCTGGTTCTGGTTAGTGCCTCCCTGGGACACTGTAAAGCTCTGTGCTGGGACCCAGACCAAGAATCTCTCCAAGGCCAACCTTGGGCCTCCTCTGCACCAGCTACACGGCTGTCACCCTGTGTATCACTGGCCCTGAGAGTCAGGCTCTGAAAGGCCTGTGTGTCAGGAAGAAGCCCTGTGCTTAGGGAGCCAGAGAGCAGGTGGTGGCCACAGGCAGCATGGAGCATCCACCTGTCTTGGGCAAGGAGGTGTTTTCTTTCCAGCTGGAAACAAGATCGAGGCTCACGGTGGAGCCTGAGGATGGTTCTGGGCCCTGCTACTTGTAGCAGCTCACACAGCCCTGGCCTCACAGGCAGTGGCTCTTCCTGCCTCCCAGCCCTCCAGGGAGAAGGGCAAGTGCGGGACAGGGCACACCCTCCACACAGCCCCTTTGGCACAGACTGACGCTCTCACCCTGGGTACAGAGGGGCCTATGGAGGAAGGAAAGGCTCAGGGAGACAGAGGGAGAACCAACCTTCCAAGGGGATCCTCAGCACCTCCAACCTGTGGGGCTCCCACCATCCAAGCCCCCAAACCAGAGCAAAGCTCTGGCAATTCAACTCTGCCCTGGGATGCTCGCACCTTCCCGTCAGCACACAGTAGATGCCTGTCTGCAGGCCTCTGCCTCAACCCCACTTAGAGCCCGAGGTGGGAGAAGAGTTCATCCCATAGCCGAAGGGGACAAGATGGCTAGTGATGGGGCCAGCCCCTCATACCTTTTGTGATAGATGCACAGGCAGGGCAGCCTGGCTATCGTGTCCCCCTGAAGCAGCTCCTCCAGGCAGATCACACACTCACCCGCGTCTTTAGTCAGCACGTCATCTGCGAGGGGGACAGGGGAGAGTGCGAGGGGGTTAGTCACTAGTGGACAGGTGGCACAAAGCAGGCCTGGGCCTCGGAACTAGTTGAGACTGCTTGGATGGCTCAAACTGTGCCAGGCTCTGCAGGGGGACACAGAAGCCCAAGAGGGACCTTGACCTCAAGACCCTCACTGTGTAGACAAGACATGCATACCACACGTTAACTACCCAAAGGCAAAATGTGATTAATCCCCAAATGGGATTAACCAAAGGCCCAGGTGGTAGAGGACAAAAAAGGCTTGGAGAAGGATAGACATGAAGAGGCAGCAGGAAGCAAGCTGTTTCCCTTAATAGACTTTTCCCTAAACATATACGTGTATCAGGTACACTGATTTCTGGTTTGGAAAATATGGTAACGGGGAGAGTGGCACGAAGCAAGAATGAGGGGAAGAAACAGCAAAGACTCATACACAAATGCTCACAGCAGCATCATTCATAATAGCCAAAAGGTGGAAACAACCCAGATGTCTACCAGCTGATGAATGGATAAGCAAAACATGGTACATCCGTATGGTGGAATATTACTCAGCCAAGAAAAGGAAGAGCTGACATATGCTACAAGATGGAAGAACCTTGAAAACACCATACTAAATTAAAGCAGCCAGATATAAAAGGCCACCTACTATATGAACCCATTTACATAAAATGTCCAGAATAGACACATCCACACACAGATAGAAAGCTGATCAGGGCTTGGGGCAGGGGAAATGGGGAGTGACTGCTTAATGGAGCAAGAGTTTTCTTTTTTTTTCCTCTTGTAAAAAATTTTATTTTATTGTGGTAAGAACATTTAACATGCAATCTACCCTCTTAAATTTTTAAGTGTACAATACATATTGTCAGTGATAGGGCACTATATTGTACAGCAGATGTCTAGAACTTATTCATCTTGCATAACTGAAATTTTACAGCCATTAATCAGCAACTCCCCTTTTCCCGCTCCTCCCAGCCCCTGGTAACCACCAGTCGACTCTCTGGTTCTATGCAGTTGACTATTTCTGCTACCTCACATAAGTGCAATCATGCCAGGGGTTTTCTTTTGGGGTGGTGACATGTTTGGAACCAGATAGAGATGGTGGTTGCACAACATTGTGAATGTCCTAAATGCCACTAAATTGCACATTTGAAAATGGTTAATTTTATATTATATGAATTTCATCTCAATTTTTAAAAAGAAAGAAAAAAGAGGCCCCCCCCCTTTCCAAAAAGAATGAATGGAAGGAAGCTGCTACTCCCAGGGACGCCCAGCAAAGCCACGACTGGAAAACCCCGAGCAGAACAGGGACAGAGTCAGCAGTCCTTTATTTTCTATGACATTCTGTGTGCTGACGACTCCGAGTAAATAAGCCACAGTCTCAGCATGCAAGAAGCTCACAGACTAGTAGGGGAAGCCAAACAAGAAAACCAAGAGGCACAGCATGGGAATTTCTAGGAAGTCTTATGACACACAGGCCCAGGTATGAGGGGTATGGAGGAAAACACCTAGTCAGGGTGGGGGCTGTTCAGGGAAGGCTTCAGAGAAGGTGATGATGAGGATGGGTGAAGTTGGTTGGGAAGAGGGAGATTCTATTCTGGGCAAAGGGACAGTCTCACACACCTGGGAACTGCAGGAGGTTTGCTATGGCAGGTGCAGAGGCACATGGGGCCAGGAGGTTGGTGAGACCAAGTCCCTGAGGACAGACTCGTGTCCTGCTGTGGTGCCTGGGTGTTGTCTGGTTAACCTCGAGGCACTGGAGACACAGCCGATCACATCTCCAGAAGCTATTAGAGAATGGAGTGAGGAGTCCGCAAGTGGGGAGCCCACTCTGGAGGCCGATAACACACAAGGTGCAGCAGCAATGCACGTGCTGATGAGGGCAGCTGGGCAAACGTGGGCCCCTGTCACTAAGTGCAGGAATCTAGGAGGACAGGCGTGGGAAGGAAGTGACAAATTCAGCTGGGTGGGAGGTGTCAACTGGGCATACTGACAGAGACCTCCAAGACCTGCTGAAGTCTACATCTGGGGTGTGGAAGAGAGACACAGGTGACAGGTGCATATGTGGGATAAAGAGACTGCCTGGGAAGAAAGTTTAGACCGAAACCCAAAGAAGGCAGAAAACAGACCCAGGTTGATGCTCATATTGAAGGGCAGGTAAAAGAGGCGATGTGGGTGGAAGGCTACCCAGAAGTTCTCAGAACCGCAGGGGAGTATCAGGAGAGCAGGCTACGGAAGGGAAGAAAGCAGAGCTTGCAGGGGGTCAGTTTCCCACCACTGAAACATTTTAACTGACACATACTGAGAGTTTGTGAGCGTTTCCTTTGAGTTTTATAATCTTCCCAGTTAGGCAGGGCACACAGTGTTATTCCCATTTTGCTCATAAGGATACGGAAGCCCAGAGAAGTCACGCACCTGCCTGGTCAGAGTGCTCCTGAGTGGTGCTGCTGGGACTGGGACCCTCTGCTCATGTGACCTTCCTCACTGCCTGATTATTTTGGTGGAGAGGGAAACATCTGGGGCCCATAAAATGAGGACTTTTCATGGCCCAGAAGTCTATGATGACTTAAAGCCTCTCACCAGGAACCTCGAGGAAAAAGCATAAAATAGAACCGATTCGATGATTAAGTTCCCATGCACATGAGTTGTAAAAGTCACTCTTCACTTCCTGGCCACCTGGACAACCTGTGGTGATTTTCTCTGCCTGTAACATCTGCTACCCAAAGGGCCCACCTGAAAGGGCAACACAAATAGAAAACGGAGATGGCACACAGTCTGCTACTGGAGTATCACCTCAGACTCCAAACGTGGTAGAAGCAGATCAACGTAATGGGCACGATCCCATTGCTTTGAAGCAGTGGATACCATACATTTTAAATGTTTGTGTAGGTAGAGGAAAAAAGTCTGGAGGATACACACACTTTAATAGTGGTGGAAGAAAGGAGAATTAGAAGAAAAATACCTTTATATACTTTTGGATTCTTTGAATGTTTGAACATGCATTACTTTTATAATCAAAAACCCCAACAAAGCAGCATAGTGGTATTTGCATTTTACTCTGAAATGCGTCAGAAGGATAAGATGGGTTGGTAGATGGAGAGACAGGTGACAGAGCAAGTACAGTATAATGCACTCTAGGTTGTGGATATATGGGTGCTTACTGCGAAACTCTCAACTTTGCTGTATGTTTGACATTTTTCATAACAAAACATTAGAGGAAAAAAACCTCAACAAAGATGGGAGGCAAAATAGCATAGCTTCGAGAGGGCAGAGTCATCCTACAGACATCCTTGGACCTTTATCTTGGGCATCTCTGTCTTGGGCGTCTTGTTCATGACATGAGCTTTTGGGCTACAGCCCTTAGTTTCCTTTCAAGTACTCCCCTCCATACTTAAGGATGATTTCCTTAGAGCATGGCAATTATTGATTCCAAAGTAGTTTCCCTTTGCATTTTCCCCTGCTAATTGGTAACTCAGCTGTGAGCCCAAGGGACTAGTTAGAATTCTCTGGGTCCCAAACAGCTTCCAGCACCGCACAGCAGTCTGTGTCCACTCCAGGAAGGCACACTTGCCCCCTGGAAGTGACGGATTCAGGGGAGAGGAAGCAGGTATGGAGACAGGGTCAGGGGCTCTCTTCTTCAATGAGATTGGACTTGACTTTCCTCTCTTTTTCTCACTGAACATCACTAGGGAAGGGGAAAGGGCAGGGGTGCAAGAGTGACTCTTTTTGTTCTAGGGTGGGAGGCCCATGTACTAAAGGGCTCAGACTTGAGCACAGAAAGGTTGGATACAGCCTGTCCTTACCACTCCACAGAGCAGTTTTATGTACAGTGCACATGTGCCTTACCAGCTGGCCTGGGTCTGCAGCATGGGTGGGGAAAACTAAAACGTGCAGCTGCCCCACCAGGCTGGCACGTGGCAGGGAGCACATTTCACTGGGACCAAGAGCCACTGGCTACAAAAGGCCACCTGAAGATTCCTAGGGATGGGGAGGAGTCAGAGGCTTAGACTGTGACAGCACAGGAAGCCGGCAGTGCCCACACGTAGCCCAGTGCCCAGGGAGCACCATTCTTCTACGTGGAAGGCAGGAGGAGCACAAACCCAGCAAGAAGTCTGAGTGGGCTGAGTAAAACTTCCTGTCCCAATCCCTGGGGTTATGGGATCCAGCAGTCCCCAGATGTCCCCGGGGCCCTAGCAGGGAGTGGAAACGGCTGGAGCTGAGGCTTGGCTATCACTGGGTCACAGTGATATCATATGGCCACACCTATCTGCTGGGAGTCTGCTGCCCGCTGTCGGAGGGAAGTCAGGCAGAGGCCTCGCAGCACACAAAGCCAAGAACCCGGGCCACGCAAGCTGAAGCCACAGTGTGATGGACTCAAATGCCCCTTGGCACCCCCAGGCCCCTGGAGGAGGGGTTCAACAAATGCTGGTTGATGAAAACACAGGAGCAAAGCCAAACTTTCTGCCTTTCGGGTTCTACCTTTTTCTTACTGCCTCTCAAGTCCCTCCCAAGCTTCCTGATACAAAGCCAATCAGTGTGCAAAGCCAATCAATGTCACTGCCCAAGGGGGAGTCTGGAAGTGCCCTTGGCCTGGCTGAGGGTGATGCCAGTACCTGTCCCTCTAACTGGACCAAGGAATCAAACAAGAATGGCAGGCAATGCTCTCTGGAGCCAATAGGAGGTGTGATGCCTGTGACAGGCTGGGGGTGGGAGGGGACAGCATCTTCTGCTCCCTCCCTGAGATCTAGGCATAGCGCTCCTGACAGCTGCTGTTTGTCAAAGAAAAGAAATCTAGGAGGAGGAGGAAAAAGAGCCCTCACTTCTTTGGGCCAGCTCTATTCGGGGAAACTGCAGACACATCTCAATGAATCCTAGACCCTGTGGGGGCCTTTGGACATGTGCATGCAACTGCTAAGTGGCCATGACTCCCAAGCCTGAGTTCCTTCCACCCCGCCACCATGCCTCCTTTCCTTAAAAGACCAGGCCATATGGCTGTCTTCCCTTGGGGCTGGAAAACACCACCATCTCACAGGCAGCTTTAAACCTCTCCCTTTTTGTGAATGTGTGTGTGGGGGCCTGAGGTGGGTAGAGGAACCTGGGTACTCAGAGTGAACAGGCTAGACTGAGAGAGTTGCACACCTGCCCTCCACCATGCCAGGCTCTGCTCACCCTGAGGAGAGCTCTGGCAGCACATCCCTGAGGGACCCTAGAGCTGCTGGCGACATGGAACTGGTGGGAAGGCCCAAACAGCTGCAGACACATCTCCGTGCCTGGCTCGGAGGGAAGACTGACATCATGTAGCTCAGAGTGAGGACATACGTATCCACCTCTCCGTGTGCCTGGTAGCAGTCAAGGCCCCAGAGAGAAAGGAGGTGGGAGCCAGAGGGAGAACCCCTGGCAAATTACGCAGAGGCACAGGCTCCACCCCCTGGCCTCATTTCCAGCCTAGGTGCACAAGACTGCCTGGCCTTGCAGCCTCTTCAGCGTGTGCAGAGCTGCTGGCCCAGTCTGCTGGGGGCAGGACAGGGCAGTGCCACCAATGCCAGGCCTTGTCGGCTCCCTTCCTGGGAAATCTGGGGTGCTCTGCTCTCCAGGCAAAGGGGAGACCCTGCCAGCAGCACCCCATCCCAACACCCCAGGTCTGTAAGGTACAATATGATTGTTTTTGCGAGTTGGGCTGCAACGAGGATAGCAGGGGGGTGGGCAAACTAAAGCTCAGGACTGGAACACTTCATATTTACAGAGGCTCCCCTCAGCTCCCTCTCTTTTAGCCACCTGTTTCAGTTTCCCCACTGGTGTGAAGCCCCTGCAGGTCTCCTTGGAGGTCAGCACAGCTGGTTAGCAGGGGCTGTTGAGCAGCTGTCTCCCTCTAGTAGGAGGAGCATCAGGACAGACACCTCTGCAGCCAGACTCCAGCTGGTGCTCCGGCATCTAACAATAGCCCTGGGCAGGGCCCCACATGGGGCTGGGCAAACTCTCCGGCCACAACCTAGCTTCCCCAGGCAGAGAAAGGGCAGGACTTTCCATCCTGACCACAGGGTCTCTGAGAGCAGAAGACACCTATTTACACAGGTGTGCTGGCTTAAAGGACTGACAAGGAGCCAGATTCCCTCTCCTTTAAAAAAGGCTCATGTGACATTTAGCATTTCAAGAGTCCTTAAGATGGGGACAATGACATTTGATAGAAAGGAAGGGGAGGACATCTTGACCTAAGAAGCTGTGCATGGGCCTGTGCCTCAGAACAAAGCTGAGAGAGAATCTCCTAAAGCAGTATTGACAGCTGCCAAGCTCTCCTTGGTTCTGCTGGCAAATGGACCCATCCCCACCAGAATGCCCTTGGGCTGAGGACCCCTGGTTGGTCCTGGAACCACTGCCCCCTAAGCTTTTGGTAGACAGCTGGTCATCTGTATGACCCCACAGGACTTGGATGCTCTTCTGTTCAGAGTAAAGTCAGATCCCCTCCTCGAGGCTTGTTCTGCTAGCCAAGCAATTTGGTGGGTGGAATTTGAGCACATATTCTTCAGGGTGAGGTCCCCCAATCTCAGAGCCACTAAGAGAGATGTGGGAAAGGAGAGAAATGAAAAGGCCCGTTCAAGCTGGCCCCTTTTACTCACAAAAATGGGCTCCAACACCTCCCTCCTCTCTCCTGCATGGTGTCCCAGGTTCAGAGTTGCCCGTGGAAGGTACTTATGAGGACGAAGGTTTAATATTCTGTGCTTTGGGGTCCACCACCCCTCCCTGCCCCTCCAGCAGGGGCTCAGCACATTCACAAGCCTCCCCGGCCAGGCACTTGCCCTTGGAGCACCAGGTGTTGGTCTTTGGTCTTCCAATTTCTCTGAGCACTGGGTGAACCAGTTAAATGAGTCTCCTCTTTCCTAAGTTGTTGAGTTTTTTAAATCTGGCAGGCAGCTACTGGAGGCCTTCCAACCTGCCGCTCAGGCCAACCCTCATAATAAGAAAACTACTACTCTCTATCTGCCTCATTTAGGAGGTTCCTAAGTTTTCCTTTGGTGGTTAACTAAATTTCATCTTATATAACCACCATAAATTTTCTAAAAATTTCCCCAACTGGTGCCAGCAACTGCAGAGGTGTAAGAGTGTGTGTGTGTGTGTACATGGGAAGTCTCTAGGGGAGTGACCACGAGTTCTAGTGCATCTTCATACAACAACAGAACTTCTCTCTCCACCCTCTAAGACAGCATCACCTCGCCCCCTTTCCAGAAAGATCCTAAGAACTCACCTCTCATAGACGCTTCGGGTATCCTCACATTTTTTAAATTAGAAAAGGTAATGTGAAGCAGGTGAGGGTGGGATGACGCGACATCATGGGTAAGCATGTTACTGACAAAAACAAAATAAACTCAGAGCTCCCGACTTGGGAGCTTTGGCCTTCGCCCCCCAAAAGGCTTGTGCTTTATCTGAGTTATGCGCTGGAGACCTCCACTCCACGTACAGCTCCCGGGGGCAAACGATTTCCTCTTAGCTGGAAGGTTTAGGTGTCTTTAGAAAAGACAAAGATTGAACATGCTACCAAAGCCTCCTTTTCACATTAATAGTGTCCAGAGAGGGGCTGGCTGTTGTTTCTGAAGCACTTTCATCGCCTTAAGACAAAGTCCACTAGGAGGATGGAGAAAATTGGCCTCTCTTTGTCTCTGGTGGTAAAGGACTGGCTTTTGCAAAAACTAAAGGCTTGGGTTTAAAGCCTCTAGTTTCCACACACACAGACACATGCGTACAGACATACACACCTCTTGAGGAGGTGGCCTCTCAAAGACAATGGGAAAAGTAGACTAGTGCAAGAACAGCAGTGGTTATGCCTCAGGCTGGCTGGCCAACCTTCCCTTCCTCTGAGGTAATCTGTGCTTGGGTGGGGCTGCCAGGCCGGGTCTCCCGGGCTCTCCCCTGAGGTTGCTGATGGGGAAGAGATGGACAGGCAGCACCAGGCACTCAAATGCTGACATGGAAGAGGACAGGGCCACCTGGGGGCATCCCAGGCAGTTCTCAGGCAGAGGAACTGGAGACCCTCACCTTCCCCGTTCTCCACATGGGTGTGTTGGGTAACTCCTCACTCACTGGCCCCAGGACACTCTGTTCCCCACAGCAGCTCCTACAAAGTTCTCCCTGATGACTCCAAGAGCCAGGTTCTTGCAGGCTGAGCCCCCTCTGAGGCTTCTTTGTATTCTTACTACAGCAAAGGCAGTGTCTACAGAGAACCCTCCCCAGCAACCCACAGGACAAAAAGAGGTCTTCATGAGGTCTCTACACACGTGGGAAAGAAGTGAATACAGTTTTTAAGGCTGCGGTTGCAGAAGGCTACAAGATGCAGGGAAGGCTTCTCTCCCTCCGTGGTCCCAAACAGAGATGGCTAACGGGGACAAAGCTGAACTTGAGCATCCGCGACAGAATGCACATGTGCCAACACATTCAAGGACACGGCGCAGTCAGTCCAGTGGAGAAGGAAAGGCTGTCCACTGGGGAGGAAAGGGGCTTCCCAGATACCAGGTAGGATATAAAAGGGAAGGAAATTCAGGGGGCAGGGACAGAGCCATAACCTGTCCCGTGCCGGTCCTTCAACCTGCGCAAAGGTTAACAGGCTGCACATAGCTGAGACAAGTAAGTAACATGCTCACTTGCATCCAGAATCTTTTGTCTGAGCAAGTAATTAAGAGACAGGAGAATAGCAGGATGTGTTTTCAGGAGAACCGAGGGGATTAGATTAGTTAGAGTTATTTCCCAGGAAGGCCCTGGGACCATGAGCCCTCCCTAGGCTAATGTTGTCTGGGGTGGGGGGTGGGGCAAAGAGCCCATGAGCCCATCTGGCAGCCAGGAGGCTGCAGGGCAGAAGTCCAAGGACGTCCGCAAAAAGAGTCTCCCCAGGAAGTGGTCATCGTCAGGACTGGGGTTAAACAACCCTGTCCTCAGACTCTCTTGGAAATCCCAGCACTCTTTTTCTAACCCCTGCTATGACCTTAATCTGAGAAGGCAGGCCTGGCCCAGGGTTGGAGGCACCCCTGCTCAGATCTACTGCCTATTCTCATAGTGGATGCAGTTCTCTGATGAGCATGGTTTGGAGACCAGACTGAACACATAAGAATGGAAAACCAGAGAGGCACCCGCAGCGTAGGCTGAGCAGCACTGAGAAGTCCGTCTATTCTGAAAAACTGCAAAAAAAAACCCTGTGGATGGTCTCGCATCTTTCATGGCAGCTGTAACTTTCTAAGCACTGGCCAGGCTCTGCACTAAAGGGTTTTACATGTAATATCTTACTCAGTTCCAACAATTCTATGAACCAAATATCGTTATCCACATTTTGTGGACCGGAAAATTGAGGCTCTGCTAAGCTGAGCAACTTGTCCAAGATTATAGTCAGTGAGTGGTAGAGGTAGACCGAAACTCCGATTAGCTGGACTCCAAATCCTTATCCAAAGGATACCAGGTAGATGTTGACATCATTTTGTCCCCAGAGATATCATGTTACGGTGAGCAGGCTGTCGTGGAATCCCCTGCCCCCAAGATCCTACCCCCTGTGGTATTCACTGCTGAGCTCTGAGGCCGCGTGCTGGGGTGGAGCAGCAAGGCAGCCCATCAGCACTTCCTTTTTTTCTTTTTCTTCTCTCTTTTTTTTTTTTTTTTTGAAACAGAGTCTTGCTCTGTCACCCCAGCTAGAGTGCAGTGGCGTCATCACAGCTCACTGCAACCTCAAACTCCTGGGATCAAGTGATCCTCCTGCCTTGGCCTCCCAAGCAGCTGGGACTATAGGCACGTGCCACCACACCCGGCTAATTTTTTTTATTTTCTTTGGTAGAGACGGGGTCTCACTCTCGCTCAGGCTGGTCTCAAACTCCTGAGCTCAAGTGACCCTCCCGCCTCGGCCTCCCAGAGTCCTAGGGTTACAGGCATGAGCCACCACGCCTGGCCTCCGTCAGCACTTACAATCGCTAAAGTATATCTCGGTATTGTACTCACTCCTTCGAGCTCTCTACCGTGGACAGTCACAGGGCTTTCTCAGGTGTTTGCCTGAATTTAAAAGTGACAAGGGGATGGCCAGACTTCCAGACTTCCCAGTGATCTGTGCATGTCACCAGCAAACAGACTCCTTTCCCCGAGGAGGAATGGTACACTCTCTGGCCTCTCTGCTGTTGGAGTGAGTCTGGCTGTCTCGGGACCTACCATAGCCAGGGGTGATGGGTGAAGGAGTGGCTGTAACTCCCAACCCAAGTCCACAGAATGAGGTGCAGAAGAGCAGAGGACTAATGGAGCAACCAGAGAGCCTCCCCAGGCCATGGACCTGACCCCTGGGCCCTCTTTCCTTGTCCTGTTCCTCTTCCTCTCTGACCTGAGCAGCAAGGCTCCCTGGAACAGTCAGTCACTCACCACCTCTCAGGCATTCCTGCCAGAGCCAGGGTGAAAATGCTGCACGGAGCCACCCTCAACTGGAGGGTCCCAGACAGTGCTCAGGGGGCTGGTGAGGCAGGCCAAGCCCTTACCGTTGTAGGAGAGGCGAGGTTTGCTCAGACACATTATAAAGTGCATTTCCATCTCATCAGAAGCCACAGACTTGGAACAAATGGGGCACTTGAAACCTGAAAGAGAGGAGAACAGGATGAAATGTTTTCTCCAAATCCAGTATATTGACAATACACATGGACACTCTCAACTGACTGCAGCCAGGTGGGGTCAGAGTCAACGTGGAGGGTGACAATCTGGACAGACCCTAGACCTGAGTTCTCCTTCATTAAGTCATTCAAGATTTTGTCTTTTTATTACAGCCTTCGACTCCCAGCTCTCACAAGGGCTCTCCCTGTCATATGACCCTTGTTAACATTTAACAGAGGTCACTGTCACCTGATTTGAGTTTTACTTTCTTTCGGACTCTTTCTCAAGGGAGTCTAGTGGATGATGGGGATAGGGAAGCACCAAATCAAGATACCTGAAGAGTCAGCCTTTGCCTAATAGCTTAATATCCTTCTGCCTCACAGCCTTTCAACCAGGTGGCTGGACCACTCAGGGAGTAATACCTGCAGTAACCAGCACCTCAATCCCTCACCCAGAGCACCCTTTGCCTCCCTCCTGGCCAAGGCAGCTGTCCTTTGAGAAGTGTGTGAGCAATGGGATGGCCCTCCTGAGTGCTCCCAAATGCTACATGATCCCTGGCCAAATGCCACCAAGAATAACAGCTATTTCATGGTGCCAGGTGAATACAGGATATTGTGATCCTGCCATTTTATTCCCAAAGAAGTGTGGGCTGCTTATAAACCCAAAGAGTTTCAACTGATACAGAATTGTATCCACATCCGAGAATTCTGGTTGAGAATCTTCTGAGTTGAATCCCATTAAGCAAATCTAACCCCTTCATCTCTTTTTTCATATAACACAAGTGAACTATTTTCCAATTTTTTCCATTTTACTTTCATTGAAATCATTTTCAAAATGGATCAAAACTTTTCCATACAAATTCTACCAAAAAGATCCCCTGCCACTGAAATCTTATTTATTCGTCTGCATTAAACTGTTTGTATCATAGCTATTCCCTTTTGTGACTATGATTCCTACCTGCCCAGTCTGGACTTCCTAATACAGTAAATCTAACTACAGCTGACCCTTGAACAACATAGGCTTGAACTGCGTGGGTCCGCTTACATGTGGATTTCCTTCCACCTCTGCCACCCCTGAGACAACAAGATGAGCCCCTCCTCCTGCTCCTTTTGAGCCTACTCAATGTGAAGGTGATAAGGATGAAGACCTTTATGATGATCCACTTCCACTTAATGAATAGTAAATGTATTTTCTCTTATGATTTTCTCAATAACATTTTCTTTCTATCTTTTTTTCTTTTTTTTTTAAGAGGCAAGGTCTTGCTCTGTCACCCAGGCTGGAGTGTAGGAGCCCGATCATAGCTCACTGCAGCCTTGAACTCCTGGGCTCAAGTGATCCTCCTGCCTCAGCCTCCTGACTTGCTGGGACTATGGGCATGCGCAACTGCACCTGGCTAACTGTTCAATGTTTTTGTAGATACAAGGTCTCACTAGGTTACCCAGGCTGGTCTCCAACTCCTGTCCTCAAGTGATCCTCCTGCCTCAGCTTCCCAAAGCACTGGGATTACAGGTGTGAGCCCACCGTGCCTGGCCTTTAATAACATTTCCTTTTCTCTAGCTTACTTTATTGTAAGAATACAGTATGTAATACATATAACATACAAAATATGTGTTAATCAAATGTTTGTTATTGGTAAGACTTCTGGAAAACAGCAGGCTAGTAGTAGTTAAGTTTTGGGAGAGTCAAAAGTTATGTGCAAATTTTTGACTGTGTGGGGGTTGGTGCCCCTAACCCCTGCATTGTTCAAGGGTCAACTGTACTATTGTAAAGATTTGACTCTACTGTAAACTTTTAGTCAAAATTTTCCATACACAGTTTTATTTGATACTGGTAATAACTATCAGCAACATTTCTTATGAAACAGATAAAAGGCTGAATGCTCAAGTTGACTGTTAGCTGTTCCAGGACCAAGGAGGAGTTCACACCTTCACTGGTGACCTTCACGTGGGTGCCTCGCTAACTCTGTACGGAAAGCCGTGTCTCTGACAGCTGGGTGGTGCTGAGAGACGGGAAGCAAGCCGGCACAAGCACTTTGCCTAAAGTCTTCTCCAAATCCTCTGTTTTTCAGTGACAATGCTCTAAACTATAGGACCAGACAGAAAATTCAGGGTCTGGTTAACTACGGACAAAGTGGACACTTGACTCCATGGCACAGTCCCCATCCTCCAACCCCCTTCCTCAAGGATTCTTAGCATCTAAGTGTCTCAGCCAAAATGTCTTGGAATTGCTACCAACCTAAGGTCTCTCTGGCCACGCTTTAAGGAAAAGCTGTATTTCTGACCTCTGGGTGGTTACAAATCCTTCAGTAACAAAACCAGAAGCCTTAAAAGAAACTTGGAGGTTCCAGTTTTCTAGCAGAGCTGGATGGAAAAAGCACCAGGCTGATTATTTCTAACCCAGCTTAGAAATGTTTGGACCCAGTGTCACACACTTGATGCAATGATGAGGAGCGAACATGAGTCTCACAGAATGAAGATGCTCTTCATGGCTAACCTTAGTCCCTCTGCTTTCACAAAGGTGTTTGGTTTTTTTTGTTTTTTTTTTTTAAAACTCCAAAGACCAAGCTTTTGCAGCCCTTTAAATGACTACAGGACGCCCATACTTTAAACTTGCTAAGCTGGCACCTGTCTGCAGGCTGAGGGCTTGGGCTGTGGCAGGCAAGGACGGACGTGCTCCAGAACAGGCCTCCACCACCAGGCCTGACACTTTCACTGTGAAGTATTAAAAGTGAGCTGTGACTAATAAAAAACCTTGCACCTCGCAAGTATGTACTTTTCTGATAACTCAGAACAGATTCAAGGTTATCCTTATAATAGCATCCTTCACTTCTTTGTTTTCCAACATGATTCCTTGAGTACTGGAGTGGGGGTCAAATTACAACTAAGGTTTTGGGAAAGTAGGCCGCCCAACAAGATGGTCTACGAGAGAATGTCACCAGACATCTATGTCCTAGAAAAAAAAAAAGGCTCAGACTCAGGTTTAGAGCAATCCCCTCATTGTACAGATGAGGGAACAGGCCCCAGTGAGGCCTTTAAGTCGCACACAGAGACTAGCCTCAGATTTCTTAGCTCCCAACCTAAAGTTCTTTCCATCAGGGAAGAAAGAGTGGACCACAGGGTTTTAACAAAGAGGAAGGGTGGGAAATATTACCTCTGGATGGGAAGCACCACTGTAGTAGGAAGAGACCTACATTTTAACCAAAGCAGGTTTAGTAACACCAGCAGCATCTACCTCTGGGTGTTTCTGTTTTATTTTGGTTAAGGCTCAAGAAGTAACTCAGGGTCTGTTACGTGAGCAGGAAATGGCAAGATGGCCTGGGCTTTCTAGCCGCAAGACCCTAGCAAGTAACCTACCCCTCCCTGGACCTCAGTGTCCTCATCTGAAAAATGGGGGATTTTACCTCATTCTTGCAAGGATTAAATGAGATGAGAAACATGAAAGTGTGCTGAAAAGAAGCAAATCAAATGCAGGTGGTATCTCATCATCATCATCATCATCGCGCCTGGAGGAAGGAACAGGAGGGTGAGAGGAAGGCTTTAGGGGGAGTAAGGGCTCAGGTAATGGACCATCAGGAGCCTGAGCACGGGTTCACCGGCCACAGGCTGTGCAGTCTGCTGGGGTGGCCAGCGGCCAGCACATTTCTACCCTTCTCTGCTAGATCCCATTCCTGTTTCCTTTGAACTTCTAGAGCACAGTGCACCGCCACTGGTATGTTCCCTATTGCCAATGTAGGAACAACAGTCTCTGTTTAACCTCTACAGCACCTACTCTTGCACGATAGTAAATAATAGTTTGCATTTATTGAGTCATTATTATGGACAGGCACTGTGCTTACATGTATTCTCATTTACCGTAATATAAATATAAGGTAGGTACTATTATTAACTCCATTTTACAGACAAAGACATCAAGGCCCAGAAGATAGCCTGTTCAAGGCTAACACAGCCAGAAAGAGCTAGAGCTGGCACACAACATCCAGGGAGTCTGAACACTGAGTCTGCACCTCTGCTCACTGTGCTGTGCTACTGGCCGACTAGCACAGCAGAAGGAGTTACATGGCAAAAAGAACACAAACACACTAAACATAAATTCTAGTTACTAAAATTTTAGTCACTAAATACTCATTTCTGAACCTTCCATATTGTTCCAGTAATTTTTCCGTAAGTGCCCATGGTTCTGGATAATCCCACAACCTGAAACAACGTGTAATTTTTTTCCGGGAATTCTGTTAACATGGAAGACAGAGTTCTGCCTTCCACTTGGCCCTGAGCCTACAGCACTGGTTGTAAGATGCTGAGTTTGCAAATTACCTTAAATGGAAAATAAAGGGCAAAAGGTAAGAGGCACAGAAAACACACAGAAGAGCTAAGGGGAAAAGACTAATGTCCCCACCTTCTTTCCTGAAAGGTCATCCAATGACCAGGATGGATGTTACCACTCTACTGCCCCTAATCTTTTCTCGCAATTGTCCAGTCACAATTCAGCGCCAATAGCCCTATAGAATGATAAATACTGTGATATTTATGAGCTATCAGAAGGTTAAAATATCTAGGAAATTTTGATTCCATTTTTGAAAAAAATCCTCACTGAATAAAATCAGCCCTGCAAACAAAAGATAAACCAGAGGCCTGCAAAGTCATCCAGTACACGCAATTTTGTCAAATTTCCTAAGAGACTTTCATCAGCACTCAAGAAGAGTGGATAAGAGATGTTTTACTTTCCTTCAAGAGAAAGGTATACGCGGAGTCTTCAGGACACTCTCTAATTGCTCCTTAGACCAGACTCTGCCCATCCCCGGCCCTGGAGGCTGTGGGAGCAGCCAGCCAGTGCTCCAGCCAGCTTCCCAGACAGTGAAGGCCCTGCAGAGTGAAGGGCAATGTCGGTAGCTCAGGCTTGCTGGCCAAGTCTGACACTGGCTCATCTTCAGCCATCATCTCCTCCCACCAGACTGAGCTGACACAGAGAACTTACCTGGTTCCTTGTCCTTTTCTGCCAATCTCTCAAAATGAGGAAGGAACAAATCAAATGACAGAGCACCATGAGGAATGTGTCTGTAATTGCCCAAATCTGCACCGGGTGGGCTCTACCAAGTGAATGCTGCTATGGGATCCCTCCACTCCCAATCAAGACATGCCAAGAGAGCACTTCTCATGGAGACCTGGTTTCCCTTCTCTCCCTTGTCATCAGCTCAGCTCAATGTTTATACAGCCAGAAGGGCTGAGGAGAAAGTTTGATCAGCCAGAGCCCCGCTGCTTCCTGTCTTTCAACAGTGCCTCATTTAAGTGGGGAATCCTTTGCCACTCTGCCTGCTGTGCCAGAGACTAGAGCTTCTGAGAGAGGGCAAGTCTGCACTCGCCACCAGTGACCCCTTACTGCCAGGTCAAAGGGAAACCCACAACGTCAGGGTAGACCCAGCGGTAGGTGAGCCAACAGTGACTCCAGGAATGCTCGCGTGAGCATGTGCATCACACACCTTCCTGGGTCAGGGTACTTGGGCCTCTGGGACTTTAACCAGGCCTTTGCATTTGACTGACAAAGCAACTGACGAAGGATGGGGCAACTGGCTCAGGTCACAGAACTCTCCCAATTCACTACAACATTTACCTTGAAATATAAATTAGAGTTTTCATGCTCTGGGGACCGATATATTTCTCATTTTCCCAAACTGCAACCTTCTCCTTTAAGACCTGATTTCCTGGGCAGGACCACGTGCTGGCGGCATGTTGATCTAGTTTCCCTCCCCGACCCTCCCCTTGCCTCCCTCCCTATGCTGGTGCGCTATTTTAAAGGCTGCCCCAGTTCTGCCTGTCTCCGGGATCACCTAAAGGTAGAAGAATCGGAAGAAGCAACCAAGGTGAAGGAAGCCACGCCACCCAGGCGGGAGGTCCTGGGGAAGAGGGGCTGACATGGAGCCCTCCCCGGCCTAGGAGCTCAGACAGCGTTTGCCCCCGACTCTGACCTTCCCGTTCAGTTCCTAGATTCCAGTCTTGGCCTTTTCCTGCCACATCCTTGTGGTGCTTAAGCCAGTAAAATGGGACTTGATTGATTGAATTTTATTAAATGGGATTATTACAAATAGAACATCAAGTGGTAACATGGGATTGAATTTTTACATTCCTAAACTGTAGGAATCACATTCTTCACCCTCAAAGACACACACTCTCTCTCTCTCAAAGAAATAACTGAAAGCCAACAATTTATCGGTTGCTGAGGTGTAAGTCAGTCTCTCCTAGATAACATTCTGGACTGGGGGAAGGCCCAGGAGTTCTGGCTTCTGCCTCTTTCAACACCTCTTTTCTGAACTCACCCTCTGCTGTTCTGTTCTAGGGCCTGGGGGTCTCAGCTGTTTCACCAGGAGCCAAGAAACTTCTCAAGAGCAGACATCAGAAGACAGGCACAGCGACAATGAAAGCTAGTTTAATATACTTGTATGTATATACATAACATGTCTGTTGTGATGGTTAATTTTATGTGTCAACTTGACTGGGTCATGAGGTGCCCAGATATATGACTAAACATCATTTCTGCGGTGTCTATGAGAAAGTTTTCAGACGAGATTAGCGTTTCAATTACAGACTGAGTAAAGCAGATTGCCCTTCCTGATGCGAGTAGGCCTCACCCAATCTGTTGAGGAACTGAATATATTAAAAAGGGGATGTCACTCTCTGCCTTAACTGCTTGAACTGGGACATTGGTCTTCTCCTGCCCTTGAACTGGGACTTACACCATCAGCTCTCCTGGTTCTCAGGCTTTTGAACTTGGATTGAAACTATTCCACTGGCTTTCCTGGGTCTCCAGCTTGCAGACAGCAGACTGGGATTTCTAAGCTTGTCCATAATCATGTGAGCCAATTCCTTATAATAAATCTCTTTATACACTCACCCATACACATACACACTATTGGTTCTGTTTCTCTGGAAAACACTAATATATCTGTCTATAAGATGCCAAACAAAAAATTTAAAAGACTAACACCACCAAATGTTGGTGAAGATGTGGAGCAACCAGAACTCTCATATATTGTTGAGGGAGCGTAAAATGACGCGGCTGCTTTGGGAAAAGGTCTGGTAGTTCCTTACAAAACAAACATACATCTAGCCTGTGACCCAAGCAATTTCTCATGTATATATTTATCCAAATGAAATGAAAATACATGTTTACAAAAAGATATTTACAAGAATGTTCATTGTAGCCTTATTTATAATAGGCAAAAACTGGAAACAGACCAACTGTCCATTAACAGAATGGATAAAGAAACTGTGGTACATTCACAGAGTAAAATGGAGCACTACTCAGGTACAAAATGCAACAAACTACTGACACATGCGACAACACAGATGAATATTAAAAACATGCCAAGTGAAGGGCACAAAAATGAACACATTATGATTCCAATTATATGAAGTTCTAGAACAGGCAAAACTAATCTATAGTGGAAAAAATCAGAACAGTGGTTATCTCTAGGGGTTGGGATGGGGGGCAGAGATTCACTGAGAAGGTGATGAGAGAACCTTCCAGGGTGAGGAAAATGTTCTATATCCTGACGAGAGTTTGGGTTACACATGTGCATGCATGTCAAAATTCACCAAATACACATAAAATTTGAGATTTCACTGTTTGTAAAGTTTACCTAAACCAGGAAAATAACTATAAACCAATACTGAACTGTAGTTAATGATATATATCCTGAACCTTTTAAAGGGAAGTGTATTGATGTCTGCATTAAAATGAAATGCATCAAAAAATAAGATGCATAAGTTAACACTTCTTGCAACTTTGTGTTTGAAATTTTAATAACAAAACATTGAACAAAGTGTCAAGCAGTGAGCTGTGTTGTGAAGAGAAAGACAAACAGAGTGGGTGTATGTGCTAATTTAGATACAGCGGTCGGGGAGGCCTCTGAGGCGACAGGTGAGCAGACACCTTGATGTATTATGAGAACAGCGAGGGCAGAGCATCCAGGCATCGTGAGGACAAGGGCAGCAGGTGACAGCAGGGGACACACTCTCTGAATCCTTGTATATGCTCAAATTCCTTTCTTTTATTCTGACAGCTGAACTGATCACTTGCCTGGGCACAGGATTCCTGAGTTGCATTCCTTTTATCCTCCGTGGTCTGTAGATGAAATTCCACCATCTTCTAGCTTCTTGGTATTGCAAATAGGAAATCTGGTGCCAGTGTGATTCTTTTTCCTTTGTAAATAATTTGTTCCTTTGCCCTAAAAGCTTGAAAGATTTTTCTCTGCATCTTAAGAGTTCAGAAATGTTACCAGGATATGCTTAGGTGTATCTTTTCTCATCATTTTTATCTTTCAATATGTAGACTCAAGTCTTCCTTCTTTAGGGAAATTTTTTTCTGTTTCATTATTTCCCCTAGTGGTAAGTCACGAGCGCTGGTTGCCAAATATTTCTGTCTTTCCTCCTTCCATCTATATAGAGCAACTGCCCATGCCTGCTCTCTTTGAAGTTAAGGGTGGGTTTGTGATTTCCTTTGGCTAACAAAATGTGAGCAGAAGTAAAGTGCAAACACCTAAGTGGCCTTTAAGAGCCAGTGCACGATCCACTGCACGACCTGCACTGCTGCAGTGATTAGGAACGCAGGTGTTGAGACAAAGCCTCTCTCAGCTTGGGCCCCTGAAGAACAATGGAGTGCAGAGTGCACCCGCTTGACCTGCACTGTCTGCTGTAGCATGGGGAAAAAATACATGTGTTGAGCTAAGCCACTGAGCTTGTGGGACTGTTTGTGACAACACTATCACCTAGTCCTAGCCTGTCCTGACCAATACACCCTTCCTCTACCTTTTTCTCCTTCTAATATACCTATTGCTTGTATGTCAGCTGTCTTGGTTCTGCCTTCCAGGTTCCTTATCTCTTTCTGCATAACTTCTCTTAGCTTCTTCTCTGGAGCTCAGCCTTTCTAACTCCCTGTGGGCCTTCCAATGCCTGACCCTCCACCCCCTCCTTTGGCTCAAAGAGGTAAATGGTTGGCACTGGGAGTCAAAGAGATGGGACATGTTCTAGCCACTATCTCCCCAGAATGCTATCTGCTGGATATTCTATTTTGCTCTTTACATCTACACACTTCCTTGTATCAACAGCAATCTACATACTTGTTATTTTCAATGTCTGCATTCCATATTGATAATCAAATACACTGTGCCTAGCCATTTTCTTCTGTTGGGTGGTAGGATTCCCAATTTTCACCTTCTACAAAGATCTCAGTAGTGATCTCCATTCTCTACTCTAAGCATGGTTTATTCCACTCCCAACATACTTTTGCTGTTTCTTGAGTCTACATTGACTGGAATGGAGCAAAGAGAATCAAGAATAGGCGTCAGAGAATCAGACTAGGTGTCAGAAGAAACAGGCTTTCCCAATCACTAGCCAGGTGGCTTTGTACAAGCTACTTAGTAATAACATTTGAGCAGTGCCCTGCCTACTGTCCAGAATTGTTTTAAAGCTCAACCAAAGATGGATGCGTGAAAGCTCCATGCAGGGTAAAGCAATGTGAAATGTGGGGTGGCTATTTTACTGGGTACATCCAGCACAGCTCAAATATTCTCAGGCTTGCTGATCAATCTGCCTATTCAAGGAAATTCACAAATTCTTCAGGCAAAAAAGTGAAAAATGAGCTGAACCTACATTATGTATTTTGTGGACTCTAAGATGCCATCAATTGTAAGAGGTGCCATTATGAACCTCCAAGAGAGGGGGAAAAAAAAGCTGCTAATTATAATTTTAAGATGTGATTATATGATATATATTGGTTTTAGGGTTGTTAAATTGTGAAATGTATGTGACTTAGAATCAATGAACCTATGAAAAACACACATATGGATATCTGAAAATTATACAGATTGAATCCCAATCACATACCCAATAAATTTATTCCCACGCACTTACTGCACACCAGAACAGGCTCAGTGGAGATATCTATAGCTGGCAACCAAGGGAAAGACCTGTGCAGTACATACATAGAGGTGGGCCTGGGGACATCAAACCCACCCTGCCGTACAGCAAGCCAGGCTGCAGTCCTGGCTGTTAGAGCCTCAACAACAGCATTCCAGCCACGTGAAGAATGGGGAAAGCATGTGCCAGGAGCAGGAGCTGCGGCTATTCACTTGTCCTGTTCCCTCTGACCCTCTAAGCCATTTCTTCCAGAGAGGTCCTGGAAGGGCTGCTTAGGAGGGAATAACAGGGGCTGGGGACAGGTACATGATGGCCTGATGACCTGAGCCTAAGCAGGTACAAGAAGCTGAAATGCTTAGCATGAGTGTGAATCAAGTCCCCAACTACTGTCTAGGAAAGATGAATGTCGATTAATAATTCCTTGTCACCTGGCTACCACACTGGGGAAAGTTCAGGGACATCTAATTATGACTCAAAAGGTAGGGATGTAAAGTCTCCAGGGGAACATTTGGCTTGTATTTTGGAGATGTCTTATTTAAAGGATGGACCATCTGTTTGGAAAGGAAGATCCTCTTCCTCTAGGTCCAGTATCCCAAGGGTCAAGTCAGAATTTCTTCTAGTTCTTAGATATTAGGGATTACCTATAAGCTAGGCAATGTGATAGACAGGTCTGGCCAGGAAATGCCTAGTTGTTTTCCTCTCATATGGCTGTCCCACCTCCATTTCAATCCCCAATACACCGCACATCTGTGCCCCTTGGACCCAATACCCACAACTGCTGCTGGTTGGACTTTCCAGTGTTTGGGCCGTGCACACTTGTAAGAATGGGCTGAATTCCCCAGTCTGTTCCTCACAAAATTGGCAAGGACTGTAGCCAAGGACCACCTCCCCTCAAAAAACTAACACAAAGGGAACATTAAGAATGGTTTCTAGGCAAAAAAGGCAGTTACCATCCCCAGAGGATTTATGGACTGTCTCTACCTTACAACATATGCGAGCATCACTGCTTCCAACTCAAGGGGGGGATGCTTTCTAAGCAGGACACCAGCCATGCAGGTTGGGCTTCACTTGTAGCAGGTGCCCTCAGAAGACTTCCCTAGAGAAAGAGGACTGGCCTTGGAACCTCCCTGTTGCAGGCTTGCTTCTCCCCTGCATATAGATTGTTTTTCCAAGCCTGGGGTCTTTACTGATATAGTTAGAAATTCCAACTTCTAACTAATTTTCCTTTTTTTATGGAGAGTGTGTGTATGTGTTTGGAGGTGTGACTGGGGGAGAAAAGGGGAATTAGGGAAGGGAAAAGAACAAAGAAGGAAAGTTTTACACAGAATCTATACAGGACCAACAGTTTATTCCTGGGCTGCTACAGGCACTGTCTATCCCATCGTCCACCCCACTGGCTGATAGGAATTTTTCACTGACTACAAAGAAAATGCTTGAACATACTACTAGATCATGTAGTGTGACTCACCAGCAAATGGACATGACACTTACATCTAAGTGACTGCTCATATGGAATAAAACCATTTGCCATGCACTGTGTAACTTACATCTATTGATGTCGACAGCCACGGCCTTCATGTCACTGGCAGTCTATTAAAAGGCTTCTTCCATGGCCCCCAATGTAACCCCAGGATGCAGAACATGCACTGCTATATTCATTTCATAAAAACTATCAGCTCACGTTTGGGCCCTGGCACACAGCGATACTGTAGGCTGGCTTCTTGCCTTGGACCTAGACCAGGCCCCTTCTCATCAGGGCATTCTCTGCTCAGCTGTACCTCCAACACAGAAGTAGACAGAGGCAGGAACTCAGAGGACATCACGGTCCTACAGGCCACAACTGTGTTTGTATCTAAAGAGGAAGAAGCCAAAAGCATAGAATGGAGTTGTTTTGAAAGCTCAACAGCAGTGCAGTGATCAATCCCATCAAAGGGAACTCCCAGGGTAAGAGAAGCCTTCATACTTCAGTCCTTGCTTTTCTGTCATCCATCCACAGAAAATGAGACGAAAGACCCTAGATAGCTATGAGGGCCTGACCAATGGTTCAAAAGGAATTTCCTAGGGAGAATCTCCAGACACAAAGCATGAATGAGAAGGACCATGAATTCTAAGTTCCCTAAAATAGTGAATGACCTACCAAGGCATGTAAAGTGCCTCTGGTTCAGATTACTTGAATCTGGAGATACGAACAGGAGGGGGAAGGGGGTGGGAGCAAGAAGGGCAGAGGAGGAGACTCCAACATGGTAGCCGGAACATGGCAACACCCCATAAATCTTTATTCATGATAACAGTTCCGAGGTTAAGAAAGTCAAAGTCAAACATCTCCTAATGACAACAAGTAATCTGGCTGACAAGTGAAAGATCTGTGATATGATGTAACATTAAAATTAAGCGTATGTCAGTAGACAAAATATTAAGCCAGTAAGCAGTCTCTGTATTGGACCTTACAAACATAAATGCTTATGAAATGAGAGGACCACATAAACTGGCAATTCCTTCTTCATTTTGGCATTTCACCTGGAAGACTACTTTTATTTTCATTTCGACATTCCCTCATTTCAAGTCAGCACATCAACTTCCCAGAACATTGGCATCAGGAACATCAATATTGACAAATAATATTTATTGAAATGTGAGGAAGAGAGTTACAACATAAGCAAACAGAATGGGAAAACATAGCTCTGGATTCAGAACTCCAGTGTTCAAGTGCTGACTCTTCCACTCCCGAGTTATATAGCCCAGGGCAAGACACTTAATCTCCCTGAGCTTTCATTTTTCTCATCTGTAAAGCAGGAGTAATTTTACTGACCTAGCCATTACCCAGGAACGTATACGTAAATAGCTATATGAGTTTGTGGTAGGCAGAATGATGGCTCCCCGAAGACGTCCACATCCTAACCCCCAGAACCTGTGAATGTCAACTTACAGGGCAAAAAGAACTTTGCAGATGTGATAAATGAAGGATCTTAGAATTGGGAGATTATCCAGGTGGGCCCAATGTAATCACAGGGACTTCATGAGGGAAAGAGAGAGGCAGGAGAGTCAGAGAAGATACGACTATGGAAGCAGTCAGAGGGAGATCTGAAGACCCTACCCTGCTAGCTTTGAAGATGAAGGGGCCACAAGCCAAGGAAAGCAAGTGGCCTCTAGAAGCTGGAAAAGGCAAGGGAAGAGATTCTCCCCTAGAGCTTCCAGAAGGAATGCAACCCTGCCAACACCTTGATTTCAGCCTAGTAAAACCACTTCAGATTTCTCACCTCCAAAAATGTAAGAAAATAAATCTATGTTGTCAAATTCGTTACAGTAGCGATAGGAAATTAATACAAAACATTATGGGAGAGATGGCTATTCTCTAAAGGATCACATTTAAAAAGGCGAGTGACTGGGCTTCCCTGGCTCTGCTAAAAATTACGAAGCCAGTGTCTTGGTCAGTTTATGCTGCTATAAAAAATACTATAGACTAGGTGGCTTGAATAATAAACTTTTATTTCTCACAGTTCTAGAGGCTGAGAAGTCTAACATCAAGGTGCTGGCAGATTTGATGACTGGTGAGGGCTCTCTTCCTGATTTGCAGATGGCCACCTTCTTGCTGTGTCCTCACATGGTGGGGAGAGAGCGCTGGTGTCTCTTCTCTTCTTATAAGGGCATTAATCCCATCATGGGGGCTTCATCCTCATGACCTCATCTAAACCCAATTACCTCCCAAAGGTCCTACCACCAAATACCATCACATTGGCCATTAGGCTTTAACACATGAATTTGGTGGGAGGGAGAGGAAACAGAACACAATCATTCAGCCCATAGCACATGGCATCCTCTCTTGGGCAACCACTGAAAATTGTATAGATATATGCCACAATCAAGTAGGATAAGCAACCAAGTTAGTCAGTCTATCCATTCATATTTATCCTAGTTAGTAAGTAGTAAGGAAACATGGTAAAACATTAGATATAATTTCTATCCTCAGAGAACTGATGACCCGTTACAGAAAAGGAGAGAAGAGAAGGCCACAGAGCTCTCATTCTCCTCATCATTTTCACAGCTCTAAGTGGCTGTCTACTGAAGGTACTGAACACAGCTTTCTGACCTGAACACTCCTGGAATGGACTTCAGAGAACCCAACAGCCTCCTGAAACAATACGCCACATTCTGAGTGCGTTTTTCTAGGGAACAGATCCATAGATTTAGATTGTCAAAGGGTTTGGGGGTTTATAACCCAAGGGTTCAGAACCATTTGTATAACAAGAGAAAGATTACAAACAGAAGATTAAAACATCCTGTAATAGATATTTCGGTAAGGGTCCCAACACTTGTCATTTACTTTTAGTACAGAGACTCCAAAGGAGGAACAACTGAACCAGGCCCCCCAGGGCTCTACACTTCAGGATCAGGGTCATTTACTATTTGCTAAAGCATACAAGAGGGCTATGTACAACAAGGTCCATTAAACACATTTTTCCTTTCTACTGAGCCAACACACATGCACTGTTCCCCATCCTACACAGTGCTCTCACAACACCACCTATACCTTGGGCAATTGCCCCACTAATTATGAAGGGCCTGCAGAGAGTTGTCTCCAATGGCCATTTTCACTTCCTCTTCTTCCAGTCCCTCTTGAACCTACTCCAATCCCCAAAACCACCCTTTCCAAGGTCACCAATGACCTCCATGTGACAGCATCTTAAGTCAATTCTTGAACACTCAGCAGCCATGTTGGAAGGCCAGATGACCCTCCTCCACCTGGCCCTCCTCCCCCATTGTTGCATTTGCTTTTTGGCCCCTCTCTGACACCTGCTGCTTCCCTCTCACCTCCTTAGACAAAATTCATCTGAAGCAGCCACCACTCTGGACTCCCCCATCACATTTTATTTTCTTCTTAGCACTCACCACCACTGCACCTGCTGTCTATCACCCTCATTACAATATAAGCTCCTTGAAGGCAGAGTTTGTTTCTTTTACTGCTGTATCCCCAGAGCCTGGTGCATGACAGGTTCTTGAAAATGTCTGCTGGATGAACGAATATCACAATTCATGGAACTGTGTGAAAAAGGCCCAGGTGTACAACCGGAAAGAGATAACAAATTAAGGGTATGTCAGCCTGTTGTTTGAGTCCATTCCCAGCAGAGGCTGCTTCTACCAGTCAAGGTTCCAGCAACTGCCATACCACAGGGAGGGTTTAAGTAGGACAGTGAAGTGTGTGTGAGACAGAATGTCAGTTAGGAACCCACTGCGGTCATTCTGCTTCCTGCACAACCCACTGTTCTGATGAGGGGCACAGATAATAATCATGTGTGTATGTGCACAGACTGCGGGCACCCCTGCCACCAGGCTGTGGTGTGCAGCAGGCATGACAAGATCTGCTTCGGTTGCCACCTGGGTAGGCCTTGACAGTACTGAGGGAGGAAAAAGGACAGCCCCTGCCCCCGTGATAAATCAAGTCATGTTGTACTAGAACAGCCTCCAGTTTCTCATTCCTCCTACCAAAACAAAGAAACAGGTGGGGCCTCTCTATCTACTCCTCCCCACCCACCCCTACCCGGAAGTACCCATGGACAGTGGAAGAGCAGCCTATACCAGGTGACCCAGGCTTACTACCCCAGACAGGCTGGCATGGGCCCCAACAGCTTGGAGAGTGGGGACTTCTGAACATTTCTGAACTGATAAATTTCCTTTAAAAAAAACAAACAAACTTTTTTTTGCCCTAAGTAATTTACAGATTCAATGCAATCCCCATCAAAATACCAATGTCATATTTCACAGATATAGAAAAAATAATTCTATGCTTCATTTGGAACCAAAAAAGAGCCAGAATAGCCAAGGTAATCTTAAGCGAAAAGAATAAATCTGGAGGCATCACATTACCAAACTTCAAATTATGCTACCAGGCATAGTAACCAAAACAGCACGGTACTGGTATGCTTTTGACAAAGCAGACAACAACATACACTGGGGAAAGGAAGCCATATTCAATAAATGGTGCTGGGAAAACTGGATACCCACGTGCAAAAGAATTAAACAAGACCCCTACCTCTTGCCATATACAAGAATTAATTCAAGATGGATAAAAGACTTAAATGTAAGGCATGGCATGAGACCATAAAAATTCTAAAAGAAAATGTAGGAAAAATTCTTCCACCAGCCTAGGCAAAGAATTTATGACTAAGAATCCAAAGGGAAATACAGCAACAATAAAAATAAATAAATGGGACTTGATTAAATTAAAAAGCTTCTGCACAGCAAAGGAAATAATCAACAGAGTAAACACACAACCTACAGAATGGGAGAAAATATTCACAAACTATTCATCTGATAAAGGGCTAATATCCATAATCTACAAAGAACTCAAGCAAATCAGCAAGAAAAAAACAAACAACCGCATTAAAAAGTAGGCAAAAGACATGAACAGAAGTTTTTCAAAACATAGACAAATGGCCAAGAAACATATGAAGAAATGTTCAACATCACTAATCATCAACAAAATCCAAACTAAAACCATAATGGGATACTACCTTACCCCTGTCAGAAAGGCAAATATTAAGAAGTAAAAAAACAATCGATGCTGGTGAGGATGCAGGGAGAAAGGAATGCTTATACTCTTTTTGGTGGGATTGCAAATTAGTGCAGTTTCTACGGAAAATAATATGGAGATACCTCAAAAAAATAGATGTAGACTTACCAATTGACGCAGCAATGCCATTACTGGGTATCTACCCAAAGGAAAAGAAGTCATTTTATTTTAAAAAGACCCCTGTATGTGAAAGCTTATTGCAGCACAATTCGCAATTGCAAAGATGTGGAATCAACCTAAGTGCCCTTCAATTCATGAGTAGATTAAGAAAATGTAGTATATGTATGCACCATGGAGCACTACTCAGCCATAAAAAGGAATGAAATAATGTCTCTTGCAGCAACTTGGATGGAACTGGAGACCATTATCCTACGTGAAGTATCTCAGGAATGGAAAAACAAACACCACATGTGTTCTCTAATAATTGGGAGCTGACCAATGGGCACACATGGGCACAAAGAGATGTAAAGGTCATAGGAAATCAAGAAAGCGGGGTGGGGGAGTAAAAACATGCCTATGGGGTACAATAAACACTATTGGGGTGATGGGCACACTAAAAGCCCCAAGTTAAGCATTATACAATGTATCCATGTAACAAAAACATTTGCATCTCCCCCTTAATATTTTGAAATTTAAAAAAAAAAGAAATCAAAGGTGAGGGGGGAAAAAACCAAAACCCTTTTTATTATGGAGATTTTCAGACAAACAAAAAAATAGAATAAAATGAGCTCCCAGGTACTTATCACCCAGCTTCAACAACAATCAAATCAGGGTCAGTCCTGTCTCATTTTCCCCGGGGTGTCCATGTCTTCTTTGCTGGGACAATCCCGGTTTAAGCTTGTTGTCTTGGTGTAATTAATAGCTCCCTCTTTCAGTCTCAAACATTCCTGGATCAAATGATGAATTATGTGGTCATCTGATCTTTACCCCATCCACTCCCCTGCACCAGATTATTTTGAAGCAAATTCCAGACATGATAGAAGTCCACCCATAAATATTTCACCATGTGATAGCAAAGATTTATATATAGCTCCATATCCTTTAGACACCAATTTATGGAGCACTGTGCCCTTTCCCCTCAACACTCTTGCCGTGAGGTCTCGTAAGCAGGGAACAAAGGAAAGGGGGAGTTGGAATGGTCACTGGACAGGCTCTGTGCTATGTGCTGGCACATGGACCCCTCCATAACCACCCGTGGCCCAGAGGTGTGACCCCAGCTTATGGACAGGGCTGGCACACACGTGGAGAACACAAAGGTATGCTTATGCCGGGCCTGACTCCACCATATTATCTCCCGACACTGCACCACACTGCCTCCACACAGGGGTCTGTAAACAGTCGTGGACAACAGGACAGCGGAACAGACCTCAGCAGTTGTGGCTCATTTTATACTTGGACACAGAAGGAACAGCATGAGTTTGAACAATTCAGAGTGAATGAACAGAAACCTCAAACTGACCCACAGAGAATAAAGTCCCAATCTTTACCTTTGCTCTCTGGACGGTATCACTGCAAGATTCCAGAGCCAGGCTACAAGCTAGGGCATTCTAAGCAACCTACCTTCCTAACATTTATGAGAAAATAGGGGGAGAAACGGGACACAATTATGTCCTCTGAGTCCTCAAAAGAGATCCAGCAACCCTATGTCTGAGTATATGTCCTAGAGACATCCCCACGCAGGTCAATCAGAAGACAGTACGAGGATATTCACCACAGTGCCACATTGGGTAGCAGATAATCTCCATGGGAATGGGCAAGTGCCACACACAGCATGTACAGTATGAAATAGGATGCAGTAGGCCCAGCAATGGTTTAGCACCCTAGTTTCATGGAAGACAATTTTTGCACGGAAGAGGGGATAGGGAGGCAGAGCTCAGGCAAGCGATGGGGAGCGGCTGTAAATACAGATGAAGCTCTGCACACTTGCCTGCCGCTCACCTCCTGCAATGCAGCTATATGCCCAGTTCCTAAGTTTCATGGAAGACAATTTTTCCACTCACTGGGGTGGGAGTTGGGGGGGGGCAAGCGGGGCGGCAGGGGCATGGAGGCAGAGCTCAGGCAGGGCTCAGGCAGTGATGCGCAGTCCAGTTGAGGACCACAGGATTAAAGTATAAACCGGACAGATCTGAAAAGAGTACTGAGTGAAAAAACAAAAGGATCCGTAGCACCAAGCCATTTCCTTAAGTTAAAAACATATGTATGCAACCAATTAAAATCCTAAATAAACAAAAACGCACACACAAACCCACACAGGCACACAGAGCAACAATTCATAATATACCAATAAACGAATACACATCAAACACATTCATGTGGTTGGCTATGGAGGGGAGGGAAATGGGGAAAAGGAATAAAGTGAACAAATCAATGTACGAACAAAGACAGCAGCCTTGCCCAGATCAATGATGGCGTGCCACACACAGAACAGTGTTAACTCTACCCTGCGCACTGGAGGGAGGTCCAAAGTGAAAAAAAGAAAGAAAAAAAAAAATCTCACTATTAATAAAAACCAGCAATCAACCAATTGTGAAAAAAAGCCTGGCCTGAATTTTTTAAATGCTTTCTTCAACCCAACTAGACAACGGGTTGGGTGTGATGGATAGTAGCGCTGGGGGCCACTGCAGCTCCAACACAGTCCCTGCAGCTCCGAGGTGAAGAGGCTCAAATGGAGGCCCCCCACTGCAACGCCTCCCCTCACAGGGAGGGCCTGAGATTGCCAGTCACAGGGCCCCCTGCTTCTAGGTGGGTGACCCATGTCACAGCTCTATTTGTACTTCTTACTTGCCAAAGGAGGGGGTCTGATGGGACGATCTGCACCTAAAATTGCTTCCTGCTCTAACACTGAAACTTGCACAAGTGTGTGTTTGTGTATCCTACAACATAGCTAATCCTATGTTCTAAACTGTGTTAATGCCCAATTTTGAGCATATGTCACTGTCTCTAGTGGGTAGATACTGAAAGCTGAATCCATTTTTTCCATTTTATAGCAGGTTACTATGTGCCAGGCACCGGGCTAGACAGTGAACAGTATACAAGGCAGAGAGAGCTCCTTCGTGGAGCTTAAACTCTGATGGGGGATACAGACACGTAAATGGGCCAGAGCACTGTCTCACCGTCAGCATTATGACAGGGACAGGACAAGATGCCAAATGGAATGAGGAGTGGGGCCTGCATCAAAATTTTGGGGTCCAAGGGGCTGGGATGACAGTGCTGTCAGGAAGGGTGTCTTATAAAAATGGAAATCTGAGACTAAAGGATAAGCAAAAGCCCACCAGGCAGACAAGGGGGGCCCCAGGTACAAGAGTCAAGCGTAAAGGGAGAGGGTTCTAGGTCAAGGGGACAGCATGTGCAAAGGCCTAGGGCAACAGGGAAGATTGTTCTTTCAAAGAACTAGAAGAGTATCAGTGTGGCTGGATCAGAAGGGTAGACACCTATCACAGCTGAAGGGTGCAGTAGACTGTATTTTCCCAAAACAGCCTCAGGACTATTTTCAGTTTCATGCATAATTCCAGAACCTTGCTGCTCTTCTTCAAGTGCCAAGCGCCAAAATCTGTTTCCCACCCCCCACCCCTTGAACCTGGGTGGGCTTGGGATTGGACTGTTCTGACCCATAGAGTACAGCTAAAATGCCATGACTTGTGAGGCTAAGCCATACAAAGGACACAGCTGCTGCCTAGCCCTCCCAGGACCCTCACCCTTGGAAGCCAGCCACCATGCTGTGAGGAAGCCCAGGCCACACAGAGGCACCACCCATCAGCATTCAGGGTGACAGCTCTTGAGTGAATGAGCCATCAAAAGACACCTGTGCCCAGCCTTCCAGTTTTCAGATGAGGCCCCAGACATCACGAAGCAGAGATAAGCTGCTTCTGCTGTGCCCTACACAAATACAGTACTTGACCCATAGAATCCATGAACATAATAAACAGTTGTTGCACATGACTGAGTTTTGGGGTATTTTGTTATGCAGCCCCAGCACAAGAACAAATGGATTAAGTATAGTTTATTCAAACAATGGAAAACTATAACGGCAAGGTGAAGGAAAGGTCTACAACTCTACATAAAGGATGGATAGCTCTCACAAACATAATACTGAATGAAGGAAGCAGACATAGAAGTGCATACTATTTGACTCTATCTACTTGAAGTACAAAAATAGGCAAGGCAAACCTATGCTGTTACAAGCCAGGAAGGCAGTTATCCACCACGGAAGCTGCAACTGGGAAGGGGCATGGGTTAGGGTGCTGGTTACACAGAGGTGTTCAGTTTGTGAGAATGCATCAGGATGTACACTTATGATGTACCATAAGCACTTCTTTGTATGTAGGTTAAACTACAATAAATAGGTTTCCTTTTTTAAAATGTTGACAGGTAGAGTGGCAAAAAAAATGTGGAAGCTAAAGAGGTAAGTAGGGATTAGACCAAACAGGGTCTTGGCAAGGCACACTGAGGATCTGGGTGCATCATTCCAGAAACAGTGCAAAGCTATAGAACAGTTCTGAGATGGCTTACACTTTAGAAATAACACTCTGGCCACTCTGCAATAAATGGATTGGGAGGGGTCTAAAAGCTTGCGGAGCAGCTGGGGGGTTGCTGCAGTCATTCAGGCTACTGGGGTGTGAATGGAGAGAGGCAGGCCTGGGCTAGGCTGCCCTGCTGCCCTGCCAAACATTAAGGTCCCTATGCTACCAGGGCCCCTGGGCTGGCTGCCCAATGGGCCATCTGGTAGACTCAGAATCCAGAAGGGACATCTGGTCAACCTGACTCTGAACAATTATTTATCTTGATTACTGGATTTTTTGGCAGCCCCTTATATTTCGTGCCCAGCCCTGGCAGAAAAGTAAATGGATTAGAAAGATCTTTAAAGGGTTCACTCTCTTGGACTTGTTATTATCTTAGAAGTCAGAGAAATGGGGGTGTAGAAGTAGTTAACAACGATGTTCAAGTTTCTGGCTTGGGCAACTGGGCAAATGGTTGTATTCATGGAGATACGAATCCTAGGAGGAGGACAGGTTACTGGAAAGGGGACAAGTGTAAAAATGATGGTTTAGTTTTGGACATGCCAAGCCTAAAACTGGATTAGGCTACATACAGTTTAAAAAGTCACAGGAATAGATAAGCCTCCTCCAGGAGAATGCACAAGGATCCAAGTCTGAGCCCTGAGGGAAAATACCATTTAAGGGAGCATATTAAACACCTGGGGGGAGCCAAAGATGGGGGACACAGGAAATAGAAGAGAGCAGCAAAGAATAATATAGACAGTACGTAGCCATGGGGGCCAGAGGGAAAAAACCTGCCTGAAACAAATGAAGTTCCCTCTTGCCTGCCTTCCTTTTTTTTTTTTGCTGAAAAGGCAATAGTCTCCCAGGCTGGAGTGCAGTGGCGTCATCATAGCTCACTGCAACCTCAAACTCCTGGGCTCAAGCGATCCTCCTGCCTCAGCTTCCTGAGTGCCACCATGCCTGACTAATTTTTTAATTTTTGGTAGAGACAGGGTCTCACTATGATGCCCAGGCTGGTCTTGAACTCCTGGCCTCAAGTGATCCTCAAACCTCTGCCTCTGAAAGTGCTGGGATTACAGGCATAGGTCACCCTGCCTGGCCTACCTCCTAACTCTGATTAAACTTAACTCAGATCTTTAAAGTGATAAGCCAATTAACCCTGTTCACCCCCTGGCTAAAGAGCAGCAGAAAGTTCCATTTTTCTAACTGTCTGGGGCCCCTTTGGTGCTCCTAAGGCATCAGCCTGATTCCATCCAGTTGCTGAATGAAGCCAGAGGGCAGGGGGTGGGAACCTCATAATTTTGAGTGCACCCAAATAACTGGGTGAGGAAATTCAGGCCATTTTACAGAGAAGGAGAAAGGCTCAGACAAGGAAGGGACTAGACAGAGGGTGAAAAGGGAAGTGTGTTCTCTAGCCTCAGCCACCAGTGCCAAATTTTAAGCTTGGATTAGGGTGATTACATATTGTGCCCTGGAAGGGGGGGTGTGTAGCTGGAGGAGTAATGAGGGGGCTTGCTGCACAGACCCTAGACCCAGCCCTGCTCACTATCATGGCAGCTGGATTCGGAGGCCCTCAAACACCTGGGGCAGTCTTCCTCCAGGGGTCCTGCTACAAAACACAATCAATGGGTCTGTAACTTTTTGGAATGACAAATATTTGCGTTTGGCTTTAACAAGCAAAACCAATCAACTGGACAATCTGTGAAAAAGGACTGGTGGGCGTGGATTAGAACCCCACTCAGCCTTCTGAGAAAAGGACTGGTCACACCAGCATGGCTGTTCCCTGCTTGCTTTTCACAAACTGAGACCCCAGCCTGGCTTGCAAGGGCACCTTCTTCACATCCTGGGGATGGTGTAATGCTGGCGGATGCTCTCCCCACCATAGAAGCATATTACAAAATGCTCACCGATTCCACCTGCCATCCTCCTCCCGCAGAAGTCTTTCCCAGTGTGCTGTGCTCTTGGGAAACACACACCGGTATTTGGCTGAACTGAGACCTGTTTATTTATTTGAAGCCCCCTCCCCTGTGTAGAAAAGGTTTTTATTTTTAGAATATATTTCTGGACTAAATTATTTATATAGGAAGACTTTTTAAAAAACATAAATAAGATCATGTCACCTACACTATTTTGAAATCTGCTTTTTTTAATTTAAAAATACTTTTTCTTTCCATTGAAATATGATCTCCCTCCTTGCTTTTAAAAATTGGTTATAGTGGCTCATACCTGTAATCCCAGAACTTTAGGAGGCTGAGGTAGGAGGGTAACCTGAGCCCGGCAGTTCAAGGCTGCAGTGAGCTATGATCATGCCACTGTACTCCAGCCTAGGTGACAAAGCAAGATTCTGTCTCCAAAAACAAACTAAAAACTGGTTATATAGTATCCCATTATACTGAGAAATAATTTATTTAGCTAATTTCCTACAGATAGACATTTAGGTTGTCTTCAGTTTTTTAGTATTAGAAACAACACTGCATTAGTGTCTTGGGTACTTGTCCAGTTTCATTCTTTGGGTAAATTTCACAAAGTAAAACTACTTAGTTAAGATACAGATACTTCATAACAACAACAATGACTAGAACTACAAAAGTAATTCACATTCTTGATTAAAAAAAAAGAAAGAAAATCAAATTGTATTAAAAAGTACAAGGGAAAAAGTAAGTTTCTCTCCTCACCTCATCCCAGGTCCCCAGACTAACTCCCTAGGGGTGGTTACTGATAACAGTCTCTTTTATGTCCTGCAAAGGACACAGGCATCTTCCTACCTCCTCCTCTGCTAGTTCCCTTTTCCTGGATGCCATGCTTTCCTCTTTCTTGGTTTACTCCATCATTAGGAGGGAGAACATTCTCCAGGAGCTTCCTGAGAAAGAGTAAATTTTTTAAGTCCTTCTACTGAGCCCTTGCAACCTCTAATCTACCCTCACATGTCTGTGGGCAGACATGATTGCAAGATGACGGGATGTCAGGCTACTCTCTGCCCACCTCTGTTTTTATCCTCCAGTGGCAGGGGCTGATTTAATTACACACTGCAGTTCACAGCACACTGGTCTGAGCAAGGACTGTCTCTGGTCTGCTTCCTTTCAGGGCCAAGGGTCATCCCCATTCTCTCCTGTAGACCCTCTGCCCCATAAGCGACCATTGCAACATGCATCCTTTGGCTCACGGGCATGCTTGCAAAATGTGAACTGTAAAGGAATACAAGGAATAGAGGAACAGGTTAAATGACATCCTGAGGAAACAATCAGACAAATCCAGAATGAGGGACATTCTCTAAGTCAACTGGTTCTGGGGCTTTACAAGAAGTCAATGTCACTTGCTCTCATATAGGCATGCATGTAAACACACACACACACACACACACACACACATATGGGTTGGGGGACATTCTGGACCAAGAGAAATGAAAGAAACATGACAATGAAATGTAATATATGAACCCTGACTAGATCTTTGTTCAATAAAGCCATCTAAAGAAGGAAATTTTTGGTCTCTCTAAGGTCAAACATCCCTGAAATTAGAATCTCTCTAAGATCTGAGCACAAAGAGAACACGGTTAAGACTAGAAAGAAGATTTAGCAATTCCCCCAACATGCTGTAATAGGAGAAGGCTCCTCCAAAAAGGAATCAATTCCCTGCCCCATGTCCTGATAGAACTTTGTTTCTGCCAGTATTATGCCACTTAGCACAGTCTGTCTTGCATCATAGTTTTTGTATATGTTTTCATCTCCCACACTAGATTGTTCCTAAGGGGAATGAGTATATCTAATTTATTTCTGTATTTTCCATACTGACTTATAATAGATGTTTAATAATAACGTTCACTAAACATTATTATTTAATGAACAATGTTCAAATGTTCAATAAATGTGTTGAGTGGGGAAAAACAGGGAAAGTTGAAAGTTGACTGGATATTGGATATTATCGAATTACTGTTTTTTTGGTTTTTTTAACTTGTCACTGACTTGAAGCTCATACCATTGCTTTTAAGTGTGACCATTATATTGAGATTCTGTAGGGAAATGTCCTTTTTCTGAGGAAATACCTCTATGTAGCAATGTATACAGATAACATATCACAATGTTTGCAACTTATTTCAAATGGTTCAACAAAAAAGAGAAAAAACATACATATACACACATATATAAAGTAATTACAGCAAAATGTTTTAAGTGTCAAGTTCAGGTGATAGATATATGGATGCCCACCGTACTTCATAAAATTTTTTTGAATGTTTGAAAGTTTTTATAACAGTTAAAAAAAAGCTGCAATGAATTGTATGATATTCACATTAAGCAGGATAAATAACAGACTATAAATAGGCTCACCTCAGCTCAAGTTTTGCTGCCATGTGGATTAAGAAAAAGCGTTTGGTTTTCAGAGCTTTCTGGATTTCAGATTTGTAGATAAGGGGTGGTGAACGTGTATTAATTTCGTGGTATTACCATTCTCATTTAGTTCTTTAACCCTTCTAGAGTCTAACATTGTGTGTGATATTATATGGAGATCCAATTTGTTTCTCCCTCTACTTAGTCAATTCTCCCAACATTATCTATTAAGCAATCCATCCTTTTCCCATTGATTCACGGTGCCCTTTTACAGTGTGTTAAGTTCCCATGTGTACATGAGTCTTCCTCTGAGATCTTTATTCTATTCCATTTGTCTATTACCTGGTCTTACACAGATACCATACTGCTTTTAGTACCATGGCTTGGCAGCTTACAACATCCAATACACCAGTGCAAAAGTTCTCCTTTTTCTTCTTTCTAAAGGTTGACTTAGTTAATCCAAATACATTTAAGAATGAAAGTTCTTCAAAAAAGTCCAATTAGAATTATGAGTGGGATTGTACTTGTGGCAGATGTATTTTCCAAAGATAGCTGCACCAATATGTACCTTATCCTCCATGACCTTCTTACAATGTGACACTAACATTCCTCTGTCGAGAGATGGGGTCTATGTTCTCTTCTACAGTGACCTTCACACCTGCCTCAACCAACAGAATGTGGCAGAGGTGATACCATATGACTTCCAAGGCCAAGTCCAAAAGGGTGATATGGCTTCTATCTGGTTCTCTCTTGGGAAAAGGCCTTAGGAGCCCTGAGTCAACAAGTAATTAGTACAGCTACTCCGAAGTCACCACACTGGAGAGATCACATGGAAAACTTACACAAGAAATAGAGATGCCGGAAGAGCCCCCAGCCGTTCCAGCCCCCAATTGCTTCAGTCTTCCCAGATCAGGCACCACGCACGTGAGTGAAAAAGTATCAAAGAGATGGCCGCAGCCACAGTCACCATCTGACTGCAACTCCATGAGAGGCTTCAAAAGCTAAAAATGCCTGGCAGGGCTGCTCCCAGATTCTTGGCCAGATTCATAAAAAACTGTGAGAGAGAATGATTATTGTTGTTTTAAGCTATTAAGTGTTGGGGTAATTTGTTACCCCATAGTTGCTGGACTAGCACTGAATTTATAAAATTAATGTGAAAGAAAAATTATCATCTTCCTACTATTAGATCTCGAGCCAGGAGCAGTGGTATGAGCCTGCAGTCCCAGCTACTTGGGAGGCTGAGGTGAGAGGATCGCTTGAGCCCAGGAGTTCGAGTCCAGCCTGGGCAATACAGTAAGACCTCATCTCTAATAAATAAATCCATAAAACAATAATATTAGATCTCATGCGAGAATACAGAATGTCTTTCGATTTATTTGGATCTCCCATAAAGGTTCTACATACTCTTGTTTAAATTAATACCAGAAACTTCTTGGTTTCTTTTGTTATTATTTTATTTCTAGTTGATTATTGCTGGCATAGGGAAATTAGATTTGATTTGTTAGATTTATCCTGTATCTGACTGCATCAAGTGAAAACGAAAAGTGTTATCTCTTCCTTTTTAATTCTTACGTTTTTCTTTCCTTAACCTGTTGGTCAGTACCTCCACTATTATGTTTAACAAAGTTTCTTCTACTGAATATGTTTGCTGTAGATTTTTGGTATAGGATTTTTATCAAATTAAGTGCTCCTTTTGTTATTATTTTATTGAGAAATTTAAACATAAAATGGTATTGAACTCATCAAATTTATTTTCTGTATTAACTGAGATAATCATGTTTTCCCCTCCTTTGGTCTATTGATGTAATATAGGGGGCTCTCTGATTGTTGGACCATTCTTGTATTTTTGGGAAAAACAGTACTTGTTGTGTTGTATATGTCCTCAATACATCATTGGATTGGTTAGCTGATACTTTTATTTTATTTTTTGTTTTTTTAGAGACAAACTCTCGCTCTGTCGCCCAGGTGGGAGCGTAGTGACTCAGTCATAGCTCACTGTAACCTCAAATTCCTGGGCTCAAGCTGTCCTCCTGCCTCCGCCTCCCGAGTAGCTGGGACTACAGGTACATGCCACCACACCTGGCTAATTAAAAAAAATTTTTTTGTAGAAAGGGTCTCACTATGTTGCCTAGGCTGGTCTCGAACTCTGGGCCACAAGGGATCCTCCTGTCTCGGCCTCCCAAGGCACTGGGATTCAGATGTGAGCCACTGCACCCAGCCTGATACTTTGAGATTTTTGTAATAGAGGTGCCAAAGAGCTTTTTCATTTGTGATTCAAACATTACTTTCTATAGCTCTTTTCTCTTTAGTGTTCAGTTTCTTCAAAGAAAGACCCTCCAAACTCTTGTCTCTACCCCTGGACTTCCAGAATTGAATGGGAAAGAAGTTTGGAGCCTCCTTGTACTGTAGAGACACCCACCTGACCCTCTTGCCTGTGGTTTGGCATCTTATTCCCACCTTCCCTTCCTAGGTGCCTGGCCAAGTCCATAAACTCTCGGTCTCCAGAGGAGGCCTCCCAACTGCTGATTCCTAGGAAGCAATCACCTGACGGAAGAAAAGCAGCAGTGGCTTCCTCATACATGCAAGCAATCCTCTTCTCTCCAAGGCTAACAGTGGCCTAGCTAATAATATGAGGGGCTGTGAGCACTCCCAAAAGGGTAAAACTTCTGTATACTAACTTGTCCACAAACTCAATTTTTTTTTTAAAAGCAAGTTGCAGAGCAATATGTAGAGTATGACATCCTTAGCAAACAAAGCAAACCTATTCACGCTTACGTAAGCATAAGGAAGGACATGCTTCTGAACATACACACCCACGTTTCACAAGGGCTACCTGGTTACCCATGGGCAGGGAGACTGGAGCAGAAGGGACGTGGCCTTTGACTTCACACTCTGTATATTATTCGACTTCATGATAGTGAACTCAAATAACTTTCATAATTACAAAAACAAAAAATTTAAAAAATTAAGTCCCCCCTACTCCAATTATCCCTGGATCTCAGTTAAAGTCATAGTCATTGGCACTGATACTAAAAAGGCATAACCAACAGTCTGGGCTGGGACACACGGCTCTGGCTGAAAAAACCCTGGGGGAGTTGTTGTCAGTGGCAGTAGTCTAGGCTCATCTCTACCTAGGAGCTGCTAACACATCCAGCCCTGCCACATGCTGGGATGACCCACCAACCCCAGTGTAGGAACAGCCTAGCATATCTTACTTGGCAGACTGTACTAAATGAGACACGAACAGCCTCCCCCAGGCTTTCTTATCCTTCTTGCTTTCCCCTTCGTTTTCAGCTCTGGCTGCCTGTATTATCACATGTAACACTGTAATTACCAAAGCAATGGGGTAATTTCTCGTTCCATGAAAGCACGAGAGCTACTAGCAAGGGTCACAGGAATATGACCCATCTCTCACATGAGATAAGGCAAGATACACACCCTTGGCCCAGAGAAAAGCAAAGCAGAACTCTGCATTCCTGCACGACCAGGTCTGTGCCCAGTGCACCTGCTGGTTTGCTGTGCCCTATGAGAGCACAGGACAGGCACATGTGCTACCGAGGGAGTGAGCACAGTGAGGGGGGCTGGGCCCAGCAGTCAGTCCTTTCGAACAGCCCCTTTGGTTCTCACTGATATAAGACACACGGGGTGCCGAGTACTGCAAGAAATGCCAAGAGCAGCTAGAAAAGGTTTCCATTCTCTCCCCACAGCAGCTCTCAGCCTGTTGCTCATTTAGCTTTTCCTTGTACCCAGGAGGAGGGTGGGAGGGGGAGGAGAAAGAGTAGAAAGAAAAAATGAGAGCGGCAGCCCACACTCCTGGAGCTACTCCTTTGTGTCAGGCACAGTTCTGGGCTATTTATCTGCACTGTTGCATTTATTCCCATGAACCTCTGCTCTAAGCACCATTATTATTCCTAGTCTACAGATGAGGAAATTGAGGCACAGGGAGCTGAAGGTCAGACTGCTATGAGTAACTGGAGCCAAGACCCCAACCCAGGCAGCCAGATCGCAGGACAACATGGACAGAAACACCCAGGGCGAAGTGGGGGTGGAGAGGGATAAAACAACCCAAAATTCAGACTTGTTCCTCTTTTCCAATCAAGGGCAAATCAGGTCCTTATCTCAAAGATTAACTAATGGGAGACTCAAGGCAGGGGAGAAGTTTCCAGGAGTAATAGTCCTATATTCCTTGGGGTGATCTAAAAATATACAGGAAGAACTAAAAGAAATAAAGGGGATGAACCAGGAGCAGTGGCTCACACTTATATTTCAGCTACTGGGGGGCTGAGGCAGGAGGATCACTTAAGTCCGGGAGGTGGAGGTCACAGTGAGTTATGAGTGGGCCACTGCGTGCTAGTTTGGGTAACAGAGTGATTCTTTCAAAAAAAAAAAAAAAGAAAAGAAAAGAAAAGAAAAAATAAACACAGGGAATGGAGCCCTGTATTTTAATATAAAGCCTAAGCCAGGAGACCACCTCCAATCCTCCTCTAGCCCCATGTAGCCTGAGGGGGGCAGATGTACACAGGGAGGTCACAGCCAACCCAAAAGAAGGCCACTTTCCCCTCCATTACTGGACTGCTTTGTGCCTGGAGCTCTCTCTCTTCTCATATTCCTCCTCGGATAGGAATGGGTTTTCTTCTCACTAAGCTGAACAGCAGAGGACAGGTCCACAATGTGCTCACAAATACTCACTCTCCTGACAACCACAGAGCTTTGGAGTCCACAAAGTGACTTCACAAGCTCTTCATCATTCACTCTAGGAACCACCAGTGCACTGTCTCCCTTCATTTATTAATTCAAATATTTTTAAGAGTAGATCAAGGTCTTTGGGCTAAAATTTAAAACATACCCACAAAATACCACCATATATTTTTTCAAAACTATTTAACATGCATACCCATCCAAGGCAAATGCTGAACACACTCCCTGAAGGCCAACCAAGGCGGGGGTGGGAAGGGGTCGGATATGAAGGGGGATAAGGTAAAAGTAAAACCAGGTGGGGCCTGGCTGTCCACACCCACTGCAGTCTAGGCTGGAGTCTACCCCTCACCTCCAGGAATGCACACACACACCTACCTAGCCAGCTGGGGGCATCTGGCCCTCCCTGAAGCCCCCCCCTCCATGGTGTATGAAGGCAAAAGGAATGAGTCCGGCTCTAAGTGCCTAGCTTGCTGCTGGTGTGGCCTAGTAGGAGAGGGACTTAGTGGGGGGCCCAGAGCACATGCGTTCTCACCCAGGGGCTGTCCCCAACCACTTGCGTGACTCTGGACAAATCTTAGAATCTGTTTCCAGTTTTCACCTGTGAAGTGAGGAGACTGGCTTACGCTTCTAAGTTTCCTTCCAATTCTAAGGAGTAAGGACTCAAAGTTAGGAATTATTGTGGTATTTCTCTCCTACCACAGGTCCCCTTCAAGGGGAAGTTCAGGGAGAACCCTGGGTTTTTCTGCCCCCGAAGAGAGGCAGTACCATTTCCAGGTAAAAAGAAGAAGCTGGGAAGTCCCAGGCCTCTCACATGGTAAATATTCTAAAATATTTTCAGGACTCACACCCCAGTTAAACCAAAAAAGTCCGTATTTGAATAGGCAAGGTGATACCTACTGTTCACACGGACTATAAATTCCAGAAGATTCCCACTCTGTACTCCGCATGGCCAGGCCCTCTGTACACCTCTGCTAGCGCCACCATGCAACACCCCAAATCGCATGAGGAGCCTCCATGACCTACAGTGGCCTGCAGTAGAGATGCTGAGAGGGACAGCTGTAACATTCATCTCGCCACAGGTGGCAAGAGGAGCCTGATATGGGGGATCCCAGCTCCTCCTGGATGACCCTGCTACCCACGTGGATGACAAAGTGAGCTCAGGGGCCGTGGCCAAAACTGCTATGAAAAGGTAAAGACACATTCCATATATGCACTCTCTTTTACTTAGCTCTTTTAATTGACTTGGATAAATGATTCATCTCACATCATCAACTCTCAACTTTAGCAAAAGGTCAGAGTATTGACACGAGCCACTGTAGGTGGAAACTTCTCCAGCTGCCTTCAGAGATGACTTGAGAGGTTGGTGCTATGGCCGGGTGTCGGCCTCATATGACACCTTAACCTCCCAGGGCTGTGCTTAATGCTGTGCCAGTGGGACAACTACAAGGCAATACCCTTCTTCTGACATGCTCTTAAACACAGAAGGTTCTAAGCATGTTATTACAAATGAGCTGGAACAGGTCTGTCAAAGGAAGTTTTTAAAACTGTCTCAATTCTTTTGAAGTTACTGAACAGCCACTTGCGTCTCATTTTGCTTAGATCTCACAGAATCACAGGGAGAACATGAATATTTTTTCATTGATATTTTGTCAAGTCAAAAGTGCAACCTAATTTTAAGTTTCTCTTACATTGTATTTGAGGGAAATACAATATAAACCAGCATGTATTATCATCTCAGAGCAGGCTCTTGGGAAAGGGAACCTCTCCCAGCACTACCACACTTAGGCCAATTGTCAATAAAAGGCCTCAGCCAGGTCAAAGCTGACACAAAGCAGCTGGTTCCTCAGATCAGCGCTTTGAACCAAGGTGGTAGCAAGATGATTAATTCTGTTAAGAAACCTGGTGGAGTGAAAGTTCTATTGAGGTGTAGGGATCAAGTGAGAAGTCCCATACTTTTTACGTCTTCTTCCTTGGGTGACTTCTGACTAAGCCATCACACACATACACACACAAATCAAATCACAAACTGCCAGCAAAAATATCAGATCTTCATTGCAGGGTCTGAATTCATTTGTGTCCCCTGAAGGGAAGTCACCACTGGGCAACTTTATTGAGACCTTCTTTCCTCATCTTCCTGGCCTCCTCCTCACGTAGTTAAAAAACTCTAGTACTGTCATTGTATAAAGGAGAAATGAAGAGATGACCTCAAACGTCTTCCCTCAAAATCAAGGGTGCAGCCAAGATTAAAATCCACTTTCTCAACTCCTAAACTCTCCTTCAAACTCTTAAAGAGTCTGGTAAGCTAGGGTGGATTTCACGGTCTTGGTGCTCAAATGTGTGGACAGGAGGATGTATTTCCCTGCTCCTGCCACAGGCAAGGCGGGATTACCCTAACTTAGAAAACTGTCATGGCACTTGGTTTACAATGGCAAGTCCAAGTGCTTCCAGGTTCTCTACAATTGAGAGAGGCTCCTCATATCCTGGACTGTACCAAAAAACCAAACCAGGATGTCTAGTCATAACACCCTACCCAAACTGTCTGATCCCCTGTACTTTGTAAATGCAAAGGAGCAAAGGGAGAAATGGGATGAAGGAACATAAAGAATATCACTTTCAAGGGTCAAATGAAACAAAGCCAGCCCGATCTGTCAGCCTAAGACCTTTAGTTCACTTTTAAACTGATTTATGCAATTTCCAAACATCACAGCTAGAGTAAAAACCTCAAACTTTTGGCTCCAAACACTTCTTGCTCACATCCAGAAACAGAAGGATCAAATAAGACCTGAGAACAAACTTCAAGAGACTGACCTCTTTTGATGGCAGAAAAACTGGTTCCTAGGAGATCTAAGCCATTTCACCACAAACAAAAATAAAAGGATGATAGTTTTCTCTGATACCCCCATAGCATCAGAAATTTATTATGCTTGATTTTGATTTATTATGCTGTTCTTTTTGAAAATCCACAGATATTTTGTGCCAAGCCTGCAACAGGGAAAAGTAGCTGCAAAGTGTCTGTAACGAGTCCTGATATAATCTGAAAACAGTGCCAATGGCAGGCAGGCCTGGGACTTTTTTTTTTTTTAAACTCATTCAGGGGTTTATTCATGTTGTTAATACATAAAAATTTTCATGGTAAAGGTTAACAGTAAATTCAGAAAATCCATTACTTCTTCAGAGGGAAGGTAATTCAAAAGGAGAAAGATGTATAGGTGGTTTTAGTAATGTTCTATTGCTTCAGTGGGCAGTGGGTACTGAGGTACAGGAGAGGGGAAAACGGATTCCCTCCACCACCCTAGGTTCTTTAGGCCTGGGACATTTTAAGGGCTTCCCTCACTGCTCCCAAATGCTCACACAGCTGGAGATCAAGGCCAGTATCTAGTCATTTATATTCAAATATCAAAAGCCTGGCAGGTAACATCTCCTTCGGTGGAAAATGTGTGGCAGCAACTCAGAAACAGTCCGAGGAAAAACCACGGTGGTCAAACGCTCTCAAAGGCACACAGAAAGTTGAGTGTTGTCTCCTGGGTGATGAGATCTGGCTTTATTTATTTATTTATTAAAGTGAAATACATTTAATTTGATGTTACATACATGAAGAATCTCTGGAGGAATACAAGAGAAACTATAAGTTTTGAGAAAAACTAAGTAAATGGAGGCACAGTACATAGAATTTCATTTTATATCTTTCTATATTTTTTGATTTTTTAAACATGTGAATGCATCTTTTTTCAAAATGAATAAATAAAGTTTGAAAACAATTTATAGCTAGCCTCTGGGCATTTATTAGTGGCCTGGCATTCCCCACAATGCTGTCAGTCTCTTTATCATCAAAGAACTACAAAATAATCTGGTTCTACATCAATTTAAATGAAGAACTCAGTTCTTAATTTCTTTTTTTCCTTCCACGTGTTTTTAAAAATTTATATTTTGTTAGATTTAGGGGTACAAGTGGTTTTGGTGAGACCCAATTTATTGAAAGGAGAAAATGAAAGGAACCTTGGGGACGTGGAACCACTATGGCTCCAACCAGCAGAGCAGGTGAGCACTGCTACCTACTGCCACCTGACTCTCAGTCTCACCTGCGATCAAGTTACCAGAGTCAATCCAAACCCTCCTTTACGTGTTGAGATTTGCTGTCTACTGTCTCCCCAAGTGCTTACATAAAGGGCTGGGGCCCCCCACCCCACCAGCAGGGCCCTGACTCCCCTTCAGTCAAGCCCTATGGCAGTCACGGCTGGTCTGGAAAGTTGTCTCCATCTTTAACCATTTCTCTCATTCTTTTGAGAGGCCTTGGCCACTATGTTCTTCCCCTTAGTTCCTGCTGCCTGCGGTGCTGCTGGGCCAGGAGGTTTGGAGAAATAATCCTTAGACCTGTTATTGTTGTGTTATTCTCAGAGTGCCCCTTGCAAGCAAAGCCACTGAAAGCCAAAAAAAAAAGCTGCATATCACGGATGAGAACAGCCTTGGCCAACATCAGATCTGTATACTTCTGTATAGAAAGCAAAGGAGCCAGGCACAGTGGTGCACAACCCTAGTCCCAGGTACTCAGGAGGTAGAGACAGGAGAATCGCTTGAGCCCAGGAGTTCAAGGACGGCCTGGGCAACATAGTGAGACCTCATTTCCAAATAAGAAAACAATAATAATGATTTAAAAAAAGAAAGAAAGCAAAGGAAAAAGTGCAGGTCAAATGTTAGTGTATGTATAGGACCAGAAGGGGCATAGTAGAGGTTCTCTTTCAGGGCCCCATATTTGGTGAGGGGTTTACGATGGCTCTGGTCCCTCCCCTTCTTCCAGCAGTGTATAGACAGCAGTTTCCAAGACAGAAAGAACCAATTCTACTGACTTCCTTGCAAAGCAGCCATTGATGACAATCCTGAGGCCAGAGAAGATAAATCCCTTTATAAGGTTTTAATTTTTACCTGTAAAGTTATTTTCAATTCTACTTCTGGAACTAAAACTAGAAGATTCCAAAGTAAAAGTGATCCAGAGAAAGCACCTGAAGGAACAGAATGAATCTGGTCACTGTGTTGTGCCGAGCCAGCCAAGCCCCTGGCTAAGGGACTGAATGCACTTTAAGGAGCTTTTCTTGATCAAGCACCTCGCAATCCAGGACCAAATTCATACATTAAAAAAAAATCTCCAAGTGTTGATCAAACCTGGTGACTCTTGCAGAGCAAACAAGAAAACAAAACTCTGTTGTCATCTACATTTGTATTTGAATAACCTTACTAATAAGATTTGGCACTAATAAGCAGGAAACAAGCATCTGAACTACATGGGAGTCAAAGGAGCAGGGAAGCGCAGAAGGATGGTGGGGTGGAGGGATCCTAAGAAGCCCTGGGGCTGATTGTGAATGAGGGAAACTCCCAGGAGATACTGAACAAATCTGAAAGAAAATGCAACAGCATTACAGTACTCTGTAAGGAGAAATGCCCATCAAAACAAGAATCCAAAGTCTGTGGTTCCAACTACCCAAGTAGCTAAACCAGAAGATGCCACAGGACTGAATGCATCAGGGGAGAAATCTAGTGGCATTAAAAGTCTTTTCCGTGAGACAAGTCCATGGAATCTACAAAATGAAGATTTGTCCTCTTACATCATGCTACTTGTGAACTTCGATGTCTTTAAGTCTCCGTACAAATACACAGTTTCCATTTTGCTAGAGAGTACGAATACCAGATTTATTCTTTAACCAAGAGAGGTAAACACCAACATCAGACACAATCTTGTATCTGACTTTTAAACCTGTTCTGGTCACAACCGCCAGAACTTATGAGCAGTACTGTCATTGAAAATGATGGCACCCTCACCCCAACCTCAACCCTTCTAGGGCCTCTGGTCAGAACTGCCTGATAAAAATATGAATGAACACAAAGCCATTTGGCTTGCATGCTGGGAGTGAGAAGGATCCTTTTACAGGTTAACTTCTTTAAGCCCTTTCAAACCAGATACAAAAAAAGGAGTTCTAAAGTGACATGGGCAGGGGCACCTGCAGAACTGATCATCAGCTATTAATAGCTAAAATGACTACGGTCCTCAGAATTTTCTCCAACAGCAAATATTCCCAATTACCTAGAAATATAATGTGCCTGCTCAACAGAGGAACTGATCTAAATTCTGAGCAGCTCAGGCATGTCTTTGGGTCACTGACTAGCAAATGTCTTTATTGAGAAAATACAGGAGCAGAAACACTGCTTGTTTTCTTTGAAGCTTGTGATGCAAGAGACATCCTCTTGGTTCTTAAGGATATGCCTACTTGGAGATTAAGCTGGCTTTCCAAGGTAATGCTAATTTTAGTCAAAAAGGAAATAATTACCCCCACAAGACTGCGTGTTTATGCTGTTTTTCTTCAGTAAAATCAAAGTCCTTTCATCTCTGTGCTCCCTTGGTAGGTAGGGTCCCGAGATCAAGGGTGCTGCATTCTTGTGCCTTTCTAGAGGAAGTGAGGCTCCATAGACTGGTGTGAAGGAGTTCCTTCCTCCAGGTGGGCAGCTGGTGTGCCCACAATGCTTTGGCTTTGGGGGCAAAGAAAAAGGCCTCTCTCCCAAGGGGATGAAGAGTGCCTGTCATCAAGCCCACAGTCTACCCAAGAAGACCCCAATGTCTGAGGACAGAACATGACCTGCTCCTGGGCCAGTAGCATGGAAAGTGCTGTGGACCAAGTTCTTCACAGCAAGAGACACCCAGTACCTTAAATTGGGGCCCTGGTTCTGCTGTAAGAAGGTGAGACTCTAAATCACACGTGGGGGACTGGAAAGACAGAGTGGATCCACACAAAGAGAGCAGTGGTTCTAAATTTTAGTAAGCCACTACTGCCACTTTATTTAAAAGGGAGAAATAGTTCCCTGAGAAAACATTAAAATGGGAGCAAGGGTTAAAGTCCAAATGATGTTCCCACACTTCTCTCAATTTACTCCCTGCATCAATGCAGCATGAGGCAATGCTTAACCCTGCCTGTTGGGAAAGGGATACTGTCTCTCTAGAAATGATCATCTGCCCACCCACTCTGCCTGTTACAAAAGGGCTTCTTTCTGAGTTTGCCCTCGGAAGCTGATACGATCACAGTAACAGGTTCATCAAGATACCCTGCTCCTTTAATTACTACTCTGAAACAAGAAAGCTACACAGGAGAACAGACCAGGAAGAGAGTCAGACTCTCCTGCCTGGACTTGACCAGTAGGAAAGGCTATGTAAGAGAAACAAGGAGGTCTGAGATCATCCCACTGATGGGGGTCAGTGAAAGCCTAAGCACCATGGCCACAGAGCAAGTCTCACATCCCTAGAGAGGCCATGTTCCACTCCATGCAACTAAGTAAGGCCAATATCCCAATGGGATTAATACCAGGGGAGAAATCAGGTAATGTCATCACAGAACTTAGCTGGAGAAAATGGTCAGGGAAGCACAAAGCACTAGTATTATCTGACTGCTAAATTATTACATCGCTGCTTAAAGTAAAAAGCAATAATTCCTTAGACCCCCAATTAGAGGTGTCTCAGTCAGAGACCAGAGTCAAGGCTGATAACCCAGCATGAGGCCTGACAAGCTGACACAGTGATCTCTGCAGTGACCAAATTCACCCCTTTTCCCTGCAGACCCTAAGGGGAAATCTGCCCAGGGTCTCAGGTGGGAAAAGATGAGCCAGTGCCCAGCCTGTCCCTTGTCCAAAGCAGGCAGAACAGCCAGGGTACCAGGAAGGCCAAGCGGCATCAGCTTCTCCCAGCAGGGCCACCCCTCACCATGAGAGTACTGTGCCCCTCACAACAAAGGTTGCTGAGTTTTATCTTCCTTCACCAAAGCAAAACTGAAGCCAGGAACCACACTTCTGGATCACCACAGTGAAGGTCCTTCACTCTGGAAGACAAAAAGCATATGTAAAAAATGATATGCTTGTTGAAATACACATAGCAGGATGATTATTGTCCACATGGGTTTCTGCCTTTTTCACAGGAAGCACAAAATGAGAGGAAACTAAGGGGCCTTGCTGGGGACGTGGGGGGAGTACAAAGCGAACTGTCAACAAGAAGGGAAGAAATAACGTAAAATGGGATCAACCTAGTAGCGGAAGGAAGAGATACATAGTTCATTTAATGAAAAGCAAAGTTTTGACCAGGGCTTGGGAAGACTCTGATCACTAAAGGGAATACATAACAGAAGAACTTGAGCCACCGTGAGTCAAACAAGCCAGTGCAGCAGAGATGGCCTGAACAGGGAGCTCAGGAACAACCTGGCACTGCCCTAAAGGTGTTTTTGTAAAGTCTAGATTTTCTCAAAAATGTGACATGTACACACCGAAGTACAAACTGAAAAGATATAATCTGAGTTCATGAGGAAATAACTCTATTTATGAGTCCAATTTGCTTATTTAATAAACAAATTGTGTTTTGCAGCATGAGGCACATCTATCATGGGAATTATGGATGCAGAGAGGAAAACCTCTGGGCTCACAAGTAGCTCCAGAAAGCTGCAGACACCAGACATTTGCAATTTTTATCTTTCCAGCTGGAATCTTCAAGTTAGAGAACAAAAATTCTTTTGGGACCCTCTATTCCCACCTCATATGTATACTTAGATAATTGGTGTTTAACTTTAAGGTTCTAGCCACCCACCTGAACTAATTTTATAAGGTGGGGTGGGAAGTGAGATAAAATCCCTTAGATTTCCTCTGAGATCTATAAATAGAGCTTCAGGAAGGCAATGAGCCTACCTAGCTCGGGACTTTGAGAGAGTCCACTTCCTGAGGAGGCCCCTCCCTCGCTTCCAATCCAGATGCCTCAGGAGCTAAGTCAGAGGATGTCTACACACATCATAGCCCCAGTGGCAGCAAATGAAAAAGCTTCTCCCATCTGCAGGCACAGATTCTCCTCATTTTCATATGGGTCACTAGCCCTGCTTTAATTCTGTAAGTTTGTGCAGCACAGCAGCAGAATCACAGAAGAGACTGCGCTTGGTGTAATGCATGAAAACATTAAGATGCACGGATGGAGGGCCACACACATGATCAGTTTGTGATAAAGCAAATATAGGACAATGTTGACTGTATAGCAAAGGAGGTGGTTATAAGGGTGTTCACTGCACAGCTCTCTCAATTTTACTGTCCCTAGTGGACCTGTTTACTGGAGGATGGAGGTGGCCTCGCAGGAGGGAGAATATCACTCACAGCCCTGAGATCAAAGGACCTGGCCTCACCTTAAATAAGCCTGCTGGCCTGGAGGAGGACTTTCAAGTCCTCAAGGATTCTTTACAAGGGTAGGCATCAAAATCAGGAACCTTTTATAAACAACTCACACTTGGACCCCACTATAAGTCTACTGACTTACAATCTGAAGTAGGTGGGGTAATGTAATATTCTCTATCTTGATAGAGGTTTGGGGAGGTGCGGTGCATGCACTTGTCAAAACTCAGGGAACATATACTCAAAATGTGTACATTTCATTGTATGTAAACTTTCTATCAAGAGAAAAAAACTGTAAACAAACACTGAACATCAGTTAATGGTGTATGTGCTGAAATATTTAGGGATAAGTACATACAGATGTCTACCATTTCCTTTGAAATGTGTAAACAAAAAGACAGGTTGAGAGATGCATGAAAGAGTGGATAGAAGAATAAATATGTGATGATACAACAAACACAGTAAAAAGAGATGTATCTGGAGGTGGGCAGAGGTGGAGGTGGTGGTGCTGTGGCAGTGCCAGTGCACAAGTATTTTTACAAAGGTCCTCAGATGGGTTAAATAAACTGTGGTCCATCCATACCATGGAATACTACTTAGCAATAAAAAGGAATAAACTACTGAAACACACAGCTTGGACAGAGAATTACGCTGAGTGAGAAAAGCCAATCCCAAGGGTTACATGCCATACAATTCCATTTATATAGCATTATTGAAATAAAATTATAGAGGAGAACAGAGTAGTGGTTGACAGGGGTTAGGGATAGGTATGACTAAAATGGGTAGCATTAGGGAATCTCTGCAGTGGTGGAACAGTTCTGTATCTTGATTGTAGTGCTGGATACATAAACCTGTAAGTGTGATAAAAATGCATAAAACCACACACATACAAACACATACACACACAAATACACACAAATGGATGCATGTAAAAGTGGTGAAATCTGAATACGGTCTGTGGATTGTACCTGTTGCACCAATGTCAATTTCCTTGCTTTGATATAGTCTCATTAGTTATGTCAGATATACCACTGGAGAAAACTGGGTGAAGGTACATGGGACTACTCTATATTGTTTTTACAGCTTCCAGTGAATCTATTTCAAAGTAAGAAGTTAAACAAAAGTTCCTCAAATGATTCCAAAACATATCCCTGGTTAGAACCACTAATTTAGTCTAACCACTTACTGTAGAGAAGAAAAATCAAAGCCTATAAAAGGTTTCCCAATCACAAAACTTGTATCTTCTAATTCCAAAGCTAAAGGAAAGTTAATTAATCAACTGCCAACAAAGTTCATTGCTACTTCTGAGCCATGTGCCTAAAGACATCATCCCTTCCATCCTTGGGATGATAATCTTGGTGTTGCATTGAAACGTTAAGATTGAGATCACCCGAACAGGTAATGGAGGGGAGAGGGAGGGGGAGTGGGCCAAAAGGAGAAAAAAAAAGATGTTTTCTGTAGTTACATAGGGGCAGCTGCAAATTTGCAAACTAGAAATTACAGAGACTTTTCAAAAAACTAAGTATTTCACACCCATCACATCCAAACCTGAGGTTGTCAAAATGGGATTCTCTCAGCTCCTAGACCATTATTTGCTAGTAAATTTCATAAGAGGCATGAGGGAGCATGCTCCAGACACAGCTGTTTCCATCTGTTGTTGAAAATAAGATCCTGTCCAAAAAAAGAAAAGGTTACAAAGTCATAAATTCTTCAAACTACAACCTCAGCAGGGGAGCGAACTACGATTCTTTTCATCTTTTAAAATGTAATAACTTGTTTCAGTATAATCACATTGAAAAGAAACCACTGACATATTTAAATTCTGATGTACTGATGCCCTTAAGAACTGGAAGATTAAGCAAAGCAAGACATTTGAGGCTTCTACAACTACACTACCCTCCCTTCTAATTTCCATCATGCAATCCCCTCTCCAACCCCCAATCATTTAAAAAAATAGTTTGTAAGACCTTTGTAATCAGGGTTAATAACAATTTGGGAGCTAAGATTTTAGGACGTGCTAAGTGATGAGAAAGGTATCAACTCTGGTCACTTGCTGACAGCTCACAGAAGAGTAAATCTAAGCCTTAAAAACTCTTTGAAGTGGTTAAGTCTCAATTCTGAAAATGAAAATCATGGGAACTTCCAGTTATAGTAATATAACAGCCTAGATAAGCAGAAAACCTACAGCTACAAATACCTACTACTACTGAAGAACAAAGAGATAACTGGAAATCCCCAGGTGCCAGAAAATAAGAGCAAATTGAAAAGTGAGGGGAGGAGGAAGAGGGCATGTTCTCTGCCTGTGCTACACACAGAGGAAAGAAAAGTCTGTCCTGCAATCTGTTACCAAGGGCCTGCACCTCCTATACTCTGTTTAGGATAAACTCACAGTCAAAAATTACAAAACAATCCAGCATGGGCAGAAATCAGAAAATAGTACAATCTGACAGATCCTATAAAATAAGTATATTTAAAGATTAAAGACATAAAAGATGGATTCCAAATTCCGGAGAATAAGATATTAATGAATGTAAGCAAGAAGGAATGAAAAAATAGACAAGAAAAAGAACTCAACAATTTCTGGAAATGAAAAGGATAGTCATTAAAATAAAATAAAATGCAATGAATGTAAGGATTATCCATGGATTATAAAAACCACTGGGTCAAAAGTTACTGGGAAAGGAAACCTTCACACCATTTCAGAGTTATCAACTACAGATCATCTTTGCCTGGCAGACACCACTTTAACCAAGTCATGGGACAAAGTTATAGGCTTCCTGGTATGATGCAATGGGAAAGACACATGTCATCTATGCAGTCCTTTTCCCAAAAATGTTTAACCTGAATCTAATCATGAGGAAGCAATCTGACAAATCCAGGTTATGGGACATTTCTGGTCTGTACTCTAAAAACGTCAATCCCATGAAGGGGAGGGCAGAAAGCAGAGGGACTCTTCCAGAATAAAGGAAACTAAGGAGACATGACAACTACAGGCAACACATGATCCTGATTGAATCCTGGATTTAAAAAAAAATAAAGGACATTTTTGGGGTCAACTGGAAATTTGAATAAGGACATAATATCTACTATTACTATTAAATAGTTAACTGAATATTAATTAATATCAATGTCAAATTTCTTAGGTGTGATGACAGTATTGTAGCTATGTAGAATGTCTTTGTCTTAAGTGTTAAATACATAAGGAAGTGTTTAGGAGTGAAATGTCACAATGTCTACAACTTACTTTTAAATGATTCAGAGAAAATATGTGAGAGAGAGAGAGAGAGAGAGGGAGGGAGGGAGAAGAGAGAGGGAGGGAGGGAAGAGTTATGCAAATATGGCAAAATGTTAATTGGGTGAATCTAAGTGAGCTAGGTAGGGGAGCGAAAAATGGCTTCTCTCTACCCTTCCAGGTTCTTTGGCTGGGCTACAAATTAAATGACATACAAACAGATTAATAGGAGGAAAAAACCCATTTCAATTATGTACTTACAGTAGTCCCACAAAATATCAGACTTAAGGGTCAGATGACTGAAGCTTACACAGTATCCTGAGCTACATTAAAGAATAGCGGCTTTGGGCTCCTGGGGGGTGGCGGCCACAGAAGTTATGGGGGAGGTAATACAGGGGAGGGTAAAGGAAAGAACTGTATGGTGAATAAAGTTTGTCTTGTCATGCAGCTAAAGTCTCTCAAGTATTAAAAGTTGTCTCTGAGCAGCCCCCAGACTAGGTGACAGTCTGTCTGGGCTGCTACCAACAGTTCATCCTGAGATCTTTAGGCAGGTAAGGAAAGTTCAGAGAAAGGTCCTCCCTATATTTGCTGTTCACCAAGTCATCAGCACACCAAAGCAGCATTTTTGGGGTGGCATTTCCAGAACATCTTCGGGGGAGGTAAGTTTTCATTGTCCTATTCTTTCAAATTTTCTGTAGGATTGAAATTTTTCAGAACAACAAGTTGGGGAAAAGAAAAAAAAATACATCTTGTATATTTATAAACATAAAAACCTGTGTGTATGTAGCAAGGCAATTAAATATGGCAATGAATGTATTGGGTGGAAAAGGAATAAATGAAAGAACTGGAAGCATTTAATGAATGATTTAATGTAGTTCCAATCCAAGTAATTTACAGAGATAAGGAAGTCTTGAGGAAATCACCTGAGGGAGATAAGTTCATTTATTTCACAGGATCTCCATTCCATATTACTTAGAGCAGACAACAGTAGGCATTTGTAATTGATTATCTAAGGAAATGTAATTGCCAACTCCACCAAAAGATCTAAGAATAATATTTTCACTATGCATTCTACAGCCATGAATCCTGAATACTAAATTAGCATAAGGCTTTTTATATTGATATCAAGTTGATTTTTAGAAAGAAACAATAAAAAGGGGATAGAAAAGAATTTTTCTGATTAAAAAAAGCTGTGGGATAATGCCAAAGCAGAACTAGGGGGGAATTAAAATGCATGTCCTAGAAATGCAAATGTACAGAGACAGAAAGTAGACTGCCTGAGCTGGTGGCTGGGGGTAAAGGGAGCGTCTAAAGGGCACCGGGTTTCCTTGTGGGTAAGGAGAATGTTCTAAAACTGAGTGTGGTGATGGTTGCACAACTCTGTGACTATACTAAAAAACCACTGAATTGTGCACTTTAAATGGCTGAATTATATGTAAATTATATCTCAATAAAATTGTGAAAAATGCATATACTACAACAGAAAAATGGAAAATTAGAGTATCCAACTCAAAAACCTAGAAAAGAGCCACAGAGCATACCCAAAGGGAGTAGAAGGGTGGACAGCTAGGCCAAAAAAGGCTCCTAACAGCCACCAGCAGAAAATGACCATGGTGATTGGGCAAGAAAGAAGTTAATTAAAAGGATGCTAGGTCTCTCACAGAAATGCCTCAGGTGGCAGAATAGCATGGCCAAACACCACACCATACAACTGGACTGATGAGGAACCCTCCATCCAATCTGGGGCTACCCTGCCAAGCACTTAAGAAAAATGCCACCATCACCCCCCACCCCAGGTGCCATTTACATGCCAGAACTTGACCCTGTAAACATGCCACCTGCACTGCCTCAAGCTGCTCTCTTCCAAAGCAGCCTTGGGACAGAGCCCAGGTCACCTCTCTGGGCCCTGCTGTGAGGAAGGCATTTAAGTTTTCTGAGCTCTAACTGGCAAAGGCAGGCCATATGCAGGTCCATTCCCGAGAGCAAACAATGTACACAAGGGAACTTCTTTAACCAAGTGAAAGGCATCTACAAACCCACAGCAACTGTCACTTTTAGTGGTGAGACTTTAAGAGGATTCTCTTTACAATCCCCCTATGGAAAGGGGCAAAACAAGGCTGCCCTTTTTTGCTGCTTTAATTCAATGGTGTACTGAGGGCCAAGCCAGCAAATCAAGGGCTATGGGCTGAACTGTGTCCCCCCCAAATTCACATGTTGAAGTCCTAACCCCCAGTACCTCAGAATGTGACTGTATTTGAAGGTAGGGACTTTAAAAAGGTAATTAAGTTAAAATGAGGTCGTCAGGGTGGGCCTTACTTCAGTATGACTGGTGTCCATATAAGAATAAGAGATTAGGACACAGACACACACAAAGACCATGTGAGGACACAGGGAGAAGACTACCATCTGTAAGCCAAGGAGAAAGGCCTCAGGAGGAACAACCCTGCCCAAACCTTGGTCTTGGACTTCACGCTTCTAGAACTGTGAGAAAAACTTCTGTTTGTTTAAGCTACCTGGTTTGTGGTAGTTCGTTATGGCAGCCCTAGCAAACTAACACAGTAAGAAAAAGAGACAGAAGAGCTAAGGGCTAGAAAGGAGGAAACGCAACTGTGATACAATTATCTGCATTAGGAAAGGCAAAAGAATCTACAAATGGCTAGAACTCATATGTTAGTGCCACACAAGATCTACACACACAAAAGTCAACAGCACTTCTCCATGTGTCCACAACAATTAGGAAACAAACAGGTACAAAAGTGTTCCTTGTGACCCTATTTCTAATAGTTAAAATGTGAAATCAAATTATCTGCCCCTCACTGTGCATATAATAAGTTGAAGTATATTTATCCACATATCAAGGGAACACCATAAAGCAGTTCAAATAAATGGGCTGGATCTGCATGAATACATTTCAAAAGCACTGCTAAATTTTTTTAAAAAGTCAAGTTGCAAAGAGCTAGATACATTATATACATTCATTTTTAACTTACACACAAAATTGTGGGATTTGCAGAAGTGGTACAAGTACAGAGAAATCCATAGGAATAATGAAAAATATTATAAACATTTCATCTTGGGGGTGAGCACACAGATGCTTACTATATTATTTTCTGTACTGTTCTGTATATTTGAAATACTTCATTAAGACAAAAACTCTTTGAGGTCTATATAAATGCAAACATTAAATTCTAAAGGGCTTAATAATGTTTAAAAATGCCCCACAACTCTCTGCTCCCTATTATCTGCACACACGCCTTTTCAGGGGACCTGAAGCTCATTCCTATGCCACTATCCCAGCAACAGATGTGTGTCAGGGAAGGTAAAACCAGCAAAGAAAGCAATTTAATTTCCAAGACATTTATTTTTAAGTCAGAATAAAAACCAACCTTAGGCAGTGCCTCCTTTTCATGGCTTGCATGATCTCCTATAATCTGAAAGGTGTCAGGGATAAATATAACATACTCTCCACCCGGAGTACTTGGTGAGATCATTAAAAAGAAGATTCAGCTGAGCTGAAGGAGCAAGCCAGCCTTACGGGCACCAGGTGCAATATGGTTCACACTCAAAGTCAAGCTGAGACCATACTGCAGTTGAGGCGGGAGGATCATCGGGCCCAGGAGTTCGAGGCCAGCTTGGGCAACATAGTGAGACCCCCCCCCCCCAGCTATGTCTCTTAAAGAAAAAAGAAAAGACCATACTATGGATCAGGTGGATAAAGCCAGTGATTGATATGTCAATAGAATCTTCATTGCTAGGTTAAAAAAAAAATATTACATCCAGCATAATTTGTTACTGGTCCCACTTACACTTATTAACAGTAACCTTCCCCGCTCATCCATCCCCACTCTGTCTAGGATAATGACTCAAGCTTCTCCTTCCCAGCCTTTTCCTAAGGTAAAAAAATAGTTAAGAGTACCTAACCAAAAACCATAATGCAAATACAAAAGGGCAGGCAGAGTTCATGCATTTAATTTTAGGTCAGTTACCAGGTTTTTCTTGAGGCCTAGCCAGGGTTATTCTGGTACTGGCATGGTCAATATAATTTGCATGGGTGTGGGTTAAATTAAAAACAAACAAACAAAACTTTCACACCAAGTGCTTAAAGAACATGTCCCTAAGCTGGATCCTTGAGGCAGCTGGACAAGCACTGCCCACTGATCCAACCAGGACACCTGCCAGGACATTCTACTAAGACAAAGGTTTCCCACATTACAGAAAAGGACAGGGGTAGCAGCTAACAGAATCACCATTTCAAATACTCTACCACCTCCTTCTTCTGGCAGAAGTATTATGCAACATTAGAAAAAAGAATTCCACTTTTAAGAGGCCATGGGTGACAGAGCACCATACTAAGCTGTCCTTGAGGAATTATATTAAATAACAGATGAGCTGCTTAAAATATTATGTTACTTCAGTTATAAGTATGTCACTCATGGTTCATTTGTTATATATGCAGTCCTTTTTCCAAGGGAAAACAGTATGCCATCAAATAACTTGATTAAAAATATAGCTTATAGCCTTGTGAAGTTAGCAGCAAAAAAGTCAACAGGACGAGGAAGCCTAAGAGTCAAGAGCTTTATCTGTCCTACACCCAGGGAAGGTGACATCTAAACCACAGCAAGAGATTCCAAGGTTTCAATTCTGAAAGTCAAGATCATATTTTAAAAATACAAAGCAAGGATAAGCTCCTGCTTTGCAACAGGTTCCTTGGACAACTAGTACTCCACCCAACTTGGGGATCCTCCCTACCTCTTATAGACTACCTTCCGTACCTATGTGTGCACTTACACCATACACTGTCTCTTTTATCAGACTGTAAGCTCCATGAGGGCAAGAACCATGTTTTACCCATTTCTGTACATCTGTTAAAGGTCTAAAATGATCCCTTGCATATAGTTCAATGCTCAATAAATATTAGTTAGGTTTAAGTGATTCCAGCACAAAAAGGCCTGGCGAGGTAGAAGGAAGATAAGAACTACACAGCTTTGCAAGGCAGCCTGTTCAGAAGAAACACATATCTAAAATGTTAGAAGAAGAACAGCCAAATTTTGCAAGAAAGAGATAAAATGTTCCTCAAAGTAAAACTGAGGAAGGGAAGCACCAGAGTTTCCTCTCACAAGCTTCTGAAAAGATAAAAGCATGTCTGGTTTGAGTGATAATGTGTTACAGGCTTAGGCAAGAACAGGTGAAAAAAATCTGATAAAAGCAGTCAACCATGAAGCTGCGCATAGCTCAGGGCAGAGGGAACCAGACTTGGCCAGGCTGCTTCCAACTGGTATACATACGGTTTTAAAATAAGGGAGGCTCAAAAAAAGGAGAGAGATGATAAATGCAACATTCTCAACTTGTTCTTTATTATAGATGCTCTCCCACTCCTATTCAAGTATTTATGGAGTGCCAACTACTGGTGAGACAAAGAGGCAGAACACCACAAAGTATAACACCAAGGGAAGCACTCGGGAGTCATTATCACTACTCTGGAGTTGGCCCACGATCTCACCAGCCATTAAACCTAACATGCCTAGCTTGGAAGAAAAGCAACATATCAAGCATCGATGTACACCAAGGCTTCGTTTATTATTACCTCTCAAAGACCAGTAAGCCGATTTCAGCCCCTCTGTGAGAAGGTAAAGGACCCCTAAATGAAAACAGATAACCATTTTGTAGAAATTGACAAGCTGATCCTAATATTAAATAGTTTCACAGAAATGCAAAGGACCTAGGATACCAAAACAATTTTGAAAAAGGAACAAAGTTAGAGAATGTATACCACCAGATTTCAAAACTTACTATAAAACTAACCACAATAGTGATAGACATATAAATCAATAGAAGAGACCTGAAAGTCCAGAAATAAACTGTTAAATTTATGACCAGTTGCTTTTGCTAAGAGAATTCAGCGGGGAAAGGATGGACTGCTGGGACAACTAGATATACATGTGTTTAAAAAAAAAAAAAAAGAGGAACTTAGACCTTACCTCATACCATACCCAAAAATTAACTCAAAATGGAACACAGACATATGTAAGAGCTAAAAACATAAAACTTCTAGATGACAACACAGAAGAAAATCTTTGTGACCTTGGACTAAACAATGATATTTTTTACATATGATACCAAAAGCATGATCTTTAAAACTGGCCAGGCATGGTGGCTCACACCGGTAATCCCAGCACTTTGGGGGGCTGAGGCAGGAGGACTGCTTGAGGCCTGATCAACATAACGAGATCCCATCTCTACAAAAAATAAAAAAGTTAGCTGGGCATGGTGGCGCATGACTGTAGTCCCAACTACTTGGGAGGCTAAGGCAGGAGGACCACTTGAGCCCAGGAGTTCAAGGTTACAATGAGTTATGATCGTGCCACTACACTCCAGCCTGGGCGACAGAGTGAGACCTTGTTTCTATTAAAAAAAAAAAGAATTGATAAACTGGACTTAATCAAAATTAAAAATGTTTGGGAATCATGTATCTGATAAAAGACATATTCACAATACATAACGAACTCTTACAACTCACTAAGATGACAAACAGCCCAATTTTTTTAAAATGGGAGTATATGTGAAATATCTGTACCTTCCTCTCAATTTTGCTGTGAACCTAAAACTACTCTCTAAAAAATTAAGTCTTAAAAACAAACAACACAAATGGGCAAAGACTTGAATAGACATTTCACCAAAGAAGATAAATGAATTGCTAATAAGCACATGAAAAAGGCTCAACATCATTAGTCATTAGGGAAATGCAAATTAAAATCACAATGAGACACCACTACACACCTACTAGAATGGCTAAAATCCGTAAGATCGACAATACCAGGTGCTGGCAAGGATATGGCAAAACTGGAACCTTCATCCATTGCCAGTAAGAATGTAAAATGTACAGCCACTTTGGAAAACAGTTTGTCAGTTTCTTAAAAGTTTAAACATAGACTTACCATATGGAAACATATGTCCACACAAAAACATGAACATGAATGTTCACAGCACATCAAAAGTCCATCAGCTGGTGAATGTACAGATAAAATGTGAAAAAGTCATACCACAGAATACTACACTTAGCAATAAAAAGGAACTACTGATACACATTCAACAAGCATGAACCTCAAAAACATGATAAGTAAAAGAAGTCAAATGCAAAAGAATACATACTGTATGATTTCATTTACATGAAATTTCTAGAAAAGGCAAATCAAGAGAGACAGCAGTTGCCTGGGACTGAGAGTGGAGCAGGCGTTGACCTGACATAGGGAACTTTCTTGGGGGTGGAAGTGTTATAAAATTGATTTTAGTGATGGCTGCAAAACTCTATACATTTACTAAAATCATTGAATTGTACACTTAAAATGGATGAATGTTATGGTGTCTAAATTATACCTCGGCTTAAAAACAGAAACAACCAATACTCCACATTATCTAGAGGGTACCTAACTGCAGGTTTCTATACACAGTGAAAATCTTTTGGGATACTTTCCAGTACAAACTTAGCTTTCAGGCAAAGAACTATGAAATGGATTTCTCTACAACAGTGTTTCTTCAACTTTAGCACATAGAAGAATCACCTGAAAAACCTGTTAAAACAGACCAAGCCCTCTCCCCCCATGTGGCTTCAGTAGGTCTGAGATAGGGCCCATGAATTTGCATTTTTTTCTTTTCTTTTTTTTTTTTTTTTAATTTTTAGATACAGGGTCTCCCTCTGTCACCCAGGCTGGAGTGCAGTGGCACGATCATAACTCACTGTAACCTCAAACTCACAGGCTTAAGAGATCCTCCCCACTCAGCTTCCCAAGTAGCTGGGACTATAGGCATATGCCACCATGCTCCACAATTTTTAAAAATTTTTTGTAAAGATGGGGTCTCGCTATGTTGCCCAGGCTGGTCTCCAACTTCTGGGCTCAAAAGATCCTCCCGCCTCAGCCTCCCAAAGTGCTAGGATAGAGGTGTGAGCCACCGCCTGGCCTGAATTTGCATTCTAACAAGCTCCAGGAACACTTATTAAAAACAGAGATTCCAAAATCTCACCAGAGTTCCATTACATCAGAATATTTAAGGAAAGGGAACCTAGGAATCTATACCTCTGACAGGTATCAGGGAGAATCTCATGATCAATCTCATGGTTAGCACTCCATGGGCTACAACAGTATGTGTTCCATTAACTCCAACGATTTTATAACTAGTTTCAGGAGTAAAATCTGTGTGTTCCTGTGTCGAAAATGACCAAGTAAATTCTCTATATTTCAAATGGTTCAGAGTCTGAAGGGTTCTGTCTTAGGCCTTTCTAAATAAAGTAATTTGCAGGGAAGTGAACTGTATTTATTCAAGGTATTCTAAATATGCTTCTACATTTAAAAAAATATTTAGGCTACTTTTCAAGTTTAATCTAATCTAAATCTGTTCATTTCAAGACCACATGCTTTTCTGAATTTTTAACAGGGGTAATTGTCAGATCTACAGAAACTACTAATTCTGCACAATTCTGACAGGCACTGACAGCAGCAGCCGTGCCATTTTTAATGGTTCAATTCCAGGATTTACCACATGTCTACTGGAGTCTAATGCTGTGCTCAACACTGAGGTTAGACACAAAAGAAAATATGGTTCTCACTAGGAATTCACCAGTGATTATAAAAACAATAGTACTCAACATCAGTGTATACTGGAGCAGATGGGGAATTTTTATAGAAGCAGGACTGTGTCCTAGAAAGAAATGTAACAGCACTTAAATTATTTTCAATTTCTCTTATCAGTATGGCTCAAAGGAGTGGGAGGACTCATAGTCTCGCACACTGGAATGCCATGTTGCATGAGCCACAAAGAGCCAGACTGCAGACCTCAATGGGATCATGCTTAGAGGAGTTCACACACGGGACTTCCCTGACAGCATCTCACTGTTTCTTCAGGGATTCTGATTTAATTGGCCTGGAGTGAGGTTCAAGATCCCCAAGGAAAGAATTCTGTGGTAAATTATGTTTCTAAAGATAGCTGCAACAATACTGTCCATCCCACAGGCTCTTTGCAATGTCCCCTTGCCTGCCCCTCCCCTCATCACAGGGCCAACTCAAATTCTTGTTTTGACCAACAGAATGTAAGGGAAGCCAGGCCATGTAACTTCCGAGGGTGGGCCCTAAGAGATTTACAGCTTCTGCCTTTGCAGCTTGGAATGCTCACTTTTGGGAATCCAGCTGCTAGACAATATAACCCAAGCTAGCCAAGTGGAGAGAGCACCACATGGGGTGGGGGAGAAGAGAAAGACGTCCTTGCCTCCTCGTCATGTCCACCAAGTTGCCAGATGTGTGAGTGAAGCCTTCTTAGGCATTCTAGTTGCTATCCAACTACAATGTCATGAGACACCTCAGTTTTTAGCCACATAGAGAAGAACCACCCAGCTGAGCCCTGCCTGAATTCCCAAGTCATAGAATTGTGATCAAATATAAAATGGATGTGATTATAAGCCATTGCCTTTTGAGGTAGGTTTTGTTGCCTAACAACAGACAACAAAAACAGGTTTCAAGTCTGCTCTGGAACATTCTTCTAGGTAAATAATGTGCAGATCATAGTCAACATATATGGACTTGGTCTCTATACTTCAGGGGTGAGAAAAGCTTGAAATCTAGCTGCCAGGACAAAGAAAATAAGTGTTCACAAGCCAGAGTCAATTCACCTCCTTATCATAGACTTTTCTACATCGGTCAGCAAAAGGTTTTGTTGCTGCCCAAATTTTATATTAAAAAAAGTAAGTTGTATGAATGTTTGAAGTCCTTTCTGAAAGCCATGCTAAGTAAAATCAGTGGTTGAGTGAGATGTTTTCAGCTCACTACTCTTCTTCCTCTAAGCACATTCTATTCATAGATTTGGGGTCCAGAAAACTTTTTAAAAAAATTTTAAAGGAAATGGAAGGAAACAGGAATTAGAGGGGGGTTGGGGGGGAGGTAGGGAGGGGTGGGGTGGGGGGAGAGAGAAAGAGAGCGAGAAAATCTACCTACAAGAAGAGTGAAGACCAAATGACATCAAAACTAATATTACCAGGCTGCCTTGCTTAATAAAGCAAATGAGGCACGGGACTGCCATTGCACACCAACCTATCAGTACAGTTCCAATCTTAAGAGTCTGCTGAAACAGGAACAAAAGATCCTAAAGATGTAGATCTCAATAGCATCATTCATTCTGCCCTTCCCTCTACAAACTAACACTTTTGTCAATATCATAATAGGAAATAAGAGTTTAAACCCAATCAAATCTAAAATGCCACCCATCATGAAGGCTACAAAAGATGATATTGGAGTCAGATTCAAATTCTGGCTCTGTCATTTCCTACTTGTAAGATGGAAATAATTTCTTTCCATCTCTTGGGACTGTTGTAAGGAAAAAATAAGAACATGTATAAAGTGCTATCCTAGTGCCTGGCACAGAGCAGGACCTCAAGAACGGTTAAGTTCATGTCTACCTTCTCTCTTCCCTCACAATTCAATGCACTGGACCTATTAAAGTGTTGCATAGCCCAAGGATTTTCTTGACTATACTCCAAGCAAACACATTAAAGAAACTGAATCACATACAGCTCAGTTCATGGTGGTCAAGGGAATTAAACATATGTATATATATACATACATACATATACACATACCATCCAGATGTACACTGGACAAATCCTACTCATCCAAGTACCATACAGGTGTTAGTATCCCTTTTAAACATTTAAAATTTCAATAGCTGAGAAAGAAATGAATGAAGTGCTTCCACATTTTTGGACAGGTTGTCCAAAGTTCCTTGGATGAGAGAAGAGATAACTTTAGCTGCCAGAGAACAGGCCGTGCTTGCCTAGAGCAGGATCCTTAAAGGAGAATTACAGGGAAGAGCTCTGAGCCCAAGATAGCTAAGCAAATCTTAATGATCTGAACTCTTAACTGAGAGCTGGCTAGTGAACACGAGAATGTCTGGAATGAACAGATCCTTGAGTCTACTGTTTGTAAGACAGGAAGGCTTTGTTGAGAAAGGGCAGATGGTTTTCATATTCGGAAGGGTGCTGGCAGGTAGAAGAGCTTAGTTCTACTAGAGTTTAGAAGGAGACTGAAGGTTCCCAATGTGATCCTTCTTGATTCTTACATAAGGTAGCAAATGGAATCTGCTTCTCTAACTGGCATTAAACTGATAATGGCAGCCTCCTACTAATTATAGCCCAGCCATCACCTGTCTCTGCTATACTAAAATTTCCCTCACTCTTAGCCACTTGAACCACAGATTTAGAAAAATAAGACTCTGTGTGCTTTTCAGGTGTCAACTTCATATGGCTCCAGATCTTACAATGTCTGCTGTATGAACTGTGAATTCTGGATTTTATTATTCAGGGCCTACCCATTCACCCTCCTGTCAGGTACAGTGGGAAAATTTGGGGCTGTGGTAAAGAATTTAGAGATCTTCTGCTGAGTGTGTACTTCTGAACCCATTTAAAACCAAATTCACCTGGGTAAATAATAAAATACTTCATCTCAATTTTAAATTTCTTTAAAAGATAATTAACTGTTTAAAGCAGAAACAAAAACCAATGCCTCCCCCTCAAAAAAACCACCAATGTACCCTGAGGTACATGTGTGTGCATAAAATATATGACAACAATGTCCCAGAGGTCAGGAGGAAGTAAGCTTAAGAATATTGTTGCAAGGTGTTACATTATACATGAAGTGGTGTAATACTAACTGAAGGCACACTGTGGTAAGTTAAAAGATGCATACTATAAAACCTAGAGCAACCACTTAAAAAAAAAGCCAAAAAGGTAAAGCTAATGTGCCCATAGTGGAGATAAAACGGAATAAACACTTTTTTAAATCCAACTGAAGGAAAAGGAAATAGGAAACAAGCAAGATGGTTGATTTAAACCCAATCATATTGATAATTGCATTAAATGTAAACATTCCAGTTTTAAGGCAAAGATAGTCTGGATAAAAAAGCAACACTGAATTATATACTTTTTTTAAAATAAGAAAAACACTTTAACAAGACACAGGTTTAAAGTACAGAAAAAGATAACTATGCAAACACTCATCAAAAGAAAGCTGGAGTGGCTATATGAATGTCCACAACTATTTCTAGATATTTCAACACCCCTCCCTTTGTGATTAATAAAACAAGTAGAGAGAAAATCAGCATAGTTCTAGAAGACTTGAAAAATACTATCAACCAAATTGATCTCACATTGACAGAACAATCCACCGACAACAGCAGAAAACACATTCCTGTCAAGTGCATGTGGAACATTCACCAAGCTAGAACACATTCTGGGCCATAAAACAAGTCTCGAAAAAATTTAAGAGGATTCAAGTTATACAAAACATGTTCTCTGATCACAACAGAAATAAACTAAAAACGCACACCAGAAAGATATCTGAAAAATCCCCAAATATCTGGAAATTATATAAGACACTTCTAATAACCTATGAGTCATAGAAGAAAAAGAAATCACAAGAAAAAATAGAAAATACATTGAAATGAATGAAAATATAAGCACATATATTAAAGTTATGGGATACATAATATAAAAAAGCTAAATAGAGCAGTGTTTACAAGGAAATTTATAGCTTTAAATGTTTACATTAAAAAAGAAGAAAGGTCTAAAATCAATGACCTAAGCTTCAACCTTAAGAAGCCAGAAGGAAGAGCAAATTAAACTGGAAGGAGAAAATAAAGAGTGGAAATCAAAAGGGACAGAGAAACAACAGAGAGAATCAATGACCAAAATCTAGTTCTTTGACACAATTAATAAAATTGATAACTCTCTAGACTGACAAATCATAAAAAAGAGAAGACACATATCACCAATGTCAGGATGAAAGAGGGATTATTCCTAAAGATCCTATAGCCATTAAAAGGATAATAAGGAAATATTATTGCAAACAATTTTATGCTAATAAGTTAAACAATACAGGTGAAATGGACAAATTACTTGAAAAAGACAAACTACTAAAGCTTACTTGATAAGAAATACATGACATAATTAGCCCTTTATCCGTTAAAAAAATTAAATTTGTAATTAAGAACTTTCTCACAAAGAAAACTCCAGGACCAGAAGGCTTTACTGGTGAATTCTATCAAATTTAAGGAAGAAGGAAAAAAAACCCAAACTACACAACTGCTTCCAGAAAATAGAAAATGAACACTTCCCAAATCATTGTATAAGGCCAACAACACTGATAGCGAAGACAAAATATTACTTGAAAAGAAAATTAGAGAAAAATACCCCTCAAGAACATAAAAGCAAAAATCCTTAACAAAATTTTAACAAATTGAGTTCAGTAACATATAAAAATAATAATACATCATGCATGACCAATTGGATTGGTTTAGTATTTGAAATCAATTAATGTAATTCATTATACTAATAGAATAAAGGAGAAAAATCCTATGATCATCTCAATAGACGCAGAACAATTATCTGACAAAATTCAACAGCCACTGATAACACTCCGCAAACTAGAAATAGAAGGAGTTTTTTCAACCTGATACAGGTACCTATGAAAAACTTACAGCTGGTATCATACTTAATGATGGAAGGCTGAATGCTTCCCCTAAGATTGGGAGCCAGCCTAGGATGTTTGCTCTCACTTCTTCTATTCAACATTGTATTGGAGATCCTAGCCAGTGCAATGAAGTAAGGTATACAAACCAGAAAAAAAAGTAAAACTGTCACGATTTGCAGATTACATAATCATGTGTGTAGCAGGTTCTATGGACTATACCAAAAGTTACTAGAACCAGTAAGTTAATTTAGCAAGGTCACAGGATGAAAGGGCAACATATAAAAATCAATTATAGCAATCAATCTATAGGAAAAAAAAGTTTTAAAAAATACCATCAACAGATACGGCACCAAAAGCACAGGCAATAAGAGTAAAAATTAAAAAACTGAATTACATCAAAATTTAAAACTTCTGTGCATCAAAGAACTCATGAAAAGGAAAAAATGGGAGAAAATATTTGCAAATCATATATCTGATAAGGAATTAATATCCAGAACATACAAAGAACTTCTACAACTCAATGACAAAAAACTAAATGCCCAATTTTAAAAATGGGCAAAGGATTTGAACATTTTTCCAAAGAAGATACACAAATGGCCAAGAAGCATATGAAAACATGTTCAACATCACTAATCATTAAGGAAATGCAAATCAAAACCACAATGAAAAAAAACTAACTGGGCATGGTGGCGTGCACCTGTAGTCCCAGCTACTGGGGAGGCTGAAGCAGGAGGACTAATTGAGCCCAGGAGTTTGAGGCTGCAGTGAGCTATGATCATGCCACTGCACTCCAGCCTGGGCAACCGAGCAAGACCTTGTCTCAAAAAAAAAAAAAAAAAATTAAATAAAATTGCCATATGATCCAGCAATTCCACTTCTGGGGTATATATCCAAAAGAAATGAAAGCATGGTCCTGAAGAGCTATTTGTACACTCATGTTCATAGCAGCATTATTCACAATATCCAAAAGGTGGATGTGACTCAAGTGTCCATGAATGGAATGAATGAATGGATTAAAAAAATGTGCCATATACATACAAAGGAAGTAAATTCTGACATTTGCTGCAACATGGATGAATCCTGAGTATATTATGCTAAGTGAAATAAGCCAGTCACAAAAAGGCAAATAATGTATAATTTTACTTATATGAGTCATCAAGAGTGGTCAAACTCATAGTAACAGAAAGTAGAATTGTGGTTGCCAAGGGCTGAAGGGAGGGGGAAATGGGGAGCCGTTCTTTAATGAGTTGCAGTTTTATAAGATGAAAAAGTTCTGGAGATTGGTTGCACAACAATGTGAATATACTTATTACTACTGTACTGTACACTTAAAAATGGTTAAGAGGGTAAATTTTGGCCGAGTATGGTGGCCTGTAATCCCAGCACTTTGGGAGGCCAAGGCAGCAGGATCGCTTGAGGCCAGGAGTTCGAGACCAGCCTGGGCAACACAGTAAGACTTCGTCTCTACAAAAAATTTTTTAAAGGCCGGGAGCGGTGGCTTACGCCTGTGATCCTAGCACTCTGGAAGGCTGAGGCAGGTGGACTGCTTGAGCTCAAGAGTTCAAAACCAGCCTGGGCAAAAGTGAGACCTCACCTCTACCAAAAATAGGAACAAAAAATCAGCCGGGCATTGTGGCATGTGCCTGTAGTCCCAGCTACTGGGGAGGCTGAGGCAGGAGGATGCTTGAGCCCAGGAGTTGGAGGTTGCAGTGAGCTGTGATGACGCCACTTCACTCTACCCATGGTGACAGAGCGAGGACTCTGTCTCAACCAAAAAAAAAATTTTTTTTTTAAATTAGCTGGGCATGGTGGTGTAAGCCTATAGTCCTAGCTACTCAGGAGGCTGAGGCAGGAGGATCACTTGACCCCAGGAATTCGAGGCTGTGGTGAGCTATGACTGCACCATTAACAATCCAACCTAGGGTGACAGAGACCCTGTCTCAAAAAAAAAAAAAAAAAGAGGGTAAATTTTATGTTGTATATTTTATCACAATTAATAAAAAAACCTTTTAAAACATCAACAAATATGAAATATTTAGAGGTAAATGTTGAAAAATGTGGGTATGACCTTTACTGTAAAACTACAAAACATTGATGACAGAAATTAAAGAGTACTTAAATAAATGGAGAGCCAGGCATGGTGGCTACTTGGGAAGCTGGGAAAAGAGGATCGCTTGAGGCCAAGAGTTCAAGACCAGCCTGGACAACATAGCAAGACCCGTTTAGCAAGATCTCTTTTAAAAATGTAGAGAAATGCCATGTTCATGGATTGGAAGTTGCAATACTATTAAGACGTTCTCTCTCCCCAAATTTATCCATAAATTTAACTCGATCTCAATCAAAATTCCTGCAGGCATTTTTTGTAGAAATTGACAAGCTGACTCTAAAATGCATATGGAAATTCAAAGGCCTGAGAATATCCTAAATATTACTAAAAATAATAGGATGAAGGGCTCAAAATATTTGATTTCAAGAATTATTATAACACCACAGTAAGCAAAGGAGCATGGTATTGGCATAAGGACAGACATACAGAGAAGTACAGAATAGAGTCCAGGAATAGACCCATGTGTAGTCTACAAAGTTTTTATAAAGGTTCCATGGTAATTCAAAGGAAGATAGTCTTTTCAATAGTTGGTGCTGGAACAACTTGGGGAAAAAAATCAACTTTACAAGGAAGTAGAAGACTTCTAACCCTAAAAACTATAAAACATTGCTGAAAAAATTAAAGATAATCTAAATAAATGGAAAGACATCCATGTTCATGACATCCCATCTTAACATTATTAAGATGGCAATACTCCTCAAAGTGATCTAGAGATTCAACATAATCCCTATCAAAATCCCAAATAATTTTTTCAGAGATGGATAAGCTGATCCCAAAAACTCACATTAAATTGCAAGGGACCTCAAATAACCAAAATAATCCTGAAAAAGAAGAGCAAAGATGGAGGACTCATATTTCTGATTTTGAAATTTACTACAAAGCTACAGTTATCAACAGTATAGTAGTGGCATAAGGATAAACATATAGACTGGTGGAATAAAAATTGAGAGTATAGAAATAAACATATACATCTATGGTCAACTGATTTTCAACAAGGGTGTCAAGATCATTCAACAGAGAAAGAATAGTGTTTTCAATAAATGGTACTGGGACAACTGGTTATCCATATGCAAAAGAATGCGGTTGGAACCCTACCTTGCACCATATATAAAAATTAACTCAAAAGTGATCAAAGACCTAAACATAAGAACTAAAACTATAAAACTCTTGGAAAGAAACATAGGTGGAAATCTTCCTGACCTTGAATTAGGCAATAATTTCTTAAATATGGCATAAGCAATGAAAGAAAAAAACAGATAAATAGATAAAGAAACCACACACAAAATTAAAGACTTTTGTGCTTCAAAGGATGTTATCAAGAAAGTGAAAACTCACAGAACAAGAGAAAATTTTTGCAAATCCTGTTCTCATAAGGAATTAGTATATCTAAAATATATCTCACAGCTCAACAACCAAAAGACAAACAATTCAATTGAAAGACTGACAAAGGACATAGGCATTTCTTCAAAGGCTACATATGAAGGGACAATAAACATAAGAAAAGATGCCCAACATCCTTGGTAGGGAAATGCAAATCAAAACCATAATGAGATACCACTTTGCAACCACCATTTGATGGCTATTACAAGGATGTGGAGAAATCAGAACCCTTATACATTGTTGGTGGCAATGTAAAATGATGCAGTTGCTTTGGAAAATAATCTGGCAATTCCTCAAAAAGATCAAACATAGAGCTATCATATGATCCAGCAATTCTACTCCTAGGTATATACCCAGGAGAAATGAAAACATATGTCCACACCAAAACTACATGAATGTACATAGCAGTATTGTTCATAATAGCTACATAATGGAAACAACTCTCAAATGTCTATCAACTGATGAATGGATAAGCAAAATGTGATATACCCACACAGCAGAATATTGTTCAGCCATAAAAAGGGATTAAGTACTATTGCATGCTACAACATGGATGACTCCCACTGCTTTACTTGACTAGCCTAGCAAAAAAATAAAAATAAAAATAATACAACACGGATGAACCTTGAAAACATTATGCTAAGTGAAAGAAACCACACACAAAAAGCTATGTATTATTAATACATATGATTCCACTTACATAAAATGTCCAGAATAGGCAAATTTATACAGGCACAAAGTAGCCTGGTGGTTGTCCAGGGCAGGGGAAGATGGAGGGAAATAGAGTTACTGCTAATAGTTATGAGGTTTCCTTTTGGGATGATGAACAAATGTTCTAAATTGAGTGTGGTAATGGTTGTACAACTCTTTGAATACACTAAAAACCAATGAATTGTTTACTTTAAATGGGTGAATTGTAGGGTATGTGAATTATTAATATATCTCAATGATAGTTTAACAAAAAAAGGTTAAGCTGGAGATACAAATTTTGGCGTCAGTAGCATACACATAGCACTTATAAACCACCAGCATCATTGACTTCACCAAGGTTGTGATATACAAAAAGATGAGAATTGGTCCAAGGACTAAGCCTCCACACCCTTCAACATTAGAGGTGGAAAGAGAAAGAGGGATCAGCAAAGGAGGTAAGATCAATGAGAGAGGTAGGAAGAAAACTAGGTGAACATGGTATTCTGGAAGTAAGTGAAGACAGGGTTTCAAGGAGAGGCAAGTGGCCATGTCAATGCAGCTGCCTTTAACTGAGAATGGGCCACTGGATTTAGCAACACAAAAATCCTCAGTGATCTTGATAACAGCAGTTTCAATTGAGTAGTGAGGACAAATACCTGACTGGAGTGGGTTCAAGGAGAATGGAAGAAGAAAAATCAGAAAACCAAGAAAAGAGAATTGTTGAGGAGTTTTGCTATAAAAGGAAGCAGTGAAATGGGGTAGTGTCTGTAGGAGAAGTATAATAGAATCAAGAGAGTGAATTTGTTCTTGTTGCTGTTTTCGAGATGCAGTTTGTATGCTGACAAGAACGTGCCACTAGAGAAATAACATTTAGGAGAGAGGGCAGAAGCAGCCTGGAGCAATGCTCTGGACTCAGCAAGTGGGAAATCTAGTGTGCAAGGGGAGGCATCGGCCCTTGCTCATACCTAGTTACAGGAATGGGGAAAATAGCAGAGATACAAGTAAGCGGGTGTGTATGGCAGTAAGTGGCATTAAGTTTTTTCTCAATGAAACAGGAAGTAAGGTCATCCCTAAAGGCCAACAAGGAAGTTTTGAAAAGAGAGGAGAAAGTATGGAATAGTCCTCGAGGCGGTTGGAGAATGAATGAACTATGGAAATATAGCAGGATTCCCAGGCAGTATTGAGGGCCTGCTTGAGGTTAGTGATCACGAATTAAGAGGCAGGCCAGTGAACATGCTGGGGCTTCTTCCAGACCTGGAGTACACTCACAAAGGCGGCAGAGATTTGGATTTAACCAGAGTTGTGATTTAGCCAAGCAAGTGTGACAAAGCAAAAGAGGGGGAGAGGACCGAGAGTGTATTACATGAGGCAGTGATTATAATGACTGACTGCGGAATGTAAGTTATTCAAGGGGTAAAGCACAGGCATGAGGGGGTGAAGGAAAAGAAGGAAACAGGATCATTGGAGTGTATGTCCCGCTGGAATCAAAGATGGTTGAGAGGACTGGTGTTATGATAAAGAGCAGAAAAATGCAGTCACAGGTGACAACTCTTATGCTGACATGGTAGGGAAATATATTTTACTTCTCCACCGTTTTGTGAAACTACAAAGAATGCCACAGGCTCAGATATAGGGCTGAAAAAGATTCCCACAATTTAATTTTTTGATGGTGAACCCGACTGCAATTTAATAACAGTATGAGATACCATTTATTAGAGCCACACCACTTTCTAGCTGTGTGATGCTAGGCGAGTTCCCCAACAGCTGGGACTCAGATTCCTTATCTGTGAAGTGGGAATGATAACAGTAACTACCTCACAGGGTGAGGATTCAAAGAATGAATACACGTTAAGCATTTAGAACTGTGCCTGGTACTCAGTTGGCATTAAATAAATGTCTGCTATTAGTAATATTCTTATTACATACTACTGTTTGCTACAATTCTACTTGTTTCGTATTTTTTTAAAAATGCAATAACCAACAAAAACAGACTGTTATGAAAGCAACAGTCTCAGTAGAGAAAAGTTCAAACACTCAAGTATTAAGCCTGGCTGAGGCTCAAACCATTACAGAATTTTTCCAAGTTCTTTTCCTAATCTGCTCCTGTTTCTCCACTTTCTGTTCGAACTCTATAAACATTGACCTTCCTGTTGGATAATGGGTTCAACTTCATTCTAAACTCTATTTCCAGATTCTGTGCCAGTCCCTTTAACTCTTGCCCACACAGTTGGCCTCAGATAGTTACATGTAACAGCAACACCTTAAGAAAAAAAACACCTTAGAGAAGGGTACTTTTGCTTATTTAGGAATAATTCACATGTTCATTTAGGCACAGATGAGAGTTCATTTACAACTCAAATAAGATACTTGGTTACTGCTCATTTTATTACTCCACAGCTTACTGGAGCAGGGAGGAAAATCAAGACCCTTGCCAGACGGTCACCAGACAGCTACTCAGACCATGGGGCTACTGGATCGACCCCTTGCAAGACTCCTTTGTGAGATCCAACCCAGACAGGTGTCGAGGCCCCACTAGCATGCTGCCTGTTTGACAGTTTCTGTTTGTAGTACCCTAAGGAAGCAAAAGCACCAGGCTGAGTGCAGACCTATGACCAGCTGCCATGTACAGGCCTGAATTAAAATGTTGCCCCTCAACCCCTTGCAGCCTGGTATTTTCTTTATAGGTGCTCAGATTGTGGATCCAAGATAAAAGTTTCTTATGTTCTAGCCTAGAAATTAGCAGAAGCAATCATCCCACTGAGGAGAAAAAAAAAAAATGGAAAGAAGCAGTGAACTCTGGAACAAGTTAGACGTATTCAGATTGCTTCAGAACAGAGGGCCGGGAGAGAGGAAGCAGGGCTCCCAGGAATCCTCTGGCCTGGCGTTATTTATTTACCAAATGTCCTCTGCAATGGGGGCCAAGCTCTCGGCTCTTTCTGGCTTATAATTTAATTGGTCTCTAAGAATAAACTAAGTTTATAAGAGGGGCTATGTGATCTTTCCCTGTGGTTGTCTTATAACAACTTACAGAGTAGTTTTGACCAAATGGTAGATATGGTCTCTCTAACAAAGAGGTAAAAGGGTAGACACATTTTGAGGCAAACTTTTTGGGAAACAAACCTATTTTATCATGACTTCACCCAAACTGGCACGATGGCTCGGGGAAGGTGGAGGAGGGATTGCTGTGAATAGGTTCCACTTCCAGGTACAACAAGTTTCCAAAAATTACAAGAGACAAAAACAAAACAAAATAAAATCCACACATGCACATGGATTGACATGGAACAATGAAGGGGACATGAAATAAAAACAAGCTGTGAAACCGTAACAAGCATAACATGCTTTCTACTGTTTTACACGTATCCATTCATGCACAGGGACAAAAATCTGGAGAAATACATACCAAAGGGATCATGGGGGAACTTTTGCTTTCTACATTAATGTTGGAAATCTTTACAGTGAATATTCTGAATATTTTTGTGATCAGGAAAAAAGTAGGAAGGACCCTTGCTTCCAGATTTGCTTAAAAACCAAAAAACACTGATTTAGGAACCACAAAGGTCTGTTAACTTCTGTTTGTGCCAAGCACCTATCAGTTCATCCTTTCCAACTCCTTCACCTGTTCCAGAGCATTTTTTTCTTTTACAACTTCTTCCTCTTCCTTCTACAAATGCTGCCTCTGAATTCTTTCTAAACCCCTTCCTGTCATCTCACAAACCATCTTTTTTCTTTCAGATTAATTTCTTCTAGAAAGTCAACTCTAAGCCACCTTTGCCAACTCTACAAAAATCACCAGAATAAACCACGTATTGAACCCCTTTCCAACACAAATTACCCTTATCTCTACCCCTAAAATTACTATATTTCATCATGTGTATCTTCACTGAACTTTTATTTAAGGCACCTTGTCTGTACCAATGGGTCAAACTTACAATAGACTTCCTTTTTTAACTTCCTCAACTAACACATTTGGCTCATAATAAGTACTCTGCAATAAGCATTGACAACATCCCTTCTCTGAGTATCAAACTCCAAGCCTCAAATCCCTACCAAAGGACAGCAAACAGGTTTAGTCTCCTGTGTCAACTCCAGTGGTTGGTATGGACTGTGGGCACATGTTGACAAGGATCCCGAGTCCCTAGAGAGCTTCATAATAACGAGTGAAGTAAACCATAGCAATGTCTGCCATGGGCAAAGAACAAGCTTGGGCTCAGTGCCTCTTTCCTTCTGCGTAGCCTACTGGGGCCAGAGCTGGTGTGACCCATGTTGTTCTTAATCTTGGAGTCCAGTAACTGAAATGATACTATGTTTGAGGAAGCTGTGGGTGTGTGAATATGTATGAAAGGGGTATCTTTTCTTTTCTTGAGAATTTTAAACGATTCTAAAGCAACTCAAAGGAGAATGAGATGGCAACTTAAGGGGGTGGACAGAAAAGATGACTTTATTACAAGGAATTTCCAACCTGAGTCAAATTCCAAGTAATAAGACCTTGGGCTGGTGGTCACAAACCCATCCTCCCTAGTCTGAGCTTAATCACAGTTACATAAAATCAATAAACCCATGCAGAAAATTTTCTGCATTTTCCCCAAAGCTTATTCAATATCAGGGGTTCATTCGCCTTTCAACTTACCTGGTTTCCCCTCTTGTCATGAAACCAAATTATAGCTAAGACGAGTAGGCCTGGGATCACCAATGATCCCATAAATTATTCTTGGAATGCAACACCCTCTCTGAATTCTTCCCACACATAGATGATACAGAATGGCAGCAACTCTTAGAGTCTCCTAGATTCTAGACATCAACAAGTTCACTTGATCTATTTTCTGAACTTACACATTTACCAATTCTCTATCTACTGTAAGAGTACTATGGAAGAGTTTAGAACAGCACTGTCCAATAGAACTTTCTGCAATGATGGAAATGTTCTTTATGTGTGCTGTCTGATTATAGCAGTTACCAGCCATTTGTAGCTACTGAGCACTGGAAATATGGCTAGAGTGACTCAGAAACAGAATTTTAAATTTTCACTAATTTTCATTAATTTAAATTAAAATGGCTGGGCATGGTGGCTCATGCCTATAATCCTAGCACTTTGGGAGGCTGAGGCGGGAGGATCGCTTGAGCCCAGAAGTTCGAGACCAGCCTGGGCAACACAGTGAGACCCTATCTCTACAAAAAATAAAAGAATTAGCCGGGCATGGTGGCTAATACTTGTACTCCAAGGTACTTGGGAGGCTGAGGCAGGAAGATCACCTGAGTTCAGGAGTTCAAACCTGCAGTGAACTATGATCATGCCATGCACTCCAGCCTGGGCAGCAAAGTGAGACCCTATTTCTAAAAGAAAACAATTTTAAAAATAAAAAAATAAATTAAAATAACCACCTGTGGCTAGTGGCTACTATATTGGACAGTGTGATCTAGAAGAAGAAAAAGAATGAATCCAACCTGCCTAGAACATAAAAGCTCTAAAAGTTTATCATGTAACTTTCTCCACATATTCTGAGCACCAACAAAGAATTAAGCCTCCTGTTGCCATAGAAACAGATTCTTGCCACAGCTGTGAGCCCCCAAGAGGTACAATGCTGAAAGGTTTCCCTACATGAATCAGGAGCTGCTCTTCCTCTGGGAGTGAAGAACAATGACGGGCTCCCAGCTTCGCGCCTCCCTGTTCATAGTACTTGTTTGCTCAACAGCATACTTGCCACAGTGATACGGCATCACGGATTTTTTGAGTTGGAAGAGAAAGTAAAGAAAGCAGGCTAGCCAACCCTGCTTACTCTCCCAAAGAGGAAAACAAGAAAAATGGAAGCACAGATATTTACTCATTTTTGGTTTTTTTGCACAATTGAAGGCAATAAGTAATCAACCCACCAAGTTATTCCAAGGAATTTAAAACATAGTTCAGTAAAAGATAAAACTCAATGAATAGGTTAAAAAGCAGGGGAAAAAAGAATTAAAGTACTGAGAAGTTAAGATAAGAAATTACTCAGAGTACAGCATACAGAGATAAAGAACTGAAAAAAGTAAAAGATTTTAAGAAACATGAAGGTAGACAGACGCCCAATATATGACTTATACAATTTCCAAAAGGGGAGATGGGAGAAAATAAAGGTAAAATATGAAGAGGCAACTGGATGAAAATTTCTCAGGTGCTTTAAAAACACAAAATCTCTTATTCAAGGACAAATAACAAGCCGGAGATATAAAAATAAATCAAATCAGGGACACATAACAGTAAATTTGCAAAGCACCATAAAGAAAGAGATTAAAAGCAGCTAAGAGAAAACAAACCCAGATTAACTCTAAGAGTTGAGAAGCAGACTTCTCATCTGAAACTAGAAGATAATGGAACAGAATAACATCATCTAAATTGCTGAGAAAAAATAACTGTCAATCCAGATTTTTATATCCAGCTAAATTATCCAATAGTTATGACAAATAAAAACATTCTCAGGCAACCAAAAAAAACAGTTTAGCACTAATAGACTCTCATTGAAAAAAGTTTTAAAGCCTATCTCTGGAAGAAAGAAATTTAGCTCAGAAGGATAAAGTATGAAGAAAGAAGGGACGGAAGGCAAAGAAGTTGGTAAGCAGGTGGGTGAGTCCAAACAAGCAGCCTTTATTGAATAAGAATACCAACAACTAATTCCACGGTATAAAAATAAAGTGGAATTATAACACCGAGCCACAGCAACACGTAAGATAAACTGTGGGTTCTTACTCGAGAAGAGAGTAGAGATAACTGATTTAACTTGAGGTTGTATTGAAGAATGCAGGCCAAAAATTTAAGAGTAGCCCCTAAAAGAATTCAAAGCTTCCAGATGGTGGGGAGTGAAAGAAGGTAAGAGTGGAAGTGTGGGATAAAGAAAACTCAAGCTATCTAACAGACTACAGGAAAGGAGAAAAAATGCAAACAAACCATATGGTCAATAGCACAAAGTAAGATATTAAATAATGTACTTAATATGACATTAATAAATTACAAAAAGATATTGAATAAGATATTAAAATAATACATAATTGTAATCATAATACTTTTTTTTTTTTTAGTGACAGTGGCACAATCATAGCTCACTGTAGCTTTGAACTGGGCTCAAGCGATCCTCCCTCCTCAGCCCCTAGAGAAACCAGGACTACAGGCGTGCACCACCACGCCCAGCTCATCTTTTTATTTTTTGTAGAGATGGTCTTGCTATGTGGCTTAGGCTGGTCTCGAACTCTTGGCCTCAAGTGATCCTCCTCCCTTAGCCTCCCAAAGCACCATAATACTTTTAAAATGGATTAAACTTGCCAATTAAAAGATGGTCTCAGATTATGTTGGGAAAAAGTCTAACTATACGTCATTTACAGGAGATATATCTAAGATATTAGGACACAGAGACTGAAAGTAAAGGGATAGGAAAAGATATACTAGGCAAATATTTACACAAAAACGTTGACATTAATATCAGACAAAATAGACCAAAGGAAAAAGCATTATTAGGGATAAAGATATGCTCTACAATTCTCCAGGGAACAATTCTAAACAAATATTCACTTAGAGAACTTCAAATTCTATGCAGAAAAATTTGACAAAATTATAAAGAGAAGTTGACAAATTCACAGTCATAAAGAAATTTTAACATAGTTCTCTCAGGAATTGGTAGATCAAGAATACCAAAATTTAGTAAGAGATGGAAGATGTGAACAACACAATCGATAAGCTCGATTTAAGGATATACAGAATAAAACCTCACCCAACATTTAGAATACAACCTTCTCAAGCATGAACAAAATGTTTATGAAAACTGATAATGCAGTATGTCACAAATCAAGTATCAATAAAAACCAACTAGCAATATACAGACTATTCTGTGACTATAATGCATTAAGTTAAAGGCCAACTTCAAAAAATATTGAAAATTTAAAAATACAACTGTAAATAATTTATGAATCAAGAAGAAATCATAACACAAATTAGAACATACTTAGAACTGAATGATAAAGAAAACACAGTAGATTAGAAATCATGGGATCCAGTTAAAGAAGTACTCCAAGGGAAATTTGAGAGCTTTAAATGCCTACATTAGAAAAGGAGACTGAAAACAAATGAGCATAGGGTCCAACCCGAGAAGTTACAAAAATGATGGAGTAAGCCCAAAGAAAATAGAAGGAAAAATGAAATACAGTTAAGAGTAGAAAGCAATGAAATAGAGGTGAAAAAAAGACAATAGACAAAATCAAAAGCTAGTCCTTTGAAAATAAACTATATAAAATAGACATCTGGCAAGATTAATCAAGAATAAAAAGAAAACATACCAACAATGAGAAGGGGGGCAGAGTATAGAGATAGACACATAGATTGCCTTGAAATATACACTTTATCAAAACTGACACAAGAATAGAAAACCTGACTAGACCAATAACATTAAAGAACTTGAATCATTCAGTAGAAACCTACTCACTCAAAAAAGTCCCAGGCCCAGACAATTCTACAGGAGAATTTTACCTGTGAGTTCTACCAAGCCTTCAAAATACTGATAGTTTTTTGTCTCAATTTGTTTCCTGCAGATCCTTTTTCTACTCTGATGTATACAACACAAGGCTAACAAGGTTAAGGGTAAGTCTGGGCAGGTTCCCTTGCCCCTAAACTCCTACTGGGTTTGGCCAATGGGAAGCACCAGCAGGAGACTGGAGTGCAAGATGATAGAGGGGTTAGGGTATTTATTGCCTGGCTTCCTCTGTGCCTTGCCACGGCTTGGCAGTGGTTTCATTCTTCTATGTAAGCCCAAAGTTTTGTGAGACACCTCTGCCAAGGTGACAGTTCTCACCAGGTTTGATAACAGTTCTCTCCCCTGCCCTTCAGATATAAGGGTGATAACAGCTTCCCAGTATGGCCAGTCTCTGGGTGCTTCAACCACCCACTGTCAGTTCCTTTAATCCTGCTCATACCTTAGTAAACTGTCTCTTTATTAAATTTGATCCAATTACCTCTCTGAGGGTACCATCATTTTGCAACCATAATTCAAATACACCTTTATATAAACTCTTCTAGAAAAGAATACACATTTCTCAACTCCTTTTAAAAGGATATATTACTCTTAATAACAAGAGAAGAAAAAGGCACTGTAAAAACAAAATTTTGAGTGAAATTTCATAACATATGCAAAAATCCAAAGGAGAATATTAACATATTAAATCTAGCAATGTATAAAAAAAGATCACATCACACTAACTAGGGTTTATTTCAAATATATAAGGATAGTTTAACATTAGAAAATCTATTAATATAATTCACCTCATTTACAAATGAAAGGAAAAAGACCACATGATCTGAATAAATGCAAGGAAAATTTTTTTATAAAATTGCCATTTGTGATACTTATTTAGTAACATAGGAATAAAAGGGAATAAAGTCTATCTACCAAAAAACATATACGATGCTTTCAAAGAAGGAAATATTCCCTCTAAGCATAGGAGGAAAATAAGTATTCCTATGATTATAGATTCTAATAGTTTTACTGGAAGAACTAGGCAGCAATCTTAAAACAAGAAAGAGAAGTGACATATAAGAGGATCAGAAAAGAGGAAACAAAATAGTCATTATTTGCAAAGGATGTGGTTCTCTGAATTTTCTATGTGCATGTTTCTCATTAAAACTATTAGACCTATGAGAGTTCAACAAGTTCTGGTGAATATACAAGAAACCTGAAACAATTATAAAAAATTTAAAAAGCTACTATTTACAGTAAAAAACAAAAAACTATAAGGCACGTAGTGATAAATCTAACAAAAAGGATTCAAGATCTTTGAAAAATTATAGCTTTATCCAATGACATTAAATAACAACAGCTTACATTTATTGGTCACTTACTATCTACTGAGCACTGTTTTGAGAGATGTAGATATGCCTATCAACTCATTTAATTCATACAATAGTCCAACATGACAGATATTACTATTATTGTTAGCTTCACTTTACAGGTACAGAAATTAAGGTGCAAGGTTGTTAGGTCACTTGTGCAAGGTTCCAAAACTAAAAATCAGCAACGCTGGGATTGACACCTGAGGAAGTCTGGTGCCAAGCCTGCAACCTTAACCACTACCCCACACTGCCTCTCCCAAGAGAGAGTGTCTCATTCCTCCAACAAAGATATCTCTGGCTCAGCTGAACCAAGCTTCCAGAAGCCATTCTCATGTCATCCTGAGGCAGACTTGATTTGCATTCTCCAGCCTATAGCTGTCTGAAAAGCCTTTCTTTCAGCAGATGAGATCAGAGCACAAACCTTGGGAGCAAGAGGGTGGCAGTAGATCTACCATTTTAGTTCACATAAGGATATAGACAACAATGATGAAAGAGATCTCAGTATTGGGCCTAGCCACCTCTTCAGACACCATGTCACTTTTAAGGTCACATGGTTCTCCCATTTCCAGGAGCAAGTCAATGTAGATTTCTTAGACTTGAGAAGTTTCATTTATTAAGACCTTAAGCTGCTTTGCAGAGTTAAGAACTTACTAGATGTCAACTATTTATTTCTGGTAACAGTTGATGATTCTGGGTGATGGATATACAATATTTATTTGCATAAGTTCTGCAACTTTTCTGTAAGTCTGAAATTTATTAAAATTTTTAAAAATGTAAATAAAATGTAAACAAATTCTGTTCTTATATTGGTAAATCATTCCCATCAGGTTTGTGGATAGACTCAAATTTACAAAAATGGCAAATAATAAATTCAATGTAACTCTAATAAATACCCTAACAGTTTTTTTTCCTCACAGAAGTTAACAAAGCTGATTCTAAAATTTATCTGGAAGCATAAAGTGCCAAAAATAGCTAACCAGTTTTTGTTGTTTTTATTGTTGTTGTCTGTAACATACAGAACTGTTTATTCTGTTGTTTGCAATACAAAGACATTGGGAAATGCTATTGTTTGTACAATATAGCAAGGGAAAAATTCTGAAACTGCCCATTTGAGTGGGTTTGCCAGATGTCCTGTCATTAAAAAAGAATACTAGCTATAAACAGAGCAGTTCCTGGTACTTTGTACTTCATTTTGTTGATCGTATCTGGATTCCCTTATTTGTCCCCTTACACAGTTTTGAAAAAGAATAAATAAGATGAAAGGATTTTCCCTTCCACTCAACAAGACTTAGTATACTATTATAAAACTACAGTAATTAAGCCAGTGTTAGCACAAGGATAGACAAATTGACAGAACAGAAGAAAAAGCCCAGGAAAAAACATGCCTAGAAAGAAACTTGATATATGACAGAGGTGGCTTTACAAATCAGTAGGAAAAGACTTTCTTATTTCTCACATGCTGCTGGGAGAGCTCATTATTGATATGAAAAAAGGAAAATATATCCCTCTTACCCCATTCAAAATATTTCATTCTCTATGGATTAAGAATGTAAATATAAAAGGCAAAATTTTTAAACTTTTAGAAGAAAATATAAGATAATATCTTTATGACCTCAGGTAAAGAAAATATTTCTTAACACACAAAATGCATAGGCCACAAGAAAAAACACTTGAATATCCAATTACATTAAAATTAAGTTAACCATAAGAAATCACAAAGAGAATAAAGAGATAAGCCACAGACTGAGAGAAGACACATCTGCATTACATACAGAATTACTATCCAGAAACAAAACAAAATACGAACACAAATTCATATAAGCCAGCAGGAAAAGGATGAACCCCCAATATAAACATGGACAAGAGACATGAACAAGCATTTCACAGAAGAGGAAGCATGATGATTAAATATACAATATTAATATAAATATATATTATCAAATATATAAATAAAGTCACAATGATATACCATTCAAACCCACTAGAGCTTGCCAAAAATTAAAGCATGATAGCATCAAGTTTTGGCAAGGACATGGAGCAAGCAAAAATATTTTGCTATTTTGGCAGTATAAATTAGTACAAACACATGGGGGATCTACTGGGCAATATACATTAAAAAAAAAATATATATATATATATATATTTATTTTTTTTTTTTTTTTTGGGAGACAGAGTCTTGCTCTGTTGCCCAGACCAGGTGGCATCATCATAGCTTACTGCAACCTCAAACTCCTGGGCTCAAGCAATCCTCCTGCCTCAGCCTCCCATGTAGCTGGGAGATGGGCACATACCACCACACCTGGCTGATTTTTCTATTTTTTGTAGAGATGGGGTCTCGGTATGTTGCCCAGGCTGGTCTCAAACTCCTGGCAAGTGATCCTCCTGCCTCAGCCTCTCAAAGTGTTAGGATTACAGGTGTGAGCCATCACACCCAACCTATTGGGCAATATATTTAATTAAGAGTTGACAACATACACACACACACACACCCCCCCCCCATATCCCTATTTCATGACTAAGGATGTACTCAAGAAAAACTGTCATTCAAGTATGTAAGGAAACATAGCAAACATTCTTTAAGCAACTGAAAATAACTTTAATATCCATTGATAAGAGAATGGATCAATAAATGGTGATATTTGTGACATATTCATACAATAGAGTACAACAGTGAAAATGAATGTGCTACAGCAATAAGTAGTAAAATAGATTTATATACTACCTCAAATCCGTTTTGTGTATGTATATGTGCATGTATATACATACATATCTGTACTATCCTTCTATATCTATACAGTTTACATAAAGTTTATATAAAATTAAACAGATAAAACAAATATTATTTGCATAGATACATGCAACCCAAGTATGAACACATAAGCAGAACAAACACTAGAGTTAGGGAAGTGGTTACCTTTGAGGAGGGAAGGAGAAAATGGGACTAGGTCAGGGAACATACAATTATATCCATAATGTTTTATTTGTTCATCTGCTTAGTAAGTTAACATATTATCCCTTTTGAATGCCTAAAATATTTCATTTTTTGGGAAATAATTCCAAGACACCAAAGAGTTCCTATTTAGAATCACATCACTATTTGATTTCCTGAAATGTGCAAGTGAAACTAAAATTGAAACAGCACAAACCCCTGTGACTGTTCCACTTAGCAATCACAGGACTAAAACATCAGAGTTCAATACTAAAAGTGAGCCCATGATAAGATGTACCCTGTGGACCCTCAAGTAAAAGAGAGATAGGGAAGTAATTCCTACTACTTTATAAAAATGATCATCACTTTTTCTTTAAGTGTTTTGAACTCCTTAGGCAAAAGATACTTTATAATTACTTGTATGAACTTCACTACATAACCTAAGAAAAATTAGTCCTCTCTGAACAGAGGTTCCTAATCGTTTTTTCCTTGTTTGAAGGAGTTGGTAAAAGTCATTGTTGACGCATATATGTACAATCCCACAAGCCTGGTCCCTTCAAGGCCCAGACTTCTCCCTCCCAGTTCTGTGCCTGTGCCCTTTTCTCTATTATGTTATGCTGGCTGTTACGCATCAAATGCTGACTTCCTGTTTCCCCTTGAGCTTGGAGACCTGGAACTGGGAAGAGGCTTTGAAGAACAATACAAAGCCAGGAAAACACAGAATGGAGACAGCTATGACTTTCCGAAGGAAAGCAAATCTTAGCACAGTTGTAATAACCTTTCAGACGTTCCCGTGTCTGTAGCTTACATAAGGCAGTGGTTCGGACGTGAGTCCCATAGAAGAATAGTAAATCAACGAAATTGAAAACAGTTAAAACTCAGACTCAGGTTGACAGAAAGGTTTAGGGCATGCAGTTTGGATGTTGCTATTGTAATCCTGGCTTGTTCTAAACTCTTAGTATTTCCAGTATTTCCTTTTCACCATCCTAAAAGGAGGCTGACTAGGTGATGTCTCCTTTGGGTGCCACGCTAAATGCTTTAGACCTAAAATCTTAAAAGAGCACAGATGACCTTGTATGAATCCACTCTTTGTAAAGTGGTACCACGGTCAGTGCCACGCACCAAGCCACCAGTTCACAACACGGAAAAGGGAGGCACGGACAGTGAAGAAACTAGTCAGGACCTTTAGATTCTTATCATTAGGTCCACAACCATCCCTTAATCCAGAAAGCTGATGTTCTGCCTATAAATGGCTTCTGGCCCTCTGACCCAAGGCCTCCAATTCACGACCCTTTTACGCTACAACGGTGTTTTAATGAACTGATTGTCAATGTAGAAACTCCAATCTCACTGGTCATGCTACTGCAGCAATTCACCAAGCACAGGCTTCTCCATTCTATTCTGCTGTCCTGCACTTTGAATTCAGGGCTTGGTGTCAGCATGGAAAGCACCCGAGTTCTGATATGGCAGCCTTTGGTTATGTTCCACCACGGGATTTATCATCCACAACCTACTCAATTCCCTCCCCCAACAGCTACCAAAAATTCCCCTTGGTGAGAAATGCTATTATGAGAAGGGGTGGCTGCTTTGTGACTCACACTGTTTCATTAAAAAGATTTTTTTTTTTCCAAACAAGTTTTCAGTAGAGGAATCCAAAGGTTTTCCAAAGCCACAGCAAAACAGAACAGCTCACAATACTATTTCTCAAAGATCTGCCACTTCATAGGAGATTCCTATACCTCAAAATACTGGAGACACTTAAGATTCACTATCCTTTTGTGTTGCACTTGGCCTCTGGGTTGAGAGAGGAGGTGGGAAACAGATGAATTAAATACAGCAAACATGACTGGGCTTCTCAGATATTAAGATGGAAGGCAGCTAGCGTGCAAGACTGCCCTCATCACAGGTCTTAAGACTTGCCTAGAGACTTCCAGGTTACTGACTGCAATGGTATGAATGTTTTGGCCATATCTGACCAGGGCTGAGGACATCTAGTAATACATGGTATACATGGGTATTTGGGGATGCTCGTTATAGTAGTGGGTAGAGTTATAATAAAGTTTCTTTTAAAAGCTGACTTAGATGGTGTTATACCTTTGAGAGTGTAAATGATCTACATAGAATAGAACAACATTACAGAAAGCTAATTTGTTAGGCAGGAATCCCAAGGGCTTCCCCAAATCCATGCAGGATTCCCAGAGTACTTAGGGAGGCACCAGGATAAAAGAATCTTAATACCTCCCTCTAAGGAAAGGTACCTTCTCCACAGGGAAAAAAACTATTTGAAATGGAAATAATGAAAAGATCTCCAAAAAGCTGAGGAATATGGGCAAAATGACCACACTGGCTGGGGCCTAGGATCTTGGGTTCTCCTCCTACCTCTGTTCTAGACCAACTGGGTGACTCCAGATTAAAGTTTACCCCATATACTAACAAATCAACTTTGACTTTAAAAGATACTGTATGGTACAGTAAAGAGATGACTAATTTTAGAACAACTCTTTGTGAAGCATGGCTTAGTTAAACTTTTTAGAGGGCTCAAGGTACTACCAAAAAGAAAGCTGGAGCCTGCTCTGACAAGTCTAATCCACTAAGACTAAGAGATGATTGACTACATATGCCTAAATATAAGGTCAGGTTTCTCCAAAAATTATCCTTCAGAAATTAAGGCATCACCTTATAGCCAAAGTCTTCATAAAAGTCTCTCAGCATGAAACACTCTTTTAAATATCTTTATTCTAAGCAAAAAGTACTCAAATATAACATAGATTTATTAATTATTCCTGGGGGGGATAACATTACAGTCACCAGTATTGGCTATCATAAATAAGGCTTTAAAATTTTTCTTAAAACAGAACAGAAAACAACAATGACAAAAGAAAAAACAAAGTGATTCAAAAATGGGCACAGGACCTGAATAGATATTTCTCCAAAGACAGTATACCAACCGCCAATAAGCACATGAAAAGATGCTCAACATCAATAATCATTAGGGAGATTAAAATCAAAACTAGGAGATACTACCTCACACCTATTAGGATGGCTACTATCAAAAAAACAGAAAACAACAAATGTTAGCAAGGATGTGGAGAAATTGGAAGCCTGTGCACTGTTGGTGGGAATGTAAAACAATGCAGTTGCTGTGGAAAAACAGTATGGTGGTTCCTCAAAATATTAACCATAGAATTACCGTATGATGGAGCAATTCCACTTCTGGGTATATACTCAAAAGAAACGAAAGCAGAGTCTCGAACAGGTATTTGTATATTCACACTCATAACAGTATTATTCACAATAGCTAAAATGTGGAAGCAACCCGTGTCCAACAATAGATGAATGGATAAGCAAAATGTGGTATACATACAATGGAATACTATTCAACCTAAAAAAGAAAGGAAATTCTGACATATCCTAAAACATGGATGAACTTTGAGGACGTTGCACTAAATGTTATAAATCAGTCACAAAAATACAAATACCGTATGCTTCTACTTATCTGCAGTACTTAGAGTACCACTGAACTTATACACTTAAAAATGGTTAAGATAGTAAATTCTGCTACACATGTTTTACCACAGTGAAAAAAAAAAAAATTGGGGGAGGACAAGGACCAGCATAAAACTGTCAATGTTGTGGATCTCAGAGACACACACTTACCAAGGAGGAAATTTCTTTATGGGTATTTGTGGCTTGAGATAAATTTTACAGAGACAGATTTAAAAAGTGCTGAATCATGCTTCCAGAAAATAATGTTCGATGACCAGAAAGAAAAGTGGCTCCAGGGATGACAAAGATACTGAAGTCAAAGATACACATGAAGAGTTTGAAAATCAGTTTTTCTTTTAATATTCTCATTGAGAAGACAGGGAACCCCTTATATTGGTATATATGAGGAATTTCTTAGTAGGTACTTGCCTGGAACCACACAGACTGCCTGCCCAGCCTAGAAATAGGGTCTAGGAAAAAATGAATAGTGTGGCCGAGGAGTAGAGAAGAAATATAACAAATCCTTGCAGCAGCCTCATGGACAAACACCTGAATTTGTTTATTCAGCAGAGGAGCTGATGAAAAAGGTAAAATCTTCTACAAGCTGCGGTACTCAGACTCTTAACAAATGAGGAAGCAAAGACTCTTGGAAAGAACAAAGTCATGTCAATCACCTTTGTAATAAATATATATTCCCAGTACCTACCATTGGTCCTGGTATACTGGAGGCACTCAATAAATATCAGTTGAACAAATGAATGTCTACGCTCAATAGGTCTTCATACACAAAGAAAAAAGTCTTAACTTTTGGGTCAGTCAGAGAAAAGGAAAAATAGGTATTCCATCCTCTTTAAAGTCTGGATTCATTCTAAGATCCTGACTTGTCTAGCTGCCTGGGGATGCATGAAAGAGGATACAACTCAGTAAGCCCTTCTGTAGCACCAGCAGCCAAAGGCAACTGTGCCTTAGAAGGAAAATCAGGGGGAAGACAAGCACAGAAGGAAAGGGGACGTTGCCACAATTACCCTCTGTTCAGAACAACCTCAATTCTCAGAACCAAGCAGACTGGCTTAGGCCTATATGTAGGAGACAAATGCTTAGTCCTATGTAAAAGAAACCATCAAACAACGAACAACGTTCTTGCTGGCTGAGCCTACCCTCTGGAAGCTGTAGAAAAGATGTGTAAGGATCTTGCTTAGGAAATATCTGACCAGTTTAGCAATATTGAAAATAAAGCTAATGAAGCACCAAAAAAGCATTCAGAATTCTTCCTCTCTTTGGAGAGAGGAAAAACTAAATATGTGTTAGAGTTGAGTTTCAGATATAGAAGGTCTTCTCACGATACCTTCAGAATCATTTGTTATAAATTCAGATTCTTGGGTCTCTCCTCAGCTCTACTGAATTCTGGGAGTGGGGCCCAGTCATCTACATTGTTAACTAGCTCTCTAGAGAATATTGGGCACAAATTTAAGAATCCTTTTGAACCACTCACAGAAATCAGGAGAGCTCTTGTTTGTATCTGCCTCTTTCTTGTTATCGATCCAAGAATGTACTGTAAATTCTTACCATGTCTCCCCTAACTTGGAGTGTTCTCTTTTCTCCCAACAGATGAAGGCTGTACTCTCAAGACTAACAACTCCAGGGAGATCTCAAGGTAAAGCCTCATCAGTCTAGAAACTACCCCAGCTGCTGCTTTAAGGTTAAACTTGGTTCTTTATTCGCTTCACACATGAGGGTTCGGCTTCAGGTCATTCAATCATTCCTACCCTCATCCATACAAGCACATCAGGGACAGGAGCCCAACTACTGGATTCAAGGATAAATCTGTGTCCTTATAAGAACATAAGATTCAGAAGCGAAAACTGCTGGGTCTCTAAGAATTCCCTTCTCATCCTCAAGCTATATCCAAAGTAATCACTATGGACTATTTGATTCAGACTAGGCCACGACAAAGCTTGGGAAAGAAACAGATCAAAATTTATACTCACCCATCATCCTAAAAGACCGGGGTCAGGATTTAGGTTTTGGGCTTTCAAGATTCTAGTACCACAACCTCAGTGATCCATTGTATTAAAAACACCCCTATTCAAGGGTTAGTAGGAGCGGGACCAACATCCCATTTAAGTTACCACCACTTCCCTTTGAAATTTTTCCCGATTTTCAAACTGTCAAAATTGAAGTTTAGTTTTATAATTGAGTATACAGTAGTCTCTATTACCCATGGTTTCACTTACCATGGTTTCAGTTACCTGCAGTCAACCAAGGTCTGAAAAATTAAGGTATAGTCCTGCACCACATAATGACATTTCAGTCAACAATGGATCGCATTACAACAATAGTCCCATAAGATTATAATACTATATTTTTACTGTACTTTTTCTATGTTTAGATATGTCTGGATACACAAATACTTACCATTGTGTTACTGCCTACAGTATTCAGTACAGTAACACACTGTACAAGTTTGTAGCCTAGGAGTAATCAGCTGCTATACCATATAGCCTAGGTGTGTGGTAGGCTACACCAGAGGTCCCCAACCTTTTTGGCACCAGGGACCGGTTTCATGTAGGAAAATTTTTCTATGGACCGGGGGTTGGGGGTGGGGCCAGCAGAGCTCTGCAGCCCAGGTATTGGGGATTGCAGGGCTACACCATCTAGGTTTGTGTAAAGTATACTCTTGATGTTTGCACAATGACGAATCACGTAACAACATATCTGTTGTTAAGTAATGCATGACTGGTTTTTTTTTTGAGACCTGGTCTTGCTCTCTCACCCAGGCTGGAGTGCAGTGGCACCATCATAGCTCACTGCAACTTCAAACTCCTGGGCTCAAGCAATCCTCCTGCCTTAGTCTCCCAAGTAGCTGGGACTACAGAGTGCATCACCATGACTGACTAAATTTTTTATTTTTTTGTGAAGACAAGTTCTCACTATGTTGCCCTGGCTGGTCTTGAACTCCTGGGCTCAAGCGATCCTCCCACCTCGGCCTCTCAAAGTACTAGCATTATAGGTGTGAGCCACTGCATCCAGCTAGCTACCACCACACCTGGCCATGACTATTTTGAAAGAGAGAGAGAGACACCACATTCACATAACTTTTATCACAGCATATTGTTATAATTGCTCTATTTCATTGTTAGTTACTGTTGTTAATCTCTTACTGTGCCTAATTTATAAATTAAACTTTATCACAGATAGGACCATAGAGGAAAAATATAGTATATATAGACTTCAGTACTATCTGAGGTTTCAGGCATCCACTTGGGGTCTTAGAACATATCCCCCTTGGATAAGGAGGGCTACCATACTAAAATTTTTGTGCCCAATAAGCTTGGGTTGAATACCACATGTGTAAAATACAAAGCATGTTCCTTTTCCCAGAAGGAACTAGAGCTTCATTTCTTTGGTTAAGAGTGGCTTGGCTCACAGTGTTCCCTATGACATATTGGGGTAGGTCTTTATTTAATATCAAAATGTACATATCCCATAAAACAACACTTTAAGAGCTAAGCCATTGTTTCTTAGACACCTTTCAAATCCCAATGAGGAAGAGTTAACTATGACCTTCCAGAAATTATCTTTGCCTCAAGGTAACTTTATAGAACATAAGCCCTCATGGTAATAGAGAACTAAAAATTCTGCTTTAAAAAATAAAGTTTTCATTAAGAATGGAACTTTGCCAGGGCAGGGACCCATCATGCTCTTTGGAAACCACAGAATGCTTTTCCTTCTCCAGAAACCATGTAAAGGCCCATTACCTCTAGCATATCTAAGGTGGGGCACAAAGGCTTTGCGATCCACTGAAAGGAGTTGGCAACTCTCCCTCATCAGTTAATAGTAGAGAAAATGAAATCACTTGAGAATCCCAGAGTGGCAGCAAAATAGAACCCGTGGGATACCTTGTTAGCACATTCAAAGACTCATCAAGTCAGTCACTTTATATCAGCCCCAGTTGATGGCTTGGTGACAACAGAGAGCAGTTTAGATTTTTCTGAATATGGATACGTACACACATACATGACTAAGAAGGTGGAGTGAAACCCTCAAGGACCAGCCATTTTGCAGTAGGACCCAGAAAACAGCAACCTCTTCCAACATGTGGGTCCTCTATATTTTCACCCCATATCTATAAATCCATATTCTGAGATAAACAGGACTACTATGAAAGAATGAACAAGCCTCCAGAATAGTACCCAGACAACCATTAGGAGCTAGAGCCAAACTCACATTTTAATGTGCAAAGGAAGGGACTCTAGCGCTGCTTCTCTGAAGCAGCTTTCCTCAGTGGCATTCATCATTACAAGCAGCCCATCAAAGTAGGTCAGATTTCAGGACACAGCACTAGCTTCCATTTGGGGGCTGCAGCTAACAGTTGTAAACCTCTGCCCATCAAATTCCCAGGCGATTAAAGAAGGTAGAGAACTATAGGAGAAATTCCCTCCTCGGAACACCACCACTCTCCATTTGTATGTCCTTTGGCTTTTGTGTACATTATCTCATGAGACCCTCATGAGGGATGTGTAATTTCCAGGACACTCCCCTGCTCCCTGAGGTTTTGGGATGAGAGGCAGGAGAGTGGAGTGGTTAAGAACCCAGGTTCTGGCGCCAGCAAATCTGTGTTCCAGTCCAAGCTCTGCCACCTACCAGCAGTCTGATCTTGAGTTCCTTAAGCTCCCCCTAAACCTGTTTCCTCACCTGTAAAATGGGGGAAAATACAGTCTTACCTCACAGAGTGATAGTAATGATTAAATGAGATGATGGACATGAAGCACTCAAATCCATTTACTCAAAAAATATTAGTGCCAGGCACAAGGCAAGAGTTACAACAGTGACTGAGAAACACAGTCCTGCTCTCATGGAGTTAGAGTTTATTCAAACTATACACAGAAAAATGTAAACAGATAAATAAAATACCAAGTGCATTAAGAACTATTAAGGTAACAGGTGACTGACTGGAGAGAGTAACAGTAGGGCCAATTTTTAAGAATGGTCTCTGAGGAGAAATTTCAGCTGGGCCCTAAGGGGTCCGAAGGAGCCATCCACATGGACAATGGAAGGAAAAGCATTGCAGGCCTAGGGAATGGTACGTGCAAGGGTCACAGCATGGGGAAGCAGGAACCTAGAAAAGACAAATGTATGACTGCAGTGTTTCCTCTCCTGGGATTCAGAGAACAAACTTTATAGGCTGCCATGCATGAGGATTACCACATCCACTTTAAAAATAACAAAGATGAGGCTCCAGAGAAGTGGTATGTCTTGTGCAAGGTCACAGCTACTTAGAGGAGGAGCTGGGCCTGGGACCCCTCAGTATTCTACCTCTGGACACAGCATAAGCCCACTCTCTCTGAGGAGGCCTCGTGTACACTGAACTCCCCCACTTATTTCACTGACAACTGTTTTCTGTGCCTATGAGGAGTTCCAAAAGCACCCTGAAAACAGCATTGTATCAACTTCCACACATCTAGTCAATTGTGCACAGAAATCCTCACACTTATAATCTTACAACATGAGAACAAAGCTGCTCAGACGTTACTCCAAGGCTCCAAAGTAGAAACAAGTTTTTCTTCTTGCAGCAATGAACAAGAGAGGAAAGGGATGTCCCGGAAGATCCTGTGGCCTGTTCCAGGAGGTGAGATGGAACCTCCGTTGCATATGAAGGTTCATCTCAAATGAACTGCACAGGAAAAGCTAATTACTTTATTTGAAGAAAAGAAGGAATGCCTAAAGCAATAGTTCTCAATCAGGGTGGTACCACCCCCCTCAAAGTGCATTTGGAAATTCGTGAGGGCATTTTGCGTGACACACTGAACTGCAGCATTTAGCATTTAGTAGGTGGGGCCAAGTATGTTTGACATCTTGCAAAAGAACAGGATGGTCCTACACAGTAAAGAATGTAATACCCAAAATATTAATAGCAGCCTCCCCCACACACTTTAGACACCCTTCCCTAAAGGATTAATATGTTCCAACTTTTCCTGTATCCCCTTGGTTCGGTGGCTCTCCCTACCCTCACCACAAAGTGGATGGAAAAAATTAAGGTTTCACAGCTTAGGAGTGAAATTTTGGAATCCAATTATAAGCTCAAGACTCCAGCATGCAACCTAGTAGTGGAAAAAGGATAAAGAAATTTTTAGTAAGAGACAGACCTAAGAAATTTTAGCAAAAAGAAAACTCCCTTTCTTTCTCCCCACACAAGCCTTTATAAGATTGCATATGTTTTTCAACACACAAAATTTTAACTGTGATTTTAGAGAAACTTCTTACCATGTTTTTCAGTTTAAAACCAGATACTAATTACAGTTTTTTAAAAAATTTAATCACAATCATCTCACAAATAAAGCTGACTCTTTCTGGACTAAATTTCACAAGAAAGATTATTAATTTTAAGATGCCTAATGCTGATCAATGCCTGAAAGTGCCAAAGGCAGTCATGCCTTGCATCTCATTCAGGGCAGAGTTGATGAGGTCAGTGAAGCTCCAATGATATCCAGAGGTCTGTTCAGGGATTAAAATAACATCCTAACAATTCAAAAGCCACTTGCAAGTGTTACCTTAAATTAGTCACTATTTCCCCCAAGAAATTATTTCACAAATTAAAGTATATAGAACTGACCAAAGGAAAAAAAAAAGACTATTTACAGGGTAAAAAAAAAAAAATACCCCAAAAGTCGACCTTATTTCACATTAGCTAAAATAGTGATTGGACAGATATACCCTCCATAGAGTACCCGATAGGCAGGAGCAATCTATCTCCTACACAGAATCTAAATTTTACCACTCACCCAAAGGACTCTGAATATGCAACTTCCTCACTCAACTTGCCAGTCAGCAAATAGCGGCCCCACACCCCTTTTGGCCAATTTTCTAGAAGCCTGACCTGGCTTCTCAGGATAGCCAAGCAGACAGACCTGTTTTCCTCCAGAAGCGCCTGCCAGGCCTTTTCTGCCCTGCCCATCAGAGCCTGGGAAATCCCCTCCAGCCTTTCCTGGCCTGTCACCAAAAGTTCACAAAATGAATTCAACCAGATTCTTTGAATCCTCCTCTTCCCCTGTCATGTGCCAACAGCCAGGCAATAACTCCACCTTGCCAGGCTCTCTGTTACAAAAAGATGCAGATTCACGGCAAGAGCAAGCACTTAGCACGGAGAATAAAAAAGATGGAGGGATGTGAGTCTTTGAGCCAAGCCTACTGCATGCAGCACTGGTGACCACAGCCCAGGTCCTGCAAAGCCCGGGGAGGCTCCCTGACTGGGCCCTCCATACAGCAGGCCACACCTGTCTACACTACCCGCCTGCCGGCTGCTCCATTTTAAACAATTCAAACTGATCTCCAGCAGGGTGGCAAAATTGGGCAGCCCTCCCTCCCAGCAAGGGTGAGAGCCCTAATCCAATCACCACTTGCCCTTAATTTTATTTTCCTTTCACACTCTTTGTTTAGGAGACACTGCTTGGTCAAACCGGATCCATCTCTCTATTAATGGTGAGGAAGGCACACTGCTGCAGTGGCAGAATGGAAGCACCAAGCTGACTTGCTATAAGCCGACAAGACCTCTTCTCTGAGGAGGGTGATGCCAATAAATGAGACTTCAATAGGCAGGTTTCACTCTGCCCATCCACAAGTGAACACACGCCTGAAGTCCTAAAACGCCCGGCTCCGCAGCCAGCCTCGCAGTAAGCCTCTTTTCTAGAGGGCAGGTATCCCATTCATCCCCTGGCATCGGGAACCAAAGGAAAGGCAGATAGATCCAGGTCGTGCACTACATACCCAAACCTTGGCACGCACGCGAAGGTTTGGGGCGCCCCGGCGCGCCCTCCCTCCGAGCCCTCCACCACCCGTGGACTCACCACTGTGCGAGCTGAACCACCTGGGTGCGATGTGCAGAGGTAGAGCATCCGCCAGCGAGGCTCGGGAGCCCAGGTACAGCATCCCGTCTCTATGGTGACCGCCGCCCGTCTCCTGGTAACCATTGCCATGGGCATAGGTAGAGTCGGACGTGGACCCTCCGCCACTAGGCGCCCTCTCGGAGTCGCCGGTCCCCCGGGAGGCGGGGGTGTAGAGGCCAAAGGGCACCCCCCCGGCCGTGCTGGGGTCCATGCCCATACCTGCCACGGAGCTGACCGAGCGGCTGCGCAGCCCCATGGCCCCGCCGCCAGTCCGGTAGTGCCCAAAGTGGGGCGCCCCTCCCGGCGGAGGCACGGCGCTGTCATCGGTGGAGACCCCCGGGAAGGGGCCCCGGGAGCGGGCCGCCGTGCTCTGCTTGCCCCCCATGCTCGCCCGGGCCCCGGTGGGGCGGGAACCTGGAGGCCGAGACCCTCCCCCACGTCTCAGCAGCGGGGGCAGGGCTGGGCGAGCATAAAGGGGAAGGGAGTCAAAAATGAGACCGGGAGGGGAGAAAAGGCAAAAAAGAAAAAAAGAAAAGAAAACCCGCGGGGCGCAAGAGGCAGGCGGGCGGGGATCCCAAACTAAGAATTTCAAACGATCCAAGCCAAACGCATGTTTCCCCTCAAGGTCCAAAGAGGCGCAGTCCGGCGCGGGCTCCGAGCGCCACAGGCCGCCCCCGGGCTCCAAAAGCCGGGGGAGCCGCAGGGAAGGAGGGCGGGAGGCGGCGGTGAGCGGCGGGCGGGCGCAGGGAGGCGCCGGAGGAGGCCGCCCGCCCCGGAGGAGGCGGCGGAGGAGGGCTGGGGGCGCCGGGCGCGTCCCCCGCCTCAGGACGCCGCGACCATGGACGGCAGCCCGGACCCCTCCAGGCCTCGGGCGGGCCGCGGCGCTGGGCGGCCAGGCGGAGCTCGGGAAGCCGCGGTCGCGTCGCGTCGCGTCGCGCTCTCGCTCCAGCCGCCGCCAGCCCCGCCAGCCGCGCCGCCCCGCTCGGTCCCGGGCTGCGCTCGCCGGCGCTCCTCGCCGCCGTGGAGACAATGGAGGGCGGCAGAGCGCAGGCGCGGCCCGCGCCCCCTCCCCTCCCCCCCCGCCGGGTTAACCCCTTCGCGGCCCCTGCCGCGCTGGGCCGCTGACGCCCCAGAGGTCCCCACCCACCCGCCCCCCGCCGACCTGTGACCTGGGTGGCTCGGGTGGCCTGAGCCACTGGGCGTCAGCAACAGAAGCAAGACGTTTTCTCAAGGCAAGCGCTTCCTAGTCTCCGAAAGCGGCTATTCGGGGGGGGGGGGGAACCATATATGGGGGAGGGGTAGCAATGGTTCAAGGGGGTGGGAAGGAAACACCACGAGGAATGAAAATTACTCAGTGACGCCTATCTGGCTCTGAGGGTCACTGGTCGAGCTCCCCTCCTGGCACAAATTTGCCCCCACAGCACCCTCTGGTGGACGTGCTGTCCATTCTTTTGGAGGTTCCCCATCCAAGGACCCCTAACATCAGGAAGCTTAGCATTTGGGGGGTGTTAGTTAGCTGTTTGGAGGTAAACAGTGCCCTGGGGGCACTTGTGAATCGGGGCTTTGCTGACATTAGATGAGAACGAACTTCTTATCTGGGGCTTAAGCAAACGAGTAGATTCCTTAGCCAAAATGTAATCCTCAACATCAATAGGTATATGATAAAAAGTTGAAAGATAGAGATATAGAAATAGAATAATGCAGCTACATGTGATTTTAGACACTCCCTTGTCTAAGGCCGAACACTTGTTTTGTTTGTCGTGTGCTATGTAAGGGCATACACCACAGGACCAAGGACACAGTGGGTACTCAATAAATATTGTTGACCAAGTGTGCATTTTGCAACTGAGAATTCCTTTTCCACCTCAATCCCTGTCTTTCTCACGTATTCACACTCATTCATTCACCAAACAAGTATATTTCAAGTGTGAAGTGCTGGCTATGAGCATCATCCAGTCCCTGGTCTAACTGACTTTCTCTTCTTAAGTGTCCCCAGGTACTTCCAAACCAGGGAGCCAAAACGGTGTAGAGAAGATTTAAGAGAAGACCCAAAAGAGAAGGGCTGGCCTGTCACAGATATTGATTATTTCAGTGTGGCCAGCCTGGAAAGAAACAGGAGGAAGTCTATTTGCAAGCATAGAGTGCCTGGAGGTTAGCAAACAGCCCTGCGGAAGGCACCTGAAAGTTTTGTATGAGAAATGAAAATAGGAAAAAACCAAATGTGCCAATATCCAAGAAATTACCTATAGGTGCTTGAATGAGGAGTTTGTGCACACCTAAAATACAAACGAGTAATTTGAAGAAAAACAAGAAAGCTTGAATTTAACCCAATTTCCTCCTGGAGGAAGAAACACTATGGTAACAAAAGAGGGGTGGTTCAGTACTGTGCCACAAAAAAAAGTAATAGAGCCCTTGACAGATCCCTATTGGGGAGATAACCAATTGTAACCAGGCTACAATTATTGTAACCAATAATAACCATTGTAACCATCCAACTAGCTTTTGATTTATCTATTCATCCAACACTTTTTTAGTGTATTTAACAAAATATTTGGTATTTAATAAATTCCCGGTGCTGGACTAGGTTCTGGGATACAGTGGTGAACCAGATAGATGGAGACCCTGTCCTCATAGAACTTCGGAAGAACCACTTCACGTCCACCTGAATGGCTATAATCAAAGAGAAGGACAATAGCAAGTGTTGGTGAGAAGTGGAGAAATTGAAACCTCATACCTTGCTGGTGAGAATGTAAATTGGTGCAGCTGCTTTGAAAAACAGCCTGGCAGTTCCTCAAAAAAGATTAAATATAGAGTTACAATATGACCCAGCAATTCTGCTCCTAGGTGTATTTCCAAGAGAAAGGAATATATATGTCCACAGAAAAATTTGTGCATGAAAGTTCATAGCAGCATAGAGCCAAAAAGTGGAAACAACCAAATGTCCATCAATTGATGAAAGGATAAACCAAATGTGATACATCCATACAATGAAATATTATTCAGCTACAAAAAAGAATAAAGTACTGATACATACTACAACACAATGAACTTTGTAAAATCATGTTAAGTAAAAGAAGTCAGGCATAAAAGACCACATATTGTATGATTTCACTTACATGAAATATCCAGAATAGGTTTCTGTCCATTGAGACAGAAAGATCCGTGGTTGCCAGGGCCTAGGGGGAGGAGAGAATGGAGCGTATCTGCTAATGAGTTTCTTTTTTTATCACAAATTTTTTTAATTGAATGGGTTTCTTTTCGAAGTGGTGAAAATGTTCTGGAATTAGTAGTGGTGACGGTTGCACAACATTGTGAATATACTAAAAACCACTGAGTTATACACTTAAAAGGGTGAATTACAGTGCAATATTATATACATCAAGAAGTATTGAAGCAGGCAATAACAATACAGTGTGATAGATAAGCTTAGAATGCCTGGCATGTTGTAGGCACTTGATAAATATTTGTTGAATGAATGAATGAATGAATAAGTGCTATGAAACAGAAAGAGCATGGTGCTGATGGAAAGATAGCAGACAGACACAAACACAATAATTCCAAGCCGAGACCTGAGAGATGAGTTGGAGATTAGCCAGGCAAGGAGGTAGGGCAGTGACAACTGTGTTTCAGGAAGAGAAGAATGTTCCAGGCAAAAGGACTAGCATATCTGAAGGTCCAGAGGTGAGAGAACAGGCATATTCAAGGAACTGAAAGAAGCTATGCTGCTGGAATGAGACAAGGTGGGAGCCAAAGATCAAGCTCCAGGGGCAGGCAAGAGGGTCCTGTGAGCCATGGTAGGGATTGTGGACCAAATTGCAAGGGGATGATGAGTGTGGAAAGGCTTATCAGCATCCTTATCCTTAATAATAAGAATAGCCAATGATTAATGAGCACTTAGGATGTGCCAGAGTTAGTGGCAAACTTCTTTAAATGGATTTGACATTTAATTCTCCTAAGAAACTTGTCCCCTCCCCAAATAAAGATCTATATGTTTCTTTGCTTATACATGCATAGATTGGATGGATACATGAGACATCCTAGTGGTCCCCTGGGGGGAACAGTAGGAAATGGGGAGCTGGGTGACAGAATGGATGAAAAACATTTCATTTCATTATATACCTTTTTGTACTTTAATGTTTGGGCCATGTAAATTTAGGGAGATAGATAGATAAAATACATACCACGTGCATACTAAAAGGTCAAATAGCTAACAGGAGCAGAACTGGGCTTCTAAGCTTTACAGTGAACATGCTCATCAAGGAAATCTTTAGATGATAATTTTGTTTTCTCTGTATGCTTTCTAAAGAGGTGAAAAAGATTAGATCTGCTTAGCAGCTATAGTTCTTCCTGTAAATTAATCATTTGGCCTGAAGGTTTATATTCCAGTCTACTGGTTATTATAAGCCTGCCTCTCTCACATCTGTCTGGTACCACAGAGCACCTGAGATCCTGCACTGCAAAGCCCCTACTCTCTGGAATGCGATGACACTAAGCTTAGGCGCCCTGTGGGACCTTGAGTGGCAGCCTTTCTCAGGAAATGCCCTTGTTATCTCCTTATATCTCCTTGTTATCTCCACTGACCCACCTACAACAGTCAGGAGAAAGAGCTGATCAAATCTAAAATTGGTGTTGCCAAAGCCCTTTGCAAATAGGAGGGCATAACTATGCTGCAAAGCCCAGGACCCGTGTGGTTCAGCAAACAGGGAAAATGGCTTGTTAGGGCCTACTACTGGGAAGTAGTAGTGGGAAATCTGTGGCTCCCTCCCTGTCTCTATGAGCCAGAGGATGGGTAGGGCTTCCCATGGCTTCGGAGGGAGTCCTTAGCACCCCAGTTGGGGGTGGACAAATGTCTCCCAGTGAGAAACTTCCTCCCAGTCCCTCTCAGAGCTCTTTACATATTTATTGTTTTGCTTGAAAAGAGAAAACTTAAACAGAGAAATGGGGTTAATAAGCAACCAATTACCTGTGATGAGGAGGCTGAGCATGTGAGCACGTCCATAAATATTTGCTGATTGATGAAGAGAGAGCAATTATTAGTGGCAAGGCAGAGGTTCAAGGTTCCCAGATGTAAAGGGACTGGGCAGTCAGGTAACTCCACATTCTGTAGAAGAGCAAACAGAGGACTAGAACGATAAAGGATCATGTTCAAATTGCATGGCTAGTTGCTGATTAAGAGCCAGCGAAGGCCCTGGATTTCTGGGTCTGCTACTTACTCTGCTTTTCTGTGGCTTGGCTAGTAAGTGTTCTTCAGGAGAGACATTGTCCCGTGATAAGGGGTCTGTGGCCTGCTCAGTAAAATGAGGTCTACTTTACAAGGGACCACCACCAATCCCCAGCCTCTGATTCACACAGGACATTGACATGTGGATCTCGGAGGCAGACAGCAAGGAAGAAGCAGCCAGAGTGCTCTCAATTTCGCTCTTGAGTCCCCACACTTTCGTGACAGTGTCATGACATGACTCTGTGGGTGGGACACAGTGTGGGTGGGAAATGCAAAGGAAGGGCCTGAGGAGGCAACTGGAAAGGTGCTCATGCTCCCTTTCCCCAAGACTCTGCCAGGCCTTTTCCGATTTAAGAAAGAAAACATTGAGAGAACAAAGAGCACCAAGGACTTGAAACCCAAAGTACTTTCTTTGCCTATGAACCATGACAAGCAGATTTTGAGAACTAGATAAATATGAATTACAGAGGTAGGAGTAGGGGAGGGCTTCAGAAATGCTTGGGCAAGGGTGATCCTACTGGTTTTGGTGGGAAGCAGATTATCAAGTTATTACATAGGCAGACAGAGAGATTTGGAATAGCTATACCTATGTCTGTATCTATATCCAAAATAAAACTCAAAGGCCTAAGCAGGGCTCTTCCTAACGATCCCTTTCCAAGTTTTCTAGTTGAACTTCTCACTACATCCTGCCACATACCCTAAACTAATAGCCATACCTATTTGCTAATCACTCCTTCAGCAGAGATCTATTGAGCACCTATAACATCCAGGCATAGGCAAATACAAATGAGTATATTGTGTGTTTGATGAATTAATGTATTCATTTATTCCTATGTGATGGCACAAGCATGCATAGAAAGTACTCTTTATCTTTTCTTCTCCCTGCCCCTGGGCCTGCTTTGCAGTCTTTTCTCTTCCTGGCCCTCAGAACTGAGGTTCTTCTCTCCAGAGCAGTTCTTGACCATTTGTGTTGGAGAATTGGGAGGCCATTGGAAGGCAGGAAGAAAGGCCATTAGAAGAGAGTGGAGGCCAGGGCTGGAGGAGTTTTTTAAAGGCTGCAGTGTGCCGGAATAGCTGGTGGGACGGGAAAGAAGGCAAAGGGATTGTAAGGAGAATGATAGGTCATTCTCTATTCCCTTCTGAGTGTAAAGAATCACAAGTGGCTGGGTGCAGCGGTGTTCGCCTGTAGTCCCAGCTACTTGGGAGGCTGAGTCAGGAGGATCACTTGAGGCCAGGAGTTCAAGGCTGTAGAACACAATGATCTGGCCTGTGAATAGCCACTGTACTCCAGCAGCCTGGACAATAGAGCAAGACCCCCTCTTTAAAAAAAAATCACAATTAAAGATCTTGAGTAGATTTTTAAATTACTTTTGGTTACACAGAAAGTGTCCTTCTGACCTAGACAGTTCTCTGGGGTCATGACTTTGTGCTTTTTGCATTCATTCATTGGACAAATATTCATGGAACACCCTGTATATGAGTCACCATGTAGGGCTGCACAAAATAGACCTGGTCCCTGACCCCCTGAAGCTTGAAAATATTGAATAAACAAATGAATACTGAATTAAATTGTGATGTGTATTTTAAAGGAAAGAAGCACAGTGCCATGAGGTGTTAACTGGGGAACAGCTTCATACCTTTGGAACAAATCCTATTCTTCACACTTTGGGGTCCTGTTCACACTTAATGGTGAAGTACTTTTTTTGATAGTGTACCTTATCAATATCTTAATATTATACTGAAAAGCTCAAATGTCACCTTCTTCAAGATGCCATTTTAGGTCCCCCATTTAGGCTCTTCTCTCCTGACGTTGCTTGCAAGTCTATTATATTAATAATACACAATTCATTCTGCCAAGCACATCGCTGTTGTAGAGTGACCAACTGTCCCAGTTTGCCTGGAACTGAAGGGTTTCCTAGAATGCAGGGCTTTTCCTGGCATGCAGTGCTAAACTGTGGAAAGGCCTGGCCAACGTGGACAGGTTGGTCTCCCTAACCTAACCTGTCGACAAGTCTGTTTTTCCTATTACATACATGCAACACTCCAGGAGGGGAAGGACCATCTATTTATCTCCATTTATGCAATGACTTATACAGAAAAATAGTGATAATATTAACAACAATAATAGTAGTTTATACTCAAGCATTTACTAAATCCCAGGCCCTGCGCTTGTTTCTTTACAACAACCAAATGAGGTAAGTAATTTCCATTTCTATAGAGAAACTGAAGCTAAGCCAGTTAAACCAGGATTTAAGAGAATGGGACTGAAGAGGAAATTTAATCACCACCCACCATGCTAGCACAGTGGTTCTCAAACTTTTTCTTTTTTTTTTTTTAAGGCTAGTCAAGTGAAGCGGTGGGAGTGAAGAAGGAACAAAGGAATCTGTAACCGGTCGTGATCAATTAGTTGTAAACACCACTGCATTCAGACCAGCCCCCAAACTTTTTGATCTCAGAATCTCTTTACACTCTTAAAAAATTTGAAGACCCCCAAAAACTTTTATGTGGGCTATATGTATTGATACTAACTATTAGAAATTAAAATTGAGAATTTAAAAAACATTTATTCATCATTTCATTTAATTATTAATTCACATTAACATTAATAATACATTTTTAAATGAAAAATAATAACCATATTTTCTAAAACAAAAAAATTCCAGCAAGCAGAGTGGCAAATCTCTTTAGTGTTTGGCTTACTAGAAAACAGTCGGGTTCTCGTATCTATGTCTACCTTCAGTCCGTTGCAATACGTATCATGCAGCCTCTAGAAAATCCACTGTACACTGGAGAGAGAAAAAATGTGAAAATAACTTCTTAGTAGGATTATGAAATTGTTTTGCCTTTGGAGACCCTCTGGAAGGGTCGCGGCGACCTCCAAGATCCCTGCACACTTTGGGAGGCGCTGCCGTATTGTATGAAACAATAGCGCATTCAGATATTTCAATATCTTGATGGCGGGCATCAGGAGAAGAGGTATCTTTGGCTTGCACAAACAACAGGTTTTGGTTTGTAGACTGGGTCTGGGCGAATGCCAGCGACACCAGCGAGGAGAAAGCGAGGACAACAGGCACCTCCAGTTGGCCATACCCTAACCTGCGAGCGCTTCCCGGGTCAACCACACGCAGCTCGACCTTGGACTACAACTCCCGGCAGAGCTGGCGGCAGGGGCGTGTCCGCAGCCGCGAGGGAGCGTGGGAGTCGCAAACTGAGTGACGGAAGCGAGAGGGGGCGTGCCTGGTTTTGGCAGGCATGGTGCCGCAATTGGAGGAGCCGGGAAGGAGGGGCGGAGCCAGTGTTTGGGTCAGCCAATGGTTTGCGGTCAGGCGGAAGGTGGGGGACGGGGCGTGTCAGGGCGGACTCGCGGGCTGCGTGGGGCTCACGGAGCTAGAGGACGCTGGTCTTGGGGGTGGGAGGGCGCCGTCCTGGGGTCTCGGCGGCCGGGTGGGGGAGATGGCGGCGCGATGGAGCAGCGAGAATGTAGTGGTGGAGTTTCGCGACTCCCAGGTGAGTTGAGGGGCCGAATGAAGCCGTCTGGGCATGCGCCCTCCGCGCTTCCCTTCCCCCACGCTGCTGCTTCTGTCGGGGAGGCTACCGGGAGAACCCCAGCCGGGGCTGAGGAGGTGGGCAAGGGGGTGACCGTTCAGACTGCCGGTCTGAGTTCGGGGCAGCATGGAGACTCTTGACGACCGTTGGGGGGCAGTTGGGGAGGGCACGGACGGGGTTTCAGGTGTCCCCACAGGGGTACGGAGAGTGGGGTCCGCCTTGGGACACTGAAGCAGAGATCGCCCCAGGGAGGCGCCAGACTCCTGGGGAAAAGGAATCATATTCCTGTTACCCTGGTTGTTAATTGCTTTCACTGGGGACTAGGACAGAACAGAATCCTGTATTGTGCCTCTAAGCCTGCTAATTTGAAAGCTGCTAATCTGCAAATGCTTTAATTCTCACAGAAACCCAGGTAGTCTCGCCCCTACTTCTTTATAAAGATGTAATTGAAGAGACCTGCAGACTCATAGCAGCTGCCTGCTTAATGTCCCCACTTTGGGATCTGTGCGAGATCTCAAACTCCGTATGTCCAGAACAGTTGAACATACTCGGGGACAGCTCTCCTTCCACCCCATCTTTTGCCCCCTTCCAATCCATACTCCACACAGCTAGAGTGATTTAAAAAAAAAAAATCCAGGTTCATTGAGTTGTAATTAATGTACAATCAAATTTACCCTTTAAGTGTATAATTTGTTGGGTTTTGACAAATATATACGGTCAGGTAACCACCACCACAATTAAGCTATAGAACATTTCCATCACTCCAAACAATTCTTTCACGCCCCTGTGTACTCAGTCTCCTTCCCTTTTCCCTAGCAGCTGCTGGTGTGATTTGTGTAACAAATGGGATCATGCAGTGTGTAGCCTTTTGCGTCTGGCTTCTTTCACTTAGCCCAGGGCTTATGAGAGTCATTCATGTTGCTGAATATACCAGTCCGTCCATTCCTTTTCATTGCTGAGCAGTGTTCTAATGTACAGATAGACCACAATTTGTATATTCATTCACCTGTTTATGGATATTTAGATTGTTTCCAGTTTTTGGTGATTATGAGGCAAGCTGCTATAGGTATCAAGGTGATTTTTAGACATCTTAGAAAAATTTTTTGTATAGATGGGGGTCTCACTATGTTGCCTAGGCTGGTCTTGAACTCCTGGGCTCAAGTGATCCTCCCACCTTGGCTTCCCAAAGTGCTAGGATTATAAGCATGAGCCACTTCATCTGGCCTCAAGGTGATTTTTTAAACATAAATTTGTTCATATCCCTCACTTGATGAAAATCCTTCAGTGGCACTCTATTGTACCTAGAACAAAATATTAATCCCTTATTTTGGACTATTTTGTGTACTGATCTCTGCCTGTTTCTCTGACCATTTCTTGTACCACATTTCCCCTCACTCACTATTTATTTTACTCTTTCCTCCCTACCATCATGTAACCTGGGAGAGGATGGAGACTTTGGTTTTTTTGGCTCCTGTATCCATAGGCCTAGATAGAACATGGTATTTAGCAGGTGCTCAACAAATATTTATTGAATGAATAAATTTTAAAAATCAATTATATCAATTAACAATTTTAACAGAAATTAGGAAAAATATTTAGGTTTCAGAGTTTTTTCTGTTTTTCTTTTTTTTGAGACAGGGTCTCACTCTGTCACCTAGGCTGGAGTGCAGTGGTGTCATCATAGCTCACTGCAACGTCAAACTCCCAGGCTCAAGCAATCCTCCTGCCTCAGCCTCCTGAGTAGCTAGGACTATAGGCGCATGCCACCATGCCCAGCTAATTTTTAAAATTTTTTGTAGAGATGGGGTTGCCCAAGCTGGTCTGGAACTCCTGGGCTCAAGCGATCCTCCCACCTCAGCCTCCCAGAACTTCCATATACCCTGTACCCAGTTTCCCCTGTTATTAATATCTTACACTAGTATGGTACATTTTTCACAATTAATGGACCGATATTGATACATTATTATTAACCAAAATCCAATTTTTACTCAGGTTTCCTTAGTTTTTACCTAATGTCCTTTTTCTGTTCTGGGATCCCATCCAGGATCCCACATTACATTTAGTTGTCATGTCTCTTTAGACTCCTCTTGGCTGTCACAATTTCTGAGACTTTTCCTTGTTTTTGATGACTTTGACAGTTTTAAGGAGTACTAGCCAGGTAATTTGTCCCTCAATTGGGATTTGTCTGATGTTTTTCTCAAGAGTAGACTGGGATCATGGGTTTTTGGGAGGAAGACTGTGGATGTCAAGTGCCCGTTCTCATCACATCATATCAAGGGTACATGCTGTGAACGTGACAGATCGCTGTTGGTGCCAACCTTGATCACCTGGCTGAGGTAGTGTTTGTCAGGTTTCTCTATTGTAAACTTACTCTTTTTGCTGTCTTGCTATACTGTACTCTCTGGAAGATGGTCTGTATGTGTAGTCTATATTTAAAGAGTGGGGAGTTAATCTCCATTTATTTATTTATTCAGTCGTTTGTTTATATCAGTATGGACTCAAAGATATTTATTTTATACTTTGGATTATAATCCAACATTATTTTGTTACATTGTTCCAGCTTTCACCACTGGGAGCTCTCTCAGTTGGCTCTTGTGTTCCTTTGACATATCCCCCTCATTATGGTTTGTTTTTATTTTTGTTTTTGTTTTTACTTTCTGGCACTAGAAGGTGCTCAACTCTGATCTTATGTATTTCCTGCCCCGGTCCTAAAATCAGCTATTTCTCCAAGGAGCCCTGGTTTCTTTTATTGGAGAATAATATTAGAAATCAAGATCTGGCATTAGATGTGTTTATTGCTATTGGGGTGTCATTGCTTCTAGGCCCTATCAGCTGACAGAGCAAGGAAATAAATACGTGTGTACTAATCCATGTACATACACATAGCTGTAAATGTTTCTGTATGTCACCATCTGTATCTATCTTAAGCTGAACATAGATTCATACTGATGTCTCCAACTGTAATCCATTACTGCATGGATTATTGTGGCCTTCTTTTGCTTATCTGTAACCTACCACTCCAACCTGAGAAACCTTGCTCCTGCCATCCTCCAGCCATTTACCTGATTGTTCAGTTTCGGTGTACATGTATAGTGGTTTCCACGTTGCTAACGTGGACCCCCACAGGAAACAACTTTAGCAGCTAGAGTACAATCCTTATGCGTAATTCCTTTTCCTTTTGGTCTTACAGACTCCACTCAGGTTTTCACCATTTTTAAGCAACTGTTTTCACTTCTCTACATTGTGGTCTAGTTTCTATGAGGCATTCTCTTAATAACATTTAAAAATATTTTGCCTTAAAATTATTCTTAGGAATATTTATGCGTATGAATGATATTGTTACCATGTAAAGGATAACAATAAAATGTACCTTCCACACAGCTTAAGGAATGCAGCCTTGTGGTTACTCATAAAACCTAAATGCCTTTTACCCAGAACATATTCCTCTCTAAGACCCTTTAGAGGCAATGACTACCCCAAATTTTGGATTAATAATTTCTTTGCTTTTTAAAAAATAGTTTTAGCATAGATGTATGTAAATGTAAACAATGTTTTGTTTTATTTTGACTGTTTTTGGCCATTTTATAAATGCAATCATATGTTAATGAAATCTGTGATTTTTTTTGCCCAACATTATTTTTGAAATTCATTGGTGGTGATTACTGTGGCTGTAGTTTACTTATTTTGCTGCAAAGTAGTGTTCCATTGTATGAATATGCCACGATTGTTTTATCCCTCTGTTATTGAGCATTTGGGTTGTTTTCAGTTTTTTAAATTATAGATGATGATACTATGAACCTATGAGCATGGTATTTGCATAGGAGTAGAATTGCTGGGCTATTACATATGCATATTCTTCAGCCTTATCAGAAAATGTCAAGTTGTTTTCCAAAGTGGTTGAAATTTTATACTCCCAGCAGCAGTGCTTAAAAAGTTCCTGTTGGTCCATATCCTCACCAACACTTAGTATTATCAGACATTTAAATTTCTCATCCTCTTAGCAAATATTTATTGAGATTCTACTATATGCCAGGCACTATGGATACAGCAGTGAACAAAACAGAATATCTTGTCCACATTAAGCTATCGTCCTTACGTTTTACTGATTTTTACCTATCTGGTATGAAATTGTCTTTCATTTTGGGGTTTCATTTGTATTTGCCTGATTACTGATGAAGGTGAATGTTTTTTTCATGTTTAATTGGCAATTTGTGTTTCTTCTATGAAATACCTATTTATGTCTTGTGCCCTTTTTTTAAATTGAGTCATCTTTCTTATAGATTTAGAAGAATGTAAACGTTTTTCTAGATTCTAATTCTATACTGGTTACATATGTTGCAAATATATTCTCCCAGGTTGTGGCTTGCCTTTTCATTGTCTTTATAGTATCTTTTTGTTATTATTATTTTTATTTATTTCATTTTTAGAGGCAGGGTTTCACTATGTTGTCCAGGCTGGAGTGCAGTGGCTATTCACAAGCACAGTCAGGCACACTGCAGCCTTGAACTCCTGGCCTCAAGTGATCCTCCCGCTGTAGCCTCCCAAACCTGGGACTATAGGCATGTGCCACTGTGCCCAGCTGTATGGTATCTTTTGATGAACAGAAGTTTAACTTTAATGCGGTTAAATTTATGGATTGTGCTTTTTCAGTCTTTTAAAGAAAAATTTCCATATCCTAGGTTCATAAAGATATTCTCCAATATTTTCTTTTTTTCTGCTACCTTGAAATTGAAAATGCGGCATCTCGGCAGAAAGTATACTTTCTGCTGACCTAATGGTTGGTGACTTATTAATCTCAGCATTACAACTCTTTCAGAAAGATAAAGATTGAGGACTATGTTTTGTACTAATGAAAACCAAAATAAAACATAAAAACAAAACAAAGAAAAACCAACTCAGCAAATTCTTTAGCCAAGAGCAAAGTTATAAATAGTTAGTAGTCTGTACATTTTTCTGGAACAATCCAGCTTTGGTTCCTGTTTTTCTAGTTTCACTTAATGTTTATTTTGAGAATGGTAGAGGTGGAGGGGCATAGTAGGGCTATTTTTGGTGGAAGTGACTGTTAAGATGTGAGCACTGTGAATTATTTGTTTTCTAGAAAACTTAATATAAAGACGCAGTGATAAATGGGGGAAGAGTGTAGTATAGCAAAGTGGTTAAGAGTTTGGTGCTAGAGTGTGTCTAGGTTGTGCTACCTATCTGCCATGTGATCTTGGGCAAGTTACTTCCTTTCTAAGCTTCAGTTTCTTCATCCATAAAACAAGGATAGTACTACCTACCTGTGTTGGGGGTTCCCTAGGCCACCTCCAGGTTCAGTGATTGGCTAGGAACTTTCACAGTTGTATTCGTGGTTATAAGTTATTATAGCACAAGGACACAAAGCAAAATCACAGGGAAAAGGCACATGGGTGAAGTCTGGAGACTACCAGGTGCAAGCTTCCCAGAGTCCTCTGTGGAGTCACACAGGACATGCTTAATTCCTCCAGCACCAAATTGTGCCATTGTGTGTGAAATGTTGCCTACCAGGGAAGCTCAATAAGGACTCAATGCCCAGGGTTTTTATTTGGGGCTGGTCGTGTGGGCCCCCTCTGCCTTAGCATGTACCAAAATTCCAGACTCCTAGAAGGAGAGCAGGTGCTCAGTGTAAACCACATCGTTTGTATGTAGTTTAGGCACAGTGAGCCACTCTTATCAGTTAGGGAGTGGTGGGAACACTCCCAGAATCCAAGTTCCCAGACACTAGCCAAGAGCCACCCTCATAAGCAGGCCTTTGTAAGGACAGCAGCCTCAGGCCTGCTATGCTCCTCTTTCCTGCATGCTACCTTGTAGACTTACTGTGAGAATTAAGTGAGAATATCAATGTGGAGCACTTCACACAGTGGTCAGCGTACATTAAGTGCTTGATAATTGTTAATTATTATTATTATGTTATATTAGAAAACTGGCCTAAGGAGGCAACACACTTGGCCTGATAAAATAGGCTGACTGAGAGGACCTTTAGATGTCATTTCATCTACAGTTTTGTTTTACAGATGAGGAACCTGAGCCCCAGAAAGCTTATGTGATTCACCTAGTGATACCCATCTGAGTTTGTAAGGAAGTGAGAATGTTCCCATTTTAAAGGGGAGACTTCTTGAGCAACACCCCTCTTGCTGAGTGTGTGAGCAGGAGCCTCAGATAGATAACCCGTAGTAAGCTTTAGACAAGGGTGGCTCAGAAACAGACTTGGCAGCAGTGTCCATCTCTAATTTAAATAGAGATTGGATCTTGTCATTCGAAATGGTCTGATCCTTTTTATACAATGGGGTTCAGTTTGTGGTTTTAGTCTATGAAATCTGATAATGCTTACATTAGTCTTTGCCCAGGCCTGTGACAAACTGATATTAGGGAAACTGGCCCAGCTCTGATTTGCATTGATTGGGTATTACCACTTTGTATCATTTAGAAGATGAACAGGCAAGGTACTTTTGTTTTTTTGAACAGGTCTTTATCATTCAGCTGGGATTGAAAGAGGAAGAATTGACTTCTTTCCTAGTCCCTTCAAAGAAACAAACCCTAGATTTTGTTTTATAGATAGCAAAGTTCTTGATAGAGAGGCTTTCCTTTGCGTGGAATCAGGGTAGAACGGTAATCCTATGAAGCTGTATTATGAATTCTTCCAGAGAGATCAACTTTCTAACACAGCCATTTGTGTTTGTACCAAAATTTAACCATTAAGTCCAAAATGGATTTGTAATGCAATCCATCTGCAAATTCAGTATCACTTGACTATTATAAAGTACCGTATCTGTTGTTTTTTAAAAGATGAAAATGTTACACATGAGCTTTTTTTGGTAACAGCTTTATTGAACTATAATTCACATATCATACAATTCACCTATTTAAAGTGTACAGTTCAGAGAGCACACTTTCACTTGTGCCAAAGGCTGTGCCTCCCCAATCTACAGAAAATTTAAAAATAAAGTGGATTTTAGTGTATTCACAGAGTGTGCGACTATCACCACAATCATTTTTAGAACATAGTCATCACCCCAACACGAAACCCTGGACCCGTTAGTCCCCTGGCCCCCCAGCCCTAGGCAACAACCAACCACTAATGTACTTTCTGTTTCATTAATTCTCATGCTGCTGTGAGATCAAATGTAATAACTACTAAAAAAGTATCTTCTAATTTTAACAATGCAAGAGGTCAGTGACAACCTTTGCTGGATCATTTTTTATTGTTGTACACCTGAGAGTTGGTAGAAGTGGGTTCAATCCAGTTCTGACTGCAAAGCTCATGCACACCCTTTCTGCTGCATCAAACTACCTCCATTTTATGTCTACAGAAATGGTAGAATCTTTCTTTCTTCCTTTTGATAAAATGTGATCTGTTTCTTTGGATTGATGAGATCAAATACTTAAGAACACAGCTGGCTTCAGAGGTTGGCTCATGAAGAAATGGTTTGTTAAACAAGGACAGCAGCAATTTGTATGTGGAGGGTTATAGAATCTCATGGACTCAATCTTCTTAGTTAGCCATCAGTTAGCTTGACTTTTCCAAATTATTAATTATATTTTCTCCAGGCTAATAAGAACCAGACATCAGCATCAATTCTCATTTCATAAAGGACACACAATTCCTGAAGTATTAGTGTCACAAAAGCCCCATCCTTCCTGCAGTGGAAGGAATAAGGGTTCTGAAGGACTTTATTCTCTTCTGTTTAAAGATATCTCTTTTGACAGAGAGCAGTTCTGAACAGCAAGTTTGTTTTCCAACAACTTGGGCAGGACTTTTCAGCATGGAAAAACAAAGGTTGAAAGAGGAACTGATTGAAATTTTACTTTATAAATTGTGTGGGTTAGCTTGCAAGTAGGGTAAAATCAATTTTAAAAAATAATGAAAATAAAGTGTGTGGATAAGGTACACAAAATTTTGTTCATCAGATTTCTGTATTCTAGTAGGAGGTCTCATACAGCAGGCAGTTGAGCTATTGATGTTTATTATCCTACGAGGTATTAAGGAAGTGAAGGAACTTTAGAAGAGTACATAAATCCATAGGTGATAAATTATCAAGGGGAGTTATCAAGGGAACTAACAAAAAAATTCTTTGAAATGTCAGGACCACCTTGGCACATTATGAGCTGGAAAGACCCTGATTTTGGCCTGGTCCCAACCTACCGTCTTCTATACCACAGATGTTTATAGAGTACCTCTGTGTACAAGCATCTTGCTGGGTGCTCTTGGAGAAATGAAATAGACCCTGCCCTGCAGGGGTTCATCAGCTAGTAGGAGGAGAAAAACGTGTACAGCAGTAACTAACCACAAAGCAAATTATGGCAAGTCCTGTGACAGATGGGCAGAGAAGGTGCTTTTGGAAAAGGTGGAATCTGCTTGGAGGGTCCTGGGAGAGCTTCTTAGAGGTGATATGTCTTGGGACTTAAACGATGAGAAGAATTTCAGCAGTAAAGTAAGAGAACAGGGCTTTCCAGGAGGAGGGAAGAGCTTAAGTGTCTCTCCAGAATTGGGAGAGTTGCTGACGTTTGTTTGAGAAAGATGAGTGTTGTGAATTGACGTGGCTTGAGCAGACAGAGTGAGGAGTAAGACAGAGCAGTTCTTTAAGCATCTCATTTGGAAGGGTTTGCAGGCTGAGGAGTTTCCACTTGATTCTATTCAAAGGGGAAAGCCAACAAAGCTTTTTTCTTTCCCCCCAGCAGTGAGCTGATATAATCAGAATTCTGTTTTTAGAAGGTTCAGTGGTAGGTAGAATAGAAAAGTGAGGGAGGAGAGTAGAGAGACCGTTTGGAAGGATTTGCTGTACAGGCCACCGGTATTGAGGGCTGAGGTGGGGATGATATGAGTGGAGAGAGAAGAGACTTGGAATGCCTTTGAAAAAAAGTACTTTTTTTAAATTATAAAGTTTTATATATATATAAAAAATGTAGGCTTATTTAGAAGAATAAAATAAAAACCCTATAGGAACAACTGCTTTAAAAAATTTTATTATAAGGTGACAATTTATAACTGTATATATTTATGGGGTACAAAGTGATGTTATGATTTATGAATACAATTCAGAATAACTAAAGCTAATTAATGTATTCAGAAACAACTACTGTTTAAATAATTTGATATACTTTCTGCGTTTTTCTTAGGAATATATTTATAAGTAGCCAATTTAAATTTTAGTCCATAGTAGGGTATAAAATAGCACTTTTTATTTATTTTTAATCAACACATAATATGCATATTTATGGGGTACAGAGTGATATTTTAATACTTGTATACAATGTGTAATTATCAATTTGTTGTAGTTAGTATATCCATCACCTCAGATAAAAAATACCACTTTACTTCTCTAACCTGCCTTTAATATGCAGCAAGCCCCTTCTGCAGGCTGGTGGGGAAGTGCATCTTAGTCATTGTAGGAGTTCCTTTCTTCTCCTGCAGTGGGATCAGACAAGGATCCACAGTCCCATGGTTCTTAACCCCCTGGTGTCCAGACTTAGGCATCTCTCAGCCATTCCCCATCTGTGTGCTGAGGGTGGTGAGGTTTTGGGTTATAGACCCCGTTCCCCACAAAGTGCCAACTTTTTCTCTGGTGAGGTGGTTTTCACTTCCTCTGCTCAAAGTTGCCTTTCTCCGTTCCCTCTTTGGGACAGCTTAGCATAATCTTCCTTAATGTACTCCTACAAACACAGTTGTAGCCTCTTTTTTCTAGGGTGGAGTGGGGAAAATCATGTAGGTGGTGGTGTGGTTGTGGTTTTTCTTTTTTTAAATAACTTCCCCTGATACAGTGAGTTATGATACTTTATTTGCAGTTTTGACTAATGCATTTTTCATGTCATTTTTGAATGCTTCCAGAATATCCCATTGCATAGACATGCATTATTTACTTGTAGATAACATGAAATAAGCAGCTCTGTGCATAAAACTTTTGCTGTATTCTGAGGTAGAATTACTGAGTCAAAGGGCATGACTTTTTTATACTATTTCTAGATCACACTTTATTAGTATTCTATCACTGTATACCACAAATTTAGCAGCTTAAAATAACACCCATTTATTATTTCACAGTTCTGTAGGTAAGAAGTCCAGGCACTGCGTGGCTGATTTCTTTGTTCAGCATCTCACAGGTGGAAATCAGGGTGTCAGCCAGCTGTATTTGCATCTGGAGACTTTACTTAGGAAGGATCTACTTCCAGGTTCATTCAGATTCTTGGCAAAATTCAGTTCCTAGGGACTGTAGGACAGAGATCTCTGTTTTCTTGCTGGTTGTTACTTAGGGGTTGCTGTCAACTCCCAGAAGCCACTCTCAGGTCCTTGTCATGTGGTCCCCTCCATCTTCACAGACAGCAGTGGAGAATCTTCTTTGTGTTGAATCTCTCTCTCTTGAATCCCTTTCAGTCTCTGACTTCCTTTCTCTGACCTCTGGACCTAGATTTAAAGGGCCGTTGAGATTAGGTGTCTCAGTCCTTCCTATGCCCTGAACTTTTCATCATCCCAAATGGAAGCTCTCTACCCATTAAACAATAACTCCCCATTCTCTACTTCCCCTTGCCCCCAGCAACCTCTAGCCTACTTTCTGTTTCTATGAATTTGCCTTTGTTGGGTGGAATCATACAAAATTTGTCCTTTTGTGTCTGGTGTACTTTACTTAGCGTTATGTTTACAAGTTTCATCCATACTGTAGCGTGGATCAGACTTTCCTTCCCTTTTAAGGCTGAATAATATTCCATTGTATGTCTTCCATTGTATGTTGTTTATCCATTCATCCATCAGTGGATACTTGGGTTGTTTCGGGTCTCTCTATCTTAAGGTCAGCTGATTTGGGACCTTAATTACATCTATAAAATCCCTTCACAGCAGTACCTAGATTAGAGTTTGATTAGTGTTGAGTAGCAGGGAGAAGGTTTATATACACCAAGGGCCCAGAATCGTGGGGCCATCTTAGTGTTCTGCCTACCACATACCCTCCAGAAAGATTACACTGACCTTGTTGGTGGAACCATCTCGCCCTCTTTCATACCATTAATCTATAAATTGCACAGAGGAGTTCTGGAAATGGCATCTCATTTCACCGCCTGCTTTTCCAGCTGGGCTTTTCTCTGCTCATGGCTTGAAATGCAATGAAGGGTGCATATTAATCACTTTTCAGCCTCCAGTGAGAGTACTCTGGCTTCTTGTCCCCAATGTCACCTATGATTTTTTTTTTTTTTGAGGGTAGACGAGTGTGAGAAACCTATTAAGTAAGGTCAGTGAAGGTGAAGGAAAGAATTTCTGTTTACCACTTGTGATTTGTGATTGTGGCAGAATGTACAAAATGGATTCTCTCTTGATACTCTCTTGGAAAGAACTTAGAGCATTCAGTAACCAAACAGTGGCACAAACTGTTTCATGATAATGCCATGAGAATGCAGCAGGATTTGAACTTGTCCAAATAAAAGAATTTAGGGCTAAAACTGCCAGGTTTAAAATCAGACTTGTACTTTGGCCTGAATGCAGATTCTTTGGACTCAGTGCAGTCTTTTTTGGGAATCAGATGTTGGATCCTGAAATGCTGGTCTTCCCTAGGAATTGGGTACCTGGAAAATGGAAACCAGCGGCATGCACTAGAAACTTCAGATTGAATGTGAACTGGGCATCTTAATAACAAGCATATGACCTTGGATTCAGCGGAGATGGTGTCTGAATATTGCCAGCTGCCATATGGCTTGAGGAGGAGTCCATGCCCTTTGGAAAGGCCTGGGTGTTTCATATGTGTGTGTTGGAGGGGGATATCCCAGGTTAGGTTCACTTGGAAGAGGCTTTTTGTGCATAGTGGCTGCTGTTTTCTCTGAGCTACTCAGACTCCCCAAGAGCTCCAGGTCTTCTGTCTCCTCAATTTACAATGTGCCAGCCTGGCTGTGTGTAGTCCTGGTGTGGGGGATAACAGATAATAACTGCCCTGTTGTCAAAAGTGAATGTGTACTTGGAGGCTGAGGTGGGAGGATCACTTGAGACCAGGAGTTTGGGACCAGCTTTGGTAACATAGCAAGACCCTGTCTTTAAAAAGAAAAAAAAAGTGAATATGAAATTTGTATGGGAACAAGAAGGGGTAGAAGTATCCATTGTAGGCTGGCGGTGGCTCACACTTGTAATCCCAACACTTTGGGAGGCTGAGGTGGGAGGATCGCTTGAGGCCAGGAGTTTGAGACCAGGTGGGCACCATAGCCAGACCCCATCTCTAAAAAAAAAAAAAAAAAAGATTAGCTGGGTGTGGTGGTGCACACCTGTAGTCCCACCTACTCAGGAGGCTGAGGTGGGAGGATCCCTTAAGCCTAGGAGTTCGAGGTTACAGTGAGCCATGATCATGCCATTCACTGCACTCCAGCTCTGGGCGACAGAGCGAGACCCTGTCTCTAAAAAAAAAAAAAAAAAACCAAAACAGTATCCACTGTAGATGAATTAATGATACAATGATACTTGCTAACTGGGGACTACCTGGGAGATGAGAAGAGGAAGAACCAAAGGGACTTCTGCCTTCTCTACCCTGAGCTGGGTTTGCTGGCAGGACTGAATCTGTGTTCTCTCTCATAGGCAACTGCAATGTCTGTGGACTGTCTTGGGCAGCATGCGGTGCTTTCTGGGTAAGTGAGCTTTCAGAGTTGTCTGCCATGGTTTCTGGGGAACAAATTGCACATCAGGAGGTTTCCAGGAACTTGGAAAATATATTTAAGAATTATGATCGTAGGGTTTAGTTCTGATATCCTAGTGACCTCAGGGGTACTTGTGGGGATTATTTGCAGTTTATTTTGTCTCTGCCCTAACAGGTAAACAATAAAAGTCCTTTGAAATTTTAGTGACTGGTAGCTTTGTCTTGCAATTACAGTTTTCTGTTTATTATACAGACTCTTCAAGGATGCAATCTGGTATGGTCAAACAGATAGCTACTAGGATTGAGGTAATCCACTAATTGTTAGCCCCTGGACATTTATTCAGTTGGCCTAACTGGACCTTGGTTTTCTTATGAAGGAATTCAATTTCATCATGAAGGAATTGAACCACATATTTTCTGTAGTGTCTTCTAGCTCAAAATTTTTAAGATTCTGGCAATTAAGGGCCATCTCTGCCTTTGCTGTTATCCCTAACATTGTACCAATATGATAAACTTTGATGGTCAGGGTCTCCCTTCCCTATACATTGCTCTGGATTACAACCCCTGCCTCTCAAATTCAACAGTATTTTCTTTAATTTAGTTGTTTATGAACCCATTTACAAATCAGTAAAAATATTTTCTATTAGTTTCATTATTTTGAAATTGTGTTTTAATTTACCTTTTAACACAAAGCACACCACATGGCAAACATAAATAGTTCAAAAGGATATATGATGAAAAGTAAGTTTCCTTCCTACTTCTGACTTCCTTCCCCAGAGACAAGTATTGATACCATTTTCTTGGGTCATACTGGGAGCGTCGATAAAGAAAAATTGGTATTTCTCCTTCCTGTCTAGCTCCCTACTCACTTTTTAAAAAACACTTTTATTGAGATATAATTAACATAACATACAGTTCACTCATTTAAAGTGGACAAATCAATGGTTTTTGGTGTATTACATTATTAATTTCCTACTCATTTTTAAAGCATCTGTTTAAAAGCGAGGAAATACCTGTACATAGTTTAATAAGTCGAGCAGCGCTATAAGGCGTATATTGTAAAACAGCAGTCGCCTGCCTCCCTTTTCCCCACCGCTGATCCCACTCGCCAGAAGCACCTGAGCCGGGCCAGGCCCTGCAGTGGGAATCTGCTTGCTTCTTATCCACTTCCCTCTCCAGGCACCCGGGCTTTATTTAGCTTTCTTTACTCTAAATCAATTACCATTTGTCCATCTGCTTTTCATTTCCTCTCTCATTTTCTTTGTCTTTGTGGGTTTTTGTCTTTTTTTTTGTCCTTAGTTTGGTGGGTCACTGGGGGGAATGAAGATCAACACATATGTTCAGTCAGGCATGTTCACCCTAAAGTGCCCACTTTCTGCTATTCTTACATTTGCTCTATAAGGTCTCTGGACTCTCCTATTGATACACACCCCGTACATGTATCTCTTAGCCTTGTACTGTTTTTCTTTCTAATGGGAAGATGCCAGCTGTCCATCACAGGATCAGGTGATTCCTTTGGAGGAGGCCAGAAGTTCTAGATCTTTGTTCTGCACTAACTTTCTTAGAAGTCCCTGAAGTTCTGTGAAATTGTGTCTTCCCTGGGCTTTTCTTCATCTCTCTCAACCTTCCCTCCTTAGGGTTTCTGCTACCACCTAGAGTTTTATTTGCCATTTCCTAGCTCTTCTGAGCAAAGACTATTAATCTTTTTCTTCATTTTTAAACCTTCCCATCCTCATTCATATCCAGGGGCTTGGAGTGGCCTCTAGTGAAAAAATCAGTAGCTGATGGCTAGAGAGATGTTGATTCACACACCAAGGAATTTTTACTTAAAATAAAAAGAAAATAGGTGAACATAGAACATCCCTATTTTCAGATCCTCTATATTGATTGTCACCTTGAACATTATTGGCACTTAATATGTTATTTTAATTATTATTCCTTTTTTTGGTTATTTCCCCTCCTGATAGATTTAATTTCGTTTCCTTCACCAGGTAGTCAGCTTGCAGGGGAATTTGAGATTTTCTACAGGATTTTGACTTAGTGATAAGTGATGTGTTTAATTTAACACACATTTGTTGAGTGCAGAGCACTGTGCCTAGTGAGGTGGGGCATACAGAGATATTCAAGACATGGTCTATACTCTAAACACTTAATTGAATCAGGACTAGAGCCTTAACATTAGTAGTCCTGCTACAGAGATAAATGCTGTAGTCGAAATGCAAACCATGCAATGGGAGTAATGTGGAATTAATTAGCACTAGCCATTAATCCTAGCTGGGGGATTGGGAAAGGCTGGGGGAGGGGCAGGGTAGAGCTGAATCTACCCTGGGAATTCAGGCTCTCATGGATGGGTGTGGTAGGGAAGGCCATCTCTGGAGGTAGACTATCACAGGGATACTGCTCCCCTTTGCCTAACAGCAAACTTGAGTTACTTTTGTCACTTGTGTGCCTTTCAGAGTAGATAAATGTCATTTATATCTGGGGTTTTTTTAGAGCACTGCTTGCAAACTGTATGCAATTCCAAATGTGCTTTTCTTTCTTCGTGCTGGTGCTGTCATATTGTTATATTGTTATAATGTTGATGTCGTTTTCCTAGACGCAGATTCCTATACATCGTCAATCTAGATGCTCCTTTCGAAGGTCACCGAAAGATCTCTCGCCAGAGTAAATGGGACATTGGAGCTGTGCAGTGGAATCCTCATGACAGCTTTGCGCACTATTTTGCAGCTTCAGTGAGTTCATTTAAGGAGTACAGGAGAATGCTTTTAGATGTGTCGTCTGGGGTTGGCTGGTCCATGTCCTGTGTAGAGAAGAGAATGCGATCCTCATTGCTCAGTCACAAAAGAGGTTTGGATGGTTCTCTTCGACAGAGGCAAGTAACAGATTAAATAAAGGTGGAAATGTTTGCTTGTCCCATTGTTGTCAGGCCTTGTATTTCTAGACACTGAATCCAGATTTTGAAAGGGTAGATGCCTCCATTTCTGTGTGGTGAGAACCTCTTTTCATCAGCAGCAATGTAACTAGTCAGTGGCCAAATGGCAGATGACTTTGAAAGACATTCTAAGGACACTAACTTGGGAGCTGGTCTGGGTTGCCCGTCATCACTTTCAAAGAAATCAGAAGACTCCCTATATCCTTGTACTCAAAGGAAGGGATTCTTCCTTAATTGGGACTCATTAGATATGTTAATCCCCTCAAACTTTATGTGCCTGTTTATGTGTGAATTTTTCTGGAGAAAAAATCTGTAAGTTTTATTAGGTTTTCTGAGGGATTCATTACTCAAAAGGATTGTGGGCTAGATCATCTCTGGCATCTTTCTCCAGATTCTATATCATGCCATTCTCCTAGAACAATTAGAGATCTAAACCTTTTGCTCCTTTTGTGCTGGGCTGGAAGGAGAGTATTTAAAGGAATCTTTCTTAATAACCAGAGGTGGGAGCATTCTGTAGTGCTGTCTGGGTCTGTGCTTGTCAGGAACAGCAGTCTGTGGAAGGAAAGCCTCTGAAACAAAGAAAAGCAACTCTGTCAGCTTGAGGAGGAACAAAAAGCTGCTCTTTCCAGTCATTTCCAAGACAGGATCTGACTTTAACCGTGGATGTCTGAGGTGGCACTGATTTTTGGGACTATACTGAAAGAGAAAGGGGAAGTTACTCTACTGCTTTTCCGTTCTATACCTCTTTCCTGGGGGTTAGAAAAGAGTTCTTTTTGTTGGCTTATACTCCTGGGCCCTTACGCTCACCTCTCACCCTCTGGCCCTGAATGTTTAGTCCAGGGTTTCTCGACCTTGGCATGTTAGGCCAGGTAATTCTTCCTGGTGGGGACTGTCCCATGCATTGTAGGATGTTTAGCAACATCCATGGCCCCTAGCTACTAGATCCCAATAGTATCCTCCCTCCCCCTTGTTGCAATAATCAAAAATGTCTCTTGACATTGTCACATGTCCCCTGGGAAGCAAAATCACCCCTGATTGGGAACCACTGATAAGGCTGACTACTCAGTACTTGGCCTGAGTGGCTTAACACTGCATTTGTTCAGGAGTGGTAAGGAAGAAGACAGCCTTTTTTGTTTGTTTTTTGACAATTAATAATCTTTTTTTTTCCTTAGAGACAAGGCCTTGCTCTGTTGCCCAGGCTGGAGTGCAGTGTTGCAATAGCTCACTGTAACTTCAAACTCCTGGGCTCAAGCCATCTTCCTGCCTCAGCCTCCTGACTAGCTGCAACTATGGGTGCATATCCCAAAATTTTTTTGTAGAGATGGGGTCTTGCTATGTTTCCCAGGCTGGTCTTGAACTCCTGGCCTTAAGTGATCCTCCTGCCTCAGTCTCCCAAAGTGCTGAGATTACAGATGTGAGCCACTGTGCCTGGCCCAATTAATCATTGTACTTTTTTTTTTTTTTAATCTTCTGCCCTTGGACATCAAGCAATCATTTTAAAGCGAACAATTCATTATCCCTTACTACATTCACTATGTTGTGTAACCACCACTTCTGTCTCGTTCCAAAACATTTCAGTCCCTCCAGAGTGAAGCCCCTTACCCATTAAGCAGTTTCTCCCCATTTCCCCCTCCCCACAGCCCCTGGCAACCACCCATCTGCATTCTGTCTCTATGGATTTATCTATTCTGGATCTTTCATATAAATGGGATCACAATATGTGGCCTCTTGTGTCTGGCTTCTTGCACTCAGCATAATGTTCTGGACTTCCTCCACGTTGTAGCCCGTATCGGAACTGCATTCCTTTTCGTGACCGAATAATATTCCATTGTGTGTATATAGTGATTTGTTCACTGAGGGACATTTTGGCTGGCTGTTGAATAGTGTTGATATGAACATGTGTGTTGGATATACTTGTTTTTAGTTCTTTTGGGTATACACTTAGGAGTGGAGTTGCAGTCATATGATAATTCTGTGTTTAACTTTTTGAGGGAACCACCTGTTTTCCACAGCAGCTGAACTATTTTATATTCCTATCAGCAGTGCACAAGTGTTCCGATTTTCCACATTCTCACCAACATTTATTATTTTCTGTTTTTTTTAAATTATAGCCATCTTAGTGAGTATGAAGTGGTGCCTTATAAATTTTTGATTTACGTTTCCCTGATGACTAATGATGTTGAGTGTCTTTTTATTTGCCTTTTGACCATTTATATGTTGTCTTTGAAGAAATGTCTATTCAAGTCCTTTGCATTTTTTTGCATTGGGTTGTTTATATTTTTGCTGTTGAGTTGTAAGAGTTCTTTATATATTCAGGATACTAGACCTTTATCAGATCTATGATTTGCAAGTATTTTCTCCTGTTGGTTGTCTTTTCACTTTCTTGATAATGTCCTTTGATGCACAAAAGTTTTAATTTTGATGAAGTTCAATGTATCTATTTTTTTCTTTTGTCATTCTTGGTTAGAAGGCAGCCTTTTGAGAAAGAGCTTTAGAGTTAGGCACATGTAAGGTCAAGTCCTAGTTTTAACATTCACTGTTTTATCTTGAGCTACCCACTCAACTTTCTGAGCCTTGGGGACTCATCTATAACGTGGGTGATGACATCCACCGGGCAGGATGGTGGGAAAGGTCAGAGGTCAGATTCAATAAGGTGCCTAGTACATAGACTGGCACTAGCAGACCCTCTGGAAGTGGTAGAGAATAGTATTATAAATTCAGGGGACTTTTCATTGCTTTTCCCATTGGAAGCTATTTTGAATTGTAACCTTTTCACAAGAACCTTACCTATTTAGATTTGGAAACTGGCGTTTCAGGATAAAAATCTCAGAACTTATACATCTGACTGTCTTTGAGCTAAAATGAAAATCAATCTGTTATATATATGTCAGTTTAGAAATTATTAAGTGGTCTGCCATTGTTCTCAGTCTATTAGTAATCTTTATTCACTTTCAGTGTGTTTCATAAACTCATGATATTTGGGGAGCCTTTGCTGTTTTGTTGTTTCTAAGTGAAATGTTCTTTGATGGAGACTTTTGTTTTTCTTCCTTTTTCCTATTGTAGCTTTGGTTTCTTCTGATCCATTTCCCTGTCTCTTTCTGCTTAACCCTTTAAGAAATTCAATATAGGCATGTTTTGAAGAGTCTTATGTAATTTTGCCTTCTAGGTCACCCTCTTGGTAGTATTTCTCTTTTCTTTCTTGTGTACCTGTGTTCCTAAAGTGTGGTAGGTGGACTCAGGGCATTTGATAGTAGAAAGGGTGAGCTTAAAATCACATCTAGTGTGTCAGCAGCTGGAGAGATGAGTATGTGACCTTCGGGAGGGAGGAGGTTCCTCTGGTGGTTGGGAACATCTCCAGATCCCATAAAGCACGTGCTCAGGAGTGCATCTGTGACTGTTCAGCTGTGACTCTTCAAGGTGGGTTCCTGTATTGCCTTTCCATTTTGAGATTCACAGCGCTACCTACTGAGCTGTGGTTAGCTCAAGCCAATGTTAATTATACTTGTTGCAGATGGGTTTTCTTAAAAGTTCAACCTGAAGGATCTCTGCCACGCAGGTTGGCTTCTGCATGGCTTCCTCTTCTCTGCCTTAAGCAGACTGGGGTGAGAGCATATATTCTGATGTGCATGTTATGCTACCCGCTACCTTCTTTCTCTTATTTCTTTTCTTTTTTTCTTTAGTCTTTTAAAAAATTTTTAACTTTTTTATCCTCCCTCGTAATCCTTTATTTCCCTTGTTTCTTTTCAGAGTAACCAACGGGTTGACCTTTATAAGTGGAAAGATGGCATTGGGGAAGTTGGCACAACCTTACAAGGCCATACTCGTGTAATCAGGTAGGCGCCAGCCCTCCACAGCTCCTCGGCCTGTCTCACTTTGTCACAGTCCCTTGGGGAGTGAAACAGGAATACCGTCCTCCTCACATGGCTTGACCCTCTGGGTTGTGTTGGCCCTAGGTGGCTGACGGGTCATTAGTGTTCACTGGTGAGGAACACAGTGAAGAAGATGGGAATTTAGGAAGCTTCATCATGTAGCTTTTGACCCCAGTCCCAGGAGATGCTTAGACAGACACAGCCCAGTCCAGAGTAGAGGATTAGAGCTGATTTTTGCGACAGGAGGTAGAGGAAGCTATGCAGCAGAATTCCCTGGTTTGTGATCAGCAGTGCCCAGGAGCATGTGGAGACACCAGGGAGCAGCCCTCTGTCCTTCCCTGGCAGCAGTGGGTTACCACACAGAGCTCCTGCATCACAGTCCATTACCCCCCACTCAGGCCTTCCAGTTGGCTTCCAGAGTGTTCCTTGATCCACTCATTCCGTGGGTTATGTTTCTGGGTTGGGAAAAATTTTTCTGGGGAGTAGCAGCAGGGAGGGCAGGGGTGAAGCTGACCTGGAAGAGATGGGAAAGGTGAGACACCCAGGCCTGTGCAATATGTTCTGTGGAGTCACTGCCTGTCTAGGAACGAGAATACAAGTGGGGTGCCTGGGGCCTGCCGCCTTCCTTGAGTGCTGCACGGCAGCATGGCAGTTTGCTGCTGCTTAACAGATACTGGGTTCACCCAAGGTACCTGTGGTGGAGTCTGATTTAGAAAATGATAACTCAAAGATTACTTTGTGTGTTTGTTCTTTTTTTTTGTCTGTTTATTCAGAGAGAGAGATGATTTTAAGTTGAAATGGTCCATTTCTTTTTTGGGAGCAGGTGATAGTGTAGCTGGTAAGCATAGGGCGAAGGGCCTAAAAGTTTCCTTCCATGTTCAATTAACTCTTGTTCATTCCCAAAGAACTTTGGAGATTCCTAGCCTAAACCATGTTAAGAAGCCCATTAAGGATGATGTTCTGAAGCCAGTAGAAACTAGATTTGCTAGTGCTTTGGAACTGGACTCTGAATTTTTTTCTTTTCTTTGTTGTTCGGTTTATTCCTTGTGTTCCAGCGACTTGGACTGGGCAGTGTTCGAGCCAGATCTCCTGGTTACCAGCTCTGTGGACACCTACATCTACATATGGGATATCAAGTAAGAACAATTAAGAGGCATAACCACTTGGTAGTGGGATGATTTGGGATGTTTATTTTAGAGATCAAGTGTCTTAGTTTGGTTTCCCCTAGATGCAGACCCTGAGATAAGGATTTGAGTGCAAATATCATTTAGGAGCGAAAGAAACTCAGGTGGGATTGAGAAAAGAGGCAGGATCAGGATCCCGAAAATAAAGGGAGCATTATCCACTGGGTACACTGAATAGGTTGAGCATAATCTTACTGGGGAGCACTAGGCCCTAGTGTGAAACTCCCCCCTCACAGGTGTCCCACGCAGGGCTAAGGAAGCGGGTACTACACTGTCAGTCATTGGTGAAGGCTGCCCCCAGGGGTCTTCATTCCCTGGCACTTCAGGCCTGTCACAAAGGTTTGCAAAGTGGGCCTCAGCAGCCCGGGAAACTCCTTTTGCAAAGAAACGCAGGTGCTGGCATTTGGAAGGTAAGCTCGAGTTTACTGAGGTAGCAGGTGATGGTGGGGGATTTTGACAGGGCACAGACACACATCTGCTGCAGCAGGCAGTGCAGAGAGGCACATCTGCTCAGGTCTCTACTTGTTCTTTGTGAGACTTCAATTCCCCATCTGTAAAATGGCCCTAATGACTCCCTCGTAGGGTTACACTCCGTGGAGTAGAGTACAGGGGCACCTAGCCCAGGGCCTGGCCCAGCATAAGGCCTTAAATGTTATTCCCTCTGCCCTTGGAGAACAGAGTTCCCTGTGCCATACAGTTAGAGAGGACTGCTCCGAGCGGGTAGGCTGCACTTTCTCTCAGGCTGGACATCCTCTCCTCTAACCAGGTTGCTCTGCTTCCCTCATGGTGGTGGCTTTGTGATGTTTTCACTGAAAGGTGGGACGGTGGGCAGAAGACAGGCCAGGTATTGGGGTGGAACAGACCAGACAGACCAGTGAGAGGGGCTCTTGGGAGTAAGGGTGGCTACAGCTGACTCCACCAAGTCAGCTGTATGCACATATTACAGATTAGCACTTCAGAGGGGAGAGCAAAAAATCCAGGTGAAGTGAGAGGGGGATCCTCTTAAATACCCAGGGAGCAATGAGGCAAGATTAGAGAGTATCCCTCATGTACATGAAACAAGTATTTTCATGATTTAAAGACACTGAATCCTTCTCAGGTTTTCTAAACAGTAAACTGAAGCCTCAGATTTGCCTCATGTGGCTTTCTGAGCCCTAGGGTGCCACCTAGTTCTGTAGTTTTACCATTTGGTGGAGAAGTTGCCCTCTGCCTTTGTAGTAAACGGTGGAGCCTCTCTCTCTGTCTCCCATTATATTCAGAGTAGTTCTTTTTTTCTTTTTAATTGTGATAAAAAAACATACAATGTGAAATTTACCATCTTAACCATTTAGAAATATACAGTTCAGTAGCATTAAGTATATTCACCTTGTTGCGCAACAGTTCTCTAGAATTTCTTCATCTTGCAAAACTGAAACTCTATATCCATTTAACAATATATAACAATATAACTCTATATCCATAAAAAGAAGTGTAAAGAGAGACCTATTTCCCTCCAGGTAGGTGAACTTTCTCAGCCACTTCAATGAGGTTGAGTCTGAATTTCATATCATGTAGTTGTACTAATAGAAAACAAGTTATGTGATTCAGCACGACCTCCCTCTCCCCAGCAACCACCCTTATACTTTCTGTTTCTGTGAATTTGACCACTGTAACTACCTCATGTGAGTGGAATCATACAGTATTTATCTTTTTATGACTGGCTTATTTCACTCAGCATAATGTCCTCAAGGTTCTTCCATGTTGTGACATACATCAGAATTTCCTCTTTTTGAGGCTGAATAATACTCCATTGTATGGATATACTACATTTTGTTTACCTTTTCATCTGTTGCTTCTGCCTCTTGGCTATTGTGAACATTTAGAGTAGTTTTTTAATCTACCTTTGAAATGCTGATGGGCAGTTTCTTGCAGTTATAGTTCTGTGACTGTCACCTCCTTGTGACTAGAAGTAACACCAGGAGGGGATTCTGTTGGCTTCCTCTACTGCTACGTGGGGGTTACCCAGGCCGTGCTGAATCACATAATTTGTTTTCTATAAATACAACTATATGATTTGAAATTCAGACTAACCTCATTGAAGTGACTGAGAAAGTTCATCTACGTGGAGGGAAACAGGTCTTAACTCCCAAGTTCCCATTGAAAGGAAAGTGGAAAACCCCATGTGCGAAGGGTGTAAAGCACAAGAGGAAAGGTGCATGTGAACTGGGCATTTGATTTTTTCTTTTTGTCTTTCAGAGACACGAGGAAACCTACCGTGGCACTGTCTGCTGTAGGTGAGTGTGTCCTCCCCTGGCCTGCTTGCGTTCCATTCCCTCCTGTTCCTTCCCCCATGGCTGGGTGGAATTGTAAGTCCCACGGTGCAAGGGGCTTGCTGTAGGCTGCTCTCAGAACTAGAGTTAGGACTGTCGAGTATGGATCAGGAACTTATTTCAGAATTCAAGGACAAGAACCAAGTTGATTTGTTTTGTAAACTTTTTACTATGGAAAATTTCAAGTGTTTATAAAAATGGAAAGAAATGAACTGCCTTGTGTTCATCATCAGCTTCAGCAATTGTCATTGTACATCCAATTTTATTCCATCTTTACCTCCACCCACCATTTCACCCCCACCTTCATCCCCCTTGTGATTTGAATCAAAACCCAGGTATCATGTCATTTCTTCAACAAACATTTCAGTATGTAGTTTTACAAAAGAAGAATCCCTTTAAAAGCAACCACAATACTATACCTAAAAATACCTAACATACCTAAAAATATTAACTGTATCTCTTTAATATCATCAGATATCTAAGCAGTATTCAGATTTCCCCAATAGTTTCTCTCTCCCTTGCTTTTTTTTTTTAATAATTATTTGAAAAATTGTTTGAATCAGAATCCAAATAAAGTCCATACTTGCAAGTGGTTAATATATTTCTCATATTTTTTAGTTGTTAGGTATCTTTTCCCCCTCATTTTTGAGTTTGTTTTTCTTTTCCTGCAGTTTATTCATTAAAGAAACCATATTGTTTGTCCTGTGTTTTCTCTACAATCTGAATTATGCTGATTGTGTCCCCATGGTGTCATTTAATATGGACGAACTGAGTCTTTGAAATTGCTTTCTGATCTGCCTGTTTTCATTGCTTAGTTGGAATTGACTATTTTTGGAATTCTCAATTGGGGCTACTAGGGAATATTCCCACCACTTTCTGAAAGTAGAATGTGGGTATAGAACTGGTGTAATTTACTCACAGTGATGAAGCCTAATAATCAGTATTTTGGCATCCTTGATAAAAACATATATTTTCTGTCTGCTAAGTTATTTTCCTTTGTATCTCCTTGTTACATTTGAATACACCTTTGATATTTGCTGTAAAATGGTTGCTATACGTGATTCTTCTTTTTTTCCTCTGTACCCCATGCCTTGTTATTTAAAGGCATTTAGCATCTTGATTATATTAAGCGGCTGGATTATATGATCTGTGAGGTTAGGGACTGTGCCTGTCTTATTCAGTGCTATAGATTAGTCTCTTTGTTTGGGCACTACAGGCATTTGTGCCCGATCCAAGGAGATGCTTAATACAGAACGTGTCCCCTTATCCTCAGGGGATACATTCCAAGACCCCCACTGAATGCCTGAAATAGCAGATAGTACTGAACCCCATAATGCTATGGGTAACTGGAACTGCAGAAAGCAAAACCATGGATAAGGGGAGACTACTGTAAATATTTGTTGCGTGGATATAGGAATCAAACACCTGTGCTTCTATGCTAAGTACTCAACAATTCTATTCATTTAGTCCCTGCCACCCCCATAGGCACTTAAGATCTGAGACATAGACTGTCTGCAGAGGGCATACATCTGAATAAAAATACAAGTAGTCTGTAAATGCCTAAATCATGTTCCCCTGCCTTTGTTTATTTATATTTACAGGTTTCTAAGTTAGACTGGTTTTAGAGGAACCCTAAAAAGGAAGGTGGTTCTTTTTTTCAGCCCACTTGCTCTTGCTCTAATTGCTTTCTTTTCTGTTATAGGTTCTTCTAAAAATAGAAGTAGGAGACTTCTTTCCTTTTTGCACCCCAGGGGGTGGCCAAGCAACCCTGGGAGAAAAGAGGCAAATGTGGACCTTTATAAGCTGCTGAATCTAACATTCCCTGAGACATGCAGCCTGATACTGCCTGCTCCCCAGGGTCTGTGGTCCCCATCTATCAGTGAGCACATTGTTCATGCCCTTTGGACGAATAGTCATATTTATGTGTACTCCAGAGTGTTCTGTGTGTCTGAGAGCTCTTACAGCCTGGGACCTCTGTTTGACCCTGGTGTAAAGATCCGAGTAAAGCAGGTTGGATTGGGGGTTCCCAGAATCCTTTGGGAGACTTCAGGTTCTGATGGGCCCCTGCTGAGAAAAGTGTGTTCTCTTAGAACTCTTTAAACAACTCTGCCAAGAGGAGATAGAGCAAGCTCTTCTTACTTACTTTCTCGTCTAGCTTATGTTCTTTCTTGTAAAGAAACTGAATCACCCAAGTACTACTCTACCTTGCTTCATCTTCAGTGGTTTCCACCATTTGTTCTTTTTTTTTATTAATCTGCTTTTCTTGTCAGTAACCGCCATTTGTTCTTAGATGACTTCAGATGCCTTATGTCTCAAGAAAAAAGACAAACAGCCTAACCAAAACCAACACAACATAGTTTTGGGCAGGGACAAGCTCTGGGCCTCTCCATTTCCTGTTAGATTCTAAGTCTTTGCTCATCACACTCTCTGGTCTGCTTGGATGACGTTGCTCTCTGAAGCCCTGGATCTGCTATGGGTTTCCCCAGTAGTAAACGCCCAGCAAAGGGGAAAGGTGTTGAAGCAGTGATGTATGTTGTGTGAGCAGGGACAAGAAGAGGCTGGCAGAGTGCCTTCGCTTTGATTCTGGTTGAACATCACTAACTTGATTTATTAAGAATCAGCTAGAAGTACTACTGTGTCCTAGTTTTCCATACGTCTCAGCCCTTTCTGGCATCTCACATTATGCCTCCTGTCCTAAGTAGCTCTTTGTCACTAATGCTACCTCTGTATTGGCAGAGTGGGAAAAGGACTGAGTTTGCACAATGCCGAGGGTGTTTCTTTTGCCTGACTCAAGGCGGTGCTAGTGGCCTTGTCCGATGCTGCCGGCGGGGATGAGAGTTAGGGGAGCACATAGTCTCTAGGGCAGATTTGGCCAACACTGGGGCTTATTCTGCAGCTGACCTTCAGCTTGAGGCTGTGTTTTTCCAAGACTGTCCCTCAAAAAAAAAAAAAGGGGGGGGACAGAGATGGTGTGAGAACTGAGGCTCTTCTGATTAGTCATTGGGAGTTAGGAAGGGTCAGGTTGTGTGACAAGTCAATTAGTAGCCAGCAGTGCCTCGCTCAACTGCTGCTCTGTAAGAAACGACATCTTCCTGCTGATTTTGCTCAGACTAACCTGTAGGTTTTCTTCCTGAGATTATTTCCTCAATTAGGTCACTATGATCCTGTTCCCATGTGTTAATTCATTTACTTTTTGGCTTCGTTTTATCTGTAATGGTGGAGTTGGTGCAGTCATAGAAACTTGAAGGGTTCTGTGCTTATTCAGCCAGAACTCATTATCCAACTCCCCTGGATGTACTGTGCTCTGCTTCCGAAGTCACTAGGGCAGCAGCTTTCTTCCTCTGATTTTTCTTTGCAGCGGGTGCCTCCCAGGTCAAATGGAATAAAAAAAATGCTAACTGCCTTGCCACCAGCCATGATGGTGATGTACGGATATGGGATAAGAGGGTGAGTAATCTCTTTTTTTCCCCCTAGTTGGTCTTGGTCCTTCCCAGAGGTGTGAAGAGAATGTTATGTGTCCCAGGACTTGAGAGTCCAGGGGACCCTGTGCAGCAGGTAAATGGCCTGGCCATTTTAAGCTCATAGTACCAGATTACATTTGCTTCTCAATCTAATTGATGTTGAAGGAAGATGGGGAAATGAGGCATTATGATCAGTGGTTAAGAAAATGAACTTGGTCTGACCTAAGTTAGAGCCCTATTTTGCTGCCTCCTAATTATGACACTAGGAAAGCCACTGTAACTTCTCTAAGCCTCAGTTTCCTTATTTTCAAAATATCATTTTGGTGAGTGTTATCATTTAGGTCAAGCCTCGGGGACCAGGCACTATTCTAAGAATGCTCAATAGGCTTCTTATCCCTGGCCGTTTGCAAAGTGAAGACTAGTTATTCTAGGGCGTCTACCATCCTGGATACTTCTGACATAGATCACTAAGCAGGCTACTCATTATGCTTAAATCCTCCCTTTGAAGTCTAGACATCCCACCAGCCTCAGAATAGCCTGCAGATGAATCATGTATTCTCACTCCAGCAGCCCATGTACTGATAGGCATGAAAAAGGTGCAGGTCCTGGGCTTCGGCTGTAATGCAAAGTCTATTGGAAGTGTGGTATGTTGGCCTCCATGAGAAGGACGCAGGAGAAAGGCCTCCCCGCACCTTATTGCCAGGCAGCTGTGTGATATTGCATAGAGCAGTCAACTTCTGTGAGAATGCTGCTTCCTGCTTTGTGAGACCTGAGGCTAGAGATCAGGTCTCTAGCCTCAGTGGGGAGGGCTTGTCCAGGGACGTCTCTACTGTAAAGTCTCAGCACTGCTTCTGGCTGCACTATTCCCTCCTCTTCTCGCAGGGCTATTGCCATACATATGGAAGAGAAGAGGGAATTGGAGAAGACATAGGATACTGTCTGCTGGATTAGCTGCAGCACCCCACTGGGGAAGCAGTGTGCTGGCTGAAGCCCCCTGCCTTAGGTAGCTTGTAGGTGAGAAGGTGATTTCATAGAGCTTGGACCAGTGCATCTTCTATATGTTAGTTTTTGTCTTCTGTCCCTTTAATCAGTGGTAATAGGGGTAATAGCTATTTTCCCTTCTCTTTATTTCTTAAATTGGTGATTGGTTTTATTCATCTTGTCAGTAAAACAGCACTTCCTAGTGTCCTGATTAGAGACTAGATAACTAATAACTAGTAACTAACTTCCCTCAGCAAGCCTTTTTACCTATTTTCTTGAAAGAATTTTTGTTTGTTTGTTTGTTTGATATTGATACTTAAGGCTTCTGCTCAGGTGGGTTGTAGAACTTTTTGGTCATGTTTTCACTTCTCTGGCACTTTCTAGTATCAAAGCAGACTGGTGGCAGCAAGCATCACAGGCTTAAAAAAGTGCAGTGTCAGTAGTAACATTGGATTTTCATGCAAACTTGTGTATGACTAATAATACTAACATTTACTAAGTGTTGTGCACAAATGTTGCTCTAAGAGCTTTACATATATTGATTAATTTCTCTTTATAACTAGCCTTTAAGTAGATAATATTATTATCCCTGTTCAACAGATGAGTAAACTGAGGTGCAATTTGCTGCCAGGATTTGAACCTAGGGAGGCTGGTTCTGGAGACTGCATTTTCAATCTCAGACTAATGCTAATGATGGAAGTAATACATGCTCTTTATAGAAAATATAAATGAAAAAATAAAAATCATTCATAATTCTACTACCCAGAGATAAATGGTAACATTTGTTGTTTTCTTTTCCTATGCTTTTTTTTGAACTTGGTTTATTATATTTGTAAGTAGTTGTGTATGCTTTTTTCATTTAACATTATAATACATGCATTATGCCCATGTTATAAGCTCTTTCTAATTATAACTTTTTGTGGTTGTATCATATTGTATCACATAACTATGTTATACTTGATTCATTTTAATTATTCCTCACTTACTGATTATTTAGGTTGTTTCTGGTTTTCTAGTGTTTCAAATAATACCAAGATGAGCATTTTTTGTATCTAAAGCTTTTTGTGAATTTGGATTATTCCCTTAAGAAAGGAAAACTTTAAGTGTCTGTATAAATCTTGCCAAATTTTTTCCCAGAAAGGTTGTGCTATTTTACATGTATGCCAGCAGTGACAAATGCAGCCTCGATAGCTTTGAGTATTATGTACAAATATCTTCCAATTTGGTAGCTTAAAAAAGTTTTGTTTTAATGTATATATTGAGGTTTACTTCTGAGTTCATTTTATATATGCTTATTAATTATGTGTTGTTTTCTTTCGTGAGGTATGTTCACTCTCCTTTGGGATCTTAGCACGCTATCACTTTAAGATGGGTGCTTTTATGCTTTTGGTTGCGGGTGGGTCTCTTTGGATGTCTGAGCCCCTCTTCTTGGGTGATTATGAGGAAGGGGAGTGGGAATTGTCCAATCGCACTATTAAAGGGTGAAAAGCACCCACTGCCTGTATCCTTCATTAAAGTCATGTATCAGGCAGGAGCAGAAAGCAATTAGGCTCACAGGCCCATTTACAGAGCATGTGGAGATCTGGATAAGTCTTTTGGTGGTGTTTTGTTTGGCTTAAACAAAACAAGGTGGGGTTTCTGAAGGATAAGGACAGTATCTGGTAGTATCCCCACTCAGCACCCAGCAGACTGTTACGTGGTAGACGCTCAATGAGTTCTTTCTAAATTGACAACACTCAGCGCTAATCTCTTGCAGAAACCCAGTACGGCAGTGGAATATCTAGCAGCCCACCTCTCCAAAATCCATGGCCTGGACTGGCACCCAGACAGTGAGCACATTCTTGCTACCTCCAGTCAAGACAACTCAGTCAAGGTGAGTGCCCACGGGGGCAGTTGGAGGACCTGTGTTTGGGAGGCATCAGGGATGCATGATAGCACTTTGGAAGGAAAGCTATAGCATGTTAATGTAGTATGTGTGTTTCACAGGTACATATGCTTCTTAGGGATCTGGGCACGGAAACCTGGTTATGTTATGAGAGCAGAGTGATGTCGTAGCATTTATCCGATATGCCTCTTAGAATTTGTTCAGAAGGTTTTCTTTGTTCCCTCTGTGAAAGGAAGTCAGAGACGAAAGATTTTAGGAAGGGAAAGAAGTTTACTTGCAAAGGAGTTGCAAGGAAGTCAGATATAAGTAAAGGAAAAAAGCCCACAAAATTGTTAAGATTGCCAAGTTTACAATTAGTCTGTTCGTGGTGGAAAAACAGCAGTTTCCTCACCCCATTATCATATCTGCATTAGTTATCACACTTTCAGACATCAGCATTGCAAGAGTCAAGGAAAGAGTTGCTTGATTAGGAATTCTTTAACTTATAGGAAATGCACAAGGCTTTATGTGTTTCAGTGACCCTATTGGTTTTGATTTATCTCAGAGTACACGTTTCTTTCTTTTTTTTTCCTCTTTCTTTAAGAGATAGGGTCTCCTTTTGTTGCCCAAGCTGGAGTGTAGTAGCATGATCATAGCTCACTGCAACCTCGAGCTCCTGGGCTCAAGCAATCCTCAAGCCTCAACCTCCTGAATAGCTGGGACTACAGGTGCGTGCCACCAAGCCCAGCTGATTTTTAAGTTTTTTGTAGATACAAGTTCTCACCATGTTGCCTGGGCTGGTCTCGAACTCCTGGCCTCAAGTGATTCTCCTGCCTCAGCCTCCCAAAGTGCTGGGATTACAGGCACAAGCCACTGCGTCTGGCTGTACAATATTTCTCGTTGTTTGTTTTTCCTATCCAACTTTTGCGTGTGATATGCACCCTTGGGTGGAATAATGGCAGGGCAGAGTCATCTTTGGTCCAATAGTTCCTCCTTGTGGTCAAGACTCTGTCCCTAAGGACAGGGATTTGACCACAGAAGTTGGCTTAGCAATTTTGGGATTTGGTGTCATTTATTTAATGCTTTGTTGTATTTGCATAGGCATGTATGACATCTTTTTGGTAAAGATACACTAAAGCTTAAAAGTTAACTTCTTTCTTGAGGTTCATAAGTCCCCTGGGGTTGCAATTCATGTGCCAGAATTGGCTTTTTTGTTTGTTCATGTTGCATTTGGGTTTTTGTCCCCACACCTCAGTCAGTTTGTCTCCCAAGTTCAGGAACCAGAAACCATCCAGGTCCACTCCACCTCTTTCTTTGAGATCCCCAAGTTTGTCAATATCCAGTGACATCTTTCCGACCTTTGAGGCTAGGATTTCATAGGTAATAAAGCAGGTAACAGCCATTTTCCTGGGAGGACTTTATAGGCAATATTTCCACATATAAAGCAGTCTCTGTTCCTTACTAGTAGGCTTGGCTTACTAATGAAATGAGATTTTTGGCATGGTATTTGATTTACTCCATTATGTCCTGAAAGGAAGGAAGATAATTTTTATTGAATGTATGTAAATAACATGATCCTAAAAGTGAAGCAATTTAGTAAAGGCACTTTGCATAACATTCAACCATTATTTTAAGTAATTTGTAGATAAGGATCAGCATGTGATTTTTTTTTTCTACACAATCATTATTCTTAAGTTGACCTGACAGTTTATTAGCTTGTAATGTGTAGTCATAGTTTTTATTGTATTTTTATTTTTTGAATTCTAAGGGGTCAGCTGGAACAAGATAGCATTGAATGAATGTTTCACTTTAGTTGGTAAATTGTTTAACCATTAAACAGTTGAGTTGAGGGTTAGAGATAGATCAAGAAAAAAGAAAAGGATTTTTCTCATGTGGCCCTTAAAAATAGAACATTAACCACAATGAGTTCATACCATTTTAGATAATTTTTTTTTTCCTGATCTTGGGGTAAGCAATCTGTTTCACAAAATTGTTGCCTTGTAGACTATAAGAGTCCTAGAAATCCAGACATAGTCCCTTGGTATATTCTGACAGGTGTGTGTCTGCCTCCTTGAGAAGCATGTACCCAAGAGTCTGTTTCCCATGGCATCAGCAGTCAAGACAGCCTGGTTCTTTCTTGACCGAGGTTCCTGCTGTTTCTTCAGAAGGCTTACTTACTTTCTCATCTGTAGCTTAAAGCAGGGGCCCTTTGGCAACCGTAAGAGAAAAGCAAAAATTGCCTAAGAATGAGAGGATGGAATGGCTTTGGTTAACTTATAATAACCCCCTGTATCAGATTGAAACAGAATGGAGTCCTGTATTCACATGCAACATGTAATCATTTCATAAGACTGCATTGGTGATTGGCTTGAGAATAAAAACATGTTATGAACAATGAGAACTTTGTCAAATCTCCAGGGTCCTCTAATTTATCCCATAAATTGTATGTTATAATTGTCACCAATTGGTGAGCATATTTAAATCTAGAAACAAAATTTTTCTTTTTTTTAAAAAAAAGATTAATTTTGTTAATAGTTATCTTGCCAGTCTTTGCACATGAACATGAATATGCTTCTATCCAAACTGAAAAGTAAATAATTACTGAAATGCGTTTGTATATTAACAACATTTTACTTGTATATAATTGACCTAGGGAGGTTGAACTTCTCTTTTATTTGCTAATTTTTCACATATTGTGGGCTTGATAACAGGGCAGCATTCACAAAGTGTTGAGCCAATTAAAAATCTGGAGAATGCCAAGCATAACTCATTATTTTGAGTATCCTTCCTTTTATAAGTTGAGGGGGGAAATTATAGTTTGCCCTGTGGCCATCTGGTTAACCCAAAATAGTTTACATGGAAAAGACATCTTGACAAGTTTTTTATTCTGAACATAGGGCCTGAATTTGGCAAAAACCAGTCATCAAAAGAAACAAGTTTTCAGTATAAGTCATAAGGGTCTAAAGATAAGAAGTGATTATGGTCTTGATATACAGTGAGATTAAATACAGCAGTAAGTAACAAAATTTATTAGGAATTTTTTTTTTTAAAGGGGTTTAGTTTAAAAGATTCATGAGGAGTATGCAAAACACAAAAAGTTAGCAGAGTTATTTTGGTGATATAAAGAATTTCTGGTGTCTAAGTGTAGACTAACTTTTTACTGTTTTTACTGTTTTACGGTTGAGAACAAGCTATGTGCTCAGAAATCAGTTGTTTAAACAGAAAGAAAACATATATTTTAGTTTTAGTCCTTTTGTGTACCATCCATATAATGCTTTGCAGAAAAGCCTTTTCCACAAGCCTTTTCTATTTTACAAGAAAATCTATAACATTCAGCCGACTTTGTCAGAGAATAAGACAAAATTATTCTCTTTTTCTCCTTGATAAGCAAGAAACATATTATCTGTATACACATCCTCAGACAATCATAGATAATATTTGACGTTCTTAAAGTAGCAGAAATAAGCATGTATACTACCGTGATCAAAAGGTATTTGTAAATCCTTTCAACCTATTAACCGTTGGGCAATCAATAAAGTATCAAAATAAGGGGCAAGAATGTATTGTGTGAAAATTATGTTTCATAACCCAATTTTTAAAAAGAATGCTTTATTTTACTTAGAAGTTGTTCACATATTCGAAGGTTATTCTAATTAATTTTAGTCCAAGGTCTTAAAGTTAAGTATTTTGAAATTACAATTTAAGTTGTATAACACTGAGAAATAAGTTAAAGTCCAGAGTTTGTTAGAAAGATACTAAACATATTTACCATATACTATAATGGAATAGCTAAATTCTCATGATTTTTAGTATTATAAAAAGTTCATAAAAGCAAATGCTTTTTTAAAACATCAGTTATTTTCAGGCAGTTTAGTTTAATGTAATTTTTTACATTTTTATAATTTTAAAGATTTTGTAGAAATGATAACGTGTATTATCCATAAAAATAGTTAATGCTATTTAGGAAGTTTAATTAAGCTTTCCATGAGGAAATAAATCCAAGTCTTACTTAAGTTATAATAGTATATTAATATCATTATTTACCCTATGATAAAGTCAGGAAAAGACACATAGCTATTTATAAACCCAATTATCAAACTACATAGTCTAACTTGTCCAGGGATTCATCTTCATTAGGAACATTCCCTGAACTTTTTTCTACATTTATATACTAATTTTTTTAAAAAAACTTTTGTAAAGTTTGTTTTTAATGTTTTTAAGTACTGAAGTTTTTTGAGTTTTTTTGGTTGGTTTTTTGTTTTTTACTCTGTTGTCAAGCTTCTTATTTTGTGTTGTAGCATCCATGGCCATTAATTTAACTCACTGCTAGTTTTTTTTCCCCTTCAGATGTATAGCTTCAGCAAACATTTGAGGCTTTTTCAAAAGAGCAGCATATCTAAAGTATTAGAAGTTTGTTTTTTTTTCTAGAAATTCTTGAGTTTTCTTAAGTTTATCTACTTGGTTATTAGTCCTAATGGAGAATCAAAATAGGAATGACATTAAATTTAACAAATCTTCTAATCTAAACATTAATTTTTTTTTTAGAGATAGGGAAAAGTACACTGTGTTTGCTCAGAAATTATTGAGCACACCCTTCTGGCACTCACACAATGGAAGAATCTTATCAAACTCTCAGACAAGCTGGGGAACTCGGAGTTTATAGCTGGATGTTTACCAATTGATTATGTGCTGTGTTCTGTAATGCCTGTTCATTCATACAGTGCATTAAATAAAGGAACAACTTTTAAGATTTATTAACACCTTGTTGGCATAGGGAATACTCCCTCACATCCTAACTTGGATCATTTGTATATTTCTTTGGGATATCCTAGTTTTCCTTTGAGAGAGCAAAAAAGTCTCCCACTTAGAACTCTTTAGATTTTTTAAGAAGATAATGAAACTCTAAAACAAGCCATTTCCATTTCCATTTAAGCTTATTCACAAAATTATTACACAAACCAAGCAAAACCTTTGGAAAGTCTCTTCTCTTGCTCTAAAACCATGTAAAACCAGTTTCAAAACATTTTGAATATTTTAGCATTTGGTAAGAGATCTTTCTGCCTGAACCAATATCTCTACAATTTTTTCAAATGACAGATTTTATGACCAATTAAGTCTCTAAAAGTTTTGAAACAGAGAGCCAGCATGAGAGTACACGTGTGGGCTAGCCACATCTGCAGAAAGGGTTGTAATTATAAAAGGCCATTATGAAAACTAGTTTCTTTTGTAAGGAGAGGAAAATACTTCTTAAATTTTTGGCTCATTGGCCATAACTTTGGGGGAATTTTCAACCATTATTATCTCTTCAAATATTGCTTCTGTTCTACTCTCTCTCTCTCTCCCCTTTGCTCCGGAACAATAGTTACACATCTGTTAGACCTTTTCACTGTGTTCCATATTGTCTTATATATTTTTCTGCATTTTCTATCCTTTTATATTTCCATGCTTCAGCCTGGGTATTTTTACATGAACTATCCTCAGTTTACTCATTCTGTCTTCAGCTGTGTCCAGTATGCTCCTAAATGTATCAGTTGATTTTAGTTATTGTCCATTTTGATTCCCGAATTTACATGTGGGGTTTTTTTTATAGTCATAATTTTAAATTTGGTTTTTGAGTCCTTGAATGTATTCTTTCATTGTTATTTTAAAGTCTTTGCTAACTTTGCTATATCGGCTTTTATGGATGTTTCTGTTATCAGTCCTTCCTCTTGTATTTTGGTCACTTCTTCTCATATGCCAGGTTAATTTAGATTGAGTACATGAAAAATTGTGGAGATAATTTGAGGCTCTGGATGATGTTTTACCTCTAGAGAGGATTTGTTTTTGCTTTTGTCAGGTAGCTAGGTCAGGGCCAGTAGAAATAAAGGATGGAGAGTTACAGTTGTCCCATATCCTTTCTGTCACTTTGTATCGTAATATGTCTTTTTCTCTCATCTTTTTTTTTTTTAATTACAGACTTTTTTGAAAGTGTGAAATTTAACACATGTAGAGTTGCATATAACTGCCAGCACAGTCAGGGCACAGAACAGTTCCATCACCCTCAATAGCTACCTCGTGTTACACCCTCCCCCATTCCTAACTCCTAGCAACCACTGATCTATTCTCCATCACTATAGTTTTGTCTTTTTGAGAATACCATTTAAATGGAATCATGTTATATATAACCTTTTGAGGTTGGCTTCTTTCATTCAGCATAATGCCTTTAAGATTCTTCTAAGATGTTTTAAGAATCAAAAGTGCATAGACTTTTTATTATTGAGTAGTATTCCACTATATGGATATACCACCATTTAATCTCTATTGACCCACTGGAGGACATTTGGGCTATTCTCAGTTTTTGGTGATTTGACTGCTATAAACATTATTGTATAGGTTTTTGTGTGAACAGAAGTTTTCAACTTTCTAGAACAAATATGTAGAAGTAGGATTACTGGGTCACATTGTATGTGTACTTTTAACTTTTTAAGAAATTGCCAAATTGATTTCCAGAGTGATTCCTGTCATCTATTTTTATTTTATTTTTATTATTATTATTTTCAGAGACAGGGTCTCATTATGTTGCCCAGGCTAGAGTGCAGTGGCCATTCACAGGAGGAATCGTTGCACATGGCAGCCTTGAACTCCTGGGCTCGAGAGATCCTCCCACCTCAGCCTCCCAAATAGTTGGGACTACAGGCGGGTATCACTGCACCTGGCCCTGTCATCTATTTTTCAAAATAATTTCTTGATACCTAAATATTTCAGAGTTTCAATCTTGGTTTTCCTGCCTTTGGTGTGCTGCCATTTCCTCTTTTGTGACAAATGCTCAAGCTCTAAGTGTATTTGTCTTTCACGTTAGAAGCCTGGGTTTCTCTACAGTAGAGTTTTTGTCTGGTTCACCTTTGTGTACTCTGCAACTTCAAGTACCACACCTCACATGTTGGAGTCAGTGAATGAGTATGTACTTGCGTGGATTGGTGCCCAGATTCTCTCACAGCTGCCTTATTTCTTTGTGACCTTGGGCACGTTACATTGTCCAGTAATTTAGCCTCTACATTTGAAAGAGAGATTAATTAACATCCATTATATGGTTGTTGTAAAGATTAAATGTGATAAAAAACTTAAAGCTCTAAATATATGTCTGAAATGCAGTAAGTAGTCAGGATGTTTTAGCTATTGATATTAAATTACCTGCATGGTGTAAAAATGATACAGGATCAAGATGTATCACTTTTACTTTGCAGCTACAAAGGTGGTTTCATAGGCAGGCCTGTTTGACAGTGATCTGCCCCAATTGGTGGTCTTCATAAAGTCCAGAAATTCTCCTGTAATGTTTATAAATGGAAAAGGAAGTTTCTTTGTGTCAGTTAGCGTGGTTATGGGGGCTGAACTAAAAATACACTGTTGAAATGTATCCTTAGAGGACACAAGGCAGTGAATTCGAAGGCTATGCACTTATTTGAATAGTTGAGTTTTTTAAATGGCATTTATTTCACAAATGATCTTGCTTGCTTTCTTCTAGTTCTGGGATTACCGCCAGCCTCGGAAATACCTCAGTATTCTCCCTTGCCAGGTGCCTGTCTGGAAGGCCAGATACACGGTGAGTGACGCACCCTACCTCTTGCTAGGAAACTTCCTCTTGGTGTTCCAGACACAGGAAGCCCAGGGACATTTTCTCTTATTTTCTTTGTGAGGCACTTTTCTCTTTCTGTCTTGGTTTAGGGGCGGAACGAATGTGATAATGATGGCATAAAAGCTAACTCCTTAAAAATGTGTCCTTGGAATGTTGGGTAGGTATCTGCATTGGAATTGTTGACTAAAGCTTGACAGAAAAGATATTCACTAATGGTAGGGCAGCAGGGTGGATGGAGAGGGTTGGGAGGCTTGAAGTCAGTGCGTTGTGGTGGCAAGAACTCTGGCTTTAGATTCAGAAGACCTGGGTTGGGGACCCAGCTCTACCAATTAATATTTGTGTGGCCTTGGGCAAGCCACTTGATGGTTTTGAGCAGAAATTTCCTCCTCTGTAGAATACAAATAATAATTTTTACCATGCTTTCCTTTTTTTATTGTGATAAAATTCACCATTTTAAAGTGTACAATTCAGTGGCATTTAGTATATTCACAATATGTCTTCCTTTCGAAATATTGTATATGAATGTGCTTTATGAATCAAAATGCTACAAATAGAGGGCGTAGGCTGTTATCAACCTTCCAGCAATTTTTCCATTGCCACATTGATAGCTACTGATCAGAGAGAATATATTTCCTTTAATGTCAATTTGAAAGCAAGCACAGGGATGAATAAAGCTACCTTTTTGTACATTAGGCTGTCACCTGGGGCGTTATGGAGCAAAGAAGATAATTTGGGTATTAAGTTGCTTTTGTATCTGGGATCATTGACAAGAAATCAGACACTATTCTTATAAATTAACATACTTCTCTGGATTAATATGTTTGCTTTAAAAATTAAATACAAAAATCCAGGAGTGCTACCAGAAGAGAAGGTGAAGATAAATGTGCCTTTAGCTGCCTATGGTTTATTCCTTAAAAACCAGAGTCTCATTATCAACCAAATGGTCCCTTTAGCTACCTAGAAAATTGGGTGCTGCTAAGTAAAACATGTCAATCCTGAAGTTTTCCTTCAAGTGGTTACAGTATTCGGGGCGGTGGGAAGGTGCTGCTTCGTGTGGATGGTGTACCTCTGGTGCATTTCCACATGGCAAGAAGCATGTTTGCTCCTCCAGGGTTTTTCCCAGTCAGCCTTGCATGCTTGTTCTGGGAAAGCACTCAGCAACTCTCGAGAGGGAACTCATGGAGAGCAGCTAGTGTGTTCCCGTGCACTGCAGTCAGAGCCATTTGCTTGTTTTAGAATTTTAAAAGTTCTCCAAGCATTTGGCTCAGCCTGATTTCTTAGTTACTGTGGTCCCTTCCATAGGCAAAGAGAAGAGTGAACGTGATGGTCAGCTTATGGTATTTGGGAAAATTTTCCCCAGATGGGTTGGGGCCTTGCATCATTGAATTTATTTTAGTTAGGAAGAATTCCAGCTTTGGAAACTCGAGACTCGGCTGATTCTCCTTGGAATGATCACCTGCTTTTCCCTTTCTTGCCATAGCCTTTCAGCAATGGATTAGTGACCGTGATGGTTCCCCAGCTGCGGAGGGAAAACAGCCTCCTCCTGTGGAACGTCTTTGACTTGAACACCCCAGTGCACACCTTTGTGGGGCACGACGATGTGGTGCTGGAGTTCCAGTGGAGGAAACAGAAGGAAGGTGAGTGGGAGAGGAGACCTGCTGCCTGCTTTCCTTCTGAGCTCTGTTGGACCGCAGTACCAGTTGCTGTTGCCATGGAGTCCAGTAAGGGGGATGCAGAAATGGGGCTGGGCTTTAGGAACCAGAGAGCCAGGGGGCCACCACCTTTAATCATGGGTAGGTGAAGGGACTGTGTGTGTACTGTTCTTTCCCCAAGTTCCTTCCTCTTCTCTTGTTTGTCAGTGTTGTCTCTCCCTTGGAAGAGACCTGCTACAGTAAGAGGTTCCTAGAGATCTGTTGTTGGATCTGAAAGACTACCCTCAGAAGTGCAAGGCATTTGCCTCTTGCCACTTGTTGACAAGGGAGACCCAAGGTGGTTTTAGTGCTGTCCACCACATACGCCTAGTTTTCTTCACAAACACGTAGTGGCATTTTACCTCCTATCCCTGTGAAGACAGGTTTGACCAAATGACTTGCTTTGATCATGACACATGAGCAGAACTGCTGCGGTCTCTCCTAGGTTGAAGTGTGAGGAGCCACTGTGCAGCGACCTGCTCTTTTTGCCTCTGCCACAGCACCTGGCAGAGCTCCAGATGCAGCTGCTCCCAGCAGATCCTGGCATGAGGATGAGGTAGAGATGTAGAACAAGCCAGAAGTCCTTGCTTTAAGCCACTGAACTTTTGGGGTTGTTTGTCATTGCAGCTTTATCCACCCACCCTCACTATTGTGGACCCTAAGTATAATGGAAGTCAAGAAGCCCTGGCCTCAGTTTCTCCACCACCTCCCCACACAGGTTGAGATGCAGCCTCTCTTTTCTTGAGATCTTATTTTCATATCTCTAAATGTTTGACAAAACAGAAGTCTATTTCTCAGTGTTTCCATATTATAGAAGGGAAGCCAGGTGAGTGGAGTGATGTGACTTAACCAGGGTCCCAGGAAAGGTCTCTAGTGGACCCAGGATTAGAGCAGTCATCTTCCATCCCAGCTTGTTTGTGACCCTCATAAGCCTCTTCCAGGATATTTATTAAAGGGACTCTATTGATCATCCTCTTAACTTTCCTTATTTCCAGAATCTCTCCTGTTTTCAGAAACATGAGGCTGCCCGGTCTTTATCCCACCAAGTATATGCATGGCTTTTAGATTTCAACTTAATCACTTGCATTTTGCCATAGAAAATGTTAATAGATGGTGTAATTTCCTCACAGTCTGGCAGGGAGGGGTTGAACTTTAGTTTTGTATTGAAACAAAAAGTTTTTAGCAGCCCATTTTTAGTTAGTCATGTCATCTTTAAGCTGGTGGGGTGAATTGCATGAATTGGAACTGTCTACCCAGTAGCAAAATTTTGAGTACAAGTTACAGGTTTTTTTTAAAAAAAATTTTATTGTGAAATATATCGTGTATCTAGAAAGTTACATAGAACATGTACAGTTTAACAAATAATTATAAAGTTAAAATCTGTGTAACCACCATGAAGATCAAGAAAGAGAACAGTGCCAGAACCCCAGAAGCTTCCTCATCACAATCCCCTCCCTTCCCCCAGAGCATTACTATCCTAATGCTTATGATGGCAATTTCTGTGTGTTTCATTTATGGTTTCACCACCTATTTATAAATCCCTAAAAGTAGTTTAGATTTGCCTGCTTTTGAACCTTTTATAAATTTAATTACCCTGCATGCATTTTTATTCTGATGCTCCTTGACTTACGATGGGGTTATGTCCCACTGAATCCATTGAAAGTTGAACACATGGTTAAGTTGAAAATGCATTTAATACACCAAACCTAGTGAACATCATAGCTTAGCCTAGGTTACCTTAAACATGCTCAGAACGCTTACGTTAGCCTACATACAGTTAGACAAAGACATCTAACACAAAGCCCATTTTATAATAAAGTGTTGAATATCTCGTGTAATTTATTGAATACTGTACATTATGCCAAAATTGTGATGGTTTCGCACCATCATAAAGTTGAAAAACCATAAGTCAAATCAGTTTTTATTGGGCCACGTCATGCTTTGGTTTTGATTTTCATGTGGTGAAGGATCTCTCAAAGAGGTAGGGAGAGAACGAGGATGTTGTGACCAAGGGAAAAAGATGCTTCATGAAGGAAATAGTCGCTATTGGTTTCAGGTGTTGCTGAAGCATCAAAATGCAGAGTAAGAGAAAAGCATTTAATTGAACAAATAGGAAGCCATATAGTCATTACGAGAGGAGTTCCAAAGCGAATTAAGGATAGAAACTAGATTGTAAGGTAGCAACAACAGAGGCAGCAGGAACCGGTTTTGTGAATGAAGTTACCTTCAAAGGCAAGGAGTAGAACAAGCCAGTTGGCAGAGCTTGCCGCCCTCTCTGTGGAAAGGCAGGGAGGAGATGCAGGCCCGGGAGTCTGGAGAGTCTGGGAAGACACAGGCCCCACGGGGAGTGAGTGGGAGGTTGAGGATTGAGTTTAGGAAGGAATTGGGCATACCTTTTCCTCAAAGTCAGGGGCATGAAAAGAGACCAGGTGTAGGGTCAGAAAATGTTGATGTGAGCATGAGGCTAGATGGTAGCACCCATGGCAGGCGGTGGTTCAGAATCATTGCTGTCTGGTTGGCCGGGCCTGAGGGTGTATGAAAACAGTGAGGAGTGAGTTTTTGGTTGAAGGTGGTGACAGACGGAAGGAACTGATGAGGAAGAGAACTGGCCCTCGTTGCACTGCTCACTCACCCTGTTATCTTGGACAGATCATGTTCTCTGTCATCTCAGTTTTCCCATCCATAAAATGAGGGAATTGGATGAAATTATTTCTAAATTCTTTGCTCTCTGAAGATGTCCATGAAGGAGATTCTAGATACTGCATAATTACCCCAGAATGTCCTGATCTTTGATAAAGCTCTTTCATAAAGCACCCTGAACCTTTTCAGAATAATTTCCTCTGGCCAGACGTAGTATGTGAAAATACGATTCTGTCAATGAAGAACATTAACGATTAATTATTCATTTTATAAGAGATACTTCACTTTACCAAAAAAAATTCTTTTGAACGGTAAGATGCCATGATGCATTTAAAACAATTCATTTTACAAAAAATATATTCATCACCAGCTCCTCAAGAGCATATAAAAGGAAGAACATTTGCAGAGGTGAAAGTTTAGTGTGACATCAAATCCCAGCATCACTCTTTACCTGCTAATTTGCCAGTTATTATTTCAGTTCATTTAAGTTTCTGCTCAAATGTAATTTCCTCGGGGAGCTGTCTAAAAATAGTTCCATCATCAGTCTCTGTCCTCTTATCCTGTGTTATTTTTTATACCAATTATCACTACTGGATGTTTCATGATATCTTTATTTGTCTGTTCCCACCATTGGAATGTGAGATCTATACAAACAGAGATTGTTTTATTCGTGCTATAGTCCCGGTGCCTAGAACAGTGCCTGGCATATAGGAGATGTTCAATAAATATTTGTTGGATGGGTAGATGGGTGGATGAATGAATCTCGCTCTATTGCAACCTGTAGCAAAGTGGATGTTGAATCCAGAAGAATTTCCAGGATTCTTATTTGGTGATTTTTAGGGTCCAAGGATTACCAATTGGTTACGTGGTCCCGGGATCAGACCTTGAGAATGTGGCGGGTGGATTCCCAGATGCAGAGGGTACGTATTCAATGCTCTTGTGGAGGAATGTAGCTGGATGCACTAAAAACTTAACCAAGAAATACAAGATTCAGTATTTGTGGAAGTTAGAGGTTACATGAGAGACATTTAATGCATTCTTGCTGGTTGGCTGAGTGTGTGTATACCACACTGAGGCTTTGAGGTCTGTAAGAGCCAACTTCAGTATTTAGCTCTTTAAGGCTGAAGAGCCTGTGTCTTTTTTCTCCTATCCTAGTTTAAGATGGTGTGGGAAGCACACTGGTCAAATGGCCTGTGGGCTTCATTTCTTTCTCTTACTCTAAATGGGCTAAGAAGCCTAGTCTTGTACTCTGCAAATGTTCAGAGCTCTCAGCATCCATCAACAACACCACTTCTTTGAACTGTTTCTTTTTTTTCCCCCTATAAATGATATGTTTCTTCTATGAATGAAATGGTACCTGGTGTGAACCGCTTTGTGACCTTTCTTTTGCCCTGCCTCATCATTGGGCTCTGTCCTCTCCTCGTTCGATGGCTAAATTCTTTGAAGTGGGAAAATAGTCTCACTTATATCATATCTCCCACAACACTTGGCACACTGCTTTGCAAAGAATGGTTAGAAAATGCTGGGTAAACTTTCGACACTGCTTAGTATTATATGAGGTCACTCTGGAGCATTTTGGTCAAGTCTTAACACCTCATTGCCTTGTCAATGTATTTTCTCCAAAAGGCATGATTTGCACCAAATGCTTTGAGGTTATGATATTTTTGCTCTTGGGTTAGCTGAATAACTCCATCAGGGCTTGGAATTTACATTAATTTTTTCTGAGGCTTGCATAAACTCTGATCGTGATGAAAATTTTTCAGGGCTGAATAATAGAGTCTATTATTCTGTGTATTTCGCCAGAGAGAGTTGGTGATGGGTAAAATCTACTTTGATTGTGCCAGTTCTTGGCTGACACATCTCTATCCTTTGTCATTCCTATTTTTAAGTCAGAGCTCTTTACCCAGACACGATGATCATTTCCACTGACTTCGCTAGACCTACATCTTCTACCCTTTGTTACAGCTTTGTGCAAATGACATATTAGATGGTGTTGATGAGTTCATCGAGAGCATTTCTCTTCTGCCGGAGCCAGAGAAGACGCTGCAGACCCAAGATACAGATCACCAGCACAACTCAAGCCATGGGGAAGAAGAAGGTAATGTGTCAAAATGATGTCTCAGGTGAGGTGTCAACTCTGCGCGTTTCAGAGTTGTGCCGGATACCCAGAACTGCTTTCCAACTCATTTTCAAAAATGTTTACCAACATTGAACTTCTCTCTCCTGCTAGCCTTAAAGGAAGATCCCCCTAGCAGTCTCCTGGAAGAGAGGAAATCAGATCAACTGGGCTTGCCTCAGACGCTGCAACAGGAGTTCTCCCTGATCAATGTGCAAATCCGGAATGTCAACGTGGAGGTACTTAGTTTAATGAACTGTGTCTCATTCCCTGGGAGAGGCAGCTTCTGGGAGAGGGGACTGTTTCAGCAATGGTTTTGGCTAGAAGATGGCTTTGCGACTTTACCAGGTAAGGCTCACTGCTTGCTTTTTTATTCCCGAGGTTTTCTAAAGAAATAGGTGTTTCATGAATGCAGATTCTAACCCTGTTCTTTTCTTCTAAGATGAGCTAAAGGATAAACTGATGCTCATGTACCTTAGCGCCCCCTTAGATGCCCTAGTATCTCATTTTACTGTGTGAAGATACTTGGATCTGGGAGGCCTAGTGACTTGGCAGGGGTTGCTGGTGAAGTTAATGGCAGAGCTGACTTTGGAAGCCAAACTCCTGACTCTCCGGGGCTCTTTGTGCTGTGCTGTACTAGTTTCCCTTACAAACTAGTCATGTCCTTGGTGATTTAGAGTCATAATAAGAAGGTAACCAAAACCTCTTAGTTCACTTAGCATGTGGAACATGTAGTCTTTTCCTTCTGGGCAGGTATCGAAATTCTTCACTTTGGAGAGTTGAGTATTTCTCCAGAAAGGAGTTTTAAAGCCTGATTAGTTCTTCTTTTGCCCAGGTTCAATGAACAGTTGGCCAGGGATATGTGCCGTTACATAACTATCTCATGTGGCCTTTTAAAAAGCTCTATGATAAGCGATTTTATCCTCACTTTACAGATGAGGAAACTGAGGCATCAAGAGATGAAATGACTTGTCCAAGGTCAACAGCTATTTGGTGGAATAAACAATATTTGAACCCAAGTCTCCAGATTTCCCACATACGTGGTTCTTTGCACTGTACTCCACCTACTATCTCTAGTTGGCAGCACAAGAAATCAAAAGATGTAAAGGATTCTTTGATTAATTGGTTATCTACATCAACTTAGTTTGTATTCTCTTTGTTCCAGTTGAGAACAGCGTGGATACCTAGTGATCTAGTTTATTTTATTATTTTTTTAAGAGAGAGGGTCTTGCTCTGTTGCTCAGGTGGGAGTGCAGTGAGTGGTATGATCATGGCTCACTGTAACCTTGAATTCCTGGGCTCAAGCAGTCCTCCCGGCTCAGCCTCCCTAGTAGCTGGGACTACAGGAACACACCACCACACCCAGCTAATTTTTTTGTGTGTGGAGATGGGGTCTTGCTGTATTGTCCAGGCTGATCTCGAACTCCTGGCCTCAAGCGATCCTCTGGCCTTGGCCTCCCAAAGTGCTGGGATTACAGGTGTGAGCCACCATGCCTGGCCTTGATCTGGTTTAAGAAGATCTTGATTCCTTTCCTCAGGAGTACTTTTAAAAAATTCACATACCATAAAATTCACCTTTTTAAAGTATATAATTTAGTGGTTCTGAGTATATTCACAAAGTTGTGCAACCATTACCACTGTCTAATTGCAGAACATTCTCATCATCCTCAGAAAAACCCTGTGCCTGTTAGCAGTCATTCCCCACTCCCTCTCTCCCCAGCCCCTGGCAACCACTAATCTACTTTCTGTCTCTGTGGAATTTCCCAGGAGTACTTTTTAAATTTGGTCAGGTTGTTTAACTTCCTCCTGCTTTATTTTCTCATCTACCTCACAGTTTGGGGATGAAGTTTTTTTGTAAGTCTGAATACTTTGAACTTATCACACTGGTACAAATATTTAAAAATCTGTTTTGAGAAAAATTGTCTTCCGAACTCGCTTGTCTTTGTAGACTCTTTCCCTTCCCCCAATTGCTAGGAACATAGAGCATTCAGTTAGTTTATTTAAATCCATTTACATCTAAAGACGCTTTGCAGTTTGTCTCCAAAGCAGCTGTGGATTTGTCTCTTGCAGATGGATGCGGCGGATAGGAGCTGCACGGTGTCTGTGCACTGTAGCAGCCATCGCGTCAAGATGCTGGTGAAGTTCCCCTCACAGTACCCGAACAACGCTGCCCCTTCCTTCCAGTTTGTCAACCCCACAACCATCACATCTACCATGAAAGCTAAGCTGCTAAAGGTGGGGATCTGAGTTCCCAAATTCTCCTTGCTGTTGTAAGAAAAGAGCTCTGCTCAAGTGCATCAGTGTCTACATTGAGTAGTAAGGTTGAAGGAAAACTCCGATAGATAAGATTTGGAAGTCATCTGTGTTTTACACACTGCAGTGTTAGCAACGTAACCACTGAGCTTGCCATTCACTTTGTGTAGAAACATTAGAGCAGTGGTTCTTAACCTTTTTTTGGGTCATGGACCCCCTTTGAAAGTCTAATGAAAATGATGGACATTTCCTCAGAAAATTTGCACAATTGTTGCATAAAATTTCAGAAATATTGAATGTAAATACAAGAATTGCATATAATCTGTCCACAAATCTCATTAAAGCTGTACATTCATCTCAGGTTAGGAGCCCTGCAATACAATTTCATTTACTTAGAAACAATAGGCTACTGTGTTCTGAAGCTAAAAGATATTTTATAATCAGGAAAAAAAAATGTATAAAAGGTCATTAAAAAAAAAATTCCCATAAAAGGAACTGGTGTATCCTAGAGATAGGCTGGCTGGCTGCACAGGCAGTGTCTGAATGGAGGTACCACAGCCTGGCATCTGTTGTTTAAACCTGCAGATTCAGAAACTTGATATGTCAGTTCGTCCAGAGGTAATCGATGGAATCGCCATAAAAAAGCCTCACAAGCCAGGCATGATGCGCCTTTTTCAGTTTGAGTAGTGTCATAAGTTAAGGAACGGAAATGTCCTGACAAACCCAGAGCAACCTGAATGTTCATTTTTTGCACAGTTTGGATTATACACATTCGATTGTTCCATTTTGTTGGGGTATCATATGTAACTAGAAATTTTTCAAGTGGTTAAGGATCTCTGAGATGCTAATTACTCAGATTTTGTAGTATTTGACATGTTAAACTCAGAATCTGAATATTTCATTGCCTAGTTTGGACATCCAAAAAAGCCTTTCCTATTGGCATAAAATGATAGAATTAGGAAGTGTCTTTAAAGGTCTAATTCACCGCTGTCCAGTAGAAATATAATGCAGGCCACATGGAATTTTTAAATTTCTAATAGCCACACTAAAAAAAATTAAAAGGTAAATTAATTTCAGTAATATTTTTATTTAATCCAGTATATCCGAAATATTATATCTACATATAATCAATATTAAATTATTGAGGTATTTTCCACTCTTTTTTTGGTACTAAGTCTTCGACATTTGCTGTGACTTTTACACTTACAGAGCCTGTCAATTTGGATTAGTGAAATTTCACGTGCTCTGTAGCCTCATGTGGATAGTGACAGCACAGGTCTAATTTATATGCCTGTCTTCAGTGTGTATATGTCAGTTCATGTCTATAGCATGTGCCTTAAAAAGTTAGGGTTTATACTTTTAAAGGACAGAAAAGGTACATTATCATTTTCACTGAAGTGAAATCTGTTCCCCCTGGTTTGTCACTCAGAGCAATTTTCAGTCCAGCCCAGTGGGTATTATTACTTCTAAGGTGCTGAGATTTGTCATAGAGGGGGATGGGATCAGAGGAAAGGGGCAGAATTCACTAGAAAGAAAGAATAGTCATTCTGTTACTAGTCACTGCCCTCTCAAAACCAGCATGTGTGCCTGCTGTGGCTAAGGAAAGAGCTTCTCTGGGAGGGTTCAGGGACAAATCCTTCTCTTTTAGCTTCTGTAGAGGTGGAAATTGGTACACTGCATTAGAAGCCTTGACTTAACCATGCTTCTGCCTTCGTGTGTCACCATTGCTCCCAACCACTTTGCAGAATTAAAGCCAATCAGGAGAAAGATATTGCTCTTCTTGACTATGTTCTGGGCCTTTTCTAGATCCTCAAGGACACGTCCCTGCAAAAAGTGAAGCGAAACCAGAGCTGTCTGGAGCCCTGCCTGCGCCAGCTTGTCTCCTGCCTCGAGTCCTTTGTGGTGGGAAGCATGAAATTGTTGTGCCAACTTATGTTTTGGAGTTTTGTTTCATTTCTTTGTCCCTAAAATCATGGGCTCCCTGGTTTTATAATATTGGGCCCTTATTTTGTAATTCAGCTCTCAGACAGGTCATGGGTTTTAGTTTGTTGATTTTTAAATTTCAGAACCAAGAAGACAGCGCTTCCAGCAACCCATTTGCGCTCCCAAACTCCGTCACACCCCCCTTGCCAACGTTTGCGCGGGTGACCACTGCCTATGGCTCTTACCAGGATGCCAATATTCCCTTCCCTAGGACTTCTGGGGCCAGGTTCTGTGGAGCAGGTTGGTCTGTTTTTGGTTCTCTGATTCTGGATTTTGAGAGACAGCAGCTAAGAATGTTGTATATTCTGTATAAACATCTTCATCAGAAAATTTTTCTTTCATTTTATTTCCTGAGAACTCAAAAAGACTTTCGTAGTAGTGTTTATAGGGTCTGATGCCGAACTGGTGTCTGTGGAGTTATCCTAAGAACGCTCACCAGAATTGTAGCCTTAATTGTTTTCATTTGGATGAGCTTGGATTTGGGTCTTCACTCAGAGCCCTGATTCTTAGCAGGGGACAAGATCCTCTAGGAGGGAAGCACAGAGTACCTAGGAAGACTTTATCCAGTTCACATGCATCCTCTCTCCTGGATCCTGGAGAATGACCTTTGTTTCCCGTTCAGGGTCACTGCAGCCATGAGCCTCTGCAATTTATGAAAATGTGTCTTACCCTCAGGTATATTGAGATAGAAAAAAGATTGGCTAGTTCTGCCTGAGGATGTCCCACATCCAGCTCTTTGACACTGATGTGCACACATGATGTCTCCTTTTCAGGTTATCTGGTGTATTTCACAAGGCCCATGACGATGCATCGGGCAGTGTCTCCGACAGAACCTACCCCGAGGTGAGCCCGGGAGATACAGAAGCAATCTGCATTCACAGAGCCAGCGAGGGCAGAGCCTGGGAGGGACCACTGCGTTTGTCTTTAGTTCTTCAGTAAAATCCCATTATAAGATTTACTCAAGAAAGATCAAGGATCATTAAATTGCAAAAAAGCTGAGATTTTTGCTGTAAGGTTACTACCAGACCACTTTAAGGAGTAGTGTGATAAAAGCTGTTGTAAAACAAGGCAAATTCTTTTTTTTAGTGTGCTTTTCCCCTATTGCTAAAGTATTATTTACTTTATTTTAATTATTTTAACTTTATTGTTTAACTTAATTAACATTAAATAAAACCAGAAAAATAAAAGAAAGATTATCTATAGTCCTGAAACACTAATATGCCACTTCTAACATTACCAAAAAATGTATAATTTTTAAAAATTACATAAGTAGTATGTTGGGAAAACTCAAACAATGGGAAAGTTTTAAATTAAAATGTGAAAGCCCTTCTTTTCCTTTTCCATGTGCCAGGGAGAGCCACTGTTAACAATGGAGCATGTTTCTGTCTAGTCGTCATCATTTCCAACAGGTGATCTCGTGTAGCAGCTAGGAGCCTGGACTTCAGAGCCACACTGCCCAGGTCCAGATTTTGGCCCTGTCATTCTATGACCCTGGGCAAGTTATCTAAGTTTCAGCTTCAGTTTCTTCAACAGTAACATGGGGATGATAGTGGCACCTACCTCCTTTAGTTGCTGGGAAGATTAAATGAGTTAGTCCCTGTAAAAGCATTTAAAATACTGCCTGGCCCATTGGGAGCGCTCTAACTGTACTTCCTGTCATGATTACCAGTTTTTAAAATTTTACGATTATACGGTAGACTTCCGGTCCTGCAGTCTGGTGACTTAGATAACTTGGAAACCTTCCTGCTGCCAACACCTGGATATACTAGATACAATATAGTTATCACAGTTAAGAATGAATAGCTGAGCTAACAAGGCAGAAAGAGGACAGGATGAAGTGTGCGAGCAGACACTACTGCTGTCCCAGGAGGCAGCCAGTCTCTGCAGTAACCCAGGCAGATAAGACCTTGGCTGGGCAAGAACTGGGGTTAAGGACCAGGGAACGCCTGCATTACAACAGATTCCTTATTGGAAAGGTTGGACTAGAAAACAATCCCCTGCTATCAAAGGGAAACAATGAATATGTGTATCTGGACTTTGGATCAGAGGGAAAAATGTTCCTATTAGAGAGTTATTCAATTAATAGCACTTTATTGAGGTAGAAATTACAATACACAAATCTAAAGCATACAGCTGGATGGCCAACACTCAGGTCATGATATATGGCACTGCTCTACGCCGAGAGGTCACCCTCCCTTTTGCCAGCCCCTGAGTGCCCAGAAGAAACCATTGTCTTCACTTCTGTGACCATAGTTTAGTTTTGCCCATTCTTGAACTTCATTGAAATAGAATCATGCAGCATGAACTGTTCTATGTCTGGCTTACTTTGCTCAATTTACTGTTACTGAAATTGATCCACATTGCTGCAGGTATCCATAGTTCTGTTGTATACAATATAATCACAGTTTGATTATTCATTCTTTTATCGTTGGACATTGGATTGTTTATATTTTTGGCTATGATGAGTACACCTAGATGTACAAGTCTTTTTATGGATGTACATATTAATTTCTCTACCTGAGGAGTGTGGAATTGCTTAGTCATAGGATAGGTGTATGTTTAACTTCAGGAGAAACTGCCAAAAAGTTTGTGCACAGTGGTTGTGCCAATTACCCTCTCACCAGCAAGGTTTCAGAGCTCTGGTTGCCCCACATCATCTCTAAAACTTGGTCTTTTCAACTTTAGCCCTTGTGGAGTGTGTAATATTATCTCATTGTGGTTTTAATTTGCATTTCCATCTTGATGACCAGGGATGCTGAGCAGCTTTTGTGTGCTTGTTGACCTTTGGGTGTCTTCTTTTATGATGTGCTTGCTCAAGTATTTTGCTCATTGTTGGACTATATTTCTTATTTATTTGTGGTAGTTGTCTATTTTGGTTGCACGTCCTTTGCTGGATGTATGTATTGATTTTCTCCTAATCTGTGGCTTGTCTTTCTCCTTCCTTAATGAACAGCAGTTTCTAATTTTGATGATGTCCAATTTACTACTTTTTGATTTTATGGTTAATGATTTCTGTGTTGTCCCTAGAAAATCTTTGCCTACCCCAAGGTCGTGAAAATATCCTTATGTGTTTTCTTTTTTCTTTTTTTTTTTTTTTTTTTGAGACAGTCTCGCTTTGTTGCCTGGGCTAGAGTGCAGTGGTGTTGTCATAGCTCACTGCAACCTCAAACTCCTGGGCTCAAGAAATCCTTCTGCCTCAGCCTTCTGAGTATCTGGGACTACAGGCCCATGCCACTGCACCTGGCTAATTTTTCTATTTTTAGTAGAGACGGGTCTTGCTCTTCCTCAGGCTGGTCTCAAACTCCTGAGCTCAAGCAATTCTCCCGCCTTAGCCTCTGTTCTGTGTTTTCTTTTAAAAGGTTTATAATTTTAAATTCCTTATTTAATGTCTATGATCCATCTCAAATTAATTTTTGTGTATAATGTGAGTTAGGGTCAAAGTTTATTTCATTATTAAATAGAGAGAAAAAGTTGTTCTACCACCATTTATGAAAAGATTTCCTTTCTTCATTGAATTTTATTAATGCCTTTAATGAAAATCAATTGACCATATGTTTGTAGTCTGTTTCTGGACTCTATTTTTTCCTTTGATCTATTTGTCACTACTTATGCCAGTACTATACTAATAATGTAGCTTTATATATTAAGTCTTCAAATCTTACAGTGTAAGTCCTCCAACTTTATTATTCTTGTTTAGTTTTAGGTTGATGATTCTAGTTCTTTTCTAGTTCTTTTGCATTTCCAGAAAATTATAAATCAGTTTGTTGGTTTCTGCAAAAAAGCCTACTTGTATCTTGACTGGAATTGCGTTGACTATGTAGATGAATTTAGAGAAAATTGACATCTTAACAATATGGAATCTTCTAATCCACTGGCGTGGTATATTTCTCCATTATTGTGTGTTGTCTTAAATTTCTCTTAGCAAACATTTTGTGTTTTCATGTACATTTTTTAAATTAAATTTGCTTCTAAGTATTTGATGTGTTTTAATACTATTGTAAATGAAATTTTAAAAATATTTATTTTCTAAATGTTTGTTTCTAATATATATAAATACAGTAGATTTTTATAAATTGCCCTTTTATCTAAATTCACTCATTCTAGTAATTTGTAGATGACTTTGAATTTTTTATGTATTCACTCATAGAAGAATTCTGTGCTTAGCCAGATAAAACATTTTTCGGTTTTAAAAGTTTTATTTCGTTCTTTTTTTGGAGCTTCCATCTTCTTCCCATTTTGTGTATCTTTTCCTCTTGGTGTCATCAAGTGCTAAGAATAGCCCTACCTAGAAATGTGAGAAGACTGTAGCCAAGTACGGGTAATTCTCATTTTCAACTACAGATCTCTCTCGGCCTTGTCTGCTTATCATACTGGCTTGATTGCACCAATGAAGATCCGCACAGAGGCCCCTGGGAACCTTCGTTTATACAGTGGGAGCCCCACTCGCAGTGAGAAAGAGCAGGTCTCCATCAGCTCCTTCTACTACAAGGAACGGGTAAGTGCCAGAGCTGTCACCTTTGATCCTTACCCCTTCTCCTGGAGTACTGTTCTTTGTTTCCTGCCTGCCACATGTAGCAGCTAAATTAATAATCCCCCTTTAGTCTTTCATTTTCATAATTAGTTTGTTCAAGAAAGGCCATCACTTTGCTCTTTTTGGTTGGTTTTAACTATTATAAAATGTGTGTGTTGGGGGCGGGTAGTTCTTATAATCCATGTTCTTTACTCCCCATTTAACTTTGTCCTTGTAGTCCCTGTTCACTGAGTTGATTCTCCTTATTTCAGGTAGAATAATTTAGCTTCATGTCTTCATTGGTATTCTGATGTTTGTCAACAAATTAAGTGATGCCTCTGAAGGCTTGGAATCTTAATATGTTTGGAAATTCGTAGTTGTGAGAGGTCTTAAAGTTGATGTCTAAAAGGTTTTTTTCCTAAGACTCCACTTAAGTACCCATTTGAGTGGACCATTTTATATAAAAATCACCTGAACTTTTCCTTATCTAGGTTCCCAAGGAACTCATTATCCCTAAAGTAGGTATCATTAAGTTGTCAGAAATCTTTGGTGACAGCAGTGTGGAGAATGCTGGCAGAGCGTAGGAAAGATTCTGAGAACAATTTCTGTGTTGCCTCTGGCTTAAACAGGCTTTTAGCTGGCATGATGTTTTAAACAGAGTTACCACTGAGCTATTGCACACACACAGTCCTTAGGAATTCTTTGTTGTTGTCCCTCACTAAATGAAAAATAATGGATTGTCTTTAATTAAAATTTGTTTTTTAAAAATTGAATTATTTTAAAATAAAACACCAATTTCTAGGAAGTATTAGAAGTGTCTAACCTTCTTGGTTCACAATGATAGTTGACCATCTCTGACTTTATTGTAAGGGTTGTATGTGACTTAAATGAGTAGCAGCAACTGATATTTAAGACTGAACCAGTCTTGGGTGAAACCACTTAGGTGAATAGGGGAAAATGATATTTTTGTTGCCTTTCTGGCCAATTTCCTATAGTCCCCTTCCTCATTTCTCTGATGGAATTCTGCCCCCTTAGGTATCACAGACCTCCTTGGGACACTTCCTAAACTATATCATACCCAAGTCCTTTATGTTCAAAATGGTTAGTTCTTTTCTTTTTCTGCAGGCTTGCAGGTAACTGAACAGATGATTTGATAAACTGGTTGGAACTAAGGCATATTATTGTCATAAAAGCCAAACAAACTTGTGATTGGGTAAATGTGGGAATTTTCTTTAGTGTCAGGGCCAGGTCGAGGAGATCCTTTAGTCAAAGAGGCAGTTCTGAATTCCCCTTTGATTCATGTCACGTGCTACCCATGCTTGGGTTCGGATTGGGCAGTCTTGACTTTGTGGTCGTGTGTAAAGCCCATCTCTAGTCAAAATAACTCCAGTTTCAAGATGGCACCTCTCCTCATGCAAAAGCATTTTTAAAACCTATGTTCATGTTTTTGATGATCTGGCCTCTTTTACTATATATACCGCCGTCATAAAGAGGGAACAAAAGCATGTGGCTAACTATCTCCTATCAGATAGGATCTGCTGGGGAGCAGAGGAAGGATTGTGAGATTTCAGTTTGAGGTATTCCCAGTGTGCTGCTTGTCCTCAGAAAATGGGCTGCTAGAGTCCCCTAGAATGACATAGTAAGTGGTCTTTACATTCTCTTTCAAATAGTGACCAAATTAAATGGGGGGACACTTTTATTACAATTTCATATGAAACTTTTGTATTGATGTGTAGCACATACTTAAAAGTTCACAAATCATAAGCGTATAGTTCAGTGAATTAACCATCACACAGTCAAGAAATAGAACATTACAAGAACCCCAGAAGCCCTGGGGGGACATGTTCTAATGGATGACATATGATAATTGTTAGGTTAAATCATATGAAATTGCTGATATTGAATCATTTTTAACCTAAAAAAAGTTTGATGTGGGTCAACCTAATAGGTTAAGAAGGTAAAAAGTGAATAAGTCAGTTATTTTGTGGTGAATTTGAAGTAAATTTCTCTCTCCTTGAAGCTTGTTCATGTCCATCCCACTTACATAGGGCAAAGGGGGGCATTGAAGAAATGGAATCACTTTGCTGGGCTACCTTATCTTCTTCACAGAGCTCAATACTCATTGAGGAGTATTTTCTAATCCTCAGGTGTCTAGTTTCACATGTCAAATGATATCACTTTTATTACTTTTTTTCAGAAATGATTCCAGTTTACTAAATTTCTCTGTGCTTAAGTCTTCATTTTCAGCCCAAATTTTTCTCCTACATACTTTGATTCCTTTTTAGATCTCTACCCCTGAGAGCTTTAGGTGGGTAAGAGTAAAGGAATGGAATATAACTGCATTAAGGCATAGCAATGAAGGAATTCTAGGGTATTTTTGAGATCACAAAAAATCTTTATAGAGCCATTTGGAGTTTATTGTTTATTTCTCTTGTTGCTTTTGTGTGTTTTTAACCTGCCCTACTTAGGTCATGTTGTTATATTCACCCAGATGTTCTCCAGATAAATTCCAAGGTTTGCTCCTAAAAATTTAAAAATGTGGGGCCGGGCGGGGTGGCTCTCGCCTGTAATCCTAGCACTCTGGGAGGCCGAGGCGGGAGGATCGCTTAAGCTCAAGAGTTCAAGACCAGCCTGAGCAAGAGCGAGACCCTGTCTCTATAAAAAAAAAAAAAAAAAAAAAATAGTAAAAAGTTATAGAATAAAAAAAATAATAATAAAAATTTAAAAATGTGAGAGATCTAAAAACCATCAAATTTCATACAAAGTCAGAAAGCAAAGGGAGATGCTAATGTTCATTTGGCAAGTGGACCAACTATTAACAGCTGATGAAATATTGTTCATTTCCAGGATAAATCAGGAGGCCCAGAACTTACGATAGGTATTGCCTTACAAACATTTAAAAAATTTTGCAACCTCCCACCCTTGCTTCAGTTTGTGTCACTAAGATAGCTCTGATGTAAATAACTGGGAGGGTCTTAAATAGAATGCTTTCAGATCTCCATAAACAGATGGAGAGTGTTGGCACATTCAGGCTGTTAACCAGAGTACCTACAAGAAGGCACCTCCTCGGGCCTAGCTGCCTCCTTCCCCCCATTTCTCCAGGGCTCTCGCTTTCCCTGGCATGGCTCTGGAGATACAGTCCTGCAGTCCCAGCGTCAAGACACCCACTTAACTCACCGTCCCCCAACCACACACCAGAAAAAATTTGGTATTGAGCCTATTGAAGAGTATCTTCCGTTTTAGAAATGAGAATGTACTCTCCATCCATGTTCTCCTTGCACCTACTCCAGGGGAAAACAGTCTTCTGCCTTTTTCACCAGTTGCACTATGATCCTAGTCCTTGTTAGAGTTCCTCGAACCTTGACTGTAGTTCCTTTGTCAGCGCTGTGTTGCTGTCAGCCTCCTTATACCTTGAAATAGGACTAAAGAATAATGAAACAGAAGCTTTGTTGGGAGTGTGGTGGGTTGGGAGGGAGGTGAGGGAATCCCAATACTGCTGTGCTTAGGTAGGTTCACATTTTCCAGTCATTCCAATCCTCATTTTACAGTATACTGTTGTACCTTTTGATCCATCAGATGTGTGGGAAGCATTCATTTTACTCTATATTTTTCCCTTTTAATTTTCTTGGTGTTTTTCTTCCCTCCTCCTGGGTGTAACGTTTTCACGCACAGATGTCTCCTCGCTCTGCCCGGCGACGTTGGTCCATACAAGCAATTAACGACTTCCCGGTACTGTGCGCTGTGCAAATACTCTCCTTGACTAATCCTGTCTCTACCCAAAGGCCCAAGAATAAAATGCCACCTGCCTGGCTTTGAGGAACCTGAAATGACAGGCTGGCTGGTTTTCGAGACCAGCAACAATAAATTTCTGTCTTGGGGGAGTTTGGGCACCAAGTACTGCCTCCTTGTTCAATCATGGAGTTTCAAACGGGTTAATATTATTAAGGATCCTGAATGGACTTTTTTGCAAATGAAACTTAATACTGGGTTTCTTGGAAAGAACCCTGATTGTAAGCTGTTAGCTCACCTGATTTCATTTGGAGCATTTGTATAATTTCTTGGAGCTTTCAAAAGCCTCCTTTGGCATGTGGGGAGCAGAGGAAGATATAAGAGGCTTCTGCCATTTGTCTGTTTTTATAGCCTTGGTCTAGTTCAGAGAGGGAGGTGCCCACCTGCTTCATTGGCATGACACATACGCTAGTTTTTATCCTTTGGGAATTTTCTGGAACGATTGTTTTCCTTACCATCAGTATTTTGCATTGATAATAAAACCTCTGCTGTGGACATCCTCTCTTCCGTTTCTTTCTTTCTTACTCAATCCTATTGGCCATTTCTCCTCTTCTGTCTTCCTCTCCCATCCCCTTCATGTTTCAGTAATGCCAAGGTGACCTCAAGCTGTGCAAGGCATGCTTGAGGCTTTGTGTACAAAGAATATTTAGGAGAATAGTCCTATAGCCTGTTTATATAAAACCCAGTTGAAATCAGGAGCCCTGATTAGCTGGTACCACTGCTGCCAACAACTTGTAGGTGGAGCCACCAACGTGGCCACCTTTCCTCAAAAAGCCTGTCCCAGCCAACCCGACTGCTGAATTTCCACTCGTCCAGAATTCCCTGCTCCTGCTGCTATTTAAATAGGAACTTGTTTTGACTCGCTGCCCACTCTGCTGATTGTGCATTGCTGATGGGGTTGCTGCGAAGCAGTTGGTGGCTTATTCTTGGGCTGTTTTTACATTCAACGCATATATTGGCATCAATGTTGCCTCCGATTGTAGCAGTAATACTGGTGGTACAGTTGCAAGCTGGCTATTGGTTGTCATTCAGTGCTATTTGCACCAATGCCTCCCTCCCACCCCACCCCTCCCCCACTCCTTTCTTCCCTGTCCTCTTTGCCATAACTCCATGAACACCTTCTTGGTATGTTCAGAGGGGCATCCTGGTGCTCATCACATTAATTTGTCTGTCTTGCTTTGTCTCTCTTCCCTCAATCCCTTCTCACGAAATCTGTGGGGATGGGACATTTTCTATTGATGGAGCATTGAAAAGACTTGGGAGAAATGCAGAATGTTCTGCCTCCCAGAGGTACTAATTTTACTGCACAGAAAAGTATCTCCATGGAAGCCCGTCAGAGTGGGACTGGAGCAATGCAGGAAGTTTAGGGCCTTTTAGACCATAGTGCCCTTCCCTCACTCAGAAAGATTAACCACACCTTAACCTGATGTGTCATTGTTGCCTGGAACCAAAGAATCCCAAAAGAAATCTGTGTGTTATTACCTGATAGTTGTACAGACAAGAGAGACTCCTAACATCACCAGCAAGATAGTAAGTGGAAAAATAAGTCTTAGGAGAGGTGTAGATGGAATATGAACCCCTTTAATTGCCAAAGCACTGGAGGAAACACCCTGAAAAATTGTCCCTCTACTTGTTAGGTAGTAGCAAGGACCTAAGGCTCCAACTAATATCTGATTTGAGATGTAGTATATCTTCATTTAGGCAGCCTGGTTATATCTGAGTCCCCAGAATAATTAGCCACTAGGCAGGATTACCAAGTGACTCCTGCAGCCTGAAGGGGAGGCAGTTCCTGTTTAAAAACCAGTAACCAACAAATTTTTAAAAAAAAAACAAAAACTGTTTTGTGGCCCCTTAAAGATTTTTGATAATATTTTGTAGTTATTCTTTGCTGGATTAAAAAAACTAATATTACTGTCCCATAATTGCTTTCTCAGTTTGATTCCTGGTGGTGGCTATAATTAGGGTAATCCCGTGTTGGGGAACCTCATTCTAGTATAGGCTCAAAGGCAGCTGAGTGAGTGAGGTTCCATAAAGCACCTCCTATGTATGCACTACAGATCAAATAGAATCATGTAGAAGCCTGGTGTCTCAAGAAGTCCCAGGAAATACAGACTGTGATTTCCATAATTTAATGAAGGATGATTGCAGAAAGTTGTCAAAGACCACTCTCCTTACATTTTCATTGAGTATTTATTGATAGCTCACATTGGTTTGTTTCTACTGATCTCTGTGACCCAAAGCTGCAAATGGGGGAAGAGTCCTAAGATACCTCTTTAGACTCTTGAGTTTTCTTCTATCTGAATGTGCCTAATCCTAACAAATGCACAAAAGGAGATTAAACAGTGTGAGGTACAGACTATTGAGCCCAGCCTGAAATACAGCATCTTGGTCCAAATCTGGCTCACCCCCGTGTGCAGTGGGGAGCTGCAGCCTCTGCACATCTTCCCCAGACACTCTGGCTGAGCAGAACACAGCCACAGTGCTCAGCAGAAAAGTGACTGAAGAAGTGAGTAATTGTAGAGGGAGGGTGTTGGACAGGCATCACTAGAATCAGATGCTATTTCTCCTTACATGCAGAAATGGATTCATTAAAAATGGAAAAAACTGTTGAAATATTAACAGGTAGCTTAGTCAGGATTTAATTTTTTTCTTTTTAATCTAAAATCATTTACTGAATATCAAGTTAAGAATGAGTGTAGCAGCCTGACAGGCCTGTATCAGCTCTTAGGACTGTGACCTTTAGTAAGCCTCATCCTCATTTGTGAAATGCGGGTAATATCCCCATGTCCTAGACCTGTGAGCAGTGAGGCTAATGGTAGCACAGAGTGAGTGGGAGCTAATACTGACAATCCTAAGTCAAACAGTTGTACACTTGAACTTGTGTTATTTGTCAGTTTTCAAATGAGCTAGTCTACTTGCAAATGAGCTACTTTTGGCATACGGACCTTAATATAATTAATAATATACTTTTATTAGGTTTGCTTTAGAAGTCAGGAAATTGTGGTTATTTTGAATGTATGCTGAAAGCTAGTAGACCTCATCCTCCACAGGCCTCCGTTTATTTTGGCTGTGTAGCTACACTGGGTTATAGTGAATTGCTCAATTGTTTAAATGCTTCTCGTTTTCTCTTTGTAATAAGGAGCCAGAGTGACTGCCTGGCACAGTGTTTCAGAAGCCTTCCAGCGAACCTGGAAGACCAAATTAGGTGAATCATGTTCATTCCAGGTGGCATCATTCTAGTGTAGATTTTTTTTAAAAAATCCAGTACCCCAAGTCTCATTTACGATAACCAATTATGTGGGACCTGTGGAAGTGTCTTTTCCTGGAATTTTTAAACTCCTGGAAACCTAAATGAAAATCACAGTGAAATGAGTTTATGTACCTTGTACCATCCCTGTTCTAGTTAAGCCCTTTGTGCTGTTCACTGTTACTGCAGGGTAGTTGTAGGTGAAATCACCCTCCCTAAACAGGCCATGTCATAGTATTTAGTGCATGTGTCACTACACCTATCTTAGGTCAGTTAACTGCCCGGCTCCAGCCCATTCTGACAGGTCATTTGCTCTTTAACATATTCTCCCCTTACTTGCACCCATGTCAGGATGTTTGTGGCTAAAAGGAAAGTATTTTTGTGAGTTTGCACATAATTCTTTAGAAAAGAACCAAGGCAATTAGAGAATGGAAGTTCTATCCTGCAATAATGGATTAAGCTTCCCCTTTTATTGTAGTATAATGACTTGGGCATGGATAAATAGTAAATAGTAACTGAATTGCTTCTTAAGATTAAATGAGTCAAGGCTCCAAATTGATAAATTTGTAAGCATATGTACTTACAAATGATGATAAACAATTCACAGATACTTCCACTAAACCTCTTCATTCACCTGCCCTGAACTAAATCCAGGTATCCTGGATTTAGTAGGTTCCAAGATACATAATAACCCTATAGGAAATTGCATGGGGCAACTTTGGGATTAGATGGTTCGATCCGTGGTTAGGAATGCCTGACTTTAGACCAAGACTAATTCATGGAAGAGTGATTGTATAAAAATCACTTGCAGAAAATGAGTATATTTGTGAGTAATCTAAGTAATGATCTAATTTAAATTCCTGAGAGCTTATATACATCCCTAATAATTATAGATTTTTAGATTGCATTTTTCAGCTTACACAATTTGTAGCCATGCCTTTTCATTGTACACTTATTAAACTTGTGAGATTGTAACAACAGAGCTCACGATTAGCCGCAAGTATCAGTGAGCAAAGAATGAATGAAACATGTGAGACTACATTCACAACAAATAAGTAACTCCCCCAGGATCATATTGAGCCAGTACACGTGGTAGTAAGACCAGTAAGCCTTGGCTTTCTGACTGCAAATTCCAGACCCTTTTCACTAGCTCCTTTTGCCTCCTTTGTTAATAAGTGTGTCACTCCCTTCCTTGGTTAAATCACTTTGGTGACCTCCTTTTTAACTTCTGGCAATAAAGTAAAATAGAATATTGCTCCATTGGCTGGTTGTCATTTTGAAAATACCAGGTGGGGCTGTACTCTAATAATTGTTTTCCAGGACATCTCTCCTTTCACATATATAGGCTCCTCACACACGCAGCCACTTCTAGGTGAGACTCTGGGGAAATGGGATACTTGCTCGTGACCTTCCATGTCCATACCCAAGTCTCTCGATTCAAATATTTTTGACATTCAAAAATGATCCTTTTTAGAAATAATTCAAGTCTACTAGAAAAACAGGGTAATTCTCCTCAAGCTGCTAAGTTTCTCTGTCTTCCTACTATAGATTAAGGTTTGCAGAGCCCACACTGTTGTGTCTGAATTAAATTTACAACAAATCCTGTTGAAGCTGAGAAGAAAAAGACCTTGATTAGTTTCAGGCAGGAACTTTGAACCTAGTGATGAACTCATGCTAAAAATTTTTCTTCTCCCACATTTTTGGGGTCTTTACTAACTTATTTACCTGCTGTTTTAAATTAATTAATTCATTAATCCTGGCTTCTTGGTATCTGTTTTTGAGCACCTGCAGAATATATATAGCCCTGCAGTAGGTGCTTATTTTCCTGTTAGGATTTTGAATCAAGAGCTCGATGCCCTTTGTCATCCTTTTATTTCCTACAGATGCTGATTCCTATAATTGTGAGCATGATGTAACTTAGAGTCTCTGCAAATTACCAATGACCAAACATGATGTGCTGTGCAACTGTAGGCTTACACTTATCATAAGTCCCCATTAGTTATATCTTGTCGTCTCCCCCAGAAATCACGGCGATGGAAAAGTAAGCGTGAAGGATCGGACTCTGGCAACCGGCAGATCAAGGCTGCTGGGAAGGTCATCATCCAGGATGTTGCGTGCCTTCTTCCTGTTCACAAATCACTGGGAGAACTGTACATGTAAGTATCAAATTTCACGTATAAGCCAGCCACAGTGGCCCGTGCCTGTAGTTCCAGCTATTCAGGAGGCAGAGGAACAAGGATCGCTTGAGCCCAGGAGTTCAAGTCTAGCCTGGGCAATATAGGGAGACCCCGTCCCTTGAAAAGAAATTTTTTTTTTTCAAGTATGCTGCACTTATCAGTTAGTCAAGATTAGCAAACTTTTTTTTTTAAGTGTTGGAACTCCTTCAAAAGCAGTTTTAGGAGAAGCTCAATGTATTAGCTTTAGATTGCTGCATAACAAATTACCACAAACATAGCTTCAAACAATAGTCATTTATTATTTCCCAATTTCCATGGGTCAGGAGTCTGGGCTTGGCTCTGCTGGATCCTTGCTCGGGGTCTCACCAGGCTGAAATCATGGTGTCGGCCAGGCAGTGATCTCATCCAGTGCTCAGGGCTCTCTTCCAAGCCTGTGCAGGTTGTTGGCAGAATTTAGTCCCTTGCAGCCTTAGAACTCTTCTGTGAATTTCATCTTCCTTGAGGCCAGCAGGAGTCGCTCACACCCACTTCTCCTTCTTCTAAGGCCTCACCTGATTAGGTCAGGCCCACCCAGGACAGCCCCTTTTGATGAAATCAAAGTCAACTGCTTAATAACCTAATCATGGGAAGGTGAAATCCCATCGGTATGCACTGGTGCCACCCACATTCAAAGGGAGGGGATTATACAGGGCATGCATGGCAGGGGGCAGGAATCTTGGGGACCATCTTAGAAAGGTGCCTCCCACACCCAATATGGGAAACAGATAAGAGCAGAGCTATTTTGGGTTGAAGGAAGGTAAGAGGTGAGTGACCAGCATGCAGAGGCTGGCCTGCAGTTTTCCTGCTTCTTCCTAAACTTGAACTCATAATAGAAAGTATTTCTTTTGTAGTGTATATGTTCCTACTCTTTGTGTTAGGAACCACAGTGTTGCACATATTTAAATCCATTTTTATTCAACCCTCAAACCCTGGGAACTCCACAGACAAGCTGGCTGGCAAATTGGTATTTGAGTATGGTCTCTTCTCCTGACTTCAAAGAGGTGAGTGATTTCACCTTCCCCAGGCCGGAATCCATAGCTGTGTTAACATCAGCTCTAGTTAAGCTTTTCTTCCAAGTCAGATAGAAAGGAAACTCCAGGCCAACACAGAATAAAACATTTTGACTGACAACCAAAGAGGCCGTTTCCGGTCTGTCATTAAACCAGGAGTCATTGGTTTAAGAAGTTAGACTAGAAAGAAACTTTTTTATTCTTTTTAAAAAATTTCAGATTGAATGTGAATGACATTCAGGAAACATGTCAGAAGAATGCCACTTCTGCCTTGCTTGTTGGAAGAAAGGATCTTGTCCAGGTATTGTACATCCCTTTTGATGGAGATGTGGATTTTTCTTTAACAGCAAAGTTGTTTTCACTTTGTAGTTGTGGCTTAGCGACATTTTCAAGTCATGCCTCCTATTTTGCAATTCCTTTCCTATTTTCTTTGCCAACCTATAGGGCTAGAGCAGCTTTCCAAATCCCCTGAATGTTTTTCTTACTAGTGCTTAGTTGGAAAGGTCCTAAAGCATTTACTGATTATTTTTTATTATATCTCTTTTCTATTCCAGTAACATGGTGATTGTCACATACCTAAATTTGGGCATCTGTATCTTTGCCATTTGCACCCTCAATTTTTTTTTAACTTTTAAAAATGCTTCATTTCATAAAAGGTTTACTGAAGTATTCCTTTAGAGATGTTAATTTTAAAAATATGATTTAATATTATAAAAATTTAAATTTCCTTCATCTTTGTAGGAACACAGAAGTGTATCAAAGTAAACTATTCCTGTGTTGTTTTGCTTAACAGCTTTATTGAGATATAGTCCACATACCATGCAATTTGCCCATTTAAAATGTACCATTCAGTGGTTTTTACTGTATTCAAAGTTGTGCAGCCATCACCACAAACAGTATTAGAACATTTTCATTATCCCAAAAAGAAATTCTGAAACCCCTAATTGTCACCTCTTAATCTCTTTTTCCCCCCAGCCCTGGGCAACCACTAATCTATTTTCTTTCTCTGTTGTACCCTTATTCTTCAGCATGAGGATTAGGTTGAGCAATGGAAACTACTAGCTGTTGTCCTGGCAGCTCAGTTTTTTCCCTTATAACCCTCCAAATGAATCAAAACTAAGTCCTTTCCTTGGTTTTTAACTGATTAAAAAATCCCTAACCTTTCCATTTGTCTTCTAACAAACACTGTCACGTCTCTGCTCAAAACCCTTAGGAGAAATTCAGTGATGGATTTAATCTATTTCGATAAGGACCCAGCTATCTAGGTTCTGTGAACACTAAGGCAACAGTAGGTAGTAGAAACTTCTGGGCAGAATTGTTAGCGGAGGCCTGGGCCCAATTCCACTTCCTAGCAGAGTGACATGAGGCAAGTTACTTTGGAGTCTTTCAGCCTCTGTGTTTGTAAGCTGAGAACCCTCAGAATAATTACCTTATAGGTTGGTGAGAAGTTTGGTAAGTGCAATACTAAGGCAGACCTAAGGTTTATTTTCTGGAAAAAAAAATTCTCTGAGGAAAAATTACTTCCTAAAGTTTTTTTATCTTAAGTTTTCAGTACTTTTCTGGCAGAGTTGATTGGAAAGGGCAGGCCAGTCCGAATGAAGTGGCAAGACTCTTGTGTCAGACAGACCTAGCTTAAATCTGGGCTCTGACACTTTTTTGTTGTGTGATTGTAAGCAAGCCACCTAATCTTTCTGAACCTCAGGTTCTTCAACTATAAAATGAGAACAATACTTTTAAAAGTAATTGTGAGAACTAAATAAGATAATATATGTGAAGTCCCATAACTGTATTTGGTAGATGGTAAATGCCCAACATATGGTACAATTACTGCTGCGCCCAGTGAGTCACTAATTATAGAGATGAATGTAAATTTCATGTTTCTTTTTTGAAACGATACTTGGGTGTATTTTTCAAGTATGTTGGTGCCACATAATTGCATTGCTTTTGCATGTCTGATGTTTCTCTGCCTGTTCTGCAGTATTTTTGTTTGCTTATTCTTTCTTCTTAGATTATGAGCTCCTCGATTCAAAGTCCATGCCTTCTTCCTTTTGAGGTACTCAGAGTCAAGTGTAGTGTTTTCCAGTGAGTGAGCATACAGTGATGTGTTGCTACTAAGAAAGATTTTCCAAAAGTAGTGTTCGATCTCTAAAGGTTTTGAGGGGATGGGGGCTTTGTTTATGACATGATGTATTTAGTGTGTGCCTTGGATTTAATAGATACTTAGTGAGCATTAGTTTCTGCTTGATGACTCTAAGCCCCATGATATTTCAAGTTTGAAGGTTTTCCTCAGATTTGGTGTCAACAGAAAGAAAGCCAAGTCCTGGCTTTTTAAATTTTTTTATTTTTTTTTAGCTTCAGAGAATATACTGAATCTTTTGTAATGAAGGCAACAAAGTTTTTCATTATTTGGGTAAATAAAGAAGGACAGATCTTAAACATAATATAGAATTTTTTTTTTCTCCCTACCAACCCAGTTCACTAATGAAACGGCAGAAAAAGTCGTATGAGTTAGTGGTTAAATAGAGGACCCTTTGAAATGATTGCACTGAGCCATTTCTCTGAAGTTTTACTTAATGAAAGTTTTTAAGTCCAGCATTTCCCAAAATTTATGGTGCACACAAATCCCCTAAGGATCTTGTTAAACTGTAAATTCTGACTCAATGGGTCTGAGTGGGGCCTAAAATTCTGCATTTCAGTAAGCTTCCAGCTTTTGCCGACTTCACAGTAGCAAGGCTTTAGGTTATGTATGAAGGATAGGTGGGGAGCCTTCCTGGTTTTCATTCCTGTCCTTACCAGTTTGAGTTTTTGTGTTTCTCTTTGATCTGTCTAGGTGTGGTCGCTGGCTACGGTAGCTACAGATCTTTGCCTTGGTCCGAAGTCTGACCCAGATTTGGAGACACCCTGGGCTCGACATCCATTCGGGCGACAGCTGCTGGAGTCCCTGTAGGTTTTGAGAGCTAAAAGTGAGGAAAATGAGTGATGGCAATTTTAAGTCTGTAAACACTTTAAATAAATGTTATTGCCTAAGAAAAGGATGCAGAGGCCTGAGGAATGAGAAGAAGAAGTAGGATCTTTCCTTTTAATGCTGAAATAATTTCTGTGCAGAACCAACTTCTTATTGCAGAAGGAGCTATACAATATTTGTCATTTATAACAAGGATTTGAAACCCCTAAGACTCATGTGTCCTTTAGAGATTCATGCTTTAGTCCATAAATCATATCAGTCTGAACGCAGGAATGTGAGGTCTTGAAATGGTAAGTTTCTTCTTGGGAGCTGTAAAGTCTTGCCCCCAAGGACAGATCAGAGAAGGGAGTGTTGGCATTCGTGTTTGCCAAAGGCAAATGCTTTCACTGTGTTAGGCAATTCATGAAAACATTAACTTTGTGTCTATTATTGCACTGACATGTGATAAGCTGGAATTATACTATACAAAATAATTTAACACCAAGTTAAACCACCTGAATCTCCATAACATGGAGGCCCAGGGCTTAGGCAGAGAGACTGTACTTCTTCACGTTGAGGTTTGTTTTACTTACACCACGAGGCCAGACGTGGGACATGTGCTCATGCTTCTGTTGCCTCATCATTAATGCAGGGATGATAATGCTTGTTCTACCTACTTCATGTAAGGCTCAAATAAGATAGTGAGTGTGCAAACACAAATACTAGACGTTGAGTGGTAGGAAGGTGTCGATGTTATTCCATCACAAAGGCAAAGTCTCTCTGATCCCTTACTCACATTCTAGCCTCATGGTCCTGAAAGAACAAAGGCAATATGAGTGCCTAAAATGTAAAAATATTCCTTGTTCTTATTTATTAGCTTATACTTGAGATTCCATCTCCAGCATCCGTTGCCTGCTCGCCATACTTTGATGGTAACCGGGTTCTCTCAGTTCCTTCGTGTAGCTTTAGGTTATGTGAATGATGTATATAGGAACCCCCTAAAAAACAGTGTGACTCTTCCTTGGAGTTGGGGAGACTGAGCGAACATGCATTGCCTCACTCAGATGGTAGGTTAGTCAGCTTAGTTCTTGGAGAAGCTACATTCATGTGAGAGCCCATGCTTGAATGCCAACCGGAAACTTTCAGATTAGTTATCTATAAATAGATACTTTGTAATACTTTGTTTGATGCCTTATATTCCAAAACAAATCTAGCCAATTCAAAGTAGGTCAAACCACTGGATCTGTAAAAAACGCCAGTTGCTGACAGGGGTTTTTGAGGCACAATGAAGAGGCCTCCCATGCTACCCCTGTGGCAGTGACCCGCCATTACTGTGGTAGTTATTCTTCCTCAATCCCTTCCCTTGACTTGTTTTCTTTCCTCTCGTCCTTGTCTTCAGCTTGGCTCATTATTGCCAGCTCCGGGATGTCCAGACGTTGGCTATGCTCTGCAGTGTGTTCGAAGCCCAGTCTCGGCCCCAGGGAATACCAAACCCCTTTGGGACTTTTCCTAACCGTTCATCTAATCTTGTGGTGTCCCATAGTCGCTATGTAAGTTTGCACTTTTCTGGTTCACGTCTGATTTTTCCTTATGTGACCTTGCATGTGGAACGGTATTCTGACGCCAGTCCTGTTTGTTCTCTTCCCGCCTCTAGCCTAGCTTTACTTCCTCTGGTTCCTGCTCCAGTATGTCAGACCCAGGGCCCAACACTGGTGGCTGGAACATAGGTTGGTGTGGAAATGACTTAGCCCACGCTGGATTTGTAGTACTCCAGAAGCTGTGTGCAAGTTGTTAATACATAATCTTTCTTTGATGCATATTCTCCACATTTTTTCTTGTTTCTCAATTCTTTTTAAATTTAGTGTGATAGGGATACTGTTGCCAGGAGGCCTGGCATTACACATTGAACAGGCCCGTTTCTGGTGGGTCTTTGTGCCTCACTGGGTTGCTTTTCATCCCATAACCTCAAGAAGCTGACAGTGGTGGGACTTCACACTGTTCACCCCAAAAACCTTACCCTTGTCCTTCCTCCTTCATATACCCCTTCCATGATCCTCTGCCACTTCCTGTCATCTACGTCTTCCCATGACCACTTTCAATGCAGAGAAATAAAGCTGGGTCTGACTCCAGCTGGTCATAAAGGTCTGTTTGCTGAGTCAGGTGTATTTGTGTTTCCTGGATTTTAAAAAACTTTTTTCAAAAATGATCTTAATTTTCTTGATTATAAAAGCAGTACATGCTCAGTGAAGTAAAGCAAACAAAAAGTATTAGAGAAGAAAGTGATAATCATTGACTACCACCTAGGAATAACATCCGTTAACATTCCAGAACATTTTCTTCCAATCTTTGCATGTCTGGGGGAGGGGGAGTCATTCTATATATGCAATTTTGAATTCTGTTTTAGTTTTATCATGAGTATTTTTTCATGTCCTATAAAAAGTCTTTCTAAATCATGACTGCATAACATTCTGCTATATCACTATGCCCTAATTTGCTTTAGCATTATGTGTGTACTTAATTACCAGGTTCCCTTAATAATAAATACCTGGACAAAAAGGTTAGGGCCAGGAAAGTTTCTGCTTAGTTATATTTCTCAGAATCTTCAGCTTAGCTCACTTTTCTTCCAGGGAATCAGTTGGATATGCACCACATTATGAGAGTTTTCAGATACTTTCCATGCTTTGTCTGATTGCCACCTTCCCTGCACATTTGATTTTCTTCAGCAGGAAGAGAGGCAGAACATACATCTTCACCTTGGGGAGAATCTTCTCCAGAAGAACTCCGCTTTGGAAGTCTGACCTACAGTGATCCCCGGGAGCGAGAACGTGACCAGCATGATAGAAATAAAAGGTAAAACCTTCCCAGGCAAATGCTGCAATTCCAGAACTCGAGATTCTCCAAAATCAGGACTCTTGCCTTAAGAAGGATATATTAAGTGCCATTTGGTATCAATCTTGTTTTTTCTTGAAGTAACCGACAGGAAATCTTTTGGATTTTATCCAGGCTTCTGGACCCTGCCAATACCCAGCAATTTGACGACTTTAAGAAATGCTATGGGGAAATCCTCTATCGCTGGGGTCTGAGGGAGAAACGAGCTGAAGTGCTGAAGTTTGTCTCCTGTCCTCCTGATCCTCACAAAGGGATTGGTGAATATGAATTTCTTTCTTTTCCTGTCGCTGTCTGAAAGGTCCTATAATTTAGTTTGTCCACAGGATCAGATTCAGAATGAAGTTTTAGCTTCTCGTTTAGAAGCACAAATTTCTGAAGCATTTTGATATTAATTAATACACAAATCTTGGTTGTGTGGTTAACAAACTAGAGCCATGTGACCCTATGTCTTTGGAGTTAGCTTCTGCCTGGAAGTTTTGAAAAGCCTCAGAATCATTTGATTGTTCTATATGCTGGAAGTATTTTTATGGTCCTTATTATGTTGTCTATTAGGAACCAAGAATGATCCATTTCACCTCCATCAAGTTTCACCTGCAAAGCCTGTATTGTAGTAGTATGCCACTTAGCGGTGATCCCCGAGTTTGTCAGTGTCCTTGGCCTGTCAGGAAATGACATCTGTACTTTGTGCAAGGCTGGGATTCCCTGAGCCAAACTGTGTAGACTTCATGTCCACCTATGAAGCATTCTCCTCCCCTTAATAATGGCTTATCATACCCATTAAATGAGACTTGAATTTAAATGTGACATTTTGGACATGACCTTGGCTGTAAATTTGATCTATCCATGTATATCCTAATAAGGAGCAGGGCAGATTCTTATAGAGTCTATAAAAATATTTGGTCATGAAAAGAAAAGGTACTTTGTAGACACTTAGCCATTGTTTTGAGCACTCTTGCAATAAGGTTAATCAGTATATGATTATTTGCTATGGAATTACTGTTCTTAAGTTTTCTGGATGATTTATTATGTTACAATCTATATTAAGATCTCTTTTGGTTTTTTTCCTCCTGAATTCTGAAAGGCTAATTTGAATAAGATACAATTTCAAGAGTGTTTCATTTCAGTGTATATAAGTATAAACTGTTAAACTGAGTGGTAGAGATGGAGCAAGAAAGAAGAAAAGGGGGTTTTCTTGGCTGTCTATTAGAAAATAGACCGTTAGCCAGAATTAAATTTCTTTGTCAGTTGTAGTCAGTCCTTGCTAAGCAATTCTTGTTCTAATTATCTTGGGTTCTGTACCCATCTGCTTTCACTAAAGTCGTCTGCTTCCAGACCAAAGAGTCCTAGAAATCCTGGCCCATCCCGTGGTCTGACAAGTGTCTCCTGGTGGTGATGGTGTCAGCTTATTTAGAAAGCTGGTGCCCAGGAGTCTCTTTGCTAGTATCAGTAGTGAAGAGTACTTTTAATAGCGCCTAAAGAGGCTTTATTTTGATGTTTCTTTTAGAAGCTTCTATGTCTAACTTATAGTTTAAAGCAGGGGACTTTAGGCAAGTGTGAGGCCAAAGCAGAAACCCACAATTTATAATAAAGCTAAGTGGCTCTGGTTAACTTATGATAACTGTAATAACAATGTCATATGGAGCCAGAGGCGTCTTCTATACAGTTACAGTACACAATCATCTTGTAAGGATTTAGTTAGTGTTTACCCTGAGACCACAACGTTTTAGACAGTGAGGATATTGACAGATCTCCAGTGTCTTTTAATTTATCTCATAAAATGTTTGTTAAGATTATTGCCAAATGAAAGGACGGCTGTGTTTTCAATTTAAACATAAAACAAATAAATTTTAAAAATCAATTTGTTGACAGGTATGCCAGTCTTTGTAACAGGCGTGAGTATCCTTCTATTGATCTTGAAAGGCAATTGTTGAAAAAAATTGCTATCAATAACCTTGTACTGGTATACAGCTATCTAGGGAGGTTGAATTTCCCTTTTTGATTTCTCATATTGTGAATTTAATAAATATAAGAGCTCTTACCATAAAGCTAAACTAATTAAAAGTATGGAGAGTCCCAAGCATTCCCAGTTATTTCTCGCATCCCTCCTTCTGTATAGTGAAGGAACAAATCTGTAATTTTGAACACTGGTCATCTGGGAAGTTCTACAGGTAACTGAGATGTAGAAGACACTGAGAGAGCTTTATTATTCTGAATTTAGGAAAAGGCAGTTTAAAAAAGAGTTGCCATCAGTGTGAAAAATGGGCCTAAAAAAAATAATAGTAATAAAAAAGTTGTCAGAAGTGATTAGATATAAGCATAAGTATTATGTACATAAACACAAGAAATGGTAACATACTTGGTTCAGAATGACAATATTTAAAATAAACATAGCAGCAAATAATTAACCCTAGACTTTTCAGAAGTAGACTTTTGTTTAATGTGATTCAAAAGCATGACAAAAAAAGCACCAAAAGTTAACCAACTCTCAAGTAAAATTATTTTGGTGCTATAGAAACCTATCTTATCCAGATACAGAATAACTTTTTACATTTTCTTCTTTACATATCAGTTTTCTTTTGAATTTTTTTCTTCTTTACAGTTTATAGCATTTTTTTGTTTAAAAATGTTAAATAACCTTTGTGTATATATTTTTTATATATATACACAAAACCAGCAAACTTAAATCTCTTAACTTTAAAATATACTAACTGTATGAGCATTCAGTAAGACAATGCATATACCACATTGATTGACCACCTTAATAAAACCATAACATTTCCCTTGAGGAACTAACACATCAGTTATCTTGAATTCAGATTCGTATCTGACACTTGCAAATAGTATCCAGTTTGCAATTTTTATCTACTGTAGTCCCAACACCCAAAGTCATTCTTGCCTCAAAGATTCAGAGAACACCTGGGACTGCCAGTTGCATACTGGCACCATGAGCAGATGGTCAGATGTAAAAGACACTTTGACAACTCTGCTATTTTGAACACACTCCACATCCCTCTGTACCCCCTCAAGTGGTGAAAGGAAGCATACACCAGCAAGGCTCAAAAGTGTCTGAACATCCTTGTCAACCTGTTAACTAATAGCCGTTCCATTATGTATGCCACTAAGAGGCAAGGGAGAGTGCCTTGGTGTTTTAGTATTTTCTGTCTTTGTGAATTTAGATCTACTTAGAAATTGTCCAGATCCCCCAAAGATTATTCATTAATTAACTAAATGAAATATTAGTCCAAGATCTTGAGTTCAATAAGGATCTTGGAAATTACGTTTAAGCAGATTCACTATAGAGAAACACAATTATTAATGATATTATGAGTTTCTCAGAGAGATGACATCTTAATAATTTTACCCAGATAGATACGGAGAATAATTAAGTTTACATTTGTAGTTATCTCAAGCACCAAAGAACAAACCCTTTAAAAAATTATAATTCAATTTAGTTGAATATATACTTTTTACATTCTCATAATTTTAAATTTAATTTAAATGTTGAATTTTTAAATATCTTATCAGACCAATAAAACCAGCAATGAAAATTTAAAAAGTTTAAACCAGTTAGGCTTTCCATGAGAATGTAAACTGAAGTCTTACATAATATAAAAGGTTATGCTTAGTTATGCTTAGGTAAAGCTGTTTTTAAACCAAAATTATCAAACCAGTCTGATTTGTCTCAGGATTTATCTTAACTAGGACTATCATAAAATTTGCCCTTAGTTACCATGTATTAAAGAAGTTTTTATTGGTGTATTTTTCTGCCCACCAGTTGTCATACAGCAGAGAAGCCAGTTCTGATGGAAGAAAGGACCTTTCCTCTGTTGTAAGAGGGAAGGAGAGGAGGGGGGACAGAGCAGAACACATGGTGGGATAAAGACGAAGGGTCCCCATTCAAAGGCTTCTGTTAGCGAGTGAGAGAAGTGGGCATGGGGGTCGGGGGGAGGCACATGGGAGGAGTTTGCAGAAGGTGGCAAGGGCTGAAGTAGCCATCTGGGGAACAGGAGAGGAAACACAGTGTCTTACAAGGCTGGGTGTCCATCGGTGTGTGTGTGTGTTTGAGGTGAGATGGGCCTTCCTCCAGGATCACTCGTCTTCTTGGGGGCAGACATGGAGTAGGCAGGTGATACAGTTCATCCTGGGTTGAGGTTTTGCCAGGTGGTACAGGAAAGAGGCAAAGGAGTTGAAGATATTTGCAAAAAAAGCAATTACAAAGTTGGCCCACATAATTCAGGTTGGCCAAAGGGCAAATTGCATCCAGGAAGGGGCCGATGGACCACAGGGGTGGAGGCAGTGGGTTAGAGATGAGAGGCAAAGACCTGAGTGGCCAGGTGGGCACAGGGTTAGTGGTGTGATTTTGGGGACACCAAAGGTCATGCTAAGAATTGGGGTAGAGGGAAGATTGAGAACCAAGGACAGAAGTCTTCAGTGAAAGGGGGTGTGTCTCCAAAATGTCAGTAGATGACAGCAGAGAAAAGGAGCAAAGGCTGGTGAAGCCAGATGGCACTAGCCTCCAGAGAAAGGGTGTGGCCTGGGGGCAGTGAGGGGACATGGTCCCACCCCTCCTGCCTCTGGGGTCATAGGACTTAAGGAAGAAATAGCCAGAGGCCAACAGAGGCAGCCAGGATCTAGTTAGCATCAGGTGGTAAGGGGACTGTTCCAAGCAGAGCAGGTAGAGCATGTTGCAAGGTCTGCACTTCTGGTGGCCCAGTGGGAGGAGAGAGGTGAAGGGATGTACAGAGCCCCGGGGGTGAGAGCAGGGGAGGCAGTGGCAGTACAGGCGCCTGGCCCCAGGGTGGTGACCGCAGCAGACTGGGTTCTACAATGGTGGGACTTACCCACGTGCTCGCTTCCAGGAGGCCGGGAACCAGTTGTCACACATGGAAGAGCCGCGCCATAGTGTCCTGACCTGTGCCATCTCACGCTGCATGGCCAGTGGCAGGCAGGTAGTAAAGAGGGCTAGCTGCAGGCTTGGTACGTATGTGCCAGGCTCCTGCCAGTCACGGGGGTGGGAAGAGGCATCAGCACAGCCACCACCTGCTGCGGGGCACTGGGTGTCCATCAGAGCCTCTGAGAGCCAGACGCCTGCCACCACCCTCTATCCACCCCTGCCAATGCAGTGATAGCGGCTGCCCTTTATTAGACTTGTCCAGATTGCAGAAGAAGGAATTCTGCTGTTTTAATAAAGAGAAAATGAAAGACATTGGTCTAACAGATTCCAGATAGGATCCTGAGAGGAATACATCTTTCTTACCTAACAATGCCCAGTTTCCTTTTTCAAAACTAAACTCAAGATGCCTCTTGTTTTGTCCGTCTCCACCTGTTTCCAGAGTTTGGTGTGTACTGCAGCCACTGCCGGAGTGAGGTCCGTGGCACGCAGTGTGCCATCTGCAAAGGCTTCACGTTCCAGTGTGCCATTTGCCACGTGGCCGTGCGTGGATCATCCAATTTCTGTCTGACCTGTGGGCACGGTGGCCACACCAGCCACATGATGGAGTGGTTTCGGACCCAGGAGGTGTGTCCCACTGGGTGTGGGTGCCACTGCCTGCTCGAAAGCACTTTCTGAACCTACAGACTATAGGAGTTGTCAGAAATCCCAGAGGACCCTGACGGTGACAAGCTCCCTGCCAGGAGTGGGGCTCCAGAACTGGGTTTTATCCCCAGCAAGACAGAAGTATGTTCCCCTGAAAGCCTGGGCAGCATCAGCTCTTCTCAAGCCTTTGCCTTCTCTTGTCTGGCTATCTGGCGTGGATACCACTGTAGGAAGATGAGCGCACATGTGTGCAGCCACACTTCATGTGTTGTCTGTGGCAGCTGAGCTCCCAAAATGGAAGTTTTCATGGAGGGAAGCACCTGCCTCCAGAGCCCGTGTTAACCTTTAAGGTGTTAGCCTTAAACCACCGACGGCGCTTTCCTGATGCCAATGCAGAGACCTGAGTCAGATGCAAAAGACAGTCTCCTGAGCCAAAGGATAGTGGATATTAATTTAATTGACAAGTGGGACTATGACAGCGTGGCTTTAGAAGTTGGTACATTTACTGAGCTGATGGACAGTGGCCTTCTAAGATATGACACTTTAATTGTAAATATGTGATGTACTTAAGGATTCTTAAAATTTATTTTTTGTTTGTTATTTCTCCTCCAGCTGCTGTTGGCTAATAAAATCCTAGTCATTGTTTAAAAAAAAGAGAGAAAGTTGAACATTTTAGTGAATCATTTTTTTTACCCTACCTCTAGTTGAAGTTAGCTATTTGAATAGGACCAAAGTCAGTGCTCCAATTTTTAAAGGAAATGCCAATATACTTTTGTCATCTGATAGGAGAAAATAGAATTTGACATTTAAGGTTCTTCCCAGCCCCAAGAGTCTAATTATTTCTTCTAGCAAAAGGAAGACAAGATTGCTTTCCAGCATGGATATAAAAGTCGTGCCCACCTCTCTGTACAGATGGGCTGAGTCCCAGTGAGTCCTCCAATTCTTCCCTTGGGCTCCCTTGCAAGCTTTGCCTGTGCATGTCTGTGTTCTGATTGGTTATAGCTCACATGTCCACCAATCCTTCAGAATATTTTCAACTCTTCACATTTTGTATGTGCCAGGGAAGAGAAATCTTCTTTTTTGATATTTCTGTTGAAATATCCATTTCTATTTTTAGAATTTTACAACTCCAAATCAGTTAACTTAAGGAATGTGACATGTCTGTAATGTGAGAGCGTTTTGCATCACTGTGTTTCAAACTACATGTTAGGACCCATTAATGGATTGCAAAATCAATTTAGTGGATAAAACCAGCCTTAAAAAAATGAAATAGTGTAGAAGAAAAATGTTCAAAATGTACCATACATACTTAAGGTAAATATTCTTTTGTGTAACTTGTTTACAAGTGTGTGCGTACACATGTATACTGGATCACAGTGTTAATTCGTTTCTTACTGAATGTTGTGGTCAGAAACATTTTCAAAACACTGTTTTGGATGCTGTTCCTACCTTGTCTCCTGTGTTACAAGGCACAAAGCACTACGACCTGAGAAAAGGACTTAGATCCTATGCAGTGAGACTAGAGGTGTAATACTGGGCCCTGATGCAGGGTAAGGCGTCAGCATCTCAACAGAGCATGCAGCCAGCTCTGCTGGAGGCTGAAGGAGGAGGCCAAGACGTCTGAATCTGATTATACTCTGAGTTTTCTTTGTTCGCGTTGAGGCTTCTGTGATGGTGCTCACAGAATAGGTTGACTGATTTACACAGAGATAAAGGATCTGTTGTGTTCCTCCATGAAATCACACCATTTGCAGAGAACAATCTTTTCCTGTTCCCCACTGCTCAAGCTAATGTAAAAATCTGTCCCTATCTGTCCCCATTAAGAATGAGATGTTTTTCTTGTTTTAGTTTATTGTTAGAGAAACGTTGCCTTCCATAACTGAAAAATTTTAATTTATGGGTATGAAGAAATCTAAAGTTTAAGACATTACATAATGTCTTCTTTTAATAATTGAATTTCTCTTGAATTTCCAAGTTACCAGAACAAAAGTCTAATATTTTACACACACTTATGTTTGGAAACATGTTAGCCTGGATGTGGGCCATAGTCCATATTCTCTCTACCTTAGAATAGATTATTACATGCACCTAAATCCTTTTTTGTTTGTTTGTTTTTAATAACAATATAAGCTATGTTCCAAAGTACCTTTGAAATTGACAAGGAAAACAGGCCTAGCAGACTTATTTGTGCATCAGAAACCAAAGGTTGCTTAGACTGCCTTCTGGAAAGAATGGGGGAAGGGGTGAGCCTTCTGAGCAACCACCAGCTTGATTTTTTGTGTCCCTGTCCAAACCCCCAAAATACAAATGGTATAATGCTTTCCTTGGTAATGCCATGTAGATAGACTCAGTGTAGCTTAAATTTTTTTTTAAATTTCATCTAATATGAAAATGCATTCAGTCTGAAGATGTGGAGTTCACATGCTGGGAGCTCCTTCCCTGATTCAGTGGTTCCCTGAGTGGCTGCGGGACTGAAGGGAAAGCCAGTTCCTTTTTACTGGTTTAGTGCAGCAGGAACTATGGAAAAGCCAGGAGTCATTCAGCCTTTGTTAGAGGATTGATGCTGTAGCCACCCTAGGGTGGGGAAGCTTATCGGTGGTCTCTATGCAACAGTACAATTCTTAGAAGGTTGATTTTGCTAGCTGTGGAAAAGAGTTCAGACAATAAGGTGATAAATAACACCCTCTACTTATGACTTCGTACCATTCTCAAGGCTGGAGCCAGCAATAGGGTCTTATACACACACTCAGGGATGGGTCCCAGGGGATCACACACCTTGGTGTCCTCATTCTTCTTAGAATTGAACATCCTTGTCAGAATCATAATAAATCTACCATGTTGGTATTCTGTCTTATTGGCAAGTTTATGTCACTATAATATCACTAGTTTGGTATTTTTTTTCTTAAATCTAAGAAGGTCTGGTTTTATTCATCTAGTATTTAGCATGAGATGGGAGCCAGCATGGTGGTACCCACCTGTAGTCCCAGCTACTCTGGAGGCTGAGGGAGGATGATCCCTTGAGCCCAGGAGTTTGAGGTTACAGTGAGCTATGATGCAGCCACTGCACAGAGCGAGACCCCATCTCTAAAAATAAAAATATTAATAACATGAGATAGGCACTTGGGCAAAGATGAACCATACAGAATGTGGTCCCTGCCCAGCTGGAGACAGAGTCTAGTAGGAGACATAAGTATTTATGTAAGTGTTTACACAATGGTGTGCTGTTGCCCTTCAGGAAGGAAGGAGTAGTGCCCCCACCAAGGTCAGAGACCCTGCAGAGGAGGAGGACTTGACTGAACTCATTGGCAGGTAAGTATCCTCAGGTGGGGAAGAGCAGGAAGGCATGGGAAGGGGTGTGCTGAGGATGGACAAGAAACACAGCATTTGGGGCACCGTGAGTAGTTTCTGTGAGTAGGTGGAGCACAGGCTGGGGCTGATAAACGAGGCTGGGGAGAGGGCAGGAGCCAGAGCAGAGCTCAGAGTCCTGGTCGCTGCTCCGAGGAGCCTGGGCTCTGTCTGCAAGCCTGGCTCCTCAGTCTTTCCTGGGCTCCAAACCACTGCTGGGTTTCTGTGTCCTCCCCATGAGCTCCCCTGCCAGGCCTCTGAGGTCCACCCACGCTTGCCTGAGCGCCCCCCCCCACATCAGTTTTGATTAGGAGGCTCACAGAACTTGGGGAAATGCTTTATATTTACCCATTCATTATAAAGGATATTACAGAGGATACAGGTGAAGAGGTACATTGGGCAAGGTATGTGGGAGGGGCATGGAGATGCCCTCTCCCGGTGACCACCCTCCAGGCATCGCCATGTGTTCAGCAATTTGGAAGCTCTGGGAACCCAGTCCTTTCAGTTTTCCTGGAAGATTCATTAGGTATGATTGATGACATCATTGGCCATTGTTGACCAACTCAACCTGGTCGGTCGGGGAGGGGGTGGGTGGGAGGTGGGGCTGAAAGCACCAACCCTCTAATCACGTGGTTTGTTCCCTGGGCAACCAGCCCCTATCCAGAGTCTCTCCAGGAGCCCACCGAGAGTCCACTCATTTAGAACAAAAGCTGCTTCTGTCTCCCACGAAATTCCACGGGATTTAGAAGCTCTGTGTAAGAGGCTCCTATCACTCAGGAAATTGCAATGGTCTTAGGAGCTCAGTGACAGGAACCTGGATCAAAGACGAAATATTAGAACAAAAGAGTCTCCTAGCAGCCCTATTGCTCAGGAAATTACAAGGGTTTTAGGAGCTCCGTATGAGGAACCAGGGCAGAGACCAAATATATATTTCTTTTTATGTCACAATATCACACCCAGAGAAGGAAAGCAATGTCTTGACCCACACATTTTTAAGAAAAGATTTTTATATCTTCATTGTTTTTTCTAATTATAGAAACATTTTAAATTTTGTTACTAGTTTGTCCTCTCCGCCCTGTCCCCATATGATTTTCACAGGTAGAGTTTATCTTCATCAGAAAAATGCAGACCCAGGGCAAAAAGAGATGAAAACCGTCTCCTTATGAAGAAGGTATGGTCAGCCTCAGCTCCACATTCTGGGGTAGAGAGTGGCTAGAGTTAAGAAAAAGCAAGGGAGCTGATACTTTAGGGCAAGCGTTCCTGGTATCACCATCTTATGGTGCTAGAATTGATTCTTAAATTTTCTGTCTTTAGCTCATGGTCTTGTAAGGACTAATACAGAGTGATCCATATACTCTTCACCCAGCTTCTCCCCATAGCAACATCTTGCATGATTCTAGGACAATATAACAACCAGGAAATTGGCATTGGTACTACCCATCAACCTCATTCAGATTTCACAGTTTTACATGCACTGTGTGTGTGTATGTATTTAGTTCTCTGCAACTTTATCACCTGTGTAGATTTGTGTCACCACCACCACTAGTCAAGATACTTGTGCTACCCATATATAGACACGTCACCTCCCATTCCACCTCCCTAAATTCCTGGCAACCACTAATCTGTTTTCTAGATCTATGATGGTGTCATTTCAAGAATGTTTTGTACATAGAATCATATATTATATAATCTTTTGAGATTGGCTTTTTCACTCAGTGTAATAACGGCCTTGAAATCCATCTGTGTTGCTGCACATATCAATAGTTTGTTCCATTTTATTGCTGAGTATATTCTGTGGTATGGATGGACCATGGTAGGCTTAACCATTCACCCATTGAAGGACATTTGGGTTGTTTCCAGTTTTCAGAATTGATCTTTGAAAATTATTTTGTTAATTTCTTCAAAAACAAAAAAGTGTTCACTGTAATCAATGAAACAATACATGGAAATAAATCAATAATCTTCCTCCTGTCTTCCATCAGTCAATATGAACAGCCTTATGCTTATCCTTGCACACTTTTCTTCCATACAAATGTGCAAACAAATACTAGAAGGAAGTTTTTTGTTTGTAGAAAATGTGGTTATGTTATAGGCTTTATACTGCAATTAGCTTTTCTCACTTGAAAATACATTATGATATCCCTCCAGTAATAGATGTAATGTAAAAGAATAACTTTCCATTTCTAGCAGCACTTCCCTAGGAAATATCAAAAATAGATACTGTGATGTGCCAGGCCTTCTAGTCTGAACAAGATGGGTTAGACTTGTGTCTCCCTGCTCCTCCCTGCTAAGTACAACTGCAAACCCTGGAAATAATGCAAGAGGCAACAAAAGAACTCTGAAAGGTGGAAAAAGAAAGGCAAACTGGGCCCCAGGGCTGGGGAAACAACAAAGCAGGAGGGGGTCTTATAATCCCAGACCCAGCAAAAGATGGTGACCTACACCCAGCACTTCCCAACCTCCAGCCTAGGAGGAGTAAAAGCCGTACACTCAAAACCATTATAAATAGATCAAGATGGGATTCAAAAGAGTGTTCAAGTAACCCACGGGAAGGTAAGACAAGAGAAACAGAGGAAACAAGCAGAAAACAAAGACGAAAATGACAGATTTGTAATAGCCCCAAACTGGAATTCTCTCAGATGTCCTTCAGTAGGTGAATGGTTAAACAAACTGCAGTACATCTTTCCTGTGCGATACTATTCTGCAGTAAAAAGGAACACACTCCTGATGACATGTAACAACCTGGATGACTCTAAGGCAATTAGGCTGAGTGAAAAAAAGCCAACCCCAAAAGGTTACATTCTGTATGATTCTTACTATATAACATTCTTGAAGTGGCAAAAGTCTAGAGCCGAGAACAGATTAGCTGTCATTGGGGAGGGGAGGGCAGGAGGCAGAAGGGATCCTTGGGGGGATAGGACAGTTTCCTATCTTGATTGTGGGGTGAATGCACACCACACACATGTGATAAGATTGTGTAGAACCAAATACCCACAGATGAGTACAAGTAAAACGGGAAATCTAAGATGGGTGGATTGTCTAATGTCAGTATCCTGAGTATGAAATTACACTGCAGTCTTCCAAGATGTTATCATTGGAGGAAACTGGGCAAAGGGTATTATTTCTTAAAACTGCACGTGAATCTACAATTCTCTCAAAATAGAAAGTTTATTTTAAAAAAGCTGGATACTATGATCCACCACAATTGGGTCTGATAAACGACTGTAAACTTCGAGCGTCACCTCGGCTGTGCCAGACTCTCTCTGGACCTAACTGAAGACTCTCTTTTGACTAATAACCAGTGGTACTTGTTTTTCCCAATTGCACAAGGGCTTATGGACTCATTCTATCCTACGTGGGGAGCAAGATTCAATCCTTAATTAGTGCACTCACCCCCTAACACACATAACAACACCCCCAACTACTCTCTCCTCTTGCAGGGCCATGCACTGGTATATGCTCCCTTGCCTGGCAAGCAAAGAAACGAGGGGCTCATTGTGTGAACTGCTGTGGTGATTTTTGTCTTTCCTTTAATAGTGAAGGGAGTGAGTAACAATCGTGAGTGAAATTTTCTTTAATAAGTAGTGGGAATGGAGAGAAGGTTGGAAGAGTCAGATATTTAGGTGGTAGACTCCATAGGATTGAGCCTTGGGTTTGCTGCTACTAGAGGGGATGGCTGTTATTAAATAATAAGTGTATCTGGTTTCTCATTCTGATTTGAGTCATTTGACTATATTCCCTTTATGGTGGTGGTAATTATTTTCCAGTTACACTTGTGACTGAAAAGCAAAAACTTTCAGGAACAGATGACAACTGTGATGTTTGCCATCACTTTGGAAATATACAACTAATCTTGGTAGACTGGTTACTTCCTCCCAAACCAGATACCAGAAATTCCCAATGCTGCCAGCAGGCAGAATGCCTGTTAGTGTATGGGAAGGCCCATGGATAAGTGCTCTTCACACTAGCCAAAAAAAGGTAAGAAAAGCACAGACATGAAGACCTAGTTTTGTTGGTTTTTTGTTGTTGTTGTTTTGTGTATTTTTTGAGATGGGGTCTCACTATGTTGCCCAGGCTGATCTGGAACTCCTGACCTCAAGCGATCCTTCCCACCTCAGCCTCCAGAGCAGCTGCAATTATAGGTGGCTGCCACCATGCCCAGCTCTATCTTCTATCATAAACATATTTCTCTTATGGTAACATAAATTACAAAACAATCTCTAATTACTACCTTTATTTTGCTACGTTAAGCCAAGATGCAATATAAGGGGTGAGAAACTGATTACATAAAAATTACAGATCTTTTCTCATTGAACTCAGCTCTTTCACAGCCATTGTGTCATGGCTGTGAATTGCCATTTAGGAGAGCCGTCTCTCTCACTCCGGGTGCTTCCAGATTGGAAATTCTTTCGGCATTAACTGATCCAAGCTGCTAGTTGCTTGGATGCCTTTTAACCTAAACCGGGAGTAACACTGGTTTATAGGCCTGGGACCAAGCCAGGCATTACTTTCTTCTGCTACTTTCTTAATTTAGGGAGAATTGTTGGTGGATAGAACCTAAGACTATCTATATGGTCCCCCCGACCATCTTTTCCTAATGTAGATCAGAAATGGAAGAAAGGGAGAAAAGATCAATGTTGGTGTCCAAAATAGATGGACTTCTTTCTCATCAGGAAAATATCTCCGCAGCTAATGTTCTTGCTGGCTTTTATAAGGTGTGGGCCTATCTGTATCTTGAAAGAATCAACTTTTTTTTCTCATGCAAACATTGTGGACACATTTGAGACAACAGAGTTTAAACATTTGTGCAGCACAAATAGAGAATATACTCTTTCTTGTTTTTCCCACAAAAGGCTTTGAGCAAATTGGAAATCCTGTAACAGAGATGGCTGAAGGAACTCAGAGCATCATTTTTAGAGCACAGGTCTCTTCTTGAACGTTTACACCTTTAAAGCTGAGAAACTGTTAACACTAGGTGACAGTAGACATCTAGTGCATCGGAGCACTTCCTCAGTCTGAAAAGAAGTTGAGGATAAGGGTTAATTCAGACAAGTCTACATTTGCTTTTTGTAGTTGTGAAATGAAAGATCTGCTTACATGTAATTCACTCTAGATTCATCGATGCAGTATTTGAACAAACATGTAACATCAGAAAAGAAGAGCGGTTTGAAATCCTGCCTCTCACCTTCTTGGGTACAAACATGTCTCATATTATGGCTAAAATCAGAGCCCTTAACATTAATTTTAAGTTGCATTTTAAAATGAGAAACAGCTGGATGCGGTGGTTCATGCCCATAGTCCCAGCTACTCGGGAAGCCTAGGCAGGAGGATCACTTGAGGCCAGGAGTTCAAGACCAGTCTGGGCAATATAGCGAGACCCCATCTCTACAAAAAAATTTAAAAATTAGCTGAGTGTGGTGGTGCATACCTGTAGTCCCAGCTACTTGGGAGGCTGAGGCGGGAGGATCACTTGAACCCAGGAGTTCGAGGCTTGCTTTGTCACCTAGGCCCTGTCAAAAAACAAATAAAGGAAAGCACTGGTGAGGCAGTGTGCACAGTAGTTAAGAGCCTGGACGCTATGGCCAGACCACTTGGATTTTCATCTCAGCTTGCCTGTATCTTTGGCACTGTGCCTCAGTTTCCTCCTCTGTATAGCATGGGTAATAGTGCTTACCCCAGTAGAGTTTTGAAGAATGTATTTCTAAATTTCCAATATGCTTCAAAGTTCTTTATGGTCTGGCCTAGAGTTCTTTCTGCCCTCTTGGCAGGGTTTCCTAGAAAGAATTTACCCTCCCTGCCCTCACCACCACAATTTACTTTGGAAACCATCAGGACTCAACTCATCATGTCCTGTGTCCTTGTTTATGTCAACAGAGGAAGTCTGTAAGTGCATGTCACTCAGCCAGGTAACTGAGGTCAACACCAACAGTGGTGAGTCATGTGCTGCTATGATGTGATAGTTGGTATGATGTGATGAAGAAGGCATTTTACCCCTATGGTCATCCTCCCATAAACCCATAACCCCAGTGTAATCATGAGATAAAAATCAGACACATCCCATCTGAGGGACATTCTACAAAATACCTGACCAGTCCTTCTCAAAGCTGTCAAGGTCACCAAAACCAAGGAAAAGTCTGAGAAACTGTCACAGCCAAGAGGAGCCTAAAGAGACATGACAACTAATGCAATGTGGGACCCTAGATGGAAAAGGGACATTAGGTAAAAACTAAGGAAATCTGAGTTAGGTGTGGACTTTAGTTAATAATGTATCAATATTGGTTCATTAATGGTGACAAATGACTCATGCTAGTGTAAGATATTAATAAATCGGGTGAACTGGGTGTGGGTTATATAGGAACTCTGTACATCCTCGCAATTTTTCAATAAATCTAAAACTCTTCTAAAATAACAAGCTTATTTAAATGTATTTCAGTAAGGGCTTTAAAATTTCTCATAATGGCATTAATAACTTTCTTGCGAAGCTGTTCATAAGACGTAAGGAAAAGGTGTAAGGTTTATCATGCTCACTTCTATTTAGCGTACTCTTGAGAATGCCTGTTTCACGTGAACGTACACTATGATAACCATTATGAATTGTCATCATTATCAAGATTTCAAATGACACGTGCTGACTTTTCTAAAAAACGAATCAAAATTGTCATTATTATTTATGTTGTCTGAATGGTTCCCTTCATTCTTAGCTTGACAGTTTAAGATCAAGGAGTAATCAGAAACTGGCACAAAAGTGCTTGCTGCTCAGTATGCAAAAAAGCTTCCCAGCACAGGCTACAAAGCTAATTAGTCATTCTTAGAACTAAGGATAAACTTTTGAAATGGCATTTATACTTCTTACTGCCCTGCATCTGTTTAATTGGACCTCCATGTTCAGAAATGGCAGCCACCTTGAACTCGCTGCATACACACACACAAGCACACATTTTCGTTGGCTGCTCAGTGTTTAACTAAGAAGAATCATGTGTCTTAGAGGCCACGCTCAGCATCCATTGTTGGATGCAAACCACCGTAGTTCCTCAACTCTGTTTTAATTGGATTGGCTGTCCCTGGATCAAAATATTTATATAGGTCAAAAAAGCACACACCCAAAGAATCTGTGCTTCTGAACAGATTTATTACAAGGCAGTTTTACTGGTGTGTTTGACATTACTTTAATATCTTAGTTAATAGGTAGTGACAATTAAAATTGTATTTTAAAAGTCCCTCCCTAAAGACTTTTGGCATTGTGGATATTATATATTCCTTGGGAATAATAATGCCACTTAAGAAAACTTGGCTCTTCTTCCAAAATAGTCCCAAAAGCTGATTATAAAGAGTAAAAGAAAGGAGAGGTTTTAACTCAAACAGGCCAGCTGAGGTCAGTTTCGAGAAATTTGAATGGAAGGGGTTTGGAGCAATTTGGAGCAAATAATGACAATATATTAAGTAAAAAAGACATGAAAAAGAATTTATATTTATGTTAATAGTTTTTGTAATAAAAAAAAGCCTGCACATATACCCATTTTTAATCACGGAATAATAATCCTGTTCCCAGCTCCAATCCACCTCCATCTGCTCCTATACCTAGCAGCCGCTGATGTCTGTGGGCTGCTGGGTGTAGTGAGGCCTTGGACCACCGCCAGCAGGGGAAGTGCTTGGCAGCCAGCTCAGGCCCTGCAGGGTGGGCCTGCAAGTTCCCTGGGCCCTGCCAGAGGAGATCTATGCTTGTCTTGTGCTGCGAGCCTGGTCTCTGGGCCCCTGGAAGCCTAGCAGTTGAACAGGTAGGCTGACTGGGGGACGTCACCAGAAAAGTGGAATTAGTGGTAGTTACCAAGAGAAATGGGACATGGATGTTGGGGAAGTGATCACTAAATCCACCATGGTACTCAATCATTGATGAGGGTTGACCTATGAGTATTTGGGGGCAGGATCCGTTGTTTTTTACAGTTTTAAGGAAAACCCCTGTCAATACCCTCCAACAAAAGACCACTAGGAACATACCTGTGGTTGAACAAATTGGGTTTATTGCTGATTTCAGCGAGGGAGAACCCGCACGCCATGGACACCTGGGGCATTTCAGTAAGAGGGTGCTCTGATGGCCTTATTACAGGATTTGCACTTCTTGTAGGTGATTTGGGGGTAGATTCATGGAAGTGGAAGTTTGTCAGGGTTGGATATTGTGTTGCTATTGAAAGTGATGAGAATCCTGTGATTGGATATCTTACTACAACTTAATCTTAGGAAGGGCAGACCAGAGTGAGGCTACAGCTGTCATTGGCAAGGAAGCAGCCATCACTCATACTGGCTGGGAGAAGGGGAGAGTTGGTATTTTGTGGCTTGGATGACATTCAGGTTTTGTCTGTGTTCAGTACGGTCTTGTTTTTTTGTCTTGATCCGCCACGGTCACAGAGATCCTTGTTTGACGTTGTTGCTGTGTGAAATCATGTGTGCTCAGCAGGACACCGGCAGGACCCGGCTGCAGGGCCAGGCCAGCCTCTGGCATCCGGGCTGCTTTCCTCTGTCTCACACACCATTATTGCCAATTTCGTCAGACTGATGCCCCTTTCAAAGAAATAAACCATGTTTGTTTGTTTGTTTGTTTGAGACAGGGTCTCACTCTGTCGGGCTAGAAGGCAGTGGCGTCATCATATTTCACTGCAGCCTCAAACTCCTGGCCTCAAGCGATCCTCCCATCTCGGCCTCCCAGAGTGCTAGGATTACAGGTGTGAGCCGCTGCACCCGGCCGTAACAAACCAAGTTTTTATCTCAACCAAATCCTTAGCATCTTCGTAGCTTTTCTTGTTCTCAAGTCTTTTCCTCCCTCCCTTCCTTCCTTTCTTCCTTCTAACAAATGATGTGACCCTTTTATAGGGTCACAGAGCAAAGTGTTACCAGTCAGCATTTTAATGATCACTCAACCTTTAATCAAGAGTCATAGAAGAGTCAGATGACAGCAAGAAGGGAGCTCAAGACAAGCAAACAAAACCCACAACAGGCTGCCGTAAGTTTTCTACGGTACATGTATGTGTGTGTGTGTGTGTGTGTGTGTATATCTGCCAATACATAGAAAATGTTCTGAAAGGACACACATCAAAACCAATACCTGGTTACCTCAGAGCAGAAGGGAGACTGAGATTGGCAGTGATAATCAAAGGGACCTGTACTTTTTAAAAGATAGACTTTATGTTTTAGAGCAGTTTTAGGTTCATAGCAAAGTTGAGTGGAAAGTACAGCGTTCCCATACTATTTTAAAGTAACACAAAGTCAGGCATACTTCACAGTGATAGCTCCCATTATCTGATCACCCCAGATAACAGGCACTTAACAAATAGTTCATTACCTTTAATCCTTATAGCAACCCTGAAAGGTAGGTATTCATTCCCACATTTACAAATGAGGAAACTGAGGCTCAGTCAAGCATGTGCCCAAGGCCATTAGGCCAGTATGTGGCACAGTTGAAATCAGATTCCCGAACCTATTCTTCTTCCATTCTGAAGACCCAGGTTGGCCTTGGCACTGACCCCTGGCCCCAACTGCTGCTTGCTGGCTGGGGACCTGCCTGTGGATGGATCCTGGGATGTAATGGTGACTCACTGGCCACAAGGCAGTCTGGCACAGGAGGTAACCAGTGCCACTTGGGCTTAGAGGAGCTTTGTTGTGGCTTCCTGTGTGTGGGTTCCAGGCCCCACAAATTTGAGCAGCCCTGGAAGCCCACCCCTCATCCCCTGTACCACACACCACCTCTAATCTTAATCTGCAAATCAAGTTAAATTGAATCTATTTCCTAGAAAAATGTGAGTAGATAGGCAAAGGTATTGTTTTAAGTAACCTATATTATTCCCTTTACTATTAAGCAACAAATGTCCACTCTAAAGATGCAAATTACCATTTTCTTTCAGCTCATTTAGCCCATTCATATTGTTGATTTGTCCTTGTCTTATAGAAACACTTGGAGTTTCTACTACTTATAAAACAAAAATCTATTCTGGAAATGCCTAAATGTTAAAAAAAATATGTACTTGCCTAATTCTGTACAGTAGCTTTAAAAATTCCATATACTTGTTTAGAAACAAAATATAAGATAGAATATACTTTATAGCATTCTAGCTTGGAGAATTAATTATTATTTTTTATAGAGGTGACTATAAAAAGGACTTTTCTTTATCTTCCTGATTGTAATAGCTTCCTTTTTTCTCATGGACTCTGATGTTTTGTTTTGTTTTTTAATACTTTGTTATTAGGAATGTTGTATGATCTTGGGAGTGGAAAAGTACCTTGTAGTTGGAAATACCCAAAAGGAGTAAAACCAGTCATGCTTTGGACAGCTCACAGAGCAGAGAGGCCATAAGCTCCCATTGTCTCCAGCCATATTTCAAGTGCTCAATAATTAGTGGCTGCCATATTTGGACAGTGCAGATATAGAATATTTCTATCACCACAGAAAGTTCTATTGGACAGTGCTGCTTTGGAGGATGAAACCAAGATGTGAAAAGATTCTCTGACTTAATAGAGATCATAGGACAAGGCAGTGGAACCATAAAGAGAAACACTCTCTCTTAATCCCAGAATATTAGATAATGGCAGGGGATGAAGGGCCAGGATTCAGCTGGCTTCTTTGGACATCCATACTTGGGCATGTGTGTGTAATTCCAGTTCCTCCCCTGACACTGTGATTCTCAAAGGCTCCTTCTGCATGGCTTCCTTCTACTGCAGAGGCTCCCAACTTTGTTTCTGAAGTTGCTAAACCTTCTAAGAACCTGATGCAAGTATCATGGCCTGCCACTACCACACCCACTCCATTTTTTTATGAATTAAACAGAACTGGGAAGAAATCTGGAAGATATGATTATAGTTTATGCCTCTGCTTTTAGGCAGAGTCACTTATCTACTTCCAAAGGCAAATCAACTTAAAATGAACCTATTTTCTAGAAAAATGTGAGTAGATAGAGCCCCAGGGTCTGAGTTTTGTGTGTGTGAACAATGGACCTTTCAGCAAATTCCATAGACCTCCTCTAGCCCTCTATAATAATAACCATTGCTAACATTTATTGGGGTGTTACTTTGTATTAGGTATGATGCTAACTGCTTTGCATACTTTATTTAATAAGAGTCTCTGAAGGGATTCCTACTATTAACCTCTCTTTACAACTAAGGAGGCAAGTAGAGGTTAAACAACTTTCCAAGATCACCTTGCTTATACCTAGCAGAATAAAAATTTAACCCCAGTTCATCTGACTCAGATAAGCTTTGCCTTGATCATGTCTCTGGCATAGTGTTTATTATTCTTTGTTGGGTTTTATCTGTTTCTCCTTCAAGAGTGGGAATTTCTCAAGGACAAGGTCAGTTTCTTACTTACAGAAATGTATAATTGTTTTTGGTTATCAAGCCTCCAAACTTCCCTTCCTATTTTTGAGCTCCCTCTCTCCCCTGCCATTGTGTGTTGTACCTCCCCTATAGAAGTATAAAAGGATGAGAAACACTCTTTCCCTGTCTCAAGCAACCAGGGCATGGACATGGGACCTGGCTTGGCCAATTACTTTCTCCTGCTTGGGGCACAAAGACAGTAAGACAGTTGGGAATTGTTCATGGTGATGGTGGTGTCCAGCAATGGTATCCTGTGGTGGCAGTAGTAGTAGCATCTTGACCAAATGGTTTCTGCTAAAAAAAAATAGTGGTTGTCTTCCTGTTCCCCAGCCCTCTGCAGCTGCCTTGTTTCCTGTTCATTTTCCAAGCCCGGTCTCCTGTCTCTCATCTGTTTCTTCTAGAACATTCCCTTTCTGTGTAAAGTTGTTTTCTGCAGCTTGAAACCAAGAATCATGACTGACACAGTCATATTTGCATACCCAAAGGATGGGGGTGGTGCATTAGTAAATGTTTGTTGAATGAATAAATGAAATCTTGTAAGCAGTCAACATACCTGTTGTAGAAGGAAGGACTAAAGGGGGGAGATAGGATAAGAATGAGTATGTCAGAAGAATTGCGGGAGTAAAATGGAGAGGAGGTTTCCCATTTAAATTCTTCTCCTTTTCGCTTGCCAGATGTGCTTATAAGAAGCTCTGACAAAGACAGGGCATGGAAAATGAAGTTTCATTCTTAGAAGTGCAATTTAAAAAAAGAAAAATCCCTCTGCTTAAGTCTGAGTTGCAGGTGTTCAACTCTCTCTGAAGTTCCCCATGAATTCTATGCTTTTCAAAAATGGCAACCCGTCCCCTCCAGGTCTTTGGTTATTCAGCTCACACAGTGACATGCCTGCAGGAACTTGCTCTATGTTCCTGTTTCCTGCCACTTTGGTGAAGACCAAAGATTAGTGTGGCTCATCTTTCGTGAGTCATGCCAAGAGACTAGGAAAGGATTCAACCTGGTTCAGGCCATCAGCAAAAAGTATTTTATAAAGTTAAGCCCTGTTAATTCAGCACTATGATGATCTGGAAGAAATCCAAGTAGACAATTGACTTCACACAAAACGTGAATGAATAAACAAGCAGTGTGAGCAACAGTGCAGGAAAATCATTGAAATTTATACAGAAACAAAAATGTTCACCTCTCTGGAAACATATCAAAACAGCTCATTGTAAATTATTCTTATGCATTCAAAGTTGTTCTTTCTTTGAATAATTATTTGGGGGTCTAAACCAAGCTGGACTTTCTTAGGTTGGTTCTACACACTATTTACACTTGCATCAGTCAGGGGGTCCCCCAGAGACAGGAGACACACTTGAAACTCTGCCTGCTACTCAGTCTCTCTATTAAAAAGAAAGAGAGAGACACACACAGAGGCAGAGACATCAGAATCCACTGCAGTTTTGCCCTTTGAACAGACTCTAACTCCCAGCCGTAGCTTACAAGGCTTTGCACGACCATTCAGATGCTGTCCACATCTCCAACTTTATCTTCTCACACCGCACAATTCTCTTCCCCAAGATCCTTGGTCTGCTTTCTCTTCCTCAAACACTCCTATAAGAATCTAGTTCTGATTAATAGAACTAAATCTCAGTATTATATAAAAACTTTGCTCCTTCATTCTCTCCCTTCTCCTTTGTGCTATTATTGTCATACAGATTACATCTTTATAGATTATGTGCATACTAACACTGATTTATAATTATTGCTTTATGCCATTGTCTTTTAAATCAGATAGGAGATAAAAGAGAGTTACAACAAAAAATATATTTATATTCTCTTTTATGTTTACCTATGTTGTTACCTTTACAAGTGCTCTTTGTTTCTTCATATTGATTCAAGTTACTGTCTAGTGTCCTTTCATTCCTGCCTGAAGGACTCTCTTTAGTATGTGTTGTAGGGCAGGTTTGCCAGTAATAAATTCTGTCCGTTTTGCTTATCTGGGAATATCTTCATTTCTCCTTCATTTTTAAAGGACGGTTTTGCCATATATAGAATTCTTGGTTGACAATATTTTTCTTTCAGCACTATGAATGTGTCATCCCACTGTCTTCTGGCCTCCATGGTTTCTGATGAGAAATAAACTGTTAATCTTACTGAGGCTCCCAAGAATGTGATGAGTCTCTTTGTCTTTCAGCAATTTGATTATGATGTATCTTGGTGTGGGTCTCTTTCTGTTTATTCTACTTGGAGTTTGTTGGGCTTGGATGTGTAGATTAACATTTTTAAATAAAATGTGGCGAGTTTTTCAGCTATTATTTCTGCAAATATTCTTTTTGCTCCTTTTTCTCTATCCTCTCTTCTGGGTCCCATTATGTGTATGTTGGTATACTGGATGGTGTCCTACAGGTTTCCAAGGCTCTACTCATTTTTTCCATTTATTTTCGTTTCTATTCCTCAGACTGGATAATCTCAATTGGTCTATCTTCAGGTTCTCTGATTCTTTCTTCTGACTATTCAAATCTGCTGTTGAGCTCCTCTAGTGATTTTTTTCATTTCAGTCATTGTGCTTTTTAACTTCAGAATTTGTATTTGGTTCTTTTTATAATTCTATCTTTTGGTATTATCTATTTGGTGAGACATTATTCCCAAACTTTAGTTCTTTGTAAATGGCTTCATTTAGTTCTTTGAACGTATTGAAAATAGCTAATTAAAAGGCTGTCTAGTAAATCCAACAACTGGGCTTCCTCAGGGATAGTTTCTATTGATTTTTCTTTGTATGTATGAACTATACTTTCTTGTTTATTTCATTTTATTTCATTTTTTGAGACAGAGTCTCACTCTGTCACCCTGGGTAGAGTGCAGTGGCATCATTGTAGGTCACTGAAACCTCAAACTCCTGGGTTCAAGCAATATTCCTGCCTCAGCCTCCCAAGTAGCTGGGTCTACAGGCATGTGCCACAATGCCCAGCTAATTTTTCTATGTTTAGTAGAGATGGGGTCTCGCTCTTGCTAAGGCTGGTCTCGAACTCCTGAGCTCAAGCAATCCTCCCACGTTAGCCTCCCAGAGTGCTGGGATTACAGCTGTAAGCCACTGCACCTGGCCTTCTTGTTTATGTCTATGTTTCAAAATTTTAAGTGAAAATTGGCCATTTTGAGTAATATAATGTGGCAACTCTGGAAATAAGATCTTTCTCCACCCTCCTACCAGGTTTTGTTGTTGCTGCTGTTTGTTGTTATTGTGTGTTTGTTTAAAGACTTTTCTGAAGTAATTCTGTAAAGTCTGTATTCCTTGCTTATGTTGGCCACTGAAGTCTCTGCTTGGTTTTTTTAGTGGTCAACTAGTGATTGGACAGAGCTTTCCTTGAATGACAGAATCAGTAAGTCTTTGTCATGGGGCTTTGTGTGCATGTTGGTGTTTGCCTTCAACAATCAGCAAGGCAGTTGAACTCCACCTTAGCCTTCGTTTCCTGCATGTGCAGAGCCTCAGTGTCAGCCACAGGTGAGAGTTTCAGGTTTTCTCACATCATTCGTGAGCATGTACACAACTCTACTCATGTATGGCCTTCTAGATTCCTGGGAATATATCAGAGTTTGTCAAAGCTTTATGAAAATCTCATTCCCCAGCTTTTCCCTTTCAGCTTTTTTTCTTAAAAAAAAAAAAGCCTATTGCTTGCCCTGGCTATTATCCACCATCTCAGGCAGCCCATGAAATCAAACAATTGCCTCTAAATGCTAGTGACAAATGTCCCTGGGGAAAAGGCTTTTTTTCACTGGGTGAACTCCAAGTCAGATGAAATAAAGACAACCTTGCAAGTAGTCTTCCAGGGAACCACCAGACAGGTCAAATAATGAGAATTCTCTGGGAAGTAGACTTTGAAGGAGCCCTAACCTCAGCCCCTTCTGGTGGCTACCAGACCACTGGATTTCCCTGTGAGTGCAGGCTGTTGGTTTTCAAGGCAACCATGGAGCTGCAGAGAAGGAATTAGGACTAGAATAAGTTAAAACACCACAATGCTAGCTGTTCTTACCAAGATTCAGCCACTTTTCTTGAATAAATGCTCCCTGGATTGTTGCAACTATTTGGTTAATTTCTAGAATTGTAAAAAAGTTGATTTTGATGATTTTTGCCAGTTTTCTCATTGCTTTATGGAGGAGAGAATTCTTGGAAGTCCTATAGATTCTTAGGCCCCATCCCAAATATATTGAATCAACATCTCAGAGGTTTGGAGTAAAATTCTGCATTTTTATAAACATCCCAGGTGATTCTTACTAAACCCTAAAATTTGAGGAACTACTATTTCAAAGTCATTCCTTGACCACCACATTTTATAATCAACCTTACTGAGCGAGAAAAACAATGACGTTTACATGATACCAGAAATTTTAAGGACTTCAGAACCTGCAAGCAAGGATCACATCAGTCTTTTCTTTCTTTCCCCACCCCTCCCCAAAGCAAATAGAAAACATCCTAATCTTAGGAATCCCATGTCCAGATAGTAGAAATTGCCACAAGAACTTGAGGTCCTTGCTTTCCCTAAAACATTTCTGAATAACACTTTCTGCCTGTAACTTTTTATGCAATACCCTGCACATTCCTGAAAAAGGTTGAAGGTAACGTGATTTGGTAGATTTTAGCCTTTGTGAGAACCATTTAAATCACATTGCAAAGTATGGATAGAAGTCAAACAGCCATTTCCTGTTCTGATCTCTGCCTGAAAAATAACAACCTGCATAACTGGAAATCATAAATCAAGTCAATAGGGAAGTAAATTACGACCTCTTACTTCTGAACTAAAGGTAGGCAGATGGATGCAATTGTGCTCACACCGTGTTTCTTAATAATATTTTATGCAGTCAGTGATATTATGGTGGTAAGGATTCAGTTGGCCAAAATGAATGCATATTTTAGAGCTAAATCTTTACTAACTCAGCCTGAAAGAGCGTACAGGTAGATTTATACTTCAAAAAGACTTCTAATAAGAACCTACTTTGGAAGGTGGGTGTGGGGATTTGGGGAGACTGTGTGGAGGCTGTTTGCAAGGGTAGCTTCTGCCTGAGGCTCCCTGGCCTGGCTCCTTTACTCAGTAGCTATGTAGTTTTGGGCTAGTCTCCAAATATCTGTAATCCTCAGTTTCCTCATGGGCAAAGTGAGTGTAATAATGTGTATTCACAGGGCTACCAGAGGATTAAACAAAGAAATCCAAGTTAATCCCTTAGCATATCACCTGGTGTGGTGTAAACATGAAGCACAGGCTGATTGGAATTGTTTTTATTATGGGGATGTGGGTGCAAAGTGCTCAGCATAGTGGCTACTGTGTAGCAGATGCCCTAAATTTGTACTTCTCAATATGGTAGCCACTGGCCACATGTGGTTACTGAGCACTGGAAATGCAGCTAATCTGGATTGAGATGTGCTGTAAGTGTAAAATAAAACACACACTAGGTTCCAAAGACTTAATACTATTTTTTTTTCTTCTTGCCACATTCTACAGCAGAAGAGTTAATACTATTTTTAAAAAGTATAAAATATCTCATTAATAGTTTCTATATTGACTACATATTGCCTTGATAATATTTGGAGTATATTTAGGTTAAATTAAATATATTATTAAAATTAATTTTACCTGTTTCTTCTTACCTTTTTAAATGTGGCTACAAGATAATTTAAGTTTCCATACGTGGCTTGTGTTTGTGGCTCCCACATAATTTCCTGTAAAACATACTTTATTAGGTTTACATCTAACCAATTTGTGGAATATCTACTATGAAGCAGGCCATGTGGAGGTGGTCTAACAGAGGAATGTGCCAAGTGCCACAGGAGTACCTGGCAGGAGAGTCATGTCCCCTGCATCAGGGAGGCCTGCATGGAGGAGGTAATGTCTGAGCAGGGACTCATTCTCTCCAGAGATCAGCAGGAAATTCAAGGGTGCTGCTTTGCTGGGGACTTTGCTCCCTTCAGAACCTTTGTTCATATTTTAGAGGCAGGGAAGACATTGTCATACCTCTCCACCCTATGAAAACCTGACAGTCACACAAGTCCCAGCTCTCCAGCAAGGGGCCAGGTCAAGGTAAGAGATATTCTGATATCTGAACCTTAATCTTACTATTTAGCCTTATGTACCTGTTTATCCAGCTGGTGAGGAGTGGATAAACATTGCTGGAAGAGTTTTTTGCCTTTCAAGGACATCTAAATACAGTAATATTTTTTAAAATGCAGTGCCAAGTAAAGCCAAGTGAAGGTTTGGGAAGTCAGTGCTCAACTTCTGCTGTGGCGATCTTTGAGTTTTAGGGCACTTTGAAAAGGCATTGCTGGACCAGGCACAGTGGCTCACACCTGTAATCCTAGCACTTTGGGAGGCTGAGGCAGGAGGATTGCTTGAGGCCAGGAGTTCAAGACCAGCCTGAACAAAAGCGAGACCCCATCTCTACAAAAAAATAGAAAAATTAGCCAGGTGTGGTGGTGTGCGCCTGTAGTCCCAGCTACTGGGAGGCTGAGGCAGGAGGGTCTTTTGAGCCCAGGAGTTTGAGGTTGCAGTGGGCTGTGATGACACTACTGCATTCTGGTCTAGCCTGGGCAATAGAGAAGACCCTGTCTGAAGGAAGGAAGGAAAGGAGAGGAGAGGGAGGAGGGGAGGGGGAGGAGGAGGGAGAGGGAGGGGGACAGAGAAAGAAAGAAAGAGAAGGCATTGCTAACTAGCCAATTTTCTGTCTTTCAAAAACTCCTGCATGAGTGAGATATTTAATAGCTCTATCTCTAGGGAGTCCTACTATGCTGGAGATGCTGGGAGAGAAGCAGTGCTCTGTTTGTTTGTGTGTTCAGCTCCATGAAGAAGCAGGTCTATTACTCCATAGGTGAGTAATACGGGGCGTAATAAGGTGCTACGACAGTTTTTCTCTGTTTTTTTTAAATAGCAGCTTTATTTTTCACATGCCATATGATTCCCATTTAAAGTATACAATTCAATGGCTTATAGTATATTCACAAAGCTGTGCAACTATCACCACAATCAATTTTGGACATTTTCATCACCCCAAAAAGAAACCCTGTAGTCTGTAGTGATCACCCCTTGTAGTGGGTTAAATCGTGGCCCCCAAAAGATTTGTCCACCTGGAATCTCAGAATGTGACTTTATTCGGAATAAGGGTCTTTGCAGATACAATTAAGGTAAGGATCTTGAGATGAGATCATCCTGGATTAGGGTGGGCCCTAAATCCAATGATGAGTGTCTTTATAAGAGACAGGAAAGGAAAACACAGAGACACAGAGAGAAGGCAACATGAAGACAGAAGCCAAGATTAGACTTAAGAAACTCCAAGGCAAGGAGTGCCAAGGGTTGCTGGCATTTTGTGGATATACAGTAGTCCCCCCTTATCTCCTGAGGATACTAGGAAGACCCCTAGTTGATGCCCGAAACCACGGATAGTGCTGAATCCTATAAATACTATGTTTTTTCCTATACATACATACCTATGGTAAAGTTTAATTTATAAATTAGGCAGAGTAAGAGATTAACACCAGTAACTAATAATAAAATAGAACAATTGATAAGAATATACTGTAATAAAAGTTATGTGAATGTGTTCTCTCTCTTTCTCAAAATATCTTATTGTACTGTACTCACCTACTTTCTGATCATGGTTGACTGTGGGTACGTGGAAAGTGAAACTGTGGATAAGGGGGGACTACTGGACCACATTTTGTTTATCCATTCATTGGTTGATGGACATTTGGTTTATTTCCACTTTTTGGCTATTATGAATAATGCTGCTAGGAACATTCATGGGCAAGTTTTGGTGCGAACATATGTTTTCATTTCTTCTGGGTATATACCTAGGAGTGGAATTGTTGGATCATGTAGTCACTCTATGTTTAATGTTTTAAGGAACTTCAAGAGCATTTTCTGAAATGGCTGCACAAATTTACATTCCCACCAGCAGTATATGAGGATTCCAGCTTCTCCACATCCTCGCCAACTTTGTCATTTTCTTTCTTTTTTATTAGATCTGTGTCCACACCACAAATTCTCTCATAGCTTCAACTTCCTCACTACATGTCCCTGTGGGTACACACAGCCTTTTGTGTTCATACCACAAGCCCCTTGGGTTAACACAGCTTACTGTGTCCATAGCACAAGCAGTCTCAGGTAAACAGAATCTTCTGCATCAACCTCCCAGTCACCTCAGGTACATAAAAGCTCTACCTCCATGCTACAAGTTGCCTCTGGTACACACAGCCTTCTTGTGCAACACAGAAGTTGCCTCGGGTGCACACAGCTTTCTGTGTTCACACCACAGTTCTACTCAGGTACACAAATTTTCTGTGTCTACTTCACATGTCCCTTGCTTTACACACAGTCCAAACCCAGAGAATTCTTGGTTCCACACACAGTCCTATGACCACATCACAGGTCTCCCCAGGTGTACAGAGCCTCCATACCCGCACCACAGTTCCCCTGGGGACATACAAAAGTCCCCTCAGGTATACACAGTCTTTTTGTCTACACCACAAGATTCCTTAGGGTCACATACCCACAGTGTGCATAACACAACCCTGAGGCACACACAGTCTTCAATCCACACAAGAAGTCTCAGGGACACACAGCCTTTGTGTTCACATCACACATGCCCTTGTGTACCACTTCCTTCTATGTCCACACCACAAGTCTTCTTGGGAACAGACAGCTTTCTGCTCCCAAGTTGTCTTGAGTCCACGCGTCTCAGTGTGCACATCTTGCACCTTCTCAGGTACAGATGGCCGCCTTTGTCCACATCCAACGTCCACACCAGAAATCCCTTTGAGTTCACACAGGCTTATTTTTTAAACTTCCATGTCCCTGGTACCCTCAGGTTACACAGACTCCTGGGTCCTCTGTCTGCACCACAAAGCCCCTCAGGAACACAAAATTATCTGTGTCTGTACCACAAGTCACATAACATATAGACAGCTTTCTACTTCTACACCACAAGTCCTTTTGGGGACGCACAACCTTTTATCTCCACTCCAGAAGTCCCCTCAGGGATACACAGGCATCTCTGTCAAAGCTACCAGTCCTCTTGGGCACACTCCCCATCAATGTGCACACCTCTGTCTTCCTCAGGAGCACACAGCCTTCTCTGTCCATACCACGGATCCCCTTGGGTACTCAATACCCACACCACAAGTCCCCTCAAGTACACAGAGCCTTTTATGTCTACACAATAAGTCCTCTCAAGTACATATAGCCTTCCATGTCCACATTACAAGTTTCCTCTTGGACTCCTATCTTCTTGATCTTAGGCCTCTGAAAGGACTGCCCTGGACAACTAATTGTCTAATACTTACAAAAATCAGTATGATTCAAGTTCATTGTGCTAGTGCATCAGTTGACACAGGCTGGTATTCTGACCAAGTATATTTTTATTTTATTTCTTTCTAGACATACATCCAAGCCACTGGTTGCCATATCTGGGGACAGTTCAACTATTAAGTATAAGCCGGCTTGTTCAAGCAGATTTCATAGGGGATATTATGATCTTTTTATGACTTTTTCTCCAGCTTTTTTGAGGTATAATTGACAAATAAAAATTGTACACATTTAAATTGTACAATGTGATGCTTTGATATGCATGTAAATCGTGAAGTGGTTACCACAATGAACATATCTGCCATGACTAAGTTGACATCACGTTTTTGCCATCACTATGGACCTGCCAACTCACTTTGTTAATAGAGAACAATTTCCCTCACACCCTCATGGAGCAGAGAAAAGAGAAGCTCGATTATGATAAACTGATCTCCTAGACTGAATTTGGCTCTGGAACTTCTGCAGTTAAGAAAAAGCCCCAAGTTTTATCTAGTCAAAGAATATTCTTCCCACTTGGCAGTGAAAGGAGGAGAGGTGGTCCTCCTACGTAGTCCTTGAGGAGAGTGAGGTACGAGGAAGTCATGACTGTGAGTCAGCAGTGAGGTCAGCAGGACAAGAGGCATGAGGCTCACACCCACACCTCGGGCACTGAGCTGGTTCTGGCCTCGTCATCTGTGTTGAGGGTTGGACTTGGGTGACCACTGGTCTGGAAGCTTCCCCGGGGTTACGGGCCAGCCACAAAACAAACCCTCTCTCTAATCCTCGACCAAATGGAATCCAAATCCTAAAGCCAGCCTTAGTGATAGACTTAGTCTTCTTAGAATGTTCTAGATCAATGATTCTGCCCAATACCCTTTTCCCATCCTCCAGTCTACTCCTTCTGAGCCTGACTGGGTCCTTGAGGCACATTGCTCAGGTGAGTCCTCCTAACAGTCTGATACAGGATTGAGTGAGGTTAAGCAGGTTTCTTTACCACAGGATTTCTCTGAGCCTTCGGTAGGCATTCTGAATCTGTAGGGAAGGAACAAAGTTTGCAGAGTTGTTCAAACTTACTTGGCCATGAAACTTATTTCTCATCAATCATCTTAGAGGACTGGTGTTGGGCAAGATACTGTTATAGGCTGGGTTTTCCAGAAGCAGGACCTGAGGTGTGGTGATTCTTGCATATAAGTGATTTACTGAGGGAGGAGTATCCAGAGAAACGTACATGGCAGGGGAATAAGCCAGGCAAAGATGTGGGTTCAGGCTAAGTCTAGCCTCAGCCCAACACCATGGGGAGCTGTGGAGTGTGATGTACCACAGAGGTTGTCCCTGTCCCTGGGCCCAGGCAAAGGGGCTGAGCTGTTATACTTCACATCCACTAGTCATTGGCCACAAGCCACCCCCTGCAATATGCTCGCATAATCTCCCAGACATCTCCAGGCAAGGCAGCCCAGTCTCCTAAGGGCAGGAGAAGGATGTAGGTGTGAGCAGTGGTAGCCGAGATCCCAGGAGCTGGACGGCAAGGTATACTGGCCAGTCCTGTGCCACATTTTAATGACCTCTAAGGTAAAGAGAAATTATCTTAGAGATAACTCAAGGTGAAGGGGAAACTTCACATTGAGGTCACAAGACCATGAAGTGAGGACGTGTGCATATATGTAGAGTACAGGAAGTTTCTTAGGGAAATGGGCTTTTAGACAAAAACTTCTTTGGTTTAGAAGGAGCAGGTGGGGGGAATAGAAACATTCTCAGTGCTCCACAATAGGGACAATGCAGGGTCTGGTTGAGGTGGACACTCTCCTCTTGAATTCTGGAAGCAGGGCGTGAATCCATGAATACTACATAAATCTCCATGCACATAAACTAGAAAATGTAGAGGAAACGGACAAGTTTGTGGAAACACACAACCTCCCAAGACTCAACCAGGAAGAAATAGAATTCCTGAACAGACAAATAAAGAACAGTGAGGTCGAATCAGCAATAAAAAACCTCCCAACAAAAAAATCCTTGGACCAGATGGATTCACAGCCAAATTCTATCACACCTACAAAGAAGACCTGGTACCCATAATACAGAAATTATTCCACAATGTTGAGAAGGAGGGAATCCTCCCCAACTCATGCTACAAAGCCAGTATCACCTTGATACCAAAGCCAGGAAAGGACACAACAAAAAAAGAAAACTACAGACCAACATCCCTTATGAATGTAGATGCAAATATCCTAAATAAAATACTAGCAAACCAAATTCAACACATCAAAAACATAATCCACCAGGATGAAGTGGGCTTCATCCCAGGGATGCAAGGATGGCTCAACATACGTAAATCAATAAATGTGATTCACCACATAAATGAAAGCAAAAACGAAGACCATATGATCATCTCAATAGATGCAGAAAAAGTATTTAACAAAATCCATCACCCTTTTGTAATAAAAACCCTCAACAAAGTAGGCATAGAAAGAACATATCTGAGAATTATAAAAGCCATATATGACACATCCACAGCCAACATCACACTGAATGGGAAAAAGTTGAAAGCATTCCCCCTAAGAACTAGAACAAGACAAAGATGCCCACCTTCACCACTCCTATTCAACATGGTGCTGGAAGTCCTAGGCAGGGTAATCAGGCAAGAGAAGAATATTAAGGATATCCAAATTGGGAAAGAGGAGGTCAAACTATTACTCTTTGCTGATGATATGATCTTGTATCTAGAAAACCCCAAAGATTCCACCAAGAGTCTCCTGGAATTGATAAATAAATTCAGCAAAGTCTCAGGATACAAAATCAATGTACATAAATCAGTAGCATTTCTGTATACTAATAACAGTCAAGCCGAGAGTCAAATCAGAGGCTCAATACCATGCACAATAGCTACAAAGAAAATAAAATACCTAGGAATATACTTAATCAAGGAGGTGAAAGATCTCTACAAGGAGAAGTATGAAATTCTGAGGAAAGAAATTGCAGAAGATAAAAACAAATGGAAAAACATATCATGTTCATGGATAGGTGGAATCAACATAAAATGTTGATGTTGGGTAATATGATGTCCATACTACCCAAAGTGATTTACAAATTCAATGCAATCCCCATCAAATTACCAATGTCATACTTCACAGATCTAGAAAAAATAACTCTATGCTTTGTTTGGAACCAGAAAAGAGCCCAAATAGCCAAAGTAATCTTAAGCAAAAAGAACAAATCTGGAGGCATCACGTTACCAGACTTCAAACTATACTACAAGGCTACAGTAACCAAAACAGCATGGTATTGGTACAAAAAGAGAGACATAGACCAATGGAACAGAACAGAGAACCCAGATGTAAAACCATCTAACTACAACCAACTGATCTTTGACATAGTAGACAACAACATACACTGGGGAAAAGAAGCCCTCTTCAATAAATGGTGCTGGGAAAATTGGAGAGCCACATGCAGAAGAATGAAACAGGACCCCTACCTCTCACCACCCACAAAAATTAATTCAAGATGGATAAAAGACTTAGATCTAACGCATGAAACCATAAGAATTCTAGAGGACAATGTAGGAAAAACTCTTCTAAATATAGGCCTAGGCAAAGAATTTATGAAAAAGATCCCAATGGCAATCATGGCAACAACACAAATTAATAAATAGGATTTGATTAAACTAAAAAACTTTTGCACAGCTAGGGAAACGACAGAGCAAATAGATACCTACAGAATGGGAGAAAATATTCACAAGTTACACATCCAATAAAGGGGTAATAATCAGAATTTACAAAGAACTCAAGCAAATAAGCAAGAAAAAAACAAACAACCCTATTAAAAAGTGGGCAAAAGACATGAACAGAAGCTTCTCAAAAGAAGAATGACAAATGGCCAGTAAACATATGAAAAAAGTGCTCAACATCACTAATCATCAGGGAAATGCAAATTAAAACCACAATGAGATATCACCTTACCCCAGTTAGAATGGCATTTGTTTAAAAATCCAAAAACAATAGATGCTGGCGTGGATGCAGAGAGAAAGGAACGCTTGTACACTGTTGGCAGGACTGCAAATTAGTACAACCTCTATGGAAAACAGTATGGAGATTCCTCAAAGAACTAAAAGTAGACCTACCATTCGATCCAGCAATCCCACTACTGGGTATTTACCTGAAGGAAAAATCATTTTATCAAAAAGATACCTGCACTCGAATGTTTATTCCAGCACAATTCACAATTGCAAAGATGTGGAATTAACCCAAGTGTTCATCAATTCATGAGTGGATTAATAAAGTGTGGTATATGTACACCACGGAGTAGTACTCAGCCATAAAAAAGATGAATTAGTACCTTTTGCAACAATCTGGATGGAACTGGAGACCATTCTCCTAAGTGAAGTATCTCAAGAATGGAAAAACAAACACCACATGTACTCACTATTAAATTGGAACTAATTGATGAGCACACATGTGCACAGAGGGAAGTAAAACTCAGTGGAAAGCAACCGGGGAAAGAGGGAAGAGGGGAGGGGAATAAACCAACCTAATGGGTACTATGAATAATATTTGGGTGACAGGCACACCTATAGCAAGGACTCAAGCATTACAAAAATGATCCATGTAACCTAAAACATTTGAACCCCCTTAATATTTTGAAATTTTTAAAAAAATGTGAAGATCAGGCCAGGCATGATGGCTCACACTTGTAATCCTAGCACTCTCGGAGGCCAAGGAGAGGGGATCGCTTGAGGTCAGGAGTTTGAGACCAGCCTGAGCAAGAGCGAGACCCTGTCTCTACTAAAAATAGAAAACTCAGCCAGGCATGGTGGTGCACACCTGTAGTCCCAGCTACTTGGGAGGCTGAGGCAGGAGGATCACTTGAGCCCAGGAGTTTGAGGCTGCAGTAAACTATGATGATGCCACTGCACTCTAGTCTGGGCAATAGAGTGAGACTCTGTCTCCAAAAAAAAAAAAGTCAAGATCATAAAAGGGAAAGGAAGGCTAAGAAAACATCGCAGATGAAAGGAGGTCAAAGGAACATAGAAATGGAATGCAGTGCATGACTGGTATTGGATCCTGGATCAGAAGAAAAATTTGCTATGTAGGACCTTATTGGGAATTGGCAAAATTTGAATACAGATTTGAATGGATTGAATATAGAATTAAATAGATTAAATAGCAGAGTTTTATTAATGTTAAATTTCTTGGTTTTGATTATTATGCTGTGGGTATGTAAGATAATGTCCTTGCTTTTAGGAAATACATACTGAAGTGTTTAAAGGACATGATGTCTCTAATTTTCTTTCAAATTGTTCTGGGAAAATATATGTAGATAAGTGTGTGTACATATACACACAGACAAATATGCATATTTTTGTATCACATATAATATAATTTTATATACACACACAGAGACAGAATAATAAAATAATTAATAACTGGTAAATCTGGGTGAAGGATATACGAAAGTTCTTTGTAATGTCGGTAATGAGAAGTTGCTTACGTGGCTCTGTGGCTAGAGAGAAGCCAAAGGCTATTCTGGGAGATGGCTTTGTTGGTTCACTCTGTTCTTCATCTTTCTTTTTGCTTCCTCTTGCTATGATGTACATATAAGGGTAAAGGGGCAGCCCTAGCAAGTATTGTTGGGTGTGCGGGGTCTATACAGAGAGGACCCAGATGTGTAAGATGAACACCCAGGACCTGTTTCCTTGAAGTTGTTTCCTGCCCACTTTTCCCTGAGCCTCTAGTTAGGACTTTCTTTTAATTCCTAGGCAGCCTCAATTATTGGAAGTCAGAGCCCTTGTTGCCTGACAGTGAGTGTAATTTTGAAGGATTCATGAAAAGTGTCCCAAATGACACATAAACCTTTCCTGTAGAACTAGGGAGAAAGCTCCTTTCTGCTGAAGATTCATTTTTCTTGTGCCTTTGCCTTCCATATCAGGCATGGAAGAAAACCAAATTAAGATTCCCAGTCAACTCATTTGGCAAGAACCTGTCTTGTTCTCATTTCTGCACACCTGTTTCACTATGCATCACGTCCCACCCTCAGGCCTCAAGGGACTTATGGTCTCCATACCAGACTGGGTTAATCCAGTGCAGAGGCTGCTGACATTTTATTTATTGCTACAATGCCACTTCCTGGCCCATCACCCAATGACTTCTCCTGGTTTATCCCTGGACTCCCACAAAGAACTATTTCCTTCTAGCAGTTTCTTTCCACATCCATTGCCCCAGGGTTTCTGTAGGCATCCTATCAAAGAAGATTCTTGACCCAAGTTTCTAGACCACCTAGCAGGGTCTAGATCACCTAGCAGGGTCTGACAGCCTTTTATTATAATACTCACTTCCAACAGGATGTCCATCAGACAAACAAATATTCCAGTTGGCATGGTAGACGTGAAAATTGTCATTGAGGGTTCTGTTAACCTGGGTTTACACCCTCTTCTTCTTTCTCACATACCATAGGAACATCACTCCTAGGTTCCAGAAGTGATTATGAAACATCTTTTAGTTATAGGCAGAGCTTATATGTGACTTATATAATTGCATGGGGCCAACCTGTGCTTGGATTAATGCTCTGCTATCCCCATCTTGAAATTCTTAATCATTTTTGAACAAGGGGCCATGCATTTTCATTTTGCACTGAGCCCCACAAATTATGTAACTGATCCTGGATATAGGGTATGTGAAGTCCCAGCAAAAAGTGGTGAAGAACATTTGAGTATCAAACCATGAACACAACTTGCCCATGTACTCTCCCCTCTAAACCTGGAGCTTGTGCTTGGGACAAGAAGATGCTAGGTGAGTACATCTCCCTGGAGCTGGGTCACTGCTGGACATGAGAGATTCTCTGGTCCAGGCTCTATGCAGGGACAGCCAGGGCTGTCTCTACCATTACCAGATTGTAGCATCATTTCTTCTTTATATCCAGCTGCCTCCTCAACAAGTCTGTACCAGCCAGGTAGTAATGGGCACAGGAACCAAGGCTCAGCATCTGCCTCTTGGCCGGTAGCTACTTCAAGTCTAATAGATGTCTTAACAGTCAAAACTAAATTCTGGCTCTGTCCCTTCATTTCTCACCACCTCCACTGCTGCCTCCCTGGTCAAAGCCACCACTAGCTCTTGCCTGGCTCACTGCTGTGGTGTCCTGGCCACTCTCCCGCTTCCCAACTTTGCCCCCTTCAGTCTGTTCTCAACACAGCAGCCAGGCAATCCTGTTGAAGTGACTATAATTTACCACCCTCTTGGAGAGCAAAAAGGAATCCTAATGATAATTACAGTGGACAGCCAGAGTAAGCCAGTACTGGCCCTGACAACCAGAACATGTGGTCACCTTGGTTAGATCCCATTATTCCTTTGCTCAAAACCCTTGTCTTAATCTATTTTCTGTTACTATAACAGAATATCACCTTATATTGATAAGGAAAAGAAGTTTACTTAACTTACATTTCTGGAGGCTGGGAAATCCAAGAACATGGTGCTGGCACCTGGTGAGGGCCTTCTTGCTGCATCATAACATGGCAGAGAGCATCATGTGGCGAAAGGGCAAAGTGTGTGCATGTGAGAGCTTGCTTTTATAGCAAAGCCACTCCCAAGATAACTAACCCACTCCCCCAATAGCGATATTAACTCATTCATGAGGGCAGAACCCTCATTAGTCCTTTAATCGATTCATGAGGACAGAGCCAACATTAATTCAGCCATGAGGGCAGAGGAATTAAGTTTCCAACACATGGACTTTTGGGGGATATTCAAACCATAGCAATCCTATGCTGGGTCCACATTTCACATAGCACAAGAGCCAAAGTCCTTGCAAGAAGTGGGATGTGTTTCTAGATCTGGTTTCTGGCTACCTCTGTGACCTCATTTCCTATAGTTCTCTCCCTCTCATGCCTTGCTCTGCTTCAGCTGCTTGGCTTCCTTCTGGAAACATGCCAGGCATATTGATCAGTGCTGTTGCACTCTTCCCGAAATGTTCTCTCCAAGACCTGCGTGGCTCAGTCCTCTCTTTCAATCTTTAGCTCAAGTGTCACTTTGTTGGGGATGCTTGCCCTGAGCACTCCAGAATTTCAACCCTACTTTCAAGTAACCTGAACTCCCCATCATGGCTACTGGGTGATGGCCCAGTAGTGAGGCCCTGGAGATTCCCCTGGCCTGCTTTGGGGAGATGTCCCTTACCAATCCCCTCCTAATTGTCCCCTAGGCTCAAATGGGGAAATGGGTATGGAGGGTGAGCCTTTGGAACTGGCCAGAATGAGTTAGGAGATGCTAGGTTCTTACTCTCTCCTGTGTCTCGTGTCTGGAAACCAAATGATTGAGCCTGGATAATATCTTAGGCCCCTCCAAGTCTCCACTTACCCTAGGACCATGCGTTTGCCCAGCACTGCCCATAGCCAGCTTCTTAAGGTCAAGGCAGAGAGAGAAGGCCAAGGAAGCCCCTGAGCACTGAAGTTGGGGCAGAACAGGAAATTGGCAGGGAAGTCTGGGTGTGCTCAGGTTAAATTTTTTACATCTCACCTCTGTTTTCACTAAAGGTTTCTTAATCTTGGGTCCACGGATAGAATTCATGGGGTCCCTGAACTTGAATGAGGAAAATAATCAAATCTTTATTCTCACTACCCTCTAAGTGATACTTGAGATTTTCTTCAATTATGAATGTAGTCAACAAACTGTAGTGGTATTAGCAGCACCAACAGAAATTGAAGTTATTTTCCTGTTGTAGTACAGTCATTGCAGTGATCTAGAAAAGTCACTTGTGCTCACTGTTTTTTCAAAATTGCTAGATCTTGTTATTTATTCCTATATAGTTTATGCATTTAAAAACATTATTTTGAGAAAAGCTCCACAGCATCATCAGTCTGTGCACAAAAAAATGGTTAAGGACCTCTGATGGGGGTTATTTTCATTTCCCTGGGGCTCAAGCAGCTGTGGGATTTGGTTTTGAAGGGGGCTGAGACCCCACCCCCACCCCCGGTCTGGAGGGCCCGGCCGGCACAGGGCTGTGAGACAGGCAGACCTGGTCCCGCTCGTCCCAGGCTGCGGGGACCACGCGGCGCCCGGGGCCAGCGCTTCTCGCTCCGGGAGCGCCAGTCCGCCACCTAGTGGTGAGAGGCTGCGCGGCGCTCCAGATCCGCTGCCAGGGCCACGCCCACCCCAGGTGTCCCATCCCGCTGGGCGGCTGCCCCTGCGCCTTTACTCTGCCACCGCTCCCAGGACCCCGAATGCTGACGATTTCCCCACTCCCCAGCAGGGCCTTGAATTTAAATGTTCTCCTCTGCACCTCCCTCCAGGTTCCAGTGTGCATGGTGTGGACAACGTGGTGGGGACCAGGTCATACACAGAGGCCTTGCTTTTTGATTTCTCAGCATAGTCAGTACCACCCTCATGAATTTTGCCATCCCATTATTATTTAAATATGCAATAATTTTCTTTAAAGCACTCAATTTTTTACTGAAATAAATGCATATAAAAAGAAAAGTTTACATCACTATCACAAATAGAAAACCCAACATAATTTACCACAAATATAATTTTAACTATAAAGACAGATAAAGACAAAAGCAATTATATTATTGTTAATAAATTCCAGCTAGGCTTTGATTGATTGTCAAAGGCTCTAATGTTCAGCAAGGTGTTAAAGACTTAGTAGCATCAAACAAAGGCTTTCTCTTTGACATGATTGGAAGGAATTAGGGAGAAAATTAACAAGGGAATGACTTTCTTACTATGGCATTCAGTATTATTACAGTAAGGTCATCCTATCCTTTGGGGAACACTGAGGAAAGCAAGAATTAGCCCTTGGTGGCTTCTCAGTACTCAACAGCGGCGTACTGAGGGACTGGCAATGCAAACCAGGTCCTGGGGTAGGTGTTCTGGATGCTGGAGGGATGGGTTATATATAGGCTTTAGTATTTGTGGGAATTTTGGAGGACTTTCTCCTTTCCCCCAAGTAGATCTGCAGAGCCCAGTTCCTCAGCTGAAGCTGGGAAGCCACTTGGTGTGTCCCCTGCATATGTGGCAGATTCTTTGTGTGGCTGGGCGCAGGGAAGCTACAGAGATGGGTGTGGTAGCAGACAGAAGGAGCCAAGCTGTGGTCCCTGCTGGATGCTGGGCCTCCTGCTGACAAGTTCACTGTGTGGCCAATATCTTTCCTCAGCAGGATCCTGCCCTGGGGTTTGTGCCAGGATTTGGCCCTAAGGGGTATATTTTGCTTCATTCAAGACTTACACACTGGGGCTTTCCAAAGGAGAGGAAGAAGTTGGATATGGATCTGGTAGAGCTGAGGGTGAGCTAAGGTACTGAAAAGTGAGTGTGCACACATGCATCCTGCATGTGTGTATTTGTGTTGAGAACTACAGAACACCTGGCACGTAATAACTTTGTCCAAATCTCTGCACTAAATGACAACCATACTCTAGCATGGCTTCTAACAGCATACGGCTGTGTCCCTAGGATGTTACTAGAGATAAAGAAAGACATTTTGTAATATTAAATGGGTCAATCCACAATGTACATATATCAAACATCATGTTGTACATCACAAATATATGCAATTTTTATTTGTCAATTAAAAGTAGGTCAATCCACTGGGAAGGTATAAAAATTATAAATATATATGCCATGTTCATTGCAGCACTATTCACAATATCTAAGATGTGGAATCAACCTAAGTGTCCATCAATGGATGAGTGGATAAAGAAAATACGGTCTATAAACACAATGGAATATTATTCAGCCTTACGAAAGAAGGAAATCTTGTCTTTTGTGAGAACATGGATAAACTTGGAGGAAACTATGTTAAGTGAAATAAGCCAGGCACAGAGAGACAAATACCACATCATCTCACTTATATGTGGAATCTTAAGAAGTTGAGCTTATAGAAATAGGGAGCAGGGGCCAGGCGTCGTGGCTCACACCTATAATTCTAACACTCTGGGAGGCCGAGGTGGGAGGACTGCTTGAGGCCAAGAGTTTGAGACCAGCCTGAGCAAGAGGGAGACCCCGTCTCTACAAAAAATAGAAAAATTAGCCAGGCATCGTGGCGCATACCTGTAGTCCCAGCTACCTGGGAGGCTGAGGCAAGAGGATTGCTTGAGCCCAGGAGTTTGAGGTTGCAGTGAGCTGTGATGAGGCCACTGTATTCCAGCCTGGGTGCCAGAGCAAGACTCTGTCTCAAAAAAAAGAAAAAAAAATCATTAGCTGAAGAGCCAATGGGGAACTTAATAATGAATGAATCAGCTGATAACACCAGAATCAACTAAACAATCTTGATATCACAAAGAAAGAAACAACCAGACATTGTGTGCCTCCTAAAAGAAGTTCATACCACCACCTATAAAGTACATTCTTGCCAAAAAAAAACCCTAAGCTTAATAAAGCCTATAGTTAAATATGCATAATGAAGTTAGAATTGATAAGTTAAATATGCATATTATAATTACTGCAACTTTCCAAAAGAACATGTATAACTTGTCACGTTAGTAGAGAAAAAAAATGGAGTGAGAAAAATAAACAATCCATCCCAAAGAAGACAAGAAAAAAGAAGGGAAAGAAACTTAAAGCAAAAAGGACATATGGAAAGCCCAAAATAAAATGTTAGATAAAATCCAAAGATATTAGTAATTACAATAAATATAAATGTACTAAATGTTCAAATCAAAAGACCAAGATTGTCAGTCAAAACTTTAAAAAAATTCAACTATTCACTATTCTCCTTTAATCATCTTAAAGGAGATGATTAAAGGCTATACATCTAAACATATGTCTGTAGAAAAATTAAAAGTAAAGCATGGATAAAGATATACTAGGCTTATGCTAACTAAAATAATGCTGCTATAGGAGTAATAGCACACAAAATAGAAATAAAGGCAGAAATGAAATCATTTCAAGAGATAAAGAGGTTTACTTCATAATGACAGAATGTCAGATTCACTGGGAAGGTGTAACAACTTTGAATTTTTATTCACCTGATAATGTGTCCTCAAAATATATTAAGTAAAAATTGATAGAACTACAAGAGAAATAGACCAACTCACAATCATAGTGGGATATTTTACAAACTTTTTCTTGGTGATATAGCCTAAATGCATATATTAGAATAAAAGAAAGGCTGAAAATCAATAATTTAAGTATATATGTCAAGAACTTAGAAAAAGAACAGCATATTAAACCCCAAAATAGTAAAAGAGAAGATGTATTTTTAAAAATCTAAAAATCAATGAAATAGAAAACAAATGTATAATATAGAAAACCAAGAAAGCCAAAATTTGGTTCTTTGAAAAGACTAATAAAATTCATATACCCCTGTAAGACTGATCAATAATAACCAGGGAAGGACAAATTACCCATATTAGGTATGAAAAGGGTGGTCACCACTACAGATATTAAAAGGATAATAAGAGAATACTATAAACAACTTTACATCAAAGAATTTGAAATACAAAATGAAATGGGCAAGTACCTGGAAAAACAAAACATAATTAATATTGACACAAAAAGAAACAAAATCAGAAAATATGAATTGAATCAGTAATTTAAAACCTTCCTACCAAGAAAGTCCCAGACCCAGACTGCTTCAACAGTGAATTCTTCCAAATATTTAGGGAACAAATAACAAGAATCTTATGTACTTTCCAAAGGAGAAAAATAAGGAATATTTTCCAACTCATTTTATGAGATCAACTTCACCTTGATATCGAGACCTAACAAGGACATTAACAAGTTCTCTCTCACAAACATAGGTGCAAAAATCCTAAACAAAACACCAGCAACCCAATGTAGAGTTTATTTCAGAATGCAAAATTGGTTTGACATTGGAAAAATAATATAACTTATCAAGTTAAATGGAATAAAGGGAAAAATCATATAATTATCTCAATAGATGCAGAAAACATATTTGATAAAATTTATATCCACTCATGGTGGGAAAAAACACTCTTAGCAAATTAAGAGTAAATGAGAACCTCCTTAAACTTATGAAAAGCACCTACAAAAAAGGTTCAGCAATATCATATTTAAAAGTGAAAAATTGATAGCATTTATCTGAGATCAAGAAAAAGACAAGACAAGTGGGGTTTGGGGGATGTTGATCAAAGAATACACAATTTCATTAGACAGGAGGAATGAGTTCAAGAGATCTATTGTACAACATGGTGACTGTAGTTAATAACAATATATTGTATGCTTGAAAATCACTAAGAGAGTAGATTTTAAGTGTTCTCACTACAAAAGTGATAAGTGTATGGTGTAACGTATATGTTAGCTCAATTTAGTCATTCTACAATGTATGCATATTTCAAAACATGTATTTACACAGTAAATACATACAATTTTCATTTGTCAAATAAATAAATAAATAAATAGAGACAAGATGAAAAGAAATAGACAGTATTTTATTCACCGTTGTATTGGATGTCTTAACCAGTATAATAAGAAAAGAAAAAGAAATAAAAGGTACGAGGAAGAAATAAAACTGTTACTGGTTACAGATGACATAATTATGTACATAAAAAATCTAAAATCATCTACAAAATATTAATAATAAAATTTAGCAAGTCCGCTTTATACATGGTTAATATGCAAAAGTAAACTGTATTTCTGTATACCTCAGCAACAATTAGAAAAATGAAATTTAAAAATCAATACTATTTAATACAGATACAAATGGTTACAGATAGGAATACACACACACACACACACACACATACATAGATAAAGACAGAGAGAGAGTCATGTGCCTCTTAACAACATTTTGGTCAATTAGGGACTATACGTACAATGACAGTCCCATGAGGTTATACTGAAGCTGAAAAATTTCTATCACCTAGTGATGACATAGCCATAGTAACATCATAGTGCAAGACATTACTCATGTGTTTGTGGTGATGCTGGTGTAAACAAACCTACTGGACCACCGGTTGTATAAAAGTATAGCAATACAATTATGTATAGTACATAATACTTGATAGTGATAATAAATGACTATGTTACTGGCTTATGTATTTACTGTACTATACTTTTTATTGCTATTTTAGAGTGTACTCCTTCTACTTATAAAAAAAAGTTAACTGTAAAACAGCCTCAGGCAGGTCCTTCAAGGATATTCCAGAAGAAGGCATTGTTATCATAGGAGATGACAGCTCCATGTGTGTTATACCCCTGAAGACCTTCCAGTGGGACAAGATGTGGAGGTGGAAGACAGTGACATTGATGATCCTGACCCTATGTAGGCCTAGGCTAATGTGTGTGTTTGTGTCTTAGTTTTTAATAAAAAAGTTTTAAAAGTAAAGAAAATAAAAATAGAAATTTTAAAATACAAAAAATCATATAGAATAGGTACATAAAGAAAGAAAATACTTTTGTACAGCTGTACAATGCATCTGTGTTTTAAGCTAGGTGTTAATTCAAGAGTCAAAAAGTTTAAAAAGTTTATAAAGTAAAAAAAGTTACAGCAAGCTAAGGTTAATTCGTTATTGAGGAAATAATTTTCTTATAAATGTAGTATAGCCTAAGTGTACAGTGTTTATAAAGTCTACAGTAGTGTACAGTAATGGCCTAGGCCTTCACATTCACTCTCCACTCACTCACTGACTCACCCACAGCAAACCACCAGGCCTGCAAGCTCCATTCACAGTAAGTGCCCTATACACTTACCATGTGTAAAAAAAAAGGGCTATTTTTAATCTTTTATACTGTATCTTTACTGTACCTTTTCTATGTTTAGACACACAAATACTTACCATTGTGTTACAATTGCCTATAGTATTCCATACAGTGCTGTCCAGGTTTGTAGCCTAGGAGCAACAAGCCATACCATATAGCCTAGGTGTTTGTAGGCTGCACCATCTAGGTTTGTACAAGTTCATTCTATGACGTTCACACAAGGACAAATTGCCTAATGATGCATTTCTCAGAACATATCCCCATTGTTAAGCAACGTGTGACTGTATATGTTTGACTTATGATGAAAGTGATACCTCAGCAGTGTAGAAAAGAATGGTTTTTTCAATAACTATTGCTGAATAAATTGAATATCCATATGAAAAAAAAAAAACTAATCTTCACCCCTACCTTACACCGTACTCAAAAATCAATTGCGCCTGAGCATGGTGCCTCATGCCTGTAATCCTAGCACTCTGGGAGGCCGAGGCAGGAGGATTGCTTGAGGTCAGGAGTTTGAGGTTGCAGTGAGCTATGATGATGCCACTGCACTCTAGCCCGGGGGGCAAAGTAAGACTGTGTCTCAAAAAAAGAAAATCCCAAGTTGATTGTAGATCTAAATATGAAAAGTAAAACAATAAAACTTCTAAAGGAAAATATAGAAGAATATATTTATGATTTGGGGGTAACCAAATATTTCTTAAACAAGACTCAAAAAGCCATAATCATAAAAGACTGATAAATTACTTTAAAATTTTAAAAAATGGTCCTCAAAAGACACCACTAAGAGAGAAAAAGATAAGCTATGTTTGGTACAAACTATTTGCAATACACATAATTGACAAAGAATTCATATTTAGAAGAGACAAACACATATACATTGTTTAAAAAAAGACATAAAACTTAATAGAAAAATGGGCAACAGGGATAAGACTAAATACAGAATAAAAGCTAAATACAGAATAAAAGAACTCAATCTCATTAACTCAGTAACTGAGGAAATGCAAATTTAAATCACAATGAGATACCAATATGTATCCACCAGAATGGCTAAAAAAAAATTTTTTTAGGACTAATAATGCCAAGTGTGGCAAGGATGTAGAACAACTGGAACTCTCATATGCTGCTGGTGGGAGTATAATTTGGTTCACTGGCTACTGAGGCTGAACACACACAAGTCCACTCCTGGGTATCTACCTGACAGAAATGAATTCAAATACTTTTTTAAAAAACACATTCAAGAATGTTCATAGCAGCACTCAGTAGCCCCAAGCTGGAAACAACCCAAATGTCCATCAATAATAGAATGAATAGATTAAATGTGGCATATTCATATAGCAGAATACTATACAGAGATAAGAACACGCACATTATTACTATACCCAACAATATGGATGAATCTCACAGACATAAGTGAAAGAGGGCAAAGGGTGTACACTGTATGATTCCGTTTGTATAAAGTTCTAAAGCAGACAAAACTAATGTACAGTGGTTGAAATCAACATGCTGGTTTTCCTTGGGGGAAGAGATGAGGTAATAACTGTGAAAAGGCTTGAGGGAGACTTCTGTGGGGCTGTTAGTGTTCTGTTTCCTGAGGAGTGTATGTTCACTTTGTGAAAACTCATTGAGCTGTACACTTACGATTTGAGTACTTTTCTCTATGGATGTCATACTTCAGTAAAAAGTTTACTTTGAAAAGAAACCATTTATAATAGAAAAAACCTATAGAATACTTAGGAATTAATTTAACACATGTGTGCAAGTCCTATATGCAGAAACGTTAGACTTTATGAAACAATATTACATGTGACCTGAATAAGTAGAGATTTAGCTTTTTCAATAGAAAGATTCCATTTTGCAAACATATTAATCCTCTCCAAATTAATCTATGGATTCAATGCAATTGCTTTCATAATCCCAATACTCTTCTTCATGGACATTGACAAAAATGATTCTAAAATTTGTATGAGAAAAAGAAAAATACAAGCATAAACCGAGACACTCATAAAGGAGAACAGGCTGTTGATAGTAGCCTTACCAGGTATCAAGACTTATTACTATATAAAGCTATAATAATAAAGACAATGTGGTATTAGCAAAGGGAGAGATAAATCTGACCTTTATAAGGGTGTAGAAGATCCCCAAAACTCATATAACTGTACACTAAAAAGGCCAAATTTTACTGTATGTAAATTATATCTCAATAAAAGAACAAAATGACCTTATATGTTTGGGTCTATTTCTGCTCTGTTTTGTTCCATTGATTTATGTTCATTCTTTTGTGAGTACCACATAGTCTTAAATATGTAGCTATACAGTAAGTCCTAAAGTCAGGAAGTGTAAGTCCTGCAACTTTATTCTTCTTTCTCAAGATGATTTTAATATTCTTGGTCCTTTACATTTCCATATAAACTTTAGAAGCAAGTTATCAATTTCTAAGAAAAAATCTGGTGGGAATATGATTGGGATTGTGTTGAATCTTGAGATCAATTGGAGGAGAACTGAGACCTTAATACTGACTTACACAATCCATGAACTTGGAACTTGGTATATCCATGAATCCATTTATTTAGATCTTTTTAAATTTCTCTCAGCAGCATTTTTGTAGTTTTCAGTTAGAGGTCTTAGATTTTTTTGTCAAATCTATTCTCACATTTTTTGGATACTGCCATAAATGAAAGTTTAAAATATCATTTTCCAACTGTTTCCTGCTAGTAATTAGAATACAAATGATTTTTGCATTTTGACCTTGGAGCCTATGGATTTGCAAAATCTACTTATTAGTGATAGGATGGCCTTGCTAATAAACTAACAGAAAGAGGAATAAACTCACTGCACATAATTGCCCCTTTGAAGAGAAAGGTCCCACCCAGCACAACTACTCCTTTGTTTGATTAACCACCTGTAGCTCAACTCATTGTCTTTAAGATTAACCACCTATTGTTTTATTTGAGAGTTTGTTTTAACAGCCTGGAAGAGCCCTGAGCAGACAGGAGGGGTGTGAGCTCCCTCCCCCAGTTCCTGCCAGACCACATTCCAAAGAGACTGATAGGCCAGCCTCACAGAGAAAAGGGAAAAAAAAAGGAAAACCAGACACAGCCATTTCACGGCTGCCTTTTGCTATCAGCTGGCAGCAAGCATTTTTTCCCCATATACCCCCAATAAAAACCCCAAACCCCTCACCCTCTCTGCTGGCACTTCTCCTTTCTTTCTCTTGTGCTGTGCCCTTCCCACCCTTGGGAAGTAAAATAAACTTTCTTTCTTTAAAATTATTCTAATCTTTGTGTGGAGAATTCTTTCTCATCGTGGGCTATGAGTTCCCACCCTAACAATTAGTTCTAGTTGTTTTGCAAATTAGTTGAGATTTTCTGTGTAAACAGTCATGTTCTCTGCAAGCAGAGAGTTTTACTCCTTCATTTCTGCTCCTTATGACTTTTATTTCTTTTGCCTGTCTTATATCACTGGCTATGACCTCTAATACAATGTTTTATTTTATTTTTTTTATTTTTTATTTTTTTAAAAAAAAATAGAGACAGGGTCTCACTCTTGCTCAGGCTGGTCTCAAACTCCTGAGCTCAGGTGATACTCCTGCCTCGGCCTCCCAGAGTGCTAGGATTACAGGCGTGAGCCACTGCGCCCGGCCTAATACAATGTTGAATATAAGAGATAAGAGTGGGCATCCCTACCTTGTTCTCAACATTAGGGCTAGAGATTTTCATACCTCTTTCATGGGGTTGTAAAATATTAATAGTATAACCACTTAGAAGCTAACTTACATTATCTTGTAAATTTGAATATTTGCACACCCTAGGATGCAGCAACTGCACTCCTAGGTATATAGGCTATAGAAACTAATCCATATGTACAAGAATATTCATAATAGAAAAAGAAACAACTCTAATTCCTATCAAGAGGAAAAGGAAAATGGATAAATTCATATAGTGGATTATGATACTGCAGTGAAACTTGATGAACTACAGTGACCCTCAAAAACATGGATGAATCTTTTTTCTTTTTTTGAGGCAGAGTCTCACTCTGTTGCCCGGGGTTAGACTGTAGTGACATCATCATAGCTCACTGTAACCTCAAACTCCTGGGCTCAAGTGATCCTCCTGCCTCAGCCTCCCGAGTAGCTGGGGCTGCAGGCAGGTGCCACCACACCTGGCTAACTTTTTCTTATTTTGGGGTCCCACTGCTCTTGCTCAGACTGGTCTTGAACTCCTGTCCTCAAGCAATCCTCCTGCCTTGGCCTCCCAAAGTGCTGGGATACAGGTGTAAGCCACCACGCCCAGCCATGGATGAATCTTAATATTGAGTAAAACATACAAGGTTCCATAAAGCTAAATACAGTATCATATGATTTTCACAAAACTCAAAAACAAGTTTTCTAAACTGTATATTCTATAGGCACACACATAGATGTGATAAAAATATTAAAAATAAAAAGCAAAGGAAGGATGAGCAGAAAAGTCAGGGCAGAGGTTGCCTCTTGGTAACCAGGAAGCAGAGAAGTAGAAGGTTTGGAGTGTAGAAATAGGTGCAAGTTTTTGGTAATGTCAGAGCTCTTGAGTTGGGAGTAAAATTCAAGGAGTTAACTATTTTTGCTTTAAAAAAATACATATACTCTTATGTTTGCAAAAAAATATTTTTAACAATTAAATAATTAAAAGAAAATTAACTGTTAGCATGCTACACACATTATTCCACTACAATGTCCTGGATATTGTTCCAAATCAGTACACAGAGATCAACCTCATTCTTTCTAATGGCTACATAGTATTTCACTTTCTGAATATACCATAATTTATTTAGTCAGTCTTCCCTAATGCCGAATATTTCAGTTTTTAGTCTATAAAGAATGTTGCAATTAATATTACTATTCACTCATCTTGATATATCCATAGGATCAAATCTCTAGAAGTAGAATTACTAGGGCAAGACATTTGAGTGTTACAGTTCTGAATAAATGGCTAAATTGTTTGTTCAACTTCAGACAATGGGAGTTTAAGGCAATGGTGAGAAATCCAAGTGGGGGTTTCCCACAGATATTGTCAGCAGGAAGTACCTGAGTACACCTGTGAGTGTGTGTATGGCCGCTTTTGTATATGTAGGGTATCTGGAACAGAGTAGGTGTGGAAGTGGGGTGAGGATGACTGTGCATTCACCGCTTGAGAAAAGCAACAGCTCTAGTGACATAAGGCCTCCAGGCCTGATGGACAGCTGTTCTTGAGGGTAAGTCAGGAGAGGTCTGGAAGAGAGAAAGGGAAGGGGCAGCTATCTTGACCTTGGGCACTTCTATTGTTGGGGTGGCCCCTGAGGTGTCTGAGCCCAGCTTCCCACACAGCGCTGGCCCAGCACAGACGCCTGGCCCCAGAAGGTCATAAACAAGAGTGATCCTGAAAATGTCTTCCCTGAGAGAGACAAAGGCCAGTTGGATGGGGCAGCCTCAGTACCAGGAGCATTTGATTACAAATCATGCGTTCAAGGCCTCCCCACCCCCCACCCCCGCCATTGCTGGGCAAGGAAAGCTGCGTGCAGTTTTTCCCTGGTCTAAACAAAACTGTGATGAACACCCTCAGTCCTCCTTCCTACCCAGTAGGCTTTACTCCTCTAGGTCCCTATCTCCCCTTCTCTAATGGAGACAGTATTCTCTGTTCCCCTCTCAGGTCCTCCCCTAGGGGGTCAAGACTAGAGTGAGGCAGTGAGGCATTGGCCCTGGGTGCAAAATTTAAGGGCATGTCAAAAAATTCAGGAATCAAGATAAATAATATTTTAATGCAGTATTTTAAGAATTCAAAATTCATGCAAAAAAAATCCATGATGAATAAAATATCAAAACTTTAAATAAAAACAGGAGCCAATCCTGCATTTTTACAACCATGCTTCACTAAGCCTGGTCCTTGTTCCAATAAAACTTTATTTACATGCCTGAGGTGATGGTACCCCAATTACCCTGATTTGATTAATTCACATTGTTTGCCTGTACCAAAACATCACATGTACTTTATAAAGGTATACAACTGTTATGTACCCATAATAATTTTTAAAAATTTTAAAAATCAGTTGACAAAAAAAAACTTTATTTACAAAGACGGGTGGCCAGCCCCCACCCCACCCCCATCGTTTGCCAATATGACTTTTAAAAATTCTTTATGATATATATTTTTTATTGTGGCAAAATATACGTAATATAAATTTACCATTTAAACCATTTTTAAGTGTACGAGACAGTGGCATCAGTACATTCACATTGTGCAACACTACAGTTTTTAAAATATTACATTAAAATATTATATATTGTGATTATTGTGTTTTGGGGTGCCGCGTTAAATTTTGCGCCCCAGGCGAGTGCCTCACTCGCCCTAACCTAGTTCCCTGCTCTGCCTCTCCCTTTCTTAGCCAGAGGATCCTATACGACCAGCTTCTCCCTTGGAGCAGCAGCAGAAGAGTTATTCCAGTGGGGATCAGGCCACCGAGGATGTCCGTCCAGACAGCCACCCGCGAGGGGAAGACTCGTTCCGCCCTCATCCGCCGGTCCTCCTCCTGCAACGGGACACACCTGGCCGGCGCGCCCTCTACCTGCCCGGGGCCACCTGGCCGCAGCTCGCGGCGCCCCGGCCCGCCCCACTCGGGTCTGCGGGGGCCTCCTGCCGGCCAACGGGGAGGGGGCCCCTCCGGCCGGGCCGCGTCCCTCTGGGCGGCCAATGGGAGCGCGGCATGCAAATGAGCAGGTGCGGTGGCGGCTGGCCTATAGCGGCGCCCGGGCGCCCGGGCGGGTAGAGGCGCGTCGTCCGCAGCCGCCCCGCAGACGCCCGGGCTCCCGGCGGCAAGCTCCGCTCTGCAGCCATGGCCCCCGCTCCGCCCCCCGCCGCCTCCTTCTCGCCCTCCGAGGTCCAGCGGCGCCTGGCGGCCGGCGCGTGCTGGGTCCGCCGCGGGGCCCGCCTCTACGACCTCACCAGCTTCGTGCGGCATCACCCGGGGGGCGAGCAGCTGTTGCGGGCAAGGGCCGGCCAGGACATCGGCGCCGACCTGGACGGGCCGCCGCACAGGCACTCGGCCAACGCGCGCCGCTGGCTGGAGGAGTACTACGTGGGCGAGCTGCAAGGGGACCCGCAGGTACAGCCCCGCCGGCGTCACACCCCTCCCGCTCCCGCCCACCCCTCCCCCAACTCTCCCCCCGGGCGAGCCCCGTTCACCTGCCCTCTAGGAGGACCCAAGGTGACAGCCTCTGCCCTTCCCTCCCTCCGCTTCCCCGCTCTTCTCTCCAGGTAACAGGTCACTGTCCCCCTTCTTCTCTGCGGGACCTTGCTCTTCCTTTCCAACGTTAGCACTGACCCGCCTCCATCCGCTGATTCTCCCACCTCCGGAATTATCCCTCCTTCCAACTTGCTCCTTTGTAAGCCCTTGCCCCCTAACAACTCGGATCCCGGTTTCTGGCCCCAGCCCCCCACCACGCCCCGACGTTCCTTCCTCTTCCCTTATCAGCCTCTCCCTATTGCCTTCCGTTTCTGTTTGAAGAGGCTCACCTGTCCTCCTCGCCCCATCCCACCCCACTTCTGCTTCAAAGAGGCGCAGATGAGTAGCTGTTCCCACCTAGCCTGGCTTTCCGGGTGCCGCGCCCGGGTCTTGCACCGGGGCTCCCCTGGGTGGGTGGAGAGGTCCAGGCGGTTTTGGGCATGGACTGTGTCCTTCAAGCCCTCAGGCCTCCCTTTGTATCTTTCCTACTCACCGCCTCGGGAGTCCAGAAGAGTGAAATGAAAGGCATAATCCAGTTTTGCAGAGAAAAAGGGAATAACACTGTTAACCCAGATGATGTGCTAAGCTGCAGGCTGCTGTCAGTACAAGCTCCTTGTGGCATTCAAGCTTTCAACTGAACCTTGGGTAGGTTTTGTTATCCCCATTTTAGGATGTGGAATCTGAGGCTCGGAGAGGGTCTGTAAATGTGTCTAAGGTCAAATAGCTAGTTCATGGAGAAGCCAACTGTACCTGACTCCAAAATCAGTGCTGGCTCCATCCCGAGAATCCTCGTGGACAGGGGAGACAGACCCTATCCACAGGGCTTCAGCTGGGCTCAGGCCAGAGGCCAACTGACTTCTTGGGCCTTCTCCAGGCCTGGCTGTGGGACTGGTGACAGTGGAGCCATCATGCTTAAACATACAGTAGTCCTCCGTTGTCTGAGGGAGATACATTCTAAGACCCCCAGTGGAAGCCTGAAACCACAGATAGTACCAAACCCTAGGTATACTGTGCTTTTTCCTATACATACATATCATGATAAAGTTTAATATAAATTAGGCATGTAAGAGATTGACAATAACTAATAATAAAGTAGAAGAATTATAACAGACTGTAATAAGAGTTACGTGAACGTGTGCACACGCATGCTCACTCTCTCTCTCTCAAAATATATTGTGCTGTACCCACCCTCTTCATGCGGTGATGTGAGGTGATAAAATGCCTGTGTGGTGGGAGGAAGTGAGGTGAATGACGTAGGCCTAGTGACGTACAGTTAGGCTGCTATTGAAAACTAATTGAAAACTTATGAATTGTTTATTTCTGGAACTTTGCATTTAATACTTGTGAATCGTAGTTGACCATGGGTAACTGAAACCATGGAAAGTGAAACTGTGGATAAGAGGGGACTACTGTAAACCAGCAGTCTTTCCTCCCTTCTAGCTCTTGCTTGCAAGATGAACCCAGCGAGTGCTTTGAGATCTTTGGTTGAAAGGATTTACTGCTCACTGTTCCAAGTGGCTCCTCGTTGGGCCATCTTGCCTAATTTTTCAGTCATTTATTCGGTCACTCACTTGGTTCCTTAATGGGTCAACAGCACTGTGCTAGGCATGGGAGGCACCAATGAACAAAACTAATATGGTTCCTGTACTCATGGAGCTAACAGGATAATGGGGAGGGAAAGGGAACATACTAATCATGTGATAATTATTTAATTACACAGTGCTGTCAGAGTGTGGATGTGGAGTGGAGGGCTTCAGGGAAGGCTTTTTTGAGAAAGTGACATTTATGCTGAGAGCTAATTGACGAATAGGGCTTGGTCAGGTAAAGTGTGGTAGGAAGAACATTCCAGACAAAGGGAACAGCATGTGTGAAGGCTCTGAAGGGAATAGCTTGGCAGTCAAGGCACAGAAATAAAATGCTTGGCCACATTGCAGGCATCCTTATATCTGGGTCCCAACCTGAGGATGTGGGAAAAACTGAAAACTAACAAGGCGCCTGCAATCACGGCTCAGACTTGACCCATGGCCACACTAGCCCAACACTCCAGTTGCCTGTGAGCTTCTGCCTACACCTTTCTAATCTAGGAACTAGTACGAAGTTGCGTTTAAATTAGGGGAGAGAGGTCATCAAAGGAGAAGTCTGGGGCAGGGTATCTTTTCAGGGAGAAGCCTGGACAGAGCAAGACATTTCTGTCCTTCTCTCTAGCTAAGCCCTTCTAGCAACCCGCAAGCTGCCCTCTCCCCCTCCCTCCTCGCCTCCCGCTGGACCAGGGATGCTGACACCCCTGATGTTAGAGCCCTGCCTCTGAGGGGATGAGGAGCAGGAGGGGTGTTGCAGGAAAGAGGGTGCCATGAACCAGCTCTGTTGTTTGGGGATCATTTCTGAATGAAGGGCTCTTCTCTCCTCGCTTAGTGCTTGGATGGGAGCATCCTGGGTCTTCTCGCAGAGAGAAGGCCTGGCCCCATTCGTGTCCCCTGTTCCCCACTTTGCCATGCTCTATCTGTGCACACACTTGCACACATTCACACGAAGGCACACACACAAAACAAGTCAAACTAGTTTGAGCCAACATACTGGGGGGGAGGGGCGGGATAAGACAAGGTCTGCCATGGCCTTGGACGTGGAAAAGCCAAGCCATCTACTTGAGCAAGTGATAGAGCCATGGCTGAGCAGGGAAGGTCCTCAGGGGCCAGTGGGGTCAAGCACCTCACCCCAAGCTCAGGTGAGAGCAGTGTTATTCAGGGTGCAGCCACATGTTGGTAGGGAGTAGAGTCTGTTTATTGAGCTGCCACCAGCATTTTTCAAAAAAGAAATAGGACAGATGAGGTGGCTCACACCTGTAATCCTAGCACTCTGGGAGGCCGAGGCAGGAGGTTTGCTTGAGGCCAGGAGTTCGAGACCAGCCTGAGCAAGAGGGAGACCCCGTCTCTACAAAAAATAGAAAAATTAGCTGAGTGTGCTGGCACAGGCTTGTAGTCCCAGCTACTTGGGAGGCTGGGACCGGAGGAGTGTTTGAGCCCAGGAGTTTGAGGCTGCAGTGAGCTGTGATGATGCCACTGCACTCTAGCCTGGGCAATAGAGTGAGACTCTGTCTCAAAAAAAGAGAGAAATAGACAAGGAAAAGACTTTGGGTCTAAACCTCCTTCCAAGGCCTTAGATACTGTGTTTCCCAGACTTTGGTCTCCATGAATCACTGTCACAGTTTTTTTCTAAATTGACACACCACTTGAGCTATTATATTTAATATTTATCTTTAAATTGACTCACTTTTGAGTTTATGATTTACTCTCCCTAGGCGATAATACCAGTGAAAGCACAGGTTTTTACATGTACTTTAAAATAAATATAAACTATGAAAATAACAAATACTCATCCTCGTATCCCCTAAGGGCATCTTGGGCTCCACCAGTGGGGTCTGTATCGCACAGGGAGCAGAGTGTCTTAATCCTGGTGTTCTATGGATCATTTTCTGCGGCTGATGAAAGAGATGAAATTGCATGTGAAAAACATGTGACGTGCATTTTTCCTGTGAGAGAGTGACATCTTTTACCACAGCCCAATTGGGGTCTTCCTCAACCCCAAACCTGCCACCAGGGGTATGACAACTGTCAGAGAGAGGCTCATATTTCCCTGCCGCACCCGCAGACCTAGAGAGGCCCTCCTATGAGCAAACATGGGACCATGCCAGCTGGTTAAGGCCGGCTGCTTGAGAAGACCCTGGAGGAAGGCAAGCCTTGACTCCGCAGACACTGGTGTTGGGGTAACCCCGACGTCTGAAGGTCTCTGACGCCATATTCTAATCCCACAGAGTGTGTCTCCATCTCTATGTGGCTGAGAAGACCACAGATTCTGCCACATGTGGTTCTGCCAGGCTTTGGGTTCTGGCCATTCAGAGCTTCAGGGCTTGGGTAATTAAATGAGGATGGACAATAGGGAGGAGATCTAAGTGCAGGAAGACTTGAGGTTCCCACCTCACCCCAGGTCCCAGAACATCTTGAGCACAGCCCAACCTAGAAAGCCAGTCTGAGCTGAGAACTCAAATAAAAGCTTACGTGTGGGGAACTTGCGTAACTGCCCTCTGCCCACAAAGTGGAGCGAGATGAGAATCCGGCTAACGGGAGGGGGCTGAGACCCCGATGGCTGCCACAGGGCTTCCCAGTGGGGCCTGCCTGGCCAACGGGCAGTCATTGTCCTTCTCTGCGTGCCAGGGACTGCCACGCCCAGGCCTGCTGTGGTGCCAGGCAAGTCTTACCTGGAGGATGAACCCGGGGCCGCTGGTGGAGTGTCCAGGGACCAGGCTGCTGTGGTTCCATGCCCACCCCGGGTAGGCACAGGCTCCGGGCGTGCTCCCTGGTATCACCCCACACTTCAGTGAAGCAAGGGGCTTCCAGACCCAGAATTGAGGGGAAGGTCAGCAATTAGGATTCTCTGGGGGGAGATAAATAAAAATAAACAGGAGTCCCAGAAACACACGAGAGTAATCATCTTTGGAAATATTTTCAGGCAGTAACCCAGGCTGGTGCCTGAGCAGCATCCATCATCTTCGTTTCCCTTATTTTTTTTTCTTTATGACACACACTCATCATTGGTCCTTGTGTAGTCCCGTTTATTTAGACAGACACGTAAGAGGTACCTCGTTCTCTCTGAAACCCACCATGCCACTGCAACAGCCCTTGCCAGGGTCACCAGGACCCTCACCTCCCTAAACCTGGTGGTCATTTCTCACCTATTGTACCTGGCCTGGCGGCAACTCTTAACATAATTAATCACTCCCTCCCACCCCTCCGCCCCCTGTCCTTGATGCACTTTCTTCACTTGGCTTCTGGATGCCATACGCTTTGGGTTTCCCACTGGGATTGGTTTGCTATTGCTACTATAACAAATTGTCACAAACTTGGTAACTTAAAGCAACACACATATACTCTCTTACGGTTCTGAAGTCAAAAATGAGTCAGCAAGGGAGCATTCCTTCCGAGGCTCCAGGGGGATTCTGTTTTCTCGCCTTTTCCAGCTTCAGAGGCTGCCTGCACTCCTTGGCTCGTGGCCCAGCCAGCAATCCCAGCATTGCCACCTCTGCCATGGTCACATCTCCTTCTGTGACCGACTCTCCTGCCTCCGTCTTCCACCTCCCAGTACACTGGTGATTACACTGAGCTCACCTGGATAATCCAGGGACATCTCCCCATCTCAAGTCCTTAACTTAATCACATCTGCAGAGTCCCTCTGCCAAGTAAGGTAACATATTCACAGATTCCAGATATCGGAACATAGACATGGGGGGAGGGGGGTCGTGACTTCTCGGTCTTCATTGCTGGTTTCTGTAGCGATTCCAGAGGTGGCCGCTGTTCTGACCTTATCACCGTGGGATAGTCTTGCCTGTCTCTGAACTTCACACAGGAGTCGTGCACTCTGCTGGGTGGCTTCTTTCACTGAATATTATGCCTGGGAGATTATCAGTGTTTTCCTCACTTTTAACAGCAACTGTCTCCATTGCCTGCTCTGTCCTGGAGAACTCATAGGCCATTGAAGGGAAAAAATGGGAAGTAACTGGAGAAAGAAGAGCCAGTGACTTGGACAGACCACAGGCTGATCCTCAGGGGCCCTTCAGTCTTCCTTCTGGAACATCTCCCCCACTACTACCGTACTTTGACCAGAGCTCTGTTACACTCATTACTGCAGTGGCCTCCTGGGCAGGTCTCCCCCTGTACCCTATTGTCTTTGAACCTCTCTAAAGAGGACTTGGCTATGTTATGTTCATGCTCCTAAGTCTTCAGTGGCTCCCCGTTGCTGTATCCCCTCAGTCTGGCTCAGATGCTTTTTCTTCCACAGAGATTCTGCTAACCTCCTCATCTAGTTTTCCCTTCTCCCAAACTCTCATAGCATTTTACCTCACCTATTTTACAGTATCCATAATGTTCTTCCTTATTTATTCTCACTGTGGCTCTTATCTTCTCTGTTATCTTATCTTGTCTACTAAACTGTAAACTCTCTGAGGACTGGAGTTGTCTGATTCATTTGGGTTTCACTAGCACACTGGTATATGCCAACAAGAACTAATAAATGTTTGAATAAATGAATGAATGAGCTGCTTGGAAAACTGAGGTGTGTGCATGATAGGAAAGGAAAGTTAGCGTACACAAGGAAGTATTAGCATACGCAAGATACTTCAAGAATTAAGATGGAAAAAAATCTCTTCTTTGTTAGCTAAAAGGGTTGGAAGCTGATGGGAGGACGGAGGGTGATCCAGGGCAGTTGCCTTTGCCCTCGGTTATTTGCAGCCAAGAGAGAGTGGACAAAATGTCTTCCATACCAGGCTGCTGCAGTTCACGAGTCCCCTGCGAGGGTTAGAAGTGAAGTTAACCATAGGAAATGCCAGTCGAGCCCCACGTTGCTCTTAGGGCTATGACCAGTCCCCACGTGGCTCTAAGTGTCTGGATGACATGCATAGTCATGACCTGGGGGCTGGCTGCATTTCCAGTCCTGTTTAATCTTTCCAGTGTCTTTTCGTGCAAATATCTCTAAAGCTGTAGTCTCAGAACACTGGTTCTTAATCTTCTCTAATTGCTGCCCATCTAAGGTGGGGAGAAGACACCAATGACCACTCTCCCCACCTGCTCTTTCTCTCCAATGTGAAAAGAGCTCAATCATAATAGCAAAATTGGAGAACAATGAACTCGATGCTAGCAACACTCATAAAGCTTATAGCTGAGAAATATGAACCTCATACTCAGGATTTTATATTGTGAAGCATTGCCCCAAACCATAATTATCCAAATTTTTTGGTTTCTTACCTTGATAGTATATTGCAAGGTATTTAAATAGTAGTCCCAGATAAGCAAATTGGGGGGGATTTGCTTTAACATATTTGAACTATGACACATACAAAATGTTTTAAAATCCTGTTACAGGAAAACTAGTAGCCAGAAATTCCACTGATGCAAGTACATGTGATTACATCCTTAGAGTGAATCATATAATCTACCACAAAATTTTGTTGATAATTACCTAAGTGAATTACGTGTAATTTCTCCTTTAAAAGGAAGAGTGAAATTCTAGTTCTCTGTGTTCTCCTGTGTCCAGGAGAACCCTTTCATCGTTGCTTTACATTGCATGATGCTCAGGTTTCCTGATGGAAGATGGAATCCGAGTTTTCAGGGATCTCTAGGAGTGTCTGGTTTTAGTTTATGAATTCCAAATGTTAATAACCCATAATAACCCACTTAGTTGCTCAAATGTAGCCCCTAGTCTTATGTAATACTGAAAGTCTATGAGACAGGGCATCATTTACTCACAAGGATCAAAAAAGATCTCTAATTTTTGAGTCAGTTCAAGGCCCACACTTTGCAACCTGCTGCTGTGAAGGCCTAAGAAGCGCCTACATAGGGCTGAATAAACACAGCTTCTGTGGTCCCACATCACCCCAAATCAGGGAAGAGGGCAGCCCCGCCTGGTTTAGCGGTTGCTTTCTTTTGTCCCAGGCAGGGTCTTTGGGAACACCAAGGGTAATGACTTCTATTGGTTAGAGAGAAGGTGCTGTAAAAAATTCAGTTGTTCCTTAGACCAAAGTTGAGGAGTTCTTGAATCCTAGGATAAAAGGTCACTTAAAGTGAATCTACTTTAAATGAAGACAAAAATTCCATAGACAATGAGACAAGGGGCTAGGGGAAGGGGCATTGATACCCTTTAAAAAGAAACTGAAAAGTGTTCAAAATGAAGATTGAAACTGTGTACGGATTCGTAAACTGAACAAATAATGAATCAAGCAGTGTTGTTTTTGCACACGTGTAGTTTTTCTGACAAAATCATCTGGAAGCACAATGTGGCAAAACTCATTCAGAGCATGGTCGTGAAGAGGGTCATTTTGGCAAGGGTGTTTAAGCGCTAAGGGTCTCTCTTGATCCTTTGATAAACAGGTCAACCTCTTTTGAAGGGTCTCTTCCCTTTGTTAGTTGCCTGTCTTTCGGTATTAACCAGCCTAACTTTGCCAGATCCTTATTTGGCAGTGGAGTTGTGAGTCAAACAGTTCTCCATAGTTTTCATTGACTTCATGAGACTTTCTGTATTTTTCCATTGATTTTTAATTTCACATTTTGTTACATTGTATACGTATCATCAGATGATAGCAACTTCCAACCATCAAAGAGAGAACACTTTGCCTAGATAGGCTGGGCGAGGTTGGGGGAGGAGTGGTCAGTGTTTGAGTAGGGACTAAATTTATAAGTGATCAATTGACTGGTGAATATTTGCATGTTGAGATGATTTTTCCTGCCCTTTGCAACTTGAACCTTCAGATAAAAAACACTCAGATAACAATGACCCCTGTAGAACTAAAAGTAACACATCTTAAGTGCATATAGCAATTTGCATTTTTTGAAGTATTTTCCCATAGATTTCCATTTCACTCTTGAGGTAGGCAGGGAAGATGTAGGAACCTGTGGCTCAGGGAGCTCCTGGAATATGGGTCTTCAAGTGCCGATTAGGGATGAATTTTAGGCATGAGATTAAGGCAATTAAGCAAATACATTTCTTTTGGAGCCAGGAGGGGTGAGGTGCAATTTAGGGTCCCCTTTGATCCTTCTGACTGGGCTGAAGTCAGGCCTCTAAAGACAGAAGGAGAAGGATCCTTAAACTGAACTTGTTTATTTTCTGGACCTCATAAACCACCTCTGCCTTCTAGGGTGACATGTGGTGATGTATGTAAGGAGATTTCCAGAGGGGAGCAGGCACTCCTTCCTCTGCACGTGACTCATTCCCTGCACGCTCAGTTACTGATTAATCGGTGGGTCAAACACTTGGATCCCCTGGCAGCTGCCCTTCCATAGGGTGAGGGGGTGGAGGTCAAAGTGTAAGATGGGGTGATGTGTTGGCTTGAAAAAGGCTTATCTGGAGAGACAGATACTTAGAGGATCCTTGTTTGCTGCAGCTGTACCCTGAAGCCTTTAATTTAAAATTAATTTAGCCAGGCCAGAAAAGTACTTCCTTTATGAGCAGTAGGGCCTGTGAAACACTGAATCTGTGGGGAACCTGAAATAATAATGATCTGTGCCCCAGAATGCTCCCTAAGGGGCCTGGTGTTCTGGAGGTAAGTGTGATTTGTTTGGAGGTCATTTGTGTCTGGCCTAAGCTGCAGTGGAGGTGTCAGGGGTGTCCAGGGGAGTAGATGATTCTGTCTCTTCTGTTGCATGTGGAGTTGCTAGGTCAGGAAGACAGCTGCTAAGCTAAGATTCCTGTCCACTTTGTCCTTGCATGTCTCAGGAGGGGCCATTTAGGACCAGGTGACTTTGTAGACTGTCATCTCTTCCCTAAAAATCTTGCCATGGAGTCTCAATGTGCCATGTTTTCACCAGTGCTCTGGCAGACCCCGAGGGGGGAAGAGGGGACACCTAGGAGGTGAGGTAGCTGCTGCTTCTCTTCTTCAAGATGCAAGTTCTGTCTGAGCCCTTGCTGCACTGCCAGACTATAGCCCGTGGCCGTGTGGTCTCGGGCCAGCAGCCAGCCTTCCCTGCCAGCATGGGAGTGACTCTCTAAGCCGCACAATCCAGGAGTGCAGTTACCTCTGGAATGCCACACTGGCAGAGGTGACCCTCCAAGGGGAAGCGAGGGAACGTTCAAAGTTCCTCCTACCTAGGTTGCTCTTGTTTTTGTCCTTTAGAAAACATCATTGAAGTACATACACAAGACATATTTGAACTCATCAAGCAGATTTAACAGCAAGATTTTTAGTAAGAAGGGGAGAAAGAAGGAGTAGGGACCTCTTGCTTCTTCCTCCATCACACTTGAACTCACTCACAAAGTAATTTCACCTGACACCCTGAGTGGATTAGCGCTGATCTCAGCCAATCAGCCGATGGCGTGTTGTTGCTTTATAGCCAGGAAGAGCCCATCTCATCGGGCAGGCCTAGGGCCCTCAATGTCAGGCTTTCCCCATGGTGGTGGCTGAACTGACTTGGGGAGAGGCAGGAGGAGATATGTGTCATGAATGTAACATGTGCAGGATGTACATTTAGTGACATTAAAGACTGACATAGCAATTCCTTTATGGAAATAAATGAGGCTGGGCATGGTGGCTCACACCTGTAATCCCAACACTTTGGGAAGCTGAGGCGGGAGGATTGTTTGAGACCAGCATGAGCAACACAGCGAGACCCCATTTCTATAAAAACTTTTTTTAAAATTAGCCAAGTGTGGCCTGTAGTCCCAGCTACTAAGGAGGCTAAGGTGGGAGGATTGCTTGAGCCCAGGAGTTTGAAGTTGCAGTGAGCTATGATGATGCCACTGCACTCCAGCCTGGGCAACAGAGCAAGACCCTGTCTCAGAAAGGAAGGAAGGAAGGAAAGGACAGGGAGGAAGGAAAAGAAAGGAATCCTTGATTTCTAATTCCTGGTCCCACCTTTTCTAAATATCTACTCTGTGCCAGGATAAGAGTATGAAGAATGTCCCAGACTAGATGTGACTAGATGGCAGGGGTCTAGAGAGAACCTGCCAGGTGTGAGGGAGAGGGGCATGGCATGATAGGGCAAGAGACCAAGGAGAAGTGTGAACTTTGGTGCAGAGCCAGGCGGCCAGTGTGACTGGGAGCAGAGTTTGTAGGCAGCTACCTGGCTTTGAGCCTTGCATGTAGCCAAGATCCTGTGGCCTTCGGGAGGGCTCTCTCAGAATGTTCTAGATGCAGGATGTGGCATCTGCTGAAGGAGCTGGGAAGGAACTTGGTCCTGGGCTGTTTCAAGTCCACCCTGTCCCAGAAACGATCATTTTAATAACATTAATCAATACTCTCTGAGGGAACTTCATTAGGATAGATGTCAAAGGTTTATCACGTGGAGCAGGGGAGGATCACATAGTTGGTTAAAATTATGTAGGTTCTCCCCCCTTTTTTCTATCATAATAATTACATATGAACATAGTTGACAAAAATTTCAATAGTTAAAAGGAATGTGCAAAAAAATTTTTCCCCCTCACCCTAGTCCCTCTATAAATACCATTAACAATTTTTTGCATAGTGTCACAGAAATATTCTATCCATGCACACGCATGTACTATTATCTTTTTATTTGCCCCATAAAGGAATCGTATGATACATACTGCTTGGAAACTTGCTGTGTTTTTCACCCAATGCATATTTTATACTTCTTTCCATATCAACAATATAGGCTTACTTCATCCTTTTAAATAGCTATTCCTATTAATGTTCTTTCCTATTACATCAGCGCTATAATAATCATCCTTGCACAATCATTTTGTATATATGTGCAAATAAATTTGTAATATAGAGTCCTGGATTTGGAATTTCTGGATCAAAATAATATGCATTTTGTATTTTAATGGATATTGCCAAATTGCCCTCTAAAATGGTTGTACCAATTTAAACTTCCTCCAAAAACGTGTAAGAATGCCTGTTTCTCCACATTCACCAGTTCCGTGTGTTATCAGTATTTTTAATCTCTGCCAATGGGTGAAAAAAGTTGCTCCCTGTTTAAATTTTTGTTTATATGAGGTATAAGGGAGGTTCAATGTCATTTTTATTGTATAAATTTTTTTCTTTTTTTCTTTTTTTTAAAGCCCTTTTTAAAGCATGATCAATATCTTTTCATATGCTTCTAAGCTTTTTACGTGTTTTGGTAAACTGCCTTTTCATGTCCTTTGTCTGCCTTTCTATTGGATAGTTGGTCTTTATCCTACTGATTTATAGTCATTTCTTAGATATAAAGGGAATTAGCCCATTTCCCATCGTCTGTATTGCTATTTTCTTCTACTTTTCATTTGTCGTTTGACTTGTTTAATATTTTTTCTCTATAAAAAACCTTTAAGTTTTCCATGTAGTAAAAGATACCAGTCTTATCATTCTTAGAAAGACCTCCCCTACTTTAAGATTTTATACTAAACAAATTTTGGTACTGATATTTGTTATGTTTTTTCTTATTGCTGGTGTTTGGTTGCTTAATATTTTACTGCCTGGAATTTTTGGTGTAACAGATGAGATTTTAGGTTTATATTTCCAATGACATGGGTTGTCCCACTAGATTTATGGGATCTATCTCTTCCCGCTGATTATTTTTAAAAACCACCTTTATCACATATCAATCATTTACATATATATTTAGGTCTGTTTTTGGATTCTATTCTGTACCAATAAAATCACTACTTTTTTATGAGGTTTTAGCTGTTAATTTTTTTCCTCCTTCCGTTCCAATTCCAGCCAAGATTCTCCTCCACTAGAGAAAGCAAAAGGCAGGACAGGAGATGGGGGTCATTCTGGAGGAGGCTGCTGGCCTTGGCACACAGTCAAATCTGATTTTCAGAGGCCAAGGCTGCCCGGCTTGCCCTGGGCCCTGAGGTTGTGTGGTGTGGCCGGAGCAGGTAGGAAAACACTTTAGGGAAACCCATGCAGGTGGCGGGCCCCAGTCAGCAAGCCCGTGGGGGTGGTCCAAAGTGGGTGTCTGTCCAAGCAGTCATGGAATGGCAGCAGTTTCAGCCAGGGAAGGCAGGGATGGGAGGTGGCAGCAGCCTTGCCCTTGGAAGTTGGCATTCAGGTGGGTCCTGCTTACCCTTCCTGCTCTGTGTTCACAGCCTGTAGTGGGTTGGGGGCAAGGCCTGCAGGTCAAGTTCTACTTGTGCGTGGATGGCCGGGCTGGTGGAAATCACTCACAGATAGGTTCTTAAGGAATGAGTGGAAAAATAATATAACAGCGCGTGAGTGTTATACGCAGCAAAGGATCGCATTTCCAGTGATGACATATTAGTCTCCTAGGGCTGCTGAAATGACAGAAATTTGTTCTCTCACTCTCCTAGAGGCTATGCAGGTGACATCAAATATCAGGAGAATTGGTTCCTTCTGGAGGCTCTGAGGGAGAGTCTGTTCTATGCCTCTCTCCTGGGCTCCAGTGGGGCTGCCGTCCTTGGAGTCCCTTGGCTTGTAGACAGAGCCCTCCGGTCTCTGCCTCCACCTTCTCCAGGCGTCCTTCCCTGTGGCTCTGTGTCTACATCTCCAAATTCCCCTCTTATGAAGACACCAACCATATTAAAGTTAGAGGCCACCCTAATCCAGAATGACCTCATGCTAACTTGATTACATCACAGACCCTATTTCCAAATAAAATCACATTCGCAAGTTCTGGGTGGACATGAATTTGAGGCAGGGGGAACCCTATTCCTCTCAATACAAATATCATTAAACAACTTCTGCTACTCAGACAACCTGGGTGGAAGTGACTATGAATGCTCACTGGAGAACTGTGTTATATTTCAGAAAAATGATGTTAATAGTGACAGAGATTCCAGTGTTGAAGACTTGTATGAAAAGTTTGATGCTCCACTTGAGTGGAAAAACAACATGTAACTAAAGAATGAATTAGCATAGGTGATAGAAAAAAAGAAAAGATTCTTGGACCACTCTCCAAAGCTCCAAAATCAGAATCTCTGGAGGCAAGACCCCAGAAATCTGTACTTTTAACAAGTACTCTGTGTGACTGGGGAGCATCATAAAGTTTGCCGCCCACTGTCCCAGAAGGCAAAGGGCAGAAGAAAAATGGAGGGTGGGGAGACTGGAGACCCTGGCTTGGCGGGTGGCTCTCATGTGGTTATTAAAGAATCAGCATCCTCAAGCTTCCAGCGTGGCGCTTGGTGCAGAGCAGTCACACTGTGGACATTGACTGAGCAGCTCACCCTGTTGCCCTCGATCAAGAGGAGGGAACCTGGGATCTGGAGCCCAAAAATTGTGCCCTAGTCCTGGCTCTGCATTTTGCTGACTTTGTGGCTTTGAGTGAGTCATTTAACCCCTCCGAGCCTTGGCTTCCTTATTCCCTGCCTCCCATGCAGGATTGTGTGGGCCTATAGTGAGACCACGCGAGCATTGAAAACAGGACGTGTAGATCACACTGAAACAGGAGGGTGAGGGGTCCCTTCAGCTCCAGCTTCCTCTAAGAGGGGAGTTGATTTCTGCTGGGTGGTGAAGGGTGGATATTTTCAGAACCCGAGTTGCTATGTGCTTGGACCCCAGGGCAAGACCATCCGCCCCTGGAGGAGCTGGAGAACGGTGACATTCTGGCCTCTCAGAGTTGCCCTTTCCCTTCCCCCAAGCCAGGACCTGTGGGGTCTGCACTGACCTGCCCACATCCTTTCTTCACCTGGACAGGTGCAGCCCTGGACCTGAGATACTTGCCCTGGTCAGGAAAGGACAGTCTCCAAAGATGAGGCCAGCCAAGGCCAGCCAAGGCCCCAGGTGTCCCAGGGGCTCGCAGGGCTGCCTCCTCCCACCATTACTTCCTTTAGGCAACCACAAACATAGTGAGGTCTCCTCTGCGCCAGCCGCTGTGCTTGGTGCAGGGGACAAAGAGACAAGTGGCCACTGCACCCATGGGGCTTACCTCAGCAGAGAGAGACAGACACAATAATTACAGGCGGCAGCAAGTGCTACAACGGAATAAAAATATTCTCTGTGTGTGTGTGTGTGTGTGTGTGTGTGTATAAAATACAGCAGAATAACAGACTAGATCATATATTTGAGGCCAGGGAGCTGTGACAGAATGGTAGCTGCAGCTTCTGAATGTGGTGGTCAGGGAAGGCCCTCTCTAAAGAGCTGATATTTGGTGGATGAAAAGGAACTGTCATAAGAACTGAGTAACAAACATTCCAGGCTGAGGGAACAGCAAGTGCAAAGGCCCTGAGGCATGACAGGACCACAGGGAGGCTCTGGTGTTGCTGGAGCGTGGGAGTGAGGCTGAAGTAGGAGGTAGGCAGGAACCCTGACTCGGTGGGGCTCATGGGTCATTGTTAGGGATTTAGGTATGATTCTGAGAACAGTGAGAAGCCTTAAAACCAGAGGGTTTTAAGCAGAAGACTGACAAAGTTGGTCTACATTTTATGAAATAGTGCCAGGTGCCATGTAGAGGGTAGATTGAGGGGGGTCGAGAGTAGAAGCAGGAAGACAGTGAAGAGGCCATCGCTGTTGTCCAGGTGACAGAGGGGGATGGCCTAGACTGGGTGGCCATGAGGATGGAGAGGAATTGAAATTGGCTTGGACTCAGAACCACTAGAACTTGCTGATGGATCGGATGTCAGCAGTGAGCGAAAAGGAGAAGTTGAGGATGACATCGAGGTTTTGTCATGAGCACCTGGATGGTTTGATTTATGGAAATGATTAATATTGGGGTGGAGGCCCAGGTTTGGGATAGGACAATAGTTCATCAGGGTCATGTTAGGTTTGAGATGCCAAGGAAAACACCCAAGTAGAGATTTCAAATAGTAGTTGAATATATGAGTCCAGAGCTGTGCTGTCCAATATGGTAGCCACTAGCCACACATGGCTATCTAAACTTAAATTAATTAAAATCAAATAAAAAATTCAGTTCCTCAGTCACACACCATATTTTCAGTGTTCACTAGACACACGTGGCCAGTGGCTACTACATTGGACAGCACAGATACAGAACATTTCCATCATTGGAGAAAGTCTGTTGGGCAGTGTTGGTCCCAGAGCCACAAGCATTTCTCTCTGGGATGATGGCCCCCTAATCCAGTGGTTCTGCTCTAGAAAGCTGGGTCCCCACATCATTCACAAATGGCTCCTTGCCCTCTCTGCACTAGGCATGTATTCAGTGATGTTCCTCACCTATGGCTATGTCAAGTAGGCACTGACCACCCAGAAGAAAACCCTGCCCTGAGGTGATTCAAGGAAGTCATCCCCTGGGACTGAAGCATCATTATAGTGACAGGTATAAAACGTGGAATATAGGCTGAGCTCACCAGGGGTCACCAGCCATCACTAGTTCTAGGACTCACTGCGCAGACTTCGCTAATTTAAAAAATGTACAGTAGGTTTGGAAGGTGTCAGATTAAAAGAGAGTAGAAAAGAGGACGCTCCAGTCCAACAGACTTGTCTTCTAGAACTAACCATGCCACCTGAGACAAGTCAGCTGACCTCTTTGACATCCTCAACTATACAGGCAAGGAGATTGTTTGAATCAGTAAAGAGAAATAGTAGGCGTTAGGCAGGTTGCTTATTGTTGTTTGGAGGTTTTTTGTTTGTTTGTTTATTTTACAAAACAGCTCAGTGACTATTATTGCTTTTTGAATATAATCATTTGCCATTTTGCAAAGAATGGCAATAACAACAATTATTTTTCTTTCTTAAATTACTAGATTACAAAAGACAAATTTAGGAATAGTGTTTCTGGCATAGTGGTATATGATGTTATTTGTAAACCAATGGCCTTGTTTCTCCTTTTAAAAGTAGCAAAAACCAGTACTGTGAGGATAATCCTTACAGATTCGAGTGTTACATGATAGATCTGAAAATTGTTTTACTGCACACACTGGATCAGTGAGGAGATGATATATTTTAGGTGCCTTGAGTGTGTTTTCCTTGTGGATAGCACATCCTGCAAGCCTGCCTGAGGCACCTTGAGGGCTAAGACTTGAGGGCCTGCACTCTAGCAGTGGTCTCGTGGCACCCACCAAGGGATGTGTTCTGGAGAACTCATGTGCCGTAAGCTGCTTGCACTGCTCCTAGAGCTGGCATTCAGGTCCCTCCCATCCTACCGCAGCAGCTTGAGGCAGGATTTTGTAAGGAAGGACCCAGAAGGTGAGCCTCTCGGAGACCTCTTGTTTACCCTGACCAAGCCAGGCCATGCCCCACCCGGTGCTCCCAGAAGGAGGTTTTTCCCTGGGGCCTCTCCAGATCCCCACATCAGGCATTCACTGGGAAAAACCACATGTCTCCTGGGCTCCATGCATTCCTGGAAATGTTGCCCTGATCCAAGGTTAGAGGCCTGAGGGGAGAGGACCCACGTGAGCACATACTGTCCATGGCAGGATTTGCTAAGGAATCAAGTTAGTGGCCTGAAAACTTGTGAGGGTACCCTTTGGAGTGGTAATTTAGCATTTTCAGACCATTGGCCCCGTTCTCTGATGTCCTGGGTTGCCCAGCTGTGCCGGCTTCTGCTTCTGGTGACAAGGTTGCTGGTGATGGCATCAGAGGGGACTTGTTTCATGAGTAGCACAATGCCAGGTCCATGGCAAACTGAGTCAAGGACCCAGGGGGCCTGGACTGTCATCTTGTCCTTCTCCCCACATGTGAGCAGGAGAGGTCGGTCAACCCTCAGGCACAAGTACCCTACACTATGTTTCCTTTTTTCCTTTCTTCTTCCTACTACAAATACTGGGATGGTGGCCTGCAGAGCTAATAGCCTTGCAGTGACGAGGGGGAGGGGTGGGTGTGTTTTGGGGGTTCGCTGGGCTGTCAGGCATGGTTTCTTAGGCCACAATAGGGTGTCCAGCGCTCACCTGGCTGGGCCTGGCTTCTGATTTGGACCTAGCAAGGCAGAGGGCAGCTTACTGGAGGTGGAAGCAGGCAGATCCTGCTGCCTTCATTTTAGCCGAAAGCTTTTGGCTGCCAAAACAGCCCCCTCCCAGGGAACCGCGCCCTGGGGGCTGCAGAGGTGGGCTCCTTAACGCAAAAGGCTTCTCCCCAAAGAGGACTCTTGGTGCAGATGTGGCTCCGGTCGCCCCAGCACCATCCTCTTCCTCTCAGCCTGCCCCTTGCCTCCTGTCGGCCGTGTGCTGGCCCCTGGGCCTCCATGGGGCGGGGGCAGCTGGACACAGGGCCTGGGGCACCGTCTCATTTCAGAAAAAGGGTTTTCAGGCGAAACCCAGGCTGTGGGATAAAAAGCCATCTGTCCGTCCCTCGGTGCCCAGCCCCGGCCTTCTCGAACAACATTCCTTTATGCCGCCCCGCCCCCGCGGCCGGCCACACTGCCTCCTTTCAGCGCCTGGCCGGCAGCGACGTGTTTGTTTGCGCTGCAGAGCGCAGGCTTTCTGTTGTTCTTCTCTGCTCTCTCCCCCAGGCACCCTCCAAGCAAACCCTCTCCAGGGAAGACAGGGCCCGGGCCCTGGAGGGGGCTGGGGCTCCAGCAGAGACAGGCCAGGGCCTGGAGCCCCCCAGGAGAGAGAGGAGGCGCCCGGGGCATCTCCTGGGGACAGTGCCCTCCCAGGGATCATTTGAGAGATCTCCAATGCGTGATTTGGTCTCTCTGTGCCTCGGTTTTCCTGTCTGTGGAATGGCTCCTGCCAACCTGGATCCCAATGAGACGCCGATGCCACACATGCCCTGTGGTGAAGGCGCTGACCCTGGAGGTGGCACGGCTGTCCCAGCTGCTACATGGTGAGGGTGGGAAGGTGTGGAGTAGACCAAGGTCTGTGCTAAAGAGGGGGGCAGTTTGTTTGCCACCCCCGCACATAGCATTTCCACGTAGGGAGAACTGGGGAGTGACTTCCTAGGCCCTAAAGAAGGGGAACAAGGCACCCTGGCTGCTAGCTGGCAAATGGGGGGCTCGGAGGGGCTGTCTTTGAATGCCTGCTCCCCAGAGATCAGGATGTCGGCAGGGTGGGTTCCTTCTGAGGACGTCGAGGGACAACCCGTTCCGGGCCTTGCCCTGGGCTTCTGGTGGTTTACTGGCAGTCCTTGGCTTGTAGATGCATCACCCCGTCTCTGCCTTCCTCTTCACGCCACGTTCTCCCTGTGTGCCTGTCTGTGTCCACATTTTCCCTTTGTATGAGGATAGTAGTCATATTGGAATAGGACCCACCCGAATGAGCTCATCTTAACTAATGACATCTGCAACAACCCTATTTCCAGATAAGGTCACATTCTGAGGTACTAGTGGTTAGGGCTTCAACACATGAATTTGGGGAAGGGGATGAACACTTTTCAATGACAGGCCTCTACCCTGGGAAGCAAGACCCTGGGGGTAACATCCTTGGTGCGTGGCCTGAGTCTCTGTGGTGATTCTTCTGCCCTCACAGATTTTGTCTCCTTTCCAGACACAAGGGGAGGAGAACCAGTAAATATTAGTGTCCACCACCCACTTCTGCTCCTTACCACCCTAGACGGGAGCGGGGAAGAGGCCCAGGGTTGCCCTTCACTGGAGCTTGCCGGGCAGGCCTCTTGTTCCTCTGGTGCCAGCCTGTCACCCAGCCCATCCAGGGCCTTGGCACAGCTGGCCCTGCGGACCTACCCCATGTGGGTGGCTCCGCCCCGGGCTCCCCATCTGAATTCCCTGCTCTGGGAATTGTGGGGAGAACAAAGTCATCCCTGCCACCCTTATCTGTGGATGGGGCATTCCACGGAGCAGGAAGGACGCCTGTGGGTTTTAGACTGGCACAACAAGAGCTGTGTTTGTATTCAGACATGTTGGTTTGGCCCACATCATTTGTTTTAAATGCAAGTCAAATTTTAAAATGTGGAGATTTCACATAAAATTCTAGTTTCCCAGCTTTTCTTAGAAATCAGAAGAACACTGAGCCCCATGCTTCCATGATATGAACCCAACAGGTCATGGCCTTATAACAGGGCATGACCCTCTGTTCCACTGTAGTCCACTCCCTTCCCTACTGCCTCCGTGGTATCAAGGCCAAGTGGCAACGGCATCACTACTGCCCTTGTCACATTCCTTTTCCCTCTGTATCAATGCTTCTAGCAAAAGGGTGCCTCATGGTTTTGTTTGATTTTTGTTTCTTAGTGCTCATATTTTAAGAAAAATTTGAGTTGAGCATCTTTGTGGAAGTGAAGAATATTCCTAAATCTTTAATATACAAACAAAATAGGTCTGTGTCATAAATCACACCCTGCCTGCTTCACTTGATGGTGTCACTGTCCTAATCTCTGAGCATAGAGCAGGAAGTTTGGGTGCCCTTGCCAGAGATAAGCAACTTCTTATTCCAAGAGGTAGATCTGAGGTCACACACAAGTTGATAATGGAGCCTGGTCTAGCTCTATGTCCCTTAGTCTAGAGCTGAGTCTGTAGAGTCTAGAAGTAGGTGCCGGTCCTGGATTCTTCTCCTGCCCCAGGTGGCCCTCAGGGGGCCTCCCTGAGAGACAGGCATGTTGGGGAATCTGGCAGGGGACCTCAGGGAGCTGGCAGGGAGCAGTTCCTGGGTGCTTTGTACATTTGGGTCTGAGGGTGCTGACCTCGGAGAGAGACAGCTGGGCAGGAATGTCAGCAGGCCTGTCTCCACAAGAGGGGAGCTGTGGCTCGGGCTGGCCAGGGAGGAAATAACACCTGGTGACCAGCCAGGCATTGGTGCTGTGCTGGAAGAAGTGAGGTTTAGTGCTCTGTCTCACGGGCTTCTCTCCCACGCGGCCTCAGACTGTGGCTGGAAGGCACTAAGGGGGGTCAAAATGCCCTCCTCACCCCCCCATATTGCCCATTCATGGCTCTCAGCTCAGAATGGGTGGTGTCTGCCTGCCTACCCCATGTCCCTGGAGGAGCACCCTGCCCTCCTCTCTCCAAGCAGACACAGGCTGTGGAAGGCATTGTGGGTGGCTCCCCTCCTGCCACCCACCTGCACACTAGTGGATCATTCCAGAAGTACTGCATGCTGAGCCTGTGCTGGGTACTAGGGATCAAGTGGTATGCAAGACAAGCAGGGTCTCTGCCACACGGTGCTCACGTTCTAGCCTGGGAGACACCAACAGGTAAATGCGGCGTAAGGACAGCAAGGTGCCCTGGGCTTGACCGCAAAAGTGCTTCTAGCTGTGTCTCCTGCCTGCCTTCCCAAGGTGGAGAGGCCAGGGGCGCCGGGATGAGGATTTCTGTCCTTGGCACTGTGCTTGTTGCCCCAAGACAGTCTTGTACCCCTCAGGTGGCCTCCTGAGACAGTTGTCACCTGACACAGGTGACACACCCTGTCAAGCCACACTCCTCAACACTGGTCCTGATCATTCCTGTGAAGGCCAGTTATGAGTCTGACTGCAAAATTATTCACTTCCTTTACCAAATACTGAAACATATTCAACCCAAAGGCATTCCCTAGAACAATTTCCAAATACTTGAAAAAAGCAAACATGCTCTTCACTTTGGGACACTTTTTGGTTTTTAAAGCTCCCTTTGGCTTGCTTCCAGGATCAGGAGAGTCTTTAAATAATGCATTGTGGAAGTTTCCAAGAAACTTTTTAAAAAGCCTTTTGAAGTTGGGATTGTACCCTAGTTCCCAGGTATGACCTTTACACACTTCTGATTCATGGATGGTGTTTGCCTGTGGAATTCAAGGGTGAGCCCAGCTGAACTATAAAATAAACACTGGGGCATGGGAGTCCGGAAAACATGGCCCAGATCAGCGTGTGTGGCGTGAGGTGCAGCCACTCCTGGCAAGGCGCAGCCACTCCTGGCAAGGCGCAGTCCCTGGGGTCCCAGAGCAGGAGTGGGAGGGACTTTGTCTCAGCTACACATGGGGAAGGTTTGTAGACCTGGACTCTCACAACTAGACTCCAGAAACTTAGTCAGTGAAAGATGCACTGGAGGACACATCCCAGTACCTGACAGCATTCCTGCTGCTGGTGACGCCCATGTGACATTGGCATGGGCTCTCCTTGGAGTCTCCTCCGGTGTGGGAGGTGTGTCCAATCTTGTGATAAGAACCTGGGCTTCTGCCAGGGAGGGGTGTGGTCCCTATGAGGCCACCCGGAAAACACCTTGCTTTTATGGTCGGCACAGGGCCTATTTGTCAGGTGCGTATCACTCATGACCGTGCTCCCTAGTGGCTCCAAGCCCTTCGAGGGATGAGCAGGCCAGGGCAGCAGAACTGGGAGGAGAAGGATGGGAAGAAACCGCACCCGCTGCCTTCCCCTTTGTCCCTCTTTTCCTCGTCCTCCATAGGCAGGACACCCCCTGCCAGTCCTCAGATTTCGCTGGTCCACGATTCAAAGTCTCAAGAGAGTCCCTGGCCTGCTCCATGCTGGGGACACAAGCCCCAGCCACACTCTGGGCACTAGCCGCTCCCTTCCTCCTGGCAGTGGCTCTTCCCTCCTTTCACTCAGAATAGTTCCAATGGAATGAAAAAGCCTTAAAAGTGCTGTTTCCATTTGCGAAACTAGATTTTTGTCATTTTTGAAAGTCATTTTGAACCTTAGAACCGGGGCATAGTGAACATTTGATCTACTTCCTGTTACAGATAGATCATAGAGCCCCCTATCAACCAGCTTCAACCAAGAAACCAATTATGTGCAATTAATGCTCCTAAAACAAAATTTTATGCTGTAGATTTTCTGCATTAATAAATATTTTTAAATAGAACCTCTTTTTAAGATGTCAGTAGAAAGTTGCCCACTGCCCTTCCTTAAGAAGAGCTGCCTTTTATTCTGAAAACATGTATTTCCTGTATATTTGGTACTGAAATTTCCTCTTGTTTATGAAATGTTGCTGACAGTAAATTTTAAAAATATCTGTATTTGGCAAAATGAAATGCTGGCTATCTTATAACAGTCTTATGTACTCTTACTTCTGTTCATACCTGTCCTATGTACTGAGCCAAAGGGCACTGAGAATCTATGGTTTAGATTGTTGGAATTTTGATCCTTTTGTCTGGGTACTGCCTTATCCAGCTCACAGTGGCATTCCAAGATGGCATGTTAGGTCTTGGGCCACCCCTCTTGGGCAGAGAGCCGTGTTTCCCCACTACATGGTGGTGCTAAGCAGATGTGCCCACTGCATTCATTTCATATTTCCAAGGAGCATGAACCCTGCAGAGCTTCAGAGCTTCACCCCCAGCAGCCAGGCCCACCACGTGGCAGGAATCTCAGGGGGCTTTAGCTGTTTTGCAGAGATCCAACATTGAAACATGGCCCACTGAGAAAATGTGGGTAGGCCATCTAGTATTTGCAAGAGCCCACCTAGGCACCAGGAGAAACCGGAAACAGCAATCCACAAGGTCCCTGCCCTGTTGGAATCTATAACACCACTGGACAAAAAAAGATAATTACCTAAACATTTGAAAACCATAAGAGGCAAGAAATTATAAATACCAACTGAGCAAAAATCATATATGGGAAGTATGATTTTTTTAAAAGTTGGAAAATGAGCACATCACTTCTGGCTGGAAGGTTAGGAAGGAAGATCATGATGGCAAAGAGAATATTCCAGAGTCCCGTCCCACTGCTGGCTCGACCCTCACTAGCTGTGGGACTGCTAGTGAGATGGGGAGGTTCCCTCATCTGTCAGGTGGGAGTAATAATTGTGCCAACTCCATACAGTTGTTAGGAAGATTAAGGAAGATTAAAGAGCTGGACGTATAAGAAGCATTCATGAAATATTAACATCTGTCCTCATTCTGGACAGGGTGACATTTGAGAAGGAAAATGTAAGACATGTTTAGAAAATAGCAAGTCATCCCTCTGGCTAGAGGGAAAAAATAGGGTTAATCCAAGAGCATTATAGGAGAGGAATTTGGAAATTTGGGGAAAAAACTTTAAATATAGGAATGGCAAGGATAAACTAATGTACAAAGGACGATCCTGTGTTCATTTTTAGGAATAATGTGTCAGAAGTGACAGCAGGGCTTTTTGGGGTCAGACTATGATGTGGGAAGTTGGAAACATTCTTCTGGGGCAAGGAATGAGGCCAGTGTCCGAGAGATGTGAGAGTCTTCTGAGCTGATGCTTGTGGCACGTTGGGCACGCTCCAACCCATGTGTCAACGGATGAGTGGATGGAAGCGGTGGATTCGGGTGGGATCCCGTGGGAGGAAGAGTTGAGGGAGGAGGAAGGGGTCGCGGGGATCCTTTGCTGAGACCACCAGCCCCCGAAGAGGAGGCTGACAGGCAGCAGGGGCTTCCTGTGCCTGGAAACTCCCCTTCATGAACCCGTGTCTCAGGCTCTCCCTGTTCTGCACTGCCCACCGCTGTGCCATTCTTCACTACTCCAGTGAGCAGACCTGCAGGTCCAGATCTCCTTCTGGGCCACCCCAGCTCTCTCTCCACACCATGCCAGCAACAGTAGTCCATAAAAAGGCACCAGGTGGCCATAGGCTAAGTGAGTGATCTGCTTTGTGTGGTGGCCAAGAGGACCAATAGTTTCTCAGTTCCCATGACCAGAAATATGATGCCCCATGGGCGACAGGCACAGGCTCTGCTGGGCTCTGCACTGGTCCCATCACACCTTGCCTTGGAGGAAGAACGTGGGCCAACTGGCATATTTAGAAACTCCACTGTCCCAAGAGGGTCCTGGGGAAAAGCAGATGATGATGTGGGAGTATTGGCTGTCCCCCAATATTTATGAGCCTGTCAGGTGGAAGAGAAGGGGCCCGTGCAGCCCTACAGGGGAAGAACTAGGAGTGATACCCAGAAGCCTGGAGGCAGGCAGCTGAGCACAGGGAGACTTTTCTGAGAACTGCAGACATGAGTTGGACGGGTGCTTTGTGTCTCCTGCTAAGAGGTGATGAGGTAGATGCCCTTTCTTCTGCTTCTGGTGGTTGTTTAGATGGATGTACCCAAAACAGATCTGTCTGCCACTCTGGGATGTCTGAAAAGTATAGAACAGACAAAAACATTAAGTGGCAATATGTATGATAACCCCTTCCCTGCTGAGACGATCCCTTTGTTTTGCTGGGAGAGGCAGATGGGGTTGCAGTGAGTGGGATTTAAGGTGCAGAAAAGGGGTAGATCATCGAACTTGAGGAAGGACTTGGGGTGACTAGGAGAAAATAAGTGTCCGGCAGAGAGGGGGTTGATTGCTCTGTGACTGGGGGCCCTCTGGGGTATTTTGAGGGTAAAACAGAATTGGAAGGAAGATTATTGAGCTACCGACATGGGAAGAGGGAAGACATTGATGTTGGATATTTACGGAATTTCAGTGTATGATGTGCTATAAAATCCACTCTTCTTTGTCCTCAAGAGAGCATGAGATGCTTTTTAAAAAAAAAATTCAGGTATTAGCTTGATAACACAAGACTAAATATGCCGAGATACACAGACCAAGACAGGACCACAAAAGCCCACTTTTATTTGGGTTACATATGGGTTTTCCCAGAAAATGCAAACATGGTCACTGTCACCATCAGGTTCTCTTGGGATCATTTGGAAACAAAAATATAAGAATCATGACAATAGCCTCTCAGCCTCTTGCCAATGCCCAGCTTCCAAGGGCCACTCCACACCCACCAGCACCATAGTTTCCTTTAATCACCAGGACTTAGGAAAGGCAAGTGCTTTCCCGCCCTTCCTACGTGCCAGCCTGCTCTCTCTGGCCTCACCCCATGTGATGTCAGAGCTAGCTGGTGCTGTATGATTTTCCCAGCACATTCCATTTCCTTCTGACTTTACCTCTTTGCTAGTTTGATTTAACCTTGAACCCACTTGGGCACTCCTCTGCCAATTCCACCCCACATGCAGCTGCTGCCGTGGGATTGCTGGAGGAACAGGCTCCCTCGCTCCCTGCTGCCTTTCTTTCTTGCGGGCATGTGGACCTAGAAGCCCGGCCTGTGACTCATGGCCTCTACTGGATAGCCAGGGAAGCAGGATAGTCACCAGGCATGGCACAGTGAGCCCCACCAGGTGCCCTGGGTGCTACCCTGTGACCCCCTTTGCCTGACACCTGCCAGGGACCTGGAAGAAGACTGGCAGGGACCCCCTTCACAGAGCACCCCACTAACTACCCTCATTCCCCTGCGGTCTGTCAAACAGCTTACTTTCTCTCCCAATCTTCCTGCCTATTTTGTTTTTGCAGACATCATTTCTTCAAGGGAAAAGTAAAGTACAGAGAATAACAACACCCACACCAGTGCCTCTCTGCCTTCAAAAGTACTCAGTGTCCTTGATTTCCAGCCACCCTGCCCCACCACGGGGCTCTTGCTACCGCTGGCTGCCTCCTCACGGAGCAGCTCGGGGCTCTGTCCTCTGCCCTCACCGGCTGTAAGTAATGCCCTTGTATCTTCTCTTTGCAGGGTTCCACGGAGACTGAGGCTATAGCCTCTGGGGAAACGCAGGAGACAGACTCTGCCATTGAACCAAGGTTCGAAGCAGTGGATTGGGACAAGGTACCTGGCACGGGATGGAGTGGGGTGATGACTGGGGCTGCCAAGGGTGAGGGGAGGGTGCGTGGAGGCAAAGGCCGTGGTGCACACAATGCGCGCCTAGGGAAGATGAGGACGGGGAAGCAGGTGCCCACGGCTCATGAGCAGGACCTGGGGGCCAACCCAGGCAGAGGTTGTGGGGATGCCTCATTGGTGGAACGCTCAGGAAAATGGCACATGAAGTCTCTGCACAGAGCCAGGCCCCAAACACCCCTGGAGAAGAAAAGGTCTCCCACTAGGATCCCTGAAGCTGAGAAGGAGACAATGACAGGGTCGCAGGCCCAGAAATGTCCAGTTTGGCCTGTGTGCAAGGCAGAAGGCACCCGTGATGGCTCAAAGAATCATTGGCCAGTGTGGGACACAGAAGCCTGCTGAGTCCAGGTGGGAGGGCTGAAGCCACCCTCAATGTTTGGAAGAAGCCCAAGGTGTCTGCAGAGACTTATGACAAACCTCTCTCAGTGTTTAGGGGCCTGCTGTGGCTAAGCAGACCCATTTGTTGGTGAGGTGAGCCCTGGAGGAGCTGACAGTCTCAGGTGGACATGGAGCCACTCAGTGGGCAGGAGGAGAAGCGGCGTTGCCAGGGGGCTCTGGAGGGAGCCAGGCTTGGGTGCCGTTTCCTTCCAGTTTAGGTCACAGGACTGTCCCAAAGTCATGGAACAGATACACGTGTGCACATCCAGAAATGCCCAACCTGTGTGCTTTCTGCCTGCACTGGGCACCAGAGACACAGAAATAAACAGGACACGCCCACACACACCCCCAGGAGCTCACAAGCTGGTGGAGCAGAGAGTAACCACCCCCCATAAAGAGTTATTACAGCGGGAGGCGATGTAGGAAGTATTCCCAAGGAACATGGGTAGCCAAAAGAGATGGGGTGGGGGTACCCCACAAAGCTGATGCTTGCTGGTCCCCTCTGGCCCTGAGAGATGGCACCTGTCACATGAGATTGCTACCCGCTCTGGGAGAACTTTGGGTATCCAACCAAAGGGGCCGTAAGAAGTCCTGCCATGCCCCATCCCCTCCAGAGAGGCACGTAGCCAAGAGGGAAATGGAAAGTGGGCCAGAGGAAAGCCTGCTGGCCACACGGCGGGCCTCCCAGCTGGCTCAAAGATGTGGCTTCCTGGCCTCCACCCCTGGCTTGGCCATAGTGGGGCGTGGATGATGCCCAGGCCAGGGAACAAGACTTGGGGGGTCTTGGTACAAAGGGAAGATTTCTCTGGAAGTTTGGGGGGGTTTGGCTTACTCTGCACGTGGACAGGACGGAAGAGAAACCAGCCCACTGGAGTGGGTCAGGGACCCCAGGAGCTGGCAGGGTCAGGACCTTGCCCTGGAACAGGAGGAGCTTCACAGGGAGACGAGGCGGGTCTGGGGAATGAGGACAGGACCCAGCTCAGGGTGTGAGTGGCCAGTGGATGGTTCTGAAAGGAGCTACAAGGAGAGTCCTTGGAGCGGCAACCTGTGCGCTTGGCCGAAGGCTTGGATGTTGGAAAGGAAATGCTCTAAAGAGGGCCGACCAGAGCTGGATAAATGTGGCAGCCATGAGGGCAGGGTGGTGGCGAGAAAGAACCATCCCGGAGGGGAGGAGCTGTGCTCTGAGCTGGATGGGCTCCTCCCAGCCTGTCCGTGCATAAGGCGAGGGGGTAGCCCCATCCAAGGGGAAGAGGGCACCGTCCAGGCAGCTGGCACCTGACTTACCCTCCCTGCCTGTCCTCTGTTCTGTCTTTCACACACACTTTCTCTCTTCCTCCCCTTCCTCCTGTGTCCCTGGGCTGAGAGAGGGCAGGGCCCGGAGGGTCTGCTTGGGTCTGCTCGGGAGCGGGCTTCCCAGACAGGGCGAACGATGCTTCGCTTCTTTTTTTTTTTCCTTTTCTCTCTTTACTTTCCAAGAAAAGAGTCCCACTCCTGTCTCATGCACCACGTGGTCAATCCCCAGCCCCTTTGGAGGAAGCAGAGAGCCTGGGAGAGCCCACAAGCGCTCGTCTGAGTTGAGCCCCGCGCTTGCTTCTAACCCAGGGCAGGGGCTTGAGGGGTCTCTTGGGTCGGGACCTTGAGGACTGTGGAGCGAGGCCGAGAAAGCAGCAGCTCTGTCTCAGCTGGGGGTCGCAGGCCTGGGGTGGGTTTGCACACCTGCTGCTGGGGCAAAGGGACTTGCCAAAGTGAGCCCTTTGTGCTTTGTGTTCAGGGTGAGTCCTCTGGGTGCTGCCAAGGAAGGGACTCTTGTTTCCCCAGCCCTAGAAGCTGGGATACAGAGTGGGCCATGCTGGAAAGGCTGAGGGGAAGCTGGGATGTGGGTGCTGGAGCAGGGGCTGGAAGGATCTGGAAAGACAGCAGGAAGGCCCAGGATGTAAACCCTGGTGCCCTGCCCTGCTTAGAGGTGAGGCATGGTCTGACTTTGAGGCTCCGCATGGAATTTTACCAGAACAATTTCTAAATCATCCCTTCAAACACCCAGGCAGGCAGAACCCAGGCTTCCTTACGGGGCAAGAAACCAGGTTGCAGCTCCTCATTCTACACATCTCTCCCTGTTTTCTGGAACCCAGCTGGCCTGGTTAGGTGCCGGAGCTGCCCACTGCTCTTGGATTCTGGGCACGCCTGTCCCTTTTGTCCAGTGGCCTCTTTTTGCCACTTTGCTGTGTCCTTTTCAGAGCCCTTCTCCACCCTTCCCGCTGTGGGGGCCAGCCTCCATTTGGGGAACCAGAGGGAACAAGTGTGATCTGAGGGGTCTGCAGAAGTTCCTTCCCAGATCCCCCTGTGGGGTGTAGTTAGCACCAAATTAATGCCTCTTTTATTGAGTCCGTACCACACGCCCAGCACTTTAAAGGTATTATCTAGTATCTGATTTAATCCTGCTGAAAGCGCAACTAATTATCCTGCTTTAACTGATGAGGAAGAGCTTAAGTCTCCTGTCCAAAGTGACTTCTGGGCAGGTTAGCAGCCCTCCTGGGCAGGTTGGTGGCCGCCTGCTGCTCCCCGCCACATGTCCTGGAACCCTTCCACAATGACAGCTGGCCAGGAGTAAGACCCTGAGGCCTATGACCAGGAGAGAGGGTGGCAGAAGGGAGGAGTTGTCTCCAAAGCCGAGCCACATCCTCTTCCCCAGCCTTCCTCAGGCTAAGTCAAGTTGCAGCCTAACCTGCTTCCTTCCGGCTCCACAGGCCTGTCAGTGGGTATGGCCATCCTCTTCTGTCAAGAGACAGGTAGAATCACCTGGTTAAGTGTGTCACAGAACAAATGCAGAAGTTGGCTCCCCAGAGTCCCTGTCCCTGCCTGACATGCACCCCTGACATCAAGGGCTGCTCCAAGGGTCCCCTGGGCCTGGCAGAGGTATTGATGAGGGCCATGGGGTTTTAGCCCTTCAGGCCCCTCAGATGAGCCACTGAGAACTAAGGAAAACAGCACCCGCGTCACACAAGGGCCCTCTTGCCAACCTGCCTCTGGGGGAGGACTGACCCTGACACTGAGGGTGCTGGCCTGGCTCACCACCGGGCACTCTGCCTCCCCAGTCTCCTCAGGCCCCCTTGTGCCTCCTTTATCCCCAAACCCCTCCCCCAGAGTGGGGTCTGGACGACCCAGCACCCACAGTGCCTACCCAAGACTGTCCTTACTGGGTGTAGGGTCCCCAAGTCTCCTCTCTGCCTGCCTCCTTGCCTGGAGCTCAGTGGTGCCCAAAAAACACCCCAGGGCAGAAAGCAGGCAGCAGGCAGGTGGGCTGGGCACTGTCCTCTGCATCCATGGGTCTTGAGGATGCCCTGGGAGGGCAGTGGACAGGGCAGGCTGGGAGGCAAGAGATGCCACTGGGCGACCATCGCCAGCCCCGGTGAGGTGGAGAACATCATTCCCTCTGTCTTCCTGTAGCATGGCGTAGGCAGGAGGGTCTGTTGGTGCACACTGAGGGGATGAGAAAGTGTGCTCCCAGGGAACAACGACCCCACCTGGTTGTAGCATGGGGCTCGGGGCGGCCCTGTGCTGGTCTTCAGCCCCAAGGCCGAGGTCACACTGGCACAGCACTCAGCTGTCCTGCGCTCCCCGCTCCCTGTCACTCTCATCGGCCTGACTCCCATGGGGTGAGCTGAGGCCACCCCCCCCACCACAACCTCGAGTGTCCCGGCTGAGGGGAGGGTCATGGGCGGTGAAGCAGGTGGTGCAGAACCACTTCTGTGGGCTTGGGCTTGTCCCAGGCAGACTGCTCAGACTGGGCCTGCAGCTGCCCCTGCAAGGCCACCCAGGGCCTCGCCCCCGCCCCACTGACCAAGCTCTGGACACTGCACTGGGGTTCAGCAAAGCCTCTGTGCAGCGGAAGTGACAGCCACGGGGCCCTGATTCAGCTGGTAGGAGGCCTCCTGGCGGGGTTAAGGGCCTAGGCTCTGAGCTGGACGCTCAGGTCGAGGCCCTGCCGCAGCGTCTATGGCTGAGCATCCGACCCTGCTTCTCATCTGTGCAATGGGGTCCACACAGGCCCCATCTCTCAAAATTAAGGGTCACAAAGGATTGTGGACATGAGGCCCAAGCCTAGGCCAATCAGCAACAGGGCACAGAAAATTGTCACCAGGATTCTTGTTGAGCTTCTTGTCCTTACTCCCCTGCCCACTGTCCCTGTTGCTTGGAAGCACATCTGCCTCCTCTCTGGCTCAGAAAGCAGCTCTGGAGCTCTGCACTCAGGGCTTCTGGATTTCCTTCAACAATCGCCTTAGCTCATCGCCACAGTGGTGGGAGGAGCTGCTGGCACCGAGCAGCTTCCCCCTCTGCCCACATTTGCCACACTGGGGAGAAGCAGATTCTGAGCACACCGTTCCTGGGTTGGGCTGCCCCAGGAAAGTGTCCTGTGCCACCTGGGCCCTGTGCTGCCCAGAGGAGGGAGGGGAACCGGGGAGGAGGAAGAGAGCAGAGGAGGCTCCCTCCCCACGCTGGCAGCTGCCCATCGGCCCACCCTCTGGGCAGCAGGCTGCCCTTTCCCCCTGTGGAGCTGCTGCAAGCTGCATTCCTGGCATAGCCCAGGAGAGGCCCTCCCCTCTCCCTGTGGGGCAGGGACAGAGCTGGGGGGGAGGGATACGGGCTCACACAGTAGGCACAAGGTGCTTCGGCCAAATTCACCCCAACTTGCATCTGATTCTGGGGTCCAGCCTGTTGCTCGGGTCTTTGAATCACCAAAGGACCCTGTCCACCCCCAACAAGCTGCTCATCCCCGAACTGGGCAATCCTAGGCTCTGGGCTTGCCCTCTCTGAGCATCAGATTCCACAGCTGTAAAAGGAGAATTTGCCATTGTGACAGTAGCCGTGGGAGTCCTAGATGCCTGGGAACTGGGGGCATCGTGAGTGGCCTGTTCTCCCCTTCTTCCCACCTACTGCCCAGCCTCCTACAGAGGCCACAGACCTTTGCCCGTGGCTGTGTCCCCCAAGCCTTAGGAAGTAAGTGTGGGTGGAGCCAGGGCAGGAGCCAGCTGGGAAGAAGAGAGCTGTTTGTGAGGGAGGGCTGAGGGGCCAGGGGTCTTTGGCTAGGAAGAGTAGGAAGTGAGATCCCATCTGGTTGGGTCCTGAGCGGTCACCTGCCATCCTCCCTCCTTGAAACCAGGTCCCAGCCAGCTGCCATGTTGGGAACGGCCAGCAAGTGAGAGGCATTGAACCCGTTAGCACCCAACTGAGGCTTTATCTTTCAGTGATCGGGACTGGAAGAGAACTGGGAAAGGACACCCTATCAGCGCATGTACCGCCTAAAACCAAGGTTGAGCCTGCAGGGTGACTGTCCCAGCTCTTGGGAAACTGTGTGGAGGGTGCTACCAGCTGCAGGAAGGGGACGGGGAGGTTCCCACTCCAGGACCAACCAACCCCATCTCAGGAGGCACTTGACCTCTTGGGTCTCAGTATCCTCATCCATAAAATGGGGAGGAGGTCAGCAGGCCTGGATTTCGGCACTTACATGGGAGGCTCACTTGACTTCCCCCGGAATAGTGGGATGGAGGCCCCAGTGGTAGAATTAAAGGTGTTGGCCTTTGAGGACTGAGGGAGGCGTTTGGAGGGGACAGTAAAGGCTTCTTGGGATTCCTCCAGGGTGGCCTTCCCTGGGGGCAGTGGAGGGCTGCCTCATGGAGATGCAATGTGGGCTGGATATGGAACTTGGGTCTGAGGCCCTCCAAGGCCACAGGCAGACCAGAGGCAGCCTTGGGACTGATTCTAGACAGCAAGCCCACCATTTGTATGGGTGGCCAGTGCCTGTTGGTCTTCCCAGGGAGCGACTGAATCATGTCCAAAGGTCATATTGGCAACAGGACATCGAACGGCAGACCCCTGTGTTGGGGGGCTCTGTTCCCACCACACCTGTGAACACGCTGTCTGCAGTCTAGCTCTGGTTTTTCATACCTGCTCCATCCTTTTGTTCTGTTTCCTTCACAACAGGGTGTGAGATTTAGGCTGGAGTCCCTGCTTGTTGCTTACCTAGACATTTCTTCTTGTGTCTCAACTGAATTAAACTTATGAATCATATACTGTTTTCTACTTGCTTTACAAAATAAGGGCAAAATGGATCAATAGATAAAAATTTGCACAAACCACCACTAGGCTAAGAGAGGGGCCTGCCTGGCTGCATCCTCGTGCTATAGCTGGAAACATTCATCATCTAAGGGAGCTAAGTCCAAATTAAGTGTCCAAATGAAACACAGGCAGAGGGGTGTTGTGTGTAGCATGCAAAAGTGGGACATATAAAAACCAGGGATTTCATTTGAGATAGATGGTGATAAGGATGTATATTATCATTCTTAGAGCAACAACTGGGGGTAAAATACAAAAAGGCATAGCTAAAAAGCCAATAGAGGAGATAATATAGAATACTTAAAAATAGTTAATGCAAGCAAGACAAGAAAGAAAAAACAGAGGAGACAAATAGAAAATAGCACAAGGATAGACCTGCTCCAACATTAAGTGTAAATGGACTAAAGGCTTCAATTAAAAGGCAGAGATTGTCTGAGTAGATTTAAAAAGTAAAAAAAAAGGAAGACCCAAATATATGCTACCTGCGAGAGATGCACTTTAACTGTAAAAACATACACAGGTTGAAAGCAAAAGAGTGGAAAAGACCAGGCACATGCCAAGCTTCAGGAAGCCAGTGTGGTTCCGTTACTCTCAAAGTGGACTTCAGAACAAGGAGTATTACCAGGGACCAAGATGGCTATTCCCCAGTGGTGCAGGGGCCAACGCATCGAGGAGACAGAACTGGGCAACCTCAGGCGGTTTATTCAGCCTTGGTTTCTCCATCGACAAAATGACCGTTCTTAGAGTTCCTGCCTAGTTAGGGGTACGGTGAGGCTCAAATGATTGAGTACATGTCAGGTGTTTAGAACCATGCTTGACACACGACCTGTGCTCCATGAGTGTCAGCTGTCCGTGTTACTGCAGTTGGGAAAAAGCCTCAAGCGCTCACTGTGACACTGGCCCTTCTAAGGTGGGGCTGTGCAGGCTGCTGCAAGCTGAGGTGTAAACACAGGCCAGGAGCTACTTCCTCTAGTTCTTCTTCCTGGTGGTACTGGCACGGGTGTGTGTGTGTGTGTGTGTGTGTGTGTGTAGAGATGGAAGGAATGGACCCGACACATCCAGTGAACCCACTTGCTGCTAGACCCAGGGCTGAGGTCAAGGAGGCTGGGTCAGGAAGGCAGCAGTGACTGGACGGGGTTTGGACCATTGCCTGACTTGGTGCTGGGGCAGGATGGCTCCGGGCTGATCTGGAGAAGCAGGAAGTGACCTTCCTCACCCTCCCCACCCTACACAGCACTGGAAAGCAGCGAGCACCTGGAACCTGCCAAGTTCACATGGCAGCAGCCACAAGCTGCTTGGGCTTTTCACCCTGGGCACAGGTACATGGAGAGTGCCCGGTGGCCTTGCCTGCGTGCTCAGGGACCCCAATGCGCCTGCCCCAAGGCTGTGATGGAGACTAGCTTCACCTGCAGAGAGCTGGGAGCTCGTGAAGGCCGGTTTCTAGAAGACCCGCCAGGGCTGAGGCAGCTTGGCAGGGAGGCCTGTGCAAGGACGAGATCCCAGCCAGGGCCACAGGAAGGCAAGTTTCCAGAATCAGCGTTGGCTCTTTGTCCCAGGCTTGCGTGTTCTTCCTCCACTTACAGCCCTTCACCCTCCCCTCCTTCCCTTGCACTGGAGGTACAGCACCCACCATGGGACACCCTCATCCTCACTGCCATTGTGGGTGGTGGGTGGCTTCACAGGTGAGAGGGTTGAGAGGCTCTGAGAGGTAAAGACACTTGCCCAGGATCCCACAGCTGATAAATGGCAGAGCCAGGCTTCAAAGGTGGCCCCTGGGCTGCAAGTTCGCTGTTCTTCTTTTTTTTTTTTTTTTTTTTTAAGACGAGGTCTTGCTCTTGCTCAAGCTGGTCTCGAACCCTTGATCTCAAGCAATCCACCCGTCTCAGCCTCCCAGAGAAGCTAGGATTACAGGCATGAGCCACCGCGCCCGGCCCAAGTTTGCTGTTCTTTAACTGATTTTGGTCCAGATTAATCTCCTTCAATACACTGACTCATCAGAAATCTTCAAGGGCTTCCCACTGCCTACAGCTGCAGCCTCCAAACTTTTCCAATCTTGCATCGCTATCAGTAAAACTTCTTGAGCACACTCTCCATTATATGTGCTTTTTTTTTTTTTTTGAGACAAGGTCTTGCTTTATTGCCTGGGTTAGTGTGCAGTGGCATTATCATAACTCACTGCAACCTCAAACTCCTGGGCTCAAGCCATCCTCTTGCCTCAGCCTCCCGAGTAGCTGGGACTGCAGGTGTGTGCCACTGTGCCTGGCTAATTTTTCTATTTTTTGTAGAGATGGGGTCTCGCTATGTTGCTCAGGCTGGTCTCAAGCTCCTAGCCTCAAGCGATCCTCCTGCCTCAGCCTCCCAAAGTGTTAGTATTACAGGTGTGAGCCACTGTACCAGGCCTGTCCATTTTAATTATCTATAAAGTATTTGCATGTGCTAATGTACTCTTGTATTCTGTGCATTAAAAACATGTCTGAATCTAATTTAAAGGTCAGATAAAACCGGGAGCCTATGTACCTTAGTCTCAGCTACTCAGAGGCTGAGGCAGGAGGATTACTTGAGCCCAGGAGTTTGAGTCCAGCCTGAACAACATAGTGAGACCCTGTATCTGGAAAAAAAATGAGATGAATATATCATAAACACAAATAGAAAAATAGAAACAGGATCTCCAATATTTTCTCCCTGTCTCTGGGATCAGCCTGTGAATAATGCTGGGATATACATACATCACTACCTTGCAGACAACTGGCCTAGAGAATGAAGCACCAACTCCTGGGCCTGGTACAGGGTGTCCTATGATCAAAGCCCTCAGCAGATTTCCTCCTGCTGTCCACAGAGCAGTGTCAAGGTGCCAAATGGGCCACAGTTTTCTCAACTTTATGTCTATACCCACACTCCCCTCTGTACCTTCCTCTCTCCCCTTGCCAAGTCCTCCATGTTGTATGAGCTCCAACCCAAACCCCAGGTCCTCTACTAAGCCCTTCTTGCCTACCCTGGACCCAGGGATTTGTACCAATTATTCTTTCCTTGGATCTCAGCCTGCCTTGAATCACCATTAAACTATCTTCCTTGGCATGCCACATCTTGCTGAGCATTTAATGCAGGTACTGTTATTACTTCCACTTTATAGCTGGCGAAACCGAGGCTCAGAGAGGTTAAGTAATTTTCCTAAGGTCACACAGTAAGTGGTGGAGCCAGGATTTGTACCCAGGCCTGACTCCAGTGTCTCAACTCTGATTAAGCACTAAGCAATATGAAGCAAAGATGGTCTCTTTTGTTCCTATTGAATCTTCTCAGCAGCTAGAGTGTGTGTGTGTGTGTGTGTTTGTATATATGAAATATTAAACCAGTTGTTGAATGAAATGATTGTTTGAATGTACAAATGAATGAATTACCCAGACCAACACCAAGAAGAAAGCCTGTGATGGAGGGAAAAGGTCCTACTTTATTCCTGATACAGAAGGTATTGCCTCCTGTACCTAAAGAGTCCTGGGCAAGACTTCAACCTTCAGGTGTGGCTGAATCTGAGTGCTCAGGTATCATCACCAGGATTCTGTCTCTCTAGCTCTTGGCTTAGCCATCCTGTGTGCTGGCTGAGTCCTCAGGCAGCCTCAGCTAGCAACTCCAGGATCACACCTGCCAACTTAGCAACTCCAGCAGGAAGAAAGGGTGTCTGATGGCTCATTGCACCAGCGTAGCTCATGAGCCTGCACTGGATCCCACTGCTTTGGCCAGGGGGCTGGGTTGAACAGCTTGGTCAGTTCTGCATCCCTGAAGCAGGAGGGTGGGTACCCCACACAAACCACATGAGCCGAGGCAGGGTGTGGGGATTGGGACACTATAACCAGGAGAATGCATGTGGGAAGACATGAACATCAAGTGTCTACTTCATCTCTTGCAGGACCTGGTGGACTGGCAAAAACCTCTCTTGTGGCAGGTGGGCCACTTGGGAGACAAGTATGATGAGTGGGTCCACCAGCCGGTGACCAGACCCATCCGCCTCTTCCACTCAGACCTCATTGAGGCCCTCTCCAAGACTGTCTGGTGAGCTCCTCCCTGACCCTGTGTCAGGCTGTCCCTCTCTCCTGATGGTGCCAAGCAGATATGGAAGGGGAAGGGACAATTGGGTCCCTCCCTAGAGCCCAGGGCTGTGCTTTAAGCTCTTGGGGAGGGTGGAACAAGCCATAGGCATAATTCATTCCTGTGCATGGTTTTGTCTCCTGAGTGGGTGACAGCCCAACATGTAGCCAGAAACCTCTTTGAATGCTACCCCTGGTCTATGCTAGACTCCTATGAGGGGTTTCTAACCTCTAACAGCCATGGGAACAATTTTGCCCGCCATTCTGCTCCTCTGCCACAAGTGGTCAGCATCTGTCTATCCAGTTACTTAGAGTCAGTAGCCATCGGGACACAGTTCTTTTCTGCCAGTAGCTCATCTCAGAGACAGGAGGCAGATGGACTGTGTTCCCCATCCCTCACACCCATGTCCCTTTACCCCGGGTGTCCATATGCTTTCTACATGTGCTTTGGTGTCATCTTGTCCCCCTTCCGGTTGAGGAAAGCTGGACCTTGTCAAGCCCCTGTATGTGTGTCCCTCTCACCCTGATGGCCCTCCTGCAGGTACAGTGTCCCCATCATCTGGGTGCCCCTGGTGCTGTACCTCAGCTGGTCCTACTACCGAACCCTGGCCCAGGGCAACGTCCGACTCTTCACATCCTTCACAACAGGTAATGCCAGTTCCCTCCTGACTTGCTCACGTGGATCCCGGAGTTGGGAGACCTCAGTGTTCTCCCCACTCCTGAGTTTCTGAGAGCACAGAACCCCAAACCACACCACAAACATCTCTAAATGAGGCCTCTCTGTAGAAAAGAAAAATTTTGTCAGACTCCCACCCACTCCCAAATGGATACAAAACTCAACAACACATCAGCAGAAATTAAATGAAATCATTTTGTCAGGTGGCATAGAAATTAAAGAAAAAGAAAAAAGGCTTCTCACTGAGTCTAAACCAGAAAATGTATGACCTGGGATTTTTTGGCAAGCTACAAATGAAAATGAAATCACTTCATCAGGTGGCGGAGCTGGGTGCTGGACTCAGACCGGTCCATGAATACAGTACAGATTAGCAGAGTGCCTGGGAGAGTGATCTGGAAGTGTCCTAGAGGGTCTCTGAGGCAAAGGGCCGTGCAGCCAATCCCCAGCCTGGGAATAGCCACCCACGGACCTCTGTGAGGCACTTACCATGCGCCAGGCCACGTGCTTGCCACAGACTACCTCATATATGCCTCCCACCAGCCCCATACGAAGGGTCCTCTCACTGTCCCCTTTTAGAGTTGAGGAAATAGAGTCTCAGAAATAGAGATATCAAGCGAGCGTTTCAGGGTCATGTGGCTAGGATGCGGATACCAGGTGCTCCCAGCTTCTAGTTTGGGGGCAGGGGACAGAGAGAGGGGCTGATAGACGATGATGTCCAAAGAGCCTATGGGACTGAGTCAGGGCGGCCATGGGTGTAGGTGAGGCCACCTGCCAGCTGGCTCCACAAGCCTACTGCCTGCCTGGGGCCTCCAGGTGCAGCCATCTGCCCGGGTGTTCTGTCTGTCCGGGCACGGCCTGCCTCGAGGAGATGACGGGAGTACCATGCCCTTCAGGCAGGCTTTCCTCCCTGCTCACTGGCGACCTTCCTGGCTCACCCTCTGAGCTACAGGCGAGGCTCTTTTTCCCCATACCCCGTGTCACCTCTCCCGGGAGCCACAAGTCAAGGGCCTGAATGGTTGAGGTGGGTGGGGCAGGGTCACAGTGTCAGGAGCTTCAATTTATCCACCTGACCCAGGAAGGGTGGGGGATGGCAAGCTGCAGCGGCTCCTGGTTGCCAAGGGTTACTGCGATTGCCCCACAAGCCAAGGTTACCCTTTTCTGCCCACGCTGAATAGCTCAGGCACAGCACGGGGCTTGTTGCTCAGAGCCCTGCTCCCTGAATCGCCCACTGTCCGCCCGGCGCTCCCCTAACAATCACAAACAGTGGCAGGGCCGCCAGTGCTGGCAGCCAGAGGGGGAAGGGGACACTGAAGCTTTGGCCCAGGTCCCTCTGCCGGATTCCTCCAGAGATGCCACTCAGTACCAGCTCCAGCCGGATGGGCAGACAGGGGTGATGCTGGGGTGAGGGGGCGGGCAGAGGCTTGACCTATAGGAGGGGACTTTCTGCATGGCAGGGAGGGTGATCTGAGGGCCCATCTGCCTTGCAGGCCCCTGCAGAGAGCTAAAATGTGCCTGTCATATAAAGGTCCAGTGTAGGAGGTTAGTAAGCCTGGAATCATGATGCCAGCAGTGGAGGCACAAGAGCTACCGTCTCCACATGCCTCCTTCATCCCCCAGCTTGTCATGCAAGGCACAAGCCACAGGCAGAGAAAATAAGAGCCCACAAAGCCAGGCGAGGGGAGACTCGGCGGGGCCCCAGTGCAGCTGCTGGACAAAGACACACTGGAATAAATACTGAAGAGTCAGGGTGCCAAGCAGCAGTGGAAGCTGAACGGAGACAACAGTTGAAGGCTGGAATTCCTAGATGCACGCATGAAAATGCTTTGGAAAGCCAGAGGGGTTCTGCAAATTCAGGATGGCCCCAGAGCAGTTCCTGAGGGTGTTTTGGGGGAGTGCTGAGCTGCCTGTTGCTGTGCACCATCCTAGATAAGGATGTGGCCTCCAATGGGGTGGTATTATGGGCACCCCAGCAAAGTCAAGGCCAAAGTCTGTGGCTGGGAAAAGCTCTTGCATGTCCTGTCCTTTCTCTGCAGACAAGAGAGCTGAGTGGCAAGGAAGGCGCCTCAGCTCTGGGCAGGGGAGAGCCAGGGGCGGGAACCTCCTCCCTCAACCAGGACCCTCTAGAGCTCTGCAGGGAGAATCCAGAGAAGGTGGACAGAAGCAGGACTGCTGGTTGGAACTGAGACAGAGGGATTTGGACTTGTATTTAGAAATTATAGTAACTACTTGTTAAATACCAGGAGTATTATATATTATAAGTATTGTTATTCTTATTATGTAACATATACTCATCATAGAATCAGTTATTATATTACCTCCATCCTAACAACAGCTCGTCAAGATGGGTGGGATATTTTACTGTTGAGAAAATTATAACACGTAGGTGATGCAGAGCCAGGATTTGAACCCAGGTCTGCAAATCCAAAGCCTGTGCCCTCAGCACTTCACCAGAGTGTTTTGAAGGACCCCAGAGGTGTCAGGGCTTCCCTGTAAGCAGGGTCCCTTGCCAACCAGAGCAGCCCAGCCAAGGCCAAATGGCCACTTGCAGTCAAAACCAGCCAAGCTGTTTAGGCAAGCATCTTGTACCAAATGTGGACATGGCAGACCCTGCAGGTGAGAGATGTCAGAACAGCTTGAAACCTGATTTGAGAGAGGTGGATCCTTTGGGATTGAATGTTGGCTGCATCACATGTTAGTTCCCAGGTGAGGTATGAAAAATCTTTTCATTGCATGGAGATTCATTTGGAACCATGTGTCAGGATAGGGCTTGGCCTAGAACCTGCTCCCAAGAGCCTGGAAGGTCACCTCTCCCTCTCTGCCTTCCTGGACTTTCTCCCTTCCTCGGCAGCCACCTGTAGTCATCCGTCCTGGGCCTGCCCACAGCACGAGTATGGCTGGAGCCCTTCAGAAGCACTCCCCTAACTGAACCCGAAGCCGCCTGCCTCTGGGCCTGGTGCTGCTCTTGGAATGGCACATATCACATCTCATCCACGCACAGCCCTTCAGAGAGGTCTTTTACATATCATTCTCCCTACAAGTCTCTGAGCACCTGCTGTGTTAAGCACTGGAGATAGAAAGTGAAAGACCCAGACCCTGCCCGTAAAATGCTCGGGACCTAGCAGGGGATGAATGAGCAAAGCAACAGGCATGGCGCAGAGTGGTGCTGGGAGGGAGAGGTTTTGTACCCAGCTAGGGGCTGTGAAGGGCATCTGCACAGGCTTCCAAATCTCCAAGGATAAGAAAGGCAGGAAGGGAATTCCAGTGAAGGAAATACAAGCAAAAGTATGGAGCTGGCGGGGGAAGCACATGGCACATCCAAAGAGCCACACATGGTTTGGCTTGGCCCTACTGCAGGGTGATCAGGAGAGGAGGCAGGGGTGAGGCTGGGGTGGTCTCCAGGTACCTTGAGTGCTGTGCTGTGGGGTTAGGACTTTGCCTGAAGGCCATGAGTTACCACAGAAGGGTTTTAACAGTGAGTGGAGGCAGGAATGGGTGGCAGAAGGCAGATGCTGCCGTGGGGGCACGAGGTGACAAGGTACCAGTAGCTTAAGAGCAATGGACTCACCCAAGAGATAGGTGTGTATATTTCCTTAATTAAGGTGAGATTCACATAACATAAAATTAACCATTAAAAGTGAACAATTCAGTGGCATTTAGTACATTCACAATGCTGTGCAACCACCACCTCTATCTAGTTCCAAAACATTCCATCACCCCAGGAGGAATCCCAGCACCACTGAGCAGTCACTCCCCACTCCTGGCAACCGCCAGTCTGCTCTCTGTCTCGGTGATTCACCTGTTCTGGACATTTCATATAAATGGAATCACACACTCTGTGGCCTTGGGGTCTGGCTTGGTCTGCTTTGCCAAGACATCTCAAGAAGCTGAAGCCAGCAGGGCTTGGTGACTGGTTGGATGTGCGGGGAGGGGTAACTGAAGCCTGACTCCTCAGGTAATCCATGGACGTCAGGTCCCCCACTGAGGAAGGGACCCCAAGAGGAGTGGCCCGCAGTGATGGGGTAGGCGGGAAGGAGGAGGAACATGACTGGCCTCATTTTGGAGATGTGAAGCTTGGGGGGCTGCGGACAACTACATGGGGACACGTAGTAGCAAGCGGTTGTCCAGGGCTGGGAGAGGTGCAGATCACAGTGTGGTCGAAGTCAGGGAGAGAGCAGGGAGGCTGGAGTGTCCAGGCTCTGACCCTGGGGACAGAGGTGGTTTACAAGATGGCATCTGACAGAGCAGGAGCATTCGGGAGGAGGGAAAGCAGGGTGTCCCAGCAGGCGGGGTGGGCTGTGCGTGCCAACCTTACTGGTCCCAGACCCTGTGTGAATCTGAGGAGCCACGGAGTCTCTCGTCAGAACAATGCCCACAGATGTGAAACGCAGTATATAATTTCAGCAGGTCCACAGACACCCTGAAATCCAGCTTAGGACCCCCTGGTGTTCATAAGCCACAGGCTAAGAACCTGCGCAGTTACAGACTCAAGAAGAGAGTGTTGCTAATGTCCTATGCCATGGCAAGTTAGAGAGAGATTGAAAAAATCACTGAGATTTGGAAAGAAATATATCATGAGTGGCCTTCACAGTTCAGGTGGCTGGGGCAGAAGACAAATTGTAGGGACTTGACAAGTCAGTGGGAAGTGGCAAAGTGGAGCATGAGTCTGGCCTGGCTTTCCAGTGAGTTTGCCTATGATGGAAAAGTCTTGCTGACCCTGTAAAGGTGAGCAGAAGAGCCAGGGAGAAGGGGAGGCTGACGGTGCCCAGGGGGGCTCCGGGAGGAGGTGGCTCAAGGCGCTGCACTGCCTGAGGCTGAGCCTGGCAAGTGGCGTCATTGGTCTGTGTCCCCACACCTTCCCTCATAAGGGCACTGCCACTGCTTCCCTCCTAAGGCTGCGGAGGGATGAAGTGTGAAGTAATCCACGGAAAGCAACTGACGTAGGAATTGGTCAAGACACGCCTGCCATTATTATTCTGCTCATTGACCTGTGGGAGCTGCCGGGGTCCACACCTCTTCCCTGAGGAGCCAGGAGGACATGCCAGTGTGGAGGCAGAACGTGGCGTGGTTGGAGCTGAAAGGGAGGACGTAGGGACATAGGGGGAACAGTTCTCCCCCGTCCCTCCCCCCACCCCAGGGCCTCTCTCCTCTGAGGTCGGAGCTGGATGCAAGGAGAAGGGAGGGAGAGGAGTGGAGGGTGAGCTGAACCTGCAGATGTGCAAGGCTCGCCAGGCTGCATTTAGGGTCTTGTAGAGGTTGAAGGCACAAACCTACAGCTGGGTGACTCGTCCCCTGTGCTCAGCAGCCTGGGTGTGGGGTGGGGAGGCAGGTTCTCATACTGACCCAGGGTTGGGGATTGTGGATGCAGGTGAGACAGATGGATTGAAGGTTAAAAGAGAACGTTGGCCAGGCGTGGTGGCTCATGCCTCTTAATCCCATGCTTTGGGAGGCCAAGGTGGGAGGATCGCTTGAGCCCAGGAGTTCAAGACCAGCCTGAGCAGCACAGCGAGACCCCATCTCTACAAAAAATAAGAAAAATTAGCCGGGGATCGTGGTGCACACCTGTAGTCCCAGCTACTCAGGAGGCTGAGGTGGGAGGGTCCCTTGAGCCCAGGAGTTGGAGGCTGCAATGAGGCATATCCTGGGAGACAGAGTGAGATCCTGTCTCAAAAAAAAAAAAGACAGAGAATGGCTAGCATTGGAAAGCAGTCTGGCAGTCCCTCAGAAGGTTAAACATAGAGTTATAGAGTTACAATACGACCCAGCAATTCCACTCCTAGGCATGTACCCAAGAGAAATGAAAGCATCTGTTCATGCCAAAACTTGTACACCAATGTTCACAGCAGCACTACTCACAATACCCAAAAAGTGCAAACAGCCCAGGTATCCATCAACTGCTGAATGGATAGATAAGACGTGTATAGCCACACAGTGGGAGATCATGCAGCCTTAAAAAGGAATGAAGTATGGGTACGTGCTATGACATGGATGAACCTTGAAAATTTTAAGTAATAGAAGCCAGCCATAGGAGACCACATTTTGTATGATTCCATGATATGAAAGGTCCAGAATAGGCAACTCCAACAGACAGAAAGTCGATCAGTGGTTGCCAGGGACTGGATAGAGGGGTAGTGGGCAGTGACTGCCAATGGGCACAGGGTTTCTTCTGGGGGTGATGAAAATGTTCTAAAATTGACCGTAGTGATGGTTGCTCAGCTCTGTAAATATACTAAAAAACACTGAATTATATATTGTACGTGGGTGAATTGTATGGTACGTGAATTATATTTCGATAAAGCTGTTATTTAAGAAGAGAGAAAGTATGGCTGAAGCTATGGCTCGTGGAGAAAAGAAGTAAAGCTAAGAGGGTGAGGGCGGGCATGGGGAACACGGGGACAAGTGCCCAGATCCCCGCGAGGTCAGGGAAGGAATGATGTGGAGAAAAGAACCGAGAGCTGCAGGGACCGCAGTTGTCATCAGAGGGCTGGGTATCAGGACCCTGGCATGTGAAGATGACGATTCCTGGTCCCCATCCAGGCTGTCACCTTCGGTTTTTTCAAGTCTTCCTCCTATGCTGTGATTTCAAGTCTCATCTGTTGAGGTTTCTGAGCGTGGTTTCTCCTGTCCTCCCTGCCCCGCGGCCCCCGGTGGTTCACATCTTCCATCAGTAACCCCCTCGGCTCAGAACTGTCCCCTTCTCCTCCCCCAAACCTCTGAGGCAAGGTCACCCTCCCAGGCAAAGGTCTAGTGCAGCCATGGAGGTACCTCCCACTGTAGCTCTAAGGAAGACATCAGATGCCTGGCCAGCAGCCCACCCTCCTATAAAGGACCCCCCAGACCCAGTCTGGAACCTCCCAGCCTCCTTTGACCCAAGGGCCCCGGCAGTGTGGCCTGGCCCCACAGCTGCGGGGCAGAGGGCAGCAGCTCCCCAGATGACCAGGGCGGCAAGGCAGGAGGTCTGGGGCCAGCAGGCATTGCCACGCCCGAGGCCGTCACCCTGACCACCTCTCTCTGCAGAGTACTCCGTGCAGGTGCCGGGGTCCGTGTTCCCTGGCCTCTTCATGCTGGGCATGTTCCTCTGGAGCTTCCTCGAGTACATCATCCACCGCTTCCTGTTCCACATGAAGCCCCCGAGCGACAGCTGTTACCTCATCATGCTGCACTTCGTCTTGCACGGCCAGCACCACAAGGTGAGCGGGGCGGGGGCCCAGCACACGCAGACCCCGGTGGGCCTCGTAGCTGTGAGCGACACCCCGCAGCTGCGGATCCTCCTGGGAACCGGGCTGTGGGTTGGGAGCAACAGGAAACCAGGGGCGTTTGATACTGTTCCGAGAGGTGGCCGGGTCAGGCATCCTAATCTGAGCCAGGTGGGGACGGGGTGAGTGTGCGCCATTGTTGTTAATACCAGACACTCTGCACCCTTCATGCATCTTCTTTAATCCTCACAAGCACTCACTTACCCACTTATCACCTAGCGGATGTTCAGTGCCAGGCACTGTTCTAGACATCATTAAACAGAACAATAAAAATCCTTGCCCTGGTAGAGCTTCTTTCTGGAGATGGTCCTATAGTTCTCCCCATTCCACAGAGCAGGAAACTGAGGTTTGGGGAAATTAAGGAACTAAGGAATTTGCCCCAGGTCACACCTAGCACAGCTGGGATGTTGAACCCGGGTCTGTGGACTCCAGTATCTGTGCTTGCAACCACCCACTGCCCTGGGGGTCTTCAAGGACAGTCCCAAAAACGGCCTAGAAGAAAGGTCTGCCCAAAGGAAGCTGCATCCTCCCCGCCCCCCGGGGGCTTCTCTGTCCCTGCAGTGTGCTGCTCTTGGCCCATCCCAGGGCTTCCCCAGCAGCCCCACACTCCGGACTTCCTGTTACATTTCCTCCAAAGTGAGTCCCTCCCCCACATTCTGTTCTCTCTGGGTGTAAATCAGAGAAAATGTGGCAGACGTGACACTTTCAGGATATGAGTTCAGATATGGAAAGCAAACAAAGATCCTTATGTTGCTGATATTCGACTTAGATCTCACCTTGGTTTCCAGGCCTCAGCTCAGTCTGGTTCATATGAATGGGCCCAGTCTGGGGTTTTATCAGCCCCCATGGAGAGTTCTCAGATTGGTCAGGCACATCACCTTCCTGGCTCTCCTCAGAGTTGATCTGCGTTCTAGGGGATTTTTGTGGCAGTCACTATCAGGTGGTGTCCAGTCCTGGGCTGGCCTGTCACTCAGGCAGGCTCTAAGAGGGACCATGGCCCACGCCTGGCCAGTGTCCCCCCTCGAGGTCAACGTCCAGCCCCATCTGGCCTCTGCCCTCCAGGGCTCACTGCACCCACTGCCATGTCCCTTGCTCCACTCGAGATACCTTTCAGATGTGCTGCCCCCTGTCAGCTAACTTTCCCATCCTCAGGGGACAAAAGAACCTTCTGGAGGCCTGCTCGGGCCACTCTGGGGTCCCAGGGGCTGTCTTAGGCTCCCTCTTCTGAGACACTCCCACACCAATATGTCTAGTCTCCTGCTGCCACACCGTAGGGACAAGAGGAGCTTGTGTGGCCCATAGCCACCTGGGCTCCAGTCAGGAATGTACTCTCAGAGGGTCCTGATCCAACTGTGGCCTGGAGCTAGCCCATATCAGCCCACGAGAGCAATTGTGCACTTCCCAGCTCCACTTTAAGTGATGTCACATTGGTGGCTTGAAGTTGGCCGAGGTGGGAGTATTTACACCACAGGAATTAGCAAACGCTACAGATCAGCACTCCGCCTCCCTCCCTTCCGCCCTCTCGTCTTCCCATCTTCCTGCCTTCCCTTCTTTTTTGTGAGAGAGATTTTCCAGCATACCACTTGTCCTGCTGCTCTTGGTCTGAGGGGACGGAGGCCCACACCAGCATATGGCTGTATTGCTGTTGCCTGCTTTCTCTCTGTCTTCCAGCCCAGAGAGGCTCTCTCTCTGCTCAGAATACTCACTAAGCAGTATCGAAAATCTTACCTCTATACCAGACCCTTGGCTTTTGAAGCTCAAGAGCCAAAAGCTTGGCTCTTTTGTTCTCTAGTTCACTGTGACAATACCCTTTGTACCAAAAAGGCCTCCTGTTTGGATGTGGGGTGGGGAGAACATCTCTAGTAACCCTGCCAGGGTCATCCCACCACGGACACTGCATTAACCTCAGCTTGCTGCCATTTTGCCCTCCCAGACAACATCAGACCTCAGCCTAGGTGCCCTGTCCTTTAGCCAGGGACACGGTGTTGGAGGACGGGGCTCCTGTCTAGTACCTAGCAAATTCCAGAGCCGAAGTGGCCTCTTGAGCATGAGGTGGGCTCCGAGCTGTCAGCACACCCAGCCTGTCCTGCCTTGCGTCTCTCCCATCCCCGTGTTCCTGGGCAGTTTGCCAGGTCCCATCGTGGGTTGCACATGCAGAGCAGGACAATCTCTCCAGGTCTTTCAGGCACAGTAGCCTGCCCTCCCCAAAGCCACCAAAGGTGCCAAGCCTACCCACGGCAGTCCACTGTCCCCTTACTGGAAGGTCTGCACTGCTCCACCCCGTCCTCTGCAGAGAGCGTCTCTGGCTAGGCATGTTGTGACCACAGGCAGGCCCCAGGGCCCAGGGCTGCCTTCTGACACACGAGCCTTTCTCTCCACAGGCACCCTTCGACGGCTCCCGCCTGGTCTTCCCCCCAGTGCCAGCTTCTCTGGTGATCGCCTGCATCTACACACTCTTACGGCTTATCCTGCCTGAGGCAGTGGGGGGCACCGTGTTTGCAGGGGGCCTCCTGGGCTATGTGCTCTACGACATGACCCATTACTACCTGCACTTTGGATCACCACACAAGGGCTCCTACCTGTACAGCATGAAGACCTACCACGTCAAGCACCACTTTGCACATCAGAAGTCAGGTGAGGATGGGCCGCTGCCTCCCCGCCCTCCCTTGTTTATTCACTGATTTATTTGACAACTGCCATCGAGCCCACTCGGGGCCAGACACTGGTGGTATACAGAGGGCTCCCTCTGTTTTACTTGCTGGTACAGGTGGCTGTGAAGAGACAGACAAGGAAAGCCATAAATGGCAAAGATAATCTCAGACAGTGATGAAAGCCATAAAAAAAATAAAGCTGGGTGATGTCCAAGGAACCACATAGGTGGGGGCGCAGGTCCCGCACCGTCCAATAAGGTATTGTGCAGGCCACGTGTGTGATTTTAGAGTTTCTGGTGGCCATATTAAAAAGTCAAACAGATGAAAAGAATTTTAATAATATATTAACCCAATATAACCAAAATATTATTTCAACATGTAATCAACATTTAAAAATCGTTGATGAGATAGCTTACATTCTTTCTCTTCTGCTAAGTCTTCAAAATCAAGGGTGTATGGTGCACTCACAGGACATCTCAATTGAGATGCTAAAGTTTTGTTGCAAATACTGGATCTATATCTAGATTTTATAACATTTGCAATCAAAAAGTAGATTCACATACATAAGTTGCACCAAACATGCTTAAAAATTTTCCAGTAACTGAGTTGAGGATCAATTTTTACACTAAAATTTAGATTTTTTTTTTTTGAGACAGAGTCTCTCTCTGTTGTGCCAGGCTAGAGTGCAGTGGCATCATCATAGCTCACTGCAACCTCAAACTCCTGGGCTCAAGCGATCCTCCTGCCTCAGCCTCCTGAATGGCTGGGACTATAGGCATGTGCCACAATGCCCAGCTAATTTTTCTATTTTTGGTAGAGATGGGGTCTCGTCTCAAACTCCTGAGCTCAAGCAATCCTCCCGCTTCGGCTTCCTGGAGTGCTGGGATTACAGGTGTGAGCCACTGTGCCTGGCCAGGGCTGAGACCCAAGTGAAGAGAAGCCAGCGTCTGACTTCTGGGGAAAGAGCAGTCCAGGAGCAACCAGTGCAAAGCCCTGAGGCAGGAATGAACTTGGTCCCCTCAAGGAAGGGGACAGTGGTGAGAGAGGGAGCAGCGGCAGGCAGGAGCCAGGCATCCCAGGAACTGAGGCCAGATAAGGAACTGGGGTTATTCCAGCTACATTCTGGGGACACTAGGAACATAGGCACCTGCCCTTGACTTCTACCAGGATGACCCTGAGCATTGGGAAGGCCACGGGGGACAGATGCTAACATCGTCCCCACCTGCTAGCCCTCCCCCAACTCCCTTCCTGAGCAAGTTTATCTGTGCTTCAGCAGTGCCTCAACTTCTCCCCATATGTCTCCCTCTCTAGGATTTGGCATCAGCTCTAAATTGTGGGATTATTTTTTCCACACCCTCATCCTGGAGGAACCCCACCCGAAGACGCAGTGATGACTCCCAGCCCTTCCGTCCTGCCCCCAGCCTGGCCTTGGACCCTGCCCGGCCCCCACCCCCCATCCAGACCCTGCTAAGAAGGTTGGCTTGGCTGGTCAGGCCCTGGGGCTTGGTGGAAGGTGTGGAGGGGACCCTGGGGCAGGACTGCCCTCCCAACCCACCCCAGGAGGGTCCCATCCACTTGGTGGCCAGATGGCCCTCAGGACCAGGTCTTTCCTGGAGCACTCTTGCCTAGAGCTGAGCCCACAGGACTGCTTCGGGACATGGCCAATGGTAGCAGCCCCAAGGGGAATGAAGAAAACTGACCCCTGGGGCCATGCCTGTGTCCCACCTGTGCCTTAGCGCCTCGGGCTCCCTAGGGGGCTTCCCCTCAAGGTCTAGCTCTGTGTTCACAGGAAGGGGTGGGTCTACAGGGCCTGTGGCCTCCGTCTTCCCCTCCTGCCCTTCCTGGGGAGGGTTTGGGGGCTCTGAGGTGGAAGAAGGACTCTCACAAGGAGAGACAGCATGAAGCCTCCCACAGGCCACCCCCAGGCCCCAGGGCAGCCCCTCTGGCCACCGACAACACAAATACCAGCTGTACTGCCAGCTACCCCAGGCTGCCATGCATCGGTGCTCACATGGCCAACCCTCACCTGCCTGTGCCTTCGGGCCCAGGATGGCAGTGAGAGCCCTGGCCCCTTTCTTTAGGAACAACTGGCTTCTCTAGCCGTCCCTCCCCTGCCTCCAGAATCACAACACTTCTCCCCGAGGGCAGCGGAAGAGGCCTCTCCGTTGGTGGCAGCCCCACCCTGTCCCTGGCCATACTTGGCCTCCACTTGGCACAGGTGGGCCCTGGCCCCCCACTCAGGACCCTCCCAGCAGTGCCTTATCTCCCTGGCAGACGAGGTTCCCAGCCCTTCCTCCTTGTAACCAAAACCCTCACTGCTCTGAAGAGGGTCTTATTTATAAACGATATAAATATTCTCTGGCCCCAGACCAAGTAGCTGGTCAGACGGCCCTTTCTAATCCTACATGTTGAGCTTATGTAAAAAATTGTGTCATCCTGTTTTTTGTTCCCTTCTTACCCACAAACCATTACTACTTGAAACTTTTTAAAAACTCGCTGAGTATAAAAGCTAAAAAGAAGCAGTTTGACCGATCTTGTGATTTGTACTGTTTACTGTGGAGCTATTTAAAGATTTTGGAATAAATATACAAAACTACAGTTGTGAGATAAAAATTTAAATAAATTGTATATTTTGAAAAATAAAACATTGAAAAGAAATCAACAAAGAGTTGTCGCTCGTTGGACAACTAAGGAGACTCACAGTCCATCACGATTGGGAAGGGGCAGTGGTGGGGCATCAGTCTAACCGGAGGAGTGTTTTACCACTGGGCAGGATGTATAGAATTGCTGGGGCGTGGTGGTGCTAGAATGCTGACCAACTCTTATTCTCTTACTCAGCTTTATTGCTGTTTTTAAATTCTCTGCAGACAGCATCTCCCCCTATCGCCTGCACCTGGGGAGGGTTGCTCTCACAAACCGCCTTGATATGCCACTGGGGAGGGGTCTCTTCTGGAATTTATCCAACCCCAACTGAGCCTCCAGTTGACCTTCCTAAAACAAAGGGGAAAAGGCTCTAGCAACAAATGCCCATAGTGGGAACTGGAACGTCAGGCCAGGTTTCTCAGGACGTCTTTCTGCACCACCATTCCAGAACCCCCTGGGAAGCTGTCAAAGTGCAGCTTGAAGGCCTCGCAGTCGGGGTCTAATTCAGTAGGTCCAAGGGGGTTGGCCCTGGATTCACCTGCCCAAGAATGCAGGAGCCTCTCCCTACTCAGGCACCCATGGGGGCAGCTTTATCCGTGCAGCTCCCAGCCTGAAGATAAATGGGACCTGTCTGAGCCACACATCACTCAAGTTCCTAGAACCTATCATGGGAACCTGGCCCATCCAAGCAGCAGAAATCACTACCTCCATTTACTAGATGGCACTGAAAATCTGGCACTAGAGCATCACTCCTAAGGGAAAGGAAAAACATGGGAGAGGAGTAAAGGAAGAACTCGGCTAGCTGTCAACACTCAAGTCCACAGAGAAAAGTCTAAGATGAGCAAGTTTTCGCAAAAATGTTTTGAAAGAAAAAAATTTTTTTTAAGAAATAAGGTCTCACTCTGTCACCCAGGCTGGAGTGCAATGGCCCAATTATAGCTCACCGCAGCCTCCAACTCCTGGGCTACATACACTTCTTTAAGAAAAATGAAACAGGCTGGGCACAGTGGCTCACACCTGTAATCCCAGCACTTTGTGGGGCTGAGGCGGGAGAATCGCTTGAGCCAGGAGTTCGAGGCTACAGTGAGCCATGATCATGCCACTGCACTCCAGCCTGGGTGACAGAGCGAGACACAAAAAAAAAAAAAGAGAAGAAGAGGAGAAAGAACTAAAATATAAGTAAGTCTGTAGTGTGGTAATGAGGAATGAGAAGATTTAGGGAAAAAATTACAAAAGTGAAAACACTAAACCAAGCCAGCCTATTAATGCAAAGGTCCAATCAGTGACCATCTGACAGATCCCCCAGAGCTCCCCGCTGTGCTGGCTGTGACTTTCCAGCGGGGTTAGGAATGGTCACCGGCCTTGGAGAGAGAGCAACCCCCACCTTTCCGGGGCGCGATGAGAGTCTAGAGGTAATTGCCTGCGTCTTCACAGAAGAGCAAAATATAGGAAGACCTGCGAGGCCCCCACCTCAAGGTGGCTGGTGCTCGTGGTGCGGCCCCGACACGAGTGAGCACTGGAGGAGCTGGAGAATCTTACCAAGGGTCAGGGTCAAAGGTTGGCGGCAAAAGTAAGCATGGGACATTATCAAAATGCCAACACATCTAGCATGATGGGAAAAGCCTGGAATTTATGTGATTGTGTTTATGTCTGTATTGGGAGAAGACACAAAAATTATTTAAAAAGTTTAACGTTTACTGCAGAGGGAGGAGGATTTAAATTCTGATCAGTGTAAAGTAAGTTGACTGACCTGCAATGATCCTAGCAATTTTCCTCACCTGATTCTCCGGCAATGACCCAGCTTCTCTGGCCAAGGACAGGCCCATAGCCATAGTATTTATTTCTGGTATGGTGTTTGTACTTCCAGACGTGATGTCTGGGTGTTCCCTGGCTGACCTGAAGAACTGCCCTCTTAATTCAGCTCTTTCCCACTCTTCCATTGGCTCTGGCCTCTGATCTCTGCCTTTGAACTTTGTACGATTTTTTATTGTTCCCAGCACAAAGACCAACTTGTAACAGGGCCCTATAAATGCCCGTCTTGTTTCCATCAAATTTCTGGCCGGTTGCATTAACTGGTCCTTGCCTCTCCACGTGCTCCCTGGCCTCTGCTGCCCTCTGGTGGCATCATGCAGCCCTATCCCATTATGACTGCCCTCACAGTGACTGTTTAGGAAGCAGGCATCTGTGATTTCAAAATTCCAGCACTTTCCCACCCATGTGACCTGCATCAGTGTGGTCCTTTGCTCATTGGGTGATAGTTGCTATGCAAATACAGAGCACTGGCAAGAGACTGGCGGGATACTTTTTTGAATACTATTGTAAATGGAATTGTTTTCTTAATTTCCTTTATATATTTTTCATTGTTGGTGCACAGAAACACAACTGACTTTGTGTTGATCTTGTACCCTGCAAGTTTGCTGAATTCATCTATTAGTGTGAAAGTTGTCAGAATCAAAAGGGAGTCCCTAGTGTTATAAAAAAAATCCCTGACAAATAGAATTGGGGAAGACCATGAAGACAGGGGTCTCACACTTGTATGCCTGATAACAAAAACCATCACAGAAGAATTCGCAAAAACCACACCCTTGCACAAAGCCATTACAACCTGACACAAGAAATACTTCTACAAGGACATTTGCCCAACAACGGCCTGTCCAACATCAGAATGGCAACACCCTTGTTATTGATCTTTGTAGCCAAAGATAATTATCTCAAAACAATTATGTAATCCCCCTCATTTTTTCCTCAAAAACTTTTTTCTTCCTTTACTTCCCTGAATACACACAAGTTTACTATGGCACGCATATTCCCATTACGAGGTCCTACTCCCAAATAAATATCTCTTTTTTTTAAGAGACAGGGTCTCATTGTGTTGCCCAGGCTGGAGTGCAGTGGCTAATCACAAGTGCAGTCACAGCACACTACGGCCTTGATCTCCTGGGCGCAAGTGATCCTGCCTCAGCCTCCCAAGTCTCTGGGACTAGGTATATGCCACTGCACCCAGCCCCAAATAAATATCTTTTTCTCACAGTCAGTTACAGATTAAACTCCTTGTTCTACTACTTTCCCCCTTCTCACTATTGCACTCGACTAGTCTAAAAATAAATAAATAAATAAATTTTAAAAATCTTTTTCTTTGAAAGAGATTCTCTCTGTTATTAATTTGTAATTAATTTGACATTAGCTCTAGTAAAAATTTTTGTGGATTCTTTGGGTTTTCTATATATAGGATCATATCATCTGTGAATAGAGATAGTTTTACTTCTTTTCCGATTTGTATGCCTTTATTTTTTTCTCATCTAATTGCTCTGGCTAGAACGTCCAGTACGATGTTGAATAGTAGTGGTAAAAATGGTCACCCTCGTCCTGTTCCTGATCTTAGGGGAAAAGCTTTCAATCTTTTACCATTGAGTATAATGTTAGCTGTGGGGTTTTCATAAAATGACCTTTATCATGTTGAGGAAGTTCCCTTCTATTCCTAGTTTGCAACATCTTTTCATTATGAAAGTTTGCAGAATGTTGTCAAATGCTTTTTTTGCATCAATTGAGATGATCATGTGGAGTTTTTATCTTCGTGCTACTAATAGGATGAATGACAGTGATTGACTCCATGCGTTGTTGAACCACCCTTTCATTCCTGGAATAAATCCCATGTAGCCATGGTGTATAATCCTTTAATATGCTCCTGGATTCGGTTTGCTAGTATAGTGTTGAAGATTTTTGCATCTATATTCTTAAGGTATATTGGTTTGTAGTTTTCTTGTGTCTTCATCTGGCTTTGATATCAGAGTAATGCTGTCTCATAAAATGAGTTAGGAAGCTCATTTCCCTCGTCTTCTACTTTGGAAGAGTTTGAGAAGGATTGATGTTAATTCTTTTTTTTTTTCATTTTTTTTTTGAGACAAGATCTTGCTCTGTCACCTGGGCTAGAGTGTAGTAGCATCATCATAGCTCACTACAACCTCAAATGATCCTCCTGCTTCAGCCTCCCCAGTAGCTGGGACTACAGGTGCATGCCACCATGCCTGGCTAATTTTTCTATTTTTGTTTTGTAGAGATGAGGTCTTGCTCTTGCTCAGGCTGGTCTCAAAGTCCTGGCCTCAAGTGATCCTCCTGCCTCTTAGCCTCCCAAAGTGCTAGGATTACAGGCATAAGCCACTGTGCCCAGCCCATTTTTAAATGTTTTGTAGAATTCACCAGTGAAACCATCTTGCCTGGACCTGTCTTTGTTGGGAGAGTTTTGCTTACTAATTCAAACTCTTTACTTGTTATAGGTCTGTTCAGATTTTCTATTTCTCATTGAGTCAATTAGGAATTTTTGCGTGTCTGGGGATTTGTACATCTCACCTAGGTTATCTACTTTGTTGGCATACAATTGTTCATAGTATTCTCTTATGGTCCTTTTTATTTCTGTAAGGTAGATAGTAAGGTCCCCGCTTTCATTCTGATATTAGTTATCTTCACCTTTGTTTTAGTGAGTCTAGATAAAATTTGTCAATTTTGTTAATCTTTTCAAAGAACCAGCTTTGGTTTTGTTTATTATCTCTGTTCTAATCTTTATTATTTCCTTCTTTCTGCTAATTTTGGGTTTGGTTTGCTCTTCTTTTTCTAGTTCCTTAAGGAATAGAGTTGGGTTATTGATTTGAGGTCTTTCTCTCTTTTTTTTACTGTAGGCATTTACAGAGATAAATTTCCCCCTAAGACCTGCTTTTGCTGCATCCCACAAGTTTTGGCATGTTTCATTTTTGGTTTCATTCATCTGTAAGTATTTTCTAATTTCTCTTGTGATTTCTTCTTTGACCCACTGGTTGTTTAAGAGTATGTTGTTCAATTTCCACATATTTGTGAATTTTCCAGTTTTCCTTCTGTTATTGATTTCTAGCTTCATTCTATTGTGGTCAAAGAAGTTACTTTGTACGATTCTGATCTCTTCAAACTTATTGAGCAAAATATATTTTCCTTTCCCTTGAGAAAATTTCCTCTTTGACTCATGGATTATTTAAAAACATATTATTTGATATGTGGTTTGCAAATATTTCCTCCCAGTCCATAGTTTGTCTTTTCATCCTCTTAACAGGGTCTTTGCAGAGCAAGTTTTAGATTTTGATCAAGTCCGATTTATCATTTTTAAATTTTATGAATGGTGCTTTTGGTGTCATGTCTGAGAATTCTTCACCTAGCCCTAGGGCCTGAAGATTTTCTCCTATATTTTCTTCTAAAAGGTATTTTTTTAAGATTTTGTGATTTTTTTCAAGTGGTAATTCCAAGATAAACCCAAAGAAAGTGGGAATTATGCTAAATATTATACATTTTTTAGTATGAATAGCCATTATTATTAAATAGACTCACTTAAATCTTTTGCAAAAATCTACATTTTCTCAACAGGAAGAGTCCTTTAATTCTGCTTATTTTTCTTCACTTTTTTCCAGAAGTTTTATAGTTTTACATTTAAATCTATGATCCTTTTGGGTAATTTTTATATAAGACATGAGGTTTAGGTCAAGTTCATTTTTTTGTCCACTTACTTCACCACCATTTGGACAAAGAATTCTGACAAAGAATTAATATCTAGAATATATAAATTCTCAAAACTCAACAGTTTTAAAAAACTCTATTAAAAATGGACAAAAGAAACAGACATTTCACCAAAGAGGCTATATAGATGGCAAACAAGCACATGAAAAGATGTCCGACATCATTAGGCACTAAGGAAATGCCAATCAAAACCATGATGAGATATCACTCACCACTAGAATAGCTAAAATTACAAATAGTGGCAAAAGAGAATACTGGTGAGGATGCAGAGAAACTGGATGTCTTGAACATTGATGGTGGAATAGTAAAAACAATACTCTCAAAAAGTTACACACTGTATGATTTTGTTTGTATCAGACCAGCCTACCCATCCACAGCTGCTATGAGTGTTGACAAGTGCTAAGGAGTCACACAGCTGTCCCCCTTGTCTGGAGAACTACCCTGGGCAGAATGGAAGCTGCCTCTTGTTCCAAAGCTTCACGTTCCAGGCTTCCCCATGGAATCTGGCTGAGGCTAATCTCCACTGAGACCACATCCTTGTTTAGCTTTTTTTCCTCCTACCCTATCCTACCCTCCTTCCTGAGAGCCTTCCTTCAGTAAATCACACATACCTGAAATCCCCTGACCTAAGACAAGAAAAAAACTGATAGTGCAGCAGATGGGGGACGATAGCAGGGACAAATAAATGAATAAACAAAAACCCCAGACATCCTTCACCAGTGCCTTCCCAACCCAAAAAGTCTTTTCATACAATCCAATTCTGTCCTTTCAGAGGAAAACTGTTTGATAAGTAAATGAATGGCATTGCTTAGACTTTCCAGCTGAGGACTCAGCCAACTTTAATAAAACATGACTCACACCCTAACAGAAAGCTTTGCAATGGCCTTAGAGGAGGCCTTCCCTCGGGGAGACGGCGGTGAGCCTGGGGTCATCCCCGGGAGCGCGCCGTCCCGAGAGGCGGCGGGGCAGAGGGGCTGCAGCCAGAGACCGGGGCGGCGATAGGAGAACAGGGGGTGCGGGTGGGGAGGTGACCTGCAGTGCAATTTCCTGGAACTCAGGACCGAGTTGGTTTCGTTTCCTCCGCTCTGGCGGCGGAGCTGCCTTCCTGGATCTCTGCCCTCCTTCCCCCTCCCTCCTTTTCCCCTCTTCCCCTCCAATATTGCCCAACACGGAGAAGCAGACACAAGAACCTCCTCCCCAGCTTCAACATATTTTTTGCTCAACCCACCCCCATCCTTCCCATACTTTGTCCTGGTTATAATAGTTTCCTGGGACCTTATCCCTTTCTGAATCCCCAGCCCGAAGTGTGAGGGAAAAATAGAAGTTCACTAAAAACTTTTTACCCTGAAACGGACAAGCTATAGCCCTATGTATGTTAATCGTTTAATCTGCTTCTGTAAAACTGCTTGTCGCCACACCCACAGGAATGTTTGTAAAACTGATGTTATGAAGAAAGAAACTACAATTGACTAACGCCTGCAGCTCATCATGTCCCCGTAAACAGCTCCCCCTTGCAGCAGCTACCTTGTACATTACAGTAACGTCCTTATGTGTGCACTTCCTGGTATAAGCCGTGTACCACCCCCCCTTGCTCTTGAAGTATAAAAGACAAGTCCCCCTGACCGGGGGTGCTCAGAATTCGGCGGAGGAGTCCCCTCTGTGCCCGCCCGCGTTAATAAACCTGATCTCTCTGCATCCTCCTGTACCTCTCGGTGTTTCTCTCCACAACTTGACTCCGGTGTTGCCGTTACAGAAGCAGAAGTCCTGGCACCGGTGAGTGCTCCATAAACAGTTACCGAGTGGATTTGGGAAGGTTTGGGACAGTGTGGAAAAGCAAAGAGGAGCATACAGGAGGAAGGAAGGCGGGAAGATGCCTTGGCTCTGAGCTGCCTGGGAGGGGGTTCTAGGGAGCCGTGAGCCTGGCAGTTGGGGGTGGGGAGGTGAAGTGTCACAGCCTTGCCTGCATGTGTCCCAGACCTGGAGCGGTGGCCTCCGGAGGCCGCAGGACAGAAACAGCCGTCCAACAGGCTGATTGGAGGGACGCTGCTTGGGCGCAGCTGTGGTGGCTAGGGGTTTCACTTCGGGAGGGACCGGGACCGCCCTGTCGCCGGCAGCCACGTGTGGAGTCCCGCACCGCCAGGGGGAGCTCAGAGCGCGGGGCACCCGAGGGAAAGAGGCGCGGGGGACCTGGGGTGGGTGCGGGTTCGCGTTCGCGGACTTCTCCCCTGGGCAGAAGGCAGCCGTCGGAGAGAAGGTCTTTCCGGAACTGTGCACCGGACAGGTTGGACGCACATCCCTCGGGAAGGACGAGGGTGAGCCTGAGCCTGGGATCATCCCGGGCGCGCGCGGTCGGGGAGGCGGCGGGGCAGAGGGGCTGCAGCCAGAGACCTGGGCGGCGATACGAGAACAGGGGGTGCGGGTGGGGAGGTGACCTGCAGTGCAATTTCCTGGAACTCAGGACCGAGTTGGTTTCGTTTCTCTGCTCTGGTAGTGGAGCTGTCTGCTCGGATCTTCACCTTCTGCCAAAGCAAGACGTGGAACAGCGGTGGGGACCTCGGAGGGGCAGGGGTCTCAGGAACTGGTTCAGAACTGTCCAAGCAGCCCGGGACAGACGAACTCTAGGTAAGTAACATGATGTAACGTGTATCACCTTTTTGTTTGTTTGTTTGGTTTTTGGTTTTTGGAGGGGAGGAGGAAGGACTTACATTGTTACTACCGTTTTAAGATTTTTTCACTTTTAAAATTAGTAACCTTTTTTCCTCGTTGTTTTACTGCAAGTAACACAGGAACATATTCTTAGTGTTGTTAGTAGTACATATTATATAAACAGTACTGCAATGAACATCTTAGTATCCATCTATCTACACTCATACAAGCTTTTTTGCAGCGTAAGTTCCTAGAAATTCAAATTGCTGAGTCAAAATATGTATGCATTTATATTCCCTAAACAATTTTATTTATTGCAGTTTTTAATATATTTTAATATCTCATAGTTAAGTCCTCCTTTTTTTTTTTAATCCTGGTTATCCCTACTACTCTCCTGGTTCAAATGAAGTTTAGGATCATTTGGCTTCAATCCCAAAGTATACCACTGGGAATTTTATTGGAACTGCATTAAATTGGGTTTACATTTGGAAAGGATTGCCAGGTTTGTCATTCTTAATCTTCCCAGCCAGAAATATAAACACTTCGCTCCATTTCTTCAAGCTTTGTTTTATACAGTTTTCTTTATACCACACCAACACTTTTCCTGTAAAATTTATTATTTTAAATTTTCATTTCTATGAGTGGGATATTTTCCCCATTATCCTTTCTCATTAGTTATTGCTGAGATACGGCTTTTTGATGAGGCTGGTAATAAGATAGTTGGAGGCTGGAGGGAGGAAGATGAAATCTGCAAGATTCCTTGAGCAACATTTTCACATCTGTTTATGTCTTTGGTGGAACAGAGAAAATGTAAAGCCCTTTGTCCTCACAAGTCCCAAGAAATGGCCTTGAAGACAATCTGCTCGGCAACTGGGAATAGTTGGGTAGCCTGAGATCCATTGAGTTTTTTTAGGAGTGCCCTAATGCTGTGGTCTCCAACACCCCCTCTCCCCATACACAGGTACTGGTCTGTGGTCTGTTAGGAACAGGGCCATACAGCAGGAGGCGTGCAGCAGGTGGGTGAGCTAGCAAAGCTTCATCTGTGTTTACAGCCGCTCCCCATCGCAGTATGACCGCATAAGCTCCGCCTCCTGTCAGATCAGCCGCGGCATTAGACTCTCACAGGAGCACCAACCCTACTGTAAACTGCACATGCGAGGGATCTAGGTTGCACGCTCCTTATGAGAATCTAATGCCTGATGATCTGAGGTGGAGCTGAGGTGGTGATGCTAGCGCCAGGGAGTGGCTGCAAATAGAGATTATCATTAGCAGAGAGGTTTGACTGCACAATAAATGTAATGGGCTTGAATCATCCCAAAACCATCCCCCACCCTGGTCCGTGGAAAAAATTGTCTTCCGTGAAACCAGTCCCTGGTGCCAAAAAGATTGGGGACCATTGCCCTGATACCTGTTACCTCCCTTGTCAGATCAATATAACTCTCAGGCAAAAAAAACATAAGTGTATCAGTTGCTCAGCAATTTGGTTTCACATCTGCGTTTTAAAGCCAGGTGTGGGTTTCAGGCCTGTTATTTTCTCCAAGCTGTTATCTGATCCCTAAAATGTTAATAATACTTAGCCTACCTATTTCATTGAGCTGTTGAGAAGATTAACTTTGTTTTAAAGTACTTTGAAAACTGTTTCCATGGCCTTGTACTTATTTGAATGCAACCTCCCTGAACCTGAATATCTTCATCTGTTCAATGAAGATAACCATGGGGAGCTCAGGGTTCCAAAGCACTCAAGACCCAGCAGATGAAGAGAGATTTGTCTTCATTGTTATCATCATTCACTACTGAACCCAGTTGCCTTTAGTTGCAAGTAGAGCAAACATGACTCAAACTGGCTTAAACAATAAGGGAAGTTATTGGTTCATGAAGCCTGTAGCTGAGGTTTGGGGGAGACTTCAGGGTCAGTTCAAACCAGTGGCTCAATGTTGTCATCAAGGACTCAGATTCTTCCCTTCTTTCCATTCTACCATCCTCAGGTTAGCCTCACTGCAAGTTTTAGGATCAGGGCTCTGTGCTTTCTCACTCATATTCAGGACAGAGAGAGAGGTTGAGAGTAAGAAGCTGACTTCCTAGGCTCTCTTAGAGGAGCCAGGAACCTCCTCAGCAAACATTCCCCTCCATCCAAATTAGCTCAGGTGCCCAGTTTTGAGCCAATCACTATGGCTGGCTGTTAGGAATTCTCTGATGGTTTAAATCAAGGTTTCTTAACCCCTGCACTATTGACATATGGGGCTGGATAATTCTTTGTTGTGGGGGCTGTCCTAAGCATTATAGCACCCTTGGCCTCTACTTGCTAGATGCCAGTAGTACCCATCCTCTAGTTGTGGTAACCAAAAATGTCTCCAGACATTGCCAAATGTCCCCTGGGGGGAATAATCACCCTTGACCGAAAACCACTGGCTTAGACTCATCAAGTCTCACCTGTGGAACCAAGGGTGGGGTCAGTTCCCCACAAACACTTTGCTTAATGGGGGAGGAGCAGATGGCCACTGAAAGTCTGAGCAGTAATAGGAAGTAGAGATATAGATTCTTCGTAGGCAACACAAATGTCCACCGCAATTCCTCTAGACCTGGAAAACCTCTGAATCTTTCATTGCAAATGCCTCTGAGAGGGGCAGCACTTATAAAGCGAAGTCTTTTTGATGTCTAGGCCAAGGGTTGGAGGAAGGTAGAACAAATTTACAGCTGGCTACAAACACCAGAGAGGGCTGGGAGGGAAGACAAGGGAGGCAGAGATGCTAAGCCATTGGAAAAAGAGAAAGAAAAATTTGAGATTGACAGAAACCAACTTCTATTGCAATCCTGAATATCCTTGGCCAACTGTGGTCAAGGTTGCAAACTGGGGCTTCACGAGCAATACCTAGTTGGCAGACATGTTTTATTTGGCCTACACAGTGTTGGATTGCACAGTGTTTGACTTGGTTACAAGATTTAAAATCGAGAGTTGAGGTAAAAAATCCAGATTTCTGCCTGCTCTTGAAAAACTGGAAAGGACTTCCATCGCTGGGCCCTTTATTCTTGCAGATATACTTGCTGGGTAACTCCTGCCTTCTCTAGACAGGGCATGAGCTTTCCAACCCACAGTTCTCTCTAGTTTTCCTGATGATGAGACCAGGAGTTGGTTGCCTTTATCATTGCATGTATGCTGCTTTCTTTCCTATAGGACTTTAGGAAGAAAGTGAACAATTTTTTCGTACTCTTGCCTCTGTCAAAATTGGACAAATGAAAAATAGACAAGAAAGTCCACGTGTTTCAAGGAAAACAAAAGGAAGCATATTTCTTTGTGGCAGTAAAGACTATTCCCAGCCCAGCTCACTTCACTCATTTGAGTTACCTGCCTGGCCCCTGACACCCCTATAATCTAGCAAGATATATTTGTTAGAATAGGCTAAACTGATATGAAAAATAGACCTCAAAATATAATGGCTCACACACAATAGGAGTTTATTCCTTCATCACTTAACAGTCCACGGCAGATGTCCCATGTCTGTGGGTAGCTCTCCTCCAAGTGATGATCCAGGGACTCAGGGTTCTTCCATCTTGGGGCTCCACCATCCCTAGGGCCACATCGTCCTGTGCATGCAGATGGCAGAGGGAAGAGTGTGTAGAGGGGCAAAGCCGCCTCAGCCTGAGGTAGTGCATGTCACACGCACTCATCCCATTGGTGAGAACTAGTCACATGGCCACATCAAACCACCAGGAAGGCTGGGAGATGCAGTCCCAGCTGGACCTATGTTTGCCAGTACAACTCTGTTATTATGGAAGAGCAGAACAGATTTTGGTGGGCAGCAAGCCATCTCTACCTTACATGGAAATGGTGGGGAAACCTCTTCAGGCATTTCGATCACAGACCTCTTTGAGCCTCCCTCAGCCAAGTAGTAAATATGCGGAAGATTCTGGGACCTCAGCAAATCCCATCCATTTCTTCCAGGTATGGAGAAATTGGGGCAGATCATTTCGTTAGCTCAGCTCATCTACAAACAGTGTGAAGAGATGAAATACTGCCAGAAACAGTGCCAGCGTCTAGGGAACCGTGTCCTCGGCCTGCTCCCGGCTCTGCAAATGCTCCAGGACCAAGGAAAGAGGAAGCTGCCCCCTGAGAAGATAAACGTCGCCCTGAACCGTTTCAAGGCTGTCCTGGAGGAGGCTAAGAAGCAGATAGAGAAGTTCCACGATAAGTCCAGAATGTGGAAGTTTCTAACGGCAGGCCAAAACAAAATACTCTTCAGTGAAGTGAACAAGGAGCTGAGATATGCCTGGGAGGAGCTCTCGCTGCTACTTCAGGCCGATCAATGGATGTCTGTTTCAAGCCAAGAAGCGTCCTGGCTACAGGAAGATCAACAGGATGCAGAGGAAGACAGGCGTGTTTTCCAAAGTCTGAGAAAGAGTAAGTTGGATTTTTTGGGGAGGGTGGGGTGCAGCTGGGGGCATTTTAGTCTCACTTTAATTCACCAAAGGAGGGGGAAGGATGAATTTTGAGCAGCTGTATAGTTGGAGCTCAGAACTCCTAACATCCCTGAGCCCAGCTATGGTGGGGGCTGGTGAAATTTGGGCAGGCCAGTGGGGGGGAGGGGAGAAGATACTGAGGAGTCTCTTGACTCTGCATTCTCTCTTTGATGTGACACCTGGAATTCCAGAAGCTCCTTCCAGCCTTACTTTTCCCAGGACCCTCAGTTAAGATGTAAACTGTCCAAGAGGAAGAAGTAACTAAGAAATGCAAATTGTGTACAGCATGCCTGGCACCGTTCTAAGTGTTAGGGATACAGCGCACAGCAAAATAGACAAGGTCTCTGCCCTCGTGGAATGTAAAGTCTGCTGATAGCTAAGTAAATTGTTTTATCTAAAGGCAATGAAAACCATAAAGGAGGTAATGAGATGCAAAGTGACAGTGGGTACAGTGAAAGTGGTCAAAGTGACCACTCTCTGATGGGGTGACATTTGAATGGACACCTTGAATAATAAGAAGGAGCTATCCATAGGAAGATGAGGGGGAAGAGAAATCCAGGGAGAGAAAACAGCAAAGGCCCTGAGGTGGGAATAAATGTGGCATTTGCCAGGAACAGCCAGGAGGCCAGGGTGGCTTTGGCATAGTAAGCAAGGGAGAGCGAGTGGTACCAGATGAAAGTGGGGAAGTAGGCCAGAAGATACAGGAGCCAGGACGTGCAAGGCTGTGTAGCTTTGAGAAGAAATTGAGGTTTTATTCTAAGAGTCATAGGAAGCCAGTGAAGGGAGGTCCTTAAACATGAGCCTGTCATGATTTGATTTGTATTAAAAGAAAATCATCTCTGGCTGCCAAGTTTCAGCTGGACTGTAGTGGGGTGTGTTAGTCAATTATTGATGCACTAATGCTGTATAAAAAACTACTCCACAACTCAGAGGCTTAAAAACAATAGTCATTAACTCTCATGTTCACGGGTTTGCAGATCTGTTGGGGTTTTCCTGATCTCAGGTGGGCTTGACTGGGCTTGGTTCCAGGCACCAGGTCCAATTTGAGTCTGTTCTTCATGTCTCATTCTGAAGCCCAGGCTGAGTACTTGAATTGCAAGAAAACAAGCCCAAGTGTGCTAGCACATTGCAAGCCTCTACTTGTGTCACATCCACTAACATCCAAAGCAAGTCATATGGCCAGGCCCAACATGAAGAGACAGGGAAGTAGAGTGGGCCCACTACAAGGCTATGGCGAGGGTGTGGACATACGATACTACTATCTGGGAGTGAAGAATTGGAATCAATAATTCAACCTACCCCTGGTGCCAAAACGCAAGTGTGAGCCCAATTAGGAGACTAGTTTAGAGGCTAGGTAAATGACGACAGCCGCTTCAACTAGGGTGGCCTCAGTTGGATTTAGTGGGGGGCAAGGCCCTAACAGGAAGAGGCATGGGCTAGGTTGGAGGTGGGGGAAGGGAGCAGACCCTGGGCCACCAGAAGAGGGAACTGAGGGGAAGGATGGAAACCAATGTGGCCTCATTACACTTTTGCAGATCCTGGTGATACGAATCCAAACCCTTCCTTCCCGTAAGGATTGTGGGTGGAGAGAGAGGGAGTGAGGAAGGGTGAGGCACACATGGATGAGCTCCTGGGTGCAGTGAACAGCATGCAGCATCTTAAGGAAACAAGTTTATTTCTCCTTCAGGCAAAGTCCAGGAGACCCTCCCAGGTGACTGGGTGACTGTCCTCTTTCCGGGATGCTTTCAATAGTCTGGCACTTTCATGTTGACACAAACTTCCCTCATTCCCAAAACAACCAGATTGGAACCTTGAGCAGAGTCAATTAAATGCTTCCTCAGGGAAGTGACAGATGTCTCTTTCACTTCGTTTCTTAGCAAGTCACACGGCCATGCTTCTAGGCATTTCCTATGTGCTTTGAAGTAGAAAGCTGAAAATTGGTGAGCGATATTAATTCCTACTACAATGAATATGATAGGTAAAAAATGTTATCTCAGTGGTTTTAATTAGCATTCTGGTTTTGATTAGCAGTGGTTTTAATTAACATTTCTATTTTTGAGTACTTCTTGCCCTTTTTTTCTGCAGAAAATCAAAATATAGAAGCTTCATTGAGGCGGTTGGAAAGCAACATGAAAGAAATAAGGGAAACCTTGAAGCAGTGTAAGTTATCAGGTGCCCCGCTCCTTCCAATGGCTCCCAAACTAGAAATCATTAGTTTACTGGAACTCCAGCCTCCCCCTGCCCCTGCCCTTGTCATTTTCTGTGCTAGATGGCAGGAAGAGGCCCACAGGTTTGGGGATTCATTTGTGGCTAGCCTGGGCTTCCATCCACATGGTAGCATTTCGAGGGGGCTTCTCAACCACTAAGGTGTCTTCTAGCACCTGTCAGAGCACTAAAAACTCCTATGAATACCATGAAAGCTTCAATTCACTTGCTCGATTTCCAAGAAGAAATTCAAATCAAACTTAAAATGCTCAGTCATTCATTCAACAAAACTATGAGTGCTTTCTGCCAGAGGCTATACACAGAGGGAATGATGATGCAGAGAAGGACACTGCCTTCCAGGATTTCCTGGCCGTGGGTGGAGGAGGGGAGAGGAAAGACAGACAGTGAACTCACAACAGCAGTGAAGTCACTGAGCTTGAACTTTGTCCCTAACTACGAGATCTGAAATGACTAGACCAGAGGGTAAGGCTCAAGTGCCAAGCTGTGCGGCAACAGGAGTAGAGAGAACTCCAGGAGGAGAGAGAGGGGTCTGGATGGGGGTTAAGACTGGAGAGATGGGCAGGTTTTGGAGAAGAGGGAAGGGACATGCATGACACAGCTATGTCTCTATTAGTCACTCGGAGGCACTGGAATCTCTCTCCTGGGTTGAGTGAACCGGAAGCTCCAGCCAGGGCCAGCTCTGGTTCATGGTGAAGAGCTTCCCACTCATACGGCACAAAGATGCCACTTCCCTGAGGACCCTTTCCACAGCTCATTTACTCTTTATCTTCTTCTGTCCTGGGGCTGAGGTCAGACTTACAAGCAAAACCCACACAAGAGACCCCTCAAGATGAAATCAAGGAGATTAAGAAGGAGGAGCTTTCAGGGTCCCCATGGATCCTGCTAAAGGAAGATGAATTCAGCACACTTTATAAAGGAGAATATCACAGATCTCAAGTGTCCATAAAAGTATTTAACAAACCCCAGGCCAGAAGCATTGGGTAAGTCGTTTTGTATGGTTCTCTCCTGTATATCACTACTTACTCTCTGTTACTCCCCAAGGAGAAAGGCATATTGTTGCCACTTTTAGATGGGGAAATCCGGGCCCCAAAGGGTTAAATGACATGCCCTCTATTATTAAAGAGCAGAGTCTTGACTTAAACACGTCTTTCCACCTTGATTCTAGAGCCTTCTCTCCTTTATTCATGTATTTATGTATTTTTAAAAGTTTGTTCTCTTTCAATCGTGTTTCTCAGTTCCCCGTCCCCTCCACAGACAATAATTCTGGTGGGCTTTGTTTGTATGTGCTCTGGTAAAATGTGTGTATGCATTTTTAATTTTCACCACTGGTAGCGTTCTATGTCTGTTGCCTACTATCCTTACTTTTGTCACTCATTTTCTTGGAACATGTTCTATACCTGGAGTCCTTTCCTTCTGTTTGCCATCCGTGACATTTTTAGTTTCCCTAGTAAAGCCTTATAGGTCATAAAAATACAAGTCTATTAGGCTGTTTGAAAAGATATTAGCAAGCCCCGTTACTATTTCACGGACCTTAGGTACTAATTCTGCTGCCGCATATATCTGAGGGGTTCCACGTGCTGCCATCAGTAGCCGGGCTCGTGGAAACACCGGTTCTCTTCCCCAGTAGACACTGACAGTACCCCACCCCCACATACGCAGAGAGTCACTATGCTAAATGTTCTCTAAGGAAACTTCCAGTTCTGAAATCCTAATTTCCCCTTTTATCCTCGTAGAATGGTGAGAGATACTTTCAACAATGAGATCAGAACCATGAAGAAATTTGATTCTCCCAACATCCTGCGTATATTTGGGATTTGCATTGATGAAACAAGTAAGAGGTGCTCCTGAGGTTGATACAGTTTTTGACGACCTGGAATATACCTTTTGTGTTTTGATGTGTTGCATTTTTCAGGAACAGCAGAAAGGGGAGAATCTACATGGTGTGATTATTATCGATGTTAATTTTCTTTGCTTCCCCAGATGTACGTTCCCATCTTCTTTCAGGAGAGCAGAACTGAAGCCTGAGGGGTGGTCTGCACTACTGTGGCCACTTCTCCTTTCAGCCGCTGGGAACCAAAGGGCTGTGTGTTCAGATGCCAGCCTGGGTGAGGGTAAAACATTATAAAGCTGCCTGACCCAAACAAGGAAGACACCCTTGGTCATCATTAGTGTAGACCAAATCTAAAAACAAAATCAAGTTGCCCCTTTACCAAGATCCTCATGTGTCAGGTTCTTTATTTTTATTTTTTAATGTGGCTGCATTTTCTCTCATAGCATGACCTCTCCTGCTGGTCATGTTTTGCTGCTCTCGCCCAGAAAGAGGACAGAGAAACTCCCATCTTCTCCCCTCGGGAAGTATCTCCACAGCCTCAGGCCAACCTGATTTCAGAGCATAGAATCCCGGTCTCCAGGCAAACTTTCAGTGATGTGTGTTCTCCCGGGTGATGGCAGAGGTGGCTGACTCACTCATTGTGCATCTCAGGCCCGTGAACTGAGACTCGACTTCTTGTCTGAGCCCCCCCTCACCAGCCCTGCCATGTGTGCACCATTCCTTCCTTCCACACATCTGTACCAAACTCCTTGTGAGCACCGTAGGAGCACAGTAGACACATTTCCTGCCCTCTTGGGGCTTACAGTTGAGTGAGGAAGATGTTACTCAAATAACTACGCAAACAAATGTAGAATTACAACATGCAAAATACCATGAGGAAGAGGATGGGAATTCTAGGGGTGTTTGACCCTTTCAGGGAGATCAGGGAGCAAACTATGTGGGATGGGGGTGGAGGGTTGGGGGAGAATGGGACTCACAGCAGAGCCAAGTCTATCTCTGCACAGAGAGGGGGAGAGGTGGGCTGCGCACAGTAGGAGCTCTGAGCAGGGCTGGGTCTTCATAGTGTCTGGCTCCTTTCCTTTAGTGAACCCGCCTCAATTTTCCATCGTCATGGAGTACTGTGAACTTGGGAGCCTGAGGGAACTGTTGGATAAAGAGAAGGACCTCACCTTTGGTGTACGCGTCATCCTAGTGCTGGGGGCAGCCAAAGGCTTGTACAGGTACCAGACGGGGTGAAGGGTACCAAGAAGGGCTGGGTGAATCTGTCTACACTACCGATAATCCCGGAGGTGATGAGAGACAGACCAGAAGCCCCAGACAGCCTCCCTTCCACACATTGTTTTACTATGTACTGTGATTATAAATAGGAGGGGGGAAGGAAGCTTGACCAGTGAGGAAGAGCTCACAGAATTGAAGGCTGAATTTAATGTCTATGCCATTCTTGTAGAGTTAGACAGGCCCTAATCTTAAAGTTACCAGATTTAACAAATAAAAATACAACATACCCAGTTAAATTTGAATTTTAGATAAGTGATGAATAATTTTTAGTATAAATATATCCTAAATATTCCATAGGACATACAATAAATTTCAGATATACCAAATTTCAGATAAGCAATTTTTTTTAGTATAACTATGTCCCATGCAATTTGGGGGCATACTTATACTAAAAAAATTATTCATTGCTTATCTGAAACTCAAATTTGACAGAGCATCCTGTATTTTATTTGGCAACTTTACCTACTGCCATGCAGAATCTATGGTTCCTTTAGCTCAAGGGTCCCTAAAGCTCAGTCACTCCCAAACCACCTGCAGGGTTTTCACCATATCCACAATATCACCAGTATTATTTACTTAACATTTTTCTTTAAATTGGCTCACTTTTTAAAAATAAAAACAGTTTTTAAAGGCTCATGCCTGTAATCTTAACACTCTGGGAGGTTGAGGCCGGAGGATCGCTTGAGGTCAAGAATTCGAGACCAGCCTGAGCAGGAGCGAGATCCCATCTCTACCAAAAATAGAAAGAAACTAGCCGGGCGTGGTGGCATGCACCTGTAGTCCCAGCTACTCGGGAGGCTGAGGCAGAAGGATCTCTTGGGCCCAGGAGTTGGAGGTTGCAGTGAGCTATGATGATGCCACTGCACTCTATCCCAGGCAACAGAGTGAGACTCTGTCTCAAAAAAAAAAGAAAGAAAGTTTTCAAAAAGGACACTTTTTATCACTACCATAAATTGAAAACCAGTATCACTTGCTACAAATAGGTGACCACAAATGTAACCAAAACAATGGCATTAAATTATGGCTGGATGAGGCTGTCTGCCAGAACTTTGTAATTCAGACCCACTATTCTCTTTGTACAGAGGAGATATTAGCATACTTAGAGAGGTGTTAAGGACACCTGACACCAAACTGAGACTTTCTCCTTGATGTAATCAAAAGATGGGGATAAATTGAAAGGAGAATAATTTTCTCTCTGTAGCCTTGCACTGTATTCCATACTTTTGGAAATACTGTCTTAGCTATTAATTTGAAATTATAAAGTTTATTTCTTCTCAACTCCCTAAAACTAGTGAGTTTTATGAGAAGTAATTTTGGATGCCACAGGGCAGAGGTCCCCAAACCTTTTTGGCACCAGAGACCGTTTTCATGGAAGACAATTTTTCAATGGACGGAGTGGGGGTGGGGGGAGGATGGTTTTGGGATGATTCAAGCACATTACATTCATTGTGTACTTTATTTCTGTTATTATTACATTGTAATATATAATGAAATAATTACACAACTTACCATAGGTTGGGGACCCCTGTTGTAGGGGATGCTGTTAGTTCCCCACCCAAATGACCTCTTATCCTTTTACCAGCTCTGTGTACCCATCCCCACTTGGCATGCTTTGCTGCTAAAGTTCACAGCTGTAATCTTCAGAGGATTGCCCACGGGCACTGGAGCCCCTTGGCCCTTATAGAGAATGGAAAGTGCCCAGGAGTTTTATATCCACCGGTCCCTGCCCTCCCCCACACAGTCCATAGCCATTGACTGACTGGTGCGAGTACCAGTCCAGCTCCTTTGTCTCTGAGCCCTGAGGTGTAATTGTGCTCCAGAGGTCCCCATAAGATTGTCCTCCAAGCCCTGAGGTGTAATTGTGCTCCAGAGGTCCCCATAAGATGAGGCCGACCGCTGGGACTTCACCTGAAATCACACCCTTGCTTGATTTTTTTTCCTTCCCTATCCTGCTTCCTGCACTCCCTCACCAGTTTCTCCTTGGAGCACCTTCTTCATAAATCACTTGTACCCAAGTCCTTGGGTCATGATCTGCTTCTGGGAGAACTCAACCTCAGGCAGATACCATGACCCACTCAACCTGGCACACAGGGGCTTCATTAATCCAAAGTGCTTGCCTATAAGTCAGTGGGAACCCCAGCTTCACATTCTGTTTTGACCAGAGGGTCCTAGGCATGGTCCAACCATCCAGCCGTGCCTCTGAGCACTTGGGTCTGCCCAGCACTTCCCAGGCAAAGACCACAGTGGCACCTTCGTCCTTCTCTACCTAAAGTGGCCCCTGGTGCCAGATGCACACACTCCACACAGGCCATCACACCCACTCGTACAATGCATCTTAGCTCTGCTATATACTCACAGCACACCATTGTCAAAACTGGCCTCTGCATCCCGGTTTTCCCGGCTGTCCATGGGTGGCTACCCGTGAGGAAGGCATGGGACTGGCCAGCCTCATTATCCCAGTGATGACTGTCAAGCCTCCCAAGAAAGTCTGGGCAAAGGTCATTAATGCTCCCTGCCTTTGGTTGTGTCAGGCTACACCATTCAGAAGATCCTAAACTCCATAGAAACATCAGCAGCTTGAGCTTCCTGGTAACTGCAGGCCACCAAGTGAAGGTGAGTGCCTTTCAGGGGGCTCTTTGGGTCAAACCTGCATGACTGGAGCTGGGAGAGGGACACAAGTGTCTCAGTAAGGCTGTGCCTGCTTGTTTCCCACCTCCATTTTAGAACTGAGCACAACTCTTCCCCTGCCTACCCAGCTTTCTGTGTGCCCACTGCAGGACAGACTCAATCCTTACCTCCTGTTCTGATGCCTGCCTTCCCTCACTGCCCACTTAGCAGGGATGGGCTAAGAGTCATTTCTCCTTAGATGCCCGAACACCACTTCTCTGTCCCTAGAACACTCACCAGGGGATCTTCTTAGGTCTGACTAGGGATTCAGACTCACAGGACTGCCATACGCCACACTTGGCATTCAGAGTCACTTAGAAGGGAACCCAGCAGAAAACACAGATGCCAGCAGCGCCAAAACCTCTGCAGTGGGAATCCCCACAGTCATCCAGGAGATATTGTCTTTGTCCCTGCCCCAGGTGCTAGAGAAAGAGGCTCCCATCAGCTGGGTGGGCCATCCGGGCTTGGAAGCTCCATGACCTGCAGGAGTCAGTATCTTTGTAACAACTCTGCAGGCACGCCTTCCAACGTTCCTGCAAGGAACACGTCCGTTGCTGATTATAAGAGTTGCCACAAAGCATGGCATCCCTATCAGCTGTTCACTGTATAGTCCCCTTACTCACCCCGACCCCATCCAGAAGCAATTTACCAATCAGCAGTCATTTTTTATCATCAGCCATGTTACTAAGAAGCATAGGTGACAGTATACCTTTATCAGGTTTCAGGGGAGCAGAGCCAAAAAGTTAACTGGAAGTCAGATTTTCATACAGAAGAGGAAAGAGTTTTGTGAACTTGATGTCCACAACTGTCAAATGCTAAAAGAATGTTTTCTTTGTCATCCATAGATGGTTTCCTTTCTTCCGGTCTTATGAGTGTCAGGGATAGTCCTCAATGAACAGAAGACAGGTCTTTTTTTCCTCAGATGCCTTCCCTCCCACCCCCACCGATGGTGCTATAAGTACCCACAAAGCACTGTGTCTACACCACTTTCCTGGTCCTCACCCTTCCTGACTGTAATGTGAGCTATTCCACCTTTCAACCCTGGTGTCTACTATGGTTCTACATGTCAGAGAATGTCAGTGCTCAGTAAACACGTGAGTGAATGAAGGAATGAAAGGGTGTTAAGCCACCTAAGGGTCTTATCCTTTTCCTGACCTTGCCCCTAGATTCGGATACCTGGCTGAGTTTGGAGCTTAGCTGATGGTGCTAATGGCAGACGTGCATGGAGCAGGAACATACACTCTCACTGCCTGTGCTGTAGCTTCTTTAGCAGATGTGGCCATGCAGGGTCGGCAGGGATATCTTACACTTGTCGTGTAAAGTCCAGAGGAACAGGCTGACCACCCTCTAGGGTCAGATGGAACAGAGGGGATACCTCCACGTCATCTTGTCATCTGCTTCTAGGAGAAAGCAAGCCACGTGGTGGCTCTTTGCTCCCCTCTCCACTCACTGAGTGGAGCTCAGTCCTTGACTGAGAAACGCCTGTGTCTAACACAGTAATACTAGCAACAACTGCAACTTACCAAGTCCTGCAGGTGCTTAATGACCATTATCTCAAGTAATCCTCACTGCCATCACCCCATTTAATAGAGAAGAAATCTCCCTTTGTGTTTCTCTTGGTCACTGCACTATGATAAGTTGAACCCATGATGTTAACCAATTGAGTAGCCACACAGATGGAAGACAGTATTGGAAATAAATCCCTAAGGTAAAAAGTCAGTTCCCTGGCAATTGTGTGTAGCACCAACCGCCCACCCTCTATCCCCAACCCAAGATCTTGCTGTTTCTTTCTGTCTCTAAGTCACCTCTCTATCTAGCTTGCAGGATTTGAGTTGAGCAAAACACAGACTTCTATCAGTCGGGAAACTGAGAGAAAAAAGGCAGAGAGAGTCATTTCAACAGCGTATATCTCACCTCAGAGGCTGGAAGATGTGTTTTGTAATTATGACATAAAAGCTGAAATATACAGGTATGTTCATATTCTCATGCAGATTCTAACTCATGAGCAGGACAGGAAAGCCCAAGTCAAACTCCTCCTCCAAGGACCACCTTAACTCTGTTGAATGAATTTGGGTGGTAATCAGAAAATTCACTGAATTCTGGAAACGGCTAGAGGGACATGGGAAAAGGGAAACTCGTTATGGTTGTTCAGTTTCTTGGTTTTCTTTTAGCTTTGGAATCGTCCTCTGGGAAATCACCACCGGGAAGATCCCATTTGAAGGTGAAGAATGTGAAGGCTGGCTCAGCCGGTGCTGGGTTTGGGTCCCCTTCCAAAAAACTAGAAATTCTCCATCATTGCTGTCCTAGGCGTTTAGTTCTCCAATATGGGAACTGCCTGGGCTGGTCAGTGGAATCATCAGAAGCTCTGTTATAACCATACTCAAAAGTCCCTGCTTCTGATGCCAGCCATCAGCATCCAGAGAGATGTACAAGTTCCAAAGCAATTTTTTAAGGCTACCGTCCTGTCATTTCCATGCCAGGCTGTGATTCTAAGAAGATCCGCCAGTTGGTGGCTGTGGACCGGAAGCAGGAGCCACTGGGTGAAGATTGCCCTCTGGAGCTGCAGGAGATCATTGATGAGTGCCGGGCCTATGAGCCCTCCGCGCGGCCCTCCATGGATGGTAGGGTCCCTTTGGTGTAAAGAGCATGAACCACACACTTGTTTCACATTAGTGAAATAGTTCCTTTTCATAAGCTCCAAGGCAGTAGTTTACATCAAAGGTGATTTTACCCTCCAGGAGACATTTGGCAACGTCCAAAGACATTTTTGGTTGTCACAAATCTGAGAAGGTAGGATGAGGCGTGCTACTGGCATCTAGTGGATAAAGGACAGGGATGGTACTCAGCATCCTGATGGTACAATACATAGCACAACCCTTCAGAATTATCCGGCCCAAATGTCGATAATGCAGAGCTTCAGAAATTCTGCCCTAAAGGCATTGTTTAATTGAAAGTGGTTTGGAAAGGCAGATTATTTTTCTCCAGCCTATTTCCTTCCTTTCTTTTTGTCTGTATCTATCTTTCTTTCTTTTTTAAAATTTTTTATTTATTTACTTTTTTTGCCACAAGAAAATTCAGAAGAGTTCATTTTAAGAGATGGGGTCCTGCTATGTTGCTCAGGCTGGCGTTTGATGGCCGTTCACATAGTGCACTGCAGCGTTGAACTCCTGGGCTCAAGGGATCCTCTTGCTTCAGCCTCCTGAGTAAATGGCACGACAGGCATGCACCACAGCACCAAGCTCTCTCTTTCTTTCTTTTTGTCTTCCTGTCTTTCTTTCTCCTTCCTTCCCTCCCTCCCTGTCTGCCTGCCTTCCTTCCTCAGTCTTTTATCTCTCCATGTCATCAGCTGCTTCTCTGTAGCTTCCTTACAGTGTCTCCCTCCCTGGGAGTAACTCCCTGTCCCACTGTAGCTCCAAATCTCCCAGACTTTCCACAAAGCCCAGGCAAAAGAGAGAGGAGTTCACATGCAGCATCCTGGGATTGGGGAAGTGTTTCCACTGAAGTTGCTGCAAAGTTCAAAGATACAAAATGATTTTTTCTTATCTTTATCATGATATGGGTCATACTACAGCAGTGTATAAAATATATGTGTGCAGTTAAAATATCAAAGTAAAAGAATAGCACATAGCCACCCTTCATTAAGAAACAGAACATATCAGCTGCAAATAATTGTTAAAAAAAAAAAAGAAATAGAACATTGCCACTTGCTTAGAGCTTCCTAAAGAATTGGCCTTTGGGGTGGATGAGAAGCTGACAATGATTTATACGGTGCCTTTCTCTCCTTCGAACTCTTTTGTCTCCTTCCTCCCTCTTCTAGGCTCCCTTATACCCCAGGGTCCTCTCGGTTTTAGAGAACCTAATCCCAGAGACTAATTCACACTAGGATGTAAGTTTGTCCCTCCCATGAGGTTTTAAAAGTAAATCAAGTAAAAGAACTTCATATCACAAAGGCATGAGTGCAGATGGTAGTTTAGGCACCAGCCAGACCAGGGGGAATGCAGTTTCTACACTATTGTGTAGTGCAGAAACATCTTTATGTTTCTAGCTTAGCTCTCAGCTCCTTACCTAAATTTCTGTTCATTCATCCACAGAAATCTTAAAGAAACTGTCTGCCTTTACTATGTAGTGTATCAAAACCTGAACCAAAGAGTCCTCGGACAAGAAGCTGGGAGAAGCACACACTGGACATCTCTCTTTCATATCCTTTGGCATCAAGTTATTTATGGTTGCTGGGGGGCAGCACTTCTCTGTTACAAATAGAAAACAATTCCAGTCATACAGGACACATCCCACTCCAAATGATATTTCAAAAAATACACCTCTGATAGCAACTTTGATAGATGGTTTGCAAAAATGCATCTCTCTGTGTCCATACCTCTTGGCAATGTAACTTTACAGCTCCTCACATCGAGAAGTGGAGTCTATTTCCCCATCATTTGATCTGGGCTGGCATTGTGACTTGATTTGGTCAATAGAATGTGGAAGAAGTGATGGTGTGCCATTTCCAAGCCTGGGCTTAAAGAGGCCTTATAAACGTCTGCTCCCTTTCTTGGAACTTTACCCAGCCATGAACAAGTTGGGCTAGAATGCTGGAGGATGAGAGACCCCATGGAACAGAAACAAGCTTTCATAGCTGAGGTCATACTAGACCAGCCAACCTGGCAGCTGACCTAGTTACGTGAGTGATCCCAGTCAAGACCAGAAGAACCATCCAGCTTAGCCCAGCCCAAGTTGCTCATTCACAAAATCATGAACTAAATAAATTTTTGTTGTCTTGAACCACTAAGTTTTGGAGTGGTTTGTTACACAACAGTAGTAACTGAGCAAACACTGTTCAATCCTTCCTCTTGCCTATTAAACTAAATACAAACTCTCTACTCAGATACCTATAGCCTTATATCTCTGACTCCAACCTGACTTTCCATGTAAGGTCCCAGAGTTCTCCTATAGGAGATTGCAAACTCTAATGCCTAAAGGGCCTAGGAGGGAGCCTAAATGAGTGAGTTGAGCCTGGAGGGGACTTCAGTAAACAGAGGAGCTTTAAGAAGAATAGCCTTTGCTCAGCTGTCTTATTTTATTTTCTCGTGTAGAATGGGATCCCAATGTTTCCAAGCTTTCCATTTTTTCAAAAGAAGCTAGAAATTTGGATTTTTCTGTAAGTTGTCCCTATTTTTATTTACTTATTCATTTATTCATTTATTAGGGGGTCTCAAGACATTGCCTAGGCTGGTCTCCAACTTCTGGGCTCAAGTGTTCCTACCGCCTCAGCCTCCTGAGTAGCCAGGATTACAGGTGTGCCATCGTGCCCAGCTCCCTATCTTTAAAGGTTGGCATCTCATTAAAAATTATTTTAATGCTGATAAGACAAACAAAATATGTTAGCATAGGAGCTGCCAGATTTTAATCCCTGCCAGACCTAAACACATGTTTCTGGCATGTGGCCCATTGGTTCTGAATTTTTTATACATTTGCTCATAGTGTTTGCTTTGCCTAGAATACACTAACCCCTACCTCTACATGTGCATTTTTTTTTCAGAACTCTTCTCAAATCATTCAACAGCAAATGCGCTAGGCATTGTTCCAATCACTGAGGAGACAGCAATGAACAAAGTATGTCTAGACCTTATATTCTAGTAATCATCTCTGATGAATAAAATTATGGCTGATTTCTATTTTTTTATCTTTTACTTATCCTTGATTTCTTTTTTTAACCTAGAACATGTTTTTTTCTGTAAATAAAAGAATGCAGAAGAATATACGTTGACAGGTTGAACATTTAACAATTTTTCTCTAGAGCTAATTGTTAGTTATTACTATTTTCATCTTTAAAATCATTTGTTCTCTTTACTGTATGACTTACAATGAAAATTCTCCCCTGTAGATGAATCTTTTACACTCTGGCAGACCCCAGATAGAAGTGAATTTACTGTGAAACTAACAAAGCTTGATCTTCAGGGCCTCTCGTTTGCACAGGATGCCTTTCAGGGCTCTGCACCTAATTTTTTCCCAATACTTATTTATGAAAATTTTCAAATGCACAGAAGAGTCAGTAAAACTGTGCTCTGAACAACCATATACCCACTACCTAAATTCTACAACTAACAATTTACTATATTTGTCTTATCACATACCTACCCATCTATGCCTCTTTCCATCCATTAATTCATCCTAATTTTTTACACATTTAAAATAAAGTTGCAAACATCAGTATATGTCATTCCTAAACACTTCAGCACTTCAATCATTAACTGGAGTCAATTTCTTTATGAGTTTTTTTTAAGGGGGGTGGAGAGGTAAATTTTCCATGTTGTAAAATGCACAAATCTTATACCATTTGATGAGTCTTGACAAATGCATACATATGAGCAATCCAAACCCTTATCAAGACAGTGAACATTATCATCACACCAGAAAGTTCTGCTATGCCCAATTAATCTCTCCCCTCACTCCTCCTTTACAATTCTGATTTTTAACGCATTTTAAGGTATGATTGATACATAGTAAACTACAAGTATTTAAAGTGCGCAGTTTGGTAAGTTTGGACATATGTATACACCCATGAAACCATAACCACAATCAAGACAATGAACACATCCATCAACCCCCAGGTTCCTCAGGCCCCTTTATAACCATCCTCTTCCCCTCACTCCTCCCTTCAAGCAATCAGTGACCTGCTTTCTTTTTTCTTCTCTCTTTTTTTTTTTTAACAACCATGGCCTGACAATGACCTGCTTTCCGATTCTGGAGATTAGTTTGCATTTTAAAGTTTTATATAAAGGAAATCATATGGTATGTAAAACATTTGCCTTCTTTCACTCAGTATATCATCGTTTTGAGATTCATCCATGTAGTTGCATGTATCATAATTTATTCATTTTTAACGTTGAAAAGTATTCCAATGTATGGATTTAATATAATTTCTTTATTCATTCACCTGTTGATGGATATTTGAATTGTTTATAATTTTTGACTATTACAAATAAACCTGCTATGAGCTTTTTTTTTTTTTTTTTTTTTTTGAGACAGAGTCTTGCTCTGTTGGCCAGGCTAGACTGCCGTGGCGTCAGCCTAGCTCACAGCAACCTCAAACTTCTGGGCTCAAGAGATCCTCCTTGCCTCAGCCTCCCAAGTGGCTGGGACTACAGGCGAATACCACCACACCCCACTAATTTTTTTCCTATTTTTTTTTTTAAGTAGAGACAGGGCCTCGCTCTTGCTCATGCTGGTCTCAAACTCCTGTCCTCAAGCAATCCTCCTGCCTCAGCCTCCCAGAGTGCTAGGATTATAAGCATGAGCCACTGCGCCTGGCCTGAACTTTCATGTATGTGTCTTTCTATAAACCTATGCTTTTATTTATCTTGGGTAAATACCTAGAGATGACTGGCTGGATCATATGTTTAACTTAAGAAACTACCGTACTGTTTCCAAAGTGGTTGTGCCATTTCCCATTTCTGCCAAAAGTGTATGAAAGTTCTGGTCTCTTTATATTCTTGCCAACATTTAATATGGTGAGCATTTTTAATTTTGGCCATTCTAATAGGTCTATAGTGAGTGGTATCTCACTAAGGCTTTAATTTGCATTTCTCTAGTGAATAATGAGGTTGAGCATCCTTTTTTTTAATTTGCCATCTTTATATCTTCTTTGGTGAAGTGTCTGTTCAAATCTTTTGCCCATATTTTAAGTTGAGTTGTTTTGTTTTACTAGTTATGATAGTTTTCTATATATTCTGGGTACAAGTCCTTTATCAGATAAATTACTCACAAATATTTTCTGCCAGTATGCAACTTATCTTTTAATTTTCTTAACAATATCTTTTGAAGAGCAAAAGTTTTTATTTTTGATGACACCCAATTTATTAATTTTTGCTTTTATGAATCATGCTTTTTGGAGTCCTATCTGAGAAATCTTTGCCTAACTCAAGGCACAAAGATTTCCTCCTGTTTTCTTCTAGAAGCTGTATAGTTTTAGAATTTACATTTAAGTTTATCATCTACTTTGAGTTAATTTTTGTATATAGGGCAAGGTGTGGATTATTATGTCTTCATTTTTTCTTTTCTATTTTCACTTTCTCTTTTCCTTCTTTGATTCCAATTACATAAATGTTAGATCTTTTGATATTGTCACACAGTTCACTGAGGATCTGTTCTTCCTTACTCCATTTTCTACTTTCCCCCCCACCTCTGTTCTTCAGATTGAATAACTTCTGTTGGTCTATCTTTGAGTTAATTGATTGTTTTTCTTTCTCTCTGACCTTCTCTGTTAAGCTTATCCAGTGAATTTTTAAATTGAGAGATTATATTTTTCAATTCTAGAATTTCCACTTGGTCCTTTTTTTAATTCTTTCTGTTTCTCTGTTGAGAGTTCTTATTTGTTCATCATAAGCATACTTTTCTTTACATCCTTGAGCATAGTTTTAATAACTGCTTTAAAATCCTTGTTGGCTGGGCATGGTGGCTCATGCTTATAATCCCAGCACTTTGGGAGGCTGAGGCGGGAGCATCACTTCAGGCCAGGAGTTCGAGATGAGCCTGGGCAACATAGCAAGACCCCATCCCTACAAAAAGTTAAAAAGAAATTAGCCAGGTATGGTGGCACACATGTGTAGTCCCAGGTACTTGGGAAGCTGAGGCTGGAGGACTGCTTGAACCCAAGAATTCAAGGTTACAGGGAGCTATGATCAGGCCATTGCACTCCAGCCTGCGCAACAGAGGGAGACCTTGTCTCTACATAAATAAATAAATACGAGCACTCTGGGAGGCCAAGGAGCAAGAGGATTGCTTGAAGTCAAGAGTTCGAGACTGCCTGAGCAAGAGTGAGATCTCATCTCTACTAAAAATAGCAAAAAATTAGCTAGGCGTGGTGGTGTGCACCTGTAGTCCCAGCTACTCGGGAGGCTGAGGCGAGAGGATCACCTGAGTCCAGGAGTTGGAGGTTGTAGTGAGCTATGATGATGCCACTGCACTCTGGCTGGGGTGACAGAGCAAGACTGTGTCTCAAAAAAAAATAAAAATAAAAATAAATAAATAAATAAAATCCTTGTCTACTAAATCCATCATCTGGGTCACCTTGGGGTTGGTCCCCATTGATTTGATTCCCCCCTTTTCTCTTGATTATGGATTATGTTTTTATGTTTATTCATATTTCTGGTAATTTGGGATTATTTCCTGGATTTATGATTGATAGTTGTTGAGAGTCTGGATTCTGTTATATTTCTTCAAAGAGTCTTTTTTGTAACAGGCAATTAACTTGGTTGGACTTAAACTCTAAACTCTATCTCCCCTGTGCTTGGCAATATCTGAAATCTCTGTTCAGTCTTTTGGGCTTAGCCGGCTGCTTGAAGCCTGTTCTACACAGAATCAGATAGAGATTTGAACAGAGATTATACACAGAACTGGGGCTCTTCCTCACAGGCTCTCTCCTGTCCTGGATTTTCCCTCTCACTCTCCAACTGCTATGGTCACTACAAACTCTGTCCTCTGGTTTTCAATCAAATCAAACTGACAGTTTCTCTCCAAGTTTTAGCCACCACACATGGTGCAGATTGAGGCCTACCCTCGGGCTGAAGACCATAAAAAAAATGGGAGACTCACCTACTGCCATTTCTTTCTTCCTATTATAGACCCCTCCTCTAGACTCTGCCTGTCTTAGCTCCTTTCCAGAGCCTTCCAGTGGTTATTTTTTTATTTTTTAAAATTCTGTACAGGGCTTTTAGTTATTGTCTGTTAAAAGTTTTGTCTAGTAGAAGATATTTGGCCTTTATTAGAAGTAGAACCCCTACTTTTTTATTTTTAATTTTTTGTTTGTTAAAACATTCATCCAAATTGTGTGAGCTTCAAGCCCCACAAAACCTGCATCTATTTTTGCCCCCAATGCTACTTCCTAGAAGCCTCACACCATTTCAGGAGAGCAGACTTTACAATGGTGGTGGCACTGAATAAATTCCCAGCGTGCTTCAGTAGCAAGCTACCCACATATCAATTTCCATACCATTCCAAAGAGCTGATGCAAAGGGACTTCAGGTCCACAATGTTCTGGTTGTCTTTTTTTTTTTTTGAGACAGGGTCTCACTCTGTCACCCCAGGTAGAGTGCAGTGGCATGAGCACAGCTCACTGCAACCTCAAACTCCTGGGCTCAAGCGATCCTCCTGCCTCAGCCTCCCAAGTAGTTGGGACTACAGGTGCACACCACCACGCCTGGCTAATTTTTTTCCTATTTTTGGTAGAGATAGGATCTTGCTCTTGCTCAGGCTGGTCTCAAACTCCTGACCTCACGCAATCCTCCTGCCTCAGCCTCCCGGAGTGCTAGGATTACAGGCATGAGCCAGTGTGCCTGGCCTGTTCTGGTTGTCAATATTTGGTAGAGAAGCTCTTTTTTTTTTCTTCAACCTGCTTTGAACTCCTACAACATTTTGTAATTTTCTAGAATTGTTGCACTCCAAATAGGGAGAGCTTTTCATTTTGGTCCTGCTCCCTTATTTTATGATGCAGAAAATGAGGTCCAAAAATGGGCAGCATCTTATGTAAAATATTAGTGGTGGTTTGGGTGGAGGGCAGAACCCAGATGTCCTGAAGTCCTATCCAGTTGCACTACCTGGGGCACCACCTTATCTAGCACAGCACTTACCTTACTCTATTTTTTATTATGATCATTTATGGACACCACTTCTCAAACTTTTCCTTTGAGGTCTTCAGGTCTCAGCTCCAATATTAGCACCTCAGAGTTCTTTCTTGAACCCCTCTGTGGAAAGTAGCTCTCCTAAGAACTTTCCATTCATGTCCCTCTGTTTTATTGCTTTTGTGATACTTACTGTCTGAAATTACCTTGTTAATTCTTGTTTATTGGTTTATGATCTACTTCCCCTTAGTAGAATGTAAGTTCCATCAGTTCAAGGGGCTTCTCTGTCTTATATACCAGTATCCATACCGTAGAGTCCAGAGCCAGGATCTCAGTAGTTGTTGAATAAATATTCATTAAATGGATGAATGAGTGAATGAATAAATGAGCAAAATTAATGACTTTCTCCAGAGCCAGGGCATATGACCTACCATAAGCATAATCTTTCTTTGGCATCTTTTATGTTACCTAGACAATTCTTTCAAATTTTGCATTTTAAATTATGCATTCAGGCCCATAAGAGTAGTTCCTATCATGTAGTATAGATGAACCCATTAGTCATGTCTTTTGGTGGAGAAAATAACAAAAAACATCATCCAAACAACTCCTCTATGAAATGATGCTTACTGCGTTTTTTTTTCCCCAGTCTTTTTACAAATGAGCCAATAGGGAGGTTGGTATTTAAGTAATTATCCATAAAGTTGTACATAGTAATTTCACTGCTAAAATGGAACATAGCCAACAACTTTTCTCTCTCACTATGTATAACTTTTGTAAGTTGGAGGCAAGACAATACATTTCTAGCTTGTGTGTTTATTTTCTTCCCCTCCTAACTATAAATTTGGGCATGAAGGAAACCAGAATATGTTACAGCAAAATATGCCTCTTTGACATAAAAATTATTTTTGAGCTGAAGCCAATTAAGAAGCAGCAGAGGGAAAGCTCTTTCTATCCCCCTTTTCTGCCTAAAGACAGGATATAAATTACCAGAGTAATCTGCAAACAAACTTTACTCCATTCATTTCTTCCATATATTCACCTTCTGTTGTTTCCCACCTATGGAAGCCCAAAATTGCTTTCCTTCATCCTACCATTTCTCCACAAATGTATTGTTTTTTGTTGAAGATGCTACACAAGCCAGAGTTCTAAGCCGCTGCTGAGTTACTTTTCATTGAGATTTCTCCCGCTTGATATGCACTGTACACGTTAGTAAACTTGTCTGTTTTTCTCTTCTTAATCTGTTGTAGAGGAAAAGTTATATTTCGTCGGACAGCCATTAAGTGAATCATGAATGAATATACTTTCAGAACCGTTTAGAAATATTCTGCATATTTTTTAAAGAAAAACTTTAGTAATTAAATTTAACAGTTTAAATGAGCAAAGAATGATTCACCAGTAGGGCAGCCCCCAAAACCAGGATAGGCTCAGAGTGACTCTGGGGCTGCCACATGGTAGGATAACATTTATGGACCGATAAAGGAAAGTGAGGTACAGAAACAGCTGGATTGGTTACAGCTCAGTGTGAGTCTTATTTGAACATGGTTTGAACTATTGGCCACCTGTGACTGGCTGAAACACTGTGATTGGTACAAGAGTAGGTTACAGTTAGGTTACAGTTCAGTGCCTCTGGAGGAACATTTAGGCAAAACTTAAAATATATAAGGAGGCAACTTTGGGCTAAACTTAATTTAACAACACTTTTCACTCAGTAGCCCTTTGTGTTGTCTAAATTTCTTTTACCATGTGATTTTAAAAAATGTATTAGTTTTTTTTAATTCTCATGAGGCAGGGACATTAGTTTTTAACTAAATTTTTTTTCAAAGAATCACTCAGTATTTGATGGTGATGTACCTGCGTATTCATTAGCATGGAAAGCAATTCAAGATATATTTTAAGTTTAAACACCATCTCATCTACATCTAAATAGATGAAGATTTTACACAAAGTTAATGATGATTTCTCTGACTAGAGACAATTTTTCTTTTTTGCTTTTCTGCATTGTCTAATTTTCTGGAATTGAACATGCAATGCTTATGTAATAACAGGTATCACTCAAAACTTTTTTCTTTCTATTCCATAATATATTTGTTTGCTTATAAAAGAAAATTCTGAGGCAGGAAGATCATTTGAGGGCAGGAGTTTGAGACCAGCCTGGGCAACATAGGGAGATCCTGTCTCCACAAAAAATTTAAAAATTAGCCGGGTGTGGTGGGGCGTGTCTTTAGTCCCAGCTACTCAGAAAGCTTAGGTGGGAGGATGTTTGAGTCCGGGAGTTAGAGGCTCTGGAGGCTCAGTGAGCTATGATGGTGCCACTGCACTCTAGCCTGGGTGACAGAGCAAGAAGCAAGACACCGTCCCTAAAAAAAGAAAGAAAAGAAAAGAGAGAGAGGAAAGGAAGGGAGGAAGAAAAGAAAAGGAAGAAAGGAAGGAAGAAAATTCCTTTCTCTTCTATAGCTCAGGGATAGCTTCTGTAGATGGCAGGAAAAGTAAAAGTACGAGTGTTAATACTGGCTTTGGTGACAGGTTTGGAGGAGAAAAATATTGAAAAGTCGGTATTTGGGTTATCTATGACTTTCAACTTTTTTTTTAATGGCTTAAAAGAACACAAATTTATTATCTTACAGTTTGGTAGGTTAGAAGTCTGACACAGGTCTCATTGGGCTAATACCTTCACGTTAGCAAGACTGCATTTTTCTTAGAGGCTCTAAGGAGAATCCTTTGCTTTGCCATTCCCAGATGTTAGAAGCCATCCACATTTCTTGGCCCATGTCACTTTTTCTCCATCTTCAAAGCATATTTTTGACCATTCCCTGTTAGGCACACCTTTCTCTGACTTTCAATTATTTACGCGCTCCTCTGATACCAGTTTCACTGATAATTGGCAGCTCAGTTAATAAAATTTCGGCAATGTGCAGTCTGTGCACATCGAGGTTATTTTTAGGTCTTCCTCCTAAAAGTGAGATTTCGTCTTTCAGCGAGATGCTTGAAAAATGTTTGCTGTTAAATGATGTGACGATTGCTTAGTAGAAGGCGATTTAATGCAGTGGTTTGAGATTGAAGAGATCGTGTAGGCAAATTCTTTTGCATGAGCTCTTCAACTCCATGAGATACATATGAACAAGATTGTCCCACGCCTCTTTACAGGAATTCTGGGGGCAATATTTTCAAATTATTCGATTAGCTACTATCCTTTGGATAAATATAGCTCCTTCACTAAAGCATAAGGGAGAAGCAGCAGGAACCACAGTTTAATATTTTCATCTCCTTTCCAGAATGGTACAAGAAATCTTATAACTTCCTCCCGCCAGAAAGTTCAAATAAAGAGCGCTAAAAATCTTCTTCCGCTCTGCTCTTCGGGGGCTGGGCTCAAGGTGACGGACATTGATTTCTACCAATTGTACGAAGCTTCCTTGCACGTGGTCCCGCCTAGTCAGTTTGCGAACGACCAGCCAATGAGAGCACCGCTGTTTCAGAGAGCGGGGACCCATGGAAGAAGAAGAGAAGCTATTGGCCTCCCGCTGGGACTGCTGTCCAATAGGAACAGGTCGGGTCCGAGGCTCTGGCTTGGAGCGCGAGCGGCTCCGGAAGTGGCGGTTGGTGCTCGTGCGTGCCGAGTTGCGCTGAGGTAACTACCGAAACTTCGGCGGGCTAGCTAGTCCGGCCGCTTCCTTCTGGCTTCAGGTGAGTAAGGCGGTTGCCTCTCTCCACGCTTTTGGCCTCTAGTTCCGGGATAACTTCCCCGGGCTTGATCCCTGGATGCGGGGCCCAGGGACGCCCCATAAGGTGGGCTTGGAACCCGGCGGAATGACGAAGTTCGGGCCCTCAGGGCGGCCCCAACGGCCAGCACCGAGTGGCCCGAATCCCCGTTCTTTCGGGGTTGTTGGGGTGGGGGTGGGGGGCGGGGAAGGCAGGAACTCCGGAACTCCGGGCGGTCATGGAAGGAGCCGAGTTTGCCGCAGCCGAGCCGCCGCGGGCCACGGGCCGGAGTCGGAGGTCTCCCGAACCACTCCCCCACCCCCGAGAGCGTAGCTTCAGACTCCTTACCTGCAAATAATTGTTCTCATATGCAGTGCCGATTATTTGCATCCCTTTCAAGTTGACGAAAGAACTTAATTTTTATCCCAGCAAAGTCTGTCATGTAAATACTTTCATTATCCTTGTTTTACAGATGAATAAGTTGAACAGAGAGCTTAGGGAAAGCTCCTAAGGTCCCCCCAGGTGGTAAATGACAGAGCAGGGATTTGAACCGAGGTCTGCCCGACTCCCCACTGCCTCCTCTCATCCTGTTAATTGGCGGGACCGTCGTCCCCGCCTGTTGTGGGCGTTGATTGAAACCTGAGTAACAAAACTTAGTAAGATGACAAATGGGAGGTTGACATGTTGAGCGCCGACCCTCATGGCACTCACGGAAAGTAGCGTTTGTGTGGCTCAGGACGACCAGCCCACGGTCTCTTGCTCTTGGCACCTCCGGTTAGCGCACAGTGGTTGAGAAGCTTCGCTCCTAGTGTGTTGTTCCATAGCTCTCTGCGACGACGAAAATGTTCTACATGTCTCCTGTCCAGTATGGTACCCATCTGCAGCGTGTGGGTTTTGAGCGCTTGAAATGTGACCAGTGCGACTGAGGAGCTTAATTTTTAATTTTATCTAATTTAAATTTCAATAGCCGCATTTGAGTGGTGGCTCTGAGAGTGGACAGTGCGGCTCCCTGAGATTCTGCTCTTCGTGACCCACCCTGCTCTTTGTTTTCAGGAAGGCTGATTGGCTTAATGTCTCTGGGGTACATCTGGAAGTAGCTTGGGCCTTACGTTCTGAGACATAATTCTTGGGAGGCTGTCTTTGTACCCTAGCAACACTAAAAGCTTTAACGTTGTTTTACAGGCACAGTTAAAAATTTGTTAGGCTTACTAGGGTACTTCCTTTCTTGGATAGTACATTAAAATTGGTAGGTTCTTCTGTAGAGCTCTAACCCTACAGGAGTTTTAGTGAAGCATATAGTATACACGGTATATAGCACCTGGTATGTTTTTAGTTTGTTGTTTTTGAGGTGTGTGGAGGGTACATTCAGTAGGTATTTAGCACCTGCTATGAACTTGATGCTAAGAAGGATGCAATGATGAATGAGATTTAGATTCTGCTCTCTACTTTCCTGCTCTAATTAGAACTGGTTGCTCTCTAGGTATATGATGGGAAGAAGTTTCATTTTTTAGTATTTAACCATGCTAAAAAGTACAGAGAATAATAAAGGAAGACCTGTGTACCCACCGCTCAGATCTAAAATCTTGACCTTTTGATATAATTGTTTTCCATCTTTTTAAGAAGAAAAAAAATTATATAGTTGAAGCCCATGTGTACCCCTGCACCCTTTCCTGAATTTGGTGTTTATCATACCCAGGTGTGTTTTATTCTCCTGTGTAAGTCCAGATAGTAGCATGGTTTTCCATGTTTTTAAATGTCCTAAAAAGGGAATCGTAGTGAATTTGTCTGCCACCTGATTTTTTCTATTCAAAGTAATTTTTGAAGAGAATTTACTGTTAGAGTTCTTAGTTGGAAGAGTTTATGGTTCCATCTTGACCAGAGGTTTCGCTTTACTTTCCCTCCATTTTCTGAGTTCTCTCTAGTATTTCAATTAATCAGATCTACTTGTTTGATCTTCTAATTTTATTGTTCTCTTATGTGGCTGTCCTTTTATTCTACTTTCTGAAGAGTTAGTTCCTTGACTCTATCTTCCAATCTTGCTATTAAATCTTTCATTTTGACCGGGCGCAGTGGCTCAGGCCTGTAATCCTAGCACTTTGGGAGACTGCGGTGGGAGGGAGGATTGCTGAGGCCAGGAGTTAGAGACTAGCCTGAGCAACATAGACTCCCTCTCTACAAAAAATAGAAAAATTAGCCAGGCATGGTGGTGCAAGCCTGTAGTGCCAGCTACTCAGGAGGCCAAGGTAGAAGGATCACTTGAACCTAGGAGTTTGAGGTTGCAGTGTGCTGTGATGATGCCACTGTACTCTAGACCCAGCAGCAGGCTGAGACCCTGTTTCAAAAAAAAAAGTCTTATTTTGGCTGTCACGTTTTTTATTTCCAAGAGCTCTTGCTTTCTAATTTGTTATTTTTTCCCCTAGCGTTCTGTTTTTGTTTTATGGATATAGTATCAGTAAAATCTGAGGATTTTAACTAGTTTGGTTTGTAAGTTTGGGGATTTTTTTTTTTTTTTTTTTTTAATTACTGTTTCTTGCATTGTCTTCCTTTCTTCCCTCCAAGTTTTTTCTGTTTGTCTGCTTGGTCTCTTTCTGTCACATTGGGCGTTTTCCTCAAATGTCAGTTGATGATTGGCTGTTTGTTTTGTTTTTGTTTTTGTTTTTTTGAGACCGGGTCTTGCTCTGTTGCCCGGGCTAGAGTGCAGTGGTGTCATCATAGCTCACCACAACCTCAAACTCCTGGGCTCAAGTGAAGTGTTCCTTCTGCCTCGGCCTCCCAAAGTGCTAAGATTACAGGCCTGAGCCGCCGCGCCCAGCCTGTTTTTTCATTTTTAAGGGGATACCTCTGGAAAGCTGATTGGAAGGTCTGTATGAGCGGCTGAGCCTTATTAACTGCTGGGCTTTTACTGCTAGGTATATCCATCCATTTTCTTTGCAGGGGTTCACAGCTGTCAGTCTATAAAGATCTTTATTTTGGGGGCTGGTTTTGTTTTGTTTTGTTTTGTTTTTTCCCCCAGAGAATGGGGAATATATATAAACCAGAATATTGTGTCCTGGATTTGTGCAGGGGAAAGAAGCTGAGGAGAAGGGTTGGGAGTGTCTCACATTGCTCAGTTTGTAGACTTTCACTTAATCACTTATTTCCACTTCTATGCCACTCTCCGTCCTGGTCCTAAGACTGGTTCAAACCTCCAGTTCTCTCCAGCACAGGAGGAAGAGAGTTTTGTTTGTTTTTTGGTTTTGGCTGGCTGGTATTTGTTTGAGTAGAAGACAGGCTGACTACTTTGTAGGCTTTTAACCAACCCTCTTTTCAGCTCCATCTTTCAATACTTCCTTGTGTGGTACCTGGTTTCTATACTCCCTGTAGTGGAAATCAGCTTCTTTTTTTTTTTTTTTTTAAGTTTTTTCTGATTTATTTGTAATTTTTTACTTTCTTATTATGTTTTTATCTTATTATAACCACTATACAAACGAGGACGGTTTGTTTCTCAATAGCACACTCCCCCTTCCACCTTTTTTTTTTTTTTTTTGCGACAGAGTCTCTGTCACCCCGGGTAGAGTGCAGTGGCATCATTGTGGTTCACTGCAACCTCAAATTCCTGGGCTCAAGCGATCCTCTTGTGTCAGCCTCCTGAGTAGCTGGAACTGCAGGCGCACGCCACCATGCCTGGCTAATTTTTCTATTTCTAATATAGATGGGGTCTCGCTCTTGCTCAGGGTGATCTCAAACTCCTGAGTGCAAGTGATCCTCCTGCCTCGGCCTCCCAGAGTGCTAGGATTACAGGCGTGAGCCATGGCGTCCGGCTCCCTCACCCCTTTGCAGGCACTTGAGTTTAATATTTTCAGCTCTACTAAGTAGTTTCCCCTTTATGGTCTCAAAAAACTGGTTTGTGTATCTCATATTCTGTTTGCATTTGCTTGTCCTTGTGTATTTATCCTTTTTGTAAATGTCTTTTTTTTTTTTTGGTCATGTCGATGTGTTTTGAGGAATGACTGGAGAGAGAAAGATAAACGTGCTTCATCTGCCATGTTACTAGAACTCCCTCCATTTATTCAGCCCCCTCCAATCTGGCCTCTCACCCCACCCCTTCAGGGAAACTGTTCTTTTTTAGGTCATCTTTCATCCCCACGTTGCTAAACCTAGTGGCCGTTCTGTCCCTCAGTAGCACTTGACAATCTTAACTATTCCTTCCTTGAAACATTCTTCCAAGACACCATGCTCCCCCATGTTTCCTACTACCTCATAGTCTTTGTTAACTGGCTTCTCTTACGGTAACCGTTGTCCTTTTAATGTTAGTGTCTCTGGTTTTAGTCTTTGGCCCTCTTCTATCATTCTCTTCCTTCTTAGGTGGTTTAATCTACTGTGATTTTAAGAAGCATGACTATCCTGAGGATTTTTTTTTTTTTTTAAAGGCTGGTCAAGTGAAGCAGTGGGAGTGTATCCTGAGGATTCTTAAAACCGTCTACTCCTTCCATCTCTGCTGCTATACTCTTGCCGAAGCTTCTGTGACCACTAATCTGGACTTCTGCAGTAGCCTCTAAACTGCACCTAGCTTGCACTCTTGCTCCCCTGCAGTCCATTCCTAACAGAGAAGAAACTCCTTACCAAGGCTTATGAGGCCTTTAATGATAGTATCCTGTCCATCAACCAAACCCATGCTTGCGAGGGACCTATGCACTGATTTCCTTCTGAGACTCTTCCTTGTTTCTTCACATGGCCAGCTTCTTTTAATCCTTCTCATCTCAGCTCAGTTTTCACTTTCAGAGAGGCCTCCCCTCAAAATTGTGTCTTAAGTGGTGCCCTTTCCCTCCTCCCAAAACCGTATGTCACAATCTATATATAGTTTTCTTATTTATTTATTGACTTATCCCACTTGCTAGAATGTAAACCCTACACAGTGTCTTGTCTGTCTTTGCCTCTGAGGTGTCTGACTGCGTAACAGGTGCTTAACATTTGTTGGATTCCCATTTCCTCATAAGTCAGATGAAAATAAAAGTGCTTACCTTACTTCAAAAAGTAATTGAGGGGATAAGTTACACTGATGTGCTTTGGAAACTAGGCGGTGGTTTTCAAACCGACGTAATGGAATTAAAGATGGGAAACAAGTAATGAAAGGGATAGGATAAAGTTTGTTCAGCGTTTTTGGAGATTTGGAGATATTAGATAAATTTCTATTTTGAGTTAGTAACTGATTGATTTTGCAAGTGTAAAAAATGTCTTTTTTCTGTTTATCCTTTGTAACTTTTGATGCTGTGAAAGATGAATATTGCCTGCCAAAATTAGATACAGCATTATAGGCATTCAATTTTGGTAAATGTCCATATTCAGGTTGAGACAAAGAACGGCAAGTTGTCTGGGAGATTACTTTCAGACCTAATAGTTCAATGCCCTTATTTTATAGATCTTTCTATTTTGGAAGATATTACTATGATCACAGGACTTCATGTTTTCAAAGGATGAACTAGATAACTGCTTATAAGTGCTTGTCATGGAGAAAAAAAGTCAATTACCAAACACTTTTGGCTTAAAATAAGTAACTAAAACCTTCTCTTTGAACTTCTCATTTTTGCTAAGAAGGATCTTAAACAAATTCAGAAAGACTAGATATGCTCATATCAGCTATATAGCATATGTTTTATCTATTTCACTAATAACTTTTTACAAATATTGTTTCTCTAGTGATGGCTGATGAAGCAATGGAATATGATCTTCAGGTGCAGTTAGATCATCATGCTGCAGAGCAGCCAGCTCCTGCTGCAGTGGTCAGCAGCCAGCGAGTCCTGCCTCTACTCCAGCCTGTCCCTGCTGAAGTGGTCAGCAGCCAGGGGGTCCTGCCTCTGCTCCAGCCTATCCCTGCTGAAGTGGTCAGCAGCCAGGGGGGACCACCCCTGCTCCAGCCTGTCCCTGCTGAACTGATCAACAGCCAAGGGAGACCACCCCTGCTCCAGCCTACTCCACAGGTGTCCATTGACCTGACAGAGGAAGAGGAGCTCTCAGGAGAAGACAGTGTGGAGAACATCAATCCAGGAGCATCAGAGGAGCAAAGGCGGGGATCTGGTGCTACCCGCACCATCCAAGCATCTTCAATGGATTCAATGAACAGCTTCATCAGTGGGCTGCAGAGACTTCATGGAATGCTGGAATTCCTGAGACCTCCACCTTCAGACCAAAGTGTGGGGCCAGTGAGAGCAAGGAGGAGGAGGAGGTCTGCTTCACGGAGGGCAAGAGCTGGAGGGTCTCAGAGGACAGACAGTGCCAGGTAAATATATGTATAAGTCATGTGATTAGTGCCATACTAAGAATTATGAAACCCTGGCTCTTTTCATACCCCTAGTGCTGCCAAGGACTGGCAGTGTGACTTGGCAAGTCAGATAACTTTTCTGAATCTTCATTTCCTCATAAATCAGATGAAAATAAAAGTGCTTGCCTTACTTTACAAAGTAATTGAGGGGATCATTTACACTGATGTGCTTTGAAAACTAGGTGGTAGCTTGTTGGCAACAGTTTCTGTAGAGGTTGGCTCTTCTCTCTCTCTGTCTCTCTCTCCCCCCCCTTTTTTTTTAAAGACACTGTCTCGCTCTGTCACTGAGGCTGGAGTGCAGTGGTGCAATCATAGCTCGCGGCAGCCTCCAACTCCTGGGCTCACGTGATCCTCCACCTCAGCCTCTCAAGTAGCTGGGACAACAGGCGTGTGCCACCATACTCAGCACATTTTTTTTTTTGTTTAAGAGGCAGGGTCTTGCTATGTTGCCCAGGCTGGTCTCAAACTCCTGGCCTCAATTGATCCTCCCACATTGGCCTCCCAGAGTGCTGGAATTACAGGCATGAGCCACCACACCTGGTCAAGGCTGGCTCTTCTTTAGATCATTTTTGTCTTGCCCTCCGAAAAATATTTCTTAACTTGCAAGTCCACTCCACTCACCCAAGATTCATTGTTCACTGGCACTCCACTTAGGGGTGCAATTAAATAGGCAGACCGGATTTAGAGAAGCATTGTAAAAAGTGGAATATGAATTAATTTACATCTTACCTAAGTAATTGGGAAACATTCCAGCCCTCCATCTGAGAATGTGTTGTAGAGTTGAAAATAATTTTCTTTCATAGCCTTTGGTTTGAATTTGCCTCTTGAAGAGCTTAGATGTCAAGTCTTAACAGAGTTATTATGAAGAATAGCAATTATCTATGCCATGTCTGTTTTTTAAGTTCTTCCTGGTTTATTTAAAATACCTCATTTCACATTTGGCCTTCGAAATGTTTCTACAATGTTTAGAGATTTAATTCAACCTTTGTATTTTATATGTGAAAGAAACTTGGACCCCGAGAGAGGGCTTTGTGTGGGATCTCATGGCTATAGCACGGAGGAGTTAGAGCTGGTATTGGAAGCTGGATCTGACTTATTTTCTACCCAGGCAGATAGAGGAAGCGTCAATAGATCCATTTGTTTTCTAATACTATGAAAATATTGATATTAAAAAGCAGTAGCTGGGTCATCTTTTTCCTGTGTTTCACAAATGAGGACACTGATAGGATAATTTTGATGTGATTGTGATAACTCTGGAATTGGAATTGTACCCTCCTGATTCTGGATTCAGCATTCTTTTTCATGAATCCTGCTGATTATTGTATCAGGGCCTGCTGTTACTGTGGTTTCAGTCTCTGCAGTGCCCGTCAAAAATGACGGATGCCTAGTTCTGTGTTGACAAGAGTTGCAAATGCACATTACTCTGTTCTTTTAAGGTGTTATAACTCAGATTATGAAGGCAGTGTAAGATTTCATACATTTGTGTCATAGATGAAAGCACCTTATAACGCAGTTTGGGGACCCTGTCTAAGTAAGAAAGTAGGCTACCTTTCTATAGCTGAGAGTCATGAGTGGTGTCCCCTGGAACTGGCTAACTGCCCACAGTCCTCTTGCAGTAATCCTCAGCCTTGTTTGTTCATACACTCTTGTTGAGGGGAACCCAGAGTTGATTGCTCTTGGTCAGGCACACTGACTTGTGTTAACCAACTCAACAGGAAGGGTGACACTTGTGAACCAGATACCAGTTCACAGAGAGAATAGAACCACTACAGAGACCAAATGCTCTTGTTGTCATGGTCAGTATGATATACCCAAAAGCCAAACTCTAGTCAGAAAATTTCTTGATGTATGTAGAGTCTGTGCTCAGGGAGTAGGTTATAGAATTTAGATGTTGCAAGGTGTCAGTCAGGCTGTTTGGCAGCCATATGTCTCTCTCCACAAAGGGAATAAACCTTAAAGGCCAGGGACAGCAGTTCAGTGGAAATGGATTCTGGAACCAGACAAATGTGGTATTAACGCTTTTTTTCCTAATATTGTGTTGTAAGCAAATTCCACACTAAATTCACACAAAAGTGTGAGCTTTTCCAGGACCAATCACTTGTAACTTCTGAATTTCTTGAGATGAATTTCTCAGTACGGTGTCTGGCATTTATTCACCTGACAGACTATCCCTGGGCCAGGATGAGCAGCTTTTGCCTCAGACTCTGCCAAGAAGTCAAAGCTGGAGAAGGCTAAGTAATGAGCTGTTCTTCCCAGCAGGCTTCTCCCAAACTCCTTTCCTGTTTGTTTGAGGCTCCCTCATTCTGGCTGCCAGGTTCATCACTCCTTCACCAAATATTTATTGCACTCCACGGTGTGAGGGAATGAACTTTTCCCTGGAGATATATTGGTGAACAGGACAGATTAGGGTACTTATTGTCACTGAGCTTATGGAGTCCAGGACTACAGAGGGTAAGGAAGGGGCAAAATGTATTATTTAATTCAGAGGTGGTAAGTGCAGGGAAGGAGGAAAATTTCTTGGGTTCTAAAGCTGTGCTCCCAAAAGAGAAGCCCTAGCACTGCCTTGTGTTGGTCTTCATAGTTCCCCTTTGCTTTGCTCCCACCTGACCTCAGAAATGCTTATTTTGCTATGTAAAAGCAATATTAAAGAGTAATTTTTTTAAAAAAATAGTCAATCTCTTTTGTTTCTATAACATCCCTAGAGATAGAGATAGTCAATCACTTTTTTACTGATTTCTATGCAGAATGCTGTTGATACATATATGTCAACAGCCTAACTTTAGTATGTATTTTATTTGATTAAATGTCCTTATCAAATGCTGCTCTTATTCTCATGGTAGCTATAGCTGCTGTTCACTTAGAATCTCCAAAAATAAGTTGGTAAACTTGCTTAGTGCCTTTAAAAAGAATACCTGGGTGATGTCAGCAAAAAATGGCAGAGTAAGGACCACAGAAAATTCTCTATAAAAGCAGTAAAACAACTGGCAAAATTTGTCAAAATTCAACTTTTTCAGAACTCTGGAAATTAACCAAATGCTTAGAGTAATTCAGGGAGTGATTATTAAAGAAAAACAGCTGAATTTCAGTGAGTGCTGTGGTGTTTCCTGTTCCTGTTCCCTTCTCCAGCTCCATGGTAGCCTTGAAAGCCAACTGCCTGCAATCTCGGTGAAAACCAGCCTGGAAGGCACCAGAGGGAGCAGAATGGTATTAGGGCTCCTTCAAAGCCTCATTCCCAGAGAATTCTCTTTATCTGACCTGTTTGGTGGTTCTCTGGAAGACCCCACTTGCAAGGCTATCCTAACTCAGAGCTTGCCTAGTGGGAAAAGCCTAAATTCTTTGCCCTGGGGCCTGCCTGAGGTGGTGGGTAATCAATGGGGCAAACTATAGGCTAACCAAAAGATGTAAAAGGGAAAGCTGCAGAATGACATCAGTTCAGTCACACCTTCAGGCTCCACTTCTAAGTCTGGTTCTCTTGCTATTTCTACTACATCTGCAGTTACTTTCTCCACTGAAGTCTTGAACGCCTCAGAGTCATCCGTGAGGGTTGGAATCAACTTCTTCCAAATTGCTGTTATTGTTGACATTTTGGCCTTCTCCCGTGAGTCACGAATGTTCTTAATGGAGTCAAGAATAGTGAATCTGGCTGGGCATGGTGGCTCCTGCCTGTAATCCTACCACTCTGGGAGGCCAAGGCGGGAGGATTGCTTGAGCTCAGGAGTTCGAGACCAGCCTGAGCAAGAGCTAGACCCGTCTCTACTAAAAATAGAAAAAATTAGCTGGGTGTGGTGGTGCCTGCCTATAGTCCCAGCTATTCAGGAGGCTGAGGCAGGAAGATGGCTTGAGCCCAGGAGTTGGAGGTTGCAGTGAGCTGTGATGATGCCACTATACTCTACCCAGGTAACAGAGTGAGACTGTCTCAAAAAAATTTTAAAAAAGAGAGAAAGTAGATTAGTGGTCACCAGGGCATGGGGGTAAGGAAGGAGGGGGAAATGACTGCTTGTGGGTACAGGGTTCCTTTTAGGTGTGATTAAATGTTTCGGGCCAGACACTGTGGCTTATGCCTGTAATCCCAGCACTTTGGAAGGGTGAGGCAGGAGGATTACTTGAGGCCAGGAGTTCAAGACCAGCCTGAGCAACATAGCAAGACCCTGTCTCTACAAAAAAAAGAAGAAAAATTATCTGGGTGTGGTGGTATCTGCCTGTAGTCCCAGCTACTTGCGAGGCTGAGGTGGGAGGATCACTTGAGCCCATGAGTTGGGGGCTGCAGTGAGCTATGATCATGCCACTGCACTCCAGGCTGAGTGACAGAGTGAGACCCCTTCTCTAAAAAAAAAAGGAAAAATAATATTTTGGAATCAGATAGTGGTTATGCTAAAAACCACTGAATTATACTTTTAAATTGTGAATTTTAAGGTACATGAATTATGTCTCGATTTAAAAAAAGAAATACAACCTGATTGCTATTTCTTATTTCAGTTTGATAACTCAAATAATTGGTGAGTGAGAGAAGAGTCGTAATCAGTTGAGGTTTATTAAACCAAAGTTTGAGGATGCACCTGGAAAAAGCACAGACGACAGAAGAATTTGTGACCTGTGCTTTCTGAAGAGGGATTTGGGAACTCAGTATTTAAGGAGAGAGGGCATACAGAAAAAATGGGGGGGGTAGGCAGTGAGGCAAATGGTTACATTCTTGTGAGGCTCTGATTAGTGATCAGTAAATCTACATTTTACATGAGATAAGGTGAACATTTAAAAAAAAGTAGAGGGAAAAGTCAATTGTGTAGCCTTCTCTGGGTAGACACAGGAGTGATCTTATTTTGTCCTTGTTCTGCATCTGTGGAGATAAGTTTGTAGTTGACATTGTTAGTGTGAATTTAAGAATTTATTTAGGTTGCAGTCCTAAGGTTATAATTGGCATGCGCTTCTTTCTACAGAGGGCTATATATCCTGAAAAGTTCAGGGGCTGACTAGGAATTTCCCTACAAGCAATCTGTGAGGACAGCCATCCAGAGAGTTGTGGGAACCTGGCTTGTGAATAAGGTTATAACACAGGGTTGGGAAGTCACAGCTGTTTCTTTCGGAAAAGGATATCAGTGCTGAATGACTCAATTCCCAGGCTTAGTTGTCCCTTTGGCATAATGAGTTTGGAGGGTCCTGAGATTATATTTTTCCTTTACAAGTTCATTCACATTTCTTTTTTTGCAAGGATGACTCTTCTATCTATTGAATTGAATACCAAGTAACGTTTATTTTGTTTCATTCAGTGATCCTTTTTTTAAATAGAAAGCTCTAATATGTCAATAAATTACAGCCAAACTATTAGAAATCAAAATTTTTCTGTGTGAGCAGTCTCCAACAATGTTTCTTGGTAATAATCTATATCTTAATGTCATAACGACAGTTATTAAAACTTAAAGTAGATCACCTATCAATAGTAGTAATTATTATTAATAGCTATGGAGTGTGTTTTGAAGTTTGGAATAAAAACCTTTTGGTTTTTTAATATAGAATTTCATTCTTTTTTTTTTTTTTAATTTTTAGATTTTTTTTTTAAGGTTAGTCAAGTGAAACAGTGGGAGTGGAGAAGGAACAAATGAATCTGTAACTGGTTCTGATCAATTAGTTGTACATACCACTGCGCTCAGACCAGCAAAGAATTTTGTTAATCCTGTAACATAAGTAGGATATGGTTTGTTATCCTGGGAACAAGGGAAACTGAGTTTTAGTAGTGGTTATGGTTAAAACTCAGCCAGCCAGAATGGATTTGGAGTGTTAGGTTTGGTCCCAGCTATTGATACCATACTATATTTTTATCTTAAACCAACATTAAATTTTTAAAGAAAAATATTGTCCTAAAATAAGAGCTGAAGAAATAATGAATGAAGCCAGACTTTGTACTATACTCCAAAAGGCATTGGTCTGGGTAGCTGCAGTAGCAGAATCCCATGAGGCCATATTTGAGCAATAAGGCCCTTTTTCTTCTTGCCCACCCTCCCTTTTCAGCTCCCTGATACCAGCAGACAAATTGCTGAGTCATGTCCTTTAAAGATATTGACACATGGCCATTATTGCTGAACAAGGGCCAAGTTCAGGAAAAAAAAAAAAAAGATATTAACACATGGCCAAAGGCCAGCAAAAGAGAATTAACTTTTAGCAGAAGGATCAGGCTCCAGTGTAGGCTAGTGTATCAGTGATTGTGTGGTAAAGGACAATATCCAGGAGGCCAACCTCTGTTTAATCTGGTATTCCTGCTTCAATTTTCAAAGGCCTCATTTAATGGCCTGGAGATGGGTTGGAATGGTGGGATATACTCAGATCACTGTGGGTTTTCTTGTATCGATGGATCGTTGTACTGTGACTCTATTGTCTTTCTTCGTATATAGGTTGAGAGCACCATTGGCTGCTTACTTTCAGGTGAGCAGGACTCAGCCTCACATGCCGGCTATCCCTCATGGTTCAGAGATTAGGAATTCTGTGCCTGAAGAATTGCAGCTGTCTAGTAGTTCCGATTCTGACAGTGACAGCTCGGCAGAGTATGGAGAGGTGGTTGTCCAAGCAGAGGAGCCTGGAGCTGTCACTGTAGAAGGTCAGTATTTTATCCAGGTTTGGGTTTCAAGGCTAACATCCACAAAGCTTAGACTTCAAAAAGCTAGGAACTCTAGATTTGTGTTTTGATACTTTCCCTTTTCTCTCCCAAATGTTACAGATTCCTGCTTTATAGTACAGAGCTTTCACTGGCCATAATTACAGAGAGAGGATTTGATCTGACTCACAATTTAATGTGATTTGTAACCCAGTGAGTCAGTCACTTTATAATGGCATTTTACATTCCCTTTCATTTTCTTAGACATCTGAAGGAGAGGTAGACTATTTAAAAGAAAAGTTTTATAAATTCAGCACCCTGTGTAGGCTGCCACTTTCATGTCCTAGTATAATATTATGTATTGTGCAAGTGGAACTTTATTTAACAGTAGGTGGGCAGAGACCCCCTAAGGTAGATGTCCTGCTTACATTAAAAACCTACTAATACTGCAGAGTGTAGTCTTTTATTTTCCTACTGAAAGAAACCAGGACTTCTTGGAGAAATGGCTTTCCAGGTCTGGGATAGGAAATACACAAGATGAGCCTAGGACATTTTTATTGTGCTAGAAAGTAAGAAGCTATCTAAGACTCATAGAGTCATGTCAGTAGGCACAGGAACCACCTTGAAAGGGCTACTAGGGGCCTAAATGGCATGATTGGAGCATCAAAAAGAGTAAGTGTAATTCTTGGATTATGGACTGAAATACATCAGATCTATGAAAATCTGTAAGTACATAATTATGTAATTTTCAAAAACTTCATTTATTGCTATCATAAGTTGTTAGAACCCCATCTTATTACTCTGAAAACTAAAAAATAAAGGATCAAGCATTCGTCTTGCCTTCCTGTATAAACTGTATTCAAGATAACCAAATAGTTGATGAAGGAAGTTCTAAAAACAGAAAAATCACCATTTTGCAACTCCTAATGAAATGGTGTGTCTAGGCAAAGATCATCATTGGATCCCAGAACCAATAGGTTGCAAGGTTGATGGGGTTTTTTTTAATGGAGGGACCAGGCTGACAGCACCTGAACCCATTGATCAGTTTTAATATCTTAAAAAGTAGGATCACCAGACCTTTTGTGCCTCTTAATCTACTGCAATTCAGAAATACTCATACCACCTAGGAAGTACTGTTGACACCAGAGAAAAAACACAAAACAAAACAAAAAAACTCTGACTCTACTGAGGACTCTAGTTCTAATAACCAGTTTGCACAGATTATAGGAGAGGGGGTAGAGGAATAATACCTGAGAGATGTAATCATTTGAATCTAAAATGTAAGATACTCTACAAATGGAATGCCTAGAAAAAGACCTAAATGTATATGGAAATCTAGTGCATTGTAAAGGGAATATCTCAAATCAGTGGGGATGATAAGGACATTTAAATTAATACTGTTGTTAAAACTGGATCCTAACTGGAAAATGATAAAATTGGATTCATTCCTCATGCCATAAATCAGGATATATTACAAGTAGATGAGAGATCTAATGTAAAAAATGAAACCATTCTAGTGTTAGAAGAATACGTGAGTGATAAAACCCAGGAGTAGGGAGTAACCTTGAAATCTAGAAGCAATATAAGAACATTACAAAAAAATTTTCAAGTGTTTTATATAACAGTAAACTAGCATAGATATTTCATGATTCCACTTGTATAAAATGTCCAGGAAAGGCAAGTCTATAGAGACAAGATTAGTGGTTGCCTAGGGCTATGGGTACAAATGGGAAGTGACTCTAAATGAGCATAAGGGATCTTTTTTTGGCTCATAGAAATGTTTTAAATTGGATTATGGTGGAGGTTATACAACTCTAAATTTGCTGTATATAAAAGTTAAACAATATCATGAAGAAGTAATCAGCCAAATCCAGGATGTAGGACATTTCTTAAGACAAATGACCAAATCTCCCCAACATATTAGTGACAAGGATTAAAAAAAAAATGGGTGAGGGAGAATTGTATTAGAATGAAAAAGACTTGAGAAACGTAACAGTCATGGTCATTGTGGAGACCTTTTTTGTATTCTGATTGGAATATATCTGTACAGAACAGCTTCAAAGCTATTGGGAAATTTTGAATATGAACTTGATTCTAGGTCTTAGTATCAGAGGATTATTTGTTAATTTATTAGGTATAATGATACAGTGTTTATGTAAAAAGAATCCTTATCAGTGTTGCAAAAGTTTTTACAAGTATAATGACATTTTAGGATTTGTTAAGTATTCCAACCAAAAGAAAACAATGGAATGGAGGCTTAGATGGAGCAAGATTGGCAAAACGTTGATTATTTTAAAAATTGGGTTATGTATGCTTGTGGGTTAACTATACCATTTTTTTCTACTTTGACGTACGTTTGAGAATATCCAAAGTAAGTTTAAAAAAAAATTCACTGATGTTACTTGGGAAAACTGTCATCCCTTTTGCAGGAACACCACCAATTAGAATGGAAAGCCATAGTGAGTCAGGCTCTCTCTTGCTACCTTCTCATACCTGACCTTTGTCTTCTTTTGTATATTACCTATCCTACCATTTCAGGAAACGACTTGGCAGAGCATCTAGGAGATATCTCAGCACAGCAAGAAGTTCCATGTGACAGTGGAGGCAAGACCCTCTCCAAACAGGTAATAGGAACATCCTTTTAAATAAAAGATTTATATTTTTATTTAAAATTGGGGCTGCAGGTTAAAATGGAAATCTTGCAGGCTTTGTAGGCAAAAAGGTCCAGGTGGATCTTGTCCCAGTGACTCGTTATTTGTGTGACTGCTTCCGCTTAAGTTTAAAAATAGGGGAGTAGGGTGGAGGATAACCTGTCCTGCCAACTCAATAAGGTTAAGTATCAATTGCAAAAGTTGATATGAATGTACTTTATACTATGAAGCAGAATATGGTTATTATTTGATAAACAATTTTTATTTTTAAAAGTAACAGCTATACATTATTGTCCTTTATATGAGAGTTATTTACATCTGCTGTAAATTCTGCCAATCTCAAAACAACATTTTTCTACTTTTTGCATGTTTCTGTATGCTCTCTCTGTTTTTATTCTATCTGGAAAAAAATTTATGTACATGTAAATCTGTGTGTAAATGTGAAAATAAATTTTTTTTTAAACTTACACAAAAGAAAAGGAAAATCAAAATAAATAATAAGCTTACATAAAAGGTATTATATTATCTGAGTTTGGTTCTTTTTCCCCAGCTTATTACATCTTGGAGAGGTTTCTATTTTCAGTATATAAAGTTGAATCTTGTTCTTATTAATAGCTATATAGTGTTCCATCATATGAATACATTTTTAGTTAACTCTTTCCTTGTTATATATACCATAGTTGTTCCTTCTTTTTTTTTTTTTTCTGATGTAAGTCACACTGCGCTGAACACCCTTGTACAATTGTCTTAGCAAATATTTGTGACCACAAACACATACTGCATAATGTTGTTTTGGTCAGTAGTGGACCACATATATGACGGTGGTCCTCTAAGATGATAATACTGTATTTTTGCTGTACCTTTTCTATGTTTACATATATTTAGATAACACAAATACTTACCATTGTGTTACAGTTGCCTAGAGTGTTCAGTAGTGTCATGTTGTAAGGTTTGTGGCCTCGGTGTGTGATAGGCCATACCATCTAGGTTTGTGTAGGTACACTCTTATGTTCACATAACAATGAAATCATCTGAATCATTTCTCAGAATGTGTCCCTGTTAAGCAACGCATGACTATATATCCATGGGGTATATTTCTAGCAGAGAGATTGCTATGGCAAAGGAAAGATGTGTTTTAATTTTGATAGATAACACCAAATTGTCGTCCACAAATTTGTGCCGCTTTATACTTACAGCAACAGTATGTAAGCATGTTCATTTCTCCTTCACCCTCAACAGTGCTTGGTGTCATCAGACATCAACTTATACCAATCTAATAGGTGAAAAATAGTCTCTTTATTGACCATTGTATTCCTTGTAAGCTGTTTATATCCTTTCTTTGTTTTCCTTTGTTTTTTCTCCTCTGATTCATATGAACTAAATATTTTAGATCTACCTGAGTTGATAATGAACCTAATTTTGAATGTATAATGAACCTGCTATTCCCTGTTTTTGGTTATCTTGGAAGTTGCTAGGGTTTCTTTGTTTTGTGTTTTATATCTTTGTACAGATAGCTGCTTTTCTTCATTTAAAAAAAAAAATAAGAATTTATAAGATCACAGAGTAGTGGTATTTTCATAGCTTGTATTACATTTTGCCAGATTGCATTCTAGAAAGAGTAAGTGATTCATAGGTGTTGCAGTTTTTCTGCAGCCTTTTCAGTTAGGTTTGTATTATTTTTGTGCACTTTTGTTAATTTGATAGAGTTGTACATCCTCTTCAAGACTGATTTTCTATTTTTTCTAATTTGAGTGTATTCTGGTTTCCATCCACCGGCAGTCTCCCCAGAAGCCCAGCCTTCTTCTACCTTCTGTTTCTGTGGATGAAGAAGAAGGGGAAACTTGCACAATATGTTTGGAACAGTGGACCAATGCTGGGGACCACCGGCTCTCAGCATTACGCTGTGGGCACCTTTTTGGGTATAGTTGCATTTCAAAGTGGCTCAAAGGACAAGCACGAAAATGTCCCCAGGTAAGGACCATAGGTAATGACATATTAAGTCAGTAGAATTCCTACCACCACACTAATTGTGTCCTGTTGGGCTCTTTAGTGCAACAAAAAAGCCAAGCACAGTGACATCGTTGTCCTTTATGCCCGAACCCTGAGAGCTTTGGACACTAGTGAACAGGAGCGCATAAAAAGGTAGGTGCTGAGAATGTGCCTAGCTAGAATGTTCCCTTTTAGTTCTTTGTAGGCACATCTCAAAAAGGAGTTAAGAGTCACTCTTAGGCTTTACTTGATCTGTGACTTGGGGTCTCTGGGGGTCATTGGCAATCTGCCTCACCCTGTTATTTATAATTTTATGTCTGGTCATCTTCTGAGGGAAGTCTGCATGGTTTGTGCTCCATACAACATTAAAAATGAGAATCTGACATGTTACTTAACTGTTGCTATTTTTGCTTCTTATGTCCCTGATCCCTCCCCCCGCACAACATCTCTCTACACAGAAGACTCATAAGTGAAACTTTGCATGCAGTGCAATGCAAAAAATTGTCAAGATTTTGGAAGCCCATGAATGATTGCTAATAACACCACTTAAAATATGCTTTAGGAACATTAAAGAATAAAAATACCCACCATTGAGAGTTTCAGGAACATGGGTTCTCTCACCCTTTACTGGTTAGGATGTACACAGGCAACATCATTTAGAAAAGCCCTTGACGATATGTTTCAAAAGCCTTTGATCTAGTACTTCTTGAGGCATTTGTTCTAAAGAAATAGTTAAGGATGTGTGCAAAGATATTCTTAATGTTACTTCATTTAGCATTGTTAATAATCCAAGGCTAAGGGATTAATTGGTTAAGGGAACTGTGGTATATCCATGTGATGGAATACTACACATTCATTAAAACTGATGTTGAAGTGCACATAATATGTTATCTGAAAACACATCGTTAGTGTGATTGCATTTTAGTAAAGTAGAAAAGGAAAACAGTACATTAATCATTGTATAGATTTTAATTTTTCTCTTTATTTGTTTTTACTCATTTGCTTCAACAAATACTTGTTGCATTTTTATTTTTTTTAATTTGTTAATTATTTATCAAGAGAAACTATTCTTCAGCCCACATATTCATAGCTCAGGAACACAAGTTAGTGACAGACTTCCATGTAAATCAACCCAAAGAAATTCTTTCCTCCACTCCACTCCACTGCTTCACTTGACTAGCTTTAAAAAAATAAAAATAATTTTAAAAAAAGAAAAGAAATTCTTTATATTTCAAAATCACTTTGCACTCTGACAGATACCAGCCTTCCTCACCTCCTTAAAATCTTTCATAAAATCATAATTTCTATAGAAATCTGCATATGCCTTCTTTCTTGGTTCAGCCTCAGCAAACTTACAGAAAACGCAACCTGCAGGGATATACAACAAATGTTCCAACAATATGAAAGCGCAGGTGCCTAGACAGGAGGCCATGCATCTGAGGTTTCATCAAAGCACTGGAAGCCATGGTAGTTACTGTCCTTGATGGGTATACTAACCTCAACTTGTCCTTCCTGGCTGATGGAGAAATGCATTTGTAGCATTTTTAAATGGTAGATGTGCAGAGAGAGAGAGGAAAAGGCAAAATCTGTAGGTGTGGCTGTTAGTGAGTGATTATATTAAAAAGCAGTTCACTGCTGTAATCAGTGTGCTCTCTAGCCTCCTTAGAAAAAGTGAAAAATTTCGAAATGCCAATAGCAGCTAATGAACAGCCTTGGATCTAACTTTATCAAATCTTAACATTTTGCCATATTTGCTTTGAGCCTTTTTTAAAAAATTATTTATTTATTTATTTATATTTGAGACAGAGTGAGACAGAGTCTTGCTCTGTCACCCAGACTAGAGTGTAGTGGTGTCATCATAACTAACTGCAACCTCAAACTTCTGGGCTCAAGCAATCCTCCTGCCTCAGCCTCCCAAGTAGCTAAGGACTACAGGCGCGCGCCACCACACCTGCCTAGTTTTTTCTATTTTTAGTGGAGACGGGGTCTCGCTCTTGCTCAGGCTGGTCTCGAACTCCTAAGCTCAAGCAGTCCTCCCGCCTTGGCCTCCCAGGGTGTTAGTATTACAGGTGTGAGCCACCGTGCCTGGCCTGTATTCATATCTTTTGCTCATTTATATTGGGTTGTGTGTTTCTTATTGATTTATAGGAGCTCTTTATGTTTTCTTTCTACTAATTCTTTGTTGGTTGTGTGCATTGCAAATATTGTCTCCCAGTCTTAAGTTAAAGGCTTACCTCTTTAATTTGATTATGGTATCTTTTGTTGAACACAAGTTTTTTTCATTTTAAGGCTGTCAAATTTATCAATCTCTTTGTGGAGGCCAAAGCAACTTCATCTTGGATGCTAATCCGCCGTGTTGACTTCTCATTAACCACAGTTGTGGGAATGCCTCTAAGGTTTCTATTTTAGCAACTGTTTATTGTAAATCCTGCTATTAGGCAAATTCCTTCTGAAACACATACACCCTTTCCCTATGGCATATAAGCCCTGAATCTGGGGGATAACTGAGCAGAGATCCATTGTCTTGCAGCTACCTGAGACATGGCTTCTGTTCACAAGTCCCTATTAAATGTTTCTTTCTGAGAAACTGGATTTGTCAGCCTCTTTCTTTGGCCTCTCAACTCCTTTGGCCTTTGGGAGTAGGTTTGCATGTAGCTGCTCACCACGGAACACTCTTGTTTTGTGCTTTTTTTTTGTTCCAGTACTTCAAAGTCAGAAAGGCATAGTATCTTCCAAAGGCCTTTAAAAGTTTAGGTTTTTACTTAAGTTCTTAACCTATCTGAAATATAGTTTTATGGATAACCAGTTGTTGTAGCATAATTTATCAAATAGTATGTCCTTTCTGTACAAATTTTCATTTCTATCCTGAATTAAATTTCCATATATGGAGTACACTGGTCCCCCCCCTTATCCACAGAAGATACTTTCCAAGACCGCTAGTGGTTGCCTAAAACCACAGATAGTATTGAACCCTGTATAGAGTTATGTTTTTTTCCTATGCATACATACCTATGGCAAAGTTTAATTCATAAATTAGGCACATTAATTATACATTAGAGCAATTATAACCGTATACTGTAATAGGCCTTGTAGTCATGGCTCATGCCTATAATCCCAGCATTTCACGAGACCAAGGCAGGAGCATTGTTTGAGGCCAGGAGTTCAAGCCCAGCCTGAGCAACTTAGTGAGACCCCATCTCTACCAAAAAAAAAAAAAAAAAAAAAAAATTTAACTAGCATGGTGGTGTGCGCCTGTAGTCCTAGCAACTTGGGAGGCTGAGACAGGAGAGTGGCTTGAGCCCAGGAGTTTGTCATTACAATGAGCTATGATTGTGCCACTGCACTCCAGTCTGGGCAACAGAGCAAGACCCTGTCTCTTTAAAAAAAAAAATATATATATATATGTGTGTGTGTGTGTGTGTGTATGTATATATGCATATACTGTAATAAAAGTTATGTGAATGTGGGGTCTCTGTCTCTCTAAATATTTTAATACTTTCAGATAGTGTTTGACCATGGATACTGAAACTGCGAAAGCAAAACTGTGGATAAAGGGGAAAGTGCTGTAGTCTTTTGTTTCATGGTGTTTGTTAATTCTTGCTCTAATATTCCATGTTATAATTTATTGTAGCTTTAAAATATGTCCTCTCACCTTGGTCTTCAAAATGGTCTTTTGCTATTCTTGGCAATTGCTCTTCCATATTAATTTAAAGATTTATTTGTTCAGATCTATGAAAAATCCTTTGGGAGCTTGATTGAAATTGCATTAAATTTATAGAGTAACTTGAGAAGTGCCACCTGCATGATATTGAGTCTTTCCAGCCATGAGCTTTATGTAACATCCTCCCGTTTATTTACTATTTTCTTGTCTTTCACGATTGTACTTTGCATAATAAAGGTTCTGCTTATTCTTTAACTTTATAGTCATGTGCCACATATGACGTTTCTGTAATCAATGGGCCACATGTGTGATGGTGATCCCATAAGATTATAATGGGGCTGGATGCAGTGGCTCACACCTGTAATCCTAATACTTTGAGAGGCTGAGGCAGGAGGATGGGTTGAGGCTAGGAGTTTGAGGTAGCAGTGAACTATGATGATGCAACTGGACTCCAGCCCATGTGACAGAGTGACTCTGTCTCAAAAAAAAAAGATTATACCGGAGCTGAAAAAGTCATATCACCTAGTGACTTTGTAGCCATTGTAACATCATAGTGCAAAGCATTACCTTTTCTGTGTTTAGGTGTATTTAGATAACACAAATAGTTACCATTGTGTTATAGTTGCCTACAGTATTCAGTACAGTAACATGCTATACAGGTTTGTAGCCTCGGAGCAATAGACTATATACCACATAGCCTAGGTTAATCAATTAACATCTGATATGTGGGCGGTGCCATTGCTCCTATTTTTTTGATCTTGATTCCAACAACCTTGCTAAACTAATAGTTTGTGTGTTTGTGTGTTCTCTTGAGTTTTTCATGAAAATAAATATTTCTTTCTAGTTTTCATATCTTGTTGGACTGAAATTCTGTCTTTGCATTTTATATTTTGAAACTGTTTTTAGGTGCATACAAATTCATGATTGCTATTCTTGGTGAATGTGTCCTCTTATGCATTCTTTTTTATGCCTATTTATGCTTTTTCCTTAATTCTAATTGGTTTTTCTTTTGTTAACATTTTCTCAGTATATACTTTCTTTTTAACTTCAACCTTTTTTGGTATATTATTTGAGTATCTCATGCACAACCAACAACTTATTATTTTCTTTTAATCCAGCAGATAACCTTGATCTTCTAACATATCAGTTTAATCTTTCATAATTTGCCTTCGGTCAAGCAAGCACTGAGTTGGCTCTGTTCCCTCATTTGGCCTATGGCATTTTTAGTCTCCATTCCCTAGGAGGAGTTAAATTCCTGACCATTCTGGTGTTTGCTTAACACCAAAGCCCAGTAGGCTCATGAGTTCAGTCCTGCATGCTACTCTTCTGTAGTGTTTGTGACTTGAGAGATTTTTCTCTTGTATTTTATTCACTTTCATGACATATTTATGGCAAAGGATGTGTATTGTAGTGTAAACTTACTATGTCTTTTTTTTTTCTTTTTTTTTTTTTTTTTTTCCTTTTTGAGACAGGGTCTTGCTCTGTCACCCAGGCTAGAGTGCAGTGGTGTCATGATAGCTCACTGCAACCTCAGACTCCTGGGCTCGAGCGATCCTCCTGCCTCAGCCTCCCTAGTAACTGGGACTACAGGTGAGCACCACCATGCCCAGCTAATTTTTCTATTTTTTTTGTGGAGACAGGGTCTTGCTCTTGCTTAGGTTGGTCTCGAACTCCTGGCCTCAAGCGCTCCTCCTACCTCGGCCTCCAGGAGTGCTAGGATTACAGGCATGAGCCACCACACCTAGCCCTATGCCGTCCTGATGGGTAGTCTTCTCTAGCCTTCTTAATCCCTACCTGTTGCTGGCTTTCCCCCCTAGTTCCCTACTGAAGGAGCAGATGCTAAGAAAGCAGGCCGAGCTAGAATCAGCACAGTGCCGGCTCCAACTTCAGGTCCTCACTGATGAGTGCACTAAGCTTCACAGTCGTGTTCAAGTAAGTTTGTCCTTTCTAACCCAAAGAACTTTTGCAATAGGGATTGAAGAGGAATTTAAATACTACTTAGGTTCATCTCAGGTGCAAACAGGATTTGCCAAGTTATTTAGGAAATAAACATGATCAACTGTTTATTTCTGATTAGGTCATTTGTCTAAAACTTACTCTATGATAAAATCTATAACCTGAATTTTAGAAAAAATTAAACAGGAAGCTGAGAATTCTAGACTTGTTTAAATCACTTTACTCCCTGAATTTACCAATAAAATGAGGACTTTAGACAAAATGACCGTTAAAGACTTTAAACCCTAATATCTTATGATTCTCTGTGCTCCTTATTTCAGTTGCTTGTCGAAATACTGTAAAAGCTCAGCAGTTCTCTATTATCCGTGTTAACGTTTTCACATAAAGGATAAGAAATCTTGTATCAGATCAAGGAGTTGTGCTTGAGGGGAAAGTCAAATGAAAAGGCTGCATTTATAAAATCTTTTTCATTTTAGGACTTGCAAAAACTTATCGTGCAGCATCGGGATCAGATTTTACAGCAACCCAGCGGCTCCCAAGCACGTATCCTGAGCTGCCTGCCCTCCAGCCAAGGCCAGCACAAGTACCACTTCCAGAAGACCTTCACAGTGTCTCAGACAGGAAACTGCCGAATCATGGCATACTCCGATGCTCTGAGCTGCCTGGTGGTGTCGCAACCTTCCCCTCAGGCCTCCTTCCTTCCAGGTAAACAGTCTAGAACTTAAGCTTTTGTGTTCATTATTGATTCCATTTATTTCTTTCCTCTCTCTTTTTGAAGAATTCAGGACTCAGTAGTGGATGAATACAGGCCACAGCCCACCAGATTCCCTTTTCCTGTCCATTCCCTGTTAATGCAGGTACTCCAGGGTGGTGTTTCTGTAAATTTATTCATTAAGAGGGTAGAAATACTGATAACCATGGTAAAGCAGAAGATGAGGTACTTGGAAGGGTATGTTACTAGTATAGTCCAAGGAGAAGGACATCACTCCCTGTATGTCCCATTCAACTTACAGATTTATCTTACACTGGAAATGTTTGACAAAATACTACCCAAGGGCTAATTCAAAGTGAGACAAAATTTAATACTTATTTTCAGTAATGTTCAAATTGACGAATTCTGAATAAGAGGATTTGGGGAGTACATTGATTATTTTATTAATACTATAATATGTTAATTTTTTCTGTTAATATATTTTGTGCTTTTTCAGCTTAATTTTAGATTGTCTTAGTGTTGAAAACCAAATCTTTTCACATGTCCAATTAAGTAATTTCTAAATATTGTAGATGTTTCTTTCTACTGTCTTCCCCATAGGATTTCTGCCAACTGTGAGATCCCTTTGCTTCAGACTTATTTCCTCTGTTTCTCCACTGAAAACTTCCATTCAGATGCTTCAGAACTATGTCCTCCAAACTTATGTATATGAAGGGTTGGGAGTGGAATCCCTAGATTATCATATATTTCTCTATTCACTGATATTACCTATGAGTTGAGAGGCTATTGGGAGCATCCTTCAATTGAGGGGGAGGTAAAAGGATTGTTTATAATGTTCCTATATCCCATCTAAGTTTTTAATAAAAAGATTTATTATCAAATAAAGCTTTTCCCACAAATTGGAAAAATACTGTGTTTCTTCTAATGTTCTCCAAATCAGGTACGTGTTCTGTTCCTTTTTTCTTAGTGTCCACTCCATTCTGCACAGCTAGCTCTGCTTGATATCCTTCTAGTGCTAATTTGTCCTTGTTCCCCTTAAAAATTAGACGTGTATTCGTCTTTCCTTGTTGATTTAAAGCCTGTATTCTCCCTTTTTGTCTGTCTAGCTCCCCTAATTCTGTTTCAGAAGAAAACAATAAACTTTCTCCTACTTGGTTCCCTGGAGAAGCTGAAGGCTATTTTGAATCTAGGATTTAACTAATTCTTCCTTTTTTTAAAATAACTCAGATAATAATAGATACTTAGTAAAAATAAATCTGGCTGGGCATGGTGGGCAACATTTCTGCCTGAAATTAAATGAAACAGATGACATTTCAAGTACCCAGTCAATGTGTAACATTCCTGGGGGTGGGGATAGGGACAAAAACTTGTCCTTTTAAAATTGTTACTTTGTTCTCTTATTAGGCTATGATAACAGAGTGATTTTTTTTGTTTGTTTTTTTTGAGACAGGGTTTCACTCTGTCATCTAGGCTAGAGCGCAGTGGCACAGTCATATTAACTTACTGCAACCACAAACTCCTGGGCTCAAGCTATCCTCCTGGCTCAGCCTCCCTAGTAACTAGGAATACAGGCATGCACCACCACACCTGACTAATTTTTTAATTTTTGTAGACATGGGGTCTCATCATTTTTTCCAAACTGGTCTCAAACTCCTGGCCTCAAGTGATCCTCCCATCTTGGCCTCCCAAAGTGCTAGGATTACAGGTGTGCGCCACTGCACCTGGCCTGGGTGGAATATTCTTACTCATATTCTCTCTCTCTCTCTCACTGTCTGACTCACTCACTCATCAGCTTTATTGAAGTGTATTTGACATACAGTAAACTGTACATATTTAAAGTATACGATTTGATGAGTTTTCACAAATGTATACACCCCTTGAAACCATAATTATAATCAAGATGATGAATCTGTCTGTCATCCCAAAAAGTTCTTATGGCCTTTTATAATCCCTTGCACTTGTCCCTCTCTCCTTTCCTCATCCCCAGGCAAGCACTGATCTGCTTTTTGTCATTAGATTAATTTGCATTTTTTTAGAATTTTACATAAATGGAATCATACAGTATTATTGGCCTCCCAGAGTGCTAGGATTACAGGCATGAGCCATGGTGCCAAAAAGTATTCTTTTAAAAATAGGGGGAAAATAGTAAATACCAAAGTGTTACTAATGACTACCTCTGGATGGTTCAATAATTTACTTTTTATTTTTTCTTACATGTATTTTCTAATTTTCTGACATTACATATTGATTACCTTTGTGGTAGGTAACTATGGAGAAGGTAATAGGAGTAGAGTGGGGACTATATTGTTTATATGTCCCTTTAACTTATTCTTTTTGGTCTGACTTCTTTCAGAAAAATTTTTTTAATAGTATATATCAATAGTATTTCATTGTATGTATATACCATAGATTTGTTTATCCATTTACCTGTTGATGGACATTTGGAATGGATTGTACTTTTTAAAATATTTAACACTGGGGAATTTTTATTTTCTTTGTTTGACCAGCTATTTCCCAAGGAATTACATACCAAGACAGGTAGACAAAGGAGCTTACTTGAAAAGGTAGTTTGCTTTGTCTTAAATTGACTTTCAGTGATCTGTTTCATACTGTCTCATCTTTGGCAGGCTTTGGTGTTAAGATGTTGAGTACTGCCAACATGAAAAGCAGTCAGTACATTCCAATGCATGGCAAACAGATCCGCGGACTGGCTTTCAGCAGTCGGTCCAAAGGCTTACTGCTCTCTGCTTCCCTAGACAACACTATTAAACTGACCAGGTGAGTGATTTGGAGAGGAAGATGGGAGCTTGGCTGCCTGCTGTTGAATAGAATAGATTAGTATCAGTGTTATGATGGCCTTAGTGCTCTTTTTTTGGTCTGAGGCATTGTCTTCTTTTTTTTTATTTATTTAAAAGTGGACACAGCAGATTACAAAACTATGTGTAGTATCTCCTCTTTTTACATGGTTTATGTACAGAATATATCTTAAACCACGCAGGTGAGAGTAAAACTCTAGAGATGGTGGAATGACAATATGGAGAGAGCCATGGTACCTGACATCATGGAGTCTCCGCACCAGCTTGGGACTGCTTATTCCTGGTCTATTACCTGGGTAATTGTGCCTAACAGAAATGTTCACCAAGCACTCACTGCCCTTGAGTACCATGGTGACTTCCTGCATATCCTCACTTAGTTATGGCATTTTATCTTTCACCTGCTCTGCGAGTACTGTGAACCAGATCTGTGTGTGCTCCATGCCTTTAACTTTTGAAAAGGCGTTCTGATCAAGTGTCTGATAGTTGGCTCCTTATTTAATTTCTGCAGCTAAATCTGAGGGACATCCTGATAGCGCTATCAGGACTGATCAGCCTTTTGGCTTTTCAAGAATGCTTCAGCTTAATTTTGGCCAGGAACTCAATGTAACATTATGTTTTATATTTATGTATATGCTGTGTTTTAAAAAAAAATATTGGGTTTGTTTGTTTTTTGAGACAGAGTCTCACTCTGTTGTCTCGGGTAGAGTGCAGTGGCGTGATCATAGCTCACTGCAACCTCAAACTGCTGGGCTCAAGTGATCCTCCTACCTCAGCCTGCCAAGCAGCTGGCACTGCAGGCGCGCACCACTATGCCTGGCTAATTTTTTCTGTTTTTGGTAGAGATGGGTCTCGCTCTTATTCAGGCTGGTCTCTGAACTCCTGAGCCCAAGTGATCCCCCCCCGCCTCGGCCTCCCAGAGTGCTAGGATTACAGGCATGAGCCATGGTGCCAAAAAGTATTCTTTTAAAAATAGAGGGAAAATAGTAAATACCAAAGTGTTACTAATGACTACCTCTGGATGGTTCAATAATTTACTTTTTATTTTTTCTTACATGTATTTTCTAATTTTCTGACATTACATATTGATTACCTTTGTGGTAGGTAACTATGGAGAAGGTAATAGGAGTAGAGTGGGGACTATATTGTTTATATGTCCCTTTAACTTATTCTTTTACTTCCTTACAGCTTATGAGGAAAACCTGTGGCCCCCAAAATAAGTGTTTTGGAATTTAAAGGGGTTATCTGGGCAGTCCCTAGAAGAAATTGGGAACCCAGATAGTTTGGGTGTGTGGGTGCGTTCTCAATAAGCATTATTGATAGTTTAAATAATAATTTTTCTATCTTTGTCATGTATTTGATTTTCTCAGTGCATAGTTATAAAAGTCTCTTGTAACTCCACAGCCTGGAGACCAATACTGTAGTCCAGACTTACAATGCTGGACGTCCTGTCTGGAGCTGTTGCTGGTGTCTTGATGAGAATAATCATATCTATGCTGGACTGGCCAATGGTTCAATTCTCGTATATGACCTGCGAAACACAAGCTGTCACGTCCAGGAGTTAGTGCCTCAGAAAGCCAGGTAGGGAGCCACCCACTTTTTTCCTGTAGGGAGAGGCTTTCTCTTGGATGTTATTTTGTTAATCGTCTCTTCAGGGGGTGTTCCACAGTTGGTCAGGAATCTTCACAGAGGGCAGTTCTCTAAGATGCAGTGATCTCACTTCACAACTAGTTAGATCTTTAGAAATTGTGTTCATGATATTTCACATGATGGAAAGCTCTGAGACCGAGTATAGCCAGGTTCATAGAGTCAGTAATCATCTAAGGTGGCAAAATAGAGTCTAGATGTGTGTTCAGAACCCAGCTCTCCTACTTACAAGCTATGTGACTTTGGTTGTATTTCTCAGCCTGCTGTGAGCTTAATCTGCAAAATCTAGTTGATATAGATTTGCGTGAATAGCCTTACGTCTAGCATGTAGGAAGAGATTAGTAAAGGGTAGCCTAGTAAGTGATTCAAAACTTCCCTCATCCAAAGCTAAACCAACTTAGTTTGAGGATACCATATTATTATCATTTATAATCCAGTTATGGGATTGGGAGTCTGGTAAAGCCAGCCCAAACTCTGAGGGTCGAGAGCCACCATTGTGGCTTCCCAGCGTGTATTGAGTGCCATTTGGACTGCCCTAGAGGTATAAAGTTCTCAAAAGGGGAGTGGTATCTTAAGAGAGAATTTCCATTTCCAATTTGAATGTATATTAAAAGGAGCAGGGGGATCTAAACATAAAGATATCACTGTAGTAATAATTATTTACCAAAACCTAGGCTCAACACTTTGGGATTTTTTTCATTTGGGTGAGGTGGAATCTTGCCTCAGTGCTGTGGTCCGTGGGCATGAAGATGATTAGTGTGAACTTCAGGCAAACAAAGTAACTGCCATCGAGGTAGAGAAACCCATGTAGAGTAGATGATAAAATACAGCAAATTTAAAAGTAACAAGGAAAGAATATTTGTGTGTATTATTCATTTTTATTTTACTTTAGTTACCTTCTGTGTGACTGGGAAAATGAAATAAATCAGGCAAAGTGGTCACTTTGACAACTTCAGCAGAAACGAGTTCATAGGAACATAGTCTGCAGGCTGATATTTCTGAGAGGATTCTTGGCATATAATGCGGGTCATCTGCTTGTAGAAAGAAATTTAGAAAATCTTTAAAAAAAAATCCTGTTTCTGGATTAAAACATAGTTGCTTTTGGCTACATTTTAATTGCACGGTCTGTCAGCTACAGCTTGGAATTTTTTTTTTATTATGTATATAAGCTTTGTTTCCTTTCTGACTTTTCTCGTCTATGTGGCTAACCTTATTTCCAGAAGCTTCACATGAGTCAAGAAATTGTGATCTTGTAGCCATTAAATTTCCTAGTCCTTTTTCTTTTTCTTTCATATCTTTTAGAGCATCTGATGTCTCCCCTGAAATTAGATGCAGAATATTACATGTATGCCCTTTTGTTTCTATAGAGAGGGTTGAGAGTTTTTAATCAGATGTCAGAGGATACCTCTTCTGTAGAGGTAGGAATATGCTTGAGGGCTACTGGTAGTGGAGTTTGGAAGCAGACCAAGTTTTGGAATGTGAGACATAGTTTCCTTTCTTTCCCTGCAGATGCCCACTGGTATCCCTGTCATACATACCCAGAGTTGCCTCGGGTGCATTTCCATATGGTGGGGTGCTGGCTGGAACCTTGGAGAACGCTTCCTTCTGGGAACTGAGAATGGGCTTTTCTCATTGGCCTCATGTGCTGCCCTTGGAGCCAGGGGGCTGCATAGACTTTCAGACAGAGAGCAGGACCCGGCACTGTCTTGTGACCTACAGGCCTGGTAAGTGTTGGCGCATCCTCATGGGGCATGCTGTGGTTTGTTTGGGAGCAAATTGGTAGAGAGGAGGGAAGGAGAGCTTGATCCTACCCTTTGGGTGGCTGTGGTAAGCCCCTCACAGGCTAACAAGTTACGTTGCAGCTCCTGCTACCACAGTGAGATTGATGGCTCCAAGTTCCTCCACAGAGCCTGACTCCCTGCTCCTTACTTGTGAGAACTGGAACAAATTTTGCCTGATGCTCCTGGAAGTGAATTAGCCACATAGGAGGCCCTACAACTTAAAACAGTAATGGAATGAGGTGGCCAGCTCTTGAGGCCCTTGAGCCACCTTTAGATCAGTTTCGTGTCTTTTGCCTGTCCCTTGGTTCACGTAAGAGAAAGGCCCAGATGAAGGCACCTGTGTAGTGCCCAAATTAGGGCATTATCTATTTCTCCTTATTGGGGGCCAACAAAGGTAAAGAGAAGGTGGACAACCCTGGTTGTATAGGCCTAGCTAGCTGAACTTCACTGCTTCCAGAACCAGGGGTAGAACCCCTAACAGCTGACTGTGCTTAAATTCACAGGTTCTTTCTAGCCTGAAAGGCATGAATCTAAATGAATCCTGATGAACCATGCTGATCAATGATCAGTGTTGTAGTTTTTTTTCCTTTCCAATTTGGTCATGAGATCTCTCTGGAGAATGGCTATAGTCTCTGGCTCTGCCCTGGCGGGGCTCCAGGGATTTGGTCATGGATGTTTACAGTGTGCCTTTCACGGGATACTTCTTTATCCTGGCAGATGGCCTAATGCCTAAGTGGTCGACTCACGACCAGATGTCCCTCTCACAGGAAACTTGTTTATAGTGGCAGGCACCCTTGTGGCTCTTTCCTGACCTGTGTCTAGTTTACTCCTGCAAGGTAGCTACTCTGTAGGAGAGCCCTGACCAGGAAAGAAGTTAGGTTCAGGTGTGTTGGTCAGGTGAGACAGAGGAGGCAACTCAACAAAACACATCAGATAACACAACAGTTTATTACTTATAAACCCTAGGGAGAAGAGGGCAGCATGCTTCGAAGGGCCAGTGGAAAGAAGAAGGAGCCGTCTAGGACATGCATGCTCACCAATGGGCAGGGAGTGAGGCAGGGGACCCATGGGACATGCCTTTATTAGGGGCCAGGGTATTGTCCCTTAGGCATTCCCTCGGGGGTTGTGGATCAGCCAGTTTAAAGACAACATGTACAAAGCAGGGGGATTTACATGACTCTGGTGTTGACCATTAGGTTTTATCATGGTCAGTGGGGTGTGTGGGGTTTTGGGTCAATGGGATAAGGAACAAACGGGTTATATTGTAGACCACCACTCGGGGAGGGGAAGTTTTAACTAGGCCCAAAGGTGACAGTATTTCTGGGTTTCACACAACTTATGTTAGGCCTAAAAATGGATGTCAAGGCAGCAACTGTATTAAACAAATTTATGACAATCAGGCAGATATTTGGTCAGAGTTAGTCATTAAATGCCCACACTTCTGCTAGTTGTGGGTAGAGCTAATCATTTTAAGTTCTTTTTTTTTTTTTTGGATACAGTCTCACTCTGTCACCCTGGGTAGAGCACAGTGGTGTCATCCTAGCTCAGTGTAACCTCAAACTCCTGGGCTCGAGATCCTTCTGCCTCAGCCTCCCAAGTAGCTGGGAGTACAGGCATGGCTCATTTTTCTATTTTTGGTAGAGATTGGGTCTCGCTCTTGCTGAGGCTGGTCTCGAACTCCTGACCTCAAGCGATCCTCCCGCCTGGGCCTCCCAGAGTGCTAGGATTATAGGCATGAACCACCTCGCCTAGCCCCATTTTAAGTTTTGTTTGAACTGCGAAATTGTCAGCTGGCTCTTCTGACCCTTTGGGCTCCACATCTCACAGGTCTGCTGTCTCCAAGGCTGTGATTTGCTATGACTTGTGTAGAAAGCTTGGGGTCCCATTTTGTTCTCCAGTTTTTGTTTGCCTCCCAGCAGAACCTCAGGTACCTGATTCTCCTAGAATAGTATGCTTTCACTTTATAAAAATGTGTAGTCTCAGCCTAATGGGGTCCTTACTGAGGGAAGGAAAAAACCTTCTACTGAGAACTTGGGAGCGATAATGCCCCCAGGAGAGGTCTGGCAAGATACGGTGATTTTACTAAAACGGATAGCTCATCCTCAGAATTGTTTCTCTTGTAGGCAAAAACCTATTGTAGATAACTTGTTTCATCCTAGCATAGGGTTCTGAATTTCATTTATTCTGTATTGTTCTTGTTACTGTGTGTGTTTTGTAGTATTCTTAATGGTTTAGTACACGTACAGCTTTTCCATCCAGCTAGGATGTAAGTGTCTGAGGTTCAAGTACTTGGTTAATTTAATAGCATCCACATGATGCACCACTAATTTCTCTGTCCCATAGATAAAAACCACAACACCATACGAAGCGTGCTAATGGAGATGTCCTATACACTGAGTGACACTGGAGAGCCAGTCTGCTCCTGCCATCCTGTACAAACATTTTTTGGGGGACCTACTTGTAAACTCTTGACCAAAAGTGCCATTTTCCAAAACCCAGAGAATGATGGCAGCATCCTGGTGTGTACTGGAGATGAAGCATCAAATTCAGCCCTGGTGAGCCTATTATTTGTTTATTTTGTATAAGTATCGGTAAGGGAAAACTCAAACATTTTTATACAGAAGTGTATAAAGTAAAAAGCTGAAGTCCTGGTCCATAATCACTCATACGTGCACGTGTGTGTGTGATTGCTTGGTTTATACATGAGTCATGCTTTACAACTGCTCTGTAGTTCTTTTCCCATTTAACTTCCTATGTTAGATATCTTTTCATTTCAATATGTGTAGATTCATGTCATTCTTTTTAACTGAGCCATGGTGTTTCAGGGGTCATATTATGAATCTTATAAAAAAATACAAACATTACTGAAACCCCAGTAAAATAATTTATTCAGACATCAGCTTCATCAGCTCATGTTGAAACCAACAGATGATAAAGGTTGATGGGGAATTTTACAGTATATGGATCATCCTGTCACCATCTGAACATGTTGATCAACTTTAGTTAGCATCACTGTAAGTGGGATAACTCGAAATAATAGTCCTTTTTGTGCAATGTGAAGCACACAGTGCCTCCAATGAGATGTTCTTGAACCTGAGACTAATCAAATCTAAGAGCAGCGCTGTCCAATATAGTCACACCAGCCACATGAGCACTTGAAATGTGGTTAGTGCCAAGGAAGAACTTAATTTTTTATTTTATTTCATTTTAGTCAATTTAAGTATAAATAAACTTGTGTAGCTAGAGACCACCATATTGGAGAGTCCACTCTAGAAGCTAGAGCTAACTTTCATTGACTGGAATTGCAGGAAATAGAGGAACACGTTAAATGATAGCACAGAAAACAAGTAGACAAATCCAGGTTGTGAGTGTTCTGTAGAACAACTGAATCTGGCTTCCACAAGTCAATGGCAGAAGAAGAAAAGGTGGGGAGCTTGGATCTGCTCTAGATTAAAAGAGACTTAATTAAAATTTATAACCATCAAATGTAATGTGGGCCTTACTTGGATCCTGTTTCAAACAAACTGAATATAAAAAAAGATTATCAGAAAATTTTGATTGTGCACCAGGTGTTAGATAGTATTATGGAATTACTGTTCATTTGGTTGGATATGATGACATGTAAAAGTGTCAGGTGAAAGAAAATGTCTTTTAGAGATGCATATTTAGTATATATGGGTAAAATGACATGAAGTCAACAAAGAAAAAACAGGATTGATGAAGCAGATGTGGGTGGTAAAAGCTTAATCTTTTTTTTTTTTTTTAAATCTCCCTCAAGCCTTTGGGAAGAAAAAGCATAATTGTTGAACATGGGTGATAGGTGGCTCATTGTAGTATTCTCTGTACTTTCTAATACTCTAACATGTTTTTCATAATAAAAAGTTTTTAGAAAGGAAAAGAAAGCACTAGTTAGAAGGTAGGTTCCATGAGGGCAAGGACAGGGACTTTGTCTTGGTGACTCTTAGGTCCCTAGAAAAGACAAAACCTAGAAGAGTGCCTGGCACATGGATTGAAGGAATGAACGCTAGGCTTGGCTTACAGGTCCGCTCACGGGAATAGTAATTGCTGATTATGGTGGGTGAGACCATACCTGAACTATGCCCAGCATGCTGGCTTTGTGCAACCTATGAAGGTTTGGGCCAGTCTGCTTTGCTCCCCATGAAGTGTTCTTTCTACAGCTCTTTCAAAGTTGTTTGATGATAAAGCAAGTCCCTCAGCTGAACCGACTGACTCCTGACCTTTCTCTCTGCTTGTCTTCTTTAGCTGTGGGATGCCGGCAGTGGCTCACTGCTGCAGGACCTGCAGACTGATCAGCCAGTCTTAGACATCTGCCCATTTGGGGTGAACCATAACAGCTACTTGGCTACCTTAACAGAGAAGATGGTCCACATCTATAGGTGGGAGTGACCATGGTCTTGAAACCTTTCAGGCATGCTGCTGGTTAGCTTCAAATATGTGCTAGTACCTAGCAGCCCTGAGCAGGATTGCTGCATTTTGCCTGCAGCCTAGAACTTTTGGGATCATGGTTCATTTGGATTAGTATGATTCTAGGACTCCAGCTCACTGAGACACTACAAATTGTATATCTGCCATATCCATCAAAAGAGTAAGTGACTGTTACTCTGTCTACATTATCCATTTCTTGTGTTTAAAGCCTTCATGAATATTTTTTGGGAATCCTTATTTTCTATCTGACTTTCTGCTGGACCTTAGAGAATGTCCTCTCAGCAATCATTTAGGGTATGAGTGGGCACCAAGCATTTCCTGGAGGATATGACACCTCACCTGAGTGGTCTTGTCACTTGGGCTTTGGGGGTGCTATGCCCTTGAAGGGACTAACCAACTTCTTGATGCTGATTTAATGGAGCCTGGATGCAGATGAGTCTTTTTTCAGTTGAACCCAAGAGGGCACTGTAGAACCTTGTGTAGGGTTTGATTTATTTCTGACCTTGAAGGCTGACAACCTCTTAGTAACTCAGTCTCATCCCCACAGAAATGTGTGGTAGAGCACATCTGGTGTGCTTTGTGTCAACAGCAGTTGTGTCCCAGGCACAAGGTGCTAGGACGCTGGCAGGCCCAGTGATGGAGGCAGCAGATGAACTATAGACCCTTTGCTGATGTCAAGGGCATTAAGTTCATCACATCGTGAGATCTAAGGAAAGACACCATTTGTTTGAACAGTGTGGTAGACTCATTTTTTCTAGCCAGCTTAGAATCTCAGGATTGGTTTTATCTAAGCCAGTGCTTTCAAGACCACTCCTTTTACCTCTCTCTAGGAAAAGATGAGTGATATGTCAAAGTGTTTATTTGAGTCTCCCCTACTATCAGAGATCAGGAGCAGGGACTAAGAGAGCTTACAAAAGAAGCTGCTTGGACTGCTGTTGACAACAGGAGAAGGACTCGTCTCTCCCATTTTGAGAGAGTTCCTATAAGAATAAAGCTAATCCCTTGGAGTGAGGGGCTGCTCTTCAATGTGTTTGTAACTCCCAGCTAAAGGCTTCCCCCTGTGTAAATAATGTGATTCCAAGTTCCTCTGATTTGCCTCCCTGACCTTTTCTGAAAGTGTTAGTAAAATGCTCAGGAATAGTGGTTGGAGACTGTGAATGGCAGGGAAGTGCCCACCAGCTTTCAGTCCAGTCCTGGATTGTCCAGCATTGGGAGCTGCACTTCTCTCCAGTAGAGGGCTCGGTTTTTTTTTGCTTTGCCTTGGGCTCCTGTGCCAAATCACTGTCCACAACAGACCATGCTTCTGGTTCTGGGTGTGGGCAGGTCAGTGTCCTGCTCATGGGAGCTGGGTGGTTAACAGTGTGATTCCTTAAATAATTATTAGAGAGATGTTGTCATTTTTATTATAAAACACTTCCAACCTGTCAACTCCTGAGCTGTTCCCAGGATCTTTCTCTGCAGCAAGGGGTTGTTGCTATAGATTTCCCCAGACTTCCAAGTTCTAGTTGTGCCTTTTAATGACCCGTTTCTGAGGACATCTTTTTAAAAAACCAGCTTCCAGGGCCTGGGAAACACCCTCTTTTCTCAGAGGATATACTCCTTTTGATATGTTGATGATTAAGAGTGGGTGTCCAGGCCTGGAGCTTCAGTGGCAGAATGGGATTGGAATTAAAAAGCAGTACTCATCTGGCTTCAGCAGATTGCCACCAAGGGGCTTCAGGGGGTCAGGCCCTGGCTGCCTTTGTTTTGGGGCCTGCGTAGGGTTAGGATTTTACTTGCTTTGAAGTACACTCAACTGCTGTTGATTGATTCACCTAAGAGTAGGAACCCAGGGACTTACTACCAGGGAAGTTGGGTGAATCCTAAATCTTGCCAATCCTTACATTCCTCTAAAATTTGGATGTTTTGGAAACAAACTCATGTGACTGTGACTGATTTCTCCAAAGGGAAAAACCTCATCCCCAGGCTGTAGTCTCCAGGGCATCACTATGCTCTCTGTGCCCCATGTTTCCTCACTCCTAAAGTTTTTTTCCCCATTTGAGGATTTGGCGTTAAGCAAATTCAAAATATCTTGTCACTGTATGTACTTTTACTTGCTTTGTACTTTTACACCCGATTTGAAAATATAGCAATGTGATCTGTTTGTGTTCTGTATTAATATTTGTTTTATATTTTACTGTTAATAAAAAAATAAAGAATTTGCCATGTGTAACAGCTCCTGGTGTCTTTTGTCTCTTTGACTTCTAGAGGCCAGAACATGTCTGCCTCTTGGGAGAGGGTATAATCACAACCTCGTACCTTTCTCCATTTCAAACTGATGAGGTGGTTGAAGCTTTAGCTGGCAATTTTATTTTGCTGTTGGTGATGAAAAGCTGTGTGTTTGCCTCTTAAGAACACCCTGCCCCCATACTGGTTATGTGTCTATTTAATCTCAGATCCAGGGGTCTACATTTCCCAGTCTCTCTTGCCTGCTGGTTTCCTGCTAGCTTTGAATCCAGGAGACTGTAGTGTGTGAGGAAGAGAGAGGAGGAAAGGACTGTTACTTCTTTTAGTTGTTGGCAGGGCTTCTGACAGTGGCAGCAGCAGTGGGCAAGTGTGGGCTCCTGGGTTCCTGCTCAGCACAGTTCTGGCCACTTGCCTCAGTTTCTTTCTTTGGTTTGAGTTTAGGAATCTCTGTTGCCATAAATCATGGTGTTCTGGGATTAGGCTGGAAAGGCTGAAAATGTTTTCCAGCTGAACAGCAAATGACTGTACTGGATTCCAGGAGGACTGAATCCATAGATGAGAGCTTACTATTTTCATGGAGCCTGGTGCTCCAAGGGAAGATGACAGAGGTCCTGGGGTAGAAGTAAACCCCAGATTACTAAGAAACCCGTCACTATTGTTTTTCACAGTACTCTTCTTTTTGTTTCCCATCTTGGTGATTGGCTGTAAGTGAAATTTTCACAATAGATGTTTGTGTGTCTTTGTCCTTTAATCAGTCAACTTCTGTTTGTTGGTAACAATCTCTGCTATTTATTTATCCCTTTATAGATTACAAAGCCTCTTCCTAATATATTAAATAATTCTTAAACAATGTTGTGGACTACGTATTATTATTCTGTTTTACAGGGGAAGGAACAAGTTAAAAATCCTAATAAAGGAAAATGACATTTAGGTGGTATTTAATTAAATTTTACATGTCCTGGTCTTTCCATTGCATACTTTGCATTACGGACAGTTAAGCAGGAGTTGGGGAGCCTGGGTGAGAGCTCACCTTCACTCTTTGCTATCTCTGTCTCTGGAACAGCATAGGCTGATTTCTCACAAATTATTTCTCCTGCATTTAAATTAAAGCAGACAGTCATATACATTATTGTGACACTTTATACTCTTCCAAATACCCTTCTTTGTCTTAGGTTCCTAGGTGGTAAGGCTAGGAACACCACTGTCCAGTGGAAGAAAAAATGGTTCAGAGAAGAGTCCATGACACATGGGCTAGGACTGCCCTCTTCAGTGCTCATCATGGAGTCAGCTGAAGGGGAGAAGAAGGTAGTGGAGCTGTTCGGGCTTGCTGTAGGAAGCAGGGTGCAGAGCTAGCTGGATAAGGGGACTGCTGTTGAGATGTGATGTGAGGAGGAGTGCCATGAACCCTCACTTACCCCCGAGGAGTAATGATAGGTTTATCCAGTTATGGACACACCAAGCAGAAGGGCTTCCCTAGAGGCTGGACATGGGTCCCCAACTTACAATATCTGGATTTGGATAAAGGAAGTGTTGAACATTGAGAGGAGAACAGGAAGTTCAAGACATCATTTAACAGATGCTTGGGTAAAAAGGCCTGGCACTTTTGTTACCTAAGCTAACCTCTGTGCTGCCTAACAGTTGGATGAGCTGATGGTTAATGAAAGGAGTTAATGAATAAAGGAGAAGAGGTCTGCCCTGGATAAATTAAGCTATGCCTTCAAACTCCTTCCAGTGCCCATAGACCCTACCATTTGATTGAAACGCCACCAAAGTTGAAACAGTGCTTCCAGAAGGGTCCTGGTAAATTTTCAGGCTTGATCTATGGTGGGGATGTTGGGTAATGGTGTGGCTTAGTCCTTTCTCTTAAACATGGTACAGAAGATTGGTTGTTAGATTACCCAGGAACAGATGGGAAGGAATGAGGGACTAACATGAGAAGAGTGATTGGGTGATGGGAAGAGGAGAGATTGCTATGGAATCTCAGCTCAGTGAAGTTCTGATTCCTGACTTGAACCCCAGTGGGAGCCCTAGAGTTGGCCATGACCCCAGGTCCTCTCATGAAAATGGTGTCCTGACTGTTGAGGTGGAGCATGATGGTGCTCACATCACCAGGCAAACAATGTGCCCCCTCCCTCAGCTCACAGGAGTCACTTGCTCCTGAGTAAGGAAAGAAACAAATACATTATCAGATGCTAACATTTGTTTTTCTGATTAAGAATCTCCCAAAAAGACATGAAATTCCTGCAACTGGGCAAATCGTCATAAGGGAGGTAGGACATCCCAATTCCAGTCCTGCCAGGCATGGTGGTACACACCTCTAGTCCCAGCTACTCAGGAAGCTGTGGCAGGAGGATCACTGGAGCCCAGGGGTTCGAGTCCAGCCTGTCTCTAAAAAAAATGGAAGAATAAACTCTAGTCCTGACTCTGCTGCCTACAGATTAGAATGCAGGGTGAGTTATTCTTCTCTGTGGGTCTTAGATTCTCAGTCTAGATAGTCACTGAGGTTTCTATGACAGACAAGTTCAGGTCCCTTAGCTGGATAATTTGGGGGTGTCTCTAGAAGTATGTTGTTCCATTTTTCATCCCTTAAGTCTTACCAGTATTATCACTGATATCCTTCTAGCTCAGTTGAAACCGAATTTTAGTTTTTTCTAAAGAATTAAATCTTAATAGTTAATTTTAGATTTACAGTAATGACTTACATTTACTGCACATGTGCCTAACGCCAAACTATTCCTTTCATATGAAAGGGACTCTCAGAGAGGTTAAAGGACTTCCCAGATGTGGTGGCCGTGAAAGTGAGCCTCTCAGATCTCCAACTGTGGGAGCATCACTGACTGCTATTCCAGCTGCTAAGCACTGAACTGCACTGCCGCTTTCATGCCAAGGCCATACTTCCCAGGAGTTGCTCTTACCCAATGACTGAGGATGGCAGGGGTACTAAGGCAGGCCCATTTCTGCGAGTTTCAGTGACAAGCAACCTTCACATGAGGACTCTCCGATGGCCTTGACCAAACTTTCTTAGAATAGAGTTTCAGGTTAAGTTCATTCTTAGATATTTCCACCCAATCTTCCTTCCTTTCCTCCCTCGCTCTCTACTTCACACAGTGTTGGACCTGCGTCAAGGTCGGATGGGTCTTAGCCACCCCATTTTTCCTACAGGTGTTTCCCCTAATAAATCTCTTGCACAGCTAATCTCCTTTTGTCATCTGCTTCCTGGCAGACCTGGACTAACGCAACTAGTGCCGGGAGTGTTCCAAGAATACAGGTGGTAAAAGCTGGACACAGTGGTACACTGTGGGAGTGACCTGGAATATCCCCACATTGTATTTCTTGTCTGTGGGGTAAGAACTTTCATGGCAGGAAAGGCCAAATGTAAACCTTTGAAACTGCTCCTCAGCTGGGCACAGTGGCTCACTGCGGGAACACTTTGGGAAGCTGAGACAGGAGGATTGCTTGAGGCCAGGGGTTCGAGACCAGCCTGGGCAACATAGGGAGACCCTGTCTCTACAAAAAAATTTAAAAATTAGCTGGGCATCATTGACTCCCAGCTACTGGGAGGCTGAGGCAGGAGGATCACCTGAGGCCAGGAGTTCGAGGTTACAGTGAGCTGTGATTGCACCACTGCACTCCAGCCTTGGTGACAGCGAGACCCTATCTCTAAACAAACAAGTAAAAAACCATAAAGAATGCAATGCAGGTGTGGCTCTGAAAGGTGATGGAGAGTGAAAAATATTCCCAATGGGTAGAGCTACTAGCTGTTCACTTGGGCATTCCTCTTTGTGTGGAAGAGGTGGTCTAAGTTGGGAATATATACAGATTCCTAGACAGGGTCCAAAGGTCTGGGGTAGAGGCATGTGGATGAACATATGGGAGTAGTTACAATATATAAAGATTTTTGTATTTCATAATGCCCACCAGAAAGCCTCCACCATGGAAGAGACACTAAGCAACCAAGTAGGCAAAGTGATGTAGCCAATTGATACTAGGCATCCTTTAGCCACTCCAGACCTGACGTGCTGGGCACGTGAACAGAGCAGTCATAGTGTCATACATGGAGGCTAACATAGGAGCTCGGTGGCATGGACTCCCACTTACCAAGGCAGATCGAGCTACTATTGCCTTTGAATGTCCAATTTGTCAGCAATAGAAACCAACACTGAGTCTCTGATATGCACTATTTTTAAGAAGACCAAGCAGCCACCTGGTGGCAAGTCAGCTGCATTGGGCCCCTGCCATCTGCAAAGTGCAGCAGTTCATCCTCATGGTGATAGAATACCTGTTCTGGGTATAGGTTTGCCTTTTTTGCTCTTAGAACCTCAGCCAGCAGGATGCCTGACTGAGGTGCAGATTGCCACACAGCATAGCATCTGATCCAAGGGACCCCCTTTACAGTGAAGGGAGTGCAGAAGTGGGTCCATGACCATAGGATCTGCTGGTCATGTCATATACTGCATGATCCAGAAGCAGCCAGCTAATAAAATTCTGGTAATGACCCTCTCTCTTTTTTTTTTTTTTTCTTTTTAAGAGATGAGGTCTTGCTCTGTTGCCCAGGCTGGAGTGCAGTGGCATCATCATAGCTCAGTGCAGCCTCCAACTTTTGGGCTCAATGGATCCCCCTGGCTCAGCCTCCCAAGTAACTGGGACTATAGGCGCACATCACCATGCCTGGCTAATTTTTAAATTTTTTGTAGAGACAAGGTCTTGCTATGTTGCCCAGTCCAGTCTCCAACTCCTGGCCTCAAGCAATTCTCCGGCCTCAGCTTCCCAAAGTGCTGGGATTACAGACGTGAGCCACCACTCTCGGCCCTGGTAATGACCTTCTAAAGACACAGCTGAAGCACTAACTGAGCAGCAATACTCTGAAAGAATGGGGTGTAATTCTTCAGGATGCAATGTTAAATTAGAGACTGTTGTGCTCCCAATGGGAAGAATACAGGGAACCAACGTGGGGAGCCAGGCATGCCCCCACTTACCATCACTCCCAACAACCTGGGTGATTTTGCGCTTCCCATCCCCCCAGTTCTGGACACTGCATGGTTGAAGTTCCTGGGTTCCTACAGAACACAGGTGACACAGCAAGGATCCTACCAAACTACAAGTTATGGCTGCTACCAGGACACTTTGGACTTCTTGTACCCAGGGACCAGTAGGTGAGAAAACGAATCTCCTTACTGGTAATAGTATTTAACCCTCATCAACAGGAGGAAGTAGGGCTGGCCTCTTCCTACTTTTTCTCCATAAAAAAGGTTACATTTTCTTCTTGCAGACAGAGTACTACTGGATCACATTTATCCCATTGGGGCATGTTTTAGGCTTTATTAGGTTTGGTCTATTGTAGTTTTGCCCTTTCTTCTAGGGCAAGGTCCTTATTTCTAGGGTGTTGTCCTTTCTCCTGGGATGTGGCCTTTACTCCTAGGGTGTATCCCTTCTGAGACCCGAGCTAAAAGCCCAGAGTGTTTACCAAGACTTTCATACCTCAGCAGGGTTTAAACTCTAACATCTATCTCCCCAGCAGTTGTGGGGCTGCTGAAATCTCTGTTCAGTTAATTACTCTCTTAGCTATTGTTTCCTCCTGGATTTGTTAGAGTCTCATTCTGTGTGTATACAGTTTAGGAGTCAGCTGGTGACTCAAGAAACATTTGTTCACAGATTTTTGGCTCCTTCTCTGGGGTTTCCTTCTCTGTAGTGTTTTGACCCTTAAGTCCTAGTCACTTTGGGAGCTCGGAACTCCTACCTGTATATTTTTAGCCCAGTAAGATTGTTACTTTCTGCATGGGCTGTATTCCTTTGAGCCACAATTTGGACAGTACACACAAATAAATCTGGGCTGGAGTGCCCCTGTGTGCTTCCCTTTTCTCAAAGATTATAGCCCCTCATTTCCTGACTGCATTGGTTACTTTCTTACATCTTCCAAAGACATTTTATATATTTTATCTAGTTTTTTACAGTTTTATTTCAGTGCAAATACAACCTCTCAATCATGGCTGGAATCAGAAGCATCTTCAATTACATATACATAGGGTCTACAGGGCCTTATATGATCTGACCCCTGGCCAGTTCTCTGACCCCTTCTTCCATGCCTCTCTTCCCTCATTTCCCTTCAGCCACACAGGCCTTCATTTTGAATGCTTATTCCCACCTCTTCAGGATCTTGACATCTGTTTTCATAACATTTTATATCCATCTTTATATGGTTGCCATCTTTATGCCAATTGGCTCTTAGCTCATTATTACTCAGAGAGCTTTGCCCTAGCTGCTTTTATATAAAGCCCCTCCCCTCCCTAGTCATATCACATATCTTTTCTTTTCTTTCTTTTTTTTTTTTTGGAGACAGTGTCTCACTCTGTTGCCCAGGCTAGAGTGCAGTGGCATCATCATAGCTTACTGTAGCCTTCAACTCCGGGCTCAAGTGATCCTCCTGCCTCAGCCTCCTGGGTAGCTGGGACTATGGGTGCGTGCCACCACTCCTAACTAATATATATTTTTTTATTTTTGTAGAGATGGGGTCTTGCTATTGCCCAGGCTGGTCTCGAACTCCTAGGCCTTAAGCAATCCTCCCGCTCGGCCTCCCAAAATGGTAGGATTATAGGCGTGAGCTACTGTGCCCAGCCTATCTTCTATTTTCTTCATAGTACTAATACTATCTGAAATTATCTTGCCCTTTGTTTACTGTCTTATTGTTTATCTCTCATATAATCCACTTCTTGAGCAATGCCTGGCACATTAAAAAAAATGCTCAACAGAGACCTATTGAATGAATAAATTAGGACACTAAAGATCAAGAAATAAAGGGTACAATAAAGGATAAAATGAGTTTCATCTCAGTCACTGACATGCCATCCAGACCCAGGAAGACCCGAAAACTCCTTGTGAGCCATGGCCACGGCCCAGTCAGCTAGCAACGGAAACACCCAGGAAGCCAAGATAATGCTGCCAGTGTGCACCACCACAGGATCAGCTTGGACAAATATCACCCAGGTTACTTTGGGAAAGATGGTATGAGGCATGATCACTTAAAGAGGAACCAGAGCTTCTGCCCAACTGTCAACATTGATGTATTGTGGATATTGGTCAGTGAGCAGACACGGGTAATTGCTACCAAAATCAAGACTGCTCCCATCGTTGATGTGGTGTGATCAGGCCACTACAAAGTTCTGGGGAAGGGAAAGCTTCCAAATCAGCCTGTCATCATGAAGACCAAATTCTTCAGCAGGAGAGATGAAGAAAAAATGTGGGGAGGGGTGGCCTGGGTCCTGGTGGCTTGAAGCCCATGGAGGGAGGTTCATTAAATGCTAACAAATTCTTTCTCAAAAAAAAAAAAAAAAAAAGAATTCCTAGTTTCTGATAGAGATAGTATATTTTATATTGAAAATTCAATGAGGCCAGGAGACCTGAGTTAGTTCAACCATCTTTCTACTGGTCTGGGGGCTTGTGGCTTCTGTAAAGTCTAGGCTTGCCTGACACGGCCTGAGCTGGCTGCGTTCCCAGATTTCTCTGTTTCTTGCTTCTTGGTCACTGTGATTTCAAGATAGGCACATATACTCCTCCCTATCTTCAGAGGCAATCTGTGGCTGGTATAGGGTTTCCTCAATGCAGGCTGAAAGATAGGCAACTGCTGGCTTCTGTGAGCAGATTGTCAACTTCCAGACTTAAACTGGCTTAAAATAATCTCCCACTTGTCTGAGCATGTGTAGACCAAGCATTGAAAATGAATGGACTCTCGTGACTTCTCAAGGACTTCTGGTGAAGTCTCTAGCCTGCCTGCCTGAAACTTATCTATGCCATATGTTTACTAATGAACATGTACATTTATCTGGGCTGCCTTAGTCAATGCTTAAGGTTAACAACAGCCTCAGGATTATTTTATGGCAGTAACAAGGGTAGGTGTTGGTGGAGGTGCCAACATGCTGTCAGTCCCCCAGAGAGGCCTGGGCTCAGCCACAGCCGGCTGTTTGTACCCACAGAATAATTTTAGCCTCAGGGGCTCCTTCTGGGGTCTCTGAGCCAGGGGGAATCTGACTTCTCAGGTGCTACTTATGTCTGATCTAATCTTGACTGCTCTACATGTGGGTCAGGACAGAAGAAGCTGCATTTTTGAACATGGTGACCAATAGGCATTACATGTCCCAAACTGCCCTCATTCCCCAACACGCTGCATTGGCAGAGTGGGATAAAAGTGCACCAGGGTGGTGTGAAGACCCAGGTATTCTGGTTGGAAGCTGTCTACAGGCTGGCAGAGCTCATCCTGGACAGCTCATTTAAGCCCTCTGTGAAGAACTGTTAACATATCTGTGTCCTTTCTCAGCTGAATTAGAACCTAACCCAGACGTGATGCATGGCTCCGATTACACAATGGATATGAAGAGGCTCTGGGAAGATCTCCTCTCTTCTAAGGAGAGTGAGGGACACTAGTGTGGGGTGCATGAGGTGCTGCTGAAGATGTTGCAGGCAGGTCAGCAAGCAGAGTTACCCGACACACAGACTTAACCTGAATCCTCAAAGACATGTTTTGTTATTTTTTCATCCCTTAAACATGAATCTAAGTTCTGGCTTTAGCATCAGGACTCACGCACAAAGGGTTCCACAGTTTATCAGGAATACTGCCTGTAACTTTTTGAGCTCCATATTGTGGGCCAGCACTTTCCTCATTATGTCTAATCTTCACAATTATACTTTCTATTTGAGCTCTTGCCTAGTCTGTCGAAGAGCAAGGATTATAACCCTGGTCTTTTCTTACCCCGGAACCCGTGCTCTTAACCCTTACTCAATGCTGCCTTGCTGTCTGGGTCAGAAGACTTTTGAGGCGGGTGGAAGGAAAGAGGGAGAGATTCAAGAAGAGGCTCTTAGATTCCGGAAGACACCTGGTCCTGTAAAGTTCACCTCTACATATAAATTTTTTTTTTTTTTCCCAAGCCGTTGAACCGGCGACATATTCTACCGGCCATCTTGGTTGTGGCAACCCCAATTCCTTTGATTTTTTTTCTGTGACGACAACCAAGGGAATTAGACAAAGCCGCCCTGCCCAGGCTTTTGGAGGAGCCCAGCAACTCCCCAGGTGAGGAGAGCCGCTCTCCCGCCCGCCAGGTCCCCGGCGTGGACCCTTCCGAGCACGGCCTCCTCCCTCCCCCGGCCCTCGGCTCGCGGGTCGGCGCCGGCCGGGGAGTGGCTCGCTGGGCCCCGCCGACCCCCGCCCCGCGGCCACGCCCCTCATTTAAATGCGCGGCGCCGGCGGGTGCGTCGAGCTCGCCGCGGACCCAAAATGGCGGCGTGTGGACGTGTACGGAGGATGTTCCGCTTGTCGGCGGTGCTGCAGCTCCTGCTGCTCGCCGCGGCCGGGGCCCAGAAACTCCCGGGCCAGGGCGGCCACAGCCAGGGCCAGGGCCCGGGGCCCAACTTTGCGTCCTTGGGAGGGCAGGCTGGAGGCGGCGGCCCGGCGGGTCAGCAGCTGCCCCAGCTGCCTCAGTCATTGCAGCTCCAGCAGCAGCAGCAGCAGCAGCAGCAGCCGCCTCAGCCGCCGCAGCCGCCTTTCCCGGCGGGTGGGCCTCCGGCCCGGCGGGGCGGAGCGGGGCCTGGCGGGGCTGGCGGGGGCTGGAAGCTGGCGGAGGAAGAGTCCTGCAGGGAGGACGTGACCCGTGTGTGTCCCAAGCACACCTGGAGCAACAACCTGGCGGTGCTCGAGTGCCTGCAGGACGTGAGGGAGGTGAGGAGGTGGGACGGAGCCGGGAGGGCGAGGCCTGGTGCGGGCCCGAGGGTGTCGCCGGCCTTGGAAGCCGCTGACGCCGGTCTGCTGCTTTCTTCGCTTCCTCTGTGCTGCACTCGCTCCTTCCCTCCCTGCCCCTCACTCTCCGGCGAATTCAGGGACGAGGACCCCCAGCCCCATCCCTTCCTTTCCCGGCCCTTATTACCCTCCCTGTTGCGGGAGTCTGGGACGAGATCTCGGCTCCTGGCCGCGCCCGCGGAGGCCCAGAGCGTGTTTCTGTTTGCTCCTGTCTTTTGTGTGATGTTCTATGTAGCTCCTCGCTGAGAGCAGTTTAGGATTTTGCCATCAGTTTCGACTTGGACAATTTGTAGCAATGCATTTAAACATAAAAAATGTTTGGCGTATTTACGCTGTTAAGAATGATACGCTGTTTGTTAGCAGTAGATACTGTTTGGTAGGTAACTTGGGTCCTATTCTGATGTGTGTTGTAGTCAACAGCAGAATTAATTGTCTTTACCCCATGTTTTTGTAATTCGCAAATCCCTATTATTTAACTAGTGCTGAAACTAATGCAAGCTTTTTTTTTCTTCACTTCTTTTGATCAGTTTGTAGTGAACCTCTTGTTTAAGATATTAACTCCCATTGACTTGGAGCCCTAAAGCTTGAAAACTTAGGGCAGCGTTTGAAGCTGTGTTTGTGACCGGGTTGTGGGATCTTGGCCTTTCCGAGGTCTGAATATGATTTTAACAGTACTTGTTTTTCTTTTTAACTCTAATTCCATGATAGATTATTAACAGTATCTCTTAATGAAATCTTGATTTGATGTTGCTCGATGTGATTCAGTTAAGTGATATTGATAATTTCTTCTCTAGACTTAATGCTGCAGACATAAGTGCATATTTGGCAGTTCTCAAAGTTTGGGAGCACATATGGTAGTAATACTTTTTTTAAAGATGTAGATATATAGAATTAGACTCAAAGGGTGACAAGTAGAATGAAGCTGCTGCTTGATACTATTTCATTTGAGAAATTGTATTATCTGAATTGTCTCAGATGTTCTAGACCATGAGAAAACCACTTGTTTGTAGAAATTTCCTACTCTTGGCAGTCTTTCCCCTTTATCCCACTGTGGCATTTGCTCTAGTATTCTATACAAAAGTAACTCAGAAGAGGAAAAGACATACATAATCAGGAAACAGAAAGAAAGTTTCCAGAGCCACCAAAAATGTGAGGCCTTACATGACTTCTCATCTATATCTTGAAGACTAGAAGAATAATCCCTTGTTATTCTTTGTTTTTCATCCACTCTAGTAAATACATCTGAGATTCTTAACTGTCAAACTTTTTGGAATTTTCTATTTTGTCTTCAAGGATACATAATAGATGTTGTTTCCTCAAACTAGGATCCGAATATTGGTGACCAGACCAAACATATTGTTAGTGGTTTGTGGCAGAAACAGGACATTATTAGGGAAAGTGTCAAAAAGTGGCCCATTCAAGGAGTGCATGTCTCTTTTTTCATGTGCATTTAGGGACATTTGGAAAACTCCATTTACAGGAGGTGGTTTTATGCTCCAGAGGAAGAAAAATGTCATGTAAATTGGAGATAGGGGGATTTTGGGGGGGAAGCTGGGGGGCAAAATTTCCAATTTAATATACTTGCCTCCAATTTTGTATACAGAAATATTGAAAGATGAATATCATGAACACCTGTGTATATTCTTCAGGTGGAATTGTTATTGATTGATTGATTGATTTATAGCACAACAGTACATCAGTGGAATTATTTTTAAACTTTTTTTTTCTTAAAGACAGCAAAAGGAAATTTTATTCCACATAATTTAATTAAATCTAATTTTTTGTGTTTGAAGGAGCATAACTCAACGAGGTAAACTAGCTAGGCACATTTGAAGAGAAATATATGGAATATGTTTTGTATTTGCTGTTCAGTAAATAGGACTATTTGTTTCTTTTTTTTTTTTTGAGACAGGAATGCAGTGGCGTCATGATAGCTCACTGCAACCTCAAACTCCTGGGCTCAAGTGATCCTCCCGCTTCAGCCTCCTGAATAGCTGGGACTACAGGCGCAAGTCACTACTCCCGGCTAATTTTTAAATTTTTCTGTAGAGACGTGGTCTTGCTATGTTGCCCAGGTTGGTCTTGAACTCATGGGCCGAAGCAGTCCTCTCGCCTCGGCCTCACAAAGTGCTGGGGTTACAGCTGTGCGCCACGGTGCCTGGCCTTTTTCCTTAGAAATTTATTTGTGATGTTCATAGTTTTTCTTACACAGAAGTAGAGAGAACAGTGTAATGAGTCCCTGGGTCTCTTTACTCAGCTTCAGTTATCCCTAGCCTTTTATTTTTGGGACACAGGGGCTGGGAGAGTGGCATATTTTAAAGCAAATCCCAGATACTATGTCGTTTCGCTCAAATACTTCAATTATGTCTGTGATAATTACTAAAAAAACCAAACTAGAACCTAAGTGTTAATTTTTAGTATTTAAATGTATCATGAAATACTTTTCTGAATTTCTTGATGCTTTCTCTTGATATATCAGTTTCAGATTATAAATTTGTGGGCCACTATCTAAGCTATGCACAGAGTGAATGCTTTGTAAATATTTAGTTAAGATAAACTATTTTATGTATTGAATAGGAATTGATATTTCAGTATTACAAACCATAAACCCACTTTCAAACTCATAGGTGTACATTTTTGTTACTCTGTTCCTAACCTTTCACTTAACTATATACCTGAGAGAGTGGACCACACTATTTCTGTTATCTCATTTAATACTCTTGATAGTCCTGGGAAGTGGATAGTGTTACTATTTTAGCTGGGAAATAGGCTCAGAGAGCTAAAGTAAGTTGTCTGACATTATATCCTAAGTGGTAGAGCTGGTATTCAGCAAGTCCTCTGACTTCAAAGACCGTACTTTTTCCAATCTACCATGGGTGGTTGCAGCTGGGGAAATTAGTATGTGACTGTTGAGAATGCCGCAGATTTATAAATGGACACAAAATCGGAAGGATCACCTAAAATTAGAATCCTCTTTTTTTTCACTATCAAGAACAATTGAGTGGCAACATCTCCTATGCATTGAAGTATTATAGATTTCTCAGGCAGACAGACCGGCATTATTGGACAGAGCTAATTTAATTACTAGTCTGAATCCACTGTGAACAGAATTTCTACTTAATGTAAAGAATTTCAAATCCCAACTCACCTTCACCAGGATTTGTACTAGGACAATGGAAGCGTTCAGTTATATTTCCATGCTGTTTGTATTGAATCCATGGAACAGCATGAAAAGTGAATTGGGACTAGAGCTGACACTGTCGTTACCCAAGGAATGACCGTGGGCAAGTCGTTTTACCCCTCTGAGTCTCAGTCCTCATGTGTTAAATGAGAAATGAGAAGTTTGGCAATAGTACGATTTCCAAGAATTCTATTACCTAACCTGTATGAGTTGTTTCCTGTATATATTCTCTGTATGTATATATTGTATAGTTTCTGGGATAATATGTGTACCATCTCCTGATTCCATATTCATTCATGGAGGGCACCAGTGATAAGAATAATACAAACAGCAATTAACCCAAACATTGTTTGGCTTTAGGATATGTTATGATTGTTTGTTTGAGCCAATATGGAATTTCCTCCAATGCTATCTCTCAGTGGTTGGAAGCAATCTAACCACATAATCTAGTTGTCATTGATCTTCTATTATGCACCTATTATTGTGGAAGGACACTAGTACTTTAAGATACCACCATTGCTTACAGTTGGTTTGATAAATGAGATTGTTGTGATCAAGAAGCCATTATAAAAGATGGTGCTCACTTGATGGTTTACAGACAGTAAGTTATTTTAGGGCAGTGAAATCAAAATTAGGATTTAGATTTGGATGGAACCCAGCTCTGCTATACTTTGCTTAAAAATCCTGTCACTTTATGGGAGGGGGCGGGGAGCGATTAAAAAAAAAAAAAAGAAAAAAAAATCCTGTCACTTTATTTTTCCTTGGGTAGGGACCGTTTACTTTATCCCTGTCCTAAGTGAAGACATACATGAATTCATGAGTTTGATGTGCTAGTTGTACTTTTCTAATGTATATTAAACTAAATGTATGACCATTAAAATATACAACACCAATGCATACCATATGAAATCATCTTTTGTACTCCCAATGGCACATGCTTTGGGAAACACTAAGACTAGATTGTCTCTTAAAATCTTCCAGCTCTGGTGCTTCATGATTTTGTGATCTGTGGGAATATAAAACATGTACTGTATGACAAGTGAGTCATAAGCATAGGTAAAAAGGGGAGATGCTTTGAGGTATTATAAGCGGGCTATGTTGACTGAAGTATAGAGTTTGAGAATTTTTTCAGAGTCCAGATTATGAAGGGTTTTATATGCAACCCTGACTGGTTCTCCAGGTAAAGTTCAGAAATGGGATGTGGTTTTATCCCAACCTAAGATAAAAATATTGAGATAATTGAGAGGTACCTGTAAAATAGCATTGTCATTTACGGCAAATACTTTTTAAGAAGTCTCTTGATGAGAGTGCTTTACAGTATATAGTTGCTTAATAATTCATTGGTCTGTAGAAGGAAATAAAATACTTTAACAGCCTAAAAGGTAAAATGCTACATTTCTCTTTTGTACATTTCTCCTAATGTGTTCAAAACAAATTTAGTCAGCGACAATCCCAAAAGATTCTCCTGTTTATATGAGATATTTATATATTTTAAAAAGAAGCAATTAAGATGGCTTATAGGCTGTCATGAAAATTAATTTTTCTTCCTTCAGCAAACATTTTTTGAATCCTACTATGTACAAGACACTGTGCTCAGTGTTAAAGGATACAAATAATAATAATAGGTAGCATTTAATGAGAGTTTTCCATGTGCCCTGTCCTTGGGGACCAGCCCTAGGCATTATCTCATTTAATCCTATGTGAGCTGTATTATTTTTAGTGAGAAAACTGTGGCTAAGTAACTTGCCTCAGGGCTAGTAATTAATGGAACCAAGATTTGAAAGTAAGTCGGTCCAGCTGTAAGATAGCTCATTCCCCCTCCCTCCATCCCTTAAGGCTGCAGTCCTCAAACACCCCCCCCACAAACACACACAGACCAGTACCAGTCCTAGGAACCATGCTGCACAGCAGGAAGCAAGCAGTGGGTAAGCTTCATCTGTACTTACTGCTCCCCATTGCTCACATCACCGCATAAGCTGCTCCTCCTGTCAGATCATCAGTGGCATTAGATTCTCATGGGAGCACGACTGCACATGAGAGGGATCTAGGTTGCACGCTCCTTATGAGAATCTAATGCCTGATGATCTGAGGTGGGGCTGAGGCAGTGATGCTAGCTAGCTGTGGGGAGTGGCTGCAAATACAGATTATCATTAGCAGAGAGGTTTGACTGCACAGAGACCATAATAAATCAATTGCTTGCAGACTCATATCAAAACCCTATCAGTGAGAGGCAAGTGACAATGTAATAATAATAGAAATAAAGCACACAATAAATGTAATGCACTTGAATCATCCTGAAGCCATATCTCCACCCCCCCACCCCCATCCATGGAGAAATTGTCTTCCATGAAACTGGTCCCTGGTGCCAAAAAGGTTGGGGACCGCTGCCTTAAAGCACATATAATCTAGGAGTGCACTCTCCAGTGTGGTAGTCACCAGCCATTTGTAGCTGTTGAACAGCTGAAATATGGCTAGTTCTAATTGAGTTGTGTATAAGTGTAAAATACACACTTGATTTAGAAGCTTAGTGTGAAAAGAACGTAAAATATCTCAATTTTTATATTGATTACATGTTTAAATGATAATTTGAATGTATTGGGTTAAATAAAATACATTATTAAAAGCAATTTCACTTTTTTTAAAAAAAGTGACTACTAGAAAACATAAAATTACAGAAGTCTAGTAGAAGTATGTGGCTCACATTATACTTCTATTGGACAGCACTGATCTAGAAGAAAAAGATGTCTTTACTAAAAACTATAATACAAGTTTTAAAGTCGTAAGTGCCATAAGAGAGATAAATTAAATGCTACAGGCATATGGTAGAGGAAATGGTGGGGAGGATCAGAAAAAAGCACTTCAGTACTTTTTATTCTTCTTAAATTGGTGGTTCATATAATGAAATTCTTAATTTAGCTACTTTAAAATGCCTCCTAATCCTGTTAATGGATGGATCTCATCTTCAGCCTACCTAATTTATGAGTTGTAAGGGGTACTTTAGCTCCTTCAACTTGAGAAGAGCAATGCTCTGATAAAACTGGAAGTCAGTAAATGATTCATCTTTATTTGGTTGAGTTAGATAAATTTGAAACTTAAGAAAGACTCTCAAGTGATGGCCCTCAGAACTGTGCCAGTGCTAGCCCTTGTATCTGCATTAAAATAGAGTGTGGAGGAACAAGAAGTGTGGACTGGAATCTAAAAACAATGAATTAAGGGAACCAGGCATCCATATTCATTCAGCTTTAATAATTTTACTGAAGTCAGAAAATTCTGTTAGAATGAATGTGTGATATTTATAGTACCTATCACTTCTCCTATTTAAATAGTCTCTAATAACACCTATAACTCTTTATAGGGGGAATCATAGTGAAAATGAGTGCTGGCTTAAATTCCTGGACCTTACATTACACTTACACTTACATTAATAAAATAGAACAAACTCTTAAAATGTTTTTGTGTTCTTTTAAAAAGTAGTAAGTGTGATAAATATTTAAAATCATAAGCAAGATAAATGGTGAAGTGAAATGACAGGTGAGTGGAATTAACCAGAAGGATGTGGATGTAAGTTTTGTTTTGTTTTTTTTTAAAGGCTGGTCAAGTGAAGCAGTGGGAGTGGAGAAGGAACAAAGGAATCTGTAACTGGTTGTGATCAGTTAGTTGTAAATGTCACTGCACTCGGACCACCAGCCAGATACAAGTTCTAAATCAATTGAAATGCGAGTTTAAAAAAATGAAAGCAAAAGAATATGTTCAAAGAATGCTCTGGTACCTAGGAAGGTTTTATTTGTAATTTAAGTTTAAACTAGGAAAACAGCCTGCAAGTCACTTAACAAAATCCCCAAAGTTCTTGCACTGGCCAGATGAGCTTTGTAATGTGATAAACAATATGAAGTGGGCAGTCACTTCCGGGACAGAGACCGGGATGTAACGGAGAGTTTTATTTTTTTCTTTTATCTTTTTGGATTGACTCATAATAATTGTACATATTAATGGAGTACATAGTGATGTTTCTCTTGACCTGAAAGAAAGAAGCTGAGGCAAAATTAATATAAGTAGAAAGTTTAGTTGAGCCAAGTTTGAGGACTGTAGCCTGGAGCATAGATTCAAGTTGCCCTGAATATACACTCCTTTTAGCAGCAGTTACAAGTGGATTTTTAAAGGAAAAGAAGAGAAATGTCTAAGTTGTTTACCAAGAATTGACATTAAAACAACATAAGCTGTTGATTGGCTATACATTGTTCTTTGTATCTCGCATTCAGGGAACTTGAAGTAATGGGTGGGGCGGCTGGTCAGGAAGAAAATGCCTTTAAACAATTGTGAGGGGGTAGGGAGGCGCTTGTCTGTGTGTCTGAAGTCCCTTACTCATGTCTCTCTGGGCCTGATAAATTTTGCATATCTCAAAAAACCCCTACTGCTCTGAACTATTTTTCTTTTCTCGTTCAATATATATAATACATAGTGATCAGATCAGTGTAACTAGCATATTCATCATCTCTTTATATTGGACACATTCAGTATCCTCCTAACTATTTGAAACTATAGCCAATCATATTATTGTTGGCTATAATCATCCTACAATGGTTAGAACACTAGAACTAATTTCTTATATCTAGCTGTAATTTTGTATTCTTTAACAAATCTCTCTTCCCCCTACCCTTCCCAGCCTCTAACATCTTCTGTTCTATTTTTTATTTTTAATTTTTTTTGAGTTTTTTCGTTCTATTTTTTACTTCTTTGAGATCAAGTATTTTAGCTTCCGCATATGAGTGAGAACGTGCAGTGTTTAAGTTTCTGTTCCTGGCTTATTTCATTTAACATAATGTCCTCCGGTTCCATCCATCCATGTTGCTGCAAATGACAGGATTTCGTCCTTTTTTGTGGCTGAATATTATTTCAATGTCTGTATACACCACATTTTCTTTACCCATTCATCTGTTGTTGGACACCTATGTTGGTTCCCTGTCTTGGCTGTTGTGAATGGTGCTACAGTAAACATGAGGGTGCAGATGTCTCTTTGATACAATGATTTCCTTTCCTTTGGATGAATGCCCAGTAGTGCGATTGCTGTGGATCATGTGGTAGTTCTATTTGTGGTTTTTTGAGGAACCTCTATATTGTTTGTTCTCCATAGTGGCTGTACTAGTTTACATTACCACCAACAGTGTATAAGAGTTCCCTTTCTCCACATCCTCGCTGGCATTTATTTTTTGTCTTTTTTTTTTTTGAGACAGGATCTCACTCTGTCACCTGGGCTGGAGTATAGTGGCATTGTCATAGCTCACTGTGACCTCAAACTCCTGGGCTCCAGTAATCCTCCTGTCTCAGCCTCCTGAATAGCTGGGGCTATGGGTGCATGTCACCATGTCCAGCTTTTTTTTTTTTTTTTTTTTGAGACAGAATCTTGCTCTGTTGCCCGGGCTAGAGTGCAGTGTCATCATCAATATGCCCAGCTAATTGTTTTTTTCCCCTAGAGAAGAGGTCTGTATATGGCCCAGGCTGGTCTCGAACTCTTGCCCAAGTGATCCTCCTGCCTCCACGCCTGCCAAAGTACCATTTATTGACAAGACTGTCATTTCCCAATGAGTGTTCTTGGCACTTTTGTCAAAGATCAGTTGAGGCTGGGCGTGGTGGCTCATGCCTGTAATCTCAGCACTTTGGGAGGCTGAGGCAGGAGGATTGCTTGAGGCCAGGAGTTTGAGACCAGCCTCAGCAACATAGTGAGACCACCAACATAGCCAGACTATGTCTCTATAAAAAAACAAACAAACAAAAACAGTTGGCTCTGTATGTGGATTAATTTCTGGGCACTCTATACTGTTGCATTAGTGTGTGTGTCTGTTTTTGTGCCAGTACCATGCCGTTTTGGTTATTACAGCTTTGTAGTGTATTTTGGGGTCTAGTAGTGTGGTGCCTCCAGCTTTTTGCTCAGGATTGGTTTGGCTATTTGGGGTCTTTCGTGGTTCCATACAAATTTTAGGATTTTTTTTTCTATTTCTGTAAAGAATGTCATTGGTATTTTGATAAGGATTGCATTGAATCTCTAGATTGCTTTGGATAGTAGGCGAGTTTTAATCATGAACAAAATCTGCCATCTGTTATTTAGTGCCATTGTCTTAGTCCATTTTGTGTCCTTGTAACAGAATACCTGAAACTGGGTAATTTATGTAGAAAAATTTATTTGGTTAATAGTTCTGGAGACTGCACAGTCCAAGATTGAGGGGCTGCATCTGGTGAGGGCCTTCTTGCTTTATCATCTTGTGGTGGAAGGTGGAAGGGCAAGAAAGTGTGGGGAGTGAGCATGTGCACAAGGAAGGGGTGAAACTCATCTTTCTATCAGGACCCTACTCCTGAGATGAGAGGATTAGTCAGTTTTTGAGGGCAGAGCTTTCCTGACCTAATCACCTCTTTAAGGTCCCACCTCTCAACATTGTTGCATTGGGGATTAAGTTTCCAACACGTGAACTTTGGGGGACACATTCAAACCATAGTAGCCATTTACTGAGCACACACCTGTTTTATATGAAATAAAAATCAGAAGAGATAAGGTCCTATCATCATGTGGAGCAGGTGATAAGGAAAGCAGTGTGGTAAATGGAAAAATGGAATGGGCTTTGGAGCTACAGTTTTACAGTCCTGGATTCAAATCCTAGCTCACTTACCACTTACTGTGACCTTGGACAAATTAATCTCTTAAACCTTCAATTTTCTTAACTATGAATGGTCTTTCCTTTCCCTTGCCCCCTTGTTGCTGCAGGTGAAATTGTTCAAGATAATGCTTTATGTTCGCTGTCTTAAGAGAAACATGAAATGAATTGTAATGCTCCACACCTTTTGTATAATCCTTCCAAAGCTCCTTCAAGAAAACTCTGGAGTAAGATCAAAAACATTTGTATAGTCTTATGGGCAGTGCATGGGCAATATAGATAGCCAAAGTGTTGTACCCCCATAATATTCTGAAATAAAAAAAAATTTGTATAGTCTTTACCAGGTATTCAAATGTGCATATTTTGAGATGATGGAATGCAAAGGGGAAAATACTGTGGATAAATGAATTTAGTTCTACCAAATGTTCTTTTGTCCTAAATTTGAAATATGCTGCCTATGGAAGGAAAACTCCATTCTCACATATAAGAGGGGGAAAAAATAGTTCTTTTATTCTGAAAACTGTGTTATTTAAAACATCCTCCCTCTGTGGAATGGAATAACTAAGAACATAGGTATTTTATCAGCTGAGAAACAGAAAGCATTGATTGTATCTTTTTAATATAAAAATCAAAAATTTTCTCAAATGGGGGTGACTTTTCAGGGGGCAAGTAGTATATAAGGCCTTTTGCTCTTATGTTGCCAAGGAACATTTCTTTGTCTTATGAAACAGTCTATAATATTAAGGTATAATACTAAACAGCCATACATTAGGGACACTGAAAAATATTTTCAGTATGTAAGCCTTCTTTCAGAGGTAATTAGGCAGCAGAGTTAGTTTTGAAACAGTTTAAATTCCACAATATTGTATTAAAATTCTGAGTTTGGTAGATTTATTAGGACCTGTTTATTATGTGTATCTAGTGGTGTTTTTTAAATTATCATAAGAAGTTTTAAGAATTTATGCTGCTAGTATATTTCAAATTGAAAGTAGTAATATATCTGAAATAGGAGAGATTAGGGCACTGAAAGCAGAAGTCAGAAGAAATTGGTGTGGTTCCCTTCTTCTTGTGGAAACAAATTCCCATTCTTTAGCATGCATTCTCAGCCTGCTTTCCAGCCTTGCTTCCCACCAGCTCCCTATACAACATCTTGCTGCCCCACACCCGCAAACACATGGCGAAGTGGTGTGGACTTCTGGTAAGTTTCACCTTTTGAGTTTATAGGGTTTATATGTAAATGTTAGTTGTTAGAGAAAAGATATTATATTTAGTGATTTGGGGGATTTTCTGCACCAAAATATTGCTCAGTACCCTTGCCCCTGGACAGCCGTCTGCTCTTCTCCCCACCACCAGCTCTCCTTTGAGCATTGTTTTCCTGCTTCGTTGTTTTTATTATTATAGATAGAACCATACGAAATTACCAATATTTCATATTTGACTTATAAAAGTGGCATTTTCATGTGGTTCAACCTAATTGTTCATCTTGTTCATATTTTGAGTAAATGGTATCTGCCTTTCCAGCAATTTCATTGTTTCCTTTTGTATCATCTTGAAACCTGCTGTTAAGAGCTGGGAGATGGGAGGAATTAGTCATTTTAGGATAGGGCTCTCACCATGGGAGTCTTCATGAAATTTTTTTTTGCCAGCTTCTCTGTCCCCAGGACCAAAGGAAGATAACCAGTGTAGATTATCTTTTGCTTTTACTCATTCATTTGTGAAATATTTCCTGAGCATTCACTGTATGGGTTAATTAATAAACAAGATTATTATTTAGTGTGAAAAAGGTGACTTAGGAATTTTCTTTCATATAAAATAATGTGTTCTGAGAAAACTTTTCTTAACTCTCTTACAATAGAGGAAGTGTGGAACCAAGCGTAAATGTCAAGAGGAACTCACTAAATATTCTTGATTTTTAAAAACTGAGTGTTAGTCTGACAGCTTTCTTTCTAAATATTTAATTATTCTGAGAGAACTTGCCATCCAACGTTTAGTTTATGGAGCCCTTTTTATCTGTCTCATTTCCAGCTCTTGATAACCCTATGCAGTAGATAGGACAGATAACAGTCTTATTTTACAGATTAAAAAAAAAAATGAATCCAGTAGATTTTGATTTGCCCAAGTCATGTAGTATTATAGAGCTTAGATTCTAACTTAAGTCTTTTTAAATTCAAAACCTCATTTCATGTTACCTCGTTACTTTTCTGATAACTTTTAAATTTACATGGACAATATTTTTTTTATATATATATATTTTTAAAAAATTTGTTTTGTTTTGTTTTGAGACAGGGTCTCACTCTGTTGCCTGGGATAGAGTACGGTGGCATCATCATAGCTCACTGCAACCTCAAACACCTGGGCTTGAGTGATCCTCCTGCCTCAGTCTCCCAAGTAGTTGGGACTACAGGTGCGCACCACCACACCTGGCTAACTTTTGCTCGGGCTCATCTCAAACTCCTGGCCTCAAGCGATCCTCCTGCCTGGGCCTTCCAAAGTGCTAGAATTACAGGCATGAGCCACTGTGCCTGGCTGATAATGTATTTTTATATTATTTTCCATATTTTTATAACTTTCCCATTTAATTTTAAATCTGTTAGCAAATATTTGAACACATACTGTGTGCCCATTATTTTTTCAGTTTTTCTGTCCCTCCTCCCCTCCTGGGCTCTAAACTTACAAAGGCTAAATTGACTGCTATTGTCCCACTAGTCATGAAGCTCTGTTCTTCACCACTACCTGTGCCATGTTTTTTTCCTCTCTGTTTCATTTTAGATAATTGCTATTGCTATGTCTTTAGGTTTACTGATCTTTTCCTTCTGCAGTTTTCAATCTGTTGTTAATGCCATCCAGTATATTTTTTATTTTAGATATTCTGCTTCATCTGTAGAAGTTTGATTTGGAACATATATATATTCCATTTCTCTATTATGTTTATGTTTTATTTCACATCCTTCAGTGTACCTGTAATAGCTGTTTTAAGGTCATGATACGCTACTTGCATCACCTGTCATTTCTTAGTCTTTTTCTATTTATTAATTTTTCTTGTTATTTATCATATCCCACAGCTTTGCAAGTGTGGTAATTTTTTATTGGACTCAAGGAGTTCCTCTGCAGATCTGTGCTTTTTCTCTGTGCCGTACTCTTTCTCTGTTCTCACTCTTTCTCTGTTCCAGTATTCAATCTTGCAAATTCCAGCCACTTTGGATTCCCTGGACTTTGATTTCTCTCCCTAGTCAGCAATACCGCCAGATTCTGTTTGGGTTTCCCTCTCCCTGTACTGCAGCCTGGAAACCACTTTCAGGTTGTAAGCTGAGGTAATCATTGGCTCACCTGATTTGTTTCTTTCTGTCAGGGATCATAGCAATCTATGCTGCTTGTTGTCCAGTGACTGAAGATTATTTCATATATTTTGCCTACTTGTTCACAATGGGGGTAAGGGAAACAATTCCCATAGTTTCCCTTACCCCCACTGTTACACCCTTCGTGGGGTGGAAGTAGAAATTACCGCTCCTTGAATTTTAACTTCAGACATATTGAATGAAAATGAATGGGGAGAACTTGTTAGAAAAGGAAATTAAGAATTATTTATTATATACACTTGTGTATATGTGGGTCCACACATACACATATAAAAAAATATATCTTTTTGACCCAACAGTCCTACTTCTGAAAATTTATTCAGATAAATTTATACATAAGCAGTATGACTAAGGTAGAAGGTGTTTTATTGAGCCTTTTTTTTGTAACAGCAAACAATTGGAAACAACCCTGTGCCCTTCAGTAGGGAGTGATTAAATAAATTATGTTGCATCCATACAATGAACTATTGTATTGTTGTGAAAAAGAAGCTGTTTATGTCATCTATAGTAAAATCTATAAGATCTGTTAATAAATGAAGAAAGTAAAATTATAGCTTGGTGTAGTGTACCACATTTTTGTAATCAAGGAGGAAGAATTAAGATGAAAATAATTGTTAGTATTTGCTTGTATTTCCATTAGTATTCTCTGGAAGAATACAAAGGGAACTAGGCTAATAGTGGATAGATGGGAAACTTTTCACTATATTCTTTATATGTGTACATTTTTTTAAAAAGTTTGAGCCATATGTATATGTTACCTATTTAACTTTTTAAAAATTAAGATAAAGATCTTTTTTTCCATTGCCCAATGTTCACAAAACTACTTTAGCGTTAGAGTTGCGCAGATATAATTTTATTGTGTGTCGAGAAGATCAACTTGTAACAGAGTAGAGCTAGTAAGGCTTTTACCAATGTACAAGATAAAAAAAAATTCCTTTTAGGTAATTTATTATTTAGGGCAAAACTAACTGCCCTAACAAACCCAAAAGTATCAGTGACTTAACACCAGAGAAGTTGTGAAAGACTGTCAGCCATCTTGTGATGCAGAGACCCTGGTCCCTCCCATCTTGTGGTTCCGTTCCTTACTGGGCCCGTGGGATCTTGTGCTTTGATGCAGAGGAAAGAGTCAAGAAGCTCTCTGCCTGCTGTTTTGTTTTGTTTTGTTGTTGTTGTTGTTGTCGTCGTCGTCGTCATCGTCGTTTTTGGTTTTTTTGCCCTGCCCTTATCACTTCTCTCTCACATTGAGATGAAATTAGCATACCAAATTCGTCCTTTTAACCACCCGTTCTTAAAAGCCCTGTCCTGGAGGTGATCAGTTCTGCTCTTATTCACACTCCGTCAATGGGAACTTTTCCCATGGCAGCACCTGGATGCATGGAGGATGGGGTAATGTGCTCCATGTGAGAACTCTGCATTATGAAAGGGGAGCACAAAATGATAGCAAATAGCTAGCAAGCTGTATCACTGTTGTCTTGGGCAAGTCAGGTCAGGTTCATGTGCTGGCCTTTGATTTGTAATATCAAGAAGTTTATTATTGCAAAGTTAACTAGCAAGGAAAAAAAAGTTTATATTCTTCCCATTTTCTCTAGGGAAGTGAATGATGTTAAACAATCAAGTTTTTACTTCTTATGCTCTAAATGTGCAGAAAAGGAGATGCTTTCTTTGATCAATTTTCAGTGTTACAATTTCTTTTATTTAAAGTATGGAAATAGTTTCAGCCTTATGTGGTAATCATGATTTTTGTTTTTTGGTTTTTTTTTTTCTTGGTTCCATGGTTTTTAATGGTTTTTCTACTTCCCTACTTTTCTTGGCACCTAGGGATTCCCCTTTCTTCTGCGTACATCTATGCCTTAAAAAGAAGCTCTTTATACTTCTAAGTGTTTATTGTTGAAGGCTTTTCAAGTTATATTCTTTGCTGGAGAACATACATATTGCCAGAACCTGTAGTTCTTGAATTTTGAAGCAGCTCATTCTTTGGATAACTAACCATTGTTCACAAGGGAAAAGGAGATAGGTTAACATTTATTGGGCAACTGCTATGTGTTTGTGTACATTTTCTTAGTTAATCACCACTCACTCTAAGGGGTAGGTGGCCTTACAGCTGCGGTCCCCAACCCCATGCTCCCCAATCTCGTGTGCTGAAGACTGGTGCCTGTCTATGACCTGTTAGGAACCAGGCCACACAGCAGGAGGTGAGCAGCGGAGGAGGGAGGAAAACTTCATCTGTATTTACAGCTGCTTCCCATCATTGGCATCACCCCTGAACTCCACCTCCTGTCATATCAGTGGTGGCGTTAGATTCTGCATTTATAGTGAGTTGTATAATTATTTCATTACATATTACAATGTGATAATAATAGAAACAAAGTGCACAATAAATGCAATGCGCTTGAAGCATCCGGAAACCATCCTCTCCCCTTCCCCCGGCTGTGGAAAAATTGTCTTGTATGAAACTGGTCCCTGGTGCCAAAAAGGTTGGGGACTGGTGCTTTACAGATAAGTGTATAGCCTATGTTCCTTACCAGCTTGCCTCTGTCAGGAGTAACCCTTTCCCTCTCGTCTGCTTATTTTAATCCTGTTCATTCTTCATGACCTTAATTCTTTGTCACACTGTATCAAGCTTTTTCCTGCCTTCTCCATTCTCTGCCTCAAATTAACACACTGCTGTGTGCTACCTGCTATATATTGTATTTAATTCTGCTTAGATCCCCCTGTATTGTAACTCTTTGTTTATATGCCTATCTTTCCATTAAATTCAGGTCCTATTTTTGTATGCCTAGTATTAGACCTTTCATGTAGAAGGTGCTTAATATAGTAGATGTTTGAATTCCTTCTTCCACTGACCTTCAGTCTTTTTGTCACTAGATTAAAACCCATCTTTACCAACATTCTTGGTTATAACAGTCAAAGATTTAGTTTTATCCCCCATTTTATTATGAAAATCTTCAAACATACAGAAAGGTTTTTTAAAAATATTACATTGAGCACTCATATAAGCAGTCACTAAAATTCTACCATTAACATTTTACTATACTTGCTTTATCACATAAAGATGTTTTAAACATTTATTGTAAGTTATATGAAAAAATGCTGTTCTGTACCCATTGTAATTTATAGTTTTTCTTATGCTTATTAAGAACAAAACACCCTCCTACTGCCAGAACTTAAAAAAAAACCTCTTTTTTTAGTAGAAAATAATAACTGCATTTATTTTGTATTAATCTTTTTTTTTTTCCTTCCTCAAAGTGGTTGGGAAAACCACTGTCTTTTCTGAAGCAGGTCTGCTTCATTCTACTCTAATGAGCCAATATCCTTAGACTTTGTTTTTTTCCTAAGTCTCTAAAGATACTATTTTCACATTTGTCTGTTTCTGGATCAATCCTTTCCATTGTTTTAAGTATCAGTATGTGTAACTGCTGTGGGGAAAACTCTGAAACTGTTTTTCCCTTGGCTCTCACACCACAACAATTATCAACACAGAAGATGACTTCTGTGACCAAATGTGGGTGTTTTTTCCCACACACCAAGCAGCAGACACCAGCTGGGTGTCCTCTAATTTAATTCTGACACACTACCTACCTCACGATAGTGTCAGATCCCACAGGGTGAGGGCTCAGTTCCCAAAACTGTCCCCTGCTTCAGATGCCAGTCGCAAGTCCAGGCCTCTGAAACTTCTGACTGACTGGCTTCAAGTTAGGCTTTCCACAAACCCCTCTTTGGGTTTGATTAATTTGCTGGAGCGGCTCACAGAACTCAGGGAACACATTTACAGATTTATTGTAAAGGACATTACAAAGGATACAGATGAAGAGATGGGTAGGGCTAGGTGTGGGGGAAGGGGCGCAGAGCTTCCATGCCCTCTGTAGGTGTACCACCCTTCAGGAACCTCCGGGTGTTCAGTTCTCTAAACTCTGTGCTCTTGGGTTTTTATGGACAACTGTGGAAATGTGATTTGCCTTCAGGCAAATGGGGCAGGACCCTTCTGGAATGAGGGTCTTTTGACTCACAATCAGAAAGGTAGGGGGAAGATTAGTGTCTTACCTTGGGGCAGGTGAAGGTCAGAGCTCTGTTTCCTGAGGCCTAACACACCCAATATACTATAACAAGGGCTCTGGGAGTTGTGAGCCTGAAACTGTGGACAAAAACCTGTGTGTGTGTGTGTGTGTGTGTGTGTGTGTATTATATATGTGTGTGTGTATTATATATGTATGTGTGTGTATATATATCTCATAACACCACAGTAATAACCTAAAAGAAATTTCAGATAATTTAAGATATATCAAGCTTGGGAAATCGAGCTTTCTCCTGAATGGTAGACCATGAAGAATTGATGTGTATTGGAATTTTAGCTGTTTTTCATGAGAATTTAACAATGCCATGTAACAGTGATTCATGGATTACATTGAGGTAATAGATTTAGTCTCTAAATTAATTATAATAGAATGTAGCAAGAAGGCAGAATAATTGTTACTCTGAGCCAATATCTTCCATCACCCAAAATAATTGTTTAATAATTTAGTTATAAATGTTATAGCCCATATAGAATGTTGTCTACCTTTTGAACTGTCTGTGTTTAGTTTACTTTTTTAAAAATTCCTTTTTTTTCCCTCATTGGATAATTGGGAGATAAGTGTTTTATGATGAAAAATTGTAAATAATTCTGTTGACATGCTAACACCTAGAAGTAGTTTCTTTTTGCTGTTCAGTGCCTGTATTTCTTGGGTTCAGTAGATGGCTTTTGAGGATGGCTTGAGCCCAGGAGTCAGAAGCTGCAGTGAGCTATGATCAGGCCACTGCACTCCAGCCTGGGTGACAGAATGAGGCTTTAGCTCTAAAAAAAAAAAAAAAAAGGCTGTTAACTGGAGGTTTTCTAAGAGCCAGTTTAATATTATTGATACATGTTAAAATGCTTTTGGCATTGGTAATGACTGCTTTTTGCCAGAAGGGCCTTGAGCAAGTGGACTCGCTGTGGCTGGGTTATAGATTGGTTTTATACATTTCAGGGAGACAGGAGTTACACATAAAGTCATAAATCAATACATGGAAGGCATACATTGGTTTGGCCCGAGAAGGTGGGACATCTCAAAGCGGGGGTGGGGTGGGGTTGGGGTGGGAGCTTACAGGTTATAGGTGGGTTTAAAAACTCTTTGACTTGTAATTGGTTAAAGAAATGAAGCTTTGTCTAAAGGCTTAGAATGTTTTAAGTTAAGATAAGGAAGTCGGTTAATCAGAGACAAGCCTAGTGGCCTTGTATTTGTTGTGTAAATTGAGGACCTGCAGGTTTGTCTTGTGTAGCCTTAGGCCTGTCAATGAGTTACAAAGGATATCTCCAAGAAGGGAGGGGATCATGATGAGGCAACTCTGATCTCTTTTCTCTTGGCTAGCAACTCAGTTTTAGGGTATCCCCTTGGCCAGGAGGGGGTCCAACCAGTGGAGGGGGGGCTTAAGATTTTATTTTAGTTCACAGTTATTTTCCCCCAGATGGTTAATTCCTTTTCTTGCAGCACTGTAGAATTCATCAAAAAGAAAACAAGAAATTCAACCAAGGTGAATTTTTGCTGTCGGTACTGAAGCAGGGTATTCTAGAAATAGTTGTGTGGGTAGTTTTTATGGCAGAATTTGGTCATTTTGCACATACTCAAAGTGGTGATGCTCTACATCATTCAGTGTTTATTTGTGTTTTTATTTTCGTTCAGAAAATTGAATAATTGCTGAGCAAACAGTTACTCATTGAAGTGGACTGTTAATATCTGATTCTAGATATCGTGTAACCTGATTTAGTAAGGTAGTGCTTGTTCAGGCTGATACGCCTATTGTGCTAGTGATGCTTTATCTGCTGATGAAGTAAAGTGTTTAACTGAGGATAAGCATTATATCTAATTTTTTTTCTTTGAGTCAGAAGACTGTAGAAGCTAAATGACTTTGTGCAAGTCAGTTTGGTGAGCTTTAGTTTCCTTATCTGTAAAAATGAGCAGTTCTAAGGTTAAGTAAAGATTAAGTGAGATATGATAGATCTCACTTAATATAAGTAGAGCTTTCTATCGGATATAAAGAACTCCACTACTGACCAGGATGTCCTGTGAGAGTTGGCCAATTATCTGATATCAATTTAGTGTTACATGGAAGAAAGAATTATGGCTTTTCTATTCAAGGTTTGGGACAATTTATGAACGAGTGCTTTTAAATTGTTTTTAGATAATTTAAATGAACTATTCTCATTAATATATCTTTAGCTAGCTTGATATTTATATGCAAACTTGGATTTGATGTAATACTTTGGATTAGGCTCTTTACATCAATGCAAAAGTTAACAATAGAGGCTTCTTGATGTGAAGTGCCTTTACTGTTTGGCTTAGCTTCAGGGCCTTGATCTGTAAAGTATTTGCTTTAAACTTTTATCCAGGGTAATTGTTCAGTACCATTCTATTATAAAACATGTTCTGTGTTTATGTGCCACTATGTCATTCTTATACCCTTTCTCCTTCATTTTGATTTTTGTCAAATTGCCTAATGTCAGTGGATTTAATATAACACTATAGATAAAACACAGAACAGTTGGAGTCCTTGTTTAGTTCTTTTTGAAAACCCAAATTGGAATTCTAAAAGTTTGTGGTTAAATTCTCTTCTTTTTTTGAGTTTAGATATGGTGTGAGGACAGGGTTATTTCTGTAAAGTTCAAGGAGTGTAACTACCAAGGAGTTTATTAATTTATTTTGAAATTGTTTTTAATGATAAACTGAGGTCCATTTTACTCCCTAAAGTACTAAATTTAGCAAGATAATTTGGTAGTTTCCCCTCTCAGAAAGATTCTTGGGTTGTTATTTACTAGTGGTATTCTAGTAGTGTGGTACTGGCCTATTTGTATACCTGTCTATCTCTAATGCAGAGGTATTCTGACTTTAATGATGTAGTTTTTCAGACAAGAAGTTCTTTGTATTGAAAGATGCATAAAATATGGAGGCGGGATTAAAGCACTTAGAAGTGTTATAACTTTTGAAAATAAAGAATCTTTTAAAAGTTTGTTAACATTTCTTTCCCTGTAGCTCTTACTATAAATGATGTGAATAATCTATCTGGGATAAAAGCATTGTTATACTTACCATTAGGTAACCCAGTTTAAATGACTGGATTTAAATAATGAAGAGAAACTAAGCCACTTCATTGTATCACATAATGTTATTTCATGAAGATTTTAGTGTCATAGCATAGTAACACATCTGTGGTTGTATTTTTTTCTTATTTTTAGGTATATACTTTGTTAATTTTATTTTGTGCAGAGACAATCCCTTGAAAAACAAACCTGCGGTTTCTTAATGGCGTGTATTACGTTAATAAATTTTTCTGATGTTGAACCGGTATTCATCTGTTATTTTAGATAGCTAAACTTGTTTTGTTTTAATTTTACTTAGAATTTTTGAGGCTGTGATCGTTAGAATTTTTTTTTCCCTCAATAAGCCTTTTGCACGCCTATCATTAGAATTTAAGGACAGGTTTATAAAATGGAACTGTCTGAAATTAACTGATAAGAATGTTATAAATAATAATATTAATCATGCCTCATAAGAAACACACCCTAAGAGATGGTTTATAAATGTATTGCTAACAAAACTTGGTTAATTAATATTAAGCATTTGTGATGCAATTAATAGTAACATTTCCAAGTTAATATTGTTGGTAATCTGCAAGGAATTTAGAATAATGGTGAGTCAAAGAAAATAGTGTTTTTCAAAGCCATGGCTGGTGGGAAAGGCTGCCCTAAGCAGTTGACATTATTGTTCTTGATAAATAGGGCCCTTTATTGAAATGTCTATATTAACTTAGATTTGTTTTTGAGGGAAATAGGAGGTCTCTAAAGATTTTTGGGTAGGAGAATGTGATGACAAAATACTTAAGGAAATTAGTAAAGACTTGGGCTACAGTGGACTAGTAGCAAAGGAGATGAAAATGGGATTGATGGGGATTCATTACCTAGGAAAAATTTAGAGTACTTTTGTTCATTTGCTTGACAAATTTTGGATAAATATTATTTACTACATGCCAGAAACTTAATTTTAGGTGCTGGGAATGTGGTGATTATCATACCCCTCACCTCCCACTCCTAAAAGAGACATGATCCCTGCTCTTATGGAACTTAACCGTGGAGTGGAGGAGATAGCTAAGAGAATCACAAAGTAAATGAAAAATTCTAGCTAGAAGAAGTGCTGTGAAAGAGAGGTACGTGGGCATTTGGCTAATTGGAAAGTCAGGAAATGTTTTCCTGAGAAAATGATTGAGCTGAAGGAACAGTAGAATTTGACCAGGTGAAGAAAAGTCAAAGTTTAACTGTTAGGCTAGAATTTAACTAGGTGAAGAGAAGCCAAAGTTTAACTCTTAGGCTACCTCCAAAAATATATAATTCTTAGCATATGCTGAATTTGAAACAACAGCCAGGCATTTCAAGCAATTTCCAGTAAGAGGATATAAATTTGGAACTAAGTCTTGAACTGAATCTAAATTTTAGAGTCATCCTGCTTGAAAAGCTATAGTTGGAGCTATGAAAATGGTTGAGCCCTCTTAAAGAATGTGTAAATAGCAGAGTATGATTCCAAGCACTCAGCCCTGGGGAATGCTCACAATTAAGGGTTGGAAAGAGGCTTGTTGAGGGAATTGCAGGGAACCAAAGGAGTGGTTGAGAGTTAAAAGATCTACAAGAGTTTAGTTGTGGAAGCCATGGAAAGGGAAATTTTAGTTGTGGGAGTCAAAGAAAGAGAAATTTAAAAGTAGGTGGTAGTAATCACTAGGGTAAATAGAATAATGTAGTTAAGGTTAACAACTAAGAAAAGAGCACGGCTTTTAGTAAAATAGAACAGTTTCTGTAGAACCAAGATTTAGACTATTTGAGACTATGTTAGTCTGTTTGAGAAGTTTGATAGTGATAAGAAAGTGAGAATATCTGAAGACATCCCCTTTAACTAAAGATCCTACAAGATTAAGGAAATGTATTTTAAAGGCGATGAAAAAGGAGCCAGTAGAGGTGAGAGATTGGAAAGGCTAGAGAGGAAGAGGGTGAATATATATGCTCATCAGAAGGAAAGGGGGGGTTCATTCAGATCACCATGGTGTCAGAAAACGTGATCTATAATTTTTATAAAAGAACTTAAAAGGCTATATAAACCTTTTGGATTTCACAAACTTTCAGGTCCCAAGAGAGTTGCTATCTCAGGTTTACTTATGATCCACAGAGTAAAGATTGTTCTGTTTCTTCTTTTCCTTCCTCAGAACCTTTTCACTCTGAAGTTAAATTTCAGCCAAACTAAATAGAGATGTTTAGCCCTCTTGCCCACAGTAATTGTGCCACTTTCTAAATTGTCACCATGTTGATTAATACTGCAAAGAAGTTTTAACAGTTGGGGCTTTGTGCCCTACAAATAGTGTTTAGTAAGCCTGGGAGGCCTCTAGGAAAGCAGACCAAAAATCATTTAAATGCCATTCTGAAATAGTTCAAGAACAGTCAGGAAAAGCACCGTAAGTAGCTACTGTAAAGAAGAATTACAGCTTTAGGAACGCAAAATGTCAGAATCACAAAGAATAAACGTTTTGGATCCAGCTATAAGTTTTTAAATAAATCTGATAATGCCTAAACTTTATCACAGCGTCATCTGATTTTGTCTGCGTAGGAGCACCTGGCCTCTAGAGCTCTGAATGTGTCCCATGATCCCAAACTCTTAGAAGTGTGCCTGCTATACAACGTATATTCATGCCCAGCTTCTAGCCCAGTGCCTCTTATGTGCTCAGTAAATACTTGGTGAAAAAAGAAAGTAATTTTCTACTAGTTGTGAATAATTATAAACTTAATTATTTTAAGTTTCTCTGCCACCAGTGCAAATAAGGAATATCTTTTTTTTTTTTTTTTTCTGGAAAGAAACTAGTTAAGAAGGGGAATGGTTAAGGAGCATCACCCAGGGAAGTATGAGCTTGAACCACGTGAGACTGCCTATATTTGACCATTTTTGACCTGGACAAATGGCAATTTCATATGGCTCAACCCAATACTTAGGGACTTTTTTTTTTTTTTTCTTTCTAGAATATTATGGGGGTACAACACTTTGGCTATATATATTGCCCATGCACTGCCCGTGTCAGAGCTACTAAACAAGGAATATCTTAATGTTGTATAGCTTGTTTTTAAACTTGGCATATACCCTACTGTTTGTTTTATTTTGTTATCGTACCAGCAGCATACTAGTTCTAAAACAACCCAACACATACGCCATCATTTTTTCCAATCTTTTTTATTGTGGTAAAATATAAGTCACATAAAATTTACCATTTTAACCATTTTTAGGTACACAGTTCAGTGGCATTAAGTAACATTTACATTGTTCTGAAATCATCACCACCATCTCTCTCCAGAACCTTTTCATCATCCCAAATTGAATCTCCATACCTATTAAATAATAACTCCCCATTCCTCAGTCCCTGGCAACCACCATTCACTTTTTTGTGTCTGTGAATTAAACTACTCTAAGTACCTCATATAACTGGAATCGTATGATATTTATCCTTTTGTGTCTGGCTTATTATTTCATTTACCATAATGTCTTCAAGATTCATTCATGTTGTAGCATGTGTCAGAATGTCTTTCTTTTTTAAGGCTGAATAACATTCCATCATATGTATGTACCATATTTTGTTTATCCATTCATCTGTTGATAGGCACTTGAATTGCTTCTACTTTTTGGCTCTTGTCAATAATGTTGCTATGAATGTAAGTGAACAAATATCTCTTTGAGACCTTGTTTTCAGTTCTTTATATATCCAGAAGTGAAATTGCCGGATCATATGGCAATTCTATTTTTAATTTTTTGAGGAATGGACATATTGTTTTTCACAGCAACTGCATCATAATTACATTCCCACCAACAGTGCACGGGGTTCCAATTTTTCCACACCCTTGCCAACCTTGCTATTTCCTGTTTTTTGTTTGTTTTTGATAGTAGTCGCTCTTATGGGTATGAGGCAGTATCTCATTGTGATTTTGAATTTTGTTTACCTGATGATTAGTGGTGTTGATTGTCTTTCCATGCACTGATTGGCCATTTGTGAATCTTCTTTGGAGAAATGTCTGTTCAAGTCCTTTGCCTGTTTATTAATCAGGCTGTTTGTTTTATGTTGTTGAGTTCTAGGAGTTCATTACATATCCTGGATATTAACCTCTTATCAGATGATTTGCAGATATTTTCTCCCATTCCATGGGTTGCCTTTTCACTCTGATAGTGTCCTTTGATGCACAAAAGTTTTAAATTTTGATGTAGTCCACTTTATCTGTTTTTTCTTTTGTTGTCTGTACTTTTACTGTCATATCCAATAAATCATTGCCAAATTCAGTGTCATAAAGCTTTGCTCCTATGCTTTCTTCTAAACATTTTATAGTTTTAAGTCTTACATTTAGGTCTTTGATCTATTTTGAGTTAATTTTTGTATATGGTGTTAGGTAAGGGTCCAACTTCATTCTTTTGCATGTGGATATCCAGTTTTTCTAACACCATTTGTTGAAAAGACTGTCCTTTCCCCATTGAATGGTCTTGGCACCCTTGTTGGAAATAATTTGATCATATATGCTGAAGTTTATTTCTGGGCTTTTTATTCTGTTCTATTGGTCCATATGTTTGTCTTTATGCCAGTACTACGCTGTTTTGATTACTGTGGTTTTGCAATAAGATTTGAAGTCAGGAACTGTGAAACCTCCAACCCTGTTCAAAATTTTTTTGGCTGTTTGGGGTCCCTTGGGATTTTATATGAATTTTAGGATGGATTTTTCTATTTCTGTAAAAAACGCCACTGGGATTTTGATAGGATTGCACTGAATCTATGGATCACTTTGAGTAGAGGTCAGTACTTTGACATCTTAACAATATTAAGTCTTCCAATCTGTGAACATGGGATGTCTTTCTATTCATTTGTATCTTTGATTTCTTTCAACAATGTTTTGTAGTTTTCAGTAACCAAAACAGTGTTCTCTCTGTATTTACCTGTATCTACAATTTGGGGGGCAGAGGTTTGCATTGTTACTCCAGTTCTGTGATGGATCTAAGAAGAGTTGTTGATTTTTCAGTTTGTGCCGCTTTTTTCTTGTAAGGATGGGAGTGATGATTTCCAAGCTCTTCACGTGTGAGGCCAAAAACTGGAAGTCTCCCAGACTCACTTTTTACTTTTCTAATCCCAGCCCTGGAATCAACCACTTTTCCAAGGAGCTCTATTTACTTTTAGTGGAGAATGATATTTAGAAGCCAAGGTCTAGGTGCTAAAATTGCTTTAAATGTAAACATGCTAAAATGATACAGGAAGTATCTTCTTATATACTAAATTATATTCACGTCGATAAACTATTCATTTCTAAGTCACAAAACATTGTATACTATTTTATAATTATTTTTCTTAATTAGTAATGGTTGAAATCTTTAGAAAAAGATTTTCGTCTATATTTTTGCAAAGAATGTAAAGTACAAGCCCGTCACTCTAGAAAATAACCCTAGAAATATATTAATACTTACAATTTTAAAATTAGGCACTTGATTTTTAAAAAATAACTCATTGCATTTATTGTTAATATGACTTGTGATTCTTCAGGACTTCCTATGATGAACTGTTGCTTTTCTCCTACCCAATCCTTGAATCTCCCTTTTATCTAATAGACCCAGAAAAGCCTCACTGGGATTGGTTATCACCCCCATTAAGAGCTTCATTTTAAATTTGGCTCTTTGATTTAGCATCTTTAATACCTGATAAATAGCCTTTAGGATTTAGATCTGTGTTTTACAAAATGGTACAACATGGGATTCAACTATTATGGAAAAGTTATGTAAAGGTCTTTAAATGAAGATCTTTTTAGTTTTAAAAACAACTTATGCATTTAACTTCTTAAATCAGGGTATGTTATTGCTACTCAGCATTCCTTGGCCAACCTTGAACCCTAAGGTTCTGATCCCAACCCATTTATATGACTTAATAAGAGCTCTTAATAAATGCAGAACTTACAGGCCGTATTTACCTGTTTTCAACTAGTTAAAGATTACTGATATGCTTTGTAAGACCATATCATCTTGGAAAAGAACATTGTTTCAAAGGTCTTTTCTTAAAGACCTTAACAGAATGACTCAAGATATTCTATGCAAATTGTATTTGGGGGGATTTAAAAAAAATCTCTCTAGACCAGATAACTTTTTTTTTTGTACTGAAGCACAGCAGAGTAGAATAAGAATGCATCTTCAGAAAATACTCCTGTACTCGTATGGATACCATATGTCCTGCCAGGCACATGGGTTTAATCTCTTCCCCCCCCTTTTTTATCCAAATAATGCATATACAGAGTTTTAAAAGTCAGAATACTACCAGGTTTATAATGAAAGACTGTAATCTCCTATCTTAGCTCTCCCCGCTTTCAACCCTTTTAGCTCTTTATTCTTGTATTTACCTAATTTTTAAATAGAATACCTAAGCTGTTCTCTTGTTTTGTTTTTTTTTAATATTAGATATGATGTATTGACTTTTTTTCCCCCCAAGCTCATGGTAGCAATTATGTATTGACTTCTTACGAACAATTAACATTTAGTTCTTATAAAACACACTTGACAATTTACTCTGAAATTAAACATCATAGAGCAAGAAATCCTACAAAGCTAAAGGATAAAATGTACTGTGCTGTACACAAAAAGTATTGAGACAAGTCAGTAGCCGTAGAATGTGGCATTGGCTGAGTCCTGCAGAAAGCTTTTACCTGTTTAGTGAGGTCAGTTTTAGTCCATTTCCTTCTTGTCTCAGTCCCATTCGTCAGTCGCGGGTCATCAACATACTCATATAGTAAACAGTTTTTAAAAGAGAGATCAAATTAATGCTGCTTAGGTCTGAGTAGTTAAAAAACAAAAGCTGTTTGTTTAACAGATACCCCAGAACAACCCAAATTTGTGTCTTATTCATTCCTTTAGTTTTAACAGAGAACAAGGAGCAAATCAAAACTAGAAAAATTATACAGTAATTATTTTTTCACTTGGTCTTAGCCAAAAGCCGGAGAAGTGATAGTAATAATTGGTTTTTAGACCTTTAGTATTTACCAAGCTGAGCCACTTTGTATTAGTATTACAGAGACAGTAAGTTTTAGCTTATTTCAATGGAGAATCACAAATCAATAACTTTAAAAGAAGCAAGATAAATAAAAGGGGAAGGAAGGTGGGGATTAATGCCAGCTTTAAATATACAGGCATAGGTTTTTTATTTAAGTCAGTGATTCTAGATCCTAGTTGCACTTTGGGTGATTTTAAAAAATATCAATACCCAGATGTTTCAGGCAAGTTAAATCAGAATGTCTAGGAGTGGCCACTTGCATTGAATTTTTTTAATCCTTTAAGATGCTGTTATTGTCGGCCTGGCCTCAGTGGCTCACGCCTGTAATCCCAGTACTTTGGGAGGCTGAGGTGGGAGGATCGCTTGAGCCCCGGAATTCAAGGTTACAGTGAGCTATAATTGCACCACTGTACTCACTGCAGTCCAGCCTGGGTGATGGAGTGAGCCCCTGTCTCTAAAAAAATAAGTAAAAAATAAAAAGATATTATTAATATTATATTTAAAAAGCAGGCTTTTTATAGATTTTCCCACATATTTAGTGCTTTCTTTGCTCCACATTTAGAATTTATTTCAGTGAAGATCTTCTGAGGGCCGTCAGGAGCTTTTTGTCTGGAAGTGTCTTTATTCTACCCTATTCTTTAAAGATATTTTTGCTGGGCTAGGTATCAATTATCTATTTCTGGGTCTAAGGATATAGGAAAAACCAAAGCATTTTTCCTACTGTTTACTTTCAATACAGTCACTCAACACTTATGGCACCAGATGTGTGGGGGGTTTTCCCCACCAACAGCCAGTTCTATAGATGATCCTTCAGTGTTTATCAGCTGGATGTCCTCTCATTCAGTTCAATTCTGACACTATCAGAAGATAGCGTCTGATCCCACAGGTTGAAGGTTCAGTCCCACAAAACTACCCCTCCCTTCAGATGCCAGTCCCAAGCACAGGTTGTGACCTACACTTCTGACTGACCCTACTGTAAATCAGGCTCTTCACGACCCCCCTCCTCTTTTTGATTAATTGGCTAGAGTGGCTCTGAGAACTCAAGGAAACGCTTTATTAACCCTTACCCATTTATTGTAAACGGTATTACAAAGGATACAGATGAATAGCCAGCTAGAAGAGATGCATAGAGCAAGGTATGGGAGAAGGGTCTAGCAGCTTCCATGCCTTCTCTGGGCAGGCCACTCTCCAGGAACCTCCAGGTGTTCTGCTACCCGGAAGCTCCCAGAACCCAGTCCTTTTCGGCTTTATGGAGGCTTCATTACTTCGTCATGATTGACTACATAACTGGCCATTTGTGATCAGTGTAACCTTCAGCCTCTTTCCCCTCCCTGGAGGTTGGGGTGGGGTGAGGCTGAAAGTCCCAAGCTTCTAATCATGTCTTAGTCTTTCTAGTGACCAGTTCCCATCCTGAAGCTATCTAGGGGCCCCCAGCCAGGAGTAATTTATTAGCATACAAAAGACACTTATCTCTTAGAGATTTTAGATCTGTGTGTCAAGAAACAGAGAGGAAGACCAAATATATATTTCACAATATCACACTGGGTAACAAACCATCCCAAACTTAATGACTCAAAAATGACAGCCACTTTTTTGCCCCTGAATCTGTGGGTCAGATTTTTGGGCAGGTATCAGTGGAATGGCTTGTCTCTGGTCTGCATGGCGTTAGCTGGGCTCATTCATGAATCTGTGGGCACTTGGCAGGTCAGCTTTAGGCTGGACAGATCCAAGTGGCCTCACGTATATATCTGGTAGTTTGTTGGGGTGAAAGAAGCAACTGGGCAACATGTTTGCTTATCATCCATCTGGCTAGCCTAAACTTCTTCACATTGTGGCTGGGTTCAAAAAGCAGGATAGAAATGGCGAGCTCCAGTGCACAAGCACTTTTTAAGACTCTGCTGTCACTTTTGCTGATGTTTCATTGACCAAGTCAGGTGGCCAAGCCCAGATTCAAAAGGGTAAAGGAATTAGACTCCTCTTGATGGTATGAGCGACAATGTCATATTCAAAGAGCTATGCTGTAAGAAATGGGGTGAAGGGGTGTGGTCTTAAAAAATATCTATCACCATATAGAATTTTAGGTTGGAATATTTTTTCTTTCAGCACATTTTCTTTATTCCACTGTCTTTTGGCTTTCAGTTTTGTGTTAAGCAGTCAGTTTATTCCTATGGTTTCTTTTAAGATTTTCTGTCTTTGTATTCTCTAGTTCACTATGATTTGTCTAGGTGTGAATTTCCTTTTACTAGTCCTCCCTGGGCTTTGTTGAGCTGCTTTTAATTTGGTGTCTTTCATCCTTTCTGGAAAATTCTTAATCATTCTTTGCCTGTATCCCACGCTATCTTTTTCCTCTTGTGGAACTTCAGTTAACTTAGATTTCTTGCTGTTTTCCCACATCTATTAACTTCCTCATGCTATATTCTGGATAATTTATTCTGATGTACCTTCCAGTTTACCAATTTTCTCTTCATTTATGCCCATCTGCTTAACTCTTCTACGTTTTAAAAAAAACCAAATTACAATAGTTCATTTTTTCCTTTTTTTAAAAAACAATCAAGTGTAATTTACATGCAGTAAAATTTACTTGTTTTTCCAGTGTGCAGTCTGAGTTTTAACACATGCGTAGGTTCATTCTTTTATCTGTGTATCTGTTTTTGCCAATATCACATTCTTAATTACTGTTGTTTTATAGTAAGTCTTGAAGTTAGGCAGTATGAGTCTTCCAACTTTCTTTTTCAAAATTGTTGTGTTCTTCCAGTTCTAATCTGCAAGATCACTTTTTATACTTGCCTATTCTCTGAAGATATTTTTTAAGTTTGTCTCATTTCTTTAACCCATATTGTATTATCAGGGTCCATGGGACCCAGCTATAGTTTTTGAGTTTCTTTTTTGAGAAATACTATTTGTAAAGATTAATATAAAATTACCTTTATTCCTTTTCAGAAATCTTTCAAAGAACAAAGAAAAAGTTTACTTTCTATTTTGCAGTTACCATATACATGCATTGAACCCTTTTGTAGTTCTAAGGTACTATTTTTGTAGTTTACTTTTAGCTTTTATTGAATGCAGTTGAAAATTCAGAATTTTTAAATTTTCTGTCCATAATGGCCAAGAGGCAAACATTGACAGAAGAAAGTGCTTCACAATTAGTATATGAATTAGAAGATAAATATAAAGAGACAAATAGCACCACTTCAGACTTGTACCTTCCAATATGGTAGCCACCAGCCATCAGTGGCTTTTGAATACTTAAAAAGTACCTTGTCCAAATTGAGATGTGCTATAAGTTTAAAATATACACTATATTTCAAGGGCTTAACAAAAGAAAATAAATTTAAAATATCTCAATTTCTTGTATTGATTACATGTTGAAATAATTCTAGACAGTTCTCTTTTTAATAAAATTATGAGCCATCAGTGTTCTCAAAACTATTACATTTTGATGATGCAAGTACAAATAGAAGAACCAGAAATAATAAGCTAGAATCTATTAGAAATATATTTGAAACCTGGAATCAATATTTACAAGATGAATAATGTTCCAGGTTTGTTAATGATAGTTGATAAGCTGCTGGACATTGCTCAGTTCAAGTGTCTATGCCTTCAAACACAGGAAAATATATTTTTCCTAGTATAATGAAGGCTAGCCATAGCAAATAGGTTTTTCTATCATAATCCATCTGATAATTCCAATAACCGAAGTCTTTTAAAATCTGTTTCTTTGTCTTTCTGATGATTCTCATTTATGATGTCTAGTTTCATAGCGTAGTTATTTTTACTATATGCTGCTCACTGTCTTTGGGAAATTATTTGTAGGAATAATTTGGGGCCTAGGGTGAAAGTGCTGTTTTTCAGAAAGAAATTTTTTTTTTCTTTTTTTTTTTTTTGGAGACTGAGACTTGCTCTGTTGCCCATGCCAGAGTAGTGTCGTCATAGCTCACTGCAGCTTCAAACTCCTGGGGCTCAAGCAATTGTGTCCTGCATCAGCCTCCCAAGTAGCTGGGACTACAGGCGCACACCACCACACCCGACTAATTTTTTTTATTATTTTTTTTTGTAGAGACAGGATCTTGCTGTGTTGCTCAGGCTGGTCTTGAACCCCTGGGCTCAAGCAATCCTCCTGCCTCGGCCTCCCAAAGTACTGGGATTACAGGCGTGAACCACTGGGCCTGGTCCAGAAAGGATTTTTATTTGCTTCTGCCAGACACTTTGGATTACCACCATTCCACAACCATCTTAAATTATATTCATAGTCTGTAGTTTTCTGAAATACCCAGACAGTACAAATTTCTGCTCAGATCTGTGGAAAGGCAGGTTTACTTCTGGTTTGCCCTTGTCTGAAGGGTGTAGCCTTTTGAGATTCCAGCTTAAAGTAAGGACCATCTCTTATTGGATTTCCTACTTTGGGCAAGTTTTGGGCTTGGTTTCTGCCCACATGGCCCTTCAAAAAGGAGGATCCATTTTGATGGGTTTAGCAAGTACCTTCAAAGCAAAAGAGAGCTCAAAGCTCTCCTGTGTTTCCAGGTGTGTACCCCTTTTTCCTCGAGCTCTTTACAGTATCGTTAGCTCTTTGTTGCTTTTAAGATTTTTTATCTTACAACATTTTTAACCAACTAGAGGGTTGTTCCAAATAATGTAACCTACCATTTCCAGAAATGAATAACCACAAACCACATCTTTTTTTTTTTTAAACTTCCCTGTAAATTCACATGTGCGCCAGATTTAGGATACTATTGGAGCTATACCACAATATCTTAGACATTTTCTCCTCTGATTATTTATATTCTTTCCGTGACTATATATATTTTTCATTCACGTTTTAGCAATATGTGTTAGGTTTAAAATAATTGATGATTAAATGTTTCTCTTGGTTCTTTAATTTTTGGCAGAGTGTTTTTATTTTCCTAGCATGGAAACTGAACTATAGTGAAGAAAAATTTTGTTGCATCTTCTACTTCCTAATGTATTTATTATGCACTTTCTACATTCTAGGCACAGTTCTAGTGTCTCTATAATGCTACTAAAATCATACTCTTAAAACTATAAGAAGAGCAATCTAATAGTGTGACTGTGTAGTATGAAAAGCAGATTGGAGCAGAATAAGACATGAAGGCGGAAGGAAAAGACCTGCTCAGAGGTTATTTAAGTCATTTAGAAAATGAAGATGGCATGGACTAAAGTGATGGCAGAAGGAAAAGAGACTGACTAGATCTGAACGACAGTGAAAATAGATAACTATGGAGAGCTCTTTAAAGAATTAAAATATGGATGTATGCAGGAAAAAAAAAACAAAGCCAAAATTCTATTGCATATGTGGGGGTTGCTCCCTGGGGGAAGGATGATGCTGCAGTAGAAAGGAGAACTGACCTGGGGACAAAAATTATGTTAAATAAATAAATGGGAAGAAGAGCCAAATCTGTACGGAAGAATCACAAATAATTTTTGTAGATACTTCCTCTCTCGAGGAGGTAGAACTTAACTCCCCATTTCTCCCTTGAGTATGGGCTGAGCTTAGTGAATTGCTTCCAAAGAGCAGACTCTGGAAATGGGGGGAGGGGGTCATCTTACAGTGAGGAAACTGGTGTACCCTACCTTAGCCAAATGATCAAAGTTGACACTACATTGGGGTCATGTTTATAGCATGTATACCCTTGATATGATGTGTTGAGAATGACACTCTGCCTCTTTGGTCTTCCTTCCAAAAACCCATGAGGAAAACCTCACAAAAACCCACATTGAGGGACATTCTACAAAATACCTGGCCAGATTTTCTTAAAACTGTCAAGGTCATCAGAAACAAGGAGGCTAAGGAGGCGATGACTAAATCCTGGATGGGACCCTGAAACAAAAGGGTCATCAGAAAACACTGCCTTTTTTGCCTTTTTTTGTTTTGTTTTGGGTTTTTTTTGCATTTTATAGGGTAACCATATCTGAATAAAATACCTAGTATTTTACATAGTGTATTAGTCAATGTTCTCCAGAGAAATAAAACCAATAAGATGTGTTGAAAATATTAGACAAATTCAATTTAAGGGAGTTTGAGCAATTTCCCCCTTTTGGTCAGGTTCGCACTGCGGTGAGAATGTGACCAAAACATGGGGCTTGAGCACCACTCTCAGTTACCATCATTTTGGGTTTCTGGTCTCAGCCGACATTCATATGTTATGGTGTCCTCATCGTCATGTGTTTCTTTGAGTCTCCACTGTTCTATTTGAAGAGAGACCATTTGACATTCTCTGGATGGCTGCATGCAAAGATTTAAAGCTTTTGAGAGAATACAGCACACAGGGGAGACTACTATTGTGACTGTCAGGAGGATAATAGCAAGAGTTTGGAGTAGGCTCCTTAGCCAGGGTCCCCATGAACCAAACCAACTAAAATCCTATCAAAGAATGAGCCAGATGAAGAGTGTGCTTATTTCAACCAAACATCCTGTTCGTTAATCCCCTACAACTGAGTCTCTAAAATACCTGATGTGTTCATCCATGTGCAGCAAGAACTGTTAGCAACTGCACAGATGTTTCCCTGTTTAGCCAGTAGGTAATTTAGAGCAGTTCTATTATCTGGTACAACTTTAGCAAGAGAATTTAAAGAAGTCCATTGTGCAACCATAGCCTTTGCAGTAAAATCTGCTATAAAGCCTATTATGAGGGATAAATTTCTAATCATTGGCTCATTTACTCCAAACCATGGAAAAAGGGACCTCACAATGAGGCCTATCCAGAAAGGTGAAGGCTTCCTGGCAATGTTCTCTATAGAACATTGAAACCTGTATTCAAGAGTGCTTGTCAGGGTCCTTTCCATCCTTTCCATGAACCTCCTTGAAGACACATACTCTAGGATTTTTTTTTTTTTTTTTAAAGTCTGTTTCTAAACTTGGACTAGAGTGCAGTGCTGTCACTGCAACCTCAAATTCCTGGGCTGAAGTGATTCTTCTGCCTCATCCTCCCAAGTAGCTGGGACTACAGGCATGTGCCGCCATGCCGAGCTAACTTTTCTATTTTTTGTAGAGACTAGGTCTTGCTATATCGCTCAGGTTTAGTCTTGAACTGCTGGGTTCAGGTGATCCTCCTCCCTCAGCCTCCCAAAGAGCTGGGATTACAGGTGTGAGCCACCGTGCCTGGCTACATTTTTTATTTGAAATTTGATTTTGGGGAGCCTGTCAAATATGTTCAAGGTTTAAAACACTTAATCAAAATAGGATCACAGGCCACTGTAAAATAATAGTCATTCATTTAGCCAAAGCGATAATTAAAAGGTTTTAAAAAGCAAAAACCCTTTGCATATAACCTGCCTTAAAAAAAAAAAGGAAAAAAAGAAAAACCCTTTATTCTTTGATAGAGAGGAGATTCAGTTTTCCAAACAATCAAAAGACCTAATAAAGTAGCATGAGATGGAATCTCTCCTCTCTGCCCCTCCCCCTCCTTTGCAGTTTACTCAAAAGGTGAACAAAAATATTTTGCTGTCTTTTTTTTATGTTAATAAGTGTAATATCAATGAAAGGATCTCAATACTATAAATAATGATTATCATTAAATTTATTTACTTTCTTTGGTACAAATAGAAATAGGGTTTCCTTAAAAAAAAAAAACTATATTAGGGGAAATGAAAATTTAGGAATCTGATTGAGGTATAGAAAATGCAGATTCTCTCTTAAATATACTTTGTACTAAAAAAAGTCCAAAAGTGAGTTTAGGCTAACGAAAGTAATTTTCATAATATGACTTATAGAAACAAATCTTGCTACTTTATAATCCCACCGTGTATTGGTGTTAAATAATTTGTTTAGATCTGAAAAAAAAAATCTGTAAGTGAATATAATGTGTCAGTGCTGGGTTGAGGGCAGATTTGAGGTGAAAGGAAGATTCTGCCATTGCCATGAGGAATCAGGAGCCACTACTAGGAGTCAGGGCAGACTTGGCATGAGAGAATCCAGAAGGGCTTTCAGCAAGGGGGAGAAGACAAAGTCAGAGGATGGGAATTCCACAGGACTCAAAGAGAAGGAAGTCAGCTCATCAGGTTTTGATTTTCTGATGGCCTCTTCCTTCTTTTTTTTTTTTAATTTCAGAATATTATGGGGAATATTTTACTGTCTTATTAATACTATATGAGATTCTTATTCAAAAGAAAAAACCAGGCTGGACATGGTGGCTCACACCTATAATCTGAGACCTTTGCGAGACTGAGGCAAACGCTGAGCAAAGCTGAGCCAGGGAGGAAAGGGCAATGTTGGGCTTCACTCTGCCTTGCAGCTGGTGGTCTAGGTGCTGAGTGCATGTCACCAGGCTTCACAATGGCCACTTGTCCAGACCCAGAATCCAGAGGCTCAAAACCAAAGATAAGCTCACAGTAAGATGTGTGCAACGCTTCAGGGGAGCCCAGCCAGCCAGCCCTTACAGCTTTAGCTCATAGACAAATCAAGCAAGTATCAAAAATATTACAGAAACAGCAGTTTTATGACCTTAAAACATGTGTCAGAGTAACATGAGACAGAGTAAACCTGTTTGACCAGTAGACCCAGACAAAAATGTCTGAATTATTAATCGACAATACTGAAGCCATTCCTATTTTATTTTACCGACAATTTTAAAGCTAGCTTTATTTACCAAATATTATCACATACACATAACACAAACATACAGACATACAGACAAACAGAAGTAGATCTTGTAGGTTTCATAAAGAATTCGCATTTGCCAGTTTTTAAATAGTTTTGTCTTTCCTCCATTCAGACTGTCAATCTTCCAATTACCTATTTCATTCCCCTAAGTAATTGTTAGCTAGGCAACCCTAAATTTACATTTGTAAACTGATGTTTCTTAGGTGAAACCAGGTAGAAAATTTATATCTCAAAAGCACAGAGCTAAGACTTTGGGTCTAAATATTGTGCCATCATTTGCCCAAACCAAGGGAGAAGGGTGTAGGTAAAGGCTCAATTAAGGCAAGATGGTAAGGAAAATACCTTAAACAAAGGTAAGACTAGTTATGTAAATTTAAACCAATGGTAAAAGTTTCTAATGACTTAGTCCTCCCTTTCTTCCATTTGCACCAAGGCAGACACCCTTACAAATAAATTTCCTTTGTCGATGTAAATTTCTTTTACAAAAGAATTTCAAAATAGCCAGCTAAATGCTAGAAAGGTGTATTTTGGAGAATGTGATTTATTATAGTTTAATAGGTAGTCTTTTTAACTTGCTACTGTTTCTTAGCTAAAATCACTGAGTTTAGAGTGGAGCTCATTAAGGAATATGGCAAAGAAAGCATTCTCTATGCCTGGACTCAGCATGCATAGCTCTGAAAAAGAAGCAAGCCTGCTTTGCCTGAGGCCCTACCTTTTGTAAACACTTAATCCAGGATAGCTTTCTTTTAGCCTTTATGGCAGGATAGTAACTAAACCAAAAGGTAAGCTTTTTATTTGCTTTTTATAAAGAGTATTTTTAAAGCGGCAATAAAAATATTGAAATCTTTTTTAGAAGCTTCTGCACATCAATAGGCGTCCCTTAGATGAGCCTAATTCAGGAGCCCTCTTTATTACATGCACTTCTTAAAGTGCAGTGTTGTTCATTTGGAATGTTCCACTTTAATTTTAAGTTACCTTTAGTAAGATTTTGTCATTTCTGTAAGTGTTTGCTGCTTCCGGGGCCTAACACTTACTATACCTACATGTATAGGTGGGCATAGCCAGAGAGGGTGGAATACTTAGATCTTCAGAAATTAAGGTTCTCATTTTTACCTTGAATCTTGGCTTTAGCTCTCAGATCCTCTTGAACAATTTAGCCAGTGATTTTTTTTCCCAACTTAGTGCATAAGGAAAACAAAAGGGATAGAACACAAAAATCCCTTTGAATTTCCAAATGCTGGTTTGTACCCCCTGCAATATTGCCATCTCCTGCCAGTTTCTGTCTGACCCAGTCAGACTTCTGAGCCCTCTAACTGGATCCAAGCCAGTTAACACATTAACTGCCATGTGAGTTTTATTTAACTCATGCTAGTTTTGAGCCCGGGGCCTCATAAAGCATATGTAACTCACACGTCTCTTTACCTTGGGAGTCGTGTGGTGCGCAGGCAACTCATGCTGCCATGCTGTAGCTTACATGTTACGTGATGGGTGGCCCCTGGGCAAAACCCTGTAGTTGGTTTGTGAAAATCTTGTTGATGTTCTTGTTGTTACAACTAATATTGGCAATTTAATTGCATGTAACTCACACACACAAAACAATAAAAAATAAATTTTTCATTAAATTAGAAAGGATCATTTTGTTTTTGAAGTTTTTATTCTATTTTCCTAATAAAGTACCGTGGCCCCAAGGGAAATATTTTTTTCTAGCGTGGCAGTGTGTTAATTAATCATATACAGTCCAATACTGGGTCCAGTCCAGTTTCTGTCGTGACTTCTGAACCCAGTTCAGATCAAAAATATGCTTAAACAAACTTGGATAGTTTAAAACACAAATCCTTGGAGCTTCAGAATTTGAGAAAGATCTTACCCACGATCCCACTGGGCAGCCCCCCAGCGTCTCCGGTGCTGCCATATGGTTAGACAGGATTTATGGACAGAAAACGGAAGTGAGGTACAGAAATAGCCAAATTGGTTATAGCTTGGCGTTTGCCTTAATTGAACAATGTTTAAACAGTTGGCCACCTGTGAGTGCTTGAAATACAGCTACTGTGACTGACTGAGACTCGGCTACTTGTTACAAGAGTAGGTCACAGTCTGTTTACACATCCAATTAGTTGACAGTTCACAATATGTGGAGAAACCTTTAGGCCTAACTTAAAATATGTAAGGAGGGAGCTTTAGGCTAAACTTAATTTAAGAGGTATATAGTCTCTATATAGGTATAGTGGAAGAGATTTATTATAAGGAATTGGCTCATGCTATTATGGAGACTGACAAGTCCCAAGATCTGCAGTCAGCAAGCTGGAGAACCAGGAGAGCCAATGACATAGTTCTAGTCCAAATGCCAGCAGGCTCAAGACCCAGGAAGAGCCAATGTTTCAGTTTAAGTTTCAAGGAGGAAAAAACCGATGGCCCAATTCAAAGCAGTTAGGCAGGAGGAAATTAGCCTTTTCTCAGGAATGGGGAGGGTGGAGTATTGGGGGAGTATCAGCCTTTTTGTTCTATTCAGGCCTTCGACTGATTGGGTGGGACCCACTCATATTGGGGAGGACAATCTTTTTTACTCAGTCTCCCAATTCACATCCAAAACATCCATGCATACATACCACTACAAATTTGGCCAAATGTCCGGGAACCCTGTGGCCCAGTCAAGTTGACACACAAAATTAACTATCATACCTAGTAAAATACGAAGTAAAATCTGAATGAAGTGTGTGTCATTGTTGATTCTTTAGTTGTGACAAATTACACTAGATGATGTAAGATGTTAATAACAGAGGAAACTGGGGAGAAGCATACAGGAACTCTGTGCTATCTTTGCAACTTTTCTATAAATCTGAAATTATAAAAACGTTTATTTTTAAAAATAATAAATTCTAAGGCATGGACCTTCAAAGTGAGCACAGTAAGAAACTGAAAATATGCATGTCAGAGGGCTGAAGATGAGAAATGAAGCCCTCATCAATGGAGACACTGTAGTCTGTGGGAAGATGTAATCTCTGTGAGAATGAGTAATGAAGAAAAAGCAGGCAGAGAATGAAGTTCTAGGGATGTCTAGAATTAAAAGGAGGGAAGAGGAGATATTGACAAGATTATCTGGACAATTCACTGTCCAAAATTAAGAGGAGAGCGGTTTAAGGAGAAGAGAGCCTGGCCTAAAGTAGAGAGAGGTTAAGGAGGAGTTATTTTTTTAAACATCAAAAACAACAGGAAGCCTAAAGGTGAGGTAGAGAGGATTACTTTTGGTGGTAAAAGTCACATGAAGCAGGAAATAAGGATATATAGTCAAACTCCTTGTTTAAAAAGTAAAAAGAATGCACATCAGTCTGAGATAGAAAAAAAAAAGTAAAAAGAAGATGCACAATCAGTAATTGAATGGGTAATAGAATTAAGTTAAAATTTTATTTTATTGTAGGGCACTATTAAATGTTTGAAGATGGATTTAAACATTATTTATCCGCCCTTCTCTTTTCTTCTGACTATTCCACCATGATACCTGTAGGGTCAGAGTAACTAATACATGAAACTTTCCTAAACCTTTGGGGGTAAAAAACAAGCTGCAAAAGTTTTTAAAAAGAAAAACAAAATAGCAGAGTCTTCACATCCTCTAAAAATGTCTTGAAGTTCCCAAGTCCTCAAATTTATGAATGTGTATCCATAGAAACACAGATGAAAGCCATACAGGTTAAAGTCAAACGTAAATGTTATAAGGCAGGTGCTCAGTGAGTTAACAAATATTATAAAATTCTAAATTATACTTAACCTTTTAGGTATAATCTTCAATAATATGGTTCAAACATTTGTGCACATTCTTTCATTTTATTATCCATCCTTCATAATTGAGTATATGGAAGACTGGCTTAACACCTGAAAGCAATCAGCTTAAATTGAGATGCTTCTTTTTGTTAATATTAACACTTGCATTTTCCCCCTTTTCCCCTGAGCCCAATAAAATATTCTAATAATTTCGTAGAGATGCACCAAAGTGTCATGTGATACTGCCCAGTAAAATGTTGGTGGGCTAGTAGTACCTTTACTTAGCTCAAAAGTTTGTCAGCTGGTAAACACAAAATATAAAATCAGCATTTAAAAGGCTTTTAGGGCTGGCCAGGTGGCTCAGGCCTGTAATCCTAGCACTTTTGGGAGGCCCTGGTTGAGGCTGAGAGTTCCAGACCAGCCTGAGCAAGAGCGCACCCACCCCCCACCCCATCTCTACAAAACATAGAAAACATAGAAAAATTAGCCAGGTGTAGAGGCGCTTGTCTGTAGTCCCAGCTGCTCGGGAGGCTGAGGCAGGAGGATTGCTTGAGCCCAGGAGTTTGAGGTAGCAGTGAGCTATGATGACACTATTGCACTCTGGCGGGGGCGGGGGGGATTGGGGGGGTAACATGACACAGAGTGAGACTCTGTCTCAAAAAAAAAAACCCACCATAAAAGACTCTTGGGTACATGGGTATATAATGTATGAAAATTAAACTGAAAGTTGAAGGCTATCTAAATAAAAAGGCAAATATTTTAAATTCTTAACTACCTAGAGTTTCATTGTTTTACTACTTTCTGTATATTATTGTGTGTCTAGCACTTAAAATTTTTCTCTTTTTTTCAGCATATGTTCTTCCCAAATGACTAGTATGTCTTCTATAGAAAAGGACTTATGTTGTTACCCCTTCAGCATAGGGGAAACCGATTAAAGGCCCACACTCTTCAAGGCAGGACAATTTCTACCAAGGAACCAGTTTACTGCTTCCAGATAGCTGCACCAGACTCAGATGCTTCTGAGATAACGTTCTTCTGACTGTGATCTTCAGCCTTATTTGCTTCCTGTTATTAGTCTCAAAACTCCTGACTCAGGCTCTTAGTCTGTTTTCCTATAGTTTTCTGCAGCTGGGCTAGTGTCTGAATGAACCATGCCCAGAGTTTTGGCCTATCAGTATCTGCAAATTGTACTCATCTCCACCAACTCACATCCTCTTAGGCCAAGTGGTCCCTCATAGACCGGCCAGCCTATGCTCTGACCCAAAGAGAGCTTCTTGCTTATTTTAGTATTTAAAAACCTCTATGATTAAAATTTTCCCCTAATTGAGAGTCTTATGACTTTAGTTCAGCTCACTTATTATATAGTAATGGATAACTATCCAGTAAATAAAAATCTATAAAAATAAAATGAAATGACTTAAATCATATGTGGTTATAGAAAAATTTGTAATATTTGAGGTAAAGATTTATAAAGCTGTTGAATCAGAAGGTCCTGGGTTTCTTCTAGTTTTGCTCAACTCTTAAGTATACAATGGTAGCAAAACCCACATAAACTAGTTTTGCTAACTCTTCACCAATTTGGTGGTGGGTAGAGGAAGTTAGTCAGTTGGAAAAGTACAAAGATTCTCCCTACTGATTATCTTTAAAGTATGGTGAGTAAATCCTCCTTTTACCAAACTATAAAGTACTTCACTATTCCTGAAGAGCAAAATCTGAATACATTTTCTTTATGAGTGTAGTTAATTAATTGCCATATTATTGGAGTTGTTTTTATCTCCCTACATACTGGAAATAGCCTGTCTATAGTTAACAGTTTTGGCTATGCTCTTCCTCCTTGGCTAGAGACTATTAGGTTATTTTGTGTATAATCTGTATAATCCATACAAAAGTTGGTTAAATAAAAGTGTTTGAGTTAGCCCCAAACCAAACCAAAAACTTTGTGGGAAGAGGTCCATTTGGCCTATTGAAAGAACTTTAAACTTTCTAGGAAAACTTCAATATTTAAAGTCAAAATTTATTATAAAATGAGATAATAGGTACTTATTGTTCCTTGTTTCCAACACCTTGCTATATACCTTTTTATATAGTAATGGATTTCTCCTATAGGGCTGTTCTGCTTTGCAGTGAGAGCAAAAGGACTTTGTGTGATTTAGGAGTTTACATTTAACTCTTACTATAATAAAAAGTAGATGGATTATCACCAGCTGTAATTGTCTCTGTATGAATTAGTGACTGTGAGTTTTCCACAAAAATCTTCTGAATCTTGGGCTAATTTTTCCTAAAACCTAGCATGTTTCTAAGCCACTCGGCAACCTTCTTTCAGGAGTAGGGGCGCATTTTATAATAATATTAATTAGTTCAAGGAAAATATAATTAAGAAAGTTAATCTGTTGCTAAATGAAACAATATGATGTTCCAAAGCAAAATATAAACGTGGGTTTATGTGTTCCAAATCAAGTTCCTTAGTTAGCATAAATAAGCAAGAGGAAGCCTAGGAATGATCCTAATTTTTGCCAGGGGGATATCTAGCAAGAGACTTTTTTTCTGTCATTCTCTGTAGTAGGTGAAATTTTTGCCACTTGCTATGCTGAATTACAGAAACTGATTAATACACATTAACGGTTACCTTGATATTATGCATGGTTATTTTACAAAGAAACATAAAAATGGTTAAAAATCCTTTTTTGGAGAATGGAATCACATTTTAAATGTACTGATGGAGTTGGTGATTTAAAGGAAACTTGTGCTAAGTTTTAAGTTTTGTTTTTGTATAGTGGATCCTTTTCACAACATGAATAATTGCCCTATTTTATGTTTTGTTAATCTGGAACAAAGCCACTAGACAAAGACAAGATTATAATTTGGGGAGTTTGGTGACCTGATCCAGTTTTCAATGAAGGAAAAATTGTAATTTGTGAACATATTTTTAAAGCCATCACAGTGATAGTATGATCAGTGTGTGAGACTAGTCCATCTAGTTGGTATCTCTGAATACAGTTGTAACTGGTTGTTTTTTTTTCCATTTCACCACTAAGTCCTGTAAAATAAGCTGAAGGAAATTACATCTTTTTATATTAGCATTGGATCTTTAGGCATCTGTCAGTAGGTCCACTTTTCGGCAAAGAGCTAGTTAAAGTGACAAACTGATGTCATTGACTTTGCAAGTTGAAATTAATATTAATAAGATACACCCATCACAAAGAAATTTTATTCATGTACTTTACCAAAGTTCCTGTCCGTAAAATAGTTCTTTTCCTGACTGTTCATTTTCATCATGGTTTAATGAAGGTCCCATCTGCTGAGTTTAATTGACCAACTCATATTTAGCAGGAAAATATTGAGAAAAGTGTAGGAGTCTCACCTTCATTTATTGAGGAAATCCTGTCTTAAATAATTTTAGAACAAAGTAGGGTTTAAACGAGGAATGGTACAAATTGTTTTTTTCAAGACTGATTTTGTGCAGATGGTGATCCCTGGTTATATCCTGTAGATGACTATTTTGTGTTGTACCTGGTTTTTAAATACTCCTGTCACTGAGATTTCCTTAGGCTGTGGTTGAGAATGTTGGGTGCATATGCTGTGGTTGAGGATTTTTAATAATATCATAATCTAGATTGGTAAACTGTGTCTTGTATGAGTCCTGCTATTATCAAATGGCTACTTCTATAAAAGGACCGTTTACCATATTATGGAATTTGGAGATGCACTGAAAACTCAGCTTTTAGAAGCCACAAGAACACCAAAATGAGAGCAGAATATAAGAACTGAAGTTGAAACTGCTGTGGAGTCTACATCTGTTTTAAAGAGTGTTCCAAAAAATTGCCATTTATTTATCTAATGTGTACTGTTAAGCTAGAATCTGTCAGAATAGTCAAATTTTGAAGAAAGAGGTAAACAAGGCTCTATGATGCAACCATGAACTTAAATATAATTTAAAATATTTCTGAAATTGGTGAAGGCAATCAGAACCAAAAGGACATGGAACTTAACAGAGTTCATATCTTCCAACTCAAGACAGTTGAAGGAAAAGATGGTAACCCATTCCATAGAAAACACTATTTCGTTTCAGATAACTATTGGATATGCTTTTGATTGCTCAGGAAAATTTTTATATAACCTATTTTCCATATCCTCCAAACTAGGTCATAACAGTGGCTTAAACTATACAAACTTCAAACATCTTTGAATAAAACTTCGGTAGGAAAGATGAAGGACTGATAGGATTAAAAAAACTAGAAAGGCATTTGCCATTTTATTCTAGTTATACTTAACTTCCTGTTCTGGACTACCTATTCTATTGTGTCTACTTAGACTATGGGTAGGATTTTTAAGAACCTGCTGGTAAAAAAAAGTATCTTAAAAAGGAAGGATACCTTCTGCCGGGCACAGTGGCATATGCCTGTAGTGCCAGTGGGAGGCTGAGGCAGAAGGATCCAGTCCAGCCTGGAGGTTCAGAGTCAACTGGGCAACATAGTGAGACCCCCTGTCTTAGAAAAATAAAACATCCGCCACTTCCCTTCTCCTTCCCCTCCCCAGTAATTTTCCTGGTACATTTGAAATGGACTATATAACACCACTGTTGTCTTTGGTAATGACACTTAAAGGCAAGCCGTCCTATGTAAACACACTCACACCTGTACACAGATTAACCAAGGACACATTTAAGTTGTATTTTCTTTTTTTTTAAAAAAAAAAAGGACTGGGCGCAGTGGTTCACACCTGTAATCCCAGCACTTTTGGAAGCTGAGGTGGGAGGATTGCTTGAGGCCAGGAGTTCCAGACCAACCTGGGCAGCATAGTGAGATCCCGTCTCTGCAAAAAAACTTTTTAAAAATCAGCCAGGCATGGTGGCCTGTATCTGTAGTCCCAGCTACTCAGGAGGCTGAGGCAGGAAGATTGGTTGAGCCCAGGAATTCAAGGTCACAGTGAGCTATGATCAGGCCACTGCACTCCAGTCTGGGCAACAGAGCAAGACCCTATCTCTAAAATAATTATTTTTAAAAAAGGATACAGCCCTTGAAGGAATGCGAAGATACAATTCTGTAAACCCCCACAAGCATGTCTCAGTTCTTCCAGTCATGTGCTTATTATTAATTTATAATTTCTGGGTATCAGTATTCCGGAAAATGACAACAGAATGTATGACAGAAAAAGTTGTTAAATTGCTTCTCAGCAATAATTATCTATATTTTGGCATACTTTGGCTTTCTTACATCAAAAGCCCAATTAATCCTACCACAGTTGTTCTTAAACTTGAGCATGTATCAAATCACCTGGAAGCCTACTTAAAACACAGATTGTAGAGGCAGGCATGGTGACTCAAGCATGTAATCCTAGCAACTAAGAAGTCTGAGGTGGGAAGATCATTTGCGCCCAAGAGTTCGAGATCAGCCTGAACAATATAGCAAGACCCCATCTCTAAAAAATTTTTTATAAAACTAGCTGACGTGACGCATACCTATAATCCCAGCTACTCGGGAGGTTGAGGCAGGAGGATCATTTGAGCCCAGTAGTATGAGGCTGCAGTGAGCTATGATCATACCACTGCACTCCGGGCTGGGTAACAGAGCGAGACCCTGTCTCTATTTAAAAAAATAAGATAAAATAAAAATACGGATTGCTAGGCTCTACCTCCAGTTTTTTATTCCGAATATCTAGGGTGGGGCCCTAGAATTTACATTTCTGACAGGTGATGCTAATACTGATCTGTTTTGAAAAGCACAGTAGCTTGATGTTTTTACTTATTTGGGTCTGCCAGACCAAAGCCCTCTTTAGGTGAATGTTATTTGTTTACAGTTTGCATTACTCTAGGTAATTTGTGTTTATTGTTGTACAAGGTATTGGAGGGCAGGAAAATGGAGTTTTGAATTGCAATTTTAGGTTCAACCTAGTCTTTATCTTAAAAAACTTCTTGCCTTATATAAAGCAGTTCATAAAATCCATTATGCCAGCTCAGGACAAATGAAAAGCTATTTTTATTACCTATAATTAACCTAATTCAGGTAAAAGAAGCAGGCTTGGGGGGAAGGCTAGCACTGTGAGGAAGCTCAAAAACTGCTTTCCTGAAATTAGTATTACTGGCCCTAATATAGCATTTGGAATTGTTGTTATGAGAATTCTGAACCAAATTGCTCAAATCTAGGGCTGAGTTTGTAAGGGTTAAGTAATTTGTCTGTTAGATTCAACATGAATATTTCCAAGGTTGCTCTAATTTCCGACATTAGATCAGCTTATCTGAGCGGCTTGAGGTGTGTTATTGTGTAAAACTTGGAGAGGTGGCTAGAGAGAAATATAGATACCATCTCATTGATATATTCTTAACTTCTCACATGTACTGCCTTTATTTGGTGTTAGCAAAATGTAGTAATCCGAAAGATGTTTCTATACATTGCACCTTTATATTTATAGTATTACTAAAAAGAAGTTTCATATTTAAATGAAAAAATTTTTTTTCAGAATATTGTTGCCAAGCTTATTCCCCATCTCTTGACTTTTGCTTGAGTCTTTATCTTATTTCAGAGACTGAGCTGTTACCTCGCTGAGTCTTAAATTATAAAACCCAATATTTTTTAAATCTTAAAACTAAAAAAGATCCTTTTTAATTTTAAAACTTCTTAGGTTTTAAATTTGGTGTTTATCACGTTTCATGGCCCAAAATAGGGCATTGAGTTTTTGGCATCTTCTATCCTGCCCATGCCAACGAAAGCCGCACCATATGGTATGACTGCTGCTGCACTAGGAACCCCACACTCTGTGGAGACACTGCCAGGCATGAAGCAGAGGCACTCCTCCCCATATGCTTATCTTTGTAAGGCTACATATTGACCACGATATATTAGGATTCCAGTACATCACACTATCCTATCAATAGAGTCTTCCAGCTCTTTCTCCTACTAGCTTCAACATTTGGCCACATTATGAAAACACATACTCAAAACTTTATGGAATCTCTTACCCAACTTTAGAAAGAGGGTTTTGAATAACTGCTGCAAGAAAGGAAAGTGCCTTTTAGAATGCAGTCAGTGAGTATTTCAGCACCCGGTAACTTCTAGCAGCGCTGCGCCCCTGTAGCCTTTTCTTGATAATAATCTCTTCTTCCTGTACCCACCCCCAACTCTGACTAAATATCCAGAAGGAAAAGAGATTGCAAATATTGATCTAGATGTTGGTGTGGGAAGTGGGGCAGAAATTTGTAGTTCTAAGTGATGGGAAATGTTTAGAATATTTAGACAAAATAGAAGAGACTAATCGCTGTTCTCTCACTTCTGATGTGTCCTTTGTTGATGAGGTATATTGTGTTTTTCAAATAACTTCCCTCTTCCTGTTCTTTGTTGCCCATTTTAGGCTAGAGCAGTCATTTAATTAATTGTGGACTTCATCCAAACGTTTCTTAATGTTGTAATATTACGATTAAGGCTTTCCAGTATAAAATTAGCAAATTCTCCTGAAAGTAAAAATTAGGTACACAGGTAGGTTTTGTTTACCAACCTTGTTAAGTTATTCTTGGAACAAATATTATTGAGCACCTACTATATGCTAACTGTGCATAGACCCTGTGTGTAAAAGGATGGAAAAGACAAAATTCCACCCTCAAAGAACATATAAACAGGTTATAATACAGTACAATATTTTACTAGAGAGATATACAGTTATGCTATGGTTGTGTCTGAGGCAGCTCATAAAATTAAACTTTTCAAAGACTCAAAGGAAAACATTAAGATTTTACATTATGAGAAGTACTTATAAATGTTATTGCTTGATCCATCAAAAAATGCTTAAAGCTCAGATAGAATTTTATAAAGTTGGTTCAAGCTAATTGGCAAATAACTGAAAAATTAAATATCTTTATTTGATATTATTGCTAAAATTTGAACATCTAATAGTTTTGTGATCAAGAATTTATTTCATTAGGATGCTAATATTTTCAAGAAGAATTTTGAGATAGATATAATTTGGAGCTGCATTTATGCCAGCAAAAATCATTTGAGCCATTGCCTGCTCTGTGATGTCATGGTTGTACCAAGTAAGAATTGGAACACAGATTTGAAATTCTTATTATCTTGGCATCCTGTGGCAGATATTTTTAGAATGGGGACAGCTAAAGGGCTTGCTGTGAGTGAGGTTCTCATTCAGAAAGAGATACTGAATATTGACTTTAAAACTTTGGGTTTTTCTTTCTGAATTAATTATTCTGTTCTGAAAATGCAAGTTTAAGCCATCATCAATAGATTAAATGAATACTTTATATCACAAGAATACAGCTTTTGTGTCAGAGGCAATTGAAATGATCCCTTTATTTGGAAGTGAAGATTTTTCACAGATGTTAGCTGTTGTGAATTGGTAATTGTAACATTAGTTGTCAGAGGGTTACAGAAAGATATGACTCTAATTTTTGTGGGAGAAAGGTTTGAAAAAGATGTTTTTCTGTTTTTTACCATAGTTCACATTCAAAGCATTCTCAAGGTAGAGGGTGAGATTAATGATTCACTTCTCCCAAATTACAGCACAAATTAACCGGTAGAATAGGAATTAGAATCAACAATTTCATAGTCTTACCCAGTGAGTTGCTTTCCTCACTATCCAAAAGAAAGCTAAATATGAAAAATAACTTAAATTTTGTCATAAGTAGAAACTGTAGCCTTAAGCCAATGCACAGATGCAAGACACTTTTGTTGTGTCTGATCTATTTTGGTGGCAATTACTTATGTAAGCTAGATCTGCTTAATCTTAAATTCTAAAGCAGGCCGGGCTCAGTGAATAACGCCTGTAATCCTAGCACTCTGGGAGGCCAAGAGGGGAGTATCGCTTGAGGTCAGGAGTTTGAGACCAGCCTGAGCAAGAGTGAAAACCCCGCCTCTACGAAAAATAGAAAAATTAGGCCGGCATGGTGGCGTGTGCCTGTAGTCCCAGCTACTTGGGAGGCTGAGGAAGGAGGATCGCTTGAGCCCAGGAGTTTGAGGTTGCAGTGAGCTATGATGACACCACTGCACTCTAGCTGGGGCGACAGAGCAAGACCCTATCTCAAAAAAAAAAAAAAGAAAAAAAAATTCTAAAGCACGTGCAATTTGTCATCATTGGAAAAAGGATGTACTCTTTTTTCTGTTTTGTTTTTCTGAGTTTTTAGGAGAGGACATATAATTATATTAAATAAGCCATTGGTAAAACGAGGAAAAGATTGACATGGTGACTTACATTTATAGGAATTGTTTTTGGTTTTTGTTTGTTTGTTTTGAGACAGAGTATTGCTCTGTCACCCTGGGTAGAGTGCAGTGGCATCATCGTAGCTCACTGCAACCTCAAGCTCCTGGGCTCAAGTGATCCTCCTGCCTCAGCCTCCCGAGTAGCTGGGACTACAGGCTCTTGCCACAACGTCTGGCTAATTTTTCTATTTTTGGTAGAGACAGGGTCTCGCTCTTGCTCAGGCTGGTCTCAATCTCCTGAGCTCAATCAATCCTCCCACCTTGGCCTCCCAGAGTGCTAGGATTACAGGCATGAGTCACTGCGCGCCACCCCTGTTTTTGTTTTTAATTGAGGTACTACTACTTCCCCCTTGGAGGCAGAGGAACATAACAAAATGAGGAAAATTTAGGAATTTTTGATAGCCCCCAAATGATCTAATAAGAGACTTTTTTTCTTTTTTTAAGAGACAGGGTCTCTCTCTGTTGCCCAGGCTGGAGTACCTGATCACAGCTCACTGTAACCTGGAATTCCTGGGCTCAAGTGATCCTCCTGCCTCAACCTCCCAAGTAGGTGGGACTACAAGTGTGCACCAGCATGCCCAGCTAAGTTTTTAAATTTTTGTTGAGATGGCTCTTGCTGTGTTGTCCAGGCTGGTCTGGAACTCATGGCCTCCAGCAATCCTCCTGCCTTGGCCCCCCAAAGTGCTGGGATTACAGGTGTGAACCATCGGGCCTCACCAAAAGACTTTTAAACAAGGGATGTCAACTTCCTAGTCTTATGCACTGTTTCTTTGTTCTAGAAGTAGGAGCAATTTTAGTACCAAGTTGAATAAGTTATTTTGGTAAGTCATGTGTGTTGAGATCATTTGTTCAGTGTTAAGCCTTTGGGGAAGGAAAGCTTTTCTCTCTTTCTCTCTTCCCCCACCCCCCCAAACTGCATTAAATTGCTGTTAATCAGAATTATCCCATGTTACTCACTTGTAGTCATGGACCTCTATCTTCTTTATTTCTAGTATAGACTGAAGTTTCAGAGGTCTTAAATCTAAGCCTTGTATTTTGGACATTAGGTTTCCCAGTACTCTTCTGCGGAATAATAATTGTGATGATGAAAATTCTAAAGATAGCATTGTAAAGTCTGAGCATATTTGAAAGAATTATAGTAGTGTAGCCCCGGACCTGCTTTTTAACTGTTTGTATTACCTATTCACAGGTAACTGTCAGTTGATTTAAAGTAAAAAAATCCAGACAGTTGCATGATATTTAAACTGAATTGTCGAAGTCATTGATCTTGCTTATTTAAAGTTGACCAGATGGTGACAAACAACGTTTACTTTCACAAAATTAGTCAACTTGAGTTACTCTGATGAGAGAACTATGTTGACTAGTGGTGGGCTAGAAACATTTCCCAAGTAAAATTCAGAAAAGAGATCTTAGTTGACTAATACCCTTGGTTTGTTTGTATAAAGATACCTGCATCTGAACTCCAATACAAAGTTAAGCTTAAATATAGAGGGTCTTTGGAGCCTTAAAATATGTGGGTGAACAAAACCAAAAGTACTCAATCCTCTGATGTTTGCTTAGAAATGAAAACCTAAATGAAATTCAAAATAGATATCTGAATCTGTATTTGTTATATGGACATTAGATTGAGAGATTAGGGTCAGGGACAGATAGAAATTCCATACACATTCTTCTGTGCTAAGACAACTTGATAGGGGCTGGGCACAGTGGCTCACACCTGTAATCCTAGCACTTTGGGAGGCCAAGGCAGGAGGTTTGCTTGAGGCCAGGAGTTCGAGACCAGCCTGGGCAATAGTGAGACCGCCCCCCCATCTCTACCAAAAAAAAAAAAAAATTAGCTAGGCGTGGTGGTGTGACCTATAGTCCCAGCTGCTTGGGAGGCTGAGGCAGGAGCATAGCTTGAGCCTAGGAGTTGGAGGCTGCAGTGAGCTATGATGACACCACTGTACTCTAGCAGGGACGGCAAAGCGAGACTCTGTCTCAAAAAAAAAAAAAAAACTTGGTGGAGTGATTTAAAGACTGTCCTTCCCATTAGGATAAGATGTTTTTCACCAGAATTTTCTAAATTATTCCCTCTTTCTAGTTTAATCTAATGTGATTGAACTAATTTAAACTGAGGTTGCCTTCCTATATCTAAGCATCTATATTACAAACTTATTCCTAAAATTAAGGTTTAAAAAGAAAACCTCTTCTTATTGTTTTTTCATATTTTCAAGATTGGTTTATTTTGGGGTTGGGACAATGCAAAATTAACACTTTTCTAGAAGTATACAATGATAATTATTATAATTATAGATAATATTTATTATATGCTTACCACCAGCATTGTGCTAGGCTAGCTTTACATGTTTTGTTCCACTTATGCCTACAAATGAAATATTAATAAATACTCTTATTCTCATTTATAGATAAGGAAATTTAGGCTTACCAAAGTTAAGTAATTTGTCTATGGTCACACATCTAGTTGTCTAGTATCCAAAATTTGATCCCAGATCTCTCAGCCAATCCTATAGACTGTACAGAAATGAGTGCTTAAAAATATTTGGGAGTGTCCTTTGTTTCCATTAGTGGAAGTGGATGTTCTTTACTAGGAAAGTAATGCATTTTTCAACCATTGACATACTTATGAAGTGTTTTAAAACAGTGATTCTAAAAGGACCCGTAGCTGTTCTGCCCATGTCCTTTCACTTCTCCTAGTCATTTCTGTAACAATATTTCCCCTTCCTTGGAAAGGTAGTCGTCTGTTTTTATGAAATCATGTTAGATTTGCAACCAATAGGAGTTAAAATGTATTGCTTTTTATTCCATTTCCCACCTATTCTAACGGAAACATGGGGAATTGTAATTTGTTCAGGTCATATAGCGATCATTGGCTCAGCTGGAGTACCATCAAAAGGATTCTCCCAGTCTTTTGTGCTTTGCACTGTGGTTTGAAAATCAATTTTATAATAGGAAATTACCACTTTAAAAGGCACAGATGCAATTTGGAGATTATGGATAATTCTTGTAAAAGATTGCATCTTTACTAATGTTTACATTAATTTATCAGTATTTCCCAAATTTTAATATAGTTTCATATAGTGGTAATTATTGATGTATAATTAATAGTACCTTTTTTCTACCAACTATAGAATGTTGTTATCTAAGCAAGAAGAAATTTTGGGACCTTTTGAAGATTTTATCAGATTTTATGCACATTACTAATGTTTGTAAACCCCAGAAGATTCTGATTTTGGGTGTTTGTTTTTTGGGTTTTTTAAGAGACAGGGTCTTGCCGTGTTGCTCAGGCTGGAGTATAGTGGCTATTCACAGGTGTGGTTATAGTACCCTGCAGCCTTGAACTCCTGGGCTCGAGTGATCCTCCTGCCTCAGCCTCTTGAGTAGCTGGAACTGCAGGCACATGCCACCATGCTGGCCTGATTCTGTTTTTTAAATATATCAATTAAGTTTTTCCCAGTTCAGCCCTAGACTCCTCCTTTGAACTACGTATCTTTCAGAATTATGCAGTGAAGTATGCAGTCTTAATTCAGATGGAAGCACTGTTCCTTTTTTTTTTCCCCCCTTAAAGAGACAGAGTCTCTTTCTGTCTCCCAGCCTCCAGTGCAGTCCCGCAATCATAGTTCACTGTAACCTTGAACTCCTAGGCTCAAGTGAGCCTCCCGCCTCTTGCTGGGACTGCAGGTGTGTACCACCATGCCCCACTAATTTTTAAATTTTTTTTGTGGAGACAGTGTCTCACTGCGTTGCCTAGGCTGGTCTTGAATTCCTGGGCTCAAGCTATCCTCTGACATCGGCCTCCCAAAGTACTGGCATTACAGGCATGAGCCACCACATGCCTGGCCCCCAGTTCCTGCATCAGAGCTGTTCTCCTAAGAAGCACCAGTATTTTGAACTGCGTTATACAGAAAGAGTTTTGCATATTCTGGCAGCTCAGCCCCATTTATTTGCTCTTTCTTAGGCCAGTTAAAGTAGATGATGCACTCACCACTGGTCAGTATGGAAGAAATGTGGTACCTTTAGGTACTTGGATATAGGGCATGAGAAATTATATTTAATTTCAGGACTTTTTTTTTGTATCCTGTAATCTCATATCCCTCTCCCCCTTTTTTTGGTTCTTTCCCCCACCCCCGAAATTGTGGAATAGAAGTAATAGTTGGATTAGTGGCATGAGCTGCATCGACAGAATCATTCCAGATTTACTGGTGTAAACATTAATGGTGTTGTCAGATGTCTGGACATTTTCTCTCTGTATTAGTCTAATTTTCTACTTTGCATTTGGCTATAGTAGCTACTGCTTTGACACATTTGTGCCTATATTCAGCTGTCTCAAATCATCTGAGGGCAGAAAAATAAAAAATATAAAGGATGCCATGTCAGAATTGATGTTTTGTTCATTATTCATACAATACCCTTCACAGAGTTTTGTTTGTAACCTGTCATTCTAAAACTGCCACATAAAAGGCGGCCATACTGGGAAACCAGACCATTGAGTGGTTAATGTACTTTTCTTAGAGCAGAACTGCCAGTCTAGGATTCTAAGGGGGCCAGATTGCTACTTGTCATGTCCCAGAGGATGCTGATATCCCGTATTTCCCAACCCCCTTGAAATAGACAGTGGAAGGGAACAAAATAGAAAATACGGACTGGGAGAGTGTATCGTTAGACTCCCTAGCTGTCCCAACCATGAAGATGTATTCTGAATGTTTTCAGAGGTGTCTGTGTGTCTCTTAAACTGGAATTATCTTTGATTGTTTTTCTTTTTTCATACATGGTACAAAATTCAAAAAGTGCAAAGGGTATATCATGAAAATAAGTCTTTTTATATATCCTTTCGGATATAATCTATGCACATACTACAAGATATGTATGTCATGTATTTTGAATTCTTATTCTGTTCCTGCATGAAATATGGCCTCCTGGATAGCAGTAATGTTGCTTTTGTTGTTTAAAATGATTAGATTTTATACAGAGAATGAGAGGCCAGTGGTAGCATGTATTTGTAATGCCTTCTATAGTATTCACAGTCCTTTTACATAACTTCTCTCATGATGCTCCTAACAGCCTTGTGAGGTAGGTAAAGCAGGATTTATCTCTTTTGTAGACATGAAATTTGAAGCCTAAAGAATTATGTGACTTGATCAAGGTTAATATACGATGGAACTGGGATGAGAACCCAAGTCTTTTGGCTCCTAGTCCAGAATTCTTGCTTCCATTTTGCCTCTCACACATGATGACGTAAGGGGGTCTACTATGCTGCATCTTCCTGTATGAGGTATGAAAAATACTGCAAGTGGCTAATTTTAGAAGCATCTTGGTACTGTATTTTGGTAGTAGTGGTGTAGTGGTGGTAGTAGTAATAGTAGTTGTTAAAGCCTCACAGTTCGGAAGTATAGCTTTTTTAAATGTATTCCTGTAAAACAGTTGATAAATATTGGCCGCTTTAGAATGAATGATAATGCTCTAGGTGCCACTTCTGTTACATGTGAACACCATAACTGACTTTATTCAGGCAACTGAGCAGTGAAAACAAGGACTTTTATTCCTTTGCAGCTGTGTGCCTGCTGTGGCTGGGAGCCAAGTTGATAAACCTGTCCAAGGTTCTCTCCTTGAGGCTAAAGTGGCGTCTGAACAAGCATTTGATAGAGTGCCTGACTTTGTTTCCTTCCTCCATAAAGTAGGTGAAAATGCTCATCATCAGCACCAAGATTTCTAGTAATCTTCTAGAGAGAAAAATGAGTAGTGGGAGGAAAAAGTTTCTGATAGTTAGCTCTCATGAGGATGATTTAGTCTCAGAGTAACTCATTCATTCACAATGGAGAAATGAGCCAGAGTTCTTGGAAGGCCATAATTGGATTTTAAAACTCATGTCATTACAAAACAATCCTTACATTCCTTAAATATTGAGCAGTCCCGAATAGAAGGTTGACGAAACAGTTGGCTGAGCTCTCTATATGAAAAGAATTATCTCTAAATATTCCTTTGAGGGAATGGCCTATCTCCTATAGCTTATAAGTACCTCATTTCTAATTCATAGTAGTAAAATAGAGAGGAAAATGAGGAAAAAGTTCACATTATTTCTTATATAGTAGGAAAAAGTCTGTGTTTTTGTAATTTACATTTTTATAAACTTTTTAAATTTTACATTTTATATTTATAAAATATCTTTATGGATTTGTAAAAATTATAATCCGTTGTAAAAGTCATTACATTTGCCATAATAAATGATGTAGTTTTTGTTCAATAACTAGATTACTGTATCTTTATTTGGTATTTTTTATTTCCTGCTCTGGGCATAGATGATGATAAATTATACTAATTTTGAGTATCTCCATTTGGTCAGTTTAACTAGTTTTAGTTTTCTTAAACAAAAATAAGATGGAATTTACTTCTCAATGTAAAGTTTGGGGCATAACATCTTCTTTATATTATGGATGTGGATCATTCTGTCAGTGAGTCAAGAGTTACTCGGTTTTGTGGGATTTTTTTTGTTGTTGTGTTTTTTTTTTGTCAGCCATTAAGTCCAAAGCAGTGATTTTGAGTAATTAGCGATTGCTGTGTGTTTTCCTATTTTCAAAATAGGGGTATAATCTCACTGAAGATGAATTAATTAATATTTGACAGAGCTGAAAGTCCTGCCAGTATTTATATCTATGAGTAAGTATGCTATCCGAATCATTCTGCTAATTCCCACTGTAACGTACATATATCCTTTTACTATATTAGAGTTAAAGGGCATTGAAGAGATTTTTTATGTTAAAGATATAAGACAAATAAGTCTTTACCTGAATATAGCCCTCTCACTACTCTACATTTATGTCAGTGTGTCCAAGAACCAGAGATAAATTAGCCCTAATTTGTCTGTGGGGGTTTTGCTTATCTATCTTATGCTCCTTTTAAAATTCAACGTGTTCCTATATAAGTGAGTAACTATATAATATTTAATAGCTATTACCCCACCACCCAGTTGGGAAGCACACAAGTCATAAAAGTAAATTAAATCACCACGCTGTGTTTAATATAGCATTAATTTGGACTATGGGAAACCATTATTGGACCAATGTTGGGATTTTTATTAAAAGCCTTACAGTTATCCCACCATACATTAGGAAATAACAAATAAGCCCAAGAATGGTTGCTGTAGTGTTCCTTGCTTTCTCACTGCAGTCTCTGCCCTCTGCACAGAATGTCTTTTTAACTCTGCCTGCACCCTGGTGCTCTGCCCTGCACAACCCTCCTCTGCCTCAACATGCACGCAGCATCACATAACCAAACCATAGCTTCCCTTTTTTTTTTTTTTAAGAGACAGTGAGTGTTTCACTCTGTGGCACAATCATTGCTCACTGCAGCCTTGAACTCCTGGGCTCAAGTGATCCTGCCCCGCCCCCGCCACCAACCCCTACCTGTAGCTGGGACTACTGGCACATGCCACCAGGCCCAGCTAATTTTAATTTTAAAATTTTTTTGTAGAAATGAGGTCTCACTATGTTGCCCAGGCCGGTCTTGAACTCCTGGCCTCCAAAAACACTGTAATTACACTGGGAGCCACCACACCCAGCCTATAATGTCCTTTTACGGCTCAACTGAAATATGCCCTCTGCCATTAAACTTTCTCTGACTTCCTTTCTATTGTCGTACTCACGGTGTTGGGGGTGCATTTTTCCTTCTTTAAAATATCAGGCCCTTTTTCCCCCCTCCAAACTCCACACTCAACCTGGTATGATGATTGTATGGTTTAAGTGTGGACTCATGTTTTATCTCTACCACACTAATTTACTTGAGAGCCAGCATCTGTATCTCATACTTTTTTTAAAATAAAATCTCCCACTGGACCTGTACACTAAATCCTTTTTGAAAAGGTGGGTGAATGTTAAAGAGTCATATAAAAGCGCAACTCTTCAGTGAATCAGAGCAATGCTGGAAGGCATAAAGCCTATGTTGATCACTGTTCTTTTGGAAAAACAATGCTCAGCCTCTATCCCTGGATGCAAATAAGAAAAATAAATTCTGATAGAGCCAGAGTAGGCAATTAAGAGGAAAGTAGCTATGAATCTGTCTGACTGAGGATTAAGATTCTGTTTAGACTTGCTCAGGGAAAGTTTTCCAAGGCTACAAGATTGGGTTTATCTGATAGAGACCAACAATATTATTTTCATTTTCTTTGGGAATTGGGGCTTTGGACCAGGTTAATAAAATGAATTGTTCATGTGATCAAGAGTTTACTGGGTTCTTAATGAATAAACTTCCAGAAGAATTTACTTAATACTGTAGCAGAATATTTCTAATCAGGAGGAAGCATCAGGTTGTTGTCCACCTTCAAATTTTTATAAGCTGTAAAAACTCTGATACTGTTGGCAATTTTAGTTTGTTTTCTCCCAGGTGATACATAAACAAAGTCTGTTGTCACTTAATTTAGTATCAAGTGTCTTAGAAAAAGGAACCTATCCCTTTGTGTGATCTGATGGGTAATTCAGCTTCAGTTGATGAAACTGTAGGATGTTCCATATTTTAGACAACATCCAAGTCCCAAGCATTTCTATTTCGGAAACTAGGACAACTTCCAAGTTAGTTTTAAGACTCCTTTAATTTTTCCTGCCAGACTCATTAACTCAGCCAGTTCACCTTGGGGAAATCATAGTTCCAGACTTTCTGTAAAAAACCATCTTCCTAAGTGAATGTGATAGTTGATTTAATTGAGAACATTCAGAGTCAAGCTTTTCAGTAGTTTATTCTGAAACCTGTTTGTTGTGACTTTGACCAGGGAATGATTAAGATGAAGCAGTAGTAACCATCATAATATACAAATTATCTACATTTTAAAAATTGCAATTCAATAAATACTTCTATTTTTAAATTCCACATCTCAGATTTTATAGACTCATAAAGCTGGAAAGAACCTTAACCAGGGTTTGACCAATGTTTCTTAACTTTTTCTTGTCTTATGGATCTTTCTGAGATGATGACAGCTGTCATATACTCTTTTCTCAGAAAAATACACACGAAAGCTTGCATTCAATTTCAAGGTGATCTCAGACTCCTAAAGCTGTTTGTGGTTCCTAGGTGAACAAATCCCTGTGTCTCTAGTCCAAAGCCCGCCCTCAGGGGTCTAGAGAAGTTAAATGACATACCTAAAGTCATACAGCTTCTATAGCTGAATACTTTGTTAGTTGATTGTTCTTTTTCCACCATTATATCCCTTTCCTTAAAAGCAATTCTGAATTGAGGAAGGGCTAGGGGTTTTAAGTCTTAAAATCAATAATTTTGGCTTTTATTTACCCAACTAGGAAAGTAAAATGCAATAATATCCAAAGCATTTAAATTATTGATTTAGAAAAGCCAATGAATTAAGCAGAGTTTTTAGGACTTAACTGTGGTTACTTACAGGCTAATCCAGATCCCCAGTTTATCGAGTTATTTCATCCTTTTCTTACCTGGCCTGCCTGCATCAGAATTCATCATACAATGATCAGACAGATCACTCTAGAGCACTGGTTCTATGCATTTATCCTGTCTACCTGTGCCTTTTCTTGCTCCTCCCCCTAGAATTGTGTTCAGCCTGACTTACCCTACCCAGCCTCTTTTGGGAGGAATCAAACTGAGAGATCACATAAGCATTAGTTACCATGTATTATTATCTTCATCCCAGTTTTGTTGTTTCATAGCAGTGTACCTTTGATCGCATTACTCAGTTTCTCTGTACTTCAGTATCTTCATCTGAAATATTGGACACAGTCCCATTTGTCTTGCATTACATCATGTTGTAAGAAGGAAATGTGGCACCTAACTCAGTTAAGTGGCAGCTTTTGCCATTTGCTGCTATGCCCATCACGCTGTTTATTGCAGTCAGCCAGGTGTCTCAAAGGACTCGTGCTTACCGCCTTTACTGCCTCTGTTCACTGCATCGTTCATTCGGCATTAACCAAGTTCTTACTTTTAGTCACTGATGTGTTGCAGGGGGGGCTGTGCTATGTTCTCTTTTTTTCATTCCTTTATTCATAATAGTTTCTTTATTGATACTAATATATGCAATTTGACCAGTCTCTTCTAAAAAAATTTGATTATTAAGTTATCAGAAAGCTACTTATGAGGCTTTTTATTTTTATTCTTTTTGGAGACCGGGTCTCATTCTGCCGCCCAGGCTGGAGTGCAGTGGCCCAATCATAGCTCACTGCAGCCTCCAACTCCTGGGCTCAAGCAGTCCCACTGGCCAGCCTCCCAAATAGCTAAGACTATGGGCATACCCCACCATGCCCAGCTAACTTTTAAATTCTTTGTAGGGGGATGTCTCTTGCTGTGTCTCTTGCCCAGACTGGTCTCCAACTCCTGGCCTCAGTGTTCCTCCCACTCCAGCCTCCCAAAGTGCTGGGATTATAGGCATGAGCTACCACGTCTGGCCTGGGCTTTTTGTAAAGTTGTTTTCTCAGTTTTCCATTGTAAGAGAACAGTTATTTTATTTCCAGTGAGTAAACATTTGATGTTAAGAGACCCTTCTTTTCGAAGCCCAGGTTTCCTAGTTAATATCTCCGGAATGATGAAAAGCAGCTGGTAACTTGGCATAGCTCAGCTCCTAATTTGAGTCTTCCGCAGGCTACGAGCCAGCACTTTGCCTCTGATTTGAAGGGTGGGGGTGAAGGGAGAACTCTTAAACTGATTAGAAGGATATCAGCTCTTTATGCTCTATTATGTTCATGTTCTTATCATTGGAAAAAATTACTATTATTACAAAAAATAAAGATGATAATTTTTTCCAAGACAGTCTCACTCTGTCGCCTAGGCTGGATTGCAGTGTCATCATCATAGCTCACTGCAACCTCAAACTCCTGGGCTGAAGCGATCCCCCTGCCTCAGCCTCCTGAGTAGCTGGGACTAGAGACACACGCCACTGCACCTGGCTAATTTTTCTATTTTTAGTAGAGACAGGGTCTCGTTCTTGTTCAGGCTGGTCTTGAACTCCTGAGTTCAAACGATCCTCCCATCTCAGCCTCCCAGAGTGGGATTATAGGCATGAGCCACTACGCCCGGCCTTGGAAAAAATTATTAAGCATACCGCAGTAGATATATATTTATTCATAACATATTAATTATTCCAATAGCATATGTATTATAAAAATACATTAAAATGCACATTAAAGAATGAGCTTTTTCATTAATAGAAGTTGTATTATTTTCTTCCTGACCCTCCAGGAATCATGTAACTTCCTCAATGGAGGAGTCACTCCATTCCTCTTTGGAGATCACTCTGCTAATTCTTTAGGCCTAACTCAGGTCCCTACTCTTGCCTGTTTGATTTCACTATTTTATCTCTACAACAGGATTGTAAACTACCTGAGATTAGAGACTAGACAAAGTCTTTTCTTTCTTTTGTATCCTGCAACAGTGCCTAGCATAATTTTGAGTACATCATAATTATTCAATACATTTTGATTAATTTCTTGGCATTGTTTCAGAGCGTTATTTCACTGATTGTTACCAAAAGGGGAAAAATATCCTCAGCCTTGTTCTGTTTTAGTTATTCTGGGTTTTAGTCCTCATGTTATTTATCTTCTAGGATTAAAGATAATCAAGCCTATCTGCATTTACAATTTTGTGGAAATAAATATACTCTATCTGATGAAGTGATTTGATTGGGACATGACGTGAATGGTGCAGTCTGAGAACCAACCTGAGTCAGCACCCACATCTGTTTTCATTTCTTGAGATTTTTGTTCTTTAGTTCTTTATCAAATGGCTGAGTGCTGAACTGTAGCATTTTCTTTTTATACTTTCTCTAGAGTTAGTTTATGCTGACATTATTGATGTTCCCACCATTCCCAAAATAGTATAAAATACTACTTTGTGTTTTATATTTTGCAGGTCTCTGTTCTGTTCCTCTGAACCACTACTATGTTCTTTGATTCTAAAGACCATTCTAAATTTCTGAAATTAATTATTTGCAATTATACTTAGAAATTCTTCATAGCTATTTGGTTCCATGAATCTCAAAGACCTAACATCATAATCTTGTTCTCATGGCATTCCTGTATTGTCATCTTTCTGGGTAGAGAAACTAAATCTAGGAAGAAAAAAATAAGACCAGTTTATAGTGAGTTGCAAATCAAGATAGTAAAAGAAATGAGAAACAAACACTGGTGATCAAATTTGCAGTTCATTTGCATCTCCGTGGATCATGTCATTCCTTCATAAAAGGTACAGTACTCTGTACTTATATAACTCACTAATTTTAGTTCATAGCTGTTACCCATTGCAACTTAAAGGTTTGAGGTTTTTAAATTTTATTTGCTTGATAGGTATATGAGTCATTTTTTCTTCATAACAAGCACCCTTAAAATTTCAGGGTCTTATAGTAACAAATATTTATTTTTCTTGCCTGTGGCTACACAGGTTATTTGGGATGGCATTGCTCCTGGCTATAGGTTGAATTCAGGTCTGCTCTACATGTCTCTCATCTTTGCACTAGCAGCTACCAGACATGTTCTTCTTGTGGGCAATGGCAGGAGTGCAAGAATACAGGCCAAATCACCCAAGCACATTTAAAGCCTCTGCTCATATTGTGTCTGCTAAAATTCCATTGGCCAAAGCAAGTCAGTGGCCCAGCTCAACATCAGCAGAGCGGGGTTTATACTCAGTTTACAGCAGGAGACAGTGCAGACTTACAGGGCAAAGAATATGGATATAAAATCTTATGAAAGGAGAGTGAAAATTTGGGGGAAATGATCCAATCTCCCACTGTAGGGAAGCACACCATTAAAACAATCATAATTTGCTAATATAGTCCTGTGGACTGTAGACATGACAATACTATTCTTTTAATGGGAAGCTTATATCTTAATTTGAGTACATTATTTTACAAAGTCTCCAATGCTCTGGGTTTCTTTCAAGAATGCCCCTTTAATCCAAAGTTGTTGTTAGGATTGAAATGAGTACAGGTAGGGAAGATTGTGATATTAATTGCCTTCTGTGCCTTGTTTGAGAAAGAACTAGAATTGACTGGAAAATTTTAAGGGATAGATTAAAAGGAAATAGGGTAGAAAACTGCCTAAGTAAAGACATTCTTGCAAATTAACTATAATGAGATAAAAGTTAAGCACTTCAAATTGAAGTGGAGTTAAGCTAGATTAACTCATAGTGTGGAGGCTGATTTCTGAGACTCAGAAAGGCATTAAAGTATTTGCTGTTAGACAAGTAGGGAGAGGGTTCAAAAGTAGTATGTTACAATCTTATGATTACCCAGCAACCTAATTAAAGTCAGTTTTAATGTAATATTTTACAAATATAGGGACAAGTTTGTATGTTGTTAATACCTACTAAATTCTGCAGTGGAATTTATAATTCCCTAGAAACGTTTTCCTTCTTGAAGTAATGCTGGGTGCGCCTGCTTTATTTGCTTATATTTACTGTTTTCTTTATTGCTTTATCTTTATCCTTGAATAGAAAACACCTTTTTATTTTGAAAATGTCACCTTTTACAACCAAAACAGATAATATTTCATAGAACCCACACGATTCACTTCATTTCAACAGGTTGGAATACTATAGAAACTCAAAGGAAATGGTGTTTTATTATGGTGTATATTATTACAATTGTATCTCCTTTAAAGGACTGAACAGGAAACTATAGTAGATGTGTTTTGCAAAGTTATGCCATATTAGGTAAAACCTAGTTCACCTTTTTTCCCGTCATGGAATTGAAAGTTCATTTTATTTCTAGTTATGTGTATCTGGCTTGACAAAGCAAATGTATCCATGGGACTATGTATGTAATTTCCAGGTGTTTTTTTTTAAACTATTTATTTTTAATGGTAAACTCACAAGATTAAAGACTCAAAAGCATTTCCAAAAATAGTACATAGAGGTCCTGTGTACTCATCACCTAACTTTACCCAATGGTGACATTAGACTAATTTTTAAATCACTGATGGGCCTTCTCTGTGCTCTATAATAAGCCTGTTTTTTTTAGATATTTAACTTTCTTTAAAGAAATGCCACCCATATTATACCTGATCCTCATTAGTTTTCAGAATTATAAAGTGTCGTGTAGAGATCGTTATGTCGGTATTGTTTTATTGCTTTAATACACTCTTCTCCATTCTCCCCATTTTGAGATTGTACCATTGATTGGGAAGGAATTATTTCTCATATGTACCTTCCTGGTACATTTCTTCCCAACAGCCTAATAAAAGATATGTTAAGTCCGTTCTACTCCTTATATTGAAGAAACATATTTGGTTGAATATTTACAGATACCCTTTCACTGTAGAAACCTGCAAGTTCTGCCAAATAATATTTATGTGTTTAAGGTTAAATTTTTTTTTCAGTTAAGCTACCATATGAAAATAATTAGCTCTCTGCTTATCAAGTTTACTTTAGAATTCCGTATTTTAAAGTTCTTTCATTTAGTCACCGTATATTCATCGTCTATGTGCCAAACAGTGTGGTTGCACATTAAAAGGAGACTGATGTGAAATCAATTCTGTGCAAAAAGTATTAGGTAGTTTGACTTTGGTAGAAGTCTAAGTAGAGTACAGTGGGGACACAAAAGTGAATTTCGTCCAGGTAAGTTGATGTTGGGAAAGGCTTAATAGTGGAGATACTACTTGAGCTGGGTCTTAGAAGAAGCATAGATGTGTATATGGCAGAAATCATTGTCACAAAGTAGAAGATACATTGGACTGAGGACTGCAAAAACACAGAGGCAGTTTGGCTGTTTAGATTAACTACTTATTCTAAAGAAAATCTAGATAGATCAGAGAGTTAAAGTATAAAGTAAACCATAAGAGTACTAGAAGAAAACATGAGTAGAGGGAGGCTTTTCTAAACATGACACAGCCCCAAAATATGTTACAGTGTGTATATGATTACATTTAAAAAACTGTCTCCAAAAGGTTTTGTAAGTTATAAAAGAGAATTGGTAATGCAGATGAAAAAGACCACAGTCATTAAGAGAAAGTGCTGTTAATAAATGTAGACAATAGATATAAATAGACTGTTCACAGGAAACGAAAAAGATGTCCAGTAAACAACAAAGCAGTCAGTTCTCTCTCATAAAGCATGGAAATTCAAAGAAAAATGAATACACTGTTTTAATCCATTTGATTAGCAAGTATCAAAAATTAATAAATACACAGTGTTGATAAGGATATGGATATTTAAGTATTTTCTAGCATTCTCTAGCCCACGAATCAGCAAACCTACAACACATGGGCCAAATTCAGTCCACTCTGTGTGTATATGTGTGTGTGCGTGTGTGTGTGTGTGTTTTGTTTTGTCTTTTTGAGGCAGTGTCTCGCTCTTTTGCCCAGGCTAGAGTGCAGTGGCGTCATCATAGCTCACTGCAACCTCAAACTCCTGGGCTCCAGCCATCTTCCTGCCTCAGCTTCCCCAGTAGCTGGGACTACAGGCGTGTACCACCATACCCAGCTAATTTTTCTATTTTTTTTTGTAGAGACGGGGTCTAACTATGTTGCCCAGGCTGGTCTCTAACTCCTGACCTCAAGCTATCTTCCCACCTTGGCCTCCCAAAGTTGCTGCCTGTTTTTGTCATAGAGTTTTATTGAAACAATCACATCCATTTATTTATATATTTTCTGTGACTGCTTTCCATGCTAGGATGCCAAAGTGGAGTAATTGCAACAGTGACTATAGATCCCTCAAAACCTAAACTATTTACTTTCAGGCTCTTTGCAGAAAAAGTTGCTGGAGCCTATTATAGTCTATGGACAGGAATATAAATAAGATATAAAACAGTCAACTTAAAAGGCATATATAGAAATTTATGTATAGTTATACTTAAAAGAGTAGATAGAAATGTGTCTATAAAAGGATATGTATTGTGGCATCATTTATAAAGCAAAAGATTAGGGAAAAACCTCAAAATGCATCAGTAGACTGAATCTGACAGAGGGGAAACCCAGAATAAAGCCAATCTGTGCCTCGAAGAGCTTGGAAATAAGGAGGATATGATACTGCTGAAAATGGGGACAAATAGTACACAGAAGATAGGAGAATTGGTTGAAAGTCTGTAAGAAGCAGTCAGGACTCTTTAGAGAACAATTATATAACTGAGCTTCTACATTGTATCATGTATAATGTCCAGCATGCAGTCAGGCCAGATATGAGAAGAAGCAGTAAGATGTGATTGATAATCAAGGGATAACAGCCGATAGAAGGAGATCCAGAGATAATTCATATATCAGAATTAACAGACAAGGACTTGAAATAACTGACTAATATGTTAAATAAAATAGAGGAAAAGATAGTCAAAATGGATAAAAAGATGATGTATTTCAACAGAGAATTAGAATGTATTAAGAAAATCAAATGGATGTTTTAGAACTACAAAGTGTGACTTCTGAAATTAAAAACTTAATGGATAGTTTTTAAAGACAGGATTAGTGGACATGAAGACAGATCCATAGAAAATATCTAAACTGCATCAGAAGGAAAAAAAGATGTTTAAAACAAAACAAAACACTTAAGAGTGATGTGGGAAACAGTCAAAATGTCATATATGTGTTTTTGGAGTCCGAAGTAGAGGACAGGTAGGATAGGATAATAATAGTATTTGAAGAAATAATGGCCAAGAATTTTTCCAAATCTAATGAGAGGCATTAGCCCACAAATTTGGCAAGTTCAGTGAACCCCGAGAGATCTGTACTAAGTGGAAACACTTAGACATTATTAACAAATTGCTGAAAACAAAAGATAAAAAGAAAATCCAGTCCAAGCACAGTGGCTCAGGCCTGTAATCCCAGCACTTTGAGAGTCCAGGGAAGGAGGATGGCTTGAGGCCTGGAGTTTGAGAAGAAGCTGGGCAACATAGCGAGACCCCGTCTCCACAAAAAATTTAAGAATTTGCCATGTGTGGTGGTGTGCATCTGTAGTCCCAGCCACTCAAGAGGCTGAGGCAGGAGGATCACCTGAGCCTAGGAGGTCAAGGCTGCAGTGAGCTATGATTGTACCACTACACTCCAGTCTGGGTGACAGAGCAAGACCCTGTCTCTTAAAAAAAAAAAAACAGTTAATGGAAAATAATTTTTAATTGAATAGCTTTACACTCAGCAGGGTGTTCAGGAATGAATTAAAGTCATTAAGCAAGAGATAGAGTAGTTATGAACAATTTTTAGGCCAATAAATTTGAAAATGTTGATGTAATGAATAAATTCTTAGAAAAACAAATTTACCAAAACTTATATAAAAAGTAGAAAATATGAATAACCTATATTTATTTTTAAAATTCAATCTGTAAATAAAAATCTTCCCATAAAGAAAACTCTAGGACCTGGTGAGTTTATTGGTTCATTTTTACAAACATTTAAGGAAGAAATAATACCAATCTTTCTGAGAATTAAAAAAAGGAATATTCTGTTCATTGGGAGGCTAATGTAATCATAATCTCACCTGACTAGAATATAACAAGAAAAGAAACATAAAGGCCATTGTCACTTATGAACCAGAAATGCAAAAATGCTTAAAAAAAAGCTGAAAAAATATAGCAAACTGAATCCAGTATAATATAAAAAGAGAAATAAATGCAGTGAGACCAAATTAGCTTTATCCCAGAATTATGAGGTTAATTTAACACTTGAAAATTAATCCCAATAAGGGAGAAAAATCACATCATCTCAGTAGATACATCAAAAAGCATTTGGTAAAATTCAATACTAGTTTTTAAAGTTTTGTTATGAGAAATTTTCTAACATTTATAATTAGACTGAAAATTGCAGGATGTAAAATACAAAAATCAGTTATATTCCTATTTACTAGTAATGAACAAATTGAAAATGAAATTAAGAAAACAATTTCATTTACAATGGTATCAAAAAGAATAAAATACTTAGGAATAAATTTAACAAAAGAAGTGTAATACTTGTACACTGTACTCTATGAAACATCCATAGAAGAAATTAAAGAAGACTTAAATAAATGAAAAGACATCCCATTTTCATGGATTGGAAAACTTAATATTGTTACTATGGCAATACTCCCCAAGTTGATCTACAGATACAGAGAAGTCCTTATGAAAATTTTAGCTGACTTCTTTGTAGAAAATGACAAGCTGATCCTGCAATTCATATGCAAATACAATATCCCCAGAATAGCTAAAACAATCTTGGTGGGAAGAAAAGAACAAATTTGGAGGACTCACATTTCCTGATTTCAAAACTTACTGCAAAGCTATAGTAAACAAGACTGTATGGTGTAAGGATAGACACATAGATCAATAGAAAAGAATTGAGAAGCCAGAAATAAGCGCATACATCTATAGTCCATTGATTTTTAACAAGGGTGCCAAGACAATTTGGTAGGGGGAAAAGATAGTCTTTTCAACAAATGGTACTGGAACAACTGGATATCTAAGTACAAAGAATGAATTTGGGCCCGTCCCTCACACCATATGTAAAAATATATTAAAGACCTAAATGTAAGAGCTACATTATAAACTTAGAAGAAAATATAAGTATAAATCTTCATGATGTTAGATTATGCAATGGTGTCTTAGATATGACCCTAAAGAATAAGCAGCCAAAGAAAAAAGATAAATTGAACTTCATCAAAATTAAAAACTTTTGTGCTTCAAAGGACACTGTCAAGAAAGTTGAAAGACAACCCACAGAATGAGAGAAAATGTTTGCAAATCATATGTCTAATAAGGGTCTAGTATTGAGAACATACAAAAAACTCTTATAACTCCAGAATAAAAGAGCAAATTTTAAAATGGGCGATGGATTTGAATAGACATTCCTCCAAAGAAGATATATAAATGGCCACTAATCACATGAGAACATCCCCAACATCATAGTTATTAAGGAAATGCAGACCACAACCACAGGAAGATACCACTTCATACCCACTAGGATGGCTGTAATCAAAAAGATGGGTAATAACAAATGTTGCTGGGGGTATGGAGAAATTGGAATCATACATCGCTGGTAGAATGTGCAACAGTGCAGTTCTGTGGAAGACAGTTTGACAGTTTTTCAAAAAGTTAAACAGAGTTACTATATGACCCCTCAGTTCAACTGCTAGGTATATACCCAAGAGAGTTGAAAACATGTTCACACAAAACTTGTATACACAAATGTTCATAGCAGCATTATTCATAATAGCCCAAAAGTGGTAACAGTCCAAATCTCCATCAACTGATTAATGGATAAATAAATGTGATATATCCATACAGTGGAATATTATTTGGCAAAAAAGGAATGAAATACTGATACACGCTACAATATGGATGAACCTTGAGAACCAGACACAAAAGAGCACTTATTATATGATTCTATTGTGTCACATGAAATGTCTAGAATAGGCAAATCCACAAAGAAAGAAGATGAGGAGTTGCCAAGAGCTGGGGGAAGTGGGGAATGGGAAATGACTGCTAGTAGGTGTAGAGTTTTTTGGAAGGATGATGGAAATATCTGGAGTTAGTGGTGATGATTGCACAACCTTGTGATACTAATAACCACTGAATTGTACTTTGGAAGGGTGAGTTTTATGATGTAAATTATATCTCAACAGAGTAGTATAATCTGCCTTCATGTTGTCACCACACAGCTTCAAATACTATTCAGATCGATCTTATGTCATCTATATCCCTCCATACTTCCCTCCCTTTGTATTATTTTGAAACAGAACTTAGATATCATATCATTTTATCTGTTAATATTTCAGTAAATACCTCTAAAAGATAGACTTTTAAAAAAACATAACCACAATGCTGTTATATCTTAAAATTTCATAATTCCTTAACATCATAAAATATCCAATTAGTGTTCACATTTCTAATTTCAGCACCCGTCCTAGAAGGGAATTTATTTTACCTGATAAAAGGTGGCTATAAAAAGACTTACAAGCAACATCATACTTAATGGTGAAATATTGACAGCTTTCTACCCAAAATTGGCAACAAGACATAGTTACTTACTATCACAGAGGTCCTAGCCAGTGCAATAAGGCAAGAAAAAAATAAAACAGGTAAGAATTGAAAAGAAAAAAATTAAGCTGCCGTTATGGACAGATGATACAGTTGCGTAAGTAGAAAATCCAAAAGAATTTATAGATGGGCAATTAGCAAGTAATTAATAGATGAATTTAGTAAATCCCTAGATAGAAGATCAGTATATAGATATAAATCTTAATTGTATTTTTATGTAAATATAAAACTTGTATATTTTATGTAACAGTAATAATTTTTTTAATGAATTAAAAAGTAGTATTATTTAAAAGAACATATAAACCATCAAATACCTAAGAATAAATCTAACAAAAATGTTTAACACCACTCTGCAGATAACTATAAAATATTAAGAGAAATTTGAAGACCTAAATAAATAAATGAGCGACTGTGCTCATGAATGTCAACTCCCATCAAATTACCTATAGATTCTGGGCAATCCCATGTTTGTTATTGAAGTGGCAAGCTGATTCTAAAATTTATGTGGAAACACAAAGTGCCAATAACAGCCAAAACGATCTTGAAGAACAAAGCAGAGAGAATTTCACCACCTGATTGAAGAGTTAATGTAAAGCAGTGGTAATTAAGGTGGTGTGGTAGAGGCACAAGGATCAACAGGTAGACCAGTGGAACAGAATAAGTCCAGAAACAGACCCATGCATATATGGATACCTGAATAAAGAATCTTAACCTTTGCTGTACACCATTCACAGAACACCCGTTCTGGAAGCACTGCTTATCCAAATGTGAAAAGTAAAGTAATACAATTTCTAGATAGGAGAATATCTTCATGACTTTGGGAAAGTCTGGCAAAGATTTCTAAAATGTGTACAAAAAATACTAAGCATAAAAAGCAAAAGATTAATAAATTGGATCACATAAAATTTGTTTTACTAAAGACAGTATTAAGTGTGAAACAGCAAGCCATAGAGAAGGAAAAAATATTTTTAATACATATTCTGACAATATGTCTAGAATAAATAAAGAACTCATACAAAGCAACAAAGAAAAAGCAAGGGAATAAAAAAAAATGACAAGATACTTGAACAGCTATGTCTCAGAGATGACATCTGAATGATGTGTGAACAATGACAAGGTTGAGACTACTCATTAGTAATCAGGGACATGGAATTTAAAACCTCAATGAGATACCAGTACCTACACCATTAGAATTGCTAAAATTAAAAAGACTGATGGTGTCAAGTATTGATATGAATGTGGAACAAGGGGCCTTTCATGCACTGATGGTGACGATGTACATTAGTACAACTAGTACTTTCAAAGCTGTTTAGCATTAACTAATGCTGAATAAAAGCAAAACCCTTTCCCCTTCTTCATGAGAATTTGAATTCTATTAGCTTCCTAGCTCAAGGTCCTTCTTAACCTGATAAGAGTAAAATGTCAACTAAGTATCTAGGCAGCATTGTTTTATAATAAAAGTGACCCCAATTAGTAAATGTCATATGGGCTGTGAAGAACTATAAATGAATTATAAATACCCAATAGGGGTGCTATACTTTGGGCTTCCCTGAATGTGATGACTCTTGTACTTGGACGTGTCCTTAGCAGGGACCCCTGAAACTATATTCAGAGAGTTGTTAAAAAAGATATTGGTTCCCATGGGACATGAGGCTTCTAAGCCAAGGCACCTCCTTTCCATGCCCATTGTGAGTACTGTCTTCTCATATCTGAGCTGTCATTTGGAGAGAAGATAGCTCCAGATGGCTCCATAGACTACTGCCTGGACTCACATTGAGGAGGGACAATTGATGCTGCCCTGCTGGCAATTTGTGATTCTTGTCTTTTTTCCAGCCCAGACCTTTCCACAGAACTCCGGAGTGCTGAATCCGTATTTCTACTTTGTCTAATAATCATTTCTGGCACCACACCCTTGGTTTTCTACCCCCAAACCTTCTCTTCCTATAGTCTTCCTCATCTTGGATAGTGGCTTCTAGCTATTCTTCCGGTTGCTCAAATAAAAAACCTTGATTCCTCTTCATCTTATACTTCACATTTAACCCATTAGTGACCTTGCTGGCTGCTCCTTTTGAAATATATCCTGAATCTGACTGTTGTCCCTGCTATCTCCCTGAACCAAGCCATCATCAGTTCTTTCCTGGACTTCTACTATAATAGCTTCCTAAGTGGTCTCCCTCCTTCTATTCTTGTCCCTCTAAAGTCTGTACTCCCTGCTACAGGCTGAATGATCCCTCAAACACATAAGTAGGATCATATTACTATTCTGCCAAAAACCCCTAGAAACATTCTTGTCACTGATTAAACTCCCAAGTCCTTAACTACGGCCTACAGACCATACAAGGTACCAGCTCTCTGACCTCTTTTACCACCACTGTTGCCCCTTGCTCACTCCGCGGCCCCCCTGCTGTCACTCAAGGCTGCCTGCCTCAGGACTTTCTCGCATTCGCCATTCTTTTTGCTTGAAGTTGTTTTCCTCCCCCCACTTGCTTGTGTAAAATAGCGCCCCCCCAACTGTCAATTTCTTTTGCCCTAGTTTACCGCCCAACATATTTACTTGATTATTTGCTTATTATCTTTCTCTCTTTCATAGAATGTAAATTCCTTGAGGGCAAGGATTTTACCCTTTTTGACTCACTGCTGCTATCGTGAATTCGAATCCGGATAAGCAAAATATCTCAAAGCTTTCAGAAAGGGAAAAAACCCAGGTCATGATCAAAGTACTGGGAATTTGAATAATAGACTTCTCGTCAGCATTATTGGAAGCTAGAAGACAGTGGACCAAATGCCTTCAAAAGTCTAAGGAAGGCTGGACATGGTGGCTCACGCCTGTAATCCTAGCACTCTGGGAAGCCAGCGGGATCACTTGAGCTCAGGAGTTGAACCAGCCTACAGAGCAGACCGTCTTACTAAAATAGAAAAAAATTAGCCAGGTGTGGTGGAGCATGCCTGTAGTCCCAGCTACTCTGGAGACTGAGGAAGGAGGATCACTTGAGCCCAGGAGTTGGAGATTGCAGTGAGCTATGATGATGCCACTGCACTCTAGCCATGATTACAGAGTGAGACTCTGTCTCAAAAAAAAAAAAAAAAGTCTAAGGAAAATATCCAAAGTAATATAAAATAAACACATTTTAGACATGCAGTTTTCCCAAACATTTATGACCCATACATATTTTACATAAAGCTCCTGGAGGATATGCTTCAACAAGATGAGGGAATACACTAAGACAGAGAAAGATAAAGAATCTAATAATTAATGAATCAGCCTAAGAGAAAAGCAAAGGAAATTCTAAGGATGCTGGTGAAGGATGACATCTATGCAGAAGCCTAGAAAACAGCCAGTCCTGATTGAAGCTGGAAAATGAAAAGACTCCAAGAAGAATGCCTCACCTGGTAGATTACCTGATGGATTTGGACATTTTAAAAGGAGATTCGTATTTTTAGTAAAGAGATTGAGGATTGATTAGTAATGGATATATAGAAAAATAGGCCTATGAAATAAATTACTGTTAACTATAGGATAAACTAAAAGTTATACAGGAAAAGAAATATGTTCTATATGGTTCAGTATATATAACTATTTACATAGTCAATGATGTATTAATAAATACTGAATATCTAACATTATGACTTAACTATATATTGGGAAGATTGGGATCAGGAGGAAGGGTATGAGTTCATTCCTCGTCTTCTATGGTGTGAGTTTATATCTAAAACTGACAAGTCAAGAAATAGCAATTTAAGCATCTAGTTTAAAAATATGGGCTGTGGTAATTATTTATGGAAAATAAATATTTTCCAGCCCAGACCTTTCCACAGAACTCCAGAGTGCTGATTCCATATTTCTACTTTGTCTAATAGTCATTTCTGGCACCACACCCTTGGTTTTCTACCCCCAAACCTTCTTTTCCTGTTGCTTAATTACCATAAGCAAAAAGTGTGTGCCTCTGGGGAATGGATAGGACTTTGGAAAGGGATTTGGCAGGGAAGTGCTTGTTTGTCTCGATTTTTTTTTTTTTTTTGGTCACCCTGTCACCCCTGCTAGAGTGTAGTGGCATCATAGCTCACTGCAACCTCAAACTCCTGGGCTCAAGCAATCCTCCTGCCTCAGCCTCCTGGGTGGCTGGGACTCTAGACATGCACCACTACACCTGGCTAATTTTTTCTATTTTCAAAAGAGATGGGTCTGGCTCTTGCTCAGGCTGGTCTCTGAACTCCTGAGCTCAAGTGATCCTCCCTTCTTGGCCTCCCAGAGCGCTAGGATTACAGGCGTGCGGCCTGTTTTGATTTTTAAACTACTTTTATAGAACTATTTGACTGAACAAATAGCTTTGATTTAAAAAATTTAAGGGTGAGCTTGACTGTGAAGGAAGAATTTTCCTCTACTACCCTCAACCTGTAATGACTTTATTCCACGTATCTCAAATATATCCCATCTTCTCCTGTCCAAATCAATTCTTGCCTCTTAACTGGTCTACTAATCTCCCTCAATTCTGCTGTTCTCCACAGTGTATGTAATCAGAGTTGATCTTTTGAGTTCTCTAGTTAAAATTATCCATTAGCCTCTCACTTCCTTTAAGATAAAATTCAAAATCTTTAATATGAACTGTAATAGTACTCAATGTGATGTGCCCCCTGCCTGCTTACCCTCATCCCCATCTCATCTTTCATACCCTCAGCTCCAGCCATTCTTAACTACATGTGATTCCCATAAGTTATCATTACCCTTTCTGTCCCTTTACCTTTGCACACCTGGAACCCCAGTCTCCCTCAGTTCTAAGTCCTTGAGATACTAGACCGCCTTTCTTTTTCTTTTCTTTTCTTTTTTTTTTTTTTTAAGAAAGAAATTGCAATAGATCAGTGACAAATATTTCAATAATAAGAAAATCTTTCTTTGGTTTATATACACATAGGATTAGAATGTTCTGAATATTTTGAAAAGTGTTGGTTTAATTTCAGAATATAAAATTTAGTGGCTGTGTAGTACTGACTTAATTCATAAATAGCAGTAAAATTTATTTGTCCAAATTCTAACCTTGTCTTTTGAATCATTGAATTCATCTCTGCTTCTAAGGATCCAGGAGTCCTGAGATGCCTTCATTTGGAACTAAGCTTTTCCTATACCTGTTTTCAATTTGGCCTCATAAGTCCCATTGGTTGAATTTGTCATTCATCATGGTATAGGATTGTTTGTTTGTTATCTATTCAGCAAATATTAATTAGTGCCTGTTGTGTCCTATACACTCTTCTAGGCACTTGGGATACAAGGGAAAATTCCCATGCTCTTGGAGCTTTCATTATAGATGGTAGTCAGATTCGATTCTACTCCTTTTTTTCCTAAAGACTCACTTATTGGTGATAGCTGAGAGATTAGAGCTTTTTACTTAAAGTTTCTTTTGAGGAGAGGGGAGAAGAAATCCTATTCATACTTCGTATTTTATTTCTTCAAATCTTCCTCAGCTCTCATATAGAATTAACTGCTTGTTTCTGTGTCATTCCTAATGCACTTTATACATGCCTCTATCTTCTAAAAAGCAGCTCTGGTCATGTCACTCCCTTACTTTCCCTTCAGTGACTCCCCAATGCTTATGGGTTAAAGTTCAAACATGGCTTACAAGGGCTTTCTGATCTGGCCCTGGCCCCCCTCCAGTCAGTCCTCCATTGGACCTTCCATTCCTCTAGCACCCCCTGCTCCTATGCTTGCTGTTTCATCTACTTAAAACAGTCTTCTTCCTGCCCCTTTAATCTGGCTAACTGCTGTTAGCCTTTCAGATTTCATCATAAATAGCACAACATAGTACATACTCAATAAACATTGGCTTCTGTTTCCTCCAATGGCCTATCTTAAAGGTCCTTGAGATTAGACTCTGTGGTCAACATGAGATGTACTAAGCGGATGTTTGACTGAATCAGTGATTGATTGTATTTTTTTATCTTAGAATATAGCAGTTGGAGAGAAAGGAATATACCCCACCCCAAAAAAACTCTTCATGTTTTACGTCATCTAAAGCCTCTGCTCGGCTTCCCCATTTGAACAGTTTAAAGGCTCATTGTTGCTACTTTTCAGAAATTAGATCACTTATTGAAATTTTTTAACTGAAGCTACAAAGTTAAAGTAATATTCAGTCCTCACCTATAAATAATAATGGCTTTAGATATTTTATAGTTTAAGATATGTTAAACCAGTTGTAGAAAGTAGACCTTATGGTGTATGTGTGAAGTCAAGGGTTTTAAAGGAATGAAGATAGACGTGCCTGGAAACTAGATCTCTCGCACCTCTCGTTTGTAAAACTCTGAAGGTGCTGTTGACTGTGAAATCTGAGACTAAACCCACCATACCTGAGCTTCTGGGTTAGACTTTTTGGTTTAAGCAGAATTTGGCTTTTATAACCTGTTTATATTTTCCCTGAAAACCTTATGAGGTAATTTAATTTTTAATTTTTCTTGGCTTTTTAATGGTTTTTAATTCATAGCTTTAAAAAAATTTGTCCTTTAGTAAAAAAGAAAAAAGTATGTCTGAATGATAGTGCTTTAATTTTGTCTGCATATTTTTCCCTTTTATCTATGAATATGATGGCATTTTATCTTACTTTGTTTGTTATCTGAGTCTGTATAGTTGGCTGTTGTCATTTAAAGTAATTGTTGATGATAAATTTCATACTATTCTAACTGGAGGTTTCTTCTTTGCTCCTCCCTCCCCCCCCTTACACCTAGTTGTTGTGGAATTATAAGCTGAACCTAACTACGGATCCCAAATTTGAATCTGTGGCCAGAGAGGTTTGCAAATCTACCATAACAGAGGTAAGTTATAAAAGAATTTTGTGGATATTTAATGACTTAGAAGAGAAAATTATATCTGTTGACCAGACCAGTCATTATGAGAGGAATGACTCAGTTACTCTACTTTTCTTGGAGTTCACATCTGTCTTGGTTGAAAGATAGGAAGGCGGAATGTAATTAGACTCTTTTTGTTAATATCCGCCTACACTTGCAGTAGGGTACTATTGATTGAGACAGTTGGAAATCAGGTTCCGTTGGTCCACAAACAGGGAGTAAAACTGCTGAGGTTGTCAGTGCTGCTCTCACACATTGCACTACCTGCTATGTCTGAAGCATATCAAAATGGTTACAGGAGGCCTGTAACTTTGCAGGAAGACTAACCGTTTGGAATCACTCTGTGCTTCCTCCACTAGATCATATGTCAAAACCACCCAAACTAGGTTTGCAATGGCCCTCTCCTTCCCAAGCTTCTTGCCAGACTGCACTGAACGTCATTTTATACTTATTTCTGTTCCAGACCACAGTGGTTAAACTTGGGTTCTACTGATTTCAAAAACACGTGTTCAAGTCCATAGTTAATTCAGAACACATTAACGTCATGTCAAGAAGTAATAGTGTGCCTTCCCTCCTCTCTCTCCTTGGCCATTATGTTTACCTAATGATAATAGTTTGTTGTGTAGCTTGGCTTGGCATGTGCAGCTGGACTTCTGCACCTGTCTTCCAGACCTGCTCCCTCGATTCATCTCCTCACTAACCACTGCATTCTTTGCACAGTTGAAAGGACTGCTCAATAGGACCACGCTAAAGCTATAGATGTTAAAAGCTCTTTTTACTCCGTTTAGAAGTGAGTTTTTCCTAAGCAGTTGGATATGTATGTATTTTCTTGCAAAACACATTTATCAGGTATTTTCTAGAAGGTACAATAGTCTGAGTAGGGGTGACACACTATTTTTTCCTAAAATGAATGTATTTCTAAACATTTTCCTTTTTTTCTCCCAAGTAAAGAGATGGGAAATTAACAGGAACATATCAGACATTTCTCTTTCATAAAAGTTGTTTGGTACAATCACAGAATACTTGTGTAAAACAGCCACTTTCTTTTGAGCAGATTAAAGAATGTGCTGATGAACCAGTTGGAAAAGGTTACATGGTTTCCTGCTTGGTGGATCACCGAGGCAACATTACTGAGTATCAGTGTCACCAATACATTACCAAGATGACGGCCATCATTTTCAGTGATTACCGTTTAATCTGTGGCTTCATGGATGACTGCAAGAATGACATCAACATTCTGAAATGTGGCAGCATTCGGCTTGGAGAAAAGGTATCTAATACTACACTGGCTTCGCCAAAGGGACCTTTAAAATTTAGCGCATGAAAAGCTGTATAACTGGCGTGGGAAAATTTTAGGGCTGGAGTGACCTTGAAGTTGAAATTAAGAAACTTGCCCAGGCAGCCCTAAGAGCTAAGACCAGTTGACCTGTCATGCGCTTCATGTGTTTGTAATAAAATGTTTCAGTACTGTATGGAAAGTAGAGGAATTAATATCTGCTAAGAGTGGGGTGTTATCTTCACAATATTAAACTAGTTGCCGATTACCCATAATATGCCTCTGGCAAAGGAGAGACCTGAGTTCTCTAATCTTCCTCTGCATATACCTCACTGTTACCATAAAAAAAATTACTTGGCAAGCAGACCGGTTGCTCCCCATCTATAAAATGAGGTATCTAAATTAGAAAATTTTAAGATATGTGAAAGTACTTCTAGCTTGTCAGAAGAAAGTTGCTCTGTAAATGTGATTTTACAGAAGAACTGATTTTAGTAAAGGCAGGAGAGAAAAAAACTAGCTATTTTCCCCAGTTATATCTGATCTTATTTTTAGACTTACTAGTCTGGTGAACAGAAGGTCACAGTGGAGGCTTGGCCAGGTTAATTCTGAATCTGTTTGCTCAGCAAAAATGAAAGAAACTCTTGAAAAGTGACAGATGCCAGTGGCAGAGGTCGTCTGGCATCGGCTGTTAATTACCGCTGCTCATTAATCTGCTGTTCAGGAAATGTGACAGAAAATAAAATCCATTTGTCTCTCTGCCCTCTGTTCATGGTTTGCAGGTGTCTGTCACTGACAAAAGGGGCATAGTGTTAGGATCCTGGAACTGAGCACACCAGTTCAAATGAAGGGTTTATTGCCGGGTAATGTTGGCTGTGACCAAGGCCCTAATGCCCTTTCCTTCTTATCAGCACAGGGCCCAGTCCCTTATCATAGGGTGCTTCTGAGCTGGTCTTGAAAGCTCTGTGAGCTTGGCAACTAAAGAAAGGTCAGTTTTAATAAAGAAGGCAGTTTTCTTCCTTCCTAGCAGACTCCAGAAATGGAACAAAAGCACTTAAGCCACCCTGATGATTCAGGAAGCTCCTCCAACTTTATTTAGGGTGTTGGAGATTATATCCAATTCCAAAGCTCACTCCTTCTGAAATGTCTACATAGCGTTCCAAACATACTTTTCAGGAATCAGCAACATTTTCACATTTGTGATTAGTGGTCCACACTATAAAGTAGACCATTACAATTCTCTCTTTGTGGTAGTTCTTGCCTATTGACCACCAAGGTAATAGCTGATTAGCTTCCCTCTAGCTCTCTGAATTGTTTTCAGACAGACTTTTTTTCACCTAATAGAATTAATAACAATTTATTGTAAGTCCGTTTACAGGATCATTTGTTATTCGTATGTCAGGTCTGTGTATTAATAACTTTTTTAAAGCTAAGTGATTTTATTTTTTTCATAGATAATGTGTAGGTGTGTAGTTCACCTCGATTGCTTTCATTCATGTTTGCTAATTAGCCGTACAGTCTTCATTATCAAATATTTGTATACTTTCCAGTTATATAACTCAAATGGGCTGACCTAAAAAGCTCTGAGACTCTGAGGAACTGAAATACCTTTATTTCTAAAAAATTATCTTTCTGAAAGTTACAATGAATGAAAACATCTGGTGGAAGTGATATTAGGACCTAATTGCTGTATAGTGAAGTGTTGCCTAACAATGAGGATACATTCTGAGAAATGCGTTGTTAGTCGATTTCGTGAACATCATAGAGTGTACTTAACAAACCTAGATGGTGTAGCCTGTGACACACCTAGGCTCTAGGCCATGTGGTGTACCCTATTGCTCCTAGGCTACAAACCTGTACAGGGATTTACTGTACTTAATACTGTAGGCAGTTGTAACACAATGGTAGTATTTGTGTATCTAAATATAGAAAAGATTCAGTAAAAATATGATACTGTAATCTTATGGGACCACCATCATATGTGCGGCCTGTTCTTGACCAAGATGTCATTATGCAGAGCAAGACTGTGTATGATACAACTAAATTATTGGTCGTAACAGGTTGGTGGGAGTCACTTACAACTCTATACCTTTTTATTGCTTAGATCCTTCTCATAGCTTACTCCCTTTCCTCCTTAAGGTCTTTGGCAAAATAATAGCTCTCAATGACACCTACTCTGACCATCATGTTTTAAATCAAAGTACTGTAAGTAATTACGAGCTGCTAAAATTTGGTATAGGACATTTTTATAGCATAACATAATGTTTATAATAATCTCTTGTAAACTATAAATAGTAAGTGACTGATATGTTTCTGTCCAAATCTTTATCATGATAGATTTGTTGCTCCTTTGGGAAGTAGAATTGGGTAGGTCTTGCCTAAGTGGGCCAAAGTCATAAAAACTTGAGTGTCACTCATAAATTGGGAAGAAAAAACTACACCTTACTCTGGATTCTGGGGTGTATATCTGCTTTTCTCTCTGTCCTTCTTTTTGCCACTCATCCCTCGGAGTTTTCTCTGTTCAGAATTGCTCTTCAAGAAAACTCTTCTGTCATCTCAGGCTTCTCAGCATTGGATAGACTCACAGAGCTAGTAAAAAAATGTGGAGGTACAGATAGAGAATAGGAAGTCACAAGAAGCAGCTGGTATAGTGTGCTTCTTAATCAGTTTTGGGTCAGCACACCTTTTGAAAACTTAATGTAAGCTATGAACCCTCCTCAGAAAAATATACAAAAGACACATACAAATTGTAGGAGTTTTACAGACTTTGCCCACCCACCCAAATTAACCACAGGCCTGGAAAAATAAATAATGGACTGTTAGTTAGGCACCTTATGTTCTGCAACTTGGATGACTTGCTTAACTCCTCTGAGCCCCTGTTCATCCATCTGCACAATAAATATCACAGCTCCATTCCCTCTTTTGTAGGTGTGTTAGGAGAGAATGAAAAATTTTCATAGAAACACTTAGAAATTAATATGCTGTAGAACAAGTCCTATTACAATAAAATACAAAAAATATATATACATTCTTTGGTTGAATTGACATTTTGCCTCAAGTAGATGTTTCTTTACTTGATTTTAGGAATCATTCTATTATACACGGATGACTTCATAGACACCTATTTTACTGTAATGGGTTGTGTGTATAAATAAGTGGTAGCACTGTATGTTCAGATGCTTTGGTTTGCTGTGTTAATGGTATACCTCAAATTGTTGAAGTGTATCTTGAGTGTAGATAAGAATTCTAGAATAGAAAATATTTAGGGGAAGTGGGAGTTAAATGATGGTTACACACAGGCAACAGAGACGTAAAGGACATTAGAAACAAAGACGGGGGAGGTCAGGAGGGATGAGGGATGAAAACTTACCTACTGGGTACAGTGAACACTGTCCTGGTGGTGGGCACACTGAAAGCCCTGACTTCAGCATTATACAGTGTATCCATGTAACAAAAAAATTTGTCCCCCCTTAATATTTTGAAATTAAAAAACAAAGAGAAAATATTTAGGGGAAATTTCTCATATGTTAGGTGAATGAATGCTTGTGGTTGCTATGGGGATGATGCAAGGTACAATTAAAGATAATTGGATGATTTTAAGGAAAACTCTCAAAAGCAGTTTGTATAAATGATGATGATCTTGTTAAGTTGCATTAAAATAAATCCAGAACATCAAAGTGAGTATTATACTACAGATTGTACCATATTGGGGTGTTTGTGGACCATGGAGTAGAAAAAGGAGAAAGAGGGTCTTTGTAAATTCTTTTCTCAATGGATTTTTATGGTTTGTTTGTTTTTTAATTTGACTGAAAACTCTATTATTTGCAAAATGCCTGGCTCTTAGAAATGAGCAGAGATTTCTGCAATATTATTTCAATATTGACATGAACTGTCATCAGAGCATCGGGCTGATGTCATTTCTTAAGAATTTTTTGACATTTGAAACTTTAAAAATTCAGGTTCCTATTTCTAGTGCTAACTATAGTAGTTAAATTTCCCAGGTTCTCTATTTCTATTTGTAGTGTGCAGGTATTATATTCTAACCAAAGATTATTGAGGGCATTTTCTTTACTTTCCATGATGTAAAGTGGGAACCATGGGTTGGATCCCACTTGATTTCTCAATAGAACATCAATAAACTTACTGTGTGTTGGGGTTTTTTAATTACTTTTTTTTTCTTTTTAGCCAAATGATGTTTATTTGAAACCCATGTGGTAAGTGTTTTAAAATATTAATATCCTTACTATTTTAGGATGCACATTCACAAGGTGAGGTGGTATCGTGCTTGGAGAAAGGCCTGGTGAAGGAAGCAGAAGAAAGAGAGCCCAAGATTCAAGTTTCTGAACCCTGCAAGAAAGCCATTCTCCGGGTGGCTGAGCTATCCTCAGATGACTTCCATTTAGACCGGCATTTATATTTTGCTTGCCGGGATGATCGGGAGCGTTTTTGTGAAAATGTGAGTTAGCTCAGAAGCTCTTCTTCTTTTATTCCCTTTCTTTCCAAATATTTTTAAATACTCTATTCTAAGATAAAAAACCATCACAAACCCTCACATGTAGAAAAGTCACTGAAATGGAAGAATGGAATTGGTCCCAGGATAACAGGAAATGGTATTGGATGCTCAGCCTTGATGATTTAACATCTAGTTAACAGTTGGCTTCTAACGATCTCCACACATTATTTTTCCTATTTTATCTCACTTCTCAATTTCAGTTCTTGGAAGTGTATTTTATCTACAGGAATCTTATTTTAGCCAGGAATCCTGTTCATATCTATTTGATGGCTAAAACTTTGACACATTACATATTTATATTTATATGTTTTTGGCTAATGTGAAGAAAACAGCAGGTGGCTAACTTTTAAAACCAAATCCCTGATTATTACCTGCTGACACTATAGAACAGCTTTCTTTTTTTTTTTGAGACAGGGTCTCACTCTGTCACCTGGGCTAGAGTGCAACAGTGTCACCATAGCTCACTGCAACCTCAAACTCCTGGGCTGAAGCAATCCTCCTGGCTCAGCCTCCCGTGTAGCTGGGACTACAGGAGTATGCCACCGTGCCTGGCTAATTTTTCTATTTTTGGTAGAGATGGGGTCTTGCTCTTGCTCAGGCTGGTCTTGAACTCCTGACATTAAGTGTTCCTCCTGCCTTGGCTTCGCAAAGTGCTAGGATTACAGGCACAAGCCACCGCACTCGGCCAGAAGAGCTTTATAACACTTTAAATTGAATAGTCTCCATCCTTACAAGGGACTGAGAGTAACTTGTATATACTTCCATTCTGCCTCCTGTTTTGAATTAACAGCTTCAACTATGAGAGCCACTAGGTATAAGAGTTTTGATTGTAGCATAAAGTTTTAAGAAAGAAGACTCACTCTAACATTTCTCTTGGTTCCCTAATTAACAAAATGTATCTGGAAACAAATGACAATTGCCCAACATCATGGGAAAATTTTTTTCATCTTTACTGCAGTCACTGTTCTTGTTAAAAAGCTATTAAATTTTATAAAAGGCTGAGCCATTTGTCCAAAAGTGCTCACCATTATAATAATTTAATAGTTCTATATGAGATTGTGGATAATGTGCAGCATAACTACTTAGCTAATAGTAACAATAATAATAATAATAATGTGTATGTTGCATCTTACAGACACAAGCTGGTGAAGGCAGAGTGTATAAGTGTCTCTTTAACCATAAATTTGAAGAATCCATGAGTGAAAAGGTAAGTATTACTTTGAAACAAATCAGTATTTTATTCATTTCTTTAAAGCTTTCTCAAATCTTCTCAAACTATGATCTTATACCAAAATGTAAATGACTGGTAAAGCTTACCCTTTTCAGAGGTGAGATATGGGTTTAAGTAGAGAATCAAAGCATATTTGGCTTAAACCAAGAAAATGAAGATCTCCTTGCACTATTTAGACAGTGAGAAGCCACCTGGCTGGGGGTCAATTTTGGGGAAAAAAAATCAGAGAATTTTATATAAAATCACACTGAGGCCAGCCCTACATACACAGGAAGTTTAGGCTAACCAAAGCAATGTGCTTCATAGGTAATTAGCTATTTAATATTTCAGCAGCTGTCTCATTAAGCATTCTCATTACTTTTAGTCCCCTGTCCCTGGATGAATGCAAGAATCTTTTATGGCTTTTGAAGTAATTAATTTTGCTGTCTTGTCATTTACTTTCCTGTGTAGCTGAAGAAATGTTTCTCATTTTGGTTTCCTTGTATCATTTACTATTGAATAATTTTATTTTGAAAGTATCAAATGTTACCTCCAATATGTTATATTAGTTGCTGTGAAATTTATGTTAGGGATATTGTTGAAGAGGAAAAGAATACTTTGTGTGAAGTTAACAGTATTGGGATCTACCAAGTATTTATGTGTTTAGGACAACAACCATTTACAATTCACTGCAGAATTTCTGGGTTCACCACCTATTTACCCCTATCTCATGCCACACTAGTTTAGCATGCTTGTGCAAAATTTAGTCAGCCTTAAAGATAGACATTTTGGTAGTGACCACAGTTGTTGACATGTACTTGGCTATCAGTTGCCATGCTCATCTTAGGGGTACATGTCAACCCCTAAGCCACATGCACAGCCTTACAGCTCTCTTGCTGTACACCTTCCTCAGTGTCGAGAAGCACTAACAACCCGCCAAAAGCTGATTGCCCAGGATTATAAAGTGAGTTATTCATTGGCCAAATCCTGTAAGAGTGACTTGAAGAAATACCGATGCAATGTAGAAAATCTTCCTCGGTCCCGGGAAGCCAGACTGTCCTACCTTCTAATGTGCCTGGAGTCAGCTGTGCACAGAGGTAGAGTTCATTTCTTTTTATCCTTTTTATTCCTTTTTGGATTCACGCTCTAAAGTTTCTTATACCTATAAATGTTAGTTTCCTCCTATGTTTGCTCTTTTGAGATTTTTGTGTTTTTTTGAGATAGTGTTTTGCTCTGTCACCCAGGCTAGAGTGCAATGGCACGATCATAGTTCACTGCAGCCTTGAACTCCTGGGTTTAGGTAGTCCTCCCGCCTCAGCCTCTCCAGTAGCTAGAACTACAGGTATGCGCCACTACTCCTGGCTAATTTTTCTGGTTTTTTTGTTTTGTTTTGTTTTTTTGGTAGAGATGGGGGTCTCGCTATGTGGCCCAGGCTAGTCTTGAACTCCTGGTCTCAAGCAATCCTGCCGCCTCAGCCTACCAAAGTGCTGGGATTACAGGCATGAGCCACAATGCCTGGCCTTTCTAATTTTTAAAATGCATATTGTGCAGCCTTTTTGGGAGAGTTGGGTTAGTGTAATTTAGCACATGGGTCAGAGAGACTTCGCTTCATATGGCTCTATTACTAAACTAACTGTCTAGGTGTCCATCTTTTATGTTGTTTTAATTTTATTTTAATCTCTCTTTTATGTTTTCCCGGTTGGCATTTACAGCTCAAAGAAGTGAGGGGACCTGTAGTGAATAATTGAAGTGTAGTCTTTTCCACAGCTTTAATTGTGTAGACCAGTAGGGATTGTTCTTTGGCTTTCATTTTTACCCCAATAGTTATCTTATTGATAAGACTTCCATGGACAAAGCATTTGCATTTTTCCTTCAGTAGCATAAAATCTATATAATGTAGGACACTGACAGGTTAAACTCAAATCTCTGGAGTCTAAGCTCATTTTATGCTGCTAAAGTTTTTACTAAATTCTAAGCTTTTCAGTCTAGATATTAGTATGACTGGTAATATTCTATTGCAGGCAGAAACATGTACTTTTAATATGTGGTGACTTCTTATCCTAATGCTCACCCTGCGTCATGTTATGACTTACATCCTAATCTAGGGCGACAAGTGAGCAGTGAGTGCCAGGGGGAGATGTTAGATTACCGACGCATGTTGATGGAAGACTTTTCTTTGAGCCCTGAGATTATCCTAAGCTGTCGAGGGGAGATTGAACACCATTGTTCTGGATTACATCGAAAAGGGCGAACCCTGCACTGTCTCATGAAAGTAGTTCGGGGGGAGAAGGGGAGCCTTGGAATGAACTGCCAGCAGGCGGTAAGGAAAAATTTTCTGTTGCCATTTTGAATGTTACGTTTTATCAGCTGAAGAGCCTCTTCCTGATGCTGTCCCAACTTCCTTTATCTGGATCCTTTGTGATGTCACAGTGAACATTAGGTACTAAGAACCAAAGACAGAATATTGTTTCTTCAGGCATACCTTAGTAAGAATGTGGAATTTGCTGCAGAGCTTAAGTTTGAGCTCATAATCAATAAGAACTATATACTTAAAGAAATAGATAGAATGTATTGTTTGCTGGAGTTTCTAAAGGAAGGGTAACTTGGTAGGTTGAATTTACTAAACTCAGAATCAAGACAAACCAGGTTCTGATAAATCAGGAAAGGTCCTCCACTAAAAGAGAATTTGCCTGTCTTAATAAGTTTGATTAAGTTAAGGCTAAAAGAGAGTTGATGCGAATTGAAATTTTTTTCTAAGAGTTTCTTTTTATTACTGATTTGCAGCGTGTCATGAATTCTTGGCCTGAAGGATCAAGAGAGCATATCGTTTTCAAAATCACACCATCTTTTCTTATTAGACTAGGGCAAATGTGCATGAAAGTGTCGTTCTTTCTCTACCCCTAAACTTTATAGTCAATTCTATAAAGGCAGTTGGAAAAAATTATCATACTGTACTTGGGAAGATAAAGTTCTTCTTTATCTAGGGTTCATAAACAGTTGAATAACAACAGATCAGATACATAATATAAAGTTAACAAAATGTAAATACAATGCATCTCTTTCATTACAGTTGACCATGTTTTATTACTTTTTACTGGATGAGAATCTTTAAACAATTTAAAATACCAAGTGAGACAGAGGTACCCTGTACAGGGAACTTTCCTTTAGGAAGCACAAAAAATGGTTTAGCTTTATATCCTGACTTAGAAAGTTGAGGCTCTCCATTCAGTGAAACTTTAGAAAACCACTTAGTATATTATTATGTAGTTGACATTTTTATTAAAAACTGAATATTAATTTAAATTTTATTTTCCTGATACTCATCTAAAATCAGAATTTTATAGTCTGAATCAAGTTTGTACAGTCTGAAACACAAAATTTTCTTAGAATTTTGATGTGGAGTAAAATTTCATCTTAGTTTCTGTTACTCACCCCGACTCAGAGTAGACAGTAGTATGTGCGCACATCCCATGGTGGGAAAAATAAACAATGTGACCTCTTCTCTAAAATACCAAGCCAGGCCGGAAAGAAGTCTTCTGGAATCTATATGGGTTGAATTTGTCGCAGTGTCGTTCCTCAGGAGCAGTCCTTGCTGGTGATTGCCCTAAGAAACCTCTGCACCAATATGTGTTCGTGGGCCCCAGACCAAGAATGGATTAGGAAATAGCCTAGATCTGCATTTCCTCCTTAAAGCAACATGGAAATGTGGGGAGGAGGGTCAGGAATAAACTTATCTTTTTCCTGAGGCTACACTTGTAGTAAAGTGTACAGAAAAAAGAAAATAGACCAGTGTGACTTTGTTTCCAGGCACCTAGTTCACCTCCGGGGCTTTTTGAAATATAGCTTGTTAAAAGAACTAGTGACTCAACTTGAGAGATAAATCAGTACCACCCACATCACCCTTTGTGCCTAGAAGAAAAGTACTTTCCAAATCTAGAGGTTAGCCTCAAATAGTGAAACGTGGTTTTGCTCACATTAAATTTAGCTAAGTGGAAAAGAAGCACTTTATTTTGATTTGTATGGACTCGTGGTTTTTAGCATTTGCTCACAGAAATTGAAGGCATAAATGATCCGAAGGGAGAAAAATTTCCTTAGTCTTCTATATTATCCATCCTCAGCCATATTGAGGAATGTTTTGAAATAATTTATTTTGAGTGAGTTTCTTTCTTTTTTGAAGTTTTCTTTCTTGATACAGCAGAATTTGATACCTGTCTGTGGTTGACCATTAATTTTCCTTGTCCTCTGCTTGGTGATGCTTTGATTGTGATCTTTCAACAAGTAATAAACTGTAAAGCACAGAGATAACTATCTAGTTGAGTACATACTCTCCCAAATGCACCATCATTGTGAACTATTAAATTCTCTTAAGTTATGGCCCAATGAGTCTGTGCCCAGGCTCTCCCAGGCCAAAGATAACTGCCCAGCTTATTCTCTAGACTAGTCATTTCTCTGAAGCATTTCCTCACGTCTTCCTAAGCATGTCAGGGGCTAAAATAGATATATAATCACATAGCAGTTCACATTCTTAGTATTTATTTCCCACACTGCTCTCACTGAATTCCAGAGCGGCAATGATCTCTTGAGCCGTTAGCCTACTTGGTTTTAATAGGGCATTCATTTTCTCCTTTTAATAGCTACAGTCTAGTACATTTATTGTGACTTCTCAAGGTTTGCCTGTCGGTCATGGATATTTAACTGACACAGTTCTCACAAAGACTTCCATACTCTCATGGTGCTTTCTAACCTCCCTCAGGAAAAATGTAAATATTTTGGTCTTTGTCGAAAACATTATAAGTAAAATTAGTAACCATTTGACAGTAATCTTTCTACCAGCTAACCACAGCATTTTGTAGCTTTTCCAACTTGCCACCAAGAATTGGTATAAATAACTTGCATCCCAGAATATTGGAAATCTTTCATACTTCTCTCATATTGATCATTATCTTCTTTTAGGGTAATAGAAGTGGGTTTTTTTTTCCTTCATGTCCTTTTGATTTATGTTCACTGATAAATATGTGATGGGGCCAGTGCCTTCATACAAGCACCTGTGGAATCATAAGACAAATGTGTGAGAATCAGAGAAGGCTCCTACAGAGGACAAATTAGTGACACAAAAAGGGCTCCAATTCTTTAACTTGGGAAAAAGGAACCCAAACCAGCAAGGATTGTAGTTTTTAAATTTGCTTTGTTGTTTAAGATTCCCACCCTCAAATACCATGTGCTATTTATCTGTGGTAATAATGATCTTTCGTGTCTGTAAAATATTTGCAGTTTACCCGATGTTCTCCCATATATTATTGTTTCTTACAATTTTCTGCAGTTAAAGAAACTGAAACTTAGAGATTAATGAACTTGTCCATATTCTCAAAGCTAATGTCTGGCAGAGCCAGAACTATTAATGGAACTCAGGTCCTCTGATCCATAATTTGGAACTTTTCCCTCTATGCCCCACTGTCTTCTCCTCAGAGACAGGAAGAAAGATGTGAAGCACCCATTTTCATACCTTCCCTTTATTCTGTGACAAATGATGGACCAAGCAAAAGCAAATGATAAAAGAACACGTTCTCATTTTCAACCATAATGACCAGTGTTTTTTCTTTTTTTCATTCATTTATTTGCCGTTCATTACAGACATCTTGCAGAGTATTTTTCTATATGCTTATAATAAGCAAGCTTGGGTTTATCTCTTAGTTGTATAAAATAGTAGATGAAAAATGGGAAATTATAAGTATTATAATCTTGGGGGGTTTTTTTGTTTTTGTTTTTTTTCTCCCAAAATGCATTCTTAGGCATATAATCTTGGTTTTTATAATTGATATTTCTACAAGTTAAATGAAATCTCACATCTGCTTTTAATAAAGCATAGCACACTTGGTTGAATTGTGTCAAAATTTGAATTCTAGATTCTCATGAGCAAATTAGATCTCTAAGTGGGAAGGTCTCTATTTACTCTTTTCCTCTCAATTCTGGCTTGGCCCTGAGTGTTGGTTTAGTAATCTGATTAACAAGTAGGCAGATAAGAGGAAAGTGGCAGCCTTCATATTCACATTGTAAAGACCTGTCGTTTTGTACATGTCCAAGGCTGGTTCAGAACAGGTAGATAAGCAATCCTCACAATGACTTAAACAGAAAAGCTCACAGTCAAGTTGGAGAAACCAGTTGGAAAGTATTTGGCAGGACTCTTAAGCTTGGCAAGTGACAACTGTAGCGTACCTTGTTAGAGTACTTCGGATATATGAGACTGAACATCTGATTATGTGAAGAGATACCACTGCTCTTCCTGCTAAGTTATTTTCTTTCTTCCTTCTTAATTTTTTAAAATCCAGCTTCAAACACTGATTCAGGAGACTGACCCTGGTGCAGATTACCGCATTGATCGAGCTTTGAATGAAGCTTGTGAATCTGTAATACAGACAGCCTGCAAACATATAAGATCCGGAGACCCAATGTAGGTTATCTTATTTGTGGTATTTATCCATATTGTCTTTTACTTGGCAGCAGAGAGAACATTCCCTCAAATGACTTTTGAGTGGTTTAACATCCTAACTGAAATTTTGTTGAACAGGAACACACACCAACTTTTGTTAAAATTAGTATTGGAATTGGGACTTCGGCTCTGCCTCTTCCATGATACAGAGACACCTAGACCCACATTGTGATGATGTTTACTGATAATGATTGAGCGCACACAGGTCTATACATGAGGTGACTGACCAGTTTCATATAATAGTCCGATAAAAATGAGAGAGAGAAACACTCAGGATAAAGTGACACATGCCTTGACACTCCATACTATTCATCCTATGTGTATATTGACTCATGGTATACATTACCTACTTGATAATCATTAGAAAATAGTTAATTCTAATTGAAATAGAAATATAGTAGTTGGAGGGGGGTGGTCATGGACAAAATGAATACTGGAGTTGCATCCAAGATCTAGGAAAGCTGAATAAATGCTATAATAAAGCATTTGATTCTCATGCATTAGTTTTATTCCCTATGATGGGAAAACACCTCTTAAAACCAGGTTGCAGATAAGAACACGTTTCCCATTCTGCAAAAATCTTTATAGCCTGCAACTGCTGTACCCAACAATAAAGTGAATGTTGTTTATCATTATTCTGCTATGCAAAAACTCCTACTGTTCATGCGGTGGTAGGGGATTTAAAAATGGCATTCTTCCTTAAAGCTTTTTGTGTGGTTAGAGGAGATAGACAAACACACTTAAGACTAATTAAGAATATTTACCAATATGAAAATAACTGCATCAACCAAAGAGGGGGCAGGGGAGAGGGAAGAAGGGGAGAACTGCTGCAGATTAAAATAGATTTAAGATATTTATTGATTAAATATGATGTGTGGACCTTTTCTGGTTCCTGATTTGAACAAACATCTAAAAAGGCATGAGATAATTGGAAAAATTTGAAAACTAACAGGATATTACATGATATTAAGGATTTTTTATTACTTTCTTGGTGATACGAGAATAGTATTAAGTTCTTATATTTTAGAGAAACATCCTTAAGTATTTACGAATGAAATGATACAGTGTCTGGGATTTGCTCTAAAATACCTGCAAAGGGGCATCGAGTTAAAATGAACTTGGCCATCGGTTGATAAAGTTATGGAGAGAGAAGGTGGCTATTACATGATTCTTTTGTGTGTATTGGAAAATTTTCATAATAAGCAGTTAAAAATACAGCAACAGTACAGAGATCTTATGCACCTTAGTCCTAAGTGCTAAGTGGCTCTGAAGTTGATAGAAGGTGTAATAACTGTCAGGTTCGGTTAATTTGAATGATTCTCAGAAAAATAAATCCTATTGTCCTACGAAAATAGCTAAAAGGCTTTTTCCTCAAACCAAGAAAAAATATATATAGACATAAAGTGCTGAACCTATCATTAAGATACTTCTCTGTTGTTACAATTTCACCTGTTCTATGGCTAGGATCCTCTCGTGCCTTATGGAACATTTGTATACAGAGAAAATGGTGGAAGATTGTGAACATCGTCTCTTAGAGCTACAGTATTTCATCTCCCGAGATTGGAAGTGAGTATTTTGAAGCCAAAGTAAGTGTATTGCCTCAGCCTGTTCTCCTGTGTAGTAAGTATTACCTGTATATTTTGAAATAATCAGTAGGAAATTATGTTTGTTAAGTTCTGGGCTAGCTAACATACTCCAATTCCCTAAAAAACCTACTCTTTGTTGCTTTCAGAACAGTATCTAAAAGCAGAGTCAGGCTACTACCAGTCTATACCAAGCATCCCTGTTCACCACTACTTTCGAAGTCAGGCTCAAAATGTTTCTGATACCGCAAACATCTATCTAGAAGGAACTCTGGCACCTGTAGGGGCAGCAAAAGCATCTTCAGATATGTCTCTAAGATAATAGTGCATTTGTATTTTTATTGATTTGCACTGGGTGTGGGAATTTGCTTTTATTTCTTTAACTATTCAGAGTTATTGAATTTATTCTGTCTTAAAGAGGTTTTTATCAATAAGTGACAACTTGATTCTCTAATTCTCTTCTCATCCTGTTAACAAAAATGAATGGGGGATGAAATAGGAGAAGGATGTATATTACAGTCAGAATCACTAGTTTATGGCCACCATTCCCCTCCTCTCTCTATGTCTTGTCTTCCCTTCCCACCTCCGAAGCATCCAGAGCTGGGTCTCCCTGCTCTTCCAGCTTCCCAAGTTCAGCTGCTCCTGATTCAATTGTTAACCCACGGGCATGTGGTCATTAACTTTTTCTGGTGATTAATATATGTTCAGCCCACATACTTTACTTGAAGATTCAATGTATTTTTATTTCTGTTTCTTCAAGTTAGTTCTGGACAGGACTACGGAAAGCCGGGCAATAATTTCCCTGCGCTTACTTAGGCCATCTAAACTGAAATAAGGTGTTTACTGAATGTACTGCCTTGATCAAAATCGTGTTTTCTCCTCTTCTTTAATTCCTTTCCCCTTAATCAAAATAGTGCTGCATAGTCTTAATGGCTACTCATTAACTATTAGCCTGTCTCTTCCCATTAAATAGCCTTCCCCCAAAGTTGACAGCATAATGTGGACAGAATTAAGCATCCCCTGGTCTGATTTGGAGAAGCAGCCTCATTGCTTAACCCACGGTGCCCAGATTAAAAGTTAAATGTCAAGTTGTATAAATTGATAAGCATATTCAGGTAAACCAAAGAAATAACTGCCTTCCCTTGCATGGGAAAAAGAGAAAAAGTTGAGTAGGAGATTCTGTTTATCTTGCGATTCCTGATCTTACTGAATCTTGTGTATCAGTTAGGATTGAACTTCACTCATATTTAGAAAAAATTATTTAATAAAAAAATATTAAGTGTTCTGTTAACGTGAGGCAAAGGCCTGGGCCCACCAGCCGGCAGGATGGACCAACGGAGGCAGGATGCTAATCCTCTCCTGGCTTCCAGACAGACCTGGGGCTTGGTAGTCCTCAGTAGTAGGAATTCTGTGGAGACCCTCACTTGTCCTGTTCCTTCCTAGCTTCCCTGCAATAAAGTGAAGCTGCTTTTGTTGGACAAAAAAAAAATTAAGAAGTATTAAGTAGAAAGTTGTAAATTGCCTCGTGGTGGCTACAACTCTAGTTTTCTGTGTTCAGTCAAGGCCTGTGAGGGCAGTCTATTGTTGTAATGTTAGGTACCTTACATAGCCAAGATAACATCTTTGAGATAGAACTTAAGTCTTTATGACAGTTAACAAATTTCTACAGATTGACCACTGTGTGTTCATTAAGAACAAAATTCAGGAATATACTTTTGTATGTCTTCAGTCTCCACTACCCTGGAGGTGATGATTATCAATGAGTATACAAACAAGCACCTGGTAAAAACCCTTAGCATGTGTTAAAAGGAAACGTAGAGTGGTTATCTTTTAACTCTTGTAGGCTGGACCCTGTCTTATACCGCAAGTGCCAGGGAGATGCCTCTCGTCTTTGCCACACCCACGGTTGGAATGAGACCAGTGAACTTATGCCTCCCGGAGCTGTGTTCTCTTGTTTATATAGACACGCCTACCGCACTGAGGAACAGGGAAGGAGGGTATGCAGTCAATATTGACTTTGTTTCTTCTTATTTGTTTTTTTAAATAGTTTGCTATATATTCTGATTTCTGTCATCTTAGGAAGACTTTTTTAGTATATTTGGTGGGGAGAGGGTTGCTACACTACTAGAGCCACCTTCATTCAGTGAGTATACCTAGAGTTGTTCTACCAGCTTCTTTCCATATGATTTTATATTTTTAACAGTGTCAGTGAGGGTACGATTTCCACATTTTTTTCTTTAAATTCTCAAAATCTGAATCACAATGCACAATTAAATTCTGCTGTCCTAACTTTAGCTTTAAAAATCCATTAGAAGCTTTTAGCCAGGATACAAATGGTTCTTTAGACTTCTGCCCTTGGCAACCAAATATGCCTATACTAATGAGACTTTTCTGACAATGCACTAGTTGGAGCAGAAGCTGCCATACCTAAGTCTCTTGGTATTTGTTTGCCCCATATGCTACCTTTTGTAGGGATATCTGTGTGTACTTGGCTCTTGGGCAGCATTGGCTGCCTTCTGGTGCCACACTGATATGCTGCTTGCTCCAGGATGGCCTTTTTATACCTTCTGAGATACACCATTGCGTGTCAATCCTGCATTTGTTATAGGAAGTAGAGATGGTATTACTTCACATGCATGATCACAGACACCCCTTCTGAGCTAATGCAAAAGTCTGACTATCTAGGATTATGAACGAGGAGACTCAAATAGAAAGAAATGTCATACTTCAGATGCTGCAATCCTAACCCAATTTTTATATCACTATGTAAGAAAACATGGAAATTTGCTGTTATATATTTCTTCATATAGTGAGCCTCTCATTAACCACAGGGGCTCCCAAATCCTGGCATCTTGCTAGTCACTGTAATAGGAGGTTCCTTCTCTTGTAAATGAAGAAAGGATTGGAATCTGGTATGCTAGCCTTTTTTTTTTTTTTTAAATATATTTTTTAATTGAGGTGAAATTCACATAACAAGGCCAGATGCGGTGGCTCACGCCAGTAATCCTAGCACTCTGGGATACCAAGGTGGGAGGATCACTCAAGCTCTGGAGTTCAAGACCAGCCGGAGCAAGAGCGAGACCCCGTCTCCTGAAAAATAGAAAAATTATCTGGGCGTGGTGGTGCGTGCCTATAGTCCCAGGTACTAGGGATGGTGAGGCAAGAGGATTGCTTGAGCCAAGGAGTTTGAGTTTGCTGTGAGCTATGATGACGCCACTGCACTCTAGCCCAGGGTGACAGAGCAAGACTGTCTCAAAAAAAAAAAAAAAAGAACAGAAATACACATGACATACAATTAAGCATTTTAAAGAGAAAAATGCAGTGGCATTTAGTACATTCACAATAGTGTGCAACCACCACCTCTGTCTAGTTTCAAAATATTCCATGATTCCGATAGGAAACCCCATGCCCATTAAACAGTTATTCTCCATCCTCTCCACCCCAGGTGTGCTGGCTTTTTTGGCAAGAGCGACTAACTGTACCTGTCAATGACAGCTTTCTCACAGCCCTTTCAAAAATATTAGTTTTCACCTGCTTTACCCTCTTCTAATTCTATATAACTCATCTAGAGGAGTCTGGTTTTGACCTGTAGTAACTGTTGCTTCTAAATGAGCCTGCTTTATTTCATTTAGGTCAATTAACTCAGTTCTCTGGAACCATGTATATATTCTCTCCTGAATTGGATCTGATGTTCTACTCTACATTCACAGACTGGCAAATTAATTTTGCTAAACAAACACACACAAGACTCTCTAGCTTAATCTGAATGAATTCAGATTCAGTTCACTTTTATCAGGATACTCTCAGAAAAGAAGGTCATTTCATCTATATTAGAAAATGCTGTATAGATAATTGTATTCCTAGAGATACAGGCTTTTTGAAGCCTCCTAGAACATTTATTTCTTATTTTGGAAGAGATTTGAGGTATAAAGTTTGGGAGATGAACTATAGAGTTGTTAGTTTCCTGAGAATAGGTTTGCTTTATCTAATGTGTTTGCATTTTTGTTTTGTTACCTTTAAAGTATTTTGCTCACTCTTTCTCATGTAGCTTTCGCGGGAGTGCCGAGCTGAAGTCCAGAGGATCCTGCACCAGCGCGCCATGGATGTTAAGCTCGATCCTGCCCTCCAGGATAAGTGCCTGATTGATCTGGGAAAATGGTGTAGTGAGAAAACAGAGACCGGGCAGGTAATTATTATTATAATTATTATTATAATAATAATAATGTTAATGGTTAATGTTTTATGTAGAATACAAGCACCATGAAGGCCATCTCTGTGCTTACTTTACAGATGTGATTTGTTATATTATTCAGTGTTTTCTTTAGAAGAAATTTTCTCTTTTTTCCCCAAGCAGTTAGTTTGTTTTTATGTTATGGTTACCATATTTTATAATTGATTATTTTCCCTCTTTGTGTGCTTCTTAGAAAGCCTAGAGTCAAAGGTATGGCTTACCTCTAACAGGTACATAACATTTTGTGGTAGGCATTTTTGTACTAAGCTTACTATTGGCTCCATTCCATTTTTCTTAATGGTATTTTCCTTTTCTTTCCTCTTTTTTACTCATTTTTAATTCATTTTATCTTGCCCTTTTCTCACTTTAAAAGCCCTGTTAAGCTCTTTTGAGATAAGCACAATATAAATACATACATGTGTGTGTAAATACTGATATATGTGAATAGTGTGAGTGGTCTAGAATAGTCCTACAAAATATGTAAAATAGAATTTTTTTCACCTACTTGACAAAATTGAGGCTCAGAAAAGTAGATTGATTTCTGGGCTCAAGCAATCCTCCTCCCTCAGTCTCCTGACTAGCTAGGACTACTCGCTGGCTAATTTTTTTTTTTTTTTTTTTTTTTTTTGGTAGAGACAGGGTCTCACTATGTTGCTCAGGCTGGTCTCCAACTCCTGGCCTTAAGTGATCCTCTGTCTCAACCTCCCAAAGTGCTGGGATTACAGGCATGAGCCACCACACCTGGCCAAATTCATTCCATTATATAATCTCTCTGTGTAGGAAAGTGTAGGAAAGGAGCAGCTCCCAAGAATTACAAGCATGTTATGAATGGTTCCAAGGATTGTGTGCCTAGTTTCAGGGAAAGGGACAAAAGGTGCATGACTGCAAGTTACATGGGAAGGTGACATGTCTTCCACCTAAAGCAGGATAAGCAGCAGTGAGGAATAGCTTCTTGATTAAAGCTGCATAAGTACTTGAACAAGAAGTGAACTCAGGTTTCCAGGTTCCGTTTGTACCACTACCAAACCCCAAGTCACACATACAGAGATCAGACATTTTAAAGAAGCAACATGGCTGCCTACTCGGGTCTCCTGGACATAGGAATATCATTTTCAGCATTCTGTGTTCTGAGCCTGCTACAATTCTGTCTGGTTTATTGTTAGATAATTCCTATAGTTTAGTTTTCTGCTGCCTCTGTCCAATGGAACCAAAATCTGAAATCAAAGAATATGGTGATATGGAAACCCAGGAAACAGTTTCCTTCATATCCACCCCCATACCCCCAGTAAACATTTAGAAAGCTGCACTACATTGCAGCCCATTGCTGAGCAGCTAAACTTAAAAAGGATTTCATGAATAGGATCCTTCCCATAGCCATTTATTTTACTCCTAATAGTTTGGTGCATTTTCCTTTTGTTGTTTTTTTCTTCAATTTTGGCTGTTGTATGATTCCTACAACCCTTCTCCTCCCTTCCCATGCTAATTCTGAAACAGAGAGATTCTTGCAGAAGTAAGTTTAACTTGATCCTTTAATGGAGGACTTTGCTGAGAAATAGCTATTGATATGCTTTAGGAAAGTGAGCTGATGTTATACTTAAAACCTCTAAAAGGCATAGTAATAGACTAATGCTACGTGGTAGCTACAGCTCAGTTTCCAAAGCCCAGACAAGATAGCTTTTAGATACCCAAACCCTAGTGTGTTCACTCATTTTGGAAATTTTCTCAGAGGATCCTTTTGATGTGGGCTGGGGTTAGAATCCTAGATCTGACTTACAGGAGTGCTCAGCTCTATGGTATGTTCTGGACCCTGGGTCCCCACCTACTTTGCCCACAAAGAGTTTTAAAATAAATCATGGTGCCAGTCACAATTTGTTGTTCTGTGATCATTATTAAAGTACGTATTTTAAATGGGAGGTAAAAATTATCAAAGCATAGATTAAAAATGGAATGGCAGGGTGTTGATGAAGTGGAGTAAAGGCTGATAGGAGTTTTAGACTCTGAGAACTGAAAACCAGTTCTTGTTGGACTTGTGGATGTTGACCTTCTGGGGGGTTTGCATGGTTGTTGTACCCCTTTGGCCATCTTGACTACCCTGCTACATCAAGTAATCATATTTTCAGCAATCTTAGTTTGGGGAATCGAATAAAGCTTTTGTGTTCTGTTCAGTGAGGTAGTTTTAAAAATAAGAGAAAAGGAAGACCACTGAAAAGGAAGTAGACACTGGTATCTCAATTTCCCTTGTTCATTTATGTGACTGATAAATGCCAAGGGCTTGCCTTTTTATTTGCAGGAGCTTGAGTGCCTCCAGGACCATCTGGATGATTTGGTTGTGGAGTGCAGAGATATAGTTGGCAACCTAACCGAGTTAGAATCAGAGGTAAGTACTGTGCAGCTTACTCATCAGAGGAGAGCGGCTGCCAACAGCAAGGGCTTTTTTGCTTAGTTCTACTGTTTCTAGACTCTGGAGAGTACAGATTCTCTGTCAATTAAAAGAAACCTGATCAGATTCTCTCCATTTGCATTATAACAAAGCATATTGTGTTGTTTCCTGAACCCCTTCCCTTCCCTCTTCTCTCTAGAAAAACATTCTACACAGCCCTTTGGTTTTCTTTGTAAATCAGAGTTATCACAGTCATTAGACCTGTTTTGTTTCTCCCTTAAGAAAAGATAAGCAGCTATACTTCAAATCTCTTAATCATATTCAAGAGTAATCCAAGTATTCCCATTCTTTTATCCTTAGCTCTTTTAGTTAGGTCATTTGGTAATGTTTGTGTGTTTAATAAAAGCCAGGACTTCCAGTTAAACATGGAAGATTGAATACATGTGTTTATCCCTGTTCTGAAACCCGCTAAAATATAAAAAATGGGATTAAAAATTCTAATAAGAATAGGCGTGTTATTTAGAAATACAGAGATGATTGAGGGTGGGCAACTAAAAATGTTAAAGTTGTTTCATGGGGGCAGAAAAAAGAGAAGCAGGGAATTGCTATTTTTTTTTTATCACAAGTCTTTTAGTACTATTTGAATTGATGAAAATTGGCAATACATAAAGTTAACATTTCTCAACCAGTCTTTTTTGCTTTCTAGTTTTCAAAAGTTTGTTGCCTTCTCTCATCTTGTCATCTTCTCTCCCATTCTCATTGTCCTTGTGGGCTTATGAGAACAGTCTCAGGTGTATAATTCTCTAAAGGAAGATGTTATTTCAGCAGCTAGTGTTGCACAGGGTTACTCTGCTTAGAGGCATTTAGTATTTTCCCAGAAGCAGTGGTTTGTCATCTGGTTTGAGGGCAGTGATCTAGCATATGAGCTTTTAAACTAAAAGTAGATGTCAGTTACCCCTATTTTCATTTTAAACTGCCTAGCATTTTGGAAAAACTCCAAAAGCCTTACATACTCTAATATTATTGCTAAATGTTTTTTCATCCTGTTTTTCTTAATTCTGCCTTCTCTTTTGTTCAGTCATAAAGGGGAATTTGCCTGTAGAAAATTTGCCTTTCAAAGTATAATGGAAGAACAATTCTATTTATTCTGGGGCTATCTAACTTAAATACTAGAATAGTTTCTAAATGTACGAATTAAATTACTTACCCATCAGGTGCTACTGATTCAGAAAGAGAAACTGCTCCTCTTCCACCCCTGGCTCTTTCTAAAGCAAAATTATTAATATATTTAATCTTTTACAGGATATTCAAATAGAAGCCTTGCTGATGAGAGCCTGTGAGCCCATAATTCAGAACTTTTGCCACGTAAGTGATACCTGAAAGAACAAGGGTTAAAAACAGAACTAAATTCACTGAGACTCTGGCCCCCAAGTGTGTTGGACTCATCTCTGTCTTCAGCATATATTAGTCCTGAGTGATAGCCAGCTTTGACACGTTAACGTTGAAAATATAAACAAAATCAAGAGAGAGGTGCCACCATCCTGAGAAACCCTATTTGATTAGCCTTTGTAGGTGACCAGCTGTGTGGTTAGCAGCAGTTGTTGAGATACCCTTTATAAGAAAAGATGGACTAGGGAAGCCCCTGTTAGTATGGTGGGGTTGTTTCCAATACGTCAGCCCAGGAATTATTAGCAGAAATAGTGGCTTCTCCTTCCAGTTGTTTCCTTGTACCTCAATATTGCATGAATTCTATTGCTTTATGACTTGTTCACTTATTGAACTACCTAAATTGTGGGAGTGAAACATACCCAGCAACCATCAGGATCTGACAACCAGGATGTTGTGTTAGATGTTATCCCAAAAGCCAGCTGCTGGCATCATATAAGGGAAGTGAGTACTCATAGTACATATTCTTACCTCATGCGGAACAACTTGCTATGTAAATTTTATTCCACTAAATCTTTGTACTTTGTAATTTTTCGGGCTCATTTTGATACAATTTGTGATATATCTTTTTTGTGAAGGCTTCTATAATCAGACCTATTTGCATTTTTCATGGACTGGGCTACAAGTTCTGTTCATTCATTGTTACAAATGAAGTGTAAATGTGCACTGTCTTCCCCAGGATGTGGCAGATAACCAGATAGACTCTGGGGACCTGATGGAGTGTCTGATACAGAACAAACACCAGAAAGACATGAATGAGAAGTGTGCCATTGGAGTCACCCACTTCCAGCTGGTCAGTGACACCTGGCTGCTGATTTCCTGTCTTAGCTACTTGGATGGTTGTTGAATCCCTTCCTGTTTTGGAACATCAAAGCACCTCTGATATTCTGTGAAAAATCATTTTTTCCAAATATATATCCTATTTTAGGATATATATAAATGTGGCTTTTATCTAATATGGCCAGGCACTTCGTTAGGCTCCTCGAAACGCAGTGATAAATAAGACATAGTCCGTACCCCTAGGGAACGTATAGTCTAATGGGTTGGACAAGCAGGCATTTTTTGCTTTGGTCACATTGCTTGCATAAGGTGTTTTAGCCTCTCCTTCAACATTTAGTATCATTGGAATCTTTTGTTTTGTGTAACTGTTCAGTGCCATAACCCAAATGTATGTCAATATACTGGGCTTTAAGCCTTTTTTTTTTTTTTTTTGAATCATACAACCCAGCTCTGGCATTTGAATAAGATTGTGAGAACATACTCTTCATAGTTATCACACGAAGCTAAAGGAAGTGTTTCTGGAGTAGCAAGCACTTCTTTCCAAGGACAATGAAATCCAGTCCACTGTGTTAATTGAGCTCTTCTCAGGGCATCTAGCCCACCTGACTGCAATCAGCAAGTGTTAGGGAGTGCCCCAGAAGTGCCATGTGCCGGGAGACGGTGGTGAGACAGAAACCCCCCCTGCCCTTGTGGATTCTAGATTCTAGTAGGAGAAAGATGCAAAAACAAGTGTACATGTATAGTCTCAGGTGCTGCCAGGAAGGAAAACAAAGCAGAGTAAGAGGGTGAAGGAGAAAGGGAGCTTCAAAAGGAGAAACTTCAATAGAAACCTCAAGGAAGTGGCAGAACAAACCACACAGGGAACTGGGAGAGGAGTACTTTTGGCAGAGGGAACAGCATGAGTGTGACTGGAAAGGCAGTGAAGCCAGTGTGCCTGAGCAGAGACAGCAGTAGAGAGGTTGGCAGGTCATGAAGTCTGAGAGAGATAAGGCAAGTCATGCAGGGTGTTGTACGCAGCTAGCTATATGAATAAAATGTCACCCGCCACTACTAACTCCAACTTGCCACAGAGCTTCTGATTTTCTTTGTCATCATCTTTCAGGTGCAGATGAAGGATTTTCGGTTCTCTTACAAGTTTAAAATGGCCTGCAAGGAGGACGTGTTGAAACTTTGCCCCAACATAAAAAAGAAGTATGTAGCTTTTAATTGATTCATTCTGCTTTCCCAAAGGCCCTCTTAGCCACTGAATGTATATCCAAGATGTCAGGCAGCCTCCTGCTGTCTGGCAGGATTAGCCTGGAGCCCTCCTGCATCTCCTTTTGGTAGTGTGGCTAAACGCTTGAATTGTCTGGGCAGGTCATCTTTATAGCTGCTGGGAGCCACGACTGGTGGTGGTTCTTACATGGAGAGTCCATAGGCTAAAGAAGCATTTTTAATTTTCCCAGGTTCAGGCTAACTGATGACCAGAGATAGATTATGTACTTAAGAGAAGCAAGTTACAATGTGAGTAAATGGAGTGAACTGACTTCTTCCTGGCATCAGCCCATTATGTCATCTCTTCTGAAATGCAGCAAAGGCTTTTATTGAATAAGATATCTAGTGGAGAAATAAAAACTTTATTCATTTAAGAATTAGGTCTTGGCTGGGCGTGGTGGCTCACACCTATAATCCTAGCACTCTGGGAGGCCCAGGTAGGAGGATTGCTTGAGGCCAGGAGTTCAAGACCAGTCTGAGCAAGAGTGAGACCCTGTCTCTACAAAAAAATAGAAAAATTAGCTGGGTATAGTGGCACAAGCCTATAGTCCCAGCTACTTGGCAGGCTGAGGCAGGAGGATTGCTTGAGCCCAGGAGTTTGAGGTTTCAGTGAGTTATGGTGATGCCACTGTACTCTAGGGCAACAGAGCTAGACTCTACCTCAAAAAAAAAAAAAAAATAGAATTAGGTCTTAAAGAGGAGACTGATAAGCTTTAGTATGGCTGCCCACATTCTTCCACGTTGCTCTTTGAAAGGCACGTTTTTGGAATACATTTTCCCTCATATAAACCAAGTTCCCATTTTGCTGAGGTTTCTGTACCTTTTAGGAATTAGGTGGTTTTTATAGTATGTCAAAGGCCTAGTCCCCGAGTTCACAGCAATGTTCCTCTGTGGTCATGTGTTTTTAACAAGTGTTGAACTGTCCTTGCACACATGTGCCCTGTCTGGCCTCCCTTCCAGTCAGGAATGTAGTCAGCGTTCAGACTGCTGCCTGACTTTTGTGACATATACTGTCAAATTGTGTCTTTTTAGCACTCTGAAAAAAATAGTGAGGCTTACAGGAAAGATTCAAAATAAGGGGTCCTGATTCCTTGGTAAATGGTGTGACTCCTGCCCCTGCCAAGCTCTCAGGCCACCTGCCCTCTTGTGGCTCTAGCCAATCTCAGGCCTCTCCTTTCCTCGGCAGGGTGGACGTGGTGATCTGCCTGAGCACCACTGTGCGCAACGACACTTTGCAGGAAGCCAAGGAGCACAGGGTGTCCCTGAAGTGCCGCAAGCAGCTGCGCGTGGAGGAGCTGGAGATGGTAAGGCCTCCCGGCCTCTGCTCCCAGCAACCACAAGGCTTAGGCAGTTGGGGAGAAGCTAGGGCAAGGTGGAAGATTTTAGCCACTGTTGCAGTGGTTAAGATTGGAGTCACGTGCTAAAATTTTATCATATGACAATTAGCTTCTTGTTTCACTGTTTTGTTTTGAGCGATAAAGCATTTTTTACCACACATAACTGGAAGTCCAGCTGTAAGACAAGCTCTAAGCACATGATATTTTAATATGTTTATGCTACAGATCATACCTGTTTCACCTCAGTCTAAGCGAAAACTAGTAATGGAGAGCAAACACCATTAATATTCCAAAAGTTACTTACCATATTTTTACACATAGTGGCAGTGATTTCAGTGACAATTCTAAATGGAGCTGGCCTTAATGTCCTCTTATAATAGAGACTTGTTTTAAGCTGGAGCTTTCTTTGATTCCCTAGCTTTGAATCCAGCTCTTTAGTAAAATAATAATAAAAGTAGAACCCAACATTTAGGTAATGATTTTAACTTTCTAAAGTGGTTTTCACATATTATCTTACTTTATCTCACAGCAGTCCTGTGAAGGACTAGACATTGCATCTCAAGGTAGATGTGGCATTTTGTTTTGCTAGAAGGTCCAAGGCCATGTAATGCTAGTTGGTGGCAGAACTAAAAGTAAACCCCAGTTCTCCTGCTGCATGGCCTCGCTGCTGCCACTCTGCTGTGTAGAAGTTGGGGTCACTCGACAAGATGCAATCAACAAATAAGTCGGTAGAATATTTGCCATCTCCAGGTTAGAGTAAGCTCGCTTTTCCATGCTGGCTCCCTCTCATGCAGACAGAGGACATCCGTCTGGAACCAGATCTATATGAAGCCTGCAAGAGTGACATCAAGAACTACTGTTCCACCGTGCAGTATGGCAATGCTCAGGTGACTTTTTGCTCTTATTTTTTAAGTGTAAAAATAATGTGAAGGTAACATTTTAATAATTAATCCTTTGCTGGTGAGCCAGGACCCATCCATCCTGTTCAACCTAATCATCCCCTCTTAAGCTACACCAGGCTGCTTTTCCCTGGGTCCTCACCCACTCTCCTCTCTCTCCTTATTCACTGTCTTCCCTCTTTTAGGTTACGTCATCCTTCCCCACCTTATCTGCCTGACAAACTCCTGATGATCCTGCAAACGCCTTGTCTTCTCTATGGCCTTTCCCAACTCTCTGCACCTGCACAATTAATAATTCCCTCATTTTGTTCCCATTACACAAAAGTTCTTCATTAGAGGTCACATAAGAATCACCTAGGAAACTTTTTAAAATACGCAGGAACAGGGTCTTATCCAGTATCACCAGGAATGAAGTGCAAACAAGTGATTTTTTCAATGTTCTCCCGATGACTCCGCTACCTCTTCTAGTTAAGGGCATTGCCATGGTACATTAGCCTTTAAGATAATTACTTCATTGTCTTTCTGTATCTACTAATGCTGACGCAAAGTGTGATGTTGACCTGAGTCTCATTTCTTGGTAGTTTATCTCTGATAGGTTTCAGAGTTTTCTGTTTATCTTTACTAACCTGTAATTTCAGTGTGATGTGATAAGGTATGTTTTTTTTCCTTATCCTAGTTGGCTCTTTCAGTCTCAGAATTCACATCTTTCTACAGTTCTGGGAAATTCTCGGTCATTGTTCTTTCAAACTTTGCTTCCCTTTGCCTTCCCTCGGGAACTACTATTAGACAGTTGGAGCACCTGAGTCTCTCCTCCACATCTCTTAACTTTTTCTTTCACACTTTCCATTGCTTTGTTTCTTTGTACTACGTTTTGGGCAATTCCTCAGTTCTATTTCCCAGCTTAATAATTTATTCATAAGCTCTGTCCATTCTTCTCTTTAGAGAGACCACCAATTTGGTTTTGTTTTTCATTTCCTAGATCGCTAAGTGGTTCTTTTCCTAACTACCTGTTCTTGATTCTTATTTACCATTACCTTCTGTGGTGTTCTGAGATTTAAAATGTATTTTTGAATTCTTCTTTTGATTGCCATATTACCTTTTTCCCTCAGTTTTGAGTCCTTGGTTTACTTCATTTATCGTCTTTCTTATGATATTAGTGTTCCTCAACTAGTTAGTGATTCCGGGTTGTGCCTTGAGCATTTCCTAAAAGTTTCATGACTTCATGCCATAGCCCTAGCTGCTACAACTTCCCACCTGCTTTCCTTCTTTATATTTTCTATAATAGCAAAAGGTTTGTATAGGGAACAGAAGATTTCAGGGTATACTTAATTCACTATCTTAAAATCCATCCCATGATACTTTTTGCTTTTGTGTTATCACTCATCTTCTTTTATCATATTTATTTATATAAGTTTGCCCTGTGCGACAGTGTATTCGCCAAGGCTAAGGATTGGGTCTCATTCATACCTAGGGTCTATTCTCATGTGCTAAATGGTGAGTTGAATTGAACCTCTTGGCTTGTGCCTACTGTCTAGTCAGGGTTGTTGCTCCAGGAAAATGCGGAGAGCCTAATGTATGCCCCCAAAAGGAATCTTGACAAGGAACAGTTGTAGAAGGCAGAAGAAACCAAGAATCCTGAGTCAGTTTCCTTCCTTTAGACTTCAGTGCAGCCTGCTAGACATCCTAAATTTTTATAGTTTGGTCTGCTTTTGGCCCTAAGGTTGTAAATCTGTAAGTATAATTCTCCTTGGTGAGGAAATCCTGATTCCTATTCCTGGGATTAGAAATGGAAGGTACTTGGATTGAAACAATGGGGAGTGCACTAAAAACTGAATGCTTTGGTGAGAATACATGGGTTATCGATTCCTGATATATCTCTCAACTTGACCATATCTCTTATGGCATAGATTATTGAATGTCTGAAAGAAAACAAGAAGCAGCTAAGTACCCGTTGCCACCAGAAAGTATTTAAGCTACAGGAGACAGAGATGATGGACCCAGAACTAGACTATACGCTCATGAGAGTCTGCAAGCAGATGATAAAGGTGAGGAATCCAAAACCAAGGGCTAAGCACAGCGTAAGTAAAAATAACAACATAAATTTTTACCTTTACCTTGTTTTATTCAGCTAGGATGGTGGTGCTCAAAGTGTGGTCCCTACACCAGCAGCATCAGCATCACCTGGGACTTTACAGATTCTCGGGACACTGTGGCCCGCCACCCCCACCCCCCACCCTCCGCCACCTACAGAATCAGAAACTCTCAGAGTGGCACAGGCCATCTGTTCTAACGAGCCCTCCAAGTGATTCTTATGTACATTCAAGTTTGAAAACTACAGAGCTAAGATAACTAACCTTACTTTGACCCAAGACAAATATATGTCCAATAAATATATGTCCAATAAACATTTGATTGGTTTTGAGAGCGGTTAATGGTAGGTGTACTAGAAAAGCCACCACTGAGTGTCCTGATCACCCATCTACCATACTCAAAACATTTTTTTGAGCCGAGCACAGTGGTTCACACTTGCTGTCCCAGCGATTGGGGAGGCTGAGGCAGGAGGATCGTTTGAGACTAGCCTGGGCAACATAGTGAGACCCCATCTCTATAAATAAAAAAAATTAGCTGGGCCTGGTGGCTCACACATAATCCCATCACTTTGGGAGGCTGAGGCGAGAAGATCACGTAAGGCCAGGACCTCAAGACCAGCCAGGCCAACATAGCAAGACCTGAGCTCTAGGAAGAAATATTAGCAGGGCATGGTGGTGGCACATGTCTATAGTCATGCACTTGGGGGGGCAGGAAGCAGAGGCAGGAGGATCTCTTGAGCCCAGGAGTTCAAGGCTGCAGTGACTGTGATTGCACCACTGCACTCCAGCCTGGGTGACAGAGTGAGACTCCGTCTCTAAAAAAAAAAAGAACCAAAAAAGGGGGAAAAAAAGGTTTTTCTGTTCTACAAATTCTTTTGCTTAATTTACTCCACCAGTGGACATTCCCTGCAGCAGAGCTGCCTGGAGTACTAGATGTCAGTTCCTTCATCTAGCCACATATACAGAGATTAAACTTAAGGTTTCAACTCCCTATTTCAGCCTTTCCTTTAAAATAGAATGCTACTTTTCACCCTATCAATAAATTCCAAAGAGAATTTTGAAAGTTAGAAGTCTAAGTCTCTGTAACTGGGCCTGGTAAAATTGAGTCATATGTAAAAGTGGAAATGTCAGGCTCTGATTTGAGAGAGCTTTGTAATATTTTATAAAAATCAATGAGCAATCCATGTCCTCATATGAAGATATCAATAGATTATAATCACACATGCTTTAGAGAACTAGAAACAGAACTGGGAAGGGAGGCTTGATGCTCAAGTGTCTCAACCAGAGTTTACAGACATTATGACACTTTTAAAGACTGGAGGATTAGCAAAATAGAGATGAAGTTGATTACTAGTCCAAAACTGATCCCTGACTTATAGGATAGTAATAAGTGTACAGGGGCTAGCCCCACAGTGTTTGGTAGGATTATAGACCTTATGGTTAAGATGAACCAGATGGGTCCTTGCCCCACATCTGTCTTCACATTGGTTGGTGGGTAATTCATAGGTTTTCCCATTGGGGTTGAGTAGACATAGCTTTAGGGCTGCATGGCCACCTGGTGCATTGGTATATTTGTGCTTAAGTAGTAAGTAAACTCATGAGATGCCATGTAATTTAACATAGCTGTATAGATAGGGAAGCAATCCCATGCAAAGTAGAAACCAGTGAGGTAGTAGAGAGAACTGTGAGAAGTACAGTAGAGAATAAGTAAAGAAGGGAACTTGGGCGGGTGCTTATTCAGACTTAGCTGCTCCTCTTGTACCGAGTGGTACCTTCAGGCGGCAGATGGAGTTAATTGCCATACTTGGATAGCGGTTTTATAATACTTTGTTTCTTTGCAGAGGTTCTGTGCAGAAGCAGATTCTAAAACCATGTTGCAGTGCTTGAAGCAAAATAAAAACAGTGAATTGATGGATCCCAAATGCAAACAGATGATAACCAAGCGCCAAATCACCCAGAACACAGGTAAGATCTCAGCTTGGCTTTCCTGGTCCTATTGAGTATAGCTTACTTGGAATTAAGTGGGCATATAAATACCTAATTAAGCTACAAATTCTTTGTTGCCCATGAGTTTTAAGGGAGGAGTCTGGATGTAAGCAAAATGACTTACTCCTTTGAAGAGTATCCAGAAAAATGGAATGAAAGAGGAAAACTAAAAAACTGCCTTTAAAGAATGTACAAAAGGAATCAGGACTAGAGTTCCTTGAAAAGAAAAGTCTAGAGATTTAATAAAGCTTCAAGAGTGTGGCAGGAGAATACGTGGTTAATCTGTTTTAGAACAGTGTGGCAAGACATTGTAACTTGATGGTCAAGGTGAGTTGGATACTATTTCCTTCTCATTGTTTTCAAAAATATCTTTGATGGCGAAGGTTGCTGATGTCTGCTTGACTATTGTGAGGACTACTTAGAATATTGCACCACAAAACTGTAGAGTAGAAGGCTTCCTGGCTACCCCCAGAAGTACTCTTCAGTTAAATCATATTGCTGATTAAAAACAGTGTAGTGGGGGCCCAGAAAACATTTATTGAATAAATAAATCAGTGGTTGTAGTCATGGTCATTGACATAATATGCCCCCTTTTGGAAGGAGGATTTCTAAAAACTTGTCAATCCAGGTGGAATATTTTATCATGTACTCAATGCTTTCTGCTCTAGATTACCGCTTAAACCCTGTGCTGAGGAAAGCCTGCAAAGCTGACATTCCTAAGTTCTGTCATGGTATCCTGACTAAGGCCAAGGATGATTCAGAGCTAGAAGGCCAGGTCATCTCTTGCCTCAAGCTGAGATATGCTGACCAGGTAAACTGGCCTGGGCTCTCAACAGAGGTGTATTTATGGAGCCACCTCTGTCCCTGGGATGTTTCTCTTTTGAAGTCCCTACCTTGTTCCTCTTTTCTCAAGACCTTTTTTATTTCTTTTATTTCTTTTTTCTTTTTTTTTTTTTTTTTAAGAGAAAGTCTCATTCTATTGCCCAGGCTGGAGTGCAGTGGCACCATCATAGCTCACTGAGGCCTCAAACTCCTAGAATTATAGGTGCGAGCCACTGTGCCCGGGTCCCAAGACCTTTTTCATACCTTCCCCAAGCCAGGGGTTAAGGGGCCAAATTAAAAGGTGACATTTTTCTGATAGGTTGATGTCTTCTCCTTTTGTTCCGTGCAGCGCCTGTCTTCTGACTGTGAAGACCAGATCCGGATTATCATCCAGGAATCTGCTCTGGATTACCGACTAGATCCTCAACTCCAGCTGCACTGCTCAGATGAGGTAGGATATGGCTGCAAAACTGACTGTGAACAGAGCTGGTCTGAGAAGTGTTTATTGGAGAAATGTTCTTTACTATACTTTGTTTTCCTTTAGCCCTGGATCCATGCGTAGTTGAAGGCTCATTTTCTAGGCTCTCTCCATAGTCTGAGTTCTTGTCTCTGTGACACTGAGTTAGGCTTGGTGTTAGTTCTTTCACTCAACAGCATTGGTTCCATATTTCCCTGTTGAATAAGGGTGTTCTTTTACTATAGCTATCTATATATAATTTGTTCTTCCCTTCTCCTTAGTCTGTGTGGTCAACTCAGAACACCCCAAGACTTGCCTGAAAGATAAAAGTATTCCCATAATAGCTCTAAAGAAGGGCCTGTCCTCGAAATTATTGGACTTCCTAGCTAGAAAAGGCCTTACGGAGAACCCTGCGTAACATACGTCAGTTTTAGGAGATCATAGCTAAAGGTGTTTCAAAGAAGCTTACTCATAAAACTGTCCAAAGAAAGTTAAGCTTTTTGTCTTTGCTCTGGGCTATGTTTCAGAACTCCCTTGTGTGTTCATGTGTGTGCGTGCATGCACGCACATGTACTTCCAAGTAGTGACTCTGGGTTGAACCTAAACCTCTGTAAATGTCAAGCATTTGCTTTTGGCATTTTACTTGGCTATATAACCTTCCTCCTGTGGAATCAAGGAATAGCCTTCTTTGTGACAAGTCCTGAGATCTGACTCCAATCTCAGGATTAACAGCATAAAGATATGTGCATTTACTGATTTTCAACTCTGTGTGCCAGTCATTGTAAAGGAGAAAGGAGCCTGGCATCCAATACAGGAGGAAGGATGGGAAATCCATCAGGAAGCTGTTTGAGACAAGCCCTATGCTCATGTGTGGGAGGATCACCAAATCAACATGTTTAGGGACCAGGAGTTCTAGTGATAGCAGCACCACCCCTCACTTGTGAAACAGCAGTGGGCCAGTGAAAAGGGGCTACCGATACAGGTCCAGAGCTGGTCGGAATCACCAGACTCTTCTGCTGTTGAAACTCTTTGCGCATTTCTTGCTCAGGGGGATGGCCTGGTTTTTTGTGTGTCTCCTGAACAGATCTCCAATCTGTGTGCTGAAGAAGCAGCAGCCCAAGAGCAGACAGGTCAAGTAGAAGAGTGCCTCAAGGTCAACCTGCTCAAGATAAAAACAGAAACATGTAAAAAGGTAACCATCATCTTTTTTTCCCTTTCTTGCTTTTCTCTCTCTTTTCACTTCCTTTTAATGCTATAGTCTGCATATCTTAGTAATAAAATTGAAAATCTAGGCCAGGTGCAGTGGCTCATGCCTATAACCCAGTGATTTGGGAGGCTGAGGCCTGGGCAACACAGAGAGACCCCATCTCTACAGAAAATTTAAAAATTAGCCAGGCGTGGTGGCACCTGCCTATAGTCCCAGCTACTCAGGGGACTGAGGCAGGAGGATTGCTTGAGCTCAGGAGTTTGAGTCTGCAGGGAGCTGTGATCGTGCCACTGCACTCCAGCCTGGGCAACAAAGTGAGACCCTGTCTCTTAAAAAAAAAAAGAAGAAGAAAGAAAGGAAGTCTAGACCTTCCTGTCCAGCATTCTATGCCGTCCCCTCTTGCCACATTTAATTTGGTCTTTGACCATTTAGCTCCTATAACTTGAATATTCTTTTCACATATTCTAATTATTTGTGAATATATCTTATCCCTGTGACTAAACCATTGTCTAAGGGCACTGTGAATGCAATACCAAAGCAAAATGTCAATACCAATATATCAATAAGTGTTCCACATTCATGGAAATCAATGAAACTAAAACTAGTTCATTTCAGAAATGTCACATAAAGACAAATTTATCAAAATATTGCCACAAAACATACATTGTCTTGCAAACTGAAAATGAAATGATATATTTGATCCTTTTTTAAAAAGCTAATCTTTTCTAAAAGAATTTCATTGGTGTCGTTTAATCATGGAGAATGTAAATGTGTATAAATATTTTCAGCTGCTAAAAATGCTTCTGATTCCACATGATCCGAGGAATGATAGAAGTTGGTTAAAAGCTAAATCTGTATATTTTCCTTTGACTTCTTTATCATCAAATGATCCCACATAACGTTTGGGGAGGATTTTAGAATAATTTTGGGGTTTTGTTTGGCTTTTGTTTTTGTTAGTGTTGTTTTATTGGGACTACAGTCTTCCTATTGAGCAAACTAACTTTTATTTAAGAAAGCATTTCTGGCCTGTCTTTACCTCCTATAATTTCATCATGTATAAATGGAGAGTCTGAAGAATTGATTTCAGTTCTAACATATTTATATTCCTCTTGTTCAGAACATCTTTAAAGTCAAATAAGAATTATTCTTGCAATAGAAGTTAGACTCTGTCCATTCTTTTTCTTTTTAGGGATGATAGAGTAATATGCCTTTATCTGATTGGGAATTTTAATATAGCATATTATTCTGATTTTCAGATTTCACGTTTTTTTCAGATTTCTTGACATAACAAAATAACTATATTACACCCATAAAAATACTAACTTTTAGGTATTTTAAAATAATATGGCATACTAGAATGCCAAAAACCCAAATCTGATCTTACAATCACTTACAGTCCCTTGCTTTCCTTAGTGCACAACTTTGTATCCCTAAAAGTTAGTTATTGGATTCAAATTGAATGCTAAAAATCTGCATTGTATGCATCATCAGCACATTGCCACCTATACCAGAGTAGTCTCTGTTGGTAACCCTCAACTTTCCCTCCTGTAATTGTTTGTTTATATATAAAGTATTTATAGACAACAGATCTGATGCATTTCCTCTACAAAACCTCTCTCCACAATGACCTTCCCTTTCTAGGAAGTGTTAAACATGCTGAAGGAAAGCAAAGCAGACATCTTTGTCGACCCAGTTCTTCATACAGCTTGTGCCCTGGACATTAAACACCACTGTGCAGCCATCACTCCTGGCCGTGGACGTCGTAAGTCACTATGTTCACTCTGACCCTGTTTGAGCTGTCTTGGGAAGAGCAAAGACTCCCTCTCAGACATCAGTTATAGCTACTGTGTTCTGTAGCTGCAGCCCAACTATAGACAACATCCCCTGGGGGCCTGGTTGACGCCAAAACTAGGCCTTTGTGGCATAACGAATTTAGGAATAATCCTGCAGGTTTCAACTGACCTATTCATAACCGGAGCTAAAGATCTGATGAAGAGGGAGAGTTGAGTTATTTATCGGGGAAGCAAAAGTTAAGTCATCATCATGGCCCTCTTTGTTCGCTTCCCCAAAGCAGCTTCGTCTGCTTCCCAGTGGCGACACTGGGCTCAGTAGACAGGTTCATTGTGAGGCTGGATTTAGGACAGGTGTAAAAGTTGTTTCTGAACCAGGTATGCCCAATAAAAATAAGAGGTTTTAAGAGAGAGACTGCACAGCCAAACTTAAAGGTTAAATATAATTTCTCTCCATGTTGGATCTTGGGTCAAGTTTCCTAGAATGAATTTAACTTTGTTGAGCCTTCAGATCTGAATTCTCTGGTGGTTGGATAGCCTCTTCCCCAACCTTACAGAAATTTCTCTGATCTGTACAGTTTCAGACTCTTCTTCTTATCTGCTTCCTCCCACAGAAATGTCCTGTCTCATGGAGGCACTGGAAGATAAGCGGGTGAGGTTACAACCTGAGTGTAAAAAACGCCTCAATGACCGGATTGAAATGTGGAGCTATGCAGCAAAGGTAACAATCAAGAGAGTCTCCTAACATGACTATCTTGACTGTCATTTTCCAGTCTCTTTGAGATATTTCATTGGTCTTCTTGTCCTTATTTTGAGACAAGCAATAAGTATATTTAAATACTTGGTCAGTGCACTTTTAAAACTCCTTGACTGTTCATGAGCCTGGAGCCACCATCTTCCTTTGCACTGGGCTGTGTCTGCACAGCTTTGCCAGGGCCACTGCTCTCTGCCCTCAGTTGCCCACGGTTCACCACTGAAAAGTGAGTCACCCAAAGAGAAAAGAGACATCATGCCGGTGGAAAAAGAGAGAAATCCATCCTTGCCTGTCTCAAAGCTTGCTTTTATAATTTTATACAGTCTTTGGGAGAAAAATATGTGTCTGAGGCCAGTGCTCAGGTGGTCTGGAACATGGAGAAGAAGATGAAGAGAGACTTCAGGACACTAGTGAATGTGTATGGTACCTAAGCAGACTTAGGCTGGGGGAAATTTTTCCTACAAAAGTTCAGCCTCAGTGAGAAGAATAACAGTTCTTCTCATGTATACATTGCTTGGTAGTTTACAAAACACTTTGGTGGATATATTACCTCATTACCTTGAAACCCTGTGAGGTAAGTAGAATGATTATTCCCTCAGGAAACTGACTTCAGAGATTATGATTTGCCCGAGATCCCTCATGTTTCTAGATCCATGCTTTTGTATCAGCTCACACTGGGATAGAGATTCCCAGTGACCTTAGATCAAGAAGGTGACCACAGGAACTCCCCTCCTTCTTGGCCAATTCTTCCTATCACCCATATGCTTTCAGGTCAAGGGTAACAAGGCAGGAGGGAATGACCAGAGTAAGTGTTCATACCCAGGTGGAAGGGAGATGCAGGGGGAGGGATCATATTTGTCACAATAGTTATCACTCCCTCATCCCTTCTCCCAAGGGAAGAAAGTCACCTTTTGAGCCTGTGGCTTGGTGAAGCAGTAGAGAGAGCTACTACTTTAGTCCGTTCTTTCATTGGTTTCCGCTCCTTTGAGCTGCATAGCATTGCTGCAGAGTGACTCAGAGTGATTCACTGCTTGTTTTGTGTTGGCACCTGTTGGTGCTCAAATCTCATTAATCTCATGCCTCTCTGCTCTATTCTGTGTACATGGGATGAGCATAGAAGCAGCCCAGACATCTCTGGGCCAGATCACTTCTAGCACCCAGGCTGAGACTCAAAAGAACAGGTTCATGTGTATGTTGGGAACCTTTCAGTCCTGATCTGCCATGGCAGACAACCATAGAGGTCCACTGGAGAAAGCAAGGGAAAATTGAGGATAAAAACTGGTTAAACTGTAAATGTCCATGATTAGAGGGTGGTTAAGTATATTCTATCATTATAAGTAATGTCTGTACATTGTTTTTGATATGGGGAATGCTTATGATGTAATGGTGAGTGAAAAAAGTCAAGATATAGAATTAACATACAACACAATCTCACCTTTTCTCTCCAGTTTTTTTTTAAAGGCAGCAAATGAAGAGCATAAATCAAAGTACATAAGAACCTGTGGCCTTGTGCAAGTCTTTTAACTACCCTTACCCTGAGCCACTGATTCTTTATCTACAATATGGAAGCAGTGAAACCTGCTTGCTAGGTTTGGTGTGAACACTAAATAAGTGAGAACACATGGAGCCCTTTGCCCAGAGCCCAACACATTGTCAAGTCCTTAGTGTTGTTACGTTAGTAGTGGTGATCACTATGATAGAATTGTGGGTGACTGCATCTCTTTCATCTTTCTATATTCCTAATTTTGTGCAGCAGACATATACAGTTTTATGATTAGGAAAAAGTTGTAGCGCTGTGTTGATTTTCTTGTCCACTTCCCTCCCTCCCCAAAAGTAAGATATAAATTAAACTAGGAGTTGAGGGGGATGATTAGGCCTAGCACTGCCACCAGCCCAGTTCTTTCAGAGGATCACATGCTCTGTGTCCTTCTAGGTGGCCCCAGCAGATGGCTTCTCTGATCTCGCCATGCAAGTAATGACGTCTCCGTCCAAGAACTACATTCTCTCTGTGATCAGTGGGAGCATCTGTATATTGTTCCTGATTGGCCTGATGTGTGGACGGATCACCAAGCGAGTGACACGAGAGCTCAAGGACAGGTAGAGCCACCTTGACCACCAAAGGAACTACCTATCCGTGCCCAGTTTGTACAGCCCTCCTGTATAGTGTACCCACTTCGCCTCGCTCTTCTGAGAGGTGACACCAACACCCGTGTTAGAGCATCAGCAGGTGTCCACTGCATTGTCCCATCCAGACTTCACCCGTGTTCATGGTGTCCTCCTCCTTCTCACCATTCGTGCAGCATCAGCAGCTGGCCGCTTGGGTTATTGCCTTTGTTGGCAAACTTGGGTTTACCTGCCCGTAGACAAGTCTCTCATACCAACAGAAATACCAGTACTTCCAGAACCAACTCATCTGACCTGCAACTCAAATGCTTTTTTTAAAAAAACCACCAAAAAAAAGGAAAGAAATTTTTAAAGAAAAAAATGTATATAGTAACACATCTCCTCCAGGCTTTATTTGGTCAATGGGGTTATTTCTTCTGTGTGACTGTGTAAAATGAAGGCAGGACTTAGAAGGGACAAACACAACCCAGTATGCTGTAACTGAGATGTCACATTCATTTCTCAGAAGCACTGTTGGGCCACGTCAGGGCCATGGTCTTCTAGTAGTGGGAAACCACTAACCAGCCTGCTTTGGGTCCTTTTTTCTTCTGCTGAAACAATGATGCCTTCCAGTTCCCTGCTGGTCACAACCCCAAGGCATGTGTATCTCAATGATCTCCTCATGGCATTGAAGTAAAGCAGAAGCCTCCCTAGGCCAAGGGAAAGTGGGTAGGGGAGGGGACCTGAAGTTTGTGAAGGTGGACAGTCGGATGATCTGCACTGAGAGGCTGGACTCTGAGTCCCTCGGCAGCGGGAGCCCAGTAGCCTTCCTCCTCCGGGATAGTGCAGGACTCAGAGTGTTCGGATCAACCCTGCAGAGGTAGCAGTTTCTCCAGAAGTCCTGTGCTCCACCAGGAGGCAGTGATGGCAGGGAGGGTCCTTGAAGACTTGGGTGTGGGGGGCAGCAGGACAAGAAAGAGGAGCAGGGGGTTGATTCACTTTGCTTTATTTTTCAGGCTACAATACAGGTCAGAGACAGTGGCTTATAAAGATTTAGCATGGTCTCAGGGTGTGACTGGCAGTCCAACCTGGCCTTTCTGCACACTCCAGGCAAACTTCCCAGACACGCTTCTTTGTGCCTCTACGTGGAGAGGGTGTGGAAATTTATTACATTAAAAGATGGAGGATTTTCTCCGTTTTTTTTTTTTCCTGTCTGTCTGTTTGCTGTGTGTACCCACTCTAGTAGGCATTGGCTAAATTTTGTATTTTGGTGATTCATAAACCTTTCCAGAATCTGAGCTTTATAGAAGCAATATTCCTAGCCACCCACCTCATTCCTCGAGCATGGAGATGACAGGTTTTGGGTGTAAGAGGGAAGAGTCCAGGTATCACGGCTCAACCTGGCACACCTTTGGTTGGGTTTGGGGTATGAGGTCACAGTGGCTGCACAAGAAAGCAGCATGTACAGTAGGAGATATATTTATATGATATATATTTTATTAACCTGTTAGATGTCCACAAAGTATTATAAATCACGTGCCTAAAACTGTCCACGTAGACCAAGGCCCACCCACGGTGCCCTTCCTCCTCCTGCCTCTCCTTTGTGCTGTCCACGTGCGCTGTGGCACCTGAGCAACATTTGTCTTCCCTGAAATGTGTTCGGTACAAGGTTTGTCAGTTTGTGGATCAAGTTGATCCAAATTACTCCTTGTCTAACCTGATTGACATATATTTGAATACTGTGGTTTTCTTCCTTTTCTTTCTTTTTTCTATTTTGCTGCCCTTCCTAGAGGCAGTGGGTTCCAGAAGCCAGCTGTATGTCCCCCCTGCCAAGGGTAATGCTAGTCACCAAGGGAAGCTGCTAAGCTGCTTGGTCCCCTCATTCCTGCTCTTAGGGTCTTCCTGATTCTCTGCAACAGTTCTGGGATTCTTCAGTCTCATAAAACTTGAAATACTTGGAGTATGCGCAGCACACCCTTACTACCACCACTGCCAGACTGAACTGAGCTGCTCTGAACATTCCCTCTCCAGGGATTCCCCTCTGGGTGGGGGGGCTGCTGAGCCTTGGTAGCAAGAACCAGAAATGTCCTCTAAATACAGCTTCCCACTGATATATCTGGTGTGGTTTACAGGATAGGATTAACGTTCGTTGTTTGGGGTGGCGATACCATTCTCCATCTCTGCAGTCTCCCTCCTGATACGTAAAACATCCCTGTAGTTCTAATGTGTCTCAATATTTCTGTTCTCTCTGAACTGAGAAAATCCCATTAGTTGTCTGCAGCAGATTTGGAAGTTTGATGAAGAGTTTGGTTCTTGAAACATTTGTCATCTTTAAAAATGGTCAGAATAGAAAGTATAACTCTGCTGGTATCTTCAATGCTTGGTACAAGAAAGTCTTTTGCCATCCTACTCAGAGTAGTTTACTGTGACTGGCTCTTGAGAGTCCCAGGCAGGGTCCTGAGCAAGTTTTTCTAAATCCAAGGGAACCAGCGCCATCTGAACTGGCAGCCCAACTACATCTGTTCTGTATCTCATTTGGCATAACAAAACAGGGTCTGGGGCACCCCTGGTTCCTGGCCTCATTGGGCAGTGATGGGTATAAATCAACTGGTCAAGAGCTAGTCAAGACGAGGAACCATGACCCTTCTGTAGTGGCTGATGATGGATTCTGGCCTTTATTTATTCTCCTGATGTCTAATCCACAAACAATAATATAAGTAGCAGTTACGGGTTTTTTTGTTTGTTTTTTTTTTTGCCAAGACTCCAGGCACTTGCTGAAAATTGCAGCAGCCAGGTCACTGTCAACCTGGCCTTGCCAGCTCACGACAGTGTCTCAGGGACTCCTTTACATAGTATCCTCCATAACCCTCCAGAGGCGCCAGGAGCCCAGGTTCCTAGGCTGGAGGCACTGTGGTACAGAAGATGAAAAATCTGGGTAAGATGTCAAGAACAAGACTAACTGCTCCCAATGGAGCTTCTCCCACAGAAGGGGATCTCTGTGAGTGAGACCTCGGTCCATCCCTGGACTTCTGCTGCTGTCCCAAGACAAGTTGTTGGCAAGATGCAGCAACAGGGGCTCCATACCAAAGGCTTGGGTTTGGTCCTAGGAAAGCCCTTTTCTGCATTCCCTGGAGACGCTCTGGCTACCATTCCCAATCCCAGTGCTGTGGCTCCAGTCAGTTTATTCTGAGCCAGTGCATCCTTAGAAGCTCGGGGAATTCTAGGGCTACTGATGAACTGGTATTTAGTAAACAGGTGTTGGTGTGAATTCATTGCAGGCCTTTGGCTGTCTCATCCTGTACTTACTCTTCTGAGGGACAGTGAGCAGCTCAGCCAGCGGGGTAGGGATGCATCTCAGGGAAGTGACTGCTTTCCTAGAAGATGGGACAGAAAGTTACTATTTCATTTCTTCCTATTTCCTGAGATCAACTAATAGAAGAATCCAATGGTGAGGACGTCTACACGTACGTTTTACATTTTATCAGACAAATTGGAAAGGGAATTATGTGACTGACTCCCCTTGACCTTTGTAACAAAGATTCACTTTTATGTACCAGTGTGACTTCTGGAAATGTCTCCCATCCTCCCAGCCTCCAGCCTCGTGATACTACTTCTGTCCTAAAGATCCTGCTCTAGTGAGTCATCCAGGGAGGGGTAGGCAGCTTCCTGGGGCATCCTCTCCTAGCTGGCCTCAGGTCCCTCTGAGGAAAGGCCTTCCCTTCCCAATGCTCCCCCTGCTCCCTCACAAACGGAAACACTCTCCACGTAGAACTGAGTCCGAGTTGGCATATATGGAGAAGGAAGCTGGGCTAGGAACCCTTAGAATCAGCCAACCCAGCCTGGCACATTCATCCTAAATATGGGCCATAGAACCAAAAGAAGGATACGGCTTTTTGGATTATGTGCATTTTGGTGTGTTTACTTATATTTCAGCTTCTTATGAATATGAAAACCCTCAAAAGATCAGAATGCTCCCTTTTATGTCTCACCATTTGGGCAGCACCTAAGTAATTTTATAAAATACAGCATTCTCATGTCATGGGGTTTCTCTTGGGCTTGTAGGGACAATTCTCTTCTGACTTGCCTCTTTGGTTACCAAGGGCCTGTGGCCAGATCCAATGTTCTGGCCTCCCTCCCTGCTTCCCATTTGCCTTTGGCTGGCCATCCCTTTAACTACACTCCTTGGTCCTCCTCCGTCAGTAGGGAGGACAGGGTCACATGCTAGGGCAATTGAGTTTGAAGCCAAATACCCCTTCCTACCCAGACTTCAGAAAACAGATAATTTGTTAGCAAACCCAGACTGATCTTCAGGGTGACAAGCTCCCCCCCAGCCATCTGGTAAGATCATTGTGGGGACCCAGAGGACTGTCACCTGGAGCACAAAGATGGGGTTGTCTGCTCAGGCTGGTGATGACAGGATCCTCACAGGTGGTCCTTTCTCCCCTCCTTTCCACGATCCATCACGACCCACATGTAGGACGTCATGCCGTATGCACTAAAGAAATCTTCCTGGGCGTGGAGAAAGTTCAGACAGTGCCTCTATATTATGTTTTGCCTTCCCCTCAACATAGAATTGACATCCAGACCCCAGACCCCAGAGCCCAGCAGGGCCCTCTGCAGACATGCCAGGGTAGCACGAACAGGTCCCCCAGGTCACACTGCAGTGCACTGGGTAAAGGGACCCATAGGAGAGCCGACAACAGGGAGGCTTCCGGGGCGGCTTTCCCCAGCACAACGTTCCCAGGTCAGTCCAGCAGGAGAACAGACTGCAGTAAATGCTGTGTGAGATCTTAGGCCTATAACATTTTTTTTTTTTTTGAAGGAAAGAAAAAAAGAAAAGTACAATTAACAAGCCTCTTTTGTAAATGGGTTTCCTTTCTATGTATAAAATCCTGGCAGTTCCTTGTTTTTACATGTTCATGCTGTGTAATTTTGAGATGTTACTGAGATATGTTCTGAACATAATGTGCATTTTTTTCTGTACAGATGAAATGGGAGAATTTAATAAAGAGTTTGCAGGTTTTTACTTGTTAAATCTTCTCTGTGATGACTGGGAGGAATCTCTAACCACCTGCTGTGCTAGAAGTTTGTGAAGCTATAAGCAATGACAGTGAACTTGTCAACTGATACTTACAAATCTATGGATAAGGTCTTTAGTTCTTGGCTAATTAGGTCCAGCAGAGCAGGACCCTGTTTTTGGTATTTGGGATACAGCAGAGACCAAGAAACAAAAACCCTGCCATTGTAAAACTTTTACTCTAGGGAAAAGCATATAAATATGATAGTTCAGGCTGATTAATAAGCAAAACTATGTAAATTAAGGTGAGGGGTTTTTACCTATTAAAATAAGCAAAGATTAAGAAAGATTAATTTGCAGGATGGGAGAGTTGGGCAAACAGGCATGCTGGTAGACCGTTGCTAAGAGTGTGATCACAGTAGTCTTTCTAGAGGGTCATTTGGCAATACCTTCCAAGATTGTAAATCATCATACTCCCTGATCTAGAAATTGTGTTTCCATAAATTTATCCTATAAAAATAATTGAACTCATATATATTGGTATACCTACAAAGATTATAACAATCTTTACATTAATGAGAAACTAAACAACCATAATTAGAGAAGAGGTTAAATTTTAAAATGACACCAATATGATGCAACATCATGCAGCCCTTAAAAAGGAAAATGTAGAGCCAGGTACGGGGGGCTCATGCCTGTGGTCCCAGCTGCTCGAGAGGCTGAGGCAAGAAGATCTCTGGAGCTCAGGAGCTGGGGGCAGCAGTGAGCTATGATTGCGCCACTCCAGCCTGGGCGAAAGAACAAGACCCCATCTCCAAAAAAAAGGAAAATGTAGAACTTCCACTTCTGGAATGGAGTAGTTTGCAACTGAATACTCCCAGTGAAAATAACTAGGAAAGCCAGAGAAACATGATTTTTATGGTTTTAAGTGCATTGCAGAGGCAACAATGACAGAGGGTGAAGACTGTAGCCACTTGCATTTGTCAACTCTGGCCAGAGGCTGAGGATCTGGGTTTTTCCCCAGGCAGAGGGCTACAGATCAGAGAAAGAGACATTAGCAGACTTTTTTTTTTTTTTAATAGTCTCACACGGTGAAGTGACAAAATTGAAGGCTCAAGGGGCCTTAAATAGATGGCCAGGTCTCAAGCCATTTGCTGAAATCTGAATATATACAAGATGGGAATTTAAGAGCTAAGCCCAAACCTCTATAAAGCAGAGCAGAATTTTGGAGAATCGCAATGCTGAGAAAATAGAGTTCAATGATCTCTCAACAGGAGAGACCCTGCTGAATACAATGGGATTTCAGTTGAAAGCCGTGGAGAGCTAGGCCCTAGGAACAGAGGTGAGTGAGAAGTAGGTGGAACCCTATCAAAACTACATCCCATAGACCTCCAACTAGTAAATGTAGAAGGAATTATGGAATTAGAAAATCACCATTTGACAGCCACCATAGTAATAATTGTCTCAAGCAAGATCAGTGGATGATAAAACTAGTGGGTGAAAGTTTGGGGCTTTTGTGTGTGTGTGTGTACTGTGTGTGTGTGTGTTTTGAACAGAGGGTATTCACATTCTCAAGGTACCTCCCCACAAATTACTTTTTAACTACAAAGAGGAAAAAAAAAAGTGTAATTTACAGTGGAGAAACCTGACAGATACAGCTTAATCACATGATCGAAGTTAACACCACCAAGAAAGGGACAAATAGGCGTTCTGACGTAACCCACACCAAGGACACAACAACCTTTCTGTGGCATTCCTGTCAAAAATGTATAGCCCGAATATTATCATGAGGAAACATCAGACAAGCCCCAACTAAAAGACATTCTATGAGACACTGACCTGCACTCTTGATCTCAAAAGATAAAGACTAAGGGACTATTCTGGATGAAAGGATACTAAAGAGATGTGGTAACAAAATGCAGTGTGTGATCCTGGATTGTGTCCTGCTCTAAAGAACATTGAGGGGACAACTGGTGAAACTTGGGTAAGACCTGTAGATTACACCGTATTTCATCAATGTTAATTTCCTGATTTTCATTGTTGTACTGTGTTATATAAGGGAATGTCCATATTTTGGGGAAATACTAACTGAGGTGCTTAGGAATACAAAAGGACATCATCTCTGCAACTTAAAAAGTTCAGAAGAACAATAAGATATCGAAAAGGATAAAGCAAATGGAGTAAAAATTGGGAGATCCCAGTGGGGGAAAGGGATAAAGGAACACTTTGTCATATTTTTACAACTTTTCTGTAAATGTGAACTTACTTCAAAGTAAAAATTAAATTAACATCACCAGTAAGGGGCAAAATGGACCTCCAGTTGTGATTCTCTAAGAAAGATCATCAACTTGTGACTTGTCTGTTTTAGTCAAAAATTCATAATCTTTTAGGCGCGGTGGCTCACACCTGCAATCCTAGCACTCTGGGAGGCTGAGGTGGGAGGATTGCTTGAGGCCAGGAGTTTGAGACCAGCCTGGGCAACAGTGAGACCCCATCTCCACAAAAAATAAAATTTAAAGAAATAGCTGGGCCTGGTGGCGTGTGCCTGTAGTCTCAGCTTCTTGGGTGGCTGAGGCATGAGGATAGCTTGAGCCGAGGAGTTTGATGTTGCAGTGAGCTATGATGATGCCACTGCACTCTAGCCCAGACAACAGAGCTAGATCCTGTCTAAATTAAAAAAAAAAAAATTGATAATCTTAATCTCAACATTGGGAAATCTTAGACGAACCAATTGAGAAACATTCTATAAAATAATTGGCCAGTATTTTTTTTAAAGAGAGTCTCACTCTTGTACTGTGGCTATGGATGAGAATATCCTTGTTTTTAGCAAACACTGAAGGATGGGGTAATTGGCATGATGTATGCAACTTTGGAAACCCAAAGCCAGGTCATGCAGTTTGCCTTGCGGGAGTAATAAAAAAGCAGCTGTCGTGCACTGAAAGATTTTGCAACGGATCGATTATTTCGTGTGCATTGTTAGTTGAGTCTCACAAAAAAGTGTGTCATTGCACATTTTACAAGCAAGTTAATGAATGCTGTGGTGGCTGATTTTACGTGTCAACTTCACTATGCTAGAATGCCCAGATGTTTACCCAAATGCCAATCTAGATTTTTTTTGTTGTTTTTTTTTTGAGACAAGAGTCTTGCTGTGTCGCCTGGACTAGAGTGCCGTGGCATCAGCCTAGCTCACAGCAACCTCAAGGAGCAACCTCCTGGGCTCAAGTGATCCTCCTGCCTCAGCCTCCCGAGTAGCTGGGACTACAGGTGTGCGCCATGATACCTGGCTAATTTTTTCTATTTTTAGTAGAGACGGGGTCTCACTCTTGCTCAGGCTGGTCTGGAACTCCTGAGCTCAAGCAATCCTCCTGCCTTGGCCTCCCAGAGTGGTAGGATTACAGACAGACATGAGCCACCGCGCTGGGCCCCAATCTAGATATTGTTGTGAGGGTATTTTTTGGATGCGATTAACATTTAAATCAATAGACTTTGAGTAAAGCAGATACTGTCCATAATATGTGTGGGCCTCATCCAATCAGCTGAAGGCCTTAAGAAAAAAGACAAAGGTTCCCCGAAGAAGAAGGAATTCTGCCTCCAGACAGCCTTCAACTCGAGGCCACAACATCAGCTTTTCCCTGAGCTTCCAGTCTACTGACCTGCCCTGCATATTTCAAACTTGCCAGCCTCTACAATCATGTGAGTCAATTCCTTAAAATAAATCTCCCTCTCATTCTCTCTCTCCCCATCATATGTGTGTGTGTGTGTGTGTGTGTGTACACACATACGCATACCAACACCCTATTGGTTCTGTTTCTCAGGAGAACCCTGACTAATACAGAGGCTTAGGAAAGGTAACCTCCCAAGGTCATACACCAAGGAAGAGCCAGAGGCAATGCTAGGTCAAGCCCAAAGTAATGCTTTTTGCTTTTTTCTTTCCCCCTGAGACTGGGTCTCCCTGCCTCACCTGGGCTAGAGTGCAGTGGTGTCATCATAGCTCACTGCAGCCCCAAACTCTTGGGCTCAAGTGATTCTCCTGCCTTAGCCTCCTGAGTAGCTGGGACAACGGGCAGGCACCACCACGCCCAGCTAGTAAGTCATGCTCTTAACTCACCATGACAATCTGGGATTCTGAGGGGCTTGAGGCAGATGACGCCCCAGATCTAAGTGTCTGAGGGTCCCTAACTCTACAGAGCCTTTCATGTGAACAAGCAGCTGGAGGAAAAGGGCACATTCCTACAAATATACAAAGATACTACAAATATCCTTCCTACCTTTTGTAATTTCTGTCCTTGACAGGAAAACAAGAAGGCAGAAGATGTTTGCAAAGGATAAAAAGTTAAGTGTATCCAAATCTCATAAGAAAAATTACATGAAAAAATATTTAATTCTTCAAGGGATGCTCTGTTCAGAGAAGTCAAGAATCATACACGGAACAACTCAGACATTTTATGGAAAAAGAGAAGCCAAAAACATAAAAACACTCAACTATTTATTGAAAAATAGTGCACCAGTGGTTACAAGAGCCTACAAAGGACAAGATTTATCCTTGCCAATGATCAGAGCCTTAGCAGTTAGCATTTTTAAGTGGAGGCTGTTCATGGTGATGGGGGATGGAAGCAAGGAGAGATGTACACAGCTTATTCTCTACTTACTGCATGTAAACAGAATGGAATCAGCATATTAAGTACCACTTTATTTCATCCACCATCTGCAGACAACCAGGTTTCTTCTAAATTCGTATGCCTGGATATGGCAAGAGCCAGATGGCTCAGGAAGAAAACTTGTGATGTTTTTCTCCCAAAATTGCCACATCTGGGCATCAGGAAAGGCTTCCCCAATAATATGTCTCAGATGGCTGTCTCTTCTCTTTTTTGGACAGGTAGGTGACCCCAAGCATTAAACCTTAGCTAAATTATGAAAGTATTTATATAGCACAGGAGCCCAGCAGGTCTTGAACTTTCATGTATCAGTAGCAAGAGGCAATTTCAGTCCTTCAGCAGCCAGATCTCATCTGGGCAGTCTTGTGTGAGTTGACTGGCCAGTGAGTGGGGTATAAACTATGTAGGCTGTGAGCTGGCATGGTGACGCAGGGGTCCCTGGAGTTTTATTGCCACTCCCTAAGGGCAGAAGCCCTCTTTCTTGTGCACCGTTGGATCCTATCACCCAGCACCGTGCCTAGTCACAGGTGGCCAGCAATAAAACACAAGATTTGTTTGTGTAGGGAGATGGCACTGAATCCAAAGAATGGAATCTGGAGAGTGTGCCCCAAGATGCGATAGTGGCTGCATCGTTAGATCGTTATCCATTTAAACAAATATTTAGTGGATGATGTACCAGGCACTATTCTAGGTGCTGAAAATACAGTTGTGCATAAGACGAAGGTTCTGTCGACAAAGGCCGGCCTTACACTAGTGGGAAAGGCATCACTATTTGAGATAGTGATGAGTTCTATAAAGGAAAGGAAACAGGGTGATGGGATAGTGAGGGAGAAGTGGATGGGGGAACTTCTCTGAAGCTTGAGTGAATGATAGCTCCTCCTCTGAGTGGAGCCCAGTTGGGAAGGTGCAAGGAGTTAAAATGGGGGCAGGAACTCAGGCTTGCCAATCCTGCCTCCAAGGTCGGGCCAGGCCGGCAGGACTGATTTCCGATCTGCTCTGCTACAGCCTCGCCCAGGAAGGCCCAGAGCGACTTCCAAGAAACAGCGCGTAAAAAGCCTTTTTACGCCCTGGACTGCATGTGGCTTTGGGCTGCAGACCCATAGCGGGCAGGACTTGGCCGCCGGCCTCGAGGGTAGAAGGAATCCCCGCGCTCCCCACATTCCAGCTGGGCCTACTGCCCATCTCCGACGTCTTGGCGCCACTTGCAGAAATCGACGCCGTTCCGTAACCCGAGTTGTAAAACGGCCCAGAGAGTCCAGTCCCCCGGGTCGCCTCCATCTTGGCTGGTAAAGGGGCCCCGGAGGCGGGGCCTCGCGAGACCCAAACAATCCCACGTGGCAGGGGCGGGACCTCCGTGGTGTCGTCACGGCGTGCTCGTGCGCGGCTGTGGTCACGCGCCGACTGTACCCTTGCAGGGGGTGCCGGAAAGCGCGGAAGGTCGCAGTCTCCCGCTTCCCCGGAACTTTTTACTCTCTCCGCCCCGCCCCCTTCCCACCCCCTGTTCCCCCTTCCGGCCCGCAGCGACCCCCCTGCAACCGTCGTGGCTGCTGCCTTGCCTCCGCTAGAGTGTGACTGCGCGCGGAGCCTGTGCGGGGTCCGTGAGGTAAGTAGACAGCTGCGGGGCAGCTCTGGCCTCCCGGTCCGCGCGGGCCTTAGCGCCTCGGGACCGCCGGTTTGCCCCCTTTCCGCTTTGGTCTCACCCACGGTGGTGCCTGCAGTTCCCCGCTCCCGGTCGGTTCCTCCTGGTACTCTTAAGGCGCGTCCCGATGCCGGGACTCTCCCGCGAAGGTTGTCCGGGCCTCGGGGACGCTTGCCCGGCTGCCCCGGGGCCTGCGCATCTGCTCTTCCAGGCGCCTGCACTTCAGCCCGGATGCCCAGGACTGCCGGGGTGACCTCGCTTCTGGATGCCCCCCGCCGTCCCCGGGCTTGCACACCTCTGCAGCGCAGAGCCAACTGCGGCTTGTCTAGCCGGTCATCTGTCTCTGCAGATGGAATTGTTTTCCCGCGTTGAAACGTGCGGTCCGCTTGTGCTTTACCAACTAGTAAGACTGCTGCAGAACCCGGCGGAAGAAGTTACCTGGAAAAGTCTAGGCCAGGGCACTGAGTTTTTTTCTTATGTTTGACCTTTTGGGAGTGATGTTTATGGTACTCAAATTTGAATCGGGAACCTCCAAGTCCGTTTCGCCCATGCACGTAAGCGTGAGGTACCGGGACGCGTGGTGGGGGGCGTGCAGGAGGAGCCAGCCCGAAGCGTACCCTTTTCCAGTGGTAAGGACTTGTATTAACTTCTTAAACTTCCGTGATCACTTGGTGCACTTGTTGAAAAATACAGTTCCCTGGATCAGCAGGATCACAATCTGCAGAGGTGGAGCCTGGGAATCTGTTGTTTTCAAACAAGTGTCCCAGGTGGTTCTTCTGGGATAAGTGTGGGAAATGTGTTAATCCACCCATACTCATCTAGTCTTCCTTGTGACCAGCAGCCTACTTGTGCACAATGCTGTAGCCGTGCAGAGGAACAACTCAGGAGGTTAGAGTTATCACCTTGCTCTTGTTGGAAGAGCATATTTGAGCAGAGCCAGTCCCAGTCTTAAGGTTATTTAGCAGAAGTTATTCTTCTTCACAGAGAATATTATACATTTTCCAGAACTTTAAAAAATACAAAATTTGTTTTAAACCGGGTGATGTGTTTTATTTCTTTGGCATCTTCCCTTTCTTCTCCACTGGCTTTATCTCCTTTGCTATTAAGCTTTGCTTTAGTTTGTTGCCAAACCTACTAGAATAGACTCCGGTGGCCCCTTTCCTTGCTTGTTTACTCTGAGCCCTTCTTTTCTTCTGCCCTTACCACTTCACTCTTTTGGAGGTCATGATGGGCACAAGGTCAGAAATCCTTTTCTTGGTTCTTAGCACCCTGGGCTTTTAACATTGTTCATTCCATCTTGAAACTCATCTGTTACTATGATTCTTCTGCCACCTTTGCAATTCCCAGTTTCCTGCTCAGGGGGGTTTCTTATGGGTCTGTCCTCAGAGCTGCCCTTTCATTACTCATCTGGTTTTATTTGAAAGGTAGCATGGAGTAATGATTAAATGGCATGGCCCTAGTGCCAGACTGGCAGGGTTAGAGTCCTGACTGCCACTCACTGGTATTATAGGACCTTGGGTGAGTCACTTCACTTACCTGTGCCACAGTTTCCTAAGTGTAGAAGAGAACTGGCAATATCTACCTCATAGGATTGTGAGGATTCAATTAGTTGTATACATAGGAGTGTCTGGCACATCATACCTACATATAAAAATATTAGCTTTAAAAAAAATTCTTTCAAGTATTTAGATACCTCCTCAAATCTGGGGCCTACCCTTAAGATCTCTGTCATCATTGATTTTTTTTTTCCCCATCACCTTTGTTCTCTGTTCTCATTCATGTACCAGCATATATTTCCTAGGTGCCTATGCTGAATGCTAGGAAAACAGAGCGAGTTATATATTGGTCCCTGCTCTCAGAGAGTTCCGTTTGATAGGGGAATAACAACTACCACTTATTGAATGCTTCTTAGGTGCCAGTTGTCATGGTTTTTTTGTATTGTCTGATTTAGTCTTTGCAGCAGCCATGTGAGGTAGGCATTCCTAGCCCATGTTACAGATGAGGAGCTGGAAGCACAAAGGTTCAAAGTCACACAGCTAATGAGGTTGGGGGAGATTTTCAAACCCAGATCTGCCTCCAAAGCCTGGATTTGGGTCACTATGTGGCTTTTCTGATTGGCAAACCGACCATTACACACTGTGGTAAGTTCTGTGCAGGGAGCAGTGCAGGGTGTTAAGGGAGAACTTAGAAGAGTCACCTAACCTAAGTGTTGGGGGTGGGGGGCAGGTGTCAGATAAGATGTAAAAGAGGCTGCAACCTGACAGTATCTTTATTTGGGGGCGAGGTGGCAGGAACAGTCCTGGAGATGAATGAGAAGGTTCGTGCCTGACAGGCATGAGGAATTACAAGTAGTTCAGTCTGGCTTGATCAGAGTGTGAGAGGAGAGAAGAGAAATGAGACCAGAGATAAGAAACTAGATCCTGAAGGATCTTGCACTTCGTATTAAGGAGTCTTGACTTTTTCCTGAGGGCATCAGAAAGTCATTGAAGGGGTATGAGCAGGGGCGTGAAATAAGATTTCTATTCTAGAAGAATTGCTCAGACTCCTGTGTAAAGATCGGGGTGTGGAGGGGAGAATGATGTGCAAATGAGAGGCTGGCAGCCCTGTCAGGAAGCTTCTGCAGTAGTCTGAGTGAGACATCACGACGATCTGTACTCAGGGACCAGCAGTGGAGATGAGGGTTTAGGATGTAGGCGTGTTAGGCTTTGATGATTGACTGGGTAGGGGAGATGAGAGAAAGGGCGGAGCCCTGGCTAACACCCAAGATTCTAGTGTGTGACGTTACTTGGGGGACACAGGAAGTGGGGCAGGTTTGGAGATTGAGGAAGATGGGTTTACCTTTTGATGTGCTGTTTTACGGCTGAAATACAGGTGGAGATGGCCATTCTGCAGCTAGATATGCAGGCCCAAGGCTCAGGACTGCAGTGGGCTAGGCCATCAGCCATGGTAGAAAATGAGATCACCCTGGGAGAGCGTGTGGAATGCGAAGAGAAGTGGGCCTCAGAGAGCCCTGAGGGGTAGCAACACATCGGGGATGGGCGGAGGAGAGAAGACGGCAAAGACATGACCAGGGAAGTAGGTGTTGAATATAACAAGGAAACTGTGTGAGGAGCAAAGAGTGATCAGTGGTATTAACTGCTGTGGAGAGGTCAAGTGTAATGGTGCCAGGAAAGCGTCCTTGGAAACTAGCAACATTAGTGTTCTTGGGGAGAGCAGTGGTAGCGGCTGGTGGGCAGAAGCCCAACTGCTTTTGGTTCAGGAGAGAGTAGGATAGGGGGAAAGTGAAAAACAGAAAATATAAGCACCTCTTTTCATACATTAATTTATTGTCAAGTGAAAAAGACAGGTTTAATATATATGTTAAGAATAAATTATTGCCTAAAAAACCTGCCAGTAGACTACACTCACTAAGACATAAGAAAATAAGACTTAAGACGAGGGGGGTGGTAGACAAGTGGATATCAGGGCAGCTCACTGCTGTGAAAAATAAAATTCTGGGAAAATATTAATACCATTAACACTGGTCTTGGTTATCTTTGTGTGGTGGGAAATCTTAAATTCCTTCCTGTATTTGAGTTTTTGCAAAGACCATAATTTTTATAGTTTAGAATTTTTAAAATTAAAAATTGCTGATTTAAGAAAGTTGTGGAGCTTTTGTTTCATTTCTTAAATCACTTGGGAGGGACTTGAGCATATTAAAATGCTGAGGAAAAGGAGCCAGAACGGAGGGAAACATTGCAGGTACGTGAAAGAGAAGACAGTTGATGGAGCTAGGGTCAAGAGAAGGGCCAGGCGCAGTGGCTTATGCCTGTAATCCTACCACTTTGGGAGGCCGAGGTGGGAGGATTGCTTGAGGCCAGGGGTTCGAGACCAGCCTGGGCAACATGGCAAGACCCCATCTGTCTTCCTTCAGTTCCTACTACCCAGCACTCATTATAGACACTGGAGCCTCCATGCCAGGTTCCTTATTGTCAATTACAAGCACACATCATGGTCAGACTTGTTCTATAACTTCATCTTGCTTCCCTCTTTCTTTGTGTCTTTGTCCAAATTTTACCTCTCCAAGGCTCAGCTTACATCCTACTTTTTTTTTTTTTTGATAGAGACAGGGTCTCTCTCTGTTGCCCAGGCTGGAGTGCAGTGGCGCAATCATGGCTCACTGTAACTTTGAACTCCTGGGCTCAAGTGATCTTCCTGCCTCAGCCTCCCAAATAGCTGGGACTACAGGTGTGTGCCACCACTCCTGGCTAATTTTTTATTTTTTTTGTAGAGATGGGGTCTCCCTGTGTTGCCCAGGTCTCGAACCTGTGGTTTTGAACTCCTAGCTTCAAGTGATCCTCTTGTCTTGGCCTCCCAAAGTGCTGAGATTACAGGTGTGAGCCACCGTGCCTACCCTACATCTTACTTTCTATATGATCCTTTCCCTGATGGCCTGAGCCTTTGCTTTTTTCCTTCTGCCAACTTATTATATTTATGGTCTTGTAGAAATGTGTACTTTGTTACCACCTGTGATTCCTGTTCGTGTAAACAACAGGCCTAACATGGCTAATAAGCCTCTCTTCCTGTCCAGGAAAAGACGTTAAATACTTAAAAAATCCCCACCAGATCACCTGTGGAAACACGAGACGTGCCATCCTTCACTCAGGCCCTGGATTGCATCTCTTATTTCCTTCCCAAGGACTCCATTGTTTGTTACTGCCTCTCCTTTCTAATCATCTGTTTCCCTTTTACTGGGTCATTCCCACCAGCAGTGAACGTTCTTAATACCGCCTGTCTATAAAAACAAACAATTTTGCTCTACCCCACATTCTTCTCTTGCTTCTGTCCCATTTTTCTGCTCCTCTTCAGAGCAAAATGCAATGGAGCTGTCTCCACTCTCTCGTCTCCTTTACTGTTCAGTTTGCACTAGTCTGTATTTCATCCCTACCACTCCCCCGAAAATGTTCTTTTTGAGAACACCAAGGACCCTTATGTTGTCAAATGCCTCTGGACACGTGTTCATCTTGCCTAACCGTCTGTAGTTAACCACTTCTAACACTTTTGCTCTCTTGGCCTCTGAGACACCTCTGCCTGGTTTTCTTGCCACCTTACCAAACCCTCCTTCTCCTCTCTTCAGCCAGTTCCCTCTTTATCTGGACACTCTGGGAGTCTGCCACAGTGTTCAGTCCTACGGGGCCCCTTAGAGTTGTTCTTCTTTCTCTCTGAATACTAGGGCTCTAAATGCTGTATATATGCTGATGACTCCCAAACCTTTTCCTCAATTTTCAGGCTTGTGTGTCCAGCTGCTGCTTGGTGTTTCTACTTGGATGTCTGGTGAGTATCTTGTACTTGACATATCTGAAAATGTAACATTTGACTGCACACACACACCCTCGCTCACTCTCCTTCCCCACCTCTCTGCTTCCTTCCTCCCTCATTCCTAGTCTTTCACACTTAACCCAGAAACTTAACTATCTTCCTTATTTCTCCTTCTTCCAGCTTTAATATCCAGTTTGTTGGCAAGTAAGTTCTGTCATTTCTACTCCCAAAACAATCCAGTCATTTTTCTGACTCCACTGCCACCATCCTTATCTAAGCCACCATGACATCTTCCTTGTACTACTGCAATAGCTTCCTAACTCATCTCTCTGCTTTTCCTATTTCTACCATCCGCTCTCCGCCATGGAGCCAAACTGACCTTTGAGAAACATCCCAGATCATTTCATTCCCCTGCTTCAGTGATTTTCCTTTGCACTTAGAACAAAATTCCAGCTCCTGTTGATGACATTCAAGGGCTGTGTGTAGTTGGTTTCTGCTGCTTCTCCAGCATTGTCTTAGATTGTCCCCCCTCACTCACCGTGTTGTACACACACTGGCCTCCTCCTTTTTGTTCTTGGCCTCATCAAGGTCTGTCTTACCTCAGGGCTTTTGCACATGCCCGTCCCGCTGTGTGGAACACATATAGCTGGTTCCTTCTCATCCATCAGGTCTCATTTCAAATACCACTTCCTTGGACGCCTTTCGTGACCATCCTATTTTATATATCCCCCTAGTTACTGTATCACATTAGCTTTATTTACTTGTTTTATTTGTGTATTGATTGCCCCTCTCGCTATTCACACAAACTTTCAAATGTGAGTTTCATAAAGGCCGGGACTTCATATTCTTGTTCACTGCTATATCTATACCTAGCAGAGTGTCAGAAGCTCAGTAGGTCCTCAGATATTTGTTGAATGAATGATTCCTGTTCTTTGCTAAATCCTTTTCTCATTAATCCTGTGCTCTTGAGTTTAGTGGAATGAAATATGTTTGGTTTTCTTTGTCTAGTTTGAATTCTTAGGATCTCCCAGTTGGTGACAGACGTGATGTTCTACCGGTTGCTATCGATTGTCCGAAGACAAAGAACCAACCCCGGATGGCAGAATCGGTCCTCAGCCAGAAGCAGTGCATCAGTTGCTGAGGCGCATTCTATTGTCCTGCCCACCCAGACACAGGTGGTCATCTGTGGGGGTGGAGTCATGGGCACATCCGTAGCCTATCACCTCTCCAAAATGGGGTGGAAGGATATTGTTCTTCTGGAGCAGGGCAGGTAAGGATCAAACTAGACTTGGCCCGTGGCTGTGCAGTGCTAATATTTTTTTTTTTTTGCAGAGACAGTGTCTTGCTGTGTTACCAAGGCTGGTCTCGTACTCCTCCTGCATCGGCCTCCCAGAGCGCTGGGATTACAGGCATGAGCCACCGTGCCCAGCCTGTGCTGCACTAATTGTATACGATTCTCTCATTCCCTCTCCTTTTGGTGATGTTGTTCCACTGATGGCTAATCTAAATGTTGCTAAGTATTAAATAGCATGAGAAGAATCAAGGTGATACCTCCTGTACTTTGTTTAGTGATGCCTAATAATGTTCGTGTTTTCTGGTAGTTAGAGAGGGGAGAGATTTCAACAAAACAAGTGTCTTATAAAAGGATAGAGTTCAGGTTCACAGCACATCTTATCTTGCCTTCTTTGTTGTAGTCATACAACAGTACAAATGCCTTGGCTCAGAAGCTCCCTCTGTGAGCCAGAATCAGAGTGGCTACATTCTGCCAGTATTTCTGCTGCTTTTTTCATTATTTTAGAATAGTTTTAGATTTACAGATAAGTTGTGAAGATAAGGTAGAGTTCCCATATACCCCACACCCCCTTTCACCCATTATTAATGTCTTATATTGCTATGAATGTTTCGGTTAGTGAACCAGTATTGATACTTAGTATTAACTAAAGTTCATATTTTTTTCAGATTTTTTTTACTTTTCCCCTAATTTCCTTTTTCTACTCCGTGATTCCATCTAGGATACCACATTACATTTAGTTGTCATAATTCCTTAGGCTCCTCTTAGCTGTGACGATTTCTCAGGCTTTCCTTATTTTGGGTGACCTTGAAGCTTTTTTTTTTTTTAAACAAGAGAAAAGCATAACATTATGTGCACACGTGTGTTGCATGGGAGTCATACAAAACATGAAAACTTTTTTTTTTCTTTATATGAAAACCTTGACCTTGAAGCCTTGAGTTTTCTGTAACATTTTAGACTTTTTTTTTTTTTTAAGAGACAGGGTCTTAATATGTTGCCCAGGCTGGACTCCTGAGCTCAAGTGATCCTTCTACCTCAGCCTCCTGAGTAGCTGGGATTACAGGTGTGAGTCATCATGCCTGGCAACATTTTAGACTTTGACAAGAATCAAAGAATGTGTGCTTGTGAAATAAATGGATTGCATTTAAACAAAGTAGACAACTGCCTGTTTTCACTTAAAGTGCTAGGTTCTTGTATTGCTCTCTTCCCAAAAGTGCTGGGATTACAGGCATGAGCCACTGCACCCAGCCAGTAATTTATTCTGAAATAATTTCACTTCACAACTATGCATTATATCCATGTAACAAAACTGCACTTATACCCTCTAAATCTATAATAATTTTTAAAAATTAATTAAAAAATAATTTCAAATTTCACCGAAAATCTGCAAGAACAGCACAAAGAACTTCCATATCCCCTTTACCCAGTTCCCTCTAATGCACCTGTTCCGTCATCTCCTATTATATGTGGATGGATATATATATATGTGCATATATGCCTATGGTCATTAGTATTTTTCTGACCATTTCAGAGTAAGCTGCAGACCTGATGCCCCATCACCTCCAAGCATTTCAGAGTGTATATTCTAGAAAAGCAACAGCACCTTCCTACATAACCACCATACAACCCTCCACATCAGGAAGACATGGATACGACACTACCATCAGATTCATAGACCTCACTGGATTTTGTCCACCATCCCAATAATGTCTCTCTTTCCTTTCTGGTCCTGCCCAGGTATATGAGTAGTGTTCAGTTGTCAGGTATCTTCAGTCCTTCCCTGTCCCTCATGTCCATGACAGTTTTAAAGAGTATAGGCCTTTCACTCTGTGGGATAATCCTCAACCTGGGTTCAGCTGATGGTTGCTTATGATCAGACTCAGGTCAGACATTTTTTAAAAATAGCTGTGTTGAGAGAATAATTTGCATACCCTACTAGTCATCCTTGTCAAGTGTACCATCAGTGGCCTTTAGTCTGTTCACAGAGTTGCACATCCCTCCTCACAACCAGGACGTACATTTTTGGCAGGAAGACCACCATAGAAGTGCCAGGCTATCTACAGTGCACCGCATCAGGAGGCACATGGCTGGCCTGTCCTACCTCTGGTGGTGATAACCCTGATCACCCAGTTACATTGGTATCCTCCAAGCACCTTTACCACAGAGTCACTCTTTCCCCCCTTGAAATGGGCTAGTAAGTACCCTGTGAGGAGATGGATTTTCAGATTATGCCCATATCCTGTTAGTATCAGACCTCCATGTACCAGGCGTAGGTGGTTGACATGATGCTTGATAAATACTGATTTTTCTTTCCATCATCCTTCTACATTTAGTTGGCATTCTACTGTCAGGCAGAGCGTTCCCTCCTCCCCCTTTATTTACTCAACTCCGTATACATATTAGTCTTGTCAGTTTAGACTTAGACTCCTGGATTTCTGTTTTATTCAGTGAGATACTTTTAAGAGCAGAAGTGGGTGTTACTAATAAATGGGACCAGCATGTTAAACAGGGACTCTCCCAGGCAAACTGGGATGCTTGATATCTTGCACCTGTGTTCTTAGTTTCCTTTTGAATATAACTTTAGCTTCAAGTTCTGGTGGGGAGAGGCTTATTTATTTGTACTTTCAGGGTCAGTAAGATAAGCATAGCCCTAGGCAGTGGATATTGTAGTGGTGTGGAAAGTAGAGCTGGAAATAGAAGTAATGAGTTAAGTTGTTTTCTGTTGTATTTGTTCTGTGTCAGGGAACTGCTTTGCTGCTGCAAGTGAATCTTAGCAGTCCGCAAAGGTTACCACCTTTACTGATGGTCTTCCCTGTGCCAGGCCTTCAGTTTCTCACTTATTCAAGACATTTTAACGATCTTACTGAACGTGGGGTACTTCCTGTTCTTGATTGTAGTATGTCAGGAAAGCTGAATGCTATTGTAAATTAAGATACCTTTCAACAAGGAGAACTCCATGGCAAAGAGCAACCTCAGTCTTCTTTTAGAATAACTCCTGTTCTCCAATCTTTTACTTTTCCTGCTTCCTCTTTCATAATACTCATCTTCTTGCCTTTTGGCTGTAGAAAAACAGAACCATCATTTGCAGGTGGATTATCAGTTCTGGGGAAGTTTCTCATAAGTTTGTGAGTTGAGTGTAAATTTTCATAATGCTTCCTTGATGTCAAAATCTTTCTCATGTTTTTTGAAATCCTTTTAAATTATCAGACATATTCTAGCCATAGGAAATGATAAACTCATTTCAGTGTATATATTTCTAAGTGGCAGACCCTAGGGAGCTTCATTTTGGTTTAATTTGTTGCTCCAAGATCATATAATACCTTAGAATTGACATAAATCAGACTATTTGAGCCTGACTTTTAAAAATAATTATGCCTTAGCTGGACATGGTGGTGCACACCTGTAGTCTCAGCTACTCGGGAAGCTGAGGCAGGAGGATCACTTGAGCCCAGGAGTTGGAAGCTGCAGTGAGCTGTGATCACACCATGGCACTCCAGCCTGGGCTACAGAGTGAGACCTCATCTCCAAAAAAATTTTTTTTTTTAACTTATACCTCATTAATGGCTTGTGAAATGGTTTTATACTTCCCTTCTTCAAATAATTGTTCCTCTTCTCCATCTCTAGTAGTGTTCTCCCCATAGAGCAATGGTTCTTAACTTTGGCAGCACATTAGAACCACCTAGGGAGCTTTTAACAAATACCAATGCCTGGCCTCTTCCCAGAACAAACCAGAATCTCTAGGGGTGAGACCATGCATCAGTATTTTTAAAATAGTCAAGGGACTCTAATGTCTATGCAAGGGTAAGAGCCACTATCAGAGCTGCTTAAGGAACGCTGTCCCAGCAGATGTCACCACAGCTATAGGTACTGTCCACCAGCCAGAGTTAATGGAACTCCCAGCCAGGGTAGAAGCTCCATACAGTGGCTGTATGTTAGTTACAAAAATGATAGAAAAATCTGTCTTAGAGAACTGACAATCTGATGTGGGAAATAGAATCATTAGAGTAAAACAATAAATTCAAGTGACAGGAACACTGACACAGGTGGTGGTTTACTAAGTGCTAAATAATCTGAGGGAAATGACCTGCTTACAAGCCCCACCTGCTTTCTTGACTTATGGGTCTCTTGGCAGAGTTGGGTCTTTGGGCCCAGCATTACCAGAGCTTTTTGTGTTCTTTTGCCTGCCACAAATTGGAGAAATTTTTTCAATTTAAAGTTTATTTATTTTCAAATAGGCAATATATTTATATGATTCAGAATTGAAAATATGTAAAGGAGTTTACAGGGGAAAGTCTCCCTCCCATACCTGATCTCTAACTACAAGTTGCCTTCTCTGGAGGCAAGTTAAGTTCCAGATACGTTCTGTACATATATAAGCAAATATGTATTGGTAGGTATGTAGATGTGTGTATGGGTATTCATTTTTTTCCCCTTTTTTGTACAGGTGATAGCATACCTTAAACATGTTCTTCACCTTGCTTTTTTTATTATGATGGTTCCATATTGGTGCATAAAGAGCTTTCTCTTTCTTTTTTTATAGCTACATAGTATTCCATCATATAGATGAACTCCCAGATTTTAAATCATTCCCATGTCAATGAACATTTAGGTTGTTCCCCTCTTTTCATATTACAAATTATACTATAATGAGAAACCTTGAACTTATATTCACAGATACATGAATCTACCTAATAGCATTTTGCATCCATCCTGCAGGCTGGCTGCCGGCTCTACAAGGTTCTGTGCTGGCATCCTGAGCACCGCCAGGCACTTGACTATTGAGCAGAAGATGGCAGACTATTCAAACAAACTCTATCATCAGTTAGAGCAAGAAACAGGGATCCAAACAGGTAAGCAGGTAATCTACCATTTACTGGTCTGCCTGTCCCCCAGACTCTTACTCAGTACTGTATTTGGTCCTATACCTGGTTTGCCTGGTGATTTGGTAATCAAGACTTGGGTTTTAGTCCAGACTCTGCCGCCAGCCAGGGTGTTACCTTGGGCAAGTCACTTGGCTTGTTGAGCTGTCTTCAGTTTTCCTTTCTATAAAATGAGGTGATTCAATCAATATCCAAGATCCTTTTCAGATCCTAAAATTCTTGTCATTATGTGAAAGTTTTCCTGGGCCATTTCCTATGTATTTCATTCATTTAAGCATAGTGAATGGCAACACTTGACTACCAGAGAGGAGGAGAAAGATCTGAAGTTTAAGTGCTTGACAGTTAAATCATAGTTTGACCCAACGTACTTCACCAGTTGTTACTAAGTATATTTCTGATTATAAGGCAGAAACATATATTTTTTCTTATCTGTATAATTAAAGGGAAAATGACACAGGGAATTGTAAGTTATTAATAAATAGTATTAGAATAAGTAGGAACTGTTCCAAGAACAGGAAGACTAATCTGTACTGTGATACCATATGGTAACAAGGTGGAAAGAGAGTCTGTCGGTTTGTTGTAAGGTGAAAGGTTAGCCAGAAGCCTAGAGTCAAGCCAGTCTCATGGTTCACTTGTCTCCCCCAAGTCCCTATTATGTGGTGACACCACTAGGCTTCCCATGGTGTCATTGAACTTGACCAGGCTTCCTTTTGAGAACATAGTAAAAGTAGTTCTGCTACTCTTTTACTCAGTAAAAGTCCCTGGCTTTTACTGGGGAAGATGCTTGTTTTTGGTTGGATTGAATTTGATGGCAACAAGGTGCTTGAATCAAGTATTAACCAGGGTTTGAATTAGAAGAGGGTCCACAGAGTGGGCCAGGGATAGAGCAGTTGACTGCTGGCCCACTGATGTAGTTACTAGTGCTTTGCTGAGCCTTGCATCAGTCAGAGGAATCAGGCTCATAGACTTCTTTAGGTCTGTAAGGTAGGTTAGCCTAGAGTTAGTTCTGGGTCACAGTCTGGAGCCCCTTATTTGGCCTGACTTCTCTTTGATGGTTGTAGGGCAGTGAGGTGGTGGTGGTGGGGCGATGGGGAGCAGTGAGGAAGTCAAGCAGGGAAGTGTAAAGGGGATGGCCTGAAGTCTATCACCCATGTTGTGGTGTGCCAGTGATGCTGTGAAAGGTGACTGAGGGGGCATCAGCGATTGAGAATTCTCTGTTAACCACAGTGTGTACATGTGTACACTACCATGATAATTGTTACTCAGTAGACTGTTTTTGAATCATTAAATAAAGATAAAGGGACATATGTACAATCTGGATTTAATGAGAAGAGTACAGTTGTCCCTTGGTATCTGGAGGGATTGGTGATTGATTCCTGGACCCCCCTTGGATACAAGAATCTGCAGATGCTCAAGTCCTTTATATAAACTGGCATAGTATTTGCATATAACCTACACACATCCTCCTGAATACTTGAAATCATATCTAGATTATTTATAATACATAATACAGTACCTACACATCACTTCATTCACATGGATTCAGTGTAGTACTTCGCACATGGCAAATTCAAGTTTTGCTTTTTGAAACTTTGTGGAATTTTTTTTCCCCAAATAATTTTGATCCTCAGTTGGTTGGATGCATGGATGCAGAACCTACAGATATAGAGGGCTGACTATATTATGTACTAGTCCTCTGAAAATAGTTCATCCAGGTGAGGTATACGTTAACTACTTCTTAATCCAAAATACTGGATCACTCCAAGATTCCTCATTCCTTGACCATGCTGAATAACAGTTTCTGCAGTGCTTCAGTTTACATGTCATATAATTTTTGTCAAGTGAATGGAATGAATATGATCATCTGAAAGTTTTAATAATCTTTTGAAAGTATTCTGTATATTATTTGATCTTATAATAAGGAAGGGTCATTCTTTTACATATAAAAAAACCTAGGTGTAGGGAGATTAAGCCAATTTTTCAAGTCAGTGACAAATTAATTTTTAAAAATTACTTAGTGGGTAAAAAAACTTTCTAAGCCAGGTATGGTGGCATGCCTCTATAGTCCCAACTACTGGGAGGCTGAGGCAGGAAGATCCTTTGAACCTAGGAGTTTGAGGCTGTGGTATACTATGATTGCACCTGTGAATAGCCACTTCATTCCAGCCTGGGCAACGTAGTGCCCAGTCTCTAAGAAAAAAAGAAAAAAAAAAGTTACAGAATTATAAAAAAGTGAAACTCTTTCCTCCCCACCGAATATCCACCAAAAGGCTGCCACTCTGTGTTTAGTTTATGCCCTATTGGATGCCTGTTTTTTTCATGTGTATATAGGTACTTTAACCAAAATATATTAAGCATGTTATTATATACCTTGTTTTTTCCACTTAATGTTTTGTACAAAAAGATATGTGCACAAGATTTTGCATTGTAGCGCTATTTAATTATAAACATGGAATTGCACACTTAAATGCCCAGACATGAAGATTGGTTGAATAAAATGGGACATCCACGCAAAGAACTACTAGGTAGGTGAAAAAAGAATGAAGAAGATCTCTGTGAACTGCAATGGAGTGATTTCTGGGATACATTGTTAAGTGAGAAAAACAAAGTGTAAAAGAGGGCATATAATATGCCACTTTTGTGTAAGAAATAAGAAATCAGAAAGTCCACATTTGAGGAAATGTATCCTCTCACCAGTAGTCTACGAGAGTGCTTACTTCTTTACAGTCCTCTCAACATTGGGTGTTATTTTAATTTTTGCTAATCTGAGAGATGGAAAAAGTTATCACATTCTAATTTACATCTCTTTCAATTAAACATCACTTCATAGGTCTGGCCATTTATATTAATATTTCTTCTTTGAATTTCCTTTTGATATTGTATGCTTCTTTTTTTTTTTCTTATTGATATGTAATAGTTCTATTTTATGGCTCTTAACCTTTGACAAAGCAAATTATGGGCCAGAATTGCTCTAGTCCAAACCTTAAAAGTAAGTCCTCTGTGGGAAAATAGGAGAATTTTAATCTTGTTAATGGGTGTTATATTAAATTTGTTATGATATATAGTTTTGTTTGGGGGAACATAATTTAACATAGTATAACATGATGTATCATGTAGGTGCATATACAGTGGTACTCTCCTATATGTAATCTTTGGTAGAGAGTAGAAAATAGCTGCTGAACCCTTTGTCTGTCTGAAGGTAAGATTCATGTGGCCCACAAATCGCTGACCAAGATTGCTGCACTAGGCTGGTATGCCTACTGTGTTTATTTTATGTTCTTTTGGGGGGGTGTGTGTGTTTTGTTTTTTGTTTTGTTTTGTTTTGTTTTGTTTTGAGACAAGATCTCACTCTGTTGCCTGGGCTAAAGTGCAAGTGGCATCATCATAGCTCGCTGCAACCTCAAACTCCTGGGCTCAAGGGATTGTCCTGCCTCAGCCTCCCAAATAGCTGGGACTACAGGCACATACCACCACACCTAGCTAATTTTTTATTTTGTTTGTTTGTAGCAACGAGGTCTCCCTGTTGCCTAGGCTAGTCTCGAACTCCTAGCCTCCCAGAGTGCTAGGATTACAGGCATGAGCCACCATGCCCATCCCTATGTTTAAAAAACAGGCTTTGAAATTTCAGTTCCTCCACACTGGGATCTTCTTGTCACGTCAGTGAGGAGCATATTTATCTGATGATTTCAAGAGATACTAAGAAAGTATGTAAATTATCCTGACTGTACTTCTTTTTTTAAAGATACCCAATTAATTCAACTTTTTCTTTGTAAGAACTAACAGTCATTGCATTTTAGGAGGATTGTCACTGGCAAATGTAATAATGTTTGTATATCAAGTATGTTGATTCCACACAACAGAAATTGGCTCTGGCTAACTTGGGCAAAAAGGAGCTTGTTGGAAGGACACTGGAGGCCTGTGGAGTTGGTAGGAGACTGCCAGCTGGAGGCAGCCTAGAGGCCAGGGTGTGGGGATCCCACAGCAGGCAGTCCCTCAGCTGGAACAGGAGCTGTGTAGCCAGGACGCTGCTGCCCCTGAGATGAGTGACCTTCAGCCATTCACCTACTTGGTGAAGACCATGCTTTCCAGGAGGCTCTTATTGGCTGAGCTTAGGTCACATGCCTTCCGTTCGGCTGTACTGGGGAAGGAGAGGGAGGATCCAACAACCCCTGGTAGCTGATGTCCTCGTGAGCAGCCTTCACCAAGGATCATACTCCCTCCAAGACTAGGAGGAGAAAGGGTGAAATTGCCTAAAAGGAGGGAAGAATACGGATGGATTCTAGGTTGCATCCCCACCCAAAAAATATTTTTTAGCAGTGGTATTGTTTATTTTTATTATGAGTGATTTTATATACATTAGAATCTCATTTGATCCTCATAGAACTATGAGCTGAGAATGTTTGCATAGGGAGTGGAGCCTTAGTGCAGACGGAGTGCTTTAAATTTTCACTATAAGCTCAGAGGAGGCTGATCTACTCACCCAAAGATATATTGAGTGACGGTCCCAGGACTCATCATACGTCTTGTCTTATAACATACAATCTAGTGGATTTTCCACTCTCCGACCCTACATTTGCTCTGATCTGTCTCAGTTTGGGCTGATTTTTCTTACAGGTTACATAAGGACAGGCTCAATCTGTCTGGCTCAAACTCAGGACCGGCTGATCTCCCTGAAGCGCATCAACTCAAGGCTGAAGTACGTAAGAGGGTAGACGCCTATCCCAACTCTACCAAACTGACCTCTGCCAAAGGACCAGTGAATGTCATTTTCCCCTTGTGTTCTGTGGCAGTGTCATAGGCATCCCTTCTGAGATCATCTCCCCCAAGAAAGTGGCCGAACTTCACCCTTTCCTAAATGTGCACGACCTGGTGGGGGCCATGCATGTTCCCGAGGACGCAGTGGTATCTTCTGCAGATGTGGCTCTTGCCCTGGCAAGTGCTGCCTCCCAAAACGGTGAGTAGGTTTTTGCATTTTCTTAAGATGAGTTGGGAAGGAAGAGGTTATCTAAGAAAGTCACTCACAATAGGCAATGACTCCAACTCAAGTTTGGAAAAATTATTCTCATTGGGGTATTCAGCTTCCATTTTTGAACACTGGGTCTTACAATTTTCTTTTCTGTAACATCTGTTAATAATTATTTTTCCTCGGGGCCACATTTTTAAAGTTCCAAGGAACTGCTTTTAGTGCTGATTAATGTACTTCACACTTAAGGGAATTTCCCATTCCCCCACCCGCACAGGACTTGAGAAGCTCCAACGTTAGGACACACCATGGGGGTTTAATCCCCAACTTAAATCATAACCCAGCATTGGAATGAATGAGAGGAAGACTTATTAGTGTCCAGGGTATTACATTCTTTGGATAAACTGATTCATAATGTGGGTAGATTAGGATCTAAGATGCCCTATTTGAATTCTCTCCTTCTGGCCTCATATTTTATGATTCCTGGAATTTAATTATTGTGTGCTAGCATCTGTTTTTAAACTGACTTGCTACTTTCAGTCTTGGGCAAGGCTCATTGACATAGTCTCAGGATGTCATTCCTAGAGTTTTTTTGCTTTTCTAAAATTAGAGCATTGACCTAACTTTGTCTGTGTTTCTTTGGGTGGAGAATCTGCTGTAGGTGCCTTAATTCTGGAACATCAGAGGATGCATCAACTCTTTCTTTACCTTGGAACAGGTGTTCAGATCTATGACCGGACAACTGTTCTTCATGTGATGGTCAAAAAAGGTCAAGTTACTGGTGTGGAGACAGATAAGGGACAGATTGAATGCCAATATTTTGTCAACTGTGCTGGTCAGGTAGGTTAGCACCAGCACTGGGGTGCTGATTTCCTTATTTAACTTTTGTCTCCAGCATTTTTTGGTGTAGAGACATAAGATTAATATCGTGACTGACTAAATAGACATTAGGAACTATCCTGTTTCTTGTTTGGACCAGAAAACTCAGAATTCTTGTATGGTATTCTAAATCAGAAAAGTATACTTATTCCTCAAATGGAAACATTTATGACCTTTTCCTTCCTCCACCCTGGGTTAATCGGTATTGTTCTGGTCAGGAAGACCAACAAACAGTCAGGCATGGACATGACTCCTTGGCGTTGGGTCTTGGTGTTACATTTAATTCTACAACCTAGCAAATAAAATATTAGGCCATTTTATTGTGTCAGGAACATGGATTCAGTATTTAGAATACTAAGCCTCTTCTGCTTCTAAGGTAGATTTGTTCTTTGCCTTCCACTCCACAATCTTAAAGTGACCTAAGAAACACTTTCTGCTGTGTGAAGTTTCTTTAATGATTGGTATTTGGGGTTCGTAGTTGAGGCGAGGCATTTTATTAAAAGGACCTCCTTTGGTTCCCATGAGCTGTTTTGACTAGATGGTGAATCTGTCCATCTTGATCTAAAAGTCATTTTTATGGTTTAAAAAGCATAGTGTTGCTCCCCATCCAAATAATTGAACTAAAGCAGGCTGAAACTTGACTTCTCACACCTGACATTGTAGCAAGAGCACATATAAGCCACTTGAAATTAAACTCTTTTCAAGAGGCTGAACTTGCTCATTTGTATTTCTGTTCCTCTTCCCACCCACAAATAAATCTGTCCATTTGTAGTGGGCATACGAGCTGGGTCTGTCCAACGAGGAGCCGGTTAGTATCCCGTTACATGCCTGCGAACACTTCTACCTTCTGACTCGCCCCTTGGAGACCCCTCTGCAGAGCAACACACCAAGTGAGGACTTGTACTTTTTTTTTTTAATCTTGTTTCCTTGCCAGTATCCTGTCCTCTGAAAAGGAAGACTTTCTGCTAAGGACAGACTGTGCCTGAAAGAGCCTTTTCATTTCTGGAGCATGTTACAGGGAGGTGGACCCAATTCTAACTTTTCTTTAATAACTCCTTATGAAAGGATGGCCAAAATGGTCATTCCACTAAGCAATTTTTTTGTTTTTGTTTTTTGGAAGCTAATTTTAGTCCTAAGCAGAGGTCCTTGAGAATATTGGAATATAACCTTGAATTTTTAACTTGAATGCTATAAATTGTAGAAATGTCATGACTATAAACTTAGGTGGGTTAGTGGCTCCAAGTGGTGTAGGAGAGGGTTTTGATATCATTTTGATGGTCTTAATACCTAGAATGGGCTCTGCAATCCCCCTTTCTGTTAGACTTTCGCTTGGCACAGTGGCGGCAGTTATGGAGTTTGATTGTGAGATCTAGTCAAAGCTTCTAGGTAACTGATAAGGTTAGGGATAATCAGAGAAACAATCTCTACTGAAAGCCTGAGTGGGAGGATCCTCCCCCATGACCTTGAAAGGTATTTTAAAGCTAATGAATGCCTGTGTTCATTGGATGCTGTTTCATTAACAAAGCCATTAATGGGTGTGTGTTTGTTTCTTTCTTTCTTTTTCTGTCCACTTAGAAAGCTGGCTTGCCTCTAAACCCTTGTTTTTTTCTTCTATTCCATACTCCCTTGTCATTTCTCTTCCTTAGCTATTGTGGATGCTGATGGAAGAATTTATATTCGGAACTGGCAGGGTGGCATCTTGTCTGGGGGCTTTGAGAAGAACCCGAAACCAATTTTCACTGAGGGCAAGAATCAGCTGGAGATTCAGAATCTACAGGAAGACTGGGATCACTTTGGTGTGTGAACTAGATTATAACAATAATGCCTTATATTTGTCTAAGATGTTACATTGTTCAAAGCATTTTCAGTGGATCACACCTGTAATCCTGGCACTCTGGGAGGCTGAAGCTAGAGGATTGTTTGAGCTCAGGAATTTGAGACCAGCCTGAGCAAGAGCGAGACCCCATCTCTACTAAAAAAAAAAAAAGAAAAAGAAAAATTAGCTGGGCGTCGTAGTGTATGCCTGTAGTCCCAGCTACTCAGGAGGCTGAGGCAGGAGGATCGTTTGAGCCCAGGAGTTTGAGGTTTCAGTGAGCTATGAAGATGCCACTGCATTCTACCCAGGCAGACAAAGCAAGATTTTGTGTCTCAAAAAAAAAAAAAAAAAAAAGCATTTCAAGAATAATTCCTTGTTTAATGTTTATAACAGCCCCATGATGTACAATAGTGGTTACAGAGAATAATCTACACAGTTTGCCTGGTCTAAGGATGCAGTTCCTGTTTTGCTGATTTGGGGAACTAAGATCTTGGTTAATAGACTTTTGGCTTATTATGTATTTACCTAAAATCATTGCTGAAATTTTAGGTTAGGAGGAGAGCTTCTTTTGGTAGGACTTTATGTAAAATTGAAGAGCTGTTTAGAAAACAGAATTGTTCACTTTGGGAGGCCGAGGCAGGAGAATCACTTAAGGCTGGGAGTTTGAGACCAGCTTGAGCAAGTGTGAGACTGCATCTCTACAAAAAATAGAAAAATTAGCCAGGCATGGTGGCAAGTGTCTGTAGTTTCAGCTACTAGGGAGGCTGAGGCAAGAGGATCACTTTAGCCCAGAAGTTTGAGGTTGCAGTGAGCTATCACGACGTCACTGCACTCCAGGTTAGGTGATAGAGTGAGACCCTGTCTCAAAAAAAAGAAAAGAGAAGAAAACAGAATTGTTTTGTTAATGTAGCAATTTATTAAAATTTTAAATAACTTTATTATTATTATTATTTTTTAGAGATGGTCTCACTGTTGCCCAGGCTAGAGTATAGTGGTGTGATCATGGCTCACTATAACCTCGAACTCCTGGGCTCGAGTGGTTCTCTGCCTCAGCCTCCTGAGTGGCTGGGAATACAGGCATGGGCCACCACACATGGCTAATTCTTAAACATTTTTTTGTAGAGGTGAGGTCTCACTGTGTTACTGAGGCTTGTCTTGAACTCCTGGGCTTGAGTGATCCTCCTGTCTTGGCCACCTAAAGTGCTGGGATTACAGGCGTGAGCCACTGTGCTGGGCTAATAACATTATTTTTTAAAAATAATTTTATTTATTGAATAATTAACATAGTCACATGGTTCTAAATTCAAAAGATATGGAAGGATCTCTAATAAAGAATTTCCTTTTCACCCTTGATGGACTTTTTAAAAAAATAAACTTATTATGGCAAATTTCAAACTTTTAAAAGTGGATTGAGTAGTGTGATGAACCCCATGTGCCCAACATCCAGCTCCAGTCTGGTTTCATTTATTGCCACTGTCCCATGGGATTGTGCCCAGATGGCAGATTTACTTTAAGACAGGGCGAGGATCTGTCTTTTGCAGCTCCTCCAATGTAGGAGAACATTGCCTTTCATCGAAATCTCTTTGGCTGCTGTTTAAGAGCCTTTCCACTCATGCTGACCCTTTCAAGATAATTGTCTGTAACCACATGTGTTACTTGCTATTCTGTAGCTCCTTTCCTTTCTAAAGAGTGTCTTTTTTTCTCGGTCTTTACGCCAAGCATTTTACAGGCTGTAATTCCACCAAGCTTTCTGCTTTCTGATGAATGGCCCAGTTGACTCTTCTCAGAAAAATCTCCTCCAGGAGATTTTCTGGAAAGAGAGGGAGTACAAAGTAGAAGAGGTTGAAATGTTGTTAATTCCTTAAAAGTGAGAACTCTGTTTGGGTTTGTTTTCATTACTCAGAGCCCCTGTTGAGTTCCCTCCTGCGTAGGATGCCAGAATTAGAGTCTCTGGAGATCATGAAGTTGGTGAATTGCCCCGAGACCTTCACACCGGACATGAGGTGCATCATGGGCGAGTCTCCTGTGGTACAGGGCTACTTTGTCCTGGCAGGAATGAACTCTGCTGGCCTTTCCTTTGGTGGAGGAGCTGGGAAGTAAGTCTTTCTCACTCAGAGTTGGCTATGAACATATGTCAGTTTGCTGGGCTTCTTCCCTTCTAGAATTACTTGTTAATGTGGTGTATAATACATTTAATCTAGTGTGTTAATAATAATAATAAGATACATGTAATTTGAGAGTTGTCCCCTTCAAAGTGTGGGAGGCTGTCCCATATTACAGAATGTCATTATGCAGAATGTTTTGGAGCTCCTCTTTTGTTGGAGTTAGCCACAGAGCCTGTGGGATGTTCTTTTATACTTTTTCAGTTGTAACAAATATTGGTCCTTTGAGTGTGTATTTGAGTTTGGAAGTAGCCTAGTGTATTGAGTGAGGTAGGTGATCCAGCTGGGTAATACAAGTTTTTATTTAAAAATCAAGTACTAATAAAAATTAAATAAGCCAGTCACAAAAGGACAAATACTATATGATTCCACTTATATGAGGTACCTAGAGTAGTCAAATTCATAGAGATAGAAAGTACAATGGTGGTTTCCAGGGGAAGGGGGAGGTGGGGAGTTATTGTTTAACAGGTACAGAGTTTTGATTTTGCAGGACCCAAAGAGTTCTGGAGGCTGGGCGTGGTGGCTCACGCCTGTAATTCTAGTGCTTTGGGAGGCCAAGGTGGGAGGATCACTTGAGGCTAGGAGTTCGAGACCAGCCTGGGCAACATAGACCCCATCTTTAGAAAAAATAGAAAAATTACATCTATGTAACAAAAAAACACTTATAACCCCTAAATCTATTGAAATGAAAGAAAGAAAGAAAGAAAAATTAGCTGAATGTGGTGGCTCTTGTCTGTCATCCCAGCTACTTGGGAGGCTAAGGCAGGCAGATCACTTGAGCCCCCAGGAGTTTGAGGTTGCAATGAGCTATGATGATACCACTACACTCTAGCCTGGGCAACAGAGTGAGGCCCTGTCTCAAATAGAAAAGAAAAAAAAAAAGAGTTCTGGAGATAGATGGTGGTGAGGGTTATACAACAATGTGAATGTACTTAATACCACTAAAATGCACATAAAAATGGTTAAGATGGTAAATTTTATGTTATATGTATTTTAACACACTTAAATTTTTTAAAAAATTAATGTGGCCAGTTTTCTTGAGTGGCTTGTAGAATGGCTCTGGAAACAAGTTGTAGAAGAGGAGTTACCAAAAACATTTGGAGCAAAGGAGACGTGGTCAGATAACTGTGTAATCTCCCAAGGAGACTGTCTTACAGAAAATACCTATTGGGTGTGTAAATTAGAGTAACTTTGTGTGTGTGTTTTAGTCCTATTTCTTCATAGATGTCATTTATGTCTTAAACACTTTCTAGGGAATCTTATCTTTAGAGCTAAAATCCTCATAGTGGTCTTATGAGTGCCATACATGGATCCATGTTTATTTCTTCCAAAAAAGTTAAGGAAATTGTGCAGAATTGTTTTAACTGGTTTGTGACAATATAGGATCTTTTGATACTGTTGGTTCTTGATTTGTAGAGCATTGCTTTTATCCTCTTTAATACCACATCTGAAGCCAACAACCCTACCCCCTCATCTAAACAGGTACCTTGCTGAATGGATGGTACATGGTTATCCCTCGGAAAATGTCTGGGAGTTGGACTTGAAACGTTTTGGAGCCCTCCAGAGCAGCCGTACCTTTCTGCGCCACCGGGTCATGGAAGTTATGCGTAAGTGAAGCTTTATCCCAGTTACTCCTAGTGGCAGGTATCTTTCTGCTGGCCTGTTTTATCATTCAGCGGGGGCAGATTTTTCCTCACTTTTTTAATAATGACTTTGAGTTGGGCTTCTGATGTTTGACTGTTCCAGTCCTGAGTGAGGGGCTTATGTTCCACATGGTATTTATAGAACATTTTCTTTGGCATATCGTACCTTGTTTACTTCTGGGAACAAGAAAGAATAGGATTTATAGGTAGTGTGTGGCAGCTTCCTGTAGATTCCTAGCGACGCCTCCTTTCCAGTTTGCCTTGAGGGACCCTATGTCAAAGTGAATGCTCTCACTGCCCACTTGGTTTTTGAGATCATTGTTTTCTTTCCAAGGCAGAGAATTTACCAAGTTATACTCAAAGCTTCAGGCTTCTCTGAGTGACTTTCATCATTAATCTGTTGTATACGAGCAAAATAGGAAACTGCTTCTCATATATAAACACAAAGCACACATTCGTGCTCTCGCTCCCCTTGTTCTTGCTTCCTTCCAACTTGGAAGGATTGACCTCTTCAATTTGACTTAACTTGCTATTCTACCTTGTCTGATTTATTTTCCAGTAAGCCCTTAGAAACAGCTTTTGTATCAGGAATGGAACCAAATGATACAGGTTCTTATGGGTTGTAATTTCGTTTCCTATACTGAGGGACTGTTCTCTGACTTTGCCAAGTGATATCTAAATATTGGGGACATATTTATGGTCATGACTAAGTGTCTACATTGGCTGTGACCACCATTCTTGGTTATAAATGAACTGTTGGTTTAGTAGCTGGGTGACATTCGTGGTGAGACATTTGAATTGCCTTTAACGCCTGAGTGCTCACTTTTGGCCTGTGGCAGAGAACTTACATCCATGGGAGAAGAACCTAGCAGCAGTGAGTTTAACTGCTAAGGTTCTGAAATTTTAGCAAATATTTTGGTTAAAATGTTGAAGGGATTATAAGTCTAGATTTCCCCAGCTGTAGTTACTTTAAAACCTCCTTGGTGATGTGACACTTTGGTGGCCTTCTCTGATTCTCATAAAGTAGAAATTGCAGGCATGGTAGAAAATGGGGAAGGGGAAAGTAGAACCTAACGTACCAGGAGTTTGAAATTGTCACAATGCAAGGAACCCAGTGTGGCTTTCTTCTCCTGCATCTCCCAGCCTCCCCCCACCTTGATGTACCTTTTGTTAGAATGGCATGAGGTCAGGTCTTCTCTTTGGAAGGGACTAGAGATCGTTCTCTTTCTGGCTTTTTTTACTTATTGCTGTTACAGATTGGACATTAAGAGAAATGAATTCTGACCCTAGCTTTGTTATGTGAATAATGTCATTGGGACAATACAGTGCAACCTCTCAGATTTCAGAGCCACCAAATCAAGGTATGATATGTACCCTTTCACTTCAGAAATGGGTTAAATATTAGAGAAGAGATGTCTGTAACAGGTCTGAGATCCTAACAATACAGGTGCTGTGAAGAGTCAAGTGCCATTTTTTCTACACTTTGTTCCCACCTATGTGTCCCACTTAGATACAACCTTCATCTCTGCTATAGAGCTTAGCAAGGTTTAGAACTATGGCCATCTCCCATTGTTTCTACCTACTAATTTGGAACTATAAATGTGAATAAAGACTGAGAGTCATTATGTGACTTATACCTATATAACTCTATGGAGGGATAATACCAGCTCTTGTAATATTGTCCTTTCTTCTGGAGCATGCCTGTTATACTGGGTAATATTTGACAAATTAGGCTATATCAGCCTGGAAATTATGCTCTTTTGAATAGGAATGACTCCAGAGTCTAGTGGATGTTGGATACTCAGCTCTAAAATCTGTGTCTTGGCCTTTGATAGACCACTCTTGTCTGTTCTAGCTCTGATGTATGACCTGAAGGTTCCCCGCTGGGACTTCCAGACTGGTAGGCAGTTACGCACATCTCCTCTGTATGACCGGTTAGATGCACAAGGGGCCAGATGGATGGAGAAACACGGATTTGAGAGGCCAAAGTACTTTGTTCCACCTGACAAGGGTAAGAAGTCACATTCTCGTTTTAGTTCATTTTTTCTGTCCTGGGAATTAATAAAACTTATTTTTAAATGCATAAAATAGAATGTGTTCCTGGAAGAATAAATAATAAAAACCTGCTAGACTGTACTAAACTATACAGGAAGATGCCCCAGTATAAGTCCCCTCTTTTTCTCTCCACCTTTTGCTTTTTCTCTTCCATAGACCTCCTGCCACTGGAGCAGAGCAAGACTTTCTACAAGCCAGATTGGTTTGATATCGTGGAGTCTGAAGTCAAGTGCTGTAAGGAAGCTGTGTGTGTCATCGATATGTCCTCTTTTACAAAGTTTGAGATAACAGTAAGTATTGGGGAACCAAAATAATAGATTAGGAAACTTTGCTTATTTATTAAATGCCTCCTGTTTTTCATCTGTCACTTCAAAACCGATTCCTTAAGAATTCTGGTGTATTTTAGTGTTTCATCTGGCTTTTAACTTTTTAAAAAATTTTTAGCTCCTTGTTTCTTGGTTTTAATTTGCCTAGAGTGGCCCATTTATCACAAGAATCAATAGCCAGCTTTCCCTGGAGCTTCTTGTTGTAAAGTAAATCTACAAATATTGCCACATGGGTATGGCTCATTGAATTTTCTCAGCAACACTCGTTGCTAGTCGGGCCATGTTACCCAGCCAAGCATTCTTGCGCTTACTCTCTCTGCTTCGTTCTCTAACCCTGCAGTCCACGGGGGATCAAGCATTAGAAATCCTGCAGTACCTCTTCTCCAATGACCTGGATGTGCCCGTGGGCCACATTGTGCATACCGGCATGCTCAACGATGGTGGAGGGTATGAAAATGACTGCAGCATCGCACGACTGAGCAAGCGCAGGTGAGGTTAGCTGCCATCCCACTCTGCTCCCTGCAACATACTCCTTCCTTAGGGCTGCTGTAGCAGAGCACCTAACATACTTTTCTGGGTAATCATAATTATCCCAGAGACTAAAAAAACTTTTCTTGAGCTCACAGCCAGTTCATTAGCAGCCCTAAACAGAAAGAAATCACCAGGAAAAGAAAAAGAAGAGGAAACCCACTAGCTTATGTAAAACTCAGTGTTGAAGAGTTAGTTACCCTTCTGAGAGAAGATGGCTTATCTTACATTAGTATGTCTGTATAAAGTCTTGGCACTAACAGGAAGCCAGAATTTTCTGTTCTGTCTTTATGTGATGTATCCTGGAATGGTGCTACTGGCCCTTCCTGAAAGCTAAGAGATCATTTCCCAGTATTCTCCTCATTGCTTTGAAACTAGATGAGAACTGGATTGCTTCCTGATCCTTTTCCTGCCACCTGGTTTTGATTATTTCGGGCTCTCACTTTCAGTTTCTTCATGATCTCTCCAACTGACCAGCAGGTCCACTGCTGGGCCTGGCTTAAGAAACACATGCCGAAAGACAGCAACCTGCTTCTGGAGGATGTCACCTGGAAATACACTGGTAAGGGGGGCTTCTGGGGTCAGCCGAGTGAGAAAAAGCCAGCAGATCCAGATGCCTTCTACATTTTCCTGCATTATATTTGACTTTCAGAAATGAATGTCAGAGCTAGCAGAGAAGAGGCTTGCTGGTCACGGGAGATTGACCTCTAACACTTTCTCACTTTTTATAAGTGAGGTGTGAGATGAGTTAGTGCTTTGGCTTCTATGTTTTGTTCACTTCTACATCCCCTACAGCAAGCATGTAGGAGTTCAAGTATTTGTTGAATGAATAAATAATTTTTAAGTATTTTTGTATGTATTACCTAAGTAATATTTTCTTCAAAATTTCTGTGTATTTTTTTTTAATGAGGACATACTTTTTAAGGATGACTTACTTTCATGATTATCTCTTCCTCAGCAGTCCTGTTGGGAGAGCAGCCCCTCCTCTTCTACCTCCCCATTCCAGGTTTAGCCCTCCCATCCTTCCTCCCTCCCGCCTATCTAACTCCTCCCCCTCAGCCCCACCAGCATTTACTCTCCTAGGCCCTAATTCTCATTCCTTGGAGTAGCAAATGTGATTAACTTCTTGCTACCAGGTTGGCAAACTACAGAATCTTATAGAACAAAAGTTGTGTTCTAACCTGTATTAGAGTGGTTGATGTGTAATCAGCACAAGCTACTGTCACAGGCACCAGAATCCAGGTGCTGATTTGGGATTTGGGCCTCTTCCATCACATAGCCACACTGGGAAGAAGAAGAGAACAGGAATTGTGCAGGGGGGCTATGGCCAGCCGTGGAAGTAGGCTCGTGTCCCATTGGCCAGGACTTGGTCTCATGATCCTAATCTAACTGTAGAGGAGGCTGTAGAGTGTTGTCTTCCTGGGTACTAGGGAGAGGAAACATCTACCCAGGTGCTCTCACAGCAGCACAGTCAGTAGCATCCAGCAGGCCTATCAGCAGAGGTGTATTTGCCGGAATCAGGGTGCTTGGCATCCATGCTTGGATTGCCTAAGCAAAGGGACACTTTTGTGGTCATAGCACCCAGGCCTGGCCATAGGTAAGCAAGTCCAGAACAGGCCTTTCCCATTGGCTCAGCTGTTCACTTGGAGAGGCTGGACATCTCTTGTTCTTTTCTGTTTAGCCCTCAATCTGATTGGCCCTCGCGCTGTGGATGTGCTGTCCGAGTTGTCCTATGCCCCTATGACTCCAGACCACTTTCCAAGTCTCTTTTGCAAGGTGGGTGCTAGTAAAGTTCTGTTTTTCAAATGGGCAGAGAACATTTCTTTTATAGTGGTGGCAGTTGCATATTCTTATTAATCTTACTAAGAATACACATGAAGAATACCCATGTGAGTTCAAGAAAAGTTCTAACCTTTATTAGGCAAACAAAATGACCAAGTAAATTTATTTTTCGCCCTTCAAGCTCTCCTTATTTAATAAGAATTAGGGTACCTTTGAAGTGAATTTAGCCTCTCTAAAGGTCAGGTCTGTATATTTACTGGTTTCAGTAGCAGCAGATCAAAATTTTAGGTCATAGGATTGTGACACAGACACCAAAAAGTACCATTTGAGGTCAGGCCCCTTCTGTCCATGCAGTGCATCCTCTTTTTTGTACACAGAGTAACTTCTGTGTATGTGGCATCTTCAGGGAAGAAATGGTGTAGGTGATTTCCTAATCAATTTAAATAATTTTCTTTCCTGAAAGTGGCCACTATAACTAAATGAAACAAACTCTAACTGAATAAAAGCAATGATAACTGAATCCCCTCTAGGAAGCAGTTTAGAAGCAGATTAGAGAGGTTCAAACTTACATTTTGGCAACCTGTAACCAGCACCTTCTAGACAGTTACTGACAGAGGCTTTTTAAAGTTCAAACCAAAGTTGGGATCCACCTACAAATTATTTTACAGTTTTCCTTCTCCAAGGCAGAGTGAAAGCAACAGAAAACTTTCCATTATTAGTCGTCAGCAGACCCCTTCACAGTGTTCTCTCTGCTGCTTGAAGGAATGATCCATATGCTTGTGCCTGGCAAGTGCTACGAGTTTGCTTCCATGCTGTCCAGGACTTTCCATTTTCCATTATAGGAATGTTGACTGCATCAGTGGCCCCTGTTAGGGGACTGATCTGCTGTCAACGTTTCGCAATTTAGAAGCCAGGTCTCTACCCCACAGTAGCAGGTGAATCATGTCTGTGTGCTTCAGCCACCATCTTTTACGTGGCAAATGGCCAGGATGTGTCTGCAGAGTCCCTCAGAGAAGACACTTGCCTGGTCTTCATTGCTCCTGAGACCTCTGACTAATACAGTTTGCAGGACTTTGCAAAGAGAAATATTTTGTGCTTGTCAAAGACTTGGCCTCCACTTTCTGCCATCAGCTTGGCTAAAACTCCTAAAGTGGCGATATCCATGAGAAGGGTGTTACAGCAGCTGTGCTTAGTGCCCCTTGGTACCTGGAACCAGACCATTTTCAGAATGAAATTCTTTCGTTGACATGTGTCTCCTTGAGGGTTAAACAAAGGGTGCAGCGTTAATGAGGGGGTTTCCTTCCCTGGAAAAGCCTGCGTGAGTGCCCACACCCCCTGGAGAGTCCCCACGCTGACTTACTCCCTTTGTCTCTGCAGGAGATGAGTGTGGGCTACGCAAATGGGATCCGGGTGATGAGCATGACTCACACAGGCGAACCGGGATTCATGCTTTATATCCCCATAGAGGTGAGATATGGAAGGTTCACTTCTGTCTTCCTTTCCCTGAGCTGCCAGGAGGTGTGCTGGCTCTGCCAGACCTCATGGCCACTGGCAGGCTTGGAGAACTGTGTCTGATGGGGCCTTGGGGACTGAGGGAGGCTGCATTGAAGAGATTTTACAATTTTTAACTAAGTTATTTAATTTCTTTTCAATAGATCATACATTTAAAAAGTATTCAGTGCCATCTAACCAGTTCTCACCAACTACCACCAATGACATTAGTATTATTTTTATATGTCATATCAGAGATTTTTAGGCATGTGAAAGCAAATTCACAGACATATTCTTAGCCCCCTTTTGAAAAATACCAATGGAAGCATATTGGTGTTCTTCATCTGGTTTTTTAATTTCACTTAATAATTTATCTTACAAATCTTCTTGTGTTGGCTCGTTTTTTTTGTTTGTTTGTTTGTTTTTTTAAGACAGACCCTCACTCTGTCACCCAGGCTGGAGTGCAGCGGCATGATCATAGCTCACTGCAGCCTCGAACTCCTGGGCCCAAGTAATCCTTCTGCCTCAGCCTCCCAAGTATCTGGGACTAAAGGCACGTGCTACCCCACCCAGCTAATTTTTTTAGTTTTTTTGTAGAGATGGGGTCTTGCTATGTTGCTCAGGCTGGTCTTGACCTCCTAGCTTCAAGCGGTCCTCCCGCCTCAGCCTCCCAAAGTGCTGGGATTATAGGTGTGAGCCAATGTGCCAGGCCTCTTTTTTTCTTTATTTTTTAACAGTGGCATAGTATTCCATCATATGATCGAATCATAATTTCTTTAACCAGTCTGGTACTAATAGACATTTATGATGTTTCTAGTCCTTTGCTGCTATAAAAAATGTTTGCAGTTTACAAGAATGCCTTATCCCTTATTGCATTACCAGGACGTAGAGTTGTCAAACTTCAGGCTTTTGCCAGTCTGATGGGTGCAAAATAGTTTGTCAGTGCAATTTTAGTTTCCCTTAGGAATGAAGTTGGGTGACTTTTCAAAACCCATCTCACTCCAAGTAACAGCCAGTCTGCAGGGCTCAGCACAGGCTGCCTGCCCATTCTCCACCCTGTTGCTTCTGACTTCATCCTGTCTTCTCTGCCCCTCTCAATCCTGCTAGTCTTGGAACATGCTAGACATGCTTTTACCTCAGGGCCCTTAGACCTGCTATCCACTCTCCTTTGGCTTGTCCTTCCCTGGATAGATCCTCCCAAGTTCACAGCCTCACTTCCTTCAGGTCTATTTACGTGTCAGTTTCTCAAGGAGATCACATTTCACTTGTGGTGCCTGCACCAGGTCTCCTTGTCTTCCTGCCTTTTATTTTTCTCCATCGCATCTACCACTGTCCAATAAAATACATTTCATTTGTTTATTTTGTTCATCAGATTACCCTGTTAACTTTTATGTCCCCAGCACTTAGAGAAATGCTTGGCACATAGTAAGTGCTCAATAAATCTTTCATTAATGAGTTTTCTGATCATATCCTTTGTCCATTTTTCTGTCGGATTATTGATCATTTTATCAATTTCTAGGCATTCTTTTGGTATCAAACAGCCCTTAGTGTTGAGTTACAAAAATATTTTTTCCAGTTTGTCATTTGTCTTTTGACTTGTGGTGTTTTTTGCCACATAGAAGGATTTTTTTAGTTTACTTTTTATTATGGAAAATTTTTCATACATTTCAGAACGTTTTTTTTTTTTTTAAATTTACTTGAATTGATCAGTCTCTTCTTTTGTGGCTTCTAGAGTTTGATTCATTAGAAGGGACTTATCCACTCCAAGGTTGTAAACTTTTTCCAGTGGGGCCAAGAGCTGAGTGTGTCACATCACTCTACCCTTGGGAAGGTCTGGGACTAGGGCCAGAAGAGCCCTAACAGGGCTCTCACACGGGGAGGTAAGTTCCCAGACAACAGGGCTCCACACAAGGTCAGACTGGGCAGGACATGCTGTGGACTCCCTCTTGGGGAGGGGCCTGGTAGATGCCTCCTTTTAGCCAGAGCTTGGAACAGACTCAGCCAGAAAAGTGAGTTTAGTGGCTAAGGTAAGATATCCCAAATGGGGGCCTCACAACCCAATTCAGACTACTCTCCTCTGTTAAAAAAAAAAAAAGTTCCAATTTTCTTCTGGTACTTTTATAGTTTTTTTAATTGTTGTTTATGGTTTTGGCTTTTTTTAAAAAAAAAGATACTTAAATGCTTGGTCCTTTTGCAGTGTCTCTTGGTACATGTTATGAGGTATGAATCAAACTTTATTTTTTTCCACATGGATACCCAATTGATTTGACAATCTACTTTTATCAGATACTAAATTCCTACATGTATTTGAATTTATTTCTGGGCTTTATATTCTGTTCCATTGGTCTGTCTAGTCATGTTCCAGAACCACACTTAATTAGTGAGTCTTCATAATATATTTTGATATTTGGTAGTGCTTCTCTTCCCTTACATTGGAAAACTCTGGAAAAGAAGAACAATTCCTGCTTCCTTATTTTCCCTTGTGAACTTCATAATTATCTAGTTAAAAAAAAAAAAACACCACCACCTAGTTGGTATTTTTGGGATTGTGTTACATTATGAATTAGGGAGAATTGACATTCTTATGATATTTTGGATCTTACAATCAAAGAACATGGTATGCCTTTATTTATCTTTTTATTTGTTTGAGACAGGGTCTCACTCTGTCACCTGGGCTAGAGTGTGGTGGCGTCATCACAGCTCACTGTAACCTCGAACTCCTGGGCTCAAGCATCCTCCTGCCCCAGCCTCCCGGGTAGCTGGGACCACAGCCGTGTACTACCATGCCTGGCACCGCGTCTTGCTGTGTTGCCCAGGCTGGTCTTAAATTCCTGGCCTCAAGTGATCCTCCCTCCTCAGCCTCCCAAAGTGCTGGGATCACAGGTGTGAGCCGCCGTGCCCAGCCTCTAAGAGACATTTTAGAGAAACGAATAGATGTGGCCCCTGCTCTCGTGGAGCTTGTGGTCTGGGTTGGGGTGACCCCAGCTCACTATTCCCGGGCTGTGGTGCTTTGGTTTATTGAGGATGAGATGTCCTGGGAGTCGTATACAACCTTCTCCCTTGTCCACATTAAGAGTGTGAGCCATCAGCACTTCCGGACATGTTACGGGTTTAATTCTGAAGGTATGCTGGTAACTAATCTTTCATCTCTCCCTGTAGTATGCCCTGCATGTATACAATGAAGTGATGAGTGTTGGGCAGAAATACGGAATCCGGAATGCTGGGTATTATGCTCTTCGCAGTCTCCGAATTGAAAAGTTTTTTGCCTTCTGGGGTCAGGATTTAAATACCCTCACCACGCCCCTTGAATGTGGACGAGAGTCTCGCGTGAAATTAGAGAAGGTACCGTGTGTATCCAGACTCCAGTCTGTCATTCAGCTTCCCAAGTAGTGAATCCGCACTAGAGTAGGAAGAGGAGCTGATATTGCAGGAAAAGCGTGGAAAGATTGAGGCCTCAGTGACGGCATCAGGTGAACAATGATGATGCGGTGTCCTTGGAATGGAAACATTATCCATGGGATGAAACATCTTCATATGAAAACATAATAAATAGATGATACTTATGTCCAGTGCTTTGCTCTCAAAAGACTTTGTGTATTCTGGGAAGTTTTTCTGAGTTGATTATGGTGATTCATTAACATGCCACAAATATTTGTACAAATTAGTTGTCTTATAGTCAGCTGCCTAATTTTGTTTTTTTTTTAAGTAATATATGAACATGATTTTTTAGAAAAAAATCGTAGTTCAAGAGAGTGTTCCATAAAAAGTGAGTCTTTTTTCCACCTCTGAACCCCACTTAATCTCTTGTCCTATTTGCCAGGAAAAGGCCATTTCTTGTCCCCTCTTTTTCAGGGTGTCAGTGTAGTGCAAATATGCTCGAGGATAATGTCTCCTCCTCACTTTTTTGACCTAAATGGTGGGATACCACATGCTTGCTATATTGCACCTTGCTTGTTTTATTTAACAAAACCTTGGCAGTTTTTCCTTATGAGTACCGTAGATCTATAGTATTCTTTTTGAGCAATTACGTGTAATGATTTTTCTCTGATATTAAAGTAATAAATAACTCATTTTGGAAAACAGGGGAAAATATAAAGAAGAAAATTTAAATCACCCATATTTTATCTATTCAGAGATAATCACTGTTATAGTTTATTTTATTCGAGTCTTTTTTGTATGTATACATATATATAACCATATATGCATTGAATATAGATACATATGCACAGAGTTTTTATTGGGATTATATAAAAACATTTTCTAAAATAATTCTAGCAATTATTTTTGAGTTTTGAGTTTTCTTCCTAAATGTGTTTGTTCTGTGTGGTCTTGTGATTAAAATCTGTGTTTATAAAATAGAAAAAAGAAAAATGCGTACCACTGTTGTTACAAAAATTCTTGAAGGTGTCTTTTATGTTGTGAACACAGTTTTCCACAAGGTGGAAAGTGTACCACTTCCCAAAATCGGGGGTGGGGCGGGGGGGTGGTTATGGGAGGAGGCTGCTGTGTCCCACTGCAGTGACACCAGGGGGACCCTTCCCATGGCACTGCTTCTTAAGCCAAGGGTCAGAGTGTCAATGGATGACTCAGCAGTTTCTTTCTTTCTAGGGCATGGATTTCATTGGTCGGGACGCCCTGCTGTATCAGAAGCAGAACGGGGTATATAAACGCTTCACTATGTTCATCCTGGACGACCACGACACAGACCTAGACCTTTGGCCATGGTGGGGAGAGCCCATTTACCGGAATGGGCAGTATGTTGGCAACACCACCAGCAGTGCCTATGGTTATACCCTGGAGCGTCACGTTTGCCTGGGCTTTGTGCACAATTTTTCCGAGGACACTGGGGAAGAGCAGGTGGTGACAGCAGATTTTATCAACCGGGGAGAGTATGAGATTGACATCGCAGGACACCGGTTCCAGGCCAAGGCCAAGCTCTACCCTGTTGCTTCCCTCTTCACCCACAAGCGCCGAAAGGATGATGTGGAGCTGAGTGACTTGCACGGGAAATAATGCCATGGCGGTTTCGCCTCCCCATGTCTTATCCCGAGAAGCCTCACCTCAGAGCTTCTCTTCTGTCTGACTGCATCCCTCTTTCTTGAACCTTTGCCTCCTATCTCGTATCTCCCTGATATAATTTTGAACTTGACCCACTTTTAAACTTTTTGCTTTGCAGCCTCTCTTATCCTCCCATCTTCTCCTTATCCTTTTGCAGTCCCCTTCCTAATACTCACTCTGGGCTCTTCTTCCTTCCTTTCCCTCCACTCAGACTCCCGTGGTGGCAGGAAGTATGTCTGACAGGCAGGACAGAAGCAAGCTCCACTGTGGAAATGGGTTACAGTGACAGCTGATTTCAAATGTGCATCTCAAAGCTGGGCAAGCGGGTGTTGTGCAGGTCCCAGGGCAAGAGTCCAGCCCCCTCGGGCTAAGTTTTCTCGAGTAACCTGTTAATTTTAGTGGATTGCTATGTGTCTGATTCCGCCCTGTGGAATAGCTTGTGCCTTTTAGCCAGGCAGCTCATTCTCCTGTTCCACTGTGCTGTGGGTTGGCGCCTGATACCTCTAGCAAGAGGATGATCTTCTACCTCACTGATGAGAGGCAGCGCGTGGACCTCATCTGGTCTATAGCAGAGACAAACAGTTAACCTGGCACCATCCTCATCCTCCCTAAGGAACCAGTTAGCAGACTTTGGGCTAGGGCAGCCTGCCTATAATTTTCTTCAGCTCTTGCTAATCTTTATAATAAGGTTGTTTTTTCTTTTTTCTTAGCTGAGTAAATGAGTACACCACAGTGTGAAAGGGAAAAACCATGTTGCCTTTTGTGTTGCTTTTCCTACCTGAAAGGGTCTGACCCCAGAAAGTCCAACATCAATGATGCTGAGTTTTCTGCTGTTAAAACGATGCTGCTGTTCTTCCAGCTATCCAAAATTCAGCCATCCCATCTTGATTTTCCTCTTCTCCCAGTGCATTAAGTCAGCTTCACCTGTCCCCTTCACAGTTGGCCCATGAGCTCAGCATACATTTCTCTCCCTTTAGAACAGGAAGGGGAGGTAGAGGGTGTGTCGTCCTGAGTAACTCAGCCATGCTGGCCATGCTGAGGTCCACAGAGCTACTGGAATCCCAGGTATTACTTTCTCTGGCACAGAACAAAGCCACACAGACGTGACCTTGTCAGTCCGCTGAGCTTTCTGAGTCCAGGGGGTGTAAGTTACACAAAGCTAGAGGATAGCTTTCCCTCCTTTCCTTCCAGGCTCTTTTCTCCCAGCCAGCCATCCCTCCATATCCTCTGGAATAGAAAATGACTTGGGGTACCCCAGAGTGCCCTGCACACTTTTAAGCAACATCTCTGCTTTCTGAAGGTGAAAGGTGGATATCACAGACTATATGATCCAGTTCCAATATTTAATTTTCCCCTTACATATAAACTGCCCTAATCTGATTTTTTTAAGTGTAAACAAGCTGCTATTAGAAATTTTAATTCATTAAACTGTACCAGTTGGTGTCTTGGTATCTTGGCAGCATTAGCTCTGATAGATCTATATTATATTAAAGGAGATCATTCATTTTATTAGAGCAGCTTAGAATTCTCGGGCGTCTTCCTTCTTCGGCATTTCTTTGGGATCTCTTGTTTACCCACTTAGACTGGCTCCTTCTAGACATTTGCCATTTCTCCAGCTAGACCACTCCTCCTTGATTACTGACTTTAGTGTCCACCTTTTCAGGGAGTCTTAGTTGGTTTATTAAGGGAGTGTGTGATTAGACTTCTGTTTGGGGGCTAGCTATTTTGGAACAAATGTGTATTTGACTAGCTGAGAGATGCTGCTTCTAGGCAGAGAGGAGAGAGGAGGAGAGGCGTTGCCTAGCTGGAGAGCTGAGCATGAAACAGCAGCTGTGAAGGACTTGGGAGAGCAGACACGGGCGCCCTGGCCAAATGCTGGCATTACCAGCAGGGAGCTGACTTACCTAAGAAGATGGAAACAGATGATGGAGAGCCACAGGTATCCCTGCTCTTCTAAACACAGCATTCACACCCCTCCAAAGTCATCTTTGTAAATGAAAACTTATTTGTAATTCAATCCAAAAGAAATTCAGTTGTGCATAAGACATAACCCTTCCAACCTTAACTATGGCAATAAATTTGCTATTTAACTGTTACATAGAAGTGTCACCACTTAATAAGATACAAATTGAAAAATAAAAGCTATCTCCTTAGTTTAAAATTGGATGATGCCATCATCGCAGTATATTTTTCAAATAGGATTTTCATCAGAAGTACGTCCAACATAGGATTTCAAGAGTTGGATTCTTTTCTGTATTTGTTAATCTCTAGCTAATTACTGTCTTACTAATTAGCTTTCCTTTCTAAGAAGTAGGAGGGAAATCTGATGCTATGTCCAAAATCATGCCATGACTTTGTTTTGAACTACAGCTAGAAGTACTGGCCTCGTGTTTACTGACATCACATTCTCCCCCCCCCTTTGAGCACGTGCTTCTCTTGCTGGGAAGGGAGGTTGGTGGGGTGAGCTCTCAGGCTGCACTTGGAAACACCTTGTCTGTAATAGGGTCATACTCCTCAGACTCTGACAAGGTGTTGATCATCTGGGGCATGACTTGTTTATTAAGTGCCCTGAAACGTTCTGATTTATCTTTTAGCACTTTAAAAGGCATCCTTGAAGTCTTCCCTGGTTCCTTCACGTATGAGCAATGTGAATCTGGTATTTTTCTCTATTGGTCTGATGTGAGCTCTTTGAACAGGCCAGACTGCCAGTGAGTGGCTCTTCTCTGCCTCTAGCATAATTGCTTTGCCTCTGTGCGGTGTCACAAGCACCTTAGATGGTCAAGAGGGAAGGGCAGTGTAATCTCCCCGACCCACTGATGTCAGAGCTAGAGTGTTCTGGGCTCCAGAGTGGCAGTAGCCTCTCAAGTAAGCAAGGGGTGCCAGTAGAGCTCTAGATCCAGAGGCCTGGCTGCAAATCCATCAGAAACAAGGACAATCAGAACACCCCCATTTGTGTGTCATTTTCATCTCTTGGGCAGTGGGCACATGCGTTTGCCTTGTGTGACAGCTCACTCTGGGAGCTGATTACTTTGTTTTCTGTCCCTAAAGATTTGAAGGATTCTGGGCCCCTGTGAATGGGTAGCTGGACTTTAGCTTTAGGGAGTTGGGTACTTTTTTCTCTCTGAAATTATCCATCACATTGTGTGCTCTCCATGGGGGAGGGGCTCCGCATTCTCTTGTTTGTGTGTTCAGTTAAAGAATCTTTTTGAACTTAGGAACAGAAAGCGTATTGGCCTCAAACAGATGAAGAGCCAGGCTTGCAACTTTTCTGTGGGCCTTTTCCTCCCTTGAAATGTCTTTAATTACTTCCCCTTCTTCGCTCAGGCCACGTGTAAAGGCTGTCTCTTAGCACTGCCACAGTCATTTGACTTATATTTAAGCTTGCATCAGAAGGATTTCTTTTCTGTGATAGTGGAACTGAAGTCAGAAAAGCTCTAACTGAGAAAGTTTTAAGAGCAAAAAGGGACAAGACTGCTTCAATGGGATATTTGATGTCCTGTAACTTTGCGTTACAGTCACATAACACCTCATGGGCAGGATAGCTCCAGCAAAGAAACCTGGACAATTAACCACTATATTTCTCGTGCTCTTCCAGGGGTCCCTGCACCCCCAAATTCAAGAGATCCCATTTAGGCCAGGGACACAGAGACCATTTAGCCCAGTGATTAGACAACAGTTTCACTGTGGCCCCAAAGATTCTGCTTCTGCGGGAGTAAAGCCTAGTCACTTCAGTTTGGTTCTCATCAGGAGGTATACTGTCCATGGGTGGTCTCTCCTTGTACACACAAACAGTTTTACCTGCTTTCTTTCTTTCCTGGGCTGTTGTTTCCAAGAAAATAACTAAGACATGAAAAACCTTCAGCTTTGACAGTAGGTTACCCTGCCTTTGCATGCCTTTGAAATGTTAACTTCCTCCCTCCTCTACCATGTTGGTGGCAGTATCTGTACAGGAATGACAGTAGCTTTCTGAAAGTGTTGTTTGCTTCCCTGAAGAGAGGACCCACAGCCTTGATTTCTGGCTCTGTTTATCCTCTGCCTTATGGACACATTTGCTGGCATTTGAGTGAGTCTACACCATTTTTTGAGAACTTGAAATACATAGAAGGGAATCTTCTAGAAGACTGTGTCCTGGTAGAGCATTTGCATCGGTCTGCTTTCAGGAATTATCTACAAGGTTCATTTTTATGTCTCTGTTGCTTCTTGGCCAGTGTAGTCAACAAAGTTCCTCTTTAATACATAAGGTAGAGGTTTGGTCAGCAGTGGTTAATTCTGAAGAATAACCTTCCACCATTTTAATTTTCTCTCTGGACTCTGCTCCACACATGCCCCTCACAACATTGATATAAGCAGTATTTTACCAGTGCAATATGATGAAGTTTTTCTTAGGAGTAAAGAGTGTTCATCTTGCACATGTCATTTGCAGGTGCATGGATTCAGGAGAAGCACAGTTGAGTGGAAGAAAGGGTAGATGTTTGAGGCTTTACCTTCACCCCATGTCCACGCGGGAAGTGGTGAGTGAGCCATGGGTCTGTCTGCGCCTCCCTCCCACCACCACTTTGCCTCCACTCTAAGGTGCTGAGTTGTAAGGCTCCTTCATCATCAGTGTCGGGCTTGCCTTTGCAGCCCTCATCACTACCAATGCACTATTTTTCAAGAGGACTGAGTATTTTTGTATGTCTTTGCCTTCTCTTTGTCCATTAAACATCAGAGTTGTTCCTTGTATGTGATTCTTGACTTCTCTGAGCAGAGTGTCTGTATCTCTTGGAGAATTACACATTTCTTCATGGGCCATTTTTCTCATATTTAGATGCACCTGTTTTTATCCTTTGCACACATCTTCTACCTTCTTGTTTTTCTGTCTGTCAAGGACAGAAATTACAAGAGGTGAGAAGGATATTTGTAGCATCTGTTTCAAAAGATCTATGTCAGGATTCCCTTTGCACACCAAGAACTGGAGCTTGGAGCACCTCTTCTCTCTAAGCCAGGTTCTAGTGCCTTACACTCCAGAATGTCAAATAGTGGATGTAGATAGGAAGATTGAGAAAGTTCGTTTTAATGTGTGGGCTCCCATCCACCCCACATAGCCTCTCCTTCCTCAGAACAAATGGGCATGGAGTAGAAAGCTCTTTCAGGGAAGGGTTTTCTAGCAGCACAGTTAACACTTCACTCTCTGGTCAACACTTGGGATGTATACAAACACCATTGTAATTATTGTAAAGTACTGTAACTCATTATTTGTGTTTGTGCAGTTCAGCTCGGCCTTTTTCTGTTCCTGTGTAGAGTTAGACTGTGGTCCTGAAGACATTCGAGGCACCTTAGTAAATGGGGTCTTTTCCCGAGAAGCCCGGGTGACTTTGGGCACACAGGATGACGGAGCATTTCTGCCCCCTGTGAATGTGGTATTAACATTGTGCACTGTATTTCTATCAAGCTAGGTTTCCATTAAGATTTCCTTTTTCATGTTACGAGGTTTGTAAATGAATAAACAGACATCGTAATGACTCTTGCCATGTCCACTTGTGAAGTGTTCTTCAAGTGCAGTGACTTAGTATATGTATGTGCCATCACAAAGGACAAACAGTGTACATAAAACTGTTGGTACCTACCTGTGTTAGCACAGTGTTAGAAACAATTTGGAAACAGAGGTCGGGGGGGATGCAGGTGTTTATCTTCCCCTTCCGGCAGCGCTGGCATGGCTGGGGGAGCCTCCCTCCTCCCCCTGAAGTTACTGTCGCTGTCGCTGGACTGCACGGCCTGCCCACAATTGACTTCATCATCAGAATGTGGCCCCTGACTACCACCTGTGTACATGGGAGCCCGTGTATGTGTGGAAGACAAGGGTGTGTGTGCGTCCTGCTCACACCGTGGGAAGGGAAGGGCATGGTCTAAGGGAAGCAGCCAGTGGCCTTTTACTACCCCAGCGTCCATCCACACATTCAGTCACTGGAATTTGTCTGTTTATCCATCCAATTTTTAAGCAGCTACATCTGGGAATCCCGTAGGCTAACATGTCCTCAACAGTCTCTTCATCTCGTCTTCCAAAACTGCCCCTTTTATTTCTAGTTTCATGAATGGTCAACCCTGCCAGAAACCTGGGAGTCATCTGGTCCCCCTCACATCTCCCCCACCTCCAGTTTAGCACCCCACCCGACAGGCTATCTCCTCAATACCTCTCATCTGTTGGGACCCCTCTGTCCCCAGCACGGCTGCTGTGGTTGAGAGAGTTACCATCCCTGACTTCAGTAGTAACCTCCTAATAATTCTCCTGCTTCTGTCATCCTCGTCCTCCCTCTGCAGGGTTGTCTTTCTAAGACACAGCAGGTCATTTGACTCCCTGACTCGAAATCCGCAGGTGACTCCCCTTTGTCATGAGAGAAAGCTCAAACTCCTGGCCAACCTAAGTCTCTGTGGAGTGCTGGCTGTGGTGCTCCAGGTCTCAGGGACCACACTGGGTGTGATGCCAGGGCCTGAGCCCAGGTGACTCTCCCTGCCTGTGGCTGTGACTAGATCTTATCTTGCACCCTGCTCTCAAGTCACACTGAGAGGTTTACCACATCCATCTTTTGTTCACCAAAATACCCTCCTCGCCCCCGTCCTGCTTTGGGTAGAAAGTTCCTAATTTAGAACCAAATGATCCCCTTCTCACACCCCTCCAGTCATCCTGGCAGAGACCTCTGCCTTTCAAACATAAAGCCGGCCAGGTGTGGTGGCTCACGCCTGTAATCCCAGCACTTGAGGAGGCCAAGGTGGGAGGATCACTTGAGGATAGGAGTTCCAGACCAGCCTGGGCACATAGCAAGACCCCATCTCTAAAAAAAATTAAAATTATCTGGGCGTGGTGGCACACGCCTGTAGCTAGCTACTCAGGAGGCTGAGTGAGGAGGATTGCTTGAGCCCAGAAGTTCGAGACTGCAAGTGAGCTGTGATTGTCATGGCACTCCAGCCTGGGCGACAGAGCTAGACCCTGTCTAGAAAAACCAAAAGAAAACCCCACCCTACCCTTTTCTGATATGTCTTTACTTTTTCTCCCCTACTGGTTCTGTAAATCCCTTTGAGGAGAATTCAACTTCTTTGAAATTCCCAACACCTAGCATTTCCCTGGCATTTACTAGGTGATTAAATGAATGGGGGAAAGTGAAGAGCCAAAACTTCAAAATGTTTTTAAGATTTAAAGCTGTGAAATGTTTAAAAAATGTTAAATGATTGATTGCCAACTTGAAACCGGGGAAAATGCCCCTGTTGCCTCCCAGGTCAGATGTGATTCCTTTATTGCCTTTGTCCACATCCACAGGCCAGTAGGTGGCACTGTGGTGTGTGATTTGAGGTTTCCTGGGTTCACACGGCCCCTCGTGCTGCATGGACCATGTCAGGATCAATTAGAAACTCAAGTCACTCATCAAATCTCCCTGCAAGGGTTGATAACCCAGCGTGGCCTCTGTGGCACAGAGGGACTGAGATGAGGCTCCTTGGGTGCAGCCTCGACAGGAGGAATGTGCCCTTTTCCTCCAGCTGCTTGTTTACATGAAAGGCTCTGTAGAGTTAGGGACCCTCAGACACTTAGATCTAGGGCGTTATCTGCCTCGAGCCCCTCAGAATGCCAGATTGTCATGGTGGGTTAAGAGCATGACTTTGGACTTGACCTGGCGTGGGCCTGAATGCCAGCATTGCCTCTTCCTTGGGGTATGACCTTGGGAGGTTACCTTTCCTAGGCCTCCATTTACTTGATTGTAAATTAGACAGTGACACCTACTTTATAGGCTTTTTGTGAGACTCAAATACTGCATGTAAAATACTTGGCCCATTGCACAATCTTTCCATGCATAACAGTTGCTTTTTTTATTACTCCTGTTTATTACTCCTGCAAGGCAAACTGCATGGCCCTTGGGTTTCCAGATTGTGGGAGATTGTGGGAGGTGAGCAAAAACTAATTGACCCAAAGAGGTGGAGAGACAGGTAGCTAGAGAAGCAAAGGACCTGGGGGACCTGTTTGCCAGTTGCTTGTGATGGGAGCTGGGCTGTAGTCCCCAAGTGCCACTGGTGCTGATGTCTTAACTGAGCTCATTGTGGCTTGTTTGCTAATTATGTGGGCTGCATGTAGACTTATTCCAGGATGCAGCCTGGGAATTAGGTGTAATTTTCTGAGCCCAGGAAGCTATCTTTCTGTGCCCAGGATATGCACGTATGTGCATGATATGTGAGCAGATATAACCAAGCTTCTGGTGTTTTGAACACCTGTGCTTTCCAGCCCTTCAAGACCCTGGATGTATCTGGATGTTTGCACTTCATCCCCTCCTCAAACCAGCTGGGCCCATGCTCTAGACCATCTCAATTGGGTGACCTACTTGAATATAATAATTATGAAAATAATAGCAACCTCAGAAGGATGCTTGCTATCCAAGTCTCCCCACTCATTTCCACAAGGGACTAACTCCCACAAGCCTTGAAGAACAAAGTCATCTGCGTCCCTTGGCCACAGAAGCTATAGACACAGGGGAGCTTGGACAGTTTCATCCCAGCAGAACCTCTACTCCTGAGATGTTATTTCCTTCACTACTAGCTTTTACAACCAAAGTGCAGCAGTGTCATGGTACAGATGTGTCTGAGTGACAACAAGCCCTTGGGCATTGACAAAGCAGGTCCTTATGCATAATGGTAGTCCTAGAAGTTAAGAAAGGGACAGAAAAATATTTCAAGAAATAGTGGCTGACCAGGAGTTTGAGGCTGTAGTGTACTATGATCACACCTGTGAAGAGCTACTACATTCCAGCCTGGGCAACATAGCAAGACCTTGTTTCTTTTTTTTTTTTTTTCCAATTTGAAAGCAATCCCTGTTTATTAACTGACCAGATTACAGAAATAATCATGGTAGGTACCTTAGTTCATTCTTCTAATAAACCTGTTGATCAGGTCTTCCCTGTTGCCAGGATTTCCACCTTCTACAAAATGGCTTGTCTTTTTCTTCATTCCACCCCACTGGAAGGGCCACAGAAGTTATTTGCTTCCTGAAGTGTTTTCCAACAGTATAGATGTCATGAATCAGATCCTCCATGAGATGATGCCACATTTACCAAGAGATCAAGCAATTAAAGTATTATTGTCAAAGCAATTCGCTTCTTATTGATTTTGCCATAACCACGCTTGTAGATTAGTTCATTTACTGACTTCAGGTTTGGGTACCCCCATGCAATATATGGTTCTACAATCCTCAGCATGTTAATCAAAGGCTTGTTGAGCTTAACAAAGGTTCCACTGAAGATCTGATGAAAGCAAAGAAGCTGCAAGTTTTGGACCTTTGGGCTCACACCATTGATACCTCTGATCCTGATGACAAACACCAATTTGGGTTCTGCAGGTACGTAGAAGTTGCCAGCTTTTCTTGCTATCCTAACCATTCGAATCTCAGTTCTGTACATCTGCCTATATTCCTTGTGATAATGCTTATCTTTTTCATAGATAAACTTCCTCCTTGCCTTTTGAAGCATATTTTGCGCTAACTTCTTTCTCAGGCGTTTGATCTTCAGCTCTGCAAAATTCATTTGATTTTTCTTAAGGGTTTCTGGCACAGCAGGAACCTTCTTTTTCTTCTCTTCGCCACCCTCCATGGTTCCAGCTGGAAAAGAGCAAGACCTTGTTTCTTAAAAAAACAGAAAAAATAGTGGCTAAAAACTTTCCAAACATGACAGAAAACATTATACATCCAAGAAGCTCAACAAATGCCATGTGAGATAAACTCAAAGAGATCAACCCTACACACATCACAGACAGGATGTCAAAAGACAAAGAGAAAATCATGAAAGCAGCAAGAGAAGAAACTCTGCAGCATGGACAAGGGAACCTCCAGATTAAAGCTGACTTGTCATCAGAAACAATGGAGGAAGAAGGCAATGGGATGACATATTTCTTTTAGCTAAAAGAAAAAACCCTAGCAAGCAAGAATTCTATATCCAGCAAATTATCTTTCAAAAGTGAAGGTGAAATAAACATTCCCAGATAAACAAAAACAGAGAATTTGATGCTAGCAGATCTGCCTTATAAAAAAAACTAAAGGGGCCAAGTGTGGTGGCTCACACCTGTAATCCCAGCACTTTGGGAGGCCGAGGCAGGAGGATCACTGAAGTCCAGGAGTTCGAGACCAGGCTGGGCGATATAGCAAGATCCTATCTCTACAAAGAAATTTAAAAATTAACCAGGTGTGCTGGCACGTGCCTGTGGTCCCAGCTACTTGGGAGGCTGAGGCAGGAGGATCACTTGAGCCTGGGAGTTTGAGGCTGCAGTGAGCTATGATGACGCCACTGCACTCCAGCCTGGGCAACAGAGCAAGACTCTGTCTCAAAAAAAAACGACGACAGCAACAAAAAACAGTACAATGTTAAGTGGAAGTCTTGAGAAAAGACATCCTTGCCTTGTTTCTGATCTTAGGGAGGAAAGCATTTAGTCTCACCATCAAGTTTGATGTTAGCTGTAGATTTTTCTTAGGGGCTGTATTCATTTGCTAGGACTGCCATACAAAGTACCACACACTGGGTGGCTTAAACAGAAATTTATCTTCTCACAGTTCTGGAGGCTTAAATGCCAAGATCAAGGTGTTGGTGGAGTTGGTTTCTTCTGAGGGCCTCTCTCCTTGGCTTGTAGATGACCTTCTTCTCCCTGTGTATTCACATGGCCTTCCCTATGTGTGTCTGTGTCCTAATCTCTTCTTATAAGGACACCAGTCATATTGGGTTAGAACCCACCCCAATGACCTCATTTAGCTTTAACTACCTCTTTAAAGATTTTATCTCAAAATACAGTCACATTCTGAAGTACTAGAGTCAGGACTTCAACATATCCATTGGTAGGGGTACAGTTCAGCTCATAACTGGGGCCCTTTATCAGGCTTAGGAATTTCCTTCCTATTCCTAGTTTGTTAGGAATTTTCATAGGAGCAGGTTTGGGACTTTATCAAATGCTTTTTCTGTGTCTTCGAAATGATCATGTGGGTTTTTTCCTTTATACTATTAATATAGTGCATTCTTTCATTTATTTATTTAGTTAGTTATTTTGAGACAGGGTCTCGCTCTGTTGCCCAGGATAGAGTGTGGTGGCGTCATCATAGTTCACTGCAGCCTCAAACTCCCACGCTCAAGCAATCCTCCTGCCTCAGCCTCCCAAATAGCTGGGACTACAGGCATGAGCCACCACACCTGGCTAATTTTTCTATTTTTTGTAGAGATGGGGTCTCACTTTTGCTCAGGCTGGTCTCAAACTTCTGGCCTCAAGTTATCCTCCCGTCTTGGCCTCCCAAAGTGCTGGGATTACAGGCGTGAGCTGCCACGTCTACGCCTTCCTTTAATTGATTTTCAGATGTTAAACCAACCCTATATTCCTGGAAAAAATCCCACTCAGTGATAGTGCTTAATCCTTTTTATAAGTTGTTAGGTTAGTTTTGTAATATTTTGTTGAAGATGTGTTGTGTGTATTTATGAGGGGTATTAATCTAGAGTTTCCTGTGACGTTTTTGCCTGGTTTTGGTGTAAGGATAATACTGACCTTATAGAATGAGTTATGAAATGTTCCTCCTGTTCTGCTTTCTGAAAAAGTTTGTATATGATTGGTATTTTTCCTTCCTTAAATATTCTATAGAATTCTCCAGTGAAGCCATTGGTACCTGAGCTTTTCTCTGTGGGAAGATTTTTTTTTAGCATAAAGTTGTTCTTAATATTTTCTTATAAACTTTTTTATTTCTATGGGATCAGTTGTCATGATGTCTCCTTTTTTCCTCCTGATGTGAGTAATTTTGTCTTTTCTCTCTTTTCTGGGTGTTTATTAAAAGAAATTTTTAAATTGTACAATTATGTTTAGAGCAACTTTATTCATAACAAACAAAAGCTTGGAACAACCCAAATTCTACTGATAGGAGAATGAATAAACAAATCGACGTACAATGAAATACTACCAGCAATTTTAAGCGAATAAGAAACAACCTATAAATACTCACAACAACATGGAGAGTCTCACAGACACTATATGGAGGAAAAGAATCCAGACATTAAAGTGTGCATATTATGAGTCCATTTATATGAAATTCAGAGCAAGTAAAACTCATCTATGGTGATAGAAATCAGAATAGAAGTTACTTACTGGGGAATGAGGATTGTATGGAAAAGGACATAAAGGAAATTTCTGGGGAGATAGAAATAGTCCATATGCTGTCTAGGGTGTTGGTTATACCCATAGGTACATTTGTCAAGATTCATTGAATTGTACACTTAAGGTATGTGCAGTTGGGTACATACATATTGCCTCAATTGTATATATATGTACATGTATATGTATGTATGTATATATAATCATGTGTCGCTTAATGACAGATATGTTCTGAGAATTGTATCATTATGTGATTTTGTCATTGTGGGAACCTCACAGAGTGTACTTACACAAACCTAGATGGAATAGCCTACTACACACATGGCTATGTAGTATAACCTTTTGCTCCTAGGCTACAATCCTGTATAGCATGTTACTGTCCTGAATACAATTGTAACACAATGGTAAGTATTTGTGTATCTAAACATAGAAAAGGTACAATAAAAATACAGTGTGATAATCTTATGGGATCACTGTTGTATATTGGGTCTGTTGTTGACTGAAACTTTGTAATGAGGTGCATGGCTTTTTATATATAAAAAGAGGCAAAATGTTAGCAGTTGATGAATCTAGATAACATGTTTATGAATGTTTATTGTACTATTCTTTCAGCTTTTCTGTAAGTTTGATGTTTTTTCTAAATAAAGCTTTTAGAAATTTAAAATAAAATGGACATTTAATTTTTAGAGAAAATGCAGCCACAGCTCTCCTGAGTTGAATGTAAATTGTTTTTGTTTTTTTTTTTTAGAGATAGGGTCTCGCTATGTTACCCACTCTAGTCTTAAACTCCTTGGGCTCAAGTGATCCTCCTGCCTCAGCCTCCGGAATAGCTAGGACTACAGGTATGTGCCACCACGACCAGCTTGAATGCAAATCTTAAAGAGATTTTTTTTTTTTGAAGACCATCAACAGAATTTCAAGGCTCTGAAAAAATGAGCTGCTTCAGAGACAGAATGGCTTGAACACTGTAGCTTCAAGTGCAGACTGAGAGAAGTGGTGTCAGCCATGCATGAGCTAGAGCAGGGTGGATTGTTAGAGACTTACGTGATAAAGCAAATGTAGTAAAATGTGAATTGTAAAATCTGGATGGTAGATACAAGCCACGTATAGCCGCACCCAGACAAAGTGCCTTGCAAGAACGGGGCCGCTCTTTCTCAAAACCCGCCCCTACTCCTGAGCCAGCTCCAGTAGAAAGTCTGGACCCAGAAATATCACATGAACCAAGGTGCAATGCCCTGGTTAGGGAGTCCAGCAGAGGTTGTCGTCCCAGCCCTACACCGTTGGACGCTGAGGCTGGGGGTGGAAGTAACATTCCCAGGGCCACACAGAGCGTATCAGGTACAGCCTAGGCCCTCAGGCATCTCCTCTCTTGCTTTATCCACTCAGCTCCTCCTCTTCTGCCTTGTGACCCTGGGGTCGCCCTGGATTCATCTTGTCACGAGCCAGGGCCACCAGGTACCCTCAGAAATTGCTCCACCCTGATGCCCAAAATATATTTTCCTCCCACCTGTTCCAAGTGCCTGGCGTCATGCTATTATGAGACAACTAGCCACTTTTATCATCAAAACCCAAGAGTAGGAAGTGGGTATTTTATTACCCAGCGCAGAGCAGAGCTGTGGAAATTGAGCTCAGAAAGATCGAGCTGTGAGGGAAAGCACTGGGGGTGTGAAGGCAGAGACCTTGGGTTAGCTGGGGTGCTACTTGCTGAGTGACCTCAGACAAGTCCCTTAGACACACTGAGCCCCGGTTTTCTCATCTATAAAAAGGGCATCCCATCTGCTACTACACAGCTGTTGTAACAATGAAATGAACTCACATACATGAACATGCTTTGTAAGCTCTGTGAGAAAAGGTAGGTGTTATTAAGCATTGCTGGGACCCGCCTGTGGTGAGTTTGAAGTTGCCGGGTTCTCCGTTTGAGGAAGAAGAAACTCCTGTGGCCCTGGGTATGGTCAGGAGACCCGCAGCCCCAGGTCAGCTTCGTGGTCCTTGTGGCTGGCCTCGCCCCCACTCCCCAGCACCCACTATGACATCCATATCCCATCAGTGTCTCCCCAGGAAAGCCAAGCCCACCAGCATCTCAGCCAGGTCTCCACAGAGTCAACACCCAGCTCTGAGAGGGTGCTGGCCCAGGGGCCGCAGTCACACAAACTCCAGAGGGAAGAAGCAGTTGGTTTGCAAGGTGGGCGTTTCGCATGGTTGAATAACCTTCCATCTGCCCCGAGAGGAATGTGGGCATTTGGCTGTGGCCTGCAGGACAGTCTTTTATTTTCTAAGAAATGTGGGCCTCGGTGCAGATCTGCAGCAACTTATTCTGGTGGGATTATGTGGGCCTCAGCCAGGCCCCAAACATCATGGCAATCTGTCGCCCTCCTGCTATGCTGCCTGTTTGTCTAGAGGCAGACTCTTCCCAGCATGACTGGAGTCAGCTGAGGGCATCACGTGCTCTGGTCCCCCGCCTTCCTCGCCCCCTCCCGGCTGCAGTCACATGGGTGAGGGTGGCAGGCACCAGGCTGGGCCCAGCGCCCCACCTGCCCTCTCCCCCAGGCACTGCCCAGGCAGGCTGTCCTAAGGTACCCTTTTCCTCCCACAGGTGCAGCCCAGCCCATTCCCCTATGAGCCCACTGGTGGCACCTGTCTGGTGTGCGGTTACCTCTTGTCCATGTTTAAATCATGGCTGGGGGGGTTGGGAGGAGCTTCCCAGGAAAGGAAAGAACTCCCCTGGGGTCTTGCCCAGGTTCTGCCCACCCAAAAGGCACATAGCTGAGGCCCCAGCCTCCTCCCTGGGCCTGGGGCTGGGGAGTGGAAGCCACCAATGCGCTTGGAGGACACTGTCCCAGCCAGGGAACGGCCACTGGTCACTAATCTGCAGCCCTGGAATGTCCTCGGGCCAATCAGCAGGGTCTCAGGGGCTCCCCAAGGGTGCTAATAATCCTGCAATGATTAGCAGGGGCCATGGGGTCAGTACGCTCCACTCCCCCTGCTGTCAGTGGGGCGGGTTGGGCAGGCCGAGGCTGAGCAGGCGGGCAGCCCTGGGAGCTGTCTGTCTCTTTTCATACCAGCGCCAACGGGAGGCTGTTTGGACACACCGATTACTTACTCACCATCCTCCCTCTTTTGTCTGCCAGCCCAGCCTGACTCCTCGAGATTGTGAATAGCTCCATTCAGCCTGGGAAGCGAGCTGGACGGCTGAGCGAGGCCGTGCCCTGAGCACCCAACAGGCCCATGCTGCAGCCGGAGCCCTCCCCTGGGCTGGGGGGCCTCCTACCGGTGCTCCTGGCTCTCCTTGGCGTTGCCTGGGCAGAGATGTGGATGCCCCAGCTGCAGGAGCAGGCTCCAGTGCCTGGAGGTAAGGGACATCTGGGCGAAGCTCTTGTGAACTCTGTGGAGGGGGTGCTAGGTGACTTCTGGAGGCCGAGCCCTGGGCTGTGCTGTTGTGACTTAATGAGGGAACCCTCAGGCCAGGCTGTGGTGGATGGAGGATGGGGCTGGGGAGGAGAAAGGAGGAAGGGGTGGGCCCAGGGCTAGGGTCGAGGAGGAAAACTGACCAGAGCCTGCAGCTGGGCCCAGAAGAGCCTCAGTGGCCGGGCAGAGCCCTAGGCAAGGGCTGCTGTGAGCCAGGGCCGGGCCTTCCCTACACCCGGCCCGGCCCCCCACACTGAGCCCAGCTGCTCTGTTCCCAGGCTCCCTCTCCATCTCTGCCCCCATGCCCTCCCCACACCCGCCACTCTCCTCTCCGGGCTTAGGCCTTGTTTCCTAAGGGGGGGTGCACTTTCATCCACCCTGGGTTGGGCCCAGGTTCCCCTGCTCACCGCCTCACCTTCTCTCCCACCCCTAGCCTTGAGTAGGAAGGAGAGTTTCTTGCTCCTCTCCATGCACAACCGCCTGCGCAGCCGGGTCCACCCCCCTGCGGCCAACATGCGGAGAATGGTGAGTGCCCCAGCCCAGCTCTGCTCTGCCGTGGCCCTGGTTCCTGGGGCTCTGTGGCTTTTTCCCCCTGGGGGACCCTCAGTGCAGGAGGTCTGGCCCCGTGGCTCACACTGGCTTGAAGAGCAGACCCTGGGCCTTTGCTGGCATCCTGTTGCCACAGAGACCAGGAGATATAGCAGGAGCCAGGTCATCTCCTCCAGGGAAAAGGAGCTTCCCCAGGAGTCCAGCAGGATGGGGGGGCAGGGACAAGGGGGAGACCTTTCTGGGCTTATCTGGGCCACCAGGTGGGGCCTCTCCCGAGCTTCCTGGTCATTCACTGTTCATGTTTCACAGTAGGAGCAGGTGTGGGGGTTGGGGCTGTCCTCAGGGGGCTTAGAGATGCTGCCCCCCGTAGTCTGGGGCCCAGCAGCCATGGCCCATGTTCACAGGCTAGGGAGCAGGGGCAGGCCTGGGCGGGGGCGGGCAGGGTTCCCCATGGCTGCCTCCCATGAACTCCTCCTAGGCTGGCGCCATGGTGGCGACCTTGAGAGCTCTGGGGTCAGTTTCCCAGGAGGTGGGGGTGGGGCGGCTGGGTGGGGGTATGAGGGAGATGTCGCTTCTCCCCCTTTCCTGGCCCTGAGTGGCTCTGCCACTCCTCAGGCCCAGCCCCTGGACAGCCAGGGCTATTCCCAGCTATGATACCCAGTGGTAGCACCTGCAAGTGCTGTGATCAGTGGGCTGGCAGTTGGCACCCTTTTCAGGGCCCCTTTGTGGAAGTCCTAGAAAACCATATTTCAGTAAAAGGTACGAGTGGAGCCCCACCACTCAGCCCCCATCCCACTTCGGCCCTGGGCTCCCCTCGGGCCTCCAGGGCTCAGGGCACCCCTTCTTTGTACACACTGGAGATTGGGGTGAGGCCCTAGGGAGTCCCCTGCTCCCCGCTGCAGCCCTCACCAGAGGCAAAATCACAGGGGACATCTGCCTGAGGCCAGGCCTGCTAGGGCAGCCCTGAGGGGCACCTTCCTCCCTGCATCCATTTAGTCCTCACAGCAGTGCTATCCTGTATTGTCCCCATTTTATAGATGAGGGTGCTGAGTCTCATGGAGATTAGGTGACTTCTGGGGGTCACACGGCCGGACCAGGGGGTGGGGTGGGGGAAGCAGTGAGGCCTGCTCCAGAGAACTCTCCAAAGCCAGGAGACCTCTCGCACTGTTTGTTTCCACACTGTACCCCTCCTTACTCCGAGGCAGGGAGTGGGGCTGGAGAGGCACGGCCACCGCAGGGGGGCAGCTTGGCCAGATGGGAGCTGCCGAGCCTTTCTGACAATGGCCAGAACACAGAGCCAGTCCAGAAGGCCTGGGCACCACTCACATTACCTGACAGGAACAGGACAGCAGAAGGCCATCCTATTGCCTGGGCAGAGCCTAAGAGTGCCCACACCAGGACTCAGGGAGATGGAGGCTCCGTCCTGGGAGGAGCTGAGCTCTAGGTCAGGTGTCAGAAACCTCTGTGCTTTCCCAGCACACCTGGGAGAGCTCCCAGTGGGTCCTGCCTGACCTTTCCTGGCCCTGGCTCAGTGAGGGACACCAGCTCAGAGCGTCAGGTGTCCAAGCAGGACTCCTCATCCAGTGTTCTCTTCTCTGCATGACCTGGAACCGCCCGGGTGCTTGGAGACGGTGGAGGAGTTGAGTCATTAAGGCCTGGCCCAGAGGTCCCCTCCTTTACCCAAAGGCCTCCTACTGACGCCTATGTTTGTGCCACCCCTAGGACTGGAGTGAGAGCTTGGCGCGACTCGCTCAAGCCAGGGCAGCCTTCTGTGGCACCCCAGACCCGAGCCTGGCATCTGCCCTGCAAGTGGGCTGGAACGAGCAGCTGCAGCCCGCAGGCTTGGCGTCCTTTGTCGAAGTGGTCAGCCTATGGTTCGCAGAGGGGCAGTGGTACAGCCACGCAGCGGCCGAGTGTGCCCACAATGCCACCTGCACCCACTACACTCAGGTGAGTGTGTTGCAGGTGAGGCCAAAGTATGGGTTCCCAGGACCCTGAGGCCAGCCAGGTCATCTCAGAAGAGGCTGCAGTTTGTCCTAAATTTTGGAATTCCTTTTCCTTCAGTTTGTTTAATTTTACTTTTTTCAACCTTAAATATGAGTGATTTCGAACATAAATTTAGAAATGGACCCCCTGTTACCAACTACCTAGATTTAGAAGATGTTACTAAACTAAAGCCATACCCCTCCCTTTCCTCTCTGTCCCTGCCTGGAGGGAACCTTCCTAAATTTCAGGTGTATCACTTCACTTGTTTCTTTTTTTTTCCTTCATTCAACAAATATTTGTCAAGTGCCTTCTACGTACCTGGCACTCTTTAGGTGCCAAGGTACAGCACTGAAAAACACTAGCCAAATCCCAAGCAGGTTTTAATACTTTTATTACACATATAAGTATTTTTATACCTTTTTTACTTGTGCAAGTGGGTTGTGTTTTTAAATCTTACATAAATGTTCTCTCTGTATGTCTCCTTTTGAAACTTTATCACTCCAGGCCACATATAAGATTTACTTCCATTGATCCATATAGTTTTGGGTTATTCATGTTGACTGCCATGTAGTATTTCACTATGAATAAAATGCAGTTCATTCATTCTAAAGGATGTGGATGGGCATCTAGGTTATTTCCACTTTTTATCATTACAAACCATACCGAGGTGCACAGATCCTGTTTCAGGTCCCCTTGTGCGTATGTGTCGAGAGTTTCTCTAGGAGAGACTTGGAAGAGGAACGGCCCGTCATAGAGAACACGCACCTACAGCTATGTTGTCAAAGCAATTGCACCAAATGTACAGACCAGCACGCCAGTTCCCACTTCCCTGGTATCATCAGGCTCCTTGATTTTTTGCCAGAATCAAGGGTGTAAAAACCTCACTCTGTTTTGAATTTGCATTTCCCTGATTACCTGTGAGACTGAGCACATTTCCCACTCCGCTAATTACCTGTTCATATCCCTTGCCCATTTTTATAACACAGTTTGTCTTTTTCTTATTAATGTGTAGGCATCCTTTCTATATACTTTTTATTGGTCGTATGGTTTGCAAATACTTTTTATAGCATACAGCTTGTGTTTTCTCTTTATGTTATCTTTTATTATATAGAAGATTTTAATATTAATGTAATCCATTTTATCAGGCTTTTCCTTTATAGTTCATCCTTTTTGTTGTATCATGTTTGATACAGAAAAATATCATAAAGATATTTTTCCTATTTTTTTTCTTCCAAGGTTTAAATGTTTTCACATTGAGGTAATTTAGCCACCTAGAATGCTTGTGCGTGGTGTGACATAGGATTTAATTTTATCTTTTTCCATATGAGCACCTTTTATTGAGTCCTTTCCCAGCTGATTCATGATGCCACCAGAGTCATATACTAAGTTCACATATCCATACAGGGCTGCTACTGAGCCCTCTGTTCTGTTCTGTTGGTCTTTTCATTTGTCCCTGCACAAACTGTGTTCAAATTATCATGGTGTTATAAAAAGCTTTGACAGGACGATTCCCTATATTATTATTATTGTTCAAAAATGTCTTGTCTATTCATGGTTCTTGATTCTTTCCTATGAATTTAACAAATAGCCTCTATCAGGTTACAGACGTTTCCTTTTTTTTTTTTTTTTTTTTTTGAGATAGGGTCTCTCTCTGTTGCCCACACTAGAGTGCAGTGGTGTTATTATAGCTCACTGCAGCCTCCAACTCCTGGGCTCAAGCGATGCTCCTGCCTCAGCCTCCCGAGTAGCTTGGGACTACAGATGTGCACCACCACGCCCGGCTAATTTTTTTATTTTTTGTAGAGACGGAGTCTCACTGTTGCCCAGGCTGGTCTTGAACTCCTGGCCTCAAGCAGTCCTCCCGCCTTGGCCTCCCAAAGTGCCAGGATTACAGGTGTGAGACACCGCACCCAGCCCAGACATTTCCTTCTAATCTGAGTTTGTTAAACATTTTTTTTTTTTGTTAAGCATTTTTTGGTTTGGTTTTGTTTTACAGAGACAGGGTCTCGCTCTGTTGCCCAGGCTGGAGTACAGTGGTGCAATCATAGCTCACTGCAGCCTCGAACTCCTGGGCTCAAGCGATCCTTCTGCCTCAGCCTTTCTAGTAGCTGGGACTACAGGTGCATGCCACCATGGCCAGCCTTTGTTAAGTATTTTTAAAATCATGACCGGGTCTGTGTTTGATGAAATGCTTTTTCTGCATCTATTGAAGTAATCTTATGGGTTTTTTAAAATCTGTTACAGTGATAAAAATACATGATCGCTTCTGTATGTGTGTTTGTGTGTGTGTGTGCATGTGCATGTGCGCACATGCTATTATATGACACCAGATTTTCCTGGTCACATAATTTAAATGTTTTATTATAGAAAATTTCAAACACATACAAAGTGGTCAGAATGGTATAATGAACCCCCAGGTACCTATCCATCATCCAACTTCAACAATGATCAACTCATGGTTTCATGTATATCCTTACCTATTTCCCTCTCCTCCCACATCATTATTATTTTTATTATTTTTTTTTTAGAGATGGGGTCTCACTATGTTGCCCAGGCTGGACTCCAACTCCTGGGCTCCAGTGATCCTCCCATTTCAGCCTCCTGAGTAGCTGGGACTATAAGTGTGTACCACCATGCCTGGCCGATATTATTTTTAAGCAAATTTCAAACATTGTATCATTTTATCCATATAAATATATATCCCTAAAAGATGGCTCTTTTTAAGAAACATAATCACAGCAGCAACGTTAATATATATTTTTAAACGTTAACTCTTCCTGCCTTCGTACTTGGAAGACTGTAATTCAACTATGTACCATATGCTATAATTGTTACTCAGATGCTAAAATACTTATGAATTAGTAAATAGTTACCACCCTAAGTTCCCAGAATGCACCTGTCTAGCCTCTTCCCTGGGACCCCTTGGATCTCTTCCATGATCTAGAACCAAAGGGTTAATGTCTGGCACAGTAGTGGGTCTCCACGCTGCTCTCAGGCCCAGTGTCTGTGACAATTAGCAAGCACCCATGCCCTACTGGTTGTTAAATATTTTGAAACGTCTACCTATCTGGCATGTCATGTGATGTGAAATAATGTGATGCATGTGTGTGTGTGTGTTGTGTTGTATTTTAAATTCATTGCTGGATTTGATTTGCTAAGTATTATCGGTAATGAAATTGACCTTTAATTTTCTTTTCTCCTACCGCCCTTACCTGGGTTATAGAAATGCTGTACTGGCCTCATGAAGTGAGTTGGAATCTTTGCCTCGTTTTTTATTCTCTGGAATAATTTATGTGTTATTTGCTATAACCCTCCTATAAAACTATTTGAGCCTTGTTCTGTTTTTTGTTTGTGTAAGTGTGCATGTGAATGGATTTTTAACTACTAATTCAACTTTTTGAAATGGTTATAGATCATTTAAAGTTTTCTATTTCTTCTTGAGACAGTTTTTCCAAGTTCTATTTTCTAGGGAATTGTCCATTTTATGTCTTCCAATTTATTGGTTATAATTGCTCATTATTTAACAGAGATTTAAACTAGAATTAAGCAAAGATTTTAAAAAATATTTACTCTGTAGATCTGTTGTTTTAAAATTCCCAATATTGTTTATTTGTACCTTCTCCCTTTTATTCTTTACCAACATTCACAAAGTTTTGTCTATTTTATTAGTCTTTTCAACAAATCAGCTTTTTGCTTTTGTTCTCTGTTTTTTCTTTATTCTTAATTTTATTAATTTCTGCTCTTATTTTTATTATTTTTTCTTCTACTTTATTTGATTTACTCCATTATTTTTTTATCTCCTTGATGGGGATTCTTAACTCATTAATTTTAAATCTATTTTTGTTTCTACTATGTACATTTAAGGCTATGAATTTCCCTCTAAACTACTTTAGCTGCATCCCATAAGTTTTGGTATTTAGTGTTTTCATTGTTATTTAGAGCTGTTTTCTATTTCCAATCATTATATTGTTTTTTATTTTGAAGTGTATACTGAAGTTTCCAAACTATGTTTTATTCTTTACTTCTTTCTAAATTATTTACCAAATTTCATTACATTGAATTCATAGAATATGACCTGTAGGATATTGATTCTTTGGTATTGTTGAAACTTGCTTTGTGGTCTAATGTGGGGTTTGCAAAAGTTCTCTGGATTCTTAAAAAGAATGCATATTCTCTAATTGTTAGATACATGTATATAATTGCATGCTCACCTCTCCCTGCCACAATCCAGTCTCATACTTGTCTGGCTACCAGAGAGTTTGCTTAGCTGTTCTTGTGTGTTGACCACTTGTGCTGTTTCCCAGTTGTCACTGATTCTAAGACTTTAAATCTGAGTTTAAAGACCTGTATCCATCAGCTTTTGCTGCATGACACACCACCCCAAAATTTAGCAGCTTTCTATTTTGCAGGTCAACCATTTGGGTTGGGCTCAGCTGGGAGGTTCTCTGGTCCTGGCTGGGCCCACTCATGCAACTTCAGTCAGCTAGTGGGCTGGCTGGGAGCTGGCTGTGTAAAATGGACTCAAGTGGCTCTTCTCTGCCCTGTGAGTCTTTCAAACTCCAACAGGCTATCCTGAGCTTGTTTGTTCATGTGGTAGTTGAGCATGGTTCTATGAGATTGAGTGGAAGTTGCAAGGTCTCTTGAGACCAGGTTCAAAATCAGTTCAGTATCACTTCTGCTGCATTCTGTTGGCAAACACAAGTCACAGGGCCAGCCAGATTCAAGGGGTGGGGAAAGAGACACCTCCTCTTACTGCAAAGAGCTGCAAAGTCATGTAGCAAGAAGGGTTGTGGCCTCTTTGCATTCTCAAGGCCCTTGATATCCAAGTCTCTTTCTACCCATCCACAATCTCCCCTCCCTTCAGGTCTGCTGGCCCTGCCCCTTCCACTTAGAAAGCCTTCCTAGACTGTTCCCACCTATCCTATAGCCCTGCCCAGGATAGCTGCTGCTCCTGAGGCCCCCAAGGAGGTGAGGAAGCTGTCTGTCTTCCTGGATTATGGCAAAAGCTATGTCCCCCTCCCCAGGGCTAGTCCGTGATAGGGTTTCTGAGCCACTGTGTTTCCTGCAGCTCGTGTGGGCCACCTCAAGCCGGCTGGGCTGTGGGCGGCATCTGTGCTTTATGGGCCAGGCAGCCATGGAAGCTTTTGTCTGTGCCTACTCCCCTGGGTAAGCCTCTGTGATGGCAGCTGCCCTGCCACTCCTGCTGGGATGTCTGGGAGGTGGGGAGGTATGCTTTCACTCAAGGTGAGATGCCCACCCACGCACCTGGAAGGCCTTTACCCCTTGGTGGGAGAGGGAAGAAGCAGAAAGGGAAAGGGCTGAAGATTCTGGCCAGGCAGATGTGCCTTCCCAGAAGCACAACCCTAGTTTCAGGGAATTTTCCCAGGACTAGTTTGGAGGTCATCTTTTCTTCCCTAGGGAATCTTCCGATCTTATCTAGCTCCCTGACTCCCTAGTGGGGCCAGAGGAGCTGAGGGGCCCGTGAGGCAGGCCTTGCTGCCTGCCCCCACCTTGCCCAAGGCCAGGCCCTTCCAGACCTTGGCACTTGCTCTCACAGAGGCAACTGGGAGGTCAACGGGAAGACAATCGTCCCCTATAAGAAGGGCGCCTGGTGTTCACTCTGCACAGCCAGTGTCTCAGGCTGCTTCAAAGCCTGGGACCATGCAGGGGGGCTCTGTGGTGAGTGCCCCACCCCGCCTGCCTCCTCCTGGGGCAACAGGCACATGAGGGCTTGGCCTGGTGATCCTGGGGTGGGTGGCAACTTCCTGAGGGGCTGTCTGGGAAGCCCTGGCCCTCAGCACCCAGGGAGGCTTCCTCATCTGACCAGAGGTCCCCAGGAACCCATGTCGCATGAGCTGCCGGAACCACGGACATCTTAACGTCAGCACCTGCCACTGCCACTGTCCCCCTGGCTACACGGGCAGATACTGCCAAGGTGAGGGGCACTGGAGTTCCAGATCACGATTGCCCAGGGGAGCCAGCGCACAGGCAGGCAGCCCCCTAGGGACGAGGAGGGAGGCCGAGACTGGGTATGCACGCACCTGCTCATGTGTCGTGTCCCAGGGCTGTTAACACTTACTGAGAGTGCTTTGAGGGAGTCTTGAGTGTGTTAGGGGGTGCTGACCATGTACTTACTGAGTGTGCACATTGCATTTATGGAGCACCAACTGTCTGCCATACCCTGAGCTGTGCAGGGATTCAAAGTGGAATCAGATTTGGGCCCTTGGGCTCTGGGATGGTGGGAGGAGGATAGAATTAGGAACCGGAAGTGAATTTTTGTCCCACTGCCCCCACCCCACCCTGCTCTGTGACCATGGGCAGGTCACCTCCCAAACTCCAATTTGCCTCTTTCTGTAACGGGGATCAAACCAAAGACACCAAGAGTGGCAGCAGTTGGAAGCACTGATGGGTTCCATCTCTGAGAGGGGTGTTCTTGCTGTGGTTGGCATTTCCAAATACTTGAGACCTATGTGGGGCAGTGTGGGGTCCAGGTGGCTCAGGACTGAGCGCTCTGCCCTCCTGCTCTGCCCTGGCAGTGCGGTGCAGCATGCAGTGCGTGCATGGCCGGTTCCGGAAGGAGGAGTGCTCCTGCGTCTGTGACTTGGGCTACGGGGGAGCCCAGTGTGCCAGTGAGTGCTGCCCCAGGCCCCCTTCAGGTGCCCCCTATATGCATCTCCTCCCAACTCCTCAGTCAGTGACGTCACATTCGTAGCTCAAAATCGGCCACAGTGTGGGGAATTACACCACAGAAATTGGCAAATGCTGCAAACTGGATTTTTTTTTGGAGAGAGATTGAGTTCCTTGATACACATTTACCAGCACACCACTGCCCCCCATCCACTCTCTAGTTTGGAGCATGTAGCCAGAGGAAGGAACACTTTGAGCTTAGCTCCCTGGCAAGGAAGGAGAGGGTGACAATTCTGAGATCCGCACACACTAACTCAGCACCCCCCACCCAGCCAAGGTTCACTTTCCCTTCCACATCTGCGACCTGAGGATCGATGGAGACTGCTTCATGGTGTCTTCAGAGGCAGACACCTACTACGGAGCCAGGATGAAATGCCAGGTGATGGCTGAGCCCTGCCTTCCCTGGAACCCCCAGGGTCTCAAGTGAGGGTGTTAATGGAGGGACCCTGGACTGACAGTTGGTTCCTTCAACTACTTTGGCCTCATACTCTTCATTAGCATAAAGCAGGGGTCACAGACTCAGAGGCTTATGGAAGCCGGGAGGTCACTTAATAACCTGAGGGACTCAGAGACAGGGTCCCACCCAACTTCTAACCAAGGGAGCTGTCTTGACTTGCCTCCAGCTGCTGGTCACCATGCAGGAATTTGAGTTCAGTGTGGCCAGAACTTGGGATTTTTCAAGAGACCCAGAAATCCAGATTTCGTTGGCATCTCTCAATTTATTAATGTTGGCAGTCAGTTTGAATGTATGTAAGACACTATGCAGGTGAAACAAAACCTTTCCGGGGGCAGGACCCTGCTGGGGCCTGTGGCCTGCCAGTTGGGTTCCTATGCTCAGAGAGAGGAGAAACAAGACAGGGGAGCGGAAGGGGGACCCCTACTCTTAGAGATAGGAGGCTGTCAGGGGCCAGGGGTGACAACAGCCCGGCCAGCACACACATTTGGCATCCATAGTCATGGGGGGGATGACAGGAAGGGCAGGAGGGACTGGCATGAGCTCTGTGGGCCCTGTCAGTCCAACATGACTGGGGTGGGGGTTACAGAGAAAAGGCGGGGTGCTAGCCCAGATTGAGAGCCAGAAAGTGCAGGACATCCTCGCCTTCTACCTGGGCCACCTGGAGACCACCAATGAGGTGACCGACAGCGACTTTGAGACCAGGAACTTCTGGATTGGTGAGTGCCTGGCTGGTTGGGGGTATGGCCGGTGCAGGGTCTTGATGCCTCACGTTGCTCCAGTTACCATGGGCTGTGGCAGCCCAGAGCAGCCACAGCAGATGGCAAGGCTGTGCGAGGGTCTGGAGCCCAGGCTGGGCCGGCAGCTGGGCTGCCCACCCCTCCCCCAGGGAGGGGCCGAGGGGGAAGACCCAGCCAGGGGCTGGCAGCGCTGGAGCGGGGTGGAAAGGCAGTAAGAGCCCAGCAGTCTCAGGTGGGGGCCAACCTCGGCTACCCCGGCCCAGGGCTCACCTACAAGACCACCAAGGACTCCTTCCGCTGGACCACCGGGGAGCACCAGGCCTTCACCAGTTTTGCCTTCGGGCAGCCTGACAACCAGGGGTGAGTCTGGAGCACCCTCCCTCCCAGGCCTTCAGCCTCCACTGAAGAGCCTTCCCGGCCCACTGCTGGGGAGGTTCTTCAGTGGAGCCTGGGCCTTGCCTGGTGCCCAGGGCCAGGGAAGTCTGGGCACAGCTGGGGCAGGCACAGTGCTGAGGTGAGGGTGATGCAAATCAAAAGGCCCGTCACCTAAAGACAGGGACCCCACGAAGGCTCCATCCATTTTTTCATCCCCACTGTCCCCCAGTGTGCCTCCCCTCCATCTATCACCCCTTCCCTACCATCCCCCTACCATCCACCCGGTCCACACTCTGCCTGCATCAGTCACCTGGCTCCGGCATTCCGTAGCTGTCCACCCATCCACATCCATTCATGCACATAGCCACCAGCCATCCTGTACCGAGGACCTTCTGGTCATGTGCTCTTCAAAGCCCAGGAATGCCCAGGGCAGGGGTGGAGGTGGTCAGGTTGTGGCCACCAAGGGCTCCAGCTTTCTCACCCAGACCTCTTTGCCCGGCACCTGGAGGAAGTCCAGACCTGGTTGGGCTCCCAGGCACACCTTCTCCCTGCTGGGAGGGAAGGACCCTTGCCTGTCTGTTCCAGGTCCCCAAGGCCCCCACCCCTGCACCCACTGGCTGCTGTGGCAGAGTGTGTAGTGGGGTAGGTGGAGCTGTTACCCAGGCAGCACTCTGGGGCAGCCATGGGGGCTCAGGAGGGTCTGGCTCCCAGCAGCCCCATCTGCAGGTGGATGGGGTGGAGGGTTTAAGCCTCTCCCAGACTCCTGATTTCATTCCTCCACCCCGTGTACCCCGGCATCCTGGCCCAGCAGGTTTGGCAACTGCGTGGAGCTGCAGGCATCAGCCGCCTTCAATTGGAATGACCAACGCTGTAAAACCCGCAACCGTTACATCTGCCAGTTTGGTGAGGGCCTTCCCGTGACTCCCTTCTCTGATCCCTGTCACCTGGGGTACTGCTAGCCTGTTCCAGGGCACTAGGATATCTAGGTCACAGGTCCGGAGTGTGTCTGAGCACACAGGGCCACTGAGGATGCTCCGCTCGGGGCCTTGTACCTGCGAGCCCCTGAGGCCCAGCCGGAAACGACAGGCCCAGCATCACACAGTATGTCCACATAGAGGCAGGACTGGAACCACGGCCTGGCGGGGGATTTCTCTAATGATCCTTTCCTCCTACCACAAAAGCTGCTACCTGGCTCCCTGTTGGGTTCTCTGTGTTCCCTGATTCCCTGGAGCCCAGTGAACTATGCTGGAGGGCAGAGGTGGACCCGGCCCAGCACTTGCTAGAAGGCTCTGGAGCTCCACATGGGACCACGGCCATGGCAACTTTCAGACTGAGTGCAGCCAGGTCCCCATCCCAGGACTGCCTGGGTTGCCACCAACGCCCAATCCCTTCTGCTTCCTTCCTAGCTCAGGAGCACATTTCCCGGTGGGACCCAGGGCCGTGAGGCCTGGCTGGGCAGCTCCCCTGCCAGCCCCTGAGTGTACCTGCTCTGCCTGCCCGTCTGCCCACCTGTCTGAAACAAGGGCCAGGCTAGGACTGCAACGTCCAAAGAGGTCTCAGACCTGCACGATGCAGGAAGTTGGGCAGGGGGTGGCAGGGAGGCCATGAGGGACGGGAAGAGAGTGCTAGAAGAGCCTAGAGCCCTTTTGCCTGCTTTCGATTGGGAAGATGGGCTTCAATCAGGTACTGAAGCAGAAGCCAGGGACAGCGGTCAGAAGAGACTGCTCACTGAGCTTCCCAGCCAGATGCAGCCCACAAAGGAGTAAACTAAGTTATGAACCAGCTGAACTTGCGAATGGAATGCTTGTTTTGAAGGGAAATTTAGATAACTCAGGATGATCCTGGGAAGACCAGAGGGGACCTGAGGCTTCACTGCGGTTGCCTCTTACCCACCTAGTCCCTTTCCTGGTCACCCTCATGATCCAGGCTACCCTCTGCAAGTTTTCAGGATCCCCAGAAAGGTGGAAGACCAGACTCTCTGCCTCAGTGTGGGGTCTTTTTTCCATCAGTTTCCATGGCTGAGCCCCAGGCAGGTGGGGTAGAAACTGCTCTGAACATCTGGGAAGTGGTGTGTGTGTCTTGTCTCCACTGGTGGCATGCTTTGACATATCAGGGTTGACAGCACATATCAGAATCTGTAGTGTCTCCCTCCTTGCCCAGCTCCTCAAGCATCATGGCTGGAACTCACATGTGTCAGACAGGTAATAAATATTTGACATCTATTAACTCACTTAAACCCTCCCACTTCCTCACTGACAAGGGAGTACTACCCCCATTTTACAGTTGAAGCAATGGAGGCACAGAGAGGTTGAGTAACTTGCCCAAGATCACACAGCCAGGAATCAAACCCAGACAGTCTGGCTATTATTTAATCTTTCCATTTTCTTTTGCTGGTTCAGCCTGTTTAATCAGGGGCCCACGGGAAGCTCTTTTGTGCCCTGGCTCAGAACGCGGGCACACGGGGGGCGTTCACACTGATGCCCCCCACTATCTCCACCACCCGCAAAGGAGGGAGCCAGACACTTGCGGCAGGGCTGAGCCCCAGACCCCAGACCCCAACTTCAGGCATTTGCCCGAGGTCGCCTGCGAGGACCTCAGGCTTCCGGGCTGGCTCGCTCACTGTCCCCGCCGCCGCCGCGGGCTGGGGGGCGACCTGCTCTCCCGCCTCGGTCCCGTGCGGTAGGCGGGCATCCGGCCGCAGCGCTTTCTCAGGATTGCGGGACGCGGGACATGGGACATGGCCTCTCTGCAGGAGCCGTAGCCGCACGCGCCGAGAGATGTCGCCCGGCGCCCACGCGGCTCCCACCACTACGGCCACGTCTGGTGCACGCGCCCCGTGGGAGTCAGGCCCGCGCACGCGCAGCCCGCCCCGCCCCCTTCCCGCCGCGCCGCGCGCCCGTCCCCGGGCCGAAGCCCCTCTGCGGGCTGCGCGCGTCCGTCGGGGAGCTGACCCGTACCCCGGGGGCCCCCCGCGGGCGGCAGGGAGGCTGCTTGGCGGCCCCGAGGCGTGTCGGAGACGTGAGTACGCTCTGCGCGCGCCCGCCGGGGCCGGGGAGGAGGGGGCAGGACAGGTGGGGCGGCCGCCCCCGGACGCCCCCACCCCAGCGCCCAGCTGACGACCGGCCGCGCCGTCAGAGTGGGGTGTGCGCAGGTGTCCCTGGAGGCGGAGTCACCTCCCGCGTCCGGGCAGGTGTAGACTCTGGGTGTAGGGAGATGGCCTTCGGGTCCCGCCCCGGAGGGAGCCCCCAGGCCACACCTAGGGAAGGTGAGGGCTGCCGGTCCACGTCACCTCCGTGGCCCGCCTCGCCCCAAGCTTTGGCTCCCTGAGGCAGTGATGGGGCGGGTGGTCAGCCCTGGGGGGCGAGGAGGCTGGGAGACTTTGGGAACATTTGTGCCTCCCTGGAGCTCTTTGTCCCACTGTTGGCTCACTGTCTCCCTCCCTTTCACAGCTCCTTGCCAGGCCGTGCCACCCGAGCCACTGGTGTCCCGGGCAGCCCTGACTCCCTCCCTGCGTCCTCCCTTTGGTTTTTCGTTCATCCTGGCCCTTACATTTCGGTGTGCTCGACAATCCCGAGAGAAAACACAGACTAGGAAATCAAAAGGTGTTGGCCAAGGAATCATGACTATTTGTGATACAGAAAGATTCTGCACCTCACGGTGGGTTCCTGGAGTGAGTTCTGGAAAACTTACAAGGCCTGACTTAAAATATGTCTGTCTCTGTGGAGTTTTATCTGGGGAACTTATTTTTCCTTGATACGGTAAACTCTTCTAAGCCAGGGTGTGTATTTTCAGCAAAGTCTGTCAAAGTCCTTGGTGCTTCCTTCAAGTCTTGGAGTGAGGAGGGGCAGTGGGCACTGGATCTGGTTCTTTGAAAGCCCCTGCCTGTGTTTAGCCTCCCCAGGGGAGGGCGAGAGGCAAGGCCGGCTGAGTGTGGCCTGGACTCGGAGTGGGAGAGGGAGAATGTGGGACGAGCGGTCTGGGCTTCTGAGGAGAAAGGAACCGCTCTCCTGAGGTTTTCCTCAGAACTAGGCAGAGGGCCCCCCTTGGTATGCCTTATGGCTCAAGCTGATGTTCTGAATGGTGGTTCTAGAAGGAAGAGCTTGCTCTTGGTCACAAACATGGTGGTTCGTAGGCTTTCCAAATGTTTTGGTTGCAAACCTCTATCTGTAAAAACTTGAGCACGTGCTTTCAATATGTTTATACGTACTTAATTATGAATTATCTCCATGTACCACAATACTAAAATATGATGTACATTATGAAAGAGACAGATAAAAACTTTAAAAGGTAAAAATAAAGGTGAATGTAAGTATCTTAATATTTTCATTGTGCACGTGAAGGGATCGCCTTGTGCGCTTGGGAAGTGCCCTCTGCCCTCTGGAGACGGTGCATGTAGAGAATCCAAGTTTCTTAGCTTAGGGTGCCTAAAGAACAAGGCATCTATTTGGCATTGCCTTCTTGTGGTCTTGGCTAAGAGTTAAGAGTGGTCAGGATAGCCAGGTGTGGTGGCATGCAACTGTAGTCCCAGCTACTTGGGAGGCTGAGAGGGGAGGACTGCTTGAGCCTAGGAGTTCAAGTCCAGCCTAGGCAACATAGTGAAACCCTTTAAGAGTTATCATGGACACACCTCAAGGTTATATTTACTTGTTGTGAACCAGATGTACACAGAGACATTTTGTCATTGTTTTTGGCTTCCCAGTTATCCTACCACTAGATGTGGCTCTGATGGACACCTCTGCAAAGAGCAGCTCTAGCCTGCACACATTGAAGTTTCAGAATCTTAGTCTCTGAATAATCCACAGATTTGAAGGCCTCATTTGCCTCCCTAATTTCCTGTTGCAGCTCCTTTGTGGCTTAGTGTTTCTGTTCACACCCTCTCCCTTTATTCATTTATGCCTGCTCCTGCATGTTTCTTCTTTTTGTGACTATCTGGACTGGTTATGTTATGGCCCTGTCCCCTCCTCTTCCTACAGTGGTGAGAGGGTGCATCCAGGCAGGCCCAGCATGGTGGGAGAACAGGTGAAAGACTGGGAGGTGCTTTCATGAGTGTCCAGGATGCACCGTGACCCAGTTGCACACTGGTGTGTGCCCATGTCATGGGCTGGAGATGGAAGTGTGGCCTGGGACCATAGAACATCTATCAGTCACAGTTCTTAGTTGCAACCAATAAAAACACAGAAATGACTCTGGCTAATCATGGTAGAAAAGGAATTTATCAAAAGGACAATGATTAAAAAATGAGCAAAGAAATTGAACAGACATTTCTCCAAAGAAGATATACAAATGGCTTAACATCACTAGTCATTAGGGAAACCCAAATCAAAACCACAATGAGATACCATTTCATACCCATTAGGATGGCTGTTATTTTTTAAAAAAAAAAAAGACAATAACAAGTGTTGGCAAGGACATGGACCGCCTGGAACCCTTAAACATTCCTGGTAGGAACGTAAGATGGTGCAGCTGCTATGGAAAACAGTTTGGTGATTCCTCAAAAAGTTGGACACAGAACTACCATATGACCCAGCAATTTTACTCCTAGATATACACCCAAAAGAATTGAAAACACTTAGTCAAATAAATCCTTATATGCAAAGTTCATAGCAGCATTATTCATAATAGCCAAAGCAACCCAAATGGCCATCAGTGAATAAATGGGGCTGGGGAAACGGGAAGTAACTGCTTCCTGGGTATAGGTTGTATTTTGGAACAACTAAAATGTTTTGGAGACCGGGCGCGGTGGCTCACACCTGTAATCCTAGCACTCTCAGAGGCCGAGGTGGGAGGATCACTTGAGCTCAGGAGTTTGAGGTTGCTGTGAGCTATGAGGACACCACGGTACTCTAGCCTGGGCAATAGAGCCAGACTCTATATCAAAAAAATAAAAATAAATTTTAAAAAAATGTTTTGGAATTAGATAGAAGTGGGAGTTGCATAACATTGTGAATGCACTAACTGCCACTGAATTGGTTAATTTTATATTATGTGGATTTAACCTCAATTTTTTTTATAACAGGGACAATGGTTGGTCACAGGATTTTGGGAACAGTCAGAGAACCAGGCTGGGGGCCTGTGTGACCAGAAATAGTGCCCCAAGTTCTGCTGCAAAGCCAGTCTGTGTAGATTCCTGAGCTACTGCTGCCAGGCACGGGAACTGCAGAGTGTACTCCCGACAGCAGTGACACGGAAGCCACCTTTGTGGTAACCTCACCTCTGCTGTGGCAACTAAGTCTGGCAGTTTGGTGTGCCCAGACAGGGTCTGCCAGTTCATAACTGTGTGGCCAGATTCCCAGTTCAGTTGCAGCTCTTCCATCAGCATTCCGGGTGCCACGGCTCACAGTTGCCCAGCACTTCCCTCATTAATGTATTTACTTCTCAGTGCCATGGCAAAGGACATATCTTTGGGGCCATCTCAGAGTTCGTGGGTGGGGGTGGCAGTGAGCAAGTCATACATGAAAAGCCCATTCCAACATTCTTACCTGGAGGTGAGATAGCATAACACAGTGGTTCTCCAAGTTGGTCCCCAGACCAGCAACATCAGCATTGGCAGAGAACTCGTTAAAAAGGCAAATTCTCAGCTGCCCAAACCTTCTGAATGGGAGACACTGAAGGTGGGGCTGGGTGATCTGAGTTTTAACAAGGCCTCCAGGTGCTTCAGCTGCAAGCTCAAGTTTGAGCATCACTGGCAGGGCAGACAGTTTGAGTCTGAAGTCAGCCCAACTGGATTCGCATACAGGCTCTGCCACTTAATAACTGTGATTTTTGCCAACTTACTTAACACCTAGGTTGACCAGTTGTGCAAGTTTGCCTGGCACTGTCCTGGCTTTATCATTGAAAGTCCCACATCCTGGGAAACCCCTCAGTCTCACACAAACAGGGACAGTTAGTCACCCTAAAACTGCAGTCCCAACCCCTGGGCCTCAGACTGGTATTGGTCCGTGGCCTGTTAGGAAACAGGCCGCATAGCATGAGGTGAGCGGCAGGCGAGAGAAGTTTCATCTGTATTTACAGCCACTCCCCATTGCTGGCATCACCGCCTGAGCTCCACCTCCTGTCAGATCAGCTGCGGCATTAGATTCTCATAGGAGCACGAACCCTACTGTAAACTCTGCATGCGAGGGATCTAGGTTGCATGCTCCTTATGAGAATCTAATGCCTGATGATCTGAGGTGGGGCTGAGGCAGTGATGCTAGCACTGGGGAGTGGCTGCAAATACAGATTATCATTAGCACAGAGGTTTGACTGTACAACAAATGTAATGTGCTTGAATCATCCCAAAACCATCCCCAGTCCCCAGTCCATGGAAAAATTGTCTTCCATGAAACTGGTCCCTGGTGCCAGAAAGGTTGGAGACTGCTGCCCTAAAACATCTCTCTGCCTCATTTTCTTCTTTTGGAAAATGAGGATAATACAATGAGTTACTATATGAAACCATTGGGAACAGCCTGGCAAGAGTAAACAGTAACGAGTGTCCACTCAGCTAAGCTAGCTCTCCAACTTTTCAGTTTCTTCATCAACATTATACCATCTAAACTTCACTTGTTAACATAAGTAAAGTGCCTAAAACTGTGCCTAGCACATAGTAAATGTTTAGTAAGTCTTAGCTCTTATTATCATTATTAGCTATTGGCTAATATTATTTGGTCACAATTGAGTCCAGGTTTCAAGCAACTATCAAACAATTAGAACTACTCCTGCTACTCAAGCTGGTCCTGTAGAATCCTAAATCTCAGTACGTTCAAGCCTATCTAACATTATTTTCTTCCCTCGCCAGTCCTGCACCCTCCCAATCCATTCCCAGATCACCTTCCCAGATTTTTGCCAGTATCAATTAACAAAATCTCTCCATTCTTTCGGTGATTCAGTATCTTCCTCTTAGATTTTTTTTGGTGATTCAGTATCCTCCTAGATTTAAAGTTGTCACTGGCCCCCTGGGGCCTGCAGGGATCGGACTTGCTATTTAAGTCTGGAGAAAATGAGGGGTAGGGTAGGGCCCACAAGGAAACTCCTGGGCCAGGTCATCACAGGGTGTGCTGGGTAAGGAAATGCTAGCTGCTGGCTAAAGGAAACTGCACTGTTGCTCAGGAGAGAAGACTGTTCCTCACTCAGGGGTCACAGGAAGGGGGAACCCAGGCTGACCGAAGTCCTGACATCTTCAGCACATGGCTTCCCAGGTCACCCAGGGCATTGGCATTCAGGTGGCCAACTCAGGAGGGTGGAGGGTCACTCTGAGGCTGCTACAGTCCTCCCTGGAAGTAGCATCCATCCTGCCCACCCATCTCCACAGGCTATACCTCAGCCACACAGCACACCTAACTAAGTGCAAGGGAGTTTCTGTCACCAGGATCTTCAGAGTCACCAAGAGGATTGGTTTGGCCAAGAAGGGTGGCTCTGTGGGGAGGGGGGAGGACCCAAGTCTTACCTAACTTCCTGTATGGCCCAATTTTAATTGTCTGTGGTCCCCACACTCCACTCTCTCCCAAATAAAGACCTTTCAAGATGTGAATCCACTTGTTGGTCATTTTATAATCATTGGCTCAAGCTTTAAGTTTGGTTTTTTACTCTCTCAGCTTTATAGCTGCAAAATATTAACATTCTTAGGTTTTCTAACCACAGCTTCAGCAAAGAATTTGGATTTTGAGCTTGTCTTTCTTTTGATTTAAGCTGTGTGGTGCTATTAGCACAACCACCTGCCCAACAGATCTTGCCTTCAGTGGGATCTTTATACTCTTCTATGGCAGGAGCCATCAGGTCTCCCAACGCATTGCCTTTGATGGGCACTTTGTTCCGGGGGACCACAGGATTAACTGTCTTGCCATGGCACGCTGTGGGCTGCTGGTGTCCTGTCCCATAATACCAGCTGGATTTTCACTGTCCTCTGGCCACTTACCAGCCTTAGATCACCCCTGTTTCCTTCAGGGCTTCTTGCTCCATCCATGCCTGGTTCTGTTTTTGCATTAATCAAGGTTCTTAATTTTAAGCAACAGAAACTAATTCTGGCAACTATAAGCAGAAAATGAGTTTGTTGAAGATGCAGGTTAGTTCCCAGGAGCTCTGAAAGGGTTGGGGAATCAGATCTGGGAGAGACCACACAGCAAAGCTGGCCTGATGAAGACCCCGCTGCCTCTCCTGGGCATAGCAGCTACAACTGGCACCACCTTTAAAAGCTGGAAGTAGCTGCTGCCACTGCCACCATAAGTTGCTGAGATGATGTTTCTTCCCATCAGCCACTTTCATTCAAAGTTGGGCATGTGGGTCTGATCGGAATAGCTAAGTCCTGTGCCCAGCCCCTCGCTGCAAGGGAGAACTGGGGCTGGGAGGCACAGAAAAGGGGCATTTATGGCTTCTTTCCTGGGAGGCAGGCTCCATCTCAAACTTTGGGGACACCTCTGACGCAGGAAGGGGGCTCAGATGTGGGGTAGACAGAAGAATGACTCCTGCCCACTGTAAGAAGTCACCTGGTGCACCCAGGACTTGGCTCACAGTGAGTGCTGGCCTTGTCAGCCCCACGACCCACTGGTCAGGGATCCTGTACAGGGGCAGCGGGTAGCAGAGCAGTCACCCTGTGTGACCAGGCCCTGCCTGTCACCGAGCCCACTGAGTATCTGCGGTGAGTCATCTGACTTCTTGCCACAGTGTCGTGGGCCCAGGGCAGAAGACTAAGATCGCATCACTCCTGCCAGCGTGCTCTCCCCGTGGCCCTGGACACACCTGTCAGCCTGCCTGTAAGTCTGGGGTGGTAACAGCACCTACCTACTGTGCACAGTGGTTGTGAGGATTCAGTAAGCTGGGGGATGTCAAATTTGCAGCACAGGCCTGGGGGATGGTAGGAGTTCAGTCACTGTTAGCTGCTGGCTATAGTCTTTAATCTTGGACACAACACAGTTCCCCGTTCCTACTGTGTGCCACCTGATGAAGTCTGGACGTGTCTGAGAGTCACTCATTGACCTCTGGGACCAGTTGCTCCCTATGTCCACCCCTTTCTGCTTCTGCCCTTTGTCCTTATTCTTGTCCTTCCAGTGGCATGGCCTGTTTCTTTCTTCTGCTTTCTTCCCACCTGACTGCCGACCTCCCCAGTCCTGTGTTGTCTGCTGTCCTTCATTATGACTTGTTCATTAACTGCCCTACCCGTGCTCCAGGCCCACAGCTGTGGGGGTGCGAGAGGGTGCGTCTCCCAGCAAGTCCATCCAGGAAGCTTTGTGAGGGATGAGTGCGGAGCGAACACCTGCAGTGCACTTCCAGCAGTCGGCCCTGTGATGGTTTATTCGTTTATTCAGCAGACATAACTGAGCACATGCTACATCCTGGCCCTGAGCCCCAAGGGAGCGGTGGGGACACGGCCGTGAGCGGACTTCCTGCTCTCTGCTGCTGGGCAAAGCTGTCCTCTCAGGTGGCCGATGCTGAAAGAGAGGACCCAGAAATGAACAGCTGGAGGGTCCCCAGGGTCCCTCCACTAGGTGACCTGCCTGTGGTGCAGTTTGGGGGAGGTGTCACTTGACTTGTCAGCCCTCCCTTGAATGGGCTGCAGCTGCCTCTTGACTCCAAGCCCACACGTACATCTCTTTGACGTAGGTGGAAAAAGTGCGTGAAGCAAGAATCTCCTGGCAAGTGGGTCAGCCCGAGGCTGCCTTGTGCAGGCCGTTACGATGCAGGCTGGGCCTCTACATACACCACTTCTCCATGCTCTCGCCCTCTCTGGGCCTGAAAACAGTGCCTCTTGCATTTATTCTGTTCTCAGCACAGTTGCAGATGTTTCTGTTTCCGGGATACACTTAGGGTTGAGTTTCCCCTCCGGCTGGTGGACAGTGACAGGCGAGGAGTTACGATGCTGGGGAGAATGTGGGTGAGCGCTGGGGCTTTGGAAAGGTCCCTTGCATAGGAATTGAGAAGCACGGATGATAAACGGTGAAGCCGGTGAAATGCTTCTTGTCCTCGTGCAAGTTCACTTGGCTTCCCTGGGCCTCTGTTTACTTGTCTGGGAACGGGGAGTGAGGATGTTTGCTCTTCTTACTCCACAGGGTTCTTGTACAAAATGCAAAAGGACTTTGGAAGGCATAAGCCACTCTATAGATGGAAGGAGCCACTTCTGTTTAGCCTGAGATAGGAATGAGAGGGCTGAGACGTGACCCCGGGGGGGCCCAGTGTTGTAGGCGACAGAACGGACGATGTCTGTGGTACAGGTCACACCCCAGGGCTCCCTGTGGGATCAGGCCAAGGGTGGAATTTAGCTGAAATCTCCAGGATTCAAGGTTGGGGTAGATGTTCCTCGAGTAGCAGAGCGGCCCAGAATTGGAGCTTCCTCCGGGAAGGACTCAGATGCTCCTTATGGGGTCCTGGGTTTCAAGAGTGAAGTAAAAATGAAAAAGCAAATGAGTGAGGAGGGGAGACCACAGCCATTGCTCTCCCACCTGAGAGGGCTTCTGGGTGAGAGTGGGCAGGGACTCTGGACGCATCCCTCTCCCACTCCTGGTCTGGTTTCCTGCTCTGCCCCTGGAGGTGGGGGCTGCAGAGCCAGAGCCGTGCCAGGGCCTGCCTGCTCCTCCCTCCCCTCTGCTCCCTGGCCTTGGCAGGGCTGGGGAGATTCAGGGCCCACCTATTCCGAGTGCCTGTTCTGTCTCATCCTGGGGGTGAAGAGGAAGATACCTGGTGGCGCAGACAGCTCTGCAAACAATGTCACGTGCGCTAATGGAGGGTCTGGGAGGCTCCGGGGTGGGAGGGAGGCCCGTCTTAGAGGAAAGAGGGCAGGAGCTGATGCAGACCCACCAGGGTTGTCCTCCCACCTCCAGGATCGGCCACAGTCATGAAGCCTAGTCATCCAGGAGGAGGCCCTGCACCCCCATGTCCCCTACCCTGCTTCTCGGGAACAGGAGGTGTGGGTCCCCCTGTCTCAAGTACCTCAAAAGGAAAAGCTCTTCTAGGGATGATGAGAGAGAATCCAGGGCTCTGCAGCCTGAATTGCTTGGAGGGACATTTGCTGAGCTTGGCCAGTGCCAGGGCTGAGGTTGCAAAGGTGACTTAGATGCTGTCCCTACCTGTCCACCAAGGCTCCCAGTCTGGCATGAAGGACTAGAGTGATAGGGCAGCCTGATTCTTGGGGGCTGGAGGTTCATGAGCAGTGTGGGGAAGCTCCTAGCTGCATTTGGACTTTGCTTTCTGGAGGGTCAGCTTGCAGCACAGCATCCTGCATCTGAGACGGCACATGGCTGCCCACAGGTGGTCATAGGTGCCCGGCCAGTCCAGCCACCCAGCCAGAGCAGAGAGAGCCTGGACTGGGACACGGGAGATCCCACTGCTGGGGCATCTCCCCTCTCCCTCTGCACGGTGGGGATGCTGTGAGCAGTGTGCAAGCTCACAGCCCATCCTGGCTCCCCTTCCACCTGCCCCTTCCTCCTGATTTGTCACTTCACTGGGAGAACACAGGCCTCTGTTTGCAGCAAACCAGCTGGCGGGGCCCTGTGCCAAGGGGGCTTGGAAAGCCTGACCCACTGGGTGGACGGCAGGGATGTGGGTGCCTTTGAGCCTGTCCCCAGGTCACCTCACTTGGCCACTCTTTGCTCAGAGCAGAGGCTGCGGTTCCTAAGACATGAGCACCGCAGGGTTTCGGGACCTGAAGGAACCCTCCAGGTCACCCACTTCAGGTAGCTTGGTGAGCGAGGCTGACACTCGGCTGGCTACGTGATCTGTGGGGCCCGATGCAGAATGAAAATGCAGAGCCCTTGTTCAAAAATTACTAGGAATTTCAAGACTGGACAGCAGAGCATAAATTAAGCTCAGGGACCTGCTGAGCAAGGGGCCCTGTGTGACTACGTTTGGGAATGTGGGAGCAGGTCCTGCCTGCTTCTGTCAACATCTCGTACCCAGGGTCCTGGGGCAGAAGAGCCCTGATTCAGGCCCTTGGCTGTCCTCATGGACACCCCAGGTTCCTCTAGCAGCCAGGCGGTTCCCTGCCGCACCCCAGATGTGACCCCAAACAATGCTGAGGAGACCCCTTTCCCAGTAGTGTGAGGGACTCTGCCAATTCTAATGGCTGGCCAGCTGCCTTCAGGTCACAAGGGAATCTGGGGACTGGTCTGAGGCCAAGTGTGGCCTCCAGACCTCACCTCTGTCCAGTCTGTGAGGGAGAGTTCAGGATCCTCAGCTCCCCCAATTTCCCCAAGTCCTTCACGGTACAGCTTCCACTTAGCCCATGGGACATGTGCTATGGGGGAGCCTCCACCCTCCCTTCCAGATGCAGATATGGCCCTTCTGGCAGCAGCACCTAGAGCCAGCAACAGTGGGACGATGGCCCTCTTGGAGCCCTGCTCTCTGCTTCCTTGGGCCCAGGACACTCATTAGGAACTGGTCTGCAGATTTTAGGACCCCTTTGTACTTTCTTCTCAAAAATGTCTCGTGCTAACACTTGGCTGGTATGCTTAATTGGCAACCATAAGATTCTACCATAAACCGCCTTTAAGAAAAAATGTGGGTGAGGGGTTCTCAATTTGAATTTCAGATCTGTTCAATTCACTTTAATAGGATTTCATAAAACATCATTGGCCTCCCTAACCTGCCAAGAGTTGGGGCCACCTCCACCCAGGAGTACTCGCGCCCCAGAGTTCAGCCCAAAAGGGAGCCGACTGTGGCTGCCACAACTTGTTCTGCACCCCTCACCTTTGCAATGCTTTTCTTTATTTTATTTTATTATTATTTTTTTAGAGATGGGGGTCTCACTCTTGCTCAGGCTAGTCTTGAACTCCCGAGCTCAAGCGATCCTCCCGACTCGGCCTCCCAGAGTGCTAGGATGTGATGCTTTTCTTTTGAGCTCAAGGTAAATAGTCTGGGTCTTGGGTCTGGGAGATTGTCCATCTGAGGGCAACAATTTGGTGGTGGACTTTAAACTGTTTTGTAAAAAGCGCCCATTTTGCTTCTCCCTGGGAGCCCTGCTGGCTGTCACGGCAGTGGCCGGCACAGGGGCTTGTCACAGGGGTTTGGCACAGGGCAGGTGTGGGGTGGGGACCTGGCAGCAGGCAGGCCAGTGGGTGGGCGGCAGGCAGAGGCTCTCCATACTGGGAGGGTGTCAGAGGACACTTGAGAATTAACCCAGACCAGGGCTGGGTGTCTTCTCAGAGGACACGAGAACCCCAGGTATCCCTCTCCTGCCTTCTGATGATAGTACCCCAAATTCCAGAGCCTGGGCAATGGGGTCAATTCCCACGGTCAGTTCAGGTCTGAAGGAAACAGTGATCACGCTTGTCCACCCTTGAGGTAGTTTTGTTTTGGAGCATGCCAAAGGGACCATTTGCCTCTTTGTCTCGGGGACCTCTAGGACATCAGAGGCCAGGCCAGGCTGCCTGTGGCCGGGGCTGGTGCACTGCAGGGAAGGGCCAGCCAGGAGCAAGCAGGGCCTTGTGCATGTGGCCTGTCCCCTGCACCCCTTCCTTCCTCCTCTCACACTCTGTTCCCTCTCTCCCTTTAGATTTAGATATGGCTCAGGAGTCCACGCCTGGCCCTGCCCGGCCAGGCCAGAAGAGGCAGCAGGGCACAGCCATCTTCTGGTGAGTCTGTTGGGTGGCCTGCCAGGGAGGGAGGCTGGTAGCTGGCCTGTGTGGGGCTCTGGGTTCCCTGGGACAGGACAAGGCCTCCAGACGCCTCCCTGAGTGTGCTGCACACTCAGGGCTCAAGCTGCTTGGGACCTTCTCCCGTGGCCTCAGGCTTGGCCTTTGAACTTGACCCAGCACATCCCAGTACCCCTTCCTTCTGGCATGACCTGCCACCATCCTGACAGAGGCAGGTGCCCCTCCTCCCTGGACCCTCACCTGGGGGGCGCTTGGGGTTTTTTCCCAGGTATAGACCTTTGGAAAGCAGCAAAGGGGAACCTTTCTGGATCAAGCCCGTAACTTGGGAAGCTTAAAGCAATTTTAAAGAAATCTTTAAACATTTTCAGAAAGGAGCTCACCGTCTGCCAGCAAACAGGTCATTTTCACAGGCGTACGAGAGTGTGCGGGAGCCAGGCTGGCCTCTTTGTCCCCTCACTGGGCATGTGTAATGCCTGCAGTTGGCTCCTGGCCTTGCTGTGTGTGGGCATCTGGTGGAGGCGGAGGCAGTGGTCTGGCTGCTGTTAGCAACAGCGCTGCTGTAAACACACTGGTTGGTACCGAGGGGCCGAGTTTCTTTTGGTTTTTGCCTCGGCTCATCTGCCCAGAAGTGGGGTGGCAGGGCCGGGGTGTGGGCTGCTCTGAGATGTCCCTGTAGCTCCAGGTCGACCTAAGAGAGATTAAGCCAAATCTCTCCCAGTCCCCAGCGCCCTGAGTCTGGGCCACCCTGTAGTGTGTGGAGCTTTTTAACCTTGCAGAACTGCACGTGCCGGCTGCTGGTTCGCCACCTCATGCACCAAACTCATCTGGGGCGTCTGCTGATACAGTTTTGTAATTTTCTGGCTGATGGATGGTCATGATTATCACGTTTTTTTTTTAATGTGGGGACTTTCAAGGCTGGGTGAACCCTTCCTCAGTCCTTCAGCACTAGTTGCCTCATCCATTGCATATTGTCCACCCACCCAGTTGGGATCCAGTCCTGTCGGCTCTCCCTGGGGCGCTTTGGGGTGGGGCTCTACGTGGGGGGACCCAGAAGCAATGGGGCCTGACCATGCCTGCCCTGCAGGGACTCAGACCCCATTCAGAGGGGCCCCTGGCATTCAAGACCTGGGGCAGAGGTGGCCTCCTTAAGACCCAATTTTCCCCAGGGGACTCCAGTTGAAGACGACCAAGTGCTTCCCCAGGGGCTTGGGCAACAGTGGGTGGGAGGCTGTGGTGGTGGCTCTGGCCCCTTGGGATGGTCCCCAGAGGAGGGACAGGTCGGGGATGGGGCAGTGGTGGGCACTGAGCTCTCTGTGAAAACTGGTCAAGTACAGGCCACGTGATTTGGGCTTCAAAATGGAATTTGTCAATGCAGAGGGAAAGGCTGTGGTGGAAAGATTGGGCCACACAGATCCCCTCCTCCGGCCCCACAGCCTGGCTCTGAGGACACTTGAGGAGGTGGCTTGACTTCTGCCCACAGAGCCATTCCATGTGCGTGTTGTTTCTGTTTGGGGGGCAGTCCACGCTTGCAGACTGTAACCATTAGCCCAGACCAGGGGGCAGCTGCGCAGCTCCCCTTGAGGAGAAAAGGGCAAGGCCACCCGCCCAGGGCACAGGCCTTAGCGCTGGCAAAGGCGGCAGAGTAGGAAGGCCCCCAGGCCGGGAGGGACCCCGCCTGCAACGGCGCATGCGCCGACCTGCAATTTCCTCCTCCAACCCCCGCTTGTGTGGACGTCAGCAGCTGTCAGTGAAATCCCCTTTACACGGCTCGTTCCTGGCTACTCATAAAAGCAGGCTTAAGGCGGGTATTTTGGGAAACAGTAATAAGGCAAAAACCGAAAAAGGGTCCATCTTGTGCATTGGCCGGGAATCGAACCCGGGCCTCCCGCGTGGCAGGCGAGAATTCTACCACTGAACCACCAATGCTGTTGTAGTTTCACCTTCGCCACGGCGGCCCAGATGGTTAGTGCCGCCCGCGGTCTCTGCCCAGTCGCAGGAGGGGGTCCAGCCGCTCGAAGGGGAGCGGTCCTGCTCTGTGCCGCGCCTCCTCGAGCTCTGTCCTGGTTCCAGCCCTCCCCACGCTGTCTTTCCTGGCCCTAAGGACAGCTGTCCTCCTGCCTGCGCCCCCGCAGCCCTCGTCCTCGACCCGACCCGACCCGACCCCGCCGCCGCTCGCTGTCTCCCCCCGCCCTCCTTCTCCTCCTCCTCCTCCTCCTCCTCCTCCGTCTCCTCCCCCTGCCCCACCGCCCACCCGGGCCTCCTGAAGCCAGAAAGCGACGGGGGGGGGGGGGGGAGGGGAGGGCGATGGCCTGAAAGCTCACCTGGGGGCCCTGCGGGGTGAAGGGGAGGGGGCCCGCATCTTGGGTGTCCTCCATTCCACCCCAGGGACCCCCACATACGTCGCCCCTCGTGGGCTGGCCCTGGGCTGGGGACATGGGTGACTGTTACAGAAAGTTATTTTGGAAGTTTACTCTCCCCCACTCCCCCGCATGCATCTCCTCCCCTCCCTCATCACCTTCCCCAGCCCCAGGCAGGATCTGAAGTTCCTGCAGCAGTGTCCCCACAGAGTCTTCCTGCCCAGCCTGGGACCTAGCTGTCCCTCTGCATGGATCCCTCCACCCCTCCGGGCACCAGTGTCCCGGGTGCTCAGTGCGTGTGGAAAGGGGGTGAGGCCCACCAGTGTGAGCCTGGGACCATTCAGGCTGGTCCTCTCTCCCAGAGCCTGGCCACTGCCCTAACCCTAATCCTGCCTGCTGGCCCTGCCTGCACTGGGCCCTGCATCTTGGAGATTCCCACGCAGGGATCAAAGGCTCTCACACACCCACCCAGGCTTTGGCTCTGACTTAACTCATCACTTTCATCCTTTGCCAGGGTAAGATCCAGAAAGTCAGCAGTGCCCGGCTCAGGCACAGGAGGCTTAGTTGGCCCAGGCTGTAGCTGGCCAGAAGCCTGCAGGCATCCCTCCTGCCACCTGGAGCCACCTAGGAGACACCCCTTATCAGAGGCCAAATGGGGGAAGCTGGTGTGCTGTGGTCGCCCAAAGTGACCCTGCGCAGGCATTCTAAGGAAGAGCTGCATACTTCAGTTTCCCCAAGTTCAACTGGGGACCAGGTAGACTCTGACCTTGGACAGTGACCCCTTCTTATTTGTCTCCTGCTATGCAGCAGTAACTACGACTTGAACTACGAACTGTACAGAGAAGATGTTCCCTACAGGTAGGTGGGTCCTGCCCCTGGGTGCTCTGGGTGAGCAGGTGAGGCTGGTTGGTCTGAGTCCCCCTCTCCTGTCCCCACAGGGTACATGAATACCAGGGGATCCCCCCACTCATCAACCGTGTGCCTGTCAAGCTCCGGAGGTCCCACATGGGCCTGGGGGTCAAGAGCAGCTTCAGCCCCCACAAGGCCTCCAGGAACAGCCCCCTGCCCCCTGTACAGATAAAGCGTGAGTGAGGGGGCACACACCCGGGCAGCACTGCCCTCAGCCCCCCTGCCCAGCATGGGCACCAACCCTAGCCCCTCTCCCAGCAGTTCGGACTGAGGAGCTGCGCTCCATCAGGGGGGAGCTGAGCCAGATCAAAGCCCAGGTGGACGGCCTGCTGGAGCATCTGGAGCACATGGACCGGCAGAGGGACCAGCCGGCAGGTCAGCTCCCCAAGTGTGGCCAAGGCCACACTCTTAGTAGGCCCCAGCTTTGCCCACTCCTGAAGATGCCAGGGTCCTGCCTGGGCCTTTCCCTGTCTTCAGGGGTTCCCCTCCCTGGAGTGTACTCCTCCCACAGCTGTTCTTGTGGCTTAAGGACCCTTGTGGCTTCTGGGTTGTCCCATCACCCCTGCCCACTCAGCAGCTATCTGGAGCCAGAGCAGAATGTCCCAGCCCATCTGCCTCCTGCCCTCCTGAGCCCTAGGGTGCCCTAGATCATTGCTGGGCATCAAGTGGCCTCTCTAGGGTCAGCTGGGGCTTCCAAACCTGGCCGTTGACTGGTGACTCTCTCTGCACAGGGACAAAGGACAGTGAAGAGAACAGGGCCCCTGGTAGTAAGGGCTCCTCCAGCAGAAGCAGCAAGCCCTGGCAGGAGCCCAGGGGCCAGAGGGCCAACCCAGAGGCTGACGGCTCCAAGGGAGGCACAGACACAGAGCAGGCCGTGAGTGTCATCTCTACCTTTCGTGTGCTTGGGTCCCTGTGGCCTCCCTTGAGCTAGGGAGGAACTTGGTTTTGTGCAGGACCCCACAGTGGTGGGCCAGGGGAGGCCTATGACCTCCCCGGCCATAGAGCATGCCGGGAAGGCTGGGCCCTGCCCTGCTCATCCGTCCTGACTGCGGGCTTGGTTGACTCAGCTGTGCCAGGGGCTGCTGGGCAACTGGGTCAGGTCCAGGCTGAAATACCTTCTCCTTCTGGAAGGCAGGGGAAGGGGGGGAGGGATTGAGCATTGTAGGAGGAATGTCACAGATGTGCCCCATGGCCCCAGATCCCTTGTCTGAGACCCAGCTGGCAAGCTTGTTAAAACCCCAATTTCTGCCCTCTTCCTGGCCCTGCCCCCACCTGCTGCAGCAGGGTCTCTGGGTGGCCCGCTTGTACCCTGCTCCCCTGGGAAGTTGTGGCACACTGACATTCCTGGATGGAGAAGATCCAACCTGGAACCCACAATAGCCCCTTGTGCAGCATTCAAGGGCCTGAATGTTCCCCGCCATACCACCTCCTACTCCACTCTTGTTGATCCCGGAGGTGAACCAAACCCACACAGCTGCTGGAGTCCTCCCAGCAAGGCCAGGGCTGCTGGGAGGCTGATGGTGGTGAGCTTCCCTCTTCCACCTGCCCACCTCTGCCCTTGGCCTTCTGGGCTCAGGAGGGCTCACTGCTGCTCAGGGCCTGAGTCACATCTGTAACATCTGGGAAGAATGGGCTAGATGGAGACAATGCTGTCTTTTGCATGGTGGTTCTATGTTCCCAGGTTTTAGGAAGAATCTAGAGTAGCCCTGAGCTCCTAAAGCTCTTGCGAAACTGAGGTGGGTGGGGTGCAGAGGGGAGACTAGATATGAGCAGGTGGCCCTCCCCTTCCTAGCTGTACCATGCCTCCTGGCCCTGTCACTAGTGTCCCACTTCTTTTCCTACAGGTGAAGACTCATGCATCGAACTAGGAAGGCAGCCAGTAGGAGGTGGGAATCTTTCCAGGCATTCTTGGATACCTTCCTTCCTTGCCTTGGGGCACCCCTGTAGCCTGAGACTTCTGTTCTGGAGCTGGGGCAGTGAAGTGAAGGCAGGGCTCAGCTGGCTGGAAAGCCTCCCCTAGTGGTAGGTTCAGCTTCTTTGGAGGTTGTTTCCAGATGAGTGCTGGCGATGGCAGGGCTGGGAGGGAGACAGCCTGGAACTGCCCGGCACCAGGTCACCATTCTCATGAAGCTGGGGCCATCTTACAAGGGGCAGATGACAGGGTCCCCTGAGAGCTCAGGGGATACCCTCAGCCCTGCCTGAATGCAGACACTGCTTCAGCTGCTTGTCCCCCCTCCCCAAGTGCCACCAATCAGCAGCCGGCTGACAGGAAGTACACCTGTTCCTACAGTCACCCTCCATCTGACACCGAGCTGTAAGGTCCTCAGTGTGTGCCCCACAAAACTCCTTTTGATTCCTAACTCCCCATTCACTCTACAAAGCCATCCTTCTGAATAGGGGCACCATTTTTATGTCCTGTTTCTGTCTTGTCTCTGGCTGGTGTGATACTATGTATTTCAGACCTATTCTAGAAAAATGTATTATGTCAGAAGGGGAAAAGTAAAATTTGCATTTCTTTTTCCTGGTCAGGGGTTCTTGGAGTGGTCCCAGAACCTTATTCTCATTCTGGTCCTTAGACTGCCCCAGGGCCAGCCCTTCCTAGAGAAGCTGAGCAGGCCCTTGAAACACACACGTTTAGAAACTCATACCCAGCCGGGGTGCAGAGGAGGACCAGCTGCCCTGCCTTCTGAAGGGCAGTCTCACCTGGCTTCCTCCAGAGCACAAACCAGCAGAGCTCAAGAGCCACACAGAGAAGACCACACCCTCAAGGTCAGGCAGGCCAGCTCTGCCTTACGGAATAGCCAGGCTTTACCTGGTTTCCCAATATCTAGAAGCTTGCATTCTTGGCAGTTCATCTGCCCTCTCCCCAGCCCACACTGCTCAGGAGCCAAGGCTAGACAAGAGGCACTGGGTGATGGAGCCAGCCCAGGACCCCACTTCTCACCAGCAGTGGAGGAGGCCTCTGGTTGTGCTGCTCTGCACACAGCCAAGTAAGGACAGGATCTTCCACCCAGAGCAAAACCCTTTCCAGCTACCCAATCCTGAGCTGTGTTCTTGTCCAGCACTAAGCTAGGGGCGGGGGAGGGGGGGAAGTGTACCCAGAATGCTCCTGGGGGGACACAACTCTCGCCACTCTTGTCACATCTTGCAGCTGCCCAGACTCTGGTACTTAAGGGGGCAGCTTCTCCTCCTCCAAAGCACATTTCCCACGTCAGCCCCTGCAGTTGCTGCAGTATTTCAGCCCGTCTCTTCTGGTTATGTTGTCCTAAGGGACAAGACACATTTAAGGCAGTGCTATCTTGAGCTCTGGACACCAGGGGTCCAAGAATGCACTACCCAGCTCAGAAGAGCCTTGCTCTTTTAAATCCTGTACCAAGAAGAACCACAACAGAAAACGTTTTTCAGATATAAAAAGGTTTTGTTTCGGCTCAGATATAAGTGAGAAGGCACAGCCCCTTTGTCCATCCTCTCAAAAACAGCCCAGTTATTTTTGGAGGTAGTCAGTGGCTGGCCTGCAGAGGGTCCATCCCTTAAGACAGCAGCTCCAGGTAAGTCCGGCTGAAGTCGTTTCCAACTTGGGAGTAAGGCTGCGTTCACAAGTTTCTTCAACTGTGTCGTAGCTGGGAGCCAGCTCAAGTAGAAAAGTTCCTTGAATGGAAGTTTGTAAAAAGCCATTCCAACACAGCAGTCCAGTGTGTCAGCTCTGTGCGCGCCTCCCCCATCCTCTCCGGTTCTCCAGCTTCTTAGCTCGGCGCAGTCTGGAGACCGACGGCGCGGGTCCTTTTGGGGACGGTGGCAACACGGTCCTCGGCGTGGAGTCCGTCGCTACTCAGGCTTGCTGTTCAGGGCGGGGCGGCGGCGCCCCTCCGGCGGGCGGCCCGCACCAGGCACTGCTGCAGGACCGGGTAGAGGCGCTGGCAACCCTCGAGGCCTAGGCGCACGGCCTCCGCCCAGCTCTCGGTCGGGCCGCCCTCCCCGCTGCCTAGCAGCCCGGCCACTTGATTGAGCACCGGCATGAGCGCAACGGTGAGGCCGGCGGCGGCGCGCTCCTCCTCGAGCCGCGTGGGGTCCAGCAGCCAGGTGGGCGCGGGCCCCGGCGCGCGGCTCAGGCCGCAGCCCACCACCAGGTCGTACATCTCGACGCCCGCGTCGGCCAGGGCGAGCGCGGCGGCCGTGAGTGCAGCGGCCAGGGCCGAGCCGCCGTCCTCGAGCAGCAGCGCCGACACCTCCAGCTGCGCGCGCGGGTAGCGGCCCAAGCGCACGGCCGGCTCCAGCGCCTCCTGCAGTGCCAACGCCAGCTCGCGCTCCTCGCCGCCTCCCGGGGGAGCGCGGCGCCGGCGGCCAGCGAAAGGCGCGCGGCGGAAGTCGCAGAGCAGGCGACCGCGCAACGCAGCCGGGGCCTCGCCGCCCGCTCCGGCCGGGCCACCGCCGCGCTCGCCGCCCTCGACCTGGCGCGGGCCCGACACGGCGCACAGCACCTTGGTGCCTCCCGCCTCCAGGTAGGCCGAGCCCTTGGCTTGGCTCAGCAGCCCGGCGCGCGCGTACACGGGCCGCAGCCGCGTCGGGTCGCGGGCGGCGGGCGCCTCGTCCTCGTCGGCTGCGTACAGCTGCGGCGGCTGCGACTCCTCGGGCCCGCGGATGCGGCGGTGGTCCCCGGGCATGGCCGCGCCTAGCGTGCGAGCCGCTTCCGCCCGCCGCCCGGCCTCGCGAGGGGGCTCTTCCGGCGCTTGAAGCCGCGCGCCCGCGCGAGGGCTGTCGGGATAGCGGCGGCGGGGCTGCACCGCCCCCTGGCGCCCTGGAAGGAGGACGGGGAGGAAGGTCAGCGCCTCCGAGCCCGGGCCGCGGCCAGCACGGGGGTGGGGGGGGATGGGGTGCGGGGGGGGTGGGGGGGCTGGGTGGACCGCCCCGGCAACCCTGCTCAAGCGTCGACCTCCTCTCGCCTCCCAGGCCAGGGCCACCCGGGGGCGTACGACTTCTTTTCACGTGTGGAGGCTGTAATATTTTAATCAATCTTGCACTTGTGTGTTCCCCTCTGCCTTGCCCAAGAGGACGAGGACTGACTTGTTTCTTCTATTTGTTGATGAACGGATGAGTGAGTGGATGAATGGAACTATGTCTCACTCTGCACTGGACTGTGTAATCCCCTGTATCCCTACACTCCTCACCTGGCACGTGCTCCTTGAAGCCAGGGCATCCTCTCTGCCCCCTGCACCCCCAACACAGACCTGCTTAACCTCCTGCCTCCACTGTGTCCACAGGGCTGAGTGACCCTGGGCCCCGGGCAGCTGCTGTACCCGGAGGACACGCAATCAGTCCGAGCCTGCACAGGCAGGCAGTCCCTGTAACCTCCCAACACACTGCTGTTTCCAAACCCAGCTGTTTTTAGACTTGGGTAAACTGGACTCAGGGCCAGGGCAGGGTCTCTATCCTCACTGACCATTTTTGGGTCTAGGAAGTGGGCATGATGGGGTAGCCATTGGAGTGGGGAGGCAATAGCTGCAACCCAAATACCTCCTATGCCAGAGAACACCTCTGACCTCACCTCAGCTTCAAAGGGAGGGGGAGGAGGGGCACCAGCCTAAGAGATGGGGAGCTTCTCCTAAGAGGGGCTCCAATAAAGGAGCTTCTCAGCTTCCAGTAACCCCACAGACCATCTTCCATTGAATTATTACTGCCTCTCTCCATCTGACACAGCCCATTCTGCCTCCCCCTTCACAAAAACCTTGAGGCAACCCCAGGGGCCATTCCCAAAGTTCAGGATTCTGGGACTGGACTCAGTGAGGACTACAACCAGGAGCCCACTAGAGCCACAGCATTTATTCCAGATGCCCAGGGAGCCAAGGGCTGTCAAACAGGCGGCCCCTATGCGGGGGAGGGTAGAGATCACATGGCATCACCAAGTATTGCACATGGTCCTTTTATTCTCTGCAGCAGAAATGATTCCTACTTGCAGACCCAGAAGCCTCAGGTTTGGAGAGCTATGTCTATAGACGCGAGCATAGTGACAGTAACAATCCTGGGGCAGTGTTCTAGACAGGTGGTGCTGACATGCAGGGCTCAGGGCACAAACGTAAAGGGGCCCTGAGTCCCAGGACGGCTATCGGGTGAGTACCAGCACTGCTGGGTTAGGAGGACAGATGGTGCTATTTAAAGGTCCCAGGATTCACATGTCCTCACAGCATATGCAGAGCTCCTGGCTGGACTGACGCACCGGGGTGACAGGAAGACGCTTCCTGGTGACAGCACTCCTCCCTCAGTTCTTCACATCTCCCAGGCGGAGCTGGGCAAAGGAAGTGGCCAGCTGCAGCGCCTCCTGTAGGCAGCCCACGTTCTTGCCTGTGGCTTGGGCGGACACGTCCTTGCCACCACCTTTGCCATCCATCAGGCCTGACACCTGCTGCACCCACTCGCTGGCTTTCAGGCCCCGATTGGCTGCATTCTGGAAGACAGAAGGAGGAAGTGGAAGTCAGGACAGAGGATGGGACTGAGGAAGGATGGAGGCAAAGAAAAAGGATGGAGGAGACAGGTACCCACTCCCACCCTGGGTGATGCCGGAGGCTGAGACAAATTCCACCGCTGTATAGGGGAGGAGTCAATGACCACCACCAGCACAAGGACATACACAGTGGCAAAGCCAGGTATCAGCCAGCTCACTTACACACATTTACCACTGAGGAGGTCTGAGGGTAAGGGGTACTGGCAAAGGCAACAAACAACTGTTACTAACGCAGGCTGCACACACATGCGGGTCTCAGCAAACCACCGTAAGAACTGACACTCCCCACTGGTGCAGGGGTTGGCAGGGTTTGGAGCAAGGCTGCAGGCAATTCTGACCTGGGGAACTTGACACAAGCACGTGATCTTGCCAGCCTCATTGTCCACCGTGAAGAGCATAGCAGATGTCTGAGGGGAATACGTCTTGAAAAGCTTCAAGGCTTCATTCAGGGCCTGTGGGGAGAAACTGGTGTTAGGCCACGGCCCTGTGGGGGAGGGAGGGCCTGTTCTCCATAAGAGCAGATGTTTGCAGAGCTTAGCCCCCAGCACAGCCCACATGCCACCCCTTCCAAGAGCAGGTGCCGACCCCAGGAGCCTCCCTGAAGAAAGACCCAAGCATAAGCCTTGCCCACACCCTGGCTCTGAGGTTGCCTCCCACTTCCAGGAACGGTTCCTCTCACCAGGACCCACAGCTCTGCAGCTACCAGGTCTCTCCATGGCTCAGCCTGACCTCCAGCCCAGACAGTGGGCCCTGAGGTGACCACCCAACTCAGAGCCACAGAGGCCACATGTCAGCCACCAGAGGGCTGGTAAGACCTAGAAGAAAGGGGACCCCCCAGCCCCTGGGTTGCCTTGGCCGAGGCACCGCTCTCCATCTCCAGGATGACAAGGGGCTGGTTGGGGTTGCTATCGATGAGCTGCTTTGTCTTCTCCAACACCTTCAAAAAGAAAAGTCCACAAAAGAGGGTCAGGCCAAAAACCCAGACAGCAGTCCTGCCAGGCTCTGCCGGGGAAATCCTCTCGGCTTCCTTCCAGCCCCCAACACGGCCCGCACTCACTCGCTTCTGGACATCAGCCTTGCTAGCCCGGTCTAGGTCATCCATGGTCTTCTTCAGGGATTTGAGATTCTCCCGCAACTTGTCCTTCTGCCACTGGGGGATGACTGCAGTGGCCAGGGACTGGAAATCACAAGACCACAAGGAACTAAGATGTGAGGCTTCAGCCCACCCCACGCTGCTGGCTTTCAACCAAAGTCCTCCCTGACTAGCGTCTGGGAAAGGAGAGAGAAAACGAACACAGAAGTATTTCCTGGTCTTGAGACTAGTCGCTTTAGGAGCAACTGTAGCAGCTGTAACAAGCAGGGCTAGAGAAAAGGGAGCAGTATAGAGAGAGCCGTGCTCTAGTGTAAGGCCTGGTCCTTTCCAGGCTGGGAAGACAGCCTGTAATGGGCTCATGGGGAGCCCTGAATATGAATAACCACCAGGCAGGCTTGGAAACAGTGGGCAGCCTTGGCACCTTCCCCATCTCCCTCACCCCCGGGACCCACTCGGACTCAGATTGAGCTCGCCTGCTAGCAGAAATGGGAGCAGCAGGCAGGTCCTGGGGTCCACAGGCCAGGACCCATGGGGTCCCCTTGGCAAGGCTGCAGGACAACAGAAGTCAGCCCAGGGGCCCATTCCACTGGGAACCAGGACCTGACTGGCCACAGTGAGGGGTCTCTAAGAACAGGGATGTCACACTCATCAGGCCCCAGGGCTGAGCAAGCCCCGAGGAGGGAGGGAGGCCAACCCTACCTCACCAAGGTCAGCGATCTCCCTCTGCACATCCTTGTTTGGCACAGTCTGGGCCTTCACCTTGGCCTCCATGACAGAGAGAGATTTCTTCAAGCTCTCCGCTTTCCTGAGGGCCTGGGAGGGGACAATCACAGTTGTAAACTCTGGGGCAGGTGACATTTAGCCTCACTATTCTGTGTGTAAACAGGGTATGGAGCAACATACCCTAAGACACCAGAAGTTTCTTTCTTCCACGGCACAGCCTCACGCCCCAGAAAGGAGCACCTTCCTCACGCGCCTGCCCAGCAAAGGCTGCTTCCTAACCCAGGTTCAGGGCATGACTGAGAACTTGAGAATCAGGAGCCCTGTTCAGCCCATGAAATGACCACTCCTCAGGTGTTGGCACAGACACAAGCTACAGTTCCTACCCCGAGCAAGCACCCTCCACTACACACACCTCAGGCTAGGCACACACCCTAGGGATATGTGGATAAGCCCTAGGGGCACTTGAATCCACAACAAAACTATGGCTTACTCCTCTCGACAAGGAAATATTACGGGGTACAAGCCAAATTTACACATATTTTAAAAGATTTAACATAAAAGAGCTAGGAAATCTTATGTGGTGGTGGCTTCTTCTGCCAGGCAGGGGTAAATAGAGGACATTTTGGGGGTAGTACAATCCATACTTTCATTCTGACTGCAACAGCCACACGGAGCACTGTTTGCTCTATGGATTCGCCGACTGGGCTCCTCTCACCTTGTTCAAACAAGACACAAACCAGTCTGATCTGCTCACCTTCTGGGCTTCAGCACCTGTGACAGCAACAATCCTCCGGATACCCTTAGCAATGGCTTCTTCAGTCACAATCACAAAAGCTCCTGCGTGACTTGAGTTCTGCAGGTGCCTGTGTGGCAGAACACAAAGTCCGTGGTGAAGAGGAGGCCCAGGCACCCAGGTCTCCTCCCTGCACCTTGGGAGCCCTTGGCTGGGCTGTGTGCACCCTGTTGGGTGATCCCTCCTGGGGGAGCTCTCAAGGCAGCAGTGCATACAGGCCCTTGTGTTTAAGGGAATTTCAGGACACAGCTCTGGCTTAAGAGGACAAGAGAAGCAGTAGGAAGGAGAAAAGAATCAGAGAAAGCCTGGGTTTGAAAGTATTCTGACACTGACCAAGACACCATCTCTCTGAGCCTCAGTGTTCTCATGTATAAAATGGGATAATTTTCCCTGACATGGCTGCTGTGAAAATCAAATGAGATAAACATCAAAGTGCTCTGGAATCCCTAATATCCGATACGTTACTGCTGTTAGGCTCTGTGGCACATTTTGGGCCCTGGGATGGAACACAGCTGTATTTTTACATCCCTGCTCACTAGGTGAGAATACTGGAGGATTACTTTAAAAATCTTACCACAACCCCTTAAACAAATAGATTTTATTCCCCAGTTGCCTCAGAGAACCTCAAATACTCACGAACTCCCCCTCCAGTCTTTCTCCTGCAAGGGTGGTATAAAGTTTATGAAAGCTGTTTCCTGTGGCCTAAAGAGTGTTAGGTATTCAGGCTGAAGTGGGACTCATCTGCAAGCCCAATTCAGCTGGGCAGACAGGCCTGGAACTCGATCCCTCACACACTCCCATCCCACCTCCCGCCCCACATCCCCACCCCCCACCCCCTGCCTTCCTGAGGCCTGGGATGGGATCGACCATGGCCTTAAGAAAGTTCTTTCCACTAGGCTTCCTTTGGAAGTAGGAACTTTCCAGGCCACCATGACCTTCCCAAAAAGACCCCAAGCACTACAGAGGAATCTAAGTTGGCAGAAAAAAGTGGCTCCCCTAAGCCAAACTGAGCTGGGTCTACCAGGTGGCCTGCTCAGGGGCTCTGAGACAATGCAGCTTAATTCCCCAGATGTTGCGCAAGGGAATTAGGTGAGATGCTGGGAATGCAAAGGGCTAGACCAGATGAAGAGTGCAATGAGCACTCCACAGCCTTGCTGAGTCCTGAATTCACACCAGCCTCCTTGTTAGGAGCAGCCCAGCAAACAGCAAGCAATTGTGTGGTAAGTGTTAATAAGCTATATGTTTCTCACCTTTTCCTCCTAGGAAGAACATTGCACCACGAACCCAGGAAATGTTACTGTCAGACACTGAGGAGTCTGACTGGAGCACTAGGATGCTAAGGCTCTCGGGAATGCTATTTGGCAACTGCACTTCTGAGGACATCATGTCACCATCAGAAAGGTAAGAGTTGGTCTAGCCTGTGACCCTCATCCTCAAAGGGTGTGCCAAATGATAAAAGCAGGAGGCCCTATCTGTTGCTCCTCTGTGGTACTCACGTTCCCCCACAGAACTCCACAGAAGTCAGGGAGCCAGCAGGACCAGAGGGGTCATCCAACAGCTCAGACACCGGGACCCCAATGGAGACAACTCGCACGGGATCTGGATAGGTTTCATCAAACACAGCCCGCAGGCCCTGGATGGCTTTTGCTGCTGCCAGGGGACAGTCCTGGGTGTAGACGGGCTGCCATAGAAAGAAAACAGAAAAAAAGCTGGAAAAGGTCCGTGGAGGTACAGTAAGAGGCAGCACAGAGAACATGAGGTTCTGACATGGCTCTGCCTAGCACGTGCCCTGAACCTCCAGAAATAACGCACCATGTACAAAGTCAAGGGGATCAAGATGGGAATTTACAACTATTTAGAAATGTGTGAACCAAATCTTATATGTAAACAAACATAACTAAAAGAGCTCTGGTCGTCCTAAGGAGAAGGTGGGGCAAAGACCTCCCCTGCACCCCAAACACCACCACTACAAAAGCAAAGATTGAGAATCACTGCTTTAAGCAAATCTACGTGGAGGACAGAATCTGGCACAACAGAGTGGAAGCATCTGGACAGCTGCACCTCCGTGGACAGTGATGGTGCGGGAAGGAGTGAAGGTCATGACCTAAAAGCTCACACACAGTCCAGCCTACCTTGGCAGCCTCGATCATGTCATTAGCGATCTCTTCGGCGTTCTTGATCTGTTGGGTGGACATGGCTCCCTTGGCAGTGAAGTCAAACCGAAGGCGGTCAGGAGCAACCAATGAGCCCTTCTGGTCGGCCTCCCCAAGCACTGAGCGCAGGGCAAAGTTCAGAATGTGGGTAGCTGTATGGTTGCTCATGACAGGTCTCCGTCGGGGCTATGAAGGGCAGAGGGGGGCAGAGAGGTCTATACCAGACTGCTAGTCATCTCCCAATACTTGTTCCACCTTTTTTCCCCAAGTATTAGAATTTTAAGTTAGACACGTAGCTGCCCAGAATAAAGACTACATTTCCCAGCTTCCCTGCAGCTAAATGTGACCATGTGACTAAGTTCTGGTCAATAGGTTGTAAGCAGAAGTGATGTATACCCTTAAAGGGAAGGGGCTTGCCCTTCCCTTCCTCTTCCACTGCCTAGAACAGAAATTAGCAAACTATGGCCTATGGGCTAAATCTGGCCTGTCATTTATTTTTATAAATTGTTATAAATAGGCTTATTGGAACACAGCTACACCCATTTGTTTACATATTGCCTATGGCTGCTTGGGGGCTACAATAGCACAGTTGAGTAATCGTGACCAAGAGTACATAGTCCGCAAAGCCAAAAATATTTACTATTCTGGCCCTTTACAAAAAAAGTTTGCCAACCCCTGCCCTAGACAATGGATCTGATAGCTACCCTCTTGGACCATGAAATCAAGGGCAATACCTCAAGAACAAGAGTAAAGTGACAAGTGAGGAGAAACGGGGCCCTATGACTCTGGGGCAGAGCCTTTGTATCAGCTTGGACCTTTAGGTGCAAAATACACATTGCTATCTTGTTCTAAGCTACTCTTATTTTGGATCTAACACGTGCCGCAGAGCCTAGTTCTTAATACAGGATCCTTGGCTCCTAAGGAAATATTCAAGGTTAGAAAAGCAAACCATGAAAACAAATCTATTAAGATCTCAACTGAAATCACTGGTGAAATCACTGACTTGAGAACACACAGATTTAACTCTCAGTTACATCCTTCACAATCCACAAAATGCACCAAAATTTACTCCTGCACTTATAATTTCACTTAGTAGCGATAACAATGATGAGCCAATTTAAAGCCAGAGAAAGGCTGGGTGTGGTGGCTCATGCCTGTAATCCCAGCACTTTGGGAGGCCGGGGCCAGGAGGATCACTTAAGGCCAGGAGTTTGAGACCAGCCCGAGGAACATAGCAAGACCCCGTTTCTACAAAAAATAGAAAAATCAGCCAGGTGTGGTGGCATGTGCCTGTAGTCCCAGCTACTCAGGAGGCTGAGGCGGGAGGATCACTTGAACCCAGGAGTTTGAAGTTGCAATGAGCTATGATGATGCCACTGCACTCTAGCCTGGGCAACAGAGCGAGACCCTGTCTTAAAAAAAAAAAAAAAAAGCGAGAGAAGGAGGAGACTACTATCCAGATCCAACAGAGGACAGAATAATGCAACTCACCTCATCAATAAACAGCCGGACCTGATCGCCAACTTTTAGGTGGCCATAGACAGTTCCTATATGTAGCACATACCCTCCTCGCACCTGAGCATTCTTCACTGTGAACTCAGTTTTCTAAGAGGAGTCAAGGAAGAGACCAATAAATAAATAAATCTTGAAAAATATATCAATCCCCTCATATGTATACATATAAATTCATATGCATAAAAAATTTTCCTTACATATATAAATTGTATACACACACGTATTCTCTAAAACACTCTAATGATGTGTGTACACACACATATCATTAATACCATTATATATAATTAAATATATATGCACACACACGATATTAAGGAGAATCTTACAGAATTCGAAACCCATTGTAAGAAACCTAAAGCCTAGGAAGAGATGGTAACTCATCCAAGACCAAACTCAGCAGTGGCAGAGCTGGAGGCTGAGTTTTCTACAAGGACATCTTCCCTCCAGAGAGCTGCCCCTCCTTATTTATAAGGAAAGCAAGTCAGAACCTTGCACCCTGGCTGCAAAGATACTCATACAAGGGTACCCAGTTGTCGGAAAGCAACAGGGACAAGAAGTAGCTCCCTTAGCTTCAGAAACCTTGACAACAGAACCCAACCCAAAGATCTGTCGGGTCTGCTCCCCAGGGCCCGGAGTACTGAGGAGCGAGAGCAGCTGCCTGGCTCCATGCTTGCTGCTCCCCCGCCACCTCCTGGCTAACAAGGAAGAACTGCTGGCTCACGTCCTCACTGCTGTCATCAACCTTCACCAGGTAGCCTTCATCATAGATCTGCCCTCCTTGCTCGGCATAGAAACAGGTCTTGTCCAGCACCACTCCACACTCCTGGCCCGTGGACACCTCTTCCACAAAAGTCTTCTCCCTGTGCAGAGCCATCACCGTAGCCACTGTGTTCTCAAACACTGCTCGATGGAAATGCATAGGAGAGGGAACACAGGGTCGATGACTTTATTCACACATCCTTAGCTGGGTTTTGCTGGATCCTATTTCTCAAACTCTTCTTAGGTCCTCACTGTCCAATTTTAATTTGGAAGCAAGCCCATTAGACTACATGAAAGGGCTTAGCACACTGGTCTTCTACCAGAGAATGCAATAGTCAGTAGGGTGACCAACTGTCCCAATTTCCGTAACTGAGGGGTTTCCTGGCATGTAGGCTTTTAGTATTAAAACTGGGACAGGTGGTCACCTAAGTCTGAGCTACTGAGCAGAAACTTGGTGAATCTGGTTAGTAAATCATTAAGACAGTAGTAATAAATCCCCTAGTCCAAGGTCAACTCACAAAGAATGCATTCATTTGGTAGGCTTTATTGGATAGATTTTTAAGTATGATTATTCTCTGCCAGGGCAAAAAAGAAATAACATGTATTGCCTATTAATTTCTTTTGTTTTTTAACTTAAGAATGCTATTATTGGGATGCAAAATTCAACAGCCACTGTGGATTGTATCAATGTCAATTGCCTGGTTTCCTGCAAGTGTTAAAATTAGGGGAAACTGTGTGAAGGATACATGGGAACCTCCCTACAATTTTTTTAACAACTTCCTGTGACTATAATTATTTCAAAATAAAGAGTTAAGAAAACCACCAGCCAAGGATGCTGATGAGTATAAAAGTGCACAGTATGACTGTATAGCACTACAGGAAAGGCTGTCAACGATCTGCTGAGTACCTAATCTTGAGAAACATCTCCCAGAACCCCCCCAGATGAAGGGCAGAAAGCTCAGAAGCAAAAGGAGCACAGCAACATACCGTAGCTACCGCTGGAGTCCGAATGGTAACTGTACTTTGGGGAATCATCTGTGACCTCCAGCCCCTTTGCCCGGAGCTCTTCGATAGCATAAATGTCCAGCATAATGAGGTCTTCCCCACCAGCTCCCTTGCCTTGTGATTTCAGCTACCAAGTTAGAGAAACAAGCATAAGTTACCCTAAAGTAGGAGAAAGAACTCAAAGAACTCAAACTTGCTAAACTATGCCCAGAGTAAAGCTCTAAAATAGGGTTTTTCAATCTCGGCGCTACTGACATTTTGGGCCAGATAATTCTTTGTTGTGGAGGCTGTCCTCTTGCATTGCAGGCTGTACAGCAGCATCCCTGGCCTCTACCAACTAGATGACAGCAGCATCCCACCCCCAGTTGTGAAAACCAAGAATGTCTTCAGACATTATTGCCAAATCCCCCCTGGGAGGCAGAATTGCCCTGAGTTGAGAATCACCGGTCTAGGGAAAGAATTTCACAGACTTTAATGGAAGGAAACTCAAGCTTGCTTCGCAGCCAAGTCCTGGCTTGGTAGATGTGAGGTCTCCTGCTCACTCTCCAAATTCCTTACCTGGGCCAGTTTCCTCTCCTCTTCAAAGCCATCCATATCTACTACCAGGCCCTTCTCTTCAGCAATCAGTCCGGTGAGATCCACTGGGAACCCATAGGTGTCATAGAGAAGCCAAGCAGTGTCTCCTACACAGCACAAAGGAGTTGTGTCAAAATAGCATGGATGGCCCCTTCCTTTCCATGCCAAGCCCCCCAAGGAAGATGCTAGGACTGACAGAAGGAATTAAGAGACAAGGCAAGTCAGTATTGGCCCTGTGTGCCTGTCAGAAAACCCATCAAATCTTTTCAAATTGTCCAACAGGAAACACAAGGGTCTCCTGGTAAAGTTCTGTTTCTTGATCTGAACATAAATGTGCTTGGTTTATGAAAATTCATCAAGCTTTCCCTGTGTATATTATACTTTGATAAATAGAAAAAAAAATCTTTGGCATTAATTTTCCCATCTGGTGAAAAATAAACTAAGTTGCAAAACAGTATATACCAAATGTTCCCATTTTTGCTTGAAAAATACATCCCCCTCAGAGACCTACATCTATTTGCATGCAAATAGAAGAATCCTGAATACACCAAACTCTTAAGAGATGTTACCCTTGAGAAATGAGTTTGAGGAAGATTTTCACTTTTTGGATACTTTTGTATTCAGTATTGTTTGAATACTTTACCACAATAATGCATTAGTTTTACAATTTTACTATAAATCCCATTTTATACCAGTTTAAAGCAGTTTAACCGAGCTATGCTCGCCTTGGAGACGGGAGCCTGCTCTCAGCCTGTGAAAAAGGGCTGGCCCTTCCCAGAAAGATGAAATAGCTGGGGTGGAGAAGGGCACAAACAGCTCTTTACCGGGAATAGTCTTGCTGTCTCCCAGGCTCTGAATTTTCCTGTCCAGGATGCGACGCCCTCTGCTGAGAGTCTTGAGAAACTGCACTTCTTCTTCATTAATGATGTCCTTCACCAAGTCTGGGTCCTTCTTTAGCTCAGGAAATGCATCTCCCTGACAAAGGGGAAACAGAGGTGAGGGGCTCGATTCCATGACTCCTCTTAAAAATGCTCATTAACAGTATGCTACCTCCCTTCTAGCACACAAGAGGTAAGCAGGGAAATACACTTACCAGGGATTGGACGACAACATCTACTAAGGTAGCAAAGAAACCCCTACTGGCATTGAGTTTCTCGTGGGAGTATCGAACAGCCCGGCGGAGAATCCGTCTCAACACGTACCTGTAGGAGGCAGAAACGAGTCCACTGCTAGACAACATTCCCATCTGAGGGTTTTGTTGGGGTCCTTTGGAATCCTACCCAAAGCAACATGACCTGTCTTGCTCTTGCAGAGACTTTCTTTGATCTTAAGCCTGCTTCTTTTGGCATTCCCCAAGGTCATTAATTCCATAAAACTCAGTAACACACCCATAAATACACGTCAGGGATCACCTAGGGTAAGCCCTGGTTTGTTTTCCTTCCATATTTGGCCACCCAGCGAGGGAGGCAAGAAGTACAGACCAGATGTGTACTCGATGCCTTGCCTGTCAGTAATGCAGTTTCCCGGGGCTAGTCAATACTTACCCCCACTCTGTCCCTGCCAATATCCTATCAGCTTTAAATAACAATCCTTACTATCTCGTATGGAGCAGCAAAGGTTTAATATAGTGGCAAGTCTTCAACATTAGCTGAAATTCCCTTTGTCCCTTAAAAAAGGGGATGGGAGTGAGATTCCTTCCAACTACCCAGAAGTCAAAGGAAACAATGTTAAAGTATGGCTTTAAGTTCCACAAAGAGCCATAAAACTCACGGTGTCAGTCCGAACACCGCCCCGTGTGTAACACACTTACCCCCGCCCCGTGTTGTCAGGCCGGCCGCCATCAGCCAGGGCCACAGTGATGGTCCGAGCATGGTCGGCCAGCACCCGGTAGGCCATGTCAATCCCATCCGCATCGTCAGCACCAACCTTCCCAGTGTACGGCCGGGCACCTGTGCCCTACGGGTAAAAACCGGGAAGCAGCCCATTAGGAAGCAGCCCTTCTGGTGCTGCCGTGCCTGAGGAGGTTCCCAGAGGATTGAGGAGCATTAGGAGAAAGGACGGTCACCTTTCCAAATCTTCTACCCCAAGAACAGTGACTGTGGGAGAATAAGGAGACTCCAGCCAGCCCCCAACTCAACAAATTACACTGCCTTGTGCCTAGACCCTCACGTCATGGTCATTAACAATAAAGTAGGCAGATGGTAATTGGTACCCTTGGCTGGGAAAGCAAATGGTCATAATGACAGCACTGCTAAGAGTCCAGCCTGGAAACCTCCACAGAAGTTAGAAATGGTTGCAACAGGACCAGTACCTTATGAATGGCTTCAAAGTAAGGGACAAAAAGGTCAGTGTCATAGTTGGACATCTTATTCTGCAGTACAGACACCAGTCGTTCCAGGCCCATCCCTGTGTCAATGCTTTTCTTGGGAAGAGGTTTCAGAATGCCATCAGTTTCCCTGTATGATGCAGAGCAAGAGGAAGTTGAAGCAGGGACTCAGGCTGCCACCCCTCCAGTCCCTGGTGGTTAGAACTCATTTACACAGCACAGTTTGTAGGCTGTGGCTATTTGCAATTTGCCTCTGCCTGGTGTGGTGAGAAGAGGAGAGCAGAGGGAGAAAGGAAGGAAAAGTACTCTGGGGCCCACTTAAGAGTGAGGCAAGCTCAAGGAAATTAGCTTTAAAACAGCAGCCAAAATTACAGTAAGAATAACATTACAGGAAGAACCCTCAAGAAGGTATTATGTGGGATAAGATTAGGTCATAAAAAGAATAAACCCAGGCCTGTCACAGAGATCAGAGGTGAAACTGGAGAAATAACAGTTAAAGAAAGTGCCATAAGATCCCATGATGCCTGTGGAGCCTGCTTCAGCACTGCTCCTCTGTCCCCTGAGACGAGGATTAGAAAACAGCCTTCAGCCAAGAAGACAGCCACGCAGCTCCGAGTTCCTCTTTCTCTCCTTGGCTCTAGCAAAGGTACCGCTCTTAGCAGCAATGGAGCAGGACCCCAAGGCCACCTGTTATACTGGATGAACACAAGGTTCCAGATCTCCAGCACATTGGGGTCATCCTGGTTGACAAGGTGTGCAGCGTCCCGACCACCGATCCGGTCATAGTGGATCTCACTGCAGGGACCACACGGGCCTGTGTCACCCATCTCCCAGAAATTATCCTTCATGTTGCCAGGGAGGATTTTTCTGTCATCCAACCTGCACAAGATAAGCCCAGTTATAGTCACTGACAAGGATTCTGCCCAGACTTGCATCCACTACAAAAGAACTCCTTACAATTTTTTATAAAGAAATCCTACCCTTTGGCAATGACTAATGCTAAGCCTGCATGCTTAGCAGGCTAAAGAAGCAGAACATGATTCTTCTCAAGAATGACTACAATAGAATATAAAATATACATATTCTATGATCATAACTCAATAAAAACAAAGATACAGATAAAGCCTAGAAAGGAACACATAAAAATGAAAATGTTTATGCTGAATATGACCAGAATTTAAGCAAATGTTTTCTTTGTAAATGTTTCTTCATTTTTCAAAATGGCTACATTATAAGACAGTATAAGTATTTTAAAAAGCTGCTGATTATTTAAAGTCACGTCTCTATACCCTAATTTAGTCACCTGTCGTTTATCTTAAAATGATACAAAAAGAATTTGATAAGATTAAAACATTTCCAAAGTAAGAAAAATAAAAACACACAAAAAAATTTTTGAAATGGGATCTGGAATTTAAAAAAAGAAAAGCATTTCCAAGGTATTTGACTTTGCTGAAAGCTGCTAAATAACAGAACACTCAAAAAAGATTGTGCTTGCTTGACAAAGAAATCGCATTGCATGTGTTTAGTATAGGAAGGCAAGTAAGACAGGATTTAAAAAGCCAGGGTCAAGATTAATATTTAGTTTTCACACGTTACTACCCAAAATGTCCAGGTACACTTAGAATATAGAGTCTAACCAAGTAGGAATTTTAGACCAAGTAAAAGGGGAAGCTGGATTGGAATAAAATACCTAGAGTAAAAGTAATTAAAAAACAACAGAGAAGCAGCCATGCTTCCAAGTATAGTAATAAAGCATGTAGTAAAGGACAAGAGAGTTAAAACAAAATGAGACTAAGGCAGCACGGGCAGCCCAGCTGTCTACAGGAGTACACTCAGATCACCATGATGCAGCACTTCATGAATTCTATTAAGTTCACAGCACAGAACACATATAGCTCATCTACTGTGTTAGCTTTTACATTACAAGATTACATTTTAGAATATTATGTCAAAAAAAACCTTCCTTTTTTCCTAGTCCTATTTGATACCATTACATTTCCATAAGAAATAAACTGTTTCACATGAAGAATACCACTTCATTGAAAAAGACACACACATACAAGGTTACAGAAATATGAACAAGGCCTGGAAGACTATATATGGGGTATCAAACTATTAATGATGATTCATCTTAGGGACTTTCCATTTCCTATTTTCTGTATTTCTATACAGTTTGAATTTTTACAACATATGCATTATATGCACAATTTTTAAAAATATATAAAAAGCAAAAAATGAGAGACTCATGCCATCTTTCAATGGAATGATCAAACATACTAAGCAGCAATTATTGTATCTAAAGATAATTACGCCCACTCACCCCCACATGCATCTCAAAATGCACACCCCCAGATGGAGAAATAGTGATGTACTCCAGGTCACATAAGACCTCACTCTTGCACTGAGGTTAGAAATCATTTTATTCCTCTATATCTCAACAAGTTGCATTCTTACCCCAAATTTTGCCAGATCTGTTTGCACTCCAGATCTGGTTCTAAGCCAGCTGCTTCATCCCCACCAAAGTAAGTTACGTAAAGTCTTTCAACTGGAATGCCAAACTCTTGGGTGAGAAGTTCCAGAGCCATCTTACAAGCCAATTCCTACAAAAAGAATGATATAGAACATAGCCAAACCAAAATCTAGTTAGTATGAGTAGGAAAAAAACAGATTCTAGGAACACATAAAAAACGACAATATCCTCATTATAGATTCAACTAAATTCAGGATCAATTTGTATAAAAAATCCAAACATAACTGAAATCATCAAATCACAGGTACTACTTCCAGGAAGTCTTAGAATAAATGCCCTTCATTCCTCAATCTCCCAGGTGGTCTTACTTCATATTTTAAAACAAGCAAAATTAGAACCCAGTTCCCTCCGTGGAAATGACCACTTTATTCAAAATCCCAATGGTTCCCCTGCTCTGAGCTTACCTTGAAGTAATCTCCAAAAGACCAAGAGCCCAACATCTCAAAGAAGGTGTGATGATAGACGTCCTTGCCCACATCGTCCAGGTCATTGTGTTTGCCTCCAGCCCGGATGCATTTCTGGGTATTGGCAGCTCTGCTCAGCTTTGCCATAGGGTGAGATGGGTCAATAGTGTTCAGGAAGATGGGTTTGAACTAAAAAAGAAGGCGAACAGTTCAACTTTTAAAGAGCTACAAGTTATGTCAGGTGGCCACACACTGGCAGGAAGAGACAATGTACAATTGTAGTTTGTGATTTAACCAGCCTGCAATACAGACATTTGTCAGAAGCAGGAGGCCTAATGGAGCCACAGCAGAGGTAGCCTACCTTGGAGCAAGTTCTCCTTGGACCTAGTTCCCTAACAGTCCCCATCACTGCCAGTGATACCAGAGGGGAAAGGCCCACCAGATCTGAGATAAGAGCCAAAGGCTGATACAGTGAAACCTGTGCTTCTTCACAAGTCTCTGATGTTCAGGGCTTATATTATCTTTCTGGAAGGACTAATTCTAAAAACTGATATGCTTGCTTCGTAGTCAAGGTGATAAGGAAGAAAAAAATTTAAGACATATTAAGGGAATAAAATCAGCACAATGTTGATGAATGATTGGATGTATTGGGAGATAGAATGACCTTGCTCTGAAGATTTATCAAGTCATACTTTGCTGTATTGTTATCTGTGTAACTTTGCCTTTTTCTTACCACTAGACTTGTCTGATTCAGTGCTGTCCAATTTGGTAACCAGACCCTTGTGACCATGTAAATTAAATTAACTAAAATTAAATAGTAATTAATACTTTAAAAAATTAAAAATTCTGTTCCTCGATCACACTAGATCAATAATCGCATATGACTGGTGGCTACCATATTGGGCAGGAAAGATAAAGAACATTTCCATCATTACGAGAAGTTCTACTGGACAGCTGTGAGCTACATCATGAACTCCTTAAAAGCAAAAACTATCTTACTTATCTCTACATGTCCAGCACCTAGCATAGCACCTAAAAAAGAGCAAGTAAATACCACTTCAAATTGTTTAAAAAAAATTAAGGTGTATGCACAGGACTTACACATAACTGAAAACATTTTCATAATTTTATAGTTAATGTTACACAAGGTAGAAAATGTTCCCACCATTTTTAACTTTCCATGCCAGAAAAGACATCTGAGAGGGAAAAAAAAGTCAACTTATCCCAGAGTGAGGAGCATCCTACAGGCTGGCAGATCCACTGGGCTCAGCAAGGCTCCAAGAGAACCATGATGGGAAAGCCCTGAGGGCACCATCTAACCTGAATCCACTTCTGTCAGGGATCAGCCTGGTAAATATTTTTCACCATCACAGACACACGGAAAACTCCTTTTAAACTTCTTTATAAACGTATCGTGCTTCCATTATTTCAAGAGAAAACCCTTTTCTCTATCAACAAAACTTACAAAATATCTTTTATAATTCAACTGCTCCAAACACAAAACTTACTAACTAGTAAGTTTCTTCAGCAATGGAACTAGATCAGCACTGGTGGCAATAGTTTCAAAAAAGGGCTTAGAGCCAGGCGCAGTGGCGCACACCAGTAGTCCCAGCTACTCCAGGGCCAAGGCAGGAGGATCGCCTGAGCCCAGGAGTCCAAAGCTGTAGTGCGACATGATCTTGCCTGTGAATAGCCACTGCTCTCCAGCCTAGGCAACACAGCAAAAACCCCATTTCTTAAAAAAGAAATAAAGACAGACACAGACAGAAAGTTAAAAAATAAAACCAACAAAACTGTGCATGGCCTAGAAAGGAAATGAAAGCAAAGCTCTGAAAGAATCCTGAAGAACCAACTTACTTGATAAAGAAAAAAACAAGGACAATGACAAGATGAGAAAGAATCATGATAGCTGAGTTAACAAGTGTTTTTTCAGGGCTCAGCAAGATGAATCCAGCCTCTGATTCTAATAAAACACAGCTTTTTCCTCAGGAGTAAAAAAAAGACAAAATTTTACAAACTACACGGCAGGCTATATTTTTCTTGAGAGGCAAAGAAGTCTTATCCATAGGTATTAGGATCTTTCATTATAATAATTAAAAATAATAATACCTAATATTTGAGTATCTACTATGTACCAAATACTGTACTAAACATTTTGTATGTATTACTTTATTCACTCCTCACTGCAACCTATAGGCAGGCAGTATTACTATAATTCCTCATTTCACAGTCAAAGAAACTGAGGTTCACAATGTAAAGGAAATTCTGCAAGATCACACAGTAAAGGTCAGAACCGGGACTCTGCCTGACTCCAGGGGCTGTGTTTTAACCACTGCTCTGCTGCCTCCTATGTGGACAAACAGCCAAGAGGAAAGGAAAAAACCCTTACCTGGTTCATGCCTGCGTTGGCAAAGAGCAAAGTGGGATCATCCAATGGGATGGTAGCAGATGAGTGAACATAGGTGTGCTCATTTCTCTTGAAGAAGTCTATAAATCGCTGCCGGATTTCACTTGCTGTTAGGGTCAAGTCCATCTTGAAAGTCACCCCAAAGAACTAACCAAAGTAAAATATAAAGGACAATTAGAGGAACTGAAACGAAAAGATAAGTACGCATTAAACAAGACTCCTGGCTTCTCAAGCCAAGTCACAGCAGGACACCAGTAAGCTGTTTGATCCTAAAACCTCCATGTAGTAATGTCCAAGGATAAAATCAAAGCAAACATTGCTGCACCAGCAGATAGCAGCACTGTCCATTCTTCCTTCCCATGCCAACCTCAATAGGGTCAACACACCAACACGCCAAGGAGAGTAGGAAGTAGTTTATTCATGTATTCATTCATTCAACAAAATTATGGATTAAATATCTACTCTGTGCCAGGCCCTAGGCCAGAAATTAGAAAAGAAGAACAGGCTGGGCTCAGTGGCTCACGTCTGTAATCCCAGCACTTTTTGGAGGCTGAGGTGGGAGGATTGCTTGAGGCCAGGAGTTCAAGACCAGCCTGGGCAACATAGTGAGACCCCTGTCTCTTACAAAAAAAAAAAAAAAGCCATCCTGTATTTGGAAGCAATCTGTAAACTGGAAAGCCCTAAAGGAACAACAGGGATAATATTAAGTTGATTAGCTTAAAGGTTTTTTCTTATGAGGAAGATACAATTAAAGATGAACACAGTGAACATTAGACCCTGACTCTCAGATTTATGTTTAACCACAATTTCAATTTATTTATTCAATCAATTCATTACTCAAACAAAAGCCCTTTGGGCAAAAAGATGGTGAAACACTGGCTGACAGCCAAAGAGCTCACCACAATTCCCACAGATGGGGACTTGCTGTCCATGCTAAGAGTCAAGGCTCAGGTTTTTAGAAACGTTGTCACACCACATTCTTCCTCATCCCTCCTCATCATGCCTCTCAATAAATCTTAACGGTGGCAAAAATGAATTTACAGGGGTAATCCTGACACTTTGCAGCAACGTCATAGCTGTTTTAGAGTTCATTGTTCCTTCTCTAGATGGGCTACCTGAGATAAATAAGCAGTTACAGGAATTTCCCATTTTTGCTTATTCTTTCCACATAATGAATGCATACAATGTGCTGGGAATCAAGATGAATGAGAATCTATGTCCTTCACCGAGAGACCGTCATATATAGAGATAACTGCAGTATTGTGTAAAAGGACCTAATATACTGACTGTAAACCCTATGGAGGCTGGGACTGTTAAAAGCTGTGTCCCCACCTCCACTCATTCATTCATTCATTATAAACCTATTGGAAGGCTACATGGGATACAGAGACAGCACAAAGGCAGGACCTCAGATTCCACTTCCCAGCAGGAGCTATAAAGGTCTTGGGTACCTTAAATCACACTGTGGCTCCAGCCACAGAACCTTTTAACATACTTTTCATGTGTCAGATAAGCTGTCTGCCCCACCCCCACTCCTTTCCCTTTTCCAAATTTCTCATTTTTGATATCTCGGTTCCATAGAAACATAGCTAAGAAAGGCTTCCCCTTCTTGATCAGGAGCCTCCTCTTCTATGGTCTCATAGCCCCAAATGTCTCCCTTCATAATTTCTACATGCATTTGATGGCTTGTTTAATGTCCATCTCATCAGGCTTTAAGTTCCATCTCAGCAGGAATTACGTGTTTTGGGCTCACCATAACGGTATATCCTCAGCATCCAGTACAGTGGTTGCTAAATACATATTTAATGATTAGGTATGCTAATCCTTTAGCAGCCAGCTCTGAATTAACGAACATACTTCACAACACACCAAGAAATGTAGACTGTATGAAAGAGTAATAGCTGAACGTGATAGTCCGGGTAGGCCTGGACTGGTAATCAGCTATTTAGTTAATTTTAAGAAACTAGGGAAATGGCTCACAGCGGGACTGGACCCTTCTCTCCTATGCCCCCTCCCGCCCCTTGGGCATTAAAACCAAGGGAGATAAAACCTTAGCTTTGGGTGGATACACGAAGGCAACCGTAACCCTCCCAAGGTCTCGATCTTTAGCAAGTCCACCCAAGGCCGCTCCACCTCCGGCGCTCCACAGGGCTTACAAAAGGCCACTGTCCCGCTCCTGCTCCAGCCCAGAATCGGGTCCTCGGGGCCACGCGGGGCCTGGCCCAGGGGCCCGCGGCAACTGCCGAGCCTTCCCCCAAACGCCGGGTCCAGACGCTCTCACAGCGCGACAGAACTCTCGGAGGGCCGCCTGCCTCTCCCCAGGGTCACCATTCCTAACTCCTCCCTCAGAGCCCACCACCCGGCGCCCGCGGTTACCTGCTCTCACAGACGCGCAGCAGTACCGGCCCCAGGCCACAACCGGCCGCAACCTGCCCCGCCCCGTCCAATCAGAGCGCGCTGGTGGAAAGTGCCCGGCTGCACCTTACCCAACGATATATTATTGGTCAATGTATATGCCAATCAAACTGAGCACGAATCAGTTCATTAGTTGGTTTCTGGGAAGGCGGCTCTAAGTTGGCTGATGCAATGGCGGGGAAAGATGGGCGGGGTGTGCACGTGATAGGGTTGGACGCGGGCTCCTGGAGAAGTTTCCGTAAGCAAGGTCCTAATACTATAGTTGAGATAGTTAAATGAGAGCAGAAGGTAACATGTATTTAGTAGTGGTCACAGGTCTTGGTATACTTATGTTCATTTTCGTTGCAGAATGATATGCATAACTTCAAGATACTACTTCTTGTGCTCATGGATACACTCTACCTTAGCAAGCCTTCTATTTGGTGTAGAAGAAACAACATACAGTAGTTGGGGTACAACAGGATTGGCATCTGGTCTTCCATTTGCCTTTGAAAATAATAGTTAATATTTATATGTAGCTGGGCGCCGTGGGGAGCACCTGTAGTCCCAGTTACTTGGAAGGCTTGAGCCCAGGAGTTGGAGTACAGGCTGGGCAACATTGAGAGACACCCCCCCACACACACACACACAAATAAAATAAAATGAAATACAAACGTTTATATGTGAGGCATTTATTTTTTAAAGTGCACATTAGGTCACCCGGCATCCTCTTTTTACAGATGACGAAACTACCTTGCAGAAAATAAGTTTTGAGAGACAAGATCTCGCTGTATTGCACATTAAGAGAAATTGTAATTGAGGCCTAAAAGTCACATTCTTCTATAATTACCTGGTGATATTTTTCTCTTGTAAATAATGTCAACTAGATGCTAGAAAGAAAGCTATCTTAATGCAAGATACAAATTGTGTATTTTTGGAAACTTCTGGCAAGTTCTTAATTTATTCTAGGCTAAGCAAATAGGCCTATAGGTGGGAGTTGACCACTATGTACACGGCCTGCTCTCCAACAGAAAATTTGTTGAACATCACCTTAGGGTATGAGGAAGATAAAGGGGCTCAAGATAGTACAACTAACATTTAAGGAGGATGTAGTTTTAGATTCTAACTCTCCCATGGCACCTTTCCTACTTTTAGCATCTATAAAATGAGCTTAGAATGCTCATTTATTTGCTACAAGGTCAAATAGGGATGGCTGAATACTTGTTTTGAGAGCCTCTAAGGGACCATTTTAGTTGAGCACATCAGTATCATTTATTGCCTAATGTAGTGCTTTTCAGACCGTAAGGTGCCGTAGGTATCACCGAGGATCTTGAACTGGTGATGCTGATTTAATAGGCCCGGGGTGGGACCTGAGGTCCTGCATTTCTAATAGTCTGGCAGGTGATATCTATGCTCCTGAGAGATTACACTTGGAATACCAAGGGCCTAAACACCAGGATGAGCCTCCGCACCTATTCAGATGCAGATTAAAAAAAAAAAAAAAGTCAGACCTACCCGGGAGATGCACATGCCACATCTATTTATTCACCAAATGAGTGACTATGTGTTAGTCCCTGAGGAACAACATAAAGAAAAGCAGACACTGCCCTGCCCTCAGGGAGGTCCCAGTCTTGCCAAGAAGCCAGACGCTCAGCAAGAAATGACAAAGCGTAAAACACAAAGGCGCCCTCCCCTGGAGGCTCGCGCTGGTCTTTGGCCCACAGAGCCCCTGGGGCGCATGCCCGAGGGCCGTAGCGTCCCCTCAGCTGATTGGCTGGCGGGAGCAGCTCCCAGGCCTCCGCCCTTACGGCTGGGGCTGGGCCAGTCCGGCGGTTGGAGGAGCGTAACCGCCATGCTGAGCGGCGATGGCCGGGGCTGCCGGCCGCGTACGAGGCCGCGCCTTTGGGCAGTTTCCACTTGCCCTGCCTGTGGGCGCCGTGAGTATTTCCGAGGGTATTAACGAGACCCTTTTTCCCCACATTTCGGTGTCTTCCTCGCCCCTACCGTTCGGGGAGAGGATTAATAATAACAGCTAGTAGTTATCGAGCCTTCGCCATAGGCCGGGCACTGGGCCCAAGGCCTTAGCCTGGTGGTCTCCTAGACTCCTGCAGCTGTGAGGTGGGTACTTAACGTGGTTGCAGAGGAAACTGAAATTGCCTAAGGTCACATGGGAGTAAATGCAGTAGGCTGAATTCAAATCCAGGTGTCCTTACTCCCCTAACGCTCTTCTCTCCACTCCCTACCTGGGAAACCAGGTTCCTTCCTAGCAGGAGTCTCACGCTGAGCAGGTATATTGGGGGTGGACGTAGCAGAGTCTAGAATCCTGATGCTTATTTTTAAGTTTTTTTTTAATATAAAAAACAACACATGCTAAACGTTTGTACGGGAAAGATAAACACCAAGTTCAGGATAGTTGCTGTCTCTTGGGATGAGTATCCATCTAGAGGTCTTCAATTGAATCTTAATTGTTTTATTTCTTAAGCCCTGTGATGGGAATCTAAGTTATATCATTCCCTTTCTTGTTTGTCCAAAGTACAATTTTAAAAGGAAAACATGTACATGGAAAATAATTTCAGAGGATAAAGTGTACAAGTGTACACAAAAAGGAAGTCTTCTCCCACTCCAGCCTTCTAGGGACCCTCACCAGAAGCAGCCACATTCTGTTTTATGTGTATCTTATGGATTTGCTATAGTGTATACAATTATACATGTGAGTTCGGGGTTTGGGGCATTGGTCTATTTTACGCGAGCGGAGCCTATTATATACAGTCATGCCCCTTGGATGATTTACTTTTTAGCCTCATTAAACTTTTTTGGAAAATTCACTAGCCTCCTTTAGCCCTGTGAAACTGTGTAAATTCCCTGGCAAATATTCCCTGGGTTGCTTCTGACTTGATGAGATGTTGGTCATGGCTCACCAGGCTGTTTGCCTTTTTTTTTTTTTTTTAAACACATACTCACCGTAAGGTCCAAAAACAAAACAAAACAAAACAAAAAAACCCTTACCCAATTAGCCCCCTAAGAGTGCAGGAGAAAAGAATCATAGCAAGTAGTAGAGCATGCCCTGGAACTGCTTTACCCTTTCTCAAAATGTTTTTACTCATACGCTACAAGTAAAATTCCACACAGAGCCCACCGTTGTTTGAAATTAACTTACTGTAGTGGAATATTGGCAAAATGAGGGAAGTTGGTGCCTGTTATATTAAACTCTTTCTCCTCTTCTGTAATCACTACTGTCCTAGTGTATTGGCTTCCTCTTGAGCAGCAAGCAATGAACCTGGTTGGGCTGTAACAGTTGTTTCACTTAATCCTTATTTTACCTCTACAAAGAGCCCAAGATGTTTCTTCCTTTCTAAAATTCTCCCAATTACACAACCCTTACATAGGAGAGCTGTGATTCTAACCCAGGCACAGCTAACTCCGAAAGTCATGCATTTGCTCATTAAGCTGGCTTTTTTCATCAACCTCCTAGTGACCTCTTCAGTTGTGGCTCTTGTCAATTCCCCCAGGAACTGTGTCTGTTTAGTTCCACAACCCTGCTTGCTCTTTCTTGTCTGGTGCTGTACCTGGAACACTTTGTCCTAGCACCTTCCTTGAGTATTTTCAGAACTAAATTCCCATAAGTGATATTGCCACATTGTGACAGCACTGATTGCCAACACCTGAACATTTTAAATTACCAACCTGAAAAGTGAAACAACTTTCTGCTTGTTTATGCATTTTGGTGACTATATGTAATTGTTTTCTGTTTTGATATTTTCAATCTATGTGAGCATCCTCTATGCCACTGTGCTGGGGGGGAATGTGATTTTGTTCTTTGGAGAGCCAGTTGACCAGAGCTTAGGCATTTTAAGATAACTACCTCAGTTCGATAAGCGTGCGGCGTGCAGCGATGAGGGGTGGGAGTCTGAGGACGACAGAAGCGACAGCCCAGGTATGGCTAGGGGCAGCCCAGCGGCTTGGGCTCCTACGTCACTGGGGCGCGCCGCTTCCGGTCCCCAGAGCTGTAGCGAAAGACTTCTCCCTCTGTGGGTATCAAGCCGGGCTCGCTGCGACCCCCCCCCCTCCCCGAGCCCCCGATCGCACCGTGCCATCTGGCGAGTGCGCCATCGCGAGCGTCCTCCTCGTGCCTGCGACCATGGCCACTGACTCGTGGGCCCTGGCAGTGGATGAGCAGGAAGCGGCGGCCGAGTCGGTGAGTTGGCTTCCGCCTTGAAAGGCTCAGGGGACCAGAGACTTGGTCCCTGGGAAAAGACACTCCCTAGGTTGGTCAGGGCCGGGATGAGGAGAGAGGGGGAGGATAAGGATGGAACCCCGACCCTGAGCCGGCTTTGTTTATCCATCCGGCAACCGCGTTAGGTAAGCACAGGTGAGTGCTCCTACCGGTAAAGCGTGCAGCCGCCTGCCTGTCTTGCGGGAACCAGGATTGATCGTAGGTTGCACTTCCCACTCGGTCCTGTAATCACTTTTTAGGTGCCATTCTCCACCTCAGCATTCTGAACTGCTTGGGCTTCTGGACCATGTCTTTATTCGTGTTTGTGTACCTTCTCAGCTTGCTCAGGGATGGTGAATGATGGACCCAGTAGGTCTGGCAATCAGTAAATCCTCTCCTGATCTGCTTAACTTCGTTCTTTTTTCTGGGCCTGACACATTTGTAAACAAGACGTGTTAAACATTACTATGTAGAATTCATGTCTCCCACCCAAACACTTTTAAGTTCTAGGAGGGCTTTGAACCTACTGCTGTTAGTACTTATTTCTGTGAATTCCTCCAGAATAAAGACCTCATCTTATTTTTTATAACTGATAAAAAAATAAGTAATATATACACATAGTTTTTGAAAGAGTCAAATAGTTTTAAACAGTGGTTCCCACCAATTTTTTTCCTCCCCAGAGGCGACTACTTTTTCCTCTTGAACCTGACAGTATTTACGTCCTTTTTCCTTAAATAACATGCTCGTTTTGCTACTTCTTGCATTCTCAGTTTTAGGTATTTATTAATTTTGATTCTTTTTCCTTCATCTTCCTTCCCCCACCACAGGTGCACACTTTTCCATACCTCTGTCTTTTCATAATATTGTAATTTTAGTTAGATCAGTATTTTGCATTTATGTTATTAATTCATGAATACTTTTACTTTTTTATAAAACTTATTTTACTTGGAATTTTTAATTGCCTTCTGTTTTTGTTTCATGTTTTTTGTATTTATTACCAATTCAATCTCAGACTCTCTGCTAGTTGTCTATGTCTATCTCGGATTTTCAGATACATCAAGTATTCTGTCAATTACATCTCTCCCAGGCCTTTTAGTCTGCTTCAAATTGGACTAAGCCGGGTGTGGTGGCTTATGCCTTGTAATCCCAGCTACTCAGGAAGCTGAGCCAGCAGGATCGAGTGAGCCCACAACTTCAACATCAGCCTGGGCAACATAGCAGGACCCTGTCTCAAAAATAAATAAATAAGTTGGACTAATTACCAATATGTTTAGAGCACAGTTCATTTTGGGAGGTGGAGGGAACAGGGCATATTTGCTTTCAGCTTCATTCTGGGGATACCTTGCTCCTTCCTCTTGTGTTGGATCCCTTCCTTTCTGTATCCCCGTTCTTCATCTTTCTTGATTTATTATCTTGGTGCAGCCATCTGTCAGCTTTCTGGAGAGGTATGGGACGTAACTTTTTAAAAAGATACTGCATGTCTAAAAGAAATCTATTTTGCCCTTTAATTTGGATAACAGTTTGGCTGGGTGTAGAATTACAGATTGGAAATTATTTTCCTGCCTTTTCTTTTGGACAGGGTCTTGCTCTGTTTCCCAGGCTAGAGTGCAGTGGCATCATGATAGCTCACTGCAACCTCAAATTCCTGGGCTCAAGTGATCTTCCTGCCTCAGCCTCCCAAGTAGCTGGGACTACAGGTGCGTGCCACCTTGCCCAGCTTTTCCAAGAACTCTTGTTAGTTGAATGTTGGATCTCTTGAACTGGCCCTTTAATTTTTTTTTAAGTCAGGTTTATGGAGCTATAATTTACATGTAGTAAAATTAACCCTTATTAGTGGTACAGTTCTGTGAATTTTGACAAAAACGTACAGTTCTGTAACCACTACCATAGTCAACACCTAGAGAACATCTTCACCACTGCCACAAACTTCCCTCAAACTTCTTTGATGTTCACTCCCTCTCCTCACCGTTCTCTTGCAACAGCTGATGTGTTTTCTGTCCTTGTAGTTTTGCTTTCTTAAGATACCATAAAATGAAATCATACAATATGTAACATTTTGAAAAGTCTGGCTTTTTTCACGTAGCATAATGCTTTTGGGATTCAACCATGTTGCCTGTATTAGTAGTTCTTTCCTTTTTATTGGTGAGTAATATTCTATTGTGGATGTAGCACAGTTTGCTTATTCTTTTGTTGATGGACATTTGGGTATTTTCCAGTTTGGGGCAATTATAAATAAAGTTACTCTGTACATTAGGGTACAGATTTTTGTGTGGGCATATGTTTGCATTTCTCTAGGGTAAATACCTAAGAGTAGGATTTGCTGGGGTATATGGTAAGTGTATGCTTAACTTTGTAAATTATGCCAAACTGTTTTCCACAATGGCTGTACCATTTTGCATCCCAGCAGCAATGTATGAGAGCTCCACTTGTTCCACATTCTCATCCATACAGTATTGTCAGTTTTTTCTCCCTTCTAATAGGTGTGTAGTAGTATCTCATCGTGGTTTTAATTTACATCTCCCTAATGACTAATGATGTTGAGAATCTTTTCATGTGCTTATTTGCCATCCGTATAACTTCTTTGAAGTGGCTTTTCAAATCTTTTGCCCATTTTAAAAATCAGTTTGTTTTCTTGTTATTGAGCTGGGAGAGTTCTTTATATATTCTGGATACAAGTCCTTTATCAAATATGTTTTGCATATATTCTCCAAAACGACACCTTGTCTTTTTCTTAACAGTACTTTCTGAAGGGTAGACATTTTTAATTTTGATTAATGCTAATTTATCAAATTTTTTATTCTTTTTGTATTCTGAAAAATACCTTATCCAAGGCCTCAAAGATTTTCTCCTGTGTTTTCTTCTAGAAGTCTTATAGTTTAAAATTTTACATTTATGTCTATGATCCATTTTGAGTTTTTTATGTAGTCGGAGGAATGATTTGAAATTCATCTTTTCCACATATAGATGTCCTCATTGTTCCAGCACCGTTTGTTGAAAAGTCGTTTTATCTTTTTTCTTCTGTTTCCCATCTTGTTTGTTTCTTTTTGTTTATGTGTTTGGTATATTTTCTGGGAGATTTCCTCAACTGTTTTCTAGCCTATTTCATTTTTTTTGTTTCTAATACCATGTTTTAATTTCAAGAGCTTTTTTCTTCCCTTATTGTTCCTTCTTTTTTACCCTTTTTTACTGTACTGCTTTCATGACCATAATCTTGCCATTTTGAGGATATTAATTTTTTTCTACTCTCTGCTCAGTCTGTTTCCTGTGAAGTGTGTTTTATCTATTTCAGTATATATATATTTTTTTCATAATGAAGCCTTCTCAGATGTCTGAAATCCTTACTTGTCCACTCATATTTAAGAGTGGGTGACTAAAAAATGAGTGGAAAGCTCTAAACACGTGAGTGGGACTTGTCAACTCTGACCTTAGCTATATCTCTTTAGTGTCCCATGTTAGTGTCCTGAGAACTTTCTTCCTGGACAGGCTAAATTTTGTAGAAAGGGATCCTCTGATATCCTGCCTAGGTGGTGGAGGTCTGACTCAGTGTTCTGGATTCTGAGTGGGAGGAGAGGGTAGGGGTGGTGTGGAGGTCCCCGTGCTCAGAATATATGCTTCCACTTAATGCTCCTGTTTTCATGATGGCATCTTCTCTCTCACCTGTGGCCCTTAGATTATTCATTTTAGCATTTCTCATACCTAGCCTAGCAGGTACTGTTAATTGAGTAAATGTGCTGTAGTCTGTTTTTCTGTTACATAGCTCTTGCAGAGAAACATTTGAACATGCATTCTCAATATATACATATCTATTTAGAAATTGCATACTTTACTGTTTTACTAAATATATTATGTATGTTATAAAATATACACAAAAGTAATAAAGGCTGAGATAAAGATGAAATAATGTTTTAAAATTTTTTCTCAGCTTCCTTGTGCTGGCTTCATATTTTTATTAGCTAATATCTCAAGGCACAATATACACTTAAAAAAATCATAGACCAGGCACAGTGGCTCATGCCTGTAATCCTAGCACTTTGGGAGGCCAAGGTGGGAGGATTGGTTGAGGCCAGGAGTTCGAGACCAGCCTGAGCAACACAGCTAGACCTCATCTGTACAGAATATTAAAAAATTAGCCAGGCATGCTAGTCCATGCCTGTAGTCCCAGCTACTCGGGAGGCTGAGTCAGGAGGATCTCTTGAGCCCTGGAGTTGGAGGTTGCAGTGAGCTACGATGATGCCACTGTGCTCTAGCTGGGTGACAGAGCGAGACTCTGTCTCAAAAAAAAAAAAATTTATCACTAACCAGTGTAGAGATAGATATATATTTCAAATAGTTCTGGTAGTTTTGAATATTTTGACTAACTTCTGGTTAGGTCAGATTAGATTGTCATTGTTTTAACCTATTAATACGCTTATCTCGAACTCCTGACCTCAAGTAATCTTCCGCTTGGCCTCCCAGAGTGGTAGGATTACAGGCATGAGCCACCTCACGAGAGTTTATTAGGAGTAGGTAGCTTTATCGTTTTCTCTTTTGCTTGAATTTGTGTTGTTAGAATTATCTTTAAGATAGAACAGAAACTAATAATAATGAACCCTGTGATAACAAAAATTCAGGTATAAAACGATTAGATCCTTCTGTTTTTGGCAGTCACACCAGCCATTTACTAACCTCACAACAACAAAACACTGCATTTTATGAAACTGAATCTTGGGACCTTATTTTTAGAACATTACTGTGGGCTCTTTCTGTATTATTAATAACAGCATTTGAGATACAATTTACATACCATACAATTTATTTAAAAGTTCACTGATTTTTAGTATGTTAACAGAGTTGTGCAGCCATTATCACAATTTTAGAACATTTTCATCACCCCCAAAAGAAACTCTGTGCACATTAACAGTCACTCTCCATTTTCCTCCAACCTCCTCAGCCCTGGGCAACCACTAATCTACTTTCTGTCTCTTCAGACTTGGCTCCTCTAGACTTTTCATATGAATGGAATCGTGCAATATGTGGTCCTTTGTGACTGGCTTCTTTTGCTTATTGTAATGTTTCAAGGTTCATCAGTTGTAGCATGTGTCAGTACTTTATTCCTTTTTATTACTAAATAATATCCCATTGTATGGCTGTATCACATTTTCTTTACCCATTCATCAGTTGATGGACATTTGTGTTGTTTCCACTTTTTGGCTATTATGAATAATATTGCTATGACGATCAGTTTATGTACAAGTTTTTGTGTGTGCATATAGTTCCAGTTCTTTTGGTTACATATCTAGAATTAGAATTGCTGGATTATATGGTAACTGTTTTAACTTTTGAGGCACTGGCAGACTTTTCCAAAGCATCCGCACCATTATATTATCTTTTTTTTTTTTTTTTTTTAAGACAGGGTCTTGCTCTGTCACCCAGCACCCAAGCTGGAGTATAGTGGCATGATCATAGCTCACTGCAGCCTCGAACTCCTAGGCTCAAAGGATCACCCTGCCTTAGCCTCCTGAGTAGCTGGGACTACCTGTGTGCACCACCATGCCTGGCTAGTTTTTCTATTTTTTATAGAGGCAGGGTCTGGCTATATTGCTCAGGCTGGTCTCGAACTCCTGGCCTCAAGCAGTCCTCCCACTTTGGCCTCCCAAAGTGCTGGGATTACAGGCTTGAGCCACCATGCCGGCAATTATATTGTCTTCAAGATTAGTATTTTCTTTGAGATTACATACCTAGTATTATCTATGAGAGGCACTATTATGTAGAGGTTAAGACCTCAGACTTTAGAGCGAGACAGACTTGGATTTGTATTCTGAGTCCATCACATACTAGTTAGGTGACCTTGGGCAAGTTACTTAACCTCTCTGTGCCTCAGTTTTCTCATCTGTAATATGGGAATAATCATAGTACCTACCTCATTGAATTGTGGACATGCCTGATATCTGATAGCTATTATTATTATTTACAATTCACAGTTTCTTTGCTGGAATCTTTTAAATTGTCCGTATTGTGTGGGTTAGTTAGTTGTGAACCTACTTATCCATGTTCTGGTAAATTATAATAGATCACAGTATTCCAAAACTGAACGAGTAAGTTAAGATGTCTGTTAACGCTCTTTCTTGTGGAACTTTCACTGAGGCTCCCCATAGGTGTTGCATAACATAGGTGACTGTGACACATACAGAGCAAGGTTACTTTGTTCAGTCTGTATTTTAAATATTCATCAAGTTTCATTTCTTACTCATTTTAGATAAGGGAAAACTAGATTCTATTTATATTTATTTTTGCATTCCCCAATAGCACTTCCTTGTTCCTTTTTGTTCCGTTAGAGATTTATTTTTCAGTTGAGAGGGCAAAGGGATTCCAAACCTGAAGCATGAGACTTTCTCTGTCTGGTGCCTTCTGGTTTTGCCTAAGGCAGTCCTTATTCAGCACAGTGCAGTTACCATTGCATCTTTCCTCTTAGGGCTCAAGATTCCTTTCTCAAGTAGCTTTGGAATAACATGAAGTATAACTGTATTGTTCCCAATTACTTTAACGTCTTAAAAACTAAAATATTACTTAAAGATATTGAAAAAGGTGGACATTATAAAAACAGGGCTTTGGGCAATTTGGGAAAGGTAGGAGTTTTTGGTTTCTTGCCTTTTGGTTGGTTTTCTGGGTTTCAAAATGGTTTCCAATGAAATTGCCAGAGAAATTGGTTTCTCCTTTTTGATTCAAATAGAGCAAAGAAAGGTATCGGAACTGTGCTTTCAACTTAGTTTTAGGTTTCAGTTCACTGACACTAACACGAACTTTAGTGCTGCTTTTGTGTTACGGGTTTTGAGATCCTTACAGCCAAGTGAGGGCTGAGTAGTTTTTAGGTTCTTCTTGAACCTCTTCAGAATTCTGATACATTTGTAATCAAAGTAACATCTATTGGTTTCATTTACATTGTTACTACCAACTTTTCCTACATATTTTATTTTACACTACATATTGTTCAACTGTTAACTTCCAGTTGCAGTCAACAAAACAATGATCCTTTAAAGCCAGCTGGGTGACTCCAGCGTCAGAGGCTGAGGTAAGAGGAGGATCACTTGAACCCAGGAATCGAGACCAGCCTGGGGCAACATAGCAAGACCCCCTTCTCCAAAAAATGACCCTTCTATCATTAAGTATCCTTTTATTGTTGAATATTAAAATGCTTTATAGTAGTGTATATTTCTGTCTCATTTATACCTCATTAACTCATTTATACTTCAGCCTTGTGATTTATTTTAGATAGTAATTATCGCCATAGGAATGAGTGCTATTGGTTGCCAATAAGTCAGTGTCTGTCTGTCTGTCTCTGTCTCTCTCCCTCCCTCCCCTTCCCTCTCTCCCTCCCCTTCCCTTTCTCCCTCTCCCTCCCACTCCCCCCCCAGCCCAAGTATAGACTTAACAGGATGTGTGGGAGTGCTTTGGTGACAACTAAAATATATTGAACATCTACTGTATTTCATGTACTGTGCTGATGGCTTCATATATATTAAGTTAGTGTGGTGTTCTCTGTCCTTCACAATTAATGAAGGATTTTTACTGCTTTGTGATGATTTCCTTTTTTTTCCCTCTGTTTTAAAATCAGCTTACTCAGGTTGAATGATTTCCTTTTAATTTTTTTCTTGCCAATCTCTCCAATATGTTTCCCTCTGCTTCTCCCCTCCCCAACACCAAAGCAGACGCCAGAAACTTCCTATTGGTTTCCATGAATAGAAGTGGGGTTCCTCTATTTGCAACTAACCACCCATTAAAACAACAGTTTTTCATTTGTCCCTCCCCACCCTCCTTCCTCTTTCCCCTGTTCTTGGCCTTAGAGGGACAACAGGAATGAACCTCAAGACATAAAGAACCTGGTTGTGTTTGGAAAACCATTTGATTGTGGTGATTTTCATCCTTTACCCTTTACTAGATGATGTCTTAGGTCCCACTTAATATCTTATGATTTGAGCACCTGCTTTGTACTAGATCCAAAGAGCAATTAAAAATAGAAATATTGTTGGCCAAGTGCAGTGGCTCACACCTGTAATGCTAGCATTCTGGGAGGCCAGGAGGATCACTTGAGGTCAGGAGTTCAAGACCAACTTGAGCAAGAGTGAGACCCATCTCTACTAAAATAGAAAAAAATTAGCTGGCCGTGGTGGTGCACGCCTGTAGTCTCACCTACTTGGGAGGCTGAGGCAGGAGGATCACTTTAGCCCAGGAGTTGGAGGTTGCGGTGAGCTATGATGGCGCCACTGCACTCTACCTGGGGCGACAGAGCAAGACATTGTCCCAAAAAAAAAGAGAAAGAAAGAAATATTGTTGGTTGGGTGCAGTGGCTCACTTGAGGTGAGGAGTTCAAGAATACCCTGGGCAACATAGCAGGACCCTGGCTCTACAAAAAAATTTAAAAATTAGCCTGTAGTCCTAACTACTTGGGAGGCTGAGGCAGAAGGATCACTTGAGCCCAGGGGTTCAAGACTGTAGTGAGCTCTGATCCTGCCCCTGGACTCCAGCCTGGGTGACAGAATGAGACTCTGTCTCAAAAAATAATAATAATAATAATTTCCTGTTATTAAAGTATTGCATTGTAATAGAGGAGATTAGTCCTGGCAGGATATCCCTGATTTATAATATTTGATCAAACTCCTAATAATTTCTTTCTTTGAAATATCTCTCTAATCTCTCCTTTTCTATTCCTACTTCATCCTGGTGGCTATTTTGATTACACAGTGTGCCATGATGCTCCAGGCTGTTCCCAATTAAAATATTAGACATCCAGCAAAAGCCAGCTTGGGAAAAAAAGGCAACTTGAATGTGAAGGCTGCATATCAGCATGCTGTGGTCCTATGGCTTGAACATATTCTGCAGCATAACTGATTCCTACCCACAGATGCTTTTCATTGCAATCCTCCCCACTGAGTGTTCTCTGAAGTGTGACTGCATTTTCCAAAGTCTTTTAAAATTTCCTCTTGTTTGGAATATGAGAAAATGACAACTGTGATGATATTCCATTGAGAGTTTCTATTCAGGACATTAAGCAAACTCACAAATTATAATTCTCTCTCAGAATTGTAAATAGGAAGTATAGATTTTGAGCTGTGTAATCCTTTTTTTCCTACTGCTGTATTTATGGGATATTTTGTTTATACTCATTCAAACATTTACTAAACAAAAGGATTCCAGTAGAACAACCTAATAAATTGGTCCAAATGAATACGCCTTGAGAGTGGCTCTTTCCTCCCCAGCTTCATTAGGGAGGCTCTGTTAATTCAAAATCTTTTGAGTGATTTTCCTGACACTTTCCCCCTCCCCCATATTCTTCATTTAGTTGAGCAACTTGCATCTTAAGGAAGAGAAAATCAAACCAGATGCCAATGGTAAGTAACTAAAAGCTAGTTTGAAAACAAATGTGATTTCATTTAGTATTTCTGTTTTGGCATAAAAATTGTCTGGAAAAAAATTTTATTGGTGCTAGACAGGGGGCTGGGAGATACCAGCAGTCATTTGATTTGGGAGTGAACAAACTGGATTGTATGACCAAAGTGTTCTTAATATAAGAATGAAGATACCTATTTGGCTTACAAAATATTAAATTTATTACTAACCATGGGACTATATTGACAAAGATTATTTGTTGTTTTTTTTTTTAATGTTCCTCAAGGCCAGGTGCAGTGGCTCATGCCTGTAATCCTAGCACTTTGGGAGGCTGAGGTGGGAGGATCACTTGAGGCCAGGAGTTTGAGACCTGCCTGAGCAACATAGTGAGACCCCATCTCTACAAAAAATAGAAAAATCAGCTAGGTGTGATGGCACTCACTTGTAGTCCCAGCTACTTGGGAGGCTGAGGCAGGAGTATCACTTGAGCCCAGCCCAGGAGTTCAGGCTGCAGTGAGCTATGATGACACCACTGCAATCTAGCCTGGGTGACAGAGCAAGACCCTGTCTCAAAAATAAATAAATAGATAGATAGATAGATAGATAAATAATAAATGTTCCTCAGTTTAGGATGAGATAGACAAAGTCTGAACAACCTGAGTTTATCTATTCTAATTATTCTGAAATCATATCTATCAAAAGTTTTAAGATTTCCATTAAATTTTTGTTAACATACTTAATATTATGTGGCTAAATGTACCATAACAACATTGTTTGACTATAAATTTCTGTTAACAGTTTATATGCATAAAATTTTAATAGCATTATTGTGTTCACATATTGATAAAGTATGATTTGCATAGATATTCATCTGAGCATTAAGGTGGTTTGTGATCATTGACTGCTCTAATTATTTCTATACTATTTGAGAAATATTGATTATGTGAGGGAAGTAAATGTTAGTTTTTGAGGTAGGGTGAGAATCTGAATTAGGAAAGAATTGAAATATCAGCAACAGTGTCTCATGCCTTTGTTTATTTGAGGCAAATAAAATGTTTTTATCAGTGGCTTGGTTTCCTCATTTATTTTTTGCTCCCCAGGCCTTTACACTTCTAGTGTCATAGAATTTGAATTGTCCAGCTGTTGGGTATGGGATGTGATTTTGAATGATGGCCACTTTGTGTCTGATAAAGGTGCTGTTGTCAAGACCAGTGCTGATGAAGAGAAGACAGATGAAGAAGAGAAAGGTAACACAGCCTCAGAGCTGTATAGACAAGGTTCTACAGGGTTCTAAGAAAATGGATTGTTATAGGACTTCATTTTTATACCCAACTTGGCTTGACTTTAATAGGAGTAGCAGTCCTAGTATAAAAGTTTGGCATAAATAGTTAATAAGTGAAGGAATTCTAATGGTTTACACTTTAGAGAAATTTTATGTTGAACAACTAAACAATTGAACAATTGTATAGGACATTATAAAATAAATTTTAAGTTTCATCTCCACTGTCTAATAAAATTAAGCTTAATGGGCCCGGAGTGGTGGCTCATGCCTGTAATCCTAGCACTCTGGGAGGCCAAGGCAGCAGGATCACTTGAGCTCTGGAGTTTGAGACTAGCCTGAGCAAGAGCGAGACCCCTGTCTCTACTAAAATAGAAAAAATTAGCTGGGTGTGGTGGTGCACACCTGTAGTCCCAGCTACTCGGGAGGCTAAGGCAAGAGGATCACTTGAGCCCAGGAGTTTGAGGTTGCAGTGAGCTATGATGACACCACTGCACTCTAGACCGGGCGACAGAGCGAGACTCTGTCTCGGTCATTCAATCAATAAAAATAAAAATGAGGTTAATGATATTTTGACACATTTAACATGGATGACAAGATGTGAACAGCTTATACAATATCAAGATACAGGCTTTATTAATTCCTGGGGTTTTTTTCATTGTTGTGATGTGTTTGTTAAGCTTATAATTTTAAGTTTATATTATAGAGTACAAACTGGGGAGTAAATATTTGGATCTAGATAGGAGAGAGAGAAAACCTCAGGAAAGGAGGGCTGTTAGAGTTCTGGGGAAGAATAGGAGGCCTAATGGGTGATGTGAGTATCATAACCTTTCTTTTTAATAATAACTGTTTTAAGTATGTTTTTAGATCAAAATTATTGTGTACCTTGAATTAGAAGGTTCAGTACAAATACATGTTATTACTTAAAATACAGATGGCAGTTGAATTCAGGTGAACTCATGGTGAATTTCTTGGACTTTTAAAAATCTTTGTTCTCTTTTTCCTGACAGAGGACAGAGCTGCCCAGTCCTTACTCAACAAGTTGATCAGAAGCAACCTAGTTGATAACACAAACCAAGTGGAAGTCCTGCAGCGGGATCCAAACTCCCCCCTCTACTCAGTGAAGTCTTTTGAAGAGCTTCGGCTGTGAGTATTCATTTACTTTCTGACTCTGCTCTTTGTGTTTACTTTTTTTTTTTTTTAACTTTTGCCAGCTGAAACTAGTATCCCCTTTGTATTAGATAGAGATGATTGGCCAGTTATACAGATTTTTTCATCACAGCAGAACATTTTTAGCTAATACAAGTTTTATAAAAGAATTTAGCTGTTTTAGAATATTAATTAAAATTTCCAGGTAAAAGCTTTAGCTGCATTCACACATTGTGTTCAGTTCAGCACAACTCAGTTACTGTTGGTTATAAACTATATGTAACAGTAAAAAAGAAAAAAATTTTTCCAGTATTTTCCTGCTTTCCTCAAACAAAGAGACTGTGAATTTTATCTCTAACTCTTTTTCTAGGAAACCACAGCTTCTCCAGGGCGTCTATGCCATGGGTTTCAACCGTCCATCCAAGATACAAGAGAACGCATTGCCTTTGATGCTTGCAGAACCGTATGTATCCTGATACAACTCTATTTCATTTTTAATTTTCTATTTTTGAAAAATTATTTTAAAAACTATACTAGCAATACATGTTCTTTGTAGAAGAGTTAGAAAATAGTGAGAAAAAAGAAAAAAGAAGTTATCTGTCATCTCCTCATCTCCCTCTCCCCACACTATTAATATCTTAGAGTAAAGACTTCTAGACTTTTTTCTTTATAAACATATATGTATAACTTTTTTAAAAAATGGAACCATATGTAATGTTTTATATGCTGTGTTTTTAAATTTTAATTATATGATCATCTTTCTATGTTGGTACATGTACATTTATATGATTTCATTATATGGGTATATAAGGTTATGTCAAATATAGTAGACAGAAACCAAGCAGGGTTCCAGGAGACCTGCATGGGACAATTACTAGGGTGGTTTTCTGGTGCAGTGCTTCTCCCACATTCATAGGCATGTGAATCTCATAGGACTTTATTAAAATGTAGATTCTGATCTCACGAGGTCTGAGGTGGAGACTGAGGTTCAACATTTCTAATGAGCTTTCAGGTGATGTTAATGCTGCTGGCTTCAGATCACATTTTGAGTAATAAGGTTCTAGAGCATGATGAACTTTTTATAAAAATTGATCCCTGTATTATATATGATTATGTAAAATTTTACTGCATATAATCTTGAATCCTCAAATTCCTTTTTCATTTGTCTAAAAATAGATATTTCAGGTCTGTATTTTCTCAGAGTTTTCATTGTTCTGTGTCATAACAATGACATTTTTCTAGATGTGTAATGTCGTTTTTTAAGCTTTGGACTTTGATCACGATTAAAGGTGGATAAATGGAATATTTATTAGATGGTTTTGTGTTGGTCATTTGTATTTGTGGATCTTAATGCTTTTGTAGATGCTCATTTTTAGATTGTCAATGTTAGAAGAGACCTGAGAGAATTGCTTAGTACCTTTCTTCATTAACAAATATTTATCGAGTGCCTGGTATGGAACAGATACTGTGCTAGGCACTTGAATACATTAATGAACAAAGCAGACCAAAATTCCTACCCACAAGGAGCTTACATTCTAGTTTGGAGTGTAGATAATTTATTTTTATTAAAAATAAATGAAATATATATGTTAATAGGTGATAAATTACAGTTGTCAATGCCACTGAGTTGTACGTGTGAACATGATTAAAATGGGAGATTTTGTGATTTTTTTTTTAACCACAAATAAAGAAATTTATAATGTTACATACCAAAAACCATTGAACTGTGTATACTTTAAATGGGTGAATTATGTGGTATGTGAATTATCTCAATAAAGCTGTTTTTAAAAGGTGATAAGTACCATGGAGAAAAATAAATAGAGCATAATAGGGGAGATATGGAATACCAAGGACCTAATTGTAATTTTTACCCCCAACATTTTATTAAGATTTTCAAACATACAGCAAAGTGGAAAGGCACATTCATATACCCACCACCTAGATTCTTCCAATAACGTTTTACTACACTTTATCACATATCTATCTACCAGTACATCTTGTTGGGATTTTGCTTGGTTTTGGTTTAGGGGGGTTAAAAAAAGTTTGTTCTTAAATATACAACAGGCTCCAAGACAACACTTCATTCTAACTACAAGTGGCAACAGATATTATGGCGAGGAATCCAGAATAGGAATGGAATCATGGGTAACCATTGCCTTGGGCACAAGGAACAACTTACTTTTGCCAGATTTCTTAATTTCACCTGTGGCCAGGGGACCCTCCCCAGGGCCTTTACTTTTATTTCCTCGAGTTTCTTCTGCTCTTTTTTTCTGCTTGAAAGCCTCATCATTCTCATCCATCTCTTTGGCCTCCTTCTTGGGCTGCTTCAGGGGCTTTGTCTGGCCATCTTCAAGGCCAGACATGGCTCCTGCCACCTCTTCCCCAGACCCTGATCCTGGAAGCTTACATCTTGTTTTTTAAGGCATTTCAAAGTAGGTTACACTTTTAAATCAAATGGCGGGGGTAGGATCTCATCAAGTAGGTTATATCTGGTCAAAGGCTTGAAGGAGAAGAGAGAGTTAAGCGTGTTGTTATCTGAGGACAATTTACAAGTGTCTCAGGCAGAGTACAGCCAGTGCAGAAGCCCTAAGACAAGAGCATGGCCAGCATGTTCTCAGAGCAGCACCGGGGTTGCTGTGGAGGACGGGAGGGAGGGAGAGAGAAGAGTAGGAGAGCTGAGACGTAGGGGGAGCCAGATCAGGCAGGACATTGTAGGCCACTAGAAGGATTTTAACTTGTGTTTTGAATGACATCAGGAGTGATTGGAAGGTTTTTGAGCAGAGAAATGATGTGAGCTGACTCATATTTTAAGAGAATCACTGGTTGCTGGGTAGAGAATAGATAAAAGATATAGAATACCTCAAATCTCACCAGAAAATCTCTCTGGAGTGCTCTGTACTTGCAAAGTGAGCATATATAACTCTGCTACAGAATCCAGTGGTTCCTTCTATAAATATATTTTGAATACTCATTTTTTAAGCTTTATTCTCCATTTTTATAAACTAAAATGTTACCCGAGATTTAAGCTCCTAAACAGCTTGTTTTCTCGTGCAGGCCCCAGAACTTAATTGCCCAGTCTCAGTCTGGTACTGGTAAAACTGCTGCCTTTGTGTTGGCCATGCTGAGCCAAGTAGAACCTACAAACAAATACCCCCAGGTAAGGACTTGGTGAATTTGAGTTTTCTACTTATGCATAAATAGAAGAGGAATTTCATTTGATGGATTAAAAGCCAAGCTATGTATAACTATTTACACAAACTAGAACTCCTTAAATTGAGCAGAAACAATATGGTTGATCTTCCAGTAGCAATAAAATCCTTTTTCGTTTTCCATGGTTTGCCAGTTCTGGGATACTGCTAATAGGTTTGGCTCCTTTACTTGCAGGAAAAATCTTATCTGCAACTATCATCCATGTAAGTAAAAAGGAAGGTAATCTCCAGTTGGAATTTCAGATCCTTGCTCATTGGTGGGTTTTTGTATTCCAGTGACCAATAGCTATTTTTAAGTATCTTTACCCAGCCTGAGTTCTGACGCCTAAGAAGTCTAGCTTATGCCTCTTCAGCTTAAGGAATCAAATGGTGTATACTTTAATTTACATATTCTTTCCTTCAGCGCCCCCTGGAGGAATGACTAAATCCTAGTGGTAATTCCCCTTTGCAAAAGACCTATTGTCTTGAATTTGCATTCTGCACTCTTTCCTTACCAGTGTCTGTGCCTCTCCCCAACGTATGAACTCGCCCTTCAAACAGGAAAAGTGATTGAACAGATGGGAAAATTTTACCCTGAACTGAAGCTAGCTTATGCTGTTCGAGGCAATAAATGTGAGTCTGTGATCCTAAATCATTAACTTAATTACTTCTTTTTCATTTTGGAAAATTTCAAAACATACCCACTAATTAATATAATGAGCACATGTATGTTCTCCACCTAGATTAAAAAACTTAATATTTTGCCATTTATCTGTATATATGTGTATATATTTTGGTTGAACTATTTAAAAGTAAATTGCAGACATTGTGACTCTTTATTCCTAAATCTTATCGCATACATCTCATAAGGACATTGTTTGACATACCCATGATACCCTATTACAACCAAAAAAATTAACAGATTCCCTAGAATAACTAATATGCAGTCTATTTTCATTCTTCCCCAGTTGTCCCCAAAGTGTTTCCTTATAGCTATTTTGTTTTTGAACCAAGATCAAATCAGTGTTTATGGCTTGCATTTGGTTGTTATGTGTCTTTGTTTCTTTCAATCTAGAATTGTCCCCTACCTTTTTTCCTTCCCTATTACATTTGACTTTTTGGAAAGACCAGACCAGTTGCTTATAAAACATTCTACATCCTGGATTTGTTTAATTGCGTAATTTCTTTTTCTTCATTAGACGAACAAAAACATAGAATGTTCAAGGCAGTTGGGGGCTTATTTTGTTATTCTTTTTTCTTTATTCATTTTTTCTACATGAGTTTGTTTTACAACTAACATTATTTAGGTAATTTTATTCTATTTTTAAGTTTTTATTTTATTTATTTATTTACAGATAGGGTTGCCCGGGCTACCATGCAGTGACACAATCATAGCTCACTGCAGCCTCAAACTCCTTGGCTCAAGCAATCCTCCTGCCTCAGCCTCCCGAGTAGCTGGGACTACAGGCAAGCGCCAACACATCTGGCTAATTTTTTCTGTTTTTTGTAGAGACGGCGTCTTGCTACGCTGCCCAGGCTGGTCTCAGGCTCCTAGCCTCAAGCAATCCTCCTGCCTCACCCTCCCAAAGTACTAGGATTACAGGCAAGAGCCACCGTGCCCAGCAGGTTTAAGTAATTTTAAAAGTGTTGTTGGAAGTTTGGTTGAGTTTTATGGATCTTTAAAATAAACATGACTATACGACTCACAGAAATCAATTCTATGTACGATATCCTAATGCCAACTTGAGGTCAGTTCTGAAGAGAAAAGTAAATAAGATAATGAAACTTATTGCAAGATAATCATAAGACATTTAAAACTTTGCAATTTGGATTTGAGTTAGAAGAATAGAGAATTCTGAATAATTTTTTTGTGGGGGGCAATAATTGGTTTGTTTAACTGAAGTCAGAAGCATCATTCTTGTTAGCTTTAAATTCACTCAACATTTACATCGGGGAAAAATTTTGTCTGTGACTAGATGGAGTTTGTGTCTGGTTAAGGTTATAATTCTTAAAGGCCTAAAAAGCAAATCACTAAGTCCCATCTAACTCAAAGAGCAAAAGCTTGGTGCAGAGGTGCACGCCTGTAGTCGCGGATACTCAGGAGGCTGAGGTAGGAGGATTCCTTGAGCCAAGGAGTTTGAATATAGCCCAAGAACACAGTGAGACCCCCATCTCTAAAAAAATAAAAATAAAAAAGGAAGAGCAGAGTTCTCCTCAGTTTCAGACTGCACAGGGCTGAGAATGTGCCGTTGTCTGCCAGGCCTATTTGGGTAAGCACATTTTTTAAGAAGGCAGTTTCTATATCTTTCAAAAGATAAAGCTTTTCATGATAAGTACCATTTATTGACTTGGGCAGGGGGAAATTAGAGGCAGCTGACATTTAAAGTAGATGGCAAGATAGCTGAGGGGGCAGAGTGCACTGAAAAGGTAAGAACTTTGAAAAAGTCTGCTTGTGAGGAAATGCGGTCCTAGTCTACGTGGAACGATTTTGACAGAAAAAAATAAACACGTACTTCAGGGAGAGTTGGATGATTACAGAGAACGGAAAGGTTCTCTGGAGAGGTTTTGGTTTCTCATTGTTTATATCTTATCAGCATTTTTGTCTGTTTTTCTATCCATTAAAAACTATAGTGATATCCTAACCTTTCCTTATAATAATAACGCAAACAGCAAAACATTTACATTAAAAAACATAATAACTTTAGTATTTCTCAGAGAGGAGAGCTGGCTTTGTCTTTGAAATACCCACGGAAAACGTCTTGGGTCTCCACAGTGGAAAGGGGTCAAAAGATCAGCGAGCAGATTGTCATTGGCACCCCTGGGACCGTCCTGGACTGGTGCTCCAAGCTCAAGTTCATCGACCCCAAGAAGATCAAGGTGTTTGTTCTGGATGAGGCAGACGTGATGATAGCTACTCAGGGCCACCAGGACCAGAGCATCCGCATCCAGAGGTAGGAATCTCGAGCAGGGAGGAACTTCTCAGCCTCCCGATCTGCAGCACCTTCTCCCTTTACTCCCTTTAATATGCCCCTCTGCTTCTGTCGGGTTCTTTACTCTTGCAGCAGGGGGCCTGCTGGGGTTTCCCTGTCCCCCAATTCTCCCAGCCAGCTCCCCCTCAGTGCTGAGGAGGATCAGAGTCCCACTGGGTAGGATGGAAAGAAAGGAAGTGATGAGTCACCTCCACCTGTGCCCAGCATATTCACCTCTTGTTGTAATGACTTGTAAGGAGAAGACTTTGTGAAGAACTGAACAGTCTTTGATCCTACTTCTTTATGATTACTAGGGGAAACAAACCCAAATAACATCCAACGAAATAGCCGGGCGCCGTGGCTCACGCCTGTAATCCTAGCTTCTCTGGGAGGCCAAGGTGGGTGGATTGCTTGAGCTCAGGGGTTTGAGTGAGACCTCGTCTCAAGGACAAAAAAAACCACAAAACAGCTGGGTGCCGTGGCGTGCACCTGTAGTCCCAGCTGCTTGGGAGGCTGAGGCAAGAGGATCGCTGGAGCCCAGGAGTTGGAGGTTGCGGTGAGCTGCAATGACGCCATTGCACTCTACCCAGGGCAACGGAGCGAGGACTCTGTCTCCACAAAAAAAAAATACATTGTAACTGGATGACTCTCCTCAAGAAATAAAAAATAAAAATAAAAAATAAAATAAAATAAACATCCAATGAAATAATTTTTAAATATTAAGAAAATAAGCCAGGCTCGTGCCTGTAGTCCCAGCTACTCAGGAGGCAGAGGCCGGAGGATTGCATGAGCCCAGGAGTTCAAGGCCAGACTGGGCAATATCGTGAGACCTTGTGTCTTTAAAAAAATAATAATAAATAAGAATATAGACTATTTAGGAATGAAGATCTTTGGCTCAAACCACACTCTTCCTAAATGAAAAACTAAGAGCAGTTAAGTTAATCTATCCAAAAAGAAAAAAATCATGTGGCTAAAATCCTATTTGAGAAATTTTAAGCCTAACCTGCTGACTGGACTCAGGAGGGCCCCATGCATTGTAATAGCAACAAGCCACTTTTTTGCAGGTCTCTTCTTTTAAAACAATTCTTTTCACTCCAGACCCGCAAAACAGCTAGCTGGCTGGCAGCAGAGCTCTCAAAAGAAGGCCACCAGGTGGCTCTGCTGAGTGGCGAAATGATGGTGGAGCAGAGGGCTGCAGTGATTGAGCGCTTCCGAGAGGGCAAAGAGAAGGTTCTGGTGACCACCAATGTGTGTGCCCGCGGTGAGTACAGAGTGTGTTTCAGTCTGCCAGGCTCGGGGTCCCAGCCCCTTTTAGTAGGAGAAATCCTTGTTTATAGAAAACTTAGATGTCTGAGGGAGGTTGGTGGGATTGGTGGTGAGATTCCTTTCTAGGGGAGAGTATTTGGATTTCCTAAGATAAGAACTTACACAGAAGCCAGGAATGCTGAAGGAATGTGGAAGGAAATGTACAGGCATCTGACTGGTAGAGAATGGAGTCTACTCTTCATGGGATACCCAACTCCAGATACTGTGTCTACCCAAGGCTTTCTTATTGATGTCATAATTTGCTAGTACTTGCCAAAATTCTGTTCTTTCCCTCTGGATTCTGCTGCATGCCTATATGTGTCTTCTCTTGTACCCAGTTCCCAGAGTTGGCGTGTCCTAGACTCTCTTCACCCTTACTTGGTCTCCATTGACCTATCTGTGGACAACAGTGGTTTTTGTCTCCCATCCTTACTCCTCTCTGTTTCCCACTCTCCTTCACACAGGCATCGATGTTGAACAGGTTTCTGTCGTCATCAACTTTGATCTTCCCGTGGACAAGGATGGGAACCCGGACAACGAGACCTACCTGCACCGAATTGGACGCACCGGCCGCTTTGGCAAGAGGGGCCTGGCTGTGAACATGGTCGACAGCAAGCACAGCATGAACATCCTGCACAGAATCCAGGAGCATTTTAGTGAGTACCTGGGGGGGTCCTCAGCCCAGCACCCTTTCCTAAGGAGGAGCGGCCAGGAAAGGGGTAGGTTTTTCTGTAGTCCCGAGAGAGGCCTTTGTCCTTGAACACACTCACCCCTCCTACTGTGTGGAAGTTCTCAGGGAGCACACCTGGAGAGTTCAGGGCCCAGGGACTCGAATGACACTGCCCCCGTGGCCAGGCTCGGGGGGCCCAGGGCTCTGACTGTTGCTCTCAGTGACCAGGGCCCTATCGCCCCTGCTCAGGCACTGGGCGCCTCTGGGGCTAAATGAAGGGTGCTGTGGCCCGAGGTGTGGCATGTTCCTAGGCAGGGCAGAGACCCGTGTGTTTTCTCCCCCCAGATAAGAAGATAGAAAGATTGGACACGGATGATTTGGACGAGATTGAGAAAATAGCCAACTGAGAAGCTCCACCGGTCACTGGTGCCCACCCTGGCACTGCCCCTGCCCGGGAGACTAGTGCTTTCTCAGCACAGGCCTGGACAGTCACCACGACAAAGGCACGAGTAGAGAGAAACTACCTACCTCATTTCAAATTACGTTTGGACTTGACCAAAATTTGTGCAAATGATGGGGGATGGTAGAAAAAATTGTTTACACAACTCTGGACGATTAGGCATGAATACACAGAAATTTACCTTTTGGAAATTCCGTCTTTTTTTTTTTTTTTTTTGGCCAGCGTTTCCCACATCATTATGCTAATCTAGATGCTGTGGTAAATTACTTCCCTAGGATGTCCTGTGGCAGTTGCTGCCTGTTTTCTGGCTTGGAGTGTGCAGGCCAGCCTCCAGCCTGTGTGGAAGGGACAGAATAAAGATGAAGAGGGAACAGAGAGAGGCCCCAAGTAGGATAGGTGTGTAAGCCCGGCCATGATGTTTGGTGTATGGCATGAAGCAACAGAGCAGGCCTGTGAGCTGCTGCTCTGGACTCGGGGTGAGATAGCTCATCTGAGTATTGCCAGCCCCCTCTGTCCTAATGCCCACAGCAGGAGGGGATTTGCTGAGGATGGACCAGAATGCCAACCTCTTGGACCTTTGTGTGTGAGTTTGTGTCACACGACCATGACCTGTTCTCAGCAGGTGCAGTCTGTGTGTAGTGCACATCTCGTTATTAGCAAGTCCTTTGATTGTGCTTGAGCAAGTTCTGTGGAGAAGTCATTGTTGAGAATTAGTGGTGGCCCTAGCTTGCCACAAAACCTGGTCTCATGGGCAGCATCCTTTTTACATCCTTAACATCACTTGACCCCATAGTAGCCCCAAGCAAATGAAATGTGCTCTGAGGTTTGGATCCTCAGTGAAAATTGTGGTTTCAAGTCTCTAATGGCCAGTTTCAAGGCACTTCCAGATGTGGTCAGCAGTAGTCACAAATTCTTGCTTTGTCTCCAAATCCTAGAAGGCAAGTTTTGTCAGAGCTGGGGATGATTTTAGATATTTGGCATCTCTTTTTTTTAAGAGATGGGGTCTCACTGTGTTAGGCTGGTCTCAAACTCCTGGCCTCAAGCAGTCCTCCCGCCTCAGCCTCCTGAGTAGCTGGGATTATAGGCACAAGTCACCTCACCTACCTCAGCTTCGTGATTGTAAAGGGATTCTGAACATCTTTGTACACAGTGCTTGGAATACAAGTAGTTATGACTGAGGGGACTAGATGGACTACAGCCATTCCTCTGTCCAAGGCAAGAGTATCACCAAGGCCTCTGCTCTATCCTTCCTTGGCATCTTTATGCAGAATAATCAAAGCAAACAATAGCAATGGACACGTCTTCATATTTGGCCAAGGTTGTTGGTACCCACAGAATGACAGCAAAGATGAGATGAAACTGAACTGCAAGAGCAATATATGAAACCCCAGCCAAAAGGAGACCTTTTCAGCTCTTTGGCCTTGACACAGTGTGGCCACTTTATCTAGGACCTGGAAGAGGAATTTTATGTGATGAGAACTATTCTGATCCCAGATGTTCACTGTAGGCATTTCTATGTTTCAGGGCCAAATCTGTCTCCTGGGAAGGTAAGGGGCCAATGTCGGCCTCCAGGTGGTTTCCTTAATCTGACATTACAAAGAAACTGACAGACTGCCAATTCTGCCACATTCCCCTTGTGGTGGGTACCAGACTATGCTTCTGGTCTACTCTGACACATCTTAGAATTCTTGTAAGAAGAGAAGACTTTTTTTTTTTTAAGCTCCTCATCAGTCAATTTGAGAGAAGAAATTTTTATGCCCTCCCTCCCCCAAAATCCTGTGGACCAACCATGAACTTACTGAAAACAAGGGCAATAATTAAAGAAATATAGACTCTTCACTAGACCACAGGCTGACTACACCCCCACCTTCTCCACACAACACATGTAACCTATCTACTGTTGTAGCCCTCAGTGTGAGAAGGAAGATGGGAAGGGGTGTGCTTCAGACTCTTCAATAGTAGGAGGAAGTGGGTATCTGGTAGAAGCATAATCAACAGTTCTTAATCTGGGGTCTCTGGACCTCTAAGAATTCACTGGATGGGTTTCATGGAGTATATGAAGTATATGCAGTAGTTTGAGTGTAAATTCATTTTCCTGGGGAGACTCCCAAAGGAGTATGTGTCTTTTAAAAAGGTAAGACCCACTGTTGTGTATGGCTCTGGAAAGTCACCCCAGTATCACTGCAGTTCATATTCCTGCACAGTCCATATTCATTCCTGCCAGTGCCTGCCTCCCGGGGCCATGGCTGCCTCTGTGATCTCTGAGCAGCATAGGGAGATCAGGGATGTAAAAATTTATTGAGCTTGGGGAGCTTTGATCCCCAGGGATTCTTTTACTGACATCAGTAAGTTCCTATATATGAAATGATAAACTGTCCTATATGTAAAATGATAAATTTTGGAAAAGGAAACTTTGGTCCAGTGGAAAATTCTGGATATGTTCATTATCCATAAACAATGGATTTTATTGGGTTTTTTTTCAGTGTCATTGGTTGTATGCATAAGAACTAATCAGTTGTTGGTGTATTCTTTATTGATGTTAATTGAACTTAGTTATAGAAGTGTTCATGTTACTAAGATGACATTAATGAGTATAGGAAGGAAACAGCAGCATGTTTTTGGTTGCTGGTATTAGTAATCATATGTAAGTGGAGAGTCGCATGTTATTCCGTAGGCTACTTATGACCTGATACTACTATTCTATTTCAGAGTCGACATTGCTCCACCATGAGCGATTGGGATGTCTCCATGGGCCAAGGGCCCTGCTCAATTGCCAGAGGGCTGCTCACATTACTTTTTTTCTGCTGGTAAAGCAGAGGATGCAGGCTCACTATTTAGAAAGAAGGTAGATGTCAGTAAACACCAAGTCCTTGCGTTCTAAATGGAACTAGGACTTGGAGATAGGTCTTCTCCCTTTGTTGCTTCCATCTCTTATTTCTTATTTAACATGAAGGCTATTCCATAGGAAGTGTCATCAATATCCGGAAGGTAAGGATTTCTGAGGTTAGAGGAAGTTTCATGAAGGAGTGGGGTTTTCTTGTGAGAGAAAAGCAGGATTCCAAATGACAAGAAAAGTACCCTATGCAGGGGTTAAGGCATAAGAATAAAGCAAGTTTGCCAGATAAACAGTGTACTAGAGGGGTAGTGAGTAGAGTGGCCTGGCCATGTGGGCAGAGAAAAATCTCGTTAGGTAGAAAATGAAGATTTGATTGTTTAAATGGTGTCTCAGTCCATTTGTGCTGCTATAACAAAATACCAGAGACTGACTGGGTAATTTATAAAGAACCTCATGGTCCAAAGGCTGGGAAGTCCAAGGTGAAGGTGCTGGCAGGATTGGTGTCTGGTGAGGGCTGCTGTCTGCTTCCACGATGGTGCCTTGTTTTTGCATCCTCTGGAGTGGAAGCTGTGTCCTCACACGGTAGAAGGGACAGAAGGGCAAGAGAACACTCCCTTCAGCCTCGAGCTGTTTTGTAAGTGCGTTAATCCCATTCAAGGCCTTGCCCCCGTCTCTTAATACTGTTGCGTTGGGGATTAAGTTGCAATGTGAATTTTGGTGGGGACACCATCATTCAAACCATAGCAAATGGTATTTGGATTTAGTAGTAAGTTGTCAGATTGTTAAATCATGGGAAGGAAGTGATGAAATTGTTTTTTGGGGAAATTGGTCTAGTAGAGATAATACAGGATATAGTGGAGGTGGAAAAGGCTGACAGCTAAGAAGTCAGATTATTGCATCAGTCCCATCACACAGCAAGTGCCGAGATGTCATTGCTTGTATTGAGAACATAGAAGGAATGCACTGGAAGGATATTATAGAGGAAGAGTGGTAGGCTTTTACACTTTCTTGTTATTCTGAAAAGGATTTGTGGCTCTTAAAAATTAGATCCACTATACAAAATAATTCTGGGAAGAAACCCAGAGAGAAGCTTTGGAAAGATCAGATGGCATCAAGGTTGAGTCTCATACACAGTATGTATGATGTCAGGCTTCTCACCTTTGCAAGAAGGGACTGACCCCACTCCTTCACCAACAGCAACCAAGCTGTTGTAGGTTTCAGGGGCCCTCTTCGGGTTTCTCTTGGTCCCAGACATAGATTCTTGAGAACCCCTGCAGTTTACATGATTTGCTTTTCTCCTTGAGAATAAATGTTGCCTGCCTCGGATTGCAGCATCTTCCCCAAATGTCACAGTGGAGGTGAGGGCAACCTGAGGGGCTGGTGCTAAGTGCCCCTCTGCTTCCCTAATTCTGAATCTGAGACAGGCCTCCCCTGAACAGCTGCAAACACCTAGTTGGAAGTTAGAGGCCACGGTGGGTAAGAGGTGTTGGATGCTTCTGCCTAGGCTTAGAAACTGTTCTGGCATTACATTCAGCAGGGTAAGGGGCTTCTCCACAGTAGTTAGTTGTGAAATGGGGGATAGGAGTGGGTGGAGGAAAAGAACGTTAGAGGAGCCAGGCACAGTGGCTCATGTGTCTCACCCCAGCTACTCCGGAGGCTGAGGTGAGAGGATCGCTTGAGCGCAGGAGTTCAAGGCTGCAGTGAGCTATGAACGCACCAGTGCATTCCAGCCTGGGCGATAGAGCAAGACCCCATCTCTTAAAATTTGTCTAAATGTTAGAGGAAGCCTAACAGTGGTGGCTATCTGGGCTGTCAGCTGCTCAGATGAGACAGTTTTCCCCTCTGCCTTAGCCATATCTCATGGGGGTGGGGGATGGGGAAGCAGACCTTTTATGTGGCCCTGCAGGCCAGGACCGTGGCCAGCTTTTGCTGGAGGGGTTGTGGGGGGGCGGGGGAGGTGTCAGGACAGAAATCTCCTAGAAGTACTACTATACATTTTGTGAGTCTTTACAACTGTTCTGTTATATCCTCATCCATATGCTTCCAGCATCCTTGGAGTTCCCCAATTGAAGAATAGCCAAATGGTCTTAGGTTATTAGCTTATCCCTGAGAACAAACCTCCTTCTGCCTGGAAAAGACATGAGTGACCCCTGCTCAGATCATGTGGCCAAGTATGCCAGGTTTATTTTTCTCTGGTCTGTTTATTTTCCTCTCAGACAGCAGTAGCTGCTAAATTTGCACCTAAACCAATGCCATTTGAGTTCAGGTTTAACAACAGACAAGGTTCCAGTGTTCAGGCATTGCTTTGTTAATTTCTAAAACAAGTAGGATTATGCCAGAGGGACAAATTAAATATTCTATTCATCTGATTTCACATTTAACATCAGTGGAGAGGACAACTTCAGAAAAAGCTGAAGTGCCTCTAGGCCCATGGATCTTTCTGGTTAACTCCCTCACACTTCCAGCCCCATCATCACCCTCAGCTGTCAGCAGATGATCCCCCTACTGCAAAGAAAGAAAGCCAACAAACAAAAAACCACACCCAGCATAAGGAAACTCCCTCAGCCTCCCATCACCAGGCCCTCCTTCCCCCTGCACCTAACCTTCCCTCTCCCTCCCATCGCAATGGGAGATGTAGCCTTGTTCTTATTGAAGTTTCTCTACCAGTCCACCAAATTCCTTCTGGCTCTTTAAGGACTTGCTCCATCAACTATCACATTTGCAACCTTTCCCACCCCATCAGCTCTTCTCATTGTTAACGTGTTCATACCTGATGACTCTAAAAAGTTCAACCCTCCCGCTATTCCTCATCCTCCTTTGGCTCCTTGATGGCCAAAAGTCTTGTGAGAGCTGCTTCTCTGCCCTGAGGCCCACCCCTCCTCCCTCTGCAGTCTGACTTCTGCCCCACCGCTCCCCTGAAGTAAGCTTCACCGAGGACACTGAGGATCTACATGTCCCTAATCCAAAAACCACTTTTTAGTCATTCATATTTGCCTTCTCAGTAGCATTTCACACTACGGATAGTCCCTTTCTCCACCCACTCTTCTGGGGAGTAAAGTGACACACCTCACTTCCTGGTCTTCCTTCTGTCTGACCCCTTTGAAGTTTCCTTGGCAGACTCACTCCTTCACCTCTTAGATGTGCCCATTCCTCATGGCTCTGTTCTGGGCCAGTTCTCTTTCTCTGCCACAGGCAATCTTGTTCATTCCTGTGGCTTTATTTATCTGCTGGCGACTCCTAGATATGTACCAAGACCTGATTGTTGAGCTCCAGAAATAGAAACAACTGTGCACATGGCACTTGCACTTGGGATGTCTTCTTGGGGTCCTATACTCCACATGTCCAACATTGAACCCTTCATCTTATACAACCACCACTTCAGAAGCCCCTGGCTCTGCTCTCACCTCTTCCTCCAACTTTACCTCACAAAATGGCATTACAAGTAATTGCCTGTTGCTGAAGCCAGAAACCTGGGATTCATCAGGAATCTTCCTGCCCTGCAGTCCTTTTGTATCAATTACCCACTGCTGTGTCACACATCACCCCAAAACAATGGCTTAAAACGACAGCCTTTTTCACAATTTTGAGCATTGGGTGGCCCTGCTGGTCTCTCCCAGGCTCTGTCATGCAGCTACCTTCCCCCAGCTGGTGTCTGGGCTCAGCTGGGACCACTGGGACTCTGCACATAGTCTTTCACCTTCAGTCACAGTATGGTAGGTGGTCTTTGGGTTCCTTCTAAGGGGAGAGAGCAGAAGCTGCAAGATCTGTTGAGGCCTGGGCTCAGAACTCTCCCAGTGCCACGTCTATCATGTTCTTTTGGTCAAAGCTAACCATAGGGCCAGCCCAGATTCCACAGGTGGAGAAACAAACTTTTCCTGGTGGGGGGAGCTATGGAGTATCTGTGGCCATTTTTAATCCACCACACCTATCAAGTCTGCCTTCTATTGGGTCAAACCAAATGATACTGCCACTATTTGGTCATTTTTAGCCTACAGAAGCAGCACTGGGTGAATTCACCCTAGTCTGGATCACCGTGATCATCTGGCCTACGACACTAGCTCCCTAGCAGGTGCTTGCGTCTCTGCTTGGCTTTCCTTCCAGCTCATCTGTCTCACAGCAGCCAGTGTGACCTTTGCAACCTTTGAGTCTGATTATCCCACTCCTGCTTAAGACTCACAGCTCACTTTCCATTTTCCTTAAGTGCAGCATTGTATGGTATATAGGCCCTCCAGATCGGGCAGCTACCTAACTTACCCACTACATCTTTACGTTCCCCCCATACTCTCTGCTCCACCTCCGCTATCGCTAGACTTTGCTCACGTGCTGAGCTATGTCACAGAGAAGCTGGCGGTCCTGTGTATTTCCCTCCCCAGTTTCTCAGCTCTTTAGGGCCATATTTCTTCCCTCGGCCCACTCGGAAGCAGAAACAATTCAAAGAAACTGCCAGGACTTAAGGGTGAGGTGAAGAAATTTTCACCTCCAGGATTCTAGCCAAGATTGGCATGGAGAAAGAGAGAGGCAACTAAAAATGGTAGTCCTGGCACTGCACAGGGTTGGGGAGCAATGTGCAAAGAGTTCAGAGGACACTGCCTTGTTCTACCCTGAGGCATCACCTGTGGCCAGTCCTGGTCTCTTAAAGTCCCTCCCTCCCCAAGAGAGAGTTCAGGAGACTTAGATACTAGGAAAGGGAGTCTTGCCACTTCCCCAGGTTGCCCCCAAAAACCTGTGATCAGGTGCATCCACTGCTGTGGTCACACCTCCACTGTCCATCACTTAGCTGTGAGTCATGGGCTTTCACAGGACTCTTTCCTCTGCCCCCGTCCTTCCCTTCTTGCTCGTTGTTCCTAATCCTTCCTATCTGCGCGGTAAAAATCACTTCTTCAGGAAGGTGTGCCCCTTTCCTCCATCATAATCTCCTGTAGTGGCCTATACTTCCCTTATCAGCATTCTGGCAGGCAACTTTCTGAATGTCTGTGTAGACCAGCTCACTCACTCCTCACAAATATGTTATGATTCCAATTTTACTGGTGAGACAGGCACAGAGAGGTTCAGTAATTTGCCCTACAATGTGCAGCTAGGAAGTAGCAAGCCTAGGCAGTCTGGCTCCAGGGCCCACACTCTTAACCACTAGGCTGTAATTGCCTCGTGCCCCTTTTGGGGACTGCTTGTTAAGCATCTGTTTTCCCTTGCATTTAAGTCCAGTATGGGTAGGAAGTATGTCTAACTTCATCACCACTGGATTCCTAGCTGGTAGCAGGGGGTGCTGCAGAGAAATCCGCCCTGTTAATGTGTACTAAGAATGAAAACATGGAATACATGTTTCATACATCTTCTTCAAAAATTACTCCCACTTTTTTGTGTATTTGTTTTTTTCATTCGAGACAAGGTCTCACTGCCCCCTGAACTAGAGTGCAGTGGCATCATCATAGCTCACTGCAACTTCAAAGTCCAGGGTTCAAGCAATCCTCCTGCCTCAGCCTCCCCAGTAGCTGGGACTACAGGCACACACCACCATGCCCAGTTAATTTTTCTATTTTTTGTAGAGATGGGGTCTTGCTGTGTTGCCCATGCTGGTCTCGAACTCCTGGCCTCAAGTGACCCTCCCTCCTTGGCCTCCCAAAGTGCTGGGGTTACAGGCGTCAGCCACCATGCCTGGCCCGTGCCATTTTAAAAAATCACTTTATCATTATAAATTAGTCATTAGACCTTTGTGGGCTCAATACAAAGTTGTCTGGCTCCTGCCATTACTCCTGAGTTATTTTTCTGAATCCTTCCTTACAGCAACTCTCTTCCCCTCTCCCTCCTGTTGCTTCCAGTAGCAGAGCATCAGGAGGGTGAAGGAGTGGTTCCCAGAGCAAGAGCGGGCCATTGTATTGTCCCCACCTCCACTGCAGCCGCAAGAGCAAGAAGTGCGAATCTGCACCCGTTCGCTCAGAAGGAACAATGACGCCACAGAATCGAAGGCATGAGATCTTGGATGATGGTTATTTGCCAATCAGAAAATTACTTATTGATTCCCTAATTTAATCATTGTTTATTGTGCCCCCGCTGTGGGCAAGGTGTCAGGGAGCCACTGGCGAGCCCAGGACTCACAGTTGAGTGATGAAGACTGCGAGTCAGGTGGTCAGGCAATTCCGTGTAAGACGCGGTTCAGTTCGAGAAACCACGTTCATGCAGCCAGCATCTCAGCGGGTTAGAAGTGCCCGGGAAGGGCTGCCGCCCTCCGCTGATGAGCTGGCTCTTTGGGCCTCGGCCTTGGCCTCGACCAACCAGATGCTGGCGCGGCTCCAGAAAAGGCGGCCAAAGTCGATTCTGAGTCTCAGGGGCTGGGCCCAAAAGGGGCTCCTCACATCCCAGGGAGGCCGGCCCGTCCCTTCGCTCTCCTCTTTCGGTTTTGTTGTCCAGCGCTCTTTGTTTTTTGTTGTTGTACCAAAGGCATTGAAAGAACAGCGCTTTTTGGAATTGGGTTGCCCGGAATGCAAATTCCTGATTTGCCACTTACTACGCGGATTGATCTTGGGAAAGTAAGCTTCTCTGAACCTCAGTTTTCTCATCTGTAAAATGGAAATAACAGTAGGGATGTTGTGAGAATTAAATGAGATGATTCAAGTAAATTGTGTAAGATGCGTTTTAAAAATGTTAATTCGTTATGTTATCATCTACAGCCCTGTCTAAATCGAATTTGCCGCAGGGCAGGCTGTCTTGACCTTAACTTCAGGATAATGTGCCCTTCTCCCCGGTTCCTGATGAGGGTCCTGGGAATTAGACTAGCCACTGAGAGAGACAAATTGGGGGTTGGCATTCTCCCGTAGCCTAGAGTGTGCGTGCCCTTTGTGTTGATGAATGGTTAAGAGCTAAGAAAACATCTTCACCACCTCCTTTTTTAAAAGTATAAATAAATATATTACTACCTGTATTTTTTAAACTTCGATTTTTTCATTACATTGCTTGGTCTGTTTTATTTTTAATTAACATATACATAGCGTGCAATGCAATGATATCAGGTGTACAATTCTGTGAAGTTTTTTTTTCTTTTTTCTTTTTTTTAAGAGACAGGGTCTTACTCTGTCACCCAGGCTGGAGTACAGGGGCTAGAATCCAAGCTTCACAGAACAAATACTTTCTTCTGTGAAGTCTGGATTCAGTCAAAAGGCCGCACAAGGATCCACAAGGTCATATGTGGCCCCAAGACCACAGGTTCCCCACCCCTGGATCATAGCTCACTGCAGCTATGAACTGGGCTCAAGCGATGCTTTTTTGTCAGCCTCCGGAGTAGCTGGGACTACATGTGTGCAACACCATGCCTGGCTAATTTTTCTATTTTTTGTAGAGACAGGGTCTTGCTATGTTGCTCAGGCTGGTCTCAAACTCCTGGCCTCAAGCAATTCTCCTGCCTCAGCCTCCCAAAGTGCTGGGATAGCAGACGTGAGCCACCATGCCCAGCCCAATTCTATGAGTTTTGAAAATTGTAGACACATGTGTAACCACTGCTCCAATCAAGGTATAGAGCACTTTCATTACCCCTGACAGTTCCCTTGTGCCCCTATCCAATCAATCCTACTCACCCCAGCCTATCCCTAGGCAACTACTGTTCTGATTTCTGTTTCTATAGATTAGATATATCTGTGTTGAACTTACATAAATGGAATCATGTGCTATGTACTCTTTTTGTGTCTGGCTTTCTTCACTGAACATAATGTCTATGAGATGGCAAATCTCTCACCCATGTTATTGCATGTATCAGTATTTCATTCTTTTTTTAAATTTTTAATCAACATTATTGACAGCTGTAATTTATATACAATAAAATGGTATTTTAAATATACAGTTCCATGAGTTTACAAAGATCCATGAGTTAACGAATGCATACATCTGTATAACCAGGACCCCAATCAAGATACAGAACTATTCTGTCACCCAGGAAGTTCCCTCGTATCTTGCTCAAACTTCCCCCCTCCAGAGGCAACCTCTGTTCTGGTTTTATCACTATAGATTTCACTTTTCCTATTCTTGAATCTCATATAAATGGATTATACAGTATGTGTCCCTTGCATTTGGCGTTTTTCCTTGAACACAATGTAAATTTATCTGTTTCATCATGTCTATCAGTAGTTTGTTCTTTTTTATTGCTGAATAATATGCCATAATTTGTTCATCCCTTCTCCTGTGGATGGACATTTGGGTTGTTTCCGGTTTTGGATTATTATGACTAAATCTGCTATATATGGACATGCGTTTCATTTCCCTTGGGTGATAACTAGGAGTGGAATTGCAGGATCATAGAGTAGGTGTATGTTTAACTTCTTGAGAAACTGCCAGTTATGTGAAACCATTGTGCCATGTTACATTCTCTCCAGAAGTTTATGAGTTCCAGTTGTTCCACATCGTTACTAGCACATGGTATGTCGATCTTTAATTTTAGCCTTCCAGTAACAATGTGTAGTGGTATCTCATTGTGGATTTGACTTGCATTTTGTTAATAACCAATGATTTTGCACACCTTTTTATGTTTCCTGTCCTTCTTTGTGAAGTCTGTTCAAGTCATTCATACATTTTGACATTGTTGCAATGATTAGAAATGTGTCTTAGAATAATACATTTTGAACTGAAATCTATATTAGTCTTTTCATCCATGCATTAAAAAATGTTTATTGAGAGTCTACTATATGCCATGAACTTTCCTCGGTTCACTAATCGGCTGTAACCGAGACAGATAATGTCTTTACTCTGAAGAGTTCTTATTCTAGTGGGGAGAGACAAAAAATAAAGTGGAAGCAAACAAGATGATTTTTGATGATATAGACGTGCTCATTGAAGTGTTATACATTAATAGTAAAACACTGGAAACAAGCTGTATTTCCAAGGAAAGAGAGGGAGGGTACTTAGGTAACATGATATGAGCTTGATGGACTGTTATACTGCCATTACGTCCGTAATCATGACATTAAAAATACTTAGCAATATAATTAAAAGGTTGAACTTAGAATTTTATCTATCCTTTGCCTAGGACCACGTAAAATACCCCTGCTGTGATGCATATGGACAGTGTCTGGAAGGACCCAGAAGAAATGAAAACGCTATTGTGTGCTGTGTGCATTTACTGAAGTGGTGGAATCATGAGGGTTTAAAGGACTTTTCGTTTCATTTTGGTTTTTGTTTTCTTACACGTTGTCTCGTTCTTAGTAAAAACTGGCATCATACAGTATTCTCAAGGAACTTTCCTTTTTGTAAAGCTCTCCAGTTCGCAGAGACTTATTTAATATGAGACGTGGCAGGTTTAAAAATAAATTTAGAGTTTTTCAGTGTGAAGTAAGGCAATGAAGCGAGAACTAACAGTTCACTTCGTAGAGCTCAAGGACCTCCAAGGCACGACGAGGCTGCGCCCGCGAAAGACTGAGCCAAAGGCGCGGCGGTGCGCGCGAAGACCGGGGCGAGGCCCGAGAATAGGCCCGGCCCGGCGCGGGATGATGACGTCTCCACCCGGCGGAACTGTCGTCACTCGCGCGCACAGCCGCTTCCGGCCCGCATGAGTGACATTCTGGCGCAGGTGGCGGGCTCAGCGCTGGTGTTGGCGCGCAGTGCGGGACAGTTTTTCGCAAGTCGGCCTCCGTCTTCCGGGACCATGGCCACGGACTCGTGGGCTCTGGCGGTGGACGAGCAGGAGGCGGCTGTCAAGTCGGTAAGTGGCTTCAGCCCCAGGCGGGGAGAACGTAGCCAGGGCCCAAGCGGACGCCGCTGCCAGCACAGGGAACTCCCCGGCTTGGGCAGGCCCTTGGCCAGCACTGCCCTGAGTTTGTCGCGGGCGCTTGATTTGCTCCTGGGGCCAAAGAGACCAATATCGAGCTTTTTATGTTCAGCTGGGCTAGTTAAAGTCTTTATCCTGTGGTAAATCCGCCGCGCTGTGCGTGCTAGCTTTCCTGTATTACACCTCTTTGTCAGTAACAGTTGTAGGGAAAGGCACATTTAGATGCCGATTCCTTTTTCATTAAGTGGCTGCTCTTTGCGTGTTCCTATGCTACTCTGTATTAAACATTTCTTAGATCTATGCTTAACGTGGTTGGCAGTTTGCAGCTTTTTGCAGATGAACAGATTCAGGTTTAGATTTAACGTCTCAATCTACTGCAAATGTTGGAGGGAGGCACTACAAATTGTTTCATTGATGCTTAAGGTGACATTTAGTTTCATATACTGGTTCTTTGATTAATGAAGATCCATTCAACTGGAGTGTAATTATATTGCAAATGGTGGCTTTCTGTTCTTATATCTAAGACCTAAAGTTTAAGTTTGTTTAGTGATAATGGACTGTTGGTTTTAAGAATATGGACTTTGTTGTAGTTTCAGTCTTATATAACTTTTTAATGCTTAAAATTGATTTCTTTCCCAGCTACCCTTTATTGCTTTGGGTGCATTATCAATTTGTCAGCAGGTATTTGAAACGGACTTAGCCCAGTGGAGTATAGGAAGCAGCTTTGTAATCTAGTTAGGAAGGCTAGAATGGAGGAAGTGCTGTGAAAGTGGTAAGAGTAATGTGATAAATGAGCTCTCAGCAGAGAGAGGACATTTATGAGTAGGAAAATCAGGGGTATTTCTTGTGAAGAAGTTTACATTTGAGCTGGGTATTAAAGAATGAGTCATATTTAAGATAGAGGTGGAGGCTAAGGGCATTTTAGGAGGAGGAAATTCACAAAAGTGCTGGACTTGCCTAGAGAACAGGAATCAGAATTCATTTTTCCTGCAGCTTAAGGTTATTGGGTTGGGGTAGGAGCAGTATAGAAAATATTGCAGGGAGTGTACTTTGGACCTTAACTAAGAACTTAAAGGGGAAAAGCTTTATTTGGTAGGTTTAGGATTTTTAGGAGGGATACTGACAAGATTAGATCTAAGGGCTGGCAAGATTTATTGGGCTGCAGAGAACAGAATATATTAGAAGAGATGCCTGAAGGAAAGGAGATCATTGTGGAAGTTATTCTGATAGCCCAGAGATAGATAGCCTATGTTGGACAGTGGAAGTGATGATGGATTCAAGAGATAACATGAAGGTAGAATGTGCAGGATTTACTAACATAATATAAAAAGGAGAAGGGAGATAAAGCCAAAGGTTACTGTTCCCAATCTGGATCCTATAGGTATTTTTACTAAAGGGTCAATAACATGAATAGGAAAGTGGGAGGAAAGGCAGACTTGATATGGAGAATCCTGAGTTCAGGTTTGGCTGGTCTGAATTTGGGGTATGGAGACATCTTGGAGTCCCCCGGAGGTGTCTAGGTTTGATGATTTGCTAGGAAGACTTACAGGACTCAGCATATAGTTGTACTGACAGCTATGATTTATTACAGTGAAAAGACACAGAGCAAAATTAGAAAAGGAAAAGGCTCATGGGGCAAAATCCAGAGGAACCCAGGTACAAACTTCCAAGAGTCATCTCCCAGGGGAGTCCACAGAACACGCTTAATTCTTCCAGCAACAAATAGTAACAACATATATGAGGTGTTGTCAGGGAAGCTCATTAAAGACTCAGTGCTCAGGGTTTTTATTGGGAGCCTGTCACATAGTCTCCCTCTGCCTAGCATGTACCAAATTCCAGACTTCCAGAAGGAAAGCAAGTGTTTAGCATAAACCACATGTTTTTACAAACAGTTTTAGGCATCGTGACCCCCTCTTATCAGTTCTGGGAATGGTAGGAATCCTCCCGAAATCCAAGTTCCCAGATGCTAGCCAAGGGCCAACCTTGCAAGCAGGCTTTCCTAAGGATAGCAGTCAGGCCTGCTATGTTAACTTCTGCACAGTACCTGTCAGGCATTTGGAGATGTGGCACTGGAGTTCAGAGAAGGATCAGGGCAGAGGTATAAAACCGTCAGTTTCCACAAAGAAATTAAAAAGCATCATAAAGGACATGATTCTTGTATTCTATAGTTTAAAAATCTAATATTTAGCATAAGATCACCCCTAAAAGACAGTTACTGATAATTGGTTTCAAATCTTTTTAAATCTATGACCCTAATCTAGCTGTGATATGACTGTCACAAGTATAGGCCAAAACATACATGGTATCTGGTTCTCACCATTCTGCTTATCAGGAGGTTGGTGTAAATAAATGTTTTAAATACACATTCTCTAATAGTTGGGGAAGACCTCCCCCCGTTTTTTTTTTTTTTTTTTTACCATACAGACCTGTGTACATTTACTTAATAAATGATTTATGGTATTAGGTTATCATGTGGCTCTGCTCTCTAGAGATGGTGAGTGAAAATGGCAGAAGAGGACAAACAAAGCACAATGATAAACAGACCCTATGTTTACATACATATAATGAGAATCTTTGTTTGGTTTGAGCTTTGAGAAGCCACTGGAAGTTTTTGAGCTTGTGTGGTCAAAGGTGTGCCTTCAGAGTCTTTTCTGGCATATAAAACTGGGTTGGAGGGGGACGAGAAGAAGGGAGAGGTGTGTTGGGCAGTTTAGTTCAGATGCGATTGTAGGAACCCTAACAAAAGATGAGAGTCTGAATTGGGGCTGTAGAAATAGAAAGGACCCTGATGCCAGTTCACCTGTCACTGTCTTCACTTCTGACCCAACTAGCTTCCTTTGCTGCTGCTTTTGGACCATATTACCAGTTAAATTTCTTTGTTTCTCCTTTCCTTTTCAAGACGGAAAAAAAAAAGGCAACCCTAAGAATCTTTTAGAGCCATAATTTGTGACTCTTTTAAAGTTAGAGTTTTCATAGAGGGAGTTCTTGCAGCCTCCCAAGTTCTCTGTCCTTTGAGTGCCTGAGTGTTCCGCTCTCAGTGGATGAGGGACTCAGGGATTGATGTGATCTAATCTAGCCAACAGTGCCAGGAGCTACTTTATTAATTAGGATAGGGGAAAAAATACTTTTATTGTTACAAAAAACTTGTGTCCAGTGTCAAGGACACTACCTTCTGCATGAGGCAAGATTCATAATCAGAAACTTGCTCAGTGAGGATGAATCCAGGATGAAGGGAAATGGGGACTTGATTGGCTTATCTCTTTCCCATGATGGAGTTACCTCTCAAGACAGGGATACTTGTCTGCCAGTAGTTTTTGAATGCAGCTGAGTAAATCCTGACAAATTCTTGCTAGTAGGATCCCCTTGTCTAGGCCCTAAACGTGTCACTGTTTCTTAGCACATCTGTTCTTCATACAAATGACAGTACAATGGATTTGGTTACAGTTTCTTCCCCCCTACCCTCATCAGTTCAGCTTTCTAGAGACCTTGGATTAGGGAACTCCACATTATCTAAATCACATTTTCAGACCATCCGAAGCGTAGTCTACTTCTGTGGATCCCTATGCATTCAGCCTGAGATGAGAACTAACCAGTGGATAAGTTCTGGTATAAGGTATCTTCCTTGTATGTGCCAAGCCTCCCATTGGCCTGCAGGGAAAGGGTATCTACCACCAGGGAAGAAGTGTGTGGATCTGATTTTTCTCTGGAAACCTGATTTCTAAAGAGATTGGATGAATGGTGTTACTTTTTTTTTTTTTTTTTTTTTTTGGCATTGGAATAGTGGCCAAGGACTTCCTTCTTTCAAAGGCCAAGAGCAGGGTCAGTAGTAGGGAGGTCAGACTGGGGGAGGAGGAAATATCATTTGGCAAAGTGTAGTAAGCCATCAGGAAGCACTAGCTGTTGTCATAAGAATAATGAATTTTTACACAAATTCAGGGATCTCCTTGGGGACAGGGCTTGGGCCTAGGGCTTGGTTTGGGAATTCTCCAGCCTGACAGCATACCTTTATAATAGCATCTTTATATTAATATATAAATATATTATATTTATATTATTCGTACCACCACTAAACATAGAAAGATTGTTCTCATGGAAGTGGAGGCTTGATTACAGTTTTGTCCATTATTGCTCTGCTTGCACTTTCAGCTGCAGCTTAGTAAGCAAGTTTGCATTGACTAGGACCACGTGGCCAAGAGTAAATGAAAAAACCTTTTTGGTCAAGTTTCTGAAAGATTTTCAAAATCAGGAGCTTGGTTTTGTCAATTCTTTTATTGTAATAATTAAGTTTTTACCTAACATAATATAGGTGGTTGATAAGACAAGAAAGAGGATGGTAATTTATTTGCTAAGTGTTGCTTTAATACACTGTGGGTTTCAGGATTAAAAAGAAAAACTTGTTTGAGACATTTAGATGGTATCATTCTTCATTATGTCTAGAAAGGAACTTTGAGTGTTTGTGCCATTGAAAGGATACACAGTCATGCATCGCTTAACCAGAGGAATACAGGCGATTTCGTCATCATGCAAACATCATAAAATGTACTTACCCAGACCTAGATGGTGTAGCCTACTACACACCTAGGCTATATGCCTATTGCTCCTAGGCTATAAACCCATACAGCATGTTACTGTACTGAATACTGTAGGTAATTTTAACACAGTGCTAAGTATTTGTGTATCTAAGCATATCCAAATGTAGAAAAGATAGAGTAAAAATACAGTATAAAAGATTTTAAAAAAAAGCTACACCTATATAGGGTACTTATCACAAATGGAGCTCGCAGGACTGGCTGGAAGTTACTCCGGGTGAGTCAGTGAGTGAGTGTTGAGTGAATGTGAAGGGCCAGGACATTATTCTGCATTACTGTACACTTAGGCTACACTAAATTTGTAAACAGTATTTTTCTTCAATAATAAATTAACCTTGCCAGGCATGGTGGCTCGACCCTGTAATTCCAGCTACTTGGGAGGCTGGGATGGGAGGATGGCTTGAGGCCAGGAGCTAAAGGTTGCAGTGGGCTGTGATCATGCCACTGCACTCCAGCCTGGGCAACAGAGCAGGAGCCTGTCTCTAAAAAAAAATTTTTTTTCAATTAATTAATTAACCTTAGCGTTGTAACTATTGTAACTTATTTACTTTACAAACTTTTAAATGTTTTTAACTTTTTGACTCTTTTGTAATAACACTTACCTTAAAACACAAACACCTTGTATAGCAATACATAAATATTTTCTTTTTTTTTTTTTTTGAGACAGAGTCTCGCTCTGTCACCCCAGGTAGAATGGAGTACAGTGGTGTTATCATAGCTCACTGCAACCTCCAACTCCTGAGCTCAAGAGATCCTCCTGAGTAGCTGGGACTACAGGTGCATGCCACAATGCCCAGCTAATTTTTTCTATTTTTGGTAGAGACGGGGTCTTGCTCTTGCTCAGGTGGAGTACAGTGGTGTTGTCTATAGCCCACTGCAACCTCCAACTCCTGAGCTCAAGGATCCTCCCGCCTCAGCCTCCCAGAGTGCTAGGATTACAGGTGTGAGCCACTGCACCCAGCCAGCTTTTTTCTATTTTCTATTTTTAAAAATTTTTATTTTTTTACTTTTTATTTTTATTTATTTATTGATTGATTGGTTGAGACAGAGTCTTGCTCTGTTGCCCAGAGCAGTGGCTATTTACAGGTACAATCATAGTGCACTACAGCCTCGAACTCCTGGGCTCAAGTGATCCTCCTGCCTCAGCCTCCCAAGTAGCTGGGACTAGAGGAGTGTGCCACCACAACTGGCTAATTTTTCTACTTTTTGTCGAGATGGGGGGTCTCACTATGTTGCCCAGGCTGGTCTCGAACTCCTGACCTCAAGCAATCTTCCCACCTCAGCCTCTCAAGGTACTGGGATTACAGGTGGGAGCCACTGTGCCCAGCCTATTTTTTAACTTTTTTTTTTTTTGAGATAGAGTCTTGCTCTGTTGCCCTGGCTAGAGTGCAGTAGTGTCATCATAGCTCACTGCAACCTCAAACTCTTGGGCTCAAGCCATCCTTCTGCCTCAGCCTCCCGGGTAGCTGGGACTACAGGCACGTGCCACCATGCCCGGCTAAGTTTTCTACTTTTTGTAGAGACAGGGTCTCACTGTTGCTCAGGCTGGTCTCAAACTCCCTACCTCAAGCGATCCTCCCGCCTCACCCTCCCAAAATGCTAGGATTACAGGCGTGAGCTACTGTGCCCAGCCCTTTATTTTTTTACTTTTTAAACAGCTAGTAGCACAGTAGGTTTGTTTATGCCAGCATCACCACAAACACATAAGGAATGCATTGCATCATGACATTCTGATGGCTATGATGTCACTAGGTGATAAGAATTTTTCAGCTCCCTTATAATCTTATGGGATCACTGTTATATATTCAGTCTGTCATCGACTGAAATGTTATGCAGCATGTGACTGTAATAGATATTTAATGAAGGTTAGATGTGCTAGAAAGAGAACATTGGGCCCAGGTGCAGTGGCTCACGCCTGTAATCCTTGCACTCTGAGAGGCAGAGGCAGGAGGATCGCTTGAGGTCAGCAGTTTGAGACCAGCCTGAGCAAGAGCGAGACCCCGTGTCTACAAAAAATAGAAAAATTAGCCAGGCATGGTGGTGCATGCCTGTAGTCTCAGCTACCTGGGAGGCTGAGGCAGGAGGGTTGTTTGAGCCCAGGAGTTTGAGGTTGCAGTGAGCTATGATGACGCCACTGCACTCTAGCCTGGGTGACAGAGCGAGACTCTTGTCTCCAAAAAAAAAAAGAGAACACTGGAACATGTTCTCTAGACAGAACATAAGCTGGGAGAGACTTGAGACTTTTTCATACTTTTCCCCCCTACCATTACATTTAGTCCACTCCCTCCCTTTTTTAAGACTGTTAAAGATATATGAAATGTTTTCACATAAGCTTTTAGCAGTTTTGCCTTGACCAGAACAAAGCAACTCCCTGAATACAGGTTCTGAAGTAGTTTCAGATTAGACTTTCTCTAGGGAGCTTCTGTTTGCTCAAAGGCCTTTCTTTTATTGGTCATTTGCTTGACTCTTGTTACCTTCTATTCCTATTCAGATGAGCAGTTTGCAGATCAAGGAAGAGAAAGTCAAACCAGATGCTAATGGTGAGTCACTAGTAATGACGAGCTAGATGAGAGTGACATGTGGGCCTCTGCTTTGCACTCATAGCTGTGATGTACAAAGGAGCCTTCATTTAGTATAACTTTTGGCAAATGTTTGAGAGCCAGTAAATTAGATTTTGTTACTGAGGAATATGTCAATTTTCCAGATTTTATCTAGCCTCTGGCTCCTTAAAATTAAGGATGATCACTGTTGGATTGTACTGCTGCTGTTCACTTGATAATGTTTCTTTAAAATTTTTTATTTGACTTTTTGAAAAGTAAATTTGTGTTCAAAACTCAGAACGTATAAATATAAAAACATGCAAGGATTAGGGCTCAATCCAATGACATCATTTAACAATTACGTCTGTAACAACTATATTTCAAAATAAGGTTACATTCTGAGATACTGGTTAGGACTTGAAGACATGAATTTAGGGGAGAACACAATTCAACCCATAATATTACCCCATCCCATAAGTACCACTGTTTTTGGATTTTTAATATTCTTCCAATATGCAAAGCAAGTTTCTTTATGCAAAGCAAATATAAATATAGATTCTCTTTTTTTTTTTTTTTTAGCTGCCTAACCTAATTTATGCCAATATTCCATCTCAGTATTATTAATGAAATAGTATGAGGAAAATCCTCAGTTTGGTTTGTTTAGATGTGTTCGAGACAGGGATTATCATCCTTTTAAAAGGAATAAGCTAAAAGGCTGCACCCAGTTCTGGCTTAAAGCAACTGAGAAGTGATTCTTAAAAGGCAAAGGAGAAAATGGGGGAGCAGGAGAGGCTTAGCAGGATGCTAAATATAGATTCTCATATTGTCTCTTTCTTTTTTAACCAAAAGGTAACATGATATATATAGTACACTTACTTTTTCACTCAACAATATATCTTGGCAAGCTTTCCTTATCAGTACATGGAGCTTCCTTGCTCTCTTTTATAACTGTATAATACTGTATTATGTCAATCCTCCATAATTTGTTTAACCAATCATGTACTGATACATGTTTGGGTTGGTCCCATTTTTTTCTGTTATAAATAATGCTTCATCCATAACTATAAACTTAAGCTTCATACATGTGTGCAAATTGTTTGCAGGGTAAATTCCAAAAATTTTTTGCTAGGTCAAAGGTATATGCGTTTGCAATTTTTATCAGTTTTCAAAGTACCCTCCATAGGTATTATACCAATTTATATTTCTGTCAGCAAAGCATGAGAGTGTCTGTTTTCCTACCACCTCATCACAGAGTTGTTAGTCAAACTATTAGAATATTGCCAATATGATAGGTAAAAAATGGTAGATTGTGTTTGCTAACAATGCTGTATTTTAAATTAGGATTAGTAAATCAGAGGTGACATATTTCTGATCACTCTGAAGTTAGTTAAAACCATCTAGAAATTTAAAATGTCTTACGCACTTAAAAACTTACTAGAAATAAAAATCCATTAAACATAAGGAAATGCCAACCATTTATATTCTGATGACTTAAAAAGTTTCAGTATTTTCATCGTTCCACCTTTTAGGTAGGTTTAATACGTGCCTTTCTAACTATGACAACTGTTTTCTTATGTAGGTGTTATCAAAACCAGTACCACTGCAGAGAAAACAGATGAAGAAGAGAAAGGTAACTACTGTAGTACAGTGGAGGAGGAAACTGATAATGCAAGAGAGTCAGTGTTGAGAAGCGGCAAGAGACAGTATGACCCAGGGCCTGCCTTCCTGGAGCCAGAGGCACCCTGGGCTGCGAGATCAGGGAGATGAGAGGAATCCGCAAAGGAGGTGAGAAGGACCAGTCAGTGAGACAGCAGGAGACCCAAGCGAGTGTGATGGCAAATATAGGTAACAAGGTGATTAAGAGACAGACTAGAAATTGGCCATTAGGTTGATTTGGCAGTGTGGAGGTCATTGGTGAGCTTGACAAGGCCATTGAAGTTGAGTGGGGAGGTTAAAAATAAAAGGCCTGTTCGCTGGGCACGGTGGCTCAGGCCTGTAATCCCAGCACTTTGGGAGGCCAAAGTGGGAGGATCACTTGAGGCCAGGAGTTGGAGACCAGCCTGGGCAACATAATGGGACTCTGTTTCTACAAAAAATTTAAAAATTAGCCATGCGTGATGGTGCAAGCCTGTAGTCCCAGTTACTTGGCTGAGGTGGGAGGATCGCCTGAGCCGAGAAATTCAAGATTGTACTGTGCTATGATCATGTCACTGCACTGCAGCCTGGGTGACAGAGTGAGACCCTGTCCCTAAAAAATGGTGGGAATGATCCAGTGGAGGAGGAAACTGATAATGCAAGAGAGTCAGTGTTGAGAAAAATGTCCTTGTGAGTAGGAAGGGACAAGACCTATTGGACAAGCAGAGAGGTTAGCCTTAGGAGCACAGGGTGTTTATCCACAGTTACAGGAGGGAAGGTGGAGGATATGGACACAAATGCAAGTGGGTGTGCAGCTGTGGTCATGAGTGAGGATGTGGAGGGGTTTCAAGTTTGAGAAGAGAAGAGGAAGTATAAATGGAGATTTGAGGAGAAGAATGTATGAGTGGACTGTGGAGACAAAGACTTGCTGGGCAGCTCAGCCCATTTGAGTGGAGTGGTCAAGAATTTAAAGTGAGACCTGTCGTTGTGATTGTGCTTTTCTCCAGCCACGCTCGGCTGTGCAGGTGCCGGTGAGGAGAGGGAGAGGAAGTGGTTTTACAAGGGTGGGGTTTGCCAGGTGGGTATGAAGAAAATGTACTGCTTTCTTCCTGACAGAGGACAGAGCTGCTCAGTCCTTACTCAACAAGCTGATCAGAAGCAACCTTGTCGATAACACAAACCAAGTGGAAGTCCTACAGCGGGATCCAAACTCCCCCCTCTACTCAGTGAAGTCTTTTGAAGAGCTTCGGCTGTGAGTATTTATTCCTTTGAATGGCTGTTCCTTGCCATTCCCTCCCTATAAAACTTAGCATCTCAGAGATCCTTGTAGGAATTTTACTTTAAAAAATTAATGTATTTTCTTCTTCAAATAGGTAATAAGTCACATGATTCAGAAGTCAAAATGTATGAAAAAATTTACAGTGATAGTCTCCCACCCTTTTCTCTTGGCTACCCAGTTCTTTTCCTCTTGGTAGGAATTTTTAAATGCCACAAATTTATTCATTATAGCTGAAAGTCTTTTTTCTTTTATGCTCTTAGAACTTTCAATAAAATATTGGCTGACAGGTGATTTCTGGATGTCAGGAACATTTCTTATTAGGTAAGCCCTTTTGTTAGACTCTAGGGTTTACAGTCTTAAGGACAGTTTATCTGTTTCTATAATAAAATCTGTCAAAAGAGCCTGGGTTCCTGGTATCTTCAGTGGAAAGCACTTTTCACAGTCCTGGAATTAAGAAAAAAAAAATTCAGACCCCAGAATGAAGCTTTCAGGGAACATATTTATGGCATTGTGCTAAGACTAACTTCTAACTTGTCATTATTTTAAAGGCAGAGAATTATGAAAGGTCATACCATGTTTTTTGTTTTCTTCAGTAAGTCAGTAGAGGTCTTTATGGATCATTGGTTTACATACCTGCCATTGTCCGTGGTGGTACAAGGAACACAAGACATACCTACCATTCTTGCTGTCTGCCTAGATCCCAGTTCCTAAAGCATAGGAAAGAGCTGGTGAATAAGAATGTGGTGGAATAAATGGATTCTTTGCCTTTGTTCAGCAAAATCTACATTATGCCCACTGTGGGCAAATAGAGGCCACATTCCTTCCAGCAATTACCAATGAGTAAGAGATACTTAAAATAAGAGAGCTTACTAGTTAGTTATTAATGAAGTAATTATAAGGACACTTTTTTTAATGTGTGACTTTTTTAACATTTTCAGAAAATTATACTTTTCTGAGTCAAGTGCTTTATTCAACAAATTTGTTGTATCTGCTTCTGTTGTTAAACTGTATCAGGGCAGGTAGATGTGCTCTATTGTTTCCTGAGACTGACATTTTCCAAGTATCAATGTTTTTTTTTTTTTAAGTCCCTTTCATTTAAAAGACTTTAGTTCTCAATTCAATGAATTGTCCTCTTTGAAAGGCAAGTTCTCTCTGATTTAGTTGGTGGTAGTGAAAGGAAACAAAGACTGAAACCTAGGTTGCCTAATACACTTGGTCTGTTTTGTACTTAAAAGATTTGAATTAATCTGAAAAATAAAGGAAAAATAATGAGGCAGTGGAAGCTACTGGATCATTTGAATCGTGATTAGGTAGTGACTATTTCCTTGATGACCAAATTAGAAGCTGCCAAGTGTCACAGCTTTTTCTTCCAAATGAAAGATGCCAAAGGTTATGTTTTTAAAGTTCTTTGTGTCTGAGAACCAGCATATGCCAGAATTTGCCTTTTAAAGAGCTTGTTAAACTCTAAGGAAGGCTTAGAGAACAGAAATCTTGACTTGGTCTGACTTTTCTTTTCTTCTGTTTTATTTATTTATTTATTTATTTATTTATTTATTTTACAATGGGCTCACTCCTGAGGAAGGTCTAACTTTTCTTTAGAAACAATCTGATATGGTTTTTGTTAAACACTCTGTCAATTTAGAGGTAGCATAGAGTTTATTGTAAATGTAATGTAAGAACAACTTTAATCGATAATTGTCATGTAGCTACTTATATAAGAAGTTGGTGTTTTTCTATTCTTGATTTTGATTAGACCTAATATCTAAATCTGAGCATTTGTAAAGTTCAGTATGATAACTGAACCACCCTTACCTATTTACTGTATATCACCTACTAGAAACTGGCTTCATCAATTTTCTTATCTCCTGATTGTCCTGAGATCTGCACAGCTGGCTTAGGAAGGGCTGTGGAACACAAAAGGACTGTGGTTCAATTTTAATGTGTGCACTGAGAAATTTAAACTGAAATCTCATGCTCTAAAGAGACGTCTAAATCTTAGTGTAGTAAGCAATGTTTATTTTAATTTATTTTACGCTATGAGTTAATAACTACTATACTACCCTTGCTGTATCCAGGGAACGCTTGGTATCCAAGGCCAACCAGATTTGTGGGTCTGCTGAAAGCATGAATTTCTCCAAGAAAGGAAACAAGTCTGTATTTTATGAATTATAGAATAGTTGTAGATTAAAATTTCATAGGGCAAGTTGGTGGTTTGGTTTGGTTTCAGATAGTGCTTTTTAAAGCATAGGAAAATATGTCTGACAGAGGTAGGAAGCATCATTCCTTGCTAGATACAGGGAACGATAAGATTCTAGGCCTCTGAAACTGTTTCAACTAGTAGGAATCTATCCTCCCTCTCCTTGGCCTCCTAGAAAACCACAGCTTCTCCAGGGAGTCTATGCCATGGGCTTCAATCGACCATCCAAGATACAAGAGAATGCGTTACCCATGATGCTTGCTGAACCGTGAGTATGCAGAACCAAGCACACCTCTTCCAAATTTGATTAAATAAAGTCTTCCACAAACAGCTATTATTGTGCCTGAGAACAAAAGGGGCCCATTTGGGGCAACCTCTTTCCTCAGGAAAGCAGCTTGGGCAAGTGCAGTGAATCATGTGGAATTGTATACAGTTTCTGCCCTTCCCACTTCACAATAAAAACTGATAGAAAAGGTAGTGCTTTATTCTATGCAATTTTTTTTTTTTTTTGAGACAGGGTCTTGCTCTGTTGCCCCAGCTAGAGTGCGGTGGCATCGTCTTAGCTCACTGCAACCTCAAACTCCTGGGCTTGAGCCATCCTCCTGTCTCAGCCTCCCGAATAGCTGGGACTACAGTCGCGTACCACCGTGACTAGCTAATTTTTTTTGCTTTCCGTAGAGACGGGGTCTCACTGTTGCCCAGGTTGGTCTCAAACTCCTGACCTCAAGCAATCCTCCTGCCTCGGCCTCCCAAAGTGCTAGGATTACAGGTGTTAGCTACTGTGCCCGGCTGTTCTATGCAGTTTTAAAAATTGGGTTTTTAAAAGTTATTTTGGAATGCTTGAGATCTCCAAAAAGGTGTAAAGAACACTACCAAGAATACCTGCAGCCCTGTCCTGCCAAGAAATGAAACATGGATCCAGTTGCCAGATGAAGCCCCTAGTTGCCCCTCCCGTCACATCCCTCTCCCACCCCCGCCAGAGTGAGCTCCGTTCTGAGATGGGCTGTCATTCCCTCAGGTTTCTTTATACTTTTACTACCTATATATGCGTTCCTAAGACTCTGAAGAGTAGTTTACATGTTTTTAAACCTTAAATAAATGATACCATACTTTATATAGTAATTTTTTTCTTCTTTGTATCTTAAAGTGAGAGGTAACAACCTTTTTTGCTCAACTTTATAATTATCTTTTCTTTTTTTTTTTTTAACTACAATAACCCCTTTGCTTCATTTACTTTTAGCTATTTCATAAATACTACCAAGGAAACTGGACAGTTTGTGATGAAACTTCGAAAAATTTCTTTTTCCATAAAGCAAATGTGTACATGTTTCCCTTTGGCTTCCTCTAATCCTCCTTCACTATGATGAAGAGATACTGAGTTCTTCCAGATTTTTGGTTAGGTGTGTTGTTTCCAAACTGATGGGACTCTCCAGGTAGGTAGTTCCTGCACAGGGTTTTCCTGTCACTGGATCTATGACTCTTCCAACTTTGAAAACGATCTCGGCCAGTTAATGTTTCATGTGCTTCGTTCGTGGAACAGGTAAAGCTTTGAGAAGCACAATCCCCAACTGTGCACTGCTGATGAGCATAATGAGCAAAGTAGGGTTTTTGCTTATTAAAATACTTCAATAAATAGGGATCCAGGACAAGCCTGGTCACTCTCACTTTAGCAGTTTTTTGCATTGCTGTCCTAATCACCTTCCCCACGATCCATTTGGCAGAGACAGATGAACAAGCTATAGACATTATGTGGCTTTGATCGCCTCTGCCTTGGCTGTGCAGCCACGTGACCCATGGATATAATTATCTTTTCTAATGACAAAAATGCCACCTATTCCCATAACACTGGGTCATGTGAAGTAGAATATAAAAGTTCCCTCTAAAATATCCATCTGACTTGGCATCTTGCATTGTCCATAAAGATGGGGAAACAGCACACACAGAGGGAGCCAAGTCCTGGGGACACGTTGTGGCTCAGCAGAAAATGTCATTGGAGACTTGTCTGGGCACAGTTCTTATTCTGTACTCTTGATTTCCATGGGACCCTTTGGGGTACAAAACTAGGGGCACTCTAGCTGTGCTAGAGTCTAGAATGAGGATTTCTTGATGTGAACCCATCTAAAACAATTATTTCCTATTTAAGCTTTTTTTTTTAAGCAATATGTAAAAAAAGGTATCAAAGTGACCAGGCGCAGTGGTTCATACCTATAATCACAGCATTTTGGGAGGCTAAGGCAGGATGATTGCTTGAGCTCAAGAGTTTGAGGTTGCTGTGAGATAAGATCGTGCCACTGCACAACAGCCTGGGCAACAGAGTGAGACCCTGTCTCAAGAAAAAAAAGTATCAAAGAAATTTGGGCTCAATGCAGAAAACCAGGATAATATAGAGAAGCATAAAGGGGGAGATACTCCTTCCACCCAGAAAGAACATTGACACTTTATTGTGTTTAACTAACATTAATTTCATTTCTGTTATTCCTTGATGCAGTCCACAGAACCTGATTGCCCAGTCTCAGTCTGGCACTGGTAAAACAGCTGCCTTCGTCCTGGCCATGCTCAGCCGAGTGGAACCAGCGGACAGCTACCCGCAGGTGAGGACTCGGGAAGCCTGGCGGCCCTGGCCTTGCCTGCCCTGGGAAGGGCAGCGCCACCTGGTGGGGGATTTACCAGAGAGTTGAAGTTTCTGACACCTAGGCTGTGGCTCAGGCAGAGCAGGTTAGCGCACCAGGCCCTGACGGGGGTAGAAGTCATTTGGAAGCAGCAGGCTTCCACAGTGGCTAACAAAGGGCTCCACCACGCCAGGGTTCGGTCTATAACTGAATGGTGGGCCTGGTTTGGAGGATGCAGGTCCCTGCGCTATTCATGTGGTAATAACATCAGCACGCTTGTTGCTGAGCTTGTTGTCTGTTAGTAAACAGCTCTCCTAAAGTCATCCTTCATGATTTCTCTGTCAGTGTTTGTGCCTCTCCCCAACGTATGAGCTGGCACTTCAAACAGGAAAAGTAATTGAGCAGATGGGCAAATTTCATCCGGAACTAAAGCTTGCTTATGCTGTTCGAGGCAATAAATGTGAGTATAACGGGCGAGACCTGAGCAGGGTAGGGTGGTTGAGTGTTTGAATTTTAAAGATGTGATAACCTTATTCAACTTTTTAGTTCAGTCTGACCCTGGAGCGTAACTGCATGGCTTTTAGCAAATCTATGTAAACACCTGCTAATTTGTTAACAGTCTTCTTCTGTCTTAAAATAAGATTTTTAAGTTGTCAAAAATCTCTGCATGACTTATGGAGTTCTTCACCAAGAAGATGGGATTTTGCATTTGGCATCCAGAGTTCTGAGACCTGTGCATTAAAGAGGGATTAGGACAGGATGGTAGGTTGGGATCAGATGCCATCCTTTAAAAATAAGCACAGTGCTAATCCTAGCACTCTGGAAGGCCGAGGTGGAAGGATTGCTTGAGGTCAGGAGTTCAAGACTAGCCTGAGCAAGAGCGAGACCCCGTCTGTACTAAAAATAGAAAAAATTAGCTGGGCATGGTGGCACGCGTCTGTAGTCCCAGCTACTCAGGAGGCTGAGGCAGGAGGATCGTTTGAGCCCAGGAGTTTGAGGTTGCGGTGAGCTAGGATGACGCCACTGCACTCTAGCTGGGGCAACAGAGCACGACTCCATCTCAAAAAAGAAAGAAAGAAAGAAGGAAACCATTGTTTTGCATGCAGCAAAAGCACTTTATCCAGAAATTGTGAGGTTGGGTGTTTTGGATATTTTTGTGTGTGTTTATCTGATATCTCAAACTTGATGGGTGCAACCTAAGTGAAATGTACCAGAAGGTTGTGACAACATGTATCTTCCTAGATTGTTTTGTAACATGGGACTTCACTGTGTGTGTGAGGGCTAATATATAACTGTATTTAATGTATTTTTAAAAGTTCTAAATTTGACTGACAGCCAGTGGGCATTGAGAAACTACAATGTTTTTAAGTGTTAATTTAAAACTTTTCCAGTGGTTAGTTGAGTTCCTAAAGAAAGGCTGTTTCACCTCAATACTACAGTAATTTTATTTTTAGATATATTTGATATTTTAATATCTAGTATTTAATATTTATATATTTTTATTTTTAAAATAGTTAAGACATTAACATGTTTCAAAATTGAAGAGAATCTATGATAGAAACCTCTTTCTTGCTTGCCTGACAACCACCTAGTTCTCCCCCTAGAGGCAACCACTGCTAACCAGAGTTTTCCACGTGTCCTACCAGAGATATTCTATGCTGCTGTGAGCAAGTAATATATGCATATGCATGTGTGTGCGTGCATATGCACTGTACATGTAAACTCGCACATGTACATATATTACATGTATCTTTTTCGCTCACTTTGGTATACAAGCTGCTAACCTTTTCGCTTTTTTTTTTTTTTTGAGATGGGATCTCCCTGTTTCCCAGGCTGGACTCGAACTCCTAGACTCAAGTGATCCTCCTACCTCAGCCTCCAGAATAGCTGAGAATACAGGCATGCACCACCACACTCAGCTATTTTGTTTTTGTTTATTTGTAGAGATGGGGTCTCACTATGTTCAGGCTGGTCTCGAACTCCTGGCCTCTGGTGATCCTCCCACCTCGGCTTCCCATAGTGCTGGGATTACAGTCGTGAGCCACTGTGCCCAACCTCTTTGACTTTTAATAATTTTGGAGATTATTTCATATCAGTTCCTAAACACTTTCATGGATGTCATCCATTGGGTGTATCATATTTTACTTAATCAGTTACCTCCTTACTGTGTGCATATTCTTACACGTTACTTCACATATTACTTCATGTGAATATACCTGCAGGATTACTTTCTAATAGTGGAAGTGTTGGCCAAAGGGTACATGCATTCGTAATTTTGATAGATAGTTGTAACAATTTCCCACCAGCTATAGTTTGACAGTAATTTTTTTTGTTTGTATTTTGGTTTTTTTTTTTTTTTTGGAGACACTGTTGCCCTGGCTAGAGTGCAGTGGTGTCATCATAGCTCACTGCAACATCAAATTCCTGGGCTCAAACGATCCTCCTGCCTCAGTCTCCTGAGTAGTGGGGACTACAGGTGCACCATCACACCCGGCTGATTATTTTTGTAGAGACAGGGTCTCTCTCTTGCTCAGGCTGGTCTTGAACTCCTAGCCTCAAGCAGTCCGCCCGCCTTGGCCTCCCAGAGTGCTAGGATTACAGGCGTGAGCCACTGTGCCTGGCTGTAATGTATTTTTTAAATCAAAGAGAATTTGTACTTACGTAAACTATCTATACCAGTAGAATGTCTAGAGAACAGATAACAGAGCAAAAATTATTGGGCCAGGATCCTGGGACTCACCACTACCAATTTAGGAGGAACTGAGTAAACTGTGAGTGAATAGATGACAGGAAAAGAATAAAAGTAAGCATAAAGAGAAAGAGTTGGATGGTGTTGAATTATAAGAGAAGGTAGAAGGAAACTGATGCTTATTTAGGGTTCACTGTGAGATTTGATTCTTCCCACTTGACAGTAGAAGAAACCAAGACTTGAAGGAAACTTGTGTGTGTTTCAAAATTTGGGATTAACTTGTTCTAGTCCTGGAAGGATGGGCAGGGCTTTGATTTCCATAGCTGGCTTTGCCTTTGAAATACCCACGGAAAACGTCTTGGGTCTCCACAGTGGAAAGGGGTCAAAAGATCAGCGAGCAGATTGTCATTGGCACCCCTGGGACCGTCCTGGACTGGTGCTCCAAGCTCAAGTTCATCGACCCCAAGAAGATCAAGGTGTTTGTTCTGGATGAGGCAGACGTGATGATAGCTACTCAGGGCCACCAGGACCAGAGCATCCGCATCCAGAGGTAGGAATCTCGAGCAGGGAGGAACTTCTCAGCCTCCCGATCTGCAGCACCTTCTCCCTTTGCTCCCTTTAATATGCCCCTTCTTGCTTCTGTCGGGTTCTTTACTCTTGTACTTTCAGCAGCATTAGTTTGGTGGGCCATTTCCCTGTCAGCACTGACCATATGCCCTCCCAGCCTGGGTTGAGGAAGGAGACTGCCCAGGTCTGCTGCTGTTCCTCCCCGAGACGCTCCTTCCTGGGGATCCAGACCATCCAGGCTGGGGCGGCTGTGCACCTGCCCCTTGCACTGAAAACCACATGGTCGTGCCAGATGCCTGGGCCTTACCTTGCAGGATGCTGCCCAGGAACTGCCAGATGCTGCTTTTCTCTGCCACCTTCGAAGACTCTGTGTGGAAGTTTGCCCAGAAAGTGGTCCCAGACCCAAACGTTATCAAACTGAAGCGTGAGGAGGAGACCTTGGACACCATCAAGCAGTATTATGTCCTGTGCAGTAGCAGAGACGAGAAGTTCCAGGCCTTGTGTAACCTCTACGGGGCCATCACGATTGCTCAAGCCATGATCTTCTGCCATGTGAGTAGCTGCAGCAGCTGCAGCAGGGGGCCTGCTGGGGTTTCCCTGTCCCCCAATTCCCCCAGCCAGCTCCCCCTCAGTGCTGAGGAGGATCAGAGTCCCACTGGGTGGGATGGAGAGAAAGGAAAATGGTTTATAGAGATGTAAGAGACAGGTTCTTTAGCGGTGTTCATAGTAGTATCCTGAGGGATACAGAGCCTAAACATCAAGCCGCCTGAACTTTGTATTTTATTTGTAGGTGATATATTATTGGAAAACTCAAGAGAATCAACTGATATTTGTAGGAAAAATAAATTCAACAAGATGGTTAGTCATAAAATTAATATACATAGTCTTCCAATCTTAAACAGCAAACACTTAGAAAATGGAAAAATAGATCCCATTTATAATAGAAAAAATAGGAATAAGTAAGATCTGTGAAGAAAAGTTCAAAATGATATTAGAAGATATAAAAATAAGACAAGTCATACTGTATTATTAGAAGACTTATCACTGTGATTAAAAATCACAGGGGTTTTTATACACTAGCACTTTCCCCCCACAACTGCAGATTAAAACTTTCAAACCTACAGAAAAGGTAAAAAAAAATAATAAAATGAACATTCTTATACTCTTCACCTATTGTCAACATTTAGCCACACTTGCATTATCCATATGCTTGCTTGTATGTCTGTGTCTGTACTTTCTCTTTCTGCTGAATCATTTTAAAGTTTGTTATAGAAACCATGGCAATTCACCCTTAAGTACTTTCTAAGAATGGGATAGTCTTACATAACCACAATACCATTGTCACACCTTTAACAATAATACAGTAATAGTATCTCAGATACAGTCCATATTCTCCACTTGTGCCAAAAATACCCTTTATTGGTTTTTTTTGTTTGTTTGTTTTTTAAAGAGATGAGGTCTCACTATGTTGTCCAGGCTGGACTTGACCTCCTGGACTCAAGCGATCCTCCCACCACAGCCTCTTGCGTAGCTGGGACCATAGGTGCCAGCCATCTTTATTGCTTGTCATGTCTCTTAAGGCTCCTTCATCTAGAGCGGTTGCCTCACCCTTGTTTTTTGCCTTTCATAACATGGACATCTGAAAGAGTTCAGGCTAGTTAGTCATCTTTTAGGATTTCTCTAGTTTTCCCTCCTTATGATTTATATTCATGTTAAATACTTTCGTGGTACAAATATTTTTGTAAGATTACTACCCAGGTGACATTGTTACTTCTTGTTGCACTAGATCAGGTTAGCAATTTAGGAAATTTAACCCTTAACTGCTAAGTTTCAGGTGAAGTCTTCGGATCAAAAATATTCTTTTCAGATACCTTCATTTCTCAACTGTTTTCTTTTTCCAGACCCGCAAAACAGCTAGCTGGCTGGCAGCAGAGCTCTCAAAAGAAGGCCACCAGGTGGCTCTGCTGAGTGGCGAAATGATGGTGGAGCAGAGGGCTGCAGTGATTGAGCGCTTCCGAGAGGGCAAAGAGAAGGTTCTGGTGACCACCAATGTGTGTGCCCGCGGTGAGTACAGAGTGTGTTTCAGTCTGCCGTGCTCGGGGTCCCAGGCCTTGTTAGGGAGGGAAATCCTTGTTTATATAATAGAAAACTTGGATGGTCTGAGGGAGACTGGTGGGGTTGGTGGTGAGATTCCTTTCTAGGAGAGACTGTTTGGATTTCCCTCAGGTGATAAGAACTTACACAGAAGCCAGGAGTCCTGACTTGGTGGAAGGAAATGTACAGGCATCTTGACTGGTAGAGGATGGAATCTACTCTTCCTGGGGCACCCAATCAGTTTTTATCTATCTTGGGTTGGGGGGGTTCTTTGGTGCTCCTGGGACCTGTAAGTTTTTAGCTGCATCTCCACATATTTGTATCTGTCAGAACCTTTCTTACTGATACCGTAATTGTGTTAGCACCTGCAAAGTTCTGGTTTTTTCCAGTTGGGTTCTGCTACATACCTATATGTGCCGTCTCATGTACCCAATCCCCAGAAGTGGCCTCTCCCTGACTCTCTCCACCTGCAGTTGGTATACATTGGCCTCACTGTGGGCAACATTTTCCTTTTTTATTGTGTTAAAATACACAAAATGTACCATCAGTAACAGTTACTACATTCATAGTATTGTGCAACCATTACCGCTATCTAGTTCCAGAACATTTCATTACCCCAAAGGAAACCTTGTACTCATTAAGCAATCACTCCCATTCATCCCGGTGCCTGGCAACCACTAGGTCTGCTTTTTGTCTCTGTGGCTTTGCCTCCTCTGGACATTTCATATAAATGGAATCATACACTATGTGACCTTTTGTGTCTGGCTTTTCTCAGTTAGCATAATGTTTTCAGGGTTCATCCATGTTTTAGCATGTATTGGTACTGAATTCCTTTACATAGCTGAATAATATTTCATTGAATGGATATACCACATTTAGTTTGTCTATCCAGTTGATGGCTTTTTGAGTTGTTTCCACTTTGGGGCTATTATATATATAATTCCACTATGAATGTTCACATACAGCTTTTTGTTTAAACATGTGTTGTTTTTTTTCACATATGCCCAAAATGGAATTTCTGGGTCATATTGTCATTCAATATTTACCTTACTGAAGAACTGCCAAAATCTTTTTCTAGAGATTTTGTGTGTGTCAGGTTTATTGAAGTATAATTTATAAAATAAAATTTACCCTGTTCAGATGGGTGTTGTCAACAATGAGTATTGACAAATTGGCATATTCAGGGAACCACCATCACAGTCAAGATGTGGGATACCTCCACCACCTCTCCCTGCACCCCAGCCCTGGCAACTGCTAGTTTGATTTCTGTACCTGTAGTTTGGCTTTTCCAGAATGTCATGTGAATCTTTCAATACTAGCCGGTTGGATCTGCTTCTGGCCCTCAGCATAGTGCTTTGGGGAATCACCCCTGTTGTGTTAGTTCATTCCTTTTTATGCTGAGTGATGCTCCATTGTATGGATGGACCACATGACTGATTTTTGTCCCCTGTCCTTACTCCTCTCTGTTTCCCACTCTCCTTCACACAGGCATCGATGTTGAACAGGTTTCTGTCGTCATCAACTTTGATCTTCCCGTGGACAAGGATGGGAACCCAGACAACGAGACCTACCTGCACCGAATTGGACGCACCGGCCGCTTTGGCAAGAGGGGCCTGGCTGTGAACATGGTCGACAGCAAGCACAGCATGAACATCCTGCACAGAATCCAGGAGCATTTTAGTGAGTCCCTGGGGGGGTCCTCAGCCCAGCACCCTTTCCTAAGGAGGAGCGGGCAGGAAAGGGGTAGGTTTTTCTGTAGTCCCGAGAGAGGCCTTTGTCCTTGAACACACTCACCCCTCCTACTGTGTGGAAGTTCTCAGGGAGCACACCTGGAGAGTTCAGGGCCCAGGGACTCGAATGACACTGCCCCCGTGGCCAGGCTCGGGGGGCCCAGGGCTCTGACTTGCTCTCAGTGACCAGGGCCCTATTGCCCCTGCTCAGGCACTGGGCGCCTCTGGGGCTAAATGAAGGGTGCTGTGGCCCGAGGTGTGGCATGTTCCTAGGCAGGGCAGAGACCCGTGTGTTTTCTCCCCCCAGATAAGAAGATAGAAAGATTGGACACGGATGATTTGGACGAGATTGAGAAAATAGCCAACTGAGAAGCTCCACCGGTCACTGGTGCCCGCCCTGGCGCTGCCCCTGCCCGGGAAACTAGTGCTTTCTCAGCACAGGCCTGGACAGTCACGACGACGACAAAGGCACGAGTAGAGAGAAACTACCTACCTCATTTCAAATTACGTTTGGACTTGACCAAAATTTGTGCAAATGATGGGGGAAAAGAGAAGGAAAATTTTGCATTTTGGAAAATTTAGTCCTTTTTCCCCCTTTTTTTAAGCCATGGTTTCCCCCATCATTATAGTAATCTGGTTGCTATGGGTAATCACTGGCCCCAGGACTCCTTGCCTGTTTCCTGGCTTGGGGTATTTACTAGGAGCAGCCTCCAGCCCCTGAGGAAATGCTAGAGGTAGAGGTCATGCTAGGGGGCCAAGCAGGACACAGTGTGGCCCCACTACTGTGGGTGGAGCAGGGGGCAGCAGCAGAGAGTCCTGGGAGCTTCCCCCTTCCTTGGCCCCTCCCTGGGCCCATCACCAGTGTTTCTTCTGCCCTTGAGGCTGGCCGCCACCTCCTGAAATCTAGATACGTTCCAGCTTACCCCTTTTACCTCTGTGCTCCATCACAGAAGATACCTGTTTCTCCCTGATGAGCATCTTGGCTACTTTTGTAAACTTCAGATTTGGGGAGAACTGTAGAAGTCAATGGATCTCAGCCCCTTGAGAGACGGATCTGGCCTGCCTTCTCCTGTCAGTTGCCCCATGTGCTTATTCTTGGCAGCCAGGAGCCACCCAGTGATTGTCTGAACACACATCTGGCCGAGTTAGTTGGTTCTTACCCATGGGGTGTCACACTTGGAGCCAAGCAGCAGTTTGGAAAGGAAGTTATGACCAAGTGAACTCTGATTATGCTGTTCATCCATAATAGTAGACTTTTTGGGTTAATTTAATTCATACATTGTATAAATAAGAATAGATAAATTATACCTATACGTACCATTCATTATGCTAAGACATTTTAAAGTAATTATGAGAAATGCTTTACTAATCATGATTTGTTTTTATTTGTATTTTTCTGCTTACTGGACTAATATATACTCATTTTAAAAAATGTGTGTATATATATAATAAAGTGAGAGTGGCCTCTTTCCCCACCTCTCTGGCGTCACCATTGCTGGCAGCTTGGTTAACATTCCATCATATTGTGTGCTACTGGCATAAACCAACCAAGTTTTCTTTTACAAAAATGTGAATGTTCTATTCACGCTATTGTGCAGCCTGTTTTTTCACTGATCAGCATATCTTGGACATGCTGACATGTCCAGCACATGTAGATCTTCCTCACTCTGTAAACTGGCTGTCATTCCAGCATGTAGCTGTCCCAGCATTTATTTCCTGGTTCCTCTGGTGACTGGCCTGGGGGATTTCCAGCATGTGGCTATTGCCCACAGTGAACATCTTTGTTCTTATCTTTGAGCACTGGTGAAAAATAGTCCTGGAAGTAGAATTATTGGGCCAAAGAGCAGGGACATTTAAAATTTTAATACATTGCCAGTTAAGCTTGCCAGAAAGTTTTTACCAATTTGTTACTGTGATACAAAAATATCTCTTATCTTACCTGCTTGCCAACACTCTGTATTATCAATTTTTAAAACTTTGCCAGCCTGAGTAGCAAAAAGAGATTATGCCTTTTTTTTTTTTTTTTTTAAATGAGGCTTGGCAAATGTTCAGTCTATTGGATATCTGTATTTTTCTTTCGGGGAACTGCCCATTCTCGTCTTGCCATTTTATTATTAGATTGTCAGTCCCTACTAATTTTTAGCAACCTTTGTACATTAGGGAAATTAGGCTTTGTCTTGAGTGGGAGCAGCTTTTCTAGTTTGTCTTTACAAACTCATTTTTTTAATGCTACCCAAAAGTTTGATTTTTGATTTTATTGTTAGATTTCATTTTTATTTTAATAAATCTGGATTTCATGTCAGGGCTAGAAAAGCTTTCCTCATTCCAGTTCTGTAAAAACATTTACCCATGTTTCTTGTAGAGGTGATTCTTGGGGCAGTAAATTTTCTAAATTCTTATAGGTCTTAAAAAGGTCATCATTTTGCCCTGCTTGTTTGGCTCTGAGCAAGTCTAGCATCACAGAAGATGAACACGTGGCAGAGCTGTGGGCACCTGGGCCAGAGTGAACGGGTAAGATCAGCAGGTGTGTGAGAGTTAAGAGTCAGGTGCAAGACTGAGTTTCTTTGTGGGAAAAGCGGTGCAGGGGACACTGCAGGGGTGTGTGTGGGAGGTGCATGGGAAGGAGAGAAAGACAGGAGGCCAGAGGGAGTCAGAGCCACAGTTAAGGGCTCAGGCATTGACACCACTCTGACCCAAACAACAGTGAGACAGAAAATGGAAAAGTAGCAAACAGAAGAAAACCTACCATCTGCCTCAAAAACAAGGTAAATATTTTCATGAACTAGCAATGAGCAAAAATACAAAGTGGTAGGCAGGGTTGAAGCTGAAAGCTTATTGGGCTCCAGTGGACTGGACCACCTATCAGATTTAGATCCTATAGAGTCGAGGGGACCCCAAGCACTGGATGCAAGGCCAGAAGCACAGTCAGGGTCCCTGCTTGGAGTGAGCCTGCTGCAACTTCCCCTGTGCAGCGGTTGGAGGTAGGACATGTTAAGGCACAGGCCCAGAAAAGGGGCAGGAGAACTCAGAGCCCACCTTGCAACAGGTAACACTATCCTTTTGTTGACTGCCCACCTGGTTCTGTGATAACCCCAAATCTCTGCTGGGTAGGAGCCCCAAAAGGTCAGTGGACCTGGTTCTCAAATAACAGCCCCAGAGGATGGCTAGCTGGATAGAGCCGACTGGTATGAGCCAGCCAACTGTATCTGTGCATTGTGGGGAGAGAAAAATCAGGAAGGAAAAAAAAACACCTTTAAAATGAACCTGCAAATCAAAATTCCGAATTTAATGCTAAGAAAGACTGCCAACAATATCAAAACAAATTCACCCTAGATAAAATTAATTTTATGGAATGCCTGACAAAAGACTTTAAGTACGTTTGGATGTTCAAAGAGAAAAAGAAAAGTACATTTCACTTTTTAAAAGAGCAAGAAATTATGAAGTAAATTTAGGCAAAAGCAGTACCCAACTCACAAGAACTGGTGGTTAAATCATTGGTAGCTTGAAATTGGGCATGCCAGGAGTATTTACACCACAGAAATCAGCAAATGCTACAAATCAAGGGGTTTTGTTTTTCAGAGACAATTTACCAGCATACCACTGGGCACACGTAAGAGTAGAAATGAGAAAAGTAATTACTGAAATAAAAAAACTTGGCTAGGCACAGTGGCTCATGCCAGTAATCCCAGCACTTTGGAAGGCTCAAGGCAGGAGGATCATATGAGGCCAGGAGTTCACGACCAGCCTGAGCAAAACAGTGAGACTACTTCTCTACTAAAAATTTTCTTAAATTAAAATAAATAAGTAATCAAATTATTTTCTGCGTGTGAGTTAATAATCAGTACTCCTCACTACCCTTTCAAAAAATCACAACTTCTGTACTGGTGTGAGCCACCACACCTAGCCAATAACTTGACTTTTTAAGATAAAGGTTTAGGATTCTACCTTCACCTTGCTTAGCAAAGAATGATGCTTTCTTACCTTGCCAAACGTGTCACAGAATGAAGTTCCTTGCCTGCTGAATGGTAGCCTGCCAGCTGTTCCTGTGATGGGTAAAATATTTAATTGCTACCGTCCCTCCCCTTGGCCTCCAGCCAGATGTGTATCCACCCATCCTACTCCAGGCCATAAATCCTATATTGCTCACCCAAATATGGCACCTCTCCCAGACTGAGGCATGGCCATAGGACTTGTTTGGCATCAAAGAAACATGATCTTCTTGGCAAAAGCCTTAAGATTCAGAGGCCAGAGTAGTTACAGGACAGCCCCTGTGGGAAATTTCTGCCAGGAATTCTTTCCAATGCATTCCTTTTTTGGAGGAAACTGAAGAGGGGACAATGAATTTATTTTTAACCAAAATGCTCAAAGTCTCTCAGCTGTGTCTTGGGGATTTCGGACACTCAAAAGGGAGGGTGTCTAGGAATCATCTTGCCTCCCTCCCAGATCCCCCCAACATCCTCAGCCACTATCGTCACAGGTACCCATTCTCAGATCTGCCTTCTTCCCACAATCATGCACATTTCAGAACAGATGAAGGACTATATCGTTCTGTTGTTCTTTTTAATTCAGAAAGAGAAAGGGAAGGAAATAAAAAACTTAACTATTGCAGAAAAGGAGATCTGGGCTGGATGCTGGGACCTACCTTTTCCAGAATGGGAATTAATGGTTTAAACAAAAAAGAAGAAAAACAATAAAAAATAAATTATTCTGCTCAATACTGTTTGGCATAATTGCATTGTTTTTCATCTTCGAAACACTCAACCAACCTCTTCTGGAAGCACTGAGATGAGACGGGCAAGAATGGCTAGTGCCTTGACCCTCTAGGGGGGAGGGGGGAGCCCTGAGAGGCAGTCTACTAAATCCCCCATCCACCCCCATTCTTTCTTTACTCCTCCTACTTTTGGAATTGGGAAGGAACAGACTCAAACTAAGTTCTTAATACATTAATTCTTCTGGGTGCCCACCGCCCATCCCAACCCTCCCCTGACAAACTCCCCTGCTGGTCACCGTTCCCCCAGCCAGCTGCAGGAACCATACCAATGGCCAGGAGGCTGCTTGGTGGTGTCAACTGAGAAAAGGGGGGGGGGGCATGTGTGTCATCACTGGTGGGAAGGGGGATCCTTTTAGTGGTTTAGGAGCTTCACAGAAGCCCTTTCCCCCTCCTAAACTTCCCCAACCTTGAAAGGTGAGATGACCATCCACTGCACCCTCTGGGGACCTAAGCTGGGTTCAGTTGCAGCCAGCAGCTTCCAGCTGGAATCCCTGGTGGTCAGCTTTCCAGCCCTTCCTGAGCAGGGAAACAGAAGGTGGGTTGGAGGGAGGAGGCGGGAGGAGGCAGGAGGTGAGCAGAAGGGTGCATGGCAGGAAGCATGCAGCGGGCAAGTCTACTCCTCCCTGCAAGGCTCCTGGCTACTTGCATGGCCAGCTCAGAATTTTAAAAGAATCTTTGTCGGTCAGCCATATCTGGTAGCTTCACATTAACTAAATTATGAGCCCAAAGCAAAATCACCCCTAAGCAAGCATCACTCTTTGGGGTGATGAGTGGAGGAAGGGGCATGCAGCCAGCAGCTGGGCTCCCCACCTCCAGTGTTCTTTCCATAGTGTTACTCTCCCTCCCTAAAGCCAGCCAAAGACACGTGTGTGTGTGTGTGTGAGAGAGAGAGAGAGAGAAGAAGCAGAGAAGGAGAAGCAGCAGGTCCCCAATCCCAGGGCAAATTTTCTGATTTTTTTCCAGAGAAACAAGTAGGCTGGTGAGGCGGCCCAGGGCCTAAGGAGAGACATTAAAAAGGTTGTGGGTGAACAGAAGGGGCCGAGGGCACACGTGAGTGAGAAGCACCTTACATTGGATGTGACAGCTTCCTTGTCCCCTGCCCTGTTCCTTACACCTATGTTCCTAGGGGTTGGGCCCTAGACGAATTCCATCCCCAGCAAGAGGGGAATTCAATTCCCTAGTTTTCCGGTGAGACACGAAATGCCCTGGTCAGAGGCCATTCCACAGGGTGGCCGAGGGGGAGGGGGAGGGGCCCGCGGGGCGCCACCCCGACTGCATTTCTTTGGTGGGTTTGCACTCACCCATCTGGGCCTGACGGACAAAGGAAAGGTGGAGTCTACAATTCTCTTGGAGGCCTGAGCGATTGCGAAGGCCGCTAGCTTTCCTCCTGGGGTGAAGGCGCACCCCGTGGAAACCACCCAGGCCGCTCCTCGACCCCCAGCAAGGCCCGCGGGACACTGCCAGGCCGCCCACCCGCCCCTTCCCGGCTTTCTCCGCGGCGCCCCAGCGGAGTCAGGCTGGCCAACAACTGGCACGCTCCCCGCTGTCCAGCCGAGAGAAGTACTTCATCGAGGCCCGAAACATCCTCCGCTCCTCAGAAAGCGTGAAATAAAATCCTACCCAAAAGCACAAGGGAGTGAAGATTGAGTGGCCGCCGGCCCGCCCCCAGAGGCCACTGATTGGAGGAGACGAGGCCCAGCGCCGGAAGTTCACCTTGAGTCGCATGATTGGCTGAGAGAAACAAGCTTCGCCAGATTGTATCGCTGATTGGTGCCAGGCCCAACAACCCCCCTTCCCGAGTCTCATGATTGGTGGGGGACAGCAGGCGCTCGCTGGACTGCAGCATGATTGGTCCAGACAACGCTTTGGCGCCGCTCTTGATTGCCTGGCGACGCCCAGGCCAGGGCGGGGCACAGCGCACACGCCGAGGCCACCGCCCTCGGGTTGGCCCGGAGTCCCCGGTGGGACCGCCCGCCGAGCCCGGCGCATGGGCCGGGAGGGTCGCGGCGAGGCCAGGCTCAGTTGCCTCGGTAGACCTCGATCTTGCTGGCCTTGGCCAGCATGTCGATGATGTGGGCCTCGAAGTCCGCATCGTGCACGCCCGTCTTCCGGAACTCGCCCGCGTACCGGTTATTCTCCCAGTAGTGATGCCAGTTGCCCCGGCTGTCGGCCCCGAACCCGTACACGTTCACCTGCAGGGAAGGGCGGCGCAGGGTCAGCCCACGGCGGGGACTGTGGGGGACAGGGCGTGGGAGGGCCTCGGGTAGTGGTGGGGGAGGAGAAGGAGCCACAGCGACAGGTCGGCTGCCTGCGAGGCTGACTGGCTCATCAACTCCCGGAGCGCGGGAGGCAGGGGGGAGAGACAGGGGACACCCAGGCCTGGCGCAAGGACACTGACTCACAGAGGAGACCACTGTTCCCTTTCCATTCTCCTTCCTTCCCACCCCTTGCTAACTTCCTTTTTTCTTTTGAACTGGAGTACTTTTACCTGAAAGCTGGTCAAGTATCCAGTACTGTACAGCGAAGAACTTACTGGCAAAAGTCAGTGGCTGGGTGTGGCACACTAGCCCTGGCCACTAGTGATATGGGGTTCTTTGAATGACTAACTTCCATTTTTCACACAGAAAGTATGCCTGAGGCTCAGAGCTGTGGGGGACAGCTATCCAGCTGAAATTTAACCACTCTTTCCCTTCTGTTTATGGTTATGCTTACTTTTTCTTTCTGGCAAGTAATATCACTTATGATAGTAATACTCTTATTTCCTTTTTCAGTAATTTAACTTTTTTTTTTTTTGAGACAGAGTCTCGCTCCGAGTAGAGTGCAAGTGGCATAATCATAGCTCACTGAAACCTTGAACTTCTGGGCTCAAGCGATCCTCCTGCTTCAGCCTCCCAGATTGTTAGATTACAGGCATGAGCCACCATGCCCAGCCAATAATTTAACTTTTTAATGAAATGATTTCAGATTTGGTAAAATCATGAAAGTAATAAAGTTTGGGAAATGCAGATCTATACTTTACAGCCTAGAGATAGGGAAAATCAAAGCCACGTGGTTTCTGCTTCCAAAAACACATTCCTCTGGAGGCACTGCTAAGACCTGAGAAGGGCTGCGTTCCCTCTGTCTCATGGGTCCCACTATTCCCCCCTACCCCAGGATGGAGCCTACCCACCTCATCACACACATGCAGAGCAAAGAAGAGCACCAGCATCCCCGTGGAAGGGTACCGCCCATGATGCTCTGTCCACCTGTCATGGATGTACTTGAAGAAGGCTGGGTTGTAGATCTGGACCTGGGAGGCGAGGAGGTAACAGGCACATGAGGGGTTTGGCAGCCCAGAGATGCAGGCCAGCCTCCGAGCAGCTTCTGCCAGTTCCTCCATGCCTGCCAGCGGACTTGTGCATCCGAGTTCCCTGGTTCCTGTGGCCACTGCTGGGGTCAGGCATGCCAACAGATGGGGACTCTGAAGGTTCTGGAAAGGAACTGGGGCACACTTGAGCCACAGGACCAGGCACATGGGTCAGGCAATCACTGTTTCCACTGAGGTGGGGAGCTTACCTTTTCTTTGTCCACTCGAAGGAAGGACTTCACTGGGGCATAGGTGCTGTAAGCACACAGAAAAGCAACATTTCAGATGGCCCCATGGGACCCAGGGGTGCCTCTCCTCCCCCTTCAGGCCTCAACTTTCAGACTGATCTGCTTCTAGGCTGTTCTCCCACTGCACGTTCACCACTGCAGCACCTTGCTCAGAAGCCTTCAATGGCTCCCCACATCATTTAGGATAAAATAGGGATGTTTTAGACAAGCACAGGAGCCTTCCATAATCCAGCTGCAACCTTTTTTCCCCACCTACCTACTGCGAGCTCTCCACTTGAGTTGGCTGTTCATCTAAATCCATGTCTGTGTTCTTACCTCTGTCCTCTCCACTCCCCTCAGGCTTGGCATCAACTCCACTCACTATTAGCCAGCCATGCCTCCTGTAACCTGCACCCTCTGGGTAGCTATGGCACTTTGACTCTACAGCACAGCTCTCCCAAACACAAGATAATGAACATCCTAAAATCAGGAAACTGTAACTTATACTTTTGTGCTTAAAAAATACACAGTGATTATAGCCAAAATGTAGAAACAACCTAAATGTCCATTGGTGTATAAATGGATAAACAAAATGTTGTACATCCATACGACGGAATACTATTCAGCCTTAAAAAAAAAAAAACCAAGAAAATCTGACACAAGCTACAACATGGATGAACCTTGAGGACATTAAGTTAAGTGAAATAAGCCAGACACAAAAGGACAAATATGGAATGATCCCACTTATATGCAGCACCTAGAAAAATCAAATTAGAGAGACAGAAAGTAGAATAAGGTTACCAGGGGTTGTGGGGAGGGAAGAATGGGGAGTTAGTGTTTAATGTGCACAGAGTTTCCATTTGGGATGATAAAAAGTTCTGGAGATAGTGGTGACGGTTGTACAACAATGTGAATATACTTAATGTTACTGAGCTGTACACTTTAAAATGGTCAAAATGGTAAATTCTGTTTTATGTACATTTTACTACACAACAAAAATACATGGTGAGACAGGGAGTAGATTAGTGGTTGCCCAAGGCTGGGGGTGGGTGGAGTGGAGCGATGGCTAAGGGGTACGGGGTATCTGTAGAACTTTAGATTAAAGATCTTTAGAACATGAAAATGTTCTAAAAGTAATTGTGGTCATGGTTACACAACTCTGTGAATATAGTAAAAGTCAATGGATTGTACACTTTAAGTGGGTGAGTTGTATGGTATGTGAATTATATCTTGATAAAGCTGTTAAAAAAAATACTTGGTAAATTGGATTTCCCATGGTTCCTGGCTGTGATGGGACCACTGCCCCCAAAGAAAGTTCTCAGAAGGCAGAGTTCCCTCAGTCAGGAGCCACATCCCAGAAAGGAGACCAAAACCAGATGGTCCTTTCCTCACTTTTCCACCGTCAGTATGCTGGATGGCACTGTGCAGGAAGTGACATGGAACAAGCTGCACCCTCAGCTAACTCACCATTTGAAGCCCTCCCTCCTCACCAGTCCCTCTTGGTCAAAATGTTCAATTAAAGGAATTCTACAATCCGGTCCCTGGAAAGCCTCCTCCCCCAAGGTGATCCTGTCACCCATATTCACTCCCAGCCAAGAAAGAGGCTCACAATCGGATCTGCCCTGTGGACAGAGCACTGGCGATCCAGAGTAAGTCCAGGGCCTTGAAGGGCACCAACACAAAGCTGACGTTGGCGGGCAGGTTCTTGGCACTCTCGGGGTACATGAAATGGTGGGTGGTTCGGCTGCCAACATCCTGCTCAAAGCCCACAGTTGGCGCCTGATTCATCCTGCAGGGAGGAGAGGGTGCCATAAGAATCAACTGCCATGGAAACTGGTACAAGATTTTTAGAGGACAATTTGCTGCTATCCATCAAAAATTTAAATAGGCATATACTTTGACCCAGAAATTCCACTACTAGAAATCCTATAAAAATAATTGCACAGGTATGCAAAGACATGTATACAAGGATATTCAATGTAGTATTATTTATAATAAAAAAAAAGTAGACTCAAGGCTAGGCATGGTGGCTCATGCCCATAAACCCAGCACTTTGGGAGGCCAAGGCAGGAGCATCACTTGAGGCCAGGAGTTTGAGACCAGCCTGAGCAAGAGGGAGACCCTGTCTCTACAAAATATAGAAAAATTAGCTGGGCGTGGTGGCACACGCCTGTAGTCCCAGCTAGCTACTCAGGAGGCTAAGGCAGGAGGATCGCTTGAGCCCAGGAGTCTGAGGTTGCAGTGAGCTAGACTGTGCCACTGTGCTCTGGCTGGGGTGACAGAGTGAGACTGTCTCAAAAAAACAAAAACAAAGAGAACTGTTTAATACACTTTGGCACATTCATATAATGGAATACCATGTGGCCATCGGAACGAATGAAATAGATTACATGTGCTGGTAAAAAAAAAAAAGCTATTCTATGAAAAAAGAAGTGGAGTTAAGTGTCCCACTTCTTTTAATATATATCTTTCAGTACCTATTATGTGCAGCAGGAGGAAATTACAACACAGAAAAGGGGAAAAAAAGAAACAAAAACATACTTTTGTATATGAATAGAAAAAATCTAGAATATTAAAATTGTTAACAATGGTTACTCTCAGGAAATGGGATTGGGGAGGTTAACTTTTTTTATTGTATACATTTCTGTTTGTGTGTATTTTCTTTTTTTTTTTTTTTGAGACAAGCTCTCACTCTGTCACTGGGGCTAGAGTGCAGTGGCATCATCACAGCTCACTACACCCTCAAACTCCTGGGCTCAAGTGATCCTCCCGCCTCAGCCTCCCTAGTAGCTGGGACTACAGGTGCACACCACCATGCCCAGCTTATAATTTTTTTAAAGAAAGAACAGAACAGCCTTCCACAGCTTCCACCTTATCTGGCTGCCCTGCCCTCTCTCCTTGAAGATAGTGAAATTAAGATAGGAAGCTTAAGCATCCCCTCAGCCCCTGGGCTACCCCTAACTCCCCTGTTCCTGTACTCTCAGTGCCTATCTGCCCTTCTACTCCAAGGCCAAGAGGAATGCCCCACATTCTGAGGGTGTCTGCCCTGGCCGTCTTTCAGGCGATGTGCACTGTGCCATCTCTCCTGGTTTCCAGACAGTGCGCACAGGCTTCCCATCTCCCCAGGGGTAGCAAGCTAAGAATGCTTCCATTTCCTCTCAATTCATGCAAAACACAGCATAAATAAAATCAAAGCTCCCCCTTTTGGTAAGCATCTTATGTAAAACATGAACCAGCTATTAAACACAAACCTGTTGGTCCTGTCTTTTCTGCTAAGACTGTTTGTGAGGACATTCCTGACTTGCATAGACCACTTGGTAGAATCATGACTGCCAAGGTAAGGTGAGGGTGACTGTAACTTGGTCCTCCACTGAGGACCTAGGAAGGAGGGAGGGAGCGAAGTCTTCGGGTATCTTTCCCAGCTTTTTATGCCACTTCTGTAAAACCAGCACAAACGTTCCCTGTCCTTGCAGTGGCTGGCACCATCTAGCTGGCTGGGTGAGGACTCCCTGTTCTGCAGGGGCTCCCACACTGGCTTCCTCATTCCCATCACTCATTCCTCATCCCAGTGAGGGGACCGGGAGGGCCATGGGCTGTGCTGTCCAGGATGCTCCCTGCCGGTCACGTCACTGCGTCCCCTACCTCTGTTTTTCCCTTCCCTTGAGGGACTGGAGGATGCTCTGGGGTGGGAAGCCATAGAGCCTAGAGAACAAGTCTTTGTTCTCACCCACTTCAATTCTAGTCTGGTTCAAGCAGATGCCTAGAATCTTCCCTATAGAACCCAATGTGCTCTGTCCCCATAACAGGATCTAGTACCTGCCTCCCTCCCCAAATCCATGTCTTTTGATGAACTGCCCCTCTGCCTCCTGTCTGGATGCCCCTCTAGTCTCCTGGTCTTTAGGGTTCAGAGATACCATCTCCTAGAGGAACCAAGAAGTATCTTTTCCCACCCCTGAATAACTCTTAACAGTTTGTGGGGCTGCTATAGCTCCACAAAAAGGCATTGGTGTCCTACAGTCACCACAGCCACAGTCTGAATCTGCCTCCTGCCAAGTCACCCCGGGGTCTGTGAGGAATAGAGCAGGTTAGGGAGGAAGGCTTAACAGGGCATGGCATCAGAGCTAGTAGGGAAATGTCTTTCAGATGCCTGTGGTACTGCAAAGGGAAAGCAGGAGGTGGAAGAACTGGGTTGGTGACACTCAGGTTGGCTGGGGCCTGGGCTGGCCAGGAGCTGGGGTCAAGGTGTACTCCTGTGAGCACCTAAGAAACAAACTTCATCTCACCAGGTGGAGAGGCCAAGCTGGTCCTGCAGATCAAAGGGCTGCAGCCGCCACAGGTTGGCTTCTGAAGACCCACCATCTGCCTTCTCCACTGAATCGGCAGCCTGAGCTTTCATAAAGTCCCTCCTTGCACCTATCAGCCAGGATCACACTGCCTCCCACCCCTGCAGGCAGTCCTGCTGCAGGGCCTGTCCCCTCACCGCTCCCCACTGCTGGCCAGGCACCAGCTTCCAAACGTCTGGGAATGAAGGGAGCAAGAGGTCCCAAAAGAGTTTCACAGCCTCCAAGGGAAAGGGAAGGAACATGGCACTCTGATGGGGGCAAGATTTTGGTTTGAGGCTTTGATTCATTCTAGAGAAACCAAGCCCTAGAAAGAGGCAGAGCAGGACAGAGAGGATGAGCTGTATCTCTGGGACTCAGGAACAAAGCGTTCTAGAAATCTATCTGTCCCTGGCTGCCTCCAGCAGCCAAGGAAGATCTTCAGAGCAGAGGCACAGTGCAGTGGGCGCGCTGTCTTGTTCAGGGCCTGGCATCTGGCTGCCTAGTCCTTCTTTCATTCATGTATTTATGAAATGCCTACTATTTCCCAGGCACTGTTCTGGAAGCTGCGGATGTCTACGCTGGCCAGCTGAGGTGGGAACAGCTCAACTCCATTTGGGTAGTCAGCAGGGCTCAGAGGACATACAAGAGGAAGAGGAGGCAGCTGGTGGGTTGGCCATTATCTCACTGTAACTCTGCTCAGCTCTCCCAAGTGGTCTTCTGTTGGTCTTGTTTCCAGGACGGAAAGCCTCCCCACTGGTTCCAGACCAAGACACGCCTATAAGCAGAGTCACCTCCATTGCCATCTGGCTCCTTAGACCAGAAGACTGCCAATTACCACGTGGGTCACCCTTTCCAGAAAGCAACTCTAGGGTCCACTCCAAAACACCACATCTCCTCACCTGGCCCCTGTGAGGGAGCATCTGCAAATTTCTTTCTTCCACCTGGCCTGCCCAGGTACCACACCAAGGTGTCACAAGCAGCCAAACCTTTTGGCTCTGCAGGGCCTCCACCCTGGAGCTTCCCAACCATCACTGAGGTGCCTAATGAAAACTCCCACTTGGTGCAGGTGGCCAGGGAGGGAGGCACTTCAGGCACCTGAGAGCATTTTCATGGACTTCCCAAGTGCCTCAGGGCTGCACTGGAGTGATAGAAACCTCATCCCCCAACCCTGGCCACTGTCTCTGGGTGGAGAGAGGCCCCTCTCCAGCTCCCATCTCGCCTCCCTCCCATTTGGGGCACTAGCAGTTGGAGGATGGGGACGTTCTCAGGTGGCTCTGGGGTTCTGAATGGGATCCATCCTCCTCTCTCCCCCATTCACCACCATTTCCCAACATGAGGAAGGTCTTGCAAAGAATGTTGAAAGCCTCAGAGACATATTGCTGCCTTGGTGTTGCTATGGAGACAGCAACAGTTTCTAAGACAAAGCCCTTCCTTCTACCTCCTGGGAAACCTCGTCTTTCTGCAATGCTCATCCTGAGAGATGAACGAAAACTGGGCATTTTCAGCATCTCTAGTCTTCAGGCTCTTCCTCCACCAAGGAGGGGAATGGAAGCATCCCACTGTGGCATTTCCCGTCCCCAGCCACGTTGAGAAAGGAAATCGAAACACACAGGCTCAGAAGCAGAGAGCAGCCTGTGACCCCCTGTTCATACCCAGCCTTCGTTGCTCTGCATCTCTGTCTGGACAGAACGCCCTCCCAACCCTTCTCCTTTCCTCACAGCTGGGCACAGATGTCTCTGGGATGAGTAATCCCAGAGCAAGCACTGAACGGCTCTCTTTTGCACCCAGGACCTCTGTCTGCTGTGAGTCTGCCAGAAAGAATCACCTGTTGCTATTAAGCAAGATGCTAGTTTGGTCTGGGGCCCTTGCTCCTGGCCCAACTGCTGGGGGGACCAGGGAGGTAGGAAGGGCCTCTAGTGGGATTTTTCACCAAACATCAGCCACGAGTCTAGTCTAGTTTCAGCTCTTTTCAGAGGAATTCAGAGCCTTGGAAACTGAGTGTTGGCCTCAAGCAAAGTTTAGCTTTGGAATTCTGCCTCCCCATCCACCGCCAACAGACAAAGGAAAGCCGAGCCTGTCCAGAAAGACTGTGTGTGTCAAGGTCCCACAGCACCCCCCGCAGCTGGCTACCCATACACTACCAGACAAGGCCAAGGAGGGCAGTCCCCCCTCCTGGAGGCCTGTCCTGGGCCTACCTTCAGGCTCCGCAGGGGCTCACCTCATGATGAAGTTGTGTCCGTCCACATCCGGCCCGTAGCCAGAGCCCCGCAGGTTGCCTGAGTTCCCCACCACAGCACAGCGCCGGCACTGGTGGGGGTCCCGGACACGGTAGGGGTTCTCACCCGGTACTATCTGGAACAGCTTCTCCAGCACCTCGTTGGTGTTGTGTGATTTAAACTGGGGCTGCAACATCTGTGGAAGGGAGTGAAGAGGCATGTGAGGAGGGACTCTGGCCTTCCTTGCTCTGCCCTTGCCCTCTAGTGTCCACACACACAGACCTCTTTATCCAGGGCTCTGTCAGGGAGTGGGGACTCTCTCTGAGCAGTAGGACCCTCCTCTCTCTCAACAACAGCAGAGTCCCTGGTTGTATGGGTCTCACTGTTCAGGGACCGGGGGCTCTGCTAGTCACCGAGCTGTTCTGAGGCACTGGAGGGCGCTCAGGGTCAAGGCGCCATGCAGCACATTCTCCAGGGACCTGCAGATGTGTGCTGCGGAGCAGAGCAACTTCCTTCCAGGGCTCCTTCCCAATCAGTCTATAGGAGGCGCCTCCGGGACTCAGCCTGATGGCTGGGGGCTACCAGAGCTGCTTCCAGGGCAATGTTCATGGGATACTGGGAGCCACTCCCCAAGCCCTGGGGGGAGGGAGGGGTCAGAGAGGCCCCCTCTTTATTCCAGAATGGCTAGAATAAAACTGGTTTCCCCCGTCCCCAGCAAGAACAGGGGTGGCAATCAAATGCCTGCGGGTCAGCCAGGTAACACAGGGAGTGAAGGGCAGGTGGGGCCCACAGCAAACAGGAGATCCTGTGCCCCATCAAAAAGGGGCAACTTCAGCCGATTGTTGCTACGTGGAATCATGAGCCCAGAAGGGCCAAATTTTCCAATTTTTCAAGAGAAGCTGAAAATATGGATTTCACATGAAATATCCTGATTTCTAAATGTTGGTAACTAATGCAATATGTTTAAAACACTGAGTGAGCTGGACTTGGCCTGTGTGCCACCAATTGGTAATGTTGAAACTAGGGCTTTAAAATGTTCTGTGGATGGGTTTGTAGCTGAGCAGGAGCTGCTCAGGGGATGGGAGATCTGTCTGGAGAGGGAGCATGGCTCTGAGGCAAGAATTCCCAAGTTCATGGCAAAAAGGGGTGGCTGTGGGGAGCAGGGGAGAAGCGTATCAGCCGCTGAGTTCAATCATGTGGGCAGGTGGCCTGGCCTTATTGCCGGGCATCCACCCTTGCCCAGAGTCCTGTCCTGGCCCTATATGGCTACCACTGAGATTATGACCCCGGGCAAATCCTAGTTACTCTCTGAACCTTGACATCCCCCATAAAATGAAGACCGTGACTCTGAGCAACAGGCAGGACCCTTTAAAGGCTCCAGTCTGGAAGGGCCCATGGGGTTCCTGGTGACCCCTTCTCTGACACCGGCCTTGGGCACTCTGGGCCAGAATCAGGTTCTGTGGAGTGGTTCTGACAGGCTGGATCACATGAGCTCATCCTCACATTGTCCCTGAACTGAGAAATGGGAAAGTCATGCTCCCTGAGAGCTGAGCAGGGAATGTAGGGAGCCTGTGGCGGGCCCCACCCATGATGACACATGCAGCAACCAGATGGCCTGCAGAGCCTGGGGAGAGATGCTGCAAAGGCTGCAGGGCAAGGTGCAGGGAATTAGAAAACGCAGAAAGGTGACCTACTGGAAGTACGGGAGGACAGGACAGGAGGACAGGATGGGAAGACCTGCCCACAGAATCCCCAGCCCCGCCCATTTCAGCTTCCTTAGGCAGGATACGATGCTTTCTCATCCCAGCACAGAAAGAAGTCTTTTCCGGCAATTGTAAAGAACCAAGCAAGTGGCTCCTGTGGTGTTTGCAATTACTTTGAGCCAACATTTACAAATTAGGATATTTAGTTTAAAAATCTAGATTTCTGGTTCTCTTAAAAGGGCAGCACATGCAGCAGTGTGGGCTGCATCCTTGCACAGCAACAACCACCGGAGCCAAGGGGCAGCTGCCTCCTGCATAAAGGCCTCCCACCATCTTCTCACTGAGGACCTGTCCTCTCGCCCATGCTGCCTGCCTGGTCCAGTAGGCATTTCTGGTCTATGCCTGGCTCCTACAGGTACTAGAAAATACTAGTTCTCTCTCTTTCCAGGTCAAAGCTTGCTCTGCTCTCCAGTAATCTGTGATCCTAGCATATAGCTCTGGGGGCCATAAGACAGCCCAAATCCAAGAGAGGGCTCTAAGAGTGACTCCAAAACAAAGGGACAGATCCCTGGAGAAGGGGCAGCAAAGGGGAGGCAGGAGGGGAAACAGCTCTCACCATCCACCACCTCTGGACATCTGGGGGAAGATCCATGTTCTCTCGGGTCCAGACAGGGGAAATGTTGCTGTCAAAGTGGCTGTCAAACCAGTCGGACGTACCGGTGTCACCCATGCAGCGGCGGCAGGCACAGCTCTTGCCTGCAAGCCCCTCCTTGCTGAGGCGCTGCAGACCGGCATAGCCAGGCACCAGCTTCACCCGGTGGGTGCCACCCAGGGTCCCTGAGTCCAGGTAGGGCAGGGCAGCCATGCTGTGGTGCGAGTAGGTGAAGAGCAGGGACATGATGAACACCAGCAGGAAGGCCACGGAGAGGAACCACACCCGTAGGGAGCACTTCATGGTGCCGGTGGGCCAGCAGCTGTCACCGCAGCCACTCCTTTCCCAGCCCACTGAGGGGCCAGCTACAGCACAGTCTGCCTATTCTGGCACTATGTGCAAAGGGCATAGGGGCACGTGCCGTGGCAGGGGACAGCGGTAGGGGTCCCTTGCCCACGCCCTCCTTCAAGGTAAGGAGAAAGCACGTCAGCAAGAGTGGCCTCCCTGTCCCTGAGCCACTCGGGCCCCTGCTTAGGGCTTCATTGGGTCTCTCTGTCACTAGCTGGGCCACAGAGACTCTGCCTCTCCTGCTGCCCTGTTGAGGGAGAGGTCAGTCCATCCCAGCCCTCTAGTCCCTTGGGATTGCTGGCTGCCAGCTCTGGGAGGCCCCCTCTTTGGTGGCTTGAAACAGTCCAGTCTGGAGCAGTTGGGGTCCTTGTGGTTCATGGGCAGACACTGAGGCAGCCCCTCGTCCCCTGCAGTGGGGAAGCCCTCGTCCTCCAATCACAGCAGAGAGCGTGTGGGCTTCAGGGGGCCTGGGTTCCCTGCAAGAGTCATCCCCAGCTCAGATGGCCCAACCCCTCTGCCAGAGGAGGGGAACCAGAACCCAACCTCGAGAAGAGAAAAACAGGAAGTGCCCAGGGTGTCAGAAAACTCTGCAGCAGAGACCAAGATCCTTCTTATGTCAGCTTCTGCCCTATTGCTTCCCATCCAAGGTGCTGGTCCCTTCTCCTGGTGGCCACCACCCCAATTGCAGTGGCGTGCGGGTTGCAAAGCTCCTGCTCCTGCTGTGGGGTCCTCTGGTGCCAGGAACAGCTGCTGCTCAGTGGGGTACCGCATCCAACACAGTCTGGTCAGCCGAACGTGTGCCAAGCTCCCTGCCAGGGCCAAGGCCTCCTCCCTGGTGTTGCTGGCCCAGGCCGGGTGGCTGCTCTGCCCATCCCCGCTCCCCTGAGGCCAGCCTGTCTTGCCGTTAGCTCAAAGTAATCCCTGGCAGGTTCCCCCTCACTTGCCAGGCGCCAGGCTGCCGCAGCACAATCCTAAAACTGCAGACAGGAAAAGTAATGTACAGATAAGTCACACAGGAACCCAGGCTCTGCTCCAGCCCCACCCCCAAACCCCAGAGGGGACAAAGCTAGCAGGAGAGGAGACGCCCACTTAATCAGAGAGTGGACAAAAGCAAGGGCTCTCCCCTCTAACTCTGCACAGATAGCATTGCTCTGCCTGACTCCAGGGCTTCAGCAGACTTGATTAGCCCTGCGTCTTCACTTCTTAGCCAGAAGGCAAACAAGGAGTAGGGTAAAGTAATTTTCTTAGAGTCACACCACAAGTCACTGGAAGTACCAGGTTTAGAAATTTCCTAGTCCAGCTATGTGCAGTTAATTTCAGGTGAAACCTAGGAGAAAATGGCCCAGAGAAGATCCCAGGGGACTGTGAACAGTGACTCCCTGACACAGTGCTCTGGAGGCCCCATGGGAGGCCCCTCTCAGGAAGAAAGATGGCAGGGCTTCGTCCCTGTGGCTGCCCCTCTCCTCTCGGCTGTGGATCACAGATGAGGTACTGCTGGGTAAACGTGGTGAACGATGAACAATCCTCCCAGCTCTGGTGCTGGGGGAAATGGGACTGTGTCGGGAGATGGGGTTGCTGGGCACGATACCACACCACCAGGCCCTCTGGGCAGCTGCCTTGATCCATCTGTACACTAGGGATGAAATGATCTCCTCCGGGGTCCCCGGGAACGCTTACAGCCTGAGGCTACCCTGGCAGGCAGGAACAGAGAGAAGACACCTGCGGGGCAGTTCAGGTATGAGCCCTAAGGAAAGGCTCCCAGCACAGGGGAGCCTGAGCAAGAGTTGGAAAGCACACTGAGAGGGGACCCCTGAGCACTGGCTCCACCCACAGAGTCCTGTGAGCCTGGCCACCTCCCCTCTCCCCACTGCCCCCTCTGCAAATCTGGCAAGCCCCAGTTCTGACCTGGCCCCTGGCCTGACAGCCCAGCCCTGCTCCCTCTCCTTGAAGCTCCAGCCCTTCCAGGGTCCTCTGGCTGCTGCCACCAGCTGCAGAGAAGGTCCCTCAGGCTCTGTGTTCAAGAAACCCAGCTGCCCCCTCCACTTGTGGCAGCTCAAATTTCTAAGGCCAAGCCAAACCACAAAAGCCAGCAGGGAATTGAACAAGCACATTGCAATAAGGAGGACATTGTTATGGGTGGGAAAACAATGCTCACCCAGCAACAAAAATGAAAAAGAAGTGAAGGAACTTACCTAAGGCCACAACCTTGTGAGTGGAGGTGAGCTTGGGACAGCCAGGGCACAGAAAGAAGCCTGTGAACTCCTTGAACTACCCAGGGCTCAGGGGTGAAAGGGGAAGAGAGACACAGAGCTAGCTTTCCAAGGTCAGGAGCGCGGCCCACCCACAGTCCCGGCTCTCATCCATGGAGACCCAGCAGCACTGGTTTAAATGTGCTTCTTCCAATGTTCCACTGTGCCCATTTAGCAGGTCCACTCTGGGCACAGCCTTGGCTGAATGGTCTGTAATTAGGAAGCCAGGTCATGGTCTCCTCTGACTCCCCTCTGCCTGCTGCCATGCCCAATGCCTAAGGAAAAGAACTCGGCATTTCAGGGTCCTGCTCCCAGCTTCCTGTGAGCTGGGGAGAGCCAATCCTGAGGAAGGTAGCCCTGGGAGGCAGAGTCCTTGCAGGCTGGGCCAGTGGTGGGAGCGAGGGGGCCTCAGCTGGGGACACCTGGCTTCTGGCAGGGCAGCCCCATTATGGCCACTGGAGGTGGGGGCTGGGCAGAAGCTGGCACAGGAAGCAACCCAATCAAGGAAGTCACTAACTGCTTGGGACTCTAAGTCAACACAGGGGGCACCTGAGGTAACTGCACTGCCTGCTGGGGAGAGGAAAATCCCTAGCTTCAACAACACATTTGGGAAGAGCACAGAAGTGGAGCAGCTGGCAAAGGCCTTTGCTTTGGGAACCCCATGTCCAGGCTGTTCCTGGGAGTTTAAGCTGCTTTACTTGTTGTGTTGAGGGCAAATGGAGGTACAAGGACAGGCTAAAAAACGTCGGCGGCTCCTGGACATGCACTAAAACTCCCAGAGGTCGCCCAGTGCTGGCCCTGGCATGTCTCATTTCCACCTGTTAAGTCCCTATACCCCTCAGCTGCCCACAGCCTAACTTGGATCGCTCCCCTCCATTCACGATAAGCCCACGCATACCCCAATATAAAAAGCCCGGGGGGAGGGCACACACTTCGGCATCAGCCCCCACTTCTGGTGCCAGCAGAGGGATGTGGGCCAGTATTCCTGGGCCACCTGGCTGGAGGAGGAGCTCGTATGCTCGCTTGGCAGACACTAAGCGGTCAGAACTGGGCCAGGGAGGCAGTGTGGAACAGGAGAGGATGCACCCAGCCCTGTCCTCAGGGAGCTTACGGTCTAGCAGCAGATACAAAGACACAGGCAATTACAGAGAGCTGGGAGAGAGAACAGGAGTGCAAAGGGCCTCAGGAAGAAAACAGACTGGCCTGTTAAAAGCACAGCAAGGCCAGCAAGGCAGGGAGGATGTCAGAAGGGAAGCCAGAAGGCCTGGAGGGCCAGAGGAATTTGGATTTATTATGAATCTGATGGGAGGGTTTTGAGGAAGGGTGTGTCACAACCTGATTTATATTTTAAAATGGACCTTGGAGCAAATTTTTTTAAAATTCTTTTATTAATTTTTCTTTTTCTTATGAGATGAGGTTTCGCTCTGTTGCCCAGGCTGTCATACAATGGCATGATCAGAGCTCACTGCAGCCTCGAACTCCTGGGCTCAGGTGATCCTCCTGCCTCGGGCTCCTAAGTAGCTGGGACTACAGGCACATGCCACCATGCCTGGCTAAGAGACAGGGTCTTGCTATGTTGCCCAGGCTGGTCTCAAACTCCTGGGCTCAAGCAATCCCCACGTCTCAGCCTCCCAAAGTACTGGGATTACAGGGGTGAACCACCACACCCAACCTAGTATACCATAACTTATTGTTGACCACAGGCACTTTATTGTGCTATCAAATATTGTTCATTCTATCTATCTAACTATATTTTTGTACCCATTAACCATCCCCACTTTATCCTCCCCATCCCCACTACTCTTCCCAGCCTCTGGTAACCATCATTCTCCTCTCTGTCTCCATGAGATCTACTGTTTTAATATTTAGCCCCCACATACAAGAACATGTGAAATTTGTCTTTCTGTGGTTGCCTTATTTTACTTCACGTAATGTTCTCTGGTTCCATGTATGATGTTGCAAATGACAGGATTTCATTCTTTTTCATGGCTGAGTAATATTCCATTATGTATATGTACCACATTTTCTTTATCTATTCATCCATTGATGGATACTTAGGTTGATTCCAAATCATGGCAATTGTGAATAGTGCTGCAATAAACATAGGAGTGCAGATACCTTTTTGATATACTCATTTCCTTTCTTTTGGATATATACTCCCAAAGGAACCTCCATACTATTCTCTCTAGCAGTTGCTCTAATTTATATTCCCGACAACAGTGTATGAGGGCTCCCCTTTCTCCACATCCTTACCAGCATTCATTATTGCCTGTCTTTTGGATAAAAGCCATTTTAACTTGGGTGAAATGATATCTCCTTGTAGTTTTGATTTGGAGAAAATATTTTTTAAAAAACTAACAGTACCAAGACTTTGGGGAGGATGTAGAATAGTAAGAACACTTAAGATAGCAGTGGTGGGAACAGAAAGTAGCATAACACTTTGGAAGATAATTTGACATTAGTTAATAAAGATGGACATGAGTATATCCCAGTGTTTTTTTTTTTTTAAGAGGAAATAAAAGTCATCTTTCTCACACAAAATATGGTGTGAGAACAGAATGAGAGATAAGATTAACCCAGTCATCCTGGGTTAATTTATTTTATGACCTTCCATGTGCACAGTATTCCTTAGAGATTGTTTTCCTCTTCAGGTTTGGGAGGGAAGGAATGGTTTCTCACCCAAAGGTACTTAGAGTCGCTGAATTACAAAGTCAGTGAGTTCTGACTTCTTGTCATGCCAAAGCAGATCTGAAGTTTAAGCTGAACCCCAACAATGGGGTTACTATAGCACTTCATGTTCCTCCAAAATCTCACTCAGGTAACTCGTGCCCCCACTTGGGACAATGTATTTTTTTTATGTTTAATTCATATATAATAGAATGCAGAAAATCTCTCAGTGTAAAGCTTGATGAACTTTTCCCCATGTCTACACAGGTGTGACCACTCAGTTTAAAATACAGAACATTTCCACCACTCCAAAAAGTTCCCTTTGCTCCCTTCCAGTCAATACCCATCGCTCCACCACTTTTCTGACTTTTGTCACCAGGGGTTAGATTTATCTGCTCTTGAACTTCATATAAACATGCACTATATACTCACATGTGTCTAGCTCCTTTTGGTCAGCATCACGTTTTGGAGATTCATTCATGTTGTTATATGTGTCATTAGTTTGTTCTTTTCCATATTTGAACACTTGAATTGTTTCCAGCTCTTGGGTGTTATGAATAAAACTGCATGAACTTCTCATACAAGTCTTTTTGTGGACACATACTCTCATTTCTCTTGGGTAAATACCTGGGAGTGGAATTGCTCGGTCATAGGGCAGGCATATATTTAATTTTACTAGAAATTATCAAATAGTTTTCCAAAGTGGTTATAGCATTTTGCACTCCCACCAGTAATGTATGAAGTTCCATTTGTTCCATGGCCTTGATATTTTCAATCTTTTTAATTTCAGGCATTCTGGTAGGTGTCTAATAAACTCTAGTATTTCTAATACCAGGTACGTATGAACCTGTGCACTAGGAGACCTGTACAAGAATGTTCACAACAGCCCCGTGTAATAGCTGAAAACTGCACACAACCCTAATGTCTGTCAGAACACAATGGATGAATTGTGGTACATTCATGATATATAGTACAATGAAAGAACTCCAGTTTCAGACATCAACAGGGATGAATATGACCCAAAAACCATTATGTTGTGCAAAAAGAGTAAGTCACGAATAAATGCTCACAGCATGAACCCACAAAAAGTTAAAAAAATATGCAGAGCTAAGGAAGACATTGTGTATGCCTCCATTTATAGATAACGAAACAATAGAGAAAATCAAGAAAACAACACAAGATTCAGGAAATCCCTCTGGAGGGGGCAGGAAGGTAGATAAGATCAAAGAGGGGCTCCCAGAGGCTTCAGGAGTACTGGGTAATGTATTACCTCTTGACCTGGGTGGTGGATACAAGCACATTTTTTGCGGTTATTCTTGAAAGTGCACAGATATGATATACACTATTTTGAATGTGTGATGCATTTCATAATAAAATCTAAAATTATTTTAGGTTAAAACGTGTTTTATTAAAGGACTACTCTGGCTGCTGTATGAGGCTAGCACGGACACCAGAGAGATGTGGCCATACCCCAGGCAGTAGAGGTGTGAGAAGCAGCTGGATATATTCTGAAGGGGCAGATGGAGGGTGCAAGGGGTGGGGGATAGGAGGTAGACAGGAACCAGGGAGACAACAGAGGCTGTGGCCTGAGCAACCTACTAGAGGGGGGGTGTCATTTACTGATACAGAAAAGACAGGAAATTAATGGGTGGGAAGAAATAAGAGTTCTGTCTGTGAGAGGTTAAATATAAGATGCCTTTTAGACATCCATGTGCAAATGGCAATAGGCAGTTGGACACACCTGTCTGAGGCTCATCAGTAAGGTCAGAGTTAGACATCTGAGTATCATCAGAGTCCAGTTCATTTTTAAAACTACAAGACCAGAAGAAATGATCTAGGGAGGGCCCGACACGGACAAGAGAAGGTAGCCCCAGACAGAGCCCTGGGCGCCCCAATGTCTAAAAGAGAGGCCAGCACAGAGCCAGGAAAGAAACAGCCAGCGAGGCAGGGGGAAAACCAGCCTGTGTTTGGGAAGCCAAGAGAAGAAAGGGTTTTGAGAATGAAGGAGGAATTAACAGTGTCAAACCTTGCTGAAGAAGTAATGTGACGACTGAGAATTGGCCACTGGATGGAGGTCAGTGGTGACCTTTGCAATGGCTGATCCAGGGATATGGCAAGGGTGAAAAAGGCCAACAAGCACAGGAAAAGATGCTCAACATCATTAGTCATCAGGTAAACACAAATCAAAACCACAATCAGATACCGCTTCCTACCCACCAGGATGGCTGTAATCAAAGAGACAGATAATATCAAGTATTAGTGAAGATGAGCAGACACTGGAGCCCTCATACTTTGCTGGTGGGAATGTGAAATGGTGCAGACGCTCTGGAAAACAGTCTGGCAGTTTCTCAAAAGGTTAAACACAGTTACCATATGACTCAGCAATTCCACTTATAGGTATATACCCAAGAGAAATGAAAACTATTGTCCACATTGTACACAAATCACTTGTACACAAATGATTTACAGCAGCGTTATTCATAAAAGTTCCAAAGTGGAAACAACTCAAAGTTCCACCAACTGATAAATAAACAAAATGTGGTATATCCATACAATGCAATATTGTTCAGGCATCAAAAGGAATGAAGTTCTGATACATTCCACAGTATGGATGAACCTTGAAAACATCATGCTAAGTGAAAGAAGCCAGCCACAAAAGGCCTCGTACTGGGTGATTTATATGAAATGTATAGAATAGGCAAATCCGTAAACACAGAAAGTAGATTATTGTTTGCCAGGGGTTGGGGGATGGTGGAGAATGGGGAATGACTGTCAGTGCGTTGGAGTTTCCTTTCGGGGTGATGAAATATTCTAAAATTGTTTGTGGTGATGGTTGCACAACCATGTAAACAGACTGAAAGCCACGGACTTGTACACTTCAAATGGATGAACTGTATGGTATGTGAATTATATCTAAATAAAGGCGTTATTTAAAAAGGAGGGAATGGGATGTAAGAAAGTGGAGTGAGGGGTTCAGTTGGGAGATGTTACAGAATGTGTGTACACTGATGAGAATGAATCAGTAGACAGGGAGAAATTTATGATGCAGGAAAAGGGGCTAACTGAGGAGCAAAGCCCTTGAGTGGGGAGGAGATAAGATCAGGTACTGGGAAGAGGCCACCTGCGGGACTGGAGGCAAAGTGGTACAGAGGGGCACAGACAGTGAGGAGGGGCTCTTTAATGTAGGTGTTGGAGATTTACAGAGACTTGAAACAGCCTTCTAAGAGAGGAGGGGAGTAACTAGGGAAAAGAAGTAGGTGGCAAGGCAATGCTAGGGTCTTATAAGAGGTTTGTGGTCACAAATTTGGCAAATTTGAGGAGACCACTTAATAACAAACATCCCCGAATGGCTGGTCCATCTCGAGTTGCTGGGGCTAAACAGAAGAACTGGCAGCCAGGATCCAGAAGGTCAGGAGCAGCAAGGGTCTTGGGGAGTGGATGGGCCCATCTCCCTGCAACCCCCCAGCTGCTACCAATCAGGGGGTGCATGCTTGAGCTACTTCCACCAGGACAAGGAACCAGGAGGCTTGAAGGAGGCCCTCACCAGCTCACAGGTAAAGGGAAGGAAAAACAAAAGCAATGGATTGAGAAGCAAAGGGTGCCCCAAAGGAGAGCAGCGGGGACTGTTTTGGAAGCTGTAGCGGCTTTAGAGCCATTCTCGTTCAGATCCCAGGAGACAGCCATCATCGAATTAACCTAATGAAGCACAGGACAGCAGGCCTCAGACCAGCACAGCTGAACACAACCTTCTTGGCAGGCAGAGAAAAGAAACGTCAAAATAAGGCACCAAGATTGGAGGCATGGGGGCTGCTTGCCTCTGGGAGGGATAGGAAAAGGAGAAAAGCCTAGCCCACGACTCTGATAAAGCCCCCCTTTCCACCCACTTACACACAGTCTGAGGATGTGTCCCAGAGCCTCATTCTAAAGGCAACAAACCACAGGCTATTACTCAAGTTGCATGATGCTTTATGAATCTCTGAGCATTTTGGGGGATAGCCTCTCATTTGGCATTCTCAGGAGTCCCAGGACTGGCTGAACAAGGTCAGCCAGGCGGAAGTGAAGATGCTTTAACACCACGCCAGGTCTGATGACTTCAAGTCCAACACTCCTTCCACAGTGCCCACTGCCTTCCAAACAGGCTTTTCCACTAACTGGAGTACAACCATCAAAAGGTTCCCTGTGCCCCAGATTCCTGCCAACCTAGCAGCCCAACAAACTCCTTGCCTCCTGGGTGAGGCAACAGCCTCCTCTGGCAGAAGGTGCCCTGGGATGGGTGGGGTAGGGGGCGGTCAGTTATCATCTTGAAGAAGAAATCAAAAGCCCCTCCAATACCCACAACTCAAACCCAGTGAGGCACGTCCTTGACCTGTCTGAGAACTGGTTGCTTTACCTCCATGCGCTTGGTTAACTGAAGACATCTGCATTGCAACATCCTGGCACAGACCGCTCAGGGCTATCCTAATGACTCCGACCCTTTCCACTTCCCAGTTACAACTCCCTGGGCAGCCTCTGCCTCTCTAGCCCCTGCTTTCCTGCAGGACACCTGGCCTCAACTTGATATCCAGCCTGAAATCCCAGCTCTGGTATCTGATGCTGCCCAGAGTTGGCAGCCAGAAAACCAGAAGGCAAGAGTTAACATATTTCTTCAAACCTAAGGTTGTAACTCAGGCTAACTTTCAGTGAAGTCCTAGAGAAATACACCATCAGTCTTTATTGCAAGAGGACACATGCTGCACCCTAAGAAATGGCCTCTGAGGGGAGGAACGCTGAGCCCTGAGGCACGGGGAGGGGGCGGGGCAGGGGGAGAGTTGGGAAATGGGTCCCTTCAGATCAGTTACCTGCTCATTTAGGAGGGAGCCCATATGCAGTTTGTGCTGGGGCGGGCAGGGGACATTGCTGTACATATCTACTACACTAAGGCAGGAGTAAAGTCTAGGAAAAATTACCTTAATAGCTGGACAGGCAGGCCAGATAGAAAGAGTTGGGGAGAGAGGGAAAGAGAAAGGGCAAGGGCTAGAGAGCATACAGAACCAGGGTGGGGAAGAGCTGCGTGGCTTCTGCTGAGTCCCTCATTCCTGCTGAGCAGGTCTCTCCATGCTCCACACCACTTCCTGTTTGCTTTCTATTTAATCTGATAATCTGTTGTTTTTTTAAAAAAATACACCAGTTTAGGCCAGGTGCGGTGGCTAATCCAAAGTGCTAATCCTAGCACTCTGGGAGGCTGAGGCAGGAGGATCGCTTGAGCCCAGGAGTTTGAGGCTGCAGTGAGCTATGATGATGCCACTGCACTCTAGCCTGGGCGACAGAGTGAGACCCTGTCTTAAAAAGACAAAAAAACCACAAGTTTAATCCATAACACTTAGCATTTGGATTTATGTTACAATCTTACTTTGTGTTTTCTCTACTATTTTTTCTTTAGGTTTTTTCTTTCCTGACTTTCGTTGGACTGGCACTTTGTTCCTACCCCCACCTTTTTTTCCCTCCTGGTTTGGAAGTTATATTCCTCTTCTTTTGGTGATTATCTTAAATTGTTAGCATATATACATTTTCCTGATGAAGTCTAGCTTTTCCACAATGCCATTCTCTTAACAAGGCAGAAACTTGGTGTGACTTAACAACAAAATTCTTTTTTTCTATCTTATTCTCCCCTGATAAAGTGGTCTACAATTCTAGTTTTCCTTTTTTTAAAAAAAATTAAAAGCCCATTTAGATCCTGGTTTTTTGTCTGTGTGTTTTGCCATCTGGGGCAGGCACTGTTGGCTGCCTACCAGCGGCCACTCTCTCCTCTTTTCTTGCCAACAGAATCCTGATTTGTTCAGGCGGCTAAGGACCCAGTCCCAGGAGATGATGCAAGACTGGCCAAAGCCAACCACAGCAAGCATGTTCCTTTTTCACCAGGAATTGGTCTGAGAATGGACTAGCTCAGGCCAATGAGACCTAAGGAGACATCTGCTAGGGCTATTTTGGAAAGATTCTTCTTCCCAAAAAAGAGGCACATGAAGAGAAAGCATCCCATCTCCCTGCTTACTTGTGTGGGGTATTACAGGGTCTGGAGTTGCAGTTGCACAACCACGATGAGAGACGTCCTACTCCCTGAGCATGGCAGAACAGAAAGACCCAGGGTCCATCATGTTGGTACTCAACTATTGCCCCAACCCTGGAGCTCCCTACCTCACACTTCTCATTCAACATGTTTTATAGTTTAAGTTACTGTGGGTTATTCTGTTACTTGCAGCCTGATATACTGTTAATAGTTCATTAAGTTTACCAACCTAATGTGTCAATTTCTCTGCTCACTGTTGGCACTAGCAACCTGCTCTTTCCCCCTGGGTTTACTGTTCTTACTGAAGTACACTTTGAGTAGTTCTCTTACCAAAGGTTTGTAGGTGATAAGTGTCTTAAGATGTCCAGAAATACCTTTATTTCACCTCATTCTTGAATGATAGCTGGATACGGAATTCCCTTAGCTTCCCTAAGACATTCCACTATTATCTTCTGGCATCTAATGTTGACAAGATGTCGTCATTCTAATTGTCAATCCTTTGAATTCTTTTTTAACTCTGGTACTTTTTAACATTCCCTCTTTTTGTCTGCAGTTTCACTATATTATGTCTAGTGACATTATTTATCCTGTTTGATGTTCACGCTGTTTAAGTCTGGAATTCTCAGCCATTCTCTCTTCAAATATTATTTCTTTGCCATTTCCTTTATTCATATTTGGAATTCCTACTAAACACATGCTAAAGGCTCTCAATCTGTCCTCCATGTGTAGGCTGCATTCTAGATGAATTCCTCAGCATTATTTTCCAATTCATGAATTCTCTGTTCTGTGTCCAGGCTAGAGTTATTTATTGCTTCAAATTCTAATGACACTCACTATTCTTCATTTCTAGAATTTTTAACAGGCACTTTTCTATATTCACATATTCTTTATTCATTCATCTTTTCCCTTTTTCATTCTTTCTTTCTTTTTTTTTGGTAGCGAAAGGGTCTCGCTATGTTGTCCAGGCTGGTCTCAAACTTCTGGCCTCAAGGGATCCTCCCACCTTGGCCTCCCAAAGCCCTGGGATCCACCATAACCAGCCCCCTGTCTTTTCTTTATTAGATTTATTGTTTGCTTATCTCTTTGAAGGTCTTTGTTTATACTCAAGACATTTTCCAATTACTCTGTTATTTTCATTTCTTCTAGAGTAAATTCTTCTTTAATTTTATTGGTTCTTTTTTCACATTATTTTTCCTCATGTGTTTCAGAATTTTTATATAAGCTCATCTCAACATATCTCTTATATTTTACTTTTCCCCGCCTATCCAGGGGTTTTCATATTTGCCTCTCCGGGTCCCTTGAGTGCCCCAGTCTAGAACGTATCTTGTAGCAGCAGCTCCGCTTTGGTCCAGGCTGTAAGGTTATGTCTCCCTAAGCAAGCATTGTTAAAATAAGCCACAGCCCCAGGAAATGGTTGGTAGCAACTTCTTTCAGCCTACTTTCCCAGCCCACAGGTTTAACCAATATACTAGCTCTAATTCCACACTTCATGGGGAGGGCATTCTAGCTCTGTTATCCCAAATTTCTGCTTCCAGACTCAGAGACCAGCAGGCCTGCAGCCTCAGCTTTGCTTTCTTCTGTGTTCCTGTTCCATTTCTCATCCACAGGGATGTTTATCATTTTGTGTGTGGTGGGGAGTGGGAAGAGGAGGAGTGCATGACTATGTTTTTAGAATTTTATCTTTTTATGTATTACTGCTATGTGTTTACAGTATAAATTTACAATGTCATCTTGACTGGATGAATTGGATTAAACTATTCCTATCAGGGAACTGGGGTCTCTGCCAATACCAGTCTCTTGGGAACGGATATCAAACCATCTCTAACAAGATTCATACAACTCAAGCCAACATAATGAAGGAAGCAGACTGAGATACCCTAGGATAAGCTGATCAAAAGTCTCAATTAAAACTGCTCTCCTATTCCCACCCCTACCTTCATCCCAGTCTACAGTGGGATGGGGGCAGGGGTGTGCAGACATGCAGACAGGATCTTTCAGATGTGGTCTGAGCAGGCCTTCAGCCCTCCTCCACACCACCTGACCGTTCAGTCTTTCACCTGGCTAGTAAAAAATGCATATTGGCCATATGGACACCCGTGATGAGCGGCCCTTCAGACTCTCTTTCAAGTCCCCAGCCTGTCTGCACAGGGCCAGCCTGAAGTTTCAATGCACATCAGAAGAACAGTGGATTCAGGAAGCAAACTCTAGTCCAGGCTGTTACCAAAGCAGCAAGTTACTTTTAATTTCCAGGCCAAGATTCTTTTTTTTTTTTTTCCTTGTAAGAGATAAGGTCTCTTAAAAAGAGACCTGGGCTAGAGTGCAGTGGCGTGATCAAAACTCACTGCAGCCTCAAACTCCTGAGCTCAAGCGATCTTCCCACCTCGGCCCCCTGAGTAGCTGGGGCTATAGGTGCACCACTGCACCTGGCCACACCAAGATTCTTCAGCAATCAAAAGAAGGCAATCCTGCCTCCACCCTCTTTCTCTTGGGCGATCTCTGTGTTTGTAACTGCTGACCACCACTTTGACTACCAAGTCACTGTAATCTACTTTTTTGACTTTCTGACCCTTCTTGCCTGTTTCTGTCAGCTGCTAATGCATCCTGAAGGTCCTGCCTTCAGTCCTTTCTGCTGCTTTGCCTCTCTACTGTGCACCATCCCTGCTCAGCCTAACAGCCTGCCCCCCTAACCCTGGGTTCTGTATTCTCAACGGCTTCTTTGGCATGTCTATATGGCACTTCAGACTTAACAAACTCATCATCTTCCTGCATTCAAAAGCATATGAGATGGGTGCCCTTATTCACAGGGCCAAGGTCGGGCTTCTTAACACAAATAGCATTCAGAGATGCCCAAACCAGGCTCTCCTCCCAAGCCTCATCTCTCATCACACCCTACCCTCTAGAGATCATGAACCAATTTGGATCCCACGCTAAATATGGCCCACATTTATTAAGATCCTACACTGCAACTAAAAGACATCTTTGTGTCTCTCTCTCTCACTTATAAACTCTAAGGGTACAGAGACCATGTTATTTAATTTATCATCTCTGTGCCACTGTAGGACCTAGCACGGTCCTGCATATAGGAGGCATCAATAAATGTGTGCCCAACGGAGCATCATCTCTCTATATATAAGCCCAGGGCTATAAGAATCAGAAAAAATTATGATTATGAAAAAAGGCTTTGAAAACCATTTTTATAAATTATATAAGTATGCAGATGGAAGTGATAATTACATTCTGCCCCCACTCTTCTGTCTCTGACATTCTAGAAGTGTGAGCTTTCTCTAACTTCTCTTGGACCACCCAGAAACATGAGGCCTCAGGTACAAACTAGATTTGGCAAATCTGAGGCGGTGGGAAAGGGGTGTACCTGTAAAAGCTAAAGCAGCTACCTGGACCGTGGGGACGGTGGGAGTCTGCTCTTAAGTTCCTGCCAGCACACACACCTGTTAACATGGGATTCTCACGGGGCACTCCCCTAAGTACTGCAGGCTGCAGCCCTCCCCAGCTTGGGCTGTCGGGATCACTCTTAGCCCACCTCAGCTCAAAGCCTCCCCAAATGAAGAAAGCTGCTAGAAACACCTGGATTCATAATCTGGCTTTGCCACTTGTCAGCTATTAACCACTGAACCTCTCTCATCTGTCCTCTTCTGTCAAATGGGAATAGCACCCATCTTGAAGGGGTTCTGTGAGGATTAGAGGCATAAAGCTCCTAGCTCCATGGCTGTGGTCCTGGGTTGGGCAGCTTGACAGCCACAGTTCTGCTGGGCTGGAGCCCCACGGCCATGGATAGACACCTGGAGGCATAAGCCCCTCCTGCACAGTCCTGGCCCCGGCTCATCAGCACCTCACCCCCAGCCAGCCTCCCCCAGGCCTGCCACTGCCTTGCTCCAGAGCTTCCTTTTCTGGCTAACCATGGGTACTGCCCCCCCCATCCTGGCAGGCACCAGTTTCCAGGAAGGTTGAGGCTTCACAGCTAGCTCTGCCTCAGCTGACCTGTGCCCCCAGCCTGAGCAGAGTGCTGTGTCCATCCAGTGGGTCATGGGGCCTGTCACCTCTTCTCCAGCCCCCACAGCAACAGCCTGACCAACCTGGTCCTAAACAGCTCCCTGAGGCCCACTCATAGTTGCCCATCCCCGCAGCTCTCTAGCCACAGGTCAGCAGCAAGTTCTAGAAGAGACTAAGTTAATAAGGGGTTTCTCCGCAGGGCTGAAAGCCTCAGACATTAAGAGGGGCAGGAGACAGGTGGAAGACCCTGAAGGTAAGAGACAGGGGGAGAAATCTAAGTGCCTTTGGGGACTTTTGGAGGAGTGGGGAATGGGGCGAATATATGGGGGATGAATATATGAATATATGATAAATATATGGGGGAGCCAGAGAGAAGTCTGGAGAGCTGGGGTTTGGACCTTCATTTCCCAGCTCTGCCCTCTGACTGCCTCCATGGGGCAATTAATTAAACTGGACCATACCACCTCCCAGGGTGAAGGAACTAGGGTGCTTATAGTCTGCTCTGATTTCCTTTAAAGACAGGGTTTGAAGCACCAGGTGTCTTGGCTATTCAACACTGCTTATGATTCTGACCTCAGTCACACCAGGGAGGTACAATAAAGAGCCACCACAAAGCTGTCAGGGTCCTCCTTTTCCTTCTGCGCTTGTCTGCATGTCTGGAGTATGCTTTGAATAGCAAGAGAAAAGCAGAGGATGCCTTTGTTCACCAAATATTTGTTGGTCAACACCAGGGAGAGGCAACCAGCCTGGGAAAAGCCTGAGCCCCAACTCCTTGCCTGGGGCTGCATCACTGAGCCCTTAGCAAAGCCTTTCTTTCTGCTGCCTGGTGGTTTCGCTCTGGAAACACGCCAGCCAGCTTCCTGCTCTGTCAAGGAGCAAAGCAGTGGGGCTCCTCTGTTTTCAGGACTCCTGCAACCCCTCCAGCCTGCCACAAAGCCAGGGCTCCTTGACTTGGACAGCCAGCCTTCCTCCAGGAGGGCTGCCCTTCCAAGGCTATGCCAAGGGGCAGCTGACCTCAGAGACTAGCATCCCAGGTCCCAAGCACAGGCTTCTCCCTGTTTAAAGGGGTGGAGCTGGTAACGTGCTCCCACATTCTCTCCCAGAGCAATAAACACTAGCGAAGCACTGGTGCTGGTGGGGGGGGGGAGGCAGAGCCTGGCTTTGAGGAGCAGGAGGCAAGCACCATCCCCACTTCACAGCCTCCCTTGGGGAAGAGTACCATGCTCCCTGTCAAACTCACCCTCATCAAAGTGAGCCCTCCTTGCTCCTCTCAGAACACTGGTCAGTCCACTCCTCCCTACTCCCTGGCTTCCCCAAACACACACACTCACTAGCCTGGTTTGGGAGGACCAGGTTGGGTCTAAGAGGGTTGGAAGAGAGTCTCATGGCACTCCATCGTCTTCCCCAGAAGAGAGGTAAAAGGGAAGTGGAGCAAATGGTTTCTCCAGGCAACCTTCAACTCTCTCCTCCCTAACCCATGCACCCACAGACAGGAAATCAGCCAGCGATAACACAGCCCTCCACAGCGGATAGGCTTCCTGGCACAATCCTGGGCAAGGGCACACAGCATGAGAAGGAAGCTCCAGGGGCTGGGGACAAAGAGCAAATGCTCTCCTAGAGCTGAGCCAGGGTGATCCACAAAGAATGCTGAAGAGGGTAGGCAGGGCATTCCCTCCCCAATTCCCAACTCTTGGACATCAACATCAAGAGTTACTGAATCTGATCACTCTTTCCCTCACCTAGGAGAAAAGAATGGGATTGTGCTTCTGTTTTCCACCTCTGCCCTCCCTCACCCCTTCCCAAGCCTGGACCATGGCAAGGGGCTCTGGTCTGGTTTCTACCCTCCCCTCCTCTTGTAAGCTCTGGAAGGCTAGACACCCCAAAGAAGGCTCAGGCCTGCTAGACCCCAGCAGGGGCTGATGAAGAAGAGCTGAGCTAGGTACACACAAGTCCTGCCCACACCCACCAAGGGAAGGAGAGGCTATGCCTTAGAAAGCCACCAGGCCATAGTCTCTGCAGCCCAGAATTGAAAATCTGAACTTAAAAATACAGCATTGGCTGGGCACGGTGGCTCATGCCTGTAATCCCAGCACTTTGAGAGGCCAAGGCATGAGGATCACTTAAGGCCAGGGGCAGCATAACAAGACCCTCCATCTCTAAAAAGGAAAAGAAAAAAAATTAGCTGGGCATGGTGGCACACGCCTGTAGTCCTAGCTACTTGGGAGGCTGAGGCGGGAGGATCGCTTGAGCCCAGGAGTTAAGGCTACAGTGAGCTATGATCACGCTACTACACTTCAGCCTAGGCAACAGAGTGAGATCCTGTCTCTTAAAAAAAAAAAAAAAAACCCCAACATCTATCCCCAAATCCTCTGAGGGATGAGAAAATGGGGGAGAGAAGAGGTCATAACCGAACCACCAACATCATTAACCTGCAAGACAGGGGCCCAAAGGCCCCTGACTGCTTCACTGGAAAGAAAAGCTGCAAGACTGGGGTCTATGGAGTCAGGGCATATATACAACCCAACAGGATTCCAGATCCTCAGCAAGCCAGAGGGCAGCAGCAGAGTGACCTGGTTGGCATATTGGAATAGGTTTGGCCCAAAGCTACAGCACACAGGACAAGCTACAGCCCCTGAGAATGTGGGGAGAGCTTCTGGGACATGAGGCCCCCAAAGCAACACTCCCTCAGAGTGCAGCAACCTCAGGTCTTAGACCCTCCCCTCTCCCAGCCCTGTAGCCAGAGGTCAGGCACAGCGTGCTCACCTAGTGCTAGTGTCACACTTGAAGGTGCACATAAGAAGGTTCTCCAACATGAGCCCCAGTCATGTGCCACACCTCCTCCACTGGGGTGGTACGACCTCTGCCTGTCACCTTTCAATCCTCCCAGCCAGCCTAGCTATCCAGGTGGGATGTGTGCCAGAGCCTCTGGGACCAGGAAAAGTCATAAAGGCCACAGTCCAGGCTGCAGTGGTGGAGGCGAATTTCTCTAAAGGGCTCCAATGTTAGCAGTGGGGTGGGGGCAGCAGGCTGTAACTGATGACTTAACCTTCCTTTTTAATCTATCCTGCCCCCACATTTCCCTGTGAGGCAGTGGTTCTTTTGATTTCTTGTGGCTGCCTTGGAACATCTGGTATGAAATGGAGGTACTGTGCATGCTGGCAAGCAGTTTGGAGCCTGGAGAAACGTCTGGCTCCTGGGCCCCACCCAGATGCCAGGCAGGACACAGACTTAGTGCTGCAGGCTGAAAACTCAACTTTGTGGCCAGGCTCTTAACTAGCTCCTTCATCAAAACCATGTGACTACTGTAATCCTAGCACTCTGGGAGGCCGAAGCAGGAGGATCGCTTGAGGCCAGGAGTTCAGAGACCAGCCTGAGCAACATAGCGAGGCCCCCATCTCTCCAAAAAATATAAAAATTAGCTGAGTGTGGTGGCATGCACCTGTAGTCCCAGCTACTCGGGAGGCTGAGGCAGGAGGATTGCTTGGGCCGGGTAGTTTAAGGTTGCAGTGAGCTATGATGAGGCCACTGCCCTCTAGCCGAGACAAAAGAGTGAGACTCTGTCTCAAAAACAAAAACAAAAACAAAAAAAACCCACATGACTACAAAGTATTGTTTTTTGTTTTCAAACCCAGAACAACCTTTCCCCAACCTACCCAAAAAACTTACATCAGCCAGGCCAACTTCTTATCAGTTTCTATTCTTGTGGCCCAGTAGGAGGAAGGAGCCAGGTGGAGAGACTTCCACAGTTTCTGCCAAGATCATAAGTTGGAGAAAGACCAGCCCTTTGTACAGCAGCTTGTGGGCTAAGCTGGGCCTGAGCAGTGTGTCAAGAGGTAGATCATATTACAAGGCTTACTTAGAATAAGACTGCACTCCTAAAAGGCATGGTCACGTAGGCGCCAATTCTCTGGGAGACCCAGGGAAGGAGGCATCCCCTCCTGCCACCCCTACGGCCAGTAAGCCCTGGGTAGAGAGAAGGGTAGGGCAGAGACCTGACCACAAGGTGGTCAAGTCTTCTCAGAGAGGACTCCTGGTGGTAGGAGTCCTAGAGGGCAACTTAGACAGGGAGACAGGCCAGCACCAGGAGGCCAGAGAGTCTGGCAAAAGGGCATGCAGAGGTCTGCTGGCCCTAGAAGTTATCTTCAGGGAGGGGTAGAACAGGGCAGGGTCCAAAAGCCTTGGAAACAAACCAGTAACCTGTACTTTTTGAGCCAGGCTGTTCTTCCTCTTTGTACACCCTATCTTTAGCTTTCTTTTGTTCTCCTTTTATATTTAGTAATGTCTTTTGGAAAGGTCAGCCTATGGCAGCTATGCTAATGGGAACTCAAAGAAGATGTTTGCATCCATGCTTAGACCAGAAGATTAAAGGGAAGCAATGTACCCCCCACCACCCCAGGAGTGGAGGTAGGAAAAAGCAGAGTAAAAGGATGGAGGAGACCAGAATTGGGCCCCTTGCTCAGTTGCTGTGTCCTCTGGACATCTCCTTTCCAACAGAGACCCTGGAAGTTCTAGTTAGGAAGAGAACAGTTGTGAGCCCATGGCCAGCCTGGTGCCACCTGGTAACTTCTAGCACTGACCCTGCAGGTGGCCAGATGGCTTTGAGAAGCACCCCTGCCCTGTGCCCCGCTTTTCCCTGTCACTAAGGTTCAGCCCCAGGAGGGGGAGGGTTGGTGGGGGTGTAGAATGGGGAACTGAGAGGCCAGCACACGCTTGCTTTCATTTCTCTCTGGCTCTGGCTGAGCAGTCATCCTCTTCATTGAGGAGCTGAGAAAGAACATGCTGTGACCTGCTCAGGCAGGGTCCCTGGTTGCTAGGGAATCGCTATCTGCTCTGGAGAGTGGCAATATCACCTGCTATGAGTAGGCCCACAGGGGTGAGGGGAGCCAGGCTGGGGAAGCCAGGAGCCCTCCCCAGTCCCTGCTGCCCCTCTTCGAGGAGTGATTCATCCTCCCAGATCTGGCCTAAGTTATAAGCTCCCCACCAAGATGATATCCACCATGATACCCACTACTGTTGTCAACTTTGGGGGACATGGCAGCGAGGGATACACAGACCTCACCCAGGGTGTTGTCTTTATTATATATCTTGGGGTTACACAGGGATTGCCAACACAATGGTGCCATGGAGGACTGTGACTGGGCAGGGGTGACTTGGGGTTGTGAGAAAAAGGGGCCCAGGGCCCACCTTCAAGCCTATGAGGCTGGGGCACCCCCACCCCAACAGGTACCTATGAATTAACATTTCACAGTGACCTGTGGACCAATGCCAGAGGACCTCAATTGCGAGACCGGCTTTGCTATTCGACAGTGTGTGTCTTAAGGCAAATCATACCTCTCTGGGTCTTGGGTCCTCCATCTGTAAAATGAGCATGATGATACTTGTCCTCCTAACCTCACACTCTCCCTGCAAAGACTAAATAAGCAATGACTGTAAGCTGTGAAGTGCTATATACCCAAGTAACATCACTGAGTTTCAGCCTTACTGAGAGGAAGGAGGCAGGCACTAGAAACACTGTGGCTAAGCCTAAGGCAATGGGGGGGTCTGACCCAGGCTGGGAGACGAGTTAGAACCCGGCCCCAGGCAGAAACAGGCAGACCAGGGCCCTCTGGGCACCAAGCAGAAGGGGCAGACTGAGCACATAGGTCAGTCTGGGCTGGCAGAGAGTTCAAGAAAGAACTGGCTGTCAGCAAATATCTGCACCAGGGAGGGGGTCAGAATGAAAGAGGAATTCAGCTCCAAACACAGAAAAGCCCTACCTCACTCCCTGAGAACCAAGGAGCTGGTGACCCAAAACTCCCAGGACCTCCAGCATTTTGTTAATATATAACTCCACACTCCCAAAGCCCCTCACAGGGACAGCCTTCCCTTTCTGGACCAGAAGCCCCAGCAAAGTGACTTACCCAAGGCAAGAAGCCTCTGTAAGACTGAACTTGAGGTCTCCTCTTGCTAAGTCAGAGGCTCGAAGCCCAGAGCACACTGTTGAGCTCTTACTACAACATCCCATTGCTGGCTCCACCAAGCTGGGTCAAATATCTGCACCTCAAAAATTGGAGATGATGGGAAACTGAGTCCAGAAGAGAGCTATTTTTGTACTTGAAACTGGCACCACTGTCCTGGGCATTCTCTTCCAAAGGAGAAGACAGAGGGGCACAACTCCCCCCAGCAGAAAGTCCCCCAACATAATCCAGAAAACAAAGCAGCACCAGACCTATATTCTGATCTAGGCGCCAGCAAAAAAACAACACAGCAGGAGGCTAGGCATGCAGAAAGCCCAGATGATGGGAGACAGAAGGTGGAGGGCAGCAGCCCCCAACAGAAACCAGACAGAGCTGGGCTAATGCTGCCTCTGTTTACTGGGGCATGGCTGAAGCCACAGTGAGTGAGGGTTTCCATTTCAGACAGAGCCCTTCATAACACGAGCCACCATGCAGATCACCCTGGGCCATAGGAGAAAGGAACCATTTGCCTGTGTCAGCTGATTCAGTGCAGGGAATGAGTTGCTTGTCGTAGATGGGGAGCCAGGGCGAGGAAGGGGCTCCTCCCTAAGAGTTGGCACTTCCTACTGGAAAGAGCCCCCAACCTGCAAGTCCGACAATCTGGGTTCTGGTCTCAGTTCTTCTACCTACTATTCTGGGGATTTGAGCAAATTTCTCAACCTCCACTTCTTGATCTGTAAATGGAATGACTCGATTCTAAGTTCCATTGTACATTCTAGCATTCAGATTTTAACAAGGTAAATTAATAAATGGTAATAAACCCTTATCAGTTTGTCTACAGTGGTGTTTCTTGACATATAAGTCAGGCCACAGAGCTACTGCAAGGTGTCCATGGGTCCAAATGCACACCTGACACTGCCTCAATTCATGACATCTGTACAGTGAATGACAACCCCCTTTGGGGAGCCATCTCTCCCCAAATTGCCATCTCTGTGTCCTGTAACCCAAGCTTGGGCAATCAGAGCACCAAATGTGACCAGCCACAGTGCTTGGCCCAGGGTTGGGCATGGCCCCCAATTCAGAGTGAACCCAGGACTCCTGTGTGCATCCTGGGAAGAGATATTGAGAGGAGGTAGGTGCCTACCTACCACGCAGGAACTCAGAGTGGGTCATTTTCCCTGCACCAGGCCAGTCATACCCTCAGGCATATAAGTCAAAGGATTCCCTTTTGTCAAAGGGCACTTCAGGTTGGATTTTAGCCTTTGTAATTGAAGAAGTCCAACTAATAACAATCTTGCACACACGGACAACCATTTTCCATTTCATTTGAAAGAACTTTAAAAAGCAACTTCTTTAAGAAACAACTTACTGTATCACTTGCCATCTGATGCAGAAGTGCTGCCCTGAACCTTCCCCTAAAACCCCTGTCCTTGACAAGTCAACCCAGCTCAGAGGCCCACAAGAGCAGAAGTGGCTGACATTCTGGGATTCCTGGCAGTGGCTCAGTTCTGGGCAGGACCCAAGTCCTTCTCCAGCCAGGGACACTGCCCAGATGTGCAGATGGTGAGGGAGGCCCTGATAGGTATGACCTCCCAGGGTGCTTGGGGTGAGCACTGCTCACCACCAGAGCCCCCAACCACAGGGAAGCCTCAGTAGAGAGGGGTGCCATGCTTTTTGCTGTCCAGCCATGCCCTGACCCAGCTGAAGTGGTCAGGGAAAGAGAACATGACCCTAGACGTGGAATATAATAGGAAGTTAGGAACCCAGGTTCCATTCCTTGGATTTTGAGGGGTAGCCTTTCCAAAAGTGTTTCTCAACCTATAAAGAGTCATCTCCGGCTTAAATGATGCCAGACACTCCCCCGAACACCAGACCCATCTATCCCACTAACTTCTGAATGTTGCCCCTTAGATGGTATACCTTTGAGGTACCCAAAAGTACCTCAAACTCAACCTGCCCCAAAACAAACTCACGCATGATCTAAGCCCCTCAAACCCAGTCCTCTTTCTGCATTCCCAATTTCTGGGAATGGGACCACCATCCATCTAACCCTGAAACTTAAGAGTCATATACGACCCCCTCCTTCCAGCAACGTCCCACAGCCAATTTATTACAAAACCCAACTGATTTTTACCACTAAATCTCCCTCTGATCTTTCTATTTCTCTCCAGGTCTACAACCATCATTCTATTCAAGAAAATGTCATCTTTCATCCACAGTAGGCTCCTAACTACTAGCCCCAAATCAACTAAAGAGACCTCCCCTCCAATTCCTTCTCCACAAGGAAGTCAAAGTGGTCTTCACAAATGCAAATCCCATCAGATCTCCATGTCCAACTCCTCCCAAAACAGCCTGACCTCCCAATGCTCTGATGCAAAGGTGGGACTCCCCCAATGCCCACCCCATGTGGCCCCAGGTCTGGCTGGCTGAGCAGCAAGGTAACCCTGAGACCAAAATAGAACAGGAAGGTCTGGGAATTACTGCTCAGTCCACAGCCCTGGCTCCAATCCTGGGGTAGCTCCAAACTCCTGGGTCAGGCTCAGAATCTGCTCAGTCTTGCCAGGTTTGCCCCCTCCCCCAGTGTAGACCTCATCTAACCACAGATGGGAAAAGGAGCTGGCCGCCAGGCAGGGGAAACCCAGCTGGGCTGAAGCCAGGGGCTGTTTATTTCAGGAAGAGAGGTGATAAAGCACCAGCAGCACCACAACAAACTGTCAGTATCTGTGGGACCAGCTAAGAGAAGGCAGCTGTCCTGAGTATAAAACTCAGGGAGTCTACCTCTTCCCTCTTATCAGACTGACCCCTGGCAGCCTGCAACCAGTGGAGAACAGTCATTAACAGCCCCTCCCACACTTCCTGCAGGCTGTGAACAGGCCAGCCCAGCCCAGCCAGAGGCTGCCGGAAAACATGTGCCTTCCTCCCTGCCAGGGTGAGGCTTGGGGCCCATCTCTCAGCCAGACCCCTCTACCCTATCCCTCCCTCTTGGGTATGATCCAAGAAACCTCATGCTCTGTTCAAACTGGTCTCCTCAAGGTCCCCAAAGGTCCCCTGCCTTTTTAGTTCAGGCCTTTCCATTTTGGTAGAGGTGGCCTTTTCCTCACCACCTTCCTTCTCTTCTCCACTATGAGACCGGACCTGTCCCCTTCCAGGCAGGTTCTCAACTCCTAGCAGCCACTTGTCCGTGCTGCTGCCCCAAGGCCTCCCATGATCAGCCTGTGATTCTACCTCCCCCCCCAGCTTTGGGGGAAAAAAACCTGCCTAGAGCATAGCACAGGACATAAGCTGGTGGGGGGACCTGGAACAGAAAAACACAGTAACTCTATTAACAGTCACCCCAGGGCCTAACTGGTGGCCATGTAAGAAGGCAGGAATGTGAGGAGACTGGATGGGTTTTTCTGCCTGAACCCAGGACAGAGCCAGAGCAAGGGCTGGGAGCCAGGAACAAGGAACTACTGAAAATGGGGGAACTGAGAGCAGCTCCCTGGGCCGAAGGAGCCTAAATTCTCCAGGGAGATGCCAGAGCAGGCTGGCTGCTGTTTAATGCATCCAAACAGCTTAGGAGAAAGGTCAAACCAATCCCCACAGATGTCTGGACAGCACGAAGGCATCCTGGGCCCCCAACACTACCTCCCCAGGCAGGATGTGGTACTCTTCTGTCAGTCAGGCCAGATGGTTTGAGAGTGAATCCCTGAGCAGGCTTTCCAATTCTTTACTCACAGATGAGAACTCTGAGGCCCAGAGAGGGGCAGCAATTTGCCCTGGGTCACAAAGCACCAAACCCCCTGTGGGTAGGTAAGGTAGCAGGAACCCTATATGCATCCAACCAGTCTGAGCCCTGAACTGTGAAAACCACTGGCTCCTTCGTTCCCCCAACTCTGCCGCCCCAGCAAACAAGCTGCTTCCCCTGCAGAAAAGCCAAACAGCCCTGCTCTGAGGCTCTTGGGCCCTCGGCCAGGCCAGGCCTCCACCTGGACCTCCTGGCTGACAACAGAGGGCCTGCTGGCTCCTCCCCCTGTTCTGCACAGGGTGAATGGCAGGGTGTGCCCACAGATCCAGGATGGGCAGGAACTGCTTGAACCGGCAGCATGGGTAGAAGATGACACCCTCCAAGACACCTCACTCAGGTTTGAAGGGGGCAAGGAACACAGACAGCTGGGTAATGCCACTTGAGAGATTAAAACTCACACTCATTCTGGAAGTCTGCCCACTGCTGCTTTAAGGACAGGAGTAAATTGCTTTTCAGGCACTGAGGAAAATCTTTCATCATATAGCTGTCACTTTAATCTTGGGCTGAACCTCTTTGACACAAACTCTTTACCTGCCCCCCATTTCACAACATATTCCTGTCTAAGAAGTGCCAATGTTGGCTGGCCCTTCCCCTGGAAGAGTCTGAACGGGGTCTCCACTCCTCTCCTTACCTCCTTCAGGTTTTCCCATGTCTAGAACTGTCTCCCCCTACCCATGGCACCTGGGGTCTCCCCTGAGCAATGCTAGGGCCCAGGAACCAGCCAGAGGCTAAACGGGTACTGGTCCAGGGAAATACCAAGCCCTCTGGGACAGGAGGGAGCAGAAAGAAGGCCGACTCCCCCTAGAAACTCCCTTGTGGCCTGGCAAACCAAACCAGGACTCACACTCCTCCCTAGGGAGGGAAAGGAGGAGTCAGAGGCTCTCAGGGGCTCTCCCCACCTTGCCTTTCCCACACAGCCACATTCCCTTTGGTTGCTGCTGTCTATTTTCTTGCACAGCCTAAGGAGTCAACACAGACCCACAGAAACTTTCATTTCCTTCTGACACTCTGGTTCCAATTCACTGCCTGCATCAAATGGCTGGTATTTTGTCTTTAATTGAACTCGGGTTGGAATGAAGGTGGGAGGAAACCCACTTATGGGGCAGGGGAGACTCAACATTCTACGAACGTCCCTTTGCAAAGGAACCCTACAAAGAAGGCAGGAGGCAGGAGGCGTGGGAGTGGGGGAGGCAGCAGGGGTGGGGCGGAGAGGGTGACAGCAGGGAGAACCCAACTCACCCCCACCATTCCCTTGGCTGTGTCCCTTCCCCCAATCCACCTCCCATCCTGCCCTCCTTACTACCAGCCCCATCCCCTCCAAACTCCCTTTAGCCACAAAAATAAACAACTTGTTGAATTTTCCTCACCAGAGCAGCTCCCTCTAGACCAAATAGCTATTTGCATTTGTTGCTGGTTCTCTTCCTCAGAAAGCTGCTGACCTGCCAAGGCTGGGAGGCTGTTGCCTACCGGCAGGGTTGGAGCTGACAATTCAGGAGCAAAAAGGCAGAGCAGGGTGAGGACTGGCTCCCCCGGTCCCTGTGTCATGCCAACACACTGCAGGGTCCCCTTCCCTCCCTTGAGCCCTGCAAAGCCACCCTCCAGGAGCAGGAGAGGCCTCTCTGCCTGAGGATAAATACCACCTAGAGGAAGGAGCTGGATTTAGGATCCCTTAAGTTTTTCAATATCTGATACCAGAACTATGTGTGTTGTGCTAATATCGCTATTGTACAAATAAAAATTTAGCCCTGATAGCAAAATAAAGAAACATAACATTTTTTCCTCTAGATTTCACTTGTTCCTTATTCACCTTATCATCCATGGTAGTATCCAGTGCATTAATACAAGGTAAAATGCACGTATGTTTCAATTGAGGGAAAGTCCTCTCCACTCCAGGAAGATGACCTTCTGCTCTGAAAATCTGTGGGGATAAAGTGCCCTTCAGCATAGCTCCTCTGCTCCCTCCTGGGAGGACCCTGTTCTCTCCCTCCCACCCATACCTGTAGGAGGAAACTCCCCCAGGGCTAGGCTAGAAAGCTGGGTGTCCCAAAGCCCAGCCTATGCCCTGGAGCCCTAGGAGAGATCTGCAATGGCAACAGGAACACTGGATTGACAGTATGTTGTAATTACAATAATGATTTATAAATAAGCAAAAAGAAGTACTCCAGAATGGCTGGTTAGGGACACAAGCAGGCATCCCTTATAAGCATGACATAACCGGAGGAAAAGCCTGTTTTCCCCAGATAGCAGGCAAAGTTCAGACCCTCTCCTTGAGAAATGTCACTTGGAGATGTCTGTCCTAATAGCTAGCAAGGACGTATTTGTTAACAAGCATTCTGAGCAGAGAGAGAGAGAACTTAGGTCCCGAGGAGCTGGGCCAGGCCATTTAGTTGCTCAGATATGCTGGAACATGGGGTGAGAGGGGCAGCTAGGCATGGGAACTGAGGGGAGAGAAGGCAAAGAAAGGGGAAGCCCACCCCAGGCTGCCTGTGGAGACAGGAGACGTGCAAAAGTGCTGAGCTGGTCACAAAGCCCCAGTTGCTTGAAGGATGTAGAGGGCCTCTGGGACTTTGCAGCCCCACCTCCCCAGGGCTGCAGGCCCCAAACCTCAGGCGGTTCACCAGGATTCTGGGTGTGCTGTCAGCATCCTGCACACAGCTCCACTAGGGCAGGGACACATCAACTTCTCCTGAAACTCTTCCTCCTCCTGACTGTCCCATTTCAGCTAAAAAAAACCAACCCTCATCGCCAGGCACTGAAACACCAGCCCAGCCAATCGAGTGTCTGTTCCGAAGATGGTATCTATTTTCACAACCTCTAGACTCAGTCCCCTCTTTTCCATTTCTACTGCCAGGTTCCAGCCTTCATGACTTCTCACCTGGACCCCATCTAGTTTTCCATGTCCTTCCTCCCTCCCCTCCCTGTTCCGCTATGACCCAGCCACACCCTGCTGCCAGTCTGCCCTTGGTCTGACAGAAACTTGTCAGACTAAAGTACCCTCTTCGCCACCACCTGCCAGTTCAAGTCCTTGTCTAGCACCTTTCAGGACTCATCTCTTGCAGTATCAATTTCCTCTTCTTCTGGGGACTTTTGCTTTTCGATACAATCTACGAGGACTGCCTACCATGCCACTAGCCCTTGCCTGGCCAAGGGAGGGAACATGGCCCAGGCTGGCCAACCAGACATTTCCTCCCTGCCATGTGATTCTCAAGCAGTAGTGACAAAATTACTGAGCACAGCTGGAGCAGATTCACCCTGGCAACAGCGGTACCCTGAAGAGGCATCCTTTGGTTCCCGCCACACCTACTCCAAGATCCTGGAAGGGAACTGGGTCCCAAATTATCCCTTTGATTCTGTAGTTCCCATGGCCTTGCAAGGAAGTCCTTTCTTGCCAAAGTTGGCCAAGTTGTTGCTTGCCACCAAACAGGATTTCTCTTTACTTTCTAAATACATCCCCTACACTCTAGCGGTCTAGCCAAAAGGGACAACTCCCTAAATGTGCCCTGTGACAGCCTCTCTTTGCACCCACTGGCCTGCATGCTACCAGCCCACAGGCACTGTGGGAACCCTACCCTTCAAGGCCCATCCCAAATGCCTCTTCTGAGCCCTCTATGGGGATGACTTCTACCTCCTTTAAACTTACAAGCCACTGGCTGTACTGTCAACCTTCCACTATAGACATACTGGTGTACTTGTCTCATCCTCCTCCCAGAGTACAGTGACTTGGTCATTGTTATCTCCTCCACAACACCCAGCAAAGTTCCAGGCTCAAAAAATTTCATCAGACCAGGTGCAGTGGATCATACCTATAATCCTAGCACTTTGGGAGGCCAAGGCAGGAGGATCACTTGAGCCCAGGAATTCAAGACCAGCCTGAGCAACATAGCGAGGCCCCATCTCTACAAAAAATATAAAAATTAGCCGAGTATGGTGGTGTGTACCTGTAGTCCCAGCTACTCGGGAAGCTGAGGCAGGAGGATCGCATGAGCTCAGGAGTTTGAGGTTGCAGTGAGCTATGATGATGCCACTGTATTCTAGCCCAGACAACAGAGTAAGACTCTTGTCTCCAAAAAAAAAAGAAAAAAAAAATTTCATCAGACTTTTGGGGGCAGACAACTCCAAAGGACAATTACAGGTTTGCTGAGCAAGACAGACAGCAGGGACTAAGAGCCAAACTAAGAGCATGGGGTATGCATGGGGTATGTGTCAGAAAGACCTGAGTTTCAATACCAGATCCTCCTACTAGCTGTCTGACTTTGGGCAAGTCTCGTAAGTTCTATAAGACTCAGTTATTCATCTACAAAATAGTGACAATGATGTTCAACATTGCAATGTTGTCATGAGGATTCGTTAACGCCTGAGAACATCTAGCACAGTGCCTAGCTAGCAGTAAGCACTCAATGAACAGCAGCCATTATTTGAGCTATTAGTAGCAACTGGTTTAGCAGACACTCAGTCCAAGAGTTGGAATCAGTAGTCCAGGGGTCGCTGTGTGACACACAGAGTATCTCTCTATTCCTCAGTAACCCTACCTGGGTCTGTATCTGCCTTATAAACCTCCCATAAAACAACAGATGGAAAGTGCTTTGCAAAGCACAATATAAATGATGCCTCCTGCTTTTCTAAATTTCAGAGATTCGCAGGCATCCTGTCCAGTGTACAGCCATGGCAGGACTTTGCCTGGCAGGCACCCCAACTGGCTCAGCCTGGGAGACAGGCGCAGGGCAGATGAGGGCCCGGCTCAGCACTTGCTTCACTATGTCCATGCAGCCACCCTCTTCCAAAGCCCTGGTTCCTAGATGTCCTGCTTGGTCATGGGGCCTTCCTTCAAATAACCATGAGGCAGTGTCTGCTATGTGGTTACAGTGCGACTGGCAGCTTAGGCACCACAAGTCACCCCTATCATTAACATACCCAACCCTGGGCAGCATCAGAATGAAAGAAAAGGCCAAATCAATGCAACTGCCAGAATAGCCTGGGTGGGGAAGTAAGGTGGAAGGAAGTTACTCTTAAGACTTTATATCTGCCTGGATTAATCTCCCAAGCAACTGTAATGGCCCCAAACCAGTGGTTCTCAAAGTGTTAGCCCCAAGGAGCTGGGTAGAGATGCAAATTATAAGCCCCACCCAGACTGACTGGATCAGAAAACTCTGGGAGTGGGGCCCAGAAATCTGTGCTTTAATCAACTCTCCAGGGGATTCTGACACCCGGTCAAATATGAAGAACCCTGCCCTAAACCTTTAACCATAAGACCCTCTGCTTTCACTCAAATATACTGAACACCTACTATGTGTGCCAAGGACTGAGCTGTGTGGTGGTATTTCAGAAATGAGGATGCACATGAAGAACATCCACAAAATCAAGTACATGAATACTTCCAAAACAAGGCAGAATGTGGTATAGAAGAATGCAAAGGAACCTGTTTCCCACCCCTCTCCCTGGAACCTACCCCTCAGATTTTCTCTTGCCATGAAAAGAGAACCCTAGTTCTGGGAAAGCCAAGCTGCCTCACTTCCTCTCACCCCCAATCCTGGTATTTCAGACCCCTCAATCCCAGGTGGCCTTCTCAAGAACAGTGATCCTCACAGGAAATGCTCCCCTGAGGCCACACCCAGTGATTCTTAGGGGCTTTGATATGGCTCTATTTGGGATTTGGGCCTTCAGCATGCCACAGCACATCACAACAACGCACTCCCGGGCAGGGTCACTCCCACAGGCGCCTGGCAAGCTTACACTCGAGTGTGCAGATGCAGATATAAACACTTGCACAGACAGTTGGCCCCCTGGCCTCCCTTCCTCCATTCTCAAGTTACAAGGTTAAAAGCATCCTATTCACAGCCAAGGGGGAGTCATGGGAGGGGGGTGCTGAAGCAGGGAACCATCTGGTTCAGATCAAAATTACTCATTTGGGACCCCACAGAACTCCTGGAGCCTCCTGTCCCTTCCTCCACCCTTCCCTCTGGGAATCTGGGGATTGGGGTAGAAAGGGATGACCCCAAAAAATAATCTGAAGGAAGATGACAAACAAAAAACTGAATTATACAGGCAAGTCTGTACCACCTCTCTGAGCCCTTGTTCCCTTGTCCCTTCAAATTCTGAGCACCATGTCTAAACTTGAGATCACCACCTACAGACACTGGGCCTTCCTCCACGAAGAGCTCGGAGCACCTAGCAGGCCTCTAAAAGGGCAGCCCCCTCCAAAGTTAGCAGCAGAAGCAAGATGAGGCTTAGGGGTGTGGTCTCCCAGAGTTCTCTTATGCCACCATCTCCCTAGAGGTCCTTCTATCTCAGAGGGACTTCAGAGCCCAGCAGGCATAATAACAGGAAGGGATGGCCAACCAGCTTCCAGACATCCCTCCCAAACACAAGGCGGGAGTGTGAGTTACTGGCTAGGAATGACTTTCCCAGAGGCCTCAGGGTGCCCTGAACCCCCCTCAGCGGCTTTGGCTGAAAGAGGCTGCACCTCTCTCTACCTTTTCCCCAACACCACGGTAGCCTCTGTTCTCTGGTCCTTCACACAGCTGTAAAGCAGGAGGCAAGATGGGAAATGAATGCAGCTGGCAAGAAATAGAAATCGAAAGGCTAACTTGAGCAAGCAAGCAAGGGTTGGTGACTCCTCTACAGGCAGAGAGGGCCCCGGGTGGGATATTCGAAGAAAGGGAAGGAGAAGTAGAAAGCTAAAGGGGAGACTAAAGTGAGCTCAGCTCAAGCGGCGGCAAGGGTGGGAAGTTTGGTCCAGTCACAGGGGAATGACTGGGGGCAAGAAGTGACTCTTTCGTTCCAAAGCATGGGAGGAACAGGAGGGACAAGGGACGGGGCTCAGGCCAGCCACCACAGGACTAGGGCACTGGCCGTTTCTGGCTCATGCCATGCCTCAGTTTCTCCAAAGTGGGAAGGAGGTCAAGCTGGGAGAATTGGGCCACTCAGGGTGCCCACGGGGCAGTGCCAGGCAGGGGAAAGACCACAGGTGAGAGAAGGGAGAGGTGCTGATGGCTCAGACAGCCTCTGGCAAGGGGACTCCAGGTAAAGCAGAAGCCGGGAGAGTCCAGGGGGTTGGAGGTACGAACTAGGCAGTGGACTGGAAGTCGGGACTGGGGGCTGCCAGCAAGCAGTGGAACAGGAGCGCCAGGAAGGCTGGGAGCGGCTGATGTGCACAGCAGAAGGCGGGGATCAGGACTGAGGTCAATGCAAGTGGACCCCCGTCCACGCGGGGGAGTCCAGCGCCCGACCCGGGGGAAGTTGCTGGGCTGGACCGGGCCGGTCTGGGCCGCTGGGCCGAGCCAGCTGCCCGCGCAGAGGAGGGCTGGGGCAGCCCGGGGCCCGGGGCGCTCCGCATCCCGCCCGCCCTCATCCCGCCCGCGCACCTCAGTCAGCGCCGGGCGCCGCGCGGGCCATGCTCGCCGCTCCTGCTCCTGCCGCCTCCGCCCGCGCAGAAAGCCGCCGCCGCCGCCGCCGCCGCCGCTGGCGTCCGGACCCGTTAGCTCCGCGGCGCTCTTGTCCGCCCGCCGCTTGCTAGTCCCGCCCTAGCCTGGCCCAGCCCTCCCCGACAGCCGCCGTCGCCGCCGCCGCCGCCTCAGCCCGGCCCCTCCCCCCACCCGGCCCGGCTGGAAGGGAAAGGTGGGGGGAAGGGGGCGGCTGCCCCCTCCCCATTCGCATGCTCCCCTCTTCCCCGCCCTCCGCCTCCCGCACGTGCGCGGTATGCTGGGATATGGAGTCCTGCCGGGGTCGGGCCGCGACGGGCGCCCTGCACCCCGAACTACTGCTCCCAGGAGGCGGCGCGCGCCCGCGCCAGGGATCGTGGGTTTTGTAGTTTAGCTGAGGCTCGGGGGTTTACCGCGCAGTGGGGGCGAGGGAGGGCGATGGGAGATCTTCGTTTGCGGAAGGCAGGGCTTGGGCCGGCCGAAGCGGACGGCGTGGAGTCTGCGGTGCTCTGGGCCCGGCCCGGGTTGGATACCTGCATCCTCAGGGAGGTGCACGCTAGCCGAGGATGCCTTTCAGACAAGCTAGGATACAGGGGACGGTTCCCGCTCGCGCTCGCAAAGAGCCACGACCTGAGTCCAGCTTGGTTTCGTAGCCCGGCCCTGCGCGGCGGAGGGGCCGCTGCGCCCAGGCCCGAGGGGAGAGAGCCCCAGTCAGCGGCGTGGGCGTGGGGTTTGGCCTTGCTAGACTTCGTGTTCCCCACCTGGGAAAAAGGGGCGGAGTACCCGTGGGTTTCCTAGAGCCTTCACTATTGGGGCACCTCTTCATTCCAGACTCGCTTAAATGCCCGCAGCTTCCTACTGTTTAGGATAAGATGCATGTATTTTAAATATTTTCCATGCCTTCTCTTAGCTCATCCTTCCCCCAACTTCCAAACCTAGCTCAAAACCTTTATGAAGCTCCAGCTGGACCACAGTTTCGCACTCCAACTTTTTCCCGTCTGGTGGTAGGTCAAGTGGTTTCAGTGGTTTTCCTGGATAGCTTGTTCAAACAGATGCAGCTTCTGGTTCTGTAGCTCTAGGGTGGACCCAGAATTTGTATTTCTGACAAGTTTCCAGGTGTTGCTGATGCTGCTTGCTGGTCTAGGGAACCACTTTGATAACCGCTGCTGTTGGTGTTTGTTGACTAGAATTCTTGTATTGTCTTTCAACGATGGCCCTCCTATGGGATGACAGTAGCCCCTGCAGAGCCAGGCCATGGAAGGCAGGGTCCCAGTACAATTTAGCACGGGAATGATCTTTTTAATAGTAATAAGCAAATCAGTGCACCCAGTAAAGGAAGATACTACATGGGGCCATCTGACTGAAAGGTGTTCCAGACCTTAGCCCTTGAAATTCCCCCTAAAGCAAGGAAAGTTTTTCTGTTGTGGAGGAGGCAGCAGAGGTATTCCTGGTGCTACTTCCCAAGCCAGGGGTTGGAATATCAAACCCCTAGGACGAGGTCAGCTCAGTACAATCTGCTACCTCTGGGTGGGCTATGACCTAAGACAGGCTGGGGTAGTGACAGATGGGGAAGTAGATTCCTAGTTTGTCACTCTCAGGTGAGAGTGGCTCTCTTTCCCACCCAGGTAGACCCTCCTCACTATTATTCTGCTGTTTTTGGAGCTACAAACTGTTGAAGAGGAAGCTTAGTGAGCACCACCCTCAGGCAGGAATCCAAACTCCCAGCTGTAAGGTGACAAAAACTCTCTCTTTTTTTTTTTTTTTAGGGGTTCTTCCCGTGAGGACGGGAAAACCTGCTAGACAAATTCTAAAAGAGCTGTAACATGAAGTAAGACTCTCTCCTTAACCAAACTCTAGCTAGGCTCCACTGAGCCCTCTTCTCAACAAAGCCTCAACCTTGGCCTATAAAAACTACAGACTCTCAACACAAATTATTTTATCCACCCTCCTCCCTCCACATTAAAAGACTTACATACTCATAGTTTCTAACAGCTGAAGGCCATGTCCTAGAATGACCCTAGCTCCCCTTAAAGTGCCTGCCTGAGAAAGCTCAAGGCTGCCAAAAGAATTTACTGTTTGTTCTAGCCAACACCTGACCCTAGGCCCCTGACTACCCTATCTTTTTCTTTTTTTTTTTTAGAGACAGGGTCTCCCTCTGTCACCCAGGCAGGATTGCAGTGGCACAATCATAGCTCACTACAGCGTCAAACTCCTGGGCTCCACGGAGTATCTGGGACTACAGGTGTACACCACCATGCCAGGCTAATTTTTTAAAAGGTTTTAGAGAAAGGGTCTCACAGGCTGGACTATCCTTTCTTAGAGCGTTTACTTAAAAGGGCTTACAACTGTGAATCTTTCCTCTGCTCCTTTGAGATGTATATGTGTCTCCTACAACTTCAGGAGTGTCTTTCTCAAGGATCTGAAAGCCATTCCTTTCAAATGTAATCACCCTGAAGGATAAGTCTCCCAGTCTCCATGGGAGGATAGAATCCTAACTTCCATAATTGCCAATTAACAGACACAGCCCCTTGCAAGTTTTCACTTTCCTGCCTCTACTGAGCCCCTGTTGCCATCTTCCCTACTCCTTCAATCTCCCTTTAAAACACCCAGTCACCTCTGTACAAATCGAAGTTTGGGTTCAGTTCACACAGGACCCTCTTCCCTATTGTAATAGTATATTACTGATTAAAATTCGTTCTTACCAACTTTAACTAGTGTTTGGCTTTGTTTATCTTTTTATTTTTTTTAGAAACTCTACATCTAAGGCTTTGTTTATCTTTGACAAAGTGGGTATCTACTCTGAGTCATAGGGGCCCAGACTCTACCCCCTCCTCATCAAGAGTCAAAAGGGTGAATTAACTCTAGGTCCTTGGGCAAGTAGCCAAGTAGCTACCAGAGGCGCTGGACCTTGACTAAGGTTGACTCAGGAATGCTTTTCTGTTTCCTTTAGAGTTGTGTCCCATCACGGGCTGTGGGAGACTCAGAAATCTGCATGCAGTCCCAAGCTCTGCCCTTAAACCAGCTGCCAGGCCCTTCTTGCAAGGACTTTCCCTCTGTACCTAAGTCACATGCAATGGCAACATTCTCTCCCAGGCAGAAGTTAAATGAGCCTTTCTGAATTTACATCCATCTCCCAGATCTCTGTTAGCAGATTATTCAGGAAGAATTAAAATGCCCTTTCCTGGGCAGGACAGAGAGACCCTTTCTATCCCCCCCATTACCCTCACAACCTCCCAACTAGTTGTCCAACTGGTTCACCCATTTTTCTCTGCCAATTGTGCTTTCCAGTCCTCTCCAGCCATCTAAATTCTGCCTTACTGTCCAAAGTCCATTTTGAGTTTTCTTTCCTCCAGAAGGTTCTCAGCCCCATGTGAACTTTGTATAGTATTCATATTTGTGTCATTCATTTAAAAGCCTAGCTTTGCTGGTGAACTGTCCAGTGCAAAAGAAGCGTGTGGCTGATGAGAACAGGGCTTTGGAGGCAGATAGCTACTAAGCAGCAAAGTGCAAAGAGGAGCTGGCTCCCTCCCTCCCTGGGCAGAGCTTCTATCCCCTGTCTGTTTAGAGGACAGAAGCTCAAAGTCAGACCAAACTGGCAGGCCCTGCGTCTGATGGTTTATGTGATCCAGAGCAAGTAACACAGTTCTTTCATCTATAAAATGGGAATAATAATAATAATACGCCCTGCACTTTAGGGTTGTTGTAAAGATTAAATGAAAGAAATACCATGATCTTGGATAGGAAGACTATCAAAAAGAAGTCAAGTTACTCTATAAATTTAATGTGATCCCAATGCAAATACCAGAAGGTTTTTTTGTGTGAAGAGTGAGGGCTAGATAAATCGATTTAAAAATTCATTTGGAATAATAAATAAGCAAGACAAGCCAGGAAACTTTTGAAAATCTAAGATTAGTGAAGGGTGTTAGCCTTCTCAGATATTATGCATATTATAAACGAATAGTTAAAAGAATATGATAGATTAATGGAATAGACCAGAAAGTCCAGAAATAAACTCAAATACTAATGGAAATTTGGCATATGGTAAAGATACATTTCAAATAAGTATGTGTGTGGTGGGGGGAGATTATTCTGTAAATGGTGTAGGGAACCATCTGCTAAAAAAATTAAGTTTACCCTGAATAAATTAATGGATCTAGGCAAAAATCACCAATGACTACCAATATCATGAAAAGTGAAGACACTGCCTTCACTTGAAGAGGTACAGATAAGTGACTCCTGATGAAGGTATAATATGTGATACTCTGATAGTGTTAAAAAAAAAAATCATCCTAAAAAAAATCATCCTAAATCTGACAACTACCAATGTGCAAAGAATACAGATATCAGAGGAACACATTAAGTGAAATCATGGGGATGCAATCGCCAAAATTCAGTGAGAAACTCTGTAGGACAAATGACCCAGTTTCTTTAATGAATACATTGCAATTTTGTAAAAAAGACATGGAGAGGAATCTGTAAATCAAAAAGAGATATATCAACCAATTGCAATGTATGAGCTTTGTTTGAATTCTAATTCAAACAAACTGTGAAAGTCTATGAGAATAGGGGAAATTGAACGCTGACTTACTATTGGATATTAAGCAATTATTAATTTAGGTGTGCTAATGGTGTTATGGTTAGTTTTTTTTTTAAGAGTCCTCATTTAGTAATGTATAAACCATTTATGGAATGGTAAGATGTCTTGGGTTTGCTTCAAAATAACCCAGGGTTGGGGTGTTGGTGTAGATACAACAAGGTTAGTTAAATTGGTAATTGTAGAAGCAGGAAGATGATGGTTGCACAGGGTTCATTATAACATTTTTTTCCACCTTTGGACATATTTGAAGTTTTCCATAATAAAATGATTTTTTAAAAAAAGTTTCAGTCAGGTCTCTACCTCATACCTAGCTAAAAAGCAAAAACGACAACAAAAACCAAGTCAGTAGGAAAATGGAAGAAATTTTTGCAATTTTTATCAGAGGCAAAGGGCTAATACAAAATACTTCAGCAAATCTGCAAGAAAATGACCAAGAAACCAATAGGAAATGTACAATCATAAAGTATTTGTCCTCTTGTGACTGGCTTATTTCACTTAGCATGATGTCCTCAAGATCCGTCTATATCGTAGCATATGTCAGAATTTCCTTTCTTACCCCAGCTGCGCGGAGGAACCCACCTGTACTCCCAGCTACTTGGGAGGTTGAGGAGGGAGGATCACTGGAGACCAGATATTTGAGACCAGCCTAGGCAACATAGTGAGACCCCCCATCTCTAAAAATAAATGCATAATAAATACACCCTTCTGTGAGTCTGGTCTTTCCTCCTGTTGGCTGGTACAACACTGCTGAACAACCTACACAAAGAACCACTGAGCATGGCTGAAAACTATGGTAATCTTGTGGCAACCTGGACATTTTACATCCATAAAATAAAAATTTGGACTTTGAACTAGCCGTTTCTTTTTATGTTTTTTCTTTTCCTCTTCCAAGGATGGATGTAGTAAATCTCTAGCCAAAGGCATATTGATCCTTTCACAATCCCTGCCCATCCAGACCTGGTAATTCTTTTTTTTTTTTTTTTTTTGAGACAGGGTTTACTCTGTCTCCTAGGCTGGAGTGCAGTGGTGTGATCATAGCTCACTGCAGCCTCGAACTCCTGGCCTCAAGCCATCCTCCCACCTTGGCCTCCCAAAGTGCTAAGAGTTTTAAAAGTATGGAATGCTTCACAAATTTTTGTGTCATCCTTGCATAGGGGCCATGCTAATCTTCTCTATATCTTTCCAATTTTATTATATGTGCTGCTGAAGCAAGCAGCAGACCTGGTAATTCTATTTCTAATTTTTTGAGGAACCACCATACTGTTTTCCATAGCTGCTGTACCATTTTCCAATCCCACCAACAGTGCACAAGGGTTCCAATTTCTCTAATCACTAATTAGTGAAGCATCTTCACTAATGCTTGTTATTTTCTCAGAGCATCACTCTTAATAAAAGAAATGCAAATGAAAATCACACTGAGATATCATTTTTCACCTATCAGATTGGCAAAGATCAATATGCTTGATAACTATCTTGGCAAGAGTGTGGGGAAGAGGCATGCTGCTAGTATAACTGGAAATCATTGTAACCTCTATGAAGAGCAACTTGGTAATATCTTCAAAATTACAAATGCACAAACCATTTGACCTAGCAATTTTTCTTCTAACAAAGTATCCTATTTGCACATGTTCAAAGTTTCCTATAGAGAAGGACACTTGTTGCAGTATTGTAAAAACAAGATTAAAAATTATCCAAATGTGGCCCATGCAGTGGCTCACACCTGTAATCCCCACATTTCGGGAGGCCAAGGCCAGAGGATCACTTGAGCCCAGGAGTTTGAGACCAGCCTGGAGAACATCGTGAGACCCCCGTCTCTACAAAAGATTTAAAAATTAGCTGGACGTGGTGATGCACGCCTGTAGTAACAGCTACTTGGGAGGCTGAGGTGGGAGGATCACTTGAGCCCAGGAGTTTGAGGTTGCAGTGAGCTGTGATCACGCCACTGCACTCCAGCCTGGGTGACAGAGGGAGACTGTCTCAAAAAAAGGAAAAAAAAAAATCTAAGTGTTGATGATACAAATTAAAATGAAATGAATGAGGCTGGTCCAAAGGCAGTGAGTTATCTCAATTGAGTGTTCACAGTCAGTTACAGATTGACTGTTCTACTCCTTACCCCCTTCTCACTGCTGCACTTGACTAGTCTTTAAAAAAAAAATGAAATGAATGGAATTGAGGAAGCTTTACTTGATGGTGCCTTTTGTTATCATTATTCCACTAGATAATAAACTGTTGGAAAGTAGGGAGCTGGCTTGTGTAGGTCCAAACAGAACTTCAAGAAATATTGGTTAAATGAATGAAATTATTTCTTAGCCTCTGGCAGAACTGAATTGACGGGCAGCTGAGGGATGTTAAGTGGGTTGTCCAAGGTCATTCATATATAACATGTACTACCTGTCCCTTATGTGCAAAGCACAGTGGTTGGCACTGCAAAATATGCTGAAAATGAAGAACTGGACCCTACCTTCTGAGAGCTTGAGATCTAGTTAACCCCTCTGGCAGACATTAAAAATATCAACATATGTGGAAGCTAAAAAAAGTTGATCTCCAAAAGTAAAAAGTAGAACAGTGAATACTGGAGGCTGGGAAGGGTAGGGGCAAGGGAGGGATAGGGAGAGATTTGTTAAAGGATTCAAAATTACAGCTAGCTAGGAGGAATAAGTTCTAGTGTTCCATATCACTGTAAGATGACTATGGTTAACAATCTAATATTACATAGTTTCAAATACCTAGAAGGATATTAAATGTTCCCAACACAAAGAAATGATAAATGTTTGAGATGATGGATATACCAATCACCCTGATCTGATCACTATACATTATATGTACTGAAACATCCCTATGTAGCCCATTAGTATGTACGATTATTGTGTCATTTAGAAATTTTTTTTAATTAAGCCGTTTTATTGTCCTTTTAATTATGTCGACAGAGACTGTTATGGTGTGTAAACAGGCACAGATGAGAGAAGCAGTTTCTTAAAGGCCATACAACAGGCAGAAGGGTGGTGATTAAGACAGAAGTCATCTTTTCATTTGTGCCCCATCCCAATTTTCTGGGGGTTCATTTCAAGAGACCCACTTCCCACCAACCTTCCATGCATTGAATCAGCCTTCTCCAAAGTATGTTACATTATGGGTCCTGTGCCATGCTCCTTTAGAAAAGGGTTCCTAACTTCACATGCTTGTGAAATGCCTTATAGATTAGCCTGCTGGTTCCTCATGCATGTTGGTATATTTTTTCCTTAGCTCCTGAGAACTGTGACACCCCATTAGCAACAAGCACACCTAGCACCCAGATCTTGTTTTTTTCTTTTTTAGATTGAGGTGAAATTCACATAACATAAAATTAACCATTTTAAAGTATACAATTTAGTGAACTTAGTACATTCACAATGTTTTGCAATCAATACTTCTATCTAGGTCCAAAACATTTTTATCACCCCAGAAGAAAACCCTGTACCCATTAAGCAGTCACTCCTTATTCTCCCCCACCCCAGCCCTGGGCAACCACAAATTTGCTTTCTGTCTTTATGGGTTTACCTATTCTAGATATTGCACATAAATGGAATCAGACAATATGTGGTCATTTGCATCTGATTTCTTTCACTGAGTGTGTTTTTGAGGTTCACCCATGTTGTAGCATGTACTAGTATTTCATTCTTTTCTATGGCTGAATAACATTCCATTTTATGGATATACCACATTTTGTTTATCTATTATATTGGATTTAAAAACTATGAGAAGAAAATAAACATGTCTACCTTTGTTTAATGGATCTGCACCGCCTCTGCAGCAACACTTACTGACATCCTACAGAATCACTCTTTGGAAAATACTGCACAAGATAGTTGGCTTTGGTTTTGGGGAAAGGGGCCACTTAATGATAAAATATACTTAATAGTCTTCCAGAAAGTGTTCGCTGTTTGGTTATTTTGTAAAGTCTGTGTTTTGATTATTTTTGGTTTTATTTAATCATAAGTAAAACCTGTATATGAACTGTTTATTCATTTTCTTTGCTGTGCAGCCTGGCATTATGATTGGTAACTCTGGTGGCCACCTGGGCTGTTCTTTCCACAATGCCTTTGCGTCCTTGGAGGAAACACTGTGAGTAGTCTCAGCACAGTCAGATTTGTTGCACATCAGCAGCACTTCCAGCTCCTTGACACTGTTGACCAGGAATGTCTGGAAGCCATTGGGCAGTATGTGCTTTGCCTTCTTGTTGTTCCCATAACCAAGTGTTGTTGGGCATCAAGATCTGACCCCTGAATCTTCTCCACATTCTGTTGTCAATACTTCTGGGTTTCTGCCAGAGGTAATTTTGACATATTGGTCTGACTGATGCCAGATGAATTTCTCGTCCTATTTTTTAGGATCTTGGGCTTTGCGAGGCCTCTGAGGGCGGCCCTGATGGCTGCCACCTCCACAGGCAGCGCTGAGGAAACCGTACCAGGCTGTACAACATTGTGCACATTGTGTTGTACACTTAAAAATCTGTTAAGAAGTTAGATCTGTGTCAAGTGTTCTCACCATAATAAAAAAAAAACCCCAAACCCATACCAGTTGTTTCATTTTCTCTTTGGAAGACCCAGAAGTAGAGTTTAACACCCTCTCTCCATTTTCTTCACTCAGTTCCCATTTCTTCAGTCTCCCCTACACCCCCTTAGTAAATGTTATTAGTGCCCCCCCACCCCCACCTCCGGACATCCCTTTACAGGGATGGTGCATCCATTCCCAGCTGTCGTGAGTGTTGGCTGCTAATGGCTCACAGCTTCACCCTTCTCCAGAGAATTGTCCTCAGCCCTTGTGAGCTTTTTTGCCCAGAGATGCCTGGAAGTTATGTTCCTCCCTCCGCCACCTGCCGGTGGCCCATAGCTCAGGAATGACTGATACCGGGTACAAAGTCCAGCTCCTTTGCTTCTGAGAGGGATAAACTTTGTGATGTATTTTATGCCTAGAGTTCCCTGTAGGATCAGACTGAGGCTGGACTTAGGTGAGCTCAAATCTTTGCTTCGCTTCTTTCCCTACCCTATCCTGCTTTCCTCACTCCCCCATAAATCACTTGCACAAGGATCCCTCTCTCAGGCTCTGCATCTAGGGACCCCAATCTCAGATATCCCTATGGGCAGTCCTGGCTCCCAGAGGAATTTCCTGCTACCAGTAGCAGCCACACATCTCACCTCCTGCAAGAAGCGCCCCCAGACCTGGACCCTCACACTCTGGCACTATGTTTGTTTAACAATAAGGAGGTTGGACGCCTGTTCTGTGCCAGGCACTGTGCTAAACCCCTTATGTGCATTAGTTCATTGAATCCTCCCAACATTCTGATTAGGTAAATACTGTTGTTATCTCACAGATGAAGAAGCTGAGGCTCAAAGAGGTTGAGTGGCTTGTTCACACAGTAAGAAAGTGATGGGAGCTGGGAGGATTTGTCTGATTTCAAACTCTTGGATTTAATCACTAGACTTTACCCTGTATCATAACATCAGAACTTTTTTTTTAATGGCTCCATATACGCTAGATAGTGGGACCAAGTACATAGTAGAAAGCTACATGTTTTTGTGTCTGCTGCTGATAGACTGCACTGAGGGCTTCATTTTACCAAAAACCTTCCTTGAGTCTCTTTGCTTCTCAGTCGGGGAATCACTAGAGTGGCCTTGGAGCCACCCCTTCCCCTTCCCCCAAACCATGCTGCCCTAGGAGGTGGGGTGGAGCCCTTTGCCTTTGAGGTCCTTGGGGGCATATTCTGTGTTCCCGGGCCCGGGCCAAAGCTGCAGTTGTCTGCATGGCTGCCTCCCACTCCACTGCAGAGCCTGGGATCTGCATTGCTGAGAACAGCAGCAGTGGGAGGCAGCTCATCACTTCCCTGGAGGCCTCCTGGGTGCACAGAAGAAAGAGCAGGCGCGGAAGTGGGGGAAGGTGTATGCGACCTGGGCCGAGGGAAGAGGGCGATGACTCCACTGAGAAAAGACTGAGGGAAGGAGAGAGATTGTTCGGAGGAGGCAGGTTAGTGGGAGCTGAGCAGGAGACTGATCTTCACGTATTCATCATCCACTCAACAAATTGTTTTTAACCACTTATAATGTCCTTTGCACTGTTTTAGGGCTCGAGAACACAACAGTGAACAAACCAAAAGTCCTGCCTTAATGGAGCAGGATGGGAATGACAACAATAATCATAATAATGGTTAATTTTTTTTCACTTGGCAGTGAGTTTGTAAATGTTAATATTTTTTGAGCACTTACTATGGAGTCAAGCATTTATTTTATGCTCACAACAATCTCAGGCATTTGATACTATTATTAACCCATTTTACAGATGGTTACACAGAGTTAGAGCAGGGTCCCCCATCTCCATTAAGACTGACCATAGGGCCTCACAGGCTCCCTATTAATGGCAGTAGAATTGGAAACTAGATTCTCAGTAAGAAAAATTCAAACAATACAGATTAAGCTCAAATTGTCCTTGCCCATCCCATCCTTGGCAGTCGTGCCCCAGGATGCACTCCTTTCTAGCCCCGTTCCTGTGCATAACCCATACTATATGTCCATACATATTATTTCTGACGTGAGTGGCTTCCCTTACATACTTTGTTAGGTAGATAGTTAGGCTCTCCGGCTCTTCTCGGGACAAGGGTTCCCTGCTTTGGTGCTGTCTCGAGCAATTGCTCCACCTGGGAAGAAGGATGAGGGCAGGCACTCCATTCTGGTGTTGCCCCACCCTTAATCCTATCCTGAGCAACTGCTACACCTGGGGAAGGAAGCAATGTTTTATCCATCTACGACTTCCCCAGCCCCGGCATGACAGGATTTAGAAAGTGACCTAGAGTAACCTAATGTAATTATTATGCCATTAGCTTGAATCTGCATTGCGGCTCACCCCCCCAGATGAGCTTTCTTAGAGGGAGCTCGTGTATATATACACGCAGATGGAATTTTAAGGACACCTGTTGATCACTTAGTAATATCCTACACCTCCTGAGAGCCCTCCCTGGACTGGGCCAATAAAAGGAAACAATCCGAGAGCCAGAGAGAGTGAATCGGTTTGTCTATTTTCTCGCAGAGATAGACCCGCTTTGTTCTATAATAAAGAGCTGCTCGTGTGAAACTGCTTCCTGCCTGAAGTTATTCCATCGCATTGGCCCTGCTGGTGATTTTTCGAAGCAAGGAGTTAGAGGACCAGGGTAATAATTTGGACTTGAAACTTTGGTGTGTCCGGGCATTCTTCTGCGAAGAGCACACCAAGAACTCAGGGCAGACTGCCACCCTGACAGCTTGTTCTACAACTTGCTTCTACTCCCTTAACAAAATGTCTTGAACATCGTTCTCTACTGTACATATTGGTCTGTCTTGTTCTAACTGCTGCATAGTATTCCATCGCATGCATGTGCCCAGTTTAGTTTTCCAGTATCCTAGAGAGACACTGGGGTGTTTCCAATTTTCGGCTAGGACAAGAAATGCTGTCATTCACAACTTTTCCAAAAGCTCCACCGATCCTCTTCCCACTGCTGAGTCGTAAAGTTTCTTCCCCAGGAGCCACGTGATGAAACCAGCGAAAGCACTGCAGACTGCAAATCCAACTGTATCTGCTTCTGCTGGGGCAAGAATGTAATTTTCCCCTCCCCTCCCATTGGGTTTTTCTCCCGAGGAAAGCGGCGGCCCCTGGCCCGGGCCAGAGGGGTTAAAAAAAACACCAAAAAACCAACACACCCAAGCCCGGAACCCCGAGTCCCAGAAAATGGGCCTGTGTCTTTAAGGCGCATTGAACCCTCTGGGAGTTGTAGTTTCGCTGGCCAACCGCGCGGCCCTCCCGCCCCTTCTCCCTTCTGGATATGAAGACCCATTGCCCTTTAGGAAAGCGCTGCCCTGACGGTATTCGCCGGCCCGCGGTAGCTTGGCGCGTGTCTTCTCGGGGTGGCTGCGGAGGGAGCCCGCCAGTGCGGGCGGAGGCGTGAAACTACATTTCCCGGCGTGCGCCGCGGGGAGACGCGCAGCCCGTGTTAAAGAGCCCGCCCTGCCGAGCGCCGGGCGAACGCAGGTACGTCGGTCCCCGCTGGCCCCCGCGGGTCCCCGAAACTCCCCAGTCCTCCGGTGGTTTTCCGGTGCACTCTCCCTGATCGGGAGCACCGAGCTGAGCCACGGGCCACCAGGGTGCCGACAGGGAAAAGTCCCCGGAAATTTTGCTGGCGCCCTTGGGAGCCCACCTGCTGCAGAAGGCGTCTAGTCTCCCGCCTCCCCTTGGCTTGGGACTGGGTCTTCCAGCGGGAGCCCCGGGACCTGGCCCGTGCTGCGGCACCTGCGGACGCCCGGGACAGGGAGGGATACGGGGCCCAGACCCCTCACTCCTGAGGCAGGTGGGGCGCTTGATCCTGGCGCTGCTCTGATTTTGCTTTGAGGCCGCGTCTTCTGCCTCAGTTTACTCAATCAGGGCTCAACGTTATGCACGAATCTCAGTGATATACTGTTGTGTAATGTACAACATGATTTTGCTCCCAGTCAACTTCTTTCTGTACGTTACTAAGAAGGCAGCAAATCACAGTCCTCCGTGAGCCTATTTTTTTCTGTTTAAAGCTCTAAAATGGGCAAAGTCCCTGGCCCACCTCTCCAAAAAGCAGGTATGAAGAGGCCTTATTATCTTATTCCATCTCTAGCTCCCCCACCCTATCCCAGTTTTGAAGGATAGCGTGTGGCCGAGGACACTAAGAAATATTTCATCTTGACCTTAGCAGATGAAGTTCTGTTGGAAGTGGGCAGAATATTGGAATAATTAGGGGCCTGTATTGTCAAATGTCAGGTGTGACAGAGGGGGCAGAGACTCCAAGAGAGATGTCTTGTTTCTACAGCATGATTAAGAGCATGAACCTTTGTGTTGGACACACCTGGCCTGCCAGTACTAGCTGTGTGTGACCTTGGGCAGGCCGCTTGGCTCTTTAAGCTACAGTTTTCTCATCTATAGCTTTAAGATAAGATCCAACTCGTAGGGCTGTTGGGTGGGTCACATGAGCTGATACTGCAATGCCTTTGGCAAAGTGCCTGAAAAAAGCACTGTGTGTTAGTTACCTGTATCATTCTACCTTTTGCTGATCTGGCATGGGATGCCCCTCAGCCTTGCTTGATTTCCCCAGGTCTTCCCTAATTTTTTTCTTCTTCAGGGCCATCTTTGACACAAAGAATATTTCAGAGCTTTTAGTCCCTCCTGCTTCAGGTCCAGGTTAAACTCTCTTGTTCCCTTGCCAGGCTGGAAAGATTTACAATTCATTGAGCCACCGCTGTGTGCCACATACTTGACATTTTATTTAATACCAACAATAGCCCTAGGAGGTTGGTGTCTTTAGCCCTAGTTTTCAGATTAGGAAACAGGCTCAGAGAGGTTAAGGAACCTGCCTGGGATCACAGAGGAAGAGGCAGAGATGGGGACAGAGTCCTAGGGGGCTGATACTCAGCCCAGGACTGTTCCTCTGCCCCTGCCTCTAGTAGGGTTCCATACAGATAGGGATGCCCTGCCTCCTCTGACAATAACCTGTCAATTGCTTATGTCACTCTGTCACTATGCTGAGACTAAGACTCGGTTCAGACCTGGGCCATAGGACTCTCTTTAGGGGCATTTCTTCCTTGCTGTCTTTCAGTGCCTTTGCTTGGGGCCAGATAGCATTATCATCATCACCTGAATAAGACTCAGGGAGACCCAAGTACCAATCTTGACTGAAGCATCTACTAGCTTTTGTAAATTGGAGATAATAATATCACAATACCCTGTAGGGGTGTTGAGGATTTTTTAAAAATCATGGTTTCTTTTCTTTTTTTTTTTTTTTTTTTGAGACAGAGTCTTGCTCTGTCACCCCGGCTAGAGCACAGTGGTGTCATCATAGCTCACTGCAGCTTCAAACTGCTGGGGTCAAGCGATCCTCCTGCTTCAGCCTCTCTCCTGAGTAGCTGGGACTATAGGTACGCACCACCACACTTGGCTAATTTTTCTATTTTTTGTAGAGATGGGGTCTTGTCCTTACTCAGGCTGGTCTCGAACTCCTGAGCTCAAGTGATGCTCTCACCTCAGCCTCCCAGAGTGCTAGGATTACAGGCGTGAGCCCCCACACCCAGCCTTAGCTTCTTAACTGTGGTCCAGAGTCGGTGAGCTTGGTCCCAGTGGCTGTTATCACTAATATCCCCATTCTGTCACCTTGTATTTGTTTAGGCTTTGTCATAATTATATCTAAATATGTATTGAGTACTTTACATATATTTACTTTTTGTTCTTCAGCTGTACAAAGTAGGTTCAGTGCAGTGGTTAAGAGAATGGACTCTGGAAAAAAGTGTCTAGGTTCAAACTTGGCTCTATCATTTCTAGCTGTGTGATCTTGGGCAAGTTACTTAATCTCTCTGTGCCTCAGTTTCTTCATCTTTAAGGATAAAGAAACTTCCTTAGACATTAAATTAGAGGTTCTTACAGTGGTTTTTCTTTTGAAGGTACCAAGAAGGGGATGGTATGATGCCCCCCATGTTAGTTTGGGTCCTTGGAGAAGTAGCTGTAAAGATGGGATTAGGCTTGGAGGAGATTTATTGGGGGAAGGAAAAAGAGGAGGCAGCTGGAGGTGGCCAGGAACGCTGGGGACAACTGTCGCTCTGAGATCCAGGTCTGACCCCCGTGAAGGCACACCAGAAGGAGGGAGGGATGGATAGGAAGAGTTTCAGACTGCAGTGCAGTTCTAAGTTCAGCTGGGTTGGTGGGGAGTCCTGAAGCCAAAGCTGCCTGTCAGGGGAGTCTGGAATCTTGCAGGAATAGGGCTGTCTTGGTATCCCTGCTGTGCTCAGTTATTGGTTGGGAGCCTCCCTGTGAGTAAGGTGGAGGATTCAAATTGTAGCAGCTGGGGGCATCTGCCAGTTACACTTCCTGCTGGAGGAAACCTAAGGGTTAGGGGTGCCTGAGGCCACACTGAAGTCCCTTGCAGCCCTTCATGGGGAAGGCCAGGATCTCCCCTTCTGGGCTGAGCCAGGAACAGAGCAATTTCTGTTCCTGACAGAGGAGGCTTTTCCTGAAAGCGTGGGGAAGTGTGGGTGTTGCTAAGTGGTGGTGTCCTGTCAGCCTTAACCGTAGGCTTGGTGGCAGCAGAATCTGTCTTGAGAAGAGACCATTCTGAGGTTCAGGTTTTCTGTGGGCTTTTGGCTGGGGTGTTGGCTGACCACTGGCTGTGTGCTCAGGGCGCATTTCAGACAGTGACATGGAGCTTGCTTCCACTGTCCCTCCCCTTGCTGAGCTTTGGGGGATGGAGGGAAGAGGTGGTGGGTGGGCTGCTTCATGGGACAGCAGTGGGAGTCCTGCTGGAGGTGAGTGCCACAGGACTGCCAGGGATTCATCCACAGGTGGTCTTGGGGAGGCCAGGGGCTCTGGAGTCACACCGGTTTCCCATTTGGCAGGAGTGTTGGTGGGTTGGGGGGGATGAAGCCCTAGCTTTGGCCTTGCTTTGCCCCCACTTGCTCAGAGTGCCCTGGAGAAAGATGGCTGACAGGTAGGGTTGCTGCCCCTTCTGGCTTAGAGCATCTGTGAGGGGAGGTCCCTGAGTGAGTGCTATTGTCACCCTGCCTAGATCCCCTTAAGCAGGCTGTGCCCCCTTGCACAGCTCACGGTGTGCAGTTAGGCTCCTCACAGCTGCCCCCTTGTCCAGGGAATAACTCTCAGCCTGGGGTGCCGGGGAGGTTAGACACTTGCTCTCTCCTTTCCTCCAGCTCACAGCCAGTGATGGAGTGGCAGGGGGCCATGCTGGTGGTACAGAAAGGGCAGCCCCTTGCCTAAGGTGGGCCCAGCCATCACCCCATCCTGCTTCCTCACTTCCTCCCTTGGGAAATCACGTGCACTCACGTTTTAGAACAGTACCATACACTTAGCATGTGACCCAGCAATCCCACCCCAGGTGTCCGCCTGGAGAAATGAAGCCTTATGTTCATGCAAACCTGTACCGAAGGTTTATAGCAGCTAATGATGGCACAAAACTGGAGACAGCCCAGATGTCCTTCAGTGGGTGAATGGAGAAACAGGCCGTGGCACACCCATGCAAGGGCATACTGCTCTGTGGGAAAAAGGATTGGGTTATTGAAACATGCAACAACTTGGATGAATCTCAGGCGTTATGCTGGATGAAAGAAGCTAATCTCAAAAGATTATATTCCAATTATTTGACAATTGGAAAACAATTTTTTTTTTATTGGTAGGGTCTCACTATATGGCCCAGGCTGGACTCGAGCTCCTGGGCTGAAGGGATCCTGCTGCCTCAGCCTTTATTGGACATTTTTGAAAAGATAAAACTATAGCTACGGGGAACAGATCGGTGGTTGTCAGGGGTTAGGAATGGAAGAGGGATAGCATGAAAAAGTTTTTTGGGGTACAGATAGTGGCAGTAGCCACAAGAATCTAGACATGTGCTAAAATTTATAGAACTATGCACAAAAAATAATCAATTTTAGTGTATGATTTTAAAAATATTCACATACACCCATATCAGCCCCTCAGGAAGCCCTGCCACTTGGCCAGAATGGAGCAGCTGAAGGGGGTTGATTGGACAGTTGTCATCCTGACATGTCAGTACAAGGACAGCATTCAGGTTTTTCAGAGAGGTGGGTAATGCCCCCTTCTCCCCTTCCTCCTAACATAAAACCCCCTCCTCTTCCACGCTATGCCCCTACAGCCCCAGAGCCAGGCAGACCTGGGTTCAAACCCAGATCTCACTTCTTCCCAGCCATGTGACCTGATACACATCATGTCACTTCCTTGTGCTTCAGTTTTCTCATCTGTAAGATGGGAGTGATGGTACTTCTCTCACAGAGTTGGGTAAAGATCTAGTGAACTACTACATGAAAAGCTACTAAGTCAAAGAAGATTAAATAGTGACCATCAGTAGGCTTGCTCAGGTGCATTGGAGCAGGGCAGGGAGGCAGGGGGCAGGTCCCGGCACATGTTCCAACCACAGAGCTGGAGGTGCGACAGAAGCGGGAGCAGATCCCAGCTGGGACACTGTTACTGGCCGTGGAGGACCCCGAGATACGAGTGGGCAGCGGAGGAGCCACCCTCAACGCCCTGCTGGTGGCTGCTGAACACCTGAGTGCCCGGGCAGGCTTCACTGTGAGTGTTCATGAGGGCCACCCCTCTGTCCCATGTCTCTGTTGGAACCAGATCATTTCTGAAATCCCCAGCTCTTGTGGCTTCATTGCCCTGGCTGATTTAGCATTGCCTCCAGTGTTTGTATCTATAAATTGGGCCTTCCAGATGAGGGCAGAAGTCAGGGCCAGCTTTTGTAGTGTTTTTAGAGAGTCAAAATAAAGCTTTCTGGATTCTTTTGAAAAGTTCAAAGATCTTGCTACCCTGGACTGTCATTCCCACATGGCAGCTGTTCACTGGTACTGAGATGCAACTGCCCCTTTTGGGCAGGCCAAGTGAGTGAGTGTCCCCTCTGGGCCCATGTCCTATATATATTCAGCCACTTCACGCAATCATCTTACCTACATGGTATGCTGGCATGCAGTGTGAAGGTAGTCACAGGTGTGGACGTGCTCTGGTGATGGAGGTGGCACCTGCAGGGGAAGGGACCGCTGTATGGCTGACATGGAGCTGACTTCCCACCAGTCACCCATTCAGCCAGCCTTGAGCTGTTGCCTGCAGCCTCTTCTCAAAACAGGGAGCAGGGAGGTGGCCCAGGTGGAGGGCCACCGGCTCACTTATCCTTGCCTGCCTGTGGCCATTGGTCTTGATGTTGCCTTTGTCCCTTTGGTACCTGAGTGGATTTGTGTTGGGTTCCTTCCCTGGACAAGAGGGTACCACCCTTTGGTGCCATCTGCCTGAGGTCTTTGTTAGCAGAGTTCTCCTGCCCCTGACAGGTGGTCACGTCTGATGTCCTGCACTCGGCCTGGATCCTCATTCTGCACATGGTAAGTGGAATTCGGGGCAGGGGCTATGCAGAAGGCCAGAACCCAGATTCTCAGGGTTGGGCGGGACTTTAGGGGTATTCTGCTATCGTGTGTGTGCAAGCTGTTCATTGTGCAGATCCAGAAAAATCAGAATCGGAATCAATCTAAATGTCAAAACATCGGGAACTGGCTGAATATGTACTGCATATCCTCCCTGTGGAATATCAGACAGACGAAAAGGTCCGTCTAACTCTACGTTAATCGACCAGGAACAAAGCTTATCAGCTTCTGTGACCATGGGCAAGTCATTTGCCCTTTTCTAGGCCTCAGTTTCCATAAATTTTGTAAATCTGTAAAATGAGGATGGCGACAGTTCCTCCTTGTGGAGTGGACGTGCTGAGATGATCCGTGCAAATGCTTAAGACAAGGTCAGGCTCACTCCGTGAAAAAGCCAGCAGCAGTTTTTACAGAATGATCTCAGTTTTTTAATGGGAATTTTTCAAATTGGAATTTTGATTGAGATAATTATAGATCCACACACAAGAATTAATACAGAGAAAAGCCTTTGTAGACTTTGCCCAGATTGTCCTAATCATAACATTTTGCAAAACTGTAGTGTAATATCACAGCCAGGATACTGACATTGATACGGTCCCTAATCTCTTTCCCCAATTTTACTTGTACTCTGTGTGTTAAGTTCTCAGAATGATTCATTTTTTTAAAAAAAAAAAAATTTAAAGTATGTATGAACAGTAGTCTGGCAGGATATACCTCAAAATGAGGGCAGTAGTTCCTAAGGGATTGCTTTTCTTTTTGAATATTTGCAGTTTCTAATTTTGTATAATCTTGTTAATTTTAAAAATTATAAAAGGAAACACCAGGAAAACATTTTCTATCAGTCCTCCCTTAGACTCTGTGCTCTGCCTGCACAGCTGATGAGGTGTCCCAGGCTCTCTGCCCCAAGGACTCCCTCAGCAGTCCCTGCCCCCACAGGGCCGAGACTTCCCCTTCGATGACTGTGGCCGGGCCTTCACCTGCCTGGCTGTGGAGGACCCCCAGGCCCCCGTGGAAGCCCTGGTCTGCAACCTGGACTGCTTGCTGGACATAATGACCTATCGGGTGAGGCCGGGTGGTGGCCCCTGGAGCCTTGTCCCACATTTCTCTCCCTCTGCACCCCCCAGCTGTAGTCTGTCCTGGCTCAGCTGGGGGTCCCCAGGAGGAATGTTCTTGGGGGTGCCTAGAGTTAGTGAGAGCTTCAAGAATTAGTCTTGGTTACATCGGGGGAAGGTGTGGACCCAGGTCGGGTGGGGGTTGGGGGCACACCTTCCCCCAGTGCGACTGAGACTAATTCTTGTCTTGGAGGTTAGTTCAGCAGTGCAGGGCCCTTGGGTAGGGTGGCTGCTGGAACATGAACAGGCTAGGCTGAGACTGGGTTGGGGGAGAGCAGAGGAAGGGCTGGGCCAGGCACCAGCTGCGTGTGGGTCTGTTCTCTCTCTCCCCCTGCAGCTGGGTCCAGGCTGCCCACCAGGCGTGTGGGTCTGCAGCACCGACATGCTGCTGTCTGTGCCTCCAAATCCAGGTGAGCCTGAGACGGCCCAGGACCTCCTTCCCTTGCTGGCAGCAAGAAGACAGCTCTGCTTTTCTAGCCTGCTCTGTCTCTGGGCCCAGCCCACTGCCCTTTTCAGAAGGGAAGCTGTAGGGTGTGGAGAATGAAGCCCAGACTAAGAAGCAGGGCTTCTCCTGCTGGGCCTCAGTCTTTCTGCCTGAAGAATGGACATAAATACTCGCACCTCTTCTGCCCCTCGGAGCTTTGTGGAAGAACTTTGGGAAAAGAGGGTTGTCATTCTCCTGGGTGAATGTCCATTTGGTTTTGGAAACCATATTTCCCTTTTAGAGGTGCCCAAATGCCCTAGCCCTGGGCTCTTGAGTCCTGACTGGGGACTCCCTGCCTTGGTTTGGGGCTCCTCGTAGCCTCCTGATTGTCTCACCCCACAGGGATCAGCTGGGATGGCTTCCAGGGAGCCAGAGTAATCGCCCTTCCAGGGAGCCCTGCCTATGCTCGGAATCATGGCGTCTACCTCGCTGACTCCCAGGTAGTACCTCTGGGGGCAGAGGCATGGGCAGCTGAGCTGGCCCAGGAGGCCTTCCAGCCCTGTGCACTGGGCAACCTCTCATCTTGGATTTTGAGTCTTGAGTTTCCTCCATGGCAACAGCTCTGGTGCTCACTTACTCTTTTGCCAGAAATGCATTTCACACGGACCACCTGCCAGGCTCTGTGCTCGGGCTCAGAGGCTGTGAAGATGTTTAAAGGCTGCCCTCCACTGTCACAGTGTGGAAGGCTCAGGTGCTTGTGTCCCCGAGTATTCCGGGACCTGCCAGACTTGAGTCCTGAGTTTTCATTTGGAGAAGTCCCTTGCTGATGCCTGTGGGTGTGGCCTCCTCCTGGATCTTTTCTTGCTCCTTCCCTATCTCTTAAAACACCCTTTTTTTTTTTTTTTTTTTTTTTTTAAGTTAGAGCCTCACTCTGTTGCTTAGGCTAGAGTACAGTGGTGTCACCATAGCTCACTGCAACCTCAAACTCCTGGCCTCAAGCGATCCTCCTGCCTCAGCCTCCAAAGGAGAGTAGCTGGGACTAAGAAGCGAGCTACCATGCTCAGCTAACTTTTCTATATTTTTTTGTGCAGATAGGGTCTCACTATGTTGCTCAGGCTGGTCTCAAACTCCTGGCTTCAAGCAATCCTCCTGCCTTGGCCTCCCAAAGTGCTGGGATTACAGGCGTCCTTCCCTATCTCTTTTCTCCCCACACACAGGGCTTCGTGTTGGACATTTATTACCAGGGCACTGAGGCAGAGATTCAACAGTGTATCAGGCCTGATGGGCAGGTGCCACTGGTATGGCTGCTGGGCCCAGGTTGGGGTCTTTGGGGTCCTTATGGGACAGGGAGGGAAGGTTTGGTTTCCTTCCAGAGGTGGAGCCCCACTCCTAGAAGATTCCAGGATAGGTTAGAGCCAGAATCTGAGGAAGGGGTAGTCTTGGAACTCAGGGTCTTACCCTGAACCAGAAAGCCTGGAACCTGAATGTGAGCAAGTCAGGGGATGTAGTTGGGAGGTCTAGAACCAGACTTGGGGGATGGTTCCAGAATGAAGGACCAGGATGACAGTGGTGGGGAAATCTGGGACTGGACCCTTGTGGAGAAGGTGGAGAACTAATTTCGGGAGAAGGCCTGAAGGTGGAGGGTGTTCCAAAAGGTGCCTTAGGGGGAGCTGCCCCAAGTAAGCCTGGAGTCTGGGTGCTGGAGTGGCTCAGAGACCAGGTGTGCCTGGTTGTGGCACCCGGCCTTGCTTGGCCCATCTGCATGTGTCCTTCCCAACGTGTGCCCAGGCCTGGCCCAAGGCCCCCCACTTGACCCTTTGGGGGGCCCTCCAGGTCTCTGGGGTTGTCTTCTTCTCTGTGGAGACTGCTGAGCACCTCCTAGCCACCCACGTGAGCCCACCCCTGGACGCCTGCACCTACATGGGCCTGGACTCTGGAGCCCAGCCTGTCCAGGTGACTGAGGGAGGGCAACTGGGGGGTAAGGTGCTGTGTGACCTCAGCCAGCCCTTTCCCCTCTCTGGGTCAGAGTCTCGGAGGATGGGACTGCCCCAGCTCAGCCTTGGAACTTCGAGGCCCAACCCCTGCGCTGCCAATAGCTGTGCTTCTTACCCTTGCCCCAGCTGTCTCTGTTTTTCGACATCCTGCTCTGCATGGCTCAGAACGTGAGCAGGGAGGACTTCCTGGTGGGGCGGCCCCCAGAGTTGGGGCAAAGTGACACGGACGTAGCGGGTTATCTGCAGAGTGCCCGGGCCCAGCTGTGGAGGGAGCTTCGCGATCAGCCCCTCACCATGGGTGGGTACTACCTCTCAGCTCTCTGGGGTGGAGAGACCTTGGGAGTGAGGCCCCCAGCACAAGGCTGCTCCCTGCATTCCAGACCAGGCAGCCCAGCAAATGAACTGGACAGTTACCCTGTCCCAGGCTAGAGCCTTCCCACTGAGGTCTCTCTCTTCCTGTCTTCCTTTTGTCTCGTTCCTGGGCTCCAGTCCCAGGCTGTCCACTTTCTAACTGTGTGGCTTTGGGCAGGCTGCTGAAACTCTGGACCTCAGCTTTCCCATGGGCCTAACAGCCACCTAACATTGCCATGCCTGCCCTCCTAGTGTCTGTTGGCAGGAGGCCAGCCTGGCACCTGAGCTGCAGCAGGCATTGTGTTGGGGTAAGTACTTGTGTCTTTACAGCATATGTCCCCAGCGGCAGCTACAGCTACATGACCTCCTCAGCCAGTGAGTTCCTGCACAGCCTCACGCTCCCCGGGGTCCCCAGGGCCCAGATTGTGCACTCCCAGGTGGAGGTGAGACCTCTCTGGTGCCTGGGCTCAGGTGGGATGTGGGCTCCAGGGAAGGGAATAGCCCATGCTACGAACAGATCACCTGAGTGTGGGTATTACTATCCCCATTTTACACATGAGGCACTGGAGGCTCAGAGAGGTTAAGAAAATTGCCTAAGGCCACAGAGCCAGTAAGGACAAGTCAGGATTCTGCATCGAGGTCTACCTGATTGGGAAGCTAAAGAAGACTTTTCTGCAGGGTCTGCTTGGGGAGACAGGCACGTTTGAGGTGGTGCGACTGGGTCAGTGCCCTGGTGCTGAGGAAGGAGGCAGGCAGAGTACAGAGGTGGCCCTTGCGGTGGCCGGGGTGGGGGTAGCTGGACAGGAGGGATGAGAAGAGGCCTCAGGCTGGGCCCAGGGCAGGTACAGAGAGGAAGGCCTGGGTGGCTGAAGGCCAAGGGGAGCAGCAGGCCTTGATACCCCACGCCCAGATGCTGGGCTCTGGAAGAGGGTTGCGTAGCCCCCACCCTTGGCCCTCACGCCCTCCCCACTGGCTGCACAGGAGCTGCAGCTCCTGGCGGCTGGGAGCTCGGTGGTCAGCTGCCTGCTGGAGGGCCCCGTCCGGCTGGGTCCTGGGAGTGTCCTGCAGCACTGCCACCTGCAGGTGAGCCTGAGAGCAAGGGCGGGTGGGTGGAGGCCAGGGCAGCCAGCATCCTGGGGGTGCTGGATACTTGCCCACCCGGTACACCTGCCCTCTCCCTGGCCAGGGCCCCATTCATATTGGCGCTGGCTGCTTCTTGAGTGGCCTTGACACAGCCCAGTCCAAGGCACTGCGTGGCTTGGAGCTGCGTGACGTTGTCCTACAGGGACACCACATGCAACTACACGGCTCTCCAGGCCATGTCTTTACCCTCGTTGGCCGTCTGGACAGCTGGGAGGTAGGCGCCCATGCTATATCTCCCATTTCAGGCTTTGGGGAGCCCCAGAGGGTCCTGGCTCCCACCCCACTGTGGGGCTCTCTGGGCCCTGGCCAGGGGGATGGGCTGTAAGGAGGGTGTGGCCAGTAGAGTCTCAACAGGTCTTTGCCTCCCTGCTCTCATCTGCTTTGCAAGGTGGGCTGGGTAGGGATTTTTATCCCCAGTTTACAGGCTGGAGACTGAGGTTCAGAGAGGGAGGTGGCCTGTCTTGGGCCACAGAGCCGGTTATGGTGGATTGGGCCTGGAACCCAGGATTGTGCTCCAAATGCCAGACCCCTGGGCAAGAGTATTGAGGCTCCAAGGGCTTGAAGCAGTGTTTCAGAACTTGCTGAGTATGTGCCCATGTCTCTCTTCCTGTCCTCTCTGGAGCAGCTTCCAGCCCTCTGGTTGAGTGTCCCTAACCCCTTCCTGTGGGCCCTGTAGCCCTGACTGCTTCCTCCTCTTCTCCCAGAGACAGGGGGCAGGCACATATCTGAACATGTCCTGGAGGGAATTCTTCAAGAGGACAGGCATTCGGTGAGGTCCATGGCTCCGATAGGCCTCTGTGTGCCTGGGCAGCTAGGGTGGCCTGTCTTTGAGGCACACTCTTCCCCCTGCCTTGGAGCAACACCGGCCCCCTACCATCCACTGGGCTTGGGGTGGTTTTTGGCAGCTTGATTCTCTCCAGCACTTTCCTTCTGGGCAACTTCAAATCTTTGGCTATGCTTAGACTTTGGGATTCTTGTTCAGAGGCCTGGGAAAGGAGGCAAGGCAGCTCAGGCTCCCCCCCTGCCCCCCCATCCCCACTGGCCCCCTTGTACCACCCCTGGAGGAGTTTGTCTCTGAATTGACAGGCAGGTCAGGGCTTCCCTCCTGCTAATACACCCTCTCCCCACATCAGAGATTGGGACCTGTGGGACCCGGACACGCCCCCCCCAGAGCGTTGCCTTCTCAGTGCCCGCCTCTTTCCCGTGCTCCACCCCTCAAGAGCCCTGGGGCCCCAGGATGTGCTGTGGATGCTGGACCCTCAGGAGGATGGGGGTGAGGCCCTGCGGGTGTGGCGCGCCTCCTGGCGCCTGTCCTGGGAGCAGCTACAGCCATGCCTGGACCGGGCTGCCACGCTGGCCTCCCGCCGGGACCTGTTCTTCCGCCAGGCCCTGCGTAAGGTGCGGCATGTGCTGGAGGCCCGGCAGGACCTCAGCCTGCGCCCGCTGATCCGGGCTGCTGTCCGTGAGGGCTGTCCTGGGCCCCTGCTGGCCACGCTGGACCAGGGTGAGTGTGCTGGCCATTAGTGCTGGGGAGTCAGACCAGGGTCACCTGCCCTACCTGCCCTCTGGACCATCAACTTGAGGGGACTAGGGAGCCACGAAGTGCTAAAGTAGACACTCTGGAGTTTACTTTTAGGTTTCTGGGAAGCTTTATTCTTGTCTGTGGGGTTTGGTCAGAGGTTGAGGCCTGGCAGCTGAGCCTCTGGGTCCTATGCACATGGACAAACCCCGCATGTTCTGTACTACGTGCCAGGATGTGGGTGCAGAACTCTAGCAGAATCCCTGGGGGATGTGGCCAGCACCCAGAGCCACACAGCTAGTGAGTGGTGAAGCTGAGACTTGAGCCCAGGTGGTTTGACCCCAGAGCCTGAACTCTTAACCATTATGGGCATCCTAGGTGGGGGTGAAGGGGCACATTTGGGCTAGGGCTGGCAGGATGAGAAGAACTTTACCAGGCAGAGAGTGGGGGTGCATTTACAGGCAAGGATACATCTTGAGCAAAAGCCAGGAGGTATGAGGGGTCTGGGGTGTTTGGGGTCTCTTGAGTAGTCTCCCAGGGCAGAGTGTGTTGGGGGCAGGCCCCCTCCTCTGCCACCCTGACTCCCGGTCCCTCAGTTGCAGCTGGGGCAGGAGACCCTGGTGTGGTGGCGCGGGCACTGGCCTGTGTAGCAGACATACTGGGCTGCATGGCAGAGGGCCACGGGGGCTTACGGAGTGGGCCAGCTGCCAACCCTGAGTGGATGCGGCCCTTTTCGTACCTGGAACGTGGAGACCTGGCAGGGGGCGTGGAGGCACTTGCCCAGGAGAGGGACAAGTGGCTGAGCAGGTAGGCACTAATGAAGTCCGATCCCTTTGAGAAGTCCCTGGCTGCCTAGGGATGTGGCCCCTGATGGTGAAAGCCCAGAGAGAGGCTAGGGTACCTTTGGGTCGTCCAGGACAGTCAGATCTCCAAAGCCAGGCAATCCACCCCCAGCCTGGGTCTCCATGCCGCCATCTCTCCCTTTCCTCTTGGCAGGCCAGCCTTACTGGTGCGAGCGGCCCGCCACTATGAGGGGGCTGGGCAGATCCTGATCCGCCAGGCTGTGAAGTCAGCCCAGCACTTTATCTCCACGGAGCCAGTGGAGCTGCCGCCACCTGGGCAGTGGGTGGTGGCTGAGTGCCCAGCCCGCGTGGATTTCTCTGGTGAGTGGGGGTGAGGGTAGCCACCCCAGAGCTAGGCTGGCAGCCCCCGTGACCAGCGTGGTCTTGCTGAACTGCCACAGGGGGCTGGAGTGACACACCACCCCTTGCCTATGAGCTTGGTGGGGCTGTGCTGGGCCTGGCCGTGCGAGTGGATGGCCGCCGGCCCATCGGGGCCAGGGCACGCCGCATCCTGGAGCCCGTGCTGTGGCTGGCAGTGGGGTCTCGGCAGGACGAGATGGCCATGAAGATATCGTGCCAGAGCCTGGATGACATGCAGGATTATTGCCAGCCCCATGCCCCAGGTCAGGGCACCTCAGGATATCGGCAGGTGGGGACGGCACACACAGCCAGCTGGGGGATGGGGACAGAACCTAGAGACCCCTCCATAGAGGATTGCAGGCTACTGGGGCCTGGCCTGAGAGGTGGCCAGTCTGGTGGAGGAGCCCTGAAGGGAAAGGAAAGGACCGGGTGTTACCTTGCCTAGGCACACGCAGACACAGGAAGTAGAGATGACACATATTTCCATGTCGAGGAGCCCAAGGCCCTTTTGTGGCTTGGGGATGGGGCCTGAACTGCTGCTGAGTTTTTGTCCCACCAGATGAGCCCTGCATGAGACTGGGAAATAGTGGGGGTGGGGTGTCTGTGTCTGCCTGTGGAGACCAAATTGCTTGCTGTGTACCTGTCCCTCTGCAGGGGCCCTGCTGAAGGCGGCCTTCATCTGTGCGGGGATCGTGTGTGTCCACTCCGAACTCCCGCTGAGTGAGCAGCTGCTCCGTACCTTCGGGGGTGGCTTTGAGCTGCACACCTGGTCTGAGCTGCCCCATGGCTCTGGCCTTGGTGAGCAGGCCCTGTCCCTTGCTACCCACCTATTGTCACAGACCTGCAGCGTTGCCTGCAACCTCCCTCCCTGGCCTCTACCCAGAGGGAGCGTGGGGCAGGACTGGGCTGGGTAGAGGTGTTTCATGCCTGGTGCCCTCCTTCACGCCCTGCAGGCACCAGCAGCATCCTGGCAGGTGCCGCTCTGGCTGCCTTGCAGCGGGCGGCGGGCCGGGCAGTGAGCACGGAGGCCTTGATCCATGCAGTACTGCACCTGGAGCAGGTGCTCACGACAGGTATGGGACTGCCACGGGGCTGGGGAGAGGTCACCGACACTTTCCCAAGGGCTTGCAGGGGATCCTTTGGGTTTGCATGTGATTGGCCAACAGCCACATAACTGTACTGCTCCTTAAAAATGGTTGTAGTTTGCTTCTTATCACTTTGACCTTCTCTGGTGGTTTTCAACTTGAAATGTTCTACCTCAAATGAGCTGATGTTTTATGAGCACCTACTAAGTGCCAGATTCTGTGCTGTACCGGTCAGTACCAGGTGCTGTTCTTGATGACCCTGCCCCCATCCAGGGCTGTCCCTTGGACAAGGCTGGGCAGAGCTGGTTTGGACTTTCAGCCTGCCCTTCTGGCACCATGCTCCTTCCTTGGGCTGTGATCATCTGCCATGGCCATATGGTGGGGCAGCAAGGGCCCAGCAATGGCTATGATCTGATGGACGTTATTAGCACCAGGCTTCTCTCTTCTCCTGGCCACTGTGGTGCCCCTGGAATCCATGCACAGTACAGAGCAGCCAGGGATTAGTCTGGTTCCGGATCCTCGGTGCTGTGTTCACCCCAGGATGCCAGGCACAAGAGAGTGCCAGTCATCTGCACCATGACTTTGGAAGGGAACTGCTGCAAAGACGCACAGATGTCTTATGGTGTGTTCTCCTGTCACTTTACAGCCCAGCCCCCTCCTCTGATTGTAATGACTCACATCCTATGATAGGTAGTGGTTAGTGAAAGAAACAGGTGGGCAGGTCTTTTCAGTTTTCTTTTGAGGTGTACCATTCAAGTTCTTCATTTGGTCAACTGACAACTATTTATTGAGAGTCCACTCTCTTGTGCCCTGGAGATAAAATGAGCAAAAATAGGGTCCTTGCCTTCAAAAGTCATATGGTCTGTTGGAGACAGACATTAGTCAATAACCACTCCAGTGAAGATGTAATTACAAACCACATCAAATGCTCTGCTCTGAAGGAGAGGGGCACAATTAAGTTCTTGACATCTCGGGCCCTACACTACCACCATGTTTTGGCTGTAAAGTTCCAGATGCCTCCTGCTATTTGCATTTTATACTTTAAATCCTTGCAGGCCCTTCTCCAAATATCAAGGGCTTGTCCCAGAAGGAGCTCAAGTTATATCATTTTTATATAGCTGCAAGGGGGAAAGGGGTCCATACCTTTCATTACTAAAGGAAGGTGCAAACAACCTCTTTCAAGTCATAGAAAAATAGGAGATGCCGAAAAGCTGCTTTCCAGCATGAACGCTGTGTATCAGAAAAGACAGGGTGCAGGGGGATTGTTAGGCTACAGGGCAAGTACTTACTATACCACTTCTCCTTTGGCTAAAACTCCCCTGGGGAGTGCAGAAATTTAGTGTAAAATCTTTATCCTTTGATGTCGTTTACCCCAATTCCAATTATACATTAGGTCTGCAACAAAACTCAGGCCTTGAGGATTCCAAGCTTGGCTCTGGAGTGAAGGCCTTTCCCTTGCTGGGACTGTCCTGCTCCCAGGACTGGGGACAGAAGCTGCATAGCTCACCTGTCCCATGGAGTTGGGGAAAGCTGTCTTTCCTTCCATGCAAGTCCCAGCAAGGGGTGCAAGGCTGGGAGCCTGGGCTGGGGAAAGTGAAGTTGGGCCAGATAGGCTCTAACAAACAGTGACAGGGCCCTGGGACTGCAGGAGGTGGCTGGCAGGACCAAGTGGGTGGCCTAATGCCTGGCATCAAGGTGGGGCGCTCCCGGGCTCAGCTGCCACTGAAGGTGGAGGTGGAAGAGATTACTGTGCCTGAGGGCTTTGTCCAAAAGCTCAATGACCACCTGCTCCTGGTGTACACCGGCAAGACCCGCCTGGCACGGAATCTGCTGCAGGTGAGCCCCAGCCCCAGAATGAGGGAGGGAGGCAGATGGCTCAGCTTGACCTGGGTCCTCAGTGCACCTCTCTCTCCTGCCTCATCTGCAGGATGTGCTGAGGAACTGGTATGCCCGGCTGCCCGCTGTGGTGCAGAATGTTCACAGCCTGGTGCGGCAAACTGAGCGGTGTGCTGAAGCCTTCCGCCAAGGTGATGAGCTTCTTCCAGGGGAGGTCAGGGCATCAGGAGCCAGGAGCTTGTGGGTGTCAGAGGCCAGGGTCCTTTGCAGGCTTGGCACAGGGCCCAGATATTAGGCCCCTGGGAACAGAAGCCTATTGTCTGTCCTCTCTGGGGTCTCACATTTAGGTGGGAGCCATATCTCAGGACAAATCTTGCATCATGGGAAAGACCCTCCAGCCCCACCTGACAGGAAGCAGATGCGGGAAGAGGCTCGGCTGAGTTCTAGGGAAGTCAGAGCTGAGCAGGGCTCCCAGTGTGTGGCTATACAGTTCACTGAATACCAGCTGTGCTGGGCACCATGTCAGTCACTTTATGCACATTAGTCGTCAAACAACCCTGAAGTGGGCTTTATTACTCCTGTCTCCAGCCAGCACTGGAACCTGAGTTCTTAACCATGACACTGGGTCAGTAGTGCCTCTTGGCTCTTCATTCAATCTACAAATGCGTGTTGAGTGAGTATCTTGGCCCAGGCACACCACTCCCCTCTCTGCCCTCACCTCAGGAAGCCTGCCTCTGCTGGGCCAGTGCCTGACCTCGTACTGGGAGCAGAAGAAGCTCATGGCGCCAGGCTGTGAGCCCCTGGCAGTGCGGCGTCTGATGGATGTCCTGGTCCCTCACGTGCATGGCCAGAGCCTGGCAGGGGCAGGTGGTGGGGGCTTTCTCTATTTGTTGACCAAGGAGCCGCGGCAAAAGGAAGCTCTGGAGGCTGTGCTGGCCAAGACTGAGGTACCTGATGGTGTCGGGGTCGGTAGTTGGTGGGGGCAAGAGACCTCACTGTGGCCCACCAGCTAACCAGGGGCTATATCTGCAAGTCTCTCTGAAGCTTCAGTCCAGCCTCCAGAAGGCCTGGGGGATTTTTCCAGATCCCTCTAAACACCTCCTGTCGTGTCCCATCCTGTCCAGGGCCTCGGGAATTGCAGCATCCACCTGGTAGAAGTGGATACTCAGGGCCTGAGCCTGAAGCTGCTGGGGAGTGAGGCCTAAACCTGATGCTTGTTCCCATGAGGCTGGTCCCTCGCTGTGAGAAAACCTGGAGCTGCGGTGGACCCTCCCTTCCTTCCCCCATGGGAGCTCTGCCTCCTACTCTTCACCCACCTCTACAAATCTCCTTCTAAAGGAAGCAGACCTGAGCAAGACTTGGGCAAGGAGAGATAATGCTTGGGACAGGACTGTGACCTACTGGCTGACAGCAGCCTATGCTTGGCCTCTCTACTATCTGGACATAAGAAGGTCCTAAGCTTAGTGTCCCATGTGGCCTTTATAAATCCTGTGGCCCAGCTTGGGCCTTGGCCTTGTCACTCTCCACTAGGGCCCTGGAAGAAGAGGGTGACAACCAGCCTTAGCATATGGCTGGGGGTCCCTTGGTAAGGCCAGCCCTGAAGAGGCCCTTTGAAGGCATCTCCTGTGGCCTGTCTTGGAGTTGTAGAGACTTCATGCTCAACCCTCATGGGAGAGTGAGAGTGAGGGTGGGGTCCATTGCCAAGTCTGTGGCAACGAGTCAACGAGTCACTGTCACCTCAGGCCTTAACCAGCCATACTAAGGACTGTGCCAAGTGACCTGGTGCCTGTGGGCAGTGGGTTCTCAGGACTATGATATTCTTGGAATAAATTCACTGCCCTCCTGGGTTGTCCTCATAAAGTATTTTTTGTTCCTACTAGGAGTAATTCCCACCTCCCCTGGCATTGTGGGAAAGTGCCCCTGGGATGATCTAGCTTGTGGTGCTGAGGGCCCAAGAGGGGGGACGAGGGTCCAGGATTGGATGAGGGCTCCTGCTATCACGTGGGGCCTGGAGTAGCTGTGCACCACTCCGGGTGTGGGAAGAGGCTGAGGCTTTAGGCTTTTGCCTTTACATTTCAGTGCAACTGTTGGACCTGTCCTGGCCCGAAGCAACCAGCCCTCCCCGTTGCTGGAAACAGCACACTGGCATCTCTCTAAGGAATGTCTTTATTCAGGGATCATAAACATCACAGCCTTTCCTCAAAGTCAAACCTAATTCCCAGGTCCCCAGATGTATCTAAGTCTTCTAAGGCTGGCAGGGGTAGCATGTTTGTTGCAGTACTTGAGGGCCACACAAAAAGCTGGCCTGGGAAACATGCTGCCTGCCTTGGCTTTCCCACCTAATTAGGAGTCCACCTCTTCTGGTGGGGAAAGGCTGCCCTCAAAGCATCACCCAGCTAGATTTGAGGGCAGAGCATGGAGTGAGTCTAGGCCTTGTTTCCTTGCTGCCAGCCATGAAACAGTCTGGACTGTCACAGCTCCCTCAAGCCAGACAGCCTTGCTCAGCCCCTTGGCTATAGCCACTTAGGGAATAGGCCTGGAAGTGTGACAGTCCAGGTGGGCTCACCCTAGGAGCTACAGGCGCAGCCTCTTGATGTCCTCGCTGCGGAAGTCTATGCGCAGAGCCAGTACCTGGCGCACTTCAGCAGGGGTGAGGCGCCATGTCAATGGGCCAGAGTTGGCACCCCAGTAATCTAGGATCTCGGTGACCTGTGGGGAAGAACACAGAGACTTGTTAGCAAGGTCAGGGCTATCCTGAAAGAAGGCCCTAGGCTCCACCAGAGGTAGAGCAGGGGTACCCAGGAAGGGGAAGGTGCCCTGCAGGGCTAGGCTGTGAGCAGAGACATAGTTTTGAGGGAGTGGCAAGGATCCAGATTTTGTCTTTGTCACCTTTCCCTGGCTAGGCCAAGGGAGTCCCACATACCCGCTCCAGGTTGAGGATTGTGGCCATCTGGGAGAGCCGAGCAAACTTGTCTCGGATGGTCCAGGTGGTCACCGTGGTAAGGTAGGCAATAAGTGACCTCAGCTCCTTGTCAAATTGCAGACCGCCCAACTGCAGGAGAACATAATCCAGTTATGCTGTTTAAGGCCTGGCCCTCTGGCCAAGCAGAACTGGCTTCCAATTGCCCTCAGAGCTGGGTGGCAAGGCTGGCTGGGCCTTACATGGTGTCCTATAGCTCCAGTTAACTCTAAGGCCTCAGAAGCCGGAACAGGACTGGGCCGAGACATGTAGGGCCTATGGGTAGCAGACAGAGGGGACACAAGTCCTGGGGTGGCAGCATGACTTGTCTTCCTCAGAGGAGAAACGACAGAGCTGCGGACCCATGCCCCCTTGACCTTACCCGGTTGAAGGTGGATTTCAGCACCACTCTCTCCAACTCAATGGCAACAAGGTTGGTCATGAGGCCGGTCAGGCTGTCATAGATGACTGGGGACAGGCTGGCCTGCACAAAGAGACTTGACATCAGTGGGAGTGCCATCTAGCCCCTCTGCCTCTATGCTGAAGTCTTCAGGGGATGGGGACAGTTATGTGAGGCCATGGAGTGTGTCTACAGGCTAGGGTTGGAAGGGCTTTCAGGGTCCCCAGCAGGAATGTGATAGGAAGCCACAGGCTGCTGGTTTGGGCAGAGGTGGGTAATCCTATAAGCTGATCCTTAGAGCTCCCGTTCACCTTGAACTCCGCCATTAGCTGCTCCAGGTTAAGGATGAACTGTTGTACCCAAGGGTCATTGGCTTCATAGTCATTGAATTCTTCCTATAGTCAGGAAGCAAGGTGGGTCACCATGGGCCTCTTTCTAAGTACCACTCACCCCCACCCCATCTCTACCCCTCTAAGAAAATAACATAAGAGGTTCTTCCTCCCCTGTAGCTTCTGACTCTTCCAGTTTAAAACCAGCTTGGACACCCAGCCTGGCAGAACACTTCTGACCAGTGAACTACCCTGAGCTGTAGCAGTAGCCCACATAATATGGTAAGGCTCCTGGCATTTTATTCCCTCTTGCATCTCATGTTCTATAGGAATGAAATCACTAGGCTAAGGAAAAAAAAAGCTCCTAAGTCTATGAAAAGTGAGGCAAGGAGAGCCTCAATAAAAGAGGGTGAGTCAGGTCAAAGCAAGCTCCCCCTTCAGATGTCCTTCCGAACGCTTCTCGCTGCAGGAACAAACTTTCCTGGGAGAAACAGCCTTCAAGGGTAAGGGTGAGGAAGTGGGCCTCACGGCTCCGCTGCCCTCCAGCTGGGACTGGGGTATGGGGGCGGCAGGTGGGGGGAATCCTGGGCTTGAGGGCTGCCTGTGGTCAGGCTGACCTCCTCGATGTTGTGGGAGACGGAGAGAAAGGTGTTGATCCCAGGCTGCACCTGCGGCTTGACTGCTGTGCTGTTCAGCTCTGTCAGCCCTTCCTGCACAAGGACAAGGCAGAGACACATCAGACACAGGAGACACATACCCCTGTCCCTTTCCTTTCTTCTTCATTCATCCCCTGGCTGCAGGGCATTCTTCCAGCTCTGAAGCATTCTGCAGGCCCTGTCAGAAGTGTAACAGAGATAATGCTAATTAAAGAAGCCAGGAACAATGCATCTCTTTCCAGATCTGTGCCGATTCAGGTCCAGGCTAGAGATGAGACCCTGAGGTGGTTCCGGTAAACTTTCAAAAGAAGAGATTTCAGAGTGCCTGGTGCTAGGCAGCACCTGTGGCTAAGGCCAAGCAGCAGGTCAGAGCAACCATGTCATTCCATTTCCTCTGAGCATTATTCTGAGGGCTCTTGTCATTGTGGGGGCCAAGTGGAGATTCTAGAGGACCAGACGTTGGCTTGTCAATTCGACAACTTCACTGCTGAAAAACCAACAGGGCCTTTAGTCTCAAGGGATGTGCGCAACCTCAGGGGCTTGGATGCTACTCCCTCACTCCTCCTCCCCGCTTCCCATACACAGTGGAGCCCATGATAAGCCAGTTAACAGTCTTCTCAGAGTAACACGAAGGCACAGGATTCAGTCAGCAGTTGAACCTGGGGCTTACCTGCAAGAGGTCTCGGAATTTGTTGGACACGGCAGCCAAGTCAGAAAGACAGCTGTCAAACTTGGCCTGGGCCTGCTCCCCTCCAATGCCCTGGCTGAACAGCTTGGTGCAGTCACTCTAGGGGAGAACACCGTGTTAAGGCTACAGAGCATGCCTGGGCCGTGGGAATGTGGGGAGAGGCAGAGAGGAGGCCGGTATGCAGCCAGCCATTTCTCCTCATCCAATCTCCTCTGGAAGCAGCTATGGCCCATCCTTGGCAAGAGCCCTGGCTGGGCTTCAGAAAACCTGGATTCTATCCTGGTGGCTATCCACTTGGTTCCCACTTCCGCCTTTGTAACATGGGGGTACCAGTGTCAAGGTAACCGAAGAAGAAACATAAATGGCAGAAATGTTTCATATCTTTAGAGTAGACATCCCTAGATTCAAGTCCTGGCTCAGTCATGTATTAGTTGAGTGACCTTGGGCAAATGATTTAAAGTGTCTGAGTTTCAGTCTCCCTGTCTATAAAATGAGAAAACCAATTCCTGCTTCCATGGTATTGTGAGAGTTGTATAAAATGATTCACAAAGTGCTTAGCCCGGTACCTGGCACATGGTAGGCACTAAGGAGACATTAGCTATTATAGTTACAGTTTCTACTTCTTAAATATTTTGGTCTGGTTGCCAAAGGGAGATTGTCATGATCATAGATAAGGTTTAAGTGCTGACTGTGTGCCAGGCTCTGTTCTAAGCATTTACTTTCATTGATTAAAGTACTTACTCTCCTTAAAAAAAAACCCACAACTGTTGTAAATAATGTTGAACTTAAAAGTACCTACTGTGCAGTAGGTAAAATTATCTCCATTGTACAGATGAGGAAACTGAGGCACAGAGAAGTTAATAACTTACCTGAAGCCACAGCAGTAAGTCATGGAGCTGGGATTCTAGTGCGGGAATTCTGGCTCCAGAGTGCCTGTTCCTAATCTCTATACTATGGCCTAGGTAGAGGGAACTCCACAGGGGAAACCCGGAAGCTCATGTTTTAGGTTGCCAGGAGCTGCCCACATTTCTTGTAGCCTTCATAGAAAGTCTGTGCTATTTTGGCCATGGAGGGGAAGCAGTGTGGAAAGCCACCAAGGGACTGACCTGGGAGGCAGAAGCCCTCCATTCCCACAGCCCCAACACTTACCATCTTTAACTAGCCTCGTGACCTCATCTGTAAGGTGGACATCATGCCACCCGACCTGCCTAGCTCAAGGGTTGTTGATGGGGCTAAGCAAGAATATCTGTGCAATGCGAATCTAAAGGGGGGGATTTATGGGAATTGTTCATTCTGTTCTTTGCTGTCCCTCTTTTCCTTCACTTGGCTAATTCTACTGGCTCAGTTCTGAATTTCTAACATTTCCCAAAATTTTACTTACAGAATCCAACAGACTGATGTTAAGGATGAAGTCAGGAATACAATCTGAAGTGCCATGACTTAAAAACAATGTTGATAGCCACCTTATTGAACACATGCGATGTGACAGACACTGTTATCAGTACATTGTATCACCTTATTTTATTCCATTTTAAGGACTTTTTGGGGTAAATGCCTAACCTAGTCCAGTTTACAGCACTACTATAAACTCCCACCTGACTGTTCTCCCTGAACCTCCCTCAGTAACCCCGTTAGCTACTGGGCCCTCTCCCCACCGTGTGCTGGCTCCCAGATGCCTCCTTGGCCTGCTCAGCCTAAAGCCACACTTCATACCACCTGGTACATCAAGCCCTTGCCTCTGCTGCAAAGCACCCTCCTCTCCTCCTTTGCCCAGGTGCCCCCTGTGAAGGCAGGACTCCTGACCTCACTCCCTTCCCAGAGGCTGAGTTTGGGAGTAGGGAAGAATTGGGCCCCTCATTTTCTAATACTTAAAGTGATTGTGCCATGCTGTCATTTTTACTGTTAATACAACTAATAAGGACCACTGTGTGTCTCTTGTATGCCAGGTGCTTATCTCATATCTCATTCATCTCACAACCCTGCTTTGCCAAGAGGAGAGCGAGGCTCGGGGAGGTTACAGAATTTGCCTAAGGCCACACATTCAGTGGTCAAGTGGAGATCTGAACTTGAGGTATCTGACTTCAAAGCCCAAGCGATTTCCACTATACTCTGCTGTCTTCTTTCAACAAATAACGGCAACCAGCTTTGCACAGGGTTTTGTGAACCTTATCCTAATCTCTTAGGTTTATGGAGAGCTTTGTCATTTTTATAAGGTGCTTTCAACCCTGTTTTTTCATAAGGCCACCCCACAAGCCCAAAGTAAAGCAGGATGGAGATCTATCTGTATCTCATTTCATAGATGGAAGAACTGAGGCTCAGAGAGTTAAGAGACTTGTCCAAGGTCACATGCCAAGTATATGCTGGAAGAGCTAATTTGAATTCTGATCTTCCAGCTCTTGGTCTTTTCCCACTGGCCCAGGCATGCCTTGCTACCATGTCAATCACCACTGAATCCCCTCAAGTGTGGTTCAATGTCAGGGAATGCCCCTGTCTCCACCAGGATGAGTGTACAGGGCTCTCTCTCTCAAAATGGGGAAGCTACAGATGCTGAAAGCTGACAGGCAATTTCTCCTGTACCTCCAGTGTCTTCTTCAGAGTGGAGATGTTTTCGCTGCAGACTTCCACATTGTTCAGAGTTACCTGGGAGGTGAGGGAGGAAGGAAGAATGTGATTTCCTCCTGACTGGTGCATGCTACCCACTCCAACACCAGACTCGCTGACAGCTGCAACTCTTTGAAGCTCAGAGGAGGACTGGATGGAGTTTAGACTCAGGCTAAGGGAAACCCACACCACTGTCATCAGGCAGGATGCTCAGATCTTGGACTGGGCAGAATGGTGAGCCAGACTTGCTTTTTCTTCTGTGCCTAATACCTGGGAGCAAAGCCATCGAGACCTCAGAGGTAGTGGGCACAGGTTGCAGGTCTTTTGGCTCTATGTTACCTATGGACCAGAAATGACTCAGGCACACAGGTCTGGGATAAGTTCTGAGGCTCCAAACTGCCAAGCCCAGGTCAGTGATACAGTTTGACATTCATTAAAGAAAAGCTTCCAGACAGCCTGCCACCTGTGAGGCATTTTCTCATCCTTTCTCTCACTGTCCCTGCCAAATACCTCCACAAAACAAGTATTATCAAGCCCAGTTCATGGGAGGAAAGTGTCATGTTATGAGACTTCTCATAACATGAAATGATTCAACAAAGCCAACAAGTGACTTGGAAAATATTAATATTTACTGAGCAATTGCTATGTGCCAGACACCATTCCAGGCACTGGGGAGAAAGCAGTTAACAAAAGAGACAAAGTCCACCCCCTCATAGAGTGGATATCCCAGAAAGGAAGTCAAATAGTGAACAAATATATGTATTATATAATGTCAGGTAGTGACATATGCCACAAAGAAAAATAAAGCAGAGTAAGGGAAAGAAACTCAGAGTGAAAAGGCCACAAAGCTGGAGCCAGGCTTAGAATTCAGGTCTCCCTAGTTGGGGCCAAGGGCTCCTTCTTTCATAACTCAACTGCCTTACAGACTAGGTGCAGAATACCAATTGTAAAAAGTAGCATGTGACAAGAGTGATAATTAAGGCACTTACTGCTCTGGCCATTTAGAGGAAAGAAAAAACTGTTTTGCTCTGAGGCATTCAAGGAAGGCTCCATGGCAGAGTTGGTAGCTGAGCTGAACTTAAAAGGCTGGAATAAGCCGGGCACAGTGGTGCACGACTGTAGTTCCAGCTACTCAGAAGCCTGAGGCAGGAGGGTCACTTGAGCCCAGGAGTTTGAGACTAGCCTGAGCAACACAGTGTCTTTTTCCTAAAAAAGTGTCTCTTTCTTTAAAAAAAAAAAAAAAAAAAAAAAAGGCTGGAACACGATTCCGATAGCAGATGAGAGTGAGTACACTTCTCTACCCCCATTGGCCTCTCTCTAGCTCATCGTCCTAGTTACTATTTCTTAATGTTTAACACTTAAGATTTAAGACTTAAGATTTCCCGACATGATCTGGTTTGTTTCTTGTCTACTTTTTCCACTAGAATGAGAGCCCATGACGGCAGGGATCTAGCCTGTCTTCTTCACCACTGTATCTCTAATACAGCACCGTCCAACTTTCTTGAAAATGGAAATATTCTAAATCTGCACTGTCCAATATGGTAGCCCCTATCCACATGTGGCTACTGAGCACTTGAAACGTGGCTAGTCCAACTCAGGAACTGGATTTTTAATTTAAATATAAATTTCAATGGCCACTTGTGGCTAGTGGCCACCATGTTGTGCAGTGAAGCTTTAGAACCCAGAACAGTGCCTGATATATAGAAGCTTCCCAATAAATAATTGTTTAATGAGAGAGTGAATGAACATATTCTGGAAAGGGGATAACAGAAGCAAATGCAGAATGGCAGAAAACCCCAAAAGGTATTTGAGAAATAGCAGAGTCAGCTCACAGACATGTGCTGGGAAGTGGCAAGATGTAGAGGGGCAGAGGTGGGTAAAGTCTGACCGGGACTGAGGTGCTATGCTAAATAGTTAGGCCTTTGTCCTGTGGATGGTGGGGTGACACTAGATTTTTAAAAGCAGGTGAATGTCACATGAGCAAAGCTATGGTTTGGGAATACTCATTTAGAGGCTCTGTGTGGGAGGAATTAGTGTTTAAGAGGTTCCCACTGCCTCTGAACTGGTGTACTACTAGCATGACCAGGAAGGCAGGGGTGAAGTAGAGGGGAGCCAATCTTCAAGACATGAATCAGGAGCTTCAGGATAAAAGGAGAATCCCAGAACCCCAGGGACTGAGATTAGGAAGTCCCTCTTGTCTTCCCCAGAGTGCTTCCTTTGTCAGAGCAAATACTGAAAAACCACACTGTTGATGGTGCTGCTTAGGCCACTCTGATTATGGATGGATAAGCCTAAAGGCCTTTCTTTAACACACCACAAGTTTCCAGAGAAACAACTGCACTGTCATGACAGCTTAAGGATGAAAGCCACAACATAAATGCTTCCAAGGCATTTAAGGACACCAAGAATAACTGTCATGAGGGGAAAATGTATTTGGGGTCAAATGGTATTGATTTCAAAGTTTCCCTTGTATTGACCTTGTAAGCATGGATTCACTGGGCTTATCCCCTGCCCATGGTGAATGATATGTCAGTACAGTTGGAGAATTTATCTTGACAGCCAAATGAATCAAGGTGACATAAAAAATAGGCCCTGCAGTGGGAGCGACGACATTTTAAGTACTTGGCGTTGGGAAAACTGGAAACCTGTCATCAAGCATTTAGCATCACCTTTCTTTTTGGCCTTATCTTCTGGGCCCTCAAATAGTGAACCTGTGTGAATGGGAGGTCCTCATAGAGCAGTGAAAGAGTGAACACACGTTGGCCAGCATTCGGGATGTGTGTAGTCAGGTGGTGGAAAATAGGACTGGAAAGGTAGGATGGGTCAGATTTGGGGGGCCTAAACAAACGACCAGGCAGACATCTAGCTTTGATGTGGTGGGTAGCAAGGAGCCAATGAATGTTTCTGAGCACAGAAATGAAAGAATGAAAGTATGTTCTGTAAAAAAATAGAATACAAACAAAATAAATTTAACTCAGTTCATGATTATATGATGCTGGTTACTGGACATTTTGGCAAAGTTCTCCAAAGGTACCATATTTTAGAGGCAACAGCTTTTTGGAACTGATCCTCTTTTTTGGCAACAACCATGACATCCCAGATTGACAGAACCCACACCCAGGGAAAATATTTTCAATGACAGGAAAAGAATGGGGCTGCCTCAATAGCCTTCGTATTGGATCAGTCTGACGACTAGTTATCATGGGTTCCCCTGCACAGGGGCAGGGTAGTTTAGGTTTCTGTCTCTGAAAGCAACAGCTCTTAACTTTTTTGGGGTCATGGAACCTTTTAAGAATCTGATAAAAGCTAAGGACCCTGCTTCCAAAAAAATGCATGTACACATTTTTGCATCCAACCCCATCTGTAGACTATTGATTGAGAGTTCTGCTATTGGATGTTTCCTTCAGGCTTTGCACTTGCCAATATGAGGGATAGAGCAGAATGGACTTATGGCAGCGGTGTTCCCGTGCATGCCAAGACAGCGTGTGCCACAGAAGCATGAGATTAGGACTCATGTATTCTCTTTGGCTCATCACAAACTGGCTGTTGCCTTGTACAAATCCTTTCATCCTTCCGTGCTTCTCCTTGCCGAGCTGTCACGTAACTTCTAAGACTTGCATCACATCTGTCGTTCTGCGTAGCTGAGGGCTTTAATAAGGTCACCTTACCAAAGGAAGCTGAAAGCCTAAGATGTGTACTAAAAAAGCAGTCCTGGTAGGCCTAAAGGATTGGCACCCACCCGTGCTGTGGGCCTCTCCTCAGAGAAGCAGTCTGGAGGCCTGGCACAGATGTTACTTATAGCTGGTTCTGTGGCTGATGCGAGCCAAGCTTGACACTCAGTGGGGCCCCTGAACAGCTGGGCAGTGCTCTTGGGAATGGACACCAGGTGACAGCTGAGATACAGCCTTCTGGCAGGGAACAGTGCATATCCTGACTCAGGCTGCTCAGAATAGGTCCCTGAGTAAGAAATAGTTTCAGAACCTTCTAAAAGGAGCTTTCCTTAAAGGAGGACTTTTCCTTCTATATAGACACTGGAGGAAAAGTTTCCAACTCAGAGCTGATTATACTATGGTTTAGAGATCACAGTTCAACCTCTCAAGATAAACCGACCCAGCTCCTGATCTGTGGGCTACCTACCAGGAAGGACAGCTTGGCCTCATCAGTGCTCTCGATGCCTTTTGTGTCAAATTTGCCCTGCTGGAGGCTGCTGTGCATGATGTTCACGGCACTTGTCACCCCGCGCTGGATGTCCTGTAAGGTGGTGGCTGGGAAGCCCATCCGCAGCTTGTTGCACACAACATCCCTGGGAGGCAGGATGGCACATGGGGAGTGACAGCACTCAAGTTGGCCTCTAGGGCAGCAAGACCAGAGTGCCTACTACCCTGATCCAGCAGCACAAGTTGCTCTTTTGGGGGGAATAACCAATCCTTGAGACCACTGTAGGTGGACCTAAAGTGTAGGCACCTTAGGAGCCAGGGTGTGAGAGTGACCAACACCCCTCAAGGACACTGATGTGACAAGGACAAATAGAGGAGACTGGCCAATTCTTTATTTCTTATGAGGCTCTCAGTTATCACCACTGTGCTCCAACAAATGAAGCAGAGGCAGAATGGCTTAGTGAAAGGCAGTACTGTATAGGAGTTGAGAGAACAGGTTTTCAGTCAGTCAGCTCTGGACTCTATAGTCCACCACTTAGGAGGATCTTTGATGAGGGATGAAATCTCCTGAAACCCCAGTTTCCTCATTTATAAAACAGAGCTCATAGTTCCTACCTCATAGGGTTGTTATTAGGACTAGAAAAGAGTAGATCAGCATAGTGTCTGGCTGTAGCAATGGTAACTATGAATGGTATTATTACAATGACTGCTTTCATTTGAACTGCCTGTTCTTTTTCCTAGAACTGAGGGCCAATAGCCTCTTCAGTCCAGTTCAGGGAACAGAAATTTGGCCCATAAAATATCTGGCTGATCAACAGCTGCCTGGAGCCAAGGATATTGTGCTAGGGACAGGGGCTTATGTCTTGTATAGAACTGAACTAGAATCATAAGGACAAAATGAAGAAACAAATATGCCCCAGGAATCAACCACAACTAAGACCTTTCTGCCTAGAAAGGAGAAAGGGAGTCAACTGTACCTGAAGTCAGACTCCAGCTCTGTGGTGGCAAGGTTGATCATGGCACAGAGACAGTCGATGCTGGAGCTGGACAGAGCCCGTCCGATGCACTTCTTAACGATGTAGAAGACATCATCCACCATGCTGGATGTCAACTGGCCCTTCTCATAGGTGTCCAGAGCCACAGCCTACCCAAAAGGCAAAGAACACAGTGAGGGTCCCAGTTCTGCATGTCCTGTTCTAGATGGCTCTGGTGACACTGGCCCTGGCACTGCTCCCTTTTCTATACCTTGTCCATGTTTCTCCCAACCTGGCTTATCCTGGTCACAGTTTGGTGTGGATCCTCCTTGCCAAATTAGCTCACTTCCCTATGGATCACTAGGTTAGGAAATTAAATATTTAGGGCCTTTGCCGTGGGGACATCTATTATCTGGGATGTAAGACATCTGCAGAGGCCCTACATCCCTGAGGCTCCTCACCCACATACCTCCAGGGGGCAGGGAACAAGTGGGCTCCCTGAGGAGCTGAGCTATTCTTTTGTAATCCTTGGGAAAGAAGTCCCAACTGGGTATACGAAGAGTATGATAACACCAAAGATGCTCTCTAACCATACAAAGTGGTGCCACTCAGTTTACATGGAAGAGTATTCTCAAAGCAGGACCAAGAAATATGCAGGACATCCTCAGCCATCTCCTTCAGCCTGGCTTCTTGGACAGGAAGCCCCATTTCTAAGAGATGTATTCCATGTCCTACCTTATTGACAGTCTCCCTCATGAAGTACTCCTCCATGGTAATATATAAGCCAATTAGCTCCTGCATGGTACAGCTCAATAGGCAGTTATTGAGGAGTTTGTCCAAACACTTCTGGTGCTCTAAGGGACAGCCAAGAAAGGAATACTCACTTTTTTCCACCAAGGGAAACAGAGCAACTTTTTTTCATTTTTTCAAGTTCTTTTCTAGCCTTTGTTCCAAATATGTACATATTTTACATGGTTATAATCACAGTACAGGTACAATTTTGTATTCTGCTTTAAAAAAGTATATCATAAATATTTTCCATGTTTCTACATAACTTACTGATTTTTTCTTCTTCCTTATTTTTTTAAATTTTTAAATTTTTTTAAGAGATAGGGTCTTGCTTTGTTGCCCAGTCTGGAGTACAGTGGCATGATCATAGTTCACTACAGCCTTGTATTCCCAGGCTTAAGCAATCCTTCTGCCTCATCCTCCCAAGCAGCTGGGACTACATGCCATCACGCCCGGCTAATTTTAATTTTTTTGCAGAGACAGGGTCTCGCTGTGTTGCCCAGGCTGATCTCGAACAGTAAGAGATCTGTTGCTTAACTATCACAAACAGTGCCAACTATATACCCCAGCCCTCACAGAGAATATGGGAAAAATGTTTTACCTTGCTTTACTTCTTCTGAGGCCATGGAGTCCCCCACCTCAAAATCAGAGCTGATCCTCTTCCTGAGGAAGCGTAAGTACAGCTCACTGCGGGCATTCATCAGGGTGACCTCAGTCAGGATAGGATCCAGTTCCCTGAGACACATGGGGCACAAGGAATAGGACACTGGGTTTCCCTCAAGATATAAGAGCTACAGGGCAAACTTAGTCCCAAACTCCCCCTCCCTACTGGGCCTATAAGGGTCAGCTCTGCCAGATGGTCATCCTGGCTCTGCTGGCCTGATAATAATCAGAGATAGCTGTCAACCACATTCTCCATTTACCTGTTTCACCTAAATCATTCACCCCTAAAATTCTGCCAGGCCTGGCTGGGTGCAGTAGTGTGCACCTACAGTCCCAGCTACTCAGGAGGCTGAGACAGGAGGATCACTGAAACTCAGGAGTTCAAGGCCAGCCTGGACAACATAGCAAGACCGTGTTTCTAAAAAAATTCTAGACTGGGCATGGTGGCTCACACTTGTAATCCCAGCACTTTAGGATGTCAAGGCGGGAGAATCACTTGAGGCCAGGAGTTCAAGAGCAGCCTAGGCAACATAGTGAGACCCTGTCTCTATAAAAAAGAGACAAAATTCTGCCAGAGCTAAATAAGAGGTTGGGGAGGTGTGTTTTCTTTTGTGATTTGAATAAAAATTATCTACGCCTCATGTGAAAGAAAACATACTTCCCCAATCTCTAATTTAGCCCTGGCAGGATTTTAGGAAACATCATTAAACTGTCTCCCTACCCATTCATCTATCCCAATGGATAGCCAAAATAATCTTGAAAAAAACAAAGTTATAGGACTCATATTTCCTGATTTCATAACTTACCTACAAAGCTACAGCAATCAAGAGTAATTGGTACTGGCACAAAGATAGACATATAGATTAATGGAATAGGACTGAGAGTCCAGATGGTCAACTGATTTTCAGTAAGAATGCTAAGACAATTCAAGAGAGAAAGAATGGTATTTTCAACAAATGTGCTGGGACGATTGATATCCACATGAAAAAAGAATGAAGTTGAATCCCTACCTTGTATTATATACAAAAATTAACTTCCTTTGCACAGTGAAGTCCAAAAGATCTTTTCAAAATATAAATCATACCATATGGTTTCCATGGCTGTCGGGACACAAGACCCTGAAAAGCCTGACTCTAATAACCTCTCCATATTCATCTCATTTCAGGCTCTCCCCACCTCACTGCACTTCAGCTACACTGGCCTTCTACATATGACCTTTGCACATGCTTTCCCTGCTCTGTCTGGAACACTCCTCACTTCTTATTCCTACTCATTCTTAAGGTCTCAGATCTAAGGTCATTTCCTCAGGAATTCTTTCTTTAACTTCCCAAGATTAAGTTACATCCCCTTATTACATGCTCTCCTGTATCCTACACTTAGTATATCATAATGGTTAATAGCATGAACTCTAGAGCCAGACTGCTTGGAAATGGAAATTTCACGCTCTGCCTCTTTCTACCTGCATGGCCTTGGGCAAGTCATTTAACCTCTCCAGGCTTCAGTTCCTCATCTATAAAATGTTTATGCACTAAATCAGTGATTTTTCAACTGAGGGCAATTGTGCCTCCCTGGGGGATGAGGCCATCTAGTGGGTAGACGCCAGGGATACTGCTAACCATCTTACAATGCTTAGGACAGTCTCCTATAACAAAGAATTATCCAGCCAAAATGCCATTAGTGCAGAGGTTAAGAAACCTCGGATTGAATGATTTAATATTTGTTAAGTGCTTAGAACAGTGTCTTGCGTAAACACTATATATGGTTTAGCTATTTTATTATTTGTCTACTGTATAGACCATATGTATCACAAAGAAAGAATTATGTCTCTTTTGCTCACTTTGCTTGCTGCCATATCAAGGACCAGTATCTGGCACATAACGTATACTCAATAAAACTTTGTTGATTGTATAAATACATTTATAATGTTTGGATTATTTTTTAACAAGCATATATTATCTTTATTATAAAAAAGTAAAAGGTTAAAATTTTAGGATAGTAGTTACCTTTGTGGGAGAGAGAAGAGGAGAGTCACTCTGGGGGCTTCAAAAGTACAATTACGTGCCACATAATGACATTTTGGTCAACGATGGACCACATGCATGAAAGTGGTCCCATAAGATTATAATGTCATATTTTTACCGTATGTTTTGTACAGATATGTATGGATACACAAATACTTCTTGTGTTATAATTGCCTATGGTATTCAGTACAGTAACATGCTATAGGTTTGTAGCCTAGGAGCAATAGGCTATACCATATAGTCTAGGTATTTAGTAGGCTACACTATCTAGGTTTGTGTAAGTACCTCTATGATGTTTGCACAATGGCAAAATTGCCTAACAATGCATTTCTCAGAATGTATCCCTGTTGTTAAGTGAGGCATGACTGTACTCATAATGATCTATCATTCTTTCTCAACCATGTTATATATACTTTTGTTTGTATGATCTATTCCATTGAAAAGTAAGTTAAGAGTAATTAATAAAATACTTTAAAAACATAGACCACATTGTAACAGAGTAGTCTGAATTATACATGATTACCAATTAAAATTCCTATGGGCTAAAGAAAAGAGAAGGATTTATTACCTTGGTTCGATTTTTTCTGTTGTGGAATTTCTCATCAAGTTGTTCTGGACATGCCGGAACTGCAATATACCACAAAAATCAGAATACCCTCCCCCTCCACTCCTGCATCTATCTGCCTCTTGCTGGTCACTTGAAACTTTTGACATACAAGAACATTTAGGTTTAGTCTGTTTACCAAACTTACCTTTCCTTCAAGCTAGAGGTGGGCTTTCAGGATGATGGGCCAAAGATTTGCTTTTGGTTTAGATGCTAATAATACTCACCTCTATTACTTCACTTAAAAGTAATGCTAATGGTGTTTTAATGGACTACTATTGAGTCTCCAAGTTTAGAGTTCTAGAAATAAAATTTTAAGAGGCCACTCTTACTTCTTTCTTTCTCTCTCTCTTTTTTTTAAAAGAGACAGGGTCTTGCTCTCTTGTCCAGGCTGGAGTGCAGTGGCCCCATCATAGCTTACTATAACCTCGAATTCCTGCGCTCAAGGGATCCTCCTGCCTCAGCTTCCTGAGTAGCTGGGACTACAGGTGTTCATCACCGCACCTGGCTAATTTTTTGTTGTTGTTGTAGAGATGGGGTCTCACTTTGTTGCCCAGGCTGGTCTCAAACTTCTGGCCTCAAGCAATCCTCCCACCTCAGGCTTCCAAAGTGCTGGGATTACAGGCATGAACCACTGCACCTGGCCAACCACTCTTATTTCTATGTCCTACTTTTACTTTCTCTGCTCAAAGGAGTGGAAAAATAAAGTTCTGAAAAAGCAAGTGTTATCTTTAGCACTTAAGGAACTAAGGGGAAATTTGAGACAAATTACTTGACACTCAATAGGACCTTAGGAAATAAAATTCTCATTATATCACCAGAGGGCACTGTTGCATATTCTGTGATAGAGAATTGATCTACCATTTCTGTCTTGTTCCTTTCAGGAAGCCCTTTTTATTTCCTTCTCTGGCCTTGTACTGAGGCCATCATCATCTCAACAACACCTCAAGTTCACGGTAAGCTGGTGATGGGGAAGATGCACGCCAGTCTGTATTTGGCATTTAATTTTTCTCCTGTCTGCACTTTTTTTGCATTTTTCCCCCTCTAATTTTATTCTACTCAATGTCCCTAGCTAAAGCTGCTTCCAAACTGCCTGTAGCTTTCTCTGCTCACCTGCTGGTGGTAGTCTCTCTGCTTGATGAACTTCTCTACCACCTTCTCCACTTGTCTGTCACATTCCACCTGCAGATATTTGATCAAGGTATAAAGTTTCCCTGGCCCGTAATAGGTCTCCACTATTGGTTGGTGGGTTTCCACAATGCGGGCAATCCCTAGAAGGAAGGAAGGGAGAGGGCTGGATTCCAAATATTCTTCCCATAAACCAAACTCCTTTCTCCCATCCAGGACTAACCCAGGGTCTAACTCAATTCTTTTTGGCTGCTTCACCTCCTAAAATTAACTAGTTCTAGTCAGTGCTAGGGGTTGCTAAGAAAATTTGTTAAATATGCACAGTGGTTTGGTATACCAGCAAGCATTTGGTAAGTTATATTGATACTATTTTCTACAGCAGCATCTCTGGAAATCAGCATCACTCTTTTTCCAGTAATTTATTTTGGGGGTAAATTTATTCTTATAGAGTTTGGGCCTTGAGGGTTAAGGAGGATCAAAATACCAGAAAGACTATAGCTAATCTTTGCTAATCAGATACTGAGTCTGAAAGTTAATTCTCCAATAAATCAATACATAGTAAACTACAGGATTAAGTTAAAGGCATTAGGCCAGAGGGGAGAGAAAAAGGGCTAGGATGCATGTATCAGATAGAAATGTCTCCAGTCTCCCTAGAGTAGAGAAAGAGGTTCACCTTCAAACAGAAGAGTGAGTGTATCTGCGAAGATGACAGCAGCTCTTCGATCACTCATGTCTGACCCTAGCACTAAGAGCAGATTCTCTTCAGCTTTATTGGCCACCTGAAAAAAGTAGAAAATACATACTTATTTCTCAGACCAAAGGCTAGCCTCACACCAGGTATGTCTCAGTTTTCCAAAAAGGCCTCCCAGGCCAGGCACAGTGGCTCACACCTGTAATCCCTGCATGTTGGGAGGCTGAGACAAGAGGATCACTTGAGGCCAGGAGTTCAAGACCAGCCTGGGCAACATAGCAAGACCCCATCTCTAAAAAAAAAAAAAAAAAAAAACCACACAAAAAAACTAAACAAAAAATCAAAAAGGCCTCCCATTGGCTTTCTTTATTCTATGTTTCTCCTGATGCTTGGAAGCCTAGGCAGCACAGAGGAACCTCCCTTGGGGGGCTCTGGGCTATCTAAGCTTTAGGCAGGAAAAGAAACTTGAGCATGGTGGTAGCTCTTCTTTCAAAATTGAGAGGTATAAATAATACTTTTCTTTTCTTTGAAAATATGGACTGCCATTTACTAAGGGGGAGAGTCCTTAGTTTCAATAGTCTTCTCAAAGTATAACTTGTTATTATTAATGGTGGTTTCTTGAGCAAGACAAAAAATCTGGGTACTGTGGAAAGGACTTTTTTTTTTTGGAAACAGAGTCTCCCTCTATTGCCCAGGGCCTAGAGTGCAGTGGCATCATCATAGCTCACTGCAGCCTCAAACTTCTGGGCTCAAGTGATCCTCCTGCCTCAGCCTCCTGAGTAGGTGGGACTACAGGCTAATTTGTTCTATTTTTAGTAGAGATGGGGGTCTCACTGTTGCTCAGGCTAGTCTCAAACTCCTGACCTCAAGCAATCCTCCTGCCTCGGCCTCCCAGAGTGCTAGGATTACAGGCGTGAGCCACCGAGCCCAGCCAAGGAAGGGATTTTTAATGGATTAAAAGTAGAAGCCATTCCTAGGTCCCAGGTGGCAGAGTACCGATAAAAAAATACCATAGAGCAGTTGTATTTTATTTTTAACTAATTTTTCTAGAATGGGTAAAACACACACTTAAATGTTCAAAAGGAACAAAAGAGTGTTTGGTAAAAAGTGGTTCTTCCTCCTACCTATGTCTCTTGATCTCCTAATTCTCCTCTTCAGAACTGACCATTGTTAACCCTTCCAAAAATATCCTATGTTTATACAAATATATCTTTATTGCGACCCCCTTCATTTTAAACAGGAATGACAGCATACTATTTTGTACCTTGTTTTTTTTTAAAATTTAACCAACCACATACGTTAGAGAGTAAAATGTCTCATTTTTCTTAATGGCAGAACAGTGTTTTATTATAGAGAATTTTGGTGGGGAGAGGGTCAGGATGCACTGACATACAGTTGAAAAAACCCACAACTCTATGTACACATGCCTGCTGGATTTACTTCTCTACATCTAAGGGGTGGACGTGGGGAAGCCCTAGGGCTATAAGCAAAATCTCTTTCTTTTTCAGGATTTAACCTTAAGTGACCTCACCTCCTTCATCTCAGTATGCCTTATTTTGAGACTCAAGCCTGGTTACAAAGTCTTAAAACCACTAATCAAGAATTCCAATTGCTCTTCAAAGGAGCCAGGTCCTGACTGACACCTTGAAAAGAGTGATTCAACTTGTTGGAGAACTTGCATTTTAATTTTCCTATACTTTCACCTGGTCTGCTAGAAATAAATGTACATTAGCAGATATCTTGGCCATGCCTGGTACACAGAGGGCTAGCAATAAATGTGTTGATGAATGCATGCATCCTGTCCTGCCATACTACAGCAAAAGCGGCAAGGGGAGTCATATTCAGAAGAGAGAAAGTATCTACAGAAACTGGATCTATCCAGTGCCCCAATCTGCAGGCAGAGGACCATACAATTATCCTGGCAAGCAATCAGGGTCCATACCTGCTTGCAAAGGTATTCTGAGAACTTGCTTAATCCCTCCTCATGCAAACCCAGAAGTGGGAAGATCTTGAAGAAGCGCTCCACCTGGGGTAGATCCCCTTCCTTGGTGGCGATGGCAAACTTCTCTGCTACAATGGCTTTGAGCCGCTGCTCAGCTTCCTGCAGCAATTTCAGGTTGGCATCAATCATGCTCCCTGCTCAATGGGACAAAATGATAATTAATGTAAAGAACGGTACTGTGTCAGGTGCATGCCATTTAGTTTGTGCACTACTATTCATTCAACAAATATGTATTAAGCACTATGTGCAAGATACTGTGCTAGTGGCTGGTGCTAGTGCAGTAGTGTTTACAACTAACTGATCACAACCAGTTACAGATTCCTTTGTTCCTTCTCCACTCCCACTGCTTCACTTGACCAGCCTTAAAAAAAAAAAGAAAAAGATACTGTGCTAGCAATATGGATGATTAAGCCAGGATCCTACCATCACAGAAGTTATGATCAAGTAACAGAGATAAGGTTTATGCACAAATAACTATAATAAATTCAGTGTATGATAAGTGTCATAAGAAAGGTGCCTAAAAGTCATATTCCTGGTGGAAGTAATCAGAATAGGCTTCCTAGAGAAGGTGACATCCCATCTCTCAAAGATGGGCAGGATTTGTTTACCTACATAGGAGGGACATACATTCCAGGCAAAGGGAATGAAATAAGCAAAATAATAGAAGCACAAAGATGAGAAGAGTATTTGCGAAGTATTACAAGTAGCATGTGCCCTGGCATATAGAGGAGCTCAACAAATATTTGCATGATGAATGGATGCATGAGTGAGTAGCATGAAATAAGGCTAGAAAGACAGGGTAAGTCAAGATCACGGAAGATCCAAAATATCAAGCTAAGAATTTCATTTTGTAAGTAGACAATATGGTCAAGTGCAAAGAACCCACTGGCCAGAGAATCAGTAGATCTGGATTCAATTTTCCTTTTCCATAAAATAGGAATACAGTGATGCCCCCTTTATCCTCAGGGGATATGTTCCAAGACCCTCAGTGGATGCCTGAAACCTCAGATAGTACTGAACCCTACTAATATTATGTTTTTTCCTATACACACATACCTATGGTATAGTTTAATTTATAAATTAGGCACAGTGAGGGCTTAACAACAATAACTAACAATAAAATAGAACAATTACAACAATATGCTGTAATAAAAGTTATGTGAATGTGGTCTCTCTCTCTTAAAATCTTTTTTTTTTTTCATTTAAAAAAAAATTTTAGTAGAGATGGGGTCTTGCTCTTGCTCAGGCTGGGCTCGAACTCCTGAGCTCAAGCGATCCTCCCGCCTCAGCCTCCCAGAGTACTAGGATTACAGGCGTGAGCCACCACACCTGGCCTCTCAAAATCTTACTGTACTGTATTCACCCTTTTTGTGATGATGAAGAAGAAGGGATGGAGGGGGATGGTGTGAGATTTCATCACACTACTTAGAACGGTATGCAATTTAAAACTTATAAAATGCTTATTTTTGGAATTTTCCACATACTATTAATATTTTTGGACCTTGGTTGACTGAGAGTAATTGAAACTGTAGAAAGGAAACTCCTGATAAGGGCGGAGGGACTACTGTAATATCACCTGTCCTGGGATAGTATAGCACCTATATAAGGCCTACTACCAGACAAGACAACTTACTAATAACTGATACCTTTTTCCTGGCTGAGTTTGCCTAGTTCAGATTATAGATGATTTTAACTAAACTAGAAATCAACAGTTTGGGAAGCTGACCTTCTTTGCCCTGTCGGCTGAGCTCAATGACTGACTTATCCAAGCACAAGTAGCGATGAATATGGGCTGCAGCCTGCTCATAGTCTTCATTCCTCAAAGCCGTCTGAACGCCATCCATGCAGAACTTCAGGTCCAAGATGTCATCAGCTCTCTGAATGGCCTGATAGAGGCGGTTCTGCAAAAAGACTTGGTGCTTAGAAACAATGTCCTATTCTTTCAAATACACCTCTTCAGAAGGTGGGGAGATTCAAGAGCTGGATCTGGTTAACCACAGGTCCTTCTCAGCTTTCACTGGCCAACTCACAAACACCACTACTACCACTCACAAAACTGTTACTGATGATGATCAAGACCCCTGACGGTTATCACACAATTTTATCAATGTGGTCAAATCATTCATTTTGATGGAAGGAGGAACAGAGATAATCCATATTTATATTAATATTTGGCTTATTTTGTTAAATTTATAATAGAATAAGAATGTATCTGACATTTTGGGAATATGACATTGTAAACCAAGTAGTGAAGTAAGTGAAATATGTGGAAGGTATTTTTCTTTTAGAACAAACAAGCATGTTTATAAAAACCTTTAACACGTGAGCTGGTGGCTGTGTGGCTATAGTGTTTTGTGGTGAAGCTATTTTTGCAGAATCTAAGCAAACAGATGAGGAAGAGTTATGCTATCTCACAGGGGCAAACTAAGGCTAGGCATGACTTGTACAAGAACCCAGGCCATGTACTATCCAATACAGTAGCCACGAACCACATGTGGCTATTCAGCACTTAAAATATGGCCAGTCCAAATTAAGATGTGTATGTGTAAAATAAACACCAAATTTCAAAGACTCAGTACAAAAATAAAGAAGGTAAAACATCTCATTAATATCATTTTATAGTAATTACATGTTGAAAGGATATTCTGCATATAAAAGGTTAAATAAAATAAATTACTAAAATTATTTTCATCTATTTCTTTTTACTTTTTAAAAATGGCTACTAGAAAATTTTAAATTATGGGCTGGGTGTGGTGGCTCATACCTGTAATCCTAGCTTCTCTGGGAGGCCGAGGCAGGTGGATTGCTTGAGCTCAGGGGTTTGAGACCAACCTGAGCAAGAGAGAGACCTTGTCTCAAGGAAAAAAAAAAAAATCAGCTGGGTGTCGTGGCGTGCGCCTGTAGTCTCAGCTACTCGGGAGGCTGAGGCAAGAGGATCGCTGGAGCCCAGGAGTTGGAGGTTGCGGTGAGCTGTAATGACCCACTGCACTCTACCCAGGGTGACAGCGTGAGGACTCTGTCTCCACACACACACACAAAAATGCAACTACACAACCCTCCTCACAACCCCCCTAATATAAAAAAAATTAATATCAAGAAAAAAGAAAATTTAAAATTATGTAGATGGTTCATATTAGATTTCTGATTTCTTCTTTTCCAATCTGAATGACTTGGCTCCAGTGATCCTCCTGCTTCAGCCTCCCAAGCAGCTGGGACTACAGGTGCATGCCACCAAGCCCGGCTAATTTTTCTATTTTTTGTAGACATGGGGTCTCACTATCTTGCTCAGGCTGGAATTAAACTTCTGGCTTCAAGCGATCCTCCTGCCTCAGCCTTCTAAAGTGTTACAATTAGAGGCATGAGCCACCTTGCCAGGCCCAGAGTGACTTCTACTTCATTTTCTTACCCAACTGCCCTGGCTATACCCTCTAGTGAAATGTTAAAGAGATGCAGCAAGAACAGACATCCTTGTCTTATTCTTCATCTTAGGGGGAAAGCATCCCATCTTTCATCAGTATGATGTTAGCTGTGGGTTGTTCATAGATGCCCTGTATCAGGTTGAGGAGATTCCCTTCTGTTCCAAGTTTGCTGAGTATTTTTCTTTTTTTTAGAAGCAGGGTCTCATTCTGTCACCCAGGCTGGAGTGCAGTGGCCTGATCATAGCTCTCTGTAGCCTTGAACCCTTGGGCTCAAGCAGTCCTCCTGCCTTAGCCTCCCAAGTAGCTGGGACTACAGGTGCACACCACCAAGCCTGGCTAATTTTTAAAAAAATTCTTTGTAGAGACGGGGTCTTGCTATGTTGCTCAGGCTGGTCTTGAACTCCTGGCCTCAAGTGATCCTCCTGCCTCAGCCTCCCAAAATGCTGGGATTACAGGCATGAGCCACTGTCTCCAGTCTCTGTTGAGTGTTTTTTATCACAAGGGGCCTTGGATTTTGTCAAATCTTTTTCTGAGTCTATGAGGTGATCATGTGGTTTTTGTCCTTTTATGCTACTGATGTGGTATATTACATTAATTGATTTTCAGATGTTACCCAACCTTACATTTCTAGGATAAATCTCACTTGGTCATGGTATATAATTCTTTTTATATGTTAATGGACTCATTTTGCTAGTGTTTTGTTGAGGATTTTTATGTCTATATTCATAAAAGCTAATGGTCTAAAGTTTTCTTTTCTTTGGTTTTGGTATCTCACATGAGATTTCTATTGTATGGTGCTGCTCCAATCTCTAATGTACTAGCTTCTTTACTGCCTTCTACTAACTCAAACATCAAAAGCTCAATGGCTTACCTTAGCCAGGTCAAGCTGACGGACTTTGCTGGACACATTCTCAGCTAGGTTGCAGGTAAAGGTGATCATTCCAGCCAGCTGCTTTGCATCTCCCTCAATCAACTGCAGGTTGGGACTGGAGACACACATATCCACAGGTGCAGGGGGTAAGAAATGGAAAATTTTTTTTTTGCATGTGGAGACTATGTCTTCTACTTCTTTTGTAACCTCCCCACAACTCTCAGCTCAGTTCCCTCTACACACAGCTTTTTCTCAAGAGTGTTTTACTGTAACTCAGACCTATATTTAACAAAAAAAAAACTTTTAAAACTACTAAAGACATCCCTAAATAGGTATAGCCTAAGAATTAGAGAACAGATTTTCTCAATTGCTAAGTGAACATAAAATGCACTAACAACAATCTGAGAGGATGATGAGATTAAAGAGCAATTTTTATGACTAGTAAATACACAACATCTATAAAAACTGTGGTTCTCAAACTTGAGCTGTGCATCAGAATCACCTGGTAAGCTTGTAACTGCCCCACTAGAAAAAAATTTTTTTTCCTTGGGGCCACAGTGTTTTATTATGCAAATAGAATAAAAACTTCAAAAACGAAATGATCCTTTCTAATTTAATGAAAACTTTGTTATTTTTATTGTTTTCTGTGCGTGAATTATATACAATTAAATTGTTAATATTAATTGTAACAATAAGAACATCAACAAGTAAGATTTTCACAAATAAACTGCAGCGTTTTGCCTGGGGGCCATCCATCCATAACAGGTATGCTACAGCACGACACTGTGAGTTGCCTGCGCACCATGCAGTTCCCAAGGTACAGAGACGCGTGACTTACACATGCTTCACGAGGCCCCAGGCTCAAAACTAGTGTGAGTTAAATACAACTCACACGGCAGTTAAGGTGTTAAAATACATATTTCTGTACCCTACCCCCACAGTTTCTGACTCCGTAAGTTTGGAGTGGGGGCCCAGAATTTGCATTTCTAACAAGTTTCCATGCGATGAGGCTACTGCTGATCCAAGGACTCTTTGGGAACCACTGAAATATACCCTTAGGTGTTCACTTTACCTTGAGGTAATGCTTATTTACATTTCAAAATCAACTAGCAGTTTACAACAGGAAGTTAAGAAAAGTGAAAATTTGTGCAAGGGACCCTTTCTGTAGTTTACAATAGCTCTGGCTGAGGTGCACAGACTCACCCCATTCGGTGGAGAGTGACCATCTTACTTTCAATGGTGTTTTGCTGTTCCAAAAGAGCATCCAACTCTCTCTCTACCACTTTCTGAAACACAGAGAAACATCTTTTCATCAGAACGGTCAGAAGGAACCTTAAGAGTTATCAACCACTTAGCTGAAGGGTGAATCCCACTTCAAATTTCTTCTTTCCTTCGACTATACTCCCCTTGGACTTTAACAAATAACACTTCATTTTTGCACTTACCACACTGCATTATGGTTGTTACCTTACGAGTATCTTATTCCATCTAGCAGATGAGCACCACAATGGGAGGAAATAAACTTTTATTCAATATCATTAGCATAGTGCCTACCACAGGAAGGCATTTAAAATATATTGCCTAAAAAAATGAAATTTTCAAAGTGGCAGTCACAAAAAAAATCTCTTCTTGGTGCATAATCACTACCCCGAGGGGATAAATACAATTCTGTCTCAGTCAAACCATTTACTGTGCTACCTCAATTTATGCAACCTTCTTATGTCTCACTTTTCTTATCTGTTAAAAAAAAAGGGATACCAACACATACCCCATAGGACTCTTGTGCAAGACAAATGGGATAACACAAAATGCTTAGCATGGTATATAGCATATAGTTCAACAACAGCCATTAATATTAGCTATACATTTTTATTATTAATAAAATAGCCCATGGCCAGGCATGGTGGCATGCTACTCAGGAGGCTGAGGTGGGACAATTGTTTGAGCCCGGGAGTTCAAGGCTGCAATGAGCTATGATTGTGCCACCGCACTCCAGCCTGGGCAACAGAGCATCTCTAAAAAATAAAAATAGGTGCCAGGCTGCGCTCCCCGTGACCCGTGGGCTGGGGCAGGGGCTGACCAGGGACCTGCCGCTTTAAAATACATACATACATACATAAACAAATAAAATAAATAGCCCAGTAGGCTCCAGAGGGAAATTTTCCCCTGACAGTCATCAAATACAAATACATTACTGATATTGTTCTGTCTGTAAGAGTTCCTTAATTTTCCACCCAAAGTATTGATTGACTCAATGAATGCAAGCTTAGGAATGTTAAGTCAAGATACTGAATTTTAAAACACATCTTGCTTGAACTGATCACATGATCTTAGATTTAGGGAAAAAAAAGAAAAAAAAGAGAACACATCTTGCTGAAAAATGTATCAGAAACTGCTAGAGTTGGTGCAGATTAATATTTCAAAATATTCAAAGATATCAATGATCCCCTCTTCCCCAGGCTGAAACTGCCTTTTGTGCTCAACTTTACTTAAAAATTTTGTCTGGGAAACAGCGGGTAATTAGGGCTTAGATCTCTTTCTTCTGACTTGCAAGAAACCCAACTGACATTTGAAAGTGAATTGACAGCATCAGGTTGCCATGGAAAAGTGAAGGAGGCAGAAGGAAATAGAACTTTATGAAATGAAAGATATCTTAGAATCTAGTCCATGCCCCTCATTTGACAGAATGAAGCGATGAAGTGACTTGTGCAAGATTTAGACAGTAGTGCCTGAGTCTTAAAAGCTCAAACTTCTACCAAGCTGTGCATTTAACTGAAACGCTTAAACCACACCCCCAAATCATTCCCCCCAAGAGGAAGTCTTGAAATGCTTCAAGAAGTTTATCTGCAATGACCTCCCTCTTAAATGAGATAACAGGATGAAAGTGTTTCATAATTTTTAAATTGCTAAGGCAATGCGAGAGGCCGATTACCCTTATTTTGAGAAGCAAGCGCTTTGGCATAAACTCTCAGTGGAGAAACTAGTAACTGTGAGCCAGGGAAATCAATGGGGGGTCGAGGGGAGAGGGTGCAGATCGCCCATATATCGGGGAAAACAACGTTGGGCGCATCTGACCGAGTGAGGAGTTGACAGGCCTTCCCAAATACCCAACTACATTTCCCCTTCGTTTTCCCGCTTTTTTTGTTTCCCCTAGCAAGGAGAGCTTCCCACAGGCCGGATTTCCCAAGACTGAAGGCTCCTACGCTCCCGGCCCGGCCCCTGGATCCCCCTGGAAAACAGGAAGCTCAGCCCCCCACCTCCTCGCCGCAGAGCCGTTCGTACACAGCCTCCAGCTCCTGAAGCTCCGTCAGGGAGCGAATGAGCTCGGTGGAGACTTCGGAGCAGCAGCCACCTCCCACCCCGTCAGACGGGGTAGGCATCCCTGACAACTTCCGAGGGGTATCAAGGTCCGCCATTTTAGTTCCCGTTCGGCACTTCCGGGCCCGCGAGGACCCCCTACTTGTTGGCGCGCTGGGCCCTTGGGGCTGCCCACAGAAGCGCCCAACGAACTCTTGTGGTTTTTGTTAAAAAGTCTACTTTTAAAAAAACACAACTATCAATTTTCTATTTTCCTGGAAAAAGTAACGGTAAGTAACAGTAATAAAGTATGTTTAAATAATTTTCAATGCGTTAGGGAAGCAAGCCGGAAGCTATTTACAAAATTATATATTTTCTTCAGGCGCGGGTTGGGTAGCTTTTTCCGCCGCGCGCCACCGGAAGGCCCCTGTCTTGAGGGCTAATGGCGGACGCTGGCGGGTTGGTGTTTTCGGTGGCTTAAGATCTTGAAGGGACTCAGCATCCGTCTGATATCTACGTCATCCTTCACGCTGTAGGGTAAAGAAACGGCCTCGCGACTTTCCCGGGCCCGGGGAGGCGGAGAGCGGCCATGTAGAAGGCGGGGGTGGGCCGAGACTTTGGTGGGGGCTCCCAGGTGTTCTAGGCCTGAGCGATCCGGGCCGGGGACGTGGAGGAGGTGTAGAATGCTTGGGGCGCGAAAACGGCTTTCCGTCCCGCTTGCGTCCGCAGGTTGGGAATGTGTCTTGACTCAAAATAAGGCTTGTAGAGATTGCTTCGCTGTTGGGTCCTGGGGCCTCAGACGGGGGAGGTGTGGAGTCGGAGGGACGTCTTCCTCTGGAGAGAGTAAATGGTACTCTGATGGAAAGATGGAGCGTAAGTGTATCTAAGTGTAAATAAGGGAGACAGTCTTCGGAGCCAAGACTCTGGTTTGAATTTGTGTTTTGGTAGTTGGGCAACTTGTTCTCTGAACCTCCATTTTCTAATGTTCGAAATGTGGGACAATAATATTTGTCTTGGAGACTTTGCAGAGTTTAAATGCAATGATGTTTCCTTGGGGGATGGAGTTAGCAATCACAGGCTTCCTGTGGTAATCACAGACAGGAGATAGACGTGGGGGAGGTTACAAAGCTTACCAAGTTTTCGCCGTTAATGGATCCTGGTATACAGTTCTAGTACAGGACTAATCTTCCTCTAAAATGCAGCTTCCTCTATTACCCAAGATTAAAATATAACTGGAGAACCTGGATCCTACTAGGTTTGGGGAAAATGAATCCCAGGGGTTTGTAATGGCTGGTATCAGTTATAAAGGAACGGGAGTGTAGGCTGAGTTCTTCCAGTCAGCTATAAAGTAGGAAAAGTAGCCTGGGGGGAGCTGTTCTTGGTTTCAGAAGTGGCTCATGGTTTCCTGTTTTTCTTGTTGGTCGTTTCTCCACTGCCTTCTCTTTCAACCTCAGACCTTTTCCTTCATCGTTGCCTGTGATTCTAGAGGATCATTAAAGGTATTCCTTCAAGTAGGAAAATTTGTATCTGTCAGGATCTATTTTCAGGCTGGAAGATTGATCTTGTTACCTTGCTTTTGCCGAGCCCCAAAGTAATTATTATTTATGAGGGTATTTACTTATAATTCTCTCTTCTGGTTTAACAACAAAATAAAACTTGTATGTTAATTACATATCAATGGCTTTGGATTTCTCAAGATTCCTTGCTTTTGTCTCAAATAATTATACTGGGGAAGAATAATTCAATTTATTTTTCAGCAGTAACTGTATAGGTGTAGTTTTGGGCTAATTTTTATGGCAGAGGTATCTCAGTTTGTGCTGTCTTCAGTCCTGTCTGCCGAGAAGGAATCCTTTTTTTGTGACTTTATGTTTCTTTAGGTAGGCCTTCTGATAAAGCAGGAATTCAGTTTTTGTTGTACTTTTTGGTGGTGAGTAGGTTTAAATTTTAAACTTCAACCGCTTGTCAAATAGAGAGCTATATAAGAGATGCAAAGGAAAACTACACTAAAATAGAAATTTTTATTTTTCAGATGAGCAAAGGTTGGAAGTCTTAATATCACTTTGGCTGGTTTTGGGGAAACAGGGATGCCTACATTGCTGGGCATGTAAATTGGTAGTCTCTTTGAAAGGCAGTTTGGCAGTATCTATCAAAATTTCAAATGTATGAACCCCTCAACCCAGCAATTCCACTTCTAGGAATTAATCTTAGAGATCTACTCATGCACATATAAACGACGTACATACAAGGGATTTTCTTTACAGCGGTGTTCATAATAGTAAGAGATTAGAAACAACCTGAATGTTTATCAGTTGGGTATTGGCTAAGTGAATTATAGTATCCCCATTCAGTGGAGTACTCTGCAGCTGTAAAAAAAAAAAAAAAAAAAAGAGAAAGCCCTTTGTTTATTGCTATTGCAAAGTAGATAAAATAATAAAAAATAAGTTGCAGTATAGTGTGAGCATATAAAATATAGTACCCAACTTTGGTTAAAAGGGGGGAATAAAATACGTACAAGTTGGGTGCAGTGGTGTGTACCTGTGGTCCCAGCAACTCTGGAGGCTGAGTGGAGAGAATCCCTTGAGCCCGGGAATTTGAAGCTAGCCTGGGCAACATGGCCAGACCCTTGTCTCTTAGAAAACAAAACACAATATAAATGTATGTTTTTACTTGTGTATATTATGAAAAATATCTGAAAGGAAGGATATGATATAACTTGGTAAAATTGATTCCCCCAGGGAGGACTGGATGGCTAGGGAATGGGTTGCAGGGAGCTTTTTGCTGTGCTTTTGAATTCTGAACTATGTGAGTGTATAGGCCATTGGAATACAAGTAAACACAGACCTACTTAGTTTCTGTGACAAAGACAAATAGGCAGTATTGCATTAATGGTACAGATCCCCAGCCGCCAACATATTCACCACTTGTTATGTGATTTTGAGCAGGTGAGCTTCAGTTTCCCTGCATACTTGATGGGATTCTTATGAGATTAAAGGCAAGATATATGGCATAGTGCCTTGGCATATAGAAGGAACTCTTAATTAAAAATATGTTGTTCCTAAATAGGCCTCACTCTACTGGTTCTGCTGACTTCAGCCAGAAGTTCCCATACAGAAATGTCTGTTAAAATAACAATTGCCCAGCTATTTTTCTGTTTTTATGTGTCTTTAGCTTGATTTGACTTGGTACTGTTGGTATAACCAAGGCCGGGAGTTCTGGGTGCCTCAGTTTTGCCGCAACCATGTTCCTGTACAACTTGACCTTGCAGCGAGCCACTGGCATCAGCTTTGCCATTCATGGCAACTTTTCTGGTAAGTTCTCTATTTACTATCTTTCTGAAGTTAAGTGAATTAATACGTATTTTGCTTATCTCTTATGAAGGAGATGTTCTCCATTTATGAGAAAACAATTGGTAAATGTGAACGATCCAAATCTGGCTTGTAATTTATGAGATTTGGTGTTAAATTGAGGTGTATTATCTGTTACCTAATTTCAGGTGCATTTCATCGCTCACATTGTGTAATAATTCTTATCAGGGTGCACATTTCTTGGCTACCTACTTAGTGCCAAGTTGTGTACTTGTTGCTGTGAGGCATAATGATATGTCTAAGACATGATCTTTGATCTTTAATTTCACATCAAGTTGGATAAAAAGAATATCTAAAGGTGTTTGTCAGGTTGAGAGAGTAGTTTTGAAAAGGGAAGGCTGAACCTTGTTTGGTGCTTGAAGAGAGGCGGGACGGTGCAGTTTAGGTGGGGAGTGCTGCTTGTGTAGAAACATCATTTACTGAGGTTTGTTCACTACCCACTTTGGCCCATGTGTAGTAAGCTGGAGTGGTGGGGGATATTTTTGGAAAGATGAATTAAGGCTAGGTGTGAATTGTGTGAAATTTCAGATATTAGATTAGGAAAAGAAGTAGTAGGCAATACAGTTACTGAAAATGAGGTACTGATGTGTATAAAATAAAAATTCTCCTTGCCACTTGCAGATTTGTTAGTGAGTTAAATTAATCCTAAGTAATGCAGGAGGTTCATGATTGTGTAGAATATTATATAATTTTGTTGAAGTTCAAATCTGAATACCTGTTGTGTTTTAACTCAGTAGGAGCCTGACCACACAATTCACATTTCATGTTGGTAGTATTTTCTCTGATCCTCATTGTAACTCTTACTGTGGGGTCTGAGGGCTTCACTCAGATAAGTTACTTATTTGCTACATTTTATGAAGGCAGTGATAAGCATATTTGAATTTGAGGATTTATAACTGACTTTATTATTTATTGCAGTGGTTCTCAGCTGGAATTTGTATAAGAGAATTTTTGAAAGCTTTTTTTCTTAAACTTTAAAATTTTTTTTAAGAGACAAGGTCTCACTTTGTCACTCATGCTGGAGTGCAGTGACCTAATCATAGCTCACCATTACTTTGAACTTCTGGGCTCAAGTGATCCTCCTCCTTCAGCCTAGGACTGAGGCATATGTCACCACACCTAGTTAATTTAAAAATTGTTTTTGTAGAGACAGGGTCTCGCTATGTTGCCCAGGCTGGAGTGCAGTGGCTATGCACAGGCATGATCCCACTACTGATCAGCATGGGAGTTTTGACCTCCGTTTCCGACCTGGGCCAGTTCACCCCTCCTTAGGCAACCTGGTGGTCCCCCACTCCCGGGAGGTTCCCATATTGATGCCGAACTTAACTGCGGACACCGATCAGCATAGCACGCTACAGCGCAGGATCCCTGGACTCAAGCGATCCTTCTGCCTCAGCCTCTTGAGTAGCTGGGACTATAGGTGTGCGCCACTGCGTCCGGCCTGGCCTTTTTTAATATTACTAATTTTAGCCTTCAAATTCCTTTTCCAATTCAAACTTCCCTTTTTTCCTAAAATTAAAGAAAGAAAATTTTCTTAACCATTACAGAACATTATAATTTACATAATACTTTTTCTAAAGCACTTTTGAGTACTTGATCTTATCTGATCCCCAGAGGACCTTTGGAAAGTAAGGTGGCCTGATAAGTAGTGGCATTTTACAAATGAGAGTGGGTTGGGATGGATGGGGGTGGAATATCAGATAGGATGGGAAGACAGGCATTAGATAATGAAAACCTGGACTGCAGCAGTGGGACTAGAAAGAAAGTGAAGGATGTGAGTTTTCAGCCTGGCTGGCAGAGAAAATAACAGTAACAGCAGGTTAGTTGAGACCAGAGGGGGACTCTGTGGAAAGAAGAACTTATTTATTTTAAACATTTAAGGTTAATGACAACTCATGCAGGTATAATTACATAACAGGCAAGGAGAGATGGGGACAAAGTTGCCTGTTATGCATTTGAAGGTGTTGATTGCAGTTAGGAAAGTAAACTTCTTAGGAGTGAGTTTAGAAATAACAGAGCATATATTGGATAGCAGCTTCAAAAGTCCTTTGAGACGCTTTATCAAACTGCATAGAAGATGAATGTAATGATTTCCTAGAACAGTAGCCTTAAAGATGGGTTGGAAAGAGTCTATGGAAAATTTTCATCTTAGGACATTGTTATATATTATACACTAATACCATTTACAGGCAATTCCTAATTAGCAGACTGATGGAAAATCTTAGAAAAATAAAAAGGAGTTTTTTTTAAAAAGTAACTTGTGTGGGCTGGGCGCAATGGCTCACACCTGTAATCCCAGCACTTTGGGTGGCTGAGGTGGGAGGGATTTGCTTGAGGCCAGGAGTTTGCCTGGACAACATAGGGAGACCCTGTCTCTACAAAAAAATAAAAAGGTTAGCTGGGTGTGGTGGTGCGTGCGCCTGTAGTCCCAGCTACGTGGGAGGCTGAGGTGGGAGGATTGCTTGAGCCCAGGAGTTCGAGGCTGCAGTGAGTTATGATCAGGCCATTGCACTCCCAGCCTGGGCTACAGAGCGAGACCCTGTCTCAAAAAATAAATAAATAAAAAGTAACTTGTGTGACCATTTTTAAAAAGCTTTCTTTGATACTACTTTTGTTAGATCATTTCAGTTCTAGAAAAAATGCTTTTTCAAATAGAATAAGTTAACTTTAAGCACTGGGCCCCCAACTTGATGAACAATCTTTAGTAGCATTTCTGTCTATCCAGGTTACTTTTTAGACTAGTTCTAGTTGTTTATGATCTTTAATTTTTGGTGCTCTAGGAACCAAACAACAGGAAATTGTTGTTTCTCGTGGGAAGATCTTGGAGCTGCTTCGCCCAGATCCCAACACTGGCAAAGTACATACCCTTCTCACTGTGGAAGTATTTGGTGTTATCCGGTCGCTCATGGCCTTTAGGCTGACAGGCGGCACCAAAGACTACATTGTAGTTGGCAGTGACTCTGGTCGAATTGTTATCTTGGAATACCAGCCATCTAAGAATATGTTTGAGAAAATTCACCAAGAAACCTTTGGCAAGAGTGGATGCCGCCGTATCGTTCCTGGCCAGTTCTTAGCTGTGGATCCCAAAGGGCGAGCTGTTATGATTAGTGAGTGACTTGCTCTACTTGCTCTATTGAGTGCATCTCTTCTTATAAATGCTCAGTTTAGGATAACAATGCTGTTAGCTTGGAAATGTGCCAGTGCATCGCTTATGTGGATAAAGTTTAGCATCGTATGTTGATTTACTCTAGGTTTAAAGTTGCATTTCCTTTAAAAATAACAGAAAAGGTTTTAATGCACTTTCTTCACTTCCCATCTAGTTGGAAATAGGTGTTTTTTTTCAATTTCTTACTTTATCTGTAGTAAAAAGGCTACAGTGAAATGATATTATGGTATTAGCCAATGAATATGGTTGCCTTCACTAGCCTGAAATGATGATTCACATTCATGTCTCTTCTCTGATAAATTCTTGAAGAAAATTCTGTGTATCTGATCGGCCGGTATAGGGCAACCCTCTCTGAGCAATCACTAAACCATTAGATGTAATTCAAAGAATAAAGCCAATAAGTTTATGAATTATTGTTTAGTTTTTCAATAACCTTAAATCTAGGACACATTTAAAAATTTTGAAGAGTTAATGGGATATTAAGATCCCTATTAGGAAGGAGGGGGGCCAAAATTATGCTATTATTTAGGGATAGAGAACAGAATCCTGAGTTACTATACTTGTGGAGTTAGCACTGGCTGTTAAGAACAGTGATTTTTAAAAAATAATGACGATGTGAATCTAGCTGTTGTGTAAATCTCTTTTCATTATCTGGAAATCTCCTTTGACTACAGGTGCCATTGAGAAACAGAAATTGGTATATATCTTGAACAGAGATGCTGCAGCCCGACTTACCATTTCATCTCCCCTGGAAGCCCACAAAGCGAACACTTTAGTGTATCATGTGGTTGGAGTAGATGTAGGATTTGAAAATCCAATGTTTGCTTGTCTGGAAATGGATTATGAGGTAATGACCATATCTTTCTCTTTCTCTTTGGATTTCTTTTAGTCACCTCATTGTTTTCCCAAGATTGTTTTCTTCCTTGTGTGTATCTTAAATCTGTTCTGCTACCAGATCTTTTCCATATTCCAAATGCCTTTCTGAAATTCTTTGGAATGTTTCAGAGCTTAACTAATTGATGGCATAATAGCCTTTGCTCTGATACAAGTACTCTCTCTATGGAAAACAAGGTATTGGGAGAAGATGCACGAAAAAGGTGAGGCTATATTTGGGGTATTTTTTTCACAGGGAAGTAATGAAAAGCAGAACATACTATTCTTTGCCTTGAATAGAAGGCAGCAGTATCCTCTAGTAGAGGGATCCCTGGATCCAGAATTTGGAGATTTGGGTTCTTGTTCTAGCTGTGCCATTTTCTAGCAGCATAAGCTTGGTCAAACCATTTGGCATCTGTGGACCTCTGTTTCATTGTTAGGAAAATGGAGGAGTCCTGATGTCCTTTGCAGATCTAAAAGTTCTTTGATTTTATGCTGCTGATTAGTCTTTGTGCTACTGTTTTTCTCTATAGGAAGCAGACAATGATCCAACAGGGGAAGCAGCAGCTAATACCCAGCAGACACTTACTTTCTATGAGCTAGACCTTGGTTTAAATCACGTGGTCCGAAAATATAGTGAACCTTTGGAGGAACATGGCAACTTCCTTATTACAGGTACTTTTCTCTCAGAGCTGCTCTTTTACGTGGTCCATTTTATGCCCAAACCTAATCGGTTTTACTTAATAGGGTTTGGAAAGGTATCCATTTGTAGTAAACCTGGGTACCTGTCTTAGAGAGGTTAGAAGTTCATGTGGTAGAATGATAAAGTGTTGTGTCAGCTCGGCTTGGCGTGGTGTCTTGCACCTGTAATCCCAGCACTTAGGGGTGCTGAGGTGGGAGGATTACTTGAGGTCAGGAATTCGAGACCAGCCTGGGCAACATAGCAAGACTCCAGCTCTACAAAAAATTTAAAACAATTAGCTAAGTGAGGTAGTGCACGCCTGTAGTCTCAGCTACTCAAGAGGCTAAGACAGGAGGATCGATTGAGCCCAGGAGTGGGAGGTTGCAGTGAGCTATGATGGCACCACTACACTCCAGCCTAGGCAACAGAGTGAGACCCTATCTCAAAAAAAAAAAAAAAAAAAGTGTTGTGTGAATAAAGAGTACCTAGCTCCTTGGTAACTCTTACTCTAATGGGGGCAGGGAGGACAGGATGAGGAGAACAGTCACCTTGGAATATCAGTTACTGTTAGTTGCTGTGATAATTTGGCTGTAGTCAGTCTTTCCCTCTCATCTGAACCTGGTTCTTTGAAAATACAAATGAAATTGACAAACCCAACAAGATAAAATTGTATGTCTGTGGGTTTGAAAACTTAGATGAAATAGAAGTATTTTTGAAAACCATTATCAGGTTAATTTCTTTTTGGATCAATTTTGGTAACAGTAAGAAATTAACTTGATAGACCAACATCCATTAAAGAAATTGGAGCAGTACTTAAAAATCTCTCCCCCAAAAGATTGAAGGTCTAGGATTTTCGGGTAGCTTTTATTATCTTGTTGAAGGATATGTATTCTGTTTTAAAACAAATTTCTCCAGCGACTAGAAAGAATAACAGCCTGCTATACCACTTTATGAGTCTGATAAGACTCCAATACCAAAACTAGGGAAGGGTAGTAACAAGAAAAATTTACTAGTTAATTCTTAATGATTGCAGATAGAAAAATCTAACATTCTAGCCAATCAAATTGCATGGTATTTTAAATGCGCATAGCTAAGTAAGATTTTTGGAGGAGCTCAAAGATGGCTCACCACTAAGAAATCAATGTCACTTCGATTCATTATCTTAAAAGACTAATGGAGGACAACAATATTTGTGGTCATCTACATTTCAGCAGGGTTGAGAAAGACAGTGATCCAATTCTTTCTATTTTGGATCAGTTGCATTTGATATTTAAAATGAAACATGTCTGCTGTTTGGGAGCATTTTGGAGAATAATATAAGACAGCACTTGTGTTTGAGCATTAACTCTCACAGGATATTTATTAATACATTAAGCAGATGAATTATTGAATATAGATTATACATCTCATTACTTGTAACATATTACCATACCTTTCATTTATAAGGGCTTCATTATTCAACAAATTTTTATTGAGCCTCTGTAATCAATATGTGCCAAGTCAGTCTACGGGTCCTGGGACTGCATGGTGAAAAATTAGATGTGGTACCTCCCTTTGTGCAAGATTGAGTCTAGTGGTAAATACAGATAAATAACAAAAAAATTACTGGAGACTGTGCCAAATGCCATGATAGCATAGAGAAGGAGTCCCTAACCCAGGGAAAGGAAGATGCTTTCTAAGCTGAGACCTGAGGACTAGTTAGGCATTAGCTAGGTGTAGTGGGGATGGGAGAGAGAGTTTCTGTTCTTGGCAGAGGGACCAGCATACATAAAGGCCCAAATATAAGAAGTAATATGGTTCATTCAAAGAATTGAAAGCTCATTGTGATTGGATTATTAAAGGGTTGGGGTAGGAGTAGGAGTGAGGTGGAAGCTGCTGAAAAATTTTAAATGGGGGAATAATAACCTGGTAGTTACATTTTAGAAAGATTACTTGCTTACATTTTGGTTAATGGAAGATAATAAGATTGTAAGCCAGGAGACTGGTCAGGGAGCTCTTTCACAAAACTTAAGAGATATTGGCAGCATGAGAACTGCTAAGGAGGTAGAATCAATAGGGCTGTGGGAGGGGTGAGAATTGAAGGATGACACCCAGGTTTCTGGTTTGGTCTGTTGGTTGGTGGTAGTATTCTCTAAGGCAGAGAATCCTGGACGTGGAACAGCTTTGGGAAGGAACTTAAGTTTGTTTATGAACACACTGTATTTTTAAAGTACCTGTAGAATGTCCATGTCTAGTAGGTGATTGAATTACAGGTCTGAAGCTGAGAACTGAGTTCTGCGCTTCGGGGTAAAAATTTGGATACATTATCCAGGCTGAGATCACCAAACCTTCCATGTAAACACAAACACAGCGTTATCTAGCCTGGACATCAGGGAGAAAAAACACTAGGAATGTTTCTCACCTTAAGGCACACTACCTTCATCAGGTTGTGCTGAAGGAGATAAGGAGTTGGAAGCTAAAGTAGTTCATGATTATGTCAAGTCACTGCTAAGTTTTATTTTCTCTGACAGTTCCAGGAGGGTCAGATGGTCCAAGTGGAGTGTTGATCTGCTCTGAAAACTATATCACTTACAAGAACTTTGGTGACCAACCGGATATCCGCTGTCCAATTCCTAGGAGACGGGTAAGGTCTTTGCCACAAGAGGGAGGGATATTTGCCTTTGTGAAATGAATTTAATTTTTGTGATTACAGTGTAGTCTCTTAGTTTCTCTGTTATCAAGTTTTGGTTTTTTGTAAATGTTATTTTTAATAAAGCTGGTAAAATATTTCAGTAAAAGCAAAACACATTCCATGAAAAGGGGAATTAAAAACTAATATAATTTCCGTTTCAGAGGAACCTCTGGACAATTATCAGTTTGAAATTCCTGAAGGTTTCTAGTTTGGAAAAGCCAGGCATATTTGTGGGTGATAGGTTGTCTTTTATTCTGTTTGTCTTTTGTTTTTTCCCCCATTTCCTCCAAAGTTTTACTTTGAAAAATTCCAACATACAGGAAATTTAAAAATAATAGCACAATGAATGAATTCATGTGTGCTCATCACTTAGATTCATCGATTATTAACATTTTGCTACATTTGCATTTTCTTTCTCATGATATATCCGTATACCTTTTCTAGGCTAAACAATTGAAAAGAAGTTGCAGGCATCATGACACTTCACTCCAAGTAGCTCCTAAGATGTAGTTCCTGAGAGCAAGGGCGTTTTCCTGCATAACCACACTGCCAATATCACACCCAAGATATTTAACATTTTGTGTAATACACTTATGTACAGTTTTTTACATCGAGAATATTTCAATTTTTTTTTTTTACTTTTTTTATTTTTATTTTTTTAATTTTATCTTTTTATTTCAGAATATTATGGGGGAGAATATTTCAGTTTTTATATTGAGAATGAGAATATTTACATTTCTCTCATTGTCCCAAAAAAGTTCCTTTATAATCTGCCTTTAGTCATCTTTAATTTAGGATATGTCTCTCTCACTTTTTTTTTTCATCTTAGGATGTTGACTTTTTTTTAACAGGCTGTGCTAATTTTCTTGTAGTTTGTCCATACAATCTGCTTCCTCGTGATTACATCCAGGTTAATGTTTTTAATAGAATTATTACATAGGTAGTGATAGATATTTCCCACTGTATCACATTGTGCATACATAGTGTTGGTTTGTCTCATTGGGACACTAAATTGGTCACTTTGTCAAGGTGGTGTCTGCCCATTCTTCATTGTAAAGGTACCTTTTTGTAATTGGTATGGGATCTGGTGGTGGTTTTTTTTTTTAATTAAAAAATTTTTTTTTAGAGATGGGGTCTCACTATGTTGCCCAGCCTGGATTTGAACTCCTGGCTTCAAGTGGCTCTCCTGCCTTTGCCTCCCAGAGTGCTGGAATTACAGGCATATGAGCCACCATGCCCAGCCAGGTGGTGGTGATCTTTGAGACTAGTAAATATCCTTTTCCCCAGCATCTTTTCACCCAATGGTTGACTTTTCCCCTGAATCAGTTACTATAATCTCTGTTCTTGCCCTTGGATTATTTGCTTTTTAATATTTATTTGTTCTGGGGTTTAACCTTTAGGACTTATTTAGTTAATCTAATACATGGTATCTAAGTAGGATTCCATCAATTTTAGAAAACCTGAGAAGAAATTTGGCAAGGTAAATTCTTGTTAAGGGATGGGAAGTCACTCAGTTGATCAGATGTTTATTGAGCACCTAACTGTGCCAATTGTAGTACTTGGCTTTGTAGCAACAAAGAAGTATAAAACTTGTTGAAGAGCTTACTCTTGAGTGAAAGAAGTACAAAATACTGGGAACATTTAAAAAATCAAAATCAGAGTTAAGGGGGTGCCTTTTAGGAGTCGAGGCAGTTGATGTAGAAAGAACCAGGGTGGTTTTGATGGTAGTGTCATGGACATGTGTTTTATTCACAGCCTGAAATGATGACTCTTAAATTTCATGTCTCTTCTCTAACATTTGACTATCTGGAGATAGTTTTTGCCTTATTGATCTGATCAGGCTGTAGAGTAGAATTGTGACTCTTTTTTGGTTACCCAGGATTTTTTATATATTTATAGCAGACAAGCTGTTGTGTTACAGTGCTTTGACTGGCAGGCTGCTCTGGGTCAACAAGGCTTGTGCCTCTGGGCCTTGTCCAGAACTAAGAAGTACCCATTTCTAAGATGTTCATTTTATATTTGACTTTGCTAGAATGACCTGGATGACCCTGAAAGAGGAATGATTTTTGTCTGCTCTGCCACCCATAAGACCAAATCGATGTTCTTCTTTTTGGCCCAAACTGAGCAGGGAGATATCTTCAAGATCACTTTAGAGACAGATGAAGATATGGTAAGTAGATCATGGATGGAGGGGGAAAATGAAAAAACCCATTTGTTGTGGTTGGTTTAGTTTGATAAACGTTCCTACAATTTTAAGAGAATTAAATAACCTTTTTTTTTTTTTTAAGTCTCAATATTATGGGGTATAAATGTTTTGGTTACATAAGTTGCTTTTAATAACCTTGTTTTAAAAACTGGTATTCGTATGTACATTTAAGGTTTACAGAACTGTTTTACAAATCATTCATTTAGTACAACTACTCTCTGAGATGAGATATAGGACAGTTAATATGTTACAAGTTAAAGTAATGGGAACTTAGAAAGTGATTGCTGTTGGGACTGCTACATGAATGCAGGTTTTCTCTCTCTGCTTAACAAATTTCTGGTCTGGTAACCTTACCTACAATATGAGACTGGTAATGCCACTCTAGTGATTACTTTCAGGTGGTAATAATTGGCATGGCTAAGAAGCGAAAGCTCTCCATTTCTACTGAAAACTGGTAATATACATGATCTATTCTTTCATCCTATGGAGGAGCTCTGTAAACAGTTGGGCAATTTCTTAGATAGGTATTTTGATCAGGAGTTGGCATGCTTTTTTTAAAGGCCAGACAGTAAATATTTGCAGCTTTTGTGGACCACATATATAGTCCCCGTCTCAACTACTCAGCTCTGCCACTGTAGCACAAGAGTAGCCATAGATAGTATGTAAATACATAGGCATGGCTGTTCCATGGGAGCTAGTTAACTGACCCCTGGTTTAGATATGAAGAAGAGTATTTTATTTGCTACTATAATAATGCTGTCTTACTATAATAATACTGGGCTCACTTTTCTGGTCTTATTTCACTTGCCTATACACTAGAATCTATTCTTTTCTCTCTAGGTTACTGAGATCCGGCTCAAATATTTTGATACTGTGCCTGTTGCTGCTGCCATGTGTGTGCTTAAAACAGGCTTCCTTTTTGTAGCATCAGAATTTGGAAACCAGTAAGTAATCCTTTTATTGCCCTAGTTTACCCTAGTTACTATAAAAGTTGGCAGGAGGGAGGTGTGGCTTCAAGGCTTGGGGAGCTTTTCGCAAGAATATTTTAGTTTTTTCAAAACAAAAGTTTTGCTCTCCTTTTTCCTTCACATATTTTCTCTTTGTTACTTTCCTTTAGGGGTTTGAGTCAATTCCTCTGTGGGTATCTGCAAAGATACCTTTAGAAGTGATGTCTCTCGAGCTTTTTGCTGGGCATTTCGTTGAATAAGTATTTATTGAACTACTTAATATTAAGGAGATGTTCCGTAAGCACTTCACTAGTACATATGTAAAGTTGAAGCTTAGCATTACCCATACCTTCCCTCCCACCCACATCACCAGTCCTCCCATCCTTGTTATTTCTGTTAAAGACTAATGGGCCGGTTCTAGTAACTAAAGTATAAAAAAATCTCAATTTTTTTTTTTTTTTTTTACTCTCCACCACTTTCATTTAAGTGCTTAGTCTTTTTTACTTCTATGTACGTTTTTTGTGATGCTAATCTGTACTAGTTCACTAGTTTACTTTTCTCATTTCATTGCCTTTCCTGCAAAACTCAGCCTTTATAGAGTCATTTCGTCAAGCAGACAAGACACAACCTTCATGAAATAATTTTCCCTATCCTTGTGTTATAATCTTAAATGGTTTTTCACTGCCAAATGGAAGAAATCTGAACTCCAGCCTCGACTTTAAGATGAGTGTCTAAGACTCCAAATTACTTACATGAGATAAGATGACGTGGTTTTGTCAAGAGTCTGCTAACGTGTAGGCAAACCACTTTACTAATCTAACGCTGAGTAGATACTGTTAGGATTCTATGCCATTTCTGCCTTGTCTCCGGCTGTTCTCCCATTCTTAAACATGCCTTTTTACTCCTCCTCAGTGACTTTGTTCCTACTATTCCTGTGTTTTTCCTTTTCTGGGTTTGTACCTTATTGTATATCCCCTTTTCCTGGTTTGTGCCCGAGTGCACTTTTCACATTTAGCCTGTTATGTCTATTTTCATCCATTTCAAATTTTTTAGTTTTTTTTAATACAAGGCATTTTTCTTGTAGAAAAATTAGAATGTGTACGCAAACAGAAATGTCATTTCTAATCCTTCCATTTAAATACAACATTTTTTCTGTAGCTTTTTTGTGTGTTTATATTTAAATGTTTTTATAAACAATTATGTACCATTTTGTAACCTTTTTTTTTTACAGAGTAATATAAATATCTCTACCAATAAATACAGCATCATTTTTTTCTTGGTAGCATCTTTTTTCCCTCATGTTTTTTAATTGTGGTAAAATATATATAACATAAAACTTGCCATTTTAACCATTTTTAAGTGTTCAATTGAGTAGCATTAATTATACTTACAGTGTTATGCAACCATTACCACTATCTTTCCAAAACTTTTTCATCACCCCAGACAGAAACTCTGTACCTATTAAGCAATAACTTTATATTCCCCTTCCCTCTGGTAATCTCAGATCTACTTCCTGTCTCTATGAATTTGCCTATTTAAATATTTCATCTAAGTGGTATCACACAGTATTTATCCTTTTGTGTCTGGCTCATTTTACTTAGCATGGTATTTTCAAGGTTTATCTTTTAGTAGTAGGTGTAAGAACTTCATTTCTTTTTATGAATAATCTATTGTGTGTGTGTATGTACATATATTTTGTTTATCCATTTTTCTGTTGATGGGTAGTTGGGTTGTTTTCACCTTTTCACTATTGGAAATAACACTGCAGTGGACATTTGTGTGTAAATATCTGTTTTAAGTCCCTATTTTTAATTTTTTGAGTAAATACCTAGGAGTGGAATTGCTGGGTCATGTGGTAATTGTGTTTAACTTTTTGAGGAGCCACGAAACTTCTTCACAGCAGCTGCACCATTTTACATTCCCAGGAGCAGTGTATGAGGGTTCCGCTTTCTCCACATCCTTGCCAACACTGTTGTTTTCCACTTTTTTGATCATAGCTACCCTAGTAGGTATGAAGTATCTTGTGGTTTTGGCTTGCGTTTCCCTAATGATCAGTGATGTTGGTTGAGCATCCTTTTTTTTTTTCCCCCCCCTTAGTTTGAGACAGGGTCTTGTTCTGTTGCCCCGGCTGGAGTGCAGTGGTGCCATCATAGTTCACTGCAGCCTCAAACTCCTGGGCTCAAGGGATCCTCCTGCCTCAACCTCCCAAGTAGCTAGGATGACAGGTGCATGCCACCACACCCAGCTAATTTAAAAAATTTTTTTGTAGAGATAGGGTCTCGCTGTGTTGCTCAGGCTGGCCAGGATTTCAAGGCTTGTCTCGAACTCCAGGCCTCAAGCAATCCTCCCGCCTTGGCCTCGAAAAGTGCTGGGATTATAGGCATGAGCCACTATATCTGGCCTCCTTGAATTGTTTTGAACAAATCCCAGCTATCATGCTTCATCATCACACCTAAAATTAATAACTAATAACAGTAATATCTTAATAGCTCTTGTGTCATGTTGGTGTCAAACATTGTCTTTAGACAGAACATGTTAACTGAAGTTTCTCTTCTGTGCTTCTCCCCAGTTACTTATATCAAATTGCACATCTTGGAGATGATGATGAAGAACCTGAATTTTCATCTGCCATGCCTCTGGAAGAAGGAGACACATTCTTTTTTCAGCCAAGACCACTCAAAAACCTTGTGCTGGTTGATGAGTTGGACAGCCTCTCTCCCATTCTGTTTTGCCAGGTGTGAGTCTTTCCAGTCACTTCCACAATGAGCAGTGCCAGCCAACTGATTTTGTTTATATTTTTAAATTTTTTCCCCCGTGAGTCATTTGGGAATGATCAATTGATTTTTAAATCTAAAATTGAATGAGTTTGAAGTTTCCTTCCAGTTAAATTAAGGTCTAGTCTAAGAAACAGGTTTGTTAGCATGTCTGTGAAATCGCCAGTGTGTAAAGGTGAAGCAGTTAGAGGTAGAAGTTTGGGCACTAAAAATAATTAATAAATTCTTGTGCTTTTTTTTACAATCATGAAAGTCACATTTAATGTAAAAATTCAAACCATGTAAAGGGTGAAAAATAAAAGTCCTCCCCTCAGTCTTCTCAACTCAGCTCCATTGAGGCCATTGCTATTAATAAATTCTTGTGCTTGCTTCCGGGTGTTTTCTCTGCATCTGCAATTATACGAATGTTTATATGTGTTATCTTTTTTCTTTTTCTTTTTTTAGCTTTTTTTGTTTGTGAGGAGGGTTGCGTGGTTGGATTTTTTTTGTTTGTTTGTTTGGTTTTTTGTGGAGACAGAGTCCTCGCTCTGTTGCCCTGGGTAGAGTGCAGTGGCATCATCATAGCTCACTGCAACCTCCAACTGCTGGCCTCAAGCGATTCTCTTGCCTTAGCCTCCTGAGTAGCTGTGACTACAGGTGTGTGCCACGACGCCCAGCTGATTTTTTTTTTCCTTGAAAGGAGGTCTTGCTCTTGCTCAGGCTGGTCTTGAACCCCTGAGCTCAAGCAATCCACCTGTCTCGGCCTCTCAGAGAAGCTAGGATTACAGGCGTGAACCACCGCACCCGGCCTTTTTTCTTTTTAAAGTAAGTGGGTTCATACACTGCATGGTATTTTGAACTTGACCTTTGATCACTTAACAGTCTAGGTATAGCTCTATCCATTTCATTTTTTTTCTTTTTGTTTTGTTTCTCTCTCACTCTCTTCGTCTTCCTCTTTGTTTTTTTAAATGGAGATAGAGTCTTGTTCTGTTGCCCAGGCTGGAATGCAGTGGCATGATCATAGCTCACTGCAGCCTCCAATTCCTGGGCTCAAGCAATCCTCCTGCCTCAGCCTCCTGAGTAGCTGGGACTACAGGTGTGCGCCACCCTGCCCAGCTGTGTGCCACCCTGCCCAGCTGTGTATCTTTGTCCTTTATTAAGGCTTTATAAATAACAAGATGGTGCGTTTAAAATGGGTGTGTTAGTTGTTTTTTAGAGGACAGTGTGAAGGCCATATACATTCAGCACTCACATGCTTGCCTGTGTTACTGCTCTACAGAAGGTTAAGAAGTTTCATTGGAACTGTCATGTTTGCCAAGACTACAATACAAATGATTCGCCTCTTTTCACATACCGATCAAGAAATAATTGTACTGGAAAGCAGCTAGATGTCTGGAATATCAAAATGAGAATACATGGCTTTCCATTTGGTAGCTGAATAGCCAGGTACAGAGTCACCCAATAGCTGGTCAGCTACATCATGGGAGCATCTATAGCGTGCAGTCTAACAGCAGGTGTAATAAAATTTTGCAGTAGTGATGAGGGTAAATGATAATTGGAGGTATCTGCAAAATTAAATGTGATATGAATAAATGTGTTTTCTATTGGTGACAAAGTTGTGGGTACTGATAAAGGTAGTTTGTTACCTGTATATATATATTCTTTTTCTTCTGGTTCTACTCCTAGGCTTGGGTGTTATGTATATTTTTAACTGGAAGGGAATGTTAAATTTCAGTTGGAGGTTTATTTCACCAAATACGAAAGTTCCTTTGCTAACAACTGATTTAAGCTGATATTTTTGTTGGAACAAGTTGCTGCTTCAAACTGGTTTCCTTTTTGGAACATTGGGGCCTTTTCTCTTTATATGCAAGGGCCAGTAGCCAATACATAAGCTAAAAAGCAGTTTGTCCCCAGAGAATCAGAGTTGTGTTGGAGAACTTAGTACTAGTAGACATTTTTTCTCCTTTTTCTCTGTGCAGATAGCTGATCTGGCCAATGAAGATACTCCGCAGCTGTATGTGGCCTGTGGTAGGGGACCCAGATCATCTCTGAGAGTCCTAAGGCATGGACTTGAGGTAAGATTGGAATTTCTAGATAATCTGCAGGGTTTGGAGGGAAGCATTGATAAAGCTAAAGTTTATGGCTTTACTCTGAGGTGGTGAAAGAAAATCACTGTTTCTGTGAAAAAGTGTGTTCTTCCTCCCCTGTTTCCCTGAAGTTTGTACTTTAGATTCCCTATTCCTTAGCTTGTTAGCATGATAGTTCCAGGCTCACTAGCCATGACATGGAGTGTAGGAAATCTACATGGAACAATTCACTCTGTATTTCCATCTGGTCTTAGCCTTTTTTTTGAGACAGGGTCTTGCTGTTTCACCCAGGCTGTAGTACAGTGGCAGGATCATAGCTCACTGTAACTTTGAACTCCTGGGCTAAAGGGATCCTCATACCTCAGCCTCCTGTGTAGCTAGGACTATATAGACATGTGCCACCACACATGGCTATTCATTTTATTTTATTTTTTGTAGAGACTGGAGTCTTGCTGTGTTGCCCAGGCTAGTATCAAACTCTTGATCCTCCCACTTTGGCCTCCCAAGGTGCTGGGATTATAGGCATGAGCCAATGTACCCAGCCTAGTCTTAGTGTTTATTCAGAGTTTTTAGATAGTTAATAATGCTGGGTATATATTTTTGTATGTTATTAAATTTATTTATTAGTGTTTCTGCAATATTTCACCAATGTGGATTTATCAGAATTTATTTAGTGCGTCTTTAATTATTGGACCTTTTTTTTTTTCTTTCTTTTTCTTTTTTTCCCCCCACCCATTATGAGAGAGATATTATTGGACCTTTTAAGTGATAGTGACACTCAAAATTATCTTCTCAAATCCCACATCCTCCTCCTGAGATAGTCCTAGTGTTGATGTCTTCTAGCAAGGGCCCTGGCTCTGATCTTGTTAAGAGTAAAATAAAGTTTCCTATAACAATTTGTTTTCAGAGCTTGGGGTCTTCAAACTACAGCTCTCAAGAGGCCTGCTGCCTGTTTTTATAAATTTTTGTTAGAACACAGCCAAGATGACCTTGGTTTTGAATTCTAGCTCTACCACTTAATAGCTGTTACCAAGCTTTTATTAAGACATTATTAATATTATTAATGTCTTAATAATAGACATTATTAAGTCCACTTTACATTTTCTTTTATAAAATGGACTTAATGTACCTGCCTTAAAGGATTGTGTGAATTAAATGAGGTGATGCGTATGAAGCATTTAGCTTAAGATATGGTATGAAGTGTTAAATGTTAGCTACTAATACTGCTATTTTAGGGAATTTGAAAGTTTCTTGACTCTTCCAATATATTCATCAGTTCACCGAATTTTCAATGACCTGGATCCAATTTAGATCCATAGTTCTCGATTATTTCGTTACTTACTACTCGTTGGATCCTAATGAACATCTGACAAAAACTAACACTTTCTGCAAAATATGCATGTGTGCATTAACGAAATTTGTGTACGGTGTAAGAGTTTAAGAATCATCGTCAATTGAGGCATCATTTTTCAGTTTCCTGCCACCTCATCCCTTCTAACCTATAAATAAATCTTTGTTGTATATAAAAATATTTTTAAATTGTTGAATATTGTCTTGTTCCTGTAAGTCTGGTGGACCTTGTTCTCTGGCTAGATCATAGCCTCAGTTGAGCAGGGTGACTGTCAGTTTTACATTTGGTGTAGAGTCTAGCATATTTGACGTACCTTTTTAATTATAATGTTCTTAGGTCTTCCTGCTATTATTATATTGGTAAACTAAGAAAAGGGTAATGCCCTGACCCTCACTGAATGTAGTCTTTCAGTACAAGACAAAATTTTTTAAATCCTGAAGAAAAATATAAGTGTTCCTCAACTGTCAAAAAAAATTAAAAAAAAAAAAAAAAGAAAAGGGTAATGCCTTCCTTGAATAAACTTGAGTTCGTTCTGTAAAATGTGGTTACACACCATAATATATTAAGTGGTCTACTTTATTGTCTCTAGATAATTTAAATACATTAATAAACTTTATTTTAGATTGGTTCGGTATTTACAAAAAAATTGCGAGAATTCAATTCATAGAGTTCACATAAACCCACATGCAGTTTCTCCCTCTAGATCATTTTGTATTTATCTTAAGATACTTTATTTGCTCTCAGATTTGAGAACCTATAGAACGTTTAGAGGATTATTGATTCTGACCTTAAGGAGCCTAAAAATCTAATAGGAAAGACAAAACAATTAGTTCCCTAAGAGGTGGCGATTGACTTCTGTGAGCGCTTATAGGAGGGAGAGATGACTGCCAGCCAAGGGGATAAGGGAATGTTTTTCCTAAAGGATGTATAATAGCATTTGAATTAGTGCAGACGGGATTTGGCCTTATGGGACACTAATTTAGATGGCTTGTTACATTCCCAGTGGTTACTGCTGTTTCTGAGGAGGATGCAGGCATGCTGTACCCAAAAGAAGAGTATGGTTTTAGCTGCAACACCTGTACCCTCCCAGACATTCCGTGACTTTTGCTTAAGTCTGACATGGGGACTGCCAATACCTCTAACTGTTTTGCTTCTTAGGTTTTTTCACTAGATGGTTTCATCCTTTAAATCCACCATTTAGTATGAACACTGCCTTTGAAACTGTACTGTCTAGGGTAGTTGTAAGCAAGTAGCCGAGTTGTACACTCACTGGATCCTCCTCTCGTGTCAGGTGTCAGAAATGGCTGTTTCTGAGCTACCCGGTAACCCCAATGCTGTCTGGACAGTGCGTCGACACATTGAAGGTAAGCAGTCCTTTTCCAGTAGTCGAAATGAGGGTCTGGGTGCCATTGCCGTAGAAGGCTTAAGAGGCTGCATTCATAGTATTTCTTTATCACTTCATCTAGCGCCATATACCAGAAACATTTCTGGCTCAGCACCATGTTTTTGAGGCTCTTCCAATTAGGATGCCTTCACCTACTACTAACTTTTTGTGCAAGTGGGTAAGAGGACATAGGGTGGCTGTTTATATTTCAGTATGTAAAGAAACACTTTAGTGTCCTAGCGCTGTCAAGTGTGATGTTCTTTGACCTTGTATTCATAAACTGGGTCTGTCTGTGTGAGAGGTATGCTGTGAGGGAATATTGTTGCTTTTTCATTTTTCTTCAACTGTGTGCTCTTCTGTTGTGCTGAAACCACAGTGAAGTTCAAGGTGGTATTCTAGGAATTAAGAGATTTGGTAAAGCTTGTTAATTAGTAAATCCTACTCGTGCTTAACAAAAGCAGAGATTGACTGAGTGGAATCAGAATTTTAGAGTGAGTGGACAAGAAGGATGGAAAAGGAAGAGGGAGTCTGAGTTCCTGGATAAAAATGGTCCCCTTATTGTAAAACTTTGAAAGTAACGTGACAGTGCAGAGTAGTGCAATAGCAGGGAAGTCCTGTGACAATTGAATTGCAATCCCATAAAATAAACTCAGTGTTATTTTCCCTTCGATCACTTCAGGGCTGTAGGTCATTTCTGTTCCTAGACCTCATTTTCCTCTTGCTCCCTTGGGAATGTGGGACTGGTTAGTAAGATCATCCTGACAAAGCTTTTTTAAGAAAACAGCTGTAATTCTTCCTGACACTTACATGTTCTGGTTTTATGGAACAAATTTAAGGGAGCTGGGAAATGTGTAGGAGGAAAATCTCTGTTATGTTTTAAAATCTCTATTAGTGGAATATGCATTTTTGTGGATTTTGTTTTCTTTATAGGCATTGGAGTCAAATCTGAGTTAAGTAGAAAGGGAAAAATGAGCAGGAAGTTGGTAGGCTTATTTGAGCTGAAAAGATAATTATTAGATAATCAGTTTTGTAAGTAACGTCTACAGAAGGAAGCTGGTCAGTGTGATGGCCTGGTTGATGTTTGGCTTGGTGGCTTGTTGATACTGTGGCTCTTGAAGGCATTGCCTACACTGTTTGAATTAGAAAGATGCTTTGAGGTAAACTAGTATGCTCCTTTTTTTCTTTTAACTTTTTTAAACAAATTTTTCATTTTAATACAGATTTAGGTTTATAGAACAGTCACTGATCACTTTTATGAAGGATGCAGAAAGTTACAGGGGTTGGCTTTCAAGATAGCCCATCTAGGTCATAGGGACAGTTTCTCTGCGTCATGAATCCCGATCCAATGCCCATTTTGACGAACACTGCAGTCAGAGTCTGTGGGTCTTGCTGGTTTCTTCCAGGAAAAGTTCTATGCTCTCATTGTGCAGTCATTTGAGTGCCCACCATGTACTCAGAGGGATTAACGTAGAATCCCTGTGTCAGAGCACTTGCCATCTAAAAAAGAAGACAAGTACACAAAACTGTTTTCTGATGTGGTGAATGGCACAAGCATGTTGCCAGGAGGGGTTAGAGGAGAGGGAATGGGCATGTGTTTGAGCATCAGGGAAGACTCTTCGGAGAGAAGCATTTGCTAAGTTAGTGATAGGCAGTATGTTGCTTGATGGAACTTGTAGCTGAAAATTTTTCTCCTTTACTATAAGTCATAATCTAGGAAAGGACTATATCCTGCTAGATTTTACTCTTTAGATGCTATACTTTGGGCAGTCACTCACAAAAACAGGTCAGGTTCTCTCTGTTCATTCTCTTTTCAGATACCCCAAGTTACTTTTCAGTGAACATTCCTTCTGTCCACACATGCTGCAGTCTTCTAGGCAAATACTAACCTTGGCTGGTACTTGGTGATGCATACTACCAATACCAAGCCTTTTTTTCTCTTCCACAGGTGGCTGGTGAAGGTGCTGATCACCACAGGTGTGTACCTACTGCTAGGGTCTTTTGTGGGGTCTTATAGTTTACCCATGGAGAGGGACCTGCACAAAATATTGAGGCTGCCCTGATGGTGTCTCTCAGAGGGTAACTTTACAGTTGTATGTTGATGTGCATAATAGTGATGCACACCCATCTGCCTGTTTGTCAGGTGGTCTGAGGCAGGGATCAGCTTCTCTACTTTCTCCCATAGAATTTGTAAAATATGACTAATTTTTCTTTCACTAAGCTGAAAGAGCCTGTAGTTAGCAAACCTTAGCTTCATGTTCTCCCTTGTAGTTGTACGTTCCAGGTGTGCTGACTGAAAGATCAGGACCTGGGGGGAGCTTTTGAGTATATTCAGGACTTTGCTGAAGCAAGAAAAGCATCAGGTACTCTGACTATAAAGCGAGAAGGAGATATTGGAGGCTTTAATCATCTGGGTGGTTGCTCACTTTACCCTTTGGAGTGAACTGGTTATTGAGCCTTAGATCCTAAGGCAAGGGAAGTAGAAGAGTAAAGCATTCGCCTCTCTGGGGTGCTTCAGCAGTGCTCAGATAGCAGTTACATGTTTTTGAGACCTAAAGATGCATTCTCATACCTTAATAGATTCTTCACTGAGGTATGAGATGATACTCCTTCACATGAGACATGCAACCCCTAGAAAAGGGCAATGTGGATATTTATAGTTCCTAGGCATTTACTGTGACTAAAGCTTGGCTTTCTTCCAAACTCCAACTTCTAACCTGTAATGGCCCTAGGACATAAGAGTAATCTGCAGGTCTTTCTTGCTGTAGAATGGAAGGGGTAGAAGTTACAGTGTGCTTGATATCCATAGGATAATGGGTATTTTGAGGAAATCTGTGATGTAAAGCAACTCTCAGACCTCAGTCACTGCTCTCCCGCTTATTGAATTGTCTAACAATTCAATTTAAGTCCACTGAGCATCTCTTTTCTTTTATATCTGAGCATTCTGGGGCCTTGATCAAATGGAAGATAAGGACCCAGGCATTCCTCCTTCCTTCCTCCCCCCATTCTCTTTCTTGTAAGTCAAAAGGTGTATGATCTGTTTTCTAGAAGCTCCCTTTTCCCCCTTGACTGAAGAGAGAGGCTGGAAATCCTGACTGGTTAGAGCCCTTTGTTGTTTGGCTTTTTAATTTGTCCTGACACAGCTTTTAAGGTATTAGGTTTTAGTAATAAGAACATTGGAAATGATACACTATTCATATAATGTTAAAATTAAGCAATTTCTTTATTTTTACACACCAGAAATTTCCAATTCAAAAACTGAGAGCTGGAGTAAAGGTTGCAAGTTTGGTGTCATGTGGAGATGGATTTTGTTTTTGTTGTGAGCTATTAAGACATCCATTTCAGGGACAACCATGTCCTTACTCATTTTATGATAGCAGTGCTTAGTCTTACAAAGCCGTTTTATAAGATGTCACCAAGGCATTTGATATATGTTGACAGTTATAACAAAATAATTAAACACCAAGTTTCTTCTTGTCCAGTTTTACTCCTTATGATTTGGAAATTGAACCCTTATTTTGTGGATACCTAGTCTAGTCATTAGAGCACACCCATTGGGAAAGATCTTTGTTCCTTGCTTTTCAGCCACCCCAGTACACACACTTGTATTATTAACTCAAACAAAAGTTTTGCAAAATCATAGTACTCAACCCTTAACGTGTGTCAGGCAATCTCATAAATTCTATTTATTTCTATTATAAAGTACTGATTGCAACCCGCCAAATTGATTTTATGTCCTGCTAATAGGTCAGAACACTACTGTAGGCCACCCCAATGATATGTCTTCACTTGAGCCCTTTTCCATAAAGAATACTGATTCTGCTGAACTAATCTAGTAACTTTAGTTCACTTGAACGTCATCTGGAGCCATCAAAACCAAGTGTGTATTTCATGTAGGTGGGGTGGACTAGGCCTGTGGCATTGAGTTCTGATAGGGGCTCAGGCAAACAGGGTCCTATAGATGCTACTGCCAGGAGTGAGGCGGCAGCTCCAGTTTAGTATCTCTTCTTGTTCTGTCCCTTATTTACCTGATTTCTGGGTAAGGGAGACAAAACAGGGAGTTGATACAAAAATAAAATTGTTAAGTAGAGAAATCTCAACTCTTTAAAAAATAAGCATGCCATTGTTCAATATTTATCAAGCTTTATGCTGCCAAACATTGTGCTGGATATGGGGGAAACACACACAAGCTCTTCCATGTTGTAGGGTGGGATATATGGTGAATAGATGGCCTTTAACTATGGGATCTGCAGGAGAAACTTTGGGGGTTTCCTGTATATTTCAGGTCCTCTGATCTCCTTGAGAAACTCATTAGTGTTTATTTATCCAACTACTTTCATTATGAAAAGCAAATCCTATAATAGGATTGCTCATGACCACTGGATTGTTGTATTTCTAAATAGTGAAAAACCAGAGAGGTCAAGGAATAACAACATAAACAACTCCCTCCCACCTCCCCCCCACCCCATTTCCTGGTTATCTAGTGTTCTTACATCATTCCCAGTGGGACTAGGATTCTCAGTTTCCAACCCTAAAGTGACTTAGTCTCATGGAGGCTTAAGTAATTTGTTTTATTCATTCGAGCTCGTGTTCCTACATAAGCTTCTTTTTGGGATCTTTTCTGGTTATAAGGAGTATCTCTTAAGAATGAGTTGTGATTGGCAACTGGCATAGATGGGCTCTAGTTCGAGAAACATAAATATTGTAGTATTCAAAAATTCCTCTTGCCTCTGATTCCCTTGCTTTGTCCGCTCTCATTTCTCCAGCAAATGTCTCAAGAAAATATTAAGGAAGCAGAGTATATCTGTATGACCCCCAAATATCTTTTGGATCATCCTGTGCTCTTTGTGTGTGTGATGACTACACATAGAAGAAGTGCCTTGGAAGGTTTCTGAAGAGAAAACTCTTAGTGTTTCATTTCACTTTGTAATTCTGATGAGTTCTTATCTAACCACCTCCTTTCTTTCCTTTTTCAGATGAGTTTGATGCCTACATCATTGTGTCTTTCGTGAATGCTACCCTTGTGTTGTCTATTGGAGAGACCGTGGAAGAAGTGACTGACTCTGGGTTTCTGGGCACCACCCCAACCTTGTCCTGCTCCTTGTTAGGAGATGATGCCTTGGTGCAGGTGAGGATTGTCGGAGCTTGCTTACCTACTCAGCTTGCTTTGTTCTTTCTTTGCCCTCATTTGTGGTGTAGGCTGCTGTGTTCATGTCTCTTTCCACCCTCATCTGTCAGCAAGCCTTAGGGAGGGAACATTTAATTTTGACACATAATATCCCCTCTCTGTTTGCTGTTTTTCTCTTTATTACAGAGCCACATCACTGCTGCTTTCATCTCTATTAAAGCTTTTTATAAGTATTTTGTTAATGAGCTTTGAACTTGTTTGAAGTAGACATCGTAAAACATGAACTTTTAAAAAGTTGACCATGCCTGCAGCCTATTAACTCTTTTTTTGTCGTTGACCTAACTGGTGCTTCAAATGCAGTGGCTCCAGATCTGACAAGAGTGACAGATCCAGTAGGTGTGAGGGTCATTCTGAGTGATGAGTCAAATCGCTATGGTCAGGTTTCCTTCCATTATTAACTCTAGGTGTACCCAGATGGTATTCGACATATACGAGCAGACAAGAGAGTCAACGAGTGGAAGACGCCTGGAAAGAAAACAATTGTGAAGTGTGCAGTGAACCAGCGTCAAGTGGTGATTGCCCTGACAGGAGGAGAGCTGGTCTATTTTGAGATGGATCCCGTATGTTATTTTATCATTCACTGTGGGACTTAGTGTGTAGAATCCAGAGGTAATGATGGGAGTTGTAGTCCAGGCATCTAGACTACAGCCACAAGAAAGAGAATCGGGGAGTGAGTGTCCACATGCCAATCTGGGCCTTTATGGAGGGGGAAAAAGAGTAAGTTGGCATTAATTCTAATTGGAGTTACGAAATGCCCTCTTAGTAATGAAATGAAACACTTGCTCTTCCTGCACTTTGCCCTCTCCTTTTCTGAAAAATATTTGGCATAGATTTAATTTTTGCAATTTGAGCCCATTTCAGAAAATCTTGCTCTTCTGTATGGAAAGATAGTGGGTACACTTAAATATCTTGCTCTCAGGAGGGCTCTAGTGTGGCCAACTTTTATAGTCTCATCATACTTATGGTTGAGGTTTCTTTGTCTGTAACTATCATGTTTAAATTCCTTTTTGCCCAAAGTATTCTCATGAACAGATAAGCAGTTTTATCTATTTCCATTTCCTGAGAGAGGTTGGCTTAGAAAATTTGTGGCACATTGACCTTGTCAAAGGTCTCTTGATTCTCTTGTTGGTGGGAGATATGAATTTTGCTTGCTATTAGCCTGTTAAATTCAGTCTTGGGAACTCAGAGAAATTCTTATCCCTGACTATAGTAAGGGAAGTGAGAGGAAGCAGAAAGAAATCTAACAGCCTGCCTTCCTTCTCTGGGCCCAGGTTTTTGGGGCAAATTAGAGCATCTAGAACCATCTCTGTGTAGTTTTGACCCTTGCTGTCTTTATTCCTGTAGTCAGGGCAGCTGAATGAGTACACGGAGCGGAAAGAGATGTCAGCAGATGTGGTGTGCATGAGTCTGGCCAATGTGCCCCCTGGAGAGCAGCGATCTCGCTTCTTGGCTGTGGGGCTGGTGGACAACACTGTCAGAATCATCTCTCTGGACCCCTCAGTGAGTGACAACCTTGACTTCAAAGATCTTCTGGTTGGAACCTGAGCACCTGGCCCCCTCTTGATGTCCATCTTAGAGATCAGCTGGGCAGGACTTCGAAATCTATACCTGCTGCTTCTCTTGATTATCATAGCAGCATATCTCAGGAGTCTTCTGCTGTGGTTTAAGGATGTTGATCTGAGACTACTTAAATGTTTCTTTAGCTTAAGCCTCAACTCCCTTTTGTAGTTACAAACCGTAAAACTCAAGACTATGTTTGCCTGAAAAGAAACTGACTTGTTCCAGAGCCCTAGATGACTTTTAGGGAGGTGTCCTTTGTATATTTACTTTTACCATTGTGCACTTTGACAAAAAGAGGAAAGCATGATCCTCCCAAAGCTTATTCTGAGATTTAGTTTAATAACCAACTACCCTCTTAGAACTCAGTCCTAGGGTTTTCCCTGTGTACAAGAAAGCGCTTCTTCAATCCTAGAATTTAAATTTCTCTGGGTATATTTTTCCAAAATTGGTAATTTTTTATGTTTTTATGATTTCCTCCCACCTCCCCCCGCCAGGACTGTTTGCAACCTCTGAGCATGCAGGCTCTCCCAGCCCAGCCTGAGTCCTTGTGTATTGTGGAAATGGGTGGGACTGAGAAGCAGGATGAGCTGGGCGAGAGGGGCTCAATCGGCTTCCTATACCTGAATATTGGGCTACAGGTAAGAGATCCCGAGGTCTTGTGTAGGTTTTCTAAGCTTTCCTTTTCTAAGCTCTTTAATTAAAACCAAGCAGGCTGGGAAGAAAGTATTTGCATGAAGAGTTTTCATGTCTGCTAAAAATGCTTTGCAGTCACTGCTGCAGGTTAGAACTGGATGGGGTCCTCAAGGGTCACCTGTAGTTCCCACGATTTATTTCGGCTTTTGAAACGAATATGTTGTTAGTAATATAACATAATTGGCTCCATTAGTAATAAAGGATCCCTAGATGTTCCCTGTTGTCAAAACAGCTAAGCTCTTCATGCCATGAAAAGCAGGAACCTAAGACAGTGTCAGGGTTCTTAATCATAGTCTTTTTATTTTCCTTAATGATTATTTACTCAAACATCTAAATAATTCTAGCCCAGGCACATTTTGCTTTTTAATTTTACTTCTTAATTTAGAAATTCTCAAACATCCCAAAAGTTAGACTAATATAATGAACCTCCGTGTACCCACTTTTAACAGCGATCAACAACATTCTGCTGTTCTTGTTCTATCTATTCCCTCTCTTTTCTTTTTCTTGGAGTATTTAAAAACAAATCCAAGATGATGTATCATTTCATCTATAAATATTTGGTAATGTAGGTCTCACAGATATTTATGGTGTTCTGTTTTCTTAAGAGACAGGGCCTCATTGTGTGTTCCAGGCTGGAGTGCAGTGGCGTGATCATAGCTCACTGCAACTTTGAACTCCTGGGCTCAAGCCAACCTCCCCCCTCAACCTCCCAAAGTGCTGGGATTACAGGTGGGAGCCACCGTGCTTGGCCCCAGGTGTCTTGTTTTGTAAGACACTAATATCACACCCAGCAAAATACAACAGTAATTACTTAACACCATATTCCAGTTTTCCCTGTTTTCTTTTTTCCTTGCAAATGGCTTTAGAGTTGGTTCTACTCAGGATCTCAGTATAGCAGTCCACACTTTTTTTCATTTGATTCATCTGTCTTTTTATGTCTCTTCCACTGTCTCACCTCCATTTTTAAGTGTTAAGCAACCAGATCATTTGTCTTGTAGAATTTCCCACCTTATGGACGTGACAGAGTCATTCGTTGTGTGTGTAATGTTCCTCTGTCCTCTGTATTTCCTTAAACTGGTGGGTAGATTTAGACCATGCCATCCATTAGAAATATAAGGTGAGCTGCATGTGTAATTTAAACTTTCTAGTGTTTGTATCTATTATTTACCAATTTTTTTTTGGAGACAGGGTCTCATTCTGTTGCCCGGGATAGAGTGCACTGGCGTCATCATAGCTCACTGCAGCCTCACACTCTTGGGCTCAAGTGATCCTCTTGCCAAGTAGCTGGGACTCTACAGGCGCGGGCCACCATGCCCAGCTGAATATCCATCTGTTTTAAAGATCCTCATCAACCTTATACTTACAGCTATTAGATACACATTGCCTAGATTTGTAATTTCATTAGGGGTTGAAAAATGATGGGATTTTCTGGCTTTTTCTACATTTAATTAGCTGGAATTCTTCTCTAAAGACAAAATTAGCTCCATTTCTTTGCTTACTCTAAATACAGTTTATATAGGAAAGTGATAATACCCCCGTTATGGCCATAGCAATCTCCCTTCCATGGGGGCTGACGACGTGGGTTTTTTTGTTATTTTTTAAAGTAATACCATGAACTTGTAGATTTTTGTATATTTGTGCTTTGAACTATTGTGACCTTTTGTGGGGGAGGGGAATGCTGAATTGCCTCATTTTAGGCAAGTGGGAGTTCCCCTTTGAAGTCAGTTCCTTTGTCCTTTTAACGTGCCACTCTCTTTAGGGGCTTCCTTGCCTTCTTGCACAACAAGGTGTCCCACATACGTCTGGAACAATCGTTGCCCCAGCCTGAAATTAGTCATTTCTCTTAGGTGCCCTGTTCCTTTTAGGGGAAATGGTGTTTAGAGACCATAGCCTGGTTATTTTTAACTGTGGATCTATTTTAAAATTTAAAATTGTAAAGAAGAGTTTTAATGTGCATGGTGAAAAAAATTTAAAGGGTGTATAGTGAAAAGTATTTTTTACTTAGTAGATGCTCAGTAACTATTTGAATAAGTGATTTAGTGAGAGAATGAATGAATGGCTATCTGATTATTAGGGACTTTTTTTAAACCACCAAGTCATTTCTTTCCATCTTCTCTGGTTTGCTATATAAAATAGCCAAGGGAGAGGTTTCCTTATCCTAACTGATAAGCTTCCTTCATGAGTAGGCCTCACCTGTTCCTCTCCTTTTGATTAGAACGGTGTGTTGCTGAGGACAGTCCTGGACCCTGTCACTGGGGATCTTTCTGACACCCGCACTCGATACTTGGGGTCCCGTCCTGTGAAGCTCTTCCGTGTCCGAATGCAAGGCCAGGAGGCAGTAAGTAATGGAAGGGGACAGACAGCATGTTTTGGATGTTAGTGGTACCAGCTGAGAAAAATCTTTATCATAAACTTTACTTTCACTAATTCACCAGTATTTAGTTGATTTGACATTAGATCTGTCTTGATTTGTTTTCTTCGTGTGGGAAATCTTAAATTCCTTAATCCAGAGCTTCCTAACTGGGGTTCCATGGCACTGTGCCATGATTTGCTTATAGGTGGGATGTTACTGATCCCTTTAGCCCTCTGGCTGGGCAGATAGGACTGGAGGGTAGCTGGAAACCTCCCATCTTCAGGTACCACTAGCCATGATTTGTCTTACACTCTTACATTAACATCATGGATGCAGTATATTCACCTAATGTGAAAGAGATTGGGAAACATGTCCTTTGTAGTTAAGAATATTGGTGTCATTGGGTGCTGGTTAGTTCATTCCATGTTACCTCATTTAATTCTTGCAGCTGACTGGCCTTGAAGTATTTCTAGTTTATACTCGTGGACATAGGCTCGGGGAGATTAAGTGATTAGTCTTGGTCATATGGCTCATAGCCCATGCTCGTAGCATATATCAAGCCGTACTGCCTCTTTTTCTTAAGATAGCCTATTAGGTTTCTAGAATATCTCGGAATAGTCTGCAGACTGAAATTTAGGGATAGGGTGTTTGATCAGCATACCATGTTTGAGTTGTTTCCGAGCTTATTGGAGATGTTTTTCTCTCCTCAGGTATTGGCCATGTCAAGCCGCTCATGGTTGAGCTATTCTTACCAGTCTCGCTTCCATCTCACCCCCCTGTCTTATGAGACTCTAGAATTTGCATCTGGCTTTGCGTCAGAGCAGTGTCCTGAGGGCATTGTGGCCATTTCCACCAACACCCTGAGGTGAGTGGGTCCCATGTTTGAAGCCCAGCAGAAAGCCTTTCTGCCAGGGGCTTAGACTGTGGTTCTGTCAGAATGTTGGAGGAGGTTGTCAAGATATGGCAGAGAGCCGACTCTTTACCATAAGACTCGTGTGTTGAAATTGAAACCTTCATTTGGCTCAGGATTTGAGTACTTGGGAGCCAAGTTTCGATGTTTGGAGTTTTAACGTCTGTTTAGACTTTAATACTTAGCAGTCTAGTCCAGTCTTCCTGAGATTTGAGGGGTTTTTGGTTTTTTTGTTTGTTTCTTTTTTTTTTTTTTTTGGTGAGACACAGTCTTGCTGTGTCTCCCAGGCTAGAATGCAGTGGTGTGATCATAGCTCACTGCAACCTTAAAACTCCTGGGTTCAAGCGATCCTCCTGTCTCAGCCTCCCAAGTAGCTGAGACTACAGGCACCAGCCACTGCACCCAGCTAATTTTTCTATTTTTAGTAGAGACAGGGTCTCGCTCTTGCTCAGGCTGGTCTCAAACTCCTGAGCTCAAGCAATCCTCCCACCTCGGCACTCCTAGAGTGCTAGGGTTACAGGCGAGAGACACTGCGCCCGGCCTACTCATTTATTTTCACTTGTGAAACATGATACGTCTCTTGCCCTTTGATTTTCATTGCCATTTGATTTTAGGAGATGTGGAGCAATTACTGGTTTGTTGATGAATCACAGAAATGTGCATTCCCTTGGGGGCAAGTCTTTTCTGTTTTGTTCATCAGAGCATCTCAAAGGCCAAGCTTAGTATCATGGCCCATACAGAATAGGTCACAGTGTATATTTATGTGAGGGAGGGGACTAAGGAGAAAATCTGTCTATCAATTGAATGGGTAGTTAAGTTTCAGAAAGAATACCAGTTGTAAAGAGTACCTATTCTCATTTCTATTAAAAGGCTTTTACAAAAGGTATGTAAGTCTTTAGCCATTCTTACTTCTTTGAGAATTCTTTAACAATTCTACTTCCTTGAATTATCTTAAGTGAATAACAGTAATACCATTATTTTTAGTCCTCATGGAGAGTCATAATGGAGAAATGGAAGGAAAAATAGATTTGAAGTAAAGTTTTAGGTGACTCCGAATGCCTTGCTTCAATACAGGAGAGCCATTGACGATTATTGGGTAGAGAAGGGCATGATTATCTAGCTCCTTTATTTTTTAAATGTATGTGTCCTTTCCAAGCTTGTCCTTCGGCCACTTCTTTCTTTAGTTTCCTGTGTATCTTTATTAAACATGAGTTTTATCTATATACTAGTAAATAGGTACATATATTCTCTTTCTTCCTTTGTACATAGAGAGCATACTGCATAGACTGTTTGACACCATGCTTTTCTCACTTAACAGTATGTCAAGGAAATATCTTGTTATCAGTATTGTATGGCATTCATATTGTGCTTTATAGCCACGGAGTCTTCTGTTATATGGTTGGTACCATCATTTATTTAACTAGTCTTGTCTTGGATATTTACAGTGTTTTGCTTTTAACAGTGCTGCGGTGAAAAACCTAATACATGTATCATTCCACAGGTGTGTGAACAAATCTGTGGGATAAATTCTTAGAAGTGGAGTTACTGGGACAAAGGATATATTTGACATTTTAGCAAATTATACTTGCCTTTTTTCTTTCCTTGACTCACATTTTGTTCTTTCTTTCTTTTTTTTTTTTTTTTAACCAAAGAGTTGCTGGCTTGCTTTTAATTAGTTTTAACCTGTAAGCTTTTACAAGTGTAATCAACCAGGTGAGGGTGGTAGGGGCTATTTCTCAACACTTTTCATGGAAACTCAAATTTTAGGTTTTTCTTTGGAGTAAAACAGGCTCTTCACTATTGACAAGGTTATTCCTGAGTTGCAGAAATTCTCCATGTTTTTCCCCTGTATTCCTCTGTTCAATCTTGTCTGCCACAGTCAGACAGATAGAAAGAGCAAGAATACTTTTTTCTTGCATCTGTAGTGAAAAACTTAGTAGCAGACAGTAACTGCTTCAGCTCTGTCAAATAGATGCACTCCTTGTGTTTCTAATTCTTAATCCATTCTCAGCTTTGGGGGCTCAATTCGTTGTTGGCTCCATACCTTTTTCCCACTTCCAAAATTTTATTTGGCATTTCACGTTTGGTGTCCTCTCCTTTTCATTTTCTTTGTAGGTTTTTACTTTTTAATGTATAGAATATTTAAATTACAAATACAGCTCCATAGTAGTTAGAGATCAAGTAACTATATTTTTAAGAGTACCTGGGTTTTGCTCATTTTGCACGTGGTTTGGCTCAAGTGTGCATCTCTTTCCCATTTGACAGTTGTGGCGTCCCGTTTGCTGTCTTTTGCATTGTCACAGATTTCCTAAAGCTGAGGTGATTTTCGTTTAGAAGGGCATCCGCTTTATTTTATGAAGCACAATCAGTACAAATACCATATATATTCAGGTAATTGTGGTGTTTTATAGCAAATTTGGGATTCTTCTTTATTTCACAGTTTTTCAGTAATAATCAAGAGGAAATTCTAACTTTTCACTGTCACAGTATCATCGGAGTGATAAAAAAATTTCTTTGGCGACGATAATATGTGTTTCACTGGTAAAAAACCAGAATTGCCATGAAAAGTGGTGGGGTGTTGTTGAAGATGGGGGCCCTTTCTACATCTTGTCTTCTGTTGCAGAATCTAGATTAGAAGGCTATTGTTTCACATTGCCTGATGCCAACATGAGAGCTGCAGGGATTGATGTGTTTGCTGTGACTGCTCAAGGTCCATTTGAACACTGGTTTCTAGGTCCTCAGTGAGTGACCTGTTAACTCCCTTGCCTTTTGTCATAGGATTTTGGCATTGGAGAAGCTAGGTGCTGTCTTCAATCAAGTAGCCTTTCCACTGCAGTACACGCCCAGGAAATTTGTCATCCACCCTGAGAGTAACAACCTTATCATCATTGAAACAGACCACAATGCCTACACTGAGGCCACAAAAGCTCAGAGAAAGCAGCAGATGGCAGAGGTAATGAGACTGACCTTTAAGGGTTCAGTTAAAAGGCGTGTGAAATTGTGTTGAAAAGTTTAAATCCCCGTAATGGTTAATTAATATTCTTTGTTATTTTTAAAGATCTTTTCAGATCCTTTAAGGAAAATCTTTTGCCAGGTACTTCGATTTAGAGGCTTTCTTGTGACCCAGGACTAATACACTGACCTAGGTTTATTCAGAATTCAGCTCCCTCTCTGGAACAGAGTTCTTTACTCCTTGAGCTTCCAAAATAGACTGTTTCCTTGATTCAGGCCCAAAGGAGACAGCTTTCATATTCCCCACAACACCAGCTGTTTCCAGAAATCATTTCCCAGCAAAAACCGAATAGCCACAACCATATAGAACTGTATCCAGTCTGAAAAAGAGGAGATAAGTAGTCTTAGCAAGGGAAATCAGATGGGTTAGGTAGAAAAATGGGGTTTTTGTTTTCGTGTTTCTCAAACCATTAGTCCAGTATTTGCCAAGGCCAATGTCCTTTTTGGCATTTTCTACTAATGTGTAACTGGCAACGTCTGGTTTTCCCTTTAGTGATCTTCCCACTTCTTCTTTTTTTTTTTTTTTTTTTTTTTTGATCTTCCCACTTCTTGTCTGTACACCTCTCCCTTTAATCTTTATTTTGGGAAGTCCTGGTTTTGGATGGCAGACTTTGCTACTTATATCATGAACTCCCCCTGGAGTGTTCTTGCTACTTAATCCACTTCTCACCCAGCCCCTACCTCTGAACTCAATTCCTTGCTTTTTGGGTTTAGGAAATGGTGGAAGCAGCAGGGGAGGATGAGCGGGAGCTGGCTGCAGAGATGGCAGCGGCATTCCTCAATGAAAACCTCCCTGAATCTATTTTTGGAGCTCCCAAGGCTGGCAGTGGGCAGTGGGCCTCTGTGATCCGGGTGATGAATCCTATTCAGGGGAACACACTGGACCTTGTCCAGCTGGAGCAGAATGAGGCAGCTTTTAGGTAAGGAGCCCAAGATAATCCTGGCTTTGGTGGGCTGGGACAGGAGCTCTCTGGGTCTTGACTAATGCCTGACTCTTGGTGCTTTCTATGTATGTAGTGTGGCCGTGTGCAGGTTCTCTAACACTGGTGAAGACTGGTATGTGCTGGTGGGCGTGGCCAAGGACCTGATACTGAACCCCCGATCTGTGGCAGGGGGCTTTGTCTATACTTACAAGCTTGTGAACAATGGGGAAAAACTGGAGTTTTTGCACAAGGTAGGAATCAGCCAGTTGTTCTCCTGGATCTTAGGTCCTGCAAATTCTCCCACTTCTGCTTGAATTATGTATGGGTCAGGTCTTTTGGGGACCAGCTCCTTGATTCTCATCCATCTCCTAGCAGCACATGGAGAACGCTGGGGCATTCATACTTTAGCGGTGCTCCAGTGCTTGGGAGTCCCACAGGAAGCCTGTGTGCTGACCATCCACAATGGGAAGATAGATGCACACTGAATCGCCTCTTGTTTACTATCTTAGTAAGCAGGCAGTAGTTTGGGACCAAAATTCAGCAGTTTAAAGAATTAATATTCTCTGGGAAGTTACTGTTTAATGGGTATACAGTTCTAATTTGGGAAGATGGAAAAAGTTCTGGAGATGGTGGTGGTGGCACAACAGTAAATGTACTGTTGAATGTACTTAATGCCACTGAAGTACATACTTAAAAATGATTAAAATGGTAAACTTCATGTGTATTGCCACAATTTTTAAAATAAATAAGAATGTTCTCTCCTCCACATCAACAGCACATGAATATGACTCCTGCCCTACAGCCCTTCCATAAGGAGTATATCTTTTAGGAAATAATTACTTCACAGACCCTTTTTGTGTTACATTTGTCTCCTTTACAACTAAGATGTCACTTTCACTAGCATTCCTTTCCCATGCCTCCACAAACCATAGTCACTTCTTAGATATTAAGGCTTCACTATTATTCCATGGTGCCAATTTAACCAAGCACAGGCTCTGGGGCAGCATTCCTCAGTTAAGGACTTCTCCCTCACTTGTGGCATTGATCCACTTCCTGGATGAAATGGAGCATGTGGGATCTGTTTACCCAAACACCCTGTTTTGTGGAGGCTGCTGTATGTGTGGTTTTTTGCTGTCTGTCTTCCTGACAGGTCCTGTAGAAGAAGGCATTTTTGGGTGGAGGGGGTGGAACTGGTATATGGCTCTGTGTTCTGATAGCTGCATCACCTGTTTTTTCTCTCACAGACTCCAGTAGAAGAGGTCCCTGCTGCCATTGCCCCATTCCAGGGGAGGGTGTTGATTGGTGTAGGAAAGCTTTTGCGTGTCTATGACTTGGGGAAGAAGAAGTTACTCCGAAAGTGTGAGAATAAGGTAAATGTGTTGGCACTGGGGCTAGAATCTAGCTAATGGGAGAGGAGGAGGCATTGGTGTGGTGGTGGACACCAATTTTAAAATTAAAATTATGTGTCTTTATTGGGACTGTGTTGTAGTCTCCCAATTTCAGCTTCAGAATTAGGCCCTTGAGTCTTGAGAAGAGCAGGAGTAGAAGGATCTTGTTTGTTGACTTCTTTAAACCAAGAACCAGCTTTCTATCCTGCTTGCTATAAGTTCTTTCTCCCACCTTCTGGGAATTTATTGCTCACTACTGTTCTACAGACCCTGCATATGTCATAGGCAAGGAAAGCTACACTTTCTGTGGGTTCTGAACTCCAAAGTTATACCCATTGCTGTCCTTGTTTTTCCTAGCATATCGCCAATTATATTTCTGGGATCCAGACTATTGGGCACAGGGTAATTGTGTCTGATGTCCAAGAAAGTTTCATCTGGGTTCGCTACAAGCGGAATGAGAACCAGCTCATCATCTTTGCTGATGACACCTACCCCCGATGGGTCACTACAGCTAGCCTCCTCGACTACGATACTGTGGCTGGGGCAGACAAGTTCGGCAACATATGTGTGGTGAGTTGATGTTAACTTGGGTTCTAGTGATGTGTAGGATAGCTGTGTCAGTTTGTTATTGTGGGTAAAGCCAAGGACCCAGGATTATGATCCCTAATATGGGAAGTAGAAATGGGTATGAAATTCAATCCTATTAAGGCTAACTCTTCATAAAAAATATATTCTTCCAGCCTTCTTGATTTTCCCCCTTTGTTTACCTCCCTCTTCCCTATGGAACATGATTTAATAATAGGTTTAGTTCAGACTAATGGCTGATACTTATTTTCATGTTATGCTGGAACTTTGGCTTGTCTTTTTAAGCTCAGCCTGACTTCTCTTGTCTGTGTTCTGTGGTTTTGTTTTTGCTCTTGGCTGTGTTAAACCCTCGCTCAGGGGTTGATTCTCTTGAGTTTCTCACTCCTTAGACATGGCTCCTGCCCACCAGAACAGGCAGGAGACTTGGGCTCAGGCCTCTGCCTAAGTGCCTTTAGGCTTGCTTGCAAGGACCTGGGGGAAACACGTTGCTTGGTGACCTACGTTAGCATGTGCAGGACCCAGCATTGTGATTTATGTCACTTCCTTGTAGGTGAGGCTCCCACCTAACACCAATGATGAAGTGGATGAGGATCCCACAGGAAACAAAGCCCTGTGGGACCGAGGCTTGCTCAATGGGGCCTCACAGAAGGTAAGATTGCAGAAAGGGCCCAGGGGAAGGCACTGCTTAGTACCTTTCCTATTGCTCTTACTGAAGAAACAGTTTTTAGTGAGTTATCCCCAGTGCACAGACTATGCCAAGCACGCTCCCATGCATGGTCCTTTCTTCTTAGAAATCCCTAGGCTGATAATACATAGTCTGTGATGGATGAATGCTGGGTTTGACATCAGGTGCCTAATCACACTCTCATTTTTATGACTCTATAAAAGTGGAAATTTTTCTGAGACATTTTATCAATCACTATAAAAATCTCTTTGGAAAGTAGTGAGTTCCTTAGACAAGTTGATTGTAAGGTTTATTCCCAGTACTAACCAGCTCTTGTCTGAGGTGTGTCCTGGGCTTTACTTCTCTGCTATAGGCGTAGTCCTTTATTAGAGCATCTATGGACTTCTGGAAATAGAGCTGTTTTAGGGGGCAAGCCTAGTGATTGCTGTTTTTTTATAGTTTTCTGTGATTTGATTTTATTGCAAACTTGATAATTTAACAAAAAATTTTAGGTTATAATTGTTTATGAGACACGATCTAACTTCAGCATGTTCGTGAGGCATTAAACTTTAAAAGATAACAGAATTTTAAGTATTTATAGATTTTAGTAATTTTTGGATTTTAATAGATGGTGAAATATGCCTTTGGGGGCACTGCTTGCTCTTGGGAGTCCAGAACAGGCTCCCAAGGGCACACATAGTTACTAGTCTGTTTTGACTTGCAGGCAGAGGTGATCATGAACTACCATGTTGGGGAGACAGTGCTGTCATTACAAAAGACCACATTGATCCCTGGAGGCTCCGAGTCACTTGTCTATACCACCTTGTCAGGAGGAATTGGCATCCTTGTCCCATTCACATCCCATGAGGTGAGAGCTCACACATTGCTCTTGCCTTGGGTTTCCTAGGGTGGTTTCCTTACAAGTAGATTTGCCCTCATTTGTGACTAACTAGGAGTGTTCTGGAAATTATAAGGTAGAAGTGCCTGGGGTGATAGCAATTCTGATTTTCCTCTTTGGAGAAGACTATTTGTTTTTATACTATACTAGGATTTGGTTTAGTTGTGATGTGGGTATAAGGTTAACCTGAGCCTAAAGCCCCAGAACTGAATGCCACAGACAAGGAAAGATGGGATGATATCTGTTTGGGCACTTGTTGCTTCATGGAATCAATTCTAGTGTTGGCCAAGACTAGTATGTTTCATTCCAGTCAAGGAAGCTGGGATCAGGAATCTAACCTCACATACTGTTTACATATGGTATTCTCTCTTATACTACAAATACAATGAGGTCTCCCTTTGTGTTTTAGCTGTCCTGTTGTAGCAGAAAAATTTGTGATCATCAGAAGAGTAAACAGATATTTACCATCTCTTTGGGTGGTAGAGATCAGCTGCTTATCTGTTCATTGTGCTTGTGGAAACCATAGGCTAGTAGTTGAAATCATTTTTTTCTCAGTGACAGATTCTTTGTTTCTTCCACTAGGACCATGACTTCTTCCAGCACGTGGAAATGCATCTAAGGTCTGAGCATCCCCCTCTCTGTGGGCGGGACCACCTCAGCTTTCGTTCCTATTATTTCCCTGTTAAGGTAGGTTGGGGGAATCTGGGTTGAAAGGGGAGATCCTCAGCCCATCTCATCTGGTCTTTTTTCTGGGCCTCTGTCTCTTAAAAATTGGAGCAGTCCTAGAGTGAAGGAGCAGCAAGGGAGTGTACTGATGGAAGCAGTACTGGGGGGTGTGGTTAGTGATATTTGATATTGAGAGACCTTCCTTCAGGGCAGACTACAGCCAGAGAAAAAGCTTCACTCAGTCCTGCCAGTCTGAACTCCGGGTACTAAGAGTCAACTTAGAATAGTGCTCCTAGCTCTACAAATGGGGTTCTGGGGGAGAATAAAAAGCTTCTCCTACAGTTGCTGCTTTAGCATGCTCCATTTTCTTTGAGCGTCTAAGAGCATCCTTCCTCTGTTCTCCGTATCTTAGAATGTGATTGATGGAGACCTCTGTGAGCAGTTTAACTCCATGGAGCCCAACAAACAAAAGAACGTCTCTGAAGAACTGGACCGAACCCCACCGGAGGTGTCCAAGAAGCTTGAAGATATCCGGACCCGTTATGCCTTCTGAGTCCTTCCTTTACCTGTGGGGCTTCCTAGAGTCTTTGTTTTGTTTCGTCCACCACCATCACCACCACCTGACTTCTGCCATATGGCAGAAGAAGTGTGACTGGATAATTAAGACTTTACAATATGAAAGCAAATAGCTCTTTCCCCTCACCCTGGAATGACTGGTTTCCCCTAAAATTGGCACTGAGATTTGCTACACTTCTCCCAGCCTAGTATGTAGTACATCACCCCCAGGTTCAAGTGGGGAACACGATGCGCCCTATTCCCCAAAGCTGTCCCTGCATTGGTATTTCTGGCTCTTGTCTACTTTTGTACACACCCTTAATTTTTAACTGTTTTTCCTGTAAATATAGTTTTGTACAATGTTATCTCTGCGGGAGGGAGGGAGGCAAGCTAAGGGGCACCAGGTTGGATAGATTATAACTCCTGAGTTCTGCCACTCTGGAACCTAACCAGAAATATAAACCTAGTTTTTAAGGTGGCAAACATTCATGTGTCTTTTTCTGGGGATGAGAATTTAGGTGGGAGATTTGAGCCCCAGTTGGAGCAAGAAGACATGAGTATATTCCTCCTTTCCAGGCACCTACTTGGGCTTCTGGCACCCTGTGGCCTCCAACTCCCAGCTCTGTGATGATTTCTTTGGCTTTTCCTGGTTCTTCATGCTATGCTGATGAAACTTAGGCTCAATAATCACGTGGACATCCACCCCTCTTCCCATTGGATACTGGTGAAGGGTGGCTGATTTTTCTTCCTGTTTTAGCGTCTTTCTACTCTGAGATCTTGGAATGAGGGGTTTAGCATGAATTCCAATTTAACAGAGGGGTCCATGACTCCTGAGAAGATATTTGGCCCCATGACTACTAGGAAGGGTTGGTAAGTACAGAAGAACCCAGATACTCACCTGCCTTTGGGAACAGTCAGTATATGTGGGCCCTGTTTAAGGGGGGAAGGGGCTGTCTCTACAGCACACATCTTAGGTGGGTTCCTGAGAGCCTTTGGGATGTAAGGAAGGGAGTACTGAGATCCTGTTGGCCAGAAGTGGCCCAGTTTCAGAAGTGTTCCAGCCCACACCTGGGAATTCCTACTCATTCCTTGCTGTGTGGGAAGCCCTAATCTTCCAGGCACTCCTTCAGTCACATTGAACCTGGAGAAACCTGAGCTCACTGCTCTTCTCAGCACTTCACAAAGAAAAGCCTTTCATCTGCATGTGTTCAGCCACCTAAATTGAGCAGATTGTCTGTGGCTAGCACTGGGTGAGAATCAGGAGTGCTAGTAATTAGACACCATCTGACTCTGAACAGCCCAGAGAGGGTTCTTTCCCTTGGAACTAAGTATCTCTTTAGACATGACTTGGTTTTAGATCAGTCAGTAGAGACCCAGCTTTTGCCAGGAGTTGAATCCCTAAATAACATGGTTTTTTCTCACTTAGCTCATGGATTTGCATTTGGGAAGCCTAATTTCAGGGCTCATTCTTTCCTATGGCCCTATATCCATTCTGTCAAATTGTATGATGTTGACATTTAGTAGTCTGAGAAACAGCATAAATATTTGAGCGGTGGCCCCCTGTTCTTGTCCTCTCTTAACTCGTTTGACTGAAAGACATATTCTTCCTATAGTAGTAGGGGGTTATGTAAGAAAGGAAAATTTGTCATGACTGGGCTTCCTCTGCAACTCTATCCATCAGTTTGCTTGTTCTCTGTAAGAGGAAGGGCTCTGGCAAGTGTTGGAGTGCCAGAGCAGGAAATTAGGCTTGAATATGCTGAGAGGAGGATTTTTGTCTTGTTCATAGATGTTGCCTCAGGACCTACATAAAGGTGTTTAAGAACTTTCAGTGGATGTGGCTCAATTACAAGTCACATCTGTGTAGTTGTTAAGGGGACCTAATTGACTTCGTGGTTTACCTGAGCAACCAGGTAAACTAGGGAACTCTCTCCAACCTTGCAAAACACATCAGAGGCTGCTACAGAACTTGGAAGGGAGAATGTCAAGACACTGAGGCATCTGCCCTTGGTTATTAGGTTTGCTTTCAACCTGCTCCTTTGTCAAGTCCCTGTGACTTGGATCTAAGGAATGAAAAGTTTTCAGCCTTCTCAGCTTTCCCTTGACCTTATGGGCAGAGGTTCTGCAGATGTTGTTTCCTTTGGAAGATCCTTGCCAAGAATAGCATTCCTTTGGGGGAGGGGGGTTCAAGTTGGACTGCAGATGGAATGTTGCTTTTCTTGGTTAGTGTAAGTGTATTGTAAGACAGCTGCTGGGGAAGGCTCCTGGGGGTTCACTTGTCTCAGGAGTGCTGGTCTCCGGAATTCAGGCTGTTCCTGGGAGTGCAGCTTTTCTTGAGCTCATTAGGGGTAAGCCAGAAATGTTGAGGCATTCTTCTGATGGGATCAACCTGCCTTTCACTTTTTTGTTTGTTTATTTAGAGGCAGAGTCTCAGTCTGTCACCCAGGCTAGAGTGCAGTGGTGCAATCATAGCTCACTCTAACCTCGAACTCCTGGGCTCAAGCAGCTTCCCACCTCAGCCTCCTGAGTAGCTGGGACTACAGGCACAGGCTACCATGCCCGGCCTAAATTCTGTTTTCAGTTCCAAATAGAAATGACATGTGTTGGAGTCATCTACTTGCTCGTTTGCATGTGGAATATTATATTTTATTACATCCTTATAATTAATTTTTATGGGCTAAATCCAGAGCTCAGAAAAAACATTTCTGCTGTTAAAATCAAACATCCAAAAAAATAACAATGGAGGGGTGGAAACAGATGGTTCTGGGGCACGTGCCAGGGACTCATTAAAACACCTGCTTGGTCATAGTAGATTTACATTTGGGCATCTGATGACCCATCATGCCACATCCCTGTGAAGATACTGAAATCAGCATTATAGGGTAGACGCCAGTCTGAATCAGCACAACCAAGAGCTGTTTCTTTAGCTGTTTTGAAAGCTATCATTGGGAGACATGCTAACCCACTAGAAAAGGCTGCTAAATTCATTTATTCCACAAGTGTTTACTGGTACCTACTGTGTGCCACCTCCTTCCAGGTCTGCTCTGCACCCAGAGGTTGGAGGAGAGTTCTTATAACCTGGCAGTCTCTGTCCCTCTCAGGTTGGTGGCGAGGTGAGTCTGCCAGAGAGCCTGGCAGCAAGTTTCAGAAGAGCCTAAAGCCCATGTCTCTGCTTTCCTCAGATAAAACAGGCCCTAAGTCTGAAAAAGGAAGTAAGTGGTGGGTAGCCAAGGGCTTTAGGTGAGGAAATGGTAGAAAACCTATAGTAGTGATTATTAACCCCAAGTGGACAGTAGAATTCTCTGCATTTGTCAGAATAGATTACTGGTTTCTGCCCCTGATTACTCTTAAGAATCTCTGCTGGTGGCAGGGTGAGGGGGTTCACACCTGTGATCCCAGCACTCCGGGAGGCAGAGGCAGGAGGGATTGTTTGAGGCCAGGAATTTGAGACCAGCCTGGACAACAAACAGCAAGACTCCATCTCTACAAAAAATAAATTAGCCAGGTGTGGTGGCTTGCACCTGTAGTTCCAGCTACTCAGGAGGCTGAGGTAGGAGGATCACTTGAGCACAGCAGTTTGAGGTTGCAGTGAGCTGTGACTGTGCCGCTGCACTCCAACCTGGGCAACAGAGCCAGACCCTGTCTCTAAAAACAGTAAATAAAAATAAAATGAAAGAATCTCTGCTGGTGATACCTGTATTTCACAATCTAGTGTTAATGATCAGTAGCTCTGATAGGGAATGAGAGAACATTGCTTCTTGTTGAAAATGAAGCCAAAAAAATTGTCAAAGACATACAAGAAGGCCAGACATGATGGCTCACACCTATAATCCCAGCAATTTAGGAAGCCAAGGTGGGAGGAATGCTTGAGGCCAGGAGTTTGAGGCTGGCCCGAGCAACATGGCAAGACTCCATCTCTACAAAAAAAATAAAATTTGTGGGGCATTGGTGGCGCGTACCTGTAGGCCCAGCTACTCAGGAGGATTGCTTGAGCCCAGGAGTTTGAGGCTGCAGTGAGCTATAACCGTGCCACTGCACTCTAGCTTGGGTGACAGTGAGACTGTGTCTCTTAAAAAATCAAAACCAAGTTTGGAAATTCCAGTATTCCAGTTTTAGAAAAAGGCTGGGAGAGCCCACCTGGAAGTAGCTGAAGGGCCCTGTTTAGCACCCTGCCCCCACCCCCACATCTAGCAGCTCTGTCAGTACACCATCAATCAGGCTGTGTAATCCCAGAGGGAGCCCACCTCAGTTACCACCTTAAATGCCTTCCAGAGCCTGGTCTTCAAGTTTTCAATTTACGGGCCCACCCAACGGAACTTGCCCCCTTCTCTGACTGCAAACAAAATCCCAGAAGGAAAGGAGAGATGCTTTTGGTTTGGTCATTTGGGGAGAGTTTTCATAAGTTACTAATTTGGGGCCATGACGATACGTATTAGCTAGTGACATGTGGCAGTTAAGAGAAGTATTAATTTTACTGAGGGTTATTAGGGCCTAATGCTGTTATGAAGACGCGGGGGTATCTCTTGCTTTTAGGGAGTCAGTGTTGTAACTGCAGAAAGGCAACTTTGCTGCATAAAGCAATCAGAAACAAGATTCCATCTACCAGATGCCAAGTGGGGGTGAAGTTCATGAAAAGAGCTTGCACGTGGAGTCAGATGACCTGGGTTCACTAACCTCTAAGCACAATCTCAGTTTCCTGTAAAATGGGAGAATAAGACCGACCTCTTGGGGTCATGGTAACACAAAATGCATTCACTGAGAGTCCAGAGGGCTAAGGAGGCATGGCCACAGAACTGGGTCTCTGGCCCCGAACCTGGAAGACCTGCCATCCTGTATGTATTGCTTTGCGAGAAAGGGGCATCATTCCAAACCAAAGGCCCCAGGGAAGACACAATGGGGTTTGTTCAGGCTTCTGTCAGGCCCCAGTGAGATCCTGTGGCTGTGCCCCGTCACCTCCACCCCCTCTGCCTTCCCACGAGCTGCGCGACTGGTATGAATCAACGCCTTGGTAGGGCTTTACAGCAGGGCCTTGCAGAGGGTGTGGCCAGTGTAGCCACTGCTTTGGAGACCAGGGGTGGGGAGTTCGCCGGGACATTCCAGCATGGGCGCTGTTGTCCTGCTGCAAGTCCAGTTGTGTCGATCCAATGGAGAAAGCATTTCTTGTGCTGGGCATTGACATAAAGAATAAGGCATGCTAGTATGTCTAGGACAGTATTTCCCAAACTAGGTGCAGTGGAGTCCTAGATGTTAATAAGGGGCCCCTTAAAGGATTCCGTGCTCACATTCAGGGAAGTACTGCAAACTGTCCTCTTGGATAGTTAAAGGCTTTGAACTCAGTCCTCCCCCTGTTCCCCCACCTGCCCCGAGGTGGAGGAGCTAAAGGATTCCTTGGGGGGTTGGCCCACCCCAGCTACTCCAAGTACAATCTAGTGAAATCTGGTAGAGATTATGGAGCTGCCCCTGCAGGTGCCCACAGAGCACTGCTGGGCGGGGCCGTTCCTAGCTCAGTCACTCTGATGTAGGTATAGGGAGGGTATCCATGCTTTGGGGATAGGATTGAGAGAAAGGGCCTCTCCTTCTGCTGTCTCCAGGAACTCCCACAAGTGTGGTGTCTGGACAGGCCCGAGTCATGTGGGAAAAGCCCAGGCTTTGGGGTCAGACCTGCTGGGGAAGTGCGGGTAAGTGTTCACCTTTCTGAGGCCAGTCCCTGGCGTAGATGGGTAGGCTGGGTAATTCATCGGTCCTCAGTGGCGATGACGACGTGTATCAGAGAAAGGCCTTATCTCCCTCTAATGGCCCCCCCGCCCCATACACACACATATACTCCAGTTGCCACCACAGCACCCACTTGGTTTGTTTTTTTCTTTTGCAGCCACTGTTTTTTTAAGAGACATGGTCTCGTTCTGTCGCCCAGGCTAGAGTGCAGTGGCACAATCAGCTCAGTGCAGCCTTGAACTCCTAGGCTCAAGCGATCCTCCCTCCTCAGCCTCCCAAGTCGCTGGGACTACAAGCAGGTGCCACGGGGCCTCGCTCCGCGTCACCCATTTTTATTCAGTTTTGTGAGAAGAGGTTTTTGTCAGGGTCAGTGTGTTCTGGAGAGGAGCTGGGGTAGCCCCTTCAAACAGTGCAAGCTGCTTGGGAGCCAGGGGCTGGGGTCTGGGGACCCCATTAACTGGTGGCACCATCAGTCGAAACAGCCCCCAGGCTGGTCCCCTGCCTTTGAGGCTCCTTCCTACTCCTCACTCCCAGGCAGGCGGGGGGCCACGTGGCCCTGTCCCGCCCTTGTTGGCTTCAGTCCCTGACTTTGGGCTGCAGTGGCTTGCTTTCCCCCCCACCCCGCCCTGCCCTTCTCATCAGCAAGGAAGCCTGGATCGTGGGCTGGGGACAGCCGCAGCCTCTCCCACCTGGCACCCGCTGCCTGCAGCCCCTAGGCACACGTGCTGGGCTCCGGAGCCCCTTAAAGCCGCCAGCAAACTCTAGAAGACTGTGTCCCGGCATGTGAACGGGTAAGAAGGCCGTGGGTTTTCTCTCACATGGCTTGCTTTCCTCTGCCTCTGATGGCCCCCGGCTTCCCCACGCTGATTTCTCTGCTGCTTCACTGATCACAGCAAGAGGGACTGGAGCTAGATTTGACATAAACAGTCCCTGCCAAGAAGCTCTGAAGTATGTCTCAGATAAATGATGTGAATTGTCTGGTCTGGGTTTCATTTTTTAACCTTTGCCTTCATCAGCCTTCCAGGAAAAAGCAGATCCACATAACCAGAAAACAAATCACTTCTCTCTGTGTGCCCTTCTGCGTTTCATTGATTGACAAACCCAATTCTCAACTGGTTGTCATGGGTTATGGGGATTGCACCACTGTATACTGCTGGAGTTCTTTAGACCTTAATGTACTGTGTGCATGAACTATCACTTGCATGAATTACCTTATCAAAAATTAATTGATTTAAAGTTCTTGAAAGGGGGAAAAATCAATGGCATAGGGTAAGGCTTTCTCATTCAGACAGTATTTCTGAAATTAAAATGAAGCGTTCTGCTTCTATACTTTGCTTTTATTTATTTATTTATTTATTTATTTATTCATTCATTTATCTATTTTAGAGACAGGATCTGCCTCTGTTACCTGGGCTAGAGTGTAGTGGTGTCATCAAAGCTCCCTGTAGCCTCAAACTCCTGAGCTCAAGCAATCCTCCTGCCTCAGCCTCCCGAGTAGCTGGGACTACAGGTGTGCACCACCATACTCAGCTAATTTTTAAATTTTTTGTAGATAGAGGGTCTCCTTATGTTGCCCTGGCTGGCTGGTCTCAAACTCCTGGGCTCAAGTGATCCTCCTGCCTTGGCCTCCCAAAGTACTGGGATTACAGGCATGAACCACCATACCTGGCCTTTATTTTAAATTCGCAGAAACCAACTGACTAGATGTCATTTTAAGGTCCATATGGTATTCATCATGTTAACACACCTATCCCAGGATGTGCAGCCTTTGTCCCTTAATTGTGATGTGGGATTGCTTCCAGGTGTTTTGCAACTAATAATTCTGCTTTTATGGATAACTCTGTGGAAATAAATTTTTTTGGTCTTTTAAGTTGTTTTTTTCCCCTCTCTCCTTGGATTTTATTCTCCATCTACAACAAATACATGGGACAAAGGGCAAGAACATTTTTGTAGCTCAGCTCATGTTACACATGGGTTCAGCTCACTTATTAAAATTAGGGGACTAATTTGCTGATTTCCAGGACCATGGTGTCAAGATGGGGTGGGCGAGGGACATGTGATCTCTGGGATTTTCAGGAAGGGGGATGGCGGCAGTCTAGCATAGTGGTTAGGAACTTCATTGTGCCTTAGTTAGTTCATGTGTAAAATAGAGATTATAATACTTGTTAGGGATGTTGGAAGGCAGAGACCTAGTACAATGTCTGGTGCTTAATAAGCACCCCTGGAAGGCCCTTCCAAGCCTGGGGCTTTCCCTGGGCAGCATGAAGAAGGTCAAGAGTGGACGGCTTCATCACCTGTTAGAGAATTTTTTTGATTAGGCCCCATCTATCCTGAGGCTGGAGGGCTGGGCACCTGGTTCAGGCCTCCTTCTGGAGGTCCTGCAGGCTCTTGGCCTCCCCCTGCAGTCACCTCTGGGTGCACCCTTCCCATCTCAGCCATGTGCCTCAAAGCACAGGTTTAGGGGATCCCTGGACAGAGTGGAGAATTCCCAGGAAGCCTGTGGGTGCACCTCCTATTTCCCACCCTGCTGCTGCGATGGTAGGTTACTGGGAGGCCACATGGTATGTGGGCTCAGGCCCTGGAGATGGTCCAGCTGGGTCCAGTCCTGGCCCCACCACTTCCCACCTGTGGGCAGTCACTGGACTTCTCTGAGTCTCAGTTTCCTCATGTGTAAAATGGGAATGTTAACACCTGTGCCATAGAATTACATGAGTTAACACAAGTAAGGTATCTGGCACTTAGGGACCCCCTTACTGTGAAAGGTTAATGTTACGCTCCAGAGCCTCTGGGAAGGTACCAGAATTAGCCGTAAAAGACAGGCAGAAAACTCATGGGTTCGTCTTCTCAGTCAACAAACATTTATTGGGTTGGCTGGCCATGGTGCCAGAACCAGGGCGAGAGATCATGAGACAGCCTCCCTGCTTTTGAAATAGGCCTACACCCCGTACTGTGGAAGCAGAGAGAACAATGACCAGGTTGGCCTGAGCATGTAGGAAACAGCTCCATGCTTAAGAATGAAGAACAATCGATTAGGCAGAGATCGGAAAGAAGCAGCCACAGCAAGTTGGACGCGTGAGTTCAGGAGGGCTGCAGGGCCAGGGGAGCTGCGATGGAAGGACGGGGTTGGGGGGAGCAGATTGTGGAGAACTTTGAAGGTCAGGGGAGAATTTGAACTTGAAGTCAGTGATGTGGGGATTTAAGCAGGTTGTGAGATGCCTGTTCTGGCAGTTTTGAGAGATGGGGGACAGTGTTGGTGGCCTAGTATGCCTCCGGCCTTCCACGCCATCTCAGGGGCTCTGATGGTACCCAAAATAAATAGCTGTAGAAAGTGGGATTTAGGAGTTGGGGCCCTGGGTTCTGGGGCCCTGCAGTTCTGGTCCTACCCCACCACCAGAACACAGAGATCTCTTCTTTCACATTAGGATTCAGGGCAATTAGGCTTCTTATAGCTCTTTCCTTCTGGGGGTCTGTAGAGTGTCTCTGGAGGCCACAGCCCTCCACTGTCCCCCACCCCTGAGACAATATTGTCTTGTGGCCTTCCCTGACCCAGCTTTGGGAGGAAGAGACATTTTGTCTGTCTGGTCCTTTGACCCTGAGAGAAACTCCTCGGAAGTCTGAGAACTGTGGCCTCCAGGCCTGGACAATCCCAGGGGGTTCCTGGCTCTGGCTGTCATGCATACTTGCAAGTGAGGGCCATGTCCCACAAGTGGGAGGGGGGTCCCCTGGGGACTGGGCTGCAGTCAGCCTGGGAACCTACCTCCCGAACTTCCCAGGGGCTGCCTGGAGAGCTCTGTCTGTGCATCCTAGCATGCCTGGTCCACCACCCAGCCTTCCCTCTTGGGGCCCCCTCCAGGTCGGGAGACGTGAATGGGTTGGGACTTGGCTATAGTTAGGAAGGTTCAGGTCAAGGCAATGAGTTTGAGAGGCCAAAGACAGGACTTCCTGACAGCTATTTGGAAAGGTTGGGCCTCTGCTCCAATGCTTTCCAGGGTGCCGTCGCCTGTCACAGCATGAGAAATCCCATACTCTCCTCTTTCCCAAGAGCCAGCACCCTGCTTCCTTGTCTTCCTACTTTCTCATGACATTAAAATCTCTCTGCAACCATTTTTGTAGCCATCTTAATTATTTTTAAATGTGTAACTTAGTAGTATTAAGTATATCCATGGTGTTGTGCAATAGATCTCCAGAACTTTCTCATCTTGCAAAATGGAAACCCATTAAACAGCTCCCCCTCCTCCCCCAAGTCCCTGGGAACCCTTTCTGCTGTCTGTCTCTGTGAGTTCAATACTCTAAGGACCTCATATAAATGGAATCATACAGTCTCTTTGTGACTGGCTTATTTCTCTTAGCCATAATGTCCTCCAGGTTTATCCTGGTTGTAGCATGTGACAGAATTTCCTTTCTTTTCTCGGCTGAATGATACTCCATTGTGTATATACATATATACACCGTATTTTGTTTATCCATTCATCTGTCAACAGACACTTGGGTTACTTCCACCTCTTAGCTATTATGAATGCTACTGTAGTCCCTGTTTTCAATTCTTTTGGGTGTATACCCAGAAGTGGAATTGCTAGATCATATGGTAATTCTACTTTTAATTTTTGGTGGAAGCGCCATACTGTTTTCCACAGTGGCTACACCATTTTATGTTCCCATCAGCAGTGCACAAGGGTTCCAGTTTCTGCATGTTCTCACCAACACTTGTTATTTTCTGGTTGTTGTTGTTCTTGACAATAGCCATCCTTACGTGTGTGAGGTGCTAGCTCATTGCAGTCTTGATTTACGTTTCCCTAATGACTAATGCTCTTTTCATGTGCTTGTTGTCCATTTGTATATCATCTTGGGAGAAATGTCTATTCAAGTCCTTTGCCCATTTTTCAATTGGGTTATTTAATTGTTTGTTATTGAGTTGCAGGAGTTCTTTATATATTTGGGATATTAACCCTTAATCAGATGTATGATTTGGGAATATCTTCTCCCTTCTGTAGGTTGCCGTTTCACTCCGTTGATTGTGTCCTTGATGCACAAAGTTTTTCATTTTCATGTAGCCCCATTTGTCTATTTCTGCCTTTGTTACCTTTGTTTTTGGTGTCATATCCAAGAATTAATTGACATCTGGTGGCTGCCGAGCCAGCCCCAAGGCCCCACTCCCACTACCCAAGAGACAGGCCCTGCCCGAAATGCTAGTTTCAGAGTTCCCTAGGTCAGGGGACTCCGGGGGCTGGGGTGAGTCTTGTAGCTCCCGGGGGTGGTCTCCTTCAGGGTCACCGCCTCCTCCCTGGATGGAGAGGGGACAATGCTGGAGGCCCCAGGGCAGTCACTGACCAGTTGGACAGCAAGGATTTGTGGGGACAGGGGCGTTGAGAGCCCTGAGCTTGAATCCCAGCTCTGCCATCTGCTGCCTGTGGGACCTTGGGGTGAGTCACCATGTCTCTCCAGGCCCACTTTCCTCAGCTGTGAAATGGGGATAAACATGGTATCTCCCTGTGCTCACACCCATCAGGATGGCTACTACCAAAAAAAAAAAGGGAAAACAAGTGTTGCCGAGGATGTGGAGAAATGGGAAGCCTGTGCACTGTCGGTGGGAGTGTAAACTGGTGCAGCTGCTGTGGAAATTCCTCAAAAAATTAAAAATAGAATTAGCATATGATCCAGCAATTCCTCTTCTGGGTATATATAGAAAAGAATTAAAAGCAGGGTTTCAAAAAGATATTTGCACACTCGTGTTCATGGCAGCATTATTCACAATAGCAAAGAGGTGGAAGCAACTCGTCACCCACACAGATGAATGAGTAAACAAAATGTAGTGTTTTCACACAATGGAATTTAATTCCGCCTCTGGAAGGAAAGAAACCCTGTCACATGCTCCAACATGAATGAACTTTGAGGACGTTATGCTAAGTGAAATAAATAAGCCAGGCACAAAAAGACAAATACCGTGTGATTCCACTTATACGAGGTAGGTAGAGCAGTCAAATTCACAGACACAGACAGTAGAAGGGTGGTTGCCAGGGGCTGGGGGAGGGAGGATGAGTACAGAGTTTCAAGTTTTACAAGATGAAAACTTCTGGAGATGGATGGTGGTGATGGCAGCACAACAATATGAATGTACTTAATACCACTTAACTGTACACTGAAAAATGATTGAGATGGTAAATTTTATGTTATGTTTTTTACCATTATTAAAAAAATTTGGGGAAAACAGTAGATTCCTTACAGGGATTCTGTGAGGACTGAGTGAGGCAATGCATGTGAACTACTATTATTAGATCAGGCCTGTGGAAATCCAAAGCTTTCTACGTCCAAGTAAGAGTTGCAGGAACGATGGCAACAGATCCAGGCATTGGAGGGGGTGTCTGTGTCCCTGTGGAAGGAATTACGCTATTCTGCAGAAGCTGCTTAGGGTGGGAGAGGGCCGAGACTTGGGGGACACTTCCTGGAGCAGCAGCTGGACCCTGCTCAGGGGATTCCTAGCATTTGTGGGACGGGTGGATTCCAGGCATTGGAAAGTCCCTGGCAGAAAAATCACCTCCACTAAGGGGCAGTTTGCAGGGAGGAGATTTCAGCTCAGCCTAGAGAACTCGTGATCAGAGCTGTCTGAATGTGGAGTGGGCTGCCTCGTGGGGTGCTGAGCTCCCTGTTAGTGGAGGCAGGTAAGAAGAGGCTGGGTGAGCTGCCAAGGAGACTTTTGTGTGAGGTGGGTATGGAGCCACTGCTCTGATGGGATCCAGTCCAGGCAAAGTTATACATTAGTACAATAGGCCCGTGCAAAGGCGGGACCCAGGGCAGAGCAGGGGACAGATGGATGGGAAGGCTTGTGCCCAGCCCTCCCCTCAATAACTGTAAAAATAGCTACTGCCATTTACACTGGGCCAAGCACTATGTCAAATGCTGAGCAGGCTTAATCTCAACCCCTTATCACAACCCTGTGCAGTGGGTGCTGTCAACATCTGGGAACCAAGACCCGGGGTTAAATCACCTGCCCTAGGTTAGCCAGTAGGTGATGGGGCTGGGATTTGAACCAGGCAGTCTGGCTCGAGCCCTCTATGCTGAGTGGAAATCACCCAAATCTGTCTCCCCAGCCTCTCCCTGCTCCCCTGACCCTGGCAGCCAGTCCCAGGGCCCTGCGGTTCTCACTGGCACAGATGCAGCTGCTGTCCCCTCTCCCACCCCCTCCCCAACCCCTTGTGCCCCCCCACCATGAGTCAGCACCCTTCCCTCTGGCTGGCTCTGCACTCTCAGCGCTGGCTGGAGACCACCACCAGGCTCCGTGCCACTCAACGCCTTCCTTCTCCCATTCAAGCAGACCCTGCTCAATAACTCTCTTCCAGGGCTCAGAGTCTTAACCATAACTGTTAAGCTCATTTTGCCTTTTGCAACTGTGTGTTTTCCAACCCAGCTCTCTGGATGCCAAGACTTTGTCCACGTGATTGAATTTGTCCAGCTCCAGCCCAGTGCCTGACAGGCAATAAACACCATCCCTGATGGTGGTGATACGGTGGCCTCCTCAGTCCTCAGATCTGAGGCAGGATTCCTACCATGTTTGCAGCTGCGGCAGAGGAAGCCCTGGCAGGGACAACGGTTTATTGGGTGGCATTCACGCAGTGTGAAGGCACAGGGGAGCTCTCATTTACCCTGGTGCCAGGCAGGGTGCTAAGCCCTGTGCAGGCACCATCTCACCGGATTCCTGCAGAGCCCAGCAGGTGAGGTGCTGCTGTAGTTCCCATATCACAGACGAGGAGACTGAGGCTCAGAGAGGTTAGGTCACACTCAGAGGCTTGAGGCTCTGTGCTGGTCGCTGGGTCTGTCAGCAGTGATATTCCCATTCCTTGTTGCCTTTGAGAACAAAGTACATTTAAGCTTTCTCTTCCACTCTCTCCTCTGCGCCCCCCATCACCCTGTAGTGCCATTTTATGGATGAAGATGCTGTTTAGGGGCTCCCCCCAGGTCCCACAGTAGCCAGGGGCACAGCAGGGCAGACTGGTGGCCCTCCTGGCCCCCTTGCTCCAGGCTCCATCCCCTCTCTGCCTTACCAGGTGTCTCTTTAGAGAGGCTGTCCCATGCCCAGTAAAGCCTGTGATGTAACAGGCCAGCAGACCAGCTGGGCCAGCTGGGGCGGGGCTGCGGCGGGGCCAGGGCCAGGTGTTTTCCAGTGTCTCCCACAGACAGGAAACCTTTGCTACATGACATCTCTGGAGAGGGTGCCTCCTGGTCCTGCTCCATTCCCCTCCCGGTCTACTCCCTACCACCTCCTGAGGTATAACAGGAGGCCACTCCTCTGTCCATGGAAATCATGTAGGTAACATAAGTTTTGACTCTCACAGGGCAGTGACAGAGTTCTGGAACCCCCAACCCCACCCTATAAGGCATGGCTGTTAAGCCCAGAGGAAGAAGCCAAGGCTGGTTCAGGTGTTATAGAGGCAGATCTAGGACTTGAACCCTGGGCTGTCTACCTGCAAAGCCCATAACACTTGCTGAATAATTTTTTTTTTTTTTTGAGACAGGGTCTCGCTCTGTTTCCCAGGCTAGAATGCAGTGGCATCATCATAGCTCACTGTAACCTCAAACTCCTGGGCTCAAGGGATCCTCCTGCCTCAGCCTCTCAAGTAGCTGGGACTACAGGCTTGAGCCACCACACCTGGCTAATTTTTCCATGTTTTGTAGAGACAGGGTCTTGCTCTGTTGCCCAGGCTGGTCTCGAACACCTGGCCTCAAGCGATTCTCCTGCCTCGGCCTCCCAAAGTGCTGGGATTACAGGCGTGAGCCACCACACCTGGCTTTATTTTTTAAACAGTTTTTAAAGTTTTCTTAAAGACAAATAGTCAATAGAAAAATTTTTAAGCACAGTTTTAGATTTACAGAAAAATTGAGTAGATAGTACAGAGTTACATTTAGCTGCTCATCCTGGGCACACAGTTACCCTTATTACTAATATCTTGCATTAGTGTGGCACATTTGTTATAGTTGACGGACTGATACCGATAATAATATTAACTAAATAACTTCAAGTCCATAGTTTACTTTGGGGTTCACTCTTGGTGTTGTACAGTTCTATGGGTTTTGACAAATGTATAATGACATGTATCCACAATTATGGTATCATACCAAATAGTTTCACTGTCCTAAGAATCCTCTGTGCTTCACCTGGTCATCCCTTCCCACCCCTGACAACCGTGGGTCTTTTCACTGCCTCCATAGTTTTGCCTTTTCCAGAACGTCATACAGTTGAATTCATACAGTAAGTAGCCTTTTTGGATTGGTTTCTTTCATTTAGCAATGTGTGCTTCAAGTTCCTCCATATCTGTTCATGGCTTGATAACTCATTTCTTTTTATTGCTGAAGAATGTTCCACGTATGGATGTGCCACAGTTTGTTTATCCATTCACCTCTTGAAGGACAGCTTGGTTGCTTCCAGTTTTTGGTGATTATGAACAGAGCTGCTGTAAACATTCATGTGCAGGTTTTTGTATGGACAAAAATTTTCAACTTAATTGGGTAAGGAGTGAGATTACTTGATTTTATGGTAAGACTATGTTGAGCTTTGTAAGAAACTGTCAACATTTCCAAAGTGGTTGCACTATTTTGTATTCTCACCAGCAATGAATAAGAGTTCCTGTTGCTCTTCGTACTTCCCAGCATTTAGTATTGTCAGTTTTTTACAATTTTAGTCATTCAAATGGGTGTGTAGTGGTATTTCATTGTTTTAATTTGCAGTTTCCTAAAGATGTATAATGTTGAGCATCTTTTCATATCCTTATTTGGCACCTCTTGTCTTTTTTGGTGAGGTGTCTATTAAGATCTGCTGTCCATTCTTTAATTGGGTTGTTTGTTTTCTGATTGTTCAGTTTCAAGTGTTCTTTGTATATTTCGGATGCAAGTCATTTATCAATATATCTTTTGCAAATATTTCCTCTTCATTTTCTTAGCAGTGTCTTCTACAGAGCAGAAGCTTTTGGTTTTAATAAGGTCTCATATATTAATTTTTTCTTTCATGGATCGTGCTTTTGGTGTATCTAAAAACTCATCACCAAACCCAGGATCACCTAGATTTTCTGCTATGTTATCTTCTAGAAGTTTTATAGTTTTGCATTTTATGTTTAGGTTTAAGTTCCATTTTGAATTAATTTTTTGCAAAAGGTCTAAAGTCTGTATCCAGATTCAGACTTTAGAATCCAGATCCCTTAGTCTCTAGATTGTTTTTGGCATGTAGATCTTCAATTGTTCCAGCACCAGTTGTTGAAAAGACTATCCTTTCTCCATTGAATTGCCTTTGCTCCTCTGTCAAAGATCAGTTGGCTATATTTGTGTGGGTCTGTTTATGGGCTTCCTATTGTTCCATTGATCTATTTGTCTGTTCTTTTGCCATTACTACAATATCTTGATTGCTATAGTTTTATAGTAAGTCTTTTTATATTTTTAAATAAGAGACAGGGTCTTGCTGTGTTGCCCAGGCTAACCTCAAACTCCTGGGCCCAAGAGATCCTCCTGCCTCAGCCTCCTGAGTAGCTGGGACCACAGGCGTGAGCCACTGTGCCAGCTTTTTATAGTAAGTCTTGAAGTCAGGAAGTGTCAGTTCTCTAACTTTGTTCCTCTTCAGTATTGTGTTGCTCTTCTGGATCTTTTGCCTCTCCATATAAACTTTAAAATCAGCTTGTAGATATACACAAATTAACTTTCTGGGATTTTGGCCGGGATTGCATTGAGTCTATAGATAAAGTTGGGGAAAACAAACATCTTAACAATATTGATTCTTCCTATCCACAAACACGGGCTATCTCTCTGTTTGTTTAAATTTCCCTTGCTTTCTTTCATCAGAGTTGTATCGTTTTCCTCGTATAGATCTTGTACATATTTTGTTAGATTTATATCTAAGTAGTTCATTTTTTTGGTGCTATGGTAAATGGTATTGTGTTTTTATCTCAAATAGGTAATATATGCACACAGCAAAAACATTCAAAAGATACAGATTGGTTTACAGTGAAAAGTAGTTCCTCTACCTACCATTCACTAGGCCTCCATTTTCATCTGTCCAAAGACAATCACTGATGCCTGGTTCTTGTGGGTCCTTCCAGAGACTATATGTGCATATTCAAGCTCATAGTAATATTTAGGATTCATTCAACAAACACCACAAGCATTTATTATGGTCCAGGCATAGGAGATGGGGCAGAGAGCAAAATGAAGTCCTGCTCTCCCCAAACTTACAATCGTTGCAGTTAGCATCACTGACTGTAATATCTAATCCTCACAAAAAACTCTGCCTGATAGGTTTCGTTGTCCCTGTGGGAGGGCCAAGGGCCAAAAGATGACTCTCTGGGGAGGACTCTCTTCCTCTCCAAGAGCTCAAGCAGAACTGGCTGGTCCTGCCAAGAGCTAGGGGCAGGGCCGATGTTTCTTAAGGGCAGAGGCAGCAGGTCCAGGAGGGGAGGGCTGCTTGCCAAAGCCATGGGTGGAGCTGGGGAGGAGGTGAGGAGGAGGCTTGGGAAGCTGCCAGTCCAGACAGGGGCAGATTCTTATCAGAATAAAGACTCCAGGCTTTGGAAGCCCTCCTGTCTCCAGGTGGCTGCATTTTAATTTCTTAGTTTGTTTCCTGTCTAGTTTCCTAGGAACTTTCTTCTGGGAAAGAGTTTAACCTTCTTTGGCTGAAGGCGGGAGAAATGGGACTTGTCTTAGTCCATTTGGGCTGCCGTAACAAAATGCTACAGCCTGAGAGCCTCATCATTTATTGTTCCAGAGGCTGGGAAAACCAGGATCACGGCACCGGCAGATTCGGTGTCTGGTGAGGGCCCTCGTCCTAGATGATCGTTTTTTCCTTGTAACCTCAATGGTGGAAGGGGCGAGGGATCTCTCTGGCCACTCCTTATAAGCGCACAAATTCCATTCACGAGGACTCCACCCTCATCACCTAATCACCTCCCAATCACTCCCACCTCTTAATACCATCACCCTGGGGTGATGACTCTTAAATTTTGGGCAGACACAGACATTCAGACCACAGCAGAATTTTACCCATACCGAGACCTAGACTGCCAGAGGAAGTGGCCAGGGTGTCCCCAGAGGCACAAAGGGGACCATGGCCATGACAGGCTGTGATAAAGATCCAGGGAGAAGTGGGCTGCTGCAAACCAGGCATCTGGGTGGCATATCTGGGCCAAATCAATTTCCCCTGAGTAGGTCTCCCTCCTGGGCTGGAGGTGGCTCTCCTAGACACAGCACTGAGCTCTCTGGCGTCCCATTTCCTACCTCTGCCTCAGATGCTGGAGCCAGTGGGCTCTGCAGCCACATGTATGCCTCTCTCCTCCCATCTCCCAGGCCTGCCAAAAATATTTGTGTCCGGTTGCAATGAGGGCAGAGCTGCTATTTTCTGTGTGTGTCACACATGTAGTAATAACAGCTTACCACTGACCAGGCCCTGGGCTAATAACTGCAAAGTTCACTCCCATTTTACAGATGAAGAAACAGGCTCTGAAGCCAGACATGTGCTCATGCCCATAATACTCTATTGCCTGCACAGGGTCCCAGTACCTAGGGTACAGGCACACACAGTAGGTGTCCTTCCCAGCTCAACCGGTTTGTGAGTGGATCTCCCAAGCAGCTCAGGTGAGTGGATGACTGATGCTGATTTCTCCTGGTGAGCTGAGCCCCTTCGGCTCTTTTGGGCATTGGGGTAATTCTCTGGCTCCCACCTTCCCAAATGGCATTGCTTTGGGCTATTACTGACTTGTTTATTTCCTAGGAGCCCATCTCCTAAAGTGCAGTTACTCCCTCCCAGAGTTCAGCCAGTATTTTAAGTTCTTTTTACAAATTGGTCCAAGTAGGACCAACCTGGAAAGATTGCAGTATTTTATCAACAAGTATGTACCAAACACATGTTTCTTACCAAATGCATCTCTTTAATTCCTAAAGGCAGAACATGATTTCTTGCATGATGATTTACACTCTGGGCAAATGTAAGCAATGTGTTTTCAGCCCCTGCATCTATTAAGTGGTACCCACTTCATTGTGTCAGGGAGTCAATTCTTTATACAGCTGTTCCTCCCCAGAATAGGCTAGGCAAATGCCAGGGTGGCCCAGGCCTTGAAGGGGCAGTTCTTTAAAGGGTCTGCGTTGCTTCTCCATCTTGGCTCAAATTGCCTGTCCCCCAGAATGGCCCCCCAGGCCCTTCCAGGCACACCTTCTGCCATTTGTGACCCCTTAGAGGTCTCCTTCCTTTATCGCAGGGCTTGGAGGGATAGATGGTGTCCTGGCCTCTGGCTTCTGCCTCCAGCTCATCTTGCACATTAGTATTCCCTAAACTAATGTGTTTCCCAGGCCATGCCCCTGCTTAAGAACCTGCACTGGCTCACTGCTGCCTGTCATGTCAAGAACTGCCAGGCTTTCAAGGCCCTGGGTAGTCTGACTTTGCCCTGCCTGTCCAATGTAGAGTCCCATGACACCCTGACATAGCTTCTCTGTTCCAGACAAACCAGACCTTCTCCTTGATGTCATGAGCATGTGCCATGTGGGCTGCATCTCCATCCCTTGGTCACTTTATCCCCACTTCTCCCTCCCCAGCATCTTCTCTTGTCCCCGTTCTCCATCCCTCATCCTCTAGTGTAAGTCTTTACCCCTCTCCCTGCCCTGAAGCCTCCTTTGACCACCTTGGCCAACTCCAGTCTATCCCTTCTCCAAACATCTATTTCATTCATCCTCCACACCACAAAAACTAGCCTTGAACTGCTCTGTAGGTGTTCTCTGGGTTGACCTCCAAGATCACCAACTAACTTGTGATTTTCATAAGGGCAGAGGACTGAACCCTTGAGTGTAGGGTGGTGCTGGGCACATAATGCCTGCGTAGTAGCCATTGACAGAGCAAGGCACTGCACATGGAAATATTCTGTAACCCTCAGGTGAGACACAAAATGCATAACAGGCCTCTCGGAGTTACCACATTCTACTGATTCTAAAACACTCCTCCCTCCCCCCTTCATTTTAACATCTTCTCTGGAATCAGGATCAATGGCATGTCATAATTTAATTGGCAGTTTTCCCCCTCTCTTTCTCAGTGGTGCATAAAATAATAGTGCATTTTACAATTAGTTGTGCATTAGATTAGATGAAATGAGGTGTGAGAATCTGTTGGTGGCTGTTTCTGGTTTGGACCTGGAAAAAAGCATTTGGGAGAAATGGGGGGATGCTGGGAAAGATGAAGGGACACTGGGAGAGATGAGGAATGCTGGGAGAAGTGGGGGGTGCTGGGAAGATAAGGAATGCTGGGAGAGATGAGGCATGCTGGGAGAAGCGGGGCATGCTGGGAAAAGGGGGGGTGCTGGGAACGGAGGGGAGGTGCCCTCCTGGACCCAGAAGCACATTGATTCTGCATCGCTCCTCTCCATTCTCCTGTGCTCTGTGCCTGTGCTGTCTCAGCAGCCAATTCCTTGTTAATCAGAAGCCAGCCTCCTGCTGGGTGTCCCAGAGTTCTTCCCTCACCCGTGAGGGGCCTTGTCATGGCCCTGGCAGAGCCAAGGACGCCTCTGACCAACTGGCTGCTTAGCTGGAGCAACGAGGACACTGAGCTCCCAGCCCAGTCTGAGCCCAGACAGGGAGGGCCCGGGAAGACCGAAGGGCAAGGGCCACAGGCTTTCTGACCTCTGAGGAAGTAAAGAAGGCAAACCCACCACGGCGAGGTGGGATAGCTCCTCTCTAGCCCAGCGGCTGTGGGCGCCAGCCAGAGTGGCCTGCCCTGCCCAGCTCCGGGTTGGACACGCGGCCTCTGTGTTCAGACTCTGAAGTTGTGGGGTGCTCAGGTCACCCCCTCCAGTGCCAGATCCTCACGGGCCCCACTCCCCAGGCCAGGCCTCCTGTGCCTTCACAATCAGGCTCTTTAGCTGCACAAAATTGCTGGGTTGGGGGAATGTGGCCTTTTCCTTTTGCCTTCAGACCGTCGCTCTAATGTAGAGTTAATAGCGAGAGCTTTGTGGTTAGACACATATAAATTTAATACTCACTCCTCCACTTGCTCACTGTGTGACTTTGGGCAAGTTGCTGCACTTTCTGAGTTTTGGTTTCCTCTTCTTTAAAATGAGGGTGAGAATTCCTAGCTTCGGAATTGATGTTGTAGGGGGAGGGGGAATTAAATGATATAAAGTGACTAAAATTAGCTATTATTATTATCCTTTGTCCCTGTAGTTCTTTTATTCCAACTGCGGTAGCCCCAGCTCCATCCCATGGCCCACTGCCAGCACGAATCCAGGTTTTATGGCCTCCAAACATCCCCGATACAAGGCAGCACCATCTCCGTGGTCATCCCCCAGCCCTGACTGGGAACCCTAGCTGTTTTTCTGTCTGTGTACTAGTTTCCTATGTGCCCACTGGGGAGCTGTATTTCCATTGGAGAAACAAGGTGAGAGTACGTGAAAAGTTAAGGCAAAAAACCAATGCTAGGAAAAAGAAATGTAAGAATCCTCTTGGATTCAAAAATCAAATTTACACTACTTATGTGGTCCTAGAATCTGTAAGCCAAGAAATGAACGTGAAAGCGATTCCTGATTGCCAAATTCATAAAGACAGAAAGTAGAATGGGGCTGCGGGGAGGGGAAATGGGGAGTTGTTTAATGGGTACAGAGTTTCAGTTTTGAAAAGATGAAAGGAGTTCTGAAGATGGGTTGCACCATAATGTGAAGGTATTAGTATTCTTGAGCGAGGAGGAAGGAGGCTGGAGCTGTGGGGGAACCTGGGCTGCCCACCACCTCTTCCTTCCTGTTGAGGAGAGATGGTCCTGACTGCTGGTCTGTGGGCCACCAACTCTGGTAACAAATGCTTCCGGAAGCTCTGGAACAACCCTTCTGCCCAGGCTGGGCATCTTAAGGAATTCACCCTCCTCCACCCCTTGGGAAGAGTTGAGCTTCTCTGAGTTTTGGATTTCTCTCTCTTCTCACAGATTCTTGCGTGTGGTCAGTGGAAGGGATGGAGATAGCTAGAAGGGTGGCAAAAGCCTCTTTAGGTCCCCCCCCCTTCTTCATCTCCTCTCCTTTCTGTGCCAGCTCAGGCTCTCGGAGGCACCTCTTTGCCCTCCGTGACTTGCTCACTGTTCCTGGCCTCCCCACTGGTGTCAGCTGCTCCAGGCTGGGCTTGAAGCTTTTCATCTTTGTGTGCCAAACCCCGGGCCCACAAGAGAGGCTCTGCTCAACAGTACACCATAGAATAGGATCTGACTCTGATGGGAGACTTCATGACCCATTTGACAACTGTCACGTGCTTATACCAGGTGAGCATGGGAAGGGGTAGGGGCTCCAGGGCAGGCCCCAAATCAGACCGTGAGCGTGTGAAGGAGGAGGTTGGGGCCTGGCGAGCAGGCCGGTGACCCCCCCAACCCCCACCCTGCCCTGACCTTCCCTTTCCAAGTGCCTTGGTGTTGGGGGTGGGGGCTGCATCTCATTCCCTCCTTAGCAGCAATGCTGATAATTGTTAGTAGAAAAGACAGCCCAGCACTAGGCTGTGACCTCTGGGTTAATTGCGTTAGTTAGCACAATGAGGCTCTGAGTTAGGTGCCTGGAATTCAGTGGGGCTGATGTTCCAGCAGAGGAGAGAGATGTGAAACTATGAATGAATGATTGATTGTTTCATTGCAGCCACGATGGTTGTTATGAAGCCCAGTTCCCCATCGCTTTTGAAAGTATATCAGAGCATACCCGACCACGAGCCGGAACAGGACAGCCTGCGAGCCAGGATGTGGGAGGGGCAGCGATGTCCCCACCAGCAGCCTCAGAAGAGCAAGACTTGAACTCAGAATAAATAAGTGTGAGGCCAGACCTTTGCAGGAAAATAGGCCTTGTGTGCCCAAGACAGTCTCCACAGTGGAGACTTATGAAAATCATTTCCCCTACGCCACTGCCCCCACCCCGGTTTAAGGAGGAGTTTCTCAAGCTCCATCATTCAGATAGGTAAAGTGAGGCCTAGAGAAGGAAATAATTTCCTCTCTAGTCCCAAGTCCTAAGGGCACAGACACACAGGGTGCTGGGAAACCTGGTTTTGGTCATTTCCCGGCATCCTGTGTGTCCCTGCAGTCTGTCCTCCGCATGCCAAAAAATTCAAACAAAGCTGCTCTGTTCACCAAGAATTCGTTTTCTCCATTGTTCTCCACTGGGGACATTCCTGAATTAGTGAAAAAGGGACTGGTTGAGCCCAAGTCCCTGGCAGTGGATCATCTCTGCTGGGTCTAAACTGGACTCAAAAAAGTTGGGAGGCAGAAAAGAGTCAGGCTAAGTCTGAGCCGTTAAGAAGCTCCCAGCCTGGTGCTGAGACACAAAGTAGATGCACAGGACACTGTGAGCAGGTTAAAGGAAGAGGAGGCCCCCGGGTCTGGGGCACTGAAGGGCAGCCCCCTTGCAGCTGGAGCAAACAGGAGGCTGGTAACTTGTGCCTCAAGGGCCAAAGTGAGAGAGCCTGTGTGTACATGTGTGCTTGTGTGTGCCTATATGTGTTTACGTGTGTGTGCATATGTGTGTTGGGTTCTGCTGCTGGTGGGGGGAGAGGGGGAAGGCCTTGCACAGCCAGAATTAGGCTGGGGGGAAGGGAGAAGGGGGAAGGGTGTTCTGCTTATGGGATACAGCAGGTGCAAAGAGGCTGAGGCCAGTCGCGGAGAGGGTGGGGACTGCAGGGGTGAGGAGCTGACCAATACCAAAGTGTCACGAGGGCCTTGTTCCGTGAGAGGGGAAGGCTGTCTGTCGTGTGGGAAGGAGGCTATTCTGAGCCTCTCTGAGGACAGGACATCCCTTGGGAGGCTAAGAGCAGAAGACCTTTCTCTCTCCCCTCAAATTCAAGTGTCCATTTATATGTGGAGTTTTGAGTTTTTAAAACCTTTTTTATTGTGGTAAAATGCATATAACATAAAATTTGCCATTTTAACCATTTTTTAAGTGTGCAATTCAGTCACATTAGTATATTCACAGTGTTGTATAACCATCACTACTAGCTATTTCCAGAACTTTTTCGTCATCCCAAACAGAAATGTTACTCATTAAATAACTCCCCATTCCCCCACTCCCCAGCCCCTGGTAACCTCTATAATACTTTCTGTCTTTATGCATTTGCCTATTCTAGATACTTCAATTTATATGCGATTAAAACAAACAGCTTATTGAGGTAGAATTGACATGCAATAAACTGTACAAAAGTGCACAATTTGCTAAATTTTAACACATCGACTGCCACATTAGAAAAAGAAAATTTTTTTTTCCTTGGAACCATGGTGCTTTATTATGAAAATAGAACAAAAACTTCGAAAACAAAATGATCTTTTCTAATTTAATGAACAATTTATTATTTTTTATTGTTTTCTGTGCGTGAGTTATATGCATTTTGAAAAATAGTTCTTGTGGCTCCCAAGGTGAAGAGAGGTGAGTTACATATGCTTCACGAGGCCCCAGGCTCAAAACTAGCATAAGTTAACTACAACTCCCATGGCAGTTAATGTGTTAAATATGCATACCAAACCAAAATAATGAATATATCAATTATTGCCAAATTTCCTCATGCCTCTATATAATCCCTCCCTGTCCACCCTCCCCCATCAACCAACCACTAATCTGCTTTCTGTCACTATAGATTAGTTTGGATTTCCTAGAGTTTTAAATAAATGGAATTATCCAGTATGTACTCTTGAGGGGTCTGGTTTCTTTTCACTCAGCATAATTAGTTTGAGATTCATCTGTGTTGTGTATATCAATAGCTGATCCTTTTTTATTGCTGACTAGTATTGTGTTATATGGCTACGCCATAATTTTTTTAACCTATTTATCTGCTGATGGACATATAGGTTGTTTCCAGCTTTGGTGCTAGTACATAGACATAGAATTGATTTTTGTATGTTGATCTGGTGTCCCGCAACCTTGCTGAGTTCATTTATTAGCTTTACACTTTAAGAGATTCCTTAGGATTTTCTACATAGGTGATCCTATCATCTGGGAATAAAGACAGTTTTGCTTCTTCCTTCCCAATGTGCATGCCCTTTCCCTTTTGTTTTCTTGTCTGACGGCACTGGCAGAGATCTCCAGCACAACGCTGAAGAGAAGCCGTGACAGCAGACACCCCTATCTGCGCCCGTCTTGGAGGGAGAGCGTTCAGCCTTTCACCATTTAGCTGTAACGTTTTCACAGATGCCCTTTTTCAAGTTGAGGAAGTTCCCTTCTATTCAAAATTGGCTGAGAGTTTTTATCAGAAATGGATGTTGGATTTTGTCAAAGACTTTTTCTGCATCTACTGAAATGACCATGTGGGTTTTCTTTTTTTACTTTGTTAACATGGTGAATTACAATGATTGACTTTCAAGTGTTAAACCAACCCTTCGTTCCTGGGATTGCACGTGGATTAGGTTAGGATGTGGGGAGCCGGGCGTCTCCAGCGCATCCTGGGTCTGGTTGCCCAATAAGACCTGGCTTTGGACCCAGTCATCTGGGGGCTGGAGGGAGGAGGCAAAGGTCAAGGGTGGGGAGAGTGGGGACCACCAGACACTGCAGCCTCTGCTCGCCAGGCCCTGAGTAGTCCCGGTGAGCAGCCCCAGGTGACCTCCCCAGGTGAGCCACCCCACGTGAGCCTTGGGCCCACAGCCGTGCAGGTGGTCACTCCCCACAGTGTGGGCCAGTGCGGTGGCCTCTGCTGTCTCACTCTTTTGCCCGGGGAGGCACTGTGTCCAGTGCACAGCCCTCGTGCCTCCTGGAGCCTTAGTCCCTGCATCTGGGAAACAGAGCTGGTGTCTGGGCTGGAGCACTTGGGCAGTGAGGAGGGCCAGGGCGTCGGCCAGCTGTGCCCCCAGAAGGGGTCCCAGCATGCCAGGGGCTGCCCATGAGGCCAGGGGCGCCTGCAGACCTGGTTTGAATCGTGCTTCCCCTCTCTGTAAAATGGGGGTAATAATGCCTTCCTCCCAGGGCTGCTGTATGAAATGAACCCCTGGGGACAAACCACTTAAATAAATGAGATGCAAGCATCAGGCACCCAAGTTCCAACCGTATGCTACAGCTCAGTAGCTGCACGTCCTCTGGCCAGCGGCCAGCGCCTTAATCTCTCAGCCTTAGTCTCCTGGTTTGTCGAATGGAGATAATGATACCTTGAGATGCGGCCACAATGATAACTTGGTGTCACCGCACAGATCAAGCGAGCAAGTGCATGTCAAGTGCCTGGCACCTGGGAAATGCTGGGTGATACTGGGGGACCTCATAGGCTCCCGGGGACGGGGTGGGATTTACCCTGCCCTGCTTTCAGTTTGCGGGTGTGCGTGTCTGAGTGTGCTGCCCCCAGGGCTGACGCTCCCAGCTACCCTGTATGGCTGGCGTGATCACTGTGCCCCTCTCAGGTGCCAGTGGAGAGAGGGAGGCTCAGACCTAGAGCTGTATTGGAACCCAGATGCCCTGGACACTTGAGAGGTCTGCACCTTACAAATATAATGTGAGTTTCTCTCCCAGGCTATGCCGACTCTGACTCCCAGTGGAGGGGTTGGGGCTGAGAGAGGGGCTGGGAGAGGAGGGGGGAATCAAATAGCCGAGGAAATTCTTGGTGGATTCTCTCCTCCATCCCCATCCTGGCCTGTGCCCTGTGTTCTTCCGGCTCCTGGGGCTGCCAAGCCTTTAGCTGACCTAGTTCTCCTCTGTTGGAATTTCGGCATCTGGCCCAAATGTCCAATTCATTCACTCAGATGTTATTTGCCAGATGTTATAGAGCTTCCTACATGCTGAGCCAGTGCCAGGTGCTGGGGCCACCATGATGAGACCGGAACCAGGCTCTGTCCCCGTGGAGGTCATTCCTGTGGGGAAACACGCAGTACAAGTGGGCACAGTTATGACAATGCTGGAGTGGCCAGTACTGTGCAGAAAGTGCCGCAGAGGATGTGACAGGGAATGGCCTGGGTGGTCAGAGAAGGAATCTCTATGGAGGTGAGGTTTGAGTTGACAAGAAGGAGCTAGCTGGGCAAAAATCTACTGTGGAACATTCTAGGCAGAGGGAAGGCAAAGTCCTTAAGGAGCAGTCAGTGCAGGGACAGTGGGTGGGGCTGGGAGGAGGGACTGGGAGGGGCAATTTCAAAGCCTGCTGGGAAGCTGTGGGGAGCAGTTAGGGTTTATTCTAAGGGCAGATTCCAAGATTCTTCTGGAAATGAAAAAAATGCTTTATTCTTCCCTCCCCTTTTATCCTTTGTGATTTTGGGGACCCCTTGTTTAGAAACATATTTGAGAGGCTCTCAGAACTGGAAGGAGCCCAGAGCACTGGCTCACGCCCGTAATCCCAGTGGCAGGAGGGTGGCAGGAGGGTTGCTTGAGGCCAGAAGTTTGAGACCAGCCTGGGCGACATAGCAATATCCCTGTCTGTATAAAAAATGAAAAAACTAGCCAGGTGTGGTGGCGTGTGTCTGTAGTCCCAGCTACTCAGGAGGTTAAGGCAAGAGGATCGCTTGAGCCCAGGAGCTGGAGGCCGCAGTGAGCTATGATTGCACCACTGCACTCCAGCCTGGGAGACAGAATGAGACCCGCTGTTGTAACCACTTCCTAGTTGCTGTGAGGTAGCAAGGGTTGCAAGAAACAGCAGACTCTGTGTCCTTCTCTGAGCCACCTTGGTGGAGATACTTGGGAGGTCATACCATTCCACACCCCCAAGGGGTCACGGACTGAATTAGGAGTGCACAGCTGGGCCTCTTTGCCTCAAGGTGGGACAACTCTGTTTATTTAAACAGAACCCTCCCCCGTTCTGCTTTCTTTGCTCCCTCACAGGTTTCTCCTGAGGGCCCTCTCTTCATTAATCACGGGAAGTCAAACCTCTGTGGCAGGCTCTGCTTCCGGGAAAGCCGGCCTCAGGCCAACAGGGGCCATGTGCCACAGTCTAGAAATTGGGGTTCTGGGGTCAAAGAACCAGGTGATCCCTTAGGGGTGTTCCCTCCAGCTCTGAGAGTCTCTAAAACTGTGTGGTTTACTCAAGTCACACAGCAAGTAAATGGCAGAGCCAGGCCCACAAACCACTCATAGCCTGAAGGCAGTGGGGGTTGGAGGGTGAGGGGTTTGGGGCGTGCTGGTGAGTGTGGTGCACAGGCCCAGGCCCAAGCTATGGTTTACCAAAAGCTGTGCTCCTGGATCATGCTCCTGGATCAAGCTTCGGATCTCCCAGGTAAGGCCCCTTCTGCCTTAATTACTCCAGAGACTTTAGTTTCCTTAATTCCACTTCCTTCCCTCTGTATTAGATTAATTCACACTAAAGTGTGAAAGATTGTCAGCTCAGAACCCTCCCAGAGACAATGCATCCTGAAAAGAAGATGCTTGTTAACCCAAATAAATCTCTAATTGGATGGACTTTTTGACAGGGGGATAAATTGAGTTGGAAAAATTGCACACAGTGAGGGTCTGGAGATTTGAGGGCTCAGGAGGGAGCCGTATATGAGGAGATTCCTCACCTTTCCCAAGATCACCCCCCGCACCGCCATTTCTGCTTCTCTCCACAATCAGACCAGGTATTGAGAAATGCTGGGTGCCTTCCTCAGGTTCCCACAGCAGGACCTGTCAAAGGTGTGAGTCACTGGAAGAGAAAGTGACTCAATTATGGAAATAATTTTGCCAAAAGTGCATTTATGAAGAGACTGGTGGTTTGAACTAAGCTCCCTGGTAAATGGTTTATTTCTCAGAAGACTGGAGGACTGATTCAGTAAATGTCCATGCTATTTTCTAAAGGGTTGGCATTGCCTGTCGGCCAGGCAGGTTTGTGGCATAGATCTGGGGATGTGGGGTTGGAGGGTGGGGAGACACTCCTGAGGGCTGGCTGCCACTCTGGACGGGGCCTCCCCTGGTCTCTGTCCTTGTTGTCCAAGTGGCCTTGGGCAAGTCTCTTACCTTTTCCTCATCTGTGAAATGGCTGGAATTGGATATTCTAGAACCTTGTTACCCAAAGTGTGGTCTGCAGACAGCAGCATCTGCAACACCTCAGAGCTTGTTAGAAATGCAGAATCCCAGGCCTTATCCCAGACCTTCTGAATCAGAAACTGTATTTTAACAAGATTCCAGGTAATTTGTCTGCACATCACTGCTCTGGACTAGACTGCTCCAATGTCCTTCCCCCAGCTGCAGCAAGATCACCTGAGAGATGAAGTATGTTAGAAATACAAGTTCATGGGCCTTGGACCTACTGAATCCCATCTCTGAGGGTGGGATCTGGTAGCTTGTGTTTTTGTTGTTGTTTTTCTGAAATAGGGTCTTGCTCTGTCACCCGGGATGGAGTGCCCTATTGCGATCATAGCTCACTGTAATCATAGCCTCAAACTCCTGGGCTCAAGGGATACTCCTGCCTCGGCCTCCCAAAGTGCTGCCCAGCCGCAGCCTGTGTTTTAACAGCCCTTCCAGGTGGTTCTTATGGACACTGAGGTTTGAGAAGCGTGGAAGCTTGGATCTTACATTGACTGCAGCTGTTGTATGCAGAGTTTGTTTTGTGCCGCTTTTGGAAACACTCAAATGCCTGCGCTTCACAGCAATTCTGTGATGTTGTTCTGTATTTTTGGTCTGCCAAAGAGAAAACTGGGGTTTAAGGGAGGTTAAGCAAATTGCCCAATCCCTTTCTTTTTTTGTAAATTTTTAATTATTATGGGTACATAATAGTTGTATATCCAATCTCTATCTCACAATGTATTGCAGTAGCAATATTGACATAAGATGTTTCTGGCAAGTGTCAGTGAGCTGACACTATGAGTAATAAAATTTCTTGGCCAGGCGCAGTGGCTCGCGCCTGTAATCCTAGCACTCTGGGAGGCTGAGGAGGGAGGATCGCTTGAGCTCAGGAGTTGGAGACCAGCCTGAGTAAGAGTGAGACCCCCCCCTCCCCCTGCCCCTGTCTCTTTAAAAAAAAAAAAATTCTCATAAATATTTATTACCTGATTATAAACAACAGAGGCTCTGTTGGAACAGGAGCTGAGGTAGATCTTGTAGATCTTGTTCAAGGCTTAGGAGCTCATGGACTGCAACTCCTCACTTTTACTGATTAGTAATTTTGATAAGATAATACATTCTAATCAAAATGCCTTAAACACCACATAGAAAAGAACTATTGTGAAAAGTTTTCTTTCCACACATGTCCCATAACTGTCCTCACCAGGTAACTGCTTTTAGTTTATTGGGTTTAATTTAATTAAAGCTGCTCCTTGCGAAAGCTGAGGACTCTCCTGGTATATGGCTCCCACGTGACCGCAAAAATCTCTGGACTCGCAGTGTATGCATTTTTCCAACTCACGTTATCACCCTGACAAAACATCCATCAAATTATAGATTTATTTGGGTTAACAAGCATCTTCTTTTAAAGATGCTCTGATAGGTTTCTGAGTTGCCAATCTTTTACACTTTAGTGTAAATTATTATAATACAGTCTCGATATTCAATTATATATATTAATGCATTGCCACCTCTGCTGAACACAGTTTACAAAATAGACTACATGTTGGTCTGTACCTTACTTGTGTCACTGAATATATCATGCTGTACTCAGGTTGTTTTCAATCTGCTATCACAGACACTGCTGAGATGACTAACCTTGTATAGGTGGCATGTTGCAGGTGCATGTTACATATCCAGAATAAATTCCCAGATTGGGATTGTTAGGTATCTTCATTTGTAGTTTTGAGAGATACCGTGGGTTGCTCTACATAGGGTTAGTACCAGTTTGCACTTCCATTAGCTTTGGGTGAAAAATTACTGTTTTCCCACATCATTGCCAACCCATTAAATTTTCAGAGCATTGGATGTTTACCAATCTGATAGGTGAAAAACAGTGACTCAATGTAGTCTTAATCTAAATTGGTTATGAAAAGTTTTAAATTTATAATGTGTTTAAAGGCCATTTCTATTTCTTTCTCTATGACTGTCTTACATCGTTTGCTTATTTTAAAGATTAAATTGTTGGCGTTTTTTATCTTTCTACGAGCTGTTTACATATTAGGGAGATTAGCCTTTTGCCTTTGATACAAGTTGCATTTGGTTTAGTGTTTCTATTTGTTGATTTTTTTGTTTGGTATGCACAAGTTTTTAGTTTTATGAAATTTATCCATCTTTTATGGCTTCTGAATGTTGAATCGTAGGTACAAAAACCTTCTCACTTTAAGGTAACAGGATGTGTTCTATGTTTTCTTCTATTATTTTACACTCAAACTTTGACCCACTTGGCATTTACCCTGCTGTGTGCTCCAACCACATTTTTTCCCCAGATGACTATCTTTTACCTGCTAAATTGAGGAGCTATTTTATCACAAGCTGTTTATCATAAGCTCTCTCCCCATATGTATTTGGGTCTATTTCAGAATTTACTACTCTTTTCTATTGGTTTCTCTGTTTATTCATGTTCATTTAAGTTCCCACTGTTTTTGTTTATTAATGTTTATGATATTTAAAAAATATACGTAGTATGTGCAAGGGGGCTGCTGCTCTTTTTGAGCTCTTTCAGGCTATTCTTGTTTATTTTTTCATTTGAATTTTAAAACCTAATGTCTAATTACACAAACACACATTCTGGTGTTTTCATTGGAATTGCTTTAATGAAAACTGAAGTATAACACACATACAGAAAAGCGGATAAATTGTAATTAAACAGCTTGATGAGTTATCACAAAGTGAGCACACTCTTGTAACTATTACCTATATCTGGAAATAGAACATCACCAGCATGTAGAAGCCCCTCTCAGACCCCAGACAGTCACTGTCCCACCCTCCTTCTGAAAGATAATCATCCTCCTTTCATTTCCTAAGTCACCGATTGGCTTTGCTATGCCTTTTAAAAAAAAAACTTTATATACATGTATTCTTTTGTACAGAAGTGTGTGCCCATGTACACACATTTCTGTTGGATACATATGAGAGAAATTGTTGGGCCATGGGATGTACATATGTTTGACTACAGAAAATATCGCCAAACTGTCTTCCAAACAGATGTGTAACAATTTACTTTCCTTCCAGAAATGTCTGAGAATTCTGTTTATTCCATATCCTTGCAATACTTGGATTTGTTGGTCTTTTTAATTTTATTCATTCTGGTGTGTGCATGGTGATAATGTGGTTTTGATTTTCACCTCTCTAATGACTAATGAGGTTAAATACCATTTCTATATGTTTGATCATTTAAATATTATTTTTTGTTAAGTGCATTGGGATTGCTTTAAATTTATACATTAACTTAGGAGAATGGACATATTTATGATGTTAAATCTTCCTATTCAAGAACATAGTACGTCTTTCCATTTGTTTAAATCTTTTGTGGCTTTTAGTATTGATTACAGCTTTTTAGTAAATCTCTTGCATATTTCTTGATACATTTATTTCTAGGTACTTTTTTGTGGCTATTGTCTTTTCTAACTGGCTATTATTTATAGTAGTTTATTAGTTTATGATGTTGGTTGTTCTAGGGTTATAATCCTATCTATAAGTGGAAATAATTTTACTTCCTCCTATTCTTTTATCCCTAATTTATTTTGCTTGTGTAATTGTGTTGGCTGGTACCTCTTCTGCAAAGATAGTGAGCACACTTGTATTGTTCTTGTCTGTAGTGGGAATGCTTCTAGTAATTCCAAGTTAAGCAAAATGCTGGCCTTTATCTGAGATTGATATAGTTGGTCATGTTAAGGAATTACCCATCAATTCCTACTTCAGTGGATTTTTATCAGGAAAGAGTGTTGAATTTTGTCAAATGCTTATTCAGCATTTATAGATCTCCTAGGATCTATTATAGTTACTGCTTGGTATCCTTGAGGGATTGATTCCAGGACACCCCGCCCCATGGATACCAAAATCCAAGGATGCTCAAGTCCCTTATATATTATAAAATAATGTAGTATTTGCATGTAACCTATGCACATCCTCCTATATACTTTAAATCATCTCTAAATTACCAATACCTAATACAATATAATGTAGATGCTGTGTAAATCATTGTTATACTGTATTGTTTAGGGCATAACAAGAAGAAGACACATCTATACATGTTCAGTACAGACTCATCATAGGCCCAACTACATTTTTGATCTGTGGTTGATTGAATCTGCAGATTCAGAATCCAAGGATACAGAGGGCTGACTGTGTTGTGTTATATTAAGAAGTTTTCTGTTATTGAACCATCCTTGCAGTCTTGGAAGTATACATGGTCTGTGGACATGGACAGAGCCAGTACCTACAGGCTGAATTCTCCTTTCCTGAAGTAAGGAACCCATTCCTTAGGTTTGATTCTGTTCCAGGAAACCCAGGAAACCTGGCTCAAACTCCTTCCTGGTATCATGGGCAATAGGAACTGGGGTTTCCCACTGAGTTAAGAAAAAACTGCATGATTCTGATCTAAGCCTTTTCCAGTTTAGCTCTGTTCTTGCTTTTGTTAACTTAAAACATATTAAAACCTCAAAAAATAAAACCAAAGAATCTTTATCCTGTTACATTCAGTTTTGTTTATGTAACATTTTGGAGGATGTTCCAATGGCCTTTTAGAGTCTCTGGGCTATTATAAAACTTAATTTAGGACTCACTGCCCTAATGTTTCTCAAGAAGGGTGTAAAAAAAATAGTTAAAAGGGCCCAGGTCATTAACAAGGAAAAACCACTGGGTTCTTGGTTGCTGGGGGATGTGGTGCCCAGTCCATAGAAGCAGGCATCCATGTGGCAGGGCAGCCCCATGGTTAAGACAGTGGTCTCTGGACCAGATTGGGCTTAAATCCCTACTGTGCAGTTATTGTTTGTGTGACCTCAGACAGGTTACCTCACCCCTCTGGTCTGGTCCTCAGATTCCTCATCAGTAGAAGAAGATAGTAATAGTAGTTCCCAGCTGTCGGCCTTGTTGTAAGAATTCAATGAGTTAATGCATGGAAAGTTCCTTGGTGTACATAGTAAGCATCAAATAAATGTGGGGGAGCCTTCATGGAGATTAGAACATCCAGTAAGGATTGGGCCAGGTGGTCTCTGCATTCAGGGTCCATTCCTGACCTGTGCTGACCCTAATCCTCATGCAGATATCTGCAGGGGGTGCTTAGACATGATGGGCCAGTTCTCAAGGGTGGGGGCTTCTATCATGAAGGAAAATAATGAAAAAGATTTTTAAAAATCTTCTTTTCTAAGTGTCTGGGCTACAGAAAGCAAAGGAATGGAGCCAAAAATTCCTTCGGGTTGGCGTTTCAGATAATACATTATTGGGTTAATGGGTGAAGAAAGGGGCTGGGCTGATGCTCTTGGTGCCTGTCTAGGCTTTTCTGCAGCCTTTGATTCGAGGTTGGAGCTCCCTCAGAAGTGGGCCAGTTCGCTTTCGAATGGTACATCTGCAAAGTGGGTCTCTTGGGCATTGCTGCCCATAGACCACAAGGTGTTTGTGTTTGAAAGGGGGAAGGGGGCATTTTTGCTGTGGGCAGAAGGGACAGTTTTTTGTGGTGGACGAACATGAAGGGAGAGCTACCAGGAGGGGGCCGGCTAGGCAGTGCCCAGGTCCCCCCAGTCCCTGTGAATTCTCAGCAGCCTTGGGCTGGCTCCTCTAGGGGTTCTGTCTCATAAGCCAGGCTGGAGCCTTCATCAACAGCTTATTGTTTCCAGTTACCTCTTTTCTATTGTTAAAATTGGAGTATAACTTGCTTAAAATGTGCAGATCCTACATGTTCAATCTGGTGGTATATTAGTTTCGTAGGGCTTCTGCAACAAAGTACCAGAAACTTGGTGGCTTAGAACAACAGAAATGTATTCTCTCACAGATCTGGAGGCTAGAAATCCAAAATCAAGGTGCTGGCAAGGCCATGATCTCTTTGAAACCTCTAGGGCAGCGGTCCCCAACCTTTTTGGCACCAGGGACCGTTTTCATGGAAGACAATTTTTCCACAGACTGGGGTAGGGGGGATGGTTTCAGGATGGTTCAAGTACATTACGTTTATTGTGCACTTTATTTCTATTATTATTACATTGTAATATATAATGAAATAATTATACAACTCACCATAGGTTGGGGACCCCTGCTTTAGCGGAGAATCTTTCCCTGCTGCTTCTAGTGTCTAGTGCTTGCGTCTGTTCTTGGTGGTCCTTGACTTGTGGACATATCACTCCACTCTGTCTCAGTCACCAGATGGCGTTCCCCTGTGTGTCTCTGTTTTCTCTTCTTATAAGGACACCAGTCATTGGATTAAGGTCTACTGTAATCCAATATGACCTCACTCTAATTTAACTAACTACATCTGCAAAGACTCTTTTTCCAAATAAGGTCATATTCTGAGATTCCAGGTAGACATGAATGGGGTAGGGGTACTATTCAACCCAGTACAGATATTTTTTGACAATTGTATATACCCATGTGACCACGACTCCAATCAAGAGATAGAACATTTCCAATACCCTGGAAAGTTCCCTCCAGCCCCTTTCTAGCCAATTCCTGTTACTACCACCCACCCCAGAGAACCATGGTTCTGATTCCTATCTCCATATGTTAGTCCTTGCATTTGAATGGATGGAATTACACAGCGCATGCTCTTTTGTGTCCAGCTGCTTTTGCTCAAGATTATGTTTTTGAGATTCATCCATGCTATGGTGCCGATCAGTAGTTTGATCAGTTATTGCCGAGTAATATTCTGCTGTGTGATTACAGCACAATTTGTACATCCGGTCTTCTGTTGGTGGATATTTGGATTGTTCTCAGTTTCTGGAGCTGCATGTGATTCATGATATGAATATAGCACCCGTGCACACTCCTGGTCATTCTCGTTGTGGACATACAGTTTGATTTTTCTCGGTTAGATACTAGGGTGGGATTGCTGGGTCCTAGGGTAAGGGTATGTTTAGCTCCTTTAGAATTGCCAGTCTTTTCCAAAACGATGATGCCAAGTTACACTCCCAAGGGCAGTGTGGAGGGTTCCAGTTGCTTCACATCCTTGCGAACTCAGATAGTTATTTTCTTGGGCCTAGTTATTTTCTTTGATCTGTGGAGAGGATAAGCCCTCTGCAGAGGTTTCCATCCACAGAGCTCGCAAGCTAAACACCCTCCAGCTACTGACTTCTGCTTCGCTCCTTTTTGCTTTGTTTTGTTTTCTTTTTTTGTCCTGCTGTTCTTGGGAAGCTTTCGGCACAAAGGCCTGCTGGAGTCCCTTTGTCTGCTGTCCCCTTTGTCAGAGAACAGCACCCGCAGTGACTCTCCCACTGCGTTCTCCCGCTCTCTGCTCTCCTTGCTAGTCGCAGGTCAGATGTCGGAGGTCAGAGGTCAGCAGCAGCTTCCTTGAAGCAGGAGCTGTTTAGAGTGTTCAAGGGCCCCGTCCACCAGCCCCGCACCAGGTTGGTTTCTTTCTTTTCTCCTTGTCTTCTTTCTTGCTTTCACAATCAAGTATTTTCCTCACAGATTTCTACCGATGGTACAAAAGCAATAGCAATAAAGGAAGTAATTCAAAAAGAAAAGAGAAAGCTTAAGTGTTCCAAAACCCATTTTTACTGTCATTAATAATAATGAATAATAGTAATAATAGTAAATATCCACGTAGTGTGGACTGTGTACTAGCTCATCTTCTAAGCTTTCTGTATATGGAAGCCCAGTAAATCCTTACAAAGCCCCCTGAGGTCAGAATTTTGTGTCAAGCCCCTTTGACAGATGAGGAGCCTGAAGCGGGAAGAGGGGCCTCAGCTTGTCCAAGGCAAGGTGGAGCCAGAATTTGAACGCAGACAGTCTAGCTTCAGAGTCTGAATCTCAGACTCTACATGTTTTCCCGTAGGGTCATCCACATTTTAGAAATGTAACCACATTTATTTAAAAAGGAAACTTTACATCACAACCATAAATGGAAAATCCACCCTACTTTCCATATATAGATGATAACCATAAGAATGAATACTCTGATAACAACATAACATTATCCTGAATAGCACCTGTTGCTCCTTCCCCATTTTTAAAAATGGTTTGCTCTTTTGGTGCCATATCTAAGAAGATTTCGCCCAACTCAAAGTCTCAAAGATTTTCTCCTCGTTTCTTTTTTTTTCTTGAGACAGGGTCTTGCTCTGTTGCCTGAACTAGAGTGCAGTGGTGTCATCATAGGTCACTGCAACCTCATACTTCTGGACTTAAGTGATCCTCCCACCTCAGCCTCCCAAGTAGATGGGACTACAGGTACTTATTTTTTTTGTAGAGACGAGGTCTCGCTGTGTTGCCCAGGCTGGTCTTGAACTCCCAGCCTCAAGCAATCCTCCTGCTTTGGCCTCCCAAAGTGGTGGGATTACAGGTGTGAGCCACCATGCCCAGCCTCTCCTAGGTTTTCTTCTAGAAGTTTTATAGTTTTAGGTTTTACAGTAAAGTCAATGGTCCATGTCAAGTTAATTTTTGTATGTGGTCTGGATTAAGGATTACATTAAATTTTTTTAATATATTTTTTTCACTAAATGCATATTAGTGAAAAAATTAATATATATATATATATACACACACACATCCAGTAGTTTCCATAGCATTGATTGGGAAGACTCGATTCCCCTGTCTTCCCCAAGTCTGACTTTTCTCAGGGACTGAGAGGATTAATTCTCACAGTTGCCACAAGGATAAAAAGGTACACTCATTTTGCTACACTGTCTGTAAAGCAATTGGAGAGTGGTCAGCACTCAATAAATACCAGTTCTCAGATTTTGCTAACCGCTTTTTGGTGGTTTGGCATTTTGGTTGTTTCCAGTTTTTTTTTTTCCCTTCAAGTGTAAACAGCAATGCAATGGATACTCTAGGCATACAGCTTTTTTTTTTCCTTCCTAAATTATTTTAGGGTATATTTGTGGATCTTTCTCCATACTACAAATTAGTGTTAGAAGTGTTTGGATCCATGTGCTCTGCCAGAAGCCATGGGTTGCTTTTAAATTAGCTCTGCTTCTAACCAGAGGGAGCCCCCTGGGAAGTTTAAGAACTGGAGTCATTGCTTTCCCTGGGGATACTTTCCTGCCCCCTGTCCCCCTGTAATCCCTGGCCCCTGATCAGAGGGTTCCCATCCTCCCTACACTGCACATCCTTTCCCATGATGCTGTTTTCTACTAATTTATTTGCCTCTCAGCCTCCTGCTCCCCCACCCCCACTGGCCTTGTGCCTCTTACTGGAATCATGACTTATGAGTTCCCAGCACAGTGCCTGCACACAGTAGGTGCTTAATAAATGTTGACTATAAGGACAGCGTCCAATGCGGCTCCATTAGTACTGCTGCTGGGCCTGTGGATTTCTCTGACATAAGCTTGCAGATAACAGCATTTGTTTAGCACTGTTCCTGGGGTCACCCTTGGGTTCCATTTAGACAATTTTCTCTAAGTGTGGTTCATGGACCATGGTTAACGTGGGGTGGTGTTATATGGTACCTAGATCCTGCAGTTAATAACATTGAATCCCAAAGTGAGGAAATTACTTTTCAGTTCTTTCTCAACCTTTCTTATTTCTCTAGAACAGGGTTTCTCAGCATTGGCACTATTGACATTTGGGGCCAGAAAATTCTTTGTTGTGGCGGAGCTGTCCTGTGCATTGTAGGGTGTTTAGCAGCACCTCTGGCCTCTACCCGCTAGATGCCAGTAGCACCCCTACCCCTAGTTGTGGCAACCAAAAATATCTCCAAACATTGCCAAATGTCCCCTAGGGGCCCAGTTCACCCCATGTTGAGAATTACTGGTCTAGGAGAAAGACTTGGCCTGTTGCTAATATGTTTTAAACACTTCTTTAACCCTTGCCAATCTCCTTTTCCCAAAAAGAGAGCAGATCCCTGGCTCAGAGCCTTTAGCAGGCAAAGCTATCTCAGTAGGATTTAATAACATTGTTTTGTTTTCCTTGAAATTACCTTCTCATTGGGACAAGTGAAAACTGTTTTTCTTTTTATGAAAGCGTTATAAAGTTTTCTTTACAAATTTAAGTAAAAAAGGTGAATGAATATAGAGAAACCTATCTTAGTATAGGTAAATGTGGTCCAACAGTGTTGTGGTAGACCCCTGGCTCTAAGTTAGGAAATGCTGAGTGAGGTACCTTCCTTTTTTTGGTGGTTCCCTCGCCTGTAGGGCTGGGATGGATTTTCATGTTTTGTTTAACTGAGATAACACTCCAGCTTGGGAGATGCCCTAGGTATATGGCATTGCACCAAGCTTTGCAAATGTGCTGACACCACAGACATGTGGCACCCACCAGAAGTATACAGCCTGCTTCAGGCATTTGGTTCCTGGATCCAGGAGTGTACTTGATAAGAATCATTCAGATGGCTTTGGGTCATATGGGCAAAGGCAGTGCATCTAGAACCCAGCCAATCCTGTTTGAGAAGCAGGCATTTGAAAACAAATCACACAGTCCTGGAAACTATCTAATTTCAGAGAGGGGCCATATGTAGGAGGAAAGCACAGTATTTCTTTCATATCAGACATCTTGGCAAAGCTGTTTGATAGGCTACTGCCTCTGCTTGCCTCATGGGAAAAGACTTGATCAGTGCTGGGTGCGGTGGCTCACGCCTGTAATTGTAGCACTCTGGGAGGCTGAGGTGGGAAGATTGCTTGAGCCCCCAGGAGTTGGAGGTTGCAGTGAGCTATGACGACACCACTGCATTCTAGCCTGGGCAGCAGAGCGAGACACTGTCTCAAAAAAAAAAAAAAAAACAAATGGCCAATAAGCACATGATGGTCAATCACCCTTAGTTGTCATGGAAATGCAAATCAAAACCATAATGGGATACCACTCCATACCAACTACGATGGCCATAATCAAAAAGACAGATAATAACAAGTGTTGAGGAGGAAGTGGAGAAATTGGAACCCTCACGCACTGCTGGTGGGAATGTAAAATGGCACAGCTGCTTTGGAAAGCAGACTGGCAGTTCCTCAAAAAGTTAAACATAGAGTTACCGTATGACTCAGCAATTCCACTCCTAGGTATATACCCAAGAGAGTTGAAAACATATATCCAGGCCAAGCACAGTGGCTCGTGCCTGTAATCCTAGCACTTCGGGAGGCCGAGGCGGGAAGATTGCTTGAGCCCAGGAGTTCAAGGTTACAGAGAGCTGTGATTGTGCCAGATCCGGTCTCAGAAATAAATAAATACGATAAAATGTATGTCCACACAAAAACTTGCATATGAATGTTCATAGTAGTATTGTTCATAATAGCCAAAAAGTGAAAACAACTCAAATGTCCATCAACTGATAAATGGACAAAGAAAGTGTGGTATATTCATGCAATAGAGTATTATTTGACAATAACAAGAATGAAGTATGGATACACGCTATGTTTTAGTTTGCTTGGGCTGCCATGATAAAACACCACAGATTGGGTGGCTTAAACAACAGAAATTTGTTTTCTCACAGTTTTGGAAGTATGAGATCAGGATGCCAGCGTGGTTGGTTTCTGGTGAGGGCTCTCCCCATGGGTTACAGATGGTCACCTTCTCACTGTGTGCTCACATGACCTCTTCTTTGTGTGAGCACAGGATGGGGGGGGAGAGAGAGAGAGAGAGAGAGAGAGCGAGCGAGCTAGTGAGCTTTGTCATGTCTCTTCTTTTTTTTTATTTTACTGAAATAATTGCTGTTTAATTTTTAAAATTTTTATTCTTTTTGTACTCATTTAAACCTTTGAGAATGATGTCTCTTGTAAAGGCACTAATCCCATTATGAAGGCTCCACCCTTGTGACCTCATCTAACCCTAATTATCTCCCAAAGGTCTCTTCTGCGAATACCATCACATTGGGGGTTAGAGCTTCAAACATATGAATTTTGGAGGGATACAAACATTCACTTCATAACATGTTACAAGATGAATGAACCCTGGAGACATGCTAAGTAAAAGATGCCAGTTGTAAAGGATCACATATGCTATGATTCCATTTATATGAAATGACTGGAATAGCAAATCCATAGAGACAGAAAGAATATTACTGGTTGCCAGGGTCCAGGGGGAGAGGAAACAGGGAGTGACTGCTAATGAATACGGGGTTTATTTTTGGGGTGATGAAAATGTTCTGGAATTAGATAGTGGTAATCGTTGCACAACTTTATGAGTGCATTAAAAAAACCCCACTGAATTGTATACTTTAAAATGGTGTATTTTATGGCATGTGAATTATATCTTAATTAAAAAAAGACTTAGGAGACACATCAATCAAGTACACCATATGGGCCACCTTGTTGGCTCTTGATTCAAACAGAGCAACTTAAAAAAGACATTTAGGCTGGGCGCGGTGGCTCACACCTGTAATTATAGCACTCTGGGAGGCTGAGGCAGGGGGATCGCTTGAGCTCAGGAGTTCAAGACCAGCCTGAGCCCTGAGCAAGAGTGAGACCTCATCTCTACTAAAAATAGAAAAAATTAGCTGGGTGTGGTGGTGTGCATCTGTAGTCCCAGCTAGCTACTCGGGAGGCTGAGGCAGGAGAATTGCTTGAGCCCAGGAGTTTGAGGTTGCAGTGAGCTATGATGAGGCCATGGCATTCTAGCCAGGGCGACAGAGAAAGACTCTGTCTGGGGAAAAAAAAAAAAAAAGGACATTTTAAAAATAACCAGGGAAAGCCAAACATGGATTCTATATTGAACTATATTGAAGAGTTATTAATTTGGGGGTGTGGCAAAATGGCATGTCCAGGATTTGCTTTAAAATACTCCAGGGAAAAAATTGGGGGATAGGTGAAATTGGAATAACAGAATATTGATAATCTTTTTTTTTTTGAGACTGGGTCTTTCTCTGTTGCCCGGGCTGCAGTACGGTGGTGTCATCACAGCTCACTGCAGCCTCAAATTCCTGGGCTCAAGGAATCCCCCTGGCTCAGCTTCCTGAGTAGCTAGGACATCAGGCGAGCGCCACCGCGCCTGGCTAATTTTTCTTATTTTTTGTAGAGATGGGGTCTCGCTATGTTGCCCTGGCTGGTCTTGAAATTCTGGCTTCAAGTGATCTTCCCACCTCAGCCTCCCAAATTGTGACCTCAGGCATGAGCCACTGCACCCAGCATAATATTGATGATTTTTGAAACTGAGTAATGGCTATATGGGGGCCCATTATACTATTCCATCTTGTTTTAGGCTTAACAATTTCCATAATAAAAAGTTGCAAAAAAGAAATCAAATATGGCAGAGGGGGAACAAAAGTCTTGAATTCTAGAAAGTTTATTTTCTGACTGAACATTCTGAGCTGGGCCCTAGAAAAGGACGGCACAACTTTGACCCAAAGGCCTCCTGACCTGGGACCGAGCTTCAGTCTGAGGAGAGAAGCCACCTGAACCACTCCCAGAAGATGCTTTGGGTTGGGTTTGATCCAGCTTTTTACGGAGCATTTTGCAGAGATGATGCACCTTTGTGCTGCGTTAATTAGCTTTTGCTATGGAACAAACCACTCCAAAACTTAGTGGCTTAAAATAAATATTTATTATTTCTCATGATTCTGTGGGTGGACTGGGACCCTGGGCTGTCTTGGCTGGGGCCAGCTGGTCGAGGATGGCCTCTCTCAAATGTCTGGGGCCTCCAAAACACCTCCCCTGGGAGGCTACCAGGACTATTTACCTGACATGAAGCCTCCTCTGCAGCAAGAGAGGGAAAGTCCTGATGCACAAGTATGACCCATTGGTCAGAGCAATTGACATGGCCAAGCTCACACAGTCAAGGAGGAACAGAGATGCCTTTGCAGATCAGACTCGTTCTGAATGGCAGCCAAAGGTGCTAGCCAGTCTGACCCAGGCCACCTCTCTGAATGAGACTGACACCTTAGGTGTGGGCAGGTGTGGTCTTGTGTAATTCATGTGCCCCAGGTCTGGAATCTTATTTCCACTGGTGGAACAGGGGTGGTGGGGGTGAGGTTATTCAGAAGTATAGATCCTGGGCTAATGGCATTAATAAGAATAGAGGGTTCCTGTTTCTGCTTTGGTCTGTCTCCCTTTTCTGTGGTCTAAACTCAGCCCTGTTTCTCTTCTACCTCCTCCTTGTATAGAACGTCTGTGATTCATCCTTGTGACTGCTTCTTGTTGTATCTCCCCACATTCTTCAGGGGCAGAGTGGCCTGGCTCATAGGTGGAGGATGGCGTTGGGCGGCCTGGTGGCTGCGTGGCCGTGGGCCAGCTCTCTTTGCCCCCCGGGTCTCTGTTTTCTCATCTCTCGGATGTGGGTTTGTCCTGCTTACAGGGAAGTGGTCAGGCTGGGCAGGTGTCCCTGGGACTCTTAGCTTATGCCTGGCCTCTTTGGGGAGAAGAATGTTCTGGGGGGGTGTAATAGATTGGTTGCAAAAGTGGTGCCAATTCTTTACACACACGTGCGTGCACACGTACCCATCCATGCCCTTTGCAATGACATCTTGCAGCTCTTTCCACCAAGAAGTGGCGTCTATCTCCCCTCCACCCGCCTTGAGTCTGCTTTGGACAGTAGGATGTGATGGGAGTGATGGTGTGATTATTCTGAGCCTGGGCCTTAAGGGCCCTTGACTCGTTTGCATCATTTCTTAGAACCCTGCTTCTGCTGTGAGAACTAGCCTAGGCTGGTCTGCTGGAGGCTGAGTCATCCCAGATGAGGCCAACCTAGACCAGCCAGCACCCTGCCAACCCACGCGAGGCCAGCCAGATCAGCCGAGTCCCACCTGGATCAGCTAAGTCCCAGCCAACCTATAGTTCATGAAAAGTAATAAATGAGTATTTTCAGCCACTATATTTTGGGGTGATTTGTTGTACTGCTGATACAGCAGGTGCTTGGGGTCTCTCTTGGGTGTGTCCTGAACATAAATTGCACCACCACGTCAGGGCTGGGCACAGGCTCTAGAGTTAACCTGCCAGGATTCCAATTCGGATCCATTGCTCCCTCCCTGTGGAGGTGGTCTTGGTTCTCAGTCAGGGGACAGAGGAAGCAAAGTAGGTGGCTTTGGAACGGAGGGGACAGTGAAGTCCCCAGGGTGAGCAGGTGCTTGCACATGAGCTGGGTGAATATCACAGCACAGATCTAGCACAGAAATTCCTTTTAAAATTTAGGTTTTTTGTTTTTTAAGTTAAAGTTATATCTGCACCTGAATTAAAGAGTTAAATAGTTGGATGTGATGCTATAAACACTAGTAGGTCTCTGCCCGTTCCCCTCTCCCAAGTTTCTGCTCCGCAGACACAGGACTTTCAACTTAAAAAAAACCCTATACATATATTAATATCTCTAAATAATGTGTACACATTGCTGTTGATGTCCTGCCATGGCAGACTTAGCTCCTTATCACCTCCTCCCCTCCCCACACATCTGTCTTCTCCCTGACCCTTGTATCCCAGTGTCTTTAAGTCATAATTTGGTGAAATTAATATTCACTTTTTTCCTTGCTCCTATGACTTTGAAAATGCTATTCACCACTGAACTATGTCAAAAACTATGCCAACTTCGACTTTCTTGCACAACTTTTCCCTGCACGAGCTTCTCAGTGATTGCAGTAAGCCCCAGGGGTAGCATGGGATGGGGTGGGAGAGTCATGTTCTCAACTCTTCACCCACCCCATCCCTACCCCTGAGAGAGACAGAGACAGAGAGAGAGAAACAGAGACACAGAGAGAAACAGACAGCAACAGACAGAGAGACAGACTGATGGAGATGGAGAGACACAGAGACACAGAGCAAAACAGGTAGAGAGATGGAGACAGAGAGACAGAGAAAGACAAATGGAGACAGAGACAGAGAGAGACAAAGAGACACAGAGATAGAGAGACAGAGACAGAGAGATAAAGATAGAGAGAGGCAGGCCCAGGCCCTCCCAGGATTGGGGAAGGCCACTCTTTTGGGGACAGATGGCTCACAGGCCACAGGTTAGGCCTCACTTGCCGGGGGAGCTCCTGTAGCGTTGGGGCCGTATCTGTGTCCGGGGTCTCTGTGAGCTCTTGCTCCTGCATCACCAGGTGACTCTCACTTTGCTCCTTGGGCTTCGTCATGTTCCCCAACTTCGGAGGGGCCCAAGGGTGGGACCACAGACGGTGCCCGGTTGAGGATGGTACAGGGGTGGCGTGAAGGTGACTGTGACCCCATTCTCACTTCCTTGGCTTCTCTGTCAGGGTCCGGAGGCCCAGGATGGGTGGTGGGGTTCAGTGCTGGGGCCTTTCTTGGAGGTTTCTGAGTGAGGAGGCTGCCAGGAGGGTCTGATTCTGGCATATGCCTGCGGGGAGGTCTGTGCTATGGGAGCCACAGTCTTACGCGTGGCAGAGAGCCAAGGGATGAGGCAGCAGGAAGCCCCTGGCCAGGCCCCAGTGCCCGGCACACAGAGCCCATATGGTTTGAAGGGCCACGGGGCACAACTGAGTTGCAGATAGGCCCGTGAGAGACAAAAACCTCCATCCATACCAAAACCAGTACGCAGAGGCTTGTGGTGGCTTTATTCATATCGTTAAAAACTGGAAACAACCCAGATGCCCTTCAACTGACAGTCAGACAGTAACCAGTCCTCGTGATGGAGTACTGCTCAGCTAGGACAAGGAACGAACTACAGACGGCCCCCAACTTACGGTGATTTCGCTTATGATTTTTGACTTTATGGTGGTGTGAAACCATCGCAATTTCAATGTAATTTATAGTATTCAATAAATTACAGAAATATTCAACACTTTATTCTAAAATAGGCTTTGTGTTAGGTGATTTTGCCCAACTGTAGGCTAATGTAAGTGTTCTGAGCACCTTTAAGGTAGTCTAGGCTAAGCTATGATATTTAGGTTAGGTGTATTAAATGCGTTTTCTTTATCTTTTTTATAATTATTATGGCTACATAATAGTGATGCATTTTCAACTTTAAGTTGAAAAGATCTTTTCAACTTCCGATGGGTTTATCCTAAGTCGAGGGGCATCTGTACTGATACGTGCCACAACACGGCTGAATCCCAAACGCAGCATGCTAAGCAAAAGAAGCCGGACGCGAACAGCTACACACTATGATTGCATTTGTCCGGCATTCTGGAAAAGGCGAAAGTGCTAGACAGAAAACAAATGAATTGTTGGCTGGGGGTGGGAGGAGGAGATGACTACAAAGCTGCAGGAGGGAATTTTTTTGGGTGGATGGAAATGTTTTGTATCTCAATTACTGTAGTGGTTACACAATTCAATGAATTTGCCAAAACTCTTAGAATTGTATGCCGAAAAAGATGAATTTTACTGTATGTAATTATCCCTCAATACCTGAAAAAAAACCTTCCAAACTAATGACAAATAAAACACTAATAGGTTAGTGTTTGCAGTGATGCTGGGAAATTGCCAGGGTGCGATGGAGGAAGCAGGCTGCGGCCGGGGCTGAGATTCAGGTTGACCCTACACAAGGGGTGAGTTTGAACAACCTATTTTCTCCATATGAGGCTCTCCCTGCCTGCTGGGAACCTCCGAGGGTAAGGGCCAGTACTTCTGGTACATTCCTTGGGGACACCAGGGATGCTGCAAAGGAGAAGCCCCCTAAATCATAACTGCTTTCCCCTCATGCCATCAATCTGTGGCCATTTCCCCTGAGCAGAGGGGAGCTAGAGAGCGGGCAAAGGGGTGAAATGGAACCCAGTCGGAGACTGAATTTCAGAGCTGGCTCTGCTGCTGGCTAACTCAGCCTCATCTGCAAAATGGGGACAATAGTCCATGCCTCGCAGAGTTCAGTGAGGGACAGACGGGATGACCTTGTGAGAGTGCTAAGCCCCATGTGGGTGTCGACGACAGGGGTGGCCACTAGCAGGCAGGGTTTGAATTCCTGACCCACTTCTTGCAAGACATGTGACCTTGGACAAGCATCTTAAGCTTTCTGGGCCTCAATTTCCTCCTTGATAAACTGAGATTTTATGGTCCCATAAAATTGTCGTGAGGGTTCAATGAATATAAAGACCTTAGCCTGGGTCTAGCACATAGTGAGCTCTCAGGAGGAGCTACCCCATTATTACCACAGGGTTGCCAAATCTAGAAAAAAAAAATAGGACTCCCAGTTTGGAATTGCAGATAAATAATGAATACTTTTTAGCATAAGTATGTCCCATGCAATATTTGGGATATGCTTATGCTAAAAATTATTCATGATACCATTATACTAAAAAGAGTATTGGTTGTTTATCTGAAATTCAAATCTAACTGGATGCTCAGTATTTTGCAACCCTACTAACAGGGGAAGTAGATTTGGGGTAATAGGAGGATGGGACTAAGTGTGAAGGTGAGTAGAGGGTGAACCATCTGCTTTTTTAACCTCCCCTGCAGCCAGAGTCGTTCATGGACTTGACCTGGAATCTCACCTCCTTCAGGGAGCCCCAGTGATGTGGGAGCCCACACTGCCTGTTCAATCCCTGGCCCTGCTTTTGTTCAGGCCCAAGGCTGCCAGCTGGTGTCACCGTAACTCTCTCCTGGGCTGGGGCAGCTGCTGGATGTTTTGAAGTCATTTCTTGTGTGTGAGCGTGTCCCTGAGCGGCAGCCACTGGGGCAGGGTAGTCCTCGGGCCGTGGGTGCAGCGTGCGGTGGAGCCTCCGCGCCTGGGGCTGATGGCTGAGAGGCGGCGCAGCTCTTACATAATCGGTCTCTCTCCTCCTTTCTCTTTCCAGAGCCAGATTTCACACTGAGCAGCTGCAGTCGGAGAAATCAGAGAAAGCGCCACCCGGCCCCAGATTCCAAGGGGCCTGCCTGGGACTCTCTCCTCCTCCTCCTCCTCCTTCTCCTTGGGAAGAGAGACCCTGAGGCTACATCTCAGACCAGCTCCTGGGCTGCCATGGGGCTTGCAGCCACCGCCCCCCGGCTGTCCTCCGTGCTGCCAGGCAGATAAGGGCGGCTGCTGCCCCAGGAGCACCTGCCCTCCCTCTTGCCTGGCTGCTCCTCCAGGGCCAGCCCTTGCCCGACTTGGTGGCTACCTTTGCTGACCTGAGGCCATGTAGGCCCCGCTCAGGCCTCTGTGGACATACCGCCGGGGACAGCGCCTCTGCTCTCCAGGGACCCCAGTGCACCACCATGCCCCGGGGCTTTGCCTGGCTATGCTGTGAGTACCGGAGGTCCCTGGGGACCTGCCCCAGGAGGCCTTGGCCCAGAGCTGGGCTCTGCTGTAACCATAGCAACCAGGGCATCTTGCTCGTGAGAAGTTGAGATGCTTCCCAGCTTGACGGTGGGTGTCCCCGGGGACTTCCACAGCCACCCTCTGCCCTATTTGCAGCTGACCCCACGCTCCGACAGGCTAGCACGGTGTAAGGCATGGGCTGGTGGGCAGTGTGTGGGGTGGCTGTAGGATGGGGCAGGCATGGGGCAGGTGGCAGCATCGTACCTTTCCTCGGTGGGGGCAGTGGTGGCCAAGAGGGCATTTCTAGCCTCCCTGGGTGTGGCCAGTGGGGGCAGGGCAGGGGCGCATGAGGGACCCAAGACCCAAGGGAGAAGCGCAGCAGGTGCCTGGAGAAGGCAGCCTGCTCCCCTCTGCCCCTCCCTCCATAACAGAACAAAATTTAAAAGCAGAAAAATAACAGTGTTGTCAGTAAAAAGAAAAATAAGTTGAAATGAGGACAGAGAAAAGGGGGGTCTGGAAGCCTTTCGTGCCTGCTGGGTGGGAGGCCAGACCAAGATCCCTTCAATCTCCAAGATTCAGTTTAGTTGACTCCAATTCAACACATTTTTCTGGTGCCTCCCACGTGCCTGCTGGAGAGTCACTGCCATGACGACAAGGACCTTGTCTGTCTTGTGCCTCTGTCTACACTGCCTGGCACAGGGCTCAGCACTCAGGAACTGTTGGAGGTTGGGCTCTGAGCCTGCGAGGGATTCTGAGAAGAGCTGAGTCCACCCTGGCCCTTGTGGAGGGGCATGGCATAGGGTGAGGACATTTGGGACAGGCGGGAGGACTCAGCCAGACCCAGTGTTCCAGGAGCTTCCAGGTCATGAGCAGGGGAAGCGGCGTGGGTGAGGTGCTACTGGAAATGGCCTCGCTGGCGGGGCGGTGTCCACACAGGGACGCCTGGGGTGGTGTGGATGGTGCTCCAGGCAGAGGGAACAGCGTGAGCAAAGGTTCTGCGGTGGACGGGGACAGGCCAGGCTGGAGAGCTGGTTTGGGCCCAGGTGGCTGAGGCCCTGACAGCCAGGCAGAGTGCCAGCCTCCCCGTACAGGACGCCCTGGGAAATTAGAGAGCTGGGGTGGGCGTGGTGAGTGGCAGTTACTCTGCTTGTAGGAGCTGCTGTTGCCGCTGGGCAGTTCCGGAGGTGGAGTGACAGAGAAGGCAAGGCGCAGGGCAGGAAGCTCCAGGAGGTGGATCTGAGGAGCCGGCAGGACTGGCTGGGAGGCGAGGGAGAGGGAGGACCTCAGATTGGGGCAGGGGTACCTGGCAGAGGGGCTGGGGTGCTCGGGAACGTCCTCTCACAGTTCTAGAGACCAGAAGTGTGGGCAGGGCCACGCTCCCTCTGAAAGCTCCAGAGGAGGAGCCTTCCTGGTCTCTTCCAGCTTCTGGTGGCTCCTGGCATCCCTTGGCTTGTGGCAGCATCGCTCCGTCTGATCTGCCTCCATCTTCTCGTGGCCTTTCACTCCGTGTGTCCCCGTGCCCTCTCCTCACCTTACAAGGACACAAGTCATTGGACTTAGGGCCTCCCCTAAATCCAGGATGATCTCGTCTTGAGATCTTTCACTTAATTTCACCTGCAGGGACCCTATTTCCAAACAACGTCACATTCTGAGGTTCCAGGTGAATGTGAACTTGGGGGGCTGGATGCTATTCAACCCACTACACAGGCTCAGATTTGGTCCCTAGGGGTGAGCGTGTCAAGCCTCATTTATCGTTGCACAAAGGGTCATCTCAGGGAGGAGACTGTCCCTCATGCCCCCGCTCCAGGCCAGGGAGCCAGGAAGGGAGCCCACACTGACCTTTCTTCAGCCACCTTTTCCGGGTTACAGGTCCTTACCCCTGGAGGGAAGGGGGCAGGGCAGCCTCCTGACCAGGTCAGGGGTTGCATTGGCTGTGGGGCTCCTGGAGTGCAGGGACTGCAGGGCAGAGGGGCTTGAGATTGGCTCAAGGCTCTGCTGTCCTGGCCCGGTCCCCCGTTTGTTGGCCTGTTTCTCTGGGTAGAGGCAGCAGAGAACTTAGATGCGGGGAAGGCTGCAGACTTAGAGGAAGGCTGCCCGGTTTGTGGAAAGGCAGGTATCTATGGACAGGGTTTGTGAGGCAGCCCGTGTGCCCACCTGTGCCAGGCTGAGAGGCTCAGTGTCACTCCAAGACACGATCCCTGCCCTGAGGGCCCCAGAACAGAACACAGAGAAGGGCAGCTGGCGTAGGACTGGGGGGAGGAGAGGGTAGCCCGTGGTGATGGCCACGTGAGACAGAAGACCCAGTGTGGACAGAGACACCGATCTTTAAAGATGAAAATTTAGATTTTTATGTGAAATCCCTGTGCACTAGAGGTGGCCCTTGCTTGGGACAGCAGCTTACAACTGTTGCTCTAGATCCATGGTTCTCAGAGTGTGGTTCCTGACCAGCAGCGAGAACTTCACCTGGGAACTTGCTAGAAATGCAGGTTCTCTGGCCCCAACCCAGACCTGCTGAATCAGAGACTCTGGGGTGGGGCCAGGTGACCTGTGCTAACTGGCTCCCCAGGGGATTCTGATGTCTGCTACCACTTCTGCTGCTTGAGGCAAATCCCCAAATGCACGTGTGACATGCTCGGGGAACTGGACGATACCGTGGGTAACCATGTTGTGGATTCACACACCAAGGTCAAGGTAGTGAGTGAACTGGGCAGGTGGTGCTAGAGACAGAGATTGGTGGCAGCTGACGGAGGCAGGGGAGACCCTGGGCTGGGGGTGAAGATCCTCAGTGGGACTTTGAAAGAGGTCTGCCCTGTGAGAGGGCATCCGGGCAGGGCAAGGTGTGAGTCAAGACCCTGGAGGCAGGAATGATCTTGACCTGCAGGGCTGGGTGCCAAGCTGGGAGGGTTTACGACTCAAGAGACCAGACAGAAAGCAAGCAGATGTCGCAGGGGCAAGCACTGGTTCAGTTTGTGTTTATCTGTTCCTTTGGCCCAATACTGTGTCAGGCACATGGGAAGAGAGAGAGAGGGAGGAAGTACAAGATGATCACAAGCTTACAACCTTGCAAAAAAATGTGGTCGTCTGAGTTCCATGGAGCAGAAGGGCTGGCCAGCTGCTGCCCACACAGGGCACAGGACCCAAGTAGACCTGAGAATCTGAGTTGAGTGAGGGGTCCTGCAGGAGCCAGGGCGGGGCAGCAGGACAGGGCAGGGTGGGGCTGGAGAAGGAGGTGGGGAACAGGTGGTGTGGCCCCTGCCAGTCGGGCTGTAAGTACAAAAGTCTAGGTGCCAGGAAGTGAGTGGGGAAAGTCCAGTCTGTAATTCCTGCTAACCAGGGGGGATCAGGGAGGTGACTCAGCCTGCCTGGCTATTTTGCCATAAATAAATAAATAAAATAAATAAATAAATAAATGAATGAATGATTATTGCTTTTGACTATAACAATAATAAACATGGATTATAGAACATAAAAAAGTCCTAAAAATATAAAGAAAAACATTTTAAAAAATCTCCCATACAGTTTTATTTCTTCTGAGCATGTTTTCCAAGCACACATGTATACAATGAACAAAATTAAAATCATGCTATATATGCAGATAGTGCTGAATCATGCTGTTTTTAAACTTCACTAAGTACATCATATTTTTCTCATCACGTAAACACATCTTTGACGAGTGATTTTTATTGGCTACATTTATTATTATGGAATGTGTAGGCCATTTACAGATTGTCATTATTACAAAATAATGCTGCAGAGTAAATGTTTGCCTACAAATCTTTTGGCTATGTCTCTCTCTCTCTCTCTCTCTCTTTTCCTTCCAATTTATTCCTAGAAGTGAGTTTAGTGGGTCAAAGGGTGTGGGCATTTTTAAGGCTTAGTGATTTGGAGGGTGTGGACATTATTAAGTCCATTAATAACAAAAATTGCCAAATTGCTTTCCAGGATGAGAGCATCTGCTTCATGACTTTGCCAGCGTCGTTATTAAAACAAAATAAGCCAGGGTTGGTGGCGCACGCCTATAGTCCCAGCTGCTCGGAGGTCAAGGCCTGAGGATTGCTTGAGCCCAGGAGTTCGAGGCCAGCCTGGGCAACATAGCAGGACCCCATCTCTATAAAACACACACACACACACACACACACACACACACACGCACACCCCCCTTTCCATTTGGTTAGATGAAAAATGGCATCTGATTGTTTTAATGTGACTTTATTTATCTTATTAGTGAGGTTGATTTTTTGGATACATCTCTGCCCATTTATGTTTTGTTCTTTTTGCTGTGATGGACTTAACTCTTACTCATATTTGTTGCAAATTCTCAGATTTTTTTTTGTCTGTTGGGACTTGCGGAAATCACAAAGGGTGTTTTTGAAGTCACAGTGCCTCCTGGTGGTAACAGCTGGTAACGTTTCAGAAGGCAGAAGCTCATTTGTTGCAGGAAGAGAAACCGCCGGGGTGAGATCTGCTTAGCATCCCAGAATGAAGGCCTGCAGGCACATTTAACTGAGAGGGATGTTAAGGTCACATACAGCAGGGAAGAAAGTGGCTTGGGGGACCAAAGAGTCGTTTGTAGAGTTGAAACCAGAATCCGCATCTCCTGAATCCCTGGATGGAAAATCCAGCAACAGGCTTTGAAAACATGTCAGCCCTGGACAAGGGGCTGAGGTTGCCCTGGACAGGAGGTTGTGCCTGCCCCATGGGGCCAGAGTAGGGAGGAGACCAGAGACTGACCCTAGGGTGTGCCTCCTGGGGACTCTGCTGGTCAGGGGTGGGGGGAACATTGTCCCTCTGGACTGTGCTCGCCTGCCTGTCCCTGCTGTTCTGCACCTGGCTCCACCTCTCCCATATGTTCTTGTAACCCATGCACAGGGATGACAGTCACGTTTGGCTTTGCACTCTGGGGGCAGTGTGGATGCAGTGCATGGGGCTCACATATTCTTGTTGGGTGTGGTCCACAGATCTTGGCATCCTCCTTGGCATGGCTCTGGAGGGTTTGGAGGTGTGGTCCTTGACCCAGAGGGAGGAGTGTGCCATCACCGGCTTTCTACGGGACAAACTGCAGTACAGGAACCGGCTTCAGTACATGGTAACCAAACTGGCACCAGCTGTGTCCCTCTTCCCCAGCCCCATGGCTCACTGGGCACAGGGTTCTGGACATTCAAGGCCCCTCCTAGGACCTGTGTCAGCCCCAAGCTTACCATGGCCAGTTCCTGTGGCTTTGTCCAACATACAGCTCACGGGCCTGGTCTGTGCTTCCTGACCCCTCTCCGGCCATCTCCTGGGGCCTCCACCCTGTCCTTGATCTGACCTTTGACCACCTCCACGTGGCACTCTCTCTATGACTCAGGAATGGGCTCTTGGAGCTCTTTGGAGAACCCCAGGCACTTACTAGCAGGGGAGATAAAGACCTTGAGTTTGGGATGTTCGGTTCTTTTTGCAGAGTGGAGATACCCATGTGGCTCTATATGTCTTTTATTTAATTTTTTTTTTTTTTGGAGATGGGGTCTTGCTTTGCTGCCCAGGCTGGTCTCAAACTCCTGGGCTCAAGCAATCTTCCTGCCTCAGCCTCCTGAGTAGCTGGGACTACAGGGGTGCACCACTACACTCGGCTATCTTTTTTTTAAAAAAACTGATTTATTGAACTATAAATCACATACTGTATGATTTAAAGTGTACAACTCAATGATTTTTAGTATGTTCAGAGTTGTGCAACCATAACAAATTTTAGAACATCTTCTTCACCTCCAGAATAAATACATCTTTCTTGAAGTAGTACATCCTTACCCCTGGGTTTGAAACTTCTGCTTTAATAGGAACTGTATGTTTTATTTTACCCTCCCTGTGTCCCAGAGGAAAGTGAGCTCTCTTTATCCCAGCTGAGAGCCAGGCATATGTTCTCTGTACAAGGCCATCTCTGCTGTCCTCTCCTGCTACATCAAAATTCATCTGGGAGGTTGGGGGAGCCTTTCTAAGTTATTTCTGCCTCCAACTTCATGGTTTGTTTTTGTACCTACCCAGAAACACTACTTCCCCATCAACTACATGATCAGCGTGCCTTACGAGGGGGTGTTCAGAATCGCCAATGTCACCAGGCTGGTGAGAACCCCCTGCTGGGCTGGGGAGACCCCTGCCTGCTGAGACAACTGTGGGCCACAGCCCCAGGGGTGCCTTGGTCTCGGCAGGCTGTGCTGCTGACCAGTGGCCATTCCCTACCCCTCAAGCAAGCCCACCCCTCAAGCAACGTGTCTACAGAAGACACCTTGTTGTTTGCTCCCTATGCAGGGACGGAAAAGTCCCTGGGGGGGGGTGGTCAGAGCCAAGCGGCCTGTTTCTGGGGGTTCCAGTGATTTCTCCTGTCTCTGCAGCAGAGGGCCCGGGTGAGTGAGCGAGAGCTGCGGTCTCTGTGGGTCTTGGTGAGTCTCAGTGCCGCTGAGTTGGTGCAGGATGTGCTGCTCGAGGGCCACCCATCCTGGAAGTATCTGCAGGAGGTACAGACACTGCTGCTGGATGTCCGGAAGGGCCTCAGGGTGAGCTGTGCAGAGGCGGGTGTGCACACGAGTGTGTGTGTACGTGCGTGTGTGTGCGCTTGTGTGTGAGCCTGAGAGGGGTGGCCAAGGCCCATTGAGGGAATAGGTGAATGTGCAGAAAGTTTGGGCCTATCCTGGGGGTGTGTGTGGGAGAAAAGGGAGGGGTGCAGGAAAAGGAGCCCGCGGAAAGAAGAGGTGGCCATGATGACTTGGTGGGCTGAGCTGCTGGGGCAGGAGGTGCCCCTGAGACCCTGTTCCAGGCCCTGCCTCTTGCTCTGGATTCTGGGCAAGTCCTCAAACCCTCTTTGTTTCTGCCTCACAAGGTCCCTTTGGGGGGCAGGGGAGAAGGGAGGATGGGTGCAGCACAGGAGACTTGCAGGGTGGTGAAACTATTCTGTATGATATGTTAACGGTGGATATAAGACATTATGCATTTGTCAAAGCCCGTAGAACTGTACAACGTGGAGCGTGACCCTAATGTAAACTATGCACGTTAGTTAATTTAATAAAGGAGGCCAGGCATGGTGGCTCACGCCTGTGATCCCAGCACTCTGGGCGGCTGAGGCGGGAGGATCACTGGAGCTCAGGAGTTCCAGACCAGCCTGAGCAAGAGCAAGACACGTCTCTACTAAAAATAGAAAAATTATTTGGGCATGGCACGTGCCTGTAGCTCCAGCTACCTGAGAGCCCGAGGCAGGAGGATCGCGTGAGCCCGGGCCTTGGAGGTTGCAGTGAGCTGTGATGATGCCACTGCTGTGTGTGACAGAGCAAGATCCTGTCTCTTAAAAAACAACAACTCTGATCCTTTCACTTCATTCTATCTCCTCCACTGCTCATACGAGACAACATTGCTGGGTTCCAGGTTCTGCATTGTTCTTTTTTTTTTTTTTTTTTTAAATTTTTGTAGAGACGGGGTCTTGCTTGGTCGGGGTTGCTATGACCAGACCCAGGCTGGTCTTGAACTCCTGGTCTCAAGTGATTCTCTCCTGCCTCGGCCTCCCAGAGCTCTGGGATCACAGGCGTCAGCCACTGTGCCCGGCCATGCACTGCTCTTGCAGCACACATTTCCCCTTGCTTTCATTAAGTTTCCTTAAAAAAACATAAAAATGAAAACAGGGTCCCAGATGAAGACCCTGGGGGCTATGCTGGGAGGGACCACATTTTATAACAAAATTGGCCATTTAACCATTTTTAAGTGTACAATTCAGTGGTTCAGTGGCATTAATTACATTCACAATGCTGTGTGACCATCACCACTGTCCATTTCCAAAACCTTTTCAATAAGCCTCTCAGCGAGGGGTGGCATCTGGGACCCTCCCTGTGCCTGCAGGAAGGTAAGAAGTAGCTCCTAGGCTCCTGGTCACAGGAAGTCTTGTCTTCCAGGATTTGGGGCAGCCCTCTGTGGTGTGGCACCATCTTGTCCCTGGTCCAAACAGTTTCCTTCCTTCCAGGATGTGGAGAGCAGCCCCAAGGTGGAAGCAGTGTTGTCCCTTCTGAATGCCCCGGGGCTGAGCCTGAAGCTGGTTCGGCCCAAAGCCCTGCTGGACAACTGCTTCCGGGTCATGGAGCTGCTGTACTGCTCTTGCTGTGAGGAGCTCCCAGGGGAGGGGGGGGGGTGTGTGGGTGTGGTAGGGCAGGAGGCTGGGGAGAGCCTCTGCTCCCCAGGGCTACAGGCCGCATCTGGAAGCTGAGATAGGCCCTGGGTATGGGCACAAGAACTAGTGGCTTAGTCTGGTGGGGTAAGTGGCTTTGACCACTCCTGGAATCCTTTCCGTCTTTATTTTTCTTGTCCCTTGCAGGTAAACAAAGCTCCGTCCTAAACTGGCAGGACTGTGAGGTGCGAAGTCCTCAGCCCCACAGCCCACAGCCTTCATTGCAGTGTGCAGCCGCCCGGCTGTACCCTCCGCCCCAGCAGCCCCCCACCTCCCTACCCCGATCCCTGGGCTCAGAGGAGCTGGTCAGGGCCCAGGGTGAAGGCCTCCTGCCCTGAGCAGCCTACACGGTGACCCTGCTGGGGGTGCCAGGTGAGCTCCCACAGTCCAGCTGGGCTTGAGACTTCGAGAGGTGGTGGCGGGAGCTCCCCTTGGGAGAGGACACTGGGAAGGGAGTTTTTCCTTTCAGGGGGATTCTGTGCCAGAGCAGGGCTCAGCTTCCCGCCTTCCGTACCTGTCATGGTCACACCTGAAATGGTGGGGGGAGCTGAGGGATCCTGCAGGTGGCACTGCCCTGGCCTCCCCCAGGTGGTGCTGAATGTGTCCTGTGTCCCATGGGCTCAAGGTACACCTGGGCAGTGGGTAGGGGTGGGAGCGGGGGTGCTGGCAGAGGGTGGAGACAAGTGCCACATCTTGCCACTGTGGATGCTTTACCAGTTCCCTTTATTTTTTCTATTAAATGCCCAGCTTTATTTTGGTTTGGTTTGGTTTGCATCTGGGAGGGTGAACCTGGAGGGGCTGGAGGACTTGAGTTCCCTCCAGCCCTGCCTAGCCCGGGGAGCCTCAGCAAGCTTTGTGGTGTCTGGCCATCCTCCCTCCATCTGGCTGCCCCCAGAGGACCCCCCCCCCCACCAGCAGGGACTGAGTGGAGGCCTTTCAAAGACCCAGGCCCAAGTCCTGGCCAAGCTGCCCCTGCCACACTGAGACCCTCCTAGCCTGACTTCTAGCAGCTGCCATCTGGGGTGGGCGAGACCAGGGTGCAGGGATTGGGGGGGGGCAGAAGCCCAGGGAAGCCAGGCAGGGTGTTAATTACAGTACGACTTTATTAATACTGGAATCTTCACAGTGCATTTGTTACTTGTAGCAGTGACTATTTAGATCAAGGGGAGGATGGAGTGGAGGGGGCGGGGAGGACAGGAGAATTTATCCAAAAACTGACAGAAAAGAAACAAAATGGTTCAGATGGGTTGTGGGGGAGCAGACAGGGTGAGTAGGAAGCAGGAGGGGAGGCCCAGGGTGGGAAAATAAATTAAAAAAAGGAACAAGTTAACAACAGCACCAGAAAAGTTACTTCAGTCAAAAGACGCTTTTGAAAAGAATATTCCTCTGTACAAAATGAAAAGTAAAACGAACGTAAAGAAGTCCCCCAAACCAAAGTTTGTGATGCAGGGTGGTTGGCTCAGATCCCGAGGGGGTTGGGCCTACGAGGTGGTCACTAAATCCACGGGGGGGAGGGGGAGTGCCATGGGGACAGCAGGGTTTGGAAAGGGGGGAGTATGTACAGCCCCAGGGTGGGGCAGAGGTGGGGGAGCTGTGCCACACCTGCCCCTCCCTGGAAGCCCCCTTCCCATCAGGACCTCTGAAGTCCAGGGTGACCACCCACCACTGTGGAGCCACCCCCCAGGGAGGAGAGCTCTTCCCGCAGGGCCTCCAGCACCTAGCCACCCCCTACCTGCTGCACCTCACTGTTCCCATCACACATCCTGCTCCATCCACCCACCTGGGCAACCCCCTGGCGCAGCCCTGGGGCTCTGGCATTGTCCTGAGCTTGGTGGGCTGCATGCTCGGACTAGTGCCTTGCAGGGCCCGTTCTCCATCAGCATTGTCTGATGGGGCTCTGTGCACACTGGGGCAGCCTTGGTACCCCAGACCCACCTGCTGCCCCACTGGGACCCCAGTTCCTGCCACAGGAACTCCAGCCTGGGAGTGTCAGACTTAGTCCCACTCTGTCAGGACCCAGCACGGCCACTTTCCTGACCCCAGGGTCAGATCCATGCTGCCCTCCAGGCCCTGCTGCTTTCTCTCCTGACCTGTGGGACCACCAGGAACCCCTCCACTTGCCCTAGGCTCACGTGCTTTTACCTGCTGAGACTTGGCGTGACTCCGGTGCATGGTGTAGGAGGGCATCTCCCTCTCACCCCCACGGTCAGCACAGGCCCAAGCTGTCCTGAGAAGGCATCTCCTCTGGCAACAGAGAGTCAAAGCCACGCTTCCCGGACTCACTACCACCTGCTCAGACCCCAGCAGACAGGTGGGGCCCCCTCCAACCTTATTCTGGCTGCACTCAAGACGCTGGAAAGAATAACGGCTTCCCCCTGGCTTTGGGGGAGCCAATTCTACCCTTCTCATCCTGCCACGGGCCCACCAGGCCTTCCCAGACACACACCCTGTACCGTCACCTTGCCCACACACAGTCCTCGTCCGGAGTCAGCTCCATTTTATTATATTCATAAAATAACCCCCCACCCCCTCTACTGTTCCAGACCCCACCCCAAAAAGTGGCTAAAACTGTAACTCCAAAGTGCCACCAAGTTAAAGTATCGATGTGCCCAGATGAGAACCAGACATCTGAGGACAGCTCCTACGGGGCTGGCCAGATGACTCGGCCTCGGGGCCCCTACCCTGCTGCCCCAGTTCCTGAGGGGCATCCCTGCCCAGCTCCCCTGTGGCCAACCTCACGGGGAGGGGAGGCAAGGGGGGGAGCCACCTTAGGGCCCCTAGCACCCCCAGGCAAGCCCCTTGCATTTCCTCCCTGAGACGTGACCTGGGCCCCCAGGCTCCCTTCCCCCACGGCAGGCCTGGCCTCCCAACTTCAACCTGAGCCCCCAGGCCCCAGTCAGATACCTCAGCCAATTGGGCCCCTGGCCCCTCCACAGCTACCCTGCCTCCCAGGTGGACAGCAGCCTGGGAGAGGCAGAGAGAAGGCAAGAGGGAAAGAGGGCGCTTGGGCGCAGGGGCAGGATGTGGGGGTAGAGAGCTGGGCCAGTGCCAGCCAGGGAGAGGCTGGGACAGGTGGCCCAGCTGTGGGTCCCAGGCCAGGTGGGGCTGGGATGGGCCCTCTCCTGTGGGCAGGCGCTGTGGCTCTGGTGCTCACCTGGGGTATAGAAGAGGCAGGGCCTACACGGAGGAAGGGCACAGAAAATATAAAACGGGCTCCAACCCAGTTCAAGGCCCACAGGCTCTGTCCTGGCGAGGTCTGTTAAAGTCACCTCCCATTTAAACGCTGGAATCCAAGCCGGGTCTCTCTCTCCAAAAAGTGGCTCTGTCTCTTCCCTGGCCTTGTACTCTCTCCTGGCTGTGCCTTTCCTCTGAATGGCCGCTGCTCCCAGGCCAGGCCACCTGTTAGCGCTGAAGCCAGAGAGGGTAGGGAGCACGGTGCCATCATAAGATGCGGGGCGCTGACCTGTCATTGGTGATGGTCCTGCGGAGCCGGACCCCGCGCCGGATGGCCACCAGCATGTCTTCAGCTGGGGGTTCGCTGGTGGCGGCAGGAGGCGGGCTGGGCGTCTCCTCTGCGGGGGTGGCTGACAGGGTGGTGGGGAAGGGGAACTGGCCCTCGCCCAGGGCGTGGGCACCTGCCACCAGCTCCCCAAGCTTCTCCACCAGGCTGTGCCGGTTGGCAGCCAGCTGCTGCTGTTCCTCGTCCTCAGCCGCCAGCCCGGCTCCTGCCCCAGAGTAGCTGGCTGCCTCTGGGGATGGGCTGCCCCAGGCTGTGTTGGGCAGGCTAAGCCTCTTCGGGGAGGCCTTGGCAAGGTCCACTGCCAGGGGTGAGGCAGCCTCGTCAGTGTAGAAGACACACTCCTCGCTGCCTGCTCGGGTGGGGCCCACATAACCAGGCGAGTCGGGCACCGTGGGCGTCTTCACAGGGACAATAGGTGGCCGGATGGGGATGGGGCCGGTGCTGGACAGGGCACGGCGCACGGTGGGCTTGGTGGAGGGTGTGCGGCGGATGGTGGCCACGCCGGGTGGTGCGCCCGAGGGCAGGCCACTGGCTGTGGGCAGCCCAGCAGTGGAGGCTGGGCGCTTGGTCTGGATCAGGCGACGGTAGTTCTGGGCGATGTTGCTGTTGCGTGGGATGGTAGATGACTTGTCAAACTCAGGCGGGCCCTCGCTCTCCGCATCCCCGTTCACGGAGTAGCAGTCATAGTCGGAGCCTGGGGGCACAGCACACGGTTAGCCCAGGGACCCAGGCGTCCCCTCACCTCCAGCCCCCAAGCCAGACACAGAGAAGGAAGGGAAGGCCCTCTTGTTTGGCTGAGTCCCAGCTGTCCGAGCAGGGCTGTGAAGACCCAATGACCCACTTTAGCCCCCAGGGCCTACCTTGGGATGGGATGGTGTCCTCGGAGCACGAGGGCGTGGTGGTCTGAGTGCTGTAGCCACTCGAGTACTGCAGTGAGTCCCGGCTGCTCTTCTGGTGTTCCAGGCTCAGGCCACGGGTCAGCACCATGGCCAGGTCACTGGCTGCAGGGGACACCTCCTCACCATGCTGGGGGGTGGCAAAGTACAGGCTTAAGCCTTGCCCCCCACCTCCCCCTCCACCCAGACTCCAGGAAGGTGGACTGAGCTGGCCCCGGAGACCACGTGCTGGGCCTCCTGGCATTGACCCAGGAGTGAAGGAGCGGCACTGGCTGGGCTACCCGGGGAGCTCCCCATCTACCTTGGCTGCGATGGTGGCAGGGGACATCCGGGGTCGTGGCACCTCCTCCCCGCTGGGGCCCATGGTGCCCCCGCTCGTGGGGCCTGGCTCTGTGTCTCGGAGGAGTTCCACCCGGTCCTTCCTCCGCTGCAGGGTGGTGGCTGAGGGCTGCTCATGGGGGCCAGCCTTGGACCAGTCCTGCAGGGCATGGCAGCCAGGTCAGGGCACCCTTGGCCCTGCTGCCCATGGCTTGGGGCCCCTCACTGTGGCTGAGGTTCAGGGTGTCCAGGACTGTGAGGGGTCTCCAGCTCACAGTCATGGCCAAGGTCATAGCATGGAGTGTAGCTGTAACTCCTCAGTCCCACCAGGCCCAGGGGCAGGATGGGGCATCCCAGAAGGGACAGATGTGGCTGTGTGGGGAGTGACTGCAGGTGGTGCCCAGGTGGCTGGTCTTTCGGGGACAGGTGCCGTTTGCACACACCCCTCTGGCTCACCCTGGGCCCTCCCTGTGGTGGTGGTCCTGGGGCTGGGCTGGGGGCACTGACCGAGGTGGGGGAGCTGCACTCGCTAACAGACTGGCATGTTTCCGAGGCCTCAGAGGATGCAGAGCTGGAGGACTTCTGCCATGCAGAGATGAGCAGGTGGTTGCGCAGACAGACAGGGGCCGGTGGGCGGGCAGGGAGGAGAGGAGAGAACAGTCTTGGTCACAGCACTGGCATGCAGGGGCAGTTTGACTCGGTGCCTCACCCCGAGCCCCCCAGGGCCATGGCCACCGAGCATCTGCACCACAACGTGGCAGCCCAGAGTGCACACGTGGGCACTGACCACTCACTGGCCCAGCCCGAGAACCACACATTTTGAGGACTGACCACAGGACTTGCTTGATGCCCTGGATGTTGTGGGCGCAGGAAAGAGACATTAAGGGTGGCAGTTGGGCCTTTGATTTGAGCAGCTGGGTTGACGGTGTCACAGTTTTCTCAGAAAGGGGATGTTGGGGGGAACGTATGAAGTCCAGAGTGCCATCAGTGCCTGCTGAGCCAAGCTGCCTGTTAGGTCTCTACACGAGACACAGGCAACGTGTTTACAAGCCTGGAGTTCAGGGAGAAGTCAGGGTTGGAGCCATCAGTGCAGTAGTTTGGGGGCAGGATGACGCCACCAGGGCAGCAAGTATAGTTAGAGACAAGGTCCCGGGGCCCACAGGAATGCTGACACTCAGTAGCTGGGAAGAAGAGGAGAGTCCAGCAAAGAAGCATGACAAGGAGCCACTGGAGGAGTAGGAGAGCCACGAGCAGTCAGGACAAGAACCTGCTCTGGGGGGTGGGGTCAGCTGTGCCGATGCTGCGGGGCCTATCAGCTGAGGGCACAGGAGGGTCCATGGAGACCCCAAGGAGGACAGTCTCAGCAGAAGGGGACAGGGGAAGCCCATATAAGAGTGGACTGAAGTGAGAATGGGAGACCCCGCTCTGGGCAGTGGGGTGGACTTGGTGCCCTGGGAGGGCCCTCACACTCCAAAACGACTACAAAGAATGAAGGACAATCCGTGTGGGCACGGGACTGTAAGCTCCTGAGCGCGTGTGATGGGCGGGGTTCCCCAGGGCACACGGTGACTAGGGCACAGCAGGAGAGGGCGGAAAATGTGAGCTGGGGTAGCTGGAAAGGGATCAGTGCCCATCCCCCAGCTCCTATCAAACTCTCTAAATCAAGAATGATTTAGATCCCCAGGTTCCTATAGATTATAATGAACCAAGATCACCAAAATAAAAGGAAACAAAACACCAGAGGTGAGGATTCAGCAGAAATAACAAATTCAGACTTTTAGCAATAGTATTGTTCAATTAAAAAACTCAATGGAAAGAAATATTTGGAAAACTCAATGAAAAAGTTCAACACCCATTCATGGGAAAAAATAAAAGAAACAAAGACACTTAAATTAGGAATAGAAAGGAATTTCCTTAATCTGATGAAGAGTATCTATAAAATTATTGATACTTTTCCCTCTGAGGTTGGAAAAAAAGACAATGATGCCTACTGTCATCACGTCTATTCAGCACTGGAATTCTTAGCCAGTGCAATAAAGCAAGAAAAAGAAAAAGCAAAAGGATTGGAAAGGAAGAAACAAAATGATCACTATTTGCAATTGACATAACAGTATACGTAGAATCTGCAAAAGAATCCACAAACTATCAGAATTAATAAGTGATTTTAACAAGGTTATTTGCTACAAGGTCAGGAAAAAAAAGTCAACTGTATTTCTAAATACCAGCACCTAACAGGAGAAAAATAAACCCTAGAAAACCAATATAATTTATAATAGCTTCAATAAACGTCAAATACTAGGGAAAAAAATCCAATATTGCATAAGATCTTGACATGAAAACTACAAACATTGTTGAGAGAAGGTAAAGCTTAAATAAATGGAGAGACATATGCAAGTCCAGTTTAAACCCCAGGAATTTGGTTTTTTTTTTTGGTTGGAACTGAGAAACTGATCTTAAAATTTATATGGAAATGCAAAGGGCCAGAAATAGACAAGGTGATACTGAAGATTAACAAAGCTTGAGGACTCTCATTACCGGATATCAAGATTTTCTATGACGTTACAATAATTAAGATGGTGTGCTACTGGCACAAGGACAAATCCACAAGTGGAACAGAATACAAAGTCCAGAAACAGCCACACACACATGCAGACACCTGATTTACGACAAAGGCAACACTACAAAGACAATGCTGTGGTCTGAATGTCTGTGCCCCCAAACTCACATGTTGAAATCCTCACCCCCCAAGATGAGGTATTAGGAGGTGGAGACTTGGGAGGTGATTAGGTCTTGAGGTTGGAGCCCTCATGAATGGGTTTAGTGACCTTATAAAAGAGGCCTGAGGGAGCCAGTAGTTTGCCCTTTCCTCTGCGTGAAGACATAGCAAGAAGGTGCCTTCTATGAACCAGAGAGGGGACCCTTACCAGACACCAGATCTGCTGGCACCTTGATCCTGAATGTCCCAGCTTCCAGAACTACGAGAAATACATTTCTGTTGTTTATGAGCCAGTTTCATTACAGCAGCCTGAACAGGCTAAGACAGGTGGTCTTTTCAGTAAATTGTCCTGGGCCAATTGGAAATGCATATGGAAAAAAGGACCCCTGCCTCACGCCACACCCACCCACCCACACCCTACACACGAACATGGTTAATTCCACATGAGCTGTGGATCTCAATGAAGGAGGTAAAACAAAAAGACTTTTAGAGGAAAACATCTTTGTGACCTTGGAGTATGCAAAAATATCTCAAGCAGAACACAAAAAGCACTAACAATTTAAAAAATGGATAAATTGGACTATATTAAAAGAACTTCTGGTCATTAAGACCCCATTAGGAGAGTAAAAAGGTAGCCACAGAATGAGAGAAGGTAACTGATGAAGGTAACTTGTATCTACCATATATAAAGAGCTCTATAAATCAGCAAGAAAAAGACAGACAACCTACTAGAAAAATGGGCAAAAGCTCTGAAGAGGTCCCTTCACAGAAGAGGATATTCAAATGGCCTTTAAAAGTAGGAAAAGGTGTCTCTAAAAAAGTGTTGCAAAAACAAAAAAAAAAATAGAAGTAGGAAAAGGTAGCTGGGTGTGGGGATGCGTGCCTGTAGTCCCGGCTACTCCGCGAGGCGGAGGTGGATCACCTGAGTCCAGGAGTTCAAGGCCAGCCTGGGCAACATAGTGAGACCCTGTCTCTTACCAAAAAAAAGTACAAAAAAGGTGTTCAACCTCATTGTCATTAGGGAAATGCAAATTAAAAACACGGTGGCACTACTACTACTACCACTACCACCACCACCACCAGCACGCACCTACCAGAATGGCTAAAACAAAAAAGATGCAAAATACGAAGGGTTGGTAAGGATGTGGAATAGCAAGAAACTGTCATAATCTTGCTAAGAGGAGAGTAAATTGGTATGATCACTTTGGTAGGACCTGTCAAACCTGAACACGTACATATCCTGTGACTCAGCGAATCCATCCCTAGGTATGGACCCACACAGAGTTGTATACCAGGATGTTTACAGCAGCACTATTAGCAGCACCACAGCCAAAAAAGTGAAAACTATCCAAATGTCCATGAAAATGGTTAAATTGTATATTCACACAATGGAATGCTATACAGCAACAAGAATGATACATCCCTCCACATAAACACAATAAATCTAATAAACATAAGCCTGAGTCAAAGAAGCCAGGCATAAAGGATACATACTTCATGGTTCTATATATATATAAAGGATAAAAAAGGCAAAACTAATCTAGGCAGGACAGTGGTTACCCTGGGGGGGAGTGCAGTGACTTAAGGGAACACTGGGGACTTCTGGGGTGATGGTCGTGCTGTTTCTTGTTCTCGGTGCTGGTTACATGGGTGTGCTCAGTTTGTGCAGATTTACTGAGCTGCACACTTATGATGTATTTATTTCTTTACAGGTATAGAATACTTCAATAGAAAAGTTCTTAAAAGACTCAATGGTAATGGGTTACCACCCACAGAATAAAAGAAATATTTATGAGTCCATGTTGACATAAATAAATAATTGAATAAATAAATAAATGGGGGAAAAGAGATATTTTCATGGTAGAATTTCAATGAATAAATGTGGAAGGAGTGATGGAAATAGAAAATCACTATTGTCATAGGCTCAAGAGTCACCCGTGGACGCTAAAGTTAGTGAAAGTATGAGAAGCAGGACATTTGCACAGCCTCAAAAGTATCCCACCACGAGACACTTTATCAATCACAACAGGGAAAACCATGAGTCTATGGTGGGGAAACTCGGCAAACACCACCTGAACCAAGGACGAAGGTGAATGTCACCAGTCACTGGGCACACTCATATCTCTCAGCCAGGATGACGCACCAAGAAGGGTGCAACACCACTTCTTGGTGTTCTCACCAAAATGTGTAACCTGTCATTCTAAATGGGCAGACCTCAGACAAACCCAAATTGAGAGACATCCTACAAATACCTGACCAGTATTCTTCAGGAGTATCAAAATCATGAAAGACAAAGAGGGAAGACCCGAGGAAGAGTCACAGGTTGGAGAAGCCTAGGTGACAAAAATTAAACACAATGGAGGATCCTGTGTTGGACCAGAAAAAGGACAAAGGAGACAAAACTGGCAAAATATGAAAAAAAAATCCATAGAGGAGTTAGTAGTATCGTACCAGTGTTAATTTCCTGGTTTTGAGAATTGCTTGGTGTTACATAAGATGTCCACATCAGGGAGACCATGGGAAGGGTATATGGGAACTCTCTTACTTTTGCAACTTTTCTACCAGTCTAACATGATTTCAAAATAAAAAGTTAAAAAAGAAAACCCTCAGTGGGTAGGATAAATAGCAAAAAAAGAGAAAAAGCAGATTGGAAGACAGACCTGAAGAAGTTAACCAGAATGTATAAGAAACAACAAGGAGGGGGAAACTATGAGTTAAGAGATGCAGGAAGACAGAATGAGAAGGTCTGACACACATTTAGTTTGGATCCCAGTGGGAGAGAACAAAGCATGAAAGGGGAATACAGAGAGTGGCGGAAAATTCCCAGAACAAATGAGACACGAATTTTGATTTGTACCGAGGAAGGTTAAGATAAAAACAAATCCACATCATAGATATATTGTAGCAAAACTAAAGAAAAGGCTTCAAGTGGCCAGAGAGAGTTGGTTAAAAACAATGTGACAACAGACCTTTCAACCAAGGACGAAAGCCAGAACAGCAGACAAGTATCTTCAAAGTGTGGAAAGAACATAACTGTACTGTCACCCCTGAATTGTGTCCCTGGCAAAACTAACTTTCAAGAAAGAGGACAAAATAAAGCATGTGTGTAAGTAAACAAAAACTGAGAGTTTACTATTACAGACCTATTCTAAAAGAACTTCTGAAAGATATTCTTTACTTCAGAAAGAAGGAAGATGACCTTGGAAGATTTGAGACGCAAGAAAAAGTGATGAACAAAGAAATGTGTAAAAATATGGGTAAATCTAAACAAATACTGTATGTATAAAATAATAAATTAAGAAGAAAAATGTCATTTGTGGGTACTATAAAAAAAGGAGAGAAGAACATATAACAGCTTTAAGTTGAGAGCGAGTGGGCGACTGAAGTTAAAATATATTAAGGGCCTTGAATTATTCATGAGGTGGGGCTGCGAGTTTGCTAAGTATGCGTGGTAAAATTTCAAGGTAACCTGTAAAAGAAAAGAAATAGAGTATAACTTGCAATCCAGTACAGGGGAAATAGGAGAAAAGGAAAAACAAAAGGGAAGGGTCTAAGAAACAAATGCAGCATAGAACAGAAAGAAAAAAGGTGTAAGTCCAAATATGTTAGTAACCCTAACAAATATAAATGGACTAAAAATGCCAATTACAAGATAGAGATTGTTAGATTGGATAAAAAAGAAAATCTAGGCATATGCTGTTTATAAGAGATGCATCTAAAACATAAAGATATAGTGAGTTTAAATGCAAAAAGATGGAAAATGATAATGTAAATATTGAACAGAATAAAGGCCCTGGGGAACTCTAGACCAGTCTCAACAGCTGCAGTGGCCCCACCCATGGATAGCCCAAAGCTGGCATGAGATTGCTGCAGCCCACCCCGGCGGTCCTCCTGGAGCCCCCTCACCTGGCTGGTGATGTCTGAAGGCATGGGCGAGGGGGGCTTGGAGTAGGTGGTGTCCTGGGAGATGAAGCCAGAGTCATGGGAGGAGACGCTGGAGAGGCGGGTGGTAGTGGTGGCTGGCTGCGCCAGGCTGCGGTAGCGACAAGTGGAACTGGGTGAGTATGTTTGGGCACCCCCTGGCCACGGGGCTCCGCCACCCTTGGCACTGCTACTGCTGCTGGGGGCACTGGGGGGTGGAGGAGGAGGGCAGAGCAGCCAGACAGGGAGACACAGAGGAGTGTGTTTGGGGGAGGGTGACAGACGAGGGTTGGGGAAAGAGGTGAGGGGCAAAGGAAGGAAAAGACAATGTCAGACTAGGAGGTCCTGAGACCCAGGCACTACAGAGGAGCTGTGTTCTGAGATGATGCAGCAGGGCAGGGCTGGAGCAGGGGACACCCAGCCCCTGCCCCTGGATTGCCCTAGTGCTGATGGGGCCACGGTCAGGGCATGCCCAGAGTGAGTCAATCTCTCTGTCTCCTACTCTGCCATTAAGAACAGTAGTCCTTAGGTTAACCATGGGGAAACTGAGTCATCAGTTGTCAAACCATTAGAACCAGACACAAGCCTGATCATTTCTAAACTGTCTTCTCAAAGTCTGATATTTGCCATCCAATCCTAATTGGATGTCTAATATGGTGATGGTTTATCTGGGCATGGAGGTCACCTTCAAGGTGGGTCCTGGACCCACCAATCAACCTCATCCACTCCACCCCCTCGAGGGTGTCCAGCTCTCTATGGCTCACACCCTCAGCACAGCCATTTTACCCTTGGGCGGTGTTCCTGGCAACGAAGGTCACCTTCCTCTTGAGTGTGACCCTAAAGCCTCCCAGCCTCTGCCCCTGCTCCTGGGTCTCTCCTGCAATGTACCCTCCCTCCTGTGACCGCCACCTGCCCAGGGTCTGATGAGCCTCCTGTGGTCCTGGGCCCTCCTCTCTCTGAAGGAGCAGCTGATCACTGTGCCTGTTTTCTCCCAATCCCTGGGTGTCCAGCCAGAGGTGACTGTAGGTAGAGGGATGGCTGGCACAGAGGGACCCCCAACACCACGAACTTTCTCTGTGCTCACTGCCATCCTCATCCAAGCAACCTTGAATCGTAAACATCCCCTCCAAATCTGGCCCTGGTGCCAGCCCAAGGAAGGGCCCCCAATCCTGAGCTTGCCTGGTGACTGAGCAAGATCCTTGGCCTCTCCCCAGCTCTGAGACTCCCGGGGCCAACCTAGGCCAAGGTGTGAGGCTATGGCAGCTGCCTGGGAACCAGCTCTCAGGAACCAGCCAGGGTGGACTGTCCTTTACTTTGTGGCCTCAAGCATATGTTCCCAGAAGTCTCCCTACTCCTTCTTGATCGTAGATTCCTACTATTACCCCACATTGTGCTGGGCCTGGAAGAGTCCAGTGGTTAAATGCTGGGACTCTGTACCTCAGTTTCCCCTTCTGTGAAATGGAGATGACACCATACCTGATATGGTGGTGTTAGAATTCAATGAAGAAAATGCGCAAAGCACTTAGTACAGCACCTGGCACATAGTTAATTCTCTATAAATGAAGCTGTGACTGCCTCCCCCCCCTACCTTCCTGCCAACAAATGCCTGAGCCAGCAGCAATCTTGGGAAGACAGACATATTTTTCATCTACATTTGCAAATTCCTTGGCTGATGTAAAAGGTGTGTGACTTCTGGGGCCCTGAGGTATTTCTCCATGCAACTTTGCCAGGAGCTCCCCCATTCCCTCTGGGGATACTGCCCTCCTCCCTGCGAGCCCCACCCCTACTGACCTGCACATGCTGGACTTCCGGGAGTTGGAGCTGCTGGGTGATGAAGGTGGGGTCTGGTAGGACCAGCTGTAGTCTGAGCCCTTCAGGTCTTTGATCACCTGGACAGGAACACAGATGGGGGGTCACTGGAGGCAGCCTGAGAGTTAGTAGGGCCAGGGCCCCCTCACCCCTTCCCTATTGTGAACCACACCCCAGGAGAAGACCTGGGAGTCTGAAGCTCCCTCCCCCAGCCTTCTCTGAGCCCCTTCAGCTCACACATACTGGGTATGGATTCTGAGCCCAGCCTGACGCAGGCAAGAGTGACTGTAATACCATGGGGTTCAATAGTTCCTGGGCCTGAGTTCCAGTTTTCTCCTGTGAATTGGGGCCAACTGTCTCTGTGTTGGGAGGATTCAATGAGATGACCTGTGGAAAATGCTCAGCAGAAAGCTGTGCATGCAGTAAGCACCTAAGCAGTGCAGTGCTGTGTGGGCTGTCAGGTAGGACTGGATTGAGTGCAGTGGGAGCGGGTGGGGGGTGAGGTAGGCAGGTGTGCCTGGGTCTCAGGCAGGTGACGGGATTTCTGGGAGTGAGTGGTCAGGCATCACCAGGTGTGGAAGGGGGCTGGCCCAGGTGGAGCCTGGCAGGGGGCAGATGCAGGGCCCCCCTCCACGGATACAGGACTTTGCCCATCTGCTGTCAGTCTGAGACTCCTGGGGGGCCTGGGCACACCACCCCCTCACCCGGACAGGTGCTCCTGGACACCCCACAGTGTCTTCTGCCCCCAGCTGCCTCCCACAAATGCTGTCCCTTTCTCTCCTCTCCTGTCTCCAGCCAAAGGCAGCCCACCTCCTCCCTGCCCTTGGCCCTTGGCCCCAGGGCAGGCCACACCTGCTCGCTGGCGGGTGGCAGCTTGTGCGGCTCCGCGGTCAGCACCGCCAGGTCGTCGATGATGCCCTGCAGGTGGGTGATCTCTCCCAGCATGGTCAGCTCTCCGTTCTGAGGATGCAGCCAGTCAGAATTGGCCCTGCTCCCACCCGCCCTGGAGAAAGGGGCCCTTCTCCCTCACCGTTCCCCTGCTAACCAAGGCTGCTCTGGGCTGGTGAAGGCGGGGCCCTGCACAACCCGGGTGGCTGGCGGGACTGTCTGTCCAGACCCGAGACCTGCCTCTGGGCCAGGAGCATGTGGCCCTGACACCCCAGCCAGGGATCACTGAGAAGTGGCCTTTCTTGGAGGTCAAGAGGTCAACCCTAGACCCAGCCCAACCCACTGGGGCATCCGAGTCACCAAGAGACCCACCACCACAGGCTGCAGGAAGGTGATGAAGGTGCAGAAGCGGCCTCGCTCCTCGATCAGAGCCCGGCGCACTGCCTGCTTCTCTGTCTCCTCCAGCAGAAGGTACATGTCGTTGACGTCCTGCAGGGCACTGTCCAGCTGGGGCTGCAGGTCTCCTTTCCCTGGAGGGGTTGGGAGGAGAGGCCGCGCTGGGGATGCTGGCCCTGCTCCCTGCACCCATAGCTCAGCCCCCTTGGTGGTGCCCCCAACCACGGGGCTGGGTGCTGCCATGGGGCCAGGGGACTGGGGAGGGCAGTCAGGACTCTGCAGCTCATGGAGGGGCTAGTCCCACCAGAGCAGGTAGAGAGGACAGATACACGCGCACAGGAAAGACACCAAAGCTGCAAAGCCACCCAGGACCTAGGGTGGGCCGAGCCCTGGGCAGCCCCAGGGTGGTTCTCGGAGCCCAGGAACACTGCCGACCACACGGGTACCCTTACTACCTGTGGGACGGGGCCCCTCACCTCATGGTCCAGGGAGGGTGGAAGCAGGACAGAGCAGAGCATGGGGCTCAGCTACAGGCCAGGCCACTGGAGGGTGGGGTCAGGAGAGCTAGGGGCTGGGACTTGGGGACAGGGAAGGGGGGCGTCTCAGTGTGGGCCCCCACTCAGCTCAGAAGCAATGCACAAGGACAGCAACAGCGACACAAAGAAGCAGCGAGAAAGACAGAAAGAGGCAAGAGGATGGGGCAGAGGAGACGATGAGACGGCAAATGGGGAGGTGACAGGCAAGGTCAGAGGGCTGGCCTGGTAGGGGCGGGGCAGCCAGAGCCTGTGCCCCCCGCCCTACCCCAGCCACCCCTCCTGGCCTAGCAGACTGACCCAGCAGTGGCCCCGGACTCATCCCTGGCCAGGGGCGCCAGGGGCCCCAGGGGGACTGTGCCCCAGGCCCCTCCCTCGGTGGACCGCCCGCCTTCCTTGCTCCTCCTTGGCCGGGAGAGGTTCCTTCCAATGGCCCTGAGCTGGGGGAGACAGACAAATGCGACAAGGACGGGAGGAGCAGCTGGAGGGACGGACGTTTGACTTACCAAGTAGCTCTACAGGAAGGATGTGGGAGGAGGAGAGGAGGAGAGACAGAGAAAGAAAGAATGTGTGAAAGACAGCCGGATGGACAGAGCCACTCCTGGGGGGCGCGCCTGCGCCTCTTGGGCCTCCTGTTGCCTCCCTGGGGGAGGTACTGGGCCAGGTCTGGGGTGCAGGGTGGCCCCCTCTGTCCCACCCAGCAGGTTGGAAGGGCCTGTGACGAGGGTAGAGCCCCCGTGGCCGGGAAGATGCCTAGGGACACCCCAGGGGGCTGTGGGGCTGTGACCCAGGAGCAGCCGCGGGCCCTACCTTTGCGCGCCTTCTTCTGCAGCTTCAGCGTGTCTGACGACTTCTTCTTGATCTCATGCCGGGCCCGTTTGTACTCTGTGCAGAGGGGGAGAGGGGAGCGCTATAATGGGGGGTTCCCCGCGCAGGAGGGGCAGGAAGCCCCGTGACGCCTCGCCCCACCTTTTGCGTGGTCCTTGTCCAGTTGGTTGGCCGACTTCTTCCAGTCCTCGATGCGCTCCTGCAGCGGGTTGATGAGGCTCTCCAGCAGCGCACTGCGGGCGGGCGGGGAGCGCGGGTCAGGGCTGCCAGGGGGTCCCCCGCGAGCGCTCCCCCCCCCCGCCCCCCGCCCCCCGCCCCGGCCCGCCGGCCCACTCACTTGGTGAACTGCCGCAGCTTGGTCTCGATGCTGCGGTGGCGCATGCACATGCGTGTGAGCGCAGAGCCGATGTCCCGCGTGGCCCCTGGCGAGGCAAGAGCACGGCGTGGGAAGGAGGCCGCCGGGGCCCCCGCCGTCCCGCCTCGGGCCACGAGGGGGCGCCTGGCCCGCGAAGGCCAAGCCACTATCCCGCCGGCCCGGCGGGGGACTTGATCCTTCCCCAATCTTTACCGAGCTCCTCCTCCGTGCCAGGGCCCTGGCCTTCCGGGCCACCGCAGCTGTGGCGCCCTGCTGAGCAGGCCAGCGCCAACGACTGTCCAAGGAGCGCTACCAAAATTCCCCTCCAGCCCCACGGGGAACTTCTTCCAGGTGTGCCCAGATGCAGGCGTGAACGCGAGCACACACCCAAGGCCTGAAGGAACAGGAGACCCAGGTCTCTGCTACTCTGACCAGAAGGCAGAGGACTCGCCATGCCCGATGGAGGATGGCGCACTCACCTGCCCCCCACATGCTCTCAGAAGGGCACAGGGAGACAGGCGCCAAGAAGCCGTAATCAGACTCACTATACAGAAGTGTGAACAACTGCGGCTGAGGGGTCAAGTGAGCTGCCCGTGGCAAGAAGGGAATCCCCGTGTACCATCCCTGTCACCACTCACCCGCTCTTGCTTGCATGCCACTTATGACGAGGGGCTTACTCTTTCCACAACCAGCCCATTCCACTAGGGAGCAGGCTCTGGGCCTGGTGTCCTCTCCCTGGCCCATACCCTACTCAGACTTTCCAGGCTCCAAGCCCACCCTGAGGTGTCCCCAATGCCCAGCCATGCCCCTCCCCACCTCGGGTGTTGGTAGCCATGTCAGCCACTTTCTGGAAGGCATCCAAGAAGGCCACAGCAGCCAGCACAGTGGTCCTGGGGAGGTGGACAATGGCCTGGATCGTCAGTGGGGGGCATCCCCTCCTCCTCCACCTGCCCCACCCCAGCTGGGCACCCTGACAGCCTCACCTCAGCTGGGAATGCAGCTTCGTGGCCTTGGAGTTGAAGTCCTCCCAGATGGGGTAGGAGCTCTGCCAGGGAGATGGGAGAGGAGGTGAGGTGAGCCCTGTGGGGCTGCAGAGCTCCACTTGGGCCAGCTCCCACATGCCTTGTCCAGGCTCTGGGAAGTTTCTGGGAGAGTGGCCCTGTCCCTGCAGAGAGGGAGGCTCCTGCCCTCTGGAGGACAGAGGACCAAGGACAGAGCCACCAGGTATGAGGAGGGCCTGTCCCTGGGAATGGGCACCTTTGCTGACAGTTGGGAAGTCCATCCTACTGTCTACAGTGGGTGACTGTTTTGGCCCACATCCTTCCTCGGGGACACACAAACACTCAATGGCAAGTTCCGTCTCCTCAGGGGTTCCCAGGGGCCTGGCAGGGGATCTGGGCAGAGCTCCATGAGGGCGCCATGTTTCCCGGACACACACCTAGGATGGTGGGCACTGACCTGCCCACCTGGCTTGGGGGCAGAGGCACAGTGTGGAGGGTATAGGCTAGCTGGGTGTGATGCACGCCAGGTCTAAACTTCGGCCTCCAGGGGCACCACTCTGTACCCTGGAAGCTGCAGCCAGCAGGCTGGCCATCCCAGGCCAGCAGCAGTGGCTCCCAGGCCTGGGGAGGCTGTGGCCGCTGCAGGGCCGGGCTAGCCTGCCCAGGACAACCAGGCCTGGCTGAATGGGGCCTTGTGCACCAACAGAGCCACCTTTCTCCACCCCCTGCTCCCCTCCCCTCCTGGGGAAACAGTGTGGCCTTTATCCCAGCCTGGCCCAAGGCTCCAAGTTGGGAGGGGGTTTCTCAGTAGGGAGGTCGGGCTCCTGGCGACCAAGCTGTCCAGTCTGATTAAGGGGCTTTTCTGGCTAACACACTCTCCCCATGGCTGCGGGGTCCTGGAGAAATCTCAGCCCTGGCCCAAGGGCCCTGTGGGGGCTTTGCTCCTTGAAGGGGAGCCCTGGGCCAGCAAAGTCCCGCCCGAAGGGGCTTCTGACCCTCCCCTCCACGTAGGATGGGGCACTGTGGGCTGGGGCTTTTCCCGAGGAAAGGGAACACAGAGACCCTGGCTCCCAAGGCCTCAAGAGGAGGCTCTGGCTGGCTCCTCCAAGCAAGGAGAGTTTGCAGGGGTGGCAAGGAGATAGGGCAGCTTTGGTGAGCCTCAGAACCTCTCTCCCCTTGCAGCCAGCCAAACCAGTGTCCAGGGAAAGCAAATATTTGAGAAGTCCACAGAGGTTGGAGCAAGAGGGGGAGGCTGTGGATGGGCTGTCCCCATGCGGGCTCAGCTCAGGGTAGAGGGGCCTGGGAGGCCATCCCTAGCAATCCCAAGGAGCTGACCCATGCCTGGGGCACCCAGGGGTCTTCTGAAAGGGGGCATCCTCCCACCACAGACCCCCTGCCCCCACCCAGCCTTGAAGCCCTGCTAAGACCTCCCTCCAGGGAGCAGAGAAGATGGTAGGGGTGTGGGGGATCCAGAGCCAGCTGTCCTGGCCACCAGGAAACCTTCTTAGCCCCCTCAGCAGCCCCTGGGCAGTCTCAGAGATTAAGGGCTCTCCAGTGGGGAGGGGACAAGATGGGGCGTGGCAGCGGCCAGGCCCAGTTTCCCCTCGGCAGATGGGCCTGGGTGCCTCAGTCTCTGAGGACCTGGGAGTTCACCCCCTTCCCCAAGTAATTCATATAGGACCCCAGAGACAGGGGGTTGAGGGGCCAGAGCAGCCAGTGCCCCAGGGAGAGTGTGCTCAGCCTTCACCTGGGCCCGGGAGAGAAATACTATTGTTGCTCCCATTTTACACATGAGGAAACTGAGGCCCACAGAGGTTGGCTGACTTGCCCAAGGCCACGGGGTGGCAGAGTGAGGATCTGATCCCATGTCTGGTCACTGCACGTCAGGTAGAGGGACCGCCTGATGAGCAGGGAGACGAGCCCCTGAGCCTTAAGGCTGGGGAAGTGGCAGGGACTGCAGGGACAGGGACAGCCAGCTCTGCCCCAAGTGGTGGCTGCTCTAGAGGGGGAGGTGGGGACTCGTCACTAGAGGAGCCAAGTGGAGGGGAATGAGACTGGTTGGGGGGGCTCCATCGTAGTCTGGCAGTGGCTGTGGCTCAGACGTCGGGTGCGGGTGAGCAACCCTGGCTCCGACCCCAGAGAGTGGGCTTTCCGGTGACCCCGGGCCAGGGCTCCCTTGGCCTCAGATTCTTCACAGGCCTGGACCCACCTCACAGGGTCAGTGTGGGGACTCAAGGAGGCCCTGCACATGGTAATGCCCAGGCACTGCTGGCTGAAGTAGAGGACACAGGCCCTGTCCCTTGGCCGGGAGCGCCCAGCAGAGGCCTGGCCAGGGCCCATGTGTCTGGGTGACACTCCCCACTATTGGGAGCATAGGCAAAGATGATGACCCCATTTTCTGGATGGACCAGTGCTGGGTGGAGGTGCCATTCCCCCTGCTTAAGGGGCTCTGCCCAGGCCTGTCCCTGTGGGCAGGTGCCCGCCCCTCCTTGGGCTTCAGTGGGCAGCCTGACACCAGTGGGCACCTGGCCTGGGTTGTATGAGGCACAGAAGGCAGTGAAAGCTCCTGAGGGCTCCTCGTTCCCAAGCTGGTGCCTCCTCCAGGCCGTCTAGGCTCCAGGTATGGCTTAGGGAGCCCCTCCTTCCCTCTGTACCCCTCAGCTCAGGGTCAGGGCCTCCTAGAGGCCTCAGGGAGGGCTGTCATAGGGCCTGTGCACTTGCCGTGGGGCAGCCCCACGGGGCCAGCCGGCTAACAGCCCTCGTCCTCTCTGGAAGCCCTGCTGCCTCTGTGGCTCAGGCCACGGAGGGAAACAGCCAGAAGCTGGCCCCCAAATCCAGGTGGTCAACCTCCAGGTGGCCTAGTCCCTTTCTCTGCCCTTAGCCAGGGCCCCTGAACACATGTATGTGCTACAGGTAGGGACATACCTGTATTTGGCATGACCCCAGGTAAAACCTCTCCCGCTTTGCTTCCTAATGTCAGAAAATCTTGCTTGATTTCTAGGCTGAACCTTTTGATACAAGCTGGGCCCAATTTACTTCTGTCTCATCCCAAAGTTCCTTTCGAATTGGCAGGAGAGGGAGGGAGACGGTCCTGGTCCTCTTCTCCAAGCAAAAGCTGCTGCTCTCTGCAGTGGTTGCTGTGAGGCTGGCTGGCAGGTGGGGGAAGGCGCCACCCCTAGGAGTGGTTGGGGGAAGGTGGTCTGGTCTACCCAGTCCCAGAATGTGATCCTGGGGCCAGGGCTGTGATATCCACAGGGCAGGCAGGGGCTGCTGAGGGCCAGCTGAAGGGACCTGGAGGTGGAGATGCAAGGGAGGGAGTCCCTGGGGAGGTGCCACAAGGAGGGGAGCACTTCCATGCTGCTAACTTGGTAGTCCCGGGCCAGGCTGGCTTCAGGCCTCTTTCTGGGGGGCAGGGATCTGGCAGGTGCCCCTGTGGCTGTTCCCCTGGCAGCCCCGACCTCACAGGGCCTGTCCCAGCACTGTGGGGTGGGTTGCACTGTGGTGCGGGTTGCACTGTGGTGCGTGGCGTCCCCCTCGCCTCCAGTGGGATTCTGTGTTGTATACTGGGCGCGTGTGTGCTGGGCTGGGAGAGTGGGTGCCCTCAGGAGTTCCTGTGAGGAGCACAGTCCCAGTTCTGTCCCTTGCTCCTCCTGGCCCCTCAATCCTGCCCCTTCATCCTATAAGAAAGGGGCAGAGGAGACAGGCAGGAATGCTGGGTCCTGGAGCTGGGCCCTCCCTGCCTAGTCAGCCTGGGGTAGCCCTGCCAAAGCCTGGCCTCTTTGGGGGAGAGGGTCTCCCTAACCCCCAGGATGAACAGTGAGGGCTGAGGGCTAAGGTCAGGGACAAGGTCCAACAGTCTCCTTAATGACCTTGAGCCATTCCCAGGCCTCAGTTTCCCAACCTGGTGGGGTAAGCTAGGAATCAGTGGCCTGCTCCAGCCTGACCTTGGGCAACCATGGGGGTGGTGGAGCTGAGCCTGGGCCGGGAATGGTATGGGGAACGCACTCCCTTGGGGTTGTTCCACCAACCCCAACCTTCTCCCCGCCTCCTCCCAAGGTGATGGTAAAGACCTCATCCTTGGGAAGCAGGGACATTCAGCCTGGAGACCTTGGCGTCCTCAGCTTCCTGGGGCTTGTGGCGGGGGTGGGGCTCGGGGCGGCAGTCGCAGGGTCGGCGCAGAGGCCGCTGCCGCTGCCGGCGGCGGGGAAGGAGTTAACGGTTCTCCCCTTTATTATTTTTTCCTGCTTTGGCGGTGACAGCATTGTCTGGGCTCCGGGGCTGACAGGGACGGGGATGTGGGGATGTGGGGGGGCATGGTGGTAGAAGGGGGCAGAGGCTGGCGAGACCCCGGACCCCTTAAAGGGCTGGAGCCAAACCCCACTCACGGTCTGGGGGTCTGGGGCACAAGGAGCCCGCGCGTGCGCAGGCTCGGGTCGGAACCCCACGGGGCGACCCCGGGCACCGCACGGACACCCCGACACACGGGCACCCAAAACCCCCAGACGGGCACCCGGAGACACGGGCGCACAGCAGACGCAGGCAGGACACGCTCAGACAAGGACACAGAGACGCCGCGGCGCGCGGCCACAGCGGGGCACGGCTGCCCGCCGCCACGCGCCCCCGAGGGGACACGCACCCGCACCCGCGCGCCCAGCCCCGCCGCGGCCCGGTTACCTTCATGTCGTTGACAATGGCCTGGAAGAGCCCGCCCAGGGCGCCGCACTCCTTCTCCGCCGTCTCCATGCTCGGGCCGGGCGGCGGCGGCGGCGGCGGGGCGCTCCGGGTCGCGGGGCCGCGCGGGGGAGGGGCCGGGCGCGGGGACTGGCGCGGCGGCCGTAACCCGAGCCGCCGAGGCGCGCGTCACGTGGGCGCGGCGGGGGGAGGACCGCGGGGAGGGGCGGGCCGCGCGGGGGGGTTGTGGGAAAGGCCGGCGGGCGCAGGCTGCTCGCGGCCGGGAAGCGGGCTTTGAAATCCGAGCCCGGGCGCTGCCAGACTGGTCGGGCGAGCGGGCCGGGGGGCGCGGGCGCCACCGCGCGTCCGGGGCGGCTCTGGGGCGGGGCCCGCCTGCCCACGCGGGAGTGGGATGGCTGCTTGGGCCCCGGCCCCCGGCAACGGGTTCGACTCCACCTCCCGGCCTTTGGTTTCGGGGCGGTGGGCAGCACCCCCGCGGGCGGCGGGATGGGGTCGGTGCACAGAGCAGGGGGCAGGGTGTCATGGACGCCGCCCACCTTGGGACGTTTCACCCAGACCCTCCTCAAGTTCTTTGGCTCCTTTTCCAAGCGGTGCCGATGCCTCCCGGATGGGGTGGCCGAGGCCGGGCTTTTGGGGCGGGGGGTGGTCTCCTGGCCCTTGAACAACTTCCTTCCTAGTGGGTGAGGGTCTGTGTCAGACCAGTAGAGCAGAAGTGGATCGTCCCTGATGCCTGGGTCCACGTGCGTGGGGACGCACGCATGTGCACGTGGGCGACGGCAAGTACAGCCTGTAGTTCTGGGGGCCCCAGGCAGGGAAGCCCACCCAGTAGGGGCAACCCCATGCTGGGGATCTGGGGCAAAGCCGAACAAGCTCCTTCCCTTCCACTCCAGGGGCCCGCAGGAGCCACTTGGGAGCTCCTAAGGACAAGCCCAGGCTTCCCAAAGCCTGGGGACAGGTGACCCTGGCCTACAGGTGTGGGTGAGGAGGGGCTCTTTCAGTCAAAGCAAGCGTTGGGGCACCTGTCCCTCCCTGGACTGGTCTCTGGGCCTTTCCTTCCATTGCCCGGTGATCTGCAGTGTGCAATTCCCCTTTCATCCAAAAACTCCTGAGGCTCCACTTCCACTGGGGGGACATCCCACTGCCAAGGACTCATGACAGAGGCAGATTGGAAGGCAGATGAGGGGCTGGGGGAAGACCGGGTTCAGGGTCCCAGGGCAGGCCATTGCCTAGTGCTCTCTAGGAAGAAGGTGTGGGTCTTAGAAGTGGACAGCTGGGCCCCAGGCCCTTGGGGTGCAGCTAGCACTCCTTGGGGCCACCATGAGACCAGGTCTCTAGGACAGAAGGAGCAGGAGGGTTCGGGTTGAGGGTTTTCAGGTATTTCTTTATTGGGGTGGGGGTGGGGTGCATCATTCAGTAGAGATCTTTGTGCTGGCCCCTATGTGCATACAAGCGTGTATACATACACATATGTACATACATATGTTCACGTATGTATACACATATACACACAAGGCCAGAGCTCTGCTGGGCTGGGGAGTTCAAGATCTTTTTCCAAGAGAGTATTAGAAAGAGACTGATTCCAGGGGATGGGTGGCATCTGAGGCTGTGCCCCTCCCACCCCACCAGGTGGGCAGCCAGCTCTGAGTGCCAGGGTGCAGCTGACGGCGCTGGGGGTCTGGGGGGCCTGGGCCCTGAGAGGAGCTTGGGTGGACAGAGCAGCCTCTGGCCACCCCCACCCCTGGCTGGTGGTCAGGCCCAGCCCTGGCCCTGAGACGCAGGTCCTCAGGCTCCTGGGGTTGGGGTCGCCTGAAGACCCTGAGTGCTTCATGGGACCACTCGGGCCCTTCTCCACTCCAGGGCTGTCAGAGGACAACCCTCCGGTCCAGGGGGTCCCCACGCCCACTCCGCTGGTGCCTCACTTCCAGGTGCTTGTTCTGGACCTTCTCAAAGTGCTGCAGCAGCTCTGCATAGTCGATGCTGGGAGAGTCGGCCTTCTGGGACTTGGGGGCTGCGTTCAGACTGGCTCTGGAAGGAGAGAGCAGAAGGGCTCGGCATCAGGGATTGGCTCAGGTGGGCACTGTTGGGGGAGGGCAGGGGTCTGTGGGGCTCAGCCTCTGGGAGTCTGCCTCATGCCTGGCAGCCCTGGACAGCTGGAGCACCCCATAAGCACCCCCCAGTTGGTGGGAACAGCCAGACTGCTGCTTGGATATCGCCCTCAGCCTGTGGGCTGGCGATGGCGCCCAGAACAGGCATCGCATTGGGAAGCATTTCCTGTTTATGAGTGGCTCCCTTTGGGGTGAAAGCCAGGGCCAGCAGCCAGCCAGGAAGCCAGCTGGGGCCTGGAACAGCATCCAGGGACAAGGAGGAGGGGGCAGCCTGGCCCTTTCTCTGGGGCAGGGCTAGGGCTGGGGACAACAGGCATCACTGAAGAGTCTCTGCTGGGTCCTCAACTTGGCAGGACACTTGTTTTTGAGTGTTGGGGCCCTGAGGCCTGCAGTCACTCCCTGTCCCTGGGGGAAGGGGAGCTGGTCTCACCACTGGACATGCTGACAGCTTCTACACTCCTGCTGCTACCACCCTCCCCAGGTGCTCTGGACACAGTTTTGCAGAGTGCACAGCTACAGTGTGCACGATGCTCTCATAGCTGTGTGGGGACTATAGCTTCAAGCCCAGTGCTTAGCTTGCTCTGGGCACCAGATCCCCTCAGGCTGCTGTCCATTCCTCATCACCCTTGGGCACAGTCTCATGGACTCCTCCCTCACTCTGGCCTTCCTGGCTTGGAGAAGCAGATCTGTGTGGGCTGGGAAGTATCTGCTTCCAGACCCTGAGGCCTAGTGGCCCTGGTAAGGGGTGTCATGAAGACCATGGGCTGCTCAGCTAAACAGAGAATCCTTGGGACCTCTGTATTCATGAAGAGACCCAAATATGGGGGGTCCAGGCAGCAGCTGAGCACAGGAGCTAGACAGACCCGGACCCAGACGTAACATGACCACTTCCTCGCCACATGACCTTGGGCATGTGACTCAGTTTCCTCATCTGTAAAGGGTGGGCTGCCACAGGAGTCTCCCACTGGGGTGGTTGTAAGGATTCCTCCAGACATGGCATCTAAGAACTCAGCCTGGTGCCCAGGCCCAACAGGTGGCCACTGTGGCTACAACTCTGCCCCTGAAGTGAGGCCAGCCAGGGCCAGCAGCTCGGGCCTGGGGCATGTTGGTTGCCATTTTGAGGGAAACACAGTGGTGCTCTCCTCAATGGAGCCCTTGCCAATGAGCTCCGCCCAGCATGGAAAACCAATGGCCAGAGCCTGACAGGCACCTCTGATGGTCAGGAGGCTACTGGGGCAGGACCAGGGGCAGGGGGAACTCTTCCCACAGCTGAGACACCTTCTGGAGCCCAGACGCAGCGTCCTGCACCCCTGCTCCCTTCCCGCCATCCTGCTGAAGATGCAACACCAGGAAACACATGGTGTCTGTGGCTGATTCTTTACTGGGCCTTGAGCCCCTGCCTCCTAAGCGGGGCTCGGTCAACGTCAGCTCCACAAAGATCAAAAGCAGCCGGGTGGGGCCCACGCAGGGGGCTTTCTGGGCTCTGGCTGCTGCTTGTGATTATCCTGGGAATGGGGAGAGACCTCCCTGGCAGAGTAACCCTGTGGCCAGGAGAGCAACCTGGGCTTTTGAGAAGGCTGAGGGACACCCTGGAGCTTGGAGCCCTAACTCCAGAGTGTGGCCAGATTGCTCCCCTGACCTACTTAGGCCAAGGCCACAGGGACGACACTGATGTGTGTCTTCTGATGCTGGGTGCCCACGGGTCTGTGCCCTGCTCCCCACAGCATTCCAGGGAAGCCAAGGCATTGGGTCCAGGGGAGATTAGGGGTTTTTAGGGAGATGCTAGCTCCGGAATGCAAACCTGGGGTGATGTGCACAAATGCAGCCAGGGTGGGGATGGGGAGGAGTGGGCTACGTCCTGCTCCCCATGACGGGCAGACCCTTCCTGGCCTGAGGTCTTGGGAGCAGGGAAGGATGTGTCCCCACAGGGCTAGGAGGCCCTGCCTGGGTCTCTGAGCATGGAGTCCAGGGCTCCTCTAATGGCATGGCTGCTGTTCAGGCCCTTTACACGCTCTACATTTACAACAACCCCCAGGCGCTCAGGGACAGAGGATGCCCACCCAGTAGCGCAGAGCCAGGATTCTAGAACCCGAAGCTGGTCCTCTCTGCTGCAACCCCACCCATGCACCTGTCACCAGCTTTTCCTTCAGAGGTTCCCTGCTGCCTCACTGAGGAGACGGTCCCTGGGGAGTGGCCCAGAAGCCTGGGCGGGGGCATGGTCCCCGAGCCCTGCCGGCGCCTTGAGCACACAAACGTGCGGGACGCTCGAAGAGCGCAGGAACTGCCCCAGCTGTTCCCAGCTCACAGGCCTGTCAGCCAACTCGACGCTGGCTGCCAGCTGCCCGCCCCTCCCAGGGCTGGGACTGTCCATCTGTGCCCAACCCTGCAGTCTGACCCCTCCCCCAGCTGTTCTGGAACCGTCTTCCTTGCCTACTGCCCATATTTGTATCTCTCCCCAGGTCTTTGCAAAGAAAGGCTGGGAACCTGAGGCCTTGAAGGCTGGGAAGTGCCTCACACACCCATTTAGTCCAAATGTGCATTTACTGATGAAGAAACCAAGAACCCAGAGAGGGCATGGGGCTTGCCTGAGGTCACACAGCAAATCCACAGCATAGCTTGGACCAGATCCGAATCCAGGCCTGCAAACCATCCACTGCCCCATAGAATCCTCCACCCAGAGGCCTCAGCACCTTGCTCAAGACTTCCCTGACTCTGACCACGGGAGATGCTGAGGAAATCCTCATTTCTCCCAGCTTCCTTCTGAAAACTTGTTCTATCCAGGCTTGGGGAGTGTAGGGAGGGGTCCAACTACTCTGAGCCTCCTCCTCCTGCCTCCAGGACGAAGAGATGCAGATCCCTGACAGTGGCACTGACCCTTAGCAGCGCAGGACCTGCTGCCTGGCCAAGAGACCTCCCCTAGGAGGGCTGGTTCCCATGCGGAAAACGGAGGTCACAGGGAAGCAGCCCTCCCTGTTTCTTCCCCCCTCTTAGCTGTGCCTTCCCTTTCTAAGTGCCTGCCAGGGTGACCCTAACACCCATATGGTGCTGCAAAGGCCAAAACAGAGGCCAGGCTAGTGATGTGTTAGCTCTCTGGCTGAGGGAATCCAAATGGCTGCCTCCCTGCTCCCCTGGGCCACTCAGTGTGTTGAATGCTGTCTCCTGGGGATTACCTGGGTGGCACCCTGAGCATCTGGGACAGCAGTCGGCACCAGGCCCCATCCTACCACCTGGAGCGCTGCCGTCTGGGGAAAGGGGCAGGAAAGGCCGTAGCCAGGCCTTGGCGGGGGGCCACACTTGCTGGGGGCTCAGCCTATCTAGCTGGCCTGGGGCAGACAACCAACAGGTGCCTCTGAGGGGCCAGGCGAGGTGGGCGGGGTGGTGGGAGTGAAGCCCACTGGTGTGGAGGGCACAGGGACTCCAGTCAAAGGCCTCGAGTGCTGGGCAGGCCCATCTCAAGGCTGTCTGCATCCACCCCAAGGGCAAACGCCCGAGGCCTTTTGCTGGAGCAAGGCGCCAGGCCTGCTGAGTGGCTCTAACAGCCTGGGAGGGAATTCTAGACACACAGGGCATCTGATGCAAGCTGGGCGCACTCCATTCAGCGTAAATCTTCTCAGTGGCTCTGCTTGTTTCCATGGCAACCTGACAAGTGAAATTTTCCATCTCGGATGCCAAATGCCTGTGGATGAGGCAAAGCCTCCAAGGGTTACCAAATATAGACACAGCCCAACAGGCTCTGGGGCAGGGGCTGCACTGGGTGCAGGGTGGGGGCCTGGGCCCCTGCCCAGAGGCTGCTGAGCTGGGCCTCTCGGTGGAGGTGTGCCTGGGCCCTGTTCTTCCCGTAGGCAGGACCAGAGCAGGGGAGCCCCGGGTGCACCCCTGCCTGCCACCCCACCCAGCAGGAGGTTGGGAAGGTCCCAGTAGTGCTGGGGTCTCCCAGTGCCCCTGAGTCGTCTGCCACAGCCAGGGTGGGGAGGGCTGTCTGAGGTCTGGAGGTGCCTGGACTGGGTCCTCTCTTGCTCTCTTGCCTGACTGCCACCAGGGCCCCATCTCTAAGCTGGGGCAGGAACTCTGTCTGGTAACTCTGGGATGCCCTCTGAGTTTTTAGATTTCATCTTATCCTCACTAAGCTCAATCCTGATTGCTTGGAGAAGGTACTGCTACTACTACCTACCGCCTTGTAAATAAGCCCCAGCCAGGTGCCCTGATGTGGACACGAAAGGCCAAAGGGCAAGTGGCTGTGGGCTGGACCGTAGCTGCAGTGACAAGAGAGGTGGGAGCTGAGGCAAGGGGATATTGGCAGCCCCTCAGACACCCCTTCCTCCCCAGACTCCTCGGCCAGGGCCCTGCTCGGTGGCAGAAGCCCCCCGCCTCACTCACTCGGTCTGTAGCAGCTCGGGGTTGGGCACGCACTGGAGCCGGTGCGAGAGCAGCTGGAAGGCGCTGCTCTGGGGCAGCAGCATGAGCAGGCCGTAGAGGGCCTTGATCAGGTAGGGGTTGTTCTTCACGTCCAGCAGTTGCAGGCGCAGATCTGCAGTGGGCAGAGGGCAGGGGTCAAGAGTCAGGGGCCTGGCACTGCTCTGGAACACACCCAGCCCGGACCCCCTGCCTCAGCCTGGCTGGGGCCACCAGTGCAGTGGCACCCACAGCCTGAGGACCCAGCTGTGTGGGGGCCAGCCAGGCGGCCGTGGCTTGAAGCAGGGCAGGGGCCCCTTCCCAGCCAGCCCAGCCTGCCCCCTCATCCCCCAGGAGTGTCTTAGCCGTTTCCATGCTCTCATCTTTCTTCCTGTCTACCCACCTGCCCGTCTGTCTGATCTTTCCAACAGTCACCTCAGCCCGGTCACCCCCAGACCCGCTGGTGGGCCTGGCCCACTCCCCTGCCCCCCAGGCCCAGCTGCCTCCCCGGTAATGAGGGCTCAGGGCTCGTAGTGTAACAGATTCCCCAGTCGGCTCTGCACGTGCCAGCACAAGAGAGCTATAAATAGGGCGTGCTGGAAAGAAAGACAGAGGATTAGGACAGCTTCTAGGGAGGGCAAAATGGCAAAATGTTTTTGTGTGTAGAGTGACACACACCAAAGCCCACGAGTGTCTGGGAGGTGCTTTTCGATCTCCAGCTCAGACCCCAGCCCTGCACCTCCCTGCCAGGGGGAGAGACGCACCTGGGTCTCTGCCCAGCACCCGGTCCAGCTCAAGTTGCACGGACCACACTGGTGGCTTCTCCCACACAAAGCAAGCCCAGCTTCCCCAAGGCCCACGGGGAGACGGGACTCAAAATGGGCTCTCACTGCTCTCCTGTGAGTCTCTTCAGGAGAATCACTGGCTTCTACCGTCTGTGTCTCCAGGCCAGCCTGGGCATCCTTTGTGGAGGGTGAGCTACACTTCTGGAGTGGCCTTGTCTCCCCAGAGGTGGCCAGGCCTTGGGGCCAGGAAGCTGGGGATTGGTGCCTCTTCCCCAGGAGGCAGGAGCCACCAGTGGAGGAGACCCACACTGTTGTCCTCAGGCCTGACCACTCCAGCAGAAGTGTGGGCCTGTCTAGAGTCCTTTCTTCCCTTTGGGCCTAGGGGAACCTTGGGCTTTCTGTGGCCAAGCCAGCCACCACTGGAATCCAGGCAACTCAGGGTTGGGACGGGTGCTGGGCAGAGGCCAGGGGTGCATTCTCCTGTAGTCACCCTTCTCCAACAAAGCCCTGGGCCTGAGGAGAAAGTGCTCGGGGCTCCTCCAGGGTCAGGTTGGACCTGACCTCAGGGGGGTGAGCAGGTACCTGTCTGCCCCGGGAGGCCCTCAGGGAGGTGAGACATCAGGCACATCTGGGACAGGCTTTGGTGCTCTCTGCTGAGAACACGGTCACCCTCCTGCTCTTCTGTCTCTGGGGCACCAGTCACCGTGGTACCCTGCTGCTGGGAGAAGCTGGCCCTCTGAGTGGGAGTTATGGGAGGGAAGAAGGGTCCCTCAGCCCCTGCATTTACTTCGGGCTCCAGGGCTCCGGCTGGGCAGGTCAGAGCTGCTGCCAGAGATTGGGAGGCCTGGGCAGCTGGCTTGGCAGGGAAGGGAGCCCCAGGCAGGGCTGCCTCCCAGCTCTCTGCACACATAAACACACGGGTATCACTCGGAGCATGCCTGCTTTGGGGAGCAGGCATCGTGTGTTGAGGCGCCAAGGGCGGTACTCACCCAGCCAGCTGCCGCCTTTGCACATTCAGCCTGGGTGTTACTAACCAGGCAGCTCCTGCCCACCAGCTCTCAGCAAATGCCAACTCTTCTTTCCAAGAGGTGTGTGGGCATGGCTCCTGGGCAAACACGAGCCTGCAGGGGGGCCCCACAACTTCAGAGAGCCAGGGCAGAGGGCAGCAGGCTTGGATGTGGATTTTATTAGCCTTCAGGTGGGTTTTGCTGTCAGCACTGGCCTGTGTCCGTGAGACCCACCATGAGGGACATAGGCAGGACCCACGGTTCTGTTGCCACATGCCCCAGCCCTGCTCCAGCTGGTTTCTCAGCCCTGTCACCCCCAGTTTTACATTCTTGACATTCCAGAAGCATCCCTGGGGTGACTGCCTTCCCTCCCCCCAGCGTCAGCCAAGAGCCAGATCCTGAGCTTGGCTCCAGCTCTACCTCACTCCAGGCTGGCCGAAGGCTCACTGCTGGGCCTGAGGCCCGTGCTAGATAAGTGAGGCCAGATGCAGGACTCTTACATGTGAAGATGGGGCACTCGATCAGCTGCACCAACTTGTCTACTTCTGTGAGGAAGTCCACAGTCACCTCCAGGTCCCCGCTGGGTGGGCAGTCAAGGAAAAGTCTGACCACTGGACCAGCACAGCCGCAGCTGCAGAGCTGGGGCCAGGCCAGCCACACCTTGCTGGAAGGTGGCAGAGGCTGGAGCCCAGGACTTGGCCTGTCGGCCTAGAGCACCGTGTGGCCTCCACACCTGTCCCTGGTTTCCTGTGCACAGGGCCCAGATCTTGATAAGCAGGATTTGGGGTACAGAAGGCATGAGTCCATCCTCCTCCCTGCTGTTCTGCCCCTCTACATGGAACCTCCCGCACAGGCGCTCAGGTTCCGTGCCTGGCAGCGGTCTCATCTACACTCTCCAGGGCTCGGAGAGGCTCTTATCACAGCCCCGCAGCCTGTCGGGGAGGGCTGGGCAGGAAAGGCTCCTGCTTCCACCAGAATGGACAGCCTGACAGCCATGTCAGGGCTGCAGCAAGTGTGCTGGGCGGTGGCCGGCCAGTCTTTGGGTCACACAAGTGGCTGAGAGGCACAGATCTGGGTCGTGGAAGGCGAGCAGGCACCCTGAGGGGAGCCAGGCAAGACCACGCCCAGCCCTCCATGGAGGCACCTCATGGCCTCCTAAACAGTGCTCCAATCCAGGGTTGCACGTCAGGTATTCACAGAGGAGGTAGTTTGCTTCTTGGTGCCTTTCGCCAGGACAAGAGCTGAGGTGTGTGTGGGCTCTTCCCCTCCTGTAGACCCCAGTCCAGACTGCTTCTCCCCACCGTGTCATCTGCCGAGCCTGGCTCTGGCTCTGCGGCCCCTGAAGGCTCACTCCTGAGCTCAAGCCTGCAGGCCTCACCTACGCCCACCTAGGGCCTTCTGCCCAGCTCCTGCCCCACGCTGGGCCTGGCACAAAGGTGGCTGGCAGGAACTGTAGTGAGCAGAGAGCACCTGCCTCTTCCCTAGGGTAGGAGCTGGGGCTCACCCCACCCAGGTGGCCTGGTACCACCCGCCAGCACCCTCCAGGCTGGGCCTGCTCAGCCCTGATCCCAACACACGAGGTCTCTCCAGGTCTAGTCCCCCTCCAGGAGGCCCCCAGGCAGCCTGTTTGCTGTGATGGTGCTCTCCCAAATACATCCCTCACAGCACCCTGGCCAGGCGGTCCTGATGTCACAGCCCTGGGGGCCTGCCTGAGCAGAGGGGTGGGGCAGGAGGATGGCTGCTGGGCCCCCTGTTGGGCTGGGGGTCCCCTCCTGCCCCTCAGTGGCCCAACCGAACAACAGTGAGGGGAAGGATACAACTTCTGAATGAGGTCATAGGCATGCTGGTAGTTCTGGGTGAGGAAGCAGAGGGACACCGTGGTGACCGGGTTGTGGCACCAGGAGCGGTACAGGCAGCAGAACAGGTTCTGGCTCTCCTGAGTGGGGAGAGGTGAGAGCACTTAGGAGAGCCCTGCTCGCCCTGCTCCTTCCCTGCCAGGTCCTCTTGGGGACCTGCGGAGGGAAGGGCCACAGGGTCCAGGACCTGGGCTCCTTGGGAGCCGGGAGCCAGCTCAGCACCCCCAGCCGTGTTTGGCAGCCCAGCTGGGAACGAGCTGTCACAAAGGAAATGCTGACAGTTCCTCCTCAGACCCTGTCATTACCTCCCGGTCCCACAGAACCAGAGCCGCATGGTGGCGAGGGCCCGGTTGGGAGTTAGCCTCTCCTTTGTGCTGGCGTTACTGCCCTCGGCAAAATAACAGTAATTTTGCTCCCCAGAACCCTGTGGCAGGGCTGGGGCTGGGAGGGCGAGGGGGTGCGGGTGGGAGGAAGCTTCCTCAGGGGCCAGGCTCTCCTGGGCAGTGTCCTCCTCTCTGTCCTCAAACGCCACCTCCTCTCCCCTGCAGGCCAGCCCAGGAGCTGAGCCCACACTTGGGGGAGCCCCTGCCCCTGGGGAAAATTCTTAAGGCCTCTGCAAATGTCTGGAAGGAACCACAGGAGGAAGGCAGGGCTGTGGCCTGGACCATTCTGAGCCACTCGGCCCCAGACGCCCTCAGACACGGGCTAGGATATCCTCAAGACTCCCAGAGAGGGTGTGGAGGCAGGGTCTACAGGGTCTTGCTGGGCAGCGGCTGTGGGATGGCACCTCTCCCTGCGGGCCTGTTGCAGCCCGCTACCCTCACTGGACCGGGCCAGGGCTGTGCCCTGCATCTCTCCTCAAGTCGTGTAGGGTAGTGAGCGTCTCCCTGCTCTCTCTAACCAACCCTTGGTGTGTCCTCACCCAAAGCCTGGGATGGGCAGCAACATGACACCCTGGCTTAGGACAGACACCTTATGAGACAAATGTGTCCAGCTGTGGGAGAGAAGGGCCAGGCTGAGGAGAAGGGCGAGGAGAGTTCCTGGCAAGGTTACAATCCAGAGGCCTGACCCTGAGAGGGTGGCATCGCCCAGCAGGGTGGGCCCAGAGCCAACAGAGCCTCTGTTTGTGAGGGGGCAGTCCCTGGGGTGGGCGTCAAGGGGTGAAAAAGGCAGGGCTGTTGGCGGCTCAGGGAGGGCATGTGGACCCTGGAGAGAGTACAGAGCCTTCTGCGGGCACAGACCTCAACAGCAGGTGACTCACCCAGTGGTTCGTGCTTACATGTAGCCTTCCACCCAGGGGATCCATCCTTCACACTGGACCAGGGGAGGTCTTGATTTCATCCCTGTCCCCTCCCTGTAAACCTCCTGGGGCTGGGGGAGGGCTGGCACCGCTACGTACCCACTGGCACGTGGGGGAAACCCGGGGTCAGAGCCCGACACGGCGTACCAGAGTCTTCAGGTCCTTGAGCTGGTTTCGCAGCTGGAAGAGCTCCGTGGAGGTGAGCAGGATGGTGTTGAGGGCATGGACCATGGTCGATGCGAACTTGAGGTCCTCTTCTTGGAGCAGGATGTCAGCCATTGAGTGGAAGATGTTCTCTGCGTTGAGGAGGAGGCAGAGCTGCCTGGAAAGCAGGCAGAGTGGGGGTCAGGGCAAATGTCTGGAAGGAACCCCAGCTGGGGTGGGGCAGGACTTCCCGTCAGGAGTTTCAGGGATCTGGACGCTTCTTGCACACCGAGAAAGAAGCAGGTAGGGGCTGGACAGGAGTGGACAAGTGGCTGGTGAGAGGGTGGTGTGTGCGCGGTGCTTCCTGACTGATGGGGACTGGTGCCAGCACAGCTCCCCTGCCTCTACAACCTCCCATGTGGGGCTGATGTCCTGCCTGATTCCTAGTTTCTGCCCAGGGAAGCATTGCCACAGAGCAGACAAGGGGTTTGAGGCCTCAAGGTCCCCTGTGCTGAACACCATGAGCCACATTTTGAGTCAACATGCCTGAAACATGTCCACTCCCTATCAGGTCGCTGACCTTGTGCTAAACTCAGCGTTATCAGGGCCTCGTTTCCCGCCTGCCTCTGAATACCAGCCATGGCTTTGGGGCCAGGCTGGAGAAGATTCTTCCCCACCCCTGGCCCTGGAAAAATCCCAGAGCATTTGGTAATGGAGAGGCCAAACCACGAAGCGCAAACAGCGAGCAGGCCGTCTCCAGCCTAGCCCCAGCTGGAACCAGCAGGCTTGGGCAAGAAACCATGAGAGAAATCTAAACAAGGCCGAGGCAGGGCGGGTGGGGGGCAGGGAGGGGTAGTGGTGGATACACGAACCCGGGGCCACACACGCAACCAGGCTCTGCCATCACCTGGCGGCTCCCCTGCTGTTAGGTGGTGGGCAAATTGCTCAGGCCCTGGGCCCCCCAACCACCAGCTACGTGATCCCAAGGTCTCTGGCATGACAATTTCTTCACTTCTTGACTGGAGGCAATTCCTACTGCAAGACGGGGGAAGCACCCAGAGGCCAGCTCTGAAGACTAGAGACAAGTTGTGGGAGGTGCCCAGTGTCTGGTACACGGACCACAGGGCCCAGACCCCTCCTGGTGGGGATGACAGTCAGCCTATGGGAGGGAAGCCTGGCCAGGCTGCCTCAAGCCAAAGGCCGGGAGGTGGTGGCCCTGCTGAACTCAGACAGGGTTTCCCATCCCCTCCTGGTCCTCCCACTCCGGGATGAGCCCTGTCTCCAGGGCCATGGGACAGAAATGTTCCAGAAGGGCAGGCGAGGGAGGAAGGGGAGCATTCTGACAAATGGTCACAAGTGCCCGTCGCCTGCAGCTGCTGCCGTCTCCATGACAGAGGCCAACAGCTGAGCTGCTGCCAGGCAGCGCTCTCCAGGGATCACAGGCCTGGCCAGGCCAGCCGGGACCTGCGGCAGCCGGAGGGTGGGGGTGGCGCTCATGTGTGGACAGCTGGGGAGGGTGCAGAGTGACAGGCAAGGGGCTGATCATGAGCAGGGGCGGGTGCCAAGGCCTCCTGGTGTCCCGGAGAACCTGGGGAACATGGACGGTGCTACAGAAGGTCAGGGGTGGCAGAGTTTTCTGAATCACTCTTCTCTTCTTGGGCCACCAGCGACAAGACCCTCTCCTGGGTTTCCCTCCACCTTGCCACTGTGCCTCCTCCCCTAACACTGGGCTGGCCCTTCTGCTCTTCTCTCTCTAGTCTGTGTCCCTTGGTGGTCTCTGGTCCCATGGATGTATTCAAAGCTGTCTCTAGATCAGTGACTCCCACATGTGCCTCCGGCCCCGAGGCCCCGCTGGGCTCTGGATGGGACAGCTGCTTTTCAAACCAAAGTTTGGGGGCAATCCCTACTATCCCAAATCTAGGTGTCCCTGTAGACCTGCCACCCTCCACTTCAGTAAAGGGCATCCCTGTCCACCCAGCTGCTCAAGCCCAAACCAAAGAGCCATCCCTCATGCCCAGCCCCTCCACAGGGTCCACTGGCAGGCCTGGGGGCTGCACCTTCAGAGCATATCCTGACTTGGACACCCCACCCCGTCTTGGCCCCACTGCCTGGGAGAACGTCTGCATCTCTGCCTCGTTAGTCTCAAGACGTCTCCTGGTCTGTCCCCTGCTGCTTCTCTCACCCCTAGGGTTCACCCTCCTGTACCAACTGGGCAATCCTAAAAAGTGCTAACCAGAGCATGCCCCTCCCCTGCTTGGGACTCGTTGATGGCTTCCTACCAGGTTTGAAATAAAGCCCCGCCCCTCACCATGACCCTCCTTCACTCATGATGTTCTCATCTCTCAGGCTTCTCTTCTGTTCCCGACCTGGCCAAGCCTGCGTGGTCCCAGGGGCTGAGCCTGCTCTGCCCTGGCCTGGCCAGCTCGGCCTCGGTGGGCATCTGCCTCCCGGGCATCGAGGCCTCAGCTCCAATCTCAGGCCATGGTGAGGCCTCGGTATGATGTGCACTCCCCGCTGACAGCAAGTCCCACTTCTTTCCAGGCATCCATCCCTACCTGAAATCATCCTGTTGATGTGTTTGTTTAGTGGGTTCCAGTCTGTCTGTCTCTCCTGCCAGAATGTGAGCTGCAAAGGGCAGGGCCTTGTCTGTGATCCTGGCACTCAGCAGCTGCCCAATTATTACTGTTGGACATTGCTCTGTGAAGGATCGAAGGTCTCCCTGACAAGCCTGCAGACACGCCTAACCCCACTCTGCCCATCCGCAGGCAGGTCTGTGCATGCTGTGCATACTCTGGTCTGCAGAAAGCAGCTGCCCTGATGTTACATTTTTACCCATATCACCCACCAGGCCAAGCGCAGGCCTGGCTGCCCTGCCTAGACTCCCCTGCTCTCTCTCCCCTGCCGCGGGAACCCTGGGAGGCCAGCTCATCTCAGGAGACTCTGGAGCATGTGCTTGCATGACAGCTCGAAGGATGGGCAACAACACATTGCTCCGGGCAGCCATGGAGAGCAGTGGCTGGGGCCCTCCATGCTCTGGATTCTTCTGCTAGCCCTGCCCAGGAGGCTGCTGGGCAGGGCCTGGAGAGGCTACTCTGGGGCCAGCAGCTCACTGGGCTCCACCAAGGGAGAGGGGTGAGGTGGGGGTTGCATCCTGCCTCACCCCAAAGTCACCCTAGATTTGGGGAGAAGGAAAATACCTCCCAGACCGCTGAGTGATGAGGCCTCAAGAAGACAGGAATAATAGTGCAAGTGTCAGCTGCTCACAGGGCCCCTCACTGGATGCCAGGAACCAGGCTGAGGGTGTCACACCCACCTGCCTGGATCAGGCCTGGGTGGTGGGTAAGAATAGCAGCTCACTCTCAGAGGGCTTGCCAGGTGCAAGGCACCGTCCCGGGCAACCCGGGGGATGGAGAGGAGGGGTAGGTTGGCTGGGCCATACCGTGGAGAGCTCTGGGACCTCAGCAGGATGCCAATACCTGCTCCAGACTCAAGCACAGGGGAATGGGGGTGGGTGGGTAGAGGGCCCACTTTCACTTCAATCCCAAGTCCATGACAGGATCTGCACAGGTGGCCTCAGGGTTACCATGTGCCTGGCACCAGGCTCTGAGCTCCTCCTGCGGCTTTTTGCTGAGTGCTCACACAACCTGGGCAGGGTGTATGATTATGACCCCCACGCAGAGAAGAGGACTCTAAGGTTCAGAGAGGACCCACGCCACCAGTCACACAGCTGACCAGGCGAGGAGGATGGAGGATTCAGACCCAGAAGAGTTGACTTCCAGAACCTGAGTTCCTCCTCACCACGCTGCTCCCTCAGTGCCCGTGTCCCTGCCCGGTGGAGGCCTGGCAGATGGCTGCCTTGCAGGGCTGCTGTGTCATCACTTCTCTGTTGAGCCCCAGCCTGGCTTGAACTGCCTGCCTGGCTCTCAAGCACAGCGTCAATAATGGAACAGCTTGCAAGCATTACACATTTGCCCTTATTTTCTAACACCCATATGAAAGTGCTATTCACCATGAGACCACAGCCTGGGAAGAGCCTGGGGTGGGAGAAACTCTGAGCGGAGTCCAGGAGGGCACAGGGAACCCCTGTACCATTCTGGGGGCTGGAGGAGGCAGGTGCATATGTGAGTGTGCAGAGTTGGTGAGAGGCCGGCAGGAAGGGCCATACCACCATTTGGGGACAGCTCCTCACTTGGTGGCAGTGGAGCTGTTGGTCCCACCTGGGGCTCTGCCACTGGCCTGTTCCTTTCACACACGGCCCAGAGCCCCCATGGATGTGGCTCTGCTTCTCCCTTTCGGGCCTCCTGCCGTTGCCTGGACAGCTGCTCTCCTCCTTCCAGGTCTGGCTTCATGCTGGGGGCTGGACCCGCTTCTCTTTGGTTCCTCTGCCACATACCAGGAGCTCTCAAGGGAGCAACCAGTCTTTGGCATGCTCTGAACCCCCCAGGGACCAAGAGAGGGGGCTGTCACTCTCCCTTAAGAACTGAGATGATACTGCCATGCCCATAAAGATTCCCTTCTTCGGGGCAGCCTCAAAAGGCCAAGGCCAAGGCCCAGGCCCACACTGGGCCTAAGGAAGGAAAGACACGGCTCTGGCTTCCCTCCCACACCTGCTCTGGTGTGGTCCGGGAAGGCACTCTGAAGCAACGTCTGCCTGGAAGTGGCTGAACCATACCTGCCAAGCTGGGGTGAGCCGTCATGTCACTGTTCCTTCGACCACCCACACTGGCCAAGTGTCACCATGCCCCAGGATCCAGCCCTGGATGGCCACAGGCCTCAGGGTGGCCCATGGTAGGAGATGCTCTTCCAAGCCCCTGCCTGGCACCTACCACGGCCCCTGCTTCACGTGAAACCTGGGCCAGAGCGGGTGGGAGGAGGGAGGTGTCAACTGGTCTTACAGCAGCCCTGGGCCTCGGGTAGCTCTAGACTGGCCAGTCATGCTCTAAGGCCGTGTGGCCTGGGCCAGCAGGAGGCGGCCCACCCCTGTGGAAAAGAAGCGAGAGAAAGGCCCGGGTGGAGGCCAACAGGAGCCTGGCACCCTCTTCTCTGCCCTGTCCTGGGTCGGTGGAAGGGCCACACGCTGCTTCTCCTTCAGGGACTGGCCAGGCCACCAACTCGGGCAAAGCCGAGCCTTGGTTTGGAGGACAAGGGGGCTCTGACCCCCTCCCCTCCCCGGGCTGTGTGTGGACAGCAGCACAGCCGCTGTGTGGACATTCCCTGGGGGTGTGGGCCCTGGAGGGCAGAGGGCTGGAGAGGGTGTCCTTGGGAGTAAGCATGCTGGCTCCGTGCCCTGCTTCGTCCTGGGGAATCTGGACTCTGCCCTGCGGCTTCAGTGAAGATGTAAGACTTCTTCCCACGACCCCATTTCCCTGCATCCTCGACACTGCCAGGGTAGAAACAGCCTCCCCCAAGCACACTGTCAGCCGATCCTTCCCAGGTCCCTTGGCTGTTTGCTCAGGACACTCATGCTGGCTCCCTCTCAGGACTTTCCTTTGGCTGTTGTCACCAAGTAAGGGCATGCCATGCTGCCGCTGCCCCACCCGCCCCATGGTGGTTGCAGCATGGAGCCGCCGGAGGGTGGGGGGCACCGGGCCAACCCCCCCGCCAGGCGGTGCAGCTGCCACCCTCCTCTCCCCACCCCTCCTTCCCCAGGCCTGGCCTCCTTAAGGGAGTGACCAAGGGCAGTAGCAGCTGATGCGTCTGACCCGTGGCAGGGATGTTTGGGATGAGTGTTCAGCCTGGGAGGAAGAAAAGCTGAAGGCCCAGGAATGCCCCTGTGCCAGCTGGCCTGACAGTACTGGCCTTCAGGGCCATTGGTGGGCATAGCCCGTCCCTCTGGCCAGCTGACCCAAGGCTCTCGGAGAGGGATGTGGACAGGGCACCAGGTGGACTCGAGAAATTTAAGTGGAAATGGAGGCTGAAGCAATCATCCTTCCCAGGAACCTGTGACGTTCTCAACCATCCCAAACGATTAAGCTCACCCCACCAACGAGGTGGCCACCAGCAGAGTGCAGAACAGTGGTCCCGGTGGGGACACTCTGGACTCCAAACCTTTTCAGTGGAAAGAGATGCTAACGCTGAGAAAAGGGCATGGGAGCTGGAGTGCCCGACTCCCACCTGGCAATCCCCAGTTGCCATGAATACAGTCCATCTCTACCCCAGCCCTCGCCTGCTCCAGGATGGACAAAGGACTCAGAAGAAGCCTCACCGGGCAAGGTCTAGGCTGGGTGGGTGTGTCCCAACACTTCAACTGCCCCCTGCACCCGCCCTGCCACCCCCACGTGCAACTGATAGGATGAGTCCTTCCCAACCGTGCCCTGTTGGTGCCACCTGAGAAGCAGGGGTTTGCATGATTTCACTCAGCGCCTCCTGCTAGGCTGGGCTTCACAAATGGGTACAAGAAGGTCTATCTGCTGAATCCTTGTACTGCCCCAAACACTCAGCAGAACCCATCCCTCAATGCTGCCCTGCCTGTTCTTCATGCTTCTGCTTCTCCATGGTCCAGCCCCAGTACCAATGGACAGCTCCTGTCCCCTACCCTGGTGGGTCCAATCCTGCAGCCCCATGGGTCCAGCTAGGACCCCACCTGCAAGCCCATCTCCTTGGTGGGGGTGTGATGGGGGGTGGGGTCAGGGGTTGCTATGCTCCCTTGCAGGCTGCTGGCAGCTCTGGATGGGGTGAGGGGCTCCAAAAGGTGATGGGGCATGTAGTCCTGGCTCAAGGAAGCTCAGAGGCTGGGCTGGCTGCTGATTTTGAGAGTGCAGGGTGGGTGGACTCCACTGCCCTCTGCAAGCAACCTCAGGGCTGGGCAAATGGGTAGGAGGGCAGCAGGCTTCAGGTGCCTGTTCTTGAGGGCAGGGCTGGATTACTAGGCCTCCCTGCTCAGTCCCCTGCCTTCTCCCTCCAGGCTGGGCCTCCTTCCTTCATCTCTCCCCCGAGCTGCCTGTGGTGCACTGACCAGGCCAGTACCACACACTGAGGGACAGGCCCTCATCTCTTCTCTGCATTGGCTACTGGCTAGTGTCCACGTCCCTGTCAGTGGTCCAAGGCCAATGGGACATGGGCACTTTCCTGGGAGACACCTGGAGTCTCACAGCCAGTAAATCTGAAGTGCAAGCTAATATCAAGGCCAGAAAATAGAGGTGGCCCAGAGCCCCAGAGCCGTTCCCACAGGGAAAGGGCCTCCCCCCTGCCTTCCTCCTTACACAGCAGCTGGGATCCTTTAGGAATTTAAAGAGAAAGCAGATTTTGGGTCAGTACAACCTCAGGATGGGAGGGGAAGGAGTAGCCTCCCAGCTGAAGTCCAGAAAGCTCCAGAGCTTCACTGCATCCGGCCCTTCCCCTCCCCATCTTCCCTTCCAACTCTCTGCTTCCCAAGTATGAAAATTGTGAATCTGTTTTATTTATTTCAATCAATCCTCAGCAGTGTGCCCCTCAGGGCAGTGGCAGCCATGGTAACCCTGCCAACTCATGCCTTAAAAATTCATCGTGTTTAATGCAGTCGATGCGTCTGGTACGCTTACAAGTTTCTTGAGGGGAGGTAGGAGGAGGGGGAGGAGGCGCAAGGACTTGTTTTTCTGGGGCTCACTGGGAGCTGGTGGGAAGGGGAGGGATGGAGGGAGGGAGGGGCACGGGGAGGTGAGGCCTGCAGGCCTCTCAGCTGTCTGTCCCGCTGCCCAAGAAGAGCCACTGTCTGGCTCTGGGGGGGTCACAGACAGCTGGGCTGGGCTCATCTAGAGCATTACCCCCTCTGTGACAAGCTGGTCTCTCACTCCAGGTTTGGGGTTTGCTCTAGGGACCAAGCTGAGAGCAGGACAGAGCCAGGAGAGGTGACTCCTGCCTCCTCTGCCACCCAGGGTGCAGTCAGGCAGCCTTTCCTGCCGTCGGAGGGGCTCCACCTTCTCCCAGGACAGAAGTCACCTTCTGCCTTGGCCCAGTGGACTGCTTGGCCTTATTCTCCATGTGCTCTTATCAATCTGGCAAAGCCTGTCTTCTGCTGTCCTTTCACAGGTTCTTCTCAAGCCCCCCTCAGGCCCCACCCCCTCCTGCCTCACCCGTCCTAGACCATTGCTTGGCCCCTCGACCCCCCTCGAGTTCTGGCTCCTTCTCCACCCAGACCACAAGCTTCCCAAGTCCCAGGGCTGGGACCCTGCAGGCAATGGGGGATGGATGCTTGTGGAACAGAACAGTAACAGCCAGGAAGGGACGAGGTGGCCTGGGTCACCGTGGTTGTGGGATTCAGCATGTACATGGAACTGGACGCTAAGGGGCCCAGGGAGTCAGGTGCATTGTGAACCATGCTATCAGGGTTTGTGAGGTGTCTGGCTCTGGTTAAAGCACTTCCAGAATTTGCGAGGAGGCCCTCGGAGGGGACTCAGCAGGCATATGGATCACAATGAGGTCTGGGTTTGTGTTCCAGAAAAGAGGCTGCACATCCTGTCCATACGGAGACACTCCAGAACACGGCTGGATGCAGCTCAGAGCTGGGGGCTTGGAGGCAGGGGTGTGGCCCCTGTGCTGGAGGCTCTGAAGCCCAGACAGCAGGGAAGACTCCTGGGGACTTGGCTGAGACAATGGCTTGGTGCTGGAGAGAAATGGAGGACAAGAGCAGGTGAGGAGACAGCCGGCGGGACATGGGAGTGGGGCACAGTGTGGCCCCTGCCTGGAGGCCATCACCTCCTAGGTCACACACCCATGTACAGAAGCACGTGGCTTCCAAGTGTTGAACCCTCACAGCAAATGAAAACAAAGGGATAGGTCACTAATGTAAATCCTGCCATCTCCCTGATGACCAACTCCAAGAAGCACTGAGATGCATCTGGGCCCCTGGGTCCAGCCGGGCTCCTGCCCTCCATTGCCACAGGGATTTTCCGCAAGCCAGAATCACCGTTTCCTTCCTAATCATGGCCACAAATGACGGTTGTGGAGTGTGTCCGCTACATTAGGCACATCCTATACGTTAAACGTCTCAACATGGGACAGGTATTATTTTAGCCCCGTGGCCTTTTTAAACAGAGAATGCACGTGCAGCACAGATTAGAGGCCTTCCCACAGTCCCTGGCAGGCCAGCCAGACCCAGGCCCCAACCCCCCGAGCTGTCACCACACCTTGCCATGCACCCAATATGCAGGCCCCAGGGCCCAGATGGCACCAGGCTCGGACATGTTTTTCTGTGAAGACAGCTCAGGCTGCCTGAGCTACAGATAACACTGGGGCCTCTGGTGGACTGTAGCCGAGTTTGCCCAGAAGCTGTGGCTCCAGGGCAGCTTATCTGCAAGTGGCTCCTTCACCCCCACTCTCCACCCTGGGGCCACCTCTGCTGTGGAAGGCACTGACCACACCTGGCTGGGATAGTGCTGTCCTGCTGGGGTGATGGCTTGTCTCCAAGGGGACCAGAAGGAAGCAAGGCCTGGAAATTGCACCCATAGCTCTGCAGCCCAGACCCAAACTCAGATCCAGGGGGAGAAGGGTCTATGGGGGTGACTCCAACAGCAGATTCTCAGAAACCTCTGTTAGGAGCAGTAGCTTCTAAGTGTGGGTCCTAGGCCAGCTGCCATCTGAGGTCCAGGGTTGGGGCAGGGTTTAATATAATGACTCCTGGTGCCCAGGGAGACGTGGCCAAAACAGGTGCTCTAAATCCAGGGCTAGTGACGCCAGGGAAATGGCATCCCTGAGCCCCAGCTGCCCCAGAGTCTCCTTGGTCAACTGTCAGAGAACCCTGGATGTAAACTTTCTCTCCCTTTGAAGCCCTCTGCGCTCCACCCTTTAAGAAGGACTTCCCCGAGGGTGTGCTCAGCTTCTCCATGGAGGTGAGTCTTGCCTGTGAAGAGGCCAGGACAGCCTGACCCACCTGCCTCTCCACCCCTCTGCCACCTTCCAGTCAGGCCCATGTGCTCTAGCCCCCTCAAGGGACACAGGAAGAAACTGAGGCCAAGGACTGGCTCCAGGCCACAAAGCCAAGGCTAAAGTGGGGACAGAACTTAGGTCCCTGACCTGGAGGTCACGTTCCCACTCTGCCAGACAGCCTCACACTGTATGACATCCACAAAAGGACACAGACCTTTCCTCCCTGGCCCAGCCCCACTTCCCACCCATGTCAGGGCTCCAATTCCCTGTAGCTCGAATGCCCAGGGCAGAGATGCCCCTTCACCCCTGGCATGTGACCTCATGTCGGGTCCTCTGAGGTAGAGAGTCTGTCTTGGAACAGGTAAGGGAAAGGCACCCTGTACCTCTGCCATTTCTCCCTTCAAACTACTGGGGTTGCCTTGTGAGAAATGAGGCAGTGCCAAGAGCCAGGGGAGCTGGCCAGGGTTACCCCATGGTACCCTTGAATGGCTGGGGACGCCCTTGCCCCAGCAGTCTTCCAGTTACCAGGCTGTCCTGTTCACATTTTCCTTTACTTCATTCCATTATTCCCAGACTAGTCCCTTTGTTCCAGGCCAAGGGAGCACTCCCTGATGCTGTTTATATAACCACAAATGTTTACAGATGGCGAGCATCCTCCTTCTACCTCTGTCAGCATTGGGCCCAGGCACCAAGGCCTCTGCAGGGCCCACACTCGACCCCTCCAGCCTTAAAGCCACGTGCTCAACTTGGGCCTGGCAGCCCTGGTATTCACGTGGCCATGGCCTGAGGTGAGAATGTTTCCCTTCCCAAATTATTTACCCAAATGGGCTGTCCTTGTGATTGTCCCCGGGTGATCACAGTGATTCACTGGTATGTCACGTTCCCATGGCGACTTTCCTCCAAAGGACTTAATGCGCTCGGAAGGAGTTCCAACTCGGGCTGCCATTTTGATTTCTGGTGGCACCTTGAGTGCTCTGCTCCTCTGTGCCATGTGCATGGCTTCAGCTCCACACCTCTCAGCAGAGAGCCACCACCCCTGTCCCAGCAGTGTCCTCACACATCAAGAAGGCTGAGCATTTACTCTCCAGAACCAGGACTGTCCCCCAAGCCAGGAACATCCCCTAATTGAGGGACCCCTGAATCTGGAGTCACTGGAAGATGTTTGAGAAACTAGAACTGTGCGCAGCTCCCACCTCCAGGAGGTCGGCGATCTGTATTCTTAACAAGCTTCCTGGCTGGCCTGAGACCTGCTGACCCAACTGCCTTGCCAGGGCTGACTGCTCCAGGCATGGCAATGCACTCTCTGGGGTGACTGGGTTGATTTTTGCAGTGGTCTCAGAGGATGGGGGCTGCAGAGCCCAGGCTTGGCCTTGGAGCTTGCCTTTTCTTGGCCTTACCCCCACCTGCACAGAGCTTGGGTCCTGGTTTTTCTTGAGTTTCTGCCTGGCGTTTCACTTGTTTCCCTGCTGGTCTATACCTCAATGGTCCCAAGCCCACTGTGTGCAGCTCTGACTTCCTCTGCCCAAACAGAAGGAAAAAAAAGACCAGCTCTTGGGCAAGACCTGGGCTTCCCCAGGACTTTCCCTGGCCTCCAACTTCACTTTCTTGGGCAGCCACTTGGCTGGGCTCACCTCCACAGCAGCAGCATCCTGGGGAGCAGGCGCAGCCACTCCTGCCTTTCTGGCTCTGTGTGACTTCCACAGACAATGACAGTCCCCATTAGGAGCTAGAGCCATTAGTGCCTTTCTGGTCTTCACATCTTTAGTCTGGGGGTTTTGTGAAATTTTATGAACTGAGATGGTTTTCTGTAGCATTTACAAGTACCCACTTAAAGGGCACTGAGACAGGCATCAGAAAACAGGATGGGAGGTTAAACACCAACACCCACCACTGGTAACAAAGAGCAAATATCAGAGCAGCCTCGCTGCAGTCTCTGGAAAGCTGGTAGAAAGATCAGAGCCTGAAAGGGCTGGGAGGATGGAAGAGCTGCGGCAGAAGTGGTGGGACAAAGGAAGCGTGGAGGGGACTCCTTCAGGTATTTGTGCGCAAATGGAAGGGGGGGTTCTTCTCATTGTACCCTTCCCCACCCCCTGCGAAGAGGCTGAAAAAATTCCTTTTGTGATCAGATATTTTCAGGGAATTTTAAGATGCATGAAATAGGCTTTTCACCCACATGTTCCTTGCCAGCCCAGGAAATCTTCACTGGATTAAATGCATGAGAATGAGAGAGGCCCCAGATGTGAGGCATCCTTGGAAGCCACCCTCGGGGATGTGTCCTAGTCCCAGGTCTCCCCTTAGCAAAGCTCCCCCCAGGATCACACCACTGCCCCTCAGAGCCAAGACGCCAGGGAACCACACACAGAGAAAGGTGGGGAACAGATTTTAACACTGAGACGCGGCCACCTCTGTGAGGAGGGAGAGCACTCCTGAGCCACTGTGCTCTCGCCCAGAGAGTAGAGGGCAGCGTCCGACTGGGCTCAGGGTCATGAGGGAGATGTTCTCTGCCCAAAGACCGCAAAGGGGGTGAAACCAAGGTGAGCTGCAAAGAGGTCCTGAGTCTAGAACCCACTGCTGGAAAAACAGCACCAAACCAGGCCCTATGTTTATAAATGCACAGAAAAGGTTTTGGAAGGAAATACATGAAGCTGACAACCGAGGCCACTTCTAGGGGAGGAAATGGTGCTAAAGGGTCTTTCATATTTTATGCTACATATTCTGCACTATTTCAATTTTTTTTTTTTTTGGGAGACAGGGTCTAGCTCTGTCGCCCAGGCTGGAGTGTAGCAGCATGATCACAGCTTGCTGTAGCCTCGAACTCCTGGGCTCAAGTGATTCTCCTGCCTCAGCCTCCATTATTTCAATATGTAATAATTTCAATATTTTGATATTTCTAAACCATAAATAAGAAAGTATTTAGAATTCTATATGCTTGCAATTGTCCTGGACTCCCTGGCGGGGATTCTCAGCTGCAGAGCTCGGGAGCAGGGCGGGTGTCGGCTCCGGCCCAGTGATGGCAGAGCCTTCTTCTCCAGAGGGGGCTGCTGCAGATTTAACAATGGAAACATGCATTTTACAAATGAGAGGATCAACTGCCAGGAAATGATATTTTTAGCGACTGTGGCTCTTTGCTTCAAAGGCGTATGTTTCATTTAAAACCAGGCAAACCTCCTACAAAGTCTGCCTGTTTGCAAGGAGTGATTAGCATAATACGAGCAGGAAAAAAGGCCTGGCTCCACTTTGAGGCAGGAGTGCCTACTACAGGGGGAGGTTTTCTCCTGAAATAGAATCGCCAGGAGATGAAGAAAGCCTTATCAATGGAGACGAAGCCCCGTCTTCATTTAGTGCTGGAAAGCTACCTCATGCCTCACCTAATAGCCAGGCTATCACGGGTGTGAATCAGCCTCCAGCAGAGCGCGATCCGAGAATCTAAACAGGCAGCCCTTCTGGATGCTATTTCATATTACTTCTACCTCATGCAATCATCTTCTTCTAATTTTAAGTACAAAGGGTCCGGGGCTGCCTTTGCAGATGTCCTTTCTGAGGGGAAGGGCAGAGCCAGCTCAAGGATGGGCCAGGGGAACACACTCGAGTGACAGCGGACAGGGACCATCACAGCACAGGGACACAGATGATGAAATCTCAGGTCCTCCTCAGAGGCCACACCACTGTGACCCACCTGCCGTCCCTCACCCCCTTGGCCACTGCTGCCCATCTGGACTCTCCTCTCCTGGACTCTGTGCTCTCTGAGACCAGCACGCTTGCCTGTGGGCACATCTTTGATTGCTGCCTTTTCTCTCCCAGAAAGCCATTAGCAGGCTGGACCTGGGGCTGTGCACATGTAAAGAGAGACTGAACTCTTCTCCAAATACGACAAAAATGAAATGAAGGCTATGACCTTCCAGGAGCTGTAACTGCAGATACTCATTTCTGTAGTCACTGCAGACAGATCACGCTCAGCAGCTGTGCGGGCGCCCTCTCCCTTGGCCAGCCCCACCAGCCCGGAGCCCATCCTGAGGGGGTGCGACGGTGGGCTGCGGGACATCGGGGGGCTGGGGCACAGTGGCAGTATTTTTGCTGTCTATTTTAGGCATCATCAGCAGGAATGAGAGGAGGTCTGGAAGGTTCAATCAGTTCCCCACCACCTCTCTTCCCGCGGGGCTCCCCGCAGGGGTAAGAGCACAGATAGGTCTTCCTGCGGAGGGAAGTACTCGCAGGCCCGGCACACAGCTGAAGATCTGAGAAACCAATTACCACGCTGCTGGGGGGCCCAGGAGAAGCAGAAGGAACTGGACCGGGACAGCCGACAGCCGCTCAGGCTTCAAGGGCAGGAAGGAAGGGAGGTAACTCCAGGAACCTGCCAACTGTTAGGGCCAGGGGCTTCCGGCAGAGGTGGGCGGGGGTCTCCTTCAGGAAAGGGGCTCAAAGCAGGCAGGCCTTCGTCCCTCAGGGAAGGAGGGGCTCAGCTCATGTGGGAGGAAGGGAAAAGCTGACTCTTCTCAGGAAAAATGAGTATATGAAACAAGTTGGCTGAATTCACGGGCACCTTAACTGACTGAAGACAGTGTCCCCTTAGAAGACAAACAAGTCTAGGGCAGGGATGTCTGGGGTGTCAAGGTTTTAAACTCAGTTCAGGTTATCTGCTTAAACTGCCTGTCCCAGCAGCACTGAACCTTCTAGAATGATATAGCAGCAAGAGCCCTTGTCAAGTAAGCTTCATGAACCACCTCTTTAACCAGCCTTTGGTGTTTTATGAGGCTAATGGCAGGGGAGGGAGAGTAAGGCCACAGATGCCACAGCTGTCACAGCGAATGAGTGAGGGTCTCACCCCCACTTCCCACCACAGGCCCTGGGCCCCACTTCCCTCCCACTCCCTTGGAAGTTCCAGGAGGCTGGCAGGGTGCTAAGCTCTGGGAGCCCGCTGGGCATGGCCTGCAACATGCCCGCAACCCATTCTGAGGGCTCCAGGGCTTCTTCTCTCAGGGACTTGGGCACCCCCACACAGGCAGAAGGAGTTTTGTGACTCTTCTCCAGCCCTTCTGTGGCTCATGGGGTACCTCAGGGCTGCTTGTGAAGCCACCAGGGGCCTGGCCTCCTAGCCACACTCCGAGTTGCCCAGGACTTGGGAAGTGGCCCCTGGGCTTGTGCACAGACTGTTTGCGGTATCAGAAACACCTTCTCCTCCCCACTCCCAGCTAGTTCCTACTAATCTTTCCTGGCTCAGCTCAGACATCATCTTTCTAGAAGCTTTCCCAGACCCCTCTAAAGGGCTGGGCACCCCCCACCCCATCTGCTCCACAGAGCATCATCACGCTGCGATATTACCACTTGTGAGCGTGACTAACCCCAGTGGGCAGGGACTGGCTCTGCCCACTGCGGTGTCCCCACTGGTGGGCACTTGGCCTGGCACTGATGGACACCTGAGACAGGTCTGCTCAGTGACAAATGGCACTTCCTGGCCCTCCCTGGCCAGCACAGCCCCAGCACCCTCCCTTAGCTATCCTGACAGGGAGGGGGCTGGGCTTTCGCTCCGGAGGTTCCATTCTCAGAGATGCAAGGGCTCTTGCCCGGCCTGTCAGCTGTGGCCTAATTTCCAGGGCTCTAACCAGGCTCCCTTATTTTTACCCACTTGGTATTTTTCATCACTGAGGGGCGGGAGCGGGTGAGGGGCTGGGGCTGGGGGAGGCATGGCCGAGTGGAAGACATGGGGCGGGCATAGCCAGTAGGTGGGCCGTGGCGGGGGAGGAGCCTGCAGGTGGGAAAGGTATGCGGTGGGGATGGACCAAATGGATTTTTTTAAATTTTAAAAAGGAAAAAAAAATCTCAAATCCCACCCCTTGGTTTTCCTCAGTAAGCATTTTCAACAAGGTCACAAATGCACTGGCTCTATAAATTTTTGGCTCCAAATCACATTTCAGGCGGCCTTTAAAAGCCAATTCTTGGCACAGCGTCAGTGGAGCCCGAGGAGGGAAAAGGAGGGCATTTTTAAGCTTTGAGAAAACCTCGGATCCAGGTCATAGCTTCCAGGCTCCACTGAGGCTGCGGGGCATCCCCTTCCCACAGGCTGGAAGCTGAGGACCCCTCCCTGACCCCAGCATTTCCTTCAGAGCACAAATCACAGCACAGGGTCACATGTTTCTGTTACTTGTTGCCTAAGGGCCTATCCCACTAGACTGCAACCCTGGTGAAGGCAGGACCCATGGCTCAGAAACGTGCACAAATGGCCCCTGTGTGGAGTGAATCTTTAACCCCTGCCCCCCAGCCAGGCAAGCTCTCCCATCATAAACTCCCTGTGCTCTTGTCTACCCCCCTAAAGTGCTCCCTTCACACCGATATTCCTCCCCTAAGGACTATGGAAGCTGGGCCTGTATCTGTCTAGTCCAGGCCTCTGTACAAAGGCAGCACACAGGAAATATTTACTGGAAAAATCAGAGCCTCAGTTTCTTTCTGTATGAAAGAAGCCAGCTGATCCTTAAGGTCCCTCTGGCTACTCTCTGATGACACTCTCCTGGTTTCTCAATTGTGGCCCTGTGGCTGCCACCCTGGGGGCACATGTGTTCAGAGAGGGCTCTGCTGGGAGGTGCTGGGCCTTCATCCACCCCCAACTCTACTTATGACAAAGGGTAGAAGACTTGGCCACTCTGCCAGCACCAGTGCTTCTAGTCTCTGGTGAGGCACAGTGCTGCTAATGGAAGGGAGCCGCAGAGGAGGGATTAGCTGGCAGGCCCGTGGAATTCCTTGGAGGCTGCCCCCACCCCACCAGCTGCCTGACCACTGCCTGTTCCCACTGTGGTCTTGGGGAAAGTCGCTGGGTCACACATACAGCCTCACCCTCCCTGCCCTCCTGAAGGGAGGGAGGATTTGGCTGCTGAGAATTGAAGGAGAGCCACTCCTCTGCCACCACCACGGTGGCCCTGGGTGGGGCCCGCTTCTCACCCCGCTCCAGTTAGCATTTAAACCCGGCACTTAAGTCAGGTCTGCCTCCCGGTGTCTGCTGCCTTTGGTTCTAGTTCCAGAACCAGCATGGCCCATGAACACCTGGCTTCTCTTGCACCTGAGGGTGGACACACGATGCCCCTGTCCTGGACAGTCAGGGCACTGGTGCTCTCTGGCCACATTGATGGGTCCAGTTAGATGCAAACCCAGGACCGTTGTTGCCATTGTGCCACAGAGTGGGTGGCCTGTCCACAAGTGGGGCTGGCAGAGGAGGAAGAGGGGCCAGCTGTGGTGAGGGACAGGAGACCAAATCCTGAGGACAGGAGGAGGCTCCAGCCTTGAACTTCCAGTTTGTGATGGGCCAATCCTTGTCCTTGCCTGCATGCTGCTTTACTTTTCTTACTGTAGGGTGAGAGCTGGCTCTCTGTCACATCCCACCCAGAATCCTGACAGGCCGAATAAAGGCACTGAATGAGGGTGTGCTGGGTGGTGGGCAGGGGGACAGAGGCACAGAGGATGCCAGGCTCACGTCCTCGTTTGAATGATGGACACACAAAGGCTTTCTCTCTCACCCTTCTCTAGAGACGGGAGGAAGTGAGCCGACCCCAGAACACCCGCTCTCCGGGAGCTGGGCCCAAGGCAGCAGCAGGATGGTGAGCAGACGCCAGGCCCAGCTGAGCACAAGCACAGAGAGGACAGAAACTCCTTCCCGCCATCACCCTTGCAGTTGCCGCTGACACTTGCTGCACAGTTCCTACGTGCCAGCACTTTCCACATGCCACATCATCTAATCCTCACAAGGATGAGGAGGAATTAGCGATAACCCCATCTTCATTTTCACGTAAGAAAACCGTGCTCAGGAAGGCAGCACGTGGTAGCCCCTGTGGTCCTAACTGTTCAGCACCGCATGGTAAGAGCAGCCCCCGGACTTTGGAGAGCTGTTGCTCCCCACCCCATGTGGGGTCCTGTTAGGGCTGCCACTCCCTGACCCCCTCAGCCCCACCTCCCTGCCGCTGACCCTGTCTGAGCCAATCACAGCAACTTCCCCCAGGATCATGACCTGCAGGGATGTGATGGCCGGGCAATGTGGTGGCCATGTCTCTGCCACTTGGAAGAGACCAAAGCAACAGGGCTGACCTCAAACAGGGGCTAGAGAAAGAGAGATGGCATCACAGAGAGATGTTGCCAGAGCTCCTGGATTTTCTTGACCTCTGCCTTAGATGCACAGGCCAGGCAAGTCCCCTTGCTTGCTGTGGTGCCTTTGACCTGGGTTCCTACCACATGCTAAGGGTGCTGCCCAATACAGAGCAGTGGTTCCCAGCTCCAGGCTGCAGACCACTGCTGGCCTGGCTGGACCAGAAGCCCCCCAGATTCCATTAGGAATCTGTGTTTTTACAAAGCACAAGCAGGCTGGACTAGGTGGTCTCTAAGACCCTGTCCAGAGCTGAGAACTAAGGTCTCTGGGTCTCAGGCAGCTTTTGCTCAGTATCCACCTCCCCAGGGATGCTTGAGAAACATCAGTCAGAGCAGGCAGGTTCGTGAGTATGTTCCCATGAGCTCCTAATCCCCTGAAAAAGCACCACAAAACTCAGAAAATGCTAACTGCAAAGAAAAAATGACTACCTGGGCTACATTAAAAATAAAGAACATTTATTCATCAAAGGACACCATTAAGGAAGTAATAAGGCATGCCATAGAGTAGAAGATAATCACAGTATATACGGCTGAGAAAGACTCAAATCCAGAATATACAAAGAACTTCCACAAGTCAATAAGAAAAACATTGAAAACTCAATGAGAAAATGACTTGAACAGGCTTGTCACAAAACAGGATATCCAAAAGGTCAACATGCTATGAGAAGTTGTTCAACTCCATTAGCCTTCAAGGAAATGCAAATTAAAACCACAAAGTGATACCACTACACACCTACCAGAATGGCTAAAATCAAAGACTGATGATACCAAGTGTTGGTGAGGACGTGGAGCAACTGGAACTCTCCCAGACTGCTGATGGGAGTGGAAGTTGGTGCAAGCACTTTGGACAGTATCTCCCAAAGCTGATTGTGTGTCTGCTTGCCAACCCAGCAATTGCTAGGTATATACCTAACAGGAATGTGTATATATGTTCACCAAAAGACACATAAGAGAATGTTCATAGCAGCATTATATGTAATAGTGCCAAACTGAAAACAACCCACATGCCTATCAGTTCTAGAAAAGATAATTAAATTGTGGTATCTTCACATGGTAGAATACTCTATGGAAATGTGAACTACTGCTATGTCTAACAAAGAGGAATCTCACAAACCTAATGTGGATCAAAAGAAGCCAGGCTTTATAAAAGAGCACAAACTGGGCTGGGCATGGTGGCTCACACCTGTAATCCTAGCACTTTGGGAGGCTAAGGTGGGAGGATCATTTGAGGCCAGGAGTTTGAGACAGCCTGGGCGACATATCAAGACCCTGCCTCTACAAAAAAAAAAAAAAATTAGCCACCTGTGGTGGCGCACACCTGTAGTTTCAGCTACTCCAGAGGCTCAGACAGGAGGACAGCTTAAGCCCAGGAGTTCGAGGCTGCAGTGAGCTATGATTGGGCAACTGCACTCAGGCCTGGGCGACAGAGCAAGACTTTGTTTCTTAAAAAAAAAAAAAGGCAGCACAAACTGTACGATTCCATTTATATAAAGTTCAAAAGCAGGTAAAACGAACCTACTGTGTTAGAAGTGAGTACAGGGAGGAGGGGAAGGATATGAAAGGTGCTGGAAATGTTCTATTTCTTGATCTGGGTGCCGTTAGGTGGGTGTAACAATTAGTGAAAATTCACTGGGGTGTAGCACACTCATGCTGCATCTACAGCACTAGTACACTTTGTGCACTTTTTAATAGTATGTTGTTCTTTAAATTTATATTCCACAAAGGCATGGTGGGCATCACAGCATGGAGGGAGGTGAGGCTGCCACACTGCCCTGATCGGGAGAAGAGAAGAAGACATATCTGGGGCACTGAAACACAAGATGTTAAGAGGTTGATAAAGGGAGACGGCTTTCCTAGAGAGATGGCAAAACCAAGCCAAAAACAGGTCAGAACTTCCCGGGCACAGTGGCACTTCCAAAACTCCTTCTTCTCTGAAGGAGCGGGAAGGGCTGGGAGTCCTCGAATCTGGACAACTGTCCTTCCTTCACTGGACATGCAAACAGCAAGTCTGGGGTCAGGAGGGCCCAACCAAGGCCACAAGTTTACTGATGACAAGGCAGAGGGTGAAATGGAGACACAAGTGCCAGTATCAGGCTAAAGAAGATGCTCTCTGGGGGAGCAAAAAGGAGGCCTGGGGGGGCTCCAAGAGGGTCTGGAGCCAGGGCGTGGGACTGGGCTGGGGCAGGGGATACGACAGTAAAGAGTGAGACCAGGCTCAAAGCAGACTGCATAGGACACTCGATGGAGGACTACAACAAAATGAGAGCTGACTCTGGAGTGCACTTGAACCTGCCTCGGCTTGGCTTCAGAAAGATAGGCCCATGTGGATGATGCTAGCAACGGCGATAAGGCAGGAGGCAAAACAAATCCCCCAGAGGAAGGAGGGGGCGAGACATGTCCTCTTGAGCAAGAGTCAAAAGGGAGTTTTAGATTAAGAGAGACATTCACTGTCAAAGTGCCAGGAGTTCCAAGGAGATTATGCCGCCTAGAAACTGGAAGTAGGCTGGGATAATGGATGGGCCAGAGTGTGCAGGGGCTGGGGGCCTGGAAGGAAGATGGGGACTCATGGATTAACTTGGCATTTCCTTTTTGCCTGAGCAGGTAGCAGCCCGTGGGAGCCATAGAGACAGGGATGAGAGCCCTGGGGGAGGACGAGGGCTCGCTGGGAGGGGTCTCTGGGGGGATTTCTCTATGGGTTAACAACCCTGGGTGGAAGGGGTGCCATGAGAGAGCACAGCTTCTTCCTCACAAGGCTGAGACCCTTCCTGGGTCCTGGCTGCCAGATCTGCAGTCCTGCTCCAGTGTGTGACAATTGGGAGATGGAAGCTCGTATCTCAGCTCCGCCCTAGTTGTGTGGGACAGCCACTGCACCTCTCTGGACACAGCCAGCCATGGATTCTGGGCTGGTGAACCTGGCACTGCTCTGTAGACAGGGTTAAGTGGATCCCAGGGTGCCAGTGTTGGACAGCACATGCCCTCTGGGCCCATGTGACGTGCTCACAGCAGGTACTTCCTGCCACATCTGTCTCACCATCCAACCATTCTCCCCTCCCCACAACATAAGACCCCAGGCCTGGCAAGAAAAACTTCAGCTCTGGGGTCCTTGGATGGCTACACAGCACCCTGACTAGAATCCGATGCCACAGTTCATAACCCAAAGACTTGGGGTGAGGAAGGTGGGGTCAAAGGCTCAGGTGCTACAGGGGCATTTAAAAGATACAACTACAGTAGCAGCAGCAGCAACAGACCCAAAGCCCACCCTCTCCTGGGATTCACTTACCCTGTCTGAAGAGCAAACTTTTACAGAAAGTTTTATTATCTACTTGAGATCCTAAGAGCCTCTTTGGTGGACCATCTAGCCTGGGTTATAAAAGAGGCAGTGGCCTGTCCAGCACCCTACCCCACGGACTGGTGCTACTTCACATGGGCTATGAGCATCATCCGAGGCGATGTCTGCTCCACAGTTCCCCTACCGAGAGCCATGATCATCTGTGCTCCGAGATGGGAACTCTCCTTTCACGTGGAAGGGGCACCTGGTCTGGAGGGCCTTTCACAAATTGCACATGGAAACCCTTCTGGGTATTTTTCTGAAGACAGAGGTCAGGGTATGGGGGTTCTGTGAGCTTTGTGACTGTCTGCTAAGAGAAATGACTTCAAGGAGAGAGAAGGGAGGACCACACAGGGGACTCCAAGGGTAGCCCAAGGAAACCCGCACTAAAATGATACTAGGATAAAGGGAAGAGCTTCCTGAGAAATAGATTCTTGAAAGAATGGACAAGATATACTCTGTAGCTGCTTTTCTACAAGGAGTTTAAAAGCACTTAAAACTAAGGACACCCATCGGTCTGTCCTGGCTTAGACGCAGCCCTAGTCCCAAGGAGGCAGGAGGATGGAAAATGGCTTCTAGGGGCCAATTCTAAACTTGCTGCCATTTTTTTTCTTTTCTTTTCTTTTTTTTTTTTTTTATGGTAGAGATGGGGTCTCGCTATGTTGCCCTAGCTGGTCTCAAACTCCTGGGCTCAAGCAATCTTCCTACCCTGGCCTCCCAAAGTGCTGGGATTATAGGCAACAGCCACCACGCCTGGCCTGCCATTTTTTTAAAAAGATGCTACATTATGATACACATTAGCTACTTGCTAATTAACCAAGCTGAGTTACCAATGTCAAAACCTTTCAAGTTTCCTGGCATCCTTAGGTAAAGTGTAAACAGTCAGTCAGATCCACAGTACTGCTGGTTCCACCTAGAAACAACCCCTCAAGCTTCAGAAAGAAATTCATCAAGTTCTCAGCCCCTGAAAACAGTTCCTGACACCCGTCCACCCTTAGCCCTGCTGGCTGCCTGAGCTATGGGCTGGGGGAGGTGACGCTTCTCAGGAGTGGACACGACAAAGAAAGTGCTTTTAGGGAAAACCAGGTGCCAGCACCCACTTGAGGAGGAGTCTGATGACATGTGCTGTGTGGTGGGCACCAAGGCAAGGCACTTTCCCACCAATCTGCTGCTGGGTCCTGCCCTCCATCCCAGGGGTGACAGCTGGTTCAGTGGGAGGGTGGTTGCTTGGGCTGTGGGGACAAGGGTCACCCTGAAGGACACGTGGCCTCCTCCGCCAAGTTCACCTGTGACCTCTAACCTCCCACCAGCCCTGCTCAAAGTGAGTGGATCCTTCAAACACCAGGATGCTGCCCCTCGAAGCTCCCGGAGCACACTATCCAAGGCTTCTCTGGTCGGCACTTCCTTTCCTTTCCTCAGACCCTCACCAGCCCTAATTAATCCCAGACTGGCCTGACAAGGCCATCACACTTGGTTTCCATTTTCCAGAAGAAAAGACATCCCTTCTCACGGGGAGTGCCAGTGTGTGATGGTGTGGGGACTGCCCGGAGGCAGTGGCACAAGGCCAGGGGCTTGCCCCCAGGTCCCTCAGCCCTCCCTGCCACCCCCGGGTCAACGAGGAACAAGAGGGCCCCATCTCAGCTGGTTCTGTGAGGGGCTGGGATGTGGGTCACTTTGCCAGGGACTAGAGGATAATGCAAATGCAGGCTGGGTTGGGCTCTCTGGGCTCCCTGGATTTTGCCCCTCACAAGGACACCTTTTTACCTTGGAGGGCAAGGTGCTTTTTCTCCCAGGCAGTCTTTTCTATGTGTCAGACTGGCCTCTTGGGCCTCCCTGGTGTTCACATTCCCACAGTGTTGTCTCCAATTAGGAAATCACAAGACAAGGGCAGGTTGTACAAAATGGCTTCGGCTACACGCTCCCCTCTGTATCCCCTGCAATGCAAAAAAAGCACCCCAGCCCTGGGGGGAGAATGGCTATGGAAGGCTCCAGAAGATTCACACAGGAGCTGGGCAGACCTTAAAGCCATCAAGAGGAGAAGCTTCTTTTGAGAGGGAAGGAAGAATGCCTCTAGCCTGTTCAACGTCCTGACCTCCCCCACTCGGCTGGGGACCCAATCAATATGGCTACAAACTAATAAAAGATGAAAACCCATCTATTGTGGGTAGGTGGATCAGGGCCTCTTCCAGCACAGACTCCGGTTTGTGTGTGTTTGCCACAGCAATTTATTTTTATTCTGAACAAAGGGATGCCATCCGTTACAGGGCCAAGACGAAGAGAACTCAGTCGGGCTGATCTGAAGCTCTCTCCTAAGCGGGGACCAGAGGCAAGGCCCGGATATGGGTCTTGCCACTTTACTCCAATTCACCTTCCACTGCGTCAGCACAATGGGCTTTTGGGGGCCTCGCCAATGCCCCCTGGCAGGTAAGGTTGCAAGAACAAAGACTCACAGAGGGGGGTACCTGATGCCAAAGGGCCTCCAGAGACTGGGCAGCCTGGGAGGATGACTGTGTACAAGGAGGGGGCTGGGCTGGGGAGGGGTCATGGGTGGCCCCACGCACTGTGGGGATCTGTCTCACAGGCCAGCACGCACAGGGCTAGCAAAGTGGAATTTCCTAATTACGGCATGAAAGAGAGCTTCTTCTCTGAGGCCCTCCCTCCTGGTCCCCGCAATTAAAAACAAGTCCAGTTTCTAGTGGCTGCCCTGCCCCACCACCTCGGTGGCCAATCAACTCCCCACTCCCCCATCCCCCCCTGCCAAGCACAACAGCCCTTGTGCAAACCCAGGACACTGAGGAGAGGCAGGATTAGTAGGGCACATGTTAGGGACTCCAAACATTTGCTCAGTTGGAGAGGCTGCTGTGCCTGTCTGTATTGGGATGAGGGGAGGAACAGAAGGAGCCAGAAGCCTTATCACTGGGCTTTTCTGGCTTGGGGTCTCATGAAAAAAGTCCCATGACCACTTCTTCCTTTCCCACTTGGGCCCCCAGACCATCCTTCCCAAACACTAGCCTCATCTTAGGAATGTGCCCTGTCCCCTGGGAGGGTGCCCAGCACCTCATCTACCAGGAACCAGGCCGGCTCGGGTGGGAGCCCTCCCATTCACAGCGTACAGGGGCTTGGTAAAAAGGAAAGCATTCTCTGGCCAGCCCTTTTTGCAAGGCAGCAGGGAGGAAGAGGAGGGGAGCGCACGGTGGCTGAAGCCAAAGCCTGGCTGGCTGGAGGGCCGTGTTGGCGGGCAGAGTGGAGTGTCTTCAGATTTGCTCACTTCCCACACAGAAGCAGGCCTTGTAAAGATCACAGCTGTTGGGTCACGCTGGAGTTCATATCACAGTTTATCAAAGAGGCTGGGTTTTCTCCCTGCTCTCATTTTCTACTGAGTATGAGTGGGACAGTTTCACAGGGAGACAAGGCCTGGGCTTGTTCTGCCTGCATCAGTGTGGAGGGTGGGAGAAGGCTGGAGGAGGGCTATGCACACCAACACCTACTTCAGGCGGAGTTGTGTTAGTGGGGCCGGGGCCAGGCTGCTGGTGGGTGCCGGGGCAGCAGGCCTGGTACACCGGGGCCAGCTCTCAGCCCAGAGGCATCAATTATTTCATCCTCTGGTGTGGGTCTGGTTTCCTTCCCCACAGACCACCGTGGGAGACAGAGGCAGAGGCAGAGGCCAGGTCAGGAGGCTGGACAACAGCCTCCCTTTACCAAACATGGCCAGCACCAGGGCTGAAACATGCATGATCTTACATAACCCCCACTGTGATATGACAAGGCAGGCACCATTGTCATGTCCATTTCACGGGCTTGGAAACAGGTCAGGAAAATGGGGGGAACTGGGGTATGAACCCAAGTCTGACTCCAGAAGCTACTCTTCCTCTGAGTGCCTGTGGGAGGCACATCTGCCCCACTCTTGCAGAGTCCTAGGTTTGGGGAGAGGATGGGGGGTACAGCGCCAGAAGCTCACAGCACCCCTCGTACACATCCCTCAATCTGTGGGTTTGGCCTCAACTCTCTGCAGCCAAGAGAAGGGCCTGGGATGGGCGCAGGTCTCGGCCAGGCTGGCTGAGAGACAAGGGTTTTGGAGGTGTTGGCTTCCCAACCTCAATGTATATCTAAACGGTCATGTTCCCCAGATAAGGAGGCCATGTGGACACCGAAAGGATGTCCAACCCACCCAGGCCTGGCTGGAGTTCGGGTCCCTCATTCCCACACCCCCAGCTCCCACATGGAGGGGCGGCCTGGGGAAGCCGTGCAGGAGAGGAAACGCTCCCGGGGGCCTGAGGGAAATCATGCATGTTCCTCCATGCCAAGAACCCCCACCAGATGTTTATCCTGAAGAACTCCGGATGCCTCTATCCTTCTAGGACAAAGCACGCCCAGGCCCTGGGCTAACACACCACTGCAGAAGCAATGGCTTTCTACTTCTTGGGCAGAAGGATCTATCCTTTCTTTCTCAGTGCTCAATCCTGGAGGTTGAGAGCAGCAGTCTGTAGTTTGCTTCACAGTGAAAGGACAGGGTTAGGAAATTACTTATTGCGTTCCTTATCAGGCCTGTGTTTTCATCCCAGTAGTCTGCTGTGCCCCTCTCTAAAGCCACCGCAGGAAAGAAGAAAATGAGATGGAGAGACAGGAGGGCAGGCTGACAGCTCCAACAGCTCTTCCCAGCAAGCCTGTGCTGACGGGCCTCAGCCCTGTGTGACCACGGGGAGGAGGGAGGAAGCGGCATGTTTATAGGGCCTCCTCCAACCAGATGCTGTGTTATGTGCCCAGACTGGGTGGCCGGGACTGTGACCAGGGCCTGGTCAGCAGTGGCCTGGCACGCTGGCTTGGCCCTGAGGAAGTAACATGTACTCACAGGTAGGGGGTGCTGCTTTTGGGGGATGGCAGGCTGGACAAATGTGGCAAAAGACTAGGAGAGACCCAGTCCTGTGTGAGGGGCCCAACCACAGGTCCCTTCTGTCCCAGCCCATTTCCCAGCCCATTGGGCTCTTTGTGCTGGTGCCAAGGGCTAACAGACCCTCTGTGGCTGTGCCAGGTGGGAGTGAGGCTTGGCCTGGAGGCCAGGCTCGATGTCAATCAAGAACCTAGTATGGCCCATGAGAAGTGTGAGGCCTGGAAGAGCACATGATCGCCATGCGGGATATACTGAGCCTTCAGAAGGATGAGGAAGGAGGACTCTTGGGCCCAGCTGCTGTGTCCTCCGAGGAGCTGGGTCCCAGGTGGTCCTGGACACAGGCTGTTCAGAGCCCCTCATGGCACCAGGCTCAGCACTCTCCCACAGAAGGGACAAAGTGGTGGCTGCTAAATTAGCAGAATACAGGGGTTTGCAGCCCAGCTCCACCCAAGGCCAGTGGGCACATCACTTCCTCTCTTTTTCCCTTGTGCAAAGTGAGGATTCCTAGCAGCCCAGGAGACGCTGCAAAGCAAGCAAAGCCTCGCTGCCCTGGAGTCTGCAAATGGGAACGTGGTGGTGGCCCCAGGTGGGTGGGGACGATGCATCCCACGTCCCCGCTGCCAGTGCTTCTGCTCCCTGCAGTCCTAGGATGCTGGTTACTCACTGGCTCCCCCTCCCCAAGTCTCTGGTTGGGCATGTGAGGCTGAGGCAGGATGGAAAAACCCATTACAGCTTGGTTCTCCAGAGGGAAGCTAGCTACAAGTTCCTTTTTCAAAGGCCTCTCTCCTTCCACTGGTTCCCTGAAATTCTTGGAGGTAAGGAGAACTCCTCAAGTGTACTGACACCTCTGCAATTTGGAAAACCGCAGGAAGTTAACTGTCACTCTTGTGGGAACATTCCAGTGTCCCTGGTTGGGGGGTCTCTTGTACCACACCTAATCTCTACGTCAATCCCTTACCTGAAACTGTCCAACTTGATAAGAAGAAAAACCACAGACATCTTCCTCTTTTGGCCAATGAAGTTAAGAATCCTTTTCTGCTTCTATAACAGTGGTTCTCAGTCGGGGTGATTTTGCTCCCCAGGGGACACTGGGCAATGTTTAGAGACATTTTTGATTGTTGCAGCTGGGTGAGGGTGGTGTTACTGGCATTGGCGGGGGGAGGCCTGGGATGCTGCTGAACACCCTCCACTGCACATGACAGCCCCAGCACAGAGGATCATATGGCTCCAAATGCTAATAGTGCTGAGTTTGAGAAACTGCTCTAGAAGAGCCCAGAGAAGCAATAGTGACAGCCTCCCCATCACCACAGGGACATCCTTTTGGTGGTCGGGACCACCAGAAGCCCCTTCCTCCTGCAGCAGTCCTGCTATTTGTCTTTCTGGGGAGGCAGGCCTGTCCCCTCCCAGGACTCAATCCTTTGGCCCAATCCTCAACTCCAGACTTAGACCTGAACTGGCCAGTGGTCTCCTCGCCCAGCGGGCAAGCTTCCTGGTCACTTGTCTGAACCTGCCCCTCCTCTACGCCGCCTCCCACGCCTCCAGCTCCCCCACGGCACAGGCTCCTGCCAGGCTCCCTCTTTCCGCTGCTTCCTCCTACTCTCTGGCCCTTTGTCACAGCCTCCTCTTCTGGCTTCTCCTCCTTTCCCCGAATGTTACAGACTGGAGCTCTCAGGGCTTGGCCTCAGACCCCTTCCCTTCTCACTCCCCAAAAATGAAAGCTCCATAAGGGCAGAACCATCTAGAACGGCACCTTGCACAGAGTCGATGTTCAGTAAATATCTGATGAATGAATGAATGGCTATGCCATCAATTTCCAGATTTGTATCTTGGGCCGAGGTCCCCCTTTTGAGAGCCAGGTACAGCAAACTACTTCTTCAACATCTTCCTTTGGATGTCCCCAAAGCAATCAAACTCAAACACGTGGCTGCCCCCACTCTCTGCCACTCTTAGGAAGCTCCCACCTCGGGCACTGGTGCCACCCTCCACTCAGCTGCCCAAACCAGAGGCCTGGCTGCCACCTGACTCCCTCTCCCCTTACTCGCTCATGCAGTCAGGCACCACTCAGCTCTACGTCCTACTCCTTCCCAAATCCGACTGCTTCCTCCCGTCCCCTCACAAGCTGCCATGGTCTCACTGGGATGACAGCCTCCCACCTGGTCTCCACCTTGGCCCCTCCAACCCATTCTCCCAGAGACACGGTCACTTTCAAATCAGAAATCTGGGCATGTCGTTCCTCCCTCAAGCCCTTTCAGTGGCTCCCCACCGAGCTCTGGGTAAGGCCAATCCTGAGCGCTGCCCCCAGGCTGGACCTGCTTTCTGGTTTACAGCAAAATGAGCTCCAGGCTCTTTCCTGCCTTGAACCTTTGTACAGGCCCAGCCCTCTGCAACTCCCCGGCCCCTGGACCACGTCACTCTAGTCTGCTTCCCAAGCACCTGGACCACTTTAATAACCACAGCACTACAGAGGTTCTGATTTCACTGGTCAGAGGGGGGCCTAGGCATCTTTTGGTGGCAGGAACCATGCCTCTGATATGGCTTTCACTAGGGTGAAGGTGAAACGGACCACTCTTGTAGTCACTGATCCTTGGAGCTGAGCTGGAGGCAATGGGCCAGTCCCAGCCATGGTGCTGGTGATGATAGTTCTAGGGGCCTCGAGCCACTGGGACCATGCCCTGGGACTGTCCAGGGTTAGGCTCACATGACGCAGGAACCTGGCTCCACCAAGCCTGGGCAAATCCTGTGCTGGAGGCCAGACCCCAGAGCATAGCCCTGTGTCACGTGCCATGTGGCTCACCTCTTTTCCTCTCTAAAAGACTGATAATAGCATTTAATGAGAGGATGTTCCACCTTGTCCTTTGCCAAGGCAAAGGTACCCTGACAAGCAAAAAGTGAATTTAGCTTTTTGGAAAAATGTCAACACTGACCTGTCTTATGTTGGTAGCACCAGCAACCTGGTATGAAGGGGGAACCTTGTTCATTTAAGAACAGACCCAAAGGTCAGGGAAAGGAGGAGGGAGAAGGGAAAGTGAAGGCAGCTGTTCTGACACCTTGTGTGGTGTGAACATGAAAAGCCGTAGGACGTGAGGAAGGGAGAAGGCACGCGGAGGCTGACCTGATGATGAACGGGCCTCTGACCTCCAGGAGCTTCCGTTCACTGCTGAATCTCTTGAGAAGGTTGATCATGAACTTATAAAAGTAGGAGTTCATGGTGGGAGTGGAAGGAGAACATTCTAAGCCTTTGGTACCTGTAGAGAAAGGGACAGAGCCAGGATTTATTCTGATTATGTGTGCACAGGATGATGAGATCCACACAGAATACAGACAACTAGAAACACCAAAAAGGTGTGTGTGTGGGTTTGTGTATAAACACACCGTCTACCCCTCCACCCAAGCCCAAACCACTTAGTGAACATTTCTTACGTGTAAGGCCCTGTCAGACACTATGCATTTTTTTTAAAAAAAAAACAAACTTCTACTCATTATCCCAATAAATGAAATACACTTGGGGTCTACTTGGTCCAGTTAAGGACAAACAAGAAGTCAGAGAGATTGAGGCCGTGTACAAGGTGGTCACACAACCTCAACGGTCAACACAACCGTGAGAGGCAAAAGCCAAGCTTCTTTCTCAACACTACTTGAAAAAAATTAAATTATGCACACACCCAACTAGATTAAAAGCAGCAAACATTGACAAAATGTTACAAAGGGCTTTAATCTTTACCTAATGTTTTGAAATCAAACACTCTTTCTTCCTCATCATCAGGCAAAGATGCTCTTTTAGGGTACTAATCTTTTCAAAGCTCCAAGGCAGCTTTATAACCAGAAACACAAATGTCTCTGACACGTGTCGTAGCTGAAAACACACTGAGGTGCAGATACCATGGCCCCTTCCAGCCCACCCCCGCACACGTCGCCCTCTGTAAAGCACCAGCACCGAGGGGACAAGGGGAGGCTGCCGGAATGCTTGGCCCAGAGCTAGCGTATTCACACATCCCTTGGGATTCTCCCCCCTGCCCTTTCTAACATACACTGACCTCCACGGCTCTGTGGAAAGAGGTGACGGGGATGGCAGGCACTCTCACCCACTCTGCCCAGAGCACTGACAGTACATCTTTAAAAAAAAAAACAGCTTTGCGATATAGTTCATATACCATAAAGTTAGTCCTTTTAAAGTGTAAAATTCAGTGGTTTTCAGAATATTCACAAAGTTGTGAGGCAATCATTAATTTCAGAACATTTTCATCACCCCCAAAAGGAAACCCCATACCCATTAGCAATCCCCCTCTTGTTCTTTCCCCAAGTCTCTGGCAACCACTAATCCACTTTCTGTCTCTATGTATTTGCCTATTCTGGACATTTCATATAAACGGAACCATATAGTATGTGGCTTCTTTCACTGAGTGTATTTTCAAGGTTCATCCATGTCGTAGTATGTATCAGCTTCTTTTTCATTTTTACAGCTTAATAATACTCCATTGTACGGATTCATCAGCTGGTAGACATCTGGTTGTTTCCACTTTTTGGCTATTATGTATAATACTGCTACAAACATTCATTTACAAATACCTCCTTGAGCCTGTTTCTGATTCTTTTAGCATATACGTAGGAGTAGAACTGATGGGCCACATGGTAATTCTAACTTTTGACGAACTGGTAAACTGTTTTCCACAGTGACTGCACCATCTTACGTTCCCACCAACGATGTATGAGGGTTCCAATTTTCCACATCCTCGTCAACACTTGTTACTATCTGCCTTTTTGATTACAGCCATTCTAGTGACGGAAAGTGGTATCTCATGGTGGTTTTGGTTTGCATTTCCTGAATGACTAATGACATTGGTGTGCTTATGGGCCATTTATGTATCTTCTCTGGAGAAATGTCTACTTCAATCCTTCACCCATTTAAATATTGGGCAATTTGTCTTTTTTATTGTTGACTTGTGAGAGCTTTTCATATATTGGATACAAGTCTGTTATCAGATATGTGATTTGCAAATATCTTCTCCTATTCTGTGGGTTGTCTTTATTTTCTCGATGGTGTCCTTTGGAGCACAAAATCTTTAATTTTGATTAAGCCCAATGTATCTATTTTTTCTTTGGTTGCTTGTACTTTTAGTGTTATAGCTAAGAAATTATTACCTAACCCAAGGTCATAAAGATTTACTGATATGTTTTAGGTCTCTGATTCATTTTTTTCTTTTTTTTGAGACAGGGTCTCACTTTGTTGCCTGGGCTAGAGTGCAGTGGTGTCATCATAACTTACTGCAACCTCAAACTCCTGGGCTCAAGCGATCCTCCTGCCTCAACCTCCCAAAGTGGCTGGGATTACAGGCTGTCTGGCCTCTGATCCATTTTGAGTTAATTTTTGTATATGATGTGAGGAAGGGGTCTAAATTCTTTTGCATATGGATAGATACCCAGTTGTCCCAGTATAACATGACATCTTAACAGCCAATTAATAGCTACCATCTATTGAGCACTTACTATGTGCTAAGCATGCTGAAAGCCCTCACACATAGTACCTAATTTAATCCTCAAAATAACCTTTGAAAAGATGCACCATTACTATCCCATCACATATGCAGGGAAACTGAATCAGGCTGGAGATGATCCAACATCACAGAGCTGGGGAGTGGTAGTCACTGACCCCAGGCAGCTGGTCTTCAGAGCCCATGTTCTCATCAACTCCTGGGCACTGATGTTTGGGCAGGTTTGAGGCTTCCAGGTCAGGAGGTGGAGCCTTGCTAGGCAGGAGGGCAGAAGATGGCATAAAGACCAAAGCCATGGTCCTGCCAAGCCAAGACTGAGGACACAGAAAATAACGCCACCAAGAGCTATGGAGCAAGCACCTTGCCACAGTGCTCTGGAAAATCAGGGACGACATGGGGGCTAGCAGAGGGGCCAACAGAGGGATCTGGGGCCCTCATTCTCACAGCCCCTCTGTGGTCAAGGAGCCCAGTGGCAGTTATGAATTTCTCCCTGGACCAGGGAGGAGACGGCAGGCACCAGCACAAGACAGGCAGGACACACGATCTCTGAGAATCAAACTCGGCTGGGGGAGGTCATACCAGACAGAAACATCAGCCCAAAGCACGAAACATGTGGAACCTTCCAGAGTGTTATAAGCAAGTCTTACTGAGGAGCCTCTATGGACTGACTTTATTAGATGCCCATGGCCAGAAGGCAGCAGGAAAACCCTCCTCCCAGGAGCTCTTTCTTGCTGAACTCAGACTTCCCTTACATCCTCTGTGGTCCTTGTGGGGAAGTGGCTGGGCACTAGAAAAGGTGTTTTCTGTTTTGTTTTTCCCAGCTGTGAATTACTCTATGAGGATTCCCCACCAGGAGCCACACCTCCAAACTGTCCTGTCCTCAATCCTGAGAAGCTCCCAGACAGCTCTTGTGAACCTTGCAAGGGGTGAGCCTGAGTGAGAAGCCCTTGAACTTCTTGTTGTTTGGACTGCGTCATTCTGGGTCCCTGCCCGGAACAGCCTGGCTTGGGAGGTCCTGAGTGACTCTGGGATGGCAAATAGTCTCTGCTCCCTGGCCCAGAGGGGCTGTTTGCAGAATCAAGTGTCACATTCTTACAGATTGAGTTACCCAGGCCCAGCTGGGGCTGGTCTCTGAAAAGGCAGGAGCAGATACAGCTGCTGAGGCAGCCCCGCCTCACCCTCAGGAGATGAATTCCAATGCCCATCACCCCCCTCAACCCCGAGGCCAGGCTGGAGGCACAGGCCCCCCACACTGGAGGTGCCCAGTTAACCACAGGCTTCTTCGTGAAAGCTCCTTGTGTCCCTGTCACCGTCCTGCTTCTCTATGTGCACTCCCAGCCCACCCCGTTTCTAGGCCTAGGGCCACTTAGGCTCCCAAGTATTCCAAATGACAAAGGGACCAATGCAGGAATTAACCACAAAGAAACTCTCCCCATCTGGGGCCATCTGGGGCCAGAGTCCCCATTCCTAAGGGCTGGTGCCTTAGGCAGGCACTGGGGAGAGGTAGGTGCTGCCTTCCAGCCTCACAGGGGCAGTGGGAGCCCCTATTAATAATGAGACAAAACATATAATGTACTGGGCCTGGGGTCTGCCACAGTCTGCACTCAATAAACAGGGGCTACTTTCATTAGCAAATGTCCCATATCCCAGAACAGGGCACAGGGCAGGCTGCTCTCATTCTCTGAGTCTGGGAATGTCTGAGTGGGGACACTTTGGATCTGGGACAGATTCACAGTGCTCCTCTGGGATGCTGTGAGGAGAGGGCGTCACCTGTGACTCACCCCCCAGCATCTGGGGAGGAAGATCAGCTCTCCTTGCAGCTGGCAGACTGGCCAAAGACAGCAGAAGAGAAGGCCTGGGGTGCTCTGGATGCGTCTCTGGTCTCCTTAGCCACAGCCCCCACTCTGGCCCCAAAATAGACTCTCAATGTCCAGGCCGCATAGTAGTCCCCAGAGCCGAGGCCCTTAGCAGAAGGGAGGAGGAGGGCAAAGCCACACCTGGGAGAAGGCATGGCAGGCGAGTCACATTCTCCCAGCGCAGCCCTGTCCTTGCAGTACTCCCACCATTTAAAGACTAAAACAGTAAGAAGCTGGGTGCTGTCCCTGAGGCTCTGCTGACAGGAGGCCAGAGTGTGCGGGAGCTTCAGGGGGCTGCCCAGGGTCTGCTCGGGCCTGCAGCTGTCAGGGGTGGGACCTCTTGCCCTCTAGGATCCCAGCTGCCAGAAAGACCACTGCCTGAGAGCAGGTGCCTCCCCAGGACAAGGCTGGGAAGTGCTGAGTAGGGACCATGGGTCTCCCAGAAGGGGAGGCGGGGAGAGAGGCACCCTTCCTGGAGCAGGGGTGTGGGCTGGACAGGGATGGGGCGCTGTCTCAGCACTTACCATGGACAGAGTGAGGGTCTACTACCTCTCTTCCAACCTCAGCTTCCCTCTTTGCCCACCAGCCGCTCTTCTGACCTAAGCAGCCCTTCAGGCCTGGTTGGCTTGAGCTGGAACCTGAGAAAAGATGTTCTCAGGCAGGGCTCAGGAGGAGGAGATGGGGTGGAAAGAGGACAAACTTGCCCAGGAGTGTGACTACAGGCATGACAGGCCACACAAGGGCACTGATTTCCGCCTCGCTGCTCCCTGCTCCTCCCTAGGGAGGGCTCGCAGAGCCTCCACCCACCCCCAGGTCCCAGGTCCTCTCCGTGGTCATAAAAGCTGGGCCTGCGCCCCGGGGCGGCATGTGCACTAGGAAGGGGCAGAGCTGGTTCGGGGGCTCAGTGGCTGGCTCAGGGCACGCCCTCCAACCCTGCACTCTGAGGGTCCGCAAGAGGCTTTACTCAGAGGCATTTCTGGCAGCACACAGCGCTCAGGCCCACTTGAGACGCGCCAGTGGCTTGGGCTGGAACAACCTGGCCACGTGTCTCAGGAGAGGGGCTCTCTCTCAGGGGCTGAGGAGAGCGGGATTTCCATTCCCTAATCCTGCGGCGGCTGAGGGAGAATGCTGTCCCTCGTCGAAGGCTGCTCCTCGCATTCCTGATCTCGGCAAGTGAAAAGCCTGCCAGCCCTTGCAGGAAGTTCACGTGACGGCTGCTGGCCAGGGCAGACAGATGCTGGGGAGCGCTCTGCGCACAGAACCAGGCCGGCGGGGCGGGTGGCTGGGGAGCAAGCCCTGCAGATGTTACTAAGTGAAACCTGATGTGGCGACATGAGAATCTGCAGAACGTATCACAAACAACCTTTCCTGGGATGTTTTGGATTGAGTTTTGTGGCTATGACGTGAAGGAACCTCACGTCAGGATAAAAATAGCTCTGGCCTCAATACACTACTCGAGCTACAGTTCAGCAGAACCAGATGCGAAAGCATTAACCACCCAGCACAGGCTCGGCAATGTCCCTGCGCCATGCCCTGCCTTCCCTTACTGCTGGGTCAGGGCCCATGTGCCTGGACAGCCCCCATCAAGTGGCATCAGGATCTGCTGCCCTGAGGATACGGGGGGAAGGCCACAGGCTGCGTAGGACAGCCAGGGAGGCCAAAGGACCTATCGGATCTAGGCCTTGTCACTGACTAGCAGGGCAGTGGAGGCAGGATGGCTTCTCCGAGGCCGGCTCCTCTCCTGTGAGCCACGGCAGGGCTAAAGAGCATCATACTCTGCCCAGCACAGGAAGTGCTCCACGGAGGGCCAGCATGATGGGGAGGCTGGTATGGAACCGAGGGGGACAGGGTGGGGGAAGGGCAGCTTCCCCACAGAATTGAGGGGCTGGGAGAATGGGAGTCCAGGCAGGGTCTCCAGGGGTGTGGAGTCATAGAATCAGAGGGGGTGCAAACCCCATGGCTGCATGGACAAAAGATGCTACAGCAATGGCACCATCTTGGGACCTCATCCAAACGGCCAACACTTATCTGTGGGCCGGCCTGGCTGAGGCCGGCAGGACAGGAGCGCCTAGGCCATTATCCACAGCCAGGCTTTCCAGCTGCTCAGTTCAGCGTCAGAGATAAGCTGATGGGCCACAGCAGGGCCTGGAGGGACTTCCAGCTGATGTGGCAGTGGAGAGCGGACACACAGCAGTCTGCTACCAGAAAGAGCTGCTGCTGCTGCAGGCTGAGGGCTGGGGCCCAGGGCAGCGTGGAGAGAGCGAGGAGGAAGGGACTCGTCAGCAGGGAGGGCCTGGGCGGCCGGGGCTGGCTTTCCACCTGGCGACAAGGGAGGGCCTAGCAGCGAGGGCATGAGAGGACGCCTTCCTGGGCAGTGGTGCTTGGGGGTGGGAGTCAGGCCCGCTGCCAAGAGCTGCCAGGCTGGGACCATGGCCAGGCACCCACTGCCTCTCCCCTCAGGCAGCACGACCTTCCAGTGCTGGGCTGGGTGGGACTCCCGAGTGTGGGGTGAGGTGCGCAGGCTCTCAGGCTGGGCTTCTGGCCGAACTGAGGTGGGGATGACAACAGCGCTCGCCTCTCAGAGCTGCTGTGAGGAGGCCAGGGGCTAACCCACGGGGCCAGCCCGTGTGAGTGCTCAGAACGATGCCCGGTCCTCACGAGACCTCAGCCAACACCGGCAGTCATTATTATCATTGTTGTTGCTGTGACTGCTGGGGAAAATGCCCCGAGATGGCTTTCTAGGTTTCTTCTAGAACTTGTTTCTGTGTGGTGACATTAAGATACTGCTGACATTTGGCTGCACTGACCTGGGCTACAAGGAACGAAACCGAATTAGAACATTTCATTTCTGCCTGTTTTTAGAGGTAGGGATATAAACACCTTGGACCAGTGCGCCCTGCAGGGTATACTGACATGAGCAGTTCTCATCCCACCAAGGATGGGCCCCACGGTGGGCAGGGAGAGTCAGGGAAGACTGGGTTTTAGGGCCCACCCTCAGCCCCAGACCGCTACACTGCTGCTGCACTTGGCCATGGATCCTGAAGGCTGGTTGGGTCTCCCCAGGCCTGGCTGCTCCTTCTTTGGCAGCAGAGGTGCCCAGGCCCTGGGAGCACAGGCACGTCTCTAACAATGGACCGATCCCAGAGGCCTCCTCGGTCCTGCCGAGCTCTCTGTGCAAGCTCAAGCTCTGGGCAGTCTGCAGGCCTGCTCGTCACCCCTTCTTCCCCAGAGTCTTGCAGGGCCCTGCAGTCTCCCCTGAGTAGAGACGGGATAGAGAAGGTACAAAAGGAGCTGAGTCACAGGAGACCAAGGGGTGGGAGAGAGGAAAATGTGCTGTCCCTCCACCAACTTCCCTTAGAGCCGCCTGTCCAGGCAGCTCTCCCTCCTGACTGTCCCTGGGATGACTCTCTCCCCATCCCTGGGGCTCTGTGCCCGCCAGGAATGAGGGAGGTGGGGCGGGAGAAGTGAGATCCGGGCCTCTGCCCACACTCGGCGCAGGAAGGAGAGATGTTTATGGTACGCCAGGCAAGAAGAAAATCCCACGTAGGTGGCTCTGCCTCAAGGGGCCCTGGGGACCACCGCAGTAGGGGTATTTAGGCCAACACAGCAGCCACCCAGGCGTGCGATGGGTCTTGCTTCCCCAGTGCTACGTGAGATCTGCACCATTTCAGTTTACAGACCCAATGTGCAGGCCAGGCCATTGGTTCCCAACAGATGCCACTGACCTCATCTTTCCTAGGCTCCCTGCCTCCTTTGCTTTCCAGGAAGTCCCTTCACACCTTTGGGGTGATTTACCCTAAAGAGATACAGGACTGCAGCCTGCAAGTTCTCAGAGCTGTGCTCCAGAGAGCCAGTGGAGAGCAGAATCCAAATAAGAAGATCATCTGGCCTTGTGCACTTGTCCGTGTGCATGGCCAGATGGAAACAGATAGAATGATCTCCTTGCATGCCTGAGAAGCAATGTGGGAAGGAGCAGCTAGCAGAGGAATGAGTGTACACTTCCTGCATACTTTCTGCCCTAAACATTACCCCATGCATCCCTGGCGCCTGGTGCGTGCCCTCCCAGGCAACAGAGGCGGGAGAGAGGACAAGGCACGCTCTGGCTTCCGCTGATCTTCTGTTACTTGTTTGAGCTGACCTTTTAAAATCACGGACCTGTCTGTAAACTCTAATGCCAGCTGTGGACACGCACGTGTGAACACATGTGGATCTGCCTGGAGGTTTCCACACTCCTTAAAGCCCACACGTGGGTCTCAGGTTAAGAGCTCGTGGCCCAGAGTTGTGGCTTCTTATTATTATTTTTTCCCCACATAGTTCCTTGGCTATGATGTTGTAGATTCTTGAAGCAAGAAGTGTTATTGGCTGCAGGCGCTTCCTTGGTGTTCTTTCCAGGATGGAGTTTCTTCCCATCTGGCATAATTTGTTGCTTTTCTATGAATTCCCAGTGAGTCGCTGGCTGATGTGAGGCAATATGACAGCCTCAGTGACCTGGGGCAAGAGTCTCCACCGCCTTAGCCTTGTTCACGGCCCGCCCATCTTGGCGGGGCCAGGAGCTGGGATTCAGGGTGCTTTGCCACACAGTTCCCCCGGCCCTCGCTCCCAAGCAGGGGAAAGGGCGTGATGCTGCAGGCCTTCCAGGGATACCCTGGGCCAGACCCTGCACCCCCAGGGCACATACCCTACTCTCTCCAGTCCAGGCTGCCCATAGCAGTTTCCCGGCCCATCCCTCCATGAGTGGGAACCTATGGAACTCTGTGTCCGGGCGGAAGAGAAAAAACCCCCTACAGATGAAGGCCGGATCTCAGAGGATCGAGGAGATCCAGGTGTCCTGGCTCTGCCCCAGGGCTGTGCTGCCACAGACTGCTTTCTGGGCTACCACTCCGAGGATGAGAGAGGGTGCTGTGGCATCTGCTTCCCGGGGTGGGGAGCTGACGGCGGACACCAGGACGCCTCTGCCTGGCCGCCCCCTGCAGGACGCCTCCTCTCAGCCACAGCCCCTCTTCCGGTCAATCCTCATGGCTTCCTGAACCCCAGCTCCCCTTCCTAAGGAAAAGCCTCTGCTCTTCTCCCCATCTCATCAAGGCCCTCCCATGTGCTGCCTTGGGGATGCAGAATGGAGAAGGGACTCCTGTGCCAGGGGACAGATGGGAGCACCAGCACGGGTCCCGGCGTCAGGGCGTGCGAGCCACTTCCCTGACCACAGCCACTGGCTGCCTAGAACTGGGCTCACTGGCAAGGAAGCAGTGGCCTCCTGGCAGAACAAGAGAGAGGAAGCCGGGCGGCCGTGGGTGCCCCTCACTCCTTCCATGCTTCAGCAGGGCACACACAGGGAGGTGGCCTGAGGCCCGGGCTCCTATGTGACACCCCACTGCAGGGGCTGGGGGAGCCCTTGACTTTCAGTGTCATCGGGGAGCTGTCTTTAATACAGGGGTCTTGACCTGGCATGTCCTGGGGCATGGTCAGGCCTGCAGGGCTCCTGCAACCCCGTCAACTTCCCTGGTCTCTGGGCCAAGGAAACGCCCAGGATTCACCAGGTACTTTCCCACCAACTTGTGTCCCTGGGCATCTCCAGGATCGTGTTGCTGGAGGGAAGTGGCATCTGCCTGGGCCCAGGGAGAAGAGCCGGAATGCTGTCAGGAAGGAACTGAGGGCCCAGCACTAGAATACCACGGCCACCTTCATCTCCTAGGACTGCCCGGAAACAGCCTGTTTGAATTATCCTGTCTCTTGCCTGGGCTTCCCGCCATCTTAAGGGCTATTTTTAGCTTCTTGATGGGGAAGGAAATGGCTGCCTCATCCTCCACCTGTGAGACCTAAGACCAGGGCCCTTGATTCCTGAATGGGGAGAGGCTGCCCAGGTAGAGAGGTGACCAGATGACTCAGATGGTTTTCTATTTAGCCAATGACTTTGAAGCATCAAAGGTGCAGGAAGATGGGGAGAAAGGGCTGGAGGGTCTCGCTGGGGGCTGCTGGGGTATAAGGACTGCCTGTCTCTGGGGCCTCTTGAGGTGGCCAATCACAGGTAGGAAACCCATGGACCCCTCACACCCCAGAGAGCTCAGGGGGCTCATAGACAACAGCCCAAAGGAGCGCCCTGGCCCAGCACGAGACCCACCACGAGCACTTCTAGGGTCTCGGAGGCCAGAACCCCCAGAGGACACTTACCAGGAGTGGTGGGCAGGCCGGCTCTGCTGGGGGTGGGCACCTGGAGCTCTGAGTGGCTGACCCGGAGGTCAGGGCCATCGAGGGAGCCTGGGTCATCCGTCTGGCCGGCGGGGGAGGAAGCAATTTCTGCCAACACCTCCAGATCCTTCAGGACCACCTGGGGAGACAAGTGGAGCATGAGGATGAGACTCCACTGTGAGCTGCAATGACCTGGCGAGAGGTGAGCTCAGCAGGTCTGCAGAGGACAGCGGGCTAGTGACAGCTACCAAGACCACGGCTGTGGGCATGCTCAGAAGAGTAACAGAAGACACGGGTTAAAGGGAACACAGATGGTACTGGACAGGGGCCCCAGGAAGAAGGAAGCTGGAATCTGAGGCCTGACAAGTCAGCTTTCCCATGACTCTCCTCTCTGGTCCCTGGAGCAGGCCTCTGAGGGTCCCCGCGAGACACAGGGCTCAGGTAAGGGTGTGTGCTGCAGTGTGCATCTCAGGGCCCCTGGCCTCGGAGAATCCCACAGTGCCCTCCAGGCCACACTTTGCTGCATGCAGCAGCCATGGCCCCGTGCCCCACTGGTCCACAGAACAGATTCTTCTGCAGAGGTGACTTCAGGCCACTGCAGACCCCAAAGCACCCTCCACATTCGGGGTGTTCACTGGGCTCCAGGATCGAGAACTTCCTAAGGTCCAGACACAGCATTCAGTCCTTGGCTGCCTCCAAAGTGTTCCCATGCAGATTTGGGTAGGGTGAGGTCTCCCCAGCCTGGCACCTGCCTGCTGAGATCTTCCAGGGAAGAGGCAGAGTGTGGGGACACAGCAGAGTGTGAGTGCAGGTCAGTGCTCTGTTACAAGGGCCCCCAGGGCTGCCCCTATGATCCAGAGAACCCCCACACCCTTAGAAGTGGCCTCTCCCAGTACTGCACCCACCTTTGCCTGGCACCAAGAGCCAGCATGGCGGCAGCATCCAGCCCACTGCTCTGCTGCGGTGGGAGTGGGGAGAGGGGCCAGGGACGTGCCCTGCTGGGAGGGGCTCACTGAGTGTGCACACGTGTGGGTCACCTGCCCTAGGGGCTGGTGAGACTTCCCAGCCACCTTCTACTCACTGTGTTCCACACTGTGGGTGCCTGCCCGCCCCTCCCTGCCCTCCACTCCTCTCTTGCTCTGAAGAGGGACTGTGGCTGTTCTATCCACAGGTGTATCCCCAGGGCTGTCCCTGCGCACAGTAGATGCCCAAGGGGTGGATGACTATGCCTCTTTCTGGGCTACTGCGAGCCCAGGCCAAGAATAATCCTGGAAAGGGGGGCCTCAGCCCTGGCCCAGTGGAAGTGATACAGAGGCTGGTGGGCGGAGCCAGCTGTGTGGAACATGGTGAATGCAAGGTCAGGCCAAGGCTACAATGGGGTCGTGTTGGGATGATGAAAATGTTCTGGAATTAGATAGTGGTGATGGTTGCAAAACCTTATAGATACACTAAAAACCAGTGAATTACGTACTTTAAAAGGGCAAATTTTACCTCAAAAAAAAAAAAAAAGAGAGAGACAAGGCCTATCTTCTCCAATGCTTGAAAGTGGTTCCTGCCAATGCAGATGACATGCCAGCACCTCCTCGTGTAGTGTCCTGCCGTCACCCGCTCTTGGTATCTTCTCAGCCAGCCCTGGTCCAGCTGGCAGAGGCCCTCTTTGCTTGCTAGCCCATTTTGGCTCCTCGGGTTCCTCCACGAAGCCTAATGTATTTGGCATGAAATCTCCTCACCAGCCACGGCCTGGCCTTACCCAGGCACTCACGCACACAGATGCCACCTCCCAGTGTCTGATCACGTCCTTCCCTTTGTGCCTCCCACTTCCAGGTGCTGGGGCATTCTCCCGACCCCTGAGCCCCCGTCTGTGCCGGGGCTGTGCTGGCTGCTGGGGCTGCAGGGGTAAGTCTGAGCTACCCCTGCCCGTGGCCCAGTGGGCAGCAGGGTGCTGAACCGATCACCATCCACAGCTATCGCAAGGTGCCAAACCCTGGCCTGCCCTTCCCTACAACAGTGCGTGTGAGTCAGCAGCCCTCCACACTTTCTTTTTATCTTTTTTTTTCAGAGACTGGGTCTTGCTCTGTTGCCCAGGCTAGAGGGCAGTGGTATGAGCATAGCTCGCTGAAACCTTGAACTCCTGGTCTCAAGTGATCCTCCTGCTTTGGCCTCCAAAGCACTGGGGTTACAGGCATGAGCCACCGCGCCTGGCCTCTCAGGGCATTTTTACTTGCTGGGCCTGTGGAAAATGGATCCACAGTGGCTAAAAACGTAGCTGCTAAGCAGTCTGGTCAGAGAGCAGGAGCCAGGGCTGCCCCTGTGGCCAGGCCAAGAGCCAGGGGGCCCTGGGTAGGTCTAGGCCCAGTAGGGAGGGCCCAGGCCTTGGCTCCCATGGAGGGAGGAGCCTCCAGAGACTCTTTGCTTCAGCAAAGGAAGAGAGACAGAGAGGGAGAAGAGTGGGATAGGGACACACAGAGCACAGCAGTGTTGCTGCAAGCAGCAGCAGCCCCTGAGCATCTGCCTTTGCAGGAGTGCAGAGGCTACGCCCCTCGGTGCCCAACTGTCCTAGTAAGACACTTTCCAAAGGTCAGGGAGGGGAAATGAGACCAGGGAATAGGGGTGAGGGGAGGGTGGGGGAATGACTCACCCAAAATTAAACAGTGAGGCAAGAATCAAGCCAACAGTTCCTCAAAAAGTCAAACAGAGTTGCCATAGGTATACTCCCACTCCTAGGTAGTTACTAAGAGAACTGCAAACATATGTGCATATAAAAACTTATATATAAATGTCCACACAGCATCATTCCCAATAGCCAGAAAGTGGAAACAACCCAAAGGTCCATCAACTGACAGATGGATAAACGGAATGTGGCATATCCATACCGAGGACTATTATTTGGTAATAAAAAGAGATGATATACTGATACGTGCTGCAACACGGATGAACCTTGAAAACATTTGCTAAGTGCAAGAAGCCAGCCACAAAAGACTATGTACTGTATGATGATTCCATTTATATGAAATGTCCAGAATAGGCAAATGCATAGAGACAGAAAGTAGATTAGTGGTTGTGAGCTAGATAGAAAGGGGGTAGGGAGTGACTGCTAACGGGTACAGGGTTTCTTTTTGGGGTAATGAAAATATTCTGGAATTAGAAAGTAGTGATGGTTACACAACCTTGTGAAAATACTAAAAACTACTGTATTGTAGGCTTTAAAAGGATGAATTTTATGGTGTGTGAATTGTATTTAAAAAAAAAAAAAGCCCAAACCCCAAATCAGCCCCCTAAAACTCCCAGAGTCTAGAGGTCCTCGTGAGCACTGTGCTCTTGCTCTGTCCACAGCCCGAGGCGGTGGGGTCTCTGGACCCCCAGGATCTCACATCTGACTCAGACTCACAGGAGAGATAAACGTCTCAGGGAGGCAACCTGTGTCTCTTTACGTGGCTTTGCATCTGTGATTCCCTCCCCCCATGCTGCCTGCTCCACTCAGGCCTGTCCATGCAGGGGGACAGACGCGTATGCCTCTGGCAGCAAACTGGTGGTCACATGCAGCAGAGGAGAACAGCATGAGTCAGCAAGGCAGCCGGCACCAGGCCACACTTGGCCAGATCTATGACACCATGGCGGACACGCAGATACACTGACCCGTGCTAAGTGTTTGGCAGGTACTAATTTCCCTGCCGGGAAGGTGCTCGGGAAGGACCAGCAACTGAGGGTCCTGGCCTGTGCAGTATTGTCTCCACCCTCTGAGTGGCTTCAGGGCCAGGCTGCAAGGGACGGGGAGGCCAGAGGAGCAGGCTGTCCTCACTCCTGGCCACAATTAATGCCCACACTTGTCATCAGACCCACCTTACACACTATACATGAGGAATCTGAGGCTTGAACACCAGCTCAAGGTAACAGGGAGTCCACCTCAAACCCAACTCTGGTCCCCAAACCTGAGCTCATTAATAATGCTCCACAGGGCTTTGTGGCCAGACAGTCCTGATGTGCAGTCCTGGCCCTGCCACTCAGCCGCCTGACCCTGGGCCAGTTACCTTCGTGCACACAACCCTCCTCCCCTAGACATCTGCTGAGCAGCGTCCGTGGGCTGGTCCTGTGCTGGCTGCAGGACATGCAAGGCAGGACAGGATAGGCTCTGCCTCTGATGAGGTCACAGACCCCTGGAGGAGACAGGTGGTAAACATTTACTGGCAACACAGCACAGGTGTCAGGGAGCCAGCATCTCTGCCTGAGGAGGGCCCAGAGGCTTTGGAAGTACTTGAGCATGAATTGGCCAAGGGAACCAAGGTGGGACAGAAAGGCATTCAAAGCCTTCTCTTACCTGGCACAAGCTATTCATGGAGGCAGAACGACTCCGCACATTCCAGGAAACGAGGCTTTTGCTCTAGCTCCAGGGTAGGGAATGTGGCTGAGGGTAGGGTGCTATGGCCAGAAATCAGGCCGAAGCAGTAGAGCTTATGACCCAGATAAAGAAATCTGAACTTTGTTTTGCAGATGATGGGGAGCCTCGATTTCCTCATATGTGCAAATGGAGATTTGACCTCGCAAGGCTGTGATAAAGATTATAGCAGACACTTTATGTGCAAAGCACAAAAAGCAAGCACACGAGAAAGGCTGGCTCAGCACTTCTGGGCAGGGACAGTGGTGCCCATGCTAAGGGCTTCCGACTCCACTTCTCCCCCCAAAGAGAATGTGCATCACCCACCTCTGGACCACTGCCTCCTGCCCCACTGGAGAGCACGGACAGCCAGCATCCAGCAAAGCTGCACATTCTACATTTTGAATTCTCTTATTTTAGAAAGTTTAACACCAAATGGCAAATGAATGCAAATTACACTTCAATTGCACAATTAAAGCCGGAAATGTTGCCTACAGGTTCCTTCAGTAATCCCAGCCACTCCTCTAGTGTTTACATATCAAAGGATTTGTTTCTGGTCCCCTAGGGCTGGCAAAAAAACCGACAGCCCCTACCTGGGGCAACACCATGTGTACTTGTAAGCACAGACACACCCACAGCACTCTTCCTGTGCCTTAAATAAAGGAGTGAAGAACAGCATCACCATCTCCTCCAGCCTCCTAGAGGAGAGGAGGGGAAGGGGCTGTCCAAATGGAGGGCAAGGAATGGGAGTGGGGTCTGTGGGGAGCTCCCTGACACCCGGGCTCCTGTGCCTATCAAGTCCGGCTGCTGGTTCTCTCCCAGCTGAGCTGCGAACCGACTCAGCCCAGGGCCTGACCCTGAAGCTCTAGAGCAACAATCTTGATGTAGGCCAGGACTCTGCCTCTGCCTGGGCCAGGAAGAGCAGCCTTGGTGAGAGGAAGGCCTTGGGAGGCAAGCTCACCTGGAGGCCTGGGACGGAGCAACAGGGGCTGCGGAGAGCCACCCTTCCTGTTGGACTGGCTTTGAGTCTCTGTGCCAGGGTTTTGGCCCTCCACCTGCCTGGAAACCCCACAGCCCTTGGTGTGTGGGCAGGAACCTCTGGGACCAGGACAAGGTGATCTCAGTGGCCTTGCTTCCTGGGCAAGCTGCTCAAGGCTGGGAGGAAAGAAAGGCCCCACAGCTACAGTAGCTGCTTGGCCGCTCCTGCTTCGGCCTCTAGAGCAGGCTGGCTGGGCCCACGCCTGCGGCCCGCCTGCAGTCCCGGCTCCGAGGATGGGGAAAGGCTCAAAGAAAGCAGGAGGAAGCCACTTCCATTAGTATGCACTACACAGCTTTTTGCAAAATGAATATAAAACACTTGTGCTTTCTTTTTGTGTGAGAGAAAGAAGGGGGAAAAGAGAGGGAGGGAGGGAGGTTACAAGCAAGCAATATTCTGCAGGAGCAGGAGTGCCTGCTGTTACCGTGGCAACAGGCTGGGGGTGGGGAAGGCCCATCAGCTGGTCCCTCATTTTTTTTTTTTTTTTGGAGAGGAATGAGGAGCTTCACTAACCCTTGGTGGAGTGAAAGGGTTGGGGGGTGGGTGGTGACTGGGTTTGGGCGGCATCTACAAAGCAACTCACGGGAGGCCTCAGGGTGAGGGGAAGGGGCTTCTTAACCTCCACGGTGTGGGCGGCAAAGACCAGGAAGCTGGGGGGTTCCTGAGAAAGCCCCCTTTCTGGGAGGTGACTTTACACCAGCAAAGGGCATATTTTGGTGTGGGAGGGGAGTCAATGTTTGGGTGGGGCTGCTGCAGGCTGTCCCCCCACTGCACTCCTGAGCTAAGGACAGCCTCTCTGGGATGGTAGCTCTTTCTCCCTCTTCTGACTGGTCCATCCAGGCACTCACTGTCCCAACACCTCACCCACAGAGCAGCACTGGAAAGCTGGGAGCTACAGGCTCCACTCTCTCACCCTGAGGGGGTTGCTGGCTGCTCCTTTACCACTCTGGGAGCAGCTGGAGGTTGGACACCAGCTTTGCAAGGCCGAGTCCTAGACTGGGAGGCCTGTCCTTGCTTCCTACCAAGGCTCCTGAACACGGAGTCCCAGGGCAAGGCATTCAGCAGATGTTGAATAAATACCAGCTGACCTGCAACACAGGGCAGGGAATGGAAGATGGACAGTTCTGAATAGCTTCTGCCAAGGGGGTGGACAGAGGGGCTGCCCAGTTCACTCTACCCACTTATCCTTAAGAAACCACTGGTTGGCTGATGGGGCCCTGGATATCCACTGGCATCCTAGCTCTTGAAGAGGGAACCCTTCTTATGTTGACAGGAAATCCCCAAGCTGGGCCCTCTCCAGTCCCAGCCAGGAGGAAGCTGCAAGAACATTTCCAAGGGACATACTTGGTGCTGGCAGGAGAGGTGAACTCAGGCTAAAGGCCCTGGAAGCTGAGGTCTGGCTGGTGTAGGCCACTGCCAAGGCCTATCTGATGCTTCTGCCCAGAGCAGTTGGGTGGCAGGGCCTTGCCTGAGATCTGGGTCAGTTTGGGCTGCTCCTTATTCTTGTGAAGTGGAGCTGATATGAAGTGCAGAGGCCCTGAGGCTGGGCATTCCCGGAAAACCTTGGGGCCTCTTCTGTCCACACAGCAGCCTGTCCCTTCCCTTCACAAGGGGCATGGCCCTGACCACATATGGAACGGCTCCTGCTGTCCTGGGGTTTGGGGTATCAGCCAGAAAACTCACCCTAGGAAGCCAGGCCGCTGTCCCCAGGAAGGGTCCCCTGGAGGAGGCAAGAGAAGGGGCTCCCACAGGCTGAGAGCAGTGAAGAAGGCACAGCACCAGCTGGCACCAGGGCCAGAGGCCTGTGCCCTGGACACAGTAAACACGAGCTGCAGAAGGTAGTAATCAGGCCCCGGCCCTGGCCTTGGAAAGGGATGGCATTCTGAGAAAAGCTTCAGTCTACAGCAGGGTCACAGCAGCCCCGCCTTCTGCAGCAGGGAAGGAAAGCATTGCCCAAAAGAAGAACATTTAGACTTGGGGGTGGGAGAGGAGGATTGCTTAGGCTTAGACCTATTTTATTTCCCATTGAGAAAACCACCCTGATTAAAAACCTTTTGTCTTGGTAAAGCAAAAACAGCTTTAAGAAAAAAAAAGGGGATACACCCCAATTAGTGTTGCGTAACTTTGAACACAAGCCCTTGGGGACCAGGATTGCTTTCTTTTTAAATAGACTTTTGAAATCTTTCCTTCAGTGCTTAGTACTGTGTCCTCTATGCACAAGGCCAGCACCTAACGCTTGTTGTTAGGTTCCACTGATGAACAGTGACAGCACAGCTTCAAACGCTCTGGCAGCTGCCCATCCCTCTTAGGGCACAGGGGACAAGAAGGGCCAGTCTGGTGCAAGACAGTGTGGAGACCAGGCCCCTGACACCCACCACCCCTCTCCCCAGGTCTCCTTCCTGCTGATTCCAGCCACTGCTCATGTGTATCACCCTGGGCCCCTGACCATGAGGGCAACACTCTCAGGGTTATAAATTCTCCCCATGAGCTCGGCAGGGAACAGGGAGGGCCTGCTGCACCCAGGGCAGCATGAGAGCGATGCCCACTCACTCCCGCTGCCGCCTGGTTACCAGGTGATGAGCCAGGGGCCATGGCAGTGGGGAGAGGGCTCCTGCCCAGCTCCGGGGCTCTGCTTCCTTTCAATTTACCCGCAAGCTATGCACAGCCCTGGTCCTGAGGATGTAGGCTCTTCCCTACAGGCCTAGCTTCCCGCCTGCTCTGGCAGGGCCCAGGAGGTGTGGGGCAGGCCTGAGTGGGACAGCTCGCCATCTAGCCAACCTCCTGTTTGTTCGCGTTCTCATAAAATGTTTCTAAGCATCTACTAATCCTGCCCATCTGCCATGACAGAGTCTGTCCTCACAAAGCTCGGAGCTGAGGGGCTCTTATAGAGGGTGATAAGGGCTATGAGAAGGCCTGAGCTGATGGGGATGTAAAGACACAAAGGGGACCTGGCTCAGCCTTGATGTGCAGGGGGAGGGGCTTGTGTATGTGTGAGAGACGGACAGACAGACACACGCACACAAATAAGGCTTCATAAGGAGCATCTGGGCTGGATCTTGACCAAGTTACTTAACTTCTCTGGGTCTCAGTTTCCTCTTAGGTGACATGGGCAAAACAACTGAACCTACCCTCGAGGGGCTGTTGTGAAAATGAACTAAGCTCACACACACAGGGCTGAGCATAGCGTGTGGAACGGAGCGTGTGAGCGTGGAACAGCAGCTTTTCTTGCGGTGGTGTTGGGGCGGGGGGATGGTCCCTGCTCGCAGCCTCACCGGGCTCACCCAAACTCCCCGCCCAGGCCGTGGGCCTTTGCCAACTACCAACAGGGAGCTGCCTGGGAAATTCAGCTGACTCAGCTCTGGCCATCTCCAGAGGAGGAAAAACCAACATACAACTTGGAAGAATTTTGACTTCTGAAGATGTCAGGTATGCTGAGCGGTGTGTGGGGTGGACACAGGCGGCCCAGCCTGGATGCCAGGCCTTGGGCTGCGTGGAGAGGGCACAAGGGCTGAGAGCTGGGGACACAGCCCCCAGTCTCCAAGTGGAGCTCATGCTGGTCCTTATATGTGGCTCCCAACCAGAGACGTGCATCAGAATCACCTGGGAGCTTGTGAAAAATACCAGCGCCCAGGCAACCAGGCCCTACTTGAGGGTACAACTGAAGAGGGCTGGGATGAGGCCTAAGCAGCTGTATTTTAAAAGCTCTCAAGGATTCCAATGGCTGCCCTGGTTTGGACGGCTCCACTGTGTGGCTTCTGAGCCAGGCTGCTGGACTTGGGCCTCTCTAGGTAAGATCACTTCCTGCGTTCAAGGAGAGATGGGCCACGGGGTGGGTGGTCAGGCCCGGGGCCAGGCGGTGTGCTCAGCCCTGCAGGCAGCTTGGCGCTATGGCTTGGCCCGTGAAAGCTCCCGTCCCTGCCCCAGGAGGAGGTGTCCCCGACTGGTTCCCCTTCGGGGAATGCCTCTTGCCGCCAGTGGGCCCTGCCTCTGGGAAAGCCAGCCTCCCTTCCGCCACCCTTCTCAGCAACCCCTGCCTCCACCAGGAGCCAGGCAGCACCCTCCCAGCCCCCAACCCGCTTGCCCAGCTTTGGGCCCTCACTTGCCCATCTACCCGGGGATGGAATTTAGACAGATAAATATTAAAATCCCTTTTGGCCACAGACCTGTCTTCTTGGAGTGGGGTGCCCCGGGCCGGCTGTGGTTATCGTGGTCCCTTTACTCTAGGGGGGCGGAAGTGGACACTGTAAGCACAAGGTGGGAAAATACGGAAGAACGCGAGCGAGCAGCCCTCTCAGCGGGCAGTTCTGCAAGTGCCACCCTGCCATTCCTCTCTCCTCCCTGGCAAGGGCTCCTTTCAGAAGACCACAGGCCTGCCCGGACCCCTAGCGGTGGCTGCGGTCCCTCTGCTGTCCCTGAGGAGGAGGGCAGGCCGGGGCTGTGACTGGGGTCCAGCCTCCTCCCCAGGCTGGCGGGGGCTCTTCCCCCTGCCCACTGCCCGCCCCCCCCAACTTGCTCTCAGAAGCCCCCAGAGGGAGCCGCAGGGTCAGCTGCGGGGAGAGCAGAGAGAAGACAAGTGTCCAGTGCCCTTTGCAGGGCCCCCGGAGGGCTGTGACAGGAAAAGGGTCCCTGGGCTGTCCATGCTGGGCCCAGCTCATCTTCCCATGTGGGCTTGGCCCTTGGCAAGAGGAATCAAGTTCTTGGCCACTGACACGTTACCCCTCAGTTCTCTGGGCTGAGATTTTACCTCATCAAGCGATCTGATTTAAAAGAAATCTGCGGAATGGAGGCAGGTGGAGGGGTTGTTTTTGTCTGTTTTGGAGAATGGATGGAATGAAAAACGGAGCGAAATGAAAACTGAGGCAAGGACACAAGAAGGCAAAGCAAGTCCCATTCTTCCGGGAGACTGTGCACTTTTGAGCGGGCAGCATTAGCATTCCAGGGAGTGGAGTCGGGACCACACAAATTCAGAGCTGGAAGGGACCTCAGACAGCCCAGCCCAACCCCAGCAACTGGGGAAGAAGACTGAGGCGAGGAGATGTTGTGCGACCCGCCTGGCCCCGCGGGAGCTGGCAGCTTGGGACCAGAGGCCTGCCCTCCCGTTCCCTCGTGCTCCCCACCAGGCCACTTCCACAGCCCTCAGCAGCCCCAGCCACTGGCCTCAGCCCTTCTGGGAAAAGACCATGCAGGTGGAGGATGGAGAGGGCTTCTGGACTGAGCCTGGAGGGGAGCTGGGGCCCCCAGGTCAGCGAGCAGCCCGGGGCAGCCCTAGGGGGCCTGGGAAGGGGTAGGGGAACAAGGTCAAAGTCAAATGCTCAGAGGGAGAAGGTACATCCAGAATGGAAGGTCTGCCAAGGACAAAACACCATCAGTGCGATGGAGGGCCCGGGACTGGATGGAACAGTCCCTCCGCTTCGGGCTGGGTCCCTGCTTTGCAGCAAGGGGAGGCCTTGTGTGGGGTTTTAGATGCTTTGGAATCAGACAGACTTGACTTCCAATTCTGACTGCTGGCAATGCGACCTTGGGCAAGTTATCCTCCTCATACCTGCATCTCCTTGTATATCAAACCGGGGAAAAGGGAAACCACTCCTGGACTGCCATGCACATTCGTTAGGACAGTAGATGCAATGTGCTCCAAACAGGGTACAAACCCCACATACTTTAGGCTGTGTTCTCTCTTCCTCCCAGGCTCCCTCCAGAGACACGTGAGGTCAGACACAGCCCCCACCAGTTCCTGAAGAAAGCCGCGGCGGGGGTGCCACAGGGGCCATCACTGGCTCTCTAAGCTGCCTTCAAATGAAGAGGCCTCTAATTAAGTGGAAGTCCCCATTTTGGGGGCAGACACTGAGGATGGCCAATTCCCAATAGAAGGCCTGCTCTCTGGAGACAGGAGAGCAGCCCCATCACCTTGGAACCTAGGACAGCTCAGAGCCTTCCCCCACTGTTCTCACAACACAGCTCTAGGGTTTGGGTGGGGGGGAACCCCCCATGCCAAAGTCCCTGACATCACGAACTAAACCTCTCTAAAGCAGGCCTATGAGCCTCCGGGCCCAGCTGGCAGACCCATCAGACCCGGTGACAAGGATGCCTTGCAAAGGACAAGCTGAGGGAGCACTTATGTGGACTGGGTGGGATGAGGGCTGGAGCAGGAAAGGGATACGATGCCGAGACACAGGGAGCCCAGGGCAGCCCCAGCCCGGATCTGCCAGTGAGCAGTGGCGGCGCAGCAGTGTCACCACAGCCTGACCCCGAGCTCCTCCGGGCTCTTAAATGGGCCTTGAGCTGCTTCTCTTTCTGGCGACTCAGCCGGGCCCCAGTGAGCTCTCTCGTGTGAGATCTGCGAACCTCTTCTGCTTTTCTGTCCATTTCTCCTGGGACCTGGACCATGGAAACAAATGAAATCTTCTCCCCTGTCCCCCAAAGCAAACTACCCCTCAGATATGGCCTAGGGCGCAGTGGCGTCTGTTCCCCAGAGACAGAGACTGGCTGGATGGGCCCCCTGGGACGCCCAATTCCTCTTCCCTCAGAACCCCGTGGAGGTTGCAGCAGCCCTTGGGTTCCCTCCTGCCGAGACGTATGGCTGGGTGGAGGATGGGGAAGGCACCTGGCCTCTTGGGCTGGGTACATCACTGTATCACACGGTGTACTTGAAGCAACTTTTTAAAAAGCCCTTTCAGATGCCCCTAAATCACTCCTCAGCCCCGCCCCCACTGTCCCTTCCCTCCTCAGTCATGGCCGTGTCACGCGGGGGTGATGGCAGCCCACGTTCTTCATGCAGCTAGTGGGCTCCTGACCTGGAAACGCCACCACCAGCAGGAATAATGCCCTCGGAATCCTCCCTTCCACATTTTCTCGGAAGTCCATTCTCGTTCTTTCTTCCGCATCCACACCAGTCACATAAGCCACAAACTCCCAGCAGCAATTTCTACTCTAGTGACTTTGAAACTAAGGGAGGGGAAAGAAGGGGACTTCTCTGGGGTTGAGAATCTCTCTAAAGTGTTAAGGACACTCCAGCTCTGAGATGCTGACAGGCCCTGGGGAGGCTGTCTCTGCAAGCCTCGCTGCAGAGCGCGCAATGCATGCCGGCGACTGGGCTCGGCAGGGTGTGCCTTCTGGATTGCAAAGGTTTTGCTGTGGAGGCCCTGATGCAGGTTGTCCTCTGCCCATGACGCCATTTCTCCTCTACCCCCTGGACTTAGGGCAGCCAGCTGTGAAGGCCCCGACAATGGGGCTCTGACGAGTGAAGTGTGCGCTGCATGCGGCCCCGCTCCAGCTCTGGGCAGCCCCAACCCAGGGGTGTCGGGGAGGCTGTGGGAGGGAGGACGGAAGGGGGGAGACGTGCACAGGGGGCACCCATCCTGCAGCCAAATGTGTCCTCGCTTGGCTTTCTATGACCTTGAGATGGAACCTGACTCCCTCAGCCCCTGTGGTCCTCAGGCCTCTAAAGAGAGGCAGGAAGACAGAGAGGACAGAGAGCAGCTTCTGTTCTGGCTTTTGGGCAGACATAGAGCCAATGGCCCTGATCTCAATGTGTCTCCAGGCCCTTTAGAGAAATTATTTCCAGCATCAGAAGAGTTACCAGTCATCGTGGGTTTACGTGTGCTGGTTCTGTGCTGAGCATCTGACAGGCATGATCTCATAGCAAACCCAGAAGTGAGACTCTGTTATTATTCTCCATTTACAGAAAAGGAAACTGAGGCTCAGGGAGCCTAGATCACTTGCTTAAAGTTGACCAACCACGAAGTAGCAGAGCCAGGGCTGGACTCTGGACCACCTGACCCCATAGCCTGTGCTCTTAACCACCAGGCCCCACTGCCTCCTGAGGAGAGAAAATTACCAGAAAGGGATGCCCTCAAAATCACAGCAAAAATACAAAATACTGAAAGTAAACTTCATAATGAGTGAATAAGACCTACCAAAAAGACCCTAAAGCTTTGCTACAGGACATCAAGATGCCGTGGTGCCCTGCTCCCGAGAGGGAGAGTTCAATACAGTGAAAAGGCCAGTTTCCCCATAAACAAACTCATTACAACGGGCCGAGATCTGGGTGAGGGCTTTACACTTTCTCTTCAAACAAGTCTGTGGGGCAGGTGTAGACATCATTAGCCTCATTGCACAGGCCCAAGGAGTGCCTGGGCCTGGTGGCCAACTGTCCGGGATGTCACACGGGGAACTGATGTCCTTGAGATCATCCTGAGAACTTTAAATGCAGGTTGGGAGGCAGCTGTGCCCAGGAGTGGGGGATCAGCCAAGGCCCCTCCCGGGCCAGACCCTCAGGAACAGGGACAGGACTCCTGCCCCGTGGGTGCTCAGAGCTGGGGCATGGCCTTTTTACAGGCAGAGCTCACTCAGGCAGAGTGGCAGCCATCCCACCTCCCAAGCAGGGACCCACCAGGGTGCTCTGCATGTACACCCAGCATTCTGTGCTGTGGAAATCAGGGTCACATTTTCACTTAAAAAACAAGTCATTGGATCTCTAGCTAATGGGAGGACTTCTACTCCCGTGCCAGGAATATTAATTTGACACCTGCAAATTCTTTCTGACAAAAGGGATTTTCAGATAATGTCTGCAAGGAGCAGGTGGTAATGAGCAGACAGCTGCTTATCCTGAATGGTGGAAAGGCAGACACAATCGAGGTGTCAGAGGGCATGGACTACCGAGCTGTTACTTGGGTGGAACTAAGGAACTAAGGTGGCAGACCAGACACCCCAGTGAGGCCATGCACCCATGGGATGGCACCACGTGGTCCTGGGGGCAGAGTTAAATCTCTGAGGCTCTGTCCTGCCCTGTGTCAGGTCTTGCATCATTAGCACCTGAGTACCTTCTGTCCCTCGAGGCCAGTGGCTCTCAGCAAGAGGGAGGGGTATGTGGGTTTAACCCAATCGCCTTGGGAGAGAAAGACGTTTACCACGCAGATGACACACTGAATGTCCCAAATATACAAAGAGCTTCTACAAAGCAATAAGAAAAGAGGACAAAGGATCTGGGAGCTAAAGGGGGAGTTTTTTCAAAATACACACACGTCTCCACACCACACTGAGAGCTCTTTTCAAGAACTTGTGGAATAAGAGAAAAAGGCCAGAAAACCTCATCCTGGTGAAATCATGAGGAAATGGGGATGAAGATACAACCAAACACAAGCTCCCTACCTCCCCAGCTGGTTCTGAGGTGGGTGGCTAAGCCTGTACTGGATGAGACACGGGCATGGTGGGTAATGATTAAGGGCTTGAATCAAACAGATCTGGCTTTGGGCTTGGGCTCCACCACCTCCTAGCTGTGTGCAAGTTACTTAACCTCCCTGGGCCTTAGTTTTCTGAACTGCAAAATAGAAATAATAGAACTTCCCCCAGAGAATGGTGGTGAGGCTTCTATAGGTACCACAAATGAAGGGTCTAGCACGGTTCCTCACATGGTAATGACTTCATACAACTGAGAGTCATCTGAGATAACCTGTGCCGTGAGACCCCGAGCTGTACGTACAAACCTTTGCAGGGCGTGCTGAGGTTACATTCCATCAGTGAGGGCTTCTGGGAAGGGACCCACCAGCCTGGCTGTGGTCCTGTTTGACTGAATAGGCTTTCATGGTCTTGAACCCCAGCGAGCTCCAATTTGAGATCAGGGCTGTGTTTGGAAATATTTGAAAAATCCCAACACAGAGCATTCTCTAGATATTCTAGAAAGGAAGTTCTAGGAGAAAATGGGCTTTGTCTTGTTCATGGCTCTATTTCCATTGCCAAGTACATAGCACGTCCTCAGGGTTGCCAAAGAGGTTGAACAGGGGACATTTGGGAATGTGATTCTGGTGAAGAAGCAGGATGTGGCAGAATCAGGACTTACTACTGATTGTCAAGGTCCCCAAATCCCTCCTCTAGAGAGATGCTCTTCACTCCTGTTACAGCAGCCCCCCAACTGTCCCCAAAAGCAGCTTTAATCTTCTACCCACTGGAGGCCCACAAGATGTGCCCCAAAGCCCTGACAACATTTGGCACTTCAGCAAATCAAGTTTCCACAGTCGCAGCCTGAACAGAGCTGTTTAATGGACTGCATCTCCTCCCGCTCCCTGTAAATGCACACGCACACAAAAACCAATTTCAAGCAAAGAAGGTTGGATGGGATTAAACAACTCAATTTAAAGGACTGAAAACTCAGCTGCTTCCAGTGAAGTCCTAGGAAAGGACCAATCAGCAAAGTAGTTCTCTTCCTTTTTGTATTGAAATGAGGGCCATGACTGTGCAGTGAGTCACTCCCAACTGCAGCCAGAAGTGGGCCACGTCCACCTGGGCCTCGCACTGCAGGGGGTGGTACAGGGAGAGAGAAGAGGGTGTGTGTGTGTTGGGGGGGAGGCAGGAGAGGCCAAAAGCACACTCACAGACCATCTGTTTTGGATTTTTCTGGAAATGCAGAAAACCTCAGGGGACCTAGAGGCTGATACCCGCCTGTCCACTTCTCTCTCCAGCCCAGGTTCTGGAAAGCACATTCAGGCTGCAGGACAGCTGCCTAGGGCCCCACACAAGCCTGGTCCCAGCCCAGGGAAGATCAAGGTGCCTCACTCCATAGGGAGCTGTGAGCAACATCCCCTTCTGGTTCCCCCGGTCCCCAGCCCTTGTCCACTCACGCTCCCACGGGAGAGCGTAGGCAGGTCTGTTGATTCGAGAGCCCACAGCCTCACAGAGACGAGCTCTGCCCGCAGCCTGCAGCCTCAGAGCCCAGAGGAAGAAGAGGTGTGAGTCTCCGCTTAGACTGTCAGCATCCAACACACAGCCCAGTGGACGGGGGACAGAGTGCTGCCCTCGAAAATGGGCATGCCTGGCTGCAAAGGCTGCCCCTTGGCTGGGAGCCAGGGGAGCCCTGCAGAAGAACTGCCCTGCCCTGACTCCATGGTATGGAACGCGGCTGAGAACAGCGCGGGGAAACGTGCGTGGCCAGAGGACACCCTTCCTCCACTGACAGGAGGACCCAGGGAACCCCCTGCCCCCAGGCCAGCCTCCGCACTCTGGTCCTCTCAGAGGGAGTTGCTCCTGATGCCTGGGATCTGGGGCAGCCTCTCCCTTTGCGCCAGTAGCTCTTGGTGGCCCCAACAAAGCAAAGCTTAAGGGTCCAATTTCAAACTAGAGGTCAAAATGGAGCCCAGCTGAAATGAATAACATGACCAATGCTGACTGAGTGCTCAGCTTGTGCCCCGCACGCCACTTAGCATTTTACACGGATCACGGTGTTCTCACGCCCCCAGGTACTGTTGCTACCCCCACCGAACACAGAAGAAAACTGAGAAGCAGAGATGCTAAGTGTCTTGCTCAAGACTGGGCAGAGAGGCTGGGCCAGGCCTTGCTCCCAGGCAGCCCGAAGCCGAGTCCCCCCCTCCCTCTGCCCCTGCCTTCCAGGGAAGACACCCAAACTCCTGCAGACTCCTGTCCTCACCAGTGCCCTGCCCCAGGGTGCCCCAGAGGGGCCTATGAAGAGTCCTTACTCCCAAAGCTAAGAGTACAGCTATACCTATAGGAAGGATGCACCTTACCAGGTATGAAGAATAGGGTGATTTTTTGGTGTTGATTTAATAGTACAACAACAAAATAAGCACATCTCGGTTATAAGACCCCCCAAGTCACTCAAAAGGGGAGGCATGCTCTGTAAGGAAGGGTGGTGTGGGTGACCTACCTCGTCAGACTCGTCTGACAATGTCTGCAGCAGGATGGGGAAGAGGCTGTCCGTATGCCGGAACATCTGGAGGGCAGAGAAGCAGGGGCACCCATGAGCTCCCCCAGGACTGCGCGTGATGCAGTGCCTACTGGTCTGAATGGACCCCCCACTCCCTGAGACGCTGAGGGCTTCTCCCAGCACCTGTCACTGCTCTGCTGGCCAGGGTTCTTCTCAAACTGCAATGACCAAAGCCCGGCCAAGCACGAGCAGCGCCCTGAGAAGACCAAGGTGGGCCCAGAAGAGGCCCCTGGCTTGGAGGGGCCTACTGGGTGGACGGGCCTAGGGCTCACCTTCCGAGGAGTCTTGATGTAGAGGTGGTAGAGCCACTTCAGAACGGCAATCCTGGTCATCATCCCGATGGCCATGTCACTGAGGTGGCAGTTCAGGACCTGCACAATCCCATCAAGGTGCAGGGTCACTGGGGCTCTTTCGGTGCTGTGGGCAAGACCAGGGGGAAGAGCCGGGTTGAAGCCCCCCAAGCCACAGCACCACCCAAGGCTGCACACTCTGAGTCACACACAGCCACCCCACTGCCCTGGGGGCTGGTGGTTGGGCCTGAGCCCGCGGCACACACCCTCACCCATCTCCCACCAGCCCCGCCTGGCCCGGCCCAGGGGTCTGAAGGAGGGCTTCTCTCTCTCCCTTTCCAGAGGAGTCTGGAGCTCGTTGCTTGGTTGGAGCGACGGTAACCACACTTGGGGGAGGAGGACCAGTCTTCTGGACCCCCACTCACTCCCCTTCTCTTTTCCCAACACCATCCTGGCTCGTACAGATGGAGAAAACCTCTCCAGTGCCACTGATCTGGCCCCCTCCAGACTCAGGGCATTACGTTTAGACCCTCTGTTGACAAAGCAAAACCAGCAGGTCCAGACAGCACAGGGGAGGGCCCCGATAGCGACCCTTGACATCCAACAGGCCCTTCCCTGAGCAACCAAAGAACGGGGACAGGGATCGCGGCTTGTCATCTCTCCCTGCTCCGGGGCACATAGCACAGGATTCGGCCTAGCATGGAAGCCTTGACAGCTGCCTCTGAAATGGAAGCATGTGCTTTTGAGTTGGGGAATAGGCAATAGAGCCTCTGCCTATGAGAAACGGAGATGTTCAGAACGCACTTTTGCTCCAGTGGGCACAGGAAGCCCCCTGGCTTCCACGGACCGAAGCCTTGCTGGTGTCCAGTCACAGAGAAGTCCCGCTAGGCAGCCTGGGGGAGGGAGGGTGCTACCAGGGGACTGCGCGAGTTAGCCTCTGCCCAAAGCACTGTTCCCTGGCAGAGGCTGCGGCTTTCAGGGACGGGGACTGCATGGGTAGAAACCTTAAGATGTCAGGGAGGGGCTCCCTTCCTATTGACATGTTATACAATATTTGCCAAAAGGTGCCCTGGCAGGTGCAGGCCAGAGGCTACCTTTCCCGAGGACCTGGGCCAGGTGGTCCAGTCACCCGCCTGTACAAAACGGTCTTTTGTGGCATTTCCAGGCTGCTCAATCATCCATTTGCATCAGGAATTGGCGGCTGTGCTTTCCTCATTCGCCTGCAGCCTCTCTGAAGCTCATCTGATGTGAATTTCCAAAGGGCACAATTCTGAGCTCTGTAATTGCTAAGCGGAATTGCTACTTAATATGGTTTGATGATCCCGCAGTGCCAGTTTCAGGGGCAAGAGTGGGCACAGCTATCCTTTGATGGCCAGAAGATCTGGGCATGTGACACAGTGACAGAGCTCAGAACTGAGCCTCTGGGTGGGTGGCCACTGTGATTTCCCAGGAGTCACGTGGCTGGAAGTTCCTGGTGTCTTCTCAGGATATCAAAACTTCTAAATTCTTTGGTGGCCTAAGACAGATGGGGAAACTACAGCACAGACACAGGAGTCCAGGGTGGTAAACTCAGGCTCTCAGCCAATCTCTTAGTCAGCCTCTCTTGAGCTTGCTGTCCAACAGAAATACAATGCAAGCCACAGACATAATTTTACATTTTCTAGTTTTAAATTAAAAAGGAAAAAGAAACAGGCAGAATTAATTTTAATGATGTTTTAATTAACCCAATACATCCAAAATGAACATTTCAACATGTAATCAATACAGCAGTCAATATAAATATTACTAACAAGATATCTTATATTCTTTTTTGTGTCCTAAGCCTTTGAAACCCAGCATGCATTTCATGCTCACAGCATGTCTTAGCTCAGACCTGCCACGTTCCAGGTGCTCAGCAGCCATGTGACTATTGCAGTGGTCAGCAAAGCAATCCACGCCAGGGCTTCCTAAGCATTTCTCATCATCTGACAATTTCCTAGATACTCTCTCTCCCTCTGCCGAAGGTGGTGTTTACTATGTTATCTCCAAGTCCCTCTTTCCCCCACCCTGGCTGGCCTCCTGCAGAGCTCCTTCCCTTGTGATTCTGTGTAGGTCTTCTTGGGCCAGCAGACTCTCATGGCCAGAGAAGCTCGTGCTTTAGTGGTGGGAGAGATGTCTACCTACAGCCAAGGTCTTACGCAAAGCAGGCGGTAAATGGTGAATGAAAGCCTCTCCCCCTCCTCACGAGCCTGGTCTTTCCTAACCCTGTGAGCCCCAAAGTCTGCAGTGAGCCCCTTTCCAGCCGGAGCAGGGCATTCAGGCTGCCACACAGGGCCCACGGTGTCACGAGTAGCCCCTGCCTGACAAATCACTGCCACATTCTTAGCTGAAATGGCCCCCCTGGGAGGAAGACCTTGTTTTTACTTACTTACCCAGGAGACGGGGGACTGCACTGGCCTAGCAACGGCCTGCCTGGAACTGCGGGGGGGAGGCGAGCAGCGCCGAGGCCAGGTCCTCTGCTCCACCCCGTGGGGTGGCCCAGGGGTGTGTACAAACCTCCAGGAGGAATAAGGTCTCTGACAATGACGATGATGGTACTGAAGACGACAGTAATAAGCGCTCTGCTGAGTGCTTTACCTGCACAGCCTCATGTGATTCCCTCAAAGCCTAAGTGGTGTCATTTCCATTTTGGAGAAGAGGGAATTGAAGCACAGAGACATTAAGTGACCTGTCCAAGTTCGCACAGTCGGTGGGGGGCCGGCACTTTGAATCTGAGCAGTCTGGCTCGAGAATGGTCTCACGCACCACATGGCACTGCCTTCTACTAGGAGCAGTAGGCTCTGGAGAGTCCATGGTGACATCACCTCCAAATGTCTCCTAGCGGGGGTGGCCCCTGTGTGGACAGGCCCCTTTCTGGCCAGGGCAGACCTGGTGGCCACAGGTGTTGGTAGAGGAAGGAGGCTATAACACACACACTTGCAGTGTATTTTCTTCTCAGAAGGGGAGACAAAGTCTCCATGTGGGGACTCCTGGGGAAGTCTGATGCTTCCCACCTATGTGGAGCACATTCCAAAGCCAAACAGGGCCCAGGCCTGGCTGGAAGGTCCCTTCACAAGCCCAGCTCTTTCACTCACAGCGGTCCGGAGATGCAGCTGGCCAGCTTGCAGTGGCATCTCCTTCAGGTGGTGCCATGTCAGGGCCAAATAACAGAAGGATGTCATGGAGCTTGTGTACAAACTGGCAGCATTTTGTGTACTAACATTTCCAACTTTCTCCTCAGCAAATGCCAATCGGAGCCAACCTGAAGGTATGGGTGTCTTCAGACTGCTGGTGAGGCAGGTCCAGCCTCAATCAATCAAGAACTTGATAACTGAAGGGGACCTCACGGTTCATGTAAGCCAATACTTCAATGCACGGATGAGCAAACCCAGGTCCAGAGACAGCACAGGACCCATCCAAGGCCACGAGGCCTTGCATTGAGAACCCATTCCCTAGGCTGGCGACACTCTCCCTGGGTCTCTCTTCCCCTGGCTGTCTGGAGATGAAGGTCATGGGAAGCAGGTATACCCCAGGGTACCTGGGAGACAGATCTTAGTACCTGGGAAAGGGAGGGTCATCATCCTACCTTCCCGCCCCCCCCCCCCCCCCCGCCGAGCAGGCAGCTCTCAGCAGCTCTGCTGGGTAGGGCTGGCTGTGGCTGCTGAACTCCGTGCATGCTCAGCTGGGGAGGTGGGACTCTGGGACCCTGGGTCCTTTCTAGAGGGGCATGCTGCATGATGTGCTTAGCTTCCCAGCTGCTGGTCTGGAGCCTGAGATGTGGCACCCTCTGCCCTGGCTTACCTTACCCATCAAGAACAGAAGGAGCTCACTCCCAGTTCAAAATACATTTCTGCATCGGTTCCAAAATGTCTAGACGAGTCACTCCTGGGGGCATCTGAGTTATTTCAAGGTGTCTGCAAAACCCCATTTTCACCGAGCATTTTTTCTCATAAAGCATCTTATAACAAATGTCTTACATGTATATGTATTACAATTTCCAAATGCATGGCACTGCTGTGGCTATTAAAATATAGATTTAGTGAATAATGTTTCTGATACTACCAATAAATAATAATAAGTTCCAGTTGTTATCTGGGAGACAGCACTTTATTTCTGTAACGTCTAACTCTTTATGGTGCTCATGTTACATCTCTAATCAAATTAGAAGAAAGGTAAATCTAAAAATAGAGTTGCTTCTGAAGTTGAAGTTGCTTTTTTAAAATATAAGATCATTGCACATTTTTTCAATCATGAGATGCTAGAAGTTGGGAAGCACTGATTTTTAGATCTTTCTGCCTGCTTACATACAGGGCAGCCAGCTATAGCCAGAGAACTGTACTTAAAGTCGCTGAAGACACCCTGACCCTTGGCAAGGCCCTGGGTGTCAGAGTGGAAGACCCTTCATACAGCAAGGCCTGTATGAGATGTGTGAGAACTCCAGCATCAGATGAGCCAGGGAGGGAGGCCAGTTGCAAATCTTCTGGAACTCCAATGGCGACTATTGAAGTTAAACACATGGGCTCTGCAGTCAGACAGACCGAGCTTGAATTCCAACTTGGCCAGTAATTAGCTGAGTGATTTTGGGCAAGAAGTTAACTTCTCTAGGTCTGTTTCCTCATTTTAAAATGAGGATAGTAAGGTTCTTGTAATAATAATTGCAGCTAAAGTGTGTAAAGTGCTTTCTGTGTGCCAGGCACCATTCTATGCTCTTTACATACTGTAACTCGCTTATCCCCATACCCCTTTGAGGTCAGTGCTATCATTACACTCAGTTTACAGATGAGGAAACTGAGGCAGGCAGAAGTCAAGCCACTTGCCCAGAGGCCATGGCCAGGTACACTGGAGTCAAGAGGTGAACCCAGGCAGTTGGTGCCACTACTCAGGACTCAGGGGACATCAGGGACCTGTCCAATGGACAGACACATGGCGGTGAAGACGATTCCCTCTTACCTGTTCCTCAGCTGTGAACATGCGCCCTCCACCCCATTTCTTCGCCTTTCACCCCTCCTGAGGAGGCCAGTTTTCGACTTCCTGTGTATTTCCTGTGCTCTGGAGGGTGGGGAACTCAGACCTGCTTTTCCAGGTGGCTCTCCCCTGCGGCTAAGCCTGTGGCCACCCAGGGCTTGTCCCAGGAAAGAGGGGAGATGAGGGCAGAGAAGAAGCTCATGCTCTTGAGTCAGTTAATTCTCCCTGTGTTTTGATCCAACTGAAGAATCTTTTTTAAAAAATCTAGGGTGCAAGCATTCGAGGTAATCCCTGAACCCATGAAAGTGAATTCAGAGTCGCGTGTGGATGTGCATTTTTTTGGGAAGAGGGTCCATGGCTTTCATCAAGCACTCCAAGGTCAGTGACCACTCACAGCTCAGGACTGCCACTATCACTGGCAGTTTCCTCCCAAGTGGGAATGGATGCCTTTCTGCCATGGGAGGGGCTCCCAATTTGGCCAGTGCCCTTGGCAGGCCTGAACTGAGTGAAACTGGCAACTTCGGGTGGTGCTGTGGCAAGCAACACACCTGGAGAGTCGCAGGGTGGGTTTTGTTTCTCAGTGACCCTGCACGATGCCATAGTGTCCAACCTCAGCTCAGTCTCCTTTCGACACCAACTGCAGGAAGAGGGTGGGGGGGCCCAAGCACACTGGCTCTGGCTTTACAGCTCTACAGGCTGCCCAGCTCTCTAGTATGGCCAGCGATCAGTCTGTACAGCTGCCGCGAGGAAACCTTCGTGCATTCACCAGGAGTCAGGAAGCACTAAATGATCTGTTCTTGTTTGGTTTTTTATTTTAAAAGGGTAGGAGTCAGCATTGGCTACTGAATGACAGGTATGACCCAAAACCCTGGTTCCAGTCTGCTGGTTCCTGGCCTTCACATAGGAACCAAGGCTTCCCGTAGGCCCACCCCCGCCAACAGCGGCAAGGCAGCGGGGAGCTGGGGCCCCTCCACGCCCATCAGTTAGGCCCTCCCGGTGCCTCCCACTGCCACTCCCTTGGAGCGTGACAACCCCTGTAGCCCAGATCATAGTGACAAACCTACAGCAGGCTTTTCAGTTGCCAGAGGGAGGCTTATAATCCCAGATCTGGTCCTGCCATTCCCACTTCCAGTGCTTGCTCCCACAGCCTCCAGAACAGCAGCAGAACCCTCGGCAGGACGCCTTGGCCTCCTGCATCTCCGTCCAGACCTCTCCCCAAGTTCTGGGTCCAGTGTCCAAGCCTGCCTCCTTCCCCTCTCCTGGGATGCTCAGAGCCACCTGCAACAGAGCTCTGACTGCCCCACTCACGCCTGCTCTTCCTTCCAGCCCTGGCTTGGAAATGATACCAGGATATCTGGAGTTTGGCTCACACCAAACATCTAGAAGTTATTCTTCCCCATCCATCAGCAAATCCCGTTGTTCTACCTTCAAAGCAGACCTTAAACCCACCCAACTTTCTCCATATGTGGACCCCCCAGCCAGGGCCTCCGTCCCTTCTTGCCGTGATGGCTATGGTGGCTCCCTAGTTGGTCTGTGCCCACTTGAGCCCCGAAGTCCATTCTGTACACAGCAGCCCCCTGTTCTCCCTCCCTCCTCATCCCTAAGATGAAGATAATACTACTGACCCCTTGGGATTTAAACATAAACACAATCAAAATGATGTGGCACAAAAGACTGAGCGCAGTGCCAGGCCTTGGAAGCCCATGCTGAGCACTCACCACCGTCAACCATCCTTCTCGAGGCTCAGCCTGGGCAACGTGGATTGTTCCCCCAACACTTTCTGTGGAGCAATCACCCCCGTTTCCAGTAACTTCTCCCCTCATAGCAACCACCCCCTTTTCTGGTAACTTCCTGGCTACTTCTCTGCTGCCCCACCACAGTATTTCATTCACGGCTGGCTCTTTATCTCAGGACCTAAACATAGGCAGGTGCTCTGGAAATGCATGACAACTAACTGAAAATGCGCGAACAATTAACATTTACTGATCTCGACCAATGTGGAAGAGGTCTTGGGGTACATGTTTATAATCAGCACTCGCACACTTGGAAAACATGCTCAGGGGGCCCAGAGATAAGAATAAATTCACAAGTGATATAAAAGGAGGAAAGGTCCTAAGGGTCTGGGAGAACAGCCTCTCCGGGCTGAGTGCACATCTTCTCTTTGTGAGTGACTGGCTCCCCCAGGGCCCAGGTTCACCATCAAGTTCAGAGGGAAGAAACCCCCTGTAGCAGAACCGCCATCCAATCCAGCCCCACAGGCACCAATGCTACCCAAAGAAAAAGTGACATGGGGCAAGTCCAGGGGACTCAGACCAGGGCAGAACTGTGACAGTTCCCTCCCCAGGGGAATCCCATCTCACCGCAGGGAGTGTGGAGGGAGTGGGCAAGGAGGAGATTGTTTCGCTGCGTGGCCTCCACTGCCCTCACGTGGAAGGCTTCATTATTACAGCTGACCTGGGAGCTCCTGGGCCTGAGATCTAGCCGAGATCTAGCCGTTAATCTATCAGTTAACGACCACATGTGTTCTGGGATGTCCTCTAGTCAGTCTGGTCGGCCTCACCTTGTCCTGCACAAGCAGAAGGTGCTGGGCCCAGGTATCTGCAAGTGTCTCACTGCAGTCACCACACAAGCTGTACGTTTACAACTTGCATTTACTGCCCTCCTACAGCTTCTAATCCCTCCCACAAGGCTACCCGCCCACCAGGGTGGGTGGGGTGGGCTTGCTCAGTGTCCTTGAGATCCTTCATCAAGCAACTCCTTTGTGTACGAGGGTGCACCAAAAGTAGTGGCCCCAAGCGGAGTCTGCCCTGGGTCTTTGCTACAGTCTCCTGCACCCAGGAAAGATCCAGGCTGTGTACTTTCCACAAGCACTTCTGGTTGGAACAAACCACTTACCTGGCTGGAGTGAAGACACTGATGCCACTACTGAAGCTGGAGTCACAAGAACCATCTGGACCTCCTGTGAGAGAAAGAGGAACATGGTGTCACGAAAGGCTGTTGGGTCTTTTAAATAAACAAGATCCCTGTTACAAGCACACGTGAGACCCTCCAGTGCCCCACACCTTGATTCAGGCTCTTGAAAAGGAACACAGCTCTGGAGCCCTGAGGACCCAATGCTGACTCATGCCCCAAAGCCCCTGGACAGTACCCATGCCTGTAAGTTTTTAGGCACGGTGATCTCGCAAGGAGGGGACACCAGTGCTGAACACACCTAGGAAATCTCAGAAGTTACTGGCCTGCAAGCAATGGATGTTCAGAATGACTGGGATACTCATCATCCTTAGCTATCACGAAAATGCAACAAAATCACAATGAGATACTACTTCACACCGACTAGGATGGCTAAAATAAAAAAGACCGACAATAACAAGTGTTGACAAGGATGTGGAGAAACTGGAACCCTCACACACTGCTGGTAGGTAGGAATGGTGCAGTCACTCTGCAAAACAGTCTGGCAGTTCCTCAAAAGGCTAATAAACACAGAGTGACTGTATGACCCTGCAATTCCATTTGTAGGTATATACCCAAGAGAAATGAAAACCTATGTCCACAAAAAACTTGTACATCATGTTCACACCAGCATTATCTACAACAACCAGAAAGTGGAAACAAGCCAAGTGTCTATCAACTGATGAATGGCACAGCCACACAAAGAACTATTATTTGGCAATAAAAAGGAGTGAAGTTCTGAAACACGATACAACATGGATAAACTTTAAAGAACATCGTGCTAAGTGAAAGAAACCAATCACAAAAGACCACATTACATGACTCCATTAGAATAGGCAGATCTATAGAGACTGCCGAGGGCTGGAGGAGATGGGGAAAGGGGTGTGATGGCCAAGGGATTCTCTTTAGGGAACTGAATGTGTTCTAAACTTGATTTTGGCAATGGTCACACAACTCTGAATATACAAGTCACTGAATTGTACACCTTAAGTTGGGTGAATTGTACAGTATGTGAATTATATCTCAATAAAGGGCTTAAAAAATGACTTTGGGGAAAGGACTGTGACCCTGCACTGTGCCCCAGTCTTCCTCCACGTGGCCAACTCGGTACCTGTTATTTGTATTTAACTTATCGCTGCATGACCCAGGATAGAAAAGGCATCAGCGATTTATTTTTCCCACCTAACGAATAATCTTAAAATTCTAACCTTTTTCTTTTGGCATCTAATTAAGTTTCCTAAAGAGCCAACATGTTCTGGATCTGGAAGGCTGCCAGCAGGACCCTATTCCGGCTTGAGCTCCGGTCCAGACACTGGCTACACCCCTATGGCATCCAGGGAGGGAGAGGGAGCTGGCAGTTCACTAGGGAGCTCAGGGCAGGTGGCACTCTGGCATCAACCCAGACTGTGTGATTCACAGCGTGCTATGTCACCCTTTTTGCCCTCAGTTTTCTCATCTATACAATGAGACTGATACCATTTATATTGCCTGATCCAGGTTTTATATATATTTTCCTAAATTAAAAAAAATGCTTTTATCTTGAAATTAATTTTAGATGTCCAGAAAAGGGGCACAAGAGTAAAGAATTCTCTGAATACCCTTCACCCAACATTAGCTGCCCCGGACACTAACACCGTACGTAGCCACAGTACGATTATCAAACCTGGAAAGTTAACATCCGTACAATACCATTAACTAAATGATAAACCTAATTTGAATGTCACGACTTTTCCCGCTCCTGTTTGTTTGTTCCAGGCTACCACGTTGCATTTACTTGTCTTGTCTGCTTCGTCTCCTCCAATCTGTGACAGCTCCGCAGTCTTTCTGTGTTTTTCGTGAACTTGACACTTTTGAGGCAGTGCTCAGCTACTCTGCACAATGTCTCCCCATTTGGGTTCATCTCATGGTTCCTCGGGAGCAGACCGAAGTCATGCCTCTCTGGAGGAAGGCAATGGAAGTGCTGTGCCTCAGTGCCTCTACTGGGGACATGTTGTCTGTTTGTCTCATTATTGGTGACACTAACTTCATTGTCTGATGAAGGCACTGTCTGCTGGTTTTCTCCCCTGTGAAGTTACTATTTCTCTCTGTAATAAATAAGTATCTCGGGGCAAGAGACTTGAGATTAGACAAACATTCTATTTTTCCCTCAAACATTTCCCAACTGATTGGTGGAGTTTGCCTAATGGTGATTTTCTATTTCCCTCTTTCCTTCTACATTTAATAACTGGAATTTTTCTGCATGGAAGAGCTACCCCTTCTGCCATCATTCATTCATTCATTCAATTTATTCAATTTATTCATGTCATTATGGACCCACTGATATTTATTTTCTTCTGTGGGTTATAAATCAAAACTATCATTTAGATTGTTGTTCAAATGATACCAGCCTGACCTCTTAAAAGTTTTACATTATACAAGTAAAACATATTCTCCTTCTAAAAATTGCAAACAAAACAAAGCAAAACCTCTTTCCTTTTTTTTTTTCCAGACCCTTCTAAGACCCTCTCTCCAAGGGAAATAGCTTAGGGAGATGGTGGCTCCCCAAAGGAGAAAAGGTTTTCTTTCTAGCCCCAAAGAATATCTTGGTAACTTTCTCAGGATACTCAAGAACCACCTTTCCTTTCCTTTCCACTTTTTATTATTTTAAAATTTTTCTCTCTTTTATTTTTTATCAAGACGGGGTCTTTCTATGTTGCCCAGGCTGGTCTCAAACTCCTGGCCTCAAGCGATCCTCCCCACTTCAGCCTCCCAAAGTGCTGGGACTACAGGCATGAGCCACCGTACCCGGCCTTGTATTTTTTTTCTGGCTCTTGTTTAACACATCTTCCTAACATTTTCCCGACCAGGACTTACGTTCATGTGGGCAAGTGGGCAAGAACCTTTCTCCCATTAATAAAAAATTTTTTTTAATCATATGTGTTTTCAACCAGGGCACATGGGAGAATCCAAAATGTTTCTTGAGTCTTGAAGTCTTCTAGAAATGTAGGAATTTATGGGGAAAAGGAACACTTAAAATTTTCCCTCTCCCTAAAACCTTTATTTAACACACTTGTAAACAAGCATAATATCGTAAAATATTTTTTAAATCAAAAAATAAGTTCTCTGTGTGTTTGTACTCAGTCTTTACCTTTCTAGATTTAGTAATTCTGCAGCAGGGCACCTGGGACAACCCCAGCCCCACAGTCGGCGACAGGCCTCTGCCACGCTGTCTCCCTCTGTGCTTTATGTATTGGAACCCGCTTCTCTCCTTCATCTTTAATCTCACTTCACTGTACATGCAGGAAACGACTTTGCCAGCTGGGCAAGTATGCTTTGCCGTCTTTTGCTATTCTACATTTTGTTTTGTAAACATAAATGGGATCACAGTACATTTGCTGCAACTTGCTTTTGAACTTTGTACTATGTCTCAGAGTGGTGCTATGCCAGGTGTGGGCCATGGACCTTTCTTTCCCCCCAGTAAAGTGGGCCTTTATTTCCATGTTAAACAGAAGTGGCCTGGGCCTGCCCAAGTGCTTGTCCTGCCAGCGTCAAGGCCCAGGCAACCTGGGTCTGCCTGCTGGCCCAGGGCCCAGGGAAGGTGAGGAGGACATGCCGGGAACCCTGGGCGGGATGGACTGGAACAGCAGCCGAGCCTCCATGCCCCTGGAGGACATCATCCAGAAATACTCACGTTTATAGGTGAAATAATATGATGTCAGAAATTTGCTGCAAGTTAATTCAGACTGCCTCCTAATTCTCACTCTTGTATCTCTCCCATGCTTCCACGTGGAGTGTGACCGCTGATGGCAAGGATCAGACACTTCCCATTGTGAAGACACTGCCAAGTGGTCCTTTATTTGTTATTCCTTTTTTTCTAAAACCCACATGAAGGAACCAAGTTGCCCTTTAGAAGGTTCTACCAATTTACATGCACTTCTGGACAGAACAGCAGTCATCCCCCAGAGCCTCACATAGGAATATTAGTAATCTTTTAAATGTCTGCCAACTTGGTGAGTAAAAACAATACCTTGCTTTTCTTTGTAGTTCTGATTCCTAAACTGAGCATATTTTGTTGCCCTTTTCTATTAATTTCCTCCTGAGAGAAGTGCAGAGTGACACGGTGCTTACGAGCAGGGACCCTCAAGCCTCTTGGCCTGGGTTTGGCCCCTGACTGCCCTACTTTCTAGCTGTGTGACCTTGGGCAAGTTACTTGACTTTGCTTCTCTTTCTTCGCCTGTACCACGGGGTAACGCTGGCTTGCGACAACAAGTGAGCAAATGTTGCTGGGTGTTTACAACAATGCCTGGCACAGCCCAAGAGCTAAGCAGGCGTCTGTGACATAGGGAATTAATGGCTTCCTTGTGGACGTCTACCTTTTTCTTCCATTCCGTTTCTTTTTCCTTTTTGACTTAAGAGAGCCCCGTCTTGTGTTCGGGTGCTAACCCTTTGATGGTCAAAAGCAATGCGTACATCTTCTCCCACTCCCAGTTTGTCTTGTCTTGTAACTTTTAACCTTTTTCTGGTTATGCTAGTTTTAAATTTAAATATGGTGTATCAATATTTTTCTTTATAATTTTTCCTTGTGGGTCTTGTTTAAGAAATTCTCACCATGTACTCCTGCCGAGAAATTTTAACCTTGAACCTGATTGAGTAGCACTGACTAATAATTTACAGGGAACACAGGGGACAGATGACCATGACAAAGACACCATGGGAAACTATAGGACAAATGACCCAGGTCCTTAAAAAGGAATAGGAGAAAAAAAAAAACAGACAGTGACGTAAGGGACATATCAATCAACTGCAATGTATGCAATTTGCTCCTAATCCAAATAAACTGTAAAAAAGAAAAAAAATTCTTGAGTCAATGGGAAGTATGAACCCTGAATAGATATTTGCTAATATTAAGGACTTATTTTCTTTTTCCTGAGGTGTGATGATGGTATTCTGATAACTTTTACAAAAGGAGATTTTATCTTTTTGCTTCAAATTAATGATGGCGGGAGGAGTGGGTGAGAGAAGAGAAGTACCACTATGGGTCACCGGTGGAGGACTGCTGAGGCCAAGGGATGCACTGGGCTGCCATGTACTAATCTCATGACTTTCACCAACGACCCAATGGGCATTTTTGTGGGCTCTTTACCAATTCTTAATCCTCTTAATGACCCTATGCAACAGTTGGTGGTATTATCCCCATTTTACAGATGCGGAAACTGAGGCACAGAGGGGTTTACTAGCCCAAAGTCACACAGCTGGTAAGGTTCATAGCTGTGAACCACGGGCAGCAGATGCCCAGATTCATTTTTTGTTTGTTTGTTTTGAGACAGGGTCTTGCTCTGTCACCCTGGCTAGACTGCAGTGGTGTCATCATAGCTCACTGCAACCTCAAACCCCTGGGCTCAAGTGATCCTCTTGCCTCAGACTCCTGAGTAGCTGGGACTACAGGTACGCGCCACAATGGCTGGCTATTTTCTCTATTTTTAGTAGAGATGGTCTTGCTTTGCTCAGGCTGGCCTCAAACTCCTGGCCTCAAGCAATCCTCCTGCCTCAGCCTCCCAGAGTGCTAGGATTACAGGAGTGAGCCACTGCGCCTGGCCCAGATCCCCCAGATTCTACACTCAAACTACCCTATTTGGCCTCTCATATTTAGGTTTTAATGATTATGGATCCATCAACCAAGGAATGCCAGCAGCCTTTAAAACTGGAAAGGGCAAGGAAACGGATCCTCCCAGAGAAGCTCCAGAAGGAAGGCAACCCTGCTGTCCCATATTACACTTCTTATCAGAAGTCTGCCCGAGTGCCCAAGTCGATGTGTATATCATAAACATGAATTAAAACACCACCAAAGCACTAGCTATTGAGAGTGTTTGCCACGTGCCATGTGCTAAGTGCTTTACATGCAAAAATCTCTTAAAGACTCACAACCATACTCCAGGTTAGGTACTAATACTCTCACTCAATCTAACAAATAAGGAATCTGAAGCTTTAGAAAAGGTGAGCAGCTGTTCATGGGCAACAGACATGAAGTTAGCAGAGCCAGGACTCACAGGTAGGTTGCTGGCACCCCAAAATCTTTGCTGTGACACCTGAGACAAACAGGGAATGTCACAGAGGGGATGTGTTAAGTGTAAAAACTCAGAACCAGGGAAAGGACACTGTGTTGTGGGTCCCCTCAAGGGGCGGCTGCCCTGACTGGAGGGCCGTGGTCAGTGGAGAAGGGAGAAACTCGGAAGGTTGAGGATGTGTGCGTGTGTGTGTGTGTGCATGTGTGCACATCCACACACACGCAGAGGGTGTTGCCTGCGGTGTGCTGTAAAGAATGTAGTGTTGGTGAGTTGGCACAACTACACAAAGAAGACCAGGCAGGAGGGTCCTGTCTTCAGCCTGGACCAGGGCTGGAACAGCGGGAGCAGAGAGGGAAGAGTAAGCGGGAGAGGCTGGGATGGACTTGTCCACTGACAAGCTAAATCATCTGTCTCCTGGCCTGCTGGGACCTTCTCCTGGGCACCCTGGCAAAAGACTGGTGATTAGTTAGTAACAAGCTGAGTGGGGCTGACAGTGGATGTAAAGGTCCCAAACAGCTGCTGCTACCTCTGAGAATTGCCACAAAGTGAGCTTTTCATCTGCTGAAGTGCTTTTTAGAGGCAGTAAAATCCAGAGCCAAGCTGCCCAAATGTATTCTGGTTTAGGATAATGCTCTCCTGAGCAAGAAGCTGTTTGAAGAATGCTTAGGAAAACTATCTAAAAAGGTAAATAAATTGTATTGGCTGGGAATCAAACCCGGGCCTTCTGCGTGGCAGGCAAAAATTTTATCACTGAACCACCAATGCTCCAGAGCTAGCAATAAGGTTTTTAGCTGCTGCCACGAACCAGAGAATGAAGCAGTTCCTCTGCAGAGGGCTTGACTTATTGCCACATAAGCAGAAAGGGAGGGCAGGGGCCAGTGGATTCCACTTTGGGGGAACAGGCAGTGACTTTTTTTTTTTTTAAATTGAGAAATAATTCATAAAACAAAGTATCATATAACACAAAAGTGTACAACTGGGTGGTTTTTCGTACATTCACAAAGTTGTGCACCCATCACCTCTATTTAATTCTAGAACATTTCTATCACTTCCAAAAGAAACCATGCATTTGTCAGCAGTTGGTCCCAATCCCTCCTTTCTGCCAAGCCCAGGCAACTGTTATTCTACCTTCTGACTCTATGGATTAAGAGGTACTGTAAACTTTTAAGTCAGTATAAAATAGTCAAAAGTTCTATATGTTGTACTTGTCAAGCTCAAAACAAAGTAAAGAAAAACAAAATTAAAAAACCCACTATTGGCCAGGCGCAGTGGCTCACGCCTGTAATCCTAGCAGTCTGGGAGGCTGAGGTGGGAGGATTGCTCGAGGTCATGAGTTCGAGGTCAGGAGTTCGAGACCAGCCTGAGCAAGAGTGAGACCCTGTCTCTACTAAAAAAAATAGAAAAAGTTAGCTGGGTGTCATGGTGCTCGCCTGTAGTCCCAGCTACCCAGGAGGCTGAGGCAGGAGGAGCACCTGAGCCCAGGAGTTTGAGGTTGCTGTGAGCGAGGCTGATGCCATGGCACTCTAGTCCAGGTGACAGAGCAAGACTCTTCTCTCAAAAAAAAAAAAAAAGAAAAAGAAAAACCCATTATCAAACAAAATAAAAGCAGAATGTGAAGTTGTATAAGTTGTATGATCTTAACTATATATGTGTATATAAAAAACTGGAAAAAATATGCCAAATTGTAATACCAATTGCCTCTTCGTGGGGATAGTTTTCTTTCTTTGTATTTTTCTCTACTTTCCAAACTTTCTAAAATGAGAATTAAAAAAAAAACACTACCAAAATAAAACACTCATGTATCAGTGAGAGTTCATAAATATGTCTTATTCCTGAGAGTCTTCTAGTTTCCCCTGGTAAGAAAGCTCCTCTCTTTGAAGGCCTGTACTAACTTACCTCCCCAGGGTTTTTTTTCTCCCCCGGGAGCTGCCAAAAAGGTTTCAGCAGCTCCTGCTGCTGCTGCCGCTGCTGCTGCTGCAGCTACATTGGCCAGAAATCGAACCCGGGCCTCCCGCGTGGCAGGCGAGAATTCTACCACTGAACCACCAATGCTCCAGCTGAGTACTACTTTGCCTCCAGCTGTTTTGCTGCTCTGGCTTGCAGTGGTGACAGCACAGCTGTAACCTGACACCTGAGACAGGTCCAGCATGGACTGCTGCTCAATTCTACCAGCCAAACCCATGGGAGAAGGTCCATGGGACATGTATGCTTGACATTCTGCACAGATGTTCACAAGGGAAGTCCGTGAATCAATGGGAGAACATGCGTTAGCAATTCTTTTGGCTCCTGGGGGCAGGTTCCAGACCTTACTCTGTTATCCTTACAGATCTGAGTAGGGTGTGCATCAATTTACTCTCTGGCTGATTCTGCAAAGGTGGACATCACCCCAAAGCTGATCTGTGAACTCTCGGTGAGGAAAGAAGCCCAAGAGATATGAAAACATCAGGGTAACATTTCGAGTCAAACTCCAGACACCAATCAGCATAAAAGTAGTTTTCTTTATGTTACAGAAAAACAAGAAAACGTTAAAGGAGTTTGAAAGGAGAACAGAACAACTTCATTTTTAAAAGGTACTGATTTGGGCAGTAATATTCCCAAGTATTGAATAAACTGAAGCTAGAGCTTTCTTAACGCCCCCCTCCCTGAGAATGACACGCACAGTAAAGGCAGCCAGGGCTTCCAGGTGGCTGGATGTTTATGGCCAAGAACCAAGTGTATCCTGAATCCTGGTACTCCCCTCCATGCTCCAGGCCTCCCTGCCTGGAAAACAACTATTTCCTGTAGCTGAACCCAGGACAGCAAAGATCAAGCAAAGCCTTAATGGTCTTTGAGGCAGTCAGGGTTAAGACTGTGGCCTCTGGAGGCAACCTGCCTAGGTCCAAGTCCCAACTCCATGCTCCACCAGCCACCAGATGCTGGTCATGCTGCTTAGCTCCCCTGTGCCCATCTGTAGTTTCCACCTCACTGGGTTATTGCCAGCATTATTTGAGTTAACATATATAAAGTAGCCCCAAGTCAAGTCCTATGACTTCTGGCTGGGGCCCCCCATGGGAGGTGAGGGGGCAGGGGCAGAGTTTACTCACCACTGCCTGCCCCCTCCTGCTTTGCCAGGGTGTCATCGGGGTGGGATTCTGTCTGCCTGTGGAGCACTGGCTTCGGCTCGTCCGGCTCATCGTCCTCAGGGGTGACCAGCTTCATCAGGCTCTGGTTGCACACATTGGCCACCTCCTTGATGCCTGAGTCCACTGATGTAAGGAGTGGCCCTACCCAGGGGAGTCTTCTCTAAACCTGGTGTCCCTGGTCAGGGGCTCGGCCCTCCCCAGAGGCTATGCTGGGTGGATAGGTAGTCCAAACCAAACCCCTGTTCTCCGTGCTATCCTGCTGCCCCTGTGAGATGCTCCTCTTTCTTCTCAGAGTACCCCTTCCAGGTGGCCCTCCCACTCCAGGTCCCTCAACTTCACAGTCCCTTAAGGGCTGCTCTGGTTTCTTCTCTCTGAGAGCAAAGGATACTTTTCTTGCGGTCATCGTAGGCCAGGCAGGGCAGGACGGCAGTCAGAATCCCAGAAGAATAGGGCAGCATCACTCGGCCAGCCAGCTGGATGAACTCCCGCATCCAGCACATGGCTGTCAGCTGGATTAGGTCATCTGGAAGGGGAATCGGTGGGTTCCAGAGGGATCGGCATGAGCAGCCGGAGAGCTCCCTGCTGCCGACCATCCCCAAGCCCAGGGCAGGCTTGCTTCCAGCCTCACTGATGCTGTTACCTGCATGCTTTGCTCTCCAAAGGAACATTCAGATACAGGTTGGCATGGAGTTCCTGTGCTAAACTATGAAAGGAGCCCTCCCTGTATCCATGACCCTCTGCAGTGTAACTCTGCATCTCCTCTTATCAAGAAGTGGGGTTTATCTCCCTACCCAGGCCCAAGTGCCCCTGTTGCCCCAGCTGACAGCTGGACGACTGCCAGACATGAGTGAGGCCACCTTGGACCACCCAGCCCACCCAACCCTCCAGTTTGCTGTATGTGCACAGTTGAGCCCAGCCAAGCCTGGCCCAGGTGAGCAGAACCATGCAGGTGGCTGGCAGACTCATGACCAGTAATAAGTGATTGTTGTTTTTTATGTTCTGTGGTGGTTTGATACCCACCAGAGTTTATAGATACATAACCCCAACCTGCAAGCATTTCACCTCTCAGCACTAAGGCCAAGCTCACCAGCAAGGAGGCCCCTGGATCTTACGTCACTCCAGGCTACACCTGGTGAAAGGAACTCCGTGTCGATAGAGACCCTGCTCCCAGGGCCCAGAGTCACACGGGTCAACACTCCTCCCAGGACTCCCTCCTGCCCCTTGCTGAAGCCAAGATGGTGGTGGCCGTGGGGCCTCGACAAACTCACCTGTGGTCTGGCAGTGGATCACCAGGATGTTGGCCATCTCAGCAAACTTAACACTGGAGGGGTTCTTCTTAATTTCTTTCAAGAATTCTCCAAGAACAACTTCACACCTACCAATGAGAAAAGGAGAGTGGAAACAGCACATGTCAGCCAGGGCCGAGGAACCTCAACCAGTGCCCATTTCTGCTCAGGGTCAGCCACCCAGGAGGTGACTACACTTGGAGATGTGGCAGGTGAGTGTTCGGAGAGGCTGGTGGTTGCTGAGCTCTTAGCTCCTTGAGCAGGAAGCACACCTGCCAGGAAGAAGAGCAGGCCTCATTTCTTGTCCCTCTGCTGCTACCTGTGTATTCATGCACAGTGAGGGGTCCCAGCCACGGCAGCTGCCTGCCCCTCGCTCCCCTCACATTTTCCGAATTTCTTTGCCATTGTCGCCCAGGATCTGGAACAGGCCATCCAGGATCTCCGGCAGGTAGTCCAGCAGGTTGATGTCTGGCACGGACTCCAGAACCAGGATCTGACCGAGGGGAGGAACACAGAAGGGGAAGTCACACCAGCCTCCTGTCTCCGCCTCACTGACCCTCTGGGACTGGGTAGTGGGAAGGGGACGCTGAGGAAGCAGCATTTCCCTGCGCTGCAGGTGTCCCATGGGGGAGGGGGATGTGAGCAGCTATCACGTTTTGTTAAACATGCAGGGGAATGGTAATTTGACTCTAAGGAAATTCAGATGCCCAGGGAGAAGGGAGTGGATGGGGAAGGACAACAGGGCTAGGAAAGACGTGACTGCTGGAAGCAGCACTGGGACAAGGAATGAGTTGGATCCCTTTCAGGAACAACAGGATGGGCTTTGGGGGCAAAGCTAAATGAAATGTCTTCAGATTATCAGGTGTCAATGGCTATTCCAAGGATAACAAGGAGGCATCCTGTGACTAAAGGAACTGCCACACATGTGCCAGAAAGCAGATTTTACTAAACTAGAGACTCATTCAACTAGAGGCTGGAGAAACAGTTCAGGGCTGGACCTTACCCAGGAGATGATGAACTGTCGGGCATACTGGTTGTTGGAGTAAATCCTCTCCCGCAACAAGGGGATGAAGCCCACCAGGTCAAACTTGTTGCTCTCAGTCACAATGTCCTGTGGACCAAAGGAATGTGAGCTGCTGAGAGCCAGAGACCAGGGCTGGCCTAGGGCTGGCTCCAGGGGTCAGGTGACCACAGAGGAAAATGGCAGAGCCCGAGCCAGGCAGGAGAGGTCCCTAGAGTATCTGTCCTGTCATAGGCCAGAGGACAAGCAAAACTGGTGGATGGAAAGCAGGACTCAAAGTCAAGAGAACTAATCCAATGGCAAAACCCTCCTTCTCCGTGGTCTGGAGGGATTGCCCAGCCCCCTGTCCTCAGGTGGCAACAACACAAGGGAATGTTTAGGGTGATGGCACAGTTCTTTATTTCTATTGTGGTGGTGACATAGTTCTATACACTTGTCACACAACTGCACTTAAAGGGTACATTTTATTGTATGTAAATTAAAAAACTAAAAAAAATTTGGAAGAGCATCCCCAGTGATAGAATTTCTAAGCTATACAGACAGATGGAAGAAACAGATTCTAGAAATAAAAGTGGCAACAAAGTACAAATACCTTTAAAAGGCGGTCTAGGAGCTCGGATCCGCTTTTCACGTTGGGGTCTGGGTCAGCAGCCAGCTGCGAGGCACAGAGGGGAGAGACATGGGGGCTGTGGTCACAGCTGAACAGAAGACACGATCTCCCGCAAACCCAGGGCCAAGGCCTTGGTGCAGCCTGGAACACCTAATGGGCACCCTTTCAGCAAGCAAATCTGAGAAAGGTCAGGGTGGTGAGGACAGGCAAGAGGGAACTGGCTAAGGAGCCCCACGTGGCAAACCCCCTTCTGCTCAGGGACTTCTTCCGTGACCTGCTGGGGTGCCTGCTCCCTGCTGTGACTGGGTGGGGGGTTGCTTCCCATCTCCTTTCCTCAGGGGGTCCTAATCTTAAAATGCTCAGTCTTCTCTCCTCTCCTGGAGAGGGGATGGGACAGCTTCGAGACAGATACTCTAGAAAGGACCACGACATTCCACAGGGGCTGCAGGGCAGCTCTGCGCCTGGGAGGGGAAAGCCATGAGGCTGAGAGAGTGTGGGAGAGAGTAAAGTACTAGGGGCTCCAAAGCCCTTCCAAGAAGGGCTTTTTCTAGAGCACGTGTGAGCTAGAATAACCACGGCCCCCCTTGCAGGGGAAACATGATCTGTGCGATGGATTCACGCCCACTGCCTTCCACCAGGGAGGTTCGCACTTCTCAAACTATCAGCTTTTCCCTCCAGTGTGTGGTAGACTGATACTTTCATAAAATGCAATAAAAATGAATTAATAGAGAAATGAAAAAAAGTAAATATAAGCCCATTTAAAAAAATTATTAGATTCAAGAGACAATAAGTATCCCTTGCAGCCACATGCTTATCTGCTCTGCCCGCATCTGGGAAAAGGGACCCAAGCACCCAAGGTCCCAGAAGGTCAAGTGAGGTGGGTGGACTGAGCTCAGCCCAGCTAGGAGGGGCAGTTACCTTGCTCAGCCCATCAAAGAGCACGTTGAAGTGGGGTAGCACGGCTCCACGGGCCACCTTGACGATGTTGTACAGTGCCTCGCAGGCGTAGTAGCGTAGCCTGCTGTCTGCGTCATTGAAGCAGGTCAGCACCGGCTCGATCAGCTCCTTCAGGTAGAGCCCTGAGTCCTGAGATGGGGCGGGAGGGGGAGAAGACAGCTCAGAAGGGGTTGGCTGACATCCCAGCTCCCTTGGAGATGCTCAGGCCTGTGTGTGAGCCCTTCCCAAGTCTGCCTCCCCGGAGAGGGACCACGCCTAGAGATGGGGCTGCAAAGCCAGACTTGCTGGTCTTAGGTGTGGAAAGAGAGGCAATAAAACACAGGTCTGCAACGCCCTGCTGGGTCTCGGGAGGGAAGGCGTCTGGATGGCTCAAAGTCAAGGCCATGACTGGTTGTCCATCCCTGGGGGAAAGGCCCACCTTGCCCAGGGCGATGGAGCAGGCGGCCAGGCCGATGAGGCCCCCTTTCCGGCTGTGGGGGTGCTGAGACAGGGCAAACTCCTGAGACAGGGTCTGGATCACATGCTTGATTTGCACAGTATTGTTCTGGGCCACGAATTCCCGGACCAGCCTGAAGAGAGAGGAGAGAGGGGCTGTGGGGATCAGGACACCTTTGCTGTTGGCTCCAGGGCCTGGGTCCTGGAGGAAGAAGGGAGGTGACCTGTTTAGAAAGAGAAACTGGGAGTCAGGCATCTGAGGCACGTCTTCCCAGGTCAGGAGTACCTCCCTACTCTGGTTCTCAGTTTCCCTTTGTGTACAATGGAACGAGGAACAGCGGTGCCATCTCACTTCTAATCTGACAGAATGCAAATAAACATCTCATTGGAGACCAAAAAATGCAGCGCATTGTCAGTTGATCAACCATCTTTATGCAGTACTCACTCAACTTTCCATTCATGCATCTGAGAAGTTCTTTGCATCTGGACCATTATTTCCAGGGACAGTGCTGGGGACACACAGCTGGACCAGGCCCCAGTCCAATGGGCTAGATCCATTTACAAACAAGTAATTGTAGCAAAGTGGCACCAGTGATACCGCAGAAGCAAGAAAACACAATAGGCTAGGTCTCCCCAGGCCATCCAGGAGGGCTGGCAGAGAGATGCCAGTTGAATCAGATCTTAAAAACATTCAAGGCATTTTCCAGGTAAAGAAAGGAAGGCAGGGTGTCTTGGGCACAGGGAAAAGCCTGGTCAAAGGCAAAGCGTGCCGAGAAGACATGGCATGTTGAGGGCAGGACCAGGTGTTGAGCACGTGGAAGGAACGGCTAGAGACAGTTGAGGAAGAGATGAACCAGTGCAAGTTCTCCAGCAAGGGATGATGACACAGAGGTATCCATGCTTTACCAGATACCTCTGGTGGCAACTTGGAGAAGCAGGGCCGCGGCAGGGGCAGGGACAGGGGTGGGTTTGACAGAAAGAACTGATGCCAAGAACAAAGCTCCCAGCAGAACGCTGCAGCTACGGGGTAAGGAGGACCTGAAATGTGGCTGAGGCGGCGGGAAAGAGCAGGAGGAATTGTTTCTAGAATTAAACGAAAAGCATCAGCAGCCCATGTAATACGGGGGTGGGTGGGTAGATGGCACCTCCAAGGTGCCTCCCTGGGCAGTGATGCTAACAGACAGAGGGGCACGTCAGAGGAAGGCTGCCTTTGTGGGAGGGAGCGCCTGGGCTCACCCTGGGATGGGGGTGGGCTGGGTGGGGGGAGACATGCTTCCCCAAGCAGGGCCTTCTCTGAGTGGAGAAGAGCTGAGGGAGGCCTGGTTCTGTAACAGACCAGTCTGTCTTCAGAGCCCCACGGACACGAAGGCCAAGCCTCTGCCCTCCTTGCTGCAAGAAGCCCCATGTGGGGCGATGGCAGCATGAGCACCCCAGATCACTGTTGGGGGAGCTGCGGCTGGGGCGGTTAGGGAAGGCTTCCTGGGCATTGGATAGGAGCTGGATCCTGCAGGAACCTGGGGGAGAGAAGGAAACAGGCCTTCTGGGCAAAAGGAACTGTGTGAGTAAAGGCAGGGAGGGGGAACTGGCCAACCTTGTCTGGGACCCCAGGGACCAGAACAGCAGTGGGAAACCTCGAGGATGGGCAGGCTCTGGTAACTGGGGCATCTCCAGCCAGGAGAATAGATTTCACATCATGTAACAGGAGCCTCTGTGGTTTCTCTGAGCACGTGAAAGAGTGTCTTGAGACACCTGGAGATGTGTGTGGGGTGGAGCCACTAAAGGTGGGAAGAGGGAAGTCTAGAGACCATGGACTTTCAGAAGTAACTACAGAGACTCACTCTCTCCTTGCCTCGCATCCAGTCATGCAGGTACGTTGCTCGCATGTTGCATAAATGGGATCTCAAGTTGGCTTGAAGAATTTTAAGAATGGTCATGTCCAAAAGGTATTAATTAGCCTGCATGGTTCCAGCTCAGTGTCAGGAACTTCTAGTAAAAATGTGCTGTCCTATGACACAGTGACCATACCTACAAAAAGGTTGTTCAAAGAGAGGCTGACAATGGTTTGATAAAGATTTAATACAGCAAATCATATGGAACACCGATTATGTGCCAGGCACTGTTCACACAAGAGGTGACAAAACAGGCCTGGCTCCTGGCTGGTGGACATTGGAGCAGAGATGGGTATTTCAGGAAGGGGCTGTACAAACAGCCTACGAGGTGCCTCTTGCTCTGATCTTTACAGGGCTGAGGGCTATGGATGGAAGATCAATGCCAGTTCATAGGCTCCAACTCCCAAAGCAGAGTAATAAGTCCTGGCAAGGATGGTTCTACATAAACCTGTCTGGTCTCTCAAACTGGGCAAACCATCCAGGTGAAGCCCAGTGACCTGCCAGAGCACCTGTCTCTGAGTATTGATAGAAAGAGACAGCCCCTTACAAAAAGCCCTACAAGCAGCTAGAGCATTGGTGGTTCAGTGGTAGAATTCTCGCCTGCCACGCGGGAGGCCCGGGTTCGATTCCCGGCCAATGCAATGCAGTGTTGATTTTATTGCCTTTTCCTGGCCAGTCTCCTCATGGAGATTCTGCTGGAGGAGCCCATCTCCTGAAGCACACCAGGCCTACAGCAGCCCAGGTGCCTGTGAATCTGGCACCACACTTCCTGCTGAGCTAGGACAGAAAGAGCAGCTGGGTTCTCCAGAGAAGCACTCACTGCTGGCTGTGGAACCATGGCCTTGATCCCTTCGCCAGAAGGGGACTCCTGCTGTGCTGCCCTGGCCTTGGCCAGTCTCCAGCAGGAAGCTGGAGTGAAACAGTGAAACCTGAGAACAGTAAAACAGCCCAACAGAAGCCTAAGCAGAATGGAAAAGGAGGATTCAAACATCAGAGAAGGGAAAGTCCCCCAAAGCCTCAACATGCTTTTGCTTCTGACAAAGACTCAAGCTCTAGGTTCTGTCCTGAGGTCTGAAGGCAAATCAACTGCACACACACCCTTCTGCTTCCTGCCTGCTCCCTCCTGCTCTGCAGTCTAAGCTTTCTGTTCTTGCAGCCGTGCTGACATGGCAGCATCAGGGACTGGCTTTACATTCTGTGAACCAGCATACACACACAGAGGCCAGGAACAGGGTTAAAGGGAGGTGTCCACACAGCTGCTAACAGCTGGAGCATTGGTGGTTCAGTGGTAGAATTCTCGCCTGCCACGCGGGAGGCCCGGGTTCGATTCCCGGCCAATGCAGCAGCAAACCTTTTTAATCCTAAGAGATTAAACTGGAGATTTCACACTGCCTAAAGATTTTGTGAATACACTCTGAGAACCAAGAATGACTTGTTTCTAGCTTGGATTTTAAATACCTTTGACGAAAACCACTCAGTTTCCTAAATTCTGTAAAGATCCGGAACCTGGTGCCTTGCTCTTGAAGCATCCAGGATGTGGGGATGGACCAAAGCCCACTGAAGCAGCTGTGCCTCCCCGCGCCTGCCCAGACAGCCTGCCGAGGAAGCCAGGGCGTGTTTCCGCGTGGTGAAAGTCAGACTGGCACCAGGAGCGGGGTGTGGAAATCCTCGAGACGTCAGCAAGGGATCTAAAAGAAAACCCAACGTGTGCACAGCACAAGCAGCCTGGAACCACCTCTCCTGTCTCCTTGTTTCAGGTCACGAACACTCACTGAGCAACTGTAAAGGGCTCCTTACAGCACATGGGGTGCATGTGGGATACATTCTCCACCCTTGAGGGACTCTCTGCCTGGCTGGGGAGGAAACAAGAGAGTACTCAAGGACTGTGGTGCAAACAGAGAATAAAACCTGGTAAGCAGAGTGGAAGGTGACCAGGGGCAGGCAAGAACGAGAATGCCATGTGTCTGGTGGGAGGGAATGTGGTGCGCCTCCTGAGGGTCAGCGCTGAGAGGGGTGCTGAAGGATGAGTAGTTGGGCATTCTGGAGCTGTTCAGGATGAGGCTGGACAAGGCTCAGAGGAAGGAAGAGCAGGCATCTGGTTCAGCAGAAGCAAAAGCCACAGGAGGAGAAGTGGATGATACGCTGGAGAAGATGCTTCCTGCCATGTGGCTCAGGACCCTGAATTCTTGGCAAAGGAACTGGCATTTAGTCCTGGCGGCAGCGAGGAGCCAGGACAGTCGTGAACAGGTGACTGATGTGAACTTTAGGAAGGGCCATCTGCAGCAGTGGGTGTTCTGGATGTGCATGGCACACAGGAAGCTCTGAAGAACAGTGAAAAGTATAAGGAATGTGGCTCTAATGTTGAGGTGACAGCTTGTAAGAGTAATGCTGAAGGGAGAAGATGGGAAAGGGGGACATTTGTGCTCAGCACCCCCTCCCCACCCCCTCGTGCAAGCCCAGCAGTACCTCTCTGCTTGCTTGATACCGGCTGGAAGGCCTCTCCCACTCCAATCTTACCAGGACTCAATACAGGGCACCCCAGGCCACTACAGAGATCATGGCCCATTCTTCAAGTCCTGTGGCTCTGGGAACCCCAAGTTTCTACTGTCTGTATGCTTGCACTTAAGGGTAGAATATTCTTCATCTCCAGGTAGACAAACAATGGCTGGAGGGAAAGCTATGAGAACATGTTCTCACCAATAACATCAGCCTGGAGAGCACCAGGGCCGGCTGTAGGGTCAACCCTTGGGTCACGAGCAGGAAGAATCTGTTCCAGGAATCAAGCCCATCCTCTCACTTGGCACCTGGGGCAATCAAAACAGGGCCGGGCCATCCTCTGGCTCCTAGCATAATCTTCCTCTCCAGCCAGGCCCGCCTTCTCACTGGGCCCCGCTCCCTGCATGCCTTCTGCACTTCCCATCAGCCCTCTCTGGAAAAGCTCCCGCTCCCTTCCGTGTTCATCCAGCCCTCAAAGTCCAGTTCAAGTCCAACCCCCTGCCTTTCCTCACTACCCCACAAAGTGAGCACTTCTCCTCTGACCCTGAAGGACTCAGTGACCCCTCATTCTGTGCCCAACAATGCACTGTCGGATGTCACCAGTTAAGTTCCTTCTCATGTATATATTCCTATTTCCACAGCTTCTTGATAAGGTCTTTGAGGACTTGCGCCATGGTCTCTGCATCTCCAGCGCCAGCCCTCTGAGGCCAGTGCCTTGCACAGAGTAGGTCGGCAACCAGTAAACACCCGGCAAAGCCAGCAGAGGCAAGAGACAACACGAGCTGTGTGGCAAACCTGGGCGAAGCCCCATGCTGCTGTATAGGTGCCACGGGGGTGCTCTGTGAACCCAAACCTAACCTGCTGGGTTAACCAATATGGCATTTGGATGGTCCTAAGCCCCTTGTCTTATAATCCAAATTAGTAGGAGCAAAGGGCCCCACTACTGGGATCCCAAAATGCACACTGAGAAGGGCCCAGGTCACCAGAGCTGCAGCTGGTGGCTGGGGAAAGATGCACATTCTAGGATGTGACCTCAAGTACACCTGCTGAGGACAGAGGTGTGCTCTAACTCCTCACGAGGTACTCCAAAATTGCCCCAGTCAGCCAGCCTGTGGTGTGGTCTCTCTACTTCACAGGACAAGTGCAGAGAGAAATAAAGCAGCTACAAGGGGAAGCAGAGTAAGTGAAGTTTAAAATCCAGGCATCCCTGGGCTCTCTTCAAAAGACCACATTGTCTCTCCTTTCATGTACAGGCTGGGAGCCAGACGGGGGGATGTGAAGCTGAACTAGTTTTGAAGTTAATATTTGGCCCAGAAACTCTCATGATCACAAATCCCTGGAGACCTTCCCTGACGCAAAGGTCATGGGCATTACTGTTCTATACACCAGAGAAGAGAATCCGCTTTCGCCTGGTTGCCTTCAAAAAGCATTGAAAAACCCTGGCTGGAGAGGAGTCCTCTAGAGGTTGCTCAGAGCCTCCATTTTCAACGCGTCAGCGGTGTCACAGGATGGCAGAAACACCCATTCCCCAGAACACACAAACCCCAAAGTGGGCCAGTGGCAAGCTCTTGACACCACGCTCCATGTCGTAAAGACCAGACACACCGACTACCCCTCCCTGATAGGAGGAGAAACCACGGACAGGGTAGGACACATCTGGGCCCTCATCAGCCAAGGGACGGGCCCAGTCAGAACAGCACTTCCCGACTTGGCTCGTACACGGGCGTGACAGTAGGTCAGGGAGGGAATTGACTTCCTGTGCACGCACTCTATGCTGAGTACTGCAGGGGTCAGTTATTCCCCAGGACAACCTCCTCCTGGAGCTATTATTATTCCCATCTTCCAGATTTGAAACAGCCTCAGAGAGCATCCTATTCCCGTTACCCGGGTGGCACAGATGGTCCAACCTTACATCTACAAAGTCCATGCCCTTTCAACTGTCTCTCAGTTGCTCTTGTCCATCTTCTTAAGCCACTTCAGCTGCAAGCTGAACACACCCCCTCACACATGGCAACTCCCTTGTGCAGAACCGAGGCCCCCAAGTGGCATGTAGCTTTCTCCATACATTTTCCCACGCTGTTCAGGGTTCAGATACCCCCAAAGCACCCTCCCCACATGCAGGGAGTACAGATGAGGTGTGTATTTGAGATCTTTTGAAATGAAGCCCTAGAGCTGGTCTACTGTGAAGGTAGGATTTAGCTTAGAACCATTGTTGAGCATTACTATGTGGGGCATGAGTGTAGCTGGCATCTTACACATGCACAATCTAAATTAACTTACTTTAAACAAGTCACAATTAGGTAGTATTATACCCACTTTACAGCTGAGGGAAATTGAGGCTCAGAGAAGTTAAGAAACATACACAAAGTCATGCAACTTGTAGATGACGGGTCTAAAAATCAAACTTAAGTTTTTCTGATCCCAAGGTCTGAAATCTTACCCATTATGTCACACCATCCCCCTCCACAAATATCACAGCTACCACCTGTTGGATGCCCATTGAGTATCAGGCACCATACATTTATTATTTTGTTTAACTCCAATCCCATTTCATTTGGTGATGTCCAAATGTCCCAACCTCTGTCCCAGGTGGCAGAGGTTTTAGCCACTGTACTCAGGTTCCCATGTGTTCAGAGGAGACATCCTCAGCTGTAAGGTAGGGTTAATAATTACAAAGACTTAACACTGTTTTTAGAGCATTAAACTAGATAATGCACATAATGCGCTTTGCATTGCACATGTTCAATAACAGTAGTAGTGCAAAGTCAGAATCAGGGAGGCAAGCTGTGATCTTATAGACACCACGTGACATTGTGTTCATTCAATAAATATTGGTTGAACACCTATGTTCCTGGCTCCAAGAAGGATATAAAGATAAACCCCGAGCTGACAGTTATTCCTGCGATGTGAAACTTTCGGCATGGACTTGGGGCTGCTGCCTTTTCTCTCTCTGGCAAGTCCAACTATCAATTCCAGTTCCCTGTGTGACACACCACATTCAGACAGCATACCCAGGCAGCAACGTCCCAAAGAAAGAATCTGGATAAACATCTCCTCCATATGCTTTGCTGAGTATTTAAGTAATTTGGTTTCCATTTGCTCACTAGTCTCCAATAACTGAAAGGGAAAACCAGTACATCTGCTTCTGAGGAAGGGCCAAAGACCTTCTGAAAAGGCCTAAGAATTAACTGATGGAACATATACTGGGCATCCACTGGATATAGCCAGTAGGAAATGGAGAAACAAGAGTCAGAGACAGAGCAGGACGCCTCTTTTGATCTCAGGTAACAACAATTATGACCACTTAATGAACACTTCCCTCACACTGTAACAAAACACCACTGACATTATTTTAAAAATTGAGATATAATTCATATACCATAAATTCACTCTTTCAAAGTGTACAAGTCAGTGGCTTTTAGTATATTCACAAAATTGTACAGCTATCACTACAGTCAATTTTAGAACATTTTTACCACCTCCAAAAGAAACCCTGTGCCCATCAGCAGTCATCCCCCACTTCCTCCCAACTGCTTCCCCTGAGCCCCCCGAAACCACTAATCTACTTTTTGTCTCTACAGATTTGCCTATTCTGGACATTTCACATAAATGGAATCATACAGTATGTGGCCTTTTATGATCGGCTTCTTTACTCAGCATGTTTTCAAGGGGTATTTTTTTTTAAGACAAGGAAACTGAGGCACAGAGAGGTTACACCAGAGGTCACAAACTCAAGTGCTCACAGTGGCCAGGCAGGTAAGACAGGCTCTGGTGAACTTGCCAATACAGGCAGCAAAGGTCCCACTCATCGGCTATGTGGGAACGTGGGCCCCACAGAGCCACATCTCCCAACTCCTTAAGGGAAGCCAGAAACCCGAATTTCACTGTGAAATTTCTCAGTCTAAAATACTCTGTGATCCAGGCCAAAACAAAACAGGTCTGTGGGCAGGACACAGCCCCTGGCTGTCAGCCTGTGATGCCCGAATTAAGCAATTTGCTGAGGGTCACACTGCTGATACACAGCCGAGCTGGATGGAATTCTGACCTGCATTCCAAAAGCTGCCTCAAGTCACTTGGTAATAAATACAGTCATGTGCCACAAAGGCCATTCCAGTCAACAACAGACTGCATATACCACGGTGGTCCCATAAGATCACAATATCGTATTTTTACAGAATCTTTTCTTTTAGATATGTGGAGATACACAAATACTTAGTATTGTGTTACCTGCACTCAGTACAGTAACACGCTGTACAGGTTTGCAGCCAAGGAGCAATAGGCTGTACCATACAGCGTAGGTGTGTAATAGGCCACACCATCTAGGTTTGTGTAAGTGCACTCTATGATGTTTGCACAATGATGAAATCGCCTGATGACACATTTGTCAGAACTTATCACCCTTAAGTGACGCATGACTATTTTGTCTTCCCCACAGAGGTGGCAAGCTAAAAAAGAGCCACGTCAAACTCTACAGTTCACCCTTTATCTGATCACAGAGCTCCAGGGACTCCCCTCCCCGACCCCACAGTGGGCTAGGGGGCATGATTCCCTCCTGGGGGCTCCAGGTTCTCAGGAAGCATGGCCTGGGCCTTCTTGCAGGGCATCTACTACATTTGTTGGCTTTTGAACTCAAAGTTCAGGAAGACTATAGACTTGACCATGAAGGGCATCATCCCCCCCAGCCTGCAGTGAGACAGAGGGGCCCTGCCTGCACAGTGCCCAGCACAGCGAGCACCCGCCACATTTACCAGACGCCCGCCAGCATCTCTCCTCCACATTAGGCTTTCCTGGCGAGCACTGCCTGGGATCTTACCAACCTTTTCATTAGGGCTGATCAATGACTATATACCCTAAAATTGACCCACAAAATCTGAAACAGTCATTCTAAAAATTTTAACCTGAGTGCCTCATCCTTTAGGAAACTGTGTGGTCATGTTGGAACGAGGCTGCGGGGGGAAAAGCTCTCCAGGTCTTGTGCACAACAGGCTCACAACATTTAGCCAACAGATGCCGGTCACTGAACACCACACCGTAGGTCTTGAGATTCTGGATCCAGGGTCCTTCAGTTGAGCCAAGCATCCATCTCTCTGTATTTTTAGTGTCTGAGAGGCCTGTCCTTGTGATAAAACCCCTTCTTATTAGTGGCTTTAAGCCCCCACTGGAACACCATATGCAGTCCTGGCTCTGTCACCTGAGCAGATGGGCTCTGGAGAACCGAGAGCGGCAGCTAAAACCACCACAGAGATGTCCACGCTTGAAAATTTCTTTTATTATATGTATGCCCCCTTTTTGGTAGAGAGAAACATTCATGTAGTGGGGACGCCTCCCGAGGGGCTGATGAACCTGAGTTTTCTAGCCAGGTTCTAGCTGTGAAACCGTGTGATGATTACTTAACCTCAAGGGGCCTCTGTTTCCTCATCTGTGAAACGGGGTACCACCACCTAGCTCATAGGGCAGCGTGTAAAATAAATGAGATGAGGGGTATACGATGGCCAAAGACAGGGAAGCTTCTCTATTCCCCCACCCGGCCCCAAATGGGGCAGACAGCGTTTTATTACATGTGCACTCCCAGGTTTCACTATGACCACTGTTATGCACTGAACTGTCGCCTCATCCCCAAATTCCTATGTTGAAGCTGTGACCTCCAATGTGAGAGAGGGCCTGTAAGGAAGTAATTAAGGCTAAAAGAGGTCATAAGGGTGGGGCCCCTGATCCCACAGGATTAGTGTCCTTATAAGAAGAGACACCAGAGCCACCAACCCCCATCCAAAAGAGGAGGTCATGCAAGCACACGCATGAGATGGCAGCCACCTACAAGCCAAGAGAAGAGCTCTCAGAATGAAACTTACCTTATTGGCACCTTGATCTTGGATTTCACAGTCTCCAGAACTGTGAGAATAAATTTCTGTTGTTTAAGCCACCCAGTCTGTGGTACTTTGTTATGGCAGTTCTAGCAGACTAATATAATGTATCCCATTCTCTGGAGCTTTTCTTTAAAGGGATCCCTAATCAAACCTTCCTGTGCCGTGACTGCTGGGCTCAGGCTGACAAAGCAGCTGTGGGAAGTAAGCTACTTGGTCTGGGAAAGCCACGGGCAAACCCGATGGGCAGTTAGTGCTGTAGCCTTCTACTAACACCTGCCAGGTGCTGGGCAAGGACTGCAATATGAAGGTAAAATGAAGGCATGGACCCTGCCTTCAGGGAACTCACGGTCTAGGAGGTGGCAGATTTAGAAACAATGACAATAGAGTTGTACCTGTTTTCTATTTGCTACTGTAATAAATTACCACAAACTTAGTGGCTTAGAACAACACAAATTTATTATTATGGATCTTACTGAGCTGAAATGAAGGTGTTGTCAGGGCTGCATTATTTTCTGGAGGCTCCAGGGGAGAACCCATTTTCTTGCCAGCTTCTAGTAGCTGTCTGCATTCCTTAGATGGTGGCTCTCTTCCGTCCTCAATGCCAGCAATAACTGGTTAAGTTTTCTCATGTCACATCACCTGACACTGACTCTTTCTGCTTCCCTCTTCCACATTTAAGGACTCTTGGGGTTACACTGGGCCCACCTGGATAATCCAGGATAATCTTCCTATTTGAAAGCCAGCTGATTAGCAACCTTAATTCCCCTTTGCCATGTAATATAACATATTCATAGGCTCCAGGGATTAGGATGTGGACATCTTTGGGAGGTCATTATTCTGCCTATCAGAAAGTGATAAGAGAGCTACTGATAGATAACAATTTTGTAATATATATGTTACAGATAATTAGAACAATTATAAAACAATCATATATATATATAGCATATTATATAACAATTATAACATGCCAAGTACTGCTAAACACTTTGTGACGTTAGCTCAAACACCCCTATGAATACTATTATTATTCTCATTTTACAGATGAGGAAATGGAGGCAGAGAGGTTAATTAGCTTGCCCATAGTCACCCAGCTAGTAAACAGGAGCTTGAACGCCAGCTGTCTGGCTCCAGAGCTTGCTCTTAACCACTATGCCATGCAGCCTCTCATGACATGGTGTCTTAGAGGGACCACTTACCTAAGAACAGGACTAAGCACTTTTATTTCTGAAGCATGGGAACTGACTCACCTACACTACACAGATTACTAGTATTCTGACTCTTCTTTTATCAGGCATCTGCAGCCTATATAAGAACTCAATTAATAGTCTGTGTGTGGTTGAGGGTCACTTTGACCAGGCCAAATGAAGAATTATTCAAATGTACAATATTCTGTGTGTACCTGACACATAAAAAGTGCTCAGACATGCAAAATGCTGGTGAGGTATGGATAAATAAATCAGTATCTGTCTCTGAGCAACTTGTGAAACACATGTTCCAAGGAACATATCAAACCAGCCGGCCATTCCTAATTCCAAACATGACTGCAAAAGGCTAGAAATGGATCAGAGGGTCTTTGAGGCCGGCGCTTCTCAAACTTTAATGTGCACACAAATCACCAGGGATCTTGTTAAAAGGCAGATTCTGATTTCACAGGTCTGGAGTGAAGCTGGAAAGTCTCTTTCTAACAAGCTTGCGGACGATCCCGATGCTGCTGTGTGTAGGCCACGATTTTGGGCAGCAAGGTCCTTAGACGGCAATGTTACTTCCCCCACAGAAGATGTATGGTCATTCATTTATTCAGACACCAATTGTCAAATGCCACCAGGCACTGTGCTGAGGAGAAATAACACAGGGTTTCTGCTCTCAAGGAGTTCACAGTCCAGTTAAGGCCCTAGTGAGTTTCTCTGAATCCCACAAATCAAGGGCAATGTTCAATAAAAAACGAACCCCATTAAAGACAAAACCCACACAGAACTGCCGGCAGAGTGACAGCACTCACACAGGTTGTGCTGGAAGCAACAATAATGTTGAGATGAATACCTTTATTTAAGGACTCAAGAGATGACTCAAGCTATGATGAAACCAGATATTCCCGAGAAGCTGAGTGGGTGAGGGACAAAACTGGGTGTCAAGGCAACTTCAAAGCCAACAAAACCCATGGACATGAAACCATGCCTACACATCATCTCTGGTTCCCCTTAGTCAGTATGGTAATACTCACTAAGACTTACTAGCATTGGCAAGCAATCAAGAAAGTGGTGCCTGATGAGAGAGGCAGCTAGATGGTCGCGGACATACTGATATTAGAGCTGAATGGGAGGGTCCTCTTATCAAAGTCCAAATCCTTTAGTTTTAGGAGGACACTTAAATCCAAAGCCATTATGGCAGTGGTTCTCAACTGGGACAACTCTGCACCTTCAGGGGACATTTGGAAATGTCTGGAGACATTTTTGGTTGTTACAACTGATGAACTGCTACTGTCATCTAGTGGGTAAAGGCCAGAGATGCTGCTAAAAACCCTACAAGGCACAGCACAGCCCACTACAACAAAGAATTATCTGTCCCCAAACGTCAGCAGTGCTGAGGTTAAGGAACCCTGAGGTAAAGAATGTGCCCCAGGTCAAAGAATGAGTGTTACACCACGGAATAGATCAGAGCAGCCCAACCGATCATTCTGCAACGGCAGAAATGTTCTATAATCTGTGCTGCCCAATATGGTAGCCAATAGCCACATGTGGCTGGTGAACACTTGAAATATGGGCAATGAAACTGAAAAACTAAACTTTAAAATTGTATTTAATCTTTAGTAAATTAAATTTAAACAGTCACACATGGCCAGCGGCTACTCTACTGGACAGGGCAGAACCACAATCCACCTTTTCTGATTCCTGCATTGGTGTTCTTCCAGTTTCACAGTCTGCTTCTTTCCACTCTTCTGGAATCACCCACCTACCTGATTCTATCGCTAAGATCTGAATGGGAAAAAAATACACAAAAGGAAAATAATACTGTGGCTGAAAAAAAAAATCTTACTATAAAATTCCCAGTTAAATATTCCCTGTTTTGTACATTAGGAAATAAAGTAAAATATGAGATCACTGTTACACATACAGTGTAATACGATAGCAGAAGCAAGAAAGGTCAAATGATCTCTCCTTCCACTTGCAGGGATGGGTGTTATGACAGATAAAACCCTCTGAACCTTGAGATCATGAGGTTTCAGACCCGATTTCTCCACTTGGTCACCTAACAGTCCCTTCCAATTCTCAGAAGCTGGTAAGAAACCACGCAAGTCAACATCACTAGCAAATTCTCCCGCTTCTGACTTCTCTCCCATCACAGAGGCCACCTCTCTCATTTGCTGGTTTTAGTGGCACTGCCACACTGAAGACCCACCATGTGCCAGGCACTGTGCAAAACACTACACATACATTATATCACTTCATTCTAATTGCAGACCTTTAGGGCACCAGAACGTTAAAAAACTTGGACCAAATCACCCAGCCAGTCAGGAGCAAAGCGGGGACTCCCAGATATGACTCCAAATCTCCTGCTCTTAAGCAATGCGCTAAGGGCCTGAAACCTGGGAAAGGAACACTGGCCGGGAAGGCGCGAAGAGTCCCCCCTGGGGAGCAGAGCAGCCAGGGGCTGCATAGCCAGAGAGGTGTCCTGGCGGCTCTTACTTCTCGATCTCCAGCGCTGCCACCTTCCGCTTTTCGTACAGCTTGTCATTGAGGGCGCGCACGATGTTCGGCGTGAGTGGCGCGAAGTCCTTCTCGGGGTTCATGGTGGCAGCTCGAGAAGCCTCGCGACTCCTTAGCCCGCGGCTGCCGGGGCCGCGCCGGTGTCGGGGGAGTCTTCGGCTCCGCGCTGCCCCCGGCGCCGGCTCATGGACCACGCCGCCCCAGGCCCACCTGCCTCGCTCTGCCGCCGCGCCTTGGAACCCAGGCCTGGAGCCCGCTCCTGCACACCTAACCCTGGCCGCCTAACGGTTCACGCGACCCTCTCCCGCCAGATACCGGCGGCGCTCACGGGGCAGCGGCCATGTTACTTGGGTCACATGACTCCTCAGCAGCTTCCGCCTTCCGCCGCGAGGACCCGCCCCTCTGGCCACGCCCCCGCACGCTGGCCGCAGGTGGGTTGGCCACGCCCCTCCAGTCTCCACCCCTGCCCCTCGCACTCTCCCGCACCCCGTGGCCTGAGTGTGGTTTGAGACGCGCTTTACGGGCTTGTGTCACACACTCAACTGCGGCACGTAGTGGGCTTCTGTAACGTGTGTGAGACAGAAGGGGTTCTTGGAGCCAGAGTCACTTAGCATAATTTATTCAATACTCACAGAATTCACTAGTTCATTCACTAGTCACTTAACTGTCAATTTCGCATATGACAATGTTTCCCAAATTGGGGTAAAACCACCATTTTCGCCATATTCTAGCCACTTGTACTATTATTTAATATTTTTCTCAAATAATCGCTTTAAAAAATCTTAAATTCCTACTTTTAGCTTTGCTTATGCCTTAAAATCATGGGTTTCAACAGAGCTGTATTTTTTTCTAAGACATTAAAGTAAATTCTCAAAGATAGTACTACCTGTCTACCACCTAAAATCTCAGTTATCAACAGTGGCTGTCATCTCCCTGTTTGGAAGTCGGAGTGTATTTACCATGTTCTGGGAGGGCTGGGTTACAGGCAGAGAAACCCAACATCTGCTGAGTGTGGGTTTCCAGATGGATCCACTGGGAAGCAGCCCTTTCAGATGCTTTGAAGTCGAACTAAATGGTGGAACTGAAATTGCAGGTATACTGTAAAATTTTAAAAAGCAATTTGTGGCCAGAGTGTGGTTAAAGATGCAGCAACAGGGAGGGGCATCAGAGTTCCTTATCATAAGCTTTCAGAATGTACAGGGACTTAGGACAAGGGCTAGATTATAGTGGAGCCCAATACATGTTAAATATGAACAGTTTTAGAATGCACGGTGGTACTTTTCTCTGAGTGAAAAGTACACATACAGAGCTTATAACAATCTTGAAAATGGAGTATTATCCTCAATTCATAGATCACAAACAGGGACACAATGAGTGAGGGACAATGGTATGAAGAATTCTAGCATGGCCCCCAAGATTCCCACCCCTTTGGGCACCTGGCCTGTATAACCCCCTCCTCTTGAGTGTGAACAAGACTTGTAAATATGATGAGCTATCACCTGTGTGATTATATTGTGTACTATAGCAGAAGGGATTTTGCAGATGTAATTAAGGTCCCTAATCAGTTGACATTTGGTTAACAAAAAGGGAGATTATCTTGGGTGGGCCTGACCTAACCAGACGACTCCTTAAAAGGAAAAAGAAATTTGAAGTGAGAGAGAGATGCTCCTGCTGGTCTTTGAGAGTAAACGGTCATGATGTGAACTGACTATGATGGGCCACATGGTAAGGACCTGAGAGTGGTCTCTGGTTGCTGAGAACAGTCCCCAATTGCCAGTTGCCAAGAAAATGGAGAATTTAGTCATATGGTGTCAAGGAAATGAGGAAATGAATGTTGCCAACACAGCGAGGGAGCTTGGAAGCAGATATTTCCCTAGTTGAGTCTCCAGATGAGGGTACAGCTGGCTGGCACCTTGATCTCAGCCTTGTAGGACCTTGAGCTGAGAACTCAGTTCAGTCCATTCCACTCCTAACCCATGGGAACTGTGTGAGAAAATAAATTTGTGTTGTTTTAAGCTCCTAGGTTTGTGGTAATTTGTCATGCAGCCATAAAAAACTAATACAGGGGCTAATCCAAAACTCAGTAAGTCACGGAGATATAGTGTCTAGAAAAATCCATGTTTTCCTTTTCCTTTACTGGTGGGGTTTTCACAGCTGTTAAAACCTTTTCCAACACAATTTGATGGATGAAGGTAGGTGCATCAACAGTATGAAAACTGTCCGAAATATAGATTCATCTTCAGAGAAAATGTATTGCTTAATAGTTTCCTCCTCTTTACCTTGAAGGAAGCTGTGAGAAAGCTTGGCTAACACATCAGCAGTCAGAGCACGGTGAGACTCGGAGATTCCTCTAACGGAGAGAGATTCCTCTAATGGAGAAAGCCTACCTGTTCCCTCGAGGCTGGAGGGCACCAAATTGCCACCCCAAACAGTGGCTGCTGCAGAAACTAGCCATTTCCTGGTGTCACTGCCAGCAAAATGGTGCTATTTTTAGCCTGCCTTTGGGTGGCTAGGGGCAACTCCCCCCATCTCAGACCTGTTCCAGCGCTCCCCAAGCCGGAGTCCAGAGTCCAAATCCTCCTAGCCCCTGAGAGAGGAGGAAGTCTCTTCTCCCTGGGACCACAAATAAGCCCAGCTCAGATCCTGCCCCAGCGTGAACCCCCTTCCAGGCTGACTTGAGATTCGGTGCATTTTTTATTGCCAAGACATTTCCAAACGTCTTTCCAAGTTTGTCTTTAGGATTTAGATGATGGTTGATGCAAAACAATGAAAAAATTTAAATCAATGGAAATGATTTGGGTCTATTTCTTCAACATGTATTCATTTCCACTGGACCCGTATCTAATATAATATTTCATCTGTTTCTTTTGCTTTTTGGTTTGGCTTTTTCTTAGAAGTGAACTGAATTTCCCAAGGATCATAATGTGATATGGTTTTTTTTTTTTGATATGGTTTTTAATAATTGAAATGGTAAGGAATTTTTTTTTTTTAACCAGAAGGAGTTCTTTTCTCCTGAAATTACATTCCAGATCAGGTTGCTAAGAAACCAGTTTCTTATTCAAGGCCCAAACCAATGCTTTGTCCTACCTTTAGGTCAGAAGTTCTGAAACCGACGGGTAAATTTGACCAGGTTTGCCTGTCCTGCTTGGTCTTGGTTGCTTTTTTTCCCCCCTCTTTCCATAAAGCTGAAGGCTATGGTGGCTGAAGGCTGCACTGCTGCACTGCTAAACACTGAAACTTAACTTTCACAGTTACCATGGTAGTGGTCGTTTCAGTTGTTTTTCAGTAACTTGGACAAGCTCCTGTCCAGTTCAAACCAGTTGAGACCACTGACCCTTCAACTGGGCCCGTGCAAGTGCCTGAGAGATGGCCTTTTGACGTCAGAGGGCCAAAAACTCCATCCTCAGATCATGACAATTCCACCATTTTCTGTACATATGTCCTGTGGAATGCCATGAACCCCGACTAAGATTCTGCACAGCAAACCTGTTACTTCATTTTTCCCCACTGCCAATCACCTTTCCCTATGCTTTAGCCCTCTCCGCTTCCCTAACCCATAAAGATGTCTGAGCCTTATCTTTGAGGAGGTGGATTTGAGAGCTATTCTCCTGCCTCCTTGCTCGGTGGCCTTGCGGTTAAATATTTTCTCTTTTACGAAACCAGTGATTGATTTACTGTGCAAGGGCAGAATGGACCTGGACCTGGCTGGTAACAGTTCATGGAAAGAACTGGTTTCTTTTCTCCAATATCTTGGAAAATGCCAACTAATATAGGTTATTTATGCATGATTGAACTGGCAGTGGTGCTGAGAATAAAGCCCAAAAGCCACCTTTCCCTTCTCTTCATGCTCCCCTTCTCTGACCCCAGTGGCCAGCCCTTCACAGACTCTTCTAGACTAGGGGATAACTGACATGCTTGGCTGCACACTGGCCATCATTTCACAGTCATATTATAATTCATCTGCATCTGTGTGGTGCCTGGTTGTTATCATAGAACTTGTAATAGTTCTGTAACAACTATTAATGATAGCTATCACAAGTTATGTAAAAGTTATTGCATAACTCATAGCAAGAGGATGCTGGTGACATTGTAAGAAATTGTACCCAAATCTTGAACTGTGCAAAGAAGTTTCTCCAACAGCAATGTAATTTTATCTGGAGTTTCATGGCAACATGGTTGAAGGTATAAGAGGCTTGGGGAGTCCCATGGTTGGGATTGTCTTGAGACTTGGCAGGCCCTCATTCATGTCATAATATTGCCATCTCTGACTAGAGGCCCCCAAAGAGGTGGTTAGACTTAGCATGGCACATTCACCAAGGCCAGGGAGCCCTATTCTCATGGTATTCTGTGCACAGTGCTCCCTGGAGTTCTGCCACATGGCCACCCTGGACGTCCGCAGTTAGAGGTGTCCTGGTCTGCTTTGCTGAGAATGGACTCTTTCAAATGGAACTTCCACCAGCTTGTGTCGGAGGCTCATTCTCACCAAGCATCTACCCAGCCCTGGTGAGCTACTTTGCCAATATGAAACTATTTTGTTACCTTTTTTTTTGAGGCCAAGGAAGCATGGGAACTACCAAAAGGGAAGAAATGCACCCAGTCTCAAGTTAGCCTGGAAGGGGGTTCACGCTGGGGCAGGATCTGAGCTGGGCTTATTTGTGGTCCCAGGGAGAAGAGACTTCCTCCTCTCTCAGGGGCTAGGAGGATTTGGACTCTGGACTCTGGCTTGGGGAGCGCTGGAACAGGTCTGAGATGGGGGGAGTTGCCCCTAGCCATAAAAAGGCAGGCTATAAATAGCACCATTTTCCTGGCGCCAGGAAATGGCTAGTTTCTGCAGCAGCCACTGTTTGGGGTGGCAATTTGGTGTCCTCCAGCCTCGAGGGAACAGGTAGGCTTTCTCCATTAGAGGAATCTCTCTCCATTAGAGGAATCTCCGAGTCTCACCGTGCTCTGACTGCTGGTGTGTTAGCCAAGTTTCTCACAGCTTCCTTCATCTTTTCTTCCGTCTCAGCAACCATGTTAGCATACCTACTAGGTTGACATTGTGGGAAAGGTGTCCCTTTTGAAGAATGTGGTGATGGGCCAATTGCTGCCCTCCACCCCAGCTATGCCTCTGTGAGTGGGTGGTAGGAGGACATTTTGGGGATGGCGAATTTCATCAACTAGGTCATAAGCACAGTTCTTAAGACTCCTCTCTTGGGTGCTAATGAAGAGAGTTAGTAGGGCCGTGGGTTTGGCAAAGGCAAGGCTTTTCCAGTGACCTTAGAGTAGCCTTTCAACTGTGATGTGCATGACCATCACCTGGAGCACTGTTAAAATGCAGATTCTGAGTCAACAGGTCTGGGGTGGGGCCTGAGGTCCTGCTTTCCTAACAAGTTCCCAGGTCACGCTGATGAGGCCTTAGAGCTGTGGTTCTCACAGTCTGATTCCACAAACAGCATCACCAGGAACTGGTTAGAAATGCAAATTAATGAGCCCCTCCCCCAAAACCTTCTAAATCAGACTTTCTGAGGGTGGGGCCCAGCAATCAGTGTTTTAGCAAGCCCTCCAGGGGATTCTGATGTATACTAAAATTTTAGAACCCCTGATTTTTATACAGACTGTGTATCTGCTAGTCATAACACTTGCTCATTGATCTTAGCATCCTCCCAGATTGTTGGTCAGAGCAGTCTTTGCTCACTTAGCCATTGGGAAAATCTACCATCTAGTTCTTTGCTTTTATACCTGTTAGTGTTGTCTTTAGTTTAGGTTTCAAAAATGAGTTGTCTATTAAGTACAGTAGTTCCCCTGTATCCATGGTTTCAGTTACCCTCGTTCAACTGTGGAATGAACATATTAAATGAAAAATTCCAGAAATAAACAATTCATACGTTAAATTGCATGCTATTCTGAGTAATTTCAAGAAATCTCACGACATCCCACTCCATCCTGCCAGGACATGAATCACCCCATTGTCCAGTACATCCATGCTGTATATATTACCCTCCTGGTAGTCTCTGAGTAGCTGTCTTTGTTACCAGACCAACTGTCATGGGACCGCATGCTTGTGTTCAAGTAACCTTATTTTACTTAATAATGGTCCCAAAGCACAAGAGTGGTGATGCTGGCGTATAATTGTTCTATTTTATTATTAGTTATTGTTGTTAACCTCTTTCTGTGCCCAATTTATAAATTAAACTTTATGATAGGTATGTATATATAGGAAAAAACATAGTACATATAGGGTTCGGTACCATCCATGATGTCAGGTATCTACGGGGTGTCTTGGAACATAACCCCTGAGGATAACAGTGGATTACTGTATAGGTCTGAGTTTAAAAACATTCTAGGAAAAGCTTCATGTGGTACTAGCTGTGGGTCAAGTATACTGGGCTGAGGGTTGTGAAAGGTACAAAAGATGTACAAAGAGTCTCCATCCATAAAAACACCTCTAATAGGTGTAAGGGCTAACAGACACTGTTGGGCCACACCCACAGAGTTTCTGACTCAGTAGGTCTGGGGTGGGGACTGAGAATTTGGATTTTAATAAATCACTGGGTTCTGCTGGTCCAGGGACCATTTTTGAGGCCCACTTCCTTACAGCATTCTTTCCCGAGTGGCCACCTTCCTTCATGCCTCCTCCCTCTCTTGCAGGGAGGATGTGGGGGGAGGTGGAGGCAGGGGACCCTCAGCCATAGGGGTACGTCTACAGAAACAAATCCACTCCAGGGCCAGTCTTTAACCATCTTTATTTCAACAGGAGGCACTGACAGGGAAGTGGTCCTATGAAAACACACTGCGCGGCCCGGGCAAGAGGCATCTGTGGAGCTGCTCCATTGCTCCCTGGAAGGGAAGCCTGAGTAAGGCACTGGCTTAGATCGTCATGCTTTAGGTACACACAAAAGACGTGCAGTTTCAACATGTCAAACTGGGATGTGGTCCTTCCCCTAAAAGGAATTCCTGACTCAGTTGCAGCACAAGTCGCTGGGTGGGTGTTTGATCTCTAGCACTTGTTCTCAGCTTTGCTGTACGAGTTTTATACGTATATATATAAAAAGATGACCATGTCCCTCTCCAGACCAATGGAATCAGAATTTGGGGAGGGGATGGGTCTGGGCAGATAGGTTGAGAATCACTGCCCTCCATCTGACTGCTGTGCCCAGGGCTGGGAGGGCACGGGCAGCTGTGGTCTCTGTCAGCCTTTCTCCAACACCTGGCTTCCAGGGAGAACTTGCTGTGGGGAACAGATACGGGATTCAGAGACGGATGAAATAAAAGCCGAGAGAGTGAATGATGGGAGCATCCCTGGGTTGCCTTGATGTTATCTGTCCATGCTTTGAAAATAGGCACTTATTTGGCTTTTATGTGAAAGCAGGATAAAATGCCACATCAAAATAGAGCCATGTCTAAGGGCTCTTTAAACCATTATGGATTTTAAAAAGCAACTGCAGTGCTCAGCGTCACGCACTGCTAAGTGCTGTATGGTAGAAGGTCATGGGTGTGATACCTATGTCTTCTTGCTAAAAATGGGGATTATTAAAAAGTACTTGAGCTTTGCAGATATATCAAGAAATTAAGTTTAGGGACACACAAGGATTCAGTTCTCTAAAATATAGATCTGTTGTGTGTAGCTACAATGTTGGCTAAATAATATGGACGAGATATTTCATATCTATATTTGGAAACCACATGATATGGAAATAAGTGCCCCTATAATTGAATGAGGAGGATAAAACAGTCCCTTTAGAATTCGTATTTTTTTCTCTGTTCTTTGTCAGGCTAAGACGATGCGTAGCTCTTAAGGCTGAGGAGATGGCTTTTGGCTGATGCAGGTAACCGTGGTTACCACTAAGGGGTGATCCCCTTCAGGTAATAAACCCATTTAATTCTGCTCTCACTGCCATCCCCAGGATGGCAGCTCACAATCAGCTTGGTGGTGATGGGGGTTTTGCTGCCGGATGGGTTTCCTTCAAAGTAGACGGTGATGTTGTTGATCTTCTTAGGCCGCACGGTGTCTACAGCGCGCACGGTAAAGGCCGGGCTCTCCACGATGTAGGAGAAGGTCACCACGTGATGGAAGACATTCTTGAAGGGGATGATTATGTTGTACCCAGCTCGGATCAGGAAGGGACCCTGGGGCTTGGGGGGCAGAGCCATTCCGAAGAGGGGGATGATATACTCCCCACCTGCAAGCGACGACAGGCTCAGGATGCCCTTGGTCTCGCCCAGGTGGCTGGGCTCAAAGAAGACCTCCACGCTGACCTCGGTGCCTCCCTGGGCTCCCGGGGCTGCGTTAATGACTCTTTCCGCGTGGAAGTCCGAACAGTCGGTCTGAAAGGGGAACAAATGAACTCGGCTCACACAGGATCCCAGAGAGCACACCAGGCGCTCAAGTCCCCACCGGCCCTCCCCTCCTGGACATCTAGCAACCATGTCTGTGTAGGCTGGGCAGGTTATAGCTCCCTTGCAGGGTAGATGTTGCTAATTATTATCCCTATTTTACTACAAAGAAATGGAGGCCAAGATGTTAATAACGTGCCCAAAGACACACAGCCAGATTACGTTGATGAGGCAGTCACTGAGGCCACTGCCCCGTCTCTGGTTCTTCCTTCCGTGCCCGTGGGAGACTGAATGTTCTGGCTCCTTGTACATGGCTGGGGCTGGTTCTGGACAACTGGGGCTGAGCAGAAGTGAAAAGTGTCACTTCCACGCTAGAGCACAGAGTTGCCAGTTCAACTTGCGCAGGGTCTTTTCTCCTCTCTGGTTCTGTGGGCGTTCTGGGGACATTGGAGGTGGTGCTTGCTCTTGAGCCTGGACCCTGAGCGACCAAGATGAGCAGAGTGCCCTGTGGACCCTCACTGAGTAGACAGCACATATGAGAAATGAGCCTCTGTTTGTTTTAAGCCACCGGGGTATCGGGAAGTTCCTACAGCATAACTTTAGCCTCTCCTGACTGATGTGATTGACTGAGATCCTCTGCCTCTTGACTACACCCTGTGACCCCCGATTTTAGCTGGGCACATGGCCGCCCAGTATAAAGGCTACATTCCCCAGCTCCCCTTATTGATAGGTGTGGGCCTGTGAAGTTTTGTTCACTGGAATATTAGTGGGAGTGATACATGCAATGCCCCTTGTAGCCGGCTGGGGTGTGGATGTCACGGTAGGCCTTTTTGGCCCATGTGGACCACAGCAACTCCCTACAGGGAGCAGAGCATCAGGACAGAAGGCGTCTGGGTGCCTGATGATGTGGAACTGCCATTCCAGCGCACACTGCCTATGCCCAGATCAATATTTGTGAGAGGAATAAACTTCTATTTTGCTGTTATTTTGGGTTTCTGTTTTAGTAGTTAAGCCTATATTCCAACTGATATGATAGCTAATGTATTGGGAGCCAGGCTGTAAGAAAATGGCTTTATATCCATATTTAAAAATTCTTACAGCCATCCTGTGAGGTCAGAGGTATTGTCTTCATTTACAGATAAGCTTAGAGAGCTTGAATAAATGATTCATACAGAGAGTATGTGGTGAAGCCAGGGTCAGACTCCGGTCTGTTTGATTCCACAGTCTATACTCATGGCCGCTAAGCTATGCTATCTCCCTTTGTTGACCACTGAGTGTGCTGTTGGAAGCAAAAATCCCCCCATCCCCCACACCAGCTTGTTAAGATAAAAAGTCTATAAAAGAAGAACCCAGGCCTGGTACTATTTGTTTCTGGCTGGGAGTTTCCAGACTAGATTCAGGCCTCCAGGGCAGGGGTCACCATGACAATGAAGCCCTGACTCTCTGAGTTGCACATTTCTGCACCCTCTGTGTCCTCCTCCCATTATTTTTGAACCCAGACTTCTGGCAAGGGATGGGCAGGGGGAGGAGCAGCAGTACTCACCCTGCAGTAGTATTCTGTCTTCTGCCGTGTATAATTGGTGAACTTTGCAAAGATGCTTTGGTTGCTGCCAAGAACAGTCTGGAAGTAGATGGGCTTTTCAGGAGGTGCTGGCAAGGCCTTCAAACTGAGCTCATACTGGTAGTAACCCAAATCGCTGTTGTGCAAAGTTAGTTTCCCAAAGGTTTCTCCAGCTTTCAGGGGCTGGAATTCAAATGAGAATGTGCCCTGAAAGAGAAGACAGAGGCCATTGTCATGCTGAAAGTCTGACCCATCACCTACTTCACAAGCAAATGCTCCCACTGATCTTGAGCATGGGGATCCTCTGTCCAAACCAGCCCACTCTCCCTCCCCTGTACCTCTTCTAGCTTTATCTAGTCTAGATATTTCTATATCTGGAATCTCTATGAATCTAAAAATAGGTGACCTGGGATCGCTATGAATCTAAAAATAGGTACTGGGTCCTCTCTTGAGAAGCACACTTCTGGAGGTGGCGGTGGGTGTTGTCAGCAGGAGGGCTAAAGGTCAAGCAGCCCCTTCTTTGCTCATAGCCAGTCTCAGAATAGCTTCCTGGATTCTGCCATCTCTTGGGGGAGGCTTTCTCCTTCCTCTGTTGCGACCCATAGCAAAACAAAGCAAGAACCAAAAAGCACTGCTTATAATAGCAAAGCAAGGGAATTAGTTCAAATCCATTAACAGTAGAAGATTGGTAAAATAAATCATCGTTTTCTCACTTCAGTGGAATATTATGTAGACATTAAAAGGATGAGGTAGAGCAATAAGCAATGAAATGAAAGGTGCTGATGATACTGTAAATGGAAGGAAGGAGGTTCCAGAATGTACATAAAGTATGAGCTCATTTTTGTGGAGAAGAGTTATGTCCACACTTATATAGAAAAGAGATTATAAGAATATATACCAAATTGTCATCAGTAGTTATATTAGGGTGGGGAAAATGGCATTGTGAGGACTTTGATTTTCTATTTCATGTACTTTTGTATAGTTAAAATTTTGTTTTAATATGAGTAGGTTTTTTAAAAAATAACTAGTTCTTATTGAAAAATACTAGGATAAAAAGAGGATGCCACTGAAGTTATAGATGTTTAACAGAAAAGAATATAGTACAAAAATTTGGATGATTGTACCACAATTAAAAAACTTAGATGAAATGGACAAATATATAAACAAATATAACTTATAAAAACAGACCCAAGAAGATATAGCAAACCTATATAGTCCTATAGCCATTAAATAAATTTAATCAATAGTCAGAAAATTTCCCTTAAAGAAATTCCAGGATCATAAAGCTTTAGTTGTAGTTTATATCAGACAATCAAGGATGAAAGAAGTCTAATATTCCACAAATTCTTCCAGAGAAAAGACAAAGAGGGAACCTATCCCAACCAGCATAAACTTGATAACAAAATTCAACAAGAATAATAGGAGAAAGAAAAATTGGATGTAGTCTCTCTCCTGACCATAGGTACAAAATGCTTAATAAAAATATTTACCTCAATCCAGCAATGTATAAAAAAGAGAATATTACATGACAAAGTTGGGTTTGTTCCACGAAAGTAAAGTTGGTTTAACATTAGAAAAATCAGCTAATTGCCACATTGACAGATCAAAAGGAGAACAGTCATATTAGCATCTCAATAGATGTGGAAAAAGTATTTGATAAAACTCAACATCTATTTAGGGTATTTTAAAAAAGCTCTGAGCAAACTAGGAATAGAAGGGGACATCCTTAACTGATAAAGTGTATCTATAAGAAATTTAAAACAAATAACAAATAGTGAAACTCTCAATCCTTTTCTTTCAAGATCAGGGGAACAAGAGACAGATACTCTAGCACTGTTCTATTATATTTAACATTGTTCTGGAGGTGTGATGTAGTGCTATAAGGCACAAAAAGGAAATTAAAGGAAAACATTTAGAAAGGAAGAAACAAAATTGTGATTATTTACCAACAATATCATTGCACATGTAGAAAATTCAAGAATCTGTAGTTAAAATTATTAATAAGTGAATTTTAGAAGACAGTTGGGTATAAACTCAATATACAAAAGTCAATTATATTTCTAGATGCTTGCAACAAACAGAAAATGAAATTTTAAAAAGACACCATTTATATTAGCATCAAAATACATAAAACCTAGAAATAAATCTAACAAAAGATGAGAAAAGTCTCTACATAGAACACCACAAAACATTATTGAGAGAAATTTAATAAGACTTAAATTAGTGGAGATTTGCTCCTGGATTGGAAATCTCAGTATTGTGAAGATTTGAATTCTCCGTATGATACATAGGCTCAAAATGGCCCAATAATCCCCACTTCTGGGTATTCACAGCCTCGTGCAGTCCTCTCCCACATTGTACCAGGGTTGGTCTGTGTGACAATTAGCATATGGCAGAAGAGATGGCATGCCACTTCTGAGATTAAATGGTAAAGGACTATTGTCCTTTTGTCTTGTGGGCGCTCTCTCTTTCAGAGTTCTCACTCTAGGGGGAGTGAGCTGCCCTGCTGAAAGCAGCTCTAGGGACAGGCCCACATGGTGAAACTGAAGCCTCCAGCCAACAGGCAGCAAGGAGCTAAGGCCTTTCTAGCAACCACGTGAGTGAGTTTGGAAGCAGATTATCTAGCCCCGGCCATACCTCAAGATGATTAGGGTCCTGGCTGACAGCCTGACTCCAACTTCATGAGATACTCTGAGCCACAACTACCCAGCCAAGGTGCTGCTCTTGAATCCTGATCCTCAGAAACCGTGCAGATACAGTAAATGCTTGTTTTAAGTTGCTACATTTTGGGTAATTTGTTGTGGATCAATAGATAACTAATATATTCTTAAAATGATTTACAGATTCAATGTAATCCCAATCAAAATCCCACACATTCTTTTTATTTCTTTTCCTTTTTTTTAGGAACTTGACAAGCTGATTTCAAAATTTATATGGAAATGCAAAGGCCAAGAATAGCCAAGATACTCTTGCAGGATGCTTAAGTTAAGTCTTAATGTAAAGCTAGAGTGATTGTTTGCTTTACCAAGTATCAAATCTTACTATAAGACTATAGTAATTAGCATGCTGTGGTATTGGCACAAGTTCAGAAATTAGATCATTATTATATCATAGAAAAGCTAGAACAGACCCGTGCATATACATGAACTTGATTTATTTCATAAGTGGCCTTGCAGAGCAGCAGGGAAAAGATGGTCTCTTAAGTAAAAACAGTCTGAGATGATTTATATCCACTTGGGAAAAAAGGAAACTTCATAGCTACTCACATCATATGTAAAAACCAATCCCAAGTTTTGGGCAAGATGGTAGTAGCAGCAGCAGCAACAGCAGCAGCACAGTTTGGAATCTCCCCAAATCCCCCATAAAACACACAGATCACACAGAACAATAACAACAGCAAGAACCCATGGCTAACATCTATAATAAAACTAAGTGCAAAGGTAACCCCTCAAACCCCAAAACATGAGAGGATAGGGCAGACTACTAACAGCTGTGAGACAGGTGTGGTATCAGCCACTGTATGGGAGGAAGCGGAAGAAAGGCAAGGAACCATCAGCCCTGAGAAACAGAGAACCCAGAAATCACCTCTGAATTGATGGGTCCCACTCAACCTGGAAAACCTGATAGGACACTCCAACAACAGCCCCTCAAATGGAGGGGTGATTTCAGGCTCTGGTTTATTGTTATTTAATAATTGCAAACTGTCGCAAAGCTTAGCCTATGTGGGGCAGTATAGGCCACTTGAACACTCAAAACCAAGTGACTAAAGCTCCCTTCTAAGAAAAAAATGCTGCACAAAGAGAAATCTATGAAAGTGGAACCTGTTTGACCATAACAGAGACACTAAGGGCCAAGGAAGGATAAAGCTCAGATGAGAGCAGGGATGAGAGCAGAGAAAGCGAATCTTAAAATTATAAGGCTGTATTTGAAAAAAAATTTTTGCAGTAACAAGAGGAGAGCCTTGGACACACGTGCCACCTTCTCCTTCTAAGAGCACAGCAAAACCTAACATGAACAACAGAAAAGGAGTATGGTAGAATTATATACAAAGGTATTATTTTAAAAAAATGAATGATGAGCAGAATAACAGTGAAACGTGCCACGAAGAGATATCTACAAAACAAAAGAGAAAAGGAAAACATAGAACAGCCTGGGTGAAGAGAAAGCACATGGTAGTATATAAACCTCAATATGTCAGTATTTATATTAAATATCAACGGTATGAATATTCGAGTAATAAGTAAAGATTGCTATACCAGATTAAAAAAATCAAATTTATCTCATCTGTATACTGTTTATAAGAAACATTTAAATTATAAGGATACAGAAAGGTAGGAAGTATGATGATTAAAAAAATATATTATGCAAAAACTAACCAGAAGAAAGCTGTATTAATATTAGACAAAATGGACTTTAAGGCAAAAACACTACTAGAGACAAAGAGAATCACTTCATAATGAAAAAAATTTCAAAAAATTTTCAAAATAAAAAATATTATAATTTTTTTAAATTTTTTAGAGACAGGGTCTTGCTCTGCCACCCAGGCTGGAATGCAGTGGCGCCACTGTAGCTCACTGCAGCCTCGAACTCCTGGTCTCAAGTGATCCTCCTGCCTCAGCCTCCCGGGTAGCTGGGACTACAGGCATGAGCCACCGCGCCTGGCTCTATAATTTTTATTTTACTAAAAACAGCCTCAAAGTATATAAAGCAAATCATGACCAGCTACAAGGAGAAACAGATAAATCTACAATTATAGTGGTATATTTTCATGTACTCTCTTAAAAATTGATAAAATAAGCAGACAAATGTATCAGTAAGGATATAGAAAGTTGAACCCCCAAATGGCAAACATATTCTTTTAAAAAATAAGTGGAGGATTTGAAAAATAAAAAATAGACCACACACTGGGCCATAAAAGCAAGTCTAACCAAATTCTAGAGGACTGGAATAATGTGGGATATGTTCTCTGATAACAAGGTCATTAAAAAAAAAAACTAGAAAAAATCCACATATATTTGGAAATTAAGAAGCTCTCATGCTGTAGAAAGGGCTGTACTTAAAAAAAAAGAAACTGTTCTAATAAACATTAGTCAAAAAAGTATTAATCATGAAAATTAGAACATTTTTGAACTTAATGATTAAAAAATACTACAATCAAAATGTGTATTATTTAGTGTACTAAAGCAGTACTTACAGAGAGATTTATAATCTTAAATGCATTCATCTTAGAAACTCGATAAGGCACCAGTAACCCAAAGGAAGCAGAAAGAAGGAAATAATAAAGGTGGCAGTGAAAATCAAGTGACTAGAAAGCAGCCATACAATAGACTACCAACGAAGCCAAAAGATGCTTTTTTGAAAGAAATCTCTGGTAAGACTGATCAAGAAACAGAAGGCACAAAAACCAATATTAGAAATGAAAAAGGAATGTCACAACAAAAACGTATAAGATATTAACAACTTTATGCCAATATTTAAAATTTATGGATGCAACAGACATGCTCTTAGTACTGACTTGAGAAGAAACAGAAAATCTAAGTAGCTCAATAACCCATTAAAGGAATTAAATAGTAGTAGACAATTAGTAGACAATCTCCCCTCTCCCCCACAAAAAAATCCCACTGGGCCTAGGTGGCTTCATCTGTGAATTCAAGGAAGACATAATTTAAATCTTTTATAAATCCTTCCACAGAATCCAGAAAGTGAGAAAATGTCTGACTCTTTTTCTATGGCTAGCAAAACTGATACCCAAACTGGACAAAGATAGTGCAAGAAAGGAGAATGGTGGTCCAGTTTCACTCATGATCACAGATACAGATATCCCACACAAAATATTGCCCAATTTGTTTGATAAAAGGGAAATTAAGACCACAAGGAATTATCTATCCAGAGTTTATCAGATTAATAAATCTTAAAAAATCTTACAGTACTAAGGGCTGCTGAAGACATGGAACATCAGGAACTCTCATCACTGATTGGCAATTATCTACAAGAGTTAAAGGTATGCGCACCCTATGACAAGTGGTTCTACCGCTAGGTATATATTGTGGAAAAACACATGCCCTTGTCCATTAGGAGAATATATGTTCAATAAGATTCATGGCAACATTTTTCAGGCTAATCAAACATTGAAACAAACACAAATGTTTGGCCACAGTAGAATGGATGTCTAAATTATGGTAGAGTCATGCAATGCGATATTCTACAGCAGCAAAGATCAATGAACCTCAGCTGCATGCAACAATGTGGGTGGCTGGCACAAACACGATATTGAGCAAAAGAAAGAAAACATCGAATAATTTATATAATATGATTTCTTTTACATAAAGTTTGAAAACAGGCAAATCTAAACTACACTGCTGAAAAGCAAAAAATGATTATCACAAAATAAGACAGTGGTAACTTTCAGGGGTGAGAGAGAGCAGGTCCTGTGATTGGGAGAGGCACATGGTTGCAGGAGGTTTCTAGGGGTGGTGGCCATCTTATAATTCTTGGGCTGGGTATTGGATACACAGAGATTCATTTCATAGTTATTTGTTTAAAACACATTTAAAAATACATTACAGGCATATATATGTTTTATATACTTTTCTGTGTAGATTTTATAGTTCACAATGAAAAATATAAAAATATTATAAAATGAAGGGCATGGAGACTCTCTCTACAGAACAAAATGGATTGCAGAGTCTGAAGGTGAAGGAAGTGTGCCAGGGATGGAGTAAGGGAACAAGCCAGGTGGGCTGAAGTTGGAGAAACAGAAGGGATTTTGATGGAATCTGGACAACGAGAGTTTGGAATGATAGACTGATAAAAAGAATCAAAAGAAAGTTCATCTTGCTACCAGTTCATAATTCCAGGCCATGTCTTCCCAACCACTGCCAAAGGTTTCTTGTGCATCCTTCCTGAACTAGTCTATGCATAAGCAAGCATATATACGAGTGAGTGTGTGTGTGTGTGTGTGTGTGTGTGTGTGTGAGAGACAGAGAGAAAGAGGGGTACACTTGTACCCTTGATATGCTGTTATGTACCGGGCTCTCTCTTCACCACACATATTCTATGCTACTTTTATAATTAGCAAAGAAAAAGAAAAATATCTTTAGCTTGAAGAAGGCAAACAAACAAATAATAGAGACCAGGTCCCTAATAAAGAAGTCCATTTTACCTGTCCAAACCAAAGCTGAGTGCCCCTAGTTCATGTGAGGACTTCAGCAACGAGGAACGCAACATGAGGGTGATTGTCTCCTGCCTTCCTGACCACCGCCAGGGCTGGCCCACCCTGGGAACGTGCATTGAGAGGCCCCATGGGCAGAAGCCTCTGTCACAGCTTTCAGGGGGGCCCTGGCATCCAGGGCCGTACCTCAGAGTTGGCAGGCACTGCAAACTGGGACGGCAGGCTGATGTCTGGCATCCTGCAGTCCGTGGAGAAGGTCACGGAGTAGGGCAGGGGGTTCTCCACCCTGATGGAGGCTGATGCACTCTGCCGGACTGGGGTCACCATCTCGATGGTTTTGATGATGCCTGAAGGGATGACCCTGAAACTCACCGTGTAGTACAAGAACTCATTGGTTGCCTCATTTCGGAAGATCACCTGCATTCACAGGGAGAGAGAGGGGAAGGAGAGCAGAGCAGGGGTTAGCTGAGCGTCCTCTGCACACTTCCAGGAGCTCCTTCTCTTTGTCAGCTCTGCCTGGGCACATGAAGCACAGGTGCTAGGCTGTCATGGCCCTCCCAGACTATCTGGATCCCTGCCAGCCAGCCAGCCTTTCTCCTTAGCTATTCCGGTCTGGCTCCTCCCAGGGGAGAGATTATTAAATAGCCTGGGCTTGCTTTAGAGCAGCTGGATGGCCCAGAGTTCACACTTACTACACTACTGCCCCCTCACCCCTGCGACTGACTTGCTCATGTGCAGCTCACCTTTTAAGTTCTTTTCCCTGGTGACTGATGATGTTGAGCACTGTCTTGTGTGCTTATTGGTCATTCACACAGCTACTTTTGTGAAATAGTCTGTGCCCTTTTTAATACATTGGGTTGTTTATCTTATTATTACTAGGTGGTGACAGTTCTTTACATAGTCTGGCTTCTTATTATAATTTCAACCTCTTTGTGTCATTAAATTTAAAGTGCTTCTGACACTGTCTTTTAATTGTAGTGTTTAGTTTTTTTTACACTTAAAGTAATTATTTCAATGTTTGGGTTGAAGTCTGCCTTCTTGTTAGTTACTTTCCATTTGTCCATTTTATTTTTCATTTTTCTGTTGCTATTTTCCTGCCTTCTTTTGGATTAATATGTACTCTTTTGAAATATATTTTATTTCCTACACTGGCTTCTTAGCTGTATTTCAAAATCATTTTTAGTAGGTGCTCTAGAGCTAACAATGTGAATCCTTAACTTATCAAAATTTATGAAGATCACTATTTTATCACTTCTTACTTCAGACTCTTCGTGCTTCCTGCCTCACCCTTCCCATCTTACAAATGTAAAAATAACCTTATTGAAGTATAATTTCATTTACCTATCCACCCCATCTTTTGTGCTTTTGTTGCAGTATCTTTTACTTCTACATATATCACAACATCCACCTTAGAATATTGTTATATTTGTTATAAACTTTCAGTTGTCTTTTAAGAATTCCAAGAAAAAACCCCAAATGTATATTTTATATTTACCTCCTTATTTACCATTTCTAGAGCTCTTCTTTCCTTCCTGCAGACCTAAGTTTCCATCTGGTGTCTTCCCTGTAGACTGAAGAATGTCTGTCAGCATGTTGTGCAGTAATGCAAGTCTGCTGAGCATGGATTCTCATGTTATCTTATCCGGAGATGTCTATTTCACTCTCGATTTTAAAGGATATTTTTAGTGGATAAAGAATCCTTGGTTGATAATTTTCTTTTCTTTCTGTACTTTACAGATAGCTTCCGTTATTTCTGAAGAGAAGCCAGTGGCTGTTCTTCTTCTTGTCTCCTTGAATGTAGTGTGTCTTTTTCCCCCTCTGGCTGCTTTAAGCTTTTCTCTTTATTTTTGGTTTTCAGCAGTTTTAAAATGATACTGTGATGTGCACAGGTATAGTATTCTTTGTATTTCTCCTGCTTGAAGTTTGCCAAGTTTCTTGGATCTGTAGTTTTTTTTTAAAACCAAATTTCAGTAATTATTTTTTCAAATATAGGCACACATCAATTTATTGTGCTTCACTTCATTGCACTTTGCATGTATTGCATTTTTTATAAATCAAAGGTTTGTGGCAACCCTGTGTCGAGCAAGTCTCTTGGTACCATTTTTCCAATGGCATGTGCTCACTTCATGTCTCTGTGTCACATTTTGGTAATTCTTGCAATATTTCAAAAATTTTCATTATTTTTACATCTGTTGGTGATCTGTGTAACTATTGTAATCGTTTTGGGGTGCCATGAACCACACCCATACAAGTCAGCAAACTTAATCAATAGATGTTGTGTGCTGTGACTGCTCCACCAACCGGCTGTTTCCCTGCCTCTCTCCCTCTCCTTGGGCCTCCCTATTCCCTGAGACATAACAATATCGAAATTAGGGAATGGCCTCTAAGTGTTCAAGTGAAAGGAAGTGTCGCATATCTCTCACTTTAAATCAAAAGCTAGAAATGATTAAGCTTAGTGAAGAAGGCATTTTAAAAACTGAGATAGGCAGAAGGTTAGGCCTCTTGCACCAAACAATTAGCCAAGTTGTGAGTGCAAAGCAAAAGTTCTTGAAGGAAATTAAAAGTGCTATTCCGGTGAACACACAAATGATAAGAAAGTGAAACAGGCTTATTGCTGATGTGGAGATAGTTTTAGTGGTCTGGATAGAAATCAAACCAGCCACAACATTCCCTTAAGCCACAGCCTAATCTAGAGCAAGGCCCCAACTCTCTTTAATTCTATGAAGGCCAAGAGAGATGAGGAAGCTGCAGAAGAAAATCTGGAAGCTCGCAGAGGTTGGTTCCTGAGGTTTATGGAAAGAAATCATCTCCATAACATAATACTGCAAGGTAAAGCAGCAAGTGCTGATGTAGAAGCTGCAGCAAGTTATCCAGAAAATCTAGCTAAGACCATTGAAGGCGGCTACATTAAGCAACAGATTTTTAATGTAGATAAAACAGCCTTTTCTATTGGAAGAAGATGCCATCTAGGACTTTCATAGCTACAGAGGAGATGTGAATGCCTGGCTTCAAAGCTTCAAAGAACAGGCTGACTCTCTTGTTAGGGGCTAATGCAGCTGGTGACTTTAAGTTGAAGCCAATGCTCATTTACTATCCTGAAAATCCTAGGGCCCTTAAGAATCATGCTAAATCTACTCTGCCTGTGCTCTATAAATGGAACAACAAAATCTGAATGACAGCACATCTGTTTACAGCATGGTTTACAGAATATTTTAAGCCCCCTGTTGTTTGCTGCCCAGGAGAAAAGATTCCTTTCAAAATATTACTTCTCATTAGCAATGCACCTAGTCACCCAAGAGCTCTGATGGGAATGTACAGGAGATTAATGTTGTTTTTATGCCTGCTAACACAGCATACGTTCTGTAGCCAGTGGATCAAGGAGTCATTTTGACTTCCAGCTCTTATTATTCAGGAAATACATTTTGTAAAGCTATAGCTGCCATATATAGTGATTCCTCTGACAGATCTAGGCAAAATAAATTGAAAATCTTCTATAAAGGATTCACCATTTTAGATGCCATTAAGAACATTCGTGTTTCATGGGATGAGGTCAAAATATCAATATTAACAGGAGTTTGGAAGAAGTTGATTCCAAACCTCATGGATGACTTTGAAGAGCTAAAGGCTTCAGTAGAGGAAGCAACTGTAGATGTGGTGGGAATAGCAAGAGAACTAGAATCAGAAGTGAAGCCTGAAGATGTGACTGAATTGCTGCAATCTCGTGACAAAACTTGAATGGATGAGGAGTTGCTTCTTATGGATGAGCAAAGAAAGTGGTTTCTTGAGATGGAATCTACTCCTGGAAAAGATGCCGTGGACATTGTTGAAATGACAACTAAGGATTTAGAATATTACATCAAAACAGCTAATAAAGCAGCAGCAGGGTCTGAAAGCATTGGCTCTAGTTCTGAAAGAAGTTCTATGTGGGTAAAATGCTTTCAGACAGCACCATGTGCTATGGAGAACTCTTTCATGAAAGGAAGAGTAGATCAATGTGGCACACTTCATGATTGTCTAATTTTAGGAAATTGCCACAGTTATTCCAGCCATCAGCAGCCACAACCCTAATCAGTCAGCCATCAACTTCAAGGCAAGACCCTCCACCAGCAAAAAGATTATGATGTGCTGTAGGCTCAGATGATTGTTAGCATTTTTAGCAATAAAGAATTTTTCAATTAAGATATGTACCTTGTTTTTTTAAGACAATGCTATTGTAGACTTATACTACAGTATAGTGCAAACGTAACTTTTATATGCACTGTGAAACCAAAAATTTTTGTGACTCACGTTATTGTGATACTAGCTTTATTTTAGTGATCTAGAACAAAATCAGCAGTATCTCCAAGGTATGCCTGTAATTTTCTGCCTCATTCTTACTCTCTTCTCCTCTAGGATTCCTGCTACACATGTATTAGACCATTTTATATTTTCTCATAGGTTCCTGAAGCTATAGCCATTTTTCTTTGGTCTTTTTTCTCTGTTCTTCAGATTAGAAACTTTCTGTCAAGTTGTCTTTGAGTTCACTGACTCTTCTGTTATCTCTAACCTGCTGTTAAGCACATCCAGTGAACTTTTCATTCCAGTTTATTGTACTTTTCAATTCTAGAATTTCCATTTGCTTCTTTTTTTATAGTTTCTATTTCTCTGCTCAGAGTCCTTATCTGTCTACTCATTAAGACAATATTTTCTTTAATTATATGCAATATTTTCTTTTACTTCTTTGAACATGTTTATCATAGTTGCTTTGAAGTCTTTGTCTGCTAAATCTGACATTTGGCTCATCTTGGAGTCAGTTTCTATTGACTGCTTTTTTCTTGACTATGGATCACATTTGCCTGCTTCTTCAAAAGTCTAATAATATTTTTTGTGTGTACTGGAAATGTTGACAATCCTTGTAGAGATTCTGGATCCTGTTATCTTCCTCTCAAGAGTGTTGATTTTGTTTTAGGAAGCAGTTCAATCACTGACTTGTCACCTTAAACTTGTGTAGATTTGGGTTTATGTTTTGTTAGAGCACATCTGTGGAAAGCTGAAGGTATTTATCAGGACATTCCAACTTGATGGGATTCAATCTCCAAATTCTGTCCTCCCTGCAGATATCGTAGGTACCTAGTTTTAATCTTTTTAAGGGCTGGTACAGAGAAGGCCTATGATAAGGGCATGGTCTTTTCTTCTAAGCCTTTCTCCTGGCTTTTATAGTATTTCAGCTGGGTTTCTAGGATTTTAATGAGGTGTTTTGCGATCTCTTTACTCTGGCTAGGCCAGATCTCCAATGCTTCCGAGCACTGATTAATATATAGTCTCTCTGTTCCTTTATCAACCTCATAGCAGCTGCCCTCCAGTAAATCCCATGTTGTCTTACCCTGTGCATGTGCAGTCCAACTCTTAGCCAAGGACTGTATGGGGAACTCCCACACAGACTTCTTCCCCTTTCCCATGCACTACTCTCTTCTCCCTGGTGCCCTACATTGTAGAAACTAGCCATTTTGACTGCCCCAGACTCTGGAGTTCTTCCTCCTCAGTTCTTTGGGGCTGCTGTGCTTTGCTTGGACTCTAGCTCACCGCACGGCAGTCAGGAAATTGTCCCTAGGCAGAGAGCCAGGATAATCATGGAGACTGATCTCATGAGTTTTCCTTCCCTTTGGTGGATTACGGTATTGTGCTGCCTGTTGTCCAATGACTGAGAAGAGTTGCCTCAGATAATCTGTTCATTTTATAGTTACTCTTTTATGTTGGGAGGACTAGTTACTCTATTATAACCAGAAGCAGAAGTGCTTTTGATTCTTTAAAAAATGTTTGTTGTTATTGTTAATTTCAATATGCATTACTGCAAGGGGATTCATGATTTGGGATCACTTTTTACCCAAAAGTCTTTACACTTACATTTTAATACATATCTTTATGTACATTTTTGTTCACATCTATAGTTTATGAATATCTCTATTCTCTCCTACCTTTCTCTCTGAATGAGAAAACATTTCTTATTTCCCCCATTCACTTCCTCTTGAATGAGGAAATGTCTCTCATTGCCTTGTTATTCCTCCCCTTGCTGTTTCCCATGTTGAGGTCATCTGAAATATTCACTGTAGATTGTTTTTCAACAATTATTTTAAGTTGTCTGTCAATTTAACTTTGATTCTTTGTTCATTTTATCCTTATACTTTCCTCTTGTACTCACTCATTTATTTTGTAAGTTTTGCTAATTTAAAAACTTTCAATTTTATAGTATTTTTTTAGACAAAGTTTATGCATATGGGTGGGTTACTTTGAGTTCTTGCATGTGTAACTTTGCCCTCCTGATAGTTTTGTCTGGAAAAAGAGTTCTAGATTGAAAATCATTCTCACCAAGAAATTTGAAAGGCTTACTCCATTATTTTCTTGTATTTGGTGTTTGCACAAGTCTGATATTACTGTGATTATAATTTCTTTTTATTTTCTCTAGAATCATTTAGAACTTTCTCTTTCATCCCAGTTTTATGAACCTTTGTTCTAATGCATTTAGATGGGGGTCTTTTTGTTCATTCATCCTGTTTGGCAACTCGGTGGGTCCCTTCAGTTAGAAGACTGGAAATATTTCTTCAATTATTTTTTCAAAATGTTTTTTCCTTCTATTATCTTGTTTCTGTTCCAGGACCTTCTATTAGATGGATATTAGAACTTCTTGATTTATATTTCGTCTCATATTTCCTTTCATTCTTTTTTGAAACAACTTTGAGATTTAATTCATATACCATACAATCCACCATTTAAAGTATACAATTTAGTTGTTTTTAGTATATTCAAGCAACCATAACCACAATAACTTTTAGAACATTTTCATCACCCCCAAAACCCTGAACCTATTAACATTCATTCCCCATTTTCCCCAGCCCATCCCCTCCAGCCCATGCCACTAACATATTTCCTATCCCTACAAATTTGCTTACTTTTGAAATTTCACGCACATGGAATCATCAAATATGTGAATAACTTCTTTCACTTACATTTCAAAGCATACGTTTGTGACTGGCTTCTTTCACTTAGCATAATGTTTGTAGCATGTATCAATACTTCATTTCCATTTCTTTTTGTTGCCAAATAATATTCCATTGTATTTATCCATTTACCAATTGATGGAAATTGGGGTTGTCTCTATTTTTTGGCTCTTATGAATAATGTGGCTATGCATATGTGTGCACAGGATTTTGTGTGGACATATGTTTTCATTTCTCTAGGGTATATACCTAGGAGTGACATTGCTGAAAATCATATGGTCACTCTACGTTTAACCATTTGAGGAACTGCCAGACTGTTTTCCAGAGCAGCTGCACCATTTTGTACCCCCACCAGCAGTGCACGAGGGTTCTGATTTCTCCATGTCTTTGCCAACACTTATCATTTCTTGTCATTCTTCCCATTTCTTTGTCCTCATGGGCTAAGGTCTTGTGATATTACTAAGTTCCATCTTCTTACTAGTAATCACTTCCTCAAAGTCCATCACAACTACTCAGCCTTCCTCAGAATGGTTTTCTATTCCAAATATTCTATTTTTCATTTCTAGGGTCTCTAATTGATTCTTTTCCACAATAGCTCATTCTTATTTCATGGGTATGATTTTCTTTCTTTAAGGATATTAATAATACTCAATTAAAGTCATCTTATGCTTGCTTTAATAACTCTTTTCTCTCAGGTGTTCTCATTTGTTGGGCTGGTGGTTCTATTTTATGGTGACTTTTTTCCCTAGATGTTTTATGATTCCTTGATTTTAAGAGGATCTTGTCTATTTGTGAATGCTGACCTGATTAGATCTGATTAGAGCAGCCTAGCTCAGTTATTGCAGGGGAGGAGGTCACGTGCTGCAGGGGGAGCCTTGCCAGTGTCTCTTTGGGGTGTGTGTGTGGGTGTGGGTGTGTGTATGTGTTACTAGATACTTTTTTTTTTTCACTCTAAAATCTTTCCCTTGGGGATTCCATCCCCCATCATAACTTTAAATTATATCTCTAAATGAATAACTCCCAAATAGTGTCTTCGGCCCTGACCTCTCCCATGAGCTACAGGTCCATACATACTCCTTTTCTTCAAAGCACATATCTCATTTTGTAATTATACGTTCACAGTGCAATTATTTGAGTAGTGTCCATCTCTCTCCACCAGACTGTGTGTTTCATGAGAACAGGGACTGTGTATATTTTTGGTCATTGCTGTTACCAGCACTTAGTATAGTACATGGCATATATGCTCAATAGATACTTGTTGAACCAATGAGTAAATTAGGCAAAATAGCCTGTGTGTGAAAGACCCTGTGGTGTCTTGGAGCAATGACAGTGGGAGGTCATCTTTATTTCCTAACACCAGGAGCAACCTCAGGGTCAAACCTCCAGAGTTCCAGGGCAATGTCTCTGACATGTAGATACCTTTGCAGTATACAGTCCCTCCTTGTAGGAAAAGAAATTCAGCTTGTAGTCTTTCTTGGAGCCAGACAGTACATCAATGTAATCAAGGCCCTTCATAGTGACGCTTAGGTCTGGCCTCTCTGGTTTCAGCATTTCCACAGTGACTCGGAATCTGGGGCAGCACAGGAGCACATGAAGAGAGGGGACAGAAAATGAGACCATTTACCCAAAGGACAGAAGGGAAAGTGCTTTGTATACTCTTGATTTTATGGAAAGCACATGGGTCCAGGGTTCTGGCCTTCACTCTGTCGCTAACGGTAACTGCCACTTATTGGCCACCTATTATGTGCCAGGAACTGAATGAGTGCTCTACAAATGTTATAGGCGTTTAATCCATGAAATATCTGTAGGAGGTACATGTCACTATCATCTCCATTTCACTAAGTGGAAATAGAGGCCAAGAGAAGGAAGATAACATGCTCAGGTAACATGACTAGTTATTGGCAGAACCAGGGTTCAAACTTAGGTCTGGGCCTTTATCCACTACGGCAAGCAGGTGGCCTTCAGTACGTCGCGCCTTGTCTCCCAGTCTTTGGTTCCTTCTCTGTAAAAGAAGGATACCCGGCTGGTGGGCCTTGACCTCTTCGCATGCTTGCATTCCACTTTACTCCTACTGTAAGTACAAGATCCAAGGGGCTTCCTTCTCTGGCCAGTGGCTTAGGTGATAAGACAGATACTTGATAATAGCAATGATGACTACCATTATGATAATAGTAACAACTAACATTTATTGAATACTTATTTTGTGCCAGGTATCATTCTAGGAGATTTACAAGTAACAGCACCAAACAACAGAATCTCTTCAGAGGCCTAGAGTTTAGGAAATGCCTGGACAACTAGCGAACTTTTTCTCTGACTCTCTGAGCCCCTCAACAGCCTCCAGAGGCCCTGAGCCGAGGAACGACCAAGCCAGATGGTGAAAGTCCTCCCCCTTCCCCCCACCTGGGTCCCTTACCCCACTCCCTCACCTCTGGGGCTTGTTCAGCCAGTTGGTGATTGGCAGGAGCTCAGTGTAGGGTGTCTTACATGGCACTTCACGGTAGATATTGGCTACAGCTTTGGGGAGCTCAGAAGTCCCATGCAGAGCATATAGCCAGCCAGTCCCATCTGGGAGGGGGAAGAAGAGGGTGCCCTAAGGGAAGAATTGTGATCAGAATGACACAGAGGGTACTTTGTTAGGTACCTACCAGGCATGGTGAGGACACAGGATTAACGAATGCTTTGCAAATAAATATAACACTTATGGAAAGCAGCTTGTTAATATGTTTCAAGAGTCATAAAAATGTTCATATTTATTTGAATCAGGAATTCCACCCCAGGGACCTTACTGAAGAAAAATTTCTCCAAAGGAAAAAGTTACACATATATATTAGAACCACTTATAATATCGATGAAAATTTAGAGAAAAACATTCAACAACAAGGGGATGTTAAACAAACTATGGCACTTTCATTCAATGGAATATCAAGCGGTCATTAAAAATGGTTATCACAAAGACTAAATAGTTAAATATAGCAGAAAAATGCTAGTGATATAATGTAAAGTGAAAACAAACAGAATGCAAAATTGGGTACGCCATGATGACTGTATGGCTGTATCTTATAAGAATTGGTAGTGAAGATAGAAGGAAAAAGTTCACTTTTTTATAGAGTGGAAGATTGTGGCCACTTTTATTTTTTGATTTTTATTATTATTACTTTTTGATTTTTATTATTACAGTCACCATGGTGTTATTTATGCAGTTAAGCTAAATATTAATTGCTCGATGCTTGGTCTAGTACTCCATTTCAGAACTGAGCCCCTGGCTCTAGGAGAATCCCCTGAACATGAAAACACATGGATGAAAAAGGAAGCCAGAGCTTGGTAAACTGCACGATTCCCCATTGTTCCAACATGATCTGGATGTTCCCCCCCTTGTTCTGACATTCTCTTGAGCTCTGAGCCCCAAAACCATCTCTAACCTTGTCCACACACCTCCTCCCTTCAGCTATGCCAGGAAACAAGTGGGGAGGCCTCCGCCTACCTGGTGCTTGCGGTTCTCCAGGTTCATAGTGCGGGGCCTATAGGTGATCTCGTAGGGCTTGTTTTGCTGATGGGCCTCCAGGGTGATGAACTCGGGTCCCTCCCAGTGCTCGCCCTCAAAGATGGGGTGAAGGTTCCAGGTCTGGTTGGTGCGGTTTGACAGCATGATGGTCTGTGTGTGCTTGGAGCGCACCTGGCAGGTGAAATTCACCACCTGGAAGAAAGCAGGCGCCTCGTCTTCCAGGGCCCTTCCCCATGGCCTGTCTTCAGGGGCTCAAGGTACAGCCTGACTTTAACAGTGCTCCCCACCATAAGTGTCAGTGGATCATTTTCTTTGTCTTTCACTCATTCAACATATATTTATTGGGTATCTTCTATGTGCCAGGCACTGCTGCTGGTGGTGGAGATACAGCGAGGAACAAAATAACAAAATCCCTGCCCTCAAAGAGCTTACGTTCCAGTGGGGAGAACAGATAAGTAGGATACGAATATGTGCTAAGGGGAAACACAAAGCAGAGCAAGGGTGCAGGCATGACAGACTGGGGAGTGGGTTTGAAATTTTAAATAGGGTGATCAGGAAAGGCCTCACTGAGCACGTGTATTTGATTAAAGACCAAGAAGGATGAAGTCAAGGAAGACCTGGGGAAGAGCCTCCAAAGCAGAGGAAACATCAATCACAAAGGTCCTAGATTTTGACAAATGGCAAAGAGGCCAGTGTGGCAAACGTGAAGTAAGTGAAGGGAGATAAAGTAACAGGGAACAGGGAATGGCATGTAGGGACTTGGAGTCATGGTAGAGACTTTTCTTTTCCTTCTATTGAAATAGGAGGACTTAGAAGAGTTCTGAGTAGAGGAGTTGACCTGATCTGATCAAAGTTCTAACAGAATTGCTCTAGATGCTTGGAGGTAACAGAGGAAGAGAGACCAATTAGAAGACACTTGCAATAGACCAGGTGGGAGATGACAGGGGCTTGGCTGGCACTGGTAGCACTGGGGATGGTGGGAAATGGGAATATTCCAGTTGTACTTTGAAGAGCAAATGGGATTTACTGCTGTGTGGAATCTAGGGTGTAAGTGGAAGAAGATTCAAGAATAAGACCCAAGTTTTTAGCCTGAGCAACTAGAAATAAGGAGATGCTACTTTCTAAGGTGGGGTTGACTGTGGGAGGAGCAGGTTTAGGGGAGAGATCAGGAACTCAGTTTTGTACATGTTAAGTTTGAGATGCTTATTAGTCAAGCAGGAAGTGGAATTTACAAACCTGGAGTTTGAGGAAAAAGTCTAGGAGATAGAGGTCTGGGAGTTGTCAGCAGTATAGCAACATTTTTTTAAGATCATGAAACTGGATGAGTTCAACAAGAAGTGAGTGTATTTATAACCAAGATGGAATCTAAGGACTAATTCCTGACGGGGACACTCCAATGTTAAGAAGACTCAGAAGCGAAGATGAGAAGGAGCAGCCAGTGAGATAGGAGGAAACGGGGGGAGGGTTGTGTCCTGGAGCCAGGTGAGGAAGTGTTTGAAGGAAGACGTGCTGGTTCATGGTGTCAAATGCTTTCCACAGGTCGAGTAAGATGAAGGCTGAGAAGTGGCCACCGGGCTTAACAACGTAGATGGTGTGGTATTGGCATAATGATGGTCAAACAGATGAATGGACGAGAACAGAGTTCAGCAATAGACCCACACATATATTATCAACTGACTTTCGAAAAAGATGCAAAGGAAATTCAGGGGGGAAAAGACAGCTTTTTCAACAAATGGCGCTGGAACAATTGGATATCCATATACAAAAAAATGAATTTTGATCCACATCTTGCACTATATGCAAAAATTAATTCCAAATAGATTGAAGATGTAAATGCAAAACTTGTGTCCAGCATACATAAAGAGGTCTCAAAACTTTAATAAAATTAAAAATAGAAGATTTGAACAGACACTTCAACAAAGAAGATATATAGCTGGCTGGCAAATAGTACCTAAAAAGATGCTCAACATCATTAGTCATTAGGGAAATACAAGTTAAAAACCTCAATGAGATACCTCTACATACCTATTAGAATGGCTAAAATTTAAAAAACTGACCATATCAAGAGTTGACAAGGATGTGGAGCAAGTGGAGATGTCAGACATTGCTGGTAGGAATGTAATAGGACACAACCATTTTGGAAAATTGTTTGACAGTTTCTTAAAAAGGTAAACATATATTAAAATCTACCACATGACCCAGCCATTCCACAACTAGGTATCAACCCAAGAGAAATGAAAGCATGTGTTCTTGCTGAGACTTGTACATAAAAGTTCATAGCATACTGTGTGACTCCATTCATATGACATTCTTGATGACATAATTATATATAGAGAGAGATTGGGTACCATAAGCAATGTAGCCAGTTAACACAGCTGACAGTATAGTTAGGTGTCTAATAACAGGGCTAGCAGAGGGTTAAACCCAGACCACTTTTATTTTTTAAACCATAGAGAAGGAGAAAGGTGTTAACCCTTTACTCACAGATCTTAGAATTTGATCTAGCCAGGGATAACAAAGCAGGCTTCCTTGAGAATGTAATGCTTGAGTTGAGAGCTAAAGGGTGAACAGAAATTAGCTAAATGAAGAATATTCCAGCAGTGGGAATAGCATATTCACAGGCCTTGTGGAGGGAGGGAGCAGGTCTGAATGTTTGATCCGGGTGCTGAGGACTGTTTGAACAGAGCCACTTGTTTCAAGGAGGCCCAGCTGAGGTCACTTGCTAAGCTAACTCCTGCCACTGGCCCACCCCTGGGCAGAACCTACTAACCTCTTTTACTGCAGGTGGTCCCACGCAGACTCCAGACAGGGTTAGGCTCAGAGGATTGCCTCCCTGGATGAAGCAGAGCATGTTTTTATAGAAACTCTCCTTTCCCACCTCAGTGGGATGGTAGGTCACTTCGAAAGAAACCTCCATGCCTGGGGTGATATAACCTTCTTCTGGGCTGATGGAGAAATGAGGCTCAAATTTTTTGACATCCCATTTAAACCTTTTCCAAGACAAAAAAAGACAAGAAAGAGAGTTTACTAATATTCTGAGGGTGTCCTCAATGCTACTGAGACCAAGAGATTTTGCCTGGGCTTTTAGCTTCGAGGTTCACCTCCCTTGCATCGTCCCTAGGACCTAGAGGTGAAAGGTCTGCCAGACAGAGCAGAAGCGCTGGTGGATGTGGGCAAGATCACTCACTGGGTACGATGACTCAGCTCCCTCTCAGAGCTGAGCCGGGGTGGGAAGTGGCTGCATCTGATTATCCAAGAGTAATTACACACGACAGAAGGAATATGTGCATGAACACGCATACACATGTGTACCTAAGGTCACACAGTTAGGAAGTGGCTGGGCTAGGACTGGAACCCTTCTGAAAATGGTTTAACCATTCCCTGTACTGCTTCTCAGTTCAGATCCAGGAGGGTAGCAACAATCCCTTCATGTGAGAGTTGTGCTGGGTTCTTGGTGGCAGTCGGGATCCGATAGCCCTGTGTGGTCATCCCTACGTGGTTGGGCACTTGGTTCAGGCAGGAGACAGAGGCTGGATGATGCAGGCCAGTGCCTCCAGCACCAGGGCTGCCACGTCACGTCCCTCAGGGTGCCATTCACACTGACGTCTATGTGCAGGGTGACCCCTGGGGTGTGTGGTGTATAGCCTGTACCGCTATGTCAGCATGCTCGAGTGGGAAGAGCATGGAAAGAAGAGCTGCCACAGATATACCTGCGTTCCAGTCCCATCTGTGTCACTTCCTGGCTGTGTGATCTTGGGCAAGTCACCTACCCTCTTTGGGCCTCAACTCCATGTGTGTAATGGGTACGATATACTACCCACATTAGGGAGTGCTGGGATGATTAAGTGGGATATTACATGTAAGAATGCTCAGCATTGCACCTGCACATAGAAAGTTCTTTCTACATGCATGATTTTGGAAAAGTTACTTAATCTCTTTGTACCTTAGTTTGCTTGTCTGTAAAATACATTGGTAGTAGTATGGGTTGCATGGAGTTGTTGTTGGGATTAAATGAGGTGGGCTACGTAAAGGGTATATAACAGGCACTGAGCAAATGTTCTCCCTCATATTAATTTTAGTAATCATGGCAGTAGCGATCACCGTGGTGAGGCCACTGCTGTCACATCTTGAGGGAAGCAGGGGGATGGAGAAGGGAGAGGCCAGAAAGAAAAAGTGGCTGCACTTGCAAAACAAGTGTCTAGTCCAGGGCAGATCTGGGACGGACATCTCTGCTATGGCCTTGGGGACGGCGGCACTGCTCCTATACCTTGCACCCACGTCGCCTGTGTTCAACATGAGGATGCGACGTGTGGCTTGCGTCTGATATACGACTGGTCCAAAAGGAAGATGCTCCTGGTCCAGGGAGATCTCCAGGGCTTGGCAGGAGCCGCTGAGAAGGAAGAGGGGGCGCAGGAGCCCCATGCATTCCATGAACACTTCCTCAGAGAAGGGAGGCACGCGCTTCTTCGGGGCAAAGATGACTTCCAGTTTACAGACGTCTTTGGGCTTCAGTGTGATGTTGTAGAAGGGCACTAGGGTGATGACCTGGATGAAACGACACCCAGACTCAGTAGCTGAGGGTGGGGAGTCGGGGTAAGGCCTCAATTCCCTGAGGTCTTGCTGTTGGGGCTGGAAGAGGGGTCAGATCTCACTTCTGCTCTTGTCCCAGCTGTGTAAGCTTTGGTAAGTTACTTAAACTTTCTGACTTACTCTATGGTGAAGATTAAGATCATCTATATAAAATATATGGCACATAACAGGCATTCAACAAATGTCAACTCCCTCTCTGGCCCCTTTCCTAACTCATTTTGGGCATTTCATTCTTCCTTCCTCCTCCCTGGCAGAGGAAATAGTAAGGAGAAATAGGAAACACTTAGAGCTCCAGTGTTTCTCAAGGAGTACGCCCTGCATCAGATTTCCCTGTGTGACTGTTAAAATGCAGATTGCTGGGTCCTGCCCCAGGCCGACTGAATCAGAGTCTCCTGGGGAGAGCCTGGAACCTGCATTTTCGAAAATTCCCCAGGTGACTCATGTATTCTAAAGTTTGAGAACCACTGCACGAATTTGTCTGGCTTTCTCTTTCCCCTTAGTCCTGGTAGAAATCAAATCCAAATCAGCTTTAAGGAAGCCAACTCCCTTTACATCCTTAAGCTTCCTTTGGTACAGAGCACTGGGCATTCACCAACAAGTGGGCCGTGGCAGCAGGGAGTGAGATAATGGGCCGAGGAGCTGCAAAAGGAAGTAATCTTAGGGATTTCACAAAGCACGGTGATGTTGGCAGCTGGCCTCAGGGCGCTGGTGCCAGCATGGGCTCGCTGGCAGCTTTAGTCGGACCACCTAAAGAGGCAGATTTGGTACGGCCAAACTGTTAGGGGACCTGACAGGCTGCAACTGAGGGCTTTAATTTGGATTAACGAGGGAAGGGAAGCAACAAGTCTTCCCTGCTTGTCTGGATGGCAGAATGGGCAATGTGGGGTACTGGGAGGAGATGCCCACTGGGTGTCTCACCTTGGCTGGCCTCTCACAGCCACTTTCTCTGCATTCTGCAATCTCCAGATGGTCCCCACTGCTCCTTCCACACTGAATCCCATCTAGTTTTCCAAAAGCACTGACCCTTTTGAGCATATACACCTTTGTCCACCAGGAACGTCCGTTCCCAACCTGTCTGCCTGGGAGATACCTCTTCACCCTGTAAAATTCAGCACAGGCCTCTCTCTACTCTGAGGTCTTCCCTAACCCCCGGGGCCCTCCTCTGAGCAGACCTGCTCCCAATTTGAACTGCCTCTGCAGTTCCTATGCTGTTCTGGGATTGTTTATGTGTCTGTGACCCCCAAAGACTGTGAACTCCACCAGACCAAGGTCTATGTCATATTCACCTTCATATTCCCAGCACCCAGCATGTGTTTCTTGAGTAAATGCACAAATGAACCACATGAAGGAATGGATGCAGCCCACTCTTGGAAAGAAACACATTTGGTCTATTTTCAAAGGGCCGTGCAAATACTGATGACTGTAAGATGGGTAGTGGGCAGCCAGGAGGACTGTGTGCAGGGACCTTGTGGAACTTGGCAATGAGCAGGCTTTTCTCCCACTGCTGATGGGAGTACAAAGTGGGATGACCTTTCGGGGGCAGACTGGCAATGCGTACTGAAACACTTTCCCTTTTGACCCAACAAGCCCACTTCTAGCTAGAGTATATGTCACGTGTAGAGTCATGGATGCACACAAAGGTTAGTTATGTGGATATTACAACGTTGTTTGTAACAGAAAAATTAGAAACACTTAAAACGAACAGAAATAGAGGATTGGTCCATGTATATAATGGAGGTGTAAACGAACAAACGATAGTGGATGACGTGGAAAATGAAATGAGAACGTAAAATAAAAATAATAAAGCACTAGCCCTGTACTGTTTTTGTGAAAATGAAGAGAGAGGGCACGTGGAAAGCTCACAGGATGGTCTGGCCCCTCGTAGGCGCACAGGAAATGTGAGCTGTTAGTGTTGCTAGCATGGCCCTCTTTGGCATCAGGACGCACGAAGAGGCCACCAGGAATCCCCCTGGGCACCAACCTTGGGTTCCTGGAGCTCGGGGATCGAGAACAGAACTGACTGGTTGAACGTGATCTGGGCGAGGCTGTTGTTCATGATGGAAACCGTTTTTTTCACAACCTGTCCTGGCAGGAGGGCTCCCAACTTCACAACCCTGTTGGCTGGATCTAGGACTGCAATCTGGGGGACGAGGAAGAGAGTGGGAGGAAACGTCCATAAGTTAATGAGAAAAATAAATATTATGGAACATCTCCCCTGGTGAGGCAAGGGTGCTTCCCTTTCCTTTAGTGACTTAACTTCCTCATACTAGATGGGCACTCACCTACTCTATAAATGTCTATGTGCATCGAATGCCCACTAAGCTACTCATCCCACAATTACATAACTACAACTGGGTTAAAAGATGTGAAGGAGAAGCTCAGGGCACCTTGAGAGCACAGTACAGGGGCTGAAACTAGATGGGGGGCTCAGGGAGGCCTTTCTGAGGATGGTATGTTCACTCTGACAGCCCAGGAAAGGCAGGACCCAGCCAGCTTGAGTCAGGGTGGGTGTGGGGTTGGGGACTCCCTAAGGGGAGGAGACAGCCTGCAGCGAGGCCCTCAGCTGGAGGGAGTGGCCCCGGCAAGGCCTGTGGCTGGGAGCTGGGACCTGAGAGATGCATTTAGAGGTGGTCAGGTCTTGTAAGGCCTTGTAGGCCATTGTTGGGTGGGGAGGAGGAGACCGGGCTTTATTCAGGGAGAAACAGGAAGTCAGTGAAGCACGGAGTGACCCGGTCACACGTGTGTTTGTGAGAGGGCACTGGCTCGCTCCTCCACAGGAAATGCACTAAAAGAGGGTGAGAGAGAAAGCACGGGGCATGTGAGGCGATGGCGGTCTGGACTAGAATGGCAGCCGTAGAGGTGAAAGGAAGTGGATACACTTCGAAGGCCTCAGCCAAGGCACTGATCAAAACAGTTGCTCCAGGGTGGTGACCCACAATGAGCAGCACCCACTGGTCACTGTCATTTGATCAGTCACTAAACTGCACCCCTCCCCCCAACTAGCTTTAAATCCATCCCTCATGTTTCCATTTTGTCTAAAAAGGCAAGAGGGTGTCTCCCTTATTAACCATGAGCACCTAGAGGTCTGAGAACATGTTTAAGTCACCTCGGATCTACCCAAAGTACCCAGCACACAATGGGTGCTGAATGAACAAATGAAAGAATAAGCAAATGAACGAATACACGGGATCAGAAGACACCCTGTCTCTGTCTTGGGTCCAGACACACCAGGCTGGCAATGTCCTGTTGTTCCTACGGCTTGATGAGAAGGTTGCCAGGAATACACCCCTCCATTTTCCCTTGGTTGCTGAAATACCCCATGCATTCTTGAGAGTCTCCTTCTATTAAAATAGAAATACTCACAACAAACACCTTAAACATTTGCCAGACACCGGGAAGAAAGGGATGAGGAGCAGCACACGACTATTCCCTTTCTACCCAGAGTGCCTGGGTTGAAGGAATGCCCTTAACCAAATATAAGCCTGGGATCTGTGGCTGGCTGGAGAAGGTTAATCAGTGGGGGTGGTCAAGGGAGGATGTTCCATAACTGAAATGCATGTCTGTGTACATTGCTTAAAAATGTTGTCTATTAAACCTGAAAATAAGCCTAATGGAAAGGACGTACTTGGGGTGCTGCGTCTGATGGTCTCAAACTTCTCCAAGGAAAAGAATGTTTCTCTAGTGCCTGTCATTACCTGTATAAGTTGATATGGTAAAGTTTGGTATCAAATAGGACCTATGATTCAGTGGGTCTGATTTGACAATTCACCCCTTTGTGTCATTAAGTGCATCATGTGCCCTGGACAGAGCGGCCTGGGGGCAGGGACACGGACGGGGAGGAAGGGTGTGGGGCCCAGGTGGGCAAAGGAGGCTGAGAAGGTGGGAAGGAGGGCGCCGAGCCTGACGGCCTGCCTGTCTCTTACCTTCATTTCAGTGCCCTTCCCTTTGATTTCGACTGTTTGTTGTGAGAGCCCATTGATTTCAAAGGGGATGAGTTCTCGATAGTTGATACTTTCTCGAGGATAGAAGATGATTGGAATCTCCAGGGTCTTTCCTGGCTTTATCACTTCAACACGGAAGTTAACCTCGAGGTGGGTGGTGTTGGTGTACAGACAATCTATGCTGGAGAAAGTCAAGAGGAGGGTGCATAAGCTCTGAGAAGGTTGACCCAGAGGACCACAGGCTGTCCCCTTGCCTCTCTGGGCTGGACACTGATGGATTTCTTGCCCTGTTGTCCTGGAGTCATAGAAGTTATTTAAGAGCTGGAAGGGACCTCAGCAGTGACCCAGCCCATGTTGTTCTACACACAGCCAACTTACATACCCCAAATCCCATCCTGAGGTCCTGGCAGAACTGGGCCTCAAATTCAAAGGCTCATGACACTTTGCCCAGTGCTCTTCACTCTCTTGTCCTCAATTCCGGATAATGCATCTTACGGTTTTGTACCATGAGGGTTTTGTACCCTCCCATAAGAAGGAAGTGCTTCCAGAAGTAATTGGGTGGTGAAGCACAGTGGAGAGGAGTATGTGCTCTGGAGTGAGACAGACAGGAGTAGCTGCATCCAGGCTCCATCACCAACTAGCCACATGACCTTGGAAAAATTACTTAGCCCATTTGGGTCTCCGTTTCCTTACCTGTAATATGGGGGTAATGATAGCTATTTCATAGGGTTATTGTGAGGATTAAATGAGATAAAGTGACTTAAGCAGTCACTAAACAGGGCAGAGGAAATATTCTATAAAGGTGAACTTTTATTATTATTACTAATTGCTCAACTAGAAGGGATCTTAAATGATCATGTCTACCTATTCCACCTGTGGGCAGGAAGGCACTTAGACCTCTCCATTACAACTTCTCGTCTGCCTTATGGGTATCTAGAGAAGGAGTCTAGCTAGGCCAACTTAAAGAGCTCAATCCTGAAGCAAAGTAAGACTGAGATTACATTAAATCATGCAAGAAAGAGTATAGGTAGATAAGCTTTTTAATTAGTATACATGACACTATTGTAATTTAATATTCAGGATCATAATAATCAATAATAACAACAGCAGCAGCAGGTAACAATAATTGAGCATTTCCTATGTTCCAGGAAGTGTTGTAAGCACTGTTTCTAGATGAACCAATCTTCCTAATAGTTCCTATATAGAAGGCATTATTATGAATTCTCATTTTGGGCAAGGAGACAGAGGCACGGAGAGCTTAAAAAGTATGCCCAGGGTCACACAGCTAAGGAAGAGTGGAAATTGGAACTTAAATCTGTGCTATCCAATATGGTAGACACATGTGGCTATTTAAATTAAAATTAACTAAAATTATATAAAATAAAAAAGTCAGTTCCTTATTGCACTAGCCATATGTCAAGTGTTCCATAGCTGCACCCAGCCGTGGGCCACCATATTGGACAGTGCAGATAAATATCTTCACCATTGTGGAACATTCTCCATAGTACTGATAGAGAGAGCTTTGCATGAACACAGGTCTTTGGGCCAGTCTCTGGAGATTCTGTCTCATTAGGTATAGAATGGGGTCCAGAAACCCGCACTGGAACGTCCCACATAGGAGTGGTACAGAGAGGCTGGACTTGAATCAGAGGGCTTAGGCTCAGTACAGATCTATTTTCTGCAAGGTCACATGCCTGAGAAAGTCACTTTTTAACTTTCCAAACCTCAGTTTCCACATATATTACATGAGGAAAATAAACGGAAGCCATAAAACCTCTCATCAGGCCATTTGGCACTGCCCTCTGCACTTTAAGAAGTGGATGTTTCGCAGAGTAGCTTATGGCTACCCAGATATCAGCATTAGTGGTGGGGACAGGGGCCCAGGATCCACGCCCACTGTGTTTGACCCTTTCCAATAATCCTTTTTTCTCTTTTTTTTTTTTGGCAGGACTTCACCTGTGTGGAGTGTGTAGGATCACAGAAAGCTGCAGGATCCTCTGGAGGCTCTGGGAAGCCTGCTTACCTCATAGACGTTTCTTCCTTGTTGGCGATGACCAGAGTTTGTTTGTACGGAGGCATCCCAGCTTGGTAGATGAAGCAGGTCCCGAAGTTGTAGCTGGTGAAGGAGAAGTGGACAGCTGGGCTCACTGCACAACCTGAGATGCTGCACATGTATGTGGGGCCGTGGCTGATCTGTGGGAAAGGAATGGCAGGGGGAAGTGATCAGGAGAAGTGGGAGGAGGGGACATGTAAGTCCTCAGGTGAAGGAGAAAAGTAATTGGTGTTTTAACAAATGCAGGTTTCAGGGCTCCATCTCCAGAGATTCTGATTAAGTAGGTTAGAAGTTTGTTTACTGAAGAAGAGCTACTCTGTAATCAGAACCTACATTGGCTCTTGCTTTGTTCTTGCAGCAGTGATTCAGCTTGAAGGCCCAAAGGTATGCCAGACACCGCGAGTTACCAGCCAACATCTGCTCCTCGTGGTTTCCATGCGAGCAGGACTCTGACTGGTTGCCAATGTGCTTAGGTGAAAACGCTTGATTTCCCTCCCTGCCTTGCAGCTCAGGGTGGCCATCCGACATTGTTCTGATCATTGGAAGTAAACAGAAGGGGACAAGAGCGTGTTCTATCCTGAATAAACAGGCAAAGCCTTGCTAAGGAAAATTCTTTGCCTTCAGGATCTTCCTCTTTCTTTTCACTGGGGAATGCAGACATAGAACTTCAGGTAGGATGGCCACCTTAGGACCAGGAGATGACAAGAATGAGGACGAGACCAATATGCCAAGGATGAAAGAGTGGACAGATAGAGCACAGTCACCGCCTGCACTCTCAACCACAAGGTAATACATGACCCCTTGGTAGGTGAACTTAATTTGTTCTTTACAAACTCTTCATAATACGAAATTTCACAAACTGATTTAAAACAAAATATCTAATATTTATTCTAAACATCATTAGAATAAACATTATTAGAATAAACATTAGAATAAGCATACATTTTAAACATCATTAGAATAAGTCAACAGTCATTGCCACAAGTTTTTGTAAACAACTTTGGAAATTTAAAACCATTTTCTTATTCCAGGTTTTATGCATTTTATGGCTGATTCTCTGAAAAGGATTTAAAATTTAAATTTATCACCTTTAACTCTTTTGCTAATTAGAGTAGGAATATCTTATAACATGTTATGTTGCTTTTTGCTAAAAGAAATGAAAATTCTGAAAAAGACAGTTCTCAAAAGGGATGGGCCTCTTCTGAGGCTGCAAACCTTGCAGTTCTCAGGGAGGATGCTTTGCCACCGAGTTCCAGGCCAGGAAAACAGGAGATTCCTGAACTCCCAGTGGCCAGTGACTTACCTTGGGTTCTGCTATGGCTTGAATGTTTGTCCCCTCCAAAACTCATGTTGAAATTTAATTGCGATTGTGATGGTATTGGGAGGTGGGACCTTTAAGAGGTGTTTAGGTCATGAGGGCTAGCCATCATGAATGGACTAATGCCATTATTGTGAAAGTGAGTGCGTTATCCTTATCATGGGAGTATGTTCACCCCTTTTGTGCTCCCTCTTTCTCTCCCCCCTTCCATTCCTCCCTCCCTCCATCCCTCTTTCCCCTTTCATCATGATGCCAGCTGCCATGTTATGATGCAGCAAGAAGGCCCTCATTAGATGCTTGCACCTTGATATTGGACTTGCCGACCTCTAGAATGGTGAACCAATAAATTTCTGTTCATTATAAATTACTCAGTCTCAGGTATTCTGTTATAGCAGCACAACACAGACTAAGATAGGTTCCAATTGTTTTACCCCCATCTTCCCATCAATCACCTTCTTGAGAATTTGATAAAGAAAATGTCTTAGGCTGGGCATCCCAAGTTTCCTTTTGTTATTGCCTCCAGTTTTATTCCATCATGGTTGAGGAATGTTCTTTGTATGATTTCAATCCTTTTAAATTTGTTGAGGTTTGTTTTATGGCTTAATATATGATCTATCCTGGACAATGTTACATGTACACCCGAGAAGAATGTGTATTCAGCTGTTGTTGGGTGAAATGTTCTATATCTGTCTGTTAGGTATAGTGCTTTTATAGTGTTGTTCAAGTCTTCTTATTTCCTTGTTGACTTTCTGTCTATTCTATCCATTATTAAAAGCTAGGTACTGAAATCTCAATCTATGATTGTTGAATTGTCTCTTTCTCCCTTCAATTGTGAGTTTTGTTTCATGTATTTTGAGACTCTGTTGTTGCATGCACATATGTTTATAATTGTTATGTCTTCCTGATGGAATGACCCTTTTATTATGACGAAATGTCTTTATCTCTAGTAATAATTTTTGTCTGAAAGTCTATTTTGTCTGATATTAGTATTGGCACTCCAGCTCCTTTTGGTTACTATTTAAATGGTATATCTTTTTCCATCCTTTTACTTTCAGCCTATTTGCATCTTTGAATCCACAGTGTGTCTCTTGCAGACACAGATCCACATAGTTGGATCACATTTTTTCCCATCATTCTGTCAATCTCTTTTTATTGGAGTGTTTAATTCATTTACATTTAATGCAATTACTGGTAAACTAGGATTTATATTTTGCTATTTGCTTTCTATATTTCCTATGTCTTTTTAAAAAAGACTAGTCAATTACGCCTTTTTTTATTCCTCTATTCTTCCATTACTGCTTTCTTTTGTGTTAAATAGATATTTTCTAGTGTACCATTTTAATTCACTTGTGTTTTTTTATTATATTCTTTTGAGTCATTTTATTAGTGGTTGCCCTGGGGATTACAATTAATATATAAATTTATAACAATCTAGTTTGAATTAATAATAACTTAATTTCAACAGTATGCAAAAACTTTGGTCCTATATACCTCTGTTCCTTCCCCTTCCTTTGTGCTATTATTATCATACAAATTGAATCTTTATATAATGCCCATCAATACAGATTTACAGTTATTGCTTTATGCAGTTTTTAAAATTAGATAGAAAAAAGTTACAAATAAAAATACATTTATACTGATTCTATATAACCTATGCAGTTACCTTTTCTGGTGCTTTTTATTTCTTTGTGTGGATTTGGATTACTCTCTAGTATCCTTTCATTTCAGCCTGAAGGGCTCCCCTTGTTATTTCTTATAGGCTAGTCTGCTAGTGATGAATTCTTTCAGTTTTCATTTATCTGAGAATGTCCTGGTTTCTCCTTCATTTTTAAAGGACAGTTTTGCTGGATATAAAATTCTTTGTTGATATTTGTTTTTCCAGCACTTTGAATACATCATTCCACTGCCTTTGGGCCTTCAGGGTTTCTAATGAGAAACCAGCTGTTAATCCTGCTGCTTTCCAGGTTTTCTTTGTCTTTCAACAGTTTGATTATGATGTGTATAGGTGTGGATTTCCTTGAGTTTATCCTACTTGAAATTCATTGAGATTTCTGGATATTTAATTTTTTCCATCAAATTTGGCATGTTTTGGGGCATTATTTCTTGAAATATTCTTTTTATCATTTTCTTTCTTCTTTCCTTCTGGGACTGCCATTGTGTGTATGTTGGTATCCTGTGGGTCTCTGAGGCTTTGTTCATTTTTCTTCATTATTTTTTCTTTCTGTTTTTCAGACTGGATAATCTCAATTGCCCCATCTTCAAGTTTGCTAATTTTTTCTTTTGCCATATCAAATCTGCTATTGAGCCCCTGTTGAGAATTTTTCATTTCCACTATTATACTTTTCAACTCCAGAATTTATATTGTATAATTTCTATCTCTATATTGATAGTCTGTATTTGGTGAGACATTTTTCTCATATTTTCCTTTAGTTATTTAGACATGGTTTCCTATGGTTCTATGAATATGTTTTAAATAGCTGATTTCAAGTATTTGTCTAGTAAGTCCAACATCTGGGCTTCCTTGGGGACAGTTTCTATTGGATGCTTTTTTCCCTATGTATGGGTAATACATTCTTGATTCTTTTCATGTCTCATAATTTTTTTGTTGGAAACCGGAGATTTAAAATAATATAACATGGCAACTCTGAAAACAAGATCTGCCCATGCTGGGTTTGTTGCTGTTGTTACTTTTTTTTTTTGAGACAGCATCTCACTCTGTTGCCTGGTCTGGAGTGCAGTGGCATCATCATAGCTCACTGCAACCTCAAACTCCTGGACTCATGTGATCCTCCTGCCTCAGCCTCCTGAGTATTTGCTTTATGCAGTTGTTTTTAAAATCAGATAGAGAAAACGTACAGGCCACCATGCCTAGCTGATTTTTTCTATTTTTTGTAGAGATGGGGTCTTGCTCTTGCTCAAGCTGGCCTTGAACTCCTGACGTCAAGCAATCCTCCCTCCTCGGCCTCCCAGAGTGCTAGGATTACAGGCATGAACCACTGCACCTGGCCTGCTGTTTTTACTCTTTGTTTGTTGAGTAACTTTTTCACTAAAGTCTATATTCTTATTTATGCATGGCTAATGAAGTCTCTGCTTAGTTAGTTTAGTGGTAAGCTAATGATTGGACAGAGATTTCTTTAAATGCCTGGAACCAATAAGTCTTCCAGCTTTTGCCAAGGGGCTGTGTGTGTGTGGTGGGGCATGCCTCTGACACTCAGGCAGGTAGTTGCCAACTCTGCTTTATTTTTCACTTTTTGCTTTCCCAAAAGGTTAGCTAGATGTGAAAACTTAGGGCCTTCTCCTAAGCAATCTTTACTGAGCAGTAGAGCAGCCCTGAGATATACACATCCTATACACGAATGGCTATCTAGATTCCAGGGAATATGTTGGAGCTTTTCAAAGCACCCTATGAACATCTCTTTTGCTAGCTTTGCTTTTTAAGTTTTTGGTCAGCTTCTTGTTTGCCTCAAGGGTCACTGCCACCACAGCCTGCTGCAGTGTTAAACAATTGCCACTGATTGTTTTTTGACAAATGCCCCATGGGAAAAGGCTGTTTACATTGAGCAAGTGCTGAGTCAGGTCAAATAAAAGCAAGCCATGTGAGTGGGGGTTTCCACTGAAATTCTAGACTGGGCAAATAATGACAATTCTCTTAGATGGGGCTTTTACGGAGTTCCAAACCTGTTCTGCCCCCTCCAGTGGCTGATCAATTGCTGGTTTTCACTTTAATTGCAAAGTTGTTGGTCTTCAAGGATACTGCAGAGTCAGGGGGAGGAGGGTAGGAACAGGGCAAGTTAAAACACCACACAGCTCACTGTCCTTATGGGTGTTCAGCCATTTTTCTTGAATAAATACTCCAAGGATTGTTGCAAGCCTGTGGTTAATTTCCAGAGTTCTGAAAAAGTTGACTTTGACAATTTTTGCCAGTGTTCTTGTTGCTATTGAAGAGCAGCTTTTTGGATGTTCTCTGTCATTCCTGCTGACATCACCATCCTTGGTTTTTCATTCAGTAACTTATCTTGGGAAATGTTGTACATATTCTCTCCACACCAATCTATCTCCCTTATTTGTGTTAATGGCTGGATGGTATTCCAATGCATGACTGGCCAACTGCTTCTCAATCAGCACTTACTCACCAGGTACCCCAACCATGGATGAGACCTTTGTACTTGAGATTGTGGGCCTGTCTCCAATACAACCACCTTCCAGGAGCTTCTGGGTGGGTGGAGAAGACAAGGAATACACAGAAGGATTGACCTGTCAAGGCAGCATGCTGTGAGTGCTTTCAGTGTTTGGACAATGTTAAGTGGTCTCACCTTGATTCTGAGCTCCACGCCCTTCAAGATACACTTCTTAAATGGTTGAAAAGATAGGGTAGCTTGTACACTCTGCCCCACATCCACGGTGCTGTCAATGGGTGAAAATTCCAAATACTGCAGCAGGGTTTTGGAGCCAGATAGCTCCGCCTGGAAGCTGAAGTTGAACTTTCCAGTGTTAATAAAGTTGAATTCACACTGGACACATTCATTTAACTCCACCTGGGAGACAAAGAACAGAGTAGTGAATGCAAACTACAGTTCCCTTCTCTGGGGTCAGGATATGTAACATGTTGGTGAAAAATATCCTCTGGGAAATAAAGATGGCAGATGATGTTGGTGAGTTGAGTATAATAAGCTTAATATACTCAGACATTGCAGCAAGGGCTACCAAGTGTGGGGGTCCCCTAATATCTCAAGAGCAAGATGGCCATTTAATTTTCTTAGACCTCTCTTGGTAGTAAAATATCCTTCCTGTATGTTTAATACAGTCATTCTTTCCCCTCTCAACCATCTCTCCACCCTCTGAAAAATAAAATAAGAAAAGCATTCACATTAAAACTATGTGCATTCTGAGGATGGAGCTGCTCCTGGCATGGTTCTGTTCTCCTGGTCTCTCTGGTATTTGAAACAGAAAGACTCAGCTCACATTCACTGGTACCACCTTCCCCAGTCAATGTGGGAACCGAGAGAGAGAGCAAGGCCCTCTCACATCTTCACCTCATAGAAGTTGATGATGTTGGTCTGGTTGGGAGTCAAGAGAGTGATGGAGCCAGTCCTGTCCTTGCACTTGACCTCTGCATTCATACTGTAGCCCTCGGCCTTGACATTTAATGTCAGAGGCTGGACTTTCCTTTTCACATTGCAGATCAAATTAAAGTTCACATCTCCTTCCTGCTTTGGTGTGAAGAAAATATCAATTGGGAACCTGGGTGGGGAACAAGACAGCAGATTAGCTAAGTTTTATTAAAACCTGCTAGAAAATACGAGCCCACTGGATTAGCAGATTCACTACAAGAAAAAGGAACTGTAGCTCCAAATTATGATGAGTTTTTAAGATTTGCCAGGCAAGGCTGAACACTGCTCTGTGGATTCACACATACAGCAGCAGAGAGCAAGGAAGAGAATACAAACAAGAGAAAATATTGAGAAGATGGGTGTAGAATTCTCAATGCTTCATAATTCCTCAGGAAAATAAACATCAAAGAGTAAGTGGGACAGAAATGGAATTGTTAATATCCAAATCTGAGTTGAAAGAGATTTTAGAAATGGGGCACTCCAAGGGAAACGGATTCTCCTGGCTGGCAGGCCAGGGACCCTGCCATGTTGGGAGGGTGTTTGTGAAGCTTTCGTTTCTCTTCACCTGGACAGTGGCGGGATCCAGCCTTCCATGGGACACACAACGAGGCTGTTGCTGAAACCTTCAGAGTATCGCGAGTTGTCCTGGAAGGCAAAACTGAACTCCTGCTGCTCCTTGTTGATGAGCTGCACACGCTCCCTGGCTTCTCTGCCTGAGGAGGAAATAGCAGCCCTCAGCGGAGGCCCCTGCCTGCTCGCTGAAGTGTCTCAGTAGGTAATGATGGTGATAATGAATATCCTCGCCTAATTCCTCACTTTAATTGAAGCAGTTTTAGTGGTTTATTACAGGATAATATTTGCCTCTTGATTTTGGTTCATCTTCTTTAAGTTTTTCCATCAATGTCTATTTTCTTATTAGGATTTCTATTGGGAATGTCTGCTAAGTTTTAGCAAGGCCTTTTCAGTATATATTAATATGACCACATGGTTGTTCTTCTTTAATCTATTGATACAAGGATTATATTGAAATGCACCACCCTTGCATGCCTGGATTAAACTCTGTCTTGCCGTTGTTATTCTTACGCTATATTGCTCATTTATTTGTTCAAACCCCTAACAAATGCCATAATCCCCCCTCCTACCTACTTATATGTATCAGTAAAATACACACCCAACTGTTAACACTGGTTTCCTTTGATGGAAAGGGAAGGATGAGTTAGGATGGATGGGGAGAGATTAAACTTTTTCTTATATGATATCACATTGATTGACTTACTATAAAGAATATTATTTTATAAGTAAGTTTAATGAATTATTAAAAAATCATCTGGCTTTACTTGTATTCTATACATACACACACACACAGATATCACAACATGGGAAAGATTCATAGGGTTATAAAGGACGGTTGGACCAAATCAATGCATGAAAGGATGCAAGAGAAATCTGGCCACTGTGGCACAGACCAAGAAGCAGACAAATACAGCCCATAATCTGGGGGCACATGCATGAAATATGGGGCAGACCTGGGGCTCTGGAAATGAAGAGTCAGTCTAGGCCCTAAAGGCACCTGCCAAGTAGGATCTTTAACAAGGCTCCCATGTTTCCTTGAGCGATTCGTGTGTAGGTTTAAAAGATGGATTCCGCATGATGGAAACGAGATGGAGAGGGAAATACTTTGTGGCTTTCTGAAAAGTGACTGAGGCCCTCTGACATGCTTCCTCTGGAAGGCACCAGGGAAGTTCCCCACCCTGGGCTGCTCCTGGAGCTTCTGATGACCTGGCCCAGATCCTGCCAACTCTAAATATAAACAGACAGGGCAGCCTTACCAATGAGCAGAGAACTGAGGTTGAGGTGTGACTTGTCCAGAGAGATGAGCGGGTCGGCGGTGTTGCCTACCAGCAGGAAAGGGACCGTGATGTTGTGTTCAGGGATTAGGAAAGTCCATAATGCTTCTGTGATGTCCAGATGGGAAGGTGTGAACTGGAACATAATCTAAGAAGACAATTTGGAACAACGTGGTGACAGGTGCTTGTGTTTGCTTACTCCATGTGCCCTTGGAGACTTGTCAGCACCAGGGTCATGACAGTTGACATTACCAGGTTATTGTTACCTTTCTACAGTCTCTGTAAGGACACTTAGGTGCAGCTGTACCAGCAATGTCAATGTCTGTCTGCCCTGGCCACACATCCTACTATGGGAGTCTACCCTACCCACAGCCTCTGCTGGCTAAGTTGTTGTATTTTATGCCATATCTTTGGATGGCATGGTGGTACCATAGCTGACTGGACCATAGAGTTGGCACCTGTCCCAAGGAAAGACAATACACTTGCTTGTCAATAGCCTGGCACACAGTCCAACATAACATGATTAGCAGGGCCAACCAGATTTCTCTATCCCAGGTTTGGAATTAGAAAGCGAGTGGCTGGGCCAGTTGGCAGTGGAGCTGATGGTGAAAGACACCATGAGGGTGGGTTGGGCCATGCCATGCCATTACCCATTTGCTCAGTGAAGTTACAAAGCAAGTGGAAAATAAATAAATAAGTAAATGGTGAAGCAACTGGTTGGTGGAGAGAGAATGGGCAGAAACAAGCAGAGCCCTGGAAGGAAGGTCCAATCTTAAAAGATGCTCCAGTTCTGTCCTTTCTTTCTTTTTTTTTTCAGCTAACTTGAGTGAGTCTCTGTGATTGATCAGTCAGGACTGAGTGGAAGAACAATGGCATTTGGCTAGAAAGGAACTAGACAGGTTAACATGTATGGTCCATGCCAATGCTAGGATGGTGCAGGGAGGTGTTCTGGAGATATGTCACTTCAATGATACTACTGTCAACCAAAGACGAGCATGAGCCCAGATGATTGATTCTGAAACTTGCCTCTCCAGAAATTGGGCTCATCTTTGATACATTTCTGGGCTGTAATGGGGCCACATCCAAGCCTCTGTGGAGGACCCAACTCCCAGATCCTGGCATGTTTAACTAGATGGCTGGGCACTAATAATACACAGAGGTCAAAATCAGGTGGAGAGTCTACAAATATGTTTAGTTTGGTTTGTGAAGTGTTAAAAAATATTACATTACCTACCAATATGTAAAATAGGGTGATTCACATAGAAATTTGGAATTTTGGCTTTTCCTGAAAAGTTTGGGAGAGTTGGCCACTCTGGGCTCCCTTGTCTGTGCAGTGACTTCACTTGCCAGAGAAGTGCTGTGGCCAGCAGGCCCTGGTGCCCAGGATTCCCTGTCATTGTCCCCTTGGCCTGCTTTATTCATTTGTGTGAACTTCCTGAAGGCATTTAAATTCATAATTTTTATTTCATGGATTTATTTCCACCTTCAAGATTCTCTGTGGAACTTACTGGACACGGAGCCCACAGATCTGTTTTGGCTAGCAAGTTTGTATTTCTTTAAGTCTGAGCCCCTGCCATGTGATCACTGTAAAACATTTAGGACTAAGCCATGGGACATGACTCCACTTTTCTGTTTTGCCCTTTGGCCTGACCAAGTAAAAACACATCAGTGTCCTTTTGCTACTGTTAGCCCTTTGGACAAAGATAACCCTTTACGTCATGCTACTGCATAAGTCCTAGAGTACCCAGGCATTGATGTCCAGTTACCCTTTGCTGCTTGAATAACCTCAGTTTTTTAAAAATGTAAATACTAGAGCTCTCTGCTTCCCTGTGGACAGCCAGGAGAGCTCAGGTCTGCCTTGCTCATGAGGATTGCCCAATGCATATGGTAGCCACTCAACAAACACTTGTTGATTGATACACCCTTACGCAGTTCTCCCCAATTCCACCTACTGTTTACAGCACACTTGCTATGCAGAGATGGCGAGAAAGACCTAAGCCTTGGGTTGCGTGGTCCTCATTTGCACACACCTCAGCTTTCTTGTCAGGGTGGATGAAGCCCTTCTCTGTAAGGCATGTGAAAGCTGGAGGGTTCTGGAGACTTTCGATTTCTTCGGAGATCCAAGAGAAGGAGTAGGTGCTATTGGTCGGGTTCAGGATTGTAAAGGACCTGGCCAAGGGAGAAGAATTGACAGCAGAGGGCGAGAGCAGGGATTGAGGACTGAGAGAACTTTCTGGGAACCTGACCCTAACACAGCCCCATCTGGGAGCCAGGACTGTTCTGAGTACTTTGTTACTATAGAAATGAAAGCTCCGTCTCATCCGGGGATGCAAAGCACGGCTAGGGTTCTGGACTTTGGAGTAACAAGGCTGCTAAGGCCACATCTGTCCTAATGGTACCCTGTGGTCAAGGTGGAGGTCTTCCAAATTTTCCCCAGCATCAAAACTAAGGAGACAGAATTCAGCTTCCTTAATGTAACAGTTCTCTAAAGCCAAATCTCTATAACTCAGGTCAAACCCCAGGATATCAAGCCTGCTTCTAGGAGTCAGTTTAGCTCATTTCTCTGAATTCTTTCGAGTTCTTTAGATGGACTGACTGATATGAATGCAAACCTAAGGAACTCACCGGAGATTCTTCCCTCCTATGCCAACCGTGGTGAACTCAATCACCCGGGTGTTTGGATCCAGAGCGACACTACCAGACCCTCGGAGCTCTGGGTTGCGCCGGTGACCGCGGATGTAGTCCGAGTCCTTCAGGTCAAAATGGCAGATGGGCAAGGAGCTTCGCCCTTTTGCTACCAGGACCGGACCTTGCTCTCCAGGTGGCAGGTTTGGAATCCTGAGAGGAAAATGTTACTTTTATTTATATTTTATTTTCCAATCAGTTGTTCTCTTAGTTAGTTGGAAATGAATATGATATCCACCAGAATGTGAGCTCCATGGGAGCAGAGGCTGGGTCTGTCTTGGCCAATGAAATTACCTCGGTGCCTTGAATGCATGGATGGGCTGAGCATGAGGAGCCTGAATTTGGATCCTTCTGTATACCTAAGGATGGTTACAAGTTACTTCCTCCCTCAGTGGTGAGAAAATCTCCTTGCTGTAACAGAAGCACAATCCTACCCTCTGGGCCCTCTCATAGGCATTTAGTGGGATATGGAAAGTGACCTGGAAATCCTAAAAAAAGTATCCAGAGGGAGCTCCTTGGGGGTGATGAACTGGATATGAGCAGACTCTCAGCCCCAGGCCCACACTGAGGTGGCCTAGGTGTGGGAGGGGTCTCCATGGTGTGACTGCGGGGGTTCAAGGAGGCTCTGACAGCTCACATGGGTCTCCACCACCCTAGGCCATGGTTCACAGGATTCCTCTGTGAGGTGTGTGTTCTCCTTCGAGCTTTCCTGGGTGTGGGTACTACATTAGGGACTTTCATTGTCAGATGTCATTGGATTAGCTTTTCTCTCACTACTATGTGCCAGGTCCACCACCTCCACCACCACCTAATGTTTACTGGCTTCCAGGCACAGTTCTAAGCTCTTTATGTGAATTAACTCATTTAATCTTCCCAAAAATTCTGCAAGGTGGGTATTGTCATCTGCATTTTACATATGAGGAAACTGAGTCTCAGAGAAGGTACAAGAAAGCTTGGCCAAGATCATGCTTGCCCAAGGACTGAAACCCAACTGGCTGTCGACATCTGTTGGTTAGTGGCATCCTATATGTGGCTAAGGGGGAAGTAGACAGGTGGAAACATCTGGAAAGGGTTGATGAACAGGACAAAGAACAAATTCTCCTTGTTCTCCAAAGGCCGGTCCCTTTCCATCTTTCCAAAGGGAAGAGTGACAATCTGTAGTGGGGTCTAGGGTTGGAAAGAATGGTGGCAGTGGTTGGACAGAATGGGGATCAGAGCTGCAGAGCTTTGTGCCTGCAAAGCTGGGAGTTCTGGAGAACACATTTCCTTACTGGCAGAAAAGGTTGCTCTCGAAGTCTCCAACATCCAACGGGGAGAATTTCACTTTGAGCTTCTGCGTCTTCCCCACAGGCACGATGCCTGAGGGGGGTTCCACAGAGAAGGTTGGTGGGGAGCTCTCTGTGCAGTGGTCCATGGCGCTGTCCAGGGTGCTGCCTGTGGGCAGCGTGCCTTGACTAAGCTGATCTTTTTGAGCTGAACCTGGGGGCAGACAGAGTGGGTGACAGTCTGAATATGCAGGGAGAGGCATGTGGAAGACAGCCCACTCACAGGTCCTTAGGGACCCTCTGAGGGGGTTTGTGGGCTCACTTTTGTAGCAGGTGTAATTAATCTCGGGTATTAGAGGTAAGGAATTGGCTCACATATCTCACAAGAGACTTATGAAAAATATTTCTATTAATTCCATAGTTTCTATTAATTCCATAGTTTTCAAATTTGTTTCCTTTTGGCTCAAGGGGGTGGATTAAGAAGGTGTCTGTGGATCTTCCACCCTAGAATAATGGGCCATGAATATAATTTTTGGAGAATCATTGTTCTGAAGTAGGGGTTTACAATCTGGGGGCCCATGGATAGAGGCCCATTTGAACGGTCCATGAATCTCCAAAACTGAAATAATAATAATAATCATTATTTGCCCACCAAGTGTGGGGCCTTCTTCTAGTGCTTCATGTGCATGAAATGCAAACTTGGGCATGGGTGTGTATTTTCCTGGGAAAGTGTTTCATAGTTTTCATCAGTTTCTCCAAGGGGTCTGTGATCTCCCAGAAGGTTAAAACCTAATATACAAGATTTCTAGTAATCTGTGAGATGGGGCATTGCCCTGGGGGGGCCCAGGGTCGGGGCTTGGAGGGTAGAGTCAGCTCTGGAGTCTCTCAGGCCCATTTAGCTCTGCGGACTCCACGAGGCCTCTGCTCTGCTTTTCCTTAGCTACTTAGGAGGCCAACTGAGCAGGGCTGGCCTCTCCAGGCACAAGGCTCTTGTCTAACTGGGGACTCAAGTCAGGTCATAACCTGCATTTACCTTGGTTTTCTGGCATTGCAAAGCTGACTGCCCTTGAGGTATCTTCTGAGATCCAGCTGAATTCCAGCTGCACATGTCCTGAATTAATCAGGTCAAGCCTATAAATCAATCAGGGAACAGATTTGAGAAATGTGCTGCAGGTTATTTTTATCCTTTCCACATGTTATCTATACTGTCACTTAATTTTTTTCTTTCTTTTAAAATTATTTCCCGTTTTATTTTTATTTATTTTTTAGAGATGAGGGTCTCGTTATGTCACCCAGGCTGATCTTGAACTTGTGGCCTCAAGTGATCCTCCCACCTCAGCCTCCCGAGTACCTGGGATTACAAGCATGAGCCACCTCACCCAGCAACTTTTTTCTTTGTCAAGTCATTTTGTTTCTTAAATAATTTTCAAAAGGCAAGTATTAAGCAATTTTATCTGAAATCATGCATTTGATGTACTAGTTATATTTCCTTCTAAAATACATAAAATATATACATAGCAGTTAAAAGTAAAAATATCCAAATGTTTAGCATTTAAAAGCATTTTGCATAGTACCAACACCCTATGCAAAGACACCCTATGCTGTCAGCATGCATTACAGTGATCCTGAAAAATTCCCCTGAGAGAGGAAACAAAATGTATTTTACATGCTAGCATCTCTCTCAGGAAATTCTGTAGGCCTTCTGTTTTTTTCATCACCTGCCGCTGTGATCAGAAGCCATTTGACCCCTGCCTGCAACATCTTCCCTGACTAAGACACAGACTTGGATTTTAGTTGCTTTGAACTCAAACTCTGAATCAGCAGAGGCTTTTCTTGCCTCAAGTTTTCCTGCTCTAAGATAAGAACAGGGAGACAAGCTTTTTCTGGAATCACTTTTGAACCTGATCACAGTACCAGCAGGAAGATGAAGCCTTATACAGGAAAATGATAGTGTCAGAGAGATAAATACACACGCCCTTCCTGCTTTTAGGGGAGTAGTTAGAGTCGGGAGTTTCGGTGGGGATAGGTCTACAGTGGGGTGTAGAGATTAGATTTCCATTATCCAGTCCAGGTAGACTGTGTAGGTATGTCTGAAATCAAGTGCTTTGACCACAGAGGCTTGTGCTTATTGTGTGAATTTATGAACACTGGTATTTATCCTAAAGATAATTTTAATAAAGTGGAGAAATCTCAGTGGCACAGAATACTTTTCATAAAAACAGTTCTTGGTTTAGGTCAGGGGTTGGCAAACTTTTTTGTAAAGGGCCAGATACTAAGTTATTTTTGGGCTTTGTGTACCATATGGTCTCTATAACTACTCAACTCCATTCTTGGAGTGTGGAAGCAGCCACAGACAATGCATAAATGAAGGGGCATGATTATGTGCCAACAAAACTTTATTTACAAAAACAGGCTATGGGTCATAGTTTGCTGGCCCTTGCTTTAAGTAAAATGGCTATCAGCAGAAGATACCACTTCCTGACAAATCTTCTGGTTCTATAGGAATTAGAGAGAACATTTAAAGTTCAAAAAATGCAAAATGAGTTGAACAAATTAATTACTAATTTTTGTAGAGTGGAAATGTCAGTGTTTTACATTTTTGTCTGTGTATGTTGCTTCCTCTGCCCAGAAGGCTCTTCATTCTTACTTCTTTGCCTGGCTACCTCCTATGTGTCCTCCAAAATTCACCCCTTGTCGGCAGAGCCTTCCTTGACAGTCTGTCTCTCCCCATATTTTGATCTGCTTTACGTACTCTTTTGCTGCATGCACACGACACCATACTGTAGGTGACAATTCTCCTATTTTTATCCATTCCCCCACAGCCACCCCCAGACTGTGAGCTCTCGGAAGGCAGGGCCCATGGCATTGTTGGATCCCTGTGTCTGAGTATGGATGAAGGGTTAACATAACCTTTTCTCGTTCTCAAAGACAAATTTGACTCTGAATGAACTTTTTAGCTCTGTTCCCCTGGAAACATGGTAAAGGAGAAAAGTCAGCTGTATTATTAGGTGACATTGTTTATAGTAAAAATGATCCCTGATTAGTAAAACATATGTAAACTGGGAGGACCCATGATTATGTGGAGAGAAGCCATAGCTTTGGGGTTCACTGATTATAGTGACTTTTATAACTGGGCATATTCTCTGCAGGGAACCTGGAAGCTGTATCTACAGAGTGGTTATGAGAAATGTTGGCTTCTGCTGGGCATGTGCTTCTAAGCCATGGACCCCATATCTGCTAGTGCAGCTATTGTCTGGGCTGTCACCTGCGTGGGGGCAATAAGAACAGATCCTAGGTGGCTGTGCAGGTTGCTGCAAGGACTATTCCCACTAAAGTGGATCGCCTGATGCCACCCTCCTGGTAGACTATGTTTCCTGGTCTATATCTTGATTTCAAGTGGGAACTTCAATAGCTTGTTGGGTCTGAAGCCTTCATTGGACCTAAGACAACACTCTGGTGCATACTACACAGATGTGATACCTGGTATATACTGTCATAGACACTAAATGAATGTCTGATGAATTAGCAAGTAAATGATGGAATGAAAGACCTTCTATGACTAGTGTCATGAGGCTTTTGATGACTCACTCAAACACTCGGGTCTGGTAAACCAGGGTTTCCTTAAAATGCACATCGCCCTTTTGGCACCGGTATGAAGCAAAATCCACAACGGCACTGATTTGAAGCTGCAGTTCTCGGTAGTTTTCTTCTAGTACTGAGTGGGCAGGCTCAGGATCCGTCTCTATCACCTGGAACAAAGGCAGCTGTGTCCTCAGCAATGCAGAGCACAGGGACAGACGAATTGACAATGGAATGGAATAGAGAGACCAGAGACATCCTAGGCATATATAAAATCCAGATACAGTATATGACAACAGAGTCCTGGCAGATCACTAGGAACAGAGGGATAAACAAAAAAGAGATTTAGGAAGATTAGATATCTAGATGAAAAATACGAAATTGGATCCTTGACTTGCATCGTACATAAAATCCAGGCAGGCCAAGGGCTTAAATATCAAAAGCAAAGCTCTTACACTTAAAAAAAAAAATACAGGTGAATATCTTTCTGGGAGGGAAGTGTTTTAAAAATAAAACACAAAAAATAATAAATATAAAAGAAGAGATTAATAAATTTGCCTACATTAAAATTAAGAACATTTTTATTTAATAAAACAATTAAAGAAAGTGAAAAGATATGCTATGCATTTGGTAAGGATAATTGCAGACAAATAATATGAACAGAGGAGTTTATCAAAAATAAAATAACTAACAAAGGACAAATATCATAATTGAAAAATGGCAAAAGGCATGAAAAGGCATTCATGTAAGAGATAACTTGCATGGCCAATAATCATACGAAGAAATACTCAACCTTATTAGTGATCAGGGACATGCAAATTAGGCCCATAGTGAGACCATTTGCCATTCATTCAAATGAATCAAGAAGTCTGACAATGCCCTGTGAGGATGTAGATCAATAAGATCTCTCTGCTGCAGGAGTGTAAATTGGTACAGCCACTCAGGAAAACACTTGGGCATTATCTTGGAAAGTTGAACATTCATTTACATATCCAATGACTCAGCTATTCCACTTCTAGGAATATAAAGTCTTGCAAATGAATACCATGTGAACAATAACACTCATAGAAATACTGTCCATAATAGCAAAACCCCAAATAATTTTCAGAAGGAGGAGGGATAAATAATAATGGGATTTCATATGGCAATGAAATGGATATACTACAGCCACGTGCAACAATATGGATGATCATATGCAATAACCTTTTCAAAAAGTAAGTTAAAAACTACAACTAAACAATATACTTTTTAGAATGCATAGGTTAAAAAAGAAACAAAAAACCAAAACCAAGGGAATAAACTAGACAAGAATCAAGATAGTGATTACCTCTAGGGGGGAGGCAAAGGGATGGAGTGGCTGAGAACCACACAGGTATTCAATGTTCTATGCCCCATGTTGGGTGCGGTTCGTCTCTGTTTATTATATTATTAAAAGGAAACTTACTAAGGAATGAATAAAAGTGGGGCATACACAGGCCAAAGATGAGATCCTGTCATGAACCAAAGACTATAGCTAATCTAATTCTGGACATCTGAGGAAAAAGGAAACAATTAAAGATGAGCCATAACATTTTTTGAAGAAGAAAAAGGCAGGCAGACTCACTCAACTGGTTATCAAGACTTAAGCCAAAGGTTCACCAATTATGATGTGTGGTGTGTGTAGTATGGATGGCAGGCAACATGCATGGAATTTTGGTTTGGCACTTTTGAAATCAAGGTCAAATAGAATGGGAACCTTTTCTTTTTTGCATGAAAGGAGGAAATGATAACACCGAACTTGAGAGCAGGAGGCTTCCAAGCCTGGTCAGATTTGAGCTTGATGTCCCCACTTACTTTTCGTTTTGTGGTGAAAGTCCCAGGAGCGTTTCTGGGCACGTCCACCCACTTGACTGTGCGCATGCGGTCATCCCAGTCGGGGACCTGGTCTGCAGGGAGCTGAAGTGTGATCTTGGAGAGCTTGCACTTGACCTGCATCTTCTTCAGGCTGATGGGCACGTCTGACTTCATGGTCACCACTACATCCTTGGCACACCCGGGGTGGAGGTGGCCCAACTGGGGAAGAGCCTGGTATTAGTATTTTTGAGAATTCAATCTTGAGGATTCTTGATACCTGCTGGTGATGTTCTAGAGAAGGGGTGGAGCCAAAAGTCTTGGCAAAAAATGCATCAGTCAAGCCTGTATATGTAGATGGACTTAAATATGTATAAGAGATTCTTAGAAATGTAATCATAATAATAGGAGCAACTAATATTTACCAAACTGTTACTTGCTTCAGGCACTATCTTAAACCTTTAAGCAATTCTACTAATCCCCACAACAACCCTGTGAGAGGTGTAGCTCTTACTCCCATTTTATGCACATGAAACTTGTTAACTTGCTCAAGGCCGTTAATACTGGAAGAGCGGGATTCAGACCCAGGCAGTTTGGCTCCAAATGCCACAGTCAATCACCCTACACTTCTTAATCAATATTATCTACGCAAATTATGGACAGGTGAATACAGTACACTGGCAGAACTCAGGTGTTCTGGTGACCCTTGAGATCCCCAAGACCTTTTCACGGGGTCCGTGAGGTCAAAACTATTTTCATCATAATACAAAGATTTTGCTCGACTTTTTCACTCTCATTTTCTCATGAGTGTACAGTGGAGCTTGCTGGTGGTTACGTGCCACAGGATTTTGCATCATGTTGAATGCAAAAGCAGATATGAAGATCCAGCTGTCTTCTATTAAGCCAGATATCAAAGCAATTTATAAAAATGTAAAATAACGTAACTCTGCTCAATTTTTTGAAAATATAGCCATTTTCATGAAAATATGGTATTTATATTAACATGCAATGGGTTTATTATTATATTTTAAAATGAATATGTACATGCTTTTAAATATTCTCAGTTTTAATTTCTAATATGGTAAATATTGATAGACATAATGCACACAAACGAAAGCTTTTGGGGGTTCTCAATAATGTTTAAGAGTGTAAAGGAGTCTTGAGACCAAAAAGCTTGAGAATTGCTGAAGTATACCAGATATATGGGACATCTAATTTGGTCTGTAGAATAAAATCATTCATGATTTAGTAAAAACACACACATACATATACCTACCTATATACCCTATATATGACAGTTCTATCATGTTTCTCGCAGATAAAACACTCTCCCTCCTCTAGAAAATGAGGGGAGAAGAAAGCTTAGTACGTCCCAAGGCATACATGTGTGTGTGCATGTATGTGTTTGTGTATGTAAATGGACTATGAGAAGTTTATCTCTGCCTTCAAAAACAATGCTCAAAATTAGATTACCCTATTAGATTATACTGTGTTTTTTTCCTTGCAGGTAAAGTGCAGATAATAGTAGTATTTACCTTATAGGGTTGTTGTGAGGACTAAATGAATTAACCAAGTCTTAGAACTGTGTCTGGCACATAGTAAGCACTCAGTTTACACTAGCTACTATTCAGGGTAGGATTTGGGCTGCATTGGGGTTGGAATCTGTCAGGAGGATTCAAATGAACTTTACATCCCTCCAGGAAGCAAAACTTACTCCTAATAGCACTCAAAGATTTAAAAGTGACAAAGCAGAGTCCCCAACCTCCTTGCTCCATCCCCCTAGAGTGCCAAACTTGAGCAGCCCCAGTAGCTGTGTGTAAACAGAGCAGGAGGCAGTGAAGACATCTGGATGTCCCAGTGTCTTGGGAACTCAAATGCGAGCTGTCTACAAAAAGCAACTGCTGGTCAGTGGCTACCAAGTTGTCCTAGGCCTTGTTCAATGGCAAGCTTTGGTCAGCAATTCCTAAAATGTGCTCTGTGAGATGCCAAAAGAGGAGGTTAGAAAATTCCATGTCAAACAAAGTTAACTAGGTTTTAATATGCTGAAGGACACTGGGAATCTTTAAGAGAAAGATGTAACTTGTGACATTGTCTAAATCTCAGTTGTCCACAGAACGCACCACCCCCATTTTAGCTTTTGGTGAAGCACTTTTGAAGGAGTAATGCTTGAAAGAACACACACCTAGAGACACAGGTCCACACTCTGGGACAGGAAGACTGGGACCCATATTCATCTACACAGGCCTCCACGGAATTCCTCAACATCAGCCTAGCAACACTCTCGGCAGACTTCATTCTCTGTCTTCCCCTCTTAACCAGGGGGGACATAAACAGTGTCCTCCAGTACCAGGTATGAGTGAGGGCTGGTTCCCGGGCTGCCTCCCAGCTTGAGGCGCATCCATCCTGTTCCATGTGTCCATGGGAAAGGGCTGATAATCACAAGGGGTCTGGCTGAGGCCTAAGCGAGTCCAGAAAACAGTGAATGGCTTTCACTCACCTGTGGGGAGAAAGTAACTGTGGCTAAAAGGGGCCATTCAAACCGTATCACGTTCACGTGGCTGTGATTAGTGACTGTGAAGCTCACAGCATAGCTGTTTCCAATGCGGCAGTCCCCAAACTGGATGTGGTCCACCAGGGCAGCTAGGGGTTAGAAGCAGAAGGCTGGTGAGTCCTCCTGGCCTCCTTGGAGGGCCTGCTCCTTTAAGGAGGCAGTACCTGACAGATATTGTGCTTCACCCTTATTCATAGTTTATCTGAAGTTCAAATTTACTGAAGATTCTCGTATTCTGATTTACTAAATCTGCCAACCCCATTATAGGTATGAAATCTGATTTCTGAACTTAGGTTCACTGCTAGCTCCTGCTTGAGCCCTGACAAGAGAGAGGTCACCCTATAGCCTCAAACAGGGGTGAAACACCAGATAGGTAAGGAGTGTTGATTGCGACCCATGTTGTATAGAACACCTACTGGTACATTCCAGCACTGTAATTAAGCTCCTAGAAAAACTATGGGACTGTGTTTATAGCAATCATTTTATAGCAATCAGCCACATAATTAGGGTGCTTAACAATTGCTTTTTGATGATAACAATGAAGTATATTTTTCTTACCCCAAAGAATATGGTCAACTAAATGAGGCTGTAGTGCTTGCTAGATTGTAGAACAGCACTTTAAGCTTTAATACATACATAAATCACCTCGAGATTTTGTTAAAATGTGGATGCGGATTCAGTAGGTTCCCATTTCTAACAAGCTCCCAGGTGATGCTGGTGCTCTAACTTTGCAGACTGCTCATTGAGTAGTGAAGCCGTGGAGAATGAATTTCTAGAGGTGGCCCAAACCCATACCCTCTCTAATTAAACAAGACAGGCAATGCCAACCCAAGCCAGCTAAAGGGTACAGACAGGGAAAACTGCAAAGACGCATTTATTCACTTATTAGCTCAACTGGAATTTGAATATCAAACTATAAGCTCCCTAAGAGCAGATTTTTTTATTAGTCTTTGCAACTCTGGGGCTGAGCACGGTGCCTGACACACGCACATGGGTGCTCATACACGTTCACTGAGGGGACACATGAATTAATGGAAGCATGAATGCAGTGACAGAGGCAGGCATGACGGAGCACACAGGACTGAAGAGGAGATTCATTCCAAAATTCTCAGGAAGCTAGCCAACCTGTTGTTTAAATTGCACTCTCATTTAACATGACCCGAGAGCCAACACTTGTCAACAGCTCACTGCTGCTTCTCCCACCTGCCACCATGTCGTCCATGGCATTGTCCTCGATGATCTCTGCAAGCTCAGAGATGTTTGTGGCCTCCTGGCTGGTGGGGGTCACCAGCCCGTGGATGTTGTCCAAGGTGATGTCATCCTCGTAGCCCTCTCCCACCATGTGGATGATGGTCTCCTCGTACTGGTTGTTGATCACTGACAAATGGATGGTGCCTCTCATCCTCCCAACCTTCTGGGAGTGGAAAAAGACATCAAATTCAGCTGTATTTCCAGGAGAAACAACCAGGGAGGCTGTGTGAGCTTTCTTGGCTGCAAAGAGAAAAGAGAAGATATGGTTTAGAACCAGTTTAAAGAAATATGTACCCATAAAGACCCTGGTAGAAGGGAAAGCAGGCCTAGCATGAGAATGAGCCTCAGCTAGAGGCCAGTGGTGACAACACTGGGCCTTCTCCTCTGGTTGGGCCCCGAGTGGTCCCCTAACAAACCAGCCACTGAGATCCATTGTCCTCTAGAAGCACCATCCCCTCACTTACCTTTTTCACTTGGTTTGTTGCCCTCTGTGATGTAGATGTAGGAGGTAGTGGGCCTCCCTTTCAGGGTGAAGACTCCTAGTTGGTCGCGCAGGTCAACATGCAGCTGGCAGAAGGAAAGCAGGACTGAGTGCTGGGCTTACAGGCTGCTCATGGGCTATGAGTCTGGGCTGAGATACTGTGCTGCATTTGGGGCAGGACCCCCAAAAGTCATTGTGCCTAGTATTCACTTTTTTGAGTTTCTTATTAAGGGAGGAAAATAATAAATATTAGATCTGAAGAGGACAAAAGAAAATTTGGTTAGACCAGCCCTTGTTATTTAAGTGAGGAACTGGAGGTTCAAGGAGTATAGGTAATTTTTCCTGATCACACAGCTAGATAGTGTCAAAATGGGGTTGCCAATGCCTCTTTTATTAACAAACACAGTTGTAAGACATATGCTAGACTAATAAAATGGAAATGAATACTTGTAATTCTATGAGGGCTTGCATGAATGTGAATTCCTAAAAAACCCAGTATCTCCTAGGTACTGTGCATTAGTTGCCGGACAGTGTCATGTTGAGCATTCTACTAAGATAAGAACAAAAAACAAGGTAGGCATTTGACCTACTTGGAGAAAGGGGTGGTTCCAGCCCATTGGAAGGAAAATAAGACTAAAGTGATACATCTGATTTTAGGTCTGAAAAATCAGCAGACACTGTTAGAAGACAGGAATTCTGGCACCATTGTGAACAAGGTTAAATAATATAAGGAATGAGACATGAAGAAGGAAAAAATAGTGACATCACATGGGAAGCAAAAAATATGTATTTAGAAATAACTTTAATAAGAAACTATATGGAGGGATTATATGTAAGAAATATTGACATAAAAGAAGATCTAAATATATGGGTGGAAAACTAAGTATTGTTCGTGGTAGAGAGTCTAAATACTCTAAAAGTAGAAATTCTCCCCAAATAATTCATAGGCTTCTCAACTAGATTTTTTTGAGGAACATTATAAAATATTCTAAAGTTCATCTGAGAGATTAAGAGGCAATATTGTTCATAAAAATGACAAAAACAGGGAGTGGGTGGGTAGGAATTCACTGAACTAGATGCTAAAACATTTTATAAAGCCACAATAATGGAAACAATGCAGGGTAAAAGTTAACTAGGTAAACTGAATTCAAGACAACAAAAAACTACTAGGCTAAATACACAAAAGAATTTAAAAGCATGACAGATAAGACAAAGAAAAACAAAGAAAAAAATAAAATAAAAGGAAAAAAAACTGCAAAAGCATCACAGAGGTAAGAAGATGACGAAGAGTAACTAGACCAAGATCTGTGAAAGACTAGAAATCCAGGAAGGTCAGTCTGACTTTTTAGGCTGTTTTTGTCCTGGAGTATTTGCCAATCTGTGAGACGTAGATGGGAGGCTTGTCTGTGCTTTTGATGGACTCTTGGTGCCACGAGGGCAAAAGTCCAAGCCCTGTGAAGGTAAGGGTGCTTTCTTTGCTTTGGGCTGGGACTCCAAAGGTATGCACTGTAAGATGAAAGGTGAGCTGGATATAAACCAGCTTTCCCAAGGATAGCAATCCTGCTCTGAGTCATCTGGGTAATCCAGAAAATATCAAACCCTAAACCTGGCTTAAGGTGATCCTGAATTTCTAGTGTCCCCAAATGTTGCGCAGAAGCAAATGAAAATTGTCTCTGAAGAAAAAATAATTTCTAAATAACTTTTCAAATATAATACCCAACACATGATCAAAAGATAACCAGGCACATGAAGAGACAGGACAACATAGGCAAGAATGAGCAGAAATAGCAGGTATCAGAAACACATACACTGGGACTTTGGATTTTGGAATTATCAGGTACAGACTGCAAAATGTCTATGATTACTATGTTCAAGAAATAAAAGTCATGTCTGACAATTTCAGCATGAAACTAGAATCCATAAAAATAAATTATTCAGATCTAAAAAACAACCTAATAGAAATTTTAGAACTGAAAAAAATAACAACCTAAGGACCCAACAGAAAGGTTTAACAGCAGATTTGATATGGCTAAAGGGAGAGTTAATAAATTGAAGACAGGTCAGAAGAAATTATGCACAATGAAGCCCAGAGAAAAATGAATGGAAAATACAGTGATGTTGAGAGAGACACAGAAGATACAGTGAGGTCTTCCATAAATTTAATTGGCATCCCAGAAGGAGAGATGAAAGAGAATGGAATAGAAGCAATATTTGAAGACAAGTCTAGGAATTTTCCAAAATTAATTTGACATCAATCCATAGAATCAAGATGTCTGGTGAATTCTAAGAAGGATAAATTAAGAGAAACCCATATCTAGACATATCATAGTAAAACTGCAGAAAACAAAGTGAAGATGTTAAAGACAGTCTCAAGGAAAGGAATGCCTTAAAAGAACATTTTAGACTTAAAGCTGACATCTCAGTAGTAACAATGGAAACCAGAACACATTGGAATAATATCTCCCATTTGCTGACAGAAAACAACTGCCAAACCAGAATTCTATAGCCAGTAAAAATTACATTAAAAATGAATGAGAAATAGAGATTTTCAAATAAAAATGGGGAGAATTCATCACCAACAGACCCACATTAAGGAAATACTACAGAGTATTCTTCATGTGGTAGGAAAAGGATTTCAGATGGAAAACTGGAGATGCAGGAATGAAGAGCAATAACAATGATAAATGTATGGATAAATCTAAATGAGCCTTAACGTGTAAACAATACGAGCAATGACAGCAAGAACAAGAGTAATAATACAATATATATAGAACCCTAAGCTCTCCATAGTCGCCCCATTACTCTGTCCACTTGTTTTTATCTGCCATTGCTCTCCTCCCTACACCTCATGCTCTCATGAAGCTTGGTGCTTACTAGTTCCTGCCAGTACCACACACTGTGTTGCTGCCGTGCCTTTGCAGTTTCCTCTCCGTTCCTGGGATGCACGTACTTCACGCCCACTTGCTGAAACCCAACTGTCCTTCAATGCCCTGCTCAAATGTCATTTACAGTGAATTTTTCCTTTATGCCCTAGATGAAACCAGATCATTTTCAAAAGTCCTACAGTCCTTGTATAACACTTCCACAATTTACCACCTTTTTTGTACAATAAAACCATAATTTAATCATTGATTCAAAAGTCCCTTTAGATGTTACATCTATCACCCCTAATGAAGTTTCTTTTATTGTATTTTCCTCATTACAAATGCATTGTTATACACAATGGAATATTATATTATTTGGCCATAAAAAAGAATGAAATCATGTCACTTGCAACAACATGGATGGAACTGGAGGTCATAATCTTAAGTGAAATAAACTAGGCACAAGAAGACAAAGATCACATGTCCTCACTTACATGTGGGAGCTAAAAAATCTGATCACAGTGAGGTAGAGAGTGGAAAGACAGAGGACAGAGGATGGGCAGGGTGAGTGGGGCAGGGGCAGGATGAAGAGAAGTGGGTTGAAGGGTACAAACATGCAGTTAGACAGAAGGAATAAATTCAATGTTTGATAGCAGAGTAGGGTGACTACAGTTAAACAAAAATGTATTATACTTGGGAGATGGACATTCTAAATATCCTGACTTAATTACTATGCATTATATACCTGTAACAAAATTTCACATGTTGCCTATAAATTTTTACAAATAAAAAATTAAAAAAACAAATGCAATGTTTATTATAGAAAAAAATTAAAAAATAAAGAAGATAGAAGATACTAAGAATACCCATACTCCTGCCCACTCACTGCATGGTGCCTTGCACAGTGGTTATTAGTGTATTGTGTAACCTGGATTCCTACATTCCCTGAGGACAGAGACCACGCCACATTCCCCTCTGCGTGTCCCGTACACACAGGTTAATGTATGAGGATCCTCAAAGAAGTCCCCGTGAGGGATGGCAGAGACCCCAGTGTCAGAAGTCTAATTTCTGAATGATTCTTCTCCCCTTCCACCCTATGCGTCACCCTCAAGTAGTACCTGGGCAGGGATGGTGCCGTTGTTCTTGAGGATGAGGGGCAGTTTCTCTGAATGACCAACCAGAAGCCTCTTAAAGAGGAGCAAGGGGTTTCCGTACTGGTTATGGAGAACTGGCCGCACAACGGCCACCCGGGGGAGGTTCCCCTCACCAGTGATATCAAACACGAGTCCTCTGCTCTTGGCCAGGTTGCTGCAGGGAACAGGAAGATTGAGGCCTGTCAGCCTGGCATGGCAGGACTGACATTCCCCAGAGAGCGTGGCCCCGTAGCCCTGCTGCACGGCAGGGAGCTGGGAGCAGGTACCTGGGCAAGCCGTCCAAGGTAGCCTCAAAGATACACTGGTAGGTCTGCATGGTCTGCGGCGTGAAGGACACTGTGGCAAAGGCGTGTGAGCGACTGGCAACACACATCTTGTTGGGTTCCACTTCAAAAATGTCGATGATGCGGGCAAAGGGCTGGTGAGGGGAGCAGAGGCCAGAGTGTGTTAGCTACTTTGCAGTTACACCGGCCTTTCTGTTCACCTCTATCTCCCTCCCCTAAGCTCGGTGGTAGACATGCTCTGCTACCTGCAGAGTCATGGTCCCCGGAAGGAGCAGCCTGGATACTCTGGGGCCCACCCCTGAGCAATATCTGACTGGATTTTTGCTAGACCCATAATTTTTGACTCAAATAGATGAACCAAGGCAGTCCGTCAGATATTCCCCCTGCCACCTCACCCCAACCCCTGTCAACTGAGTTAAGATGCCCAATGAGTGTTGTTGGTTGTTAAGCTGGAGCTGATCTGGAAGCTGATGGAGCCGCATACAAGGTAAGGAAGCCAGACTAGAGAATGGAGCAACGGAAACACCCTCAGACAGAAAGACACGCGGCCCTGGAGAGATGGGCAGAGTATTTGCTGGTCTCCTGAAGGTCAGATTTCAGGTAACAGTTCCAGTCCCAAAAGGTCTTGGCTACATGATGTGTTGTGACCTGTGTCTGAGGTCTCTGATTCATTGCAGTAAACCCGACTTTGTTTGGGCTAACCTGAGGAGGTTTCTGCTCGTTGTAACTCCAAGAGCCTTGGCTAGAACAACCTCCCCCAGCATTTTATTTGTTCCCATCTTGTGGCAGTGTTTTGGGACTGCAGGGACCCCTGGCAAGGCCTTGAAAGGATTTTTCATTCTTATGGGAAGCAGGTGGGACTCCCTCTTGTCCTTAAGCTGAGGGCACTAAGGTTTCTTCGCTATCTCCAACGGATAGCCTCCAAGTCTGCAAACTAGGGAGCAGGAGAACATATGATGTCTGCAAATCCCGTTATAAAGTCTCTCTTTAGAAATCAGGCTTGCTCACTGTTTATGTTTCTAGTACACAATATGGAGAAAGTTGCTCCTTAGCGTCCCAAATAAGGTCAGAGGATAATGACTGGATGTCACCAGGGCCCGAGGCAAGTCATAAAAAGGATCACATAGTCCCTGGGAATGCACACTCTCTGTGTAGCCCTAGGCTGATACCAACCCCCTTGGTGACCTCCCTGCCACCATCAGCTGTGAACAATACCAGCTCTGGGTCACAAGGACTTCCTGAGTTCAGATTCCACCATTGGTCAGAGAACTGAAGCAGCCAACATAAGACTGGGCAGTATTTGCCGCACATTAGATGGGAAAATTAAGGGTGACAGAAACCCATTGATTAAGCTCCCCCTTGATATTCTGAATTTTCTGTTCCACTGCGAGGAAAAGGGGTTCCGGTATGATCTGACTCACGGAGAAGGCAGTTGCGAGTCTGGCAGGCCCTGAGATGGGCACTTAGTATTTACCCTGTGTGTGGCTGAAGCTTGGCTCTGGGACCTAGGGGAAGAAGTTAGCCTTTCAGAGCCTCAGTTTCCCTAACTGTAAAGTGGTGATGATAATACAAAGCCTGCGAGAGCTTTCATGAGGGTAAAATGAAATGAGGCAATAAATGTAAATCGACACCTAGCGCAGTGCCTGCCACACGGGAGGGCTCAACTGATGTTCTGTGTTCCACCTTGCCCTTGTGATCTGATATCCCCCACGCTCCCTCAGCAGAAGAATGTGCAGCTGGAGGCAGCCCCTCTGAAGCTGGTGCTTGTCTCTGGCTCTCCCCCAAGCATTGTCTATTTAGGCACACGGTGAGCATTTAATGGATAAGCGAGTTGCTCATTAGTGCCCGCCAGTTGATCACAGGGGCACCCAGGGGAGACACCCACTGGGACAAATGTATGGCCCTTGGCCTAGGGGAAACCTCCTGGTTACCCCACATAACTTCCAGCACAGCCTGAGAGCCAGATCATTCCCACTCATGTCTAGAGACCCCAGAGCAGTGGCTTCTTGGAGCTCTTTCCCTGGCTTTATGCCAGCCACGCTGGGCCAGGGGCCACTTGGAGCTTCTTACCTTACTGGAGATAGGCCTAACTATAATGTTGACATCACAGGCGATCTTCCCCACGTTGCTGATCTTGAACCGGGCCTTGGCCTGATGGCCCACCAGGACATTGCAGAAGATGAACTTATTCTCATCCTCCACGAACAGCCCCCCGCTCTCCGTGGCCTGCAGGATGTGGTGTAGGTTGGAGCTGGCGCATATCTGGTGCTCCTCAAATATCAAGGCATTGTTGTCAGTCACAAAGGCTGCGGAGCGAAGGGAAGACCATGAGACGCTGCCCCATGGCCAGATTCCTGGCTCTCTGTAATTGCTAATTTGGAGCTCTTACAAGGGAGAATGACAGAGGAGAGGTAGGGGCATTCACACAAGGGACTGTGAGCAATGGGACAAATCCTAGCATGTCTTCCTCTTTTGTACTGTTCTTGCTGGGTGCCATACCCCAGTCAGACCTTTTCTCTCAGTGATAAGATCCAAGATCTGGGGTGGGCTTTGGAGGGAAGGAGGCACCTGGCCCACTTTGGTTCAAGGTCCCAGGGAGCCTATGGTCAAAGCAAGAGATTTCTCTCTGTGCTTCCACTGTGTTCCTGCTGGGTTCAAGTTTCAGCACGCTCAGTTACTGAACACTGTTCTCTATGTACATGTTGCCCACAGGGAGTGGCCTGGCTGTGAGCAGGACTTGGTGTTCTGTGCCACAGCCCATCTCACCATGATTCTCAGCAAACACCATTCCTCTGAGAATCCAGGACCAGACTCCAGAAGGCTAGGAGTTTGAAGCTGCATGTCCTCTCCTAGGTACGCATGCCTTGGAAAAATATGGCTGAAGACACTAGAGGAAGTTCTAGGGTCCTGAGGAAGCAGCACAGCCACATCTGCTAGACATCTTTGGAGAAATTTGCCTGAAGGGGAGGGGGTGTTACAAATGAAAGTCCGGCAAGCGGTACTGTTCCAACTGAGTGGCCAGTACCTGGTAGACAGGCCTCAGCCAGCAGAGTGTAGGGAATGCCAGAAGGCTGGTCTCTTGGGTCTCGGTCAGAGATATCGATGGCTATAAACTCCTCACACTTTCCCACGGGGTCAGCCACACAGTCAACGTTGATGACCTGCTGTCCGCCAGAAGAGATGGAGCCAAACCCGGGGTATATGGTGAACATGCCATGGGAGAAGCGGGCCTGCAGGACAAGAGCAGGAAGGGGGCAGAGTGGGTGACAGAGTCTGAGCCCACCAGGGCTGTGCGATGGGGCAGAGAAGAGAAAGGGGCCTCTTCCCGCAGGCACTCTCTGGCCCTGCACTTCTCCTCCTGGAGTGCCTCCTTCCATGCACGTTCCTTCTGACCAGTCACGTTTGAAGTGAGGGTTTGAGGGAACAGATAGTTTCAACCTCACACAACACTTCCCTATCCAGGTGGGAATCGTGAAGCAGAGGGGTGCAGAATGGAATAGTGGTTAAGATTATGGGCATTCGATACTCTTGTGTTTGCATCCCCAGTCCTGCTATATATTAACTGGTTTACCTTGGACAATTTACTTCTCTGAGTCTCAGTTTATTTATCTATAAAATGGGGCTAAAACTCCTACCCCAGAGATTTCTGGAGGCTAAATGAAAGAACAGGTGTGAAGCAAGTAGCACAGCATCTGGCAAAGGATTAGTGCCCCCCCCAAAAAAAGGGATGTTGGTGTCCTTAGCTGATCCAGCTCTCCCCTCTCCTGCATATAGTATCCAGGACAACAGTAGAATGTGCTGAGAATGCAGTGCCCTAAGGTAAAGAGGAATTGTCTGGAACAGCCCTGGCTTCGTCCCTCCTAGAACAGGGTGCCCTGCAATGCTTTCTCTCAGAAAGCCAAGTTTCTCTGAGGTATAAAACCCAGGGAGGAATGCCTATGGGGTCCTTCCTCTGCGGTACGAAGTGGGGCACACACAGAAAAGACTCCATCTGCTCTAGGCAGCTTCTTTGAGCCTTAAGGGACCAGCTTACCACTAGTCCTAGGCTTCTGTTCGTTCTTACTGCCTGTGAGTGATTGAGTGATAAATTTGCTTTGCGTGATTTATGAGAGTGTTCTGTCTCATTGGACTCATACTCTGGCAGTTGGGTTTGTGCAAAGCCTCTGGCAACTGGAATTTGTGCAGGACCTCCTGCTAGATCTAGAAACCTTAGCCGAAATTAGTGAGGTGGTTAGAGTCTTCCCCTGGGAATGATACAAGTGCACGGTATTGGCAAGGAGTTTAGAATCCTCCCCAGGGACTGATACCGAGGCATGGTATTCTGCTTCACAGTTAGCATGTGGTCCTCTAGTGGTTAGGAGCTTTCTTCCTCTTGCTCAGTTTCAGAACGCTGCCAAGGGGCAGTCTTACTTAGGATCTCCCTCTAGGACACCTACTATACCATCCCTGAAACCTACCACAGTGGTGGGGTGGTGGGTGGGGACTTTGTTCTTTATAGACTTTCAATTGAATTCTGTTCCTCTTCCCCTCAGAGATGCACTTTCCCTGCTGGCCTATTCCCCTGTCCCCCACCAGATCCCTTTAAGGCATGTTCTACAGTATTAGGAAGCAATTTATTCTGACAATGCTCAGACAAGGACTCTGGATTCTTCAGGATATTACGAACTTCCCTGAGTTCTTACCACAGCTGCCACAAGTGGCTGGGTAGGTGGTGCACTGCACACCTCTAGGGGGCAGTCTTTACACAGGCATCTGTGTGGTTGGAGCCCCTAGTGTTGTGTAGCGTGACTGCCCAGCCATACGTGGACACCACTATTTATCTAACTCAGTCACTATTTACTGAATACCTACTATATGCCAGGAGCTGTCCTGGGCACTAGAGATTCCCAGATAAACCATCCAGACAGAGAGAAGGAGAAAGTCAGTGGAGAGTAAGAAAATGGCAGGCTGCTGTCTCAAGGGAGCAAGGTCACAGTGAGCGCAAAGAGCAGCTGAAATGGCTGGACTTGAGCTAGCAAACTGGGAGAAAGGGAAGTGGTGGTCAGAGAAATGGATTCTGGAAATCAAGAGTTCAGAAGCACCTAAGTTTCCTATGATGCAAGATCCAGGGTGTGACCTTGAAAGTGAGTTGCCAAGGTGGAGGAGAGAACAAGGTCATTGGAACCGAAAGGCAGAGTGTTGGAAAGAGGCTGTGTCACTAAAGGCTAAGAAGATACAGTAGGTGAAGAAGGCAAAAAAATTATAAATATTTATAGAAGAGATGAGAGTTATAGAAACATGTAGGAAATTATGTATATTAAATAGAAGCCTTCTGTTGAGAAGAGGAAACCACTTGAAAAGACTTAAAAACCAACATGTAGAAAACCCGATTTAAGGCCAGGCATGGTGGCTCACGCCTATAATCCCAGCACTCTGGGAGGCCGAGGCAGGAGGATCGCTTGAGCCCAGGACTTTGAGGTTGTAGTGAGCTATGATGATGCTGCTGCACTCTACACTGGAGCAACAGAGCAAGACTCTATCTCAAAAAAAAAAAAAAAGAAAACACGATTCGATTCAGTCAATAATTATTGGTATTCATAGAGTGCAGAGTACCTGCTTCTCTTATTTTTGCCTTCAATGCAGATGTGGTGGCTGGAGCTGCAACAGCCATTTCAGAACCATGAAGGAAAGGCCAAGAAAATCACAAATGTAAATAAACTATTAAACCAACACCAGCAACTTCCTACCCTATTTAAATATACCCTATTTGTTTAAACCACTGATATTGGATTTTCTGTTATTTGCAGCTAAACACAATTCTGATACACAAATCAAGCACCTCCTTCTCTGTGAAGCCTTCAAGCTGAACTCTTCACAGTGACCAGGGACAGTAGCTAGAGTCTATCTCTTTACACACACCTCAATTATAGTATTTACCATCTTGCTTAACAGTTGCTCATTAACCCTCTGCTTTTTGTAATTGTCTAAAATATTTCCCCTACATCCATTTAACCATATCAGACAGCATTATAATTTTGCTTCAATTGACAAACATAATTTAGAAAATGTAAAAAGGGAAGGAAAGTCTATTGAATGTACCCATTTTATTGCTTACTGTGTTTTTTCTTTGTTCTTGATGTTCCATGATTCCTTCTTTTATTATTTACTTTCTGTTTAGAGAACTTCCTTTAGCCATTCTTTTAGGGTAAGTCTGCTGGTGACAAATTCTTTTAGTTTTCCTACATTTGAGAATGCTGATTTTCCATTTCTTACATAGAGAGATTTTTGCTGGATATAAGATTCTGGGTTCACAGTTATTGGTTTTCTGTACTTGCAAAAATACTATGCTAGTTCCTTCTGGGTCTTCATGGTTTTTGTAAGAAATCTCTCTCAATGCATTCAAGATTTTTTTTCTTTGAAACTTCTTTTCAGAAGTTTAACTCTAATGTGTGTTGGTATATATTTCTTTAGGTTTGTCCTGTTTGGGGTTTGCTCAGATTCTTGAGTCTGTAGGTTTATATCTTTTGCCAAATATGGAAAATTTTCAGTCATTATTTCTTTGAGTACCTTTTTCAGCCCCACTCTCTTTCTAACTCTTTCTGGAACTTCAACGACAGGGAGATTAGATCTTTTGTTATGGTTCCACAAGTCCCTGAGGGCTTATTCTTTTTTTTTTTCCCATTAAACTCAAATGGACTTTCAATAGTCTCAAAACAGGGTCTGCTTTCTCTCTGTTGTTTAGACTGGGCAGAATAATGGCCTCCCAAAGATGGCCGTGTCCTAATCCCTGGAACCTGTGAATATGTTACTTTACATGGCAAAGGGATGTTGTCGATTTGATTAAATTAAGAACCTTGTGATGGGGAGATTATCTTGGATTATCATGGGCCCAATGTAATCACAAGGGTCCTTAAAAATGGGAGAATGTTAGAGGGAAATGTGACTATGAAGGAGGTTGGAGTAATGTAATGAGTTGTGAGAAGGACTCGATCCACTATTGCTGGCTTTGGAGATGGTGGAAAGGGACCATGAGCCAAGGAATGTGGGCAGCCTCAAAAACTGGAAAAGGCAAGGAAAGGAATTCTTCCCTGAAGTCTCCAGAAAAGAAGACAGCCCTGCCAAAACCTTGATTTTAGCACTTCTGACCTACAAAATTACAAGATTAAAAATATGCATTTTTTTAAGGCACTAAATTTGAGGTAATTTGTTAAGGGAGCAATAGGAAACAAACATGGGAATTCCTATCATCTGTCTTCAAGTCCACTGATTCTTTCCTCTGTCTCCTCCATTCTGTTGTTGAACCAACCCATCCATTGAGTTTTAAATTTTGGTTATTTATTTTGGATTTCTATTTGGTTCTTCTATCTTCTTTTTCTTTGCTGAGACTTACTGTTTTTAAATTTTTTTCCAAGCATGCTTTCCAAAAATGCTCATTGAAGCATTTTTATGTTGGTTTCTTTCTCAGATAATTCTAACACCTCTGTCAGCTCAGTGTTTGCATCTAGTATTTGTCTATTTTCCTTCTGTTTGATATCTTCCTGGTTCTTGGTATGATGAGTGATTTTCAATTGAAACCTAGACATTTTGGGTATTATATTATGAGACTCTGGGTCTTATTTAAGCCTTCTGTTTGAGCTGGCTTTCTGACGCTTCTCTGGCAGGGGAAGGAGGGCACTGGGATAGCAGTCCAGATTCCTCACTGGGACTCCTCATTACTACTTGGCAAGGGTGGGTGTTCCACCTCCCCACTAGTCCTCAACAAATACCTCCTTGGTGGGGAGGGGTAAGAGTGCCTTGCTACTGTTCCACTGATGCCATGGGGGACAGAGAGGTCCTCTGACACCATTCCAGTAGGAGAATGGGAGGGAAATCTCATTACCACTGGGTTGGGGTGGAAGCCAAGGCTCTCCATGTAGTGTCTCCATAAACAACAGCGGTGGCGGGGGTATGGGGGGTGGGGCTCTTGTTACCGGCTAGTGGGAATGAAAGTCTTGGTGTCCTTCTAGACCTTCTCTGACACCAGCCTAGCAAGGGGGTTGGGGTACCTCATGACAGCCTGGAGAGGGTGGAATCTAGACTCCCCACTTGGCCTTTGCTAGTGGGGGTGGGGTGGAGCTGGAGCTTTTGGTGTTTGGCTGGAGTAGAACAGTTATTATCTAAAAGTTTTCTGTCTTTCTGGGCTGCCCCTTTCCTGGTCCTTGGGCTAGTGAGAATAGGCTTTTGTTGGGGCTTTTTTGTCTGTGTCTGTTGATATTTCATGATTGCCAGCTTCTTCAGCACCCAGTCTGAAGGATATATAAAGCAAAAAGAAAGCTGAGGAACCAGACACCTTGATGTTCCCTGGGTTGCGAAGACCCTAGCTGGTCTGGATTCTTCTCTCTACTTTTCAGAATCTGAAGTTTGTTTTATACACAATGTCCAGGGTTTTTAGCTGTACTTAGTCAGGAAGAAGAGAGGAAAGTATGTCTACTTGATCTTACCAGGAGCAGAAGTCTTCGAATCTCCTTTTATTTAGGCCTGTTTGGATAGGCTGTTTCTTATAAACAAATGGTTTTTGATTATAATATATATGAAGAGTTGAAACAATTTTAAGGCAATGGGGAGCCAATGACAGTTTTAAAGCGAAAGAGGATATCCAAATTAAAAGTCATAACACCTTAGTTTACAATAAACATGATATTTCAAAATAATTACTTAATATTCCTGCCACAGTAGATTCAAATTCTGTTATCTTTGGGAGGTATTTGGTGGTGAGAGCTAGCTGAGAGGTGGCCTCACTGGGTTTCTGTGAACAAGGAAAAGGGCACTCACCTGGCTTGTGATGTTTACTTCTTTCTGAATTGAGTCAGAGAACTTGGCTGCTTTGGAAAGGCCAGCCCTGTAGAAGCTCTCGCTTTCCCGGGATCTTGCATGTCTGATGTGGCCACCTCTGATTTAAGAAGCAAGAGTATACTCTCAGGTTGGGGTGGTGACATTAGATACCACCTGTCTTTCTGCTTGCAAGGTCCCTTCCAGGAATGTGGGGAGGGGAGGGGCCCTTCTTTGCCCAAGAGGGCATCAGAGTGGCCCAGTTATCTTGCTAATCATTGACCAAACTCATTTAATAATTGGAAAGAAACTATACAGTAATTATACTTATTAACTGTGATTTATAAGGACATTGAAAATTACTGCAAGAAAACAATAATTTTTAAATGCCTACTTGAGTTCACTGGAAAGCAGTGTGTGGAAAATTATTTGTGAACATCAAATCTTTTACCTAATCTCATTTTAAAAAATGAAATGGAAAACAGATTAAACTGTGTTCTCTTTCTTCACAATTATAGTCACGATGTTTTTAAGGCTTAGTATAAGCAATAGTTCAAATATAGGTTTTGGTAACTGTTCACTTCCCTTGAAGTTAATTTACCCAATAATTAGTTAGGTTAGAGATCAATTCACCTAAAATATTCAAATGTATTTGAGGTGCATCTTAAACCTTTTAAATATTCGAGCATTCACTTGCTTAAAGATCAGAACACCTGAAGTTCAACCTCCTTTTGCATGTTTTGCATGAATTTGTGCATGCTAAATAAAAAATAAATTAAAACTAAAAACAATTTAAAGCAAAACACAACTAAGTTACAATCATTACAGACATTATTAAATTATTATAAAATAAATGTAAGAAATTACGTTGTAATTAAATTTGGAAGAAAGAGACTTTAGACAATTTAACTCCAAAGTTCTTAATGTGTTCAAACTTTGCCAATACAGAAAAGGATGGCCACAAAAATATAAAACGACTACAAACAATGTAAAGCTGTATGTCTGATTTAAAATAATTAATTAGAAAGTCAAAATTAAGTTAGAAGTGTCTTGGGAATTGGTAAAACCATTCCTAATTTCCCCAAAAAGAATATGACAGCCCAAGGGGAGTCAAAAGCACTCAAAAGGTAAATTGTTTTTGGTGAATTGATTGAGAGCCACCTTTTGAAGAATATAGAATTTTGCTGTTGGAACAACTGTTAAGGTAGCTGTCATCAGTGTCTTCATGGGAAGAAGGCAACAACATTCCCTGGCAGACTGAGGCATGACCACACTTTATCTCTGCCACGTTTCCCGGGTAGCCTTTGCCATCCCCCACCAGCTACAATTTCTTTTGATTTAGCTTGCTCTTGTAACAGTCCCTTGACATCCTACAGAATGATAGATAGGACAATGATCTTGTAAGTCTTTCAGCACACCAGAAGCACTAGGACAACAGAAAAATCCTAAGCAGAAGACTTAATATTTGTTCAACTAAAATTTATCATATATTTGACTGAAAATGTATAAAATCTGGAGTCAGATGATGTGGGTTCAGAACCAAGCTCTACTGGTGATTTCCTGCATAATCTTGGACCAGCCATTTCTAAATCTTAGTGACCTCACCCACAAGAGGATCGGGTGAATTTAAATAAGACATATGAAAGCTCTTTGTAAAATACAAAACACGAATTAACCAGGGAATAGAATGAGTTAAGTACATACTCATCTTACCCTTTCTTTTGATAAACAGTGCTCTCCCCTGTCATCCTAAAAAGGGCATACTTGAAGTCAGTAACACCTTGATTTTCTATGGTGAAGGTGGTGCTTTTACGAGTGCCACAGATCAAAGCCCCAAAGTTGATGATGGAGGAGGGGCTGATGTTGTATTTGGAGTACACTGCATTCACAGAAAACTTAATTGGGATGCTGGCAATGATCTCACCTCCTTCTGCAATATTGGGCTCAATAATCTAGAAAGGGAAAAAGAATTAGGAAGATGTCAGCCAGCGGTATAGTTACAGAAGTCCCACAATTACCTACTTCATTCCTGTTTTCCTCACTGACATGAAGCCACGTTCTTGATTTCACTGTCTTTGTATTATTGCATCAACAGCAATACCGGCAAACTGACACAGAGCTTACTGTACCAGCCAAGGGTCACCAGGGACTAACTTTTCCTCCTGTTTTCAGTTCCCTACTCCACTCTTGCACTGATGACTGAACTCAGCTTCCTTGTCTCTGATGCTCCCCAAAGACTTGGGGGCACATTTCCTCTCTGTCTCTATTTATGATGACTTTGCACACCTTCCACCTGATCCACCAATGCCTACTAGTTGGGACCAACCCTGGTGTATCCTATCTGGTGCCACCCAGGCCAGCCCTCCCTTCCCCCTGCCCCAAGCATGGATTAGATCAAGTATCCTTTTCAACAGGAGGCCCACCATCCTGCCATCAAGTCATCCTCTCCCTCTGAGCTCTCTTACCTGACAGCGCAGAATAGGCTGGTGCTCGATTTTCACTTCCTTTTTGGCACGAAAGAATACTTGGACATTTGTAGGTTTTTCTACTGTGGTCAGTGAACCCTTTTTGGGTTGTACTGAGATCATGGAGTTTACATTGGTTGCCAAAATCCCTAAGGAGTCCACAGAAAAGCTGAAAGACAAGCATAAAGAGTCAGTTTAAGTCATTATCCAGGGAACCCAAGACACTAGAGAGGAGGAATGTTGAGTGCCTGCCATGTCTCCCGCCCTGGTTAACCACTATGCCCTGCAGTGTCACTGTGCTTTTTGCTCTGTGACCTCCCCTCCTTAGCCAGGAGTGACTGGGCCAGGGATTGATGCTTGAGGCAAAGAAAGCCGTCCTCCATCCCATGGTCAAGAGGGGCCCTCGAAGGAGATCTGTGTCCAACAGGGACACCTGATACTGAAAAAGGACCAACTAAAAACTCTGAGACTGAAAGCAGTGCACATAGCGGGAAAAGTGACACAGAAACCAGGGGATCTAAGGAGAGAAAGTGGAGGGTGGGGCAGAAGCCGTGCTACAGAGGCACTAGGAAGGGGAGTCTGTGGCCCAACAGGAGTGAAGCAAGAACCACAGAGAGAAGCTGCCTCACAAGACTGGCAGAGGGACCGGAGAAGGTGCAAGTAACTTAGACAGAGGTGGGACACCTGGAGTTGCTGTGGGGGTCTGAATGTCACTCCCATGCTCCAGGAGACCTGGCAGCTCAATTGCTTGCATGCCTGTGCTTCCTCACTTCCCTGCACATTCTTTTGATCAACCCCTGATCACCTGTTTCAACCTGAGGGGGTCTCCATTTCCATGCAACTTAAAAGAGCAGAGTTAAGGCCCCTGTCATAATCTAAAACAAAATTCACAAACAGGCAAGGTTCCATTTAGCGCTAATTCCAAAGTGACAGTGGTCTTTTTTCTGTGTTTGTTTGGCTTTTATTTATATTCATTTATTCCAATTTACAGTTTCAATGGTAGTACTGAGGTGGGACCTCTTTAATTTTAGTATTCTTTTCTTTCTTTCTTTCTTATTTTTTTTTAAGACATGAGGTCTTGGTATGTTGCTCAGCCTGGACTCAAACTCCTGGACTCAAGCGATCCTCCCGCCTCAGCCTCCCGCCTCAGCCTCCCGAGTAGCTGGGCTTATAGGTGTGCATCATCATTTTATCATGAATACATTGAATTTCTTCCAAGTCTGCAGGGGGGAAGTCCTGTTGTCGGCTGTAAATTCTTCTGGGGGAAGGATGATCTTTCATAGAAATTGACTAGGCCTGAGTGCTGGTGGGGTCAGAGGGGGCCAGGTGGCCTTGCCTGAGGGACCTCCCCGCACATTCCCCTCTGATTCAATGCTTCATTTTTAATCAGCATCCCTGATTCAATGCTTCATTTTTAATCTCCAGGGATGAGCACCAGCTGGAGCTGTACTCTGCCAAGCCACTACTTGGATTCTATAATATAGTGGTTCTTAAAATTAAAAAAAAAAAAAAGGAAAACCCTTTCTTCACATGAAATCTTGTATAGAAGAGCACCTTGCAAAGCAGATAAGAGATGGCAGCTGACAGAACAGCTTGAGGTCCCCCATCTCCAGTCTCTCCTCCCATCCCCTGGGCCTCCTCTCACCCCCAGGATCCCCCGCCACCGCCCCACCAAGCCTCTTTCCCCCATCTCTTCCTCCAGCCCAGACCCCTGTGGCTCCGGGTGCATCCAGAGGGCCCTGAAAGGTCCCTGGTAAGCTGCAGAGTTGGGAGCTCTCAGCAGCTGGAATCCCATTCATTTGAAGCCAAGGGAGGCAAAAAGCAGAGATGGTTCTTATGATCTCTTTGGTTGATTTCTTTTAAAAAATTTCCCAGACATTTCCCAGTTCTCCACCTGAGCGGATGGGATTTGGGTTACCTGAACATGATCTCGTATTTGCCACGGTTCTTCAGCTGCAGGGGCTGCTTCGCCTCCTCCATGACCCTCAGGATCCCGAAGTCCAGGCCTCCTTCAGCTCCTGCAGAGGCCGGGCCAGGAGGGGGAGTGGGCAGGGGAGTGAGAGGCAGGGAGGTTCCCGCTGAAGCTCACATGGAAAACCCATGGCGACAAGCTCAGAGGATTTGTTTTCTGGAAACACTGTGTCTAGAAAAGCCTCTTGTCATTGAGTTTTGGCAAATGAATGACAGACGCTGCTCTTGTGCCCAGTTCAACGAGGCGGCCCCCCGGATTCCATCCTAGGATCGTTGTCCTTGCATGTCTACCGTCAGCTAAACCCTCCAGTACTTTTAAAAAATTTGTTTAAATTGTATAATTTACACAGTTGGGCTATTACACATAAATTTGTATTGTTTTACTTACCATTACATCATAAAGATTTCCCCAAATAATTAAAACCACCTCATAAATGTGATATTAATGGCTGCATAATATTCCATGATAAGGCAGTTCTATAATTTATAATATTATTACCACAATTGTATTATTCCATTATTGGTAGACATTTAGGTTATTTCCAACTTTTCATTATTATAAACAATGCTGCCATAAAAGATCTTTGTACATACGACTAATGATATATGAGCTAACATGTAGCTCTAACATCCTGTGAATCTTGCCGAGAAGGAGATACATCAGGGGAAGGAGGCTGATGGGGAGCTGCACGCCAGAGGGACAGCCACAACTCTTCGGGTGTTAGGGCAAGTGTGGTGGACAGAATGATAGCCATGCCCCCCACCCCAGCCATGCCATTGCCCGGGATATGGGAATATGCTACCTTACATGGCAAAGGGGAATTCAAGTAGCAGATGGAATTAATCAACTGACCTTAAAATACACAGATTAATTTGGATTATCTTGGTGGACCTAATATAATCACAAGGGTCCTTAAGAGTAGAAAAGGAAGGCGGAAGGGCGAGAACCAGGGATGGCAGCACGAGGAGGACTCGGCCTGACCTTGCTGGCTCTGAAGACAGAGGAAGGGGATTGTGACCAAGGAAGGCTTGGGCAGCTTCTAGAAGCTGGGAAAGGCAATGGATTCTCCCCCAGAGCTTCCAGAAAGGAACACAGCCCTGCTGACACCTTGATTTTAGCCCAGTGAGACCTACGGAGTTGTAAGAGAATAAATTTGTGTTGTTTTAAGCTAGAAAGTTCATGGCAGTTTGTTATGGCAGTGAGAGAAAACTAACACAGACAGGAAGAGAGGTGTTTACTATCAAGCAACAGCTCAGGAAAGAGCTCTGCAAATTTTATATTTATGGCCACCCCTTTGCTATCTCCAGTTGGAGGAATTACGGTTTGTACTAATGTTGCTAGCGTTACTCTGGGGCTCACGTTACTATTGTCCTGAAATTGTCCCCTCCCCCTCCCAACCACCGCAATACTAACAACACACTAGCCTTTCTCCACACAGAAAGACTCTACACGAAAAGACACAACCTCTAAACACCCTTTCCTTGAAGGGTTCAACAGACCTTTGGGGAAGGTGATGTCCAAGGCAATGTCGTACGACTCGGCAAAGACCAGGATATTTTCAATCTGAACAACACCAACAATATTTTCTGCATCTAGAACCTGTCAGGGTAAAAGAAATTCTTCAGCAAAAGCAAGATCCATGAGTGCTTGGAGCCTGAAATATGTAACATGCAGTTGGTATAATGAAGGAGACATGGTAGGGGGTGGTTGTGAAATGTGTTTAGCTGTAGGTCTTTTATTTTCACCCAGCATTTGTTAGGATTAGTGCTTCTCATGACACTCTTGGGGGAATGCTGGTGTAGACAATCAGGAATGGGGGTAAGAGATTGTGCTTTTCGTTGTATCCTTTTACTGGGTTTAAATTATTTACATGATTGTTGCTACACTACTGAAGTTTGGACTGTGAGTAGACATTGCAAAAACAATGCACTAGCCTTATTTTTGAACTTTTAAAGCACATAAACCTGAAGAGCATTGTTCTGACACTTGAAATGGAAAAGCTTTATACTCAAAGTCATCCTTGCTCTACTCATTCTATAAATCTGAATTGTTCTGTTCTTTGCTTGTGACTCAACCTATGGAAAAAGTGCTAGATTTTTCATACAAAGTAAGTGTTTACTGTTTAGAAAATTCGAATGTTTTATTTACATGAACATTGATCATTACTGTTAAGACCCCCAGCTCCAGTTGCTCACTGACCCCTCTGTTGTCATGCCCATGGGTGGTCCCTCCCTTGCTGTCCTGAATCACCTCTGAACTGGTGCAGCTGTTGGCCCAACCCAACTGTTGACTCTTGGGACCAACTAGGAGGCGATGGAGGGTCCGTTTTTCAAGGGAAAGAGCTGGCAGGCAGGGGGCTCAGGTCTCCTGGGGCTGCAGGGAGCCCACTTGCCTGTCTGCTGTGGCCCCCAGTTGAAAACCTATGTCGCCAACTCCCCGTTACTTGTGCTTTGGGTGCGAAGGAGAAATCTGTGGCTGTCACCAAACTCAAGTTTTAATTCAGAATTTCCATCTTGTCTTTCACCCGACTTTGACAATGTCTCAAAGAGCAAACTGGACCGACTTGAGTTTTAGCCCAGCCTCTGACAGAGATAGTAAGAAGGGCTGAGTGGGTTCACATAGTAGCTTTCTCCTGATAGGTGCCAAGTACCCAGAGCATTCTATTTCCTTTGCTTTCCCACTGGGGGGAGGGGGAAATTAAATTTTGTAATTAAGGAAAATAGGAGGGACAATTTAAGAGGTATACAAATAAAATAAAACAAGTTCAGTGGAATGCTTTCCAAAGGGACCAGAAAGTAAGGCATTTCCTCCTGTGGATGTTGAAGGAATACAGTGTGAGGAAGAGAAGCTGTAGTTCACTTTGAGGGGCTTGAGGGAGACCCACTCTACTTTGTGCAGAGTCCCAGTCAGGCTGCTGTTTGGCTGGGACACACAGAGATGGTCACAACAGTTGCTAAAATACAGAAATATATCTCTGCCAGTTGGCAAACAGCTGTCACAATGATCTCTCCAAGTGTCCCCTTGCTGCCTGCCTCCTGTGCCCTGGACTCCCTGTGATCCAGCAACTGAAGGATGAAGCTGGTACAGCCAGGGGACTCCAAGCCCCTATACCATCCATGGGCCTCAGTCCCTTGTGCAGAGACCTGTGCCTATGCAGAAACTAGTGGGTTTCATATACATATTTGTGGATTAAATGAATCTATCAATATGTTTTCAGTTATCTGAAGGGCTGCCATAGGTAGGGATAAGAGAGATTAGATCTGACTGGATCCAAAAGGTAGAAACAGGATTAATGAATGTAAGTTATAAGGAGAAATCTGAGCTCAACCCAAGGAAGAATTAACAGACCTGTTTAAAGGGGGATCAGGCTACTTGGAGTGGTAGTAAGTTTTCTGTCCCTGGAGGTATTCAGAGAGAAGCTTGGATGACCCCTTGAATGTTGCAGAATAGATTCAAGTGTTAAAAGTCAATGACACTCATCCATTTGTTCATCAGATTCCACTGAGGGCCTACCACATCCAGGCCTGTGCTAGACACTGGGGACGTGATGGCATAGCAGGTCGAATGGTGGTCCCCCAAAAAGTATGTCCACTTCTTAACTCCTAGAACCTGTGAATGTGACCTGATTTGGGAGAAGGGTATTTGCAGATGATGTAATTAAGTCAAAGATCTTGAGGTGAGATCAGCCTAGATTATCTGAGTGGGTCTTAAATCCAATGACAAGTGTCCTTATCAGAGAGAGAAGAGGAGAAGACACAGACAGGAGAAGGCGTTGTGATGACAGTGGCAGGGACTGCAGTGATGCATCCACAAGCCACGGAACACTAGCAGCAGTGGACACCAGAAGCTGGAAGAGGCAAGGAAGGATTCTTCCTCCAGAATGGTGAGGGAGTAACGTCTATTGTTTTAATAAATTATCCACCTTGTGGCAATTTGTTACAGATGCATCAGGAAACTAACCAGACAATGAGTAGGTCAGGTGAGATCCTGCCTTGATGGAGTTCATTTAAGAAAGTAAAGAAACAGGATACTATCAGAAAGAGGTGGTGCTCTGAAGGATGGAAGACAGGGTGGATGAGTGCACATAAGAGGGATTCTCTCGATGGGGTGATTAGGGAAGCCCAGTGGAAGCAGTGATATTTAGGGGACCCTGAAGCAGGAGCCAACTCCCCACAGAGCCTAGGGACAGATTCCCAGCTGGGTTGCAGCAGAGTCAGGGGCTTGAGGCAGGAGAGAGCCAATGAGTGAGGACGAGGGTGGAGGCAGGCAGGTGAGGACCCTGGGCTCTGTTCTTACTGCAGTGGGAAGCCGGCAAAGTGCTAATTTAGGAAGGGGAGTAACCTGATGTGACAGACACTGTGAGATCCCTCTGGACACCTGTGGGAATGCAGAGAGGGAAACCAGTTAGGAAGCCTCTATAGAAGTCTAGGTGAGAGACGCTGCAGGTGGCCCGGGCAAGGGTGGTGGCAGCTCTGTAGACAAAGAAGTAGGTGTGAAGGAGATACACTGAGAGAAAATTAGCAAAGCTTATTGGAGGATTGGGTTGGAAGGGAGGCCATCAGGAAAAGGGGGGGAAATCCAGAATGATTCCCAGGTATCTGTTGGGGGTAACAGGGTGAAGGATGACATTTACTGAGATAGGAATCTGACAGGTGTCTAATGCTTACCTAGGTGTAGTAACACCATTTATTTCATGGATCTGTTCCACATTGATTGGGTGCTCTCTTCATGGCACTGGGAATCAGCCACGAGCAATACAGCCTTTATGGAGCTTGTACTTGTGTGCACAGCAAGATATTATGGGTTGGGGATATCAAACAGGGATCAGATGAGAGCATGTAACAGAGAGACCTGGTTGCATGTGTGTGTGCATGTGTGTGTGAACCCAACGTGTACACATTTTGATAACCAAGTCCGTAGATGTGTGAGCCCTCACCTCCAACCGAATAGCCTTCCTGATGTTGACAGGTTTGGAGGGCTGGAAGTGCACGTGCAGGCCATACTCAGCCTTGGGGGGGATGATGCCCTGCATCATGGACACGGTGAAGTCATCGCTCAGGTGCTCCAGGCTGGAGATCCGCCAGGCCACAGGCAGGAGTGTGACATTGTGGAGAAGAACTACCTTGGATTCTCTTCTGTGGAGACAGAAGAAAATTTGAAATTTCTTTTCAACTTTTGTAGTTTCAAATGAGTTTTTAAAATCACAATTTCTCTTTTATGTATGGATGTTTAAAAAAATAATTTTTTTTTTGAGACAGGGTCTCATTCTGTTTCCCAGGCTAGAGTGCAGTGGTGTCATCATAGCTCACTGCAACCTCAAACTCCTGGGCTCCAGTGATCCTCCTGCCTCAGCCTCCTGAGTAGCTGGGACTATAGGCATGTGCCACCACACCTGGCTAATTTTTTCCATTTTTTGTAGAGACAGGGTCTTGCTCTTGCTCAGGCTGGTCTTGAACTTCTGGCCTCAAGCGAGCCTCGTGCTTTGGCCTCCCAAAGTATTAGGATTACAGGTGTGAACATTTCTTAGCCCTTCTTTTCTGCTTGTTTTATTTAGGTCTCTTAGCTTACAGGGATGAGCTAATTTTTATGCTTCTTAATTTTTTCATATACAAGTTAGCCCGAATTATCCCAAATTACATGTCATAATTTTAAACTTACAGAAAAGTTGCAAGGATTCCTATATACCCTTTATCAAGATTCAGCAATTGTTTATATTTTGCCCTCTTGGCTTAGTGTTCGCATTCTTCTCTCTCTCTCTCTCACACACACACATCCCCCCATATTATTTTTTCAGATCCATTTGAAATTAAATTGGAGATATTGTGTTTCTTTACCTTTAAACATTTCAGTGCATATTTCCTAAGAACAAGAACACTCATTAAACTCAGAGGTTTTAACATTGATAAAACCCTATTACCTAATCCACAATCCATATTCTAATTTCATCCCTGTTCTAATGACTTTTTAAATAGCTATTTCTTTTTTTCCCAGTCAAGGATTCAATCCAGGATCATGTATTGCATTTAATCATCAAGTGTCTTTAGTCTCCTTTAATTTGGAAATTTTCTTCAGCCTTTCTTTGTGTTTCCTGATCTTGACATTTTGAAGAGTACAGGCCAGTTAATTTGTAGGATGCTTCTTAATTTGGGTTTGTCTGATGCTTCTTCATGGTGAGATGTAGGATATGCATTTTTGGGAGGAGTACCAGAGAGCTGCCAGTGTGTCCTCCTCAGTGCATCATATCAGGAGGCCTGTGATGTCAGTTTGTCCCAATATTAGTGATGTTAGGTTTGATGACTTGGTTAAGGTGATGCCCACCAGGTTTCTACATTGTGGATTTACTATTTTTTCCTGTACAAATAATAAATAATTTGTGGGGAGATACTTTGAGACTATGTAAATATCCCATTCCTGGTCAAACTTTCATCCACTAGTTTTAGCATCCATTGATTTTTATTTAACTCCATTAATCTTTCCATATTTATTAGTTGGCATTCTATTGTCAGGAAAAGCATTCCATTCTCCCTTATGTATTTATTTATGCATTTATTTGTTTCTGTCAGTATGGTTCATGGATTCTTACCTTTTTCAATAGGTTATAGTCCATTACTATTATTATTTATTTTGACATTCAAATTGTCCCAGATTTAGCCAGTGAGAGTCCCTTCAAATTGGCTCCTGTGATCTTTTGCTATGTCTCCATGATTCTTGAAGTTCTTCTTTACTTTCTGGCGCAACAAAAGTTTTCCAGCTCATCAAACTTTTTGTACTTTTTTTGCTGCAGCCCTGAGAAAAGCATTTCGCCACAAAGCCTTGTTTCTCTTTAGTGGAGAATGATATTTAGAAACCAGGATCTGGATGTTGGTGTGCTCCTTGCTACTGGTGTATCATTGTTTCCAGGCCTTCTCAGCTGACAGAGCTAGGAAATATGTGTATGTGTGTTTCTGTATCTGTCTGTATATTAAAAGTCATGACTTCATACTGATACCTACAATTTTAATTCAATATCACAAGATCTCCCTTTCCATATATGTAACTCCCTTTTCTAACACTGAGAAACCTGGCTATAATTGAATTACACTGTGGTCAGAAAACATACTTTGTAAGATTTCAATCAGTTGAAATTTAATGAGACATGTTTTATGGCTCAGCACTGTATTGTGAATGTTCCATGTACACTTGAAATAAATATTCATTCTACAGTTGTTGAGTGTAGTGTTATTTAAATTTTAATTGGGTCAACGTAGTTGATGGTGTTGTTCAGATCCTCTTATCCATACTGAGTTTTTGGAGTAGTTATTCTAGCAATTATTCAGAAAAGGGTATTAATATTTCCAATCATGATTATGTATGTAGTGCCCCTTTAGTTTTATTGGTTTTTGCTTCATGTATTTTGAAGCTCTGTTATTAGGCACACCCATATTTATGATAATTATGTCCTTTTTGTGAACTGATAAAATTCCTTTTGTCATTATGAAATGTGTCCCTTTTTATCTTTGGCAATATTTCTTGTCTTAAAATCTCTTTTGTTTGGCATTTTCCTTTGTCCCATCTGCTTTCATTTCTCTCTTCCTTCTTTCCTGCCATTATTTGGTGTAATCAAATACTCTATAATATTCTCTTTTAATTCATTTATTGGCTTTTTAGCTATACTGCTGGGGTGGATGAGGTAAAGCATCTGGTTTGTGATCCATTTCTCTCCTGATTCTGGGGAGATGCCCCTGGGAAAAACAAAGAAGGCATGTGACCTGGTCTAATCTCCTTATAAACATCATGTTAACAGGATCTCATGGTAAATAGGCTAATGATATTTTCCAGAATAATCCTTATATTTGGAATGTTAGCAGAATGTTCCTGATTTAGGATTGCTTATGTAAATAAACTTAGATTCTGGATTTATAGGAATAGACTCCCTGGAAAATGTCACCTAAGCTAGGTGACCATCTGGGATATAAAATCTACATGTTTCATAACCAATTCTCCTTTCTGAAGGAAGTGATCTGCAAACCTCACTTAGATGCTGTGCTATTAATTTGAGCCAGAAAGTACATTCCTGACATGGAAAGGAAGGACCTTGGGAATCATAAAAGATATCCCAGACATCTTTCTTTTTCATTTGTGCCTTTTGATTGTTTGTGCCCTTGAAATTGTTAGCAAAGCTCGATACAAGGTAAAGTATCTTATTTGCATGGATCTGATTTAGTAATCCAATCCTTTGTGTTAGTCCAACTTCTTTGCATTATTTTTATTTTAGTTGCTCTAGGGATTACAACATACATCCTTAATTTATTAGTCTACTTAGAATTCATATTGTACCATTTCATATAAAATGTAAGATCCTTGCAATAGCATTAATTCCGTTTATACTCCACCACCGACTGTATGCAGTATTGTTGATATGTATGTGTGTGTATATATATCTATATATACACATACTTTATAAATCTCACAATATATTAATAGTATTAATACTTTTGTTTTAAATAGTCCATTGTCTTTTAACTAAATCAAGAAAAGAAAAAATGAAGTATTTTATATTTAGCCACATATTTAACATTTTCAGTGCTCTTTGTTACTTCCTGTAGCTCTGAATTTCCATCCGATGTCATTTTCCTTCAGCTTGAAAAATTTCCTCTAGAATTTCTTGTAATCCAGGTATGCTGGCAATAAATTGTCTGTTTGTGTACCTGGCAATGTATTTTCCCTTCTTTTTTGAAGGATATTTTTGTTGATATAGAATTTGGGTTGATAATACAGTTGTCCCTCAGTATACTTGGGGGATTGGTTCCAGGACCCCCAAGTACACCCAAATCTGCACATACTCAAGTCTTGTAGTTGGCCCTGAGGAACCTGCATATACAAAAAGTTGGCCCTCTATATATGTGGGTTTTACATCTCATGAATATAGTATATCTGCATTTTGTTGAAAAAAATCCATGTGTAAGTGGACCCACACAGTTCAAACCCATGTTGTTCAAGGGTCAATTGTATTTTCTTTCAGCACATTAAAAATGTCATTCCATTGTCTTCTAGCTTCCACGTTACTGATGAGAAGTCAGTCAGTGTATCTCATTTTCTCCTGGCTGCTTTCAAGATTTTCTCTTCATCTCTGGTTTTAAGTAGTTGGGCCCTACTTTGCCTTGGTGTGGTTTTCTTGCTTGGTTATTAATCTATCATATAAAATAGATGGAGTTGATATTATTAACCCCAGATGACCTATTAAAAAACTGAAGCTTAGGGAGGTTAATCAATATCAAATTTAGTGGCAAAACTTGGGCTATAACTATATTTATCCAGTCTAGTGTTTGCTAAGCTTCTTGGAATTGTAAGTTTATAATTTTTAACCAAATTTGGGAGAGTTTCATCTACTCTTCCAGTATTTTTTTCTACACCATTCTCTCTTTCTCTTTTCCTTCTGGGATTCCAATTACAAATATGTTAGACTGCTTGCTGTTGTCCCACTGTTTACTGGACTCCTGCTCATTTTCACCAATATTTTCTTTCTATTCTTAAGATTGAATAATTCATATTAAATCTATCTTAAAGTTTATTGGCCCTTTCCAACTGCTAATCACTTAGTACTTTTTAATAGTTCCTATTTCTCTGATAAGATTCTCCATCCATTCATTTATCTTGACTGTATGTTTAATTATGGACTTAAACATATTTATAATAGTTGATTTAATGTCCTTGTGCCTGCTAATTCCAAATCTTTGTCATTTTGGGTCAGTTTCTATTGATCACTCAACATTAATTTGCCTAAGATGGTTTGCTTTGCATTATGTAATTAGTTGTTTTTAGTTGTTTACCTGCTTATGTTCCCCGCCAGACTTCAAACTCCTCAGTGTCTGGAATGGTCCCTTCAACACTGTGTGACCCAGCAGGTATGCAGTAAATAACTACAGAATAGGTTGAATCAAAGCTAAGTATCCCTCATTTTTTTTCTAACCTTCTTGAATCGAATATCCCTGATCTTATGCAGAAAAAACAACCTTCTCCTTCCTTACTTCTATCTTAAAGCAGGTGTCCTAACTTTCCCATCTGTCCTATCTGCTTTTCTTTCTCTCAAAGCTTTGCTCTCAGCTAGCAGCCAAGCACTCCTGCTAAGTGTAAACTTTTAAGCTTTAAAGGGCAACATGCCTTTTAAAAAGGGGCTTTGCAATTTGAAAAGCTAGAATCACTAACAGTGGAGTTTCAGACAGGACCCTGAACTAGGCTGGTCAGCTGCCTGGCGGATAACTAACTATTATCTATTAATAGTTAAAAATAGACTCAGGACTACCATCATTAAGACTGTCACTTGGTTTCTGAATATGACCTAATAATCATACTTTTAAAGATGGAGAAACTGAGGTAATCAGCTGCAATTACCTGACAATAATATGTTACATTGGTAGAATGTGTTATACTTTTAAATGTGCAATAAATGGAGTTGATATTATTAATGTCAGGTGATTTATGAAGACACTGAAGCTTAGAGAGAGATTAACCTCCAGCTTAGAGAGATTAATCAATGGTCCCAAAGTCACAGATTTAGTGGCAAGACTTGGGCTATAACTCAGACCACCTGCTTGACAGCCCCTGTTACCTCTAATATGGACCTCTTCGTGGAGGTCAGAAAAAGCACTTCTGGTTACCTCAGTTATTACGTAGTTCACTAATCAGTGTTTATCAGGAAATGGGGCTTGCTCGTAATGATCAAGGAATGCAGGACACACCATAACAATATTCTCCCCCAGCAGCCCCATTCTCTACTTAGAAAAACACAATTCTGATGAACATGTAAGTTCTAGTTTTGGTCTGATGTTTTCTGTTTGTACTCTAACTTCTAGAGCAAAGACTCTTAACCTTTTAGGGTAACGGACTACTTTGAGAAGCTGAAGAAAGCTAGTCCTTCTGAGAAAAATGCAAATATGCACATACTGTGGCAGTTGATCTCAGGGGGTCCTCGACCCTGTTGAAGTCCATCCATTGAACCCAAGTTAACAATCCATTAACTATTAGTAATTAGGATTACTAACCATACTGGTTTGCAAAGGACCCAGGATTTTCTCAGGATGCAGAACTTTCAGTACTAAAATCAAGAAAGTCCAGAGTAAATCAGGATGAGTTGGTCACCCTAGAACTAAATGTTCCTTAAATTCCATTCCATTCCTGGCATCATCTAGAATGCTGACCTGTGTAGCAAGAGCCGGTCAAAATGTAATTGCCTGGGTTCCAGTTCTAGTTCTGGGCGGATCCCTTGGCAGCTTAATTTGAAGACAGCTGGCTCTGGGTTCTCTTTGATGCAGCAGACAATGCTGTCTTCAAAGACACCAACTGCAGTAGGGTAGGCCCATATGTTTAGCATCTGATGAAAGAACCAAAAGAAAGTACATTTTACACTGAGGATGCCAAGCCTTCAAATTTCCCAAGAAAGCATTGCCGTGGTGACTTGTTTCCATGTAACTGTACCTGCTTCTCATTGGGTTTCAGTATCATGTTGACAGGCTCCAGGAAGTAGGTGTTTGCTTTGACATCATTCTGAAAGCAGAAGAACACCTCTACCACCATTGGGGAATTGTTCAGGATCGTCAGCGTCTCCATGTTGCCTGGGAACAAGGATGACTTGTACCTGGGGATGAACAAGAATGGGGCTGTGGTTGTGAGGACTGAATGAGAACGCAGGTGGAAAAGGAGGCTGTGATTCAAAGGGACAGTGTGGCTGCACTGGGGTGGTGGCATGGTGGCTAAGAACATGAGGTTTGCGGTTGTGCAGACTTGCTCTGAGAATAAATGCTATGCTGTGATTTGACTCCCCTGTGCCTTGGTCTCCTCATCTCTAAGATGGGATGATAATACCTCTCAGGACTGCTGGGCATTGAGATCATGCACCTGAAGCTCTCAGGACAGCGGCAGATGGCAAATGTCCGAGGAGTGGTAGTTACTATTATTGCAAAGGATTCTACCTGAGAAATACGGAAATCTGTTCTTCCACGCGCTTCTATCCGCAGGAGAGATTGTCACTTGATTATCTCACATCTGTCTTAGAGATGACCTCATTCATCTCCTTCCTCACCTTCAAAGGACGTTACTGCTCTGAAATGGGTTCATTTGGCCTCGTTCACTGTTATGAGGCTGTTTCTATTCCTTAGTACCTTAGGGCGAGATCCACAGAGCAGCGCACCATACGCATTGGAAGATGCTCAGTTTATGGCAACTGAACAGAAAAGGAACCACAGGAGAAGGCGCAAGGAGTAAAGATGCACATCACCAGAGGCCAGGAAAGCAAACCAGTCTGAAAAGCTTTTTGGACAGGCTATGATGGAGGACAGAAGGAGAGAGAATGACAGAGACTAACTCAGAGTCAGAGAGACAGAGAACTCTCCGTGTGCATGACTGCCAAAGGGGTGGCGGCCTTCACATCTAACCTACATCACCACCGTCCAACGCTGCGCTAATGGCTTCACGTGCGTTACCCAGTTCAGTCCTCACACATCTGCGAGGTGGGTGTTGTTACCTTGCCATTTTGCAGATGATGCCATTGAGGCTTATCAAGGTTTAAAAGAATAAGTGAATAATATCCAGTTGCACTGGGCCTTGTTTTGGATCATTGTAGTCGCCTTCTTCCTAGATCAGTGTTGTCCGGCCCTGTATCCCCGTTAGTTCCAGTGCTGCCCAACACCCATGCCTCTCTGAATAGCCACCACTGCCTTGACTCCCGCCCCAGACTGCTTTGTACACCACATCCCTCAACCTGACCCTCACTCCTTCTCCCCCCGGCCGTTCTACTGGGCCTTGAAGACACTCTCCCTCATCAGCACACCCTCTTCACCTTCCTGTTCTAGTCCAGCATCTCACGAAGTAAAGTGGACGTAATAAGGGGATGGAGGACAGAGATGGCCCATGAGCTGCACCAAGGAAGCACAGAAATAAACTCTCTCTACGTATCACAGTAAATGCCGGATTAAATGAAGACATGGTAGAGACTATGGTTCCAGTTTTGGTCTCCTTTCCAGTCTGTACAATAAGAAATTTGTGTATAACTGAAAAAATTAGTATCATTAAAAATGTATGCCCACTAGTCTCACCTGGGACCTCAATTCTGCCTGATAATCTTGATCTGTCTCTCTAATACGATCCCTTTCCTACTTTCCCCCCAAACTGTTTTTCATACCTTTTCTGTTTCTCCAACATTTTAAATTTCCTCCACTTCCCTCACTCTTGGGGGAAGCTCACTCATCATTTGTCATGGAGAAAACAGATGTAGTTGCATAGGGACCTCCTCACCACTGCAACCAAATCTGTAAGCTCACTTTCACCTGGAGCCACCTCGCCTCCCCCCACCCCACTTGGCATGTGGTGATGGCCCCTCCGCGTGCCCGCATCCGGTTGCGCTGTCTCAGGGACCTACGCCGTGGATGGCCCCTACTTCCTCCTGAAACTCCAACCTCTTCCTTCTCCTTGCCCTTGGCACACGAACATGCTAAGATCAGCCACGTACAAACAGCCTTCCGTGGACTCCATGTCTCCTTCCCACCTCTCTTCACAGCCCGGCTTTTCCAAAGAGTTATCTTCACACCCTGTCTCCTTTCTCTCACCTCCCACTGAGGCCTCAACTCACTTTGCCTGGGCAAGGGACTCTTGCTAAGGCCCCTAGTAACCTCCATGTTGAACCCTGTGGATGTCTGTGCCCCCATCTTTCTGCCCTCTCTGCAGCATTCAGTGTAGCAACCACGCCCTCTTCTCATGGCTCCATGAGCCACCCGTTCCTAGTTTCCCCCAATAGCTCCCGTGCTCTTTCTCATCTCCTTTGCTGGCTCCTCCTTGTGCATGGTGGAGTTCTCCAGGGCTCCATCTTTGGTTCTTCTTACTGTATACAGTACTCTTAGGTGATCTCATCCATGCCCACAGCTTTTGTCGTCTTGAAGACAGACCTCTCCTTCGAGAACCATATAGCCTATTCCCTGCTTTATGTGGCTAATAGAGGTGTCTTCCAAACACCTGAAACTTAATAGTTCCCAGAGTGGACTCTTGATGCTACCCTTCTGAAAGCTGCTCCTCTCCCAGGCTTTCCCATTTGGGAAAATGGCATCCCCCTTCATCTGGGTGCTTAGCAGAAACTTGGGACACAAGAATCCAGTTCTCCTGATTTGCAGTTTGGGGCTAACTGAGGCTACCTCTACATGCATGGGAACCCTACTCGTGCTGTTCATGAGCCCAACCCAGGAGTGTGAAATCTGCTTTCAGATAATGGAACACTTACTTATCTCTCGATTTTCCACAAAGCAGTGGCCCGAAGTAAAACCTCTCCATGCTTGTGATATACTTCTTAAAGATGACCTCATCTTCCTTCATGTCCATCTTCCGCTGAGGGAATACCACTCTGAGCATGGGGAGGGAGACACGAGGACAGGCTGCCTGAACAGAAGTTCAGTGCTGCCACGTGTTGTGTACATGAACCCAACACTCCCTGTTCAGCAAAGGGTCTGGGTTTCTGGAGACAGAGTGACTCTTCATTTGAGGACCTCTGTTGAGACTTTATCCCAGCTCCCTGCCCCCCAACCCCTAGAAAAGAGAGTATGGTTTTAATTTGAGAAAAAAGATTCCTAGTGGTGTCTTCCATAATAAGGACTGGTGAACTGGTGATAGAGCTGAGTTGGATGTCCTGTCCTAGTGCGTCTGGCTAGAAAAATTCCTGAGAATCCCTATGAAAAACTAGTTCTGGCAGATATTAATTAGCTTCTGAGTTCCTTGGTCCAATATGGGCCTCTGGTGAGAATTACAAAAAAGGTCCTGTTGGTGCACAAGCTATAAAAGGCCTCTTCCTCCAGGGGGACTTACCCTACTGGCTTCCTCAGCCAGGTGCCTTCCTCAGCACAAGCTGCACGGTGGTATTCAGTAGCTCAGAAAAAAATCTTCCCATGGAGCGTCACACACATATTCATATTATAGGATATAATTTAAATTAAGCAATTTAAATGTGCTTAATAGCTAAATAAGCAAACTAACTTGCCAAAGGGAGACCTTTTCCCTCCCTTCTACACCTGTTACCATTCTCCTCATGTCAGCCTGGGAGTGCCTCGTGGAATCACGTCATCCCTACGGCTCTTAGTCAGTGTCCGGGACATTGAAGCCTGATACATCAAGAGGGTCAGGGATGCTGTCTCGGTTGTACATTATTATTAAGAGCCTCCCTGTTCAAAGAACTTGGGGGAGAACTAAAAGGTACCTGTCAACCTTTTCTTTAAAAATAAAATACACTTACTTTGGGTCTTGGCAAATGTATGGGTAAGTGCAGACACCTCGGCAATAAAGCTGGTACTGGCGGCGAGTTCCAAGGATCTCAAAGTTGAATGTTTGGTCAAAGTTCCCGAGATCATTGGAAGAGAAGTGCACTCGTAGCGTCACCTCACCATTGGCTGGCACGATCCACCGGAAGTGACTCAGCCTGCAAATGACCACCAGGCTTTTAAAGACAGAGTGCTTCTTTCTAGTCAAGAGAAGACAGGAGGGCTGCCTGGGAGAAGTCCTGTCCTGCTCGGGTTAGGCACGGTGGTCCACAGGGCCCTGCAGCAGGACAGCCCTGTTCCCATCTGGTGCTGTGACAGCCACACCCTCAATCTGGGGCTTCAGCCTTCCCCCCTCTCGGTTGCTCAGAGGCCCACCTAGTGAATTTCTCCTGGGAGTGCTGCCCGCCGAAGGCGTTCTGGTCTATGTCTGACAGCGGGGCTATGGTTCCGGCAGTTCCCCCAGCAAGGCCCTTCCGGTTGACGGCTGTGCGACGCTTGTCCTTTTGAGTCTCGCGGGCTTGTTCAGCTTTTTCTTTTACTTTCTGTCTGCTCCCTTTGAATGAGGTGGTCTGCTCCTCTTGAGCCTTCATTAAAAATGAGCACGGGGTCTTAAATATTCATCTTATGGACACACAAACAGAAGACAGAGATGCCTAGGGCAGAGCAGGGCCCAGCGGCCTGCGGTAGTGACAAGACCAGTGTTTTGTTGGCACCCTCTTCCCTGAGAAGGAGGCCGGAACCCTGGAGAGATCTTGAAGCTGGCAGGGCTCCCGGCACCACCCACGACAGCCAGCGGGGGCATCTAGCTTTCTTGGCGCTGCTAGGCCACTTACCCCATCCACTCGTTCTCTACTTTTCCAATATTTTGTTGGCATATTCTGTTCATCATCACTTCTCTCCCTTTCTCTTTGTTCTTAGGATTTATACATTCAAAAAACTGACTGTTTTGGGAAGGAGTAAACATGTGTTTACTAAGAAGTTCCCATTTTCATGTTTCCTGATCAAAAATGTTTTTCCTTTTGTGCCTTTTAATTTATTTGTCATTTCCATCTTTTTATTTTGGAAAACTTTCAAAGTTGAAGGCCCAGCACAGTAATAACCAGTTTTAACAGTTGTTACCGTTTAGCCATATCTATCATTTTTCCTTCAGAGCCATTTGAAGGTAGATAGCAGACAGGATGACTCTTTGCCCCTAAATACCTGTGTCTCCTCAAAGCAAGGACATCTTCGTGCACTCCCACAATACTATTATCACCTAAGAAAATGAACAATAATTCCATAATATCATTCTAGCACACAGTCCATGGTAAAATTTTCCTATTTATCCCAGGCATGTCTTTCATAGCCATTTTCCCCCAGATAAGTGTCTAACCAAGGTTTTATATTGTGTTTTGTTGTTATATTTCCTTAATATCTTTCAATCTGGACCCTCCCACCCCTTTCCAATCACAGTGACTTTTTGGAGAGACTGGATCTGTGTTCCTACAGAATATCCTGTAGTCTGAATTTTTCTGACCATTCTCACAGTGTCATTTAACTTATTCCTTTATTCCCTGTATTTCCTACAAACCAAAAATTAGGCTTAAAAGCTTGATTAGATTCACAGATGAGGCCGTGGACTTCATACTCCATCACCACAGGGAACAAGGAACGTTAGGCTGACCCGTGGTGACAAAGACAAAGCATGTTTATGTGGCCGGGGTGGTGCCACCAGAACCGCCCAAGGTGAAGTGAAGTGCTCTTCCCCTGCAGTTCGCCTGTCACCTGTGGGATGGTGTCCTGGCTGGGGTGAGGGGCTTCTTCTCCAACAACCTTTTACCTAGTGCGTTTTTGCATCCATTGGTGATCCTTAATCAATTGTTTCACTGGGGGTAACAAAATAGTGATTTTCTAATTTTACTATTCATTTTATAATTTTAAGCGCCATTCTTCTAGAATGAGGAGCTTTCATTTGTCAGCTGGGGAAGAATTAACGTTCCTCCTGAAATGATAGGTTAAAGAATGCTTAATTCTTTCTTTCATGGCCAATTTTCAGAATAAGGGGTTGGTGCAATAGTCACCTCTGATGATGGTGTCATTTTTTTCTTTTTATCTTTTTTATTTGAAATTTCACCAGGGACTCTCTGCTCTGGTGAGGTATACCCACCAGATGCTGCTGACCTCAGAGGTTGATTTCCTATTTACTTGTAAACTGAAGTTTGGGGTAGTCTCTGTCACCTAATTATGCTGTAGGCAGGGCCTACAGGTGGTTTTATTGGCTCTCTATGCTGATGTGCATGGTTTGTAGGGGGCTGTGTTAAGAGATTCAGATTGTGGGCCACCATTCTGCTCTGGGAATAAAAAGCCCCTCGATAATTTTTAATATATAGATACTTTCCGCATACTATTGGTCAAATTTATTCTCCTTTGTGATTATTCTATTAATTGTATACATTTTTTATATTTCCACATGATTTGATTATATTTTTCCTCCAGCTGGAATTTATTTTACTGTATGTGTCAGGTGAGGAGATAAACAATGACTTGGCCCAACATATCCAATCTTTCCATCATAATTCCTTCAGTAATCTATACTTTCTCTTGTGGTGTGTGTTCCCTTAGCTTGTGTCTGTTGATTCTTGTATTCTTATACACTGTTTGAATTGCCTTAGTTTCAAAATACATTTTAATGTCTTTTTAAAAGAGCTAGTTTTCCTCATTTTTTCTTGCAGAAGAGCCTCGGAGTAATATGACAAGTTCCCTAAACCCTCCCCCAGGGACTGGAAAGTTTGGAAGATGAGAATTGATCATGTCAGCTTCCCCTCGAGAAGTAGGATGAGTCAGACCCAGGGAAGGTGCAGCTTAGGGAAGCACACACAGGGTCTTCAGGCAGGATCTCCAACAAGCCAAGGGAAAACACACCTCAGTGAGCACAACACCTCACACTAGACTCAATTTGTGGCCATGTGGAGGGTGACCTTCTTTTCCTGCCCTCTGAAATGCTGACAAGGTCAGGAACAAGCTGTTCACGCTTTACCTTCACAGCGTTTGTGGTGGCCAAATAATCTGACTCTGTTTCCACTTCTTTTTTTTCATCCAGTATGGAGAGCTCATCAGATGGTGGGATCACAAACACAAAATGCTTCAGGATGTCTGTCGTGGCCAAAGGCAGCCGCTTCGCAGGGTGGGTGATGATTGAGAATAAGGCGGGAGGTGGGATGGGTGGCCCAGAGGAACCCATACCCAAGATGTCTAGGATCTAAAGGAAAGGTACATTGTTAATTTCCTGTGCAAAACGCTATGCCTCTCTTATTAAAGTCTTTGTCACACTTTATTGTGATTGTTTATTTGTCTGTCTTTGCAACTGGACTGTAAACTCCGTTAGGACAGCAACCAGGTGGATACAGCACACAGCCTACCATATAGTAAGCACTCAATAAATCTGTTTAATTTAAAAAGACCAGATCTTAAGGTTCTAATATCCACACTGTAGAGTTGTTCCATCTATTTTCAGATTCCACGTTAATTTTTCTTTTTGCTTTAAATGTTCTTTCCTTCTAAAGGTGAAAGAAAGTATGGGAGCAGGTCAAATATAGCAAAGAAAAAATAAAGCAAAGGTTCTGGGAATGGGGTAGAGAATGGCAACGAAGACAGAAGTCAAGAAGAAACTCGCGAGAGAGAACATGTGTTCCTGCAGCACCCTCACGTTCTGCTCTGACGCACCAAGGCACGAGCAATTTCCAGAGAAAATGGGTTGAAAATTTAGTACCAACTTCCTTCCCAGCATCTACATAAAGATGCTCTGAATGAGCATGTCATCCCTAGATTAATCGCTGTTATCCCAACAGTAAATGGTAAAGCCCACCTGAGTGCCCATTCTGTGGACCACGGCGTCTGTTAGGCTTAGCAAGTAACTAACTACCTCCACGTAATCCTGTTTCTCATCCTGTGGGTCAGGGGAGCTAAAGGCATTTCCTGACTAATACGGGGCTGGAGTCAACTCTGTGAGGGGAGGCATGAAGAGTTTGTACCAATTATTAAATTATGAGCCAGAGAGTTTTTCAAGCAACATTCTAACTTATGACTTGGAATGAGGAGAGTATAAAACAAGGCAAGAAGATGTTTTTGCTATAGTTCTTTTTCAAAAAACATATCTCTGAAAAAAAAATCACAATTCCTTAGCTAGGGCTGGCCTGGGGCAAAATCGTGAAATGAGTGGAGTGTTGGGTGTCTTCAGTCTTCCTCTCCTTTGGTGCCACTAGGGACCGCTAGGGCAAGGCTTACTGTGAGGCCGCATCACATCGAAGGCTGCCTTGTTGAGGGATTACTCTCATCCTCCCATCAACTCTGACTTGCTCTGTGTCCTTCCCAGGCTCTATTCTCTACTTCTTAAGGTTGCACTAGTTTCTTTTTCTTTTTCTTTTTTTTTTAGAGATGGGGTCTTGCTCTGTCACCCCAGGCTTGAGTGCAGTGGTGCAATCATAGCTGACTGCAGCATCAAACTCCTGGGCTCAAATGATCCTCCTGCCTCAGCCTCCCAAAGTGCTGGGATTATACGCATGAGCCACTGTGCCCGGCCTGCACTTAGTTTCTGATAAACTGAACCAGAGGGTAATAAACTCTGGCACTCTGGCCAAATCTGGCCTGCTCCTTGTTTTTGTAAATAAACTTGCTTTGGAACACAGCCACGCCCATTTGGTTACATATTGCTGGTGGTTGCTTTCACCCTCCAAAGCCAGAGTTGAGTAGTTGTGACAGAGACCATATGACCTGCAGCCTAAAATACTTACTTTCTGGTCCTTTACAGAAAAGGTTTGTCCCTGGACAAAAGGCAATAATAACCATCTCCTCCAAACTGCTACCAAAGGTGGCTTTCGCATATGTAACACTTTTGTTTATAGGAACAAAAAACTATGTGATAGGATAATTTCTGTCACTGCGGGAGGGAGGCTTGTGGGAAAAAGATTTTGGAGTGGATGAGTCTCTTGATTCACCTGCCTTGCCATCCTGTAGCACCAGTATTGTCAATATTATTAGGTTATTAAGTAAGTAAGAAATGTCCGATTTCTTTAAGTACTAAGTTTGACAGTTGGCATCTCTGATATTTCACTTTGACATTTCTTGTTTTATTTTTATTGTGAAGGTTCATCCTCAGTCTTTCAAATGCACGTTTTGTCTTGTAATTATCTTTCACACTTTTTTTTAGGGCAATTTTTGTGAAACCATGGATAAATAAAAAATTTGTGTTATTTTCGAATATGAGTTCCGTTGTGGAACCAATGCAGCACAGACAGCTCGAAATATCAACAGAGTGTTTGGGAAGGATGTGGCTAATGAACGCACAGTACACTGATAGTTTGAGAAGTTCCGTTCTGGTGATTTTAATCTTAAAAATGAGCCACGTGGGCGACCTGAGACCAAGGTGGATAATGATGAGCTGAAAGTTACAGTGGAAGCGAAGCTATCTCAACCTATATATGAATTAGCAGCAAGGTTTGACATTACTATTCCAACAATATTGGACCATTTGAAAAGAATGGGCAAGGTAAAGAAGTTGGATAGATGGGTTCTGCATGAATTAAATGAGCATCAGAAGAGAAATCGTCTCGAAGCTTGCTTTTCTTCGCTGTCACGACATAAAGATGAACCATTTCTACACCGTATTGTTATATGTGATGAAAAATGGATTCTTTTTGACAATCGCAAGCATTCAGCACAATGGTTGGATAAAGATGAAGTGCCAAAACACAGTCCAAAACCAAATATTCATCAAAAAAGCTAATGATGTCTGTTTGGTGGTCCAGCGCTGGTATTATCCACTATAGCTTCACGAAACCTGGTCAATTGATTACAGCAAACATCTGCTGCAACCAATGGGATGAAATGATGAGGATGCTTGTGATTAAGCAGCCAAGATTGGTCCATAGAGACAGGCCAATCCTCTTGCAAGACAACACTCGATCATGTCGCAAAAACAACTCTGTTCAAACTACAGAGGCTGGAGTTGGAAACTCTCTGTCACCCACCGTATTCACCAGACCTTGCACCAACTGACCACCGCTTCTTCCAGGCTTTGGACCACTTCTTGCAAGGAAAAATATCCAGTTCTCAACAAGCTGTGGAAAATGCCTTTCATGATTTCATCGCCACTTGCTCTCCAGGCTTCTTTGCTGCCGGCATAAACAAGCTACCGTAACAAAACTACACTTTTGATTCAAAATCGGACATTTCATATTTAATGACCTAATAAAAATCAACTGGACAGGTGGCTTTCTATGAGGTTAGATGGAATAATTTAGATCTGTGGAACTTTCTGTGGATTTTCTTTCACTGAGTAGAAAAAGTTCCCTTTAGCCATTATTGTCTTAATTCCAAGAGGGCATCAGAGATGAATGGAATTAAGGGGATATGGATTTTGGGTGGAGAGAAACATTTATGACAATTAGCCCCGGCACCTGCTACTTGGTCTGTTCCTGCTCCTCCCTGGAGGACAGTCTGTACCTGATCCACTCTGGGAAGCCTGTCACTCTCCAGGGCCTGCTTCCAGCTTGCGCCTTCAACGTCGGGAGTTTGGATGTTGAGGAAGGGCACGCCCACGTCCTTCTTCCCCTCATGGTCGTCCTCCCCTTCCCCCTCCGCGTCGCTCCGGTCCTCCAGGGCCCGCAGCTTCTCCAGGCGCTCCCTCTCTGCCCTCTCCCTCTCCAGGCGCTCCTTCTCGGCCCGCTCCTTCTCTAGGCGCTCCCTCTCCCGGTCCTTGCGACCCCTGCGCCCACCCGAGGGCACCTGGCGCTGGTCGTCGGGCTCGTGGGGCGTCTCCTCCACCCCTCCGTGGGGCAGCTGAACTCCTTGCTTCCGGTCCCAGTACGTGAGCATGTTCTGGATGTCCTTCAGACTCAACTCATAGACCTTAAACTTCTGGGCCAGTTGCTTGTCAGTATCCCTTGGGAAGTCCCCTTCACTGTCCTCTGGTTCCTGGGCCAGAGGAAAACCAAACATGTTGATGTCGGCCATGTTCTTCTTTTTCCTGTTTACTTCTTCCTTATCAGGCGTTGTTTGTTCCCTGACAGATACTTTCCTCTCCATTGTCTCCGTCTTGACCTCTAGTTTCGTGAAAGCAAGACCCTAGAAGGCAAAATACAGCAAATATGCTTAAAACAGTTATTTAAGGGGGAACAAATTACATAAGGAACAGGCCTCCTAGGATGTAGGCACCTCTTATGCACACTAAGCTTGTCAGTGACAATCCCCTCAGGGGCTTGGATCGGCTGGGTCCTGGCATTGTGCATTTTGAAAAAGGTGCTGGAGTGATTCTGATGTACACTCCTGGTTGAGAGCTGCTGTTTTCTGAAGGATCAAGGGGAAAAGACCAGCAAACACAAGCCTTCTGCACCTGCTTTCTGGTGCCCTGGGATAGTCCCTAGAGCAGAGGGCTCTAATCCTGGCTGTACCACTTGCTAGCTATTGACCCTGGGTGAGAACTTGGCCTTTCTCTCCTCATCTGTATAATGGGGATAATAATAATACTAAGAATAACTACCCCAGAGGATTGTTGAAGATTAAATGTGTGAATATGTGTAAAAAGCTTACAACAGTGCCTGCTATGGAGTAAGGGTTCTATTAATGTGAAGTTATTAAAACCACACAGTTTTTGTATATGACTGGTATTGTTGGGAACAAACAGGAGTTTAGAATGAGTCTGCACCTCAGGCTTTTAAAAAATACGTATTTATTTAATGAACTGGACATAGAGAAACCAACTTTGTTCTTTTTCTCATTGCCCTTTTAAACTTGCTTTGTGGGCTCTGATTTTCTCCTCCCCTGGATGAAATCCTAGCTTTTTAGGTTATTCTTTGATGATACAGAGTCCAGTTCAGTGCAGTGATCACTGTCTGCAGTTCAGCTCAGCGTCCTTCCTAAGTCCAGGCCTGCTTCAGGCTTGGAGGCATCCGTGACCAGGGTCTGGCTTTTCTCCTACCTCACTACACCTCCTGTTATTCCACCTCACCATCTCCAACACAACCTCCAGAGGGAGCAACACGACAGACTGGCACCACTGTCTTATGGAGGAGCTCTAGCACCTTACTTCAGCTCGTGTGGGGAGGGAAGGGACTTGGCTCCTACTGTTTTGCTCTCAGTCTGGAGAGCCAGTGCCGAGACACCCAGGTTTGCATGGAAGGTAGGGCCCAGTGAAGGAAGGACTTGTACTTGGAGGATTGAGGGAGCCCAGCATAGAGCAGCTGGAGGCTGACAATAAATTACTAAGAACATTGAAGATTTTAATGACATGATTAATGAGCTTGAGCGGATAGATGCAGAAACAAAATGCACATACTATTCAAACACATATGGAGCATTTACAGAAACTAATCACATATGAGGCCACACAGCAAGGCTGACAGATGCGAAGGATCAATATGACATAGAACGTGTCCTATGAAGACAGTATTCTAAAATCAAATTCAAAAAAAGAAAGCCAAAATGAAGTCATTCATTTGGAAATTAGAAAATACACTTTGAATAATTCATGGGTTCAATAAGAAGCCATAAAGGATAGTAGAAAATATTTAGAATTGAACAACAATGAAACTATTGAATACCAGCAATTGAGGAATATATCTAAAATAGTGTTTGCAAATGTATATATCTATAAATGCTTTTATAACTTTTAATAAATTGGAAAAGAAAAATGATTGAAAATTAGTAAGATTAGCAGCCACTTTAAGAAGTTAGAAAAGGAACAGAAGAGTAACATAAAGAAAGTAGAAAGAAGGAAATTATAAAAAGATAGGAACACAAGCAGGGTTGGGCCTGGTTAGTACCTGGATGGGAGAACGCCTGGGAATACCAGGTGCTGTGGGCTTTAAAAAAAAAAAAAAGATAGGAACAGAAGCTAATTAGACAGAAAACAAACAAGGGAGATAATCCATAAATGTAAAAGTTGTTTCTTTGGAAAGATAATAAAAATGACAAACTTCTAGCAAGATTGATCAAGGAAAAAAAAAGAGAAAAAGGTACAAATAAACAACATATGAAATGATAAAGAGGACATAAGAATAGATATAAAAGAGGTTCAAAAGATGGTAAGATAATGCCATGAATTACCTTACGCCAATAAATCTGAAAATACGATAAAATGGGTAATTTTTAAGAAAACCACGGATGATCAAATTGAGTCGGAAAGCAAAAGAAAGACTAAATAAACTTTAAATCCTAAAACAAATTGATTCAATAATATACTGTGTAATGTACCACATGATCCCAGTGAAGAAGGAAAATAAACACAACCATGTCAATGGATGCAGAAAAATCATTTGATATAATTCAACACCCACAAGTAGGAAATCTATACAAAAGATGTAAAAAAACCTCATGTATCTGAAAGCACTGGACAGCCATAGAGGCAGCAATGAGTTGTAGGCTGTGATCCGGAAGGGGAGGGAAATACAGGGAAGTGGGCCCAGCACTTGGGGCTGTTTTTCCCCCAAGGGCACTTGTAGCTGAACTTGTGGCTGAGAAGCTGAGCAAAGCTTTTGATGGACTCATGGGGCTAGGGTTAAAAAATTAGGCTTCAGGCCTGCCAACGAAAAGAGGTCCTGGTAAATTTCCTAGCCTTTGGGTCAGGACTCTGAAAGGCTCCATGTTAGGAGTGAGGGTCAACCTGAAATAGCCTAACCCTCCCAGGGAATGAAGCTCAGTTTTAAATTATCCCAATCCTGGCTGAATTAAGATTTCTAGTGCTTCTAGCCTAGCTGTCTGACAGAATCAAAAAGGGATTCTCTGAGGAGGGAGATAACATTGTTTAGAGCCTCAAATTATTTCTTTAGTTTTTCCTGTTCAGTATCTGGCCCTTGATAAAAAATAACCTGGCACCTAAAGAGACAAGACCATGTGATCATAAACCAAGAGCAGAAGACAGACAGCAGACCAGACTGCCAGGGAGCCATGTATTGGTGCTGTCAGACAAGGGCTTTAAAAAAATATGCTTTTCCAACTGAACCCAAATGAAATAAATAAATAAATAAATAAATAAATAAATAAATAAATAAATAAATAATGTAAAAATATGCTTAATATGTTGAGGGAATGAAAAGACAATTGAGAATTGAGAATTTTGAAGAATTAATGACTTTCTAATGCAATAACAAAATTAAGAGCTGAAAGGAAGTTTCAAGAGCAGGTTAGACCTCACTGAAGAGAGACAGTGAACTACACAGTATATCAGAAGAAAATATCCAGCGTGAAGCAGGGAAAGACGAAAGTATGCAAGACATAGAAAAAGCAAAAGAGACATATGAAAGACTGTGAAAAGTTTGCGAGAAGGCCTAGCATACGTATGGTTGGAATCCTAGGGGGAGAGGAGAGAAAGAATGGAGGAGAAGCAACTTTGAAGAGTTAACAGCTAATGGTTCCTGAACCACAGATTCAAGAATCACTATAAACTCCAGGTAGGATAAAATATAAAGAAAACCATATCTAGGCAAATCACAGTAAATTACTGAACAAAGAGAAAACATCTTAAAGATGTTCAGATACCTTAAAGACAAAGAGAAACATCTTAAAAGTAGTTAGAGAAAAGAGTCAGGCTAACACTGAAGGGGCACAATAATGCTGACAGCTGACAGCTCAACAGCAACATGGAAGACAAAGACAGAAAAATAATATCATCAAAGTGCTGAAGGGAGATGGCTGGCAACCTAGAGTCCTGCTTAGTAAAAATACCCTTCAAAAATCAAGGTGAAACAAAGATATTTCAGACAAGCAAAACTTGAGTAAATTTGTTGCCAAAGAACTTGCACTTAAAAAAAAAACACACAAGAATGTTCTTCAGGTAAAAGAAAACTAATATTAGTGAAGCAGGAAGGATATAAGTGTTTAATGGGGGAAATACAAATGCATATTGATTATTTTAATCAATGATGCTTGTGGGTTTAAAAATATATGGTGAGAATTCAAAGACATGACAACATTAGCATATAAGTTAGAAGGGGATAAATGTGGTTAAATTGTTCTGAGACTCTTATATGTTCAACAGAACGTATTTGATGGCAGTGGTTGTAGAAAATAAAACTGTTTCTAGTCTGTTAACATATTATTTAATCAATTGATTACATATATCAAAAGTTCTGCTAGACATTGACTATACATTCATAAATAACACCAACAGCCAATACAAAATAAACCATTTATTCAAAATATAAACATAGAGGTACACCTTTTTTTAAAGGAATAATGTTGGGGAGAAATTTGCTTTTACAGACTTGGAATAAGAAATTACAGCTGGCAAGGGCTCGTATGAGGGAGGAAGACGAGTTGAGAGAAACGGAATTGGGTTTAGGCCTGAGCGGGAGAGTAGGGAGGAAGCCTTTGGACAGAAGAAAGAAGAAGGAAGCAAAGGAAAGTTCAGAGGAGAAACAAGGGTAATGGCCAAAGGCAAGGCTTTCTTCTTCCACAGTGAGACATCATCATTCATCTGACATGGTTAGGTTTAGTGGAAGTGTGCTTTTAAGAGTTGGTTAGATTTTTGCAAACACACGTTTTAAGAGGTTTCAGGCTTTTCCAAGAGGACAGAGAAGGTTGGAGCCGAAAGGGAACTTAAAGATAATCTAGTTCTTAGACAAGGAAATTTTGGCCCAGAGGGTGAATGCCAAATTCAAAGCCACACAGTGAGTTAAGGGCTAGAAATCAGATTAGCCCTTGAGTTTCTGGACTGATACGTGTATTTCTCACTTCCTGTCCTGACTCCCATTAGAATTGGCATCTGTGATTTCTTTTCTTATTCAACATCCTTTTATTTTCCCATCCTCTACTCTTGCTTTATGCAACACCTCTTACTCCAGGAGTAAGTGAGTGATTCAGAACTGACCAATCAGAGAATGGCATCCTTCTGGCCAGGGTGACTGGTTCAGAGCAGGCACGTGACACAACTGGGGCCAGTGAGAGTAAGAGCCAGCACTGTGGTCTAAATGTTGTTTTAATGAAACACTCCTTTCCAGCTGGATTTGGAACTGGGAGAATCTAAGCTGGAACTTTCAAGGGCTCTCACGTTGAGGGCATCAATCAGAGAACCAATTCATGTGGGCCAAGAGACATAGACAAAGAAGAATTGGGGTTTATGGTTCTACGGTGCAGGAATGAACAACCAAGAAATTGACTGTCCCATACATAACAGTTATAGACTGAAGAAAATAGAAAAATAACTAACTGAGAGCTCTGGAGACTGAATAAATTAGGCAGTTTTTGGAGGGGTGTGGAAACCTGGGGCAAGAGACTGACATGGGGTAAATCTGCCCTCCCCTTTTTTGTGGCTTTACATTGAAGATAGTCATGGGAGTGGTAGTGGCTGATGGCTAAAACTGCAGTAGGAAAATCCACCAAATTTCATCCTAGAGGAATGAGGGGAAGATGTCCTGGTGAAACCAGGGCCTCCAGAGAGGGAAAGGAGAACCTGAGAAAGGAGACAGATGGAGAAGAGGAACCCCTAATTCTGTGTATAAACAGCCTAAATCTCTGGCTGACCCTTAAACTATGTATGTGTGGGGCAAACTGAAAACCATATGTAATTAAGGTTTAAAGAATTGAACGGATATCTTAGCCGCTACCCACTGCAGGTATGAAAAACTGAAACTTGAGTCCAACCATGTTTAATTGTCTGTTAAACCAGAAATATCAACATTCTTTGGAGAAACATAACACAATACAGAGTCTACACAACATAACATTCAAAATTTCCAGGACACAATACAAAACTACCTGACATACGAAGAGTCAGGAAATTTGTCAAATTCTCAAAGGAAAAGACAGTGAACAGATGCCAACCTTGAGATGACTCGGAGGAATTGTCCAGACAAGAACTTTATGCAGCTATTATAACTATGGTCAGTAAAGCAAAGGAAAATACACATATGGTAAGTGAAAAGAAAGGAAATCTAAGCAGAGAAATAGAAAAATTTAAAAAGAACCAAATGGAAACTTTAGAACTGACAAATATGGGGGGAAGGCAAAAAAAAAGAACTGAAAAATATAGTATATGAAATAAGACCTCTAAGTGGAAAAGGCATTCACCACACCACATAATTATTAGACTGACCAAAGCAAACACAAAAGAGGCACTCCTCAGAGCTGTAAGATGAAAAGAGCAGGTAACCTATAAAGGGAAACCGATCAGATTAATAGCAGATTTCTCAGCTGAAACCTTACAAGCCAGAAGGGAATGGGGAGCCATCATCAGTATCCTAAAACAAAACAAAGGCCAACCCAGAATTCTGTATCCTGCCAAACTAAGCTTCTTATATGAGGGAGAAATAAAGACTTTTCCAGACAAGCAATCACTGATAGAATTTGCGAAATCCAGACCTGCCTTGCAAGAAGTGCTTAGACCTGCATTGTACACTAACCAGCACAACAGACACCCACCAATGTAAAACTACGCAAAAGTTAAAACTCCAGAACCCAGATTCCACAATGACGCAAGAGGTAAAACAAAAGACACCACCCAATAGAATAATCAGAAGTTTACCCCAAATATCAATTCTCTCAATAAATGTAAATGGCTTGAATTGCCCATTGAAGAGACATAGGCTGGCTGAATGGATTAAAAAATACAAGCCAAGTATCTGTTGTCTCTAGGAAACACACCTTACACACAAAGACGCATTCAGACTCAAGGTGAAAGGATGGAATACAATTTTCCAGGCTAATGGAAACCAAAAGAAATCTGGAGTAGCCATCCTTATTTCAGATGATATAAACTTCAAAGCAACAAAAGTAAAGAAGGACAAAAATGGACACTATATAGTGGTGAAGGGAAAAATCTTACAAGAGGATTTAACAATCCTAAACATTTATGCACCCAACACAGGAGCACCCAGGTACTGCTTGATTTAGACAACATAATAAATAGCTATGCCATAATAGCAGGGGACTTCAACACCCCACTGATGGAACTGGACAGATCCTCCAAACAAAAAATAAACAAAGAAACAAAGGACCTACACAGGACTCTAGAACATTTGGGCCTAACAGATATCTACAGAACACTCCACCCAAATAACACTGAATATATATTCTTCTCATCAGCTCATGGAACTTTCTCTAAAATTGACCACATCCTAGGCCACAAAATAGATCTAAACAAATTCAAAAAAATAGAAATCATACCATGTATCTTTTCAGACCTCAGCAGAATAAAATGAGAAATCAATTCCAACAGAAACTCACATCTTCTTCCAAAAACATGGAAATTAAACAATCTGTTGCTGAATGACTATTGGGTCAAGGAGGAGATTCAAAGGGAAATCAAAAGATTCTTCGAACTGAACGATAATGGGGACACAAGTTATCAAAATCTGTGGGATACAGCAAAAGCAGTCCTGAGAGAAAAACTTATCGCCTTAAATGCCCACATCCAAAAGACAGAAAGGTCACAAATCAGTAAACTAATGAATCATCTGAAGGAAATGGAAAAGGAAGAGCAAAGCAATCCTAAAGCCAGCAGAAGAAAAGAAATAACCAAGATCAGAGCAGAATTAAATGAAATTGAGAACAAAAGAACAATATAGAAGATTAACAAAACGAAAAGTTGGTTCTTTGAAAAGATAAACAAAATAGACAGGCCACTTGCCAGGTTGACCAGAAGCAGAAAGGAAAGGACTCTAATAAGCTCAATTAGAAATGAAAAAGGAGAGGTCACAACCGATATCATGGAAATACAAAACATCATCTTCAAATACTACAAAAATCTCTATGCCCACAAACACGAAAAGGTGGAGGAAATGGACAAATTCTTAGAGACATACTACCTCCCTAGGCTCAACCAGGAAGAAACAGAATTTCTAAACAGACCAATATCAAGCTGAAATTGAAGTAGTAATAAAAAATCTTCCAACAAAAAAAAGTCCTGGACCAGATGGGTTCACACCTGAATTCTACCAAGCCTACAAAGAAGAACTGGTGCCTATACTGCAGAAATTATTTGAAAATATCCAGAAGGATGGAATCCTCCCAAACTCATTCTACAAAGCCAATATCACCTTGATACCAAAGCCAGGAAAGGACACAATAAGAAAAGAAAATTACAGACCAATATCCCTTATGAATATAGATGCAAAAATTCTCAATAAAATCCTTGCAAACCGAATTCAAATGTACATCAAAAAAATAATTCATCACGATCAGGTGGGCTTCATTCCCGAGATGCAGGGATGGTTCAACATACGCAAATCTATGAATGTAATTCACCATATAAATAAAAGCAAGAACAAAGATTATATGATCCTTTCAATAGATGCAGAAAAGGCTTTTGACAAAATCCAGCATCCTTTTATGATAAGAACTCTTAACAATATAGGCATAGATGGCTCATACCTCGAAACTATTAAAGCCATATATGATAAACCCACAGCCAATATCATACTGAATGGGGAAAAATTGAAAGCATTCCCCCTTAAAACTGGAACCAGACAAGGGTGCCCACTATCTCCACTTCTTTTCAACATAGTGCTGGAAGTCCTGGCCAGAGCAATCAGACAAGACAGAGGAATCAGGGGCGTCCAGATGGGGGCAGAAGAGGTCAAACTTTCACTATTCGCAGACGATATGGTATTATACATAGAAAACCCCAAAGATTCAACCAAGAGATTACTGGAATTGATAAATGAATTCAGCAAAGTCTCAGGATACAAAATTAATACACACAAATCCATAGCCTTCATATATGCTAATAACAATCAAGCCGAGAAACAAATTAAAGATGCAATACCTTTTGCAATAGCACCAAAGAAAATTAAATATTTAGGAACATATCTAACTAAGGAGGGGGGTCAAAGACCTATATATAGAGAATTATGAAATACTGAGAAAAGAAATCGCAGAGGATGTGAACAGATGGAAAACCCTACCATGCTCTTGGATAGGCAGAATCAACATTGTAAAAATGGCTTTGCTACCTAAAGTGATTTACAGAATCAATGCAGTCCCTATCAAAATGCTAACATCATTTTTTGCTGATCTAGAAAAAATAATTGTATGCTTTGTGTGGAACCAGAGAAGACCCCGTCTAGCGAAAGCAATCTTAAGCAAAAAGAACAAATTGGGAGGCATCTGTCTACCAGACTTCAAACTATACTACAAGGCTATAGTAACCAAAACTGCATGGTATTGACACAAGAACAGAGACGCAGACCAATGGAACAGGACTGAGAACCCAAATATAAAACCAACCTCATACAGTCACCTGATCTTTGACAAATTCCAGAAAAACGTACACTGGGGAAAAGATTCCCTATTCAATAAGTGGCGCTGGGAAAACTGGATGGCCATATGTAGAAGACCGAAACTGGACCCACACCTCTCACCTCTCACAAAAATCAAATCACAATGGATAACAGATCTAAACCTAAGACGTGAAACCATAAGAATTCTTGAAGAAAACGTTGGAAAAACTCCTATGGACGTTGGCCTAGGCAAAGAATTTATGAAGAAGACCCCCAAAGCAATCACAGCAGCAACCAAAATAAATACATGGGACCTGATCAAATTAAAAAGCTTCTGCACAGCCAAGGAAACTATCACTAGAGTGAACAGACAACCTACAGAATGGGAGAAAATATTTGCATGCTACGCCTCTGATAAAGGACTGATAACCAGAATCTATACGGAACTTAGGAAAATCAACAAGAAAAAATCAAACAACCCTATTAAAAAATGGGCAAAGGACATGAACAGAAACTTTTCAAAAGAAGACAGAATAATGGCCAGCAAACATATAAAAAAGTGCTCAACGTCTCTAATCAGTAGGGAAATGCACATCAAAACCACAATGAGATATCACTTAACTCCGGTGAGACTGGCTCATATCAAAAAATCCCCAAACAACAAATGTTGGCGGGGATGTGGACAGATAGGAACACTCATACACTGGTGGTGGGACTGCAAATTAGTACAGCCTCTATGGAAAGTATTATGGAGATACCTCAAAGAATTAAAAGTAGAACTACCGTTTGACCCAGCAATCCCACTGCTAGGTATTTACCCAAAGGAAAAAAAGACATTCTATAATAAAGACATCTGTTCGCGAATGTTTATAGCAGCACAATTCACCACTGCAAAGATGTGGAAACAACCCAGGTGCCCATCAATACACGAGTGGATTAATAAAATGTGGTATATGTATACCATGGAGTATTACTCAGCAATAAAAAACAATGGTGCATTAACACATCTGGTATTATCCTGGTTGGAGCTAGAACCCATTCTTCGAAGCGAAGTGTCACAGGAATGGAAAAACAAGCACCACTGGTACTCACTATCAAATTGGTACTAACCGATCAACACTTACATCACACAGGGCAATAATATTCATCAGCAGGCGGGTGGGCGGGAGGGGGGTGGAGGGGATGGGACAACTCTCATTGAGTGGATGTGGGGAGCACAGTTTGGGGGATGACCACGATTGTAGCTCTGACATGGGCAGTGCATGGGCAATATATATAGCCAATATTATGTACCCCCATAATATTCTGAAATTAAAAAAAAAAGAAGAGAAAAGAAAAAAGAACTCTAGGTGGATCAAGCCATGAGTTTTCACTTATGTGAGCCAAAAATTTTTTTTTTTTTAGTTAATACAGTTTGAATTGGATTTTCTATTTCCTGCAATTTAAAGATTCCTGACTATCCACATGAGACTGTGCTTTTGCTAACATTAGTGTTGGCTGCTAGGCAATTGTCTACAGCGTTACTACTCAGAGTGTGATCCAAGAGCCAACAGCATGGGTGAGATGTGACCTGGGAGCTTGTTAGAAATGCAGACTCTCATCCCTAGCCCAGATCTACTGAATTAGAATCCATCTGCATTTTAACAAGATCCCTGGGTGATTTGTGTGTATATTAATATTTGAGAAGCTGATACAGAGAAAATCAGAATCACTAGCAAATTTGGTTTTATGGGATAAACAGTTAAAGAGGAATAGGCCATTAGATGGAAGGAAATCTTCTGATTAGAAAGGTGAAAACAATCCATGAGAGAAATCAAAATGTATCCATATGTGAAACAAGTATTTTGGCTTTCTGCCAGGCTCTATTCTAGGTGGGGAATTCATGAATGATCAAAAGAGGCAAAACAGACAAAAAACAGGTCAAAATGATCAAAAATGATCAAAACAGACAAAAGCCTCAGCCTTCATGGACCTCATATTTGGCAGGGGTGGGTGGGCAGACACAAAGGAGGGAAGGGGGCTAAGAAGTGTTTTCTTTGGTTTGTTTTGTTTTGCTTTTCCTTATTCAATTTTAAATAGAGTGGTCAGGGAAGGCCTCCTGAGATATTTGAATACAATCCTTAAGAGGGCGAGCCCAGTGGCCAATGAACATGTCAAAAAAAAAAGGCTTACCTCACTAACAATTTAAGAAATGCAAATCCAAACAATAAAAATATTCCATTGTTCATCTAATTAGCAAGCATTAAAAAGAATGCCAAAAATCTATTACCTGTGAGGTTAGGAGTAAGATGCACACTCTTGTACTAGGCAAGTACAGAGTGAAGGACAATCTTTCAAGAGGGCAACAGGTGAGCAATACATATTAAAAGACTTGAAAGTTTGCATATCCTTTAATGCAGGAATTACGTGTTTAGAAATTTATCCTAACGAAATAACCTTGAATGTGTGCAGGATTCAGCAAAAAGCAAGATGCTTTTGGTCTTTCCACTATGATTTCCCTCTTTGGATATTAAACTTACTTGGCAATAAGTAAGAAAAGCAGAAAAATACACTTTATGTTTCTGCAAACTGCTCCCCCACCCTGTCTTGTTTCCAGAACCAGGAGAAGGCCAGGGAGCGTGATGACAGAATTACCACTTAGCCACATGGTCGCACAAGGAAAGGAGGGGAGCCAGGGGGAGAGAGGAGAGCCCTTGTCTGGGACGGGCTTGAGAATGATTTAGGAGGTGGACGCCCTCACCAGGGCTTCCTGACTGGCTGCTCTTGGGTGAGTCAGGGTGGCTGCCGGGATTTGGGCTTGGGAGCTGCAAGGGGGTTGGAGAGGAGCATACGGTGAGGAAAGGTTTGGGGAGAAGGCGGCATAGATGATGAACTCAGTGTGGGATGCGTCGAGTTTCTAGTGTCTGAGGGACAACCTGAGCAAGTGTCAGGTGACACGGATGGACTAAGGGCTTGGGAGGCAGCAGGAGGCCCAGGGACAGGAGCACATGCTTTGGAGTTTGGCACCTCTGGCCTGCCTCTGCCACCTTCTGGCCATGTGACTACGGGCACATCGCTGAACTGTACCAAGTCTCAGTTTCCTCATCTCTAAAATGGTAGTGATTATAATATCTACTTCAGGGGCTGCTGTGGAGATTGGAGGTGGATGGTGGTGGGATCTATTCAAAGTGTCCAGCAGGGAACGTCACAGTAAACAGTAACTGCTAGTTAATAAAATGTGTCTAGCTCTCTTTCTTTTGGCGCCTGCCTTCCTCCCTACGCCTTCTGGGCTGGCTCTCTGCCTGGAATGCCCTTGCCTTCCCTTCGAACCCGCGTGTTTCCTGACCCTCCTCCCCCCACCCCAAGTGCGACCAGTAGCTAGCGATGAAGGGGTCATCCTTAGACAAAATGCCAAGTAGGAAGAGAAGAAGGCTGAGGCTGGAAGCCCACAGAACAGCTGAGGATGGATGGAGCTGGAGTCCAGACAGGAGCCAGAGAGAGGAAGAACGCAAGCCGGAAAGAGTGGCCAAGACACTAAGAAAGGAGAGGGCGTGTGAGTGGAATGACACTCACAGAGGAGGAAGTTAAGCGAGTCAAGCTGCGCGGGTCGCGTCTGGGAACGGAGAGGCCGGAGCCTGTGATTCAAGGGCGTGGTGGACACAGGGGTCAGGGTGGAGAAGGTCAAAACTCGAGGGGAGGTGAGGAGGTAGAGCCTGCGAGTGGGGACCAATATGAAGGGGAGGAGAGAAACAGGGTGCTAGTCAGGGGGCACAGGGGTTGAAAGAGACTTTTTTTCCTTTTTAAAAGTGAGTGATTCTTGAGAGCATCTTAAAAGCAAGAGGCCCGTGAGAAGACAGACCGCAGCCAGAGCAGAGAGAGAGGAGACAGACGTGCTGACCGCCCGAGACACGGAGCAACCCTTCTGATGAGGAAGCAGGAACGGCTTCAGTCTTTCCCTTTCACCTTGGCACTCCCCTGGAATTTTCTTTCACTTCCTGAGAACATACCCAGTCTCAGCAGTTTTTCTTGAGCCAGAGAGCTTTCAGCCCGGGCAACGGCATTAGTCCAAGAAGAGTCTCAAGAACTCCCCCCAGGGAACATGATTGATTGTGTTTTGTGCTAAGCTCAAATGATACACAAGCTTGTCCCCAAATGGAGGATGTGATACTGCTCCAATCACCCTGTCCAAGGTCAACAAAGCACACACAAAAGTACTTGCCCTGTATCTGGTAGTGGGGACTTGGCAGTGGTGCTCAAGTCACAGCAACTTGAGCTGAGGGTAAAATAGGGGAAATCCACAAGCTCCCACTTAAAAGTTCCAACAGAATCTGGTTGGAGACTCCAATGATGAAGTCAGTGGGTGTAATTTGAGGTCAACTGTGCTCCAAACAGTCTTTCTTTTAAAGATGAATGAAATGTTGTCTTTTAAAAGCAAGTATGGGAAGATAACTTCTGCATAGATTATTCTGAACTTGTTCTAAATAAGAACTTGACTTTGTTAATTGCAAACAGAATGGCTGAAACACACAGTTACTCAAATTCTCCCTCCTGGCTTCACGAACAAAATCACTCATGAGAAGTGGAGAGAAAGGGTCAGTCCTTATAATTCACTCCTGGGGACCCCCTTTTGTTCTCAGCCTGAAATGTCATACACTTCCTTCAGGTAAGCAACATCAAACATCCCAGACCTGCATCCAGTTCTGTAAGTCACTCCTCCCTGAGCCTTCCCTGGCTGAGACCCCTGCACACTGATTCCTCTGCCTTTCTGTTGGCCCAGCTACTGTCACTGTCTCTCATTAACCTACTTGGACCCATCTGCATCTTTTCTGGGAGTCTGGCTTTGGCTTCACCCTCAGGACTCAGGGTGCTGAAACAGCTACTGTCCACGCTAGTCAGTCACACCCCTCGGCCACGATCACCACTGTGTGGGGGCTCCTCTAGCCATTCTGCCCTTCCAGTATCACAGTGGGCAGGGAGGTGACTGCTAATCATGGCCGGATGATAAACTATGGGCACCTGTCTGCAAGGATAAGCTTACGCTGGCACATCTTTCTTGACTGTTGCCAAGGGTACGCTCTTGGTTGAACACATGGGCTCACTGACTTAGTGCCTTCCTGGAGGCAAATATCTGACATGAGCCTGTTCAGCACCACCCAGGGACTGGCAGGGGGCTGTGGAAGCAGCAAGGGCTGTGGTCAGACATAACTGGGTGAAGTCCTGGAACCATGATGTTGTCTCTGAACCTCGCAGGGTGGGTGGGACGCTAAAATGACATAATTACGTACAGCTCAAGCATAGCATTTGGCATACACTCAGCGTTCAACCAATGTTGGTCCCTTTCCTCCTACCTTCTGCCCTACCACAAAATGCAGACACGATCAGGTAATTTTCTGGAAGGGGAACATGGCTGCCCTCTACCTCTGTCTCCTGGCGAGGGCAAGTGAGGGCTGCTACCTGCTTGCTTGCTGCTTGAGATCTCTTCGGAAGGGGGTCCTCCTTCAGGGGTCCCTGCTTAGGCTTTTTGATCTTCCGCTTCAGCTCATCTTCCTCCTTTTGTCGCTCAAGCTCCTGCTGTAGCTTCTTTTCACGCATCTCTCTCGCCAGCCTCTCCAGCTCCCTTCGTCAAAGCAGGCAGAGAGACGAGAGTTCAGGGACCCTGTGCTCGAGCCCCTCCTCTGCCTGGGATTGCCAGGTGGAGGGACATCGGGCAGAGCTTTCTTGGGCATAAAAAGAAAGAACAAAAGCAAGCTGGGTAAACAGGATGGAGAGAAGGAAAGAAGGAAGGAAAAATGGCTCCCATTTATCTTGGAGTGATCATTCAGCAAAACTCTGGTTAAATTGAAGCCAGGAGGAATTCTCAGTTCATCTGTATTTCTATCCCAATTGCCTTTCATACGAGAGTGAGGAAAGGGTTGAAAATAAACTCGATGTTAGCACTTTACAAAAAAAGCAACTTTCAAAGATTGTTCTGGTATTAGTGCAGATGAGACCCAGCGTCCTACATTGTCACGTCTGACGTTCGGACAGTAAGAAGTGGTGTTTGTAGCAGCAGTCCCTACCGCGGCTGGCTTTGGAGCCACGGCGCTGGGTCTGAAATCTGTGCTCCCCTCCTCTCCCTCTTTCTTTCCCTTTCTGCTATTGTTCAGCTGTGCCTGTCCCTGCTGCTGACAGCAGAGAGGGCACCAAAGCCAGGCACCACGCACAAACAGTGAGGGAACAGCACTTCTGAAAATAGTTAACCCATCTACTCTCATCTCCAGGAGTCCCTAATTGTTCCCAGTTGCCATGGCTCTCTGCCCACTGAAGCCAACTCATCATACTTCATGGGGGTGTGTGTGCACGCGTGTGTGTGTGTATGTGAGTGACACAGACAAGTCACTGCTACTCTTTGGGGATCAAATTTGCATTTTCTAAGTCCACCATGAGATGAATGCCTGAAAAGCAAGAGCCCTGGTGAGAAGGAAGAGTTTCCTTTGGAATCCCAAAGCCAGGTTCTTCCTAACTCTGGAGGGCTGCTCACTTCTACAATGGAGTATGTGGGAGAAAGGACGAGGGTGCAGTGTAGGGGCAGGGAGGACAGTAAAACTCTTTTGGGGCCAGTAGGAGGAGTCTGGAGGCAGAGGGAGAGGTGAGAAGGGGGTTAAATTGTAGGTGAGTACCTTGGCTCTGCCCCTCCAGTGTCTGAAATCCCAGGCAGGGGGTGGGCAACAGAACCACTGCCCCCTTGCCCCAACAATGTCTGAAGATCTGAGGGCAGAAAGGACATTTGTCCCACTGCCCACATGTACCTCTGAGATCGCCTGAGATGGCAGCCCTGGTCTCCTGGGCTCTAGGTGGTATGGAGGGATCTAGGCATTTCTCTGTGGTTCCCAGTGAGGGGCACAGAAAGTGGCTGGGACTGTTGGCTTGTGAGCATGTCCGGGCCAAGGATCCCATGGAAGAGGCAGCTAGACCTCAGAGGATGGGCAGCACCACAGATGGCCAAGAGGGGGACCCAGGAAGGAGAGGAGAAATGGCTGAGGTCTAGGGGACAACTATACCCATGTCAAGAGAGTAGACTCTAGGTCACCAGCTGTGGACACCCAAGCATAGAGGCACATGAGCCACACCTTGGGTGCACTTGTCAGGGGAGACTGCAGGGACCCCAGGACAGCACAGGGGCCAGAAGTCCCTCTCCCAGGGCCAGCCATGACTTTACAGAAGCTTCCCCGGTCCCAAATGCCCCCCAGGGAAAAGGAAGGAGAGTGAAAGGAACTCTGAAAAGTACAGCACCCAGTGCCCTGGCTGGGCAAGATGTGTCCACCTGCTCTCAGCAGGTCACCTTCCAGGGCTTCTGTGGCTACTGCCGCCCTCCTGGAAGATGATCCAGCCCCACCACGCCAGTCCTGGTCTCCCTCCCGGGTTCCTCCCAGGGAAATGGCTTCTGCTCTGGCCAGCCCTCGGTCCCAACCTCTTCTTCCTTTCCCGGAGCGCCTGCTGAACCTCTCGATCGAATATGATTTTCTCCTCCTCTGTCAAGGCGTCATATTCTTCCTCATCCATATTTTGTAGACGCTCCTTTTCTTTCTCAAGAGCTTCCCTGCGTTTGAGTTCTGTGGGGGAGCAGAGACAGGAAGGTGAGGAAAAGTCCTTCGGCTGCTTGGCTCTTGGCTAACGGGCTGAGGAGGGTCCGCTGTGAGAGGCGGCTGGGGGCGGCTGGCTGCCTAGTCCCTGGGGGATTTCCTTCATTTACACAGTCCCACATTTGGGCTCTATCTGAGGTCTTCTGCAGAGTGGCCCCCAAGGTGCCCTTGCCCTAACCTGCGGAACTTGTGACTATGGTGCCTTGTACCGCAGAGGGATTTTGCAGATGTGACTGAATTAAGGATCTTGACAGGGGAGACTATTTTGGATTACCTAGGTGGGCCCACTCTAATCACAAGGGTCCTTACGAGGGAGGCAGGAGAGTCAGAGTTGGTGAAGGTGATGTGACAGTGGATGCAGAGGGCGATGTGACAATGGATGCAGAGGCCAGGAGCCAAGGAGTGCAGGGGGCCTCTGGATGCTGGAAAAGGCAAGAAAAAGGACTCTCCCCTACAGCCTCCAAGGAACACAGCCCTGTTAACACCTTGATTTTGGGACTCTGACCCCAGAACTGTAAGATAATGACTCTGTGTTGTTTTAAGTCACCAAGTTTGTGGTTGCTATGGTCTGAATGTTTGTGTCCTGCCTCCCCCATTGACATGTTGAAACTGAATCCTCAATGTGGTAGTATTAAGAGGCGGGGCCTTTAGGCGGTGATTAGGTCATTAGGGCAGAGCCCTCATGAATGGGATTAGTGTCCTTATAAAAGAGGCCTGAGGAAGTTTGTTTGCCCCTTCCTCCAGGTGAGGACTCAGTGAGAAGATGCTTTCTACGACCAGAAGATGGCCCTCACCAGTCACAGAATCTGTCAGCACCTTGATCTTGGACTTCCTAGCCTCCAGAACTGTGAGAAATAAATTTCTGTTTTTTATAAGCTACCTAGTCTATGGTATTTTGTTATAGCGGCCTGAATGGACTAAGACAGTGGTAATTTGTCACAGCAGTGATAGGAAACAAATATATCACCCACTGACTTTAGCCATTATAAGCAAATGCCACTAAAGTGCTCATTGGTGACAGCCATTTGCAAACCAAGGGGAAACCCCCTCCATACCCTAAGGATTCCAGGTCCGGGCATGTGGCTCACACTCAGGACAAAGGCACGGGGCTTCCGCATCACACCTCCCTAGCATAGCAGCTCACCATACAGCCTAGCAGGTTTGAGCTGCACTCAGACTCCTGCGTTTGAGTTCTCTCTCTGCCACCCATCAAGAGATAATAACAGATAAGAGTAATGATTCCTCCCTCATGGGGTTGTTGTGAAGATTAAATAAGCAATCATGTAAAGCACTTAGCCCAGTGCCTGGCATGTTCATAGATGTTCAATAAACATCACATTTTAAGACACTAAGAGTGTTTTATATGCTGTTTTAGGACTTTTCCAAATTTAGATGATTTAGGAGAGAGGAACCCACAAGGAAAAGTGATGATTTCTTTCAAGCTGATCATTATGGAGAAACAAGCTTTCTGGAGAACTAGGAAGCTGGAGGTTGAAATACTGCTGAGGGTGCCTGGTCATCGTTCTGACTTTTCTCTGGATGAGAATATAAGGAAGCAGACTTGAGTTCTGTTCAAGAACTGAGAGAGCCCAGTGTTTACAACTATTTCCTTAATTGGGAAAGCATTATGATTTGTGTAGATTGTGCTAGAAGAGAGAGGCAAGCCCAAGTGAGGAAGGGCAGTAGTGTGGCCGGCGCTAAGGCCCCTCACAGGCAGGGCTCTGCCTCCCAGAGACAGTGTACCTGGCAGCGTCCCTCAACCCCTTTCCCAGGGGCCAAGATTTGCTGCGGCTGCTTCTGACAAAATTGGGAACTTAAGCTAACGTTACGTGTGTGTGTATGTGTGTGTACCTATTTTTCAATCCAATCTTTCAATTATTGAAATTTTTCTCCAGGCCATTGTTGTAATGACAGAAAAAACAAAAGTTTTAGAGTTACTCAGATCTAGTTCTACTACTAATTTGCAACATGATCTTATACAAGACTTTTGCTATCTCTGAACTTCATTTTCCTCACCTGTAAAATTGGGACAATAATCTTCACAGGGTTATTGTGAAGATTAAATGACCCAAGGTGTACAAAATGTCTGCTATAGAGCCTAGAGCACAGCAGGCTAAGATGTAGAAGTTGTTTTGGAAAATTTATCAGTGCCTCTAGTTTTACAGGAAATGCACAGTTGGCTTAAATAAAACCAACAAGCAAGTCAGTCACCTGACTCAGAATGGGACCTGTGACAGTTGAGTACAGAGAGGATGAAAGGGGTGCAATGTGACATGAAGGAGGGAAGAATGTACCTCTGTCAGCAGAGCTGGGTGCAGCCTTCATCATACAACCTCTCAGCAGGCCGCTTGTGGCCTAGTTTCCTTGCAGTAAAGTAGAAATATGAACTCCTGGCCACCTCACAGGGCAGAGGTGAGGTGCCAATAGAACAGCAAATGTCAAAGTTTCATTTAAGCCCAATGAAAAGCCCAACACCCTGTTTAAAGGAAAGACCTGTTGTGGCTTGGGAAGGACAGCTCAGGAAGGTATGGGGCCTTGCCTTCTTGCTCCTTTTTGGCTTTCTCCTGGGCCTTCATGGCAGCATAATCTTGGGCCATGTTGAGGACATATATGTGCTCCCGGCTGCCAATGGCCTTCAGTAGGCAGAGGAGGGCGGCAGTCATGCTCCGAGCAAAGAGTGTGTCGAGGCCGTCAAACACCACTCCTCGGTAGCAGTCACTCAGCTGAAACCAGAGAGAGCAGAGACAGTTACCATGGCCACAGACAGTTCGTGCTCTACGGAGAAAGCTGTTTGTTTAGTTGGTGCTTTGACGGGTGCTGCAGTGGGTTCTGTAGACCTACTGGGCCCCAATGAAAACACCATTACACTTTCCTTCTGCTTGCTAAATCCAAGGTGCTGTGATAATAGAAAGAAAAGAACAAAAATATCTAGTCAGCCATGAACAATCTTTATGGTACATATTTGTAGAGTAAAGGGTTTATTCTGTCAGTATAAAAATAAATGAACAAACAAATGTTAAAGTGAGGGTCTGGGAAGATCCATGATGCATGCAAAAATGAGATGCAAAGGAAAGATGTTCCCACGCACAGATTAGTAGGGAGCCAGACCAGCAGCAGTAGGTATGCTGTTTGTGTATTTCTTAGCAGTCTTACCTTGGAGTGTAATGATTTTGGTAATATTAACCACGGAAGAACAGCCTCTGCTGTACTACAGTGTTACGCAAAATGTAGCCCATAGACTGGCCACCACTGACTAGGAACTGATTGTTACATTTTTTGTGACACAAGAAGCTGTGTCAGAATGTAAATAAACTACAGCATTAAACTCACTATTTAGTAGTTCGGCTGGCTTTTTTTTAATATTTTGGTGGCAAGACTTTGTCAATTAAGGAAGTGGTACAAACTCCATGTCTCATCAAAGACTAACACTTTGAGGATCACAGCTCCACTGGCTTACTTTGGGATTTAACAACACTTCTCAGCCTTAACTCTGGGTGTATAAAACACCTGCGCACCTATTAGAACACCTTGCTCAAATCCATTGAGAATGATAGTACCGTTGATGCAGTAGCAGCGCAAACCTTAACGTGAACAATTTCCTCTTCTTGGAAGTTGATGATATTCCTCTTCTTCTGGGAACTTCAAGTCTAATTTAGTTACATTTAAATGTGCAATTAATATTGTGGCCTGGTTTGAAAAACCAAAGCAAACGCACAACTCCAGGACCTGGTAAGCAATTTAGCTCCCTGCCTGTAACCCATAAGCAGCAAACAGGCTTAAGTGATACCCTCGCACACCCTGATAATCTCACTTTCTTTAACTGTAGAACACGTGTGTGGGGGGGAAGGAAACTGTTATTATTTGTCTGACTTTAAAAGCAGTATGTCATTATAAAATAATTCAGAAATGTATAAAGAAGACTAAAAATCTGTAATCCTACTACCCAAAGATAACCATAGTTAACATGTAGTTTGAGAGTTTTTACTATGTATGTGATATCATTTATAAATATTTATATAGAAATGTTACTACACTTTACCTACTAACTCCTAATCTACTTTTTTTCATTTAATAACATATTGAAAACTTTTTTTTTTTTTTTTTTTTTTTACAGACAGGGTCTCGCCCATCACTCAGGCTGGAGTGCAGCTGCAGCCTCCAATCCTGGGCTCAAACGATCCTCCAGCTTCAGCTTCCCGACTATCTAGGATTACAGGCACGTGCCACTACACCTGGCTAATTTTTAAATTTGTTTTAGAGACAGGGTCTCACTATGTTGCCCAGGCTGATCTAGAACTCCTGGCCTAAGTGATCCTCTTGCCTCAGCCTCCCAAAGTGCTGGGATTATAGGTGTGATCACTGTGCCTGGCCTGAAAACATATTTTTATAGTACATTCAAACTTTAATGTCTCCACATTATAATATTTAACATACCACTCTGTTTTTTGGTTTTTAAAAAAAATTTTTTGTGTAGTCTTCTACTCTCTGGTCTTTTAAAAACGTGGGTGACTTCAGGCTACAGACTAGGCCAGGATCAGGGACTGACAAGAGCTGTCAAAAAGATAAGTAAATGACTGTTGGGGGTGAAGAAACCCATCTCTCCTCTTCAAGACCCTGGGTTCTGAGCTGCTGTGGCTGGCCAATGGCCCAGAACCTCTCCCAGAACGGGGACAGCACGTGAGTGCTGCCCTGCAACAATGTGCAGGTGGGCATGGACGCACCTGCAGCCGCTCTGCCAGGATCTGCACAAGAAGTTCATCAGGCAGCACACAGCTCACGAGCCCGGTCTCACCTCCGATACTGGCACTGACACTGAGCCGGCGCTGGGTGGGCCCCAAGGGGAGAGGGCTGGAGGAAATCTGCTCAGGAGGAGAGAGATCAGAGTCAGAATCCAGCTGTGTCGCAACAGCTCCTACACCTACCAGCCATGTGACCTTGGGATAATCATACAGTCTCTCCGGGCCTCGTTTCCTCATCTGTTACATGGGGATTGCACTGTAAAATGGAAGAAGGAAGGTGCTTCGTGTATGTACTGAACTGCACACAGCTTTTCATTCATTCAGCAAACATTCATGGAGCACCTGCATGCACCAGGCACTTCTCACGTACTAGGGATACACCAACAAACAAGGCTGACAACGGTGCAGGCCTTACATTCTGGCCCTTACATTGTGATAGGTGAGAGAGAAAAGGTGCACTTTCATATACAAATCAGTAATATAATTTCAGATAGTGACGACTGTTAGGGAGGAAATAAACAGGTAAGGGAATAAAGAGCAATGATCGGCTGGGGAGTGGCTCTGTAGAGAGGATGGTCATGTTACCCGGGTAATGGGAAAGAATGAGACAAGACCTCGGGAGAAGAGCTTCTCTGAGAGGGGACAGCAGACTCCCTCGGCACGAGTGTGCTTGGCCTATTTGGAGAGTGCACAGGAGCCCCGTGTGGCTGGAACTGAGTGAGCAATGGGCAGGATGGTCAGGCTGAAAGTCAAAGCCACAGTCAGGGCCAGAAGATGCAGGGCCTTGTAGGCCATGGTAAGGAATTTGTATTTTATTCCAAATATTATGGGAAGTTGTTGGGGTGTTTCAGGCAGACAAATGATCTGACTGTTAAAAGACCACTCTACCTGCTACATGAGGTGACAAGAATAGGAGTGGGGAGACTAGTTAGAAGGATGTCTCTGTGGTCAAGGCAACAGAGGATGGCCACGGGGACGAGGATGGTGGTGGCGGGCAGTGGCTGATGCGGGATGTATTTCAGAGGTAGGACCGGTAGGACTTGGGATGGAATGTACAGAAAGAGGCATCAAAAGTGACTCCTTGAGTTTTGACCTGAGCAACTTGGAAAACGCTGAAATTATTTACTAAGAAAGGAAAGACTGAGGGAGGAACACTTTTTTTTATGGGGGGGGAGCAAGAATCACTTTTTGGTATATAAATTTTAAGATGCCTCTAAGCCATTTAAAAAAGATATTGAGAATGAATTTGGATATATGAATCTGTGCTTGGGAAGAAACTAGGGCTGGAGACAGAAATGCGAGGGTCGTAAGTGTGTTGAAAGTATTTAAGTTTTGAAGTATTTAAGCAATGCAACTGGGTGAGATCACCTAGAAAGAAAACGTAGATAACAAAAAGAAGAGAGTAGTGTAAGACTTCGTCCTGGGGTACTCCAACCACCAGGAATTTGGAGGAGAGGGAGAAACTGGAAAAGTAGAGGAAGGCGTTGCTGATGAGGTGGAAGGAAAGCAGAAGGGTGTGGTGTCTGAGAGCCACATGAAGAAAGCGTTTCCAGGAGGAGGGGGTGATAAGCTGCCAAGAGGTTGTGTGAGATGAGGACAGAAAACTGACCACTGGGTTTGACAAGATGAAGGTGGCCGATGACCTTGAGAAGAGCAGGCGGCTTAGAGGCGAGGACAAAGGCCCTGTGGGATGGGTGGAAGAGAGGATGGGGAGGGGCTGAGGACGAGGAGGCAGCCAACACAGCAATTCTTTGGGGGAACAGCAGTGAAGGGGAGCTGAGAGAGGAGCTAATAGCTGGAGGGGGCAGTGGGGTTGCAGGAAAATATTTTTAACATAATACAGCTTGCACAGATGCCCACGGGAAGGATACAGCTGACACGGCAAAATAGGAAAGAAGGGACAATTGTAGGAATTTAGCTGTTGAGTAAGAAAAGGGGTGCGGCCCAGTGCCAGGTGGGGAGGGCTCAGCAGCCCTGGATGAGGACGTGGCAGGCACTCAGCGCTGGCTGCGAGATCTGGTGGTGGGAGGATGAGGTGGTTGTCTCCTGATGCTGCAGCTTTCTCCATGAAGTCAGAAGAGAGAGCATGAGGAAGGGAAAAGTGTCTTAGAGGTTAGGAGAGTGATGAGAGCAATTAAACCATCATCTTGCCTAGATGGAGGGCAGACTTACTGGGGCCGACCAAAGGGTCCACCTGAGATTTGTGGTCTTAAATTTAGACTATTCAGGAGAGATGAGTATCTTCTCCAGCTATGTCCAGCTGCTCCATATGGAGTAGGTGGAGAATTGTGTTTACCGGGGCTGAAGCTTTGCTTGAAGAGCACGATGAAGGAGAAGGCGTAAGGGAGGGCCCAGTGGCGGACCGTGGAATCCAGAGTGGTTAAGAAGGGCACGAGGGGGTGGGAGGCAGTGAGGATGCGGATTGTAAGTTCTGACGGGGCCGATCACTTACCAAAGTAAGTCATCTGGAAAGTTAGAGGATGGTTGTCAGAAAGCAGGACATGCAATAAAGAGATTTTGGAGTTCATGAGTAACGATGAACAATGTCTAGGACACGGTCATGGTAGTGAGTAGTTGAGGAGGCCGTGGAATTGAGAAACAGAAGTGTTGAATTAAATATTATTCAAAAGACCAGGATTTCTAACTGGTGTTTTCCTGGAAAAAGGTGATTTATAAGTAAATGACCTTATATTATAGGCCATATCTTCATATAACTATCACATGTTTCTTCCCATTTGAAACATAACTAAATTTTCAGTCACTGGAGAATTCATACGTTATGAGAGCTTCAGGAAGACAAAACATCTCTCTGGTTAAACACTTTGACAGGGGGACTGTGTTGTCCAGACCATTTGGGTCCTGTCAGACTGGGGCAGGCACACATGGGGGTCTGTGAGCTCTGATTTCTACTGGGATCTTTAAGTTTCCTACTTATTGAAAGGAGTTTGGAGTCAGAATTGGGATATTCTGCTGCATTTGAAGAATTCTAAAAAGCCTTACTCCACTGTCCAGATGGACAGAACCAAACCAAAGGAAATGACTCCCCATAACACCCTATTTGGAAACAAATATATGAGTTTTAGTTCGTCCATAAACATTTGTGTAAGGAATATCATATTAGATCCTGGAAAAGAGGGTTAAGAGGAGGGTAGTCCAAAAAAAAATGAGTCAATGGTTTCCATTTTCAAGGTGTTAGAAGAATGTGAGACTGAAGTGAAGATCAGTGACGTCATCTGGCATGAAGTAAGCCCTGGTGGATGCTCCATCTCACCTGTGGTGCTTCTCCCCCATGAAGACCTTCATTCACCTCTGCACCATCCACTTGCCCCATCTAACACGTGGGCCTCCTCTCCCGCAAGGATCTAAATATTCCACCCACCTGCCCCATCCAATTCACAGGTCTCCTTTCCTGTGAAGATCTACGACTCCACTCTACCCATCTGCCCCATCCAACGCACGGGCCTCCTCTTCTTCAAGGACCTTTACCTCTGCTCCATCCACCTCTGCCTACCACCCCTGCAGCACTCTCAGACCATAACAAGATCCACACACCCTTAACTCTTGCCGTTTCTCCCACTCTATGTCCTCTTTTTAATCCCTTCTCTACCTAGGTGGGACTTCCCATACCGAGGCCACCCTCAACTCCCTTGCCCCTAGTTCTGGGCACACCCCCCCTTCAGTGATGACAACTTCTCTCTCCACCTCTGAATGAGAGCTGCCAGGCACTACTTCGAGAAATCTTAATTTTCAGGTTTGCAGTCTTGGTTGGGCCATCACCATTCTCAACTATTTTTTCTTTGTTCAACACAAATTTCTGGTTCTATTCACTACAGTGGAGACATCAGTGCTTCGCCACTCTCCTCAAGCATGCTCTGCAACTCCAACCTCCTATTGCTTCCCACAAAAGACCATGTCTCCTGCACGTATCACAGAGCCAGGCAACAAGATCTTCTCCAACCTCCATTCTCCACCCTGCTTCTTCCACCCTTAGCTGTATCTGTTTTTACCTTTACCAAAGGAAGCTGGATCCCTTCTCCTTTGACTGTGCTTAATCCTGCCCTTCCTACCTCGTCCCAGAATCTCATTCCTTCTTGGGTTGATCATCACCTCACATTCCTCCAGGAGTGCCATTCTTTATAGACCTGTTTGTGCCTCTACCCTTTTTCTTAGGTGGTTGGGGTTTCCCTTCTAACTACTACTCTTTTTTTCCTTCCCCTTCAAACATCTTAAAAGCCTGTACTGACTTGACTCCACTTTTCCACCTACAACTCATTACTCACCTTACTGCACTGTCTCTGGCTTCAGCACCTGCTAGTCTGCTGGGATTTCTAAGTCCCTTGGCATGTTGCACAAACTCTGTGACTTCCAACTTTCCAAGACTCCATGGGCTGCCCTCCTGCCACTTATATCAATGATTTTTCATCCTTAACATTCCTTTAGTATTAGGTTGAGCCATAGGAAATTGCTGCTGTGGAGTACCAAAGTGGTTGAATTTTGGCAATTTTCTATGGCTCAACCTAATTCCTTTTAAACACCTCTTTTGTCACTAATTTCATTTTATTGCAAATATTTGCAAGTGTGGTTATCGCCTTCATCAGACTCTTAGTGCAGCTAGAGTGCAGGAATTTTGCTTTCTTTATCTTCACTTCGAAAGTACCCAACCCAGTGCCTATAACAGGAAAGGCACTTGCTGAGCACCTGCTGGGTGAGCACTCCTGTCGGGAGTGGTGCAGGGACAGTGCTCAGGCCCACCTGGTGAGGACACCTGTAGGAATGAAAGGCACTGACCTGGCTGCAGGATGCTGAGAAGGAGGAAGTATCCCAACCCTCCTTCTGGAGAGCCCTGATTTGTACCTGTGGCGTTTCAGACTGGTGCAGGTGATGCTGCTTCTGTGATCCAGAGCCGTGGCTGTCTGCCTTGCTTTTGGTGATCAACACACTCCCACGCATGCTCTTTCCAGGCTTAGTGTCTGGGGCCACCAGAGTCATTTCTGAGGTTAACTTGCCCAAGGTCTCAGTGCTCAGTCGTACTTGTCCTATGACACTCTGGCCTGCAGAAGCGTCCTGGGCTACAAGGAGAGGGTGAGTTTTTATTAAAAGTCACCTACAGTTAATAAAAAAAATGACAATGGGGATGGCACACTGCAGCCCCGTGGGATTCTCTTCAGGAATGCAAAGCCATCTCCCTCTGCAGCTGACTGAGCAGGGTTGGGGAAGAGGTTCTGCCCCAGGATTGGGCGGGCAAAGAGTCAATGATAGGCGTGGCCTGGAGTCCTGGGCTCTTCAGTGCTCATCTTGCGAGGCGATCCCAGGCTAGTCTGCACCCACTTCCTCTTCTAGCCCAGAGGGTAACACTTTCTGAAACTGAGGGTATACTACAGCCCTGCCTTGGAAACCTATCATCTGACCTTTTGTGGTTTTAGGCATTGGTGAGGCCAACGAGTAGCTTGGGTAGGGCATTCTCTGCCCCCTAAGCAGAGCCACCCAAATGAACAAATAAGCTAAGTGATAACAGTGTACCTGTTGGCAAACATGACTTCAAGGTTAATTTCTTCTTATCATTCCCAAGCCCCCTTTCCAATCAGATCCTTACCCTTAAGAACTCCCACTGAGAAGTTCCCTTCCAAAATCATGGTTGATGTAATTATTTAAAAGGGTTTCTGTGACAGCTGTTCAGAAAAACTCTTGCTAGAGTGCCTTTGGCCTTTATGATAAATTCCTGCCACTTCCTAGCCTCCTATTCCCCCAACACTCACCCCCCACCCCACAGCAAGTCCTGTCTCATCCTGTCACCTGGGGCTCCGACTCTTCAAGGATGGACCACATGGCCCAGGAGGAGAACAGGGGTGCAGCAGATGCTCATGGCACCCTAAGGGGTGGGGGTGATGGGGCTGTGTGCTAAGTAGCTTCCATGTTTCTCTGGCTTTCAGAAAGACTCATTAAGACTCATAACTCCCTGTCAACCATTTCAGCAAAAAAGGTCCCACAATTCCCTTGAGAGTTGTCACTACGACTTAGTCTGCTTTATCTTTTCATGCTGTTCCTGCCTCCCCTCCCCCAGGAGCTGATGGTGGGTACAAGGACACCACACTGCACCCGATGGGGAGTGAAGAGACTGAGCCATCGATGGAGCAGTTGCACTCAAGTTCTGCTCCGATTACAGAACTGGCTGGTCCTATGCTCACCCATGCCCCACCACCCCTCAATCCCAGGCTCTGCCCCAGCTCCTTTGAGTCATGTGCCATCAGTCATCCTGCCTTGACAGTGACAGCCCGGCCTCCTGCCAAGCTTGTACCTGCCCACTTCACTGTGAGTCCAGCTTCGCCCCATCATCCTCACCCTTCACCAATTACTGTGGAATCTCCTGGTCTCCATGTGCCTCTGCCCTTTCCCCGTCCACAGCATCATTCCTCCTTGTCCAAAACCAGTTCTTCTAGACACGATACTAATGAACGTTTTCATTTGACCCTTTGTTTCTCTCAAGACACCATCATTCACCTCTTCTTTTTCCTTCACTGTCCCATTTCTTAAAACAGTGGTCTAGAGCAGCTCTGTCCAATAGACATATAATGTGAGCCACATATGTATATAATTTAAAAATTTCTAGCCACATTAAAAAATTAAAAATTAATTTTGATAATATATCTTATTTAATCCAATATATCTAAAATGTGATCATTTCAACACATAAACAATGCATAAGAATTATAACTGGGTTATTTTAGTCTGTTACTCATATTATATCTTCCAGATTCCAGTGTGTGTTGTACACTTAATGGCACATCTCTTTGGACTAGCCTGTGCCTGGTGGCTGCTGTAGGGCACAGATAGATTTGGATTTACTGCTTCCACTTCATTACAGCCTGGTGACTCCACAGCAGACAGCAAATGTAGGTTAGGACCTAACCCCTGCATTGAAAGGGCTCTCTCCAAAAGCACCAGGGACCTCCGGTCTGAGAAACACAGCAGAGCTCTATTCGAGGCTCATTCTATTTGAGCTTTCAGCAGTCTCTGATTTTGTGTCTTTATTGATTCAATACATTTTTATAAATCTTCATTATGTGTCGACTATGTTCCAGGCCTTGTTCCAGGTGCTGAGAATACAGCGGTGAGGAAAATTCACACAAATCCCTGCCCCCAGAAGCTTACATTCTGCTGGGGGTGGAGGTGGGTGGGTAGAAATAGTGAAGCAAGCAGAATAAATAGGATGTTAACTAGAGACAAGGGCTGCGAGAACAGTAGAACAGGAAGGCTCGGCAGGGCTCTGGGGAGATGTGCACCCCTCAGCCCCTCCCTTTCCTGAAGCTCCAAGGCTCTTTCCTTGACTTCCCTGATGACGCCTCTGCCCTCGTGACCCTCACTCTGCTCTCTCAGCCTCCCCTGGCTTCTCCTCCATCACCTCTCCTACCATGTAAGTGTTCCCCAAGGTCCCACCTCGTCCATCCCTCCCACCTCATTCTGGGACTTTCTGGGCTGGTTCATCTACCCTAGCGGCTACACCTCTCACTTCACTGAGGAAGACCCCCCCAACTCTGTCTCTAGCTTGATGTTACTTTCTCAGACCAGGAGCTCAAATTCCCCATTTGGCATAGGACATGAACACAGCTCCATAGATCACTATGAAATGTTTATTTCACAAAAAAGGAAACAAAAAATTTAAGAGAACCAGAATTATGACATAGCTGGGGATTCCCACTGAAGAGCTTTTTCTCTTATCTTGCTAGTTAAGAGTCTTCCATTTCCCTAAGCATCCCATGCAGAGGAATTATGGGGAGGGGACAACCCTGAGAGCCCCAGCCAGTTTTATCAACTAGCAGGCTGGATGCACTCTTAGGAATTATGTCACACGGTTATGAGTGTTGATATGAAAAGGATTCTGCTCTGAGCAGGCACTCAACATATTTTCCTGTTGAGCAGCTGCTCTCCTGCCCAGTGGATCCTCAGATGACCTGACAGAGCCAGGATTCCGACTTCCGGGGGGAAGGCCGCACCAAACCTCCCTACCATGGGATACAAGAACTCCATTCACTTTCCTCTCCAGCAAACTTTCTCTTCCTCCTGTGTTCCCTATCTTTGGTAAATGGCATCACTCTCTTCCTGGTTTCCGTGGCTAGAAATCTTGGCAAGACCATTTTGAATGCCTCCCACCCCTTCAATTCTCTGCTATGCAGGTGAACACTGGGTCAGCTGGCCGAGGCCCACCCACCTGCAGCTTCACTGTTGCTTCCTTGACAAGATGTTACAAAGGCCTACTTCCCTATTGTGACTTTCTGACCCATTAGTGTAAAAACTGCCCCAACTCCTCTTTTCCTTCAAAATAAATCCGAAATTCCTAGTCTTGGCATTCAAGGTCAACTACGATTGGCCTTAACCGGCCTTCCTACCCCTAATTTCCTGTCAGCTTCCCTGCTTTCTTGGTCTGGACTGTCCTTGTACCCATTTTTGCTCATTAACATTCTCCTGCCCTTCAAAGCCCATGAATTTCCATGGAAACTTCCCCAAATCACCCTTGTTGGAACCCATTCGTCCCAATCTCGCTCTTTCACAGAAGCTAGCACTGCCGTTGCGACACTATTTTCCTCTGCTCTGCACAAGCCCGTGTCTGCTTCCCCTCCCGATGTCAGCCCCCACAGGTGTGGGCTGCGTCCTATTCATTGTCCTGTTCCCTGCAGTGCCAGGAGCGCACCTGCACTGGGCAGGGCAGGAGACCCAGACATGCTTGGTGAGGGGAATTCCTTTCCAGGCTACTAAGTTGGCGGCACGCCATCCGTCAGCCTTCAGCCAGGCTGTGGGAGGCAAGCTCAGCGGGGGCACAGAGGAGATGGGTATGACCAGTGGGGGTGCCGGTGACCTGACCACAAAAAGCCAAGCAAAAATGGGCTCTTACCAGATTCCTCTCCTTCCTTCATGGACTGCTCTATGGCAGCCTTGATGCAGAGCTCACGGGCCCGGATGCCTGGGATGTTGTTGCTGTCGGACACAGCTTCCACCACGATGGAGTCGATGTTCAAGCAGGCTGCGTTGTAGTACTTGGCCATGCTGATGGCGGTGGCTGACTTTCCTATAAAAAAGGCCAGGGGGTTGAATTTCATGGTTCTCATTTGCTCAGTGTCCTAGACAGAAGAAGTCTCTAGAACACAGGTCCCTGTAAAGGGATCTCTCTGGGTGTTCTGCTCCCAAGTCTCTTGCGTAGTCAGAGGAGGCAGCAGCAAGGAGAAGGAAAACCCCAGCCAGGAGTCAGGGCTGTGGGTCAGGTCTGATGCACCTGTGCCATGGCAACCGCATCCTCACTGGGTTTTCTCCTCAGTTTAAAAAACAGTTTCTATCAGATGATCTTTAAAATACCTTGTTGCTCCTACTGTCTCTGATTCTAATGGGAAGAGTTTTTTGGTTTAAAGATTAACTTGTGTTAATTTTTTTTCTCATTTCAAAGTACTATCATTAAAAAGAAAGCAGAAAATTCAGAAATAACAGACAAGAGAAAAGGAAAAAAGATCCGTAATCCTCTCGCCTGGAGATACTACAGTTAGCCTGTGGCCGTTAAGTATGCACAGGTACCTATGGTAGTTATATTCCCTATGAAAAAGAAATAGGTTACTTGGTAGGCTGAATAATGGTCCCCTGAAGATGTCCACGTCCTAACCTGCAAATACATTACCTTATATGGTAAAAGAGACTTCGCAGATGTGATTAATTTATGGATCTTGATATGAGATCATCCTGGATTATCCAGGTAGGCATAATCTAATCGCAAGTGTCCTTATGAGAGGAAAGCAGGAGGGTCAGAGTCAGAGCAGATGATGTGACACCAGATGTAGAAAGAGAGACTAGGAGATGCCACACTGCTGGCTCTAAAGGAGGAGGAAGGGGCCATGAGTCAAGGGATGCAGACAACATTCTAGAAGCTGAAAAAGACTAGGAGATGGACTGTCTCCTAGAAACTCCAGAAGGAATGCAGTTCTGCTGACCCAGTTTAGACTTCTGATCACCAGCCTTGTAAGAGTGTAAATTTGTGTTTTGAAGGCACTAAGTCTGTGAAACTAATACAAGTAACAAATCATAGGTGTGGCATTTTTTCCTCATGTAAAATGATATATCATAAACATTTTATTATTCATTCAATACACTTGTATGACACTTGTTTTTCATTGTGGTAAAATATACATACTAGTTGCCATTTTAACTATTTTTAAGTGTGCAGTTCAGTGGTGCTGAGTACATTTGTATTGTTGTGCTTCCATCACCACTGTTCATTGCCAGAACTCTTTTCATCGTGTCAAACTGAAACTCTGTACCCATTAAACACTGACTTCCCAGTACCCTCCCCCTCAACACCCTGGCAACCACCATTCTGTCTTCCTTTCTTCCTGTCTCTATGAATTTGACGCCTGTAGGTACCTCACATAAGTGGAATCATACAATATTTGTCCTTTTGTGACTGTCTTATTTCACTTAGCATAGCGTGTTCAAGGTTCATCCACATTGTAGCATGTGTCAGAATTTCTTCCTTTTAAAGGCTAAGTAACATCCCATTGTGCCATATTTTGTTTATTTATTCATCCACGATGGCCATTTGGGTTGTTTCTATATTTGGGCTATTGTGAATAATGCTGCTGTGAACATGGGTGTACAAGACACTGTTTTTTTTTTGTTTTTTTGTTTTTTTTTTTTTCTTTTCAGTTACGAAAGCTAATTGTAGGAAGAAAGACACTGTTTTAATGGCAATATAATTCACTACAGGAATAGGATGTGTAGTGATCAAGTCAGGGTACTTGGGGTACCCATCACCTCCAGTATGTATCATTTCTATGTGCTGAGAACATTCCAAGTCCTCTCTTCTAGCTACTTTAAGATATACGGTACATTGTTGTTAACTACAGTCACCCTACTCTGCTATTGAACATTAGAACTCATTCCTTTTATCTAACTGTATGTCTGTCCCCATTAACTAATCTTTCTTTATCTTCCCCACCCTTCCCAGCCTATAAAAATGTATAAATATTATGTATCAATTAAAAATTTTAAAAATTCACTACATAAATGTACTGTGACTTAATTAACCAGTCCCCCATACTGAATGTTTCAATTGTACCCAATTTTTAAATTATGGTAAACAGTGCTGCAGTTAATCTTTGTCCACATCATTAATTATTTTCCTAAGAAATTTTTAGAAGTAATATTGCCAGATCAAAGGGTTTGCACATATTTTTCCCTCTGTTTTAAAATAGTTTAATGTCTTGGATTTTTCTCTAATATTTTAATGTTTTAAATTACGAAAAGAATACAAGCTCAAACAACTCAGGGATGTATAAATTCAAAACGAAGTGTCTTCCCTCTCCTTCTTAACTCAGTATCTGTGAGGTCAGCAATTTAAGTTTGGGGATAATCTTTTGATATATAAATTATAAACAGAAGTATCTTTTATTGTCTTCAAAATTTACATGTGCTAACTTCACCATAAAAAAAAGGGCAAAATAACTTACATTGAACAGTCTGACTTCGACACAGACTACTAAACTATGCTTCATGAAGATTCCTGGAAATCTATAAGGCTCCATAAAAATGCCAGGATTGTTACTGCTGTCATCCACACTTCAACATGCTGTTCATCTCCAGATGAAAATGTGATTGAACCCTCCCCTAGGGTGGGGCTAGAGGCTCCTTCCAGGTTGGTGTGTTTTGAGGGCTAACTCTCTAGCTGTCTTCAACGTCTACTGGTCTATCCACCATCTCTCTGACACTCCTTTCTGTGCAACGCAAAGATGGCATGAGCTGCTGCATGTGGCAGGGTCTTTAAAAGAGTTTCAATTGCTTTCTTATTTGCCTTGTTTGATTTTTACCTGTTGTCCCCAAATATGGCCTTCTACCTTTTAGGTTCTGGTTTATGACTTCTCAAGGAAAGGTTCTTCAAAGGAAGGAGTAATGGATTGTGACATTTTTAGATTCCTGGAGCCTGTCAGTGATTAGAACACTGAAAATACTCCGTAAATGTTGTCTGTTTGAGTGACAGAAATTGGATCAGAGAAAGGTTTCATTGCCCTTCTTCAAGTAAGATGAAGCTAAGAGAGGTTGCAGGGCATCCTCCCAAGGTCCCTCTGCTCTGTCACTAGCTGGGTGACCTTGGGCAGATGTCCTTGAATTTCTCTGAACCTTAACCTCCCGTGAGGTGGGAGCGATCAAACTCTCTCCTCTAGGCGGTTGTGAAGTTTAAACAGAGAAATGGATGCGAAGGAGCTCTGTAAACTGTAAATCACTATACAAGTTGCAGATCTTGTTCAATGTAGGTGATTTTACTCCTTTGGGTTTATGGTGAAGTTAGCACATGCAATTTTAGAGGCAATAAAGGATTCTTGTTAAAGGATGGCTCACTCCTTGACTGGTTTACAGTTAGCAAGATATTCCCTGAGAGTATATAGCATGTGATTGGAGAGTTTTTTAAATGGGGATTCAAACTCCAGATATGGTTATAAATATGAATGGTAATCGTCATTGTAGTAATAATGGTGATAATATCAAAAGATTTTTGTTTGAGTATTTATTAGGTGCCAAGAACTGGGATAAGCATTTTATACAAATGTACTCATTTAATTCTCATGACTACCTTATAAAATAGATACCATTAATACCATTTTAAAGACAAGGAAACTGAGCACAGAGAACTTAAGTAACTTTCCCAAATGCAGTCATCTATAAATGTCATCATAGGTTAGGATCTGACATAGGGTGTTTGGCTCCGGGGTTCAGGCTTATAATCACTCTGCTATGCTGTTCCCCAAATAAAATCATTAGTATCTGCCACGATCATACAGCTGATGTTGCCACCCTGGAAGCCACGGCGTTTACGGAGGACATGTGGCACCCCTGGCTTAACCTTCTCTCAGAATTGTCACATACCTGACAAGGGTGTCCCATGGATGATAATGGCGATGCCTTTCCGGTTCTTGGCCAAGCGGCCTTCTGCAGAAATGTCAATGCCCAGGTGGCGAGCGATCGCCTTGCTCACTGGGTTGTTTTCTACCTCTCCAACTTCATCTATGGAGTGGCTATCAATGCTCTGAATCTTGTCAGCTGCAAATCAAAAATATGTGTGTATGCACATGTGAGTGCATGTGTATACAGCCAGAATTTACATGGGTACTGGTGGACATGGGAATGAATTTATCTTTTTAAAGGCTGTTATTTCAAAATGGCAAATGTTGGAGCAGTCCTTGCCTGTAGTGTATGAGAATGCCCTTTTTGGCTAATAATTTGTCCATAGCTACTAAAATTTAAAAACACAAATACTCCTTTACTCTAATTCTATTTTTGGGAATCTCTCTTCCTGAATGGGCATTTGTATGGGAAAAGACTGTTTATAGTGGCAAAATATTAGAAACTAGCTGAATTTGCAACATTAAGGGAAATGGATAAATAAATGACATATTCATATTATAGAATTAACACATAGTAGTTATTTTAATAATGACTTAGATATCACAGGCTGGTAAACTTCAGCCCACAGGCCAAATCTATCCTGCTATGTGTTTTTGTAAATAAAGTTTTATTGGAACACAGCCACATCCCTTTGATTACATATCGTTTTTGGCTGCTTCCATGCTACAAAGGCTGAGTTGAGTAGTTGCAGCAGAGACCGTATGGCCCACAAAGTCCAAAATATATACTGTCTGCTCTTTTATGGGAAAAGTTTGTCATACCTTAATTTAGATCAAAAGTGTTGGCCTGGAGAAACGTCTATAATAGAAAAAAGCAAGCTGCAGAATAATACATATAGAATGCAGAGTAGTATGCAGCCAAATACACACAGTGATCCCCAACACATTCAGTGTTTTAATAACAAAACCAGGCTCATACTCTAAATTTTGTTCTGTAACTTGCTTTTATCATATACTATATTTTGGACATCTTTCTATTTATTAAAATATAGATCTAGCTCATTCTTTTGAAATTGCTGCTAAATAACTCCTACTGTGTGCTTTTATCATAATTTAACTAGTCTCCTACTGATGGGCATTTAGATGGTTTTCAGGTTTTCCCATCCTAAGCACTGTGGTGTGCTTCCTTCTTCATAGGATGTCTAGGATTGGCTCTGAGAGAGCCTGGGCATGGGGAACAGAGCCAGCCTGTGTGGGGTGGGGAAGGTTGCCATGAAAGACCAGGAGCCACTTGGGTCCGTAGAGCCAGGGTGGATTAAACACAAGGCATGGGGCCAGGAATTTTTGTCTTTAATCCCAGTGTTGCCATTGCACTCTCCTGCCTCAATTTGCTCACCTGGTTGACAAGCACTGAGAATGAAGACTTAACTAAACTTTTTGAAGATCTCATTAGTATTGCCCGTGATTCCTATTTCCTGAGGTGAGCACGTGACAAAGTCGCTTATTCTTTATTATGGTTTACTGACAGGCAAACAAATGGCCCCTGTGAACCCAGTTTTGCTGAATCTAATCCTCTAAGTATAGTTTCAACATCTTGTATAACTTGGGGAAAATAAATGCTAGAAAATGGGCCCACAGTGCTGGGAGGTCAAGAGGAGGTTTTCCTAATCGTCCAGCTGGAGTCACACTAGGAACAATGCCTCCCATGCCCTGAAATGTTTCTCTAAACACCTCCCAGTCTGCTGGAATTTTAGCATTAAAGATTCGGGCCTTCAGATTTGTACTTAGTCTAGATAAAATGCAGATAACAGTGGCAAGAATATGCCATATGCTGAGCTCATCAGCAGGCTCCCATGCTTGTATTCTGGCGTGAATGGGGAGACAAGCAGTCCTCCAGAGGCAGGTGTGGGAGCAGGGCGGGGGGGGGGCGGGGGGGGCTCAGAGGAGGCACTTTATGGGGAAAGGTGACAGGGTACTCAATAGATTTCCCACTTCTGCTTAGAGAGAACTGGTACCAAAACATTAAAATGCTTGGTTACTTTGAAACATTATTTTTTCCAGGCTTTCTTCATCCTCGTCATCATCTGGGAAGGTTTTAGACTCGACCAAAGGGATGTGCCGCTCTTCCAGGTTGGATGTGACAGAGATCCCTCGGCTAAGTGACGTCCTCTTTGTGCTAGCAGAGGTCCCCTGATCTGACGTGGTCATGTCTTCCTCTTCTGCTGGGAGCAAAGGATGAGAACACAGGGAAAAGGGAAGAGTTGGGAGGGCACAAGGGAGATGGGGGCAGAAAAGGTAAAGAACACAAAGAGGAGACTCACTCTACTGGCTCCGTGGCCCTGCACTACCCATCCCAGATGAACAGGAACTGCGGTCAGTTGGCTGTTACGTGAGTTTCTCTGGGCATAGTGTTTCTACATTTTAACATTTGTTGAAATACCAAAATTACGTATTTGCTCAGAAAATTTGGAAAATTCAAAAGAGTCAAAAATGATAAAATTCAGCTGTAAAAAAGATAGAGCTAGACAAAGAAATGGTAACAGAGGAACTGCCCTGAATTTTATACCAGTACAAGAGACCTGCAGCCTGATTTAAGTTTTCACAACTAAGCTTGAGGTCATATTGTACATACTGAATTGTAACCTGCTTTCCCCCTTAATTTATCACAAACATTCCCCACGTCATTGTTAGGCACACCTAACAGTTTGTTGGCCCAGCACCTCCTCATTGTCCCCTAGTCCACAGCATTTCAGGGGATGCAGTGGGCTGTGACTGTACAAGGTGACCCCCCTCTACTGCAGGGCAAGACATCCTCTTTGTTTAGAATTTGGATTTGAGCCTAAGAGGTTGCAGCTGTCTTGTGAATGGTGGCAACGTGCTTGGGGCTGCGGGCCTTCCCTGGATGTGGTCAGGGGAGCATAGAAGGACCGTCTACAGCATGACAGCAGAGTGAGGAGATGTTCAGGGAAGTGTGGTGAGAAATAGAGTGTGAGCCTTCCTGGGTTCCCTCTGGACTGACTGGTCCTGGCTTTAGACCATCTTCCATTGGGACAAAAGGAAAAGTGAACCCACAACCATGGTGTGCAAGGACCACGAGAGCATCAGGGCCCTTCTCTGCCCTCACAAAGTCCTTTGTACACTGAAGACCCTCAAAGCCCCCTGCCTCAGGCCACTGGGCAGTCCCTCTGAGTTTAAGCATCTCTCCCCCCACCTCCTTCCTGAATTAAAGGCCTGGCGTCATTGTGTCATTGACTTTCCCCCCAGCATTTTAGCTCAGTGCTTGCAACACCGTGGACACTTGTTATGGGCTTAATTATACCCCTCACCCCCAAAACTCACAGGTTGAAGTCCTAACCCTCCAGTATCTCAGAATGTGACTGTATTTGGAGATAGGGCCTTCAAAAAAAGGAATTAAGGTAAAATGAGGTCACATGGGTGGGTCCTAATCCAATAGGACTGGTGTCCTTATAAGAAGAGGAGATTAGGACACAGACACGCACAGAGGGAAGACCACGTGAAGACATAGGGAGAAGACAGCCATCTACAAGAAGAAGCGTTTCAGAAGAAAGCAACTCTACTGACACCTTGATCTTGGACTTCTAGCCTCCAGAATTGTGAGAGAAGAAATTTCTGTTGGTTAAGCCAGCGGTCCCCACCCTTTCTGGCACCAGGGACCGTTTTCATGGAAGGCAATTTTTTCACAGATCGGGAGGGAGGAGTTTGGTTTAAGGATGATTCAAGCGCATTACATTTATTGTGCACTTTATTTCTATTATTATTATATTGTAACATATAATGAAATAATTATACAACCCACCATACGTCAGGGACCCCTGGGTTAAGCCACCAGTCTGTGGTATTTGTGATGGCAGCCCTAGCAAACTAATACGGTGCACAAGGAATGCGACAGGAGAGTGGGTGGGAGGCGGCCTTTTTCTCTTATCTTCTCCTTTTAGGCCGAACTAGTATTCTCTGATTACCTTTTCTTTCCTTGAGAGACGACGAGACTCCCAAAGGCAGGAGAACAGGACCCCATTCAATCATTAATCACTCACTCCGCTCGCACCCATTTGTTGGGCACTGTCGTGTATCAGCTGCTGTTCCACACCCTGGGTTTACAAGTGGGGAATATGTGATCACTGCCTTTTTGGGGGGTTCTTGGCTACTGGGGGAGGCAGTATGAAGAAAATAATTACCTATGTGATGACTGTTCCACAGAAGAGAGCAAGTAAGAACAGGGCAGGTACATTTCCAGAAAGAGGGCACAGAAAAGCAAGAAAAGCCACACAGTCCTGCAAATCAGCCAGGAACCTTCACGCTCAAGCATACGAGAGAGCCCCTGGGCAGGTGATGGGATAACTTGGGGCTGCCGGGCCAGAAAGGGTATGATTATGAGAGCCCAGGGCAGCTCTGTGATTGGAGTTTGGCCTCGAAGCCTGTGGAGGGGCTGCCCTTTGTCTCGTGTGAACTCCTGCTCCCTGTCTCTTCTACAGCACCAATTTCTACCTCGCACGGTGCATTACTTTGCATTACCCTGGCACACCTATAGGAGGCAGTGGAGTATAGCGGTTACCTGCATGGATTCTGGAGTCAGAGAGCTCTGGGCTGGAATCCTGATTCTGCTACTTAAAACCGTGGACCTAGCCTCTTTGCACTTCAGTTTCTTATCTGCATGTGCAAAGCCCTCAGCACAGTATCCGGTAAGTGTTCTTCCATCTACATTAGCTGTTTTTAAGACTTAAAACCCTACTGGATTCCACTGAGAGCAGAATGTGCATCTGCATCCATGAAATGGGGATAACAGGACCTAGTTTGTAACGATTAGAAACAAAATATATAAGGTACCTAGCCTCTGCTGGGCATCAGGCAGGTACACAGCAGGGGGAATTTAAAGGGGCCAGGGCAGTGCTAGTGCCAGGGGTTCTCCATCTGAGTTCTCACCATTCTCTTGCGCCAGATTCTCCAGAAATTTTGCCTTCATCTGTTCCTCTCTTGACTTCTTCATCTCCTTAAAGTACTCGTACACCTCTGGGGGCAGCCTCTCCCCCGGGTTGCGGGGAGGTAGCAGTAAGGTGTTGTAGGAATCATAGCCCTTCAGCTTTCGCAAGACCTGCTCGATGAGAAAACGGGAACTGCTGTTGGTCTCACCAGAGGTTTCCGCCCTGGAGCTCTAGGTGGGTTTGCTCACCGAGCTTGTAAAACTCCTACCTGAGGCTGAGACATATAGAAATACTCTCTGGATTTCAAAGGGTGGAGTCCTTTGGAGAGGTCTAAGAAGTAGGGCTGAGCTTGTGGGGATACAGACTCTTTATTTTGCTCTATTTCAGCCTGGGCATTTCACATGTGGAAAAGGATTTTTTTCTTGTTTTAAAAATAACATATACTGTTTTTCTTTTTCATTTTTTCCCATGACAAAAGTACAGAACTCCATTATCCACTTTGAGTGACATATTCTTAAAAAATATTGTGCTTAGTAATGTTACACTAAGCAAGGTTGTCTCATAAATTGAGGAGCCAGGGAAAAACAGGTAAAATGATATTAAGCGTGTGTGTGTACATGTGTGTGTGAATGTATAATAGAGCTACAAAATAAAATACAGGATGCCTAGTCAAGTTTGAATTTCAGGTAAACAACAAATACTTTTTTTAGTATAAATATGTCCCTGTAATATTTGGGACAAATAATTATGTTCCAAACAATTACGTCACAAATATTACAGGGACATATTTATACTAAATAAAGTATTTATTACTAAATAAAGTATTTGTTGATTATCTGAAATTCAAATACAACTGGGCAGCCTGTTTTTTCTCCTAAATCTGACAATCCTAGTGCATATATATATTTGTAAAACACAGTAAAATAAAGTTCCAAAAAGCATTTACTTCCTTTACAACCTGATTTATTGGTGTGAAAATCTGTTTTGTTAGGTAATTCTCCAGGATCACCATTTTTAGCTGTTTGAAAACCACTGCTAATAAGCTTATTCTAAAATTTACATGGAAGGGCAAAGTTAAAACCCTAATTAAGAAGAACGAAGGGAGAGGACTGTTCAACCAGATACCAGGACTTACGAAGCTGCGATAATAGACAGAGTCGTACTGATACTGGGATGGACGAATTGAACAAGAGAGCTCAGAATTGATCCATTCATATATGGAACTTTGATAAAGGACAGAGGTGGCATGGCAAATCAGTGGGGAAAGAAGGAATGAGCCAAAGACTGGATGAGGTAGGAGTACAAAGTCCTGGCCAACTTGCAGCAAATGGGGCAACTCCTAAGGGCCAACCCAGCTCCTGAGCTCTCTGTATGATCAGTTGAAGTCTCTGCTGCAATCTCATCACAGTTCATCTTTCTCTGCACAGTTCTGCTTTCCTGTTCTTCACAGGTGTTGTTCCTGAGAGTGCTGTCAATAAACCTCCCACAAGCAAATCTCAGAGTCTTATTTATATTGTGCTTTCCATGGAACCTGACCCTCAAAAGAAGGAGCTGTGCCAATATAAACCACTAAGGATCTTATATTAAATAAATACCTAATGAAAAGACTCCCTTCCATAGGGGCAGATTCCCATTCTGAGAAAAACTTATGGGAGCAGAGTCCAAATTGGGCACAGTATAAATATTGGAGTAAAGAAGATAGAAGATACAAAGTCTGAGTGGGGTGGGGTAGGGTCCAAAGGAAGCAGAACCACTTTAGCTACACCATTTTCAAATTTCTGACCTACAGAAACTATGAGATAACAAATGTCTATTGTTTTAAGTTGCTAAGTTTTGCAGTACTTTGTTATGCAGCAAAAGATAACTAATACAGCATCAGTCTTCATGAACAGCCACGCCTTATGAGAAAACAAATGAGTAACACATTTAAGATACTCAAACACAGAAAATTTGAGCCAAGGATATTGTATCCAATCAAACTGATCTTCAAAAGCCACAGATAAACAGTTATGAATGTGTGAGTACTCAGGGAATATTGTTCCCATGATCTCTTCCCGAGTAATTCATTAGGGAATGAGTTTTAGACAACCCAGAAGTGATTGAAGAAGCTTCATTGCAAGGATTGGTGTTGGGCACTGTATATGTTTGAGTGTAGAACTAAGATGCCATGATGGAAATTAAGTTCCGATGCCTTAATACTATAAGCTCTGACAATATTGATAAAATACAAGTAGCAAAATATGGAGGAAGTGTACATGAGATGATTATCTAGTAGGTATTAACTGGAAGCAAAAGAATATCATTTTATATTATAGGGTGGGGAGGGGAGAGGGAAAAAGAGATTACTAGCTAAGTTCATTATTGCTCATAGTAGGGAATGAAGAGGCAATTTCTAAGGAGTAGGGCACTAAGGGTATTAGACAAAGGCGTAGTTCAAGGTAGGAAAGCTGGGTGGGGAGTGTGAAATGTGGATCTGGAGGAGCAGCTAGAACACAGACAGCACAGAAGCTGCACCGTGCTTGCGGATAATGGGACTCAGTAGTCTTATTGTCAGTAGGAATATTGGTATTGTTATTTGAAACTATTAAATGTATATTTTATAAAGATAAATTGATATATAAGTTTATAGCCAAGATTTTTAAGAGAAAATATAATATCAAAGAATTTAGATAAAATACTGTAACCTTAAATTGGAATTTGAAACATCATTATGCATCATGATATTTTTTCTCTCTTAAAGATTGTATTTCCTAATTCTGTCTACTAAAAAGACCTAGAAGGACTCACGACTCAGTGGTCCAAACTGTGATCTCTGAATACCATTTCCTACTAAATGGAACCATGGGTCCTCAGAGAAATAATTGACTCCGGGTCTGGGCAGGAAATGAACCTGTTGAGTCTGGGACATCTTGGGACTGTCTTCCCTGCCAGTGGGTAATGAGACCTCACCTCCCCCTAACCTATCAGTAAAGACCATGTGGGGAGACCGGACTTCCACCTCCATCTGGTAGTAAAGACTTGCCCCCTCCTCCTCTCTGCTAGGGTAGTGTCAGATAAGGCCTAATGGAGAGTCAGGAATTTTATCACTACCCAGTGGTACTAGGAAGTACCACTACCCCTCCACCCGCCATGTGGAGTCAGTGGAGGTCATATGGGGAGTAGCAATGAGGCACTTGTGCCTTTCCCAGCCAGGGAGGTATCAGTGGAGGCCTTGTGGGTAGCCAGAGATACCACTCCTGCCCAGCAGTAGTGAAGAGCCCCTCCTACTGTTGTCAAAGAAGGCTAAGGAGGAATCTGAACTGTTACTCCCACCTGGCAATAAGAAGGCAGTGTCCCCTCCCCTTTGCCCAAGCAGTGTCAGTCTCATAACATAGTACCAAAAATGCTCAGGTTTTAACTGAAAATCCTTTATCATACCAACAACCAGGAAAATTTCAGCTTGAATGAGAAAAGAAAATGAATAGACAGCAACACCAAGGTAATAGTGATATTAGAATTATCTTGCAAAGATTCTAATAGTCATCATAAAAATGCTTTAATGAACAATTATGAACATACTTGAAACAAATTTATAGAAAGTCTTGGCAAGGAAACACAAGATATAAAAAAGAACCAAATAAAAATTTTAGAACTTAAAAATACAGTTACCAAAATAAAAAACTCAATGGAGGAGTTCAACAGCAGAATAGAGGGGATAGAGGAAAGAATCAGTGAACCTGACGATGAAATAATAGAAATTACTTAATCTGAACAACAGAGAAAATATACTAAAAAAAAAAACCTAAAAAAAAAAAAAGAACTCAGGGAACTGTGAGACTATATAAAAGATTATCTAATGTTAGTGTCATTTGAGTTCAGGAAGGAGAGTAGAAAGAATGTGAGAATGAAAAAGTCTTAAATAAATAATGGTTGAAAATTTTCCAAATTGGGAAAAAGATAAACATCTACAGATTCAAGAAACTGAGCAAGTCCCAAACCAAATAAACCAAAAGAAACCTATGCTAAGACACATTATAGTCAAACTTCTATGAACTAAGGCACAGAAAGATTCTTAAAAGCAGTGAGAGAGAAATGAAACCTTCCCTATACAGAAAAAACAATTCAAATAACACCGGATTTCTCATCAGACTATGGAGGCCAGGGCTGAAAGAACTTTCAGGCCAGAATTCTATATCCAGTGAAATAAATCCTTCAAGAATGAAGGGGAAATCAAGACATTCTCAGATGAAGAAAAACTAAAAAATTTTCATCAGCAGACCTACACTAAAAGAATAGCTAAAGGTAATTCTCTAAACAGAAAGGAAATAATAAAAGAAGAAACCTTGGAATATCAGAAAGGAAGAAAGAACAGAAAGAGTAAAAAGACAGATAAATATAATACATTTTCCTTCTCCTCTGGAGTTTTCTAATTTATGTTCAACAGTTAAAATGACAATTATAATGCAAAATATTTAAGACAGTTACATTAAAAAATAGGAAGGGTAAAGGGAGATAAAGGGAGGAAAGGTTTCCAAATTACACTAGAACTGGTAAAATGTCAAAACCAGTTGATTATAATGTTATGTATATATATGGTAATACCTATAGCAATAACTAAAGAAGCTATACAAAGAGATACACTCACAAAAATACTCTAGGTAAATCAAAATGGACTTCTAAATAATGTTGAAGCAACTGACAGTAAGGCCAGAAAAAGTAAAAAAGAACAAAAAACAATAACATAATAAAATGGCAGACTCAAGCCCTAACATTTCAATAATTACATTAAATGTAAATGGTCTAAATACACCAACTAAAGACAGAGATTGGCAGAGTATAGGTCAAAAAACAACCCAATTACATGCTGTCTACAAGTAACTCAACTTCAAATATGATACAGGCAGGTTGCTACATACAATTCTTTACTGTTTGAATTTTAACCTTGAACATGCATTAGTTTTTCAATTAGTTGTTCAAAATGTATAATGGAATCACAAAGAAGCAATGAATTCTGCTCATGTCAAGAGAGGTAGGTCAGAAGAGGCTACAAAGACGTGATCATTCTATTGAAAAGGAAGGGTTCAAAGGGAAAGAAAGGGAAAAGGCTAGGAGGAAGTTACTCCATGCAGAGAGAAGAACATGAGCACATGGCAGGGCCCAGCACATACAGGAAAATGGAGTTTGGCTTTGGCCTTTGTTCACCTTTTCTTCTGTGAGATATTGCTGGTCAAATTCTAAGGAGTAAAACTCAATGGGAAAGTTGCAGGGATTCTTCACTACCACCTCAGCCTCATCTCCAGGTGCAAAAGGCAGCAGTGGCCCCAGCTCCAAAACTGAAGGACTAAATTCCAGGCGTGGCTCCAGACCTTGCCCATGTACCACCAGTGTAAGCTTTTGAGTACTCTGGGCAATCTGGAACACCAGGTTTTGGCTGTAGAATTTCTGGAAAAAATAAAAACAAAACAAGCATCTGAATTTTTTTCTATTACGTGCCATGTAAAACTGAACATCACTGAGGGGAAAAACTTCTCTATTTAGATCAAGAGAGAAATTTTCTTATAAATTTGCATAGGAGTAATTTATATATTTTATATATATATATACATATATATATATATGCACATACACACACACACACACACACACACATACAGTATTTAGCATGCCAGGCACTGTACCAAGTGCTTTATCACTTGTAGCAGGCTCTCTGAGTGTCACCCCCATATCCTTCCCTCAGATCTCCCAGTGTGCTCAGACTTCCAACTGCCACTGTCAGTGCCTCTGGGCCTGAAGGCTCTCATTTCATGGGCCCTGCTGCTCATGGGCAAGGGAGGGCAGGGCAGAAGTGCCAAGGAAGTAACACCTTCTAGGAGCAGTCCTCAAGCAATGACTCTCAGGAGTTACTGTATAAGTACCCCAGCTCCCTTACTCCTGGGGAGGGATGATTCTGAAGTGTGTACTTCATTTATTTCCTCCAAGTTTGGCAGAATGCCAAAGGTAGGGCATTCAGTTCATTGGATGCAATTATAATCAGATACTAGTTGATAATGATACCATAAGTACTTACCTGTTTTCTCAAAATGGCACAAAAATCTACTTTCCATTCAGTGGTTCCTAATCTGATTTCAATGTGGAACATATTAAACATACAGATCCACAGGCCCCATCCCTAGAGATCCTGACTGAGTAGGGGCAGAGTAAGGCTGGGGATTCTGCCTTTTTAACCAGATGCCCAGGTCATTCTGATCCAGCCGTACTCATGGCTTGGGTTTGGGGGCCATGAGTGGCATCACAATTTGAAGAGCTCCTGTAGTATCTCAAAGGGAAAAAAAATCAGATGGATGGAAGGTATACATACATACACACACACAGAAATATCTATTGTTGGACACAATAAGAGAATAAATTATTGGCTAAGAGGGTTTTTATATAGTTATAGGCTTAGCATCTTATGACCTAACCTTCTGTATTTTAATTGCTTTCAAAAACATTTCATTCATTTCTTTGTTTTCTAACAGAGTATTCTGAACACATGTTATAAAGTCTAAGAATAGTTAGTGTGGATGTCAGTGATTTTTCTTTGCTGCTATTGATGGAGATGCAGGTATGGACTGTATGGGTTGCAGAGCTAACCAATTCCTTGTATACAGCCAGTAAGTTCCTCTTCCAATTGGTGGAAACATTTTTTTAACTTTGACCAATGTGAACTCAACATTTATGGAACTGTCTGAACAAATCTATTTTTTTTAAACTATACTTACTGATATTTCCCTTATTTAGTAATGGAAAAAATCCAAAATCTTTAGTAAACCTTTTGACAGTCTTAAGGCTCTTTAAGAATGACAAATGTTATTAATTTTCTTTCAAAAGGGTTGGGAGATTTTGATAATGATAGAAACATGGGCTTTATTTCAGAATGAGATGTGAAGTTGTTCACTTTTCCTCTCTCTCACTGCAGATTCTTAAGCATTTCCTCAAAGCCATTACCAGGAAAATGGGAGTTAACCACAGGTATCCTATAAAACTTACATCAATTTTTCTTCCAAAATAACAGAACAGAGGAAAACATATCCCAAATGCCATAGGCTTTGAACAAGTCTTTACAGTACAACCTCTTGAGATCCTCTGTGGTTTTAGCATTTTATTAATTTTACTGTGTTCTTGGTCAGGAGTAGCTTTGTGCTGGTGGTGGTCATAAAAGAAGCGTTTGCGAGGCTTGGGGAGGCTAGCCACCAGGAAGCACTTATCACTCCTACTGATGATAACGGCTAGCAGTTATTAAGACACTTATACATAGAGCAGTATGGGGTGTAGATTTTATTCAATGCTGTACATTTAATCTTCAAAATGACCCTGGGGGTAGTTACTGCAGGTAACTGAAATAACTGAAACCTAGGGGCCAGATACTTTCAAACTCATAATTTTATAAAGATAAAACCAGTGCATATACCCTATGTTACCTAATACTCTCAGCAGGGTTGGGGCAGGTCCCCAATAATCAAACACATTAGTATTTCTACAGTTGCAATGTTTCACTCTGAAAACTAAGTAGTCTGAAACTTATAAAATTCCATCCTCTCCCAGTTTTTGGAGCTTATTGGATTCCAGAATTGCAAAAGGGATTTCTTGATATGCAATATTATTATTTTGTATCTTATCTATGAGAAAACTGAGGCTTACTGAGGCTAAGTGATTTGTTCAAGGACACAGCCTGTGAGTGCAGACGCAGAAGCCTTCTAAGCCAGGTCTGCTGATAAAAATCGATGTGTTAGATAGTCTGCTGATTCCAGACCACCAGGCCACACAGCTCCTACGTGAACCAGCAAGCACTTGAGATGCCATGTTCCAAATAGCGAGGCACAAGTCACTCAAAGCTTCCCTTGAGACCCAAACAAGCATGGACTTTGAGTTAAGAGAATCTAAATGAAGCCACATTTCTTTAAAGCTCACCTCTTCTTTTGGCATGAATTTCACTTGCACGTTGGATCTCTCACCAGGATCCAAGACTCCGGAAGTGGGTTGGATCTCAAATATCCGTGTCTTTGGTGTTAATTCAGCACGTAGTTTCCACCTTAAGTACTTTGGCATGTGTTTCTCCAGCTGGTTTATAAATATCAGATAATTAGATCATCGTCTATGGAAAATGGACTCATTTCATCTTCCACTCACACAACCTACATTTCCCCAGTATTTCTCAGGTATCAAGGAATGTATAGATACCAGAGGTACGAAGATGAATAAGACATTTGATCTGACAGTGTGGTCTGATAGGGCCTTGAGCGTTGAGCTAAGGGCCCAGAGTTTATTCAGGAAGCAATGGTTGCCACTGGAAAGTCTCTGAACAGGAGACTGAAATGATGAGAATGAAGGCCTAGATTTACAAATCTGGCTGAAACGGAGATAGGAAAAAGGGGACCAAGAGGACCGAGGGGACCAAGGGGCCGCAACTCATTTACCTTGTTAACAGGCTTTAGGCTGTGGACAAACCATTCACAAGGGACTTGGAGATGATTGGAAAGCTGAACAGTTTCCACCAGGCACTGTCCACACTGAATTGCGGCAAACTCCACTTTTCCACAAGACAGAGTCATAGCTGGAATGGTCACCATGGCTTGGAGACAGATGTGAACTGTTGGCCCTCCAACCACCTACAGCAGGCATAAAATTGCTGTTACCATGTGGCATGGGGTAGGTGGGGGTGGGGGTGGGGGAAGAATCACAGCTCTGACACAATAATTGGATCACCCCGGGGTGATCAGCAAGCAGAGCTGGGAACCTGGAGCGTCAGGTGGGCCCAGGGGTGCATCATACCTTGATGGGCAGAATGACTTCTTTGTTTCCAACAGGAAGGTTGGCCCCTTGTGGGTCAAATCTCACTTCAAATGTTTCTGTTTCACAGTAAGGCAGATTCTTTACACGATCTAGCTCAGTACTGAATCCTGGAGTAAGACAGACAAAATTTCTTTGTGGGAGAGAGAAATAGCAAATAAGAGCTGCTCAGATAGAGCCCCCTCTGGGCAGGATGACCACTCAGAGTACCTCTGAGTAGCCCAACAACTTTTTTAGGTGATCCCTGAAGAAACACAAATGCTGCTCCAGAAGGACAGTACAGATGGGTTCCTTGTTAGAAACGACAAAGTGCGATAGGAAAGGGTCTCCCAAGCCTGGTTACCTGTGTCATGAAGGACACGCTTTTCTGCATGGAAGGACACTGGAAAGTGACTGGTGTTGGTGATCTTGATGATGTGGGTTCGGACTTCACCAAGGACAATGTAGCCAAAGTCCAGGGTATACTCTGGCAGCTGGATTCTGAAACAGGAACAGCTCTCCTTACCAATCACGTTCAAACCTGGAAGCCTACTTTTCCAAAAGTGAGAAAGCATGAGGTTCTTTTCTATCTCCCGTGTACAATTTTATTCTCCAGAGTGGAGAACGATTCATGGCCACCAGAATGGAGACTAGAAACAACATGACCTCCTTGGAAGTTCACACCGATTCAGCCATCATCTCAGAACATGTTCAGTGTGGGCCCTCATGGACCTGAAATGGGCTTGTCTGTTAGACAAAGCTGGAGTTTTCTGACTTTAAGAGGCAGAAACCTGCCTGGTTGCCTTGATGTTGGGGGACGGCAGATCACATGAGGAGAGTGGATTTCATTCCTAGATGATCAACCAGTATTTCAGGGAGCACTATGCCCAAGGCAGCACAGCTTGCTCGGCTGCACTCTGAAACAAACGCAACCCAGAAGGGCACTTACTTGGCCATTTTGCAGCGACTCCAATGGCTGAAGCAGGTGTTGCCAGTGGGATCGGGGATAATTGATTTCTGATGTTCTAGGGCATAGCCTTGGACTATAAGCCGCTCTACTTCCATCTGGAGATGAGCACTTAACTGGAGCAAGAGAGATAAGCAGGTCAGCAAATTCTTTTAGAACATGTATTCTCAATGGGGACACTACCACCCCTAAAGGGGTGAAAACTGGTTCTTGTGCAGGGAGGTGGAAAATATCTTAGATGTTACAATGGTTGGTGGCCCTCCAAAAAGGCCACACACATAAACAGGTATACAGTATACTTGTGGTATTAAAATTTTCATGGGTAGGGGCTGGGGGACGGCAAAAAAACTATTAATAATACATCCACGCCATGGACTACTACTCAGCAGTAAAAAGGAACGAACGTTGATGAGCACAACTTGAATGGATCTCAAGGGCATTATGCTCAATGAAAAAAGCTAACCTCAAAAGGTTATGTGCCATATGATTCCGTTTACATGACATTCTTGAAATAACAAAAGTGTGGAGAACAGATGAGTGGTTGCCAGGGGTAAGGGACAGAGAGAAAGAGGGAGATGGGGGTGGCTCTAAAGGGGCACATCTAAAGGCAAACGCAAATTAAAAATGAGGCTTAATTCTCCCTGTTGAAAATCAAAGAAGAGACCTCTCCCTTCCTTTTCTTAGAGCCCTTACTTTAGGAAACTTGTAATTTTAAGTACTTTGAGATGTTAACTCTTTGAAACGTGTATAAATCTTTTTAAAAGCTAAATAAGCCTCTTGCCAGCTTTAAGATCCATCCATTGAAGAATGTCTTTCTCAAGGACCTGGGAACCACCTCCTTGAAACGTACTCAACAAGAAGATGTAGTCCCTCTCTTCCAGTTTTTGTGGGAGGATAAGAGCCCAGCTTCAGTGGGGCCCTGTCATAAAGACAAGAGCAGTTTGTTTTCCTTTGGGTAAAGCCAATTAGCTAACCCAGATGGTCACCCCAATTACCCTGTAAATTTAGAATAAACTGTGTGTGACAAATGATGTTGTCAAGTCTCCTCACTTGAGGACTAACTATTATTTACTTTGAGAACGTGCATGGAATGGGTTGTGTCTGGTTGGCTATATGAAAGGGTCAGACTTTTTTCTGTCTTTGTAATCTCTCAGCAATTGCCTATGATGCTCATCACATCTTGGTGTAATGCTTATTCAATAATAAAATTGTTTTCTTTCTCTTCTACCTTTGTGGAGAGATTTTCTGGGTTCAAAGATTTTGTTTTTAATTTTATTTACCCAGGAAGAACAAGGAATCCTTGTGGTGATGGAACAGTTCAGTTCTGTATCTTAATCGTGGTGGTAGTGACACAAATCTACATATGTGATGAAATTGCATAGACCTACACACACACCCACACACACACACACACAGACATACATGTAAAACTGGTGAAACCAAAATAAGCTCTGTGGCTTGTACCAGTGTCAGCTTCCTGGTTTTGATACTGTACTATAGTTACGTAAAATGTTACTACTGGGAAAAAAACCATTATTTTGCAACCCCCTGTGAAATCTATAATTATTTCAAAATAAAAAGTCTAAAAAATGAAATATCAAACTATTGAAAAAAGTTCCATTTAATATATAATAAAAATATTTCATGGGGGTTATTAGGAAAAAATGTCTAAAAATGATTTTTGGAAGATGACAGTGAAACAATCTGAGAAATACTATTTGAGAAGGGCCAAACCTTAAGCCCAGGGCCCAGCAGGAATGTTAATGTGTGCCACAGCCTGCAGCGAGACAACAGGGAATGGGGGGGGGAACTGTGACAGACTGGGAGAGGAACACGCCACATCAACAGCTGTCCCAGTTGCCTGGATTCTAGAACAGCAAAGCCAACCCTGTCCTTGGCTCCTGAGTTGTGAGTGTCTGACCCTAACTTACTCAGGGGGACCAGCTCAGCTCTGCATGTGTCATCACATTCACAGAGACCCTAGCCCAGATCTGCAGTGACCACCAGGGACAGCTGTCCTGAGGCTTTGACAAGGAGCAGCCTAGGAAGGTGGTTAGCAGGTGGAGGCACACAGCTGCCCCTCCTGGACAGCTGGGGATCCGTCAGGAGAGGGTGGAGGCTAATAGCACCATCTCGGCAGCTAGGCAGGCATGGGTTCAAATCCTAGCCCTGTGCCTGCCTTGGGACATGCACTTCACTTCCGTGAGTTCTGTAAAACTGTAAAATTCAGACGATAATAGCATCAAACTCCTTTCACCCCCATTGTGGGGATTTAATGAGATAATAATGCAGGTTAATAGCATGGCACAGGCCTAGTCTAAGAGTTCAACAAGTGGTAGCTGGTGTTATTAACTATGATTATTCTTGGTGCTATGGTTCACTTTTAGCATCTGGGCCTGAACAAGGCTTCTATAAGACAAGTCATTGCTGGTGGCCTTTGGGGCTCCCTGTCTCCCCCACAGCACCATTTCAGAATCCCCTTTTAACCAGTCGAAGGGCTCTCTAGCTACATGTGTAATTCTTCCTTAGGATAATACTGTCATGCACATTTGCAATTTAAAAGAAGAGCACAGGGAGAGAGTGGGCTTCATGGTCAGGAAAAGACTGTTAAGAGAGGAATTTCAGGGGATGGTGAGGTAGGACATTTTGAGACTTTGCCTTCCTATTCCAGCCTTGATTTACAAGCTGGGCCACTCCCTCGCTCTAGAGACCACCTCTTGGTTTGGCTGCCACCTCTGTGGCACCATACACTACTGACTTTTCCAGAATCTTCTGGCTGCCCTTCTCCCCCACTCATATGTTGAGGTACTTGAGGGCTGCATTCGCCATTTCCTGTGTTACAGTGATCATGTGATGACTCTCAAATCACTTTCTCCAAACTTTCTTTCTCCCCAGCCCTGAGCCGTGGCTCCAATTCCCTATTGCAGTGGTCCCCAACCTTTTTGGCACCAGGGACCGGTTTCATGGAAGACAATTTTTCCACAGGTGGGTGGATGGTTTCAGGATGATTCAAGCACATTACATTTATTGTGCAAACCTCTCTGCTAATGATAATCTGTATTTGTAGCTGCTCCCCAGTGCTAGCATCACCGCATCAGCTCCACCTCAGATCATCAGGCATTAGATTCTCATAAGGGGTGTGCAACCTAGATCCCTTGCATGCATGGTTTACAGTAGGGTTCCAATCCTATGAGAATTGAATGCTGCCACTGATCTGACAGGAGGCAGAGCTCATGCAGTGATGCGAGCAACGGGGAGTGGCTGTAAATACAGAAGAAGCTTTGCTTGCCCACCCGCCGCTCCCCTCCTGCTGTGCGGCTCAGTTCCTAACAGGCCACAGACTGGTACCAGTCTGCAGCCCAGGGCATGGGGACCACAGCCCTATTGGATGCTCCTCTAAGATGCACAGAAATCTCACGCTCCGTAACCCTCTCACCTACCTGAACTCCTTTCCTTTCCTTCCCCTCCCACCTAAGCTTGCTTTCCCTCCCGGGTTTCTAACCTCAGTGCCCCTCCTTACCTTGTCATCCAAGCAAGACACCTAGTGATGGCCTCTGCCTCGGCCCCATATCCAATCAGTCCCTAATCCCTGACCATTCCAGCTCTGGAATATTCCTTGAACCAGCCCAGTTCTCCCTGCCCCCACCGACACCACCATTGTTTACACCACTACCACCTCTCACCTACAACACTCCATCAGCTTTTTAAAAAGTTGATCCCTCCACATCTACTCTCAACCACCCAAGTCCCTGCCCCTTAAAATCTCTTTAAAAGAGGAATCTTTTAAAGACACAAAGCCAATTATACCACACCTCTGGCTGAAACACTTCAGTGGCTTCCTGTTGTTCTCAGGCTAAAATCCAACACCCTTAATAGGTTCACCAGGCAGCTGCTCACCTCTTTGGGCTCACGTTGTCTGTCCTACCTCCCTACTTCTTTGCCTTAGCTGTATCTTTCTCCCGTCTGTTCCTCAGAGATGCCTTGTCCTTCCTGCCCCAGGTCCTTTGCACATACTGTCCTTCTGCACATGCATTCTGTGCAGGGTGGAGCTAGTCTTACCTCAGTAGATTCATCCTCAGGTATTTCCTCAGTTACTATCTCAAAGTGATCGAGAGTTTCATATTTGTTGTACTCTTTCTCTATGTTTTTTCTGGCCTGATTCAAGAAGGTTTCATACTTTTCATTTCCTGTGGGGGTTGGAAGAAGAGGGGAGTCAGAAAGGTCAGAAAAATATGAGTTATGTCCAAAACACAGGCTCTCAGCTCAGAGTAAAGTGGGAGCAGAAGTGAATTTTTTTAACAGTTTGGAAGTTTCTTCCTTTTGTTTTATCAAAAAATTTTAAAAAAATTTAATAAATTTAGGGGTAGAAGTCGAATTCTGTTACATGTATGTAATGGCTTTGGTGTACCCATCACCCAAATAGTGTCCATTGTACCCTGTAGGTACTTTTTCATCCCTCGCCCCCTCCCACCCTTCCGCCTCTTGAGTCTCTAGTGTGCATTATACCATTCTGTGTGCCCTTGTGTAGTCACAGTTTAGTTCCCATTGTAAGTAAGAACATGTGGTATTTATTTTTCTGTTCCTGAGTTATATTACTTAGGATAAGGGCCTCCAGTTCCATCGGGACGTGAACTTTTTGATACTTCACCTGCCATGTTTCTCTGCTTCAGAGGATGAGGTAATTTGTGAGTGAGTTGAACTGGTATCAGAGCTTAATGAGATTATGCTTTAGTGAGCTACTAGCTGGTTCTCAAGAACTTGAAGGCACTAATATTCCAACTCACTCGTGGGGTGACCCACTTGATCCTGGCTCGCTTGGTCTTGGTTCTAGTACTTAAACCCCTACACCCTGGATCTCCCTCAGTGCTAGACAAACCAGGACAGCTGGTCTCACCCTTTAAGTCAGTATTTACATTTATTAAATCTCAATTAACAAAAACCATATATTTGGGTCAGGTTGCTTTAACTAAAACTAAATAAGCCACATTATCCCGAATCAGAGAGGGCAGGCAATTGGTGGAGAGATTTTGGACCACCAAATTCACCATTAAGCCAGTGTAAATTCAAATACTTTAAAGGAGCAAGGTAGGCAAAGTAATTAAAATGTCTACTGTAAAACAATAGGAAATGCTGCAACTGTAGTGAACTAGAGTACAGAAGACCCAACTAATGCTATTCAAATATAAATTATCTTAAAGCCCTTACTGGCCAAACCATGTCTGCTGCCCTGATGAGGCCATCTGGGTGTCCAGTTTTCAGCCATGTGGCAAAGACTTTTCTCCCTGACAATTACATCTGGAGCTGGAGTAACCCTCATCGGGCTGGAACTCTGGATGCTAGACTGTAATGTGATGTAAACTTTTCTAATGTTTCTGTTCATACTTCCAGGGAGCAGACAATTATTAATAGAATTCAGTGGATCATCCTCAACAGGTGAGTTAGTGATTAGGGAATGGGTAGGAGGAAAGGTGGGGTGGGAGGGCTTAGTCTGAAGCTTTTTAGGGAAAGTGGATTTCAAGGAGCTCGAAGAGGTTTCCCTGACCCTTTGTGCTTTACCTGATGTCAGGAAGAAAGAGCCAGAAACAGTCTACGGTGAAAAGAGCTGCTCTTCAGGATCTGCCAAGACAGAAATATCACTCTGGCGCAGGAGGGTGGCCCCGGGAGCCAGCTATGACCAGAAAAGCCTTGGCTAGGCACGTGGGCAGACAGCTATTAAAGTCTAATTTAGTCCTCAAGCTGGGTAATGCCAAAAATAAGGGGTCAGAGTCTGTGGTTGCCTTTCCGTACAGTTTATGTTTTGAGAATTCTACTCCCAGAAGTACATGAGCCTTGGCCTTCTCAGCGGCCATCCGTGAGTGTGTTACTGGGAAAGGCAGCTCAGGGAGACATTGTGGCTGGAAGGAACATGCACGGGATGGAAAAGCCTTTGGAGGTGGGGTTTCCCTGTCCCTCTGTAAGTAATTCAGTAAAGGCAAATTTGGCCAGGGTTCTTAATTTGGGACTGCCATAGGCTATATCTTGTCTCACTAAACTCAGGTCACCAAGTCAAAATCAACTTTTGCCTTTTTTTTGTTGTTGTTGTTGTTGCAGTTGAGGATTCACACTGAAGGGAACAAGAGGGGATTGCCGAGCAAATAAAGTAAATAGCCATCAACCTTCAAATAAAAAATGCTAAAATGTATCTTTTGTCTTCCAGTGGGGAAATACTATAACGGGTAGTAGTACCTCTGAGGTTCCTGTGGAGATCCAGGCAGATACGGGGGAAGATTCCCTCTCCGCTTAGAGTGATCTTTTCTGGGTCCAAGTGGGCAATCTGTATCTGGAAACCCCTCTGAAAGACCTCAGGTACTCCAGGTAAGTAGTAAACCTTCAGCACCTGCTCGTTATGTGCACTGATAAAACCCTATGCAGTGGAAAGACCAGACAGAACTTTAAAATTTACAAATGGACTTCTACTTTTGGGAGTTTGATGGACCAGATAATCTGTGCTGGTTAGTCTCCACTCACCCCCCTCCCCCAGGATCCATTCCTATGAAGCAATCAGAAAATGACAAGAAAACAACAGAAAAATAGGCAAAACACATGAGCAGACATTTCACAAAAGAGGAAAAACAAATAGCAAATAAAAAAAGGAAAAAATGCTCACCCTCCTAAGTCATCAGGGAAATGCAAACTAAGATCATAATACATTTTTTTTAAAACCACAAGATTGGTAAAATTTACCAAATTTTGGTGAGAATATGCATCAAAGGGAACTTGTAAACATCTGGTGGGGATGCCAATGGGAATAAGCACCGAGAAAAATGCTTTTGCACCATCTGATAAAGTTGAACACACACATAGCCCGTGACCCTGGCTTCCACTCCTGGGAAAGCTCCCTAGGAAAACTCTTCCACCTGTGGACCAGGAGAAGTAAACAAGACTAGTCATTGCAGGATTGTTTCTAACAGGAAACTGTTGGGAAAAAACACAAATGTGCTTTGACAGGAAAATGGAAATTTACTTCCGATTTACAGTAGTTAGAAAAGGAATATTATTCAGTAGAGAAAATAAATGAACCACAGTACATACAATAATACGGATGAGTCTTGGAAACACAATATTGGGTGAAAAAAGCAAATTGCACAAGATTACATTTAATGATGCCAGTTTTATAAAGCTCAAGATAAAGCAAAATCTTGTAGAACAAAACCTCCCCTAGGGCAAGTATATATTTGTCTGTTTTGTTTACCACCCTATCCTCAGTACTAGAAAAAAATAGTAGGTGTTTAAAAGTGTTGATAAATCAATAAACTAAAGTACTTTGTTTAAGGAGACATACATACATAATAAAATTATCTTAAAAAAGAAATGATAAACACAAAATTCAGACTGGTGGTTACTGGTTGGGGGGTAACCACCAGCAAGCAGGGGCATGAGATAGGAAAGGCACTCAGGTGGGTTTCAATATATTAGAGTGCATGGACAGCAATACACAAGTGGATGCAAATATATTAGTCATATTCTGGATTTAAAGATGGGTGGTAGGTTCACGGTGTTCATTTTATAATTGTGCTTTCTAAGTCAAACACATGTTACAGAGATTTCTTTTGTATACAGAAAATATCATATAATAAAACTCTTAAAAATTATAAGGTCAAAATATAACCTCTAGGTAAGTAATCAGAAAATAAAAGCTGGGAGAATTACATGGTTATAAATTCTTAAAACAGGCAAATCAGACTAGAATCTGAACTGGGGAAATAAATACCAGCATAAGTTCCAGTTATTTAGAAGTGTTTTTATTTTTTAAAATTTTATTTTAAGTGATTTTTATTTCTTTTTAATAAAGATGGGGTCTCACTCTTGCTTAGGCTGGTCTCGAACTCCTGACCTCAAGTGATCCTCCCGCCTCGGCCTCCCAGAGTGCTAGGAGTACAGGCGTGAACCACTGCACCCGGCCTAGAAGTGTTTTAACAGTCAGTTTGGAATGGGCTCTTTATACTTTTTGAACATATTTTATTATTTTTTTGATGTCATAAGTAATGCATATTCTTTGAAGAAAAATTAGAGAATGCAATGAGAAAAAACTTAATAAAGATCACCAGCAGTTAGCAGTGCCACACATCTAGTGGTAATAAATTAGTGTGTATCTATCCAGATGTCATTTAAACACACACACACAGACACACATATATGCTGGGGGTTCACTAGCCCTAGTAGAGTCCAACCCCAAACTAGCTGCGACAGTTAAACGTCACCTCCACGATTCCTAAGAGAGCCACTGCTTCCTCCCCTTGCTTCTCTGTGTCCTCTCTCTGGCTGCCTTACATGCTGCCTGTTTTACTGCACAGAACTGAGCCTTGTCACCAAGTTTCACAGACATTCACTCACAGGAAGCATTTTATGAAATCTCACATATTTCATGAAACGTGTAAGGGACCACAGTGCGGGTCAAACTGCAAAGTGTGCAGTGTTTCCTCTCCACGATTCACCCCCAGCTCCTGTTCTCTCTTCTCTTCACCCCTTTCTTGAACAAGCCACAAAATTCTCTTATTTTCCACACAGCAGTTGTTGTGCTCAACGTCCTGGGCTGGGTGGTGTGTGTCTCAGCTTTTAACTCAAGCACTCATCAATGTATTTTTCCAACAAAAATAGTTCTCTCCCAGAATTCTGGTGGGGAAATTTTTCTCTATTATACATTCAAACATTCATGTGTACTGTTGAACTCTGTAAATATTTGTTTTCATTATAAGAATTTGGCTTCATAATAGGACATCTGGTAAATATAGAAAAGGAAAAACATACAGAGAAAAATCCCAACTGGACACATGAAAAGAAGACCCAGTTCAAAAGAAAGGGACTGTGCAGGAAAGAGTCAACGTGGCAGCCCTGAGACTGCTAGTCTTAGAAAGGCTGCTAGGTAGGCCCTTGGCTGGCATCTAGGAATGTAGATTTTGGGAAGGTTCTCACCATTCCCTGATAAGTACGGCTCACGGTACCTAAACTGTGCAATGCTGAATACCTGCTTTCTTTCTGGGTGTCTGGAATTTTGGTATGTGCCAGGCAGAGGATGCCTATGTGACCAACTCTCAGTAAAAACCCTGGGCACTGAGTCTTTAACGAGCTTCCCCGGTTCTCACACTGTGTTGTCACAACTTCCTGCCGGGGGAATTAAAAATGCCCTGTGTGACTCTGCTAGGAGAGGACCCTTGGAAGCTTGTGCCTGGTTTCTTCTGAACCTTGCCCCATGTGTTTCTTCCCTTTGCTGATCTTACTTTGTATCCTTTTGCTGTAATAAATCATAGTTGTGAGTATGACTTATTGCTGAGTCCTGTGAATCCTTCTAGAGAATCATTAAACCTGGGAATGATCTTGGGGACCCCTGACACAGGGATGATTCTGAGGAATAAGAGCAAATACATTCTAAGAATATGAGTTCTTGTAAGAAGGAAGAAGAAATAAGAAAATATCTAGTTCATGTTCCCAATGAGATGAAAGAAGCCACTGTATCTAAACAGCAGAAGCAGGGAGTCAGGGAGATGGACTAACCCCAAAACCGGGAAAGAGTGTGTGGGGATGAAAAATCCTCCCACTTCTGGCTCTGGCAATGCTGATGACTGTACTGTTTTAGATCCCTCTCATACTACAAGCACACAGATATTCTGTATATAGCACAACAACAAAGATGACAATAAAAATATCTTGAATATACAAATGAGCTTGGAAGAAAATAAATCCCCTAATGGTGGAAAGAAACAAAGAGGGAACCTAGCCAGTGTGGTTAAGTTCAGACCCTTAACCTTGGTGGCCCAGTTTGACATCAGACTCAACTCTAGTCCCTAATATCCAGGGGATGAAATACAGGGGATGCAGCCTGGGCCAATGTGAGGGGGATGCCTGAGACAGGGCCCTGCACAAGGCTGGAGCCCCAGAGGGTACCCCCTGTGTAAGAGGAACAAGGGAAGCTGTGCTATTTCTCTGCTCTTTAGGGAAGAATCAAGGAAACTTATATCCCTCTGGGCTTCTAGATGGGGAAAAATGTATCCCATGAGAAACAGAAAGCCCAAGCCTGTATCATGCATATGCATGGAGTCTTAATGTACATCGATTTATTACTGTGATTAATCCAAGGAAAAATAAAAATAAATCCAAAATCTGGCCCCTTGGGGCACCTGGCAAAAACAAATGCAACACTACTGCTTAACATCACTTCTACAACCCAGGGTAAATGAGACTCTCACAGAGAAAACAGTCTCAGCTGCAGATGAGCCCAAGTAAAAAATTACAAGTCACACAAGGAAAGGAAGGAGAGTTCAAAGTTACACGAACAGGAAAACTGGTGCCCTGAGTAACCTGATTACAATAACCTAAATGGATCTACAAAATGATTAGAGATAAATAAAGGAATTAAAATCACAATGAACCTGAGTAATAGGTGGAATTTTTGAAACAAAAAATATGGTCACTGAAATTAAGAATAAAGAATAAGGTTAAACAGTAGATTATACTCAATGGAAAAGAAAATTAATGAATCGTAAGAGCTGAGGAGGTTATTCAGAATGTAGTGTTGAGAGATAAAGACATGCCCATACGAAATGTAGGTTTAGAAACATAGAGGACGGAATGAGAAGCTCTAACACATGTATAATAGTTGCTCTAGCAAAAAATATTGGAGAAAATAGGGGAGAGGCAATAATTGAAGATACAATAGATGACAGACAGATCCTGGAGTGAAGGAGCAAACCCACGGCAAAGGGAAAAGTTATACTAGCAATTTTTACAAAAGATTTAGGACTGAATGACAGTAAAAAACACAACATACCAAACCTTGTGTAAGACAGCTAATGTGGTACTTAGAAGGACATTTATAGGCACATATATATGAAGAACAGTGAAAAATAATGTACTAGAAGTTCAACTCATTAAATTAGTTAAGACAATAACAACAACAAAATAAACCTGAAAAAAGAAGGAAAGAAATAAGATATTTGATGAAATAGAGTACAAAGAAACAAAAGAGGTTCAGAAAACCAAACATGGGTTCTTTGAAAAAAGACTAATAAAATATGCAAAATTCTGGCAAGACTGATTAAGAAGATTAGGAGAAGTCACCAGAAAAAGTGAAAAGAAAAATAAAAATGCTTCCTAAATGTAGATATAGCAAAATATTTTATAAATCATATATGATTATGAGAAAACTTTATGCCAATATATTAAAAACATTTTTGTGAAATTAACAATTTTCTAGAAAAATATGAATAACTAAACTTAAAAAACCCAAATAATCAGTATTCTATACAGAAAGTGAATAAGTCAAGAAAATTACCCTGAAAAAGGAATATATGGCATTAGAAGCAAGTTCTGACAATCCTTCAAAAAACAGGTAATCACTTTAGTTTACAAACCATTCCAGAGAATAAAAATGAGAGAAATACCCATTTCTTCTTATGATATCCAAATTTGTCAAGTATAGTATGAAGAAGGAAATTTATGAACCAATTATCACTTACTAACAAAGATGCAAAAAATAGCTAATAAAATAATAAAATATTTATTATATAAAATAGCTAATAAAATATTAGCTAACTGAATCCAGCAATATACAGATATTTTCAAATGCAGATGGTAGCATTTAATACATAGTGTTTTTCATCTTCCTTTTCTTTTCTTTTTACCTAACAATGTATCTTAGAATTAACTCAATATTAGTCCATTTAGAGCTGTCTCATCCCTTTTAACTGCTGCATATTGTTTCATTACATAATTTTAATACATAGTTAAAAAACTAGTTTCCTATTGATAGTTTCTGGTCATTTGCTATTACCACTACAAATTATATAGAAAATATTCTTAAATACATGTCATTTTGCAAATATGGGAACATGTATGTAGGATAAATTCTTAAAAATGAAATTTCTGGGTCAAAGATAATTTTGATAGATATTGTCAAATTATTCTCTTTAGAGTTGTGTCAATTTACACTAACAACAGCAATGTAAATTAAAATGCTTAAAAAATACTTAAAAAAGGGCAAAGTAAACAGCAATTGTGGTATAAAGATAGAAAGAAAACATTAAGGAAACTTTAAAAATAGATAAAATGCAACGAAGGAAATAACACCAATTATTTCAATTATACTAATGATAAGAATGTGTTAATCTCCCTATTGAAACCTAAGACTTTCAGAGAAGATTAAAAAATAAAATCCAACTATATATATTTTATGAGTGATAAACCTGAAACAAAATGAAATAGTCTATGGACAAATGATGTATGACAAAAAGAAAACAGAATCACAATATTAAGACCAAAGTGGAATTCAAAGCAAAAAGCATTAAGAGGGAACAGGAAGGCAATTTAAAATAGATCAAATACACAGTCCCTGATGAACACTTAATAGTCATTAAATCTTACACATAAACACAGAAATGAAAAGGTCTAAAACAATATATGTATTCATATATGTATAGAAAACAATAGAAAAATGAACAAAACTATTTATATACCATTCTTAGTCTTAGAAAAATTAAACAGAAAAAGATATAGAAGATTTGAAAACTATAATTATTCAGGTTAATTTAATAGAGATTCATTATAATCTGCATTTTATAGCCCAGGTAATATTATTTTCAAACATTTATTTGTATTAAAAATCAATTTAGGTCACTAAAATATATTAATAAATTCACTAAGTAGGAATTTACAGGGTATATTATCTGACCATGATACAAAAACCCCTCAATATTAACATTAATAAGAGTTTAAATAACAAAGACAAAAATCTTAGTCATTTAGAAATTTAAAAAAGAAAAATATATTTTTAAATTACACTTGTAAATAAAACTACAATTCTAGACAACTTAGAAAACAATGAAAATTATAATAGTAACAGTAAATATTAACATGTATAAAATATACACAATTGACTTCCACTTTTTTAATCTGTAATTTTCTAAAGTTCATGGGATGAGACTAAAGGTATACTCAGGCAAATGAATAGTCTTACATTTTTTTCATTATTAATTAAGAAAAAAATAAAAGTAGGCATTCAACTTAGGAAGCTTGAGAAACAAAACTTAAAAGTAAATTCAAAAGAATAGCTAAGACCAGTTGGAGAAAGAAGAACAAAAAGGGAGTTGACCTAACAGATATTAAGATGTGTTTTAAAGCTATAGCAATTAACATAGTATAGCATTCATGTGGGCACAGACAGATCACTGAAGGATCGAGGGACTACCAATAAACCCAGACGTGTGATCATTTAGGGGAAGAACAGACTATCGTGATGGCACTCCTTATCTTTGCATTGTAAGATTAGGAATAATTATAACTTTATTCCTTGTCCTTTTTGTATTTTCCAATTTTTCTATAACAATTATGTGCTATTTTCATAATGAGAAAAATTCAACATAAGTTCCTTAAAACTGTTAGATCAGCATTACATGAATAAGGAACCACCTCCTCCATTTGCTTCTAAAGCCAATTTGGCTGACTGCAGTCTACTGGTGTTTTCACACCTGCTAATAAAAAGTTGCTTTTATTTGGTATAGTCAGCGGAGAGGATACCCTCAGGAATTATAAGGGATGTGTGAAGACACCAGTGGAAATAAATTAGTCTTATTATCATGAAAAAAATCCACGGGCTGTATTTGTCTTGTTCATTGTTGTATTCCTGGTGCCTGGAAACAGACTAATGCAGGACTCAATAAATATTTGTTTAATAAATGAGAGAAGTGGCCTGGATTTATTTTTCTTGCTTCTGAGAGTTCCTTAGTTTTAATTAAAAAGTCACACCCATATTCCTTGCAGTGAATGCTCGCCTATGTCTGGGGTGTGGCTGATAGATTTGAATTGGGCCCCTCCCACCGTCTACTTACCGAGAGAGGCAGGATTAGTGGCACTCCAGGGAGGAAGTTGTCGGGGGAAGACTGGTGGTCAGTCAGAACCTTGAACTCAAAGCCAACTTTCCCGGTGTTCTTCAGTGTGATGTCCCTCTCCGTGACATGGTCAAACAGCTTGAGAGGAGAACAAGGACAAGAGTGACACCTCTGTCTACCACCCTTGGGAATGCTGCTATCACCCTGACAACGGTGAACAAGCAAACAGGCTTCACAGACATGGGTTTGATTGTTCCTGATACAGACACTGGTCAATCCACATTTCAGCATCACAAAAAGTGCCTAGAGGGGCGTTACCCTAGATGATGTAGGGCAGGTGTGGCTGTGGTGGGAGCATCTAACCTCTCTGGTCTCAGTTTCTTCACCACAGGAACTTATTTTAGAAAATCTTAAAGTGAGCTTTCTACACTAAGAAAATTAGCCTTCTGGATTCTATCCTGTAAGAAAAATATGAGGTTTGAGTTTAGAATGTTCTAGAATGAATTTTCCCATTTACATGGAGAGCCATAGTGTAATAGGCCAGTCATGTTCTTTTTTTCTGGGATTTTGCTAACATAATTCACCAGCTGGTTTAGAAGGTCCAATAACCACAAACTGAGGCTACTTCAGGGGTCCTTAGGACAAGCTAGGGCAAGGACTAGCTGCTTCAAAGACTATACTCAGAGATGAGCCAAAACCAATTGTCCAAAGGACCCTGGGGATGAGGAAGGAAAGAGAATTCTATTTAGAGGAGGTCGCCACACAGTGCAGAAGGTCTCAATAGGTGTGGGGTGAATCTGATTTTAGGCATGATCTTTAATCTATAAGCACAATGTACATGCACTATTCAGTAATTATATAATGGGGATCCAATCCTCATTGAAATTTGGTAGGAGATATGGTCTCTGAGTACACAACACAAAATCTAATTGGAAAGAGAGGGTGTTCAGACACAATGAACTGACAATTGTTCCAAAACAAAAATGAGAAAGCACATTACATTACGGCAAAGAGTACAAGTAAGTGCCAAGGGAATGTCAAGCAAGAGAAAGATAACTGTGGATGGAGCTGAGCCGGGTCTTCCAGGATGCACAGGTTTGGGGTTGGCAGAGTGGAAGATGAGGGGTTAATATAAGAGAAAGTGTGGGGCAGGAAGGGCTGGGTACACTGGGGCCAGTGGGTAAAACAGCTTGGCCACAATTAAATAAATGGGCAATAATGGGGGAATTATGGGAAACAAAGTTTACTGTATAAAGAGCATCAGTTAATAGAGGGGCTTAGGACGTCCTCATCTAGGTGGAGGAACAGGCTCTGACCCACTGGGGGACAGAAATAGAACTCAGGATGATTGAAGGCCTACTGTGACAGAGGCACAGCGTTGACCAGCCACTTAAGCAACTATAGCTGCCTGGTGAGCAGGCATTGATGCCCCATTCCAACCTTACAGATGAGGCAGACTCAGGCTTTGAGAAGTTAGGTGATGTGTCCAAGGTCACACAGTCAGTAGGAAGTAAAACCAGACTACAAAACCATGCTCTTTTTCCCCAATACTACATTGCTTTTCCAAATGCTGCTGGGATTAATTGGTCAGGGACTGATGGAATGAAAGTACGATTTGGGGAAAATTTCTCTGGCAGTGATGTTTAGGTGGGTTAGTGGTAGAAGCTATAAATACACCGTAACCCCTTGCCTGCAGTGGGTCCATGGACCAGCAGCATTGGCATCACCTGGGAGCTTGTTAGAAATGCAAACTCTCAGGCCCCACCCTGGACCTACTGAATCAAAATCTGCACTTGAACAAGATCCCCAGGTGATTTGTATGCGTATCACAGCATGGGAAGAACTGCGCTAGTAATTTAGGCAGGGCTTGATGAGACCCTGCAGTGTGACAACAGTGATGACAGGAAGGGAAAACGGACTCAGAGAGGGATCCTGGTGGATGAATTAGCAAATCCTGGATGCCGTAAGGACATGAGGAGGTGAAGGAGACAGTGCAGCAGAAAAGCCTTGGAGATCTTAAGCCCTGGGGGTGTGAGAAAATGGTAGTGCTATTGAAAGAATCCAAGAAATTGGGATGGGCTTCTGGATTGAAAAGGAAGATGCAAATTTGAGCGTCTAACATGCTGAGTTTCAGGAGTTGGTGAGAAAAGCAAGTTAAAGTATCTGGCAAACAGTTGGCAGCAGGAAGATGATCAGGGTTAGGGGTGATGGTGACACTATGAGGATTGGGGGCATAGGAGAGATTCATTTAAGATGTTTAAGTCAAAACCAGAAAATCTCTCATGGTTTGCAATACCTGTAATCCATAGTTAATATCCTTGGTGTCAAAGGAATAGTTGACCAGGGATGCCTCTCCCTTTAGTATTATTTCATAGGTGGGCCCTCCTTCCACTTCGCACAGAGCTTTAGCCTGTGCAACGATGTTACTGTGCCCGTAGAAGGTGAATGATATCTGGTGGCTACTGTGTGGCCGCAATACTCCATAGAGGGGCAAAATATCAAATACCTGCAGAGAAAGTCATTCAGTATGAGAGCAGCTATCAGGATGAAGGGCCTGTGAAGAGTAAGTTAAAGTTATGTCAATTTACAGATTAATTCCCGCCTTTAACTTGTTTGACTCCATAGGAGGTGACTAGCCCAGCACCCTGAAAACATGACGGTGATGGCAGTAACAGTGCTCTGGTGAGATTTATGTTTCTGACGTGGGGCAAGTACTCAGTTAGAAAAGTTTGTATCAGATGACATCAGGACCCATGATGTGTTACTTACTTCTTCTATCCCAATGGAAAGCATCTCACACTGTTCAAAGATCCATAGAGATTCCTGAAACTCCACTTGGCTCTGGCTTGAGGGTATTCTTTCTGTTTCAGCAGAGCCAATTTTTAATCCCTAGAAATTAAAGATGTGAGGAAAAGGTAGCAAACATTCATACTGGATCATCAATGTGCTTCTCCTCATCAAAAATGAAGCATGTTGTATATGATTATAAAAATAGTACCTTTTTCCCTAGGAACATAACTGGGCAAGTGACCAAAATGTACATATAAGGATGTTTACTGCGGTGTTATTTATAACAGCAAAACTTTGGAAGCAAACTAAATGCCTATCAATGAGGGGACATGTGTGTGGAAACTCTATCCATGGAGGATGATGCAAGGTATATTTATGGACTGGGAATGATGTACGAATGTATTATTGAGTGAAAAAGCAGTTCCGTTCATGTAAAAGCACATACAACTCATGTGTCTGAAGGTGTGAGCGTGTATAAATTCATTCAGAGATTTGCATATGCAAGCAGATATACCTGGGAGGTTGTTTGCTAAAAATTTCAGTAGCATTTTTCTATGGTGAGATTTTGAGGCTGTTTGCTTTAGTTTTCCTGTATTCTTGAGTTACTATGACAAACATCTTTGAAAACAGAAAAAAGAATTAACATACTAACGTTTAAAAGACAAATGTTTTATATACTCACACATACTCATTCTAAGAAAATTGAAAAATATGGAAAGCTCCAAAAAAAGAATAAGAATAAATCATTAGGTTATACAATAGATAAATGTATCTATCTATATGTATGTGTGTGTTTATATACTGAGTAGATATATTTGTATTCTGATTTTCCAGTTGAAATTAGGAATGCCACTTTCCCATGTGATTGAATATTCTTGACAAGCATCATTTAAAATATTTTTAAAAAGCAGATGATCATACATGATACAAATTTAAAATATTCAAAAGGGTATTTGGTAAAAAAACCCCAAACTTCCATCCCTATTCCCCAGTCTTCCAGTTTCCCCCTCCCCAGGGAACCACTGTCTAGTTTCTTATATGTTCCATTTAGTTATACTCTTTATTCAACTAATATTTATTGAGGACTTACTATGAGCCAGTTGTAGGTCCTAGGGACGTAACAGTGAACAAAATAGAAAAAACCCCAGCTCTCATGAGGCTGATATTCCATGCATGAGCAAATATATTAACATCTACTTAACTACTTGAGACATAATATAGTGGTTAAGAGCAGGCCAGACTGCTAAGTCTTCAGCTCCACTGCCTGATGGACGTGTCCCCTCACCGGTAAGTGGGCAAAGATAATAGTACCCACTTCACAGGATTGTTGGGAGAAATCAATGAGTTAATGTAAAACAAAATGCTCAGAACAGTACAAAGCACATAATAAGTGCTCAATATGTGTTGTTGCTTTTCTACACTTTTTTCTTTACGCAAATGGTAGCACACTCTGCTACCTATTTTGCACTTAGCATTTTTTACTTAATATATCAGCGATTGTGCCAAATTAGCATATAAACTTTCTCATTTTTAAAAAAGGATTTCACAGTATTGCCATGTGCAGATGTGTTTAGTTTATTCAACCAGACTCCTATTGGTGGAATTAACTTGTTTCCAATTTTTCTTACTTTTACAAACAAAGCTACAGTGTACAAGGATAGTTAGATGTCTTTATGTCAATGCTGAGGTGCATCTGGAGAATAATTTTCTAGAAGGGGAACTATGCATTTTAAATTTTGATATACTTGCCAAGTTGTATGTCACAGAGGTTATGCCAATTCATGTTCCTACCTATTCATCCCCACTCTTTGCCACTACTGACACAAACACTATTTTAAAAGATTGTATATCTCATGGACATACAATAATTTATCTTGCATTATATTTTCAATTTTTTGTTATCCCTAAAGTGTTGTAACAAACATCTTTGTACGCAAATCTTTGTATCTCCAATGGTTTCCTTAGGCCATCGTTCTAGAAGAATTTAAGGGTATTAGTTTTTAAACTCTCTTGGTCTTCCCTTTGTTTCTGCTATGGAATTATTAGGGAAAATATTTCTCTTTTAGTAGCCTCTATTTAGGGAGTGGGAAAAGCACAAAATCACCAAGGTTTAGAGATTGGTTTTTCTGTTGTAGAGATGATCTGTGTACTGAGGTGTCCTGGACGCCCACTGAGGTGTTGGCTCTGGGGGTGTTTGCTTGGGCAGTGATGTGGATGAAGTTACGTGGCCTCATCCCAGCTAAATCCCAGCGTTGCGCTTGCCACTCTGCTCCTGGTTCTGCCTTTGTCTCACGGGCAGGACCCTCGACTTGCCAACCCTCCCCGGGGAAAGGAAACCGTACATCTGAGACCGCAGTGGATGCCTTCTCTTTTCTGAGTTCTCCGTCTTCAGGCCTGGCATCTTCGTTCACAAGGATAGTCCTGGGAGGTTAAGGAAACAGAAAGAATCACTCATTTAGCAGCCATCCTCACGCAGTCCCAGCTGCGTAACAGCCTGTCTGCCTCCTCCTCTTCCACCACACCCCAAAGGGTAAGAGGAAGTTCTCCCGCCGGGAACACCTTCCTCAAGAGGTCAGCTGCTCAGTGCTCTGTCGCTCTCTGTCCCCCAGTTGCAGTGTAGGGCACTGAACTGGTCGATTTTCTATGGGGCCCGACCCTTCTTTCCTGGCCCATTGAGCCCACGTCTGACTCACAAAAAATTCTAGGAAGCGCTGGCAATTCTTCAGACAACTTGGATGTGTCCTGAGTACTCAATGTTAAGTTTCATCCTTTACTGGAGCACTTTACTGTGAGGATATAATGTTTGGTGAAGTGTCATAGGCTTTCCTACTTGCTACTCTGGACCTGATCCTGGCTGCAGACCTTGGACATATGGAGAGGACACACAGGAAGGGCTCCGTACCCCAGGGCTCAGGATGCTACGCCCTCCTGAGAGCAGAGATGACTTTCAGCTCCCTGTCCCAGATTACCTAGTCCAGGGCCTACACATACAAGACACTCATTCACCTGTTAACCGGTGAGTGGTCGAATGAACAAACGAGGCTGAGAGCTGAGACTGTAAGTCAGTGCAGAGAAAAGAACCCTATTAAAAAAAAAATCTATGCTAACTTTGTGTTTGCACTTACTTGACAAAGTCACTTAAATCCGTCTCGGGGGACTCTCTCGTAGCTGGGACTGCTGGCGAGCTGGCAGTCGCTGAGGTCGCTGGGATGGACTCCAGCTGGGACAGGGGGGCGCTGTAGGGCTTCTTTGGCAATGTCACAAACCTACAAAGGCACGAGAGGCGGGGGAGACAGGAGACACCAGCTTTTGCAAATCAGTGCCCAGTGGGCTCTCAGTTTCTAAGGCTAAGCTCCAAATTCTAGACCAGGCAGGTCTAGAAGGGGCCTCCCTACGCCCTCCCTGGGACTTGCCTTCTTCAAATCTTAGCTAAGGTTCCATTTGCTCCTAAAATGTTTTGTGACCACGCCCTTCCAGTCTGGGCCCCGTGTCTCTCCTCTGAGTAGCCACAGCCCCCCGGGCTTTCCCTCTTACCCCTACGTTTTCATCCACAGCGAAACTGTGAACTTGCTGAGGACTTGTACCTAATATGGTGTCCGAGACAGTGTCTGGCCTGGCGTGAGCAGTCAGACATGGCCATCAACGAATGAGTTACCAGGGACCCTGCTCCCAGCTCACCGGAATGCAAGGCCAGGGCTAGGGGGAGGCACGTGAGGCACTCCCTGGCAGGGTCCTGGAAGTGTAGGCTTGGCCTTTTTGCGTGACCTTGCCTCCACCAATGTGTGACCTTGGTGCCTTGCTTGCCACACCCTAGTTCTGGTCCCACTGGTAAGCTTTGCTACCACTTAAGTTCTCCAAGAAGAGGACCCCAGGGGAAAACCGATACTGCACCAGCTGGAGCTGAAGCCCGTGTGTCCAGGTTGCACTGATTAGAAGGGCCTTTGGGCATCACAAAGCCCAAAGTGGTGGGGTTGCCCCATTCTCCCTGTTCCCCTCAGGGTGCATGGCTTTTTCTGGACTCCTCCCCAGCCCTCTCCCACCCATCTCAAGCCCTTGGATATTAGTTTCAGCCCATTTCACTTATATATTCATTCTGGCCCCATATGCACTCAGAGGCTCAGCAGAAATGTCATTTATTAGATAAAGCTCCTATCTTCCCACTGGAAGAAATTCTCCTTCCCTTGGAAGTTTCACAACTTTTCATCTGCACTTCTTTTAGGACACAGTCCACTCTCTACCATATGCTGGAGGACCATTTCCTAAACTTCAGGCATCCCATTACCACCTTAGTTATTTCTGCCATCTTCTGTATCACCTAACAAAGCAAATTTATTGGGGAATAATTTACATACAAAATGCATCCAGTTGTAAGCATCCAGTTTGATGAGTTTTTACCTGTGTAAAGCTTTATATCTGTGTAACTACCACCACATTAACATACAGAATGTTTCCATCATCTAAAAAGCTCCCTTGTGCAAACGCTCATCCGCTTTATATCACTAGAGATTGGATTTGCCTATGTTTCATAGAAATGGAATCAGAAATGTGTATTCTTTCGTGTCTGATTTATTTTGTTCAGCACGTTTTTGAGATTCATCCATGTTGTTGTATGGAGCAGCAGCCTATTCCAATTTTTTTTTAATTGAGTAGTATTCCACAGTATGGATGTTCATCCATCTTCTTGTTGATGGAAACCTAGACTGTTTCTAGCTTTTGGATACTATGAATAAAGTTGCTATGAACATTTGTGTACAAGTCTTTGTGTGGACATTTGTTTTCACTCCTCTTGGGTAAATCCCTAGGAAGGGAATTGTGGGGTTGTGTGGTGTATGTATGTTTAACATTATAGGAAATTGCTAAACAGTTTTCCTAAGTGGTTGTACCATTTTACACTACCACCTGCAGTGTATGAGGGTTCTGGTTGGTCCACATTCTCATCCACACTTGGTATTCAGTCTTTTTAATTTTAGCCATTCAAATGAAGATATAGTAATATCACATTGTGGTGTTCATTAATAGGCTTATTACTTTATTATTATTATTATTTTTTATTGAGACAGGGTCACAGTCTGTCACCTAGGCTGGAGTGCAGTGGCATCATCATAGCTCACAGCAACCTCAAATCCCTGAGCTTAAGCGATCCTCCTGCCTCAGCCTCCCAAGTAGCTGGGACTACAGGCATGCACCACCATGCCCTGCTAATTTTTCTAATAGGCTTATTTTAAAGGAAAATTTTATATCATTACTATAAATTAAAAGCCATATTACCTACCATATTTAGAAAATTCAACACAATGGAAAAAAAATCAATGTTGTTTATTTTCTTGCCTGGTGAAGGCTCTGAGCTGGGCCCTGCTTGCTCTTTTTAGGAAGAAAGATCCATTCACTTTCTTCTTGGGAAACCGCTGGGCTAGCACCATCTGTGCCTGGGCTTATTACTGTATAGAACTGAGAGTTCTTGGGGGGTGGGATCCAGGGTATTCCCTCTTTACAGCCCCCAGAGTGCAGGGTCTTCTACATAGAGCCCAAGCTCAACAGATGTTTGACTGAATGGATGGATGAATGGATGAACGGATGGATGGGTGGATGGTTGAATGAGAACAGTCAAACAGCATGGAGGGTAATTTCACTATTCTGTACACCCACCTCAGCTGGGTTGAAGAGTGGGGGTGGGAAGCCATGGAGAAGCCACAAAGTGTGGAAAAGCTCTTTTCATCATCTTTCATGAGCTTCCATTTGGCTTGTTCCAGACCAGTTGTCTCTAGTTGACATTACCTCAGGCAGAAACCTCGCCATTCCAGGCAGACCACACATGTTGGGCTGGGTGCTGAAAAATCTCCTGGGAAGCTTGTTAAAATAAAGATTCCTGAACCTCAGGGTAGATTCTGATTCAGCAGGTCTCAGGTAGCAACTGGGAGTTAGATTTTTAACAGTCTTCCCAGGTGATTCTAATGAATGGTGAGATTTAGGAACCACCATGGGCAGGAATGGCAGCATGACACTAAGGGTGGAGCTGATAATTAATATGGGGTTATCGCTGTATCCTCACCAACTAGAGACCGTGAAGATCCGCAAAGGACAATGCTGAACACTTATTAAATCACCCCAGGTCAGCAGAGATGCCTAGGGAGACTTTGCCAGATTGCTGCCCCACATAATAGCATTCCGCCATCCAACATTTGCACCCCCTTGGGATGTTGTGCTGAATTAAGAAAAAGCATACAGGAATACCCGTAAAGGAAAAATACAAAGCTGTAGAGGGTCTGCATACCTGAGAAAAAACACCACCTCAGTTGACAATGCTGCCTGGACAATTGGGAATGGGAGATCTCTTTGGAAACAACTGAGTAGAGGGCAGATGGAGCCCTCGCTGCTAACAGCCTGAGCCACAGGAGACAGTGAAACCTTTACTATAATGAAGGCTTTAAGTTATCATTAAAATTGGAAAACCTGCTCCAAAAAAATTGAAATAGAACGTTGTAGAGTTTTTGGGATCAGATTTCATTTTACCCTCAAGAACAGATGATTACTTTCTCGTTATGCTGACCCAAACAGGATTAGATTCAGTTATTTTTTAAAAAGAGTGTATAGCAAACAAGGAAAATTAATATTGCTCCAATTCCAGAGCTACCTGTATCAGAATCACTGGAGGAGCCAGAGTGACAGAATCACGTGTGTGCGCCAGACACACACTGATCGGCAACACTGGCTTGGGCTCAGCAGTTTCTCTTTTCATGTTTTATTTTCAACTCTTGGGTAAGGATCAACACAATCTTTTGTGCTGTGAGTTAAAAAAACCCCATCACACTTATTTCCTGTTCTCCTTTCACTGGAAGCAGTGTTGTGCCAAAATAAAACCCCCAAGAACAAACTTGTGTTTCAGTTAATATTCTGCATTGTGGTTCCCATGAGATTTGCAGATGGAATGGTGGATGTTGAACCTCCACTGAAGTCTGTGCAGCCGAGGTATCGGGGGTAAAAAACGTGGCAGGAGTGGGCAGCCTTGCAGTAGACATGGTGACTTCTAATTCACTGATTCAGTAGATGTGGATTCTGGGAGTGTCTACTACAGAGGGCGAAATCAGCCACTGGCTGGACAAAAAGGGCCTGCACACGCTGTTTGATATTTTTTCAAATCAGTGACTGCGGATGCTGTTGGTGCACTTTGTTAGGACGATGCGCGCATCCCCCAGGTGCCGTGGGTGTTGGCTGTACCTTCCTCTCTGGAGGATCGCCCTGGCCGGCTGGGAGCTGCCTCACCCACCCTGAGCTGCCTGGGAGGTTGTGCCCTCCCTCCCATTAGGGTGTCACCTGTAGACAAAGGACTGAGTGATGGAGGTGACATTATAAGAGCCCAGTCTCCTTGTCTGAGTGGGAGCTGTTCTTACGATGGGGTGAGTGGGGATGACCGTCATTGTGGAGTTCAAGTGAGGGAGAGACTAACTCTCCCTGGATGCGTGGGGAAGTCTTCACAAAGGAGGATGTAGTCTAACTGCGTTTGGAAGAAAGAATGGGGCTTTTCAGGTAAAGAGTGGAAAGGTCGTATGGGCTAAAGGAGAAGTTTCCGTAAAGGAAAAAGATGGAGAGAACTTGGATTCTCCAGGGACAAGGGAAAGTTTGTTGTGGGAACAGGTGTGTGTAGGCGCCAAATGGAAGCAGGTGATGGTGATGGTGATGATGATGATGATAATGACGACAATGACGATGAAGAATATAGAAGCAGTGAGGTAGGGGTCAGTGATGGCCAGCACTGAGGTCAGGCATGACAGAAAGGGGGGAAAGGGGCCATGATGACAGGGGAGGTACAGATGCTCTGGCTGTCACTTCCTTTTGACAGTTCTCACATGTCTCTCCCCTTGGCACTGGGCAGAGGAGGATCCAAGCACAAACAGCAAATATGAGGGCACAGGGGTGATCAAGGAGTTCTAAGTGTGGTGGCCTCCTCCATCTCCTCCCCTGTTCTCCTATTTCCATCCCTTTTTTCTAACAATCCATTCAGCCTTGCTCAGGGGCTGGCCAGGGGGGTGGTAGTGGGAAGAGTCGGGCCATGGAGTATCAGGGGGCTCCTCACCTAGGGCCATGGTCCTGCCATGCCACCTGCTAACGTGCTTTGGAACTTCCCATTCCTCTCCATCCTCAACTCTTGCTTCTCACTGCCCAGTTCTAGACTAAACTTCTGTAGGTCCCAAGAAGGCTCTCTCTCATCTACAGGCCTTGGAATATGCCCGTCCCTCTGTCTAAAATACTCTCCCCATCCTCTTTGCCCAGTTAACATCTACCTAACCTTTAAGTCTTAGCTTAGATGCTACTTTCACTGGGACATTGTCCCTGACCCCCAAGTCCAGGGCAATCCCTGCAGCAGCTGGGGCAGGAGCCATGTCTTTCTCACTCAACATGGCCCCCAGCTCTTGGCACTGACTGTACCAAGCTTAGAGTATGCCCAATGATCATTGAATGAATAATTCTAGTCAATAGTCCTGTACTTAACTTCCTGTATTAAAAAGTGTTATAAAGGTCTTGTTTTGTCCAAATGTTACATCAGAGCGTGTGGTCTATTATTTGTAAAAATGGCCCCTTTGCAATGTGATTTTTGCCTGTCCTCCCATCAAGAGCTGGAGTCTGTTTTCTCCAGGCCTTGCATCTGGCCGTGGCTTGACTTCTTTGGCCAATGAGGCATTCAAAAACGTGATGCAAGGAGAAGCTTGAAAACCGCACAGCCAATTCACAGATTCATGAGAACTTACAAATATTTGTTGTTTAAACAATTGTGTTTTGGGCACTCTGTGTGCGGCGAGAGCCAACGTGTACAGACTGGTTTTGTTTCTCCCTAGCACAGTACCCTACACAAATATGCTCAACAAATAACTACAGAATGAACAAGTGAATAAAAACATTTCAAGTGCGGAAAGAAAAAGTCAATATTCTTCATAATGTAAGTTGGTCATTATTCTTACAAATTATTGATATCAAAATAAGAGCGGGATCCACAGTAGCCACCGGTACCTAGCACGGGTCAGAGGCCCAGTCATTTGGGTTTTCAACAACCCGAGGCTCTGAATGTGTGCTGTTTGCCACGGTGCAGCTGATTTCATTGTTGCGATTATTTTCTCCTCCAGTTGCACCTCTTATTTCTGTTGCTCTTAATTTACGATCTGGTGCTCTGTCAAGCAAACCACTCATCTTTGCTCGTTAGATCTTAACAGGTGGGTTTTTACATTCCCATTCTTGCTCTCAGAGATCTAACTTTTGCTTCTCTCATTTTGTAAACACCCCCTCCCCCCCATCCTTCCTTCCTTCCTCTGACTCTACACATCACAAATCCGTTCCAGATTAGGTAGGCCCCCGACTGCTGTTTCTAAAGGGAACAGATTACAATCATCGCTTTCAATTGTATCAGAAGTGGTCAAATTCCTTAGCCCCTCTGGGTGCAAACACAAAGTCCCTGCCATGTTTCCATATTTTTTGCCTGGATTTGTGGTCTTACACTTGCTGATCTTCCCACATTGGGAAGCGAATGACAGATAGAAACAGATGGGCTGGCCCAGTGCCTTCCCTACCAGCACGTTCTAGCTCTGCCACGTGAGAAGGGGAAGACAACTTCAGACACGTGCCCATTATGGAAAACAGCCTGCCCTAGCCCTCTGACACTATTATGTTCCAGAATACTTCTAACTGGCCACCTGTGCTAAGGTGGAAATTGATGAGACATAACTGAGTAGCCAAAATTCAAGTTACTCAGACTTTATGGGATGAAAACCATCTTTTTAAAGGTTCTCAAAAGAGTTGCAATTGGAGCTTCTAGAATAGTGGTTCTCACTGTTGGCTGGCCATTGGGACCATCTGTGGACCCTTAAGAAAGACTGATGCCTGATTCTAATGTGCACTCAAAGCTGAGGGTCACTGACCCAGAAGATGGTGGTAAGAAGGTCACAAAGAAAATGGTAGTAAAGCAAGTGCATCAGTAAGAACCCTGGTTAAGCAACCACAGCCAACCTTACTCATCTCTTATTCTCTACCAGGTACTATTAAGCACTTAATAAGCACTGCCTAATTTAATCTTCACAACAGCTGGATGAGGTAGGTACTATGATTTTCCTCAGTCTTCAGATGACAAAACCGAGGCTCAGAGAGCAGGTAAGTGGCTGAGCGAAGTTAGACTAACACCAAAGCTCACGCTCTTAATAACTTTGCTGGAGAATCTACCTGATAAACAGGTGAGGGTGTCTTCTGGGTTACTTTACGCCATGCCATGCCCCTGGCAGTGACTCACAAAGCAGACCTTTCCATTTCAAAAACTATGTGCCACAACACAAGGTACATACAAGGTGTTGACTAGAACCTTTTTTTAGAAAAAGAAGGACCTTTCCTGATTGTAATTTAGATGAGAAAATGCAAGAACACCCTTTAGCCCTTGAGGTGACTTCCCAGAGAGTTTTGCCATGAGGTAAGCAGCAGAGGAGTGTGCCCAGAATCTACCTTGAAGCTCTCTAGAGGGATTTCTGCGTGAAACGGCCACTTCTACAAAGCTCCACAAGGTGTCCCCACTGCTACATGCTCTTAGAAAAAGGCTGCCAAACAGGTAGGCTGTGAAATCTCCTTTATAATCAGCTTCAAAGCTCTTTAGAAATACTTTCAAAACAGGATGGTTTTTTAAGCCAATTTCTTTTAATGTCTGGCCTTCAGTAGCTAGCTTTGGGGAGATTTTAATTAATATGAACATATAGATAAATCAAATGAACCCTTTTGATGAATCAGATCACTACATGAACCAAGCAGACGCAGCCCTGATGCAGGTTCAGATACGCACTGATATTTTCCACTGATTTCTTTAGAAGTAGGCTTAGCTCACGTTGAATCTCTAAAAGGCTGGTGGCCTCCACTGATATTGGAGACATTGGGAAAATGCCTTAAAAAGAATGAACCTATAATAAGGAGACTAGAATTCTTCTATAATAACATAAAAGCAGGACAAAAAGTTTTATAACACTTAAAATGAAAAACAGCCCAATTCATTTATCTATGGGGTAATAGATATGGTATCTCAGGAAATTGGACTGAACTGCATTGCAAATAGAAGCAGACTGTATGGGCCCTAATGTGTGCATAACTTTCAAGTTAAATACAAAGAGAGCTAAAGGCCTACCACCCTCCATAGGTCTCCCTCTGCTTGGCCTTTAGTCACTTGCAGGTTGACTACAAAGGTAGGAAAATTGTTTCTGGAAGCTCAGATTTGATAGATGGCTTACAGCCCTCTCATTAGCCTCAGAGGCTAATCGGATCCCCCAGTCAGATAAATTAGCTGACCCATCACAGCAGAAGAGAAGATTCTAGATGAATGCACTACAGGAGGTCTGGAAGATGAAGGCCTTGGGAGGGTTCTGGGGACATCGGGGATAATAAGGTGTTGTACTGGTCTCTCTCACAGGGGACTTCACATTTACTAATAATGTCCTCTTTGTAGTGGGGGTGATGAGACATGGACATTTCATTATTATTCTTAAAGCGTATATAAGTGTTAAATACACTTTTGCATATGTCATGTGCTTTCACAATAAAAAGAGAGTGGACGTCAAGGAATGTATGGAGTAAGAAAGGCCTCCACTGGATAATGAAATCGTTACTGACCTTCCACAGAGGCAGTTTCAGTTAAGCTAGGGGGTCAAAAGCCAGCTGAAATTGGGTTGGGGAATGAACAGAGGCAACTGGTGTATTCCGTTTTCTTATGTTGCCTGGTATAGAGTTGGTGATTAACACAACAAGAGAATTAAGGGCTTTCTAAGATGGGGAGCACTTGTACTGAGGGCAGAGGAAAAGGAGACTTGAAGATACCGCGAGTGAGAGGAGACTACTGACAGACGGGAGCACAGACAGAAAGCTTGGCCTGGAAAAGCAACAGATGCTGTTTTCAGTACAGTCGCCCTCTGCATCCGTGGGTTCCACATTGGGGGACTCAACCAATCAGGGATTGAAAAAATTCGAGAAAAGGAAAACAACAAAAAATAACAATGCAACAACAAAAAATAATACAAATAGAAAACCGGTACAATATAGCAACAATTTATTTTATTTTTTTTTTGGAGATGGGGTCTTGCTATGTTGCCCAGGCTGGTCTCCAACTCCTGGGCTCAAGGAATCCTCCCATCTCAGTCTTCCATGTGGCTGGGATTACAGGTGTTATCCGTGACCACACCCAGCCAATATAGCAACTATTTACATAGCATTTACGTTGTACTAGGTATTGTAAGCAATCTAGAGATGATTTAAAGTCCAGGGGAGAATATTCAAAGGTTATATGCAAATACTGTACCATTTTATATAAGGGACTTGAGCATCCGCAGATTTTGGCATCTGCAGTGGTCCTGGAACTAATCTCCCGTGGGTACCCCCGGGACACAGATGACTGTATATTTGAAAACATTCAAGATTTTTCAAAAAAGTGAAGGGCTCATCTTCTTCTTGAGTAGGGAGAAGGAAATGGGGTGATGAAAGTGGCAGCTTGAAGAAAAGAAATCTCCGGTGTGGGCTGTAGCCAGGGGGACCAGAGGGAAGAAAGCCACCTGCACAGGGTGGTAGGGATCCTGGAGGGAGGACTTCTGGGCAAGATGGCAAAAGGAAGGGCCTAGCTAGGAAACACTGCTGAGGGAAAACTGGTGGAATGTACTGACCAATTGGGTGCTGGGAGGGAAGCAGAACCAAGGAAAAATGACACAAAACCAGACGGGCTAGGAGCTGGGCATGGCCTTGGGAATGTTCATGATCAATTTTATCAGCAAATAATAAATTGCTTTCCAAAGTAATTTTATCAATTTACACTCCCATCAGAAATATCTGGGCTTCTATTCCTCCACACCTCCAACAACACTTGGTATGGTCATATTTAATTTTATCTAATCTGGCGGGTATGTAATGGTATCTAGTTGGAAATGTTTTAATTTCTATTTTCAAGATTACTAATGATGTGGAACATCCTTTTATTCTTTAATGGCCATTCATATTTCCTCTTCTATGAAATAACTACTCATCCTTTTCTCCCATTATTTAATTGAATTCTGTCTTTTCCTTCAAGGGCATTCTTTATATATTACGTGTGCTAATCATCTGAAGGTAATATGTATGCCAAAAACTTCGGTTTGTGACTTTTCTTTGTACTCTTCTTATGGTATCTTTTGATGAATAAAAGATACCTACATTTTGATGAATAAAAGATTTTCTACATTTCTTCAATGTAGAAATTATGAATAGTTTCATTATGATTTTGTGCTTTTTGTATCTTGTTTAAGAAACTATTCTTTATTCAGAGATCATCAAGACATTATCCTACATATTCTTGAAGTTAAAAATTTTTGACTTTCAAATTTATATCTTTAACCTATATGGAATTAATTTTTTGTATAGTGTGAGTTTAGAAGTTCATTTTTGCTTTTTTCTATATAGATAATGCATTTTTCCTGGATCATTTACTCAATAAGCCATCCCTTCTGCTTCGTTCAAATATCTCTATTTTGTCATGTTTATATACATGTATGGTCTGTTTCTGGGCTTTCTATTCTGTTCCTTCATTCTATTTGCCTATCTGTGCACAAATACCACACTTTGAACACCATTATATTTTTACAGACGCCTTCATATCCAGCAGAGAAAAACTTCCTATTTTGGGGGAGTTTGGCTAGTCTCATCCCTTTCCTCCTCCATATAAGTTTTAGAATTAACAGAAATGACACCTTTACTAGAATCTCTTAAATCAATGAAAAAAGTATGTTTCACCATTTATTTAGGTCTTCTTTAATGACTTTCAATAAAACTATTTTGTACATAAATATTTTGTGTTTTTTGTTAGGTTTATTTCTAAGCACCTTTTTTTGCTGCGTTCTATTTTCTATTTGTTGCTGCTATACAGAAATGCAATTGAATTTAATGACTTTATATCAATCCATCCTCCTCACTAAATTCTTTAATTCTAGTAATTTGTCTATAGATTATTTTGGGTTTTCTCTATAGATAACCATAACATGATAGTTTTGTTTCTTCCTTTCCAAATCCAGTCCCTTTTATTTATTTTCCTGTCTTCCTAAACTGGCTAGGATCTTAGTAAATTGTTGACTAGAAATGGAACTCTTAGGCTAGGCACAGATGGCTCATGCCTGTAATCCCAGTACTCTGGGAGGCCGAATTGGGAAGATCACCTGAGCCCAGGAGTTGGAGGTTGCAGTGAGCTGTGATCTTGCCACTGCACTCTGGCTTGGGTGATAGAGGACAGAGTGAAGAGGGAGCTAGACCCTGTTTCCAAAAAAAAAAAAAAAGGAACTCTTGTCTTGTTTCTCATTTTAAAGGAAATGATTTTAACATTTCATCATTTTTAAAAGCTATCCTGGATCAGGTTAAGGAATTTTCACATGGATAGTTAAGTTTTATTGAATGGTTTTTCTTAATCTATTGAGATGATCATATGGTTTTTTTTCTTTCATATGATAATGTGATAAATTGAATTATTAGTTTTTCTAATGTTGAACCAACCTTGCATTCCTGGAATAAACCCAACCTCATCATGATATCTTATCTTTTTATACTTTGCTGGATTCAGTTTGCTAATATTTTGGTGAATGTTTTGCATTTCTGTTTTTGAATTAATCAGTGAGAAGAGCCTGAAATCTTTATGCTTCTGACCTGGCTTAATGGGTTTTGGTATGAAGATTAAGTTAGTTTTATTAAATGAACTGGGTAATATTGTCTCTTTAATTTTTTTCTGAAAAGAATTTGGAATTATTTGTTCCTTAAGTTCTTGGAAGAATTTTATTGTATCTATCAGGGCTTAGTGTTTTTTTTTAAGTGGGGAGAGTTGATTGAAACTATTCAATTTCTTCAATGGTTATAAGACCATACTGATTTCTGGTTTTTTTTTTTGAGTCAATTTTGGCAAGTTGTATTTTTCTAAGAATTTGTGCATTTTATCCAAGTTATATCCAAGTTATATCACTTGTTGATTTTTAATAATGTTTGTGGTTTTTCTTCCTTGATTAGTCTTGCCTGAATTTATCAATTTTGTTAGTCTTTTCAAATAATCAACTCCTGGCTATGTTGACTCTTTGTATTTCATCTTAATTTTCCCTTTCATTAATTTCTGGTCATGTATTCAATATTTCCATTTGTCTACTCTTTGGATTTATTTATTTATTTTTCCAACTTTTTAAGTTGTGAATGCTCAACTCAATTTTCAGCCTTCCTTCTTTTCCAACATAAACATTTAAGGCAGGGTTTTTCAATAGCAGCACATTTTAGACCAGATAATTCTTTGTTGTTGGGGGCTGTCCTGTGTGTTTATTGTAAGATATTTAGCAACATCCAAGGCCTTTACTGACTAGATGCCAGTAGCTTCCTGAGTTGTGATAATAAAAAAAGTCTCTAGACATTGCCAAGTGTCCCTTGGGGGACAAAATCGCCTTCAGTTGTGAACCACTGGTTTAACGCTATAAATTCTCATTTATGTACACTTTAGCTACATCTCTCCCTGTTAGCTTACTTTCATCATCATTCAATTCTAAGCACTTTCTAATTTTCTGGTAATTTATTTCACCCATAGGTTGTTGTGAAGTGTGTTTTAAAATGTCTAAGCCTGTGTTTTGTGTACTTGTTTGTTTCTGGTTCTATATTTGCTATTGATTTCTGACATATCAGACTTGAGATTTGCTTTAAGACCTAGTATATGGTAATTTTTCATAACTGTTTCATGGGGCTGGAAGATTTTTTTTAGTGCAGTGTTCTACATATATCAATTATATTAAGCCTGTTAATTGTGTTCAAATTGTCTATAGAAGTGTTGTCTATTAGAACTTTCTGCAGTGGTAGAAATGTTCTCTATCTGTGCTGTCCAATACCATAGCCATAGCCACATATGGTCATCCAGCACATGGGAGATAATTAGGTTTAGATGAGGTCATGAGGGTGGGGCCCTCCTGGTGGAATTAGTGCCCGTATAAGAAGAGACACCAGAGTGTTCTCTCTCTCCCTCTGCCATGTGAGCCCGGAGTGAGAAGGTGGCCATCTACAAGCTAGGAAGAGAGCCCTCACCAGAATCTGACCATGCTGGCGCTGTGACCTCACTCTTCCAGCCTCCAGAACTGAGAAAAAATGTCTGTTGTTTAAGCTAACCTGCCTACAGTATTTTGCTATGGCAGCCAGAGCTGAGTAATGCATGTACCTAAATGTAGGAATTTTTTTCAACATTGCTTTGTGACTCAACTTAATGTAATGCTTAAATGTAATTAGGGATTAGCTAACTCAGCCCCAGCCCCGAGGGTTGCCTAGAGGAAGCCCAGCAACTGACGGGGATGGTGGAAGGGAGGAAGGACTCCTCTACTCTCTCTTCTGCCCAGCATCTCTGCTCTTGGGTGATTTATATTAAAACAAGTTCTGCTGCAAAGAGTCTGAACACCACTAAATTAAATGATACATGTGTGTTTTTAAGTTATATTTGTTTAAAAAATTTTTCTATGTAGCAAACCTTATTAATTTATGTAATACATGTATAACATAAGAATATTGTATTTAATTATATTCTCTATATATTTCAAGTCTACTTAAGTAATGACATTCCTTCTCAAGAAGAAAAATAAACCCTTAGATCTTAGATATTCTGTATTGCCCGTCCTCACAGTCAGATATTGCTACTCCCTCAATGGCAGCAAACTAAGCTATAGGAATCATGCCCAGAAGGAAAAACAAGTCAGCTCCCATGACGTGGGGCTGAACTTGAATTTCCAAACCTGTTAACAGAAGGACAGTGTCAGAGATTTCAAGCCCTTCTGAATGGATGCAGGATGTTTTTCCTAGAGCTCCTGCCCTCCCCCCTTTTAAGGATGATCAGTTAGAAGATGGTGATGAAACTGTGGGCAGGACCCCAGGCAAGGTGACAGCCCCACAGTGATAGTTTAACCAGTCTACAGCTACAACTAGGGAATGCTTGCCCTTCTGTGATGGTGCTGCAGCCTCAAAAGAGAGGGTCAGTGAGCAAAGAGGAGCAGGAAGCAGGCTCTGCTGCCAACATGCTCTCTTGGGGGTCCTACATACACACACACTCACATGTGCACACATGCACACATACAGGCATGCACACGAACAGATGTATGTGTTGTGACAGGAATATTGAGTGTGTCTAAGCATCCTCATACCTGCCAAACAAAAGAAAAAGAAAACTCTATCTTAAGTTTTTGTTCCTTTTACTAACCGCAAGACTTGGAAGAATTCTAATTGGAAAAGAAAGGTTAGTTTCGTTCTATCTGATAAAAGTGACCTTTAGCCAATGTGTGATTTATGTTTTTCTGATGCCTGCACAGACAGAGTCTGTCTGGAGGGCAAGTGGCATTTTTTTGGTCTATTCTAGGTGACATTTATGCCTTGAACCTTTCCATTTGACAGGTGCCAGGAAGCTGACAGAAAGGAATCTTAAACCAGTTATGAAATTATGTCCCTCTCTCTACAAATACCCAGGTGGGAGAAGTTGATTAACTAAGAAGTATCCTTGAGGTTCTACTCTGTGCTAAGGACTGTGCTAGGCTCTGGGGCTCCAGAGGTGACAGGGCAGATGTGCTATCTGGCCTCACAGAGGTTAAGAGCCAGCTGGGAAGATGGACATTGAGCCATAGTACATGAGTGATGTGAGTCACCAAGGAGATGCAACTGCCAGTGCCCATGACAGGGGCTCTGGCCTGGGAAGGATCCTGGAGAAGCCCTGCCTGGGGAAGGATGCTGGGGCTGAGACCTGAAGAGGGGGCAGGAGGCAGCTGGGTGGGGGTGGGGATGAGCATACAGCTGGCGGGGGGGCAGTTGGACAGGAACAGCACTGGGTGGGACAGAGGCCAGCATGCTAGGTAAACACAAAGGTCAGTGGGGAGCAAAACTGAGGGGAACACAGGACCAGCACATACTGAGCTTTGCAGAATGCAGGAAGTGTTTTGTGCTTGATTCCAAGAAGTGTGGGTAGTCATTAAGGGCTTAAAGCTAGGGTGGTGACATGCTCATCCCCTGGCTACTGAGTGGGGAGTGGACTGTGAGGTGTGTGTGGAGGCAGAGAGCCCAGGCAGGGCTGTGGCCATAGTCCTGGCAACAGGTGATGGTGGCTTGAGCCAGGGTAACAGCAGTAGAAACAGGAATGAGATGTTTAGAAGGCTGAACAGACAGAACTTGGTGATGGCCTTGATGGGTGGGTGGGGTTAGGGAGAGGAAGGAATCCTGGTGCCTCCCAGGAGGACAATGATGTTCTTTGCTGGGACTGGCTGCCCTGGAGGAGAGGCAGAGAGGGGCAAGGAGGGAGCGGGGGAGAACGGGAGCTTACCTGGGACACAAATCATCTGGGAGATATCCAAGAGCAGATGTCAAGAAGACAATGGACTTGGAACTCAGCAGAGGGTCCAGGTGGAGCTACACACTTGGAAGCCGTAGGCAAGAGAGGATGACTGACATTCTGGGTGTGAGTCAATCTCTAGGAGGAGCAGAGGGCCTAGAGTGGTCTCCTGGAGCAGGGTTGCTGGCAGAGGGCTAAGAAGGAGTTAACGAAGGGACGAGAGGAAAAGCAGGAGAAGATGGTGCTCTGCAAGCCAAGAAAGGAACGTCTCAGGAAGAAAGGGTTGGGCAACTGTGCTGAATGTGGCTAAGAGTTATCTTTCTGGGAAAAAACCAACTCTGTCACCCTCTTGATTACAAATCTCACTACTGCCCCAAGAAAGAGTCTAAATTTCTTATGGAATACCAGGCCTCTCACACACTGCTGCCAATATACCTCTCCAGACTCACCTCCTGTAACTTCTCCCACCCCAGCGAAGTCTGCGCTCTGGCCACACTGGCGTAGCCTCTGCCGACACCGTGGTGGGTGTGTGTCATTGCTCTCCAGCACCCATTCTCTCAGGTGTCAGTTTTTGTTTGGAGATCTGCTGCATTCCCACCTTCAGTCCCTATAGTTATGAGATCACCATCCGCAGCTTTTGGGGTGGGGCATGTGGCCAGGCTGACGATGACAAGGGCATCACCCTTCCCTGACAGCAACTGATTAGGGGTGGGGGCAGGAAATGTGATTAAGTTGGTCTGACCAGAGTGACTCTCTTGGAAGTTCTAGGAGAAAGAGCTCAAGAGTCCGGAAGGACATGGACCTAGGAGTGTGGGCAGCCCTTCGGTGACCACGAGCAAAGCTGATCTGAGAATGAGGTAAACACATGAAGTTGAGCAGAGCCGAGAGACACAGAACCTGTCTGTTTGAATTCTTGCCGTATGCCAGACTATAAGCCAGAATAAATCTGAACTTTCGAGTTGTGGAAACCAATGAATTTCCTTTTTTTTTTTTAATTTTTGCTTAGGGTCAGGTTTTCTACGACTTGCAACAGAATGAACCCATGAATCCTAACTGGTATGTACATGCTATTCCTCCTACTTAGAATGCTTCCCCGCTTCTCCATCTGGGACGTTTAACTGTGACTCTTCAGTGCAGCCTTTTCCAACTCCTCTGGGAACCCCATGTCCCCTCCCACCCCCAGAGCCCGGCATTATCACGTGTTCACTGTGGTTTACACATCTGCCTTACCCCTGGCCTCAGCATAGGGATCATATCTGGTTCACTTTTATATCCCTGATGCCTCAATATCTGGTCCCCAAGAATAACTCTTCAAATGTTTTCTGAATGACTCTCTGAATGAATGAATGAATGAAGAAATGAATTATAAGCAGAGGCTCAATATAAAGAGATGGGAAGATACTGAAGAAAAAGAAAAATGGTTAAATAACCAATAAAAAACTTCAGTGTTATCTTCAGTACTGGCCAAGTACATTTTCAAAATGTCATTATTTTAATTATGAAAATGGCCTCTCAAAAATACAAAATAAATAAAGCATGTCCTTGCTCCCGGATGGAATAAACTCATTTAGCTGTGTTATATCAGAATAACTTCACAAAATCTGGTATTCAAAGCGCATTAGGTCAGGTTGGCTGATTTTTCCATAATTATTTTAAACGTTCACCATCTACAGAATTTCATTCCAAACCCAAACAGTCCACAGCACTTAATGAGCAGGTTCCAATGCTTGGGCCCAGGACCGGCTACTGGCTTCAGTGCTAAGCTGGGTCATCATTAGATGTCTCCGGAAGACATACAGAGCAAGTCGCTGTTACCATGGTAACAAGCATAGGAAAGAAAAGGGTGGCTGTCACATACAAGATGAGGATTATGTACAGGAAGCACTGACAAGCCACTGAGGAAAGAACACAAGGTTTCCTCAGTTAAGAATGGCCACTCAACATTCACATGCTAAAAACTGAGTGTCAAACATCCAATAAGGAAATATACAAAAGCTTCATTGCCAACCAAGAAGAAAATGCAGCATTCACCACCTCCCACTACGTTTTAACTAAGTATATGTCTGTACATACGTATATATACGGACCAGAACAGAAACACATTGAAATATGCAGAACAGGCAACATGGAGCTTAGTATGGCACATACTCAATGTACAGTCCTCTCAGTCCATGCTTTGAGTTTGAAATGCTTATTGAGTAAACTCTACAGGCAACAAAACCAAAAATAAACAAATGGGACTATATCAATCTAAAAAGCTTCTGTTCAGCAAAGGAAACAATCAACACAGTGAAAATGCAACCTATGGAATGGGAGAAAATATTTGCAAACTATACATCTGATAAGGGGTTAATCCCCCAAATATATAAGAACTCGTATAACTCACCCAATACAGCAAAAAAAACCCTAATAACCTAATTAAAAAATGGGTGAAGGACTTGAATAGACATTTCTTCAAAGAAGATCTACAAATGGCAACAAGTATATAAAAAATGCTCAACATCACTAATTATCATGGAAATGCAAATCAAAACCACAATAAGATACCACCTCACATCTGTTGGGATAGCTATTATCAAAAAACCAAAAGACAACAAGTGTTGGTGAGGATGTGGAAAAACTAGAACCCTTATACACTGCTGCTGGGAATACAAAATGGTGCAGCCACTATGGAAAAGAGTATGGAGGGTCCCTTAAAAATTAAAAATAAAACTACCAGATGATCCTGCAATTCCACTCCTGGGTATTTATCCAAAAACAATGAAATCAAGATCTCAAAGAAATATTAGCACTCCAATGTTCATTGCAGCATTTAAGAGGGTAGATCTCATGTTACGTGTTCTTACCACAATAAAATAATAATTTTTAAAAACTCTACAAAGACTTTTTTTTTTTAGTGATAGTGATAAATTTCTTATGATCTTACTACTAGATTCAAAATTAAGGCAGGCTTATGGATATTGCTCTGTTAATTTGGTAGTGACTGGGGCTTTCAAAGATGTTTTATATGTTTCTCCTGTTTGGAAATACAGGATGGACCATGAATTTAAGCTCCTTGTTACTACTGTCAGTAATTAGTTGTCAGAACTGAAAATATTCACGAATGACTGGGATGCAGAATACAGGAAGCCTAGTGCAAAGCCTGAAAGAGAACATGAACGAATGGAAGAGTTCTGTGGGATTTCTTTGCTGGCGGTACCTTATCTGATTTTCTTCACTGTTCACCAAGAAGAACCAGCGGAACTTCACAACCAAGGGGCTGCAGTTGGTGATTGTAACATAGCGAATGACCTCAGTATCATTCAGGATACAGCCAAAATCCAGCTCCGTCGTCTCAAAACTGAGGTTAGGGTAATGCACCTCTCCACGTAGGTTCAGGCTGTCTATCTGAGGGTGTTCCACATACTTAATTGCTAGAATTTCTTCTGCCACCCAGTTGTTCAAGTCATTTCTGTAGGAAGGGTCAAACTTGATCAACAGGTTTTTTTCTTCATCAACATCCAGTTTAACAGGCTACAAACAAGATAATGGGGAATTACCAACTTTTGTACTATGCATTTCCAACCCGATACATGAAACAGGACAACCAAAGTTATTTATGTATATTTATGTACACACAGATACACACATACATACATATTAGTATCAAATACGTATACAAACACACATACATAATTAAACAGCTAGTCCGTATAAGCATAGATATTTATATACACGCACACACATTTTATTAGTTGAAAATGAGAGCAGGGAGAATCTGGACAGGAATTATTTGAAGGAAGAGGTTTTGGTAAGAGTCGTGTGGGGGTGTAAGAACTCTTCACTGAAAATAAACTGGATTGTAAAATGATCCTCCCAGACAAGTGGGAAAAATTTTTTGCTTAAGAAAAGTTTAAAAAGGCTTTCGAAGGCCCTGGGGCTCTGTAGAGAGTGACCCAGAAAGGGACAGATTAGGTGGTTTAATTTCTTTTCTAACATCTGCAATCCTAACTTTTAAGCACAGTGTTATCCACCTTCCACTGCTTTCTGTTCAACTTAAATGACAGTCCAGGCTGTTCAGAGTTTGTTTGGCAGATTTTATTTGTTCTTTTCTCTCTTTGATTCAAACCCGCATGTATTCCTTGATGGGGGTGTCCTGTAGGAAGGCTGGCTATGAGTTAGCTTTTTTAAGCATTGCTCAATTCATTTAATGGGCATGAAAGCCACCTCATGGTTTTGCAGCAGGTGCCCTGAGACAGTCGGGAGGAACGCACACAGGAATGAATCTGTTTACAGTGCACCTCACCTTTCCAGTGGACTTAAACAGTTCGGGTATTTAACTGTGCACTTCAGTGACATGATTACACGATTTCAGTTGATAAAGCCAATCACCTGATTCAACAATCGGAAAAAGTCATGACTCTTCAGTTGGCCTAATTCCATCCGAAAGCCAGGCCAGCCACCTGTCCTTTGACTTTCCTGCTGGCACATGTGGCTGGGCACAATTTAGAACCTATCCCTGTAGACCGTGGTATCTACAGCACTTGATATCACAATGCTTGGTGTTTAAATGTTTTGAAGATTGACTTAAATTTTTGTTCCAGAGGAATGACTTGTTTTGTAGAAATGACACAAAAACTTACATTATATATAAAAACACATAGAAGAAATTAGAAATTCATCCAAAATTTCACCATATATTATTTCTCAGAGCTAACATTTGGTAAATGTTAGTCCAGATATGATAGAAGGATAATAGAATTTTACAAAAATGGAATTCTAAAAAATATCATATTTGAATTTTTTTCTCAAAAAAAAAATCCTGAAGAAGTTTTTCTTATACAAGGGATATTAATTCCTAAGATTAGGGACTCTGGAGCCAGACTGCTTGGGTCCAAATCCTGGTTCTGCCAGTTACTAGCTGTATGACCTTGGGCAAAATACAGGACCTCAGTTTCTCCATCTGTAAAATAGGGATAATAATAGTACCTACCTCTTTTTAAGAGGTTGTCACAAGTAATTATATGTGGGAGGTGTTTCAAGGGCCATTCCCTACATGTAGTGTGTGGTATATACATGTTAGTTATTACTGTTTTCCTTTTACAGTCAAGAAAAAAGGTGGTTAAACATAAAGCAGTTTCAGCTTTGGACAATCTCTTAATGACACCTCGCTGTAAAAGGGGTGACACCAGCATACTTAGGCTTCCCCCACCTCCCAGTTTTTATTGGCTATAGTGAAGTTTAAAAAGCCGAGGTTTAAAATATTCTGCTCTGAAATCCTAACTGCCAAAGCTGTATAGTCTCAGCTGTATAAAAAATGGACTGAGTCCTCCTGTCAGTCTTTTCCTCACAGTGTTTTCATTCCTAAGCACCTTATTTGATTCTTCTGGATGGTTGGATTTCACTGGCAGATTGGTTTTTCAAGGGTGTGTGAATGTTATGCTCAATGTTTCTTTGCGTCCTGAGAGGGCCTGTCTGTTACTGTTATACTCAAAGGATACTTTGGCTGGTTATAAAATTCTTGGGCTACACTTTCTTTCCCTCAATACTCTGTAGTCATTGCTCTGTTGTCATCTGGCATTAAGTGTTATTGTGAAGTCTGAGCTTAGTCTAAGCTCTAAAATCTTCCCTTCATAGGTCTCTTCTTTTGGTTATCAGTAAGTACTGTATCTTCACTAAGATATGTTTCACTGTTTCACTGTTGAATATTCTATATTATTTTGTCCCAAGACAAGTGTGGCCTTATTTCTAAAAATCTTTAAAAAATATTTCATTTATTTTTTGAATAGATAGAACAATGAAAAAGCAAGTCATCCTTGTGCCCTTCTCCCCACCTCTTACGTAAGCCAAATAGCTTCCCTCCCCTGAGGCAACCAAGGCTAAAAGTGTCTTGTATATCCTTGTAGATTTATTCTATGGACACAATATCATATCTGTATATGTATTATTTAATTTTTTCCACATATGATAGTTCTGCATTTCACTTTTCTCACTGGGAGATCACTCAATATCATTGCATGTGGAGCTGCTTCATCCTTTCCAATAGCTGCATTTCATCCCATCATATGATTCTGCCATCATCTATTTAGCCAATCTCCTATTGATGGATATTGGTTCCCAATCCTTTGCTCATATAATCAGCACTGCAATGAATATCCTGTATATATGTCATCTTGTATATTGTGTCTATGTCCATAGGATAAAGTCCTAGGAGTGGAATTATTATACTAGGTCAAAGGGTATGGGCATTTAGAATCTTGATAGCTATTGCCATATTGCCTTCCAATGTACACTGCCCAACACTGTAGGAGACTGCCTGATTCCACATGCCCTCCCTAACACACAGCACTACCCACTTTTTTTCTGCCAATCTGATAGGTTAAGAAAATGTATTTCATAATAATTTTAATTTGTATTTCCTCTAATATCATGTTTAGAAGTCATTTTATTTTCCCTTCTGTGAACTCTCTGTTCATTTCTTTTGCCTATTTTTCTATTTGGTTGTTGGTATTTTCCTTGTTGATTTGTAGAAGTTCTTTATTTTCTAAATTATATGTGTGGTTTTTATTAAAATTATACAAGCAAATAATATAAAAAGGTGAAACTGTACTATAAGAATTATTAAGAAACAGTAGTTCCTGACCCACCCTGCCACCCCAGCAACTGAGAGGCCACCATTTCTCAATTCTAATAGTAGGGTTGGTCTACTGAACCATTTGCTTGGGCAGAGAGGGTACAGTCAACCTGTGGACACACCCCAAATACTAGAATGAAGGATGAGGAGGGCTTATTCTGGGGTACCAACACTGACAACACTAGAAGCATTAAATTTCCCCAGACATTTTGACCAATTTCTCTGGAGAAGAGTTATTATTTTTGTTTTGGGATAAAAGCCAGCTGTCCATGCTTTCTGGGTGGGGTCTGGTGCACACAGAACACCTCTATTTTCAGCCCTCTCCTCAGAGTTGTTGCCTCTGAGTCCAGACCTACCTCAGAGCCCACTGGGCAGAACAACTCCTTCATCTTTTACAACTTCATTGGAACATTTTCTGGAATGCATATTTTTGTGCCTTTTTTCCAGCCCACTCCGATCCTTGTTCTCTCATTCTGTCTTCTAGAAGTTAGCTTAAATTTCTCATTATTTGGTTACATCCATCCTCCTCCCCCTTTATTTTAATGCTCTCAGTTCCTTCTGTTTTGAAAATTTCTACTTTTATCCTATAAAGATCTTAGGAGGGACGAGAGTGGGCCTACTCTACCACTCAGGCTGAGAAAGGCGCTCATGTCTGAATCTTCATTTTCCCATCCATTTGTTTTCCTGTGCTCTGTGAGCTTACTTTTCGTCTCTTTGAACACTCGCATCTCCTCCTTAAGCTCTTTCTAAAGACAGGTCATATTATCTAATTCCTTTGAGACTACAGAGAACTACATGTTTGTACCTTTGGTCTTCTCCTTGGGTACGTCCCCTCGTAGCATGTTTTCATTTGCCTCTTGCTTGTGACCATTTCCTCCTTTTCTTTCTCTGTTCAAAGACCTTAACTGTTTTTTTCCCCAGCTCATGCTTGAATGAGACCCACTCATTCAAAGAATCTGTGGGGAGGGGCAGGTGACGGCGACAGTATAGTCTGCAGCCTCCACCTGGGTACTGCCTGGACACCCTCTCACCAAGTGCCCTCTCCCACTCCCCCCAAGAGACCCAGCTCCCTGAGTGTGGCTCACAGCAAATGTCCTTAAGTCACAGGCTCCCTCTTCTGAGATCTCATGACTGCTGCTTGCCCCTCTTCCTCTTCATACCACTTCCCCATTAGCGGACTCCCTCGAGCGGAGGCTGAGCAAAATGGTGTGGCCCCCCTCAATCCTCCTCTCCTACAGCTCTGCAGTGTTGTTGGCTTCTGGCCCAGCCATTTCCAGTGGTGTCCTTACACTCAGCAAAGGATCATGGGGACAATCTTGCAGGGCTGTTTAGAGAACACTGCATCCTGTCCCAAACTGGTGGGCAGGGTGAACTCATAGCCGCCTCTCTCAGCTTAGTTCAGATATCTCAGTATTTGGAGGAGGGCTTGCTGTTTTGGGGACTGGGCTTGGCTATTTCTTCATTTCCTTGCATATGGAGTTTTGGTTGGATTTGATGGGGGAGAAAAAAAATCTTTACTATCATTAGTAGAAAGTCACTGCTTTCTATAGATTGGCTTCATTATAATGGACAGGAGTGAAGGGGTTATCATAATGAGCTGGAAGTTCTTACACCATCAATGATAGTGTTTCTACTGATTGATACTGGAATTTATTACTCGTTTTAAATTTTTTGTGGTATTTTCTGTTTGTTTCCTTTGGATCCTTTATATTTTTCTGAACTCAAGTTAGGTGGTGTATTGTTAATATCTTCCTCCTTTGTCACACGCACAACCCGCTAGGAGCTTTGTTAGGACAGGCCTCTGTCAAAGTACCTCAGGAACTGCGGGCAGCTGGGATTTGTCAGTCTCACATACAAAGAAGGGCCCAGAGGTTGACAGCAACATGTTCACCGGCAAGGTGGAAATGTTTTTTATGACCAAGGGCTGGTAATTAGGTTCCAGGATAGCATTAGGTTTCTGCAAAAACAGAAAAATAGGAAACAAACCATGTCATAGTAAATGTAGTAAGCCTTTAGCAACAAAAGTCTCATATTCGTTATTAACAACAAATTCAGTGCGCTGTGTGTGTGTGTGTGTGTGTATATTTTTTCCCCCTTGCAGAGGTTTAGATAAATCATGTGGAATGATATATGGTGGACTACTAAAAAGTGGATGTATATAACCCAGAGAACACAGATCAGACTTTCCTCTCTTGTTGCCTAGTTGAAAAAACCCATATAAGCCATGCTTTTGGATAAAACTATTACTATAGGAGTTTCTATGGTGTCATAAAACAAAGTCTAATAAATTAGTGATATCTTGTGGACAAATGTAAGTATCATTATAATGAATAAAGCATTTTGCCCTTATATTTTTTCCATGCTTAAAATACCCAATTTGCAAATATACTTAATTTGTTATATTGATAAATGCTTCCAAGTATTTCCTGTAAACTTTTTCTGATAACACCAGGACAGTTGATTTAGAATCATCTTTTTACTCTGTTAGACATTTCAGATTTAATTTTCAACTGGAGAAGGTATCAGAAATAAATCTTGAGTTCTGGTCAGACTGAATTTTTCTCATGCTGATGCTAGGGCCCACGTTATTTCTTGTGCACCTTGGAAAGGGTGTCTTTTAATATTAACAGTAGGTGACCAGAAGTCTCAATATCCAGCCTCCAAAGAGAACCCTCCCTCCAATCATTCCCTGGCTCTTCTAACAACTCTAGCCCGTTTTTCCCCAGGCCTCCTTGTTTTGATTTACCTTTCTTTTTGTTCCGATTTCAGTTAAATCCTGTTTCATATTTTGGTCTGACTCTGTCTTCCAGTTCTCCTTCCAGCACAGTCTTCCTTCCACTATGGTTCCCGGATTCCCTGGCCCTGGGTGAGCTTGGGTGACCAGCATCCACTGGCTCAACCTCTTACCTTGGTTGTACCCCACTACCCCCTGGGGACACTCCCAAGGTTATTTTAGGGGTCTGATATGGCATTTACCCTGAGACACCAGCCTTTGTTTCCCTCCAACATGGTAACACAGATACCGGACTCACCGTGCAGATGCAGGTTGTATGCTACAGTTTAGGGAGGGATGAAGTAGCACTTTCGGGCTTACTAAGCAACAGGCTGCATGGAGAACTGTCTACCCAGTGACCTTCCCTGAAGCCTGCTGTGTCACTGCAGATGGCTTTGAAGTGAAGAAGCCACACTTGGTTGGTTTTGGCAAGAGGCCATTCAGAGGTTAGTGATGAAAAGGAGTCGAAGCACAGAGAAGCTGTTCTATTTTAAAATGACCCCTTCTCACTCACATCTTCCTCCAAAAACTTGGAAACTAAACAATCTATTGATGAAAGATTATTGGGTCAAAGAGGAGATTCAAAATGAAATCAAAAGATTCTTCGAACTAAACGATAATGGGGACACAAGTTATCAAAATCTGTGGGATACAGCAAAAGCAGTCCTGAGAGGAAAACTTATCGCCCTAAATTCCCACATCCAAAAGACAGAAAAGTCACAAATCAGTAAACTAATGAATCATCTTAAGGAAATGGAAAAGGAAGAGCAAAGCAATCCTAAAACCAGCAGAAGAAAAGAAATAACCAAAATTAGAGCAGAATTAAATGAAATCGAGAACAAAAGAACAATACAGAAGATCAATGAAACGAAAAGCTGGTTCTTTGAAAAGATAAACAAATAGACAGGCCACTTGCCAGGTTGACCAGAAGCAAAAGGAAAGGACTCTAATAAGCTCAATTAGAAATGAAAAAGGAGAAGTCACAACTGATACCATGGAAATACAAAACATCATCTTTGAATACTACAAAAATCTCTATGCCCACAAACACGAAAACGTGGAGGAAATGGACAAATTCTTAGAAACACACTACCTCCCTAGGCTCAACCAGGAAGAAACTGAATTCTAAACAGACCAATATCAAGCACCGAAATTGAAGCAGTAATTAAAAATCTACCCACAAAAAAAAGTCCCGGACCAGATGGGTTCACACCTGAATTCTACCAAGCTTACAAAGAAGAACTGGTGCCTATACTGCAGAAATTATTTGAAAATATCCAGAAGGATGGAATCCTCCCAAACTCATTCTACGAAGCCAATATCACCTTGATACCAAAGCCAGGAAAGGACACAACAAAAAAGAAAACTACAGACCAATATCCTTATGAATATAGATGCAAAAATTCTCAATAAAATCCTTGCAAACCGAATTCAAATGTACATCAAAAAAATAATCCATCATGATCAGGTGGGCTTCATTCCCGAGATGCAGGGATGGTTCAACGTACGCAAATCTATAAATGTAATTCACCATATAAATAAAAGCAAGAACAAAGATTATATGATCCTTTCAATAGATGCAGAAAAGGCTTTTGACAGAATCCAACACCCTTTTATGATAAGAACTCTTAACAATATAGGCATAGATGGCTCATTCCTAGAAACTATTAAAGCCATATACGATAAACCCACAGCCAATATCATACTGAATGGGGAAAAATTGAAGGCATTCCCCTTAAAACTGGCACCAGACAAGGGTGTCCACTATCTCCACTTCTTTTCAACATAGTGCTGGAAGTCCTGGCCACAGCAATTAGACAAGACAGAGGAATCAGGGGCGTCCAGATAGGGGCAGAAGAGGTCAAACTTTCACTATTCGCAGACGATATGATATTATACATAGAAAACCCCAAGGATTCAACCAAAGATTACTGGAATTGATAAATGAATTCAGCAAAGTCTCAGGATACAAAATTAAACACAAATCCATAGCCTTCATATATGCTAATAACAATCAAGCCGAGAAACAAATTAAAGATGCTATACCTTTTGCAATAGCAACAAAGAAAATTAAATATTTAGGAATATATCTAACTAAGGAGATCAAAGACCTATATAGAGAGAATTATGAAACACTGAGAAAGGAAATTGCAGAGGATGTAAATAGATGGAAAACCTTACCATGCTCTTGGATAGGCAGAGTCAACATAGTAAAAATGGCTTTGCTACCTAAATTAATTTACAGAATCAATGCAATCCCTATCAAAATACCAACATCATTTTTTGCCGATCTAGAAAAAATAATTCTACGCTTCGTGTGGAACCAGAGAAGACCCCGTCTAGCCAAAGCAATCTTAAGCAAAAAGAACAAATTGGGAGGCATCTGTCTACCAGACTTCAAACTATACTACAAGGCTATAGTAACCAAAACTGCATGGTATTGGCACAAGAACAGACACGTAGACCAATGGAACAGGACTGAGAACCCAAATATAAAACCAACCTCATACAGTCACCTGATCTTTGACAAATTCCAGAAAAACGTACACTGGGGAAAAGATTCCCTATTCAACAAATGGTGCTGGGAAAATTGGATGGCCATATGTAGAAGACTGAAAGTGGACCCACACCTCTCACCTCTCACAAAAATCAATTCACAATGGATAACAGATCTAAACCTAAGACGTGAAACCATAAGAATTCTCGAAGAAAACGTTGGAAAAACTCTTATGGACATTGGCCTAGGCAAAGAATTTATGAAGAAGACCCCCAAAGCAATCACAGCAGCAACAAAAATAAATACATGGGACCTGATCAAATTGAAAAGCTTCTGCACAGCCAAGGAAACTATCACTAGAGTGAACAGACAACCTACAGAATGGGAGAAAATATTTGCATGCTACACCTCTGATAAAGGGCTTATAACCAGAATCTATACAGAACTTAGGAAAATCAACAAGAAAAAATCAAACAACCCTATTAAAAAATGGGCAAAGGACATGAACAAAAACTTTTCCAAAGAAGACAGAATGATGGCCAGTAAACATATAAAAAAGTGCTCAACTTCTCTAATCATCAGGGAAATGCAAATCAAAACCACAATGAGATATCACTTAACTCCAGTGAGATTGGCTCATATCAAAAAATCCCCAAATAACAAATGTTGGCAGGGATGTGGACAGATAGGAACACTCATACACTGCTGGTGGGACTGCAAATTAGTACAACCTCTATGGAAAAGAATATGGAGATACCTCAAAGAATTAAAAGTAGAATTACCATTTGACCCAGCAATCCCACTACTGGGTATTTATCCAAAAGAAAAAAGACATTTTATAATAAAGACATCTGCTCTCGAATGTTCATAGCAGCACAATTCACAATTGCAAAGTTGTGGAAACAACCCAGGTGCCCATCAATACACGAGTGGATCAATAAATGTGGTATATGTATACCATGGAGTATTACTCAGCAATAAGGAACAACAGTGAATTAACACATCTGGTATTATCCTGGTTGGAGCTAGAACCCATTCTTCGAAGTGAAGTGTCACAGGATTGGAAAAACAAGCATCACTGGTACTCACCATCAAACTGGTACTAACTGATGAACACTTACATCACACAGGGCAATAACATTCATCAGAGGGCGGGCGGGCAGGAGGGGGGTGGAAGGGATGGGAAAAACTCTCACTGAATGGATGTGGGGAGCACAGTTTGGGAGACAACCACGATTGTGGCTCTGACACGGGCAGAACAGGGGCAATGTGTATGGCCAAAGTGTTGTACCCCCATGATATTCTGAAATTAAAAAAATAAATTATACAAAAAAAAAAAAAAAAAAAAAAAAAAGAAAGATTAAGTAACTTGCCCAAGATCACAAAGCAATTAAGGCACTTGGCCGTAGTAGGTTCTCTATACTTTCTAGAATATTAGCATGGTATAGTAGACTCAGGTTTAAGCAGAACATACTGGCTCTTATCATCTTGCCATCTCTGGGTTTGTATTCTCTTCTATAAAAGGAAGATAATATTATTCACCCCCCACAGGAAAGGCTGCTATGAGGGTCAAATGAGATAATAATATGAAAATACAATTACCCATTTACTAATTGTGCTTAGTACTTGTGCCTGGTGTCTTGTATTAAGGTTTATATGCCTTTTTTTGGTGAGTAGAAAAGCCATCAACACCAAATCTGCCTCGTTTGCTGACAAGAAGTGCTCCTCACTCCCATTTTCATAGTTAGCTAGTCATGACCACATTCAAATAAATCCAGGGAAAGGGGACAATTAAGACTTCAGCCTCCCAACACCTTATTACACAGCAAAGCCCTTTGGGCCATTTTTACCTTTGTGAAAAATCTGGGAGAAAGGAAAAGGAAGATCAGATGAGAAGGAAAGAAACTGGAGGATTGGAGGGAAAGTGGGAGAATTCCCCCAGAGCTCACCGTGAAGAAACACAATTAATTTAACCAAGAAGAACCATACTGCACTTTCCTGTGCCCTCTGCCTCCTGCCATTCACCTCAGCTGGGTACTGTCAGATTTACAAAATACTAGCCACTGCATGGATTCTTAGTGAAAAGCCTTTTTAAAAAAATATTAAAATACTTCATGTCAGAGTACTTTGAAATTATTTCTCATTCCCAGAAATATATACATGGAATATGTAGGATTTTTAAAAATGAGATTAAATCGTTTTACCTAATATAATACTACTTTAGGCATCTTATACCTACTCATTTGTCTGTGAATAAATTGCAATGCTTCAACAGGATTGCCTGTCCATGCACTTAAGTTCATTAATCTATAAATACCCAAAATTATGTCCAAACAGATTTATGACTATAGGTCAAACATTACTAATCAGTACCTTCTATCAACATGTTGTATTAATTTCCTTTTCATAAAGCAATCATTCAGGTGAATAAGAACCAGTGGCTTTAAGGAGCACAGGTTAGATGGAGACTTTTAAAAAATGAAACTGACTATAATAAAATATAGAATACTTAAAAAAAAAATAAAATAAAATAAAATGACCCCTTCTCTTTGGGTTTTTGTCTCCCTAAATACCAGCAGACAGAATTTGCTGCTGGAACGTCATGAAGTAAACTGGCTGCTAGTTTTAATTGACCTTTTCAATCCCACAGAGTTGTTTCTGTGGGATTTCACCTCCATGCCTTATGAATGGTATGAGAGTTATAAAGTAGATCAAACCTGAGGAAACAGTTATAGAAAAATTCTTTCCATAGACAGGGTTGGTATCAGTTCTAATGTACCAAATTAGATGTATTGCCTTGAGACAGAAACAAGGAGACAGAGCAGATAATTGGGTGTCATACAATTAAATCTGAATACTGAGGCCTAGCAGGTCTCTTGTACATGCTGGGCAGTGAAGTTGCATTTCTTAATTGTCCCTGATATGGATTAAATGTAAGCAGGAAATGAAAATGGAAAATACAGTAGGACAGATTTCAAATTTCCCATATTTGGGGGGAAGGAAAGAAGGGTGGAAACAAATAAGCAGGGAATTGTAGCTCAATTTGCTTTCGGATTCAATAAGAAGTTAATTTCCATATTCAAAATATTTGCATATTTTAATCTAGTGATAAACTCAAACAATAGACATTTAAACGAAAATATACTTGCCCCTCCCCCCAAAAGGCATAAGGATATGAAAAGAAAAAAAGGAGCAGGAGTACTACCCACACATTTTATGAGTGTTTACAGGCTTAGAAAAATCTAATAAGAAACTAAGCTGCATATTTAACATATTACAATGTCATGCACAGAATAGCTATTCAATAAATATTCACTGAATTTTCTCTGAATAGCTGCATTCAGAGAAAATATGATGCCACCAAATACACTGCAGCTGTTGCCAATAAATATCTTTACTGATTACTTATTAAATAAAAAGGAAGAATTTAAAATGGAGCAATAAAGCTTACTAACTATAGCAGGAACTCTTGTAGTATTTTCTTTTACACGTCTCATGGAACTTGTTAGCTGTATGTTTTGCTTGTTAAACTTCCTGTCACTGAAACCCTCATTCTATTTCTTCAATGTCCACCTTCCCCACTCATTTGTTAAGCCAGGGTCTTTGCTGTGTCTTTTCTGCCTTATACATTGTAGGTCTCTAATACACTGTAAGGTGCTCAAAAATTATTTGTGGACTTGAATTAAACTTGTACATCTTGCCTCTCCTATTAGACTATAAGCTCCCTTATTCATCTCTTAGCAGAACATCTTGCCCATAGTGGTGCTCAATAGACGTTCATTTGTTTTAATGAACAAAATATGATGGAATCTACTACCAGAATAAACGGTCTTGAACATTATCCTGTAAACCTCCCAGTAATGAAAGGAACCCCAGCTGATTACCCCATGACTGGTCAGGCACTGCCACACCCAGTACTTTTATATGACAGCATAGATCATGCTATGGGACAATGGCTTAGTTAATGCTTGGTCTTCCAAGTAGGCTGTGGAATTCATCAGGGAGGACTATTCTCACTGTTGTATCCCTAGCACCTGACACAGTGCCTCGCATGTGACAGGCCTTAATAAATATTCCACTCAGCAGCCAGCATGACTGTTTCAATGAATAAATCTGATCATGTCACTTCCCTCCCTGAAGCTCTCCAATGGCCACCTAGAACAAACCCCAATGTCCAGAGCATGCCTCCCAGGCACACTACACATCTCCGGACAGACTTCTTGCCATCCTTGGCACATTTTCTGTCCAAGGCAGCTTTTCAGTTCTTTATGCCCACCAAGCCATCCGTTTCCTAACTCAGGCCTTTGTGTGCACCGTTCCCTCTGCCTACGATGCTTTCCCCCTCCCTTGTCACCAGACTAATGTCTATTTTTACTTCAAGTCTTAACTTGAGGCACTTGCTCAAGGAAGCCATCTCTGACCACATGGACAAATAAAGCCAAGACTCCAGATATATACCCTCACAGCACCTTACAGCTCTTCTTCACAGCGTTGTTTGTAACGGTAACTTAAACAATTAAACTTCAATAATTTTTTAAAAGTCTATAACTTCAACCAGTGTCTTAGATTTGATTATGTCTGTCTAGTTCCTCAGATTTTTAGCACCAGCACAGTCCCCGACTTAGAACAGATATTCCATACATATCTTTTTTGAATGGTAAATATTTCTAGAATGGAAACCTGCCCAGGAGTAGGTCAAATCCCACTGTGATAGCTCCTCTACCTCCTCACCATCCTGACCCCCAGCCATGAGCAGCAGCCATTGCTGTCTCTTCCCAACCCCTGACTCTCCCACTTCTTGCCTGCCCTCAGTGGCCATATAAAGTCAAGGACATACAGAGCCATTTAAGTTAAAGAGTGTGAGTCAAATAATTTAAGGTGATCATTCTCCATCTTAACTTGTATCTCAGTTTCCTCATGTGTATCATGGGAAATACAACAGAACCTACTGCACAGTGTTGTTGTGAGGGACAACTGGGAAAATGTATGTAATGAACATGGCTCAATGCCCAACATATACTAATCAATAAGTGGTAGCTATTCTTACTGATTATTATAATTATCAATGATTCTACTCCAACCCTTTGTCTACTGTGATGTTTATTTTACCTGGTTAAAGTAAAATGATTGACTAAAATGTGCATTTTCAGTGCACTGGAATACTCCTTCACTTTGGTCTTATACATCAGGAATGATGGAAGTAGAATTTCCATAGCAATTTACATTTCAAAGGATTGTAGGTTTAGATTCAGAATTTTTACTTGAATGTGTACTGGCCTCTGAAGCTTAGAAAATATGGGTGGGGCAATGGGTATAACAGGATTCCCATTAATTTAGTTTCTAAAATGAAAATGTGAACACGCTGAGCCCCAGTTGGAGCACTGAGCCCTCCCTGGTGTGGTCCCACTGACCTTCTCCAGTCGGTAGATAAGCTGCTTGGTGGAGAGCTGGATGAGAGGTGCAATGAACTCGCAGGTGATGTTCACGGCCATCACCAAGCTCTTCCCCTTCTGGGCCCCAATGATGGCATGACACACCAGCTTCTCTTTAACTATCTGCCAATGAGATATGCCAACATTTGGGGATCAATCATAACTTGGAAAACTTAATGACCTACAAACAGCAAACTGATTTCCAACTACCTTTCTAGGAACACGAGGGAAGAGAAAATTTTCTGAACAGTGCATTTCAGGGATTGCTTTCTGTCACACAATTACATTCTGGTTGGTTAAATATGGCTTTGATGGATTCTGTGTTTATCTCTGACTTCCCCTGAGGACACAAACAATCTACATTCAGTTCAACATACATATATATTTTCATATATATGTGTGTGTATGTGTGTGTGTGTGTGTGTGTGTGTGTGTGTGTTGGATCTGTTATGCATTGGGAGCTGTGTTAGGGGCTGACAGTATAAAACAGTGATAAACAAGGCAGATAAAATCCTTCATAGGACTTATAGTTCAATGGTAGCAATATGATTTCTTATCAAACTAGTTGGAAACTGTAGTTGAAAAAATTTTACCTTTCATACTTAAAGATTTAAAATACATGCATTAGAAACTAATATTTCTTTGGACCCAAGAAGCCCGGATTATTCTAAAGCAGAAAGGTCCAAAAGTGAATTTATATCATAAATATCCTATGTTGAAGAGTGCTCAGGTTTGGGATGTTAATGAATTCCAGTCTCTTCTCAACTATGTAGCATGATTTGGAAGAACATTCAGGGAAATTTTTAGTAAAGCTTAAACCAAGAAGCTCAGATTTAGTGCCGTTAAAAATATGGTCAACTCTTGACAACCACATTGTAAATATGCTCTTCCAACAGGCTGTCAGTGTCTTGAGATAAGGGGCTGTGTTCTATTCATCTTTGCATCCTCAGTGCCTAGCACAGTATTTGTCACCCGGTATATACACAAAAAAAGTTGGCTGATGACCTGAATATCAGAGAGAAGGAGCACATTATATACTCCATAAGAGATACCTTTTTTTTAGGTACTGAGAATGTGTTTTACCTGAAAATGCTCTGTGAAGAAATAATGTAATGAAATAAAGTGAAATCTGTGACCTTAGAGAAAGCAAAGCAATGGACTAGCTTTCCCATCATGTCTGCTGGGAGGCAAATTTCTTATTGCTTCCTATTTCATGAGGGGACAAGTAAATACCACCTCCTAATTTAGTGACACAAACAGGAGCTTAAGCAAGCATCATTTCTCATTAACAAAGTCGGCATTTGTGGGGTGGAAGAAATGCTTAAATGACTTCAAAAGTCTTTCCTTTAGGTTTTTGATGGTTTCCAAACTCCATGAGGGAATAGGAATAAACAGACACATGGTTTGGATCTACTTAAATGTTTTAAGCAGAATGTATGGTAGTAATGTAAATAAGAGCAGAAAATCAGGTTTGCTGAAGATAAATGTTGCTCCTTCATTGATACATAAAAAGATGATGTTTTAAAATGTGATACTGTTGTAGTCAGACTGGGAGAAAAGAAACCAGAGATGTCCCAATATCTGGATAGGAGAGGCAGCCCAGAGTGTCTATAAAAACATCCTTTTCGAATAAATATTAAATTAATACTGCTAAATGTTAATAGGAGAATCTGCTTTGGCTGAAAACTGGATGTTTCTTTACCAGAGACTTTCTAGCTGGTCACTGTCAACCCTGGGAATGAGAACCTGCTTTAAAGGGTCCTTTAAGGTTGGGTTCATAGTCGCTATAGAAACAAACAGAAAACTGAGTACAGCTGAACCCTGAAAGCAATGGATGCTGCCATGGCAACTCAGTGCTGTACACAATCCTTGAGAAACTACATCCCTTTCTCAGATAAATGTCAAGGGACTCTCCTAAGAAACAGATATAGCAAAGATTTATTTAGGGAAAAAAATAGTTTCTGAATGTGCTATCCTCTTACCCTGGGAGTAGCAGAATAGCTTTCAAGAATCACATCGATTGTCTGGCCTGGGTACAGCTCCATCCTGACGGGGTGGAGCTGAAACACTGGGCTCTGTGAACCCCTGGGCTCCTGGGAGCCACTGGGCTGGAGCTGGCCATTAGCATGTCCCTTCTTAACCCGGTCCTTCTTGCTCAGCTTGCCCTGGGGACGGAAACTGTCGTTCATCCAGAACAACTGTTGGACCCGACGTCCCTTGTTGGTCAACTTAAATCGGTAATAATGGGTATCCAGGCTGGAAAAGAAGAGGCAGGTGTTGAGAGGATTCAAATTATGGATGTTCTGTTCAGCTCTATACCCTTGGGATTTACTCCTCTGGAAGTACTGAAAACGGTGAACAACAAAATAAGACATTCCTTTTAAAAAAATGTAGAAGACTGTCAAGATGCTACTAGGAACTAACGCAGTAATGGGACAAAATAGTATCTACTCAAGGGGCTAGAAGGGTTGGATTTTTGAACCTGGGTTTTTTTTAATTTCAGAATATTATGGGGGTACCAACATTTTGGTTATACGAATTGCTTTTGTACAGTTTGAGTCAAAGTTATAAGTGTGTCCATCACCTAGATAGTATGCAATAAACCTGGGTTTTGTCCCAAAGTTGCCACCACCAGGTAGGGGGCTGTGGAAAGCCCCACCTATCCCCAGTCTTCCCAAGCAGGTCAAGCACACCACAGAACACACAGACACGGTTCCTGTGAAAAGCATGCTAATTGAAGAGAAATGGTTGTGAGAAGTGAAAGGAAAGCAAAATATCTACTGGAGGAGAAGCATATTTCAAATTGTGTTGAGTAAATTTCTACTGACTGAGTGAAACGTCTGTGAGATGGGCTCAATTTGAAGGGAACTTTGAAGAGAAACAACACATATCCTCCAAGCCTTAACAAAGGTCGGGGAGACTGCAGTGGGCCAGACACTGTCTGGATTGGTCACTTCTCTCAAACGTGCTTCAGAGATGTTGCTATTTCACTTATTAACTTGTTCATTCACTCATTCATCCATTCTGTCAGTGTTTACTAAGCACCTCCTGATTGACTGGATCTTTGCTAAAACTGAGATTTCTAAGATCTTGGAGGTGGTTCAAATGTGTTTTTGTTTGGGTTTTTTTTAAAACTAATTTATAGGCTTACTTTAAAGTATTTTGTTGGGGAAAGAACCTATCTCAGGACTGTTTTTTATTTTTTTAAAAATTTTCCTAGGCTTTGAGATTTCACCCCATCTGTTCCTCCTTAGGAAATAATATGATGTATAATAAATAAGTTGAAGCATCAAATAAATAATCATAAGGAATATCTGCCAGTTGTCAGGTATAACCATTCCTATCTAAATATGTGTCCACAGGGCATGCTCATTGGTGCATCTTTACTTGGCAGTTTAACTTTATAGCTACACTGTTTATGAACCAGGCAGGGCCTCTGTTACTTATTCACAGTGTGTCTTTCCATCAGCCCAGCAACCTAGTCATAATAAGTATATTTACTGCCATTTTATAGATAAAGAAATAGAAGATCTGATACTGTTGACAATAGCAAAGATATGGAATCAACCTAAGTGTCCATCAAGAAATGATTGTATAAAGAAAATGTGGTGTATATATATCACGGAATACCACTCAGCCATAAAAAGAATCAAATCATGTCTTTTGCAGCAACATGGATGGAACTAGAGGCCATTATCTTAAGTGAATTAATTCAGAAACAGAAAGTCAAATACTGCATGTTCTCATTTATAAGTGGGACTAAATAATGTGTACACATGGGCATAGAGAGTGGAAGAACAGACATTGGAGACTCCGAAGGCTGGGAGGGTAGGAGGGTAAGAGGGAGGTAGGAATGAAAAAATTACTTAATGGGTACAAGGTACACTATTCAGGTGATGGTTACACCATAAGCCCAGACACCCTAACCACATACTATACCCGTGTAACAAAACTGTACTTGTTCCTCCTAAATATATAAAAATAAAAATTTTAAAAAGAAATAGAAACCATGAAAATCAAAGGGAGTTGACCCAAAATATGCAGTCAGAAGGAGTGGCATATTGGTATTTCTTTAAACCAGGATTGGCAAATTTTTCTTTAAAGGGCTGAGTAAAAAATATTTTAGGCTTCTGGGGCCACATGGTCTCTGTCACAACTACTCAACTTTCCATTGTAGTGTGAAAGCAGCCATAAACAATATGTAAAGGAGTGGGCATGGCTGTGTTCCAATAAAACTTTATTTATAGAAACAGGCAGTGGGCTGTAGTTTACCTAGCCCTGCTTTTGACAATCCTTCTGGACATTGCTGGCATCATGATTTTATGTCAAAAAGAATAACAATAAGGTTTAGGCAGAGGTTCAAGTTACAGTTTGCTTTTACATTCATAGAAAACTGTTAGCTAACCCTCCAATTTCAGGCAAGTGTCAGAATATCCTTTGGAGGGTATTTGACACTATTTGCAGATTAAGAACATGTAATTAAGTCTGGTTTGCAGTGTACTGTTTTCTATAATTATATTTGCGTGCATTTAAAGAAATTTGAAAATAGAAACACTGGTATGAAATGACAAAATATCCTACCTTACAGCCAGTAGACAGGCAGAGAGGAGGATTTTTATATCTAGCTTACTCAAAAAATACAATCGGATACTTGTCTAAAAGCATGCAGTTCAAGTACCTGACTTGCCTGTTACCTAATTCGCTATTGGTTCATAGTATTGTCAATCAATTCCCATGTTTTGTAGATAGAACAAAGGAAAGGAGCACGGGTGGGGTTGTGGGGAGGGCTCCTGACTGATCACTGTCAGTCACATCTTCTTGAAGCACAGTGCATCTAACTTGGTCTCAGGGCCTGTTAGACTAGAAGGCAGAAGGAATACCCGCTGAGATTGGTTCACAACACTGCAACAGACAGGTACAAATTCAACTGGCCCTCAAGAGTCAACTAGTGACAGCTGCATGACTGTCCTGAGGACCTATGAATAAATCCCCACACACATCCTCTACCCTCTATCTCCACACTTAGACTATTCTGCTCAGAGGTATCTCTATTTACCACCTTTTCTTGAAATATTTAGATCTTCTAGCTTTTTCTGGGTGATCAGGTGAAGCCAATTGCAACCATGTCAGTTGCTGGTGCTATAGTGGGGAGGCAAGCAGAGGACATAATACCAGAAAAGCTACTGGCTTTGTGACACCTGATAAAATACATTTGCAATAAATTTTTAATTATTTAATTATTAATACCTTCCTAAGCATACCCTACTTAGGTTACCACTAAGACATATTGTATGTTCTACATTCATGGAGAGGGATGAGCAGCGTATTGGAATCAAAGAGGAGAAATCATGGTTGAAATTCTAAATTCATCACAGATAAACCACTGTAAGTTTGAGTGAAGAATGCACTTCCTACCAACCATTTCTTTCTCTCGTGTAGAGGAACACAGATTGGAGTATGTAACAAAGCTATGACTAGAAAATGTCTTCTTGTGGCTGATGTACCCATCAGGAGGGGGAAGTAAGAATGGGAAAGGAGAGAGACCGAGGAGGCTAGTTCTATTTACTGAAAAATAATTTTCTAAAGTAGAAGTGATATTCGGCTTATGCAACATACGTTATATCTATAAAAACTGGTCCATGATATTTCTGTACCTAAAATGTGCCCCCAAATTGAGTTCTGGAGCAAAGGGCTTATCTGAAACAATGGTGGAACCAATTCCAGAAGCTTGGACAGGAATCTGATAGGTGTTGCTATTTTCAACGTCCAAAATAACTGTGTCTTTGAATGTCAGTATGTCGTTCAGGTTGGCGGTCAGTGTCAGTTGAACATCAGTTTCTGGGGGAACCGTGCCTTCATTGGGTTCAATCGTCCAAAGGGATTTTTTGTGTGCCTGCAACACAAGACTACAAGTTAACAGAGAAGATAATTCTTGGCTTTTCATTCTGCACATGTCAAAGCCCTCTACACTTCAAATGGTTGGCACTGTGGAATTCAACATAAGAGACAAACATTATTTTTTGAATCAAAGCAGCTGGATGCTTGTTGGCTTTTCTTTTTTCAAAAAGCAATCTGATTCTGAAGAGCAAACCTATGATTTTACTTTTGAACGCTCTGCGAAGATTCTTTGCATCTCTCTCCCAAGATGACAGCCCAGTTCTCCAATAAGCGTATACTAATTATGTGCTCTAATCTCCAAATTCTGAGATACCGACAGAAGGTACAACATTCTTTATGGAGTTTGAAAATTTTCAAAGAAACCTTTTTCAAATGCAAAATTTCTAGTGTTGTAGTGAGGATGAGCAGATTTCATTAATAAACATAATAAAGGAAGTCACCCTGATTTCTGCTATTTCATAATAATTAATACGATTTCATTAGCTAAAATTCCAAACTTATTTTGAAATATAATCATGCGTCACTCAATGACGGGGAAACGTTCTGAGAAATGCGTTGTTAGGTAATTTCGTCATCGTACGAACATGATACAATGTACTTACTCAAATGTACGTGGTGTAGCCTATTACATGCCTAGGCTATATGGTATAGCCTATTGCTCCTAGGCTACAAACTCATACAGCATGTTACCATACTGAATACTGTAGGCAACTGTAGTACAGTGGTAAGTATTTGTTTATCTAAACATGTCCAAACACAGAAAAGGTACAGTAAAAATACGGTATTATTTTGGGACCACCATTATACATGTGGCCCATCTGACTGAAACATCATTATGCTGCACATGACTGCATATGATAGGACTAAATTATATAGTTGGAAGTCACTCTCACCAATCTGTTCCTTTTAACTGCTTAGATCCTCACAGCATACTCCTTTTCCTCCTTAAGGTCTTTGGCAAAATAATACCTCTCAATGACACCTACTCTGACCGTCACATTTTAAATTGCAAACCCTTCCCCAGCACTGGTGATAACCTTTACCTTGCTCTATTTTTTTCCCCATAACACTTATCATCTTCTAACATAGTACATAATTTACTTATTTATCATGTTTATTGTCTGTCTCCTTGTACTAGGATATAAGCTCTACACAGAAGCGATGTTTGTCTTCTTTTGTTTATCACTGATATATCCCCAGCATCTATAACTATGGTTGGTATATAGTAGGTGCTAAATAAACCATTTGATAAATAAACAAATGTATCTGTCCTTTAATCAAATCCTTTGATGGTAGAGAACTCACTTCTTATGTAAGGTAACTTATCCCAGGTTTTGAGAACTCAAGTTATTAGATTTCGCTTCCTTAAAGAGATATGCCTTTTTAGACCTTCTACACCTTGGTATTTGGTCCACTCCCTTGGAACTATATAGAATAAACTGAATCTACTTCTTTTGCTTAACAGACCTTCAAATCTGGCATCCCAGTTTCAGTAGGAAACCTCATATGGTGCAATCAGTCTCCAAAGTAAGTTGAAAATATGGTTAAGGTTATCAAATCATAAAAAAATGACTCATGCTATAAACATTTTATTTAATTTTAAGATATAATTTTTGTTTCTTTGATGATAATCTATTTTCTAAGATTGCTTTTAAGATTTTCTCTTTGTCTTTGAATATTTGCAGTGTAGGTTCACTACATTGTTATCCAGGTATGGATTTATTTTCATATCCTACTTGGAATTTGCTATCTTTCTAGAATCTGTGGTTTGATATCTTTTATTTCTGGAAAATTCTCAGCCATTGTCTATTTAAACATTGTTTCTGCCTCATTCTCTCTCTCCTACCCTTTTAGGACACCAATTCTATGTGTGTATGATTTTGAGATGTACCCTTTCTGTCTCTTAGCCTCTTATCTGTGTTTTCTCATTTGCTCTTTGTGCTTCAGTCTGGAGTTTTCTTCTGAGTTGTCTTCCAGTTTGCAAATTCTCTCTTCAGCTGTGTTTAATATGCTGTTAAACACATCTATTATATTCTTAATTATGGTTTTTGTATTTTGAATCCATGTCTTGGTATTTTATATTTCTTTTTTTTATAAGGTTTTTAGCCCTTTGAGAGCTTTTTACAAGTCTGACTATGACATTCAACTTATTAGCTACTACTAACGGTAATTAGGGACTACTCCTCCTAGTCTATTCTATTCATCTGCAAATTTGATGAGCAAATTGTTTTTAGGACTTTTTAAGTAATATAGCAAATACTTATTCAATGGCTCTGAGGTCCAGGTGTTGTGGGAAATACATAAATACTCAAAGCACATTCCCTTCCCCAAGGAGCTGACAGTAATGACACTTAGGGAGATCAATATGTAAATAACAAAAATGCAATTCAGAAGAAGGCCAGAGAAAAAGTGCCTCAGGGAATTCTAAAGAACAAGATGATCTTCCATAGCAGAAGATGTTGAAACCCTTTGAATGTCTGAACCACACACATTTTCTTTTCCCTCCAAATGTGAAATTCGGCTTAATTATTAGGTGATAGGATTCCTAATTATATTATGATATTGATTAATAAGATTATAATTTACTCTATTGTAACTGCATATCTAAACAATGATCTCAAAATTAACAAAAAGTATCTAATAAAAAATCCTTTCTCTATTTTGATTGCTTTGTCCTTTAAATCAATTCTGACAGTCGTGGTTTATCTTGTAGAAGACATGACTCAGAAATACTTATGTGGATTAATCATCATAGAAAATATTTAGTGATTATCAATATGCATTGAGAAAAGGCTGAAAAGGAAAAGATGTGGAGATCATTAGAAACTTCCAGGATAATAACTGAGAGGAAAAGCCAAACTCTCCAGTTCATTGGTGAAAAGTTGGATTATTCCCTCATTAATCTTTCTTGGCTCCTCATAAGAGGCCCTCTGAAGTAAAGCATATAGAAGAAAAAACATATTTAAAAACAAATGCAAAATTTGCTCTTTGAACTGGACTTTAGAGGACATTCCAGTCAAAAATTTTCCTTCTTTCATTTAATCTCTATGGTACACTTCTCCTAGCAAAAGGGAAAAAGGAGAGATGTAAAATCTCGTGTAGCTCTACGGGGGCTCAGGTACAACGGAGGCAATGAATCAGAAACTTCCCAACAAGCTTAGGTCAGGTTCGGAAAACAGTTGCACTGATGATCTTTGTAAATGAGAAAAATGTACATTGCAGATTACAGGCAAGAGTTAAAGATTTCAGCCAGGCAGAATCTCACAGGATGACAGTGCCTTGGAATGTCACCAAAATCCAGGTCTGGCTTCACCACAGATTCAAAAAATAGATCTGGTCAGTGGGTTCCGATGGTCACACTCTTAGGAACAGGCTCACAGGTACTTAAATAAGGAGAATCTAATATTCAAACCAAAATGTCAATTTCCCAATTTACAATTGAGGACAAATCCTGTTACATAGACCAGAAAGCTAGTTACATTTCCTCTTGGTTTGAAAGTCTACATAGGAAATAAGTAAATTTCATTTTAAAATTTAAATAAATTAAAGCAAAGAAGAACATTTTCAAGACTATAAGTTGTATATAATGAGGATGTAGATGAATGGTAATGAGAAAATTTTATTTTAATTTTAGTATTAATGGAAATTATAGATTGAACTCTAAGTCAAGAGTCCTGTTATTACTCATGATCTTTGAATGTGGAAAAATCTCTAGAGACATAGAAATAGAAGGAAACAACTAACATTAAACACCACAGTAGATAAACTAGGGCCTGGTTGGAGATATCTGTATAATTGCCTCAATTCAAAGGACACTTGTGGAAAAAAATGCTGAATCTTGCACGACACAATCTGTTTTTCACAATTTTCTCTATAACTTTCTTACTCATAGTGACTTATTTCTAAGCAGAGTACTAAGATATTAAGAAAACAGTAAGCAAAGCCTCTGTTTTTCCAGAGCATTAACCTGCATTTGTTTATAATTTTGTATTAAAATACTAGCAAAAGAGAATAAACTCATAAATTTAATTTTCAGGACTGTAGGTCAATTATTATTGGCAAGAGAAACTACAAGGATTGAGTGTCACCATACTCTGCTCATATTTAGGTTTAAAGAAATAATTTATTTTAATTTATACAAAAACTTTTTAACTGTCCCAAAGTGAAAACATTAAAATCCTCTAACACAATCATAGAAAATGACACAAAAATGAGTTCTAAAAGACCTATAAGTGCAAATTCAATTTTCTATGGGTATTTAAAAATGGATTAAGGTAGCTTCATTTCATCTAGAATTTATATTATAGTAGATAGGAGTCTTTGACTTGGATCATTTTCAGTCTGCCCTACACAGTCAAAGCAATAATGAAAATAGATTTCTCATGCTTGACTAACCAGCCCGTCTCCTTTCTTAGAACTATTTTTCTTACTTGCAGTTTTTAGATTCTAGGCTATTATTTTAGATAAGGTAATGATAGCTGCCATAACAGAAAGACCCCTGACACTCATTGGCTTGCTACGATAGAAGCTTATTTCTGGCTCACACGAATTCCAATTGGTGACAGGGGTGAGGATGGGCTTCTGTTCCATTCAGTCATTCGAGGACCCCAGCTAAACAGATTCTGACATATTTAACTCATGGCTTCTAAGGACACTCTGGAGTTTGACATCCAGCTGGCCAATAAGAGAAGGAAAAGAATGGAGGGTCACATGCTAGGTTTTGTGCACCAAGCCTGGAAGTGGTGCACATCACTTCTGCCCACTTTCACTTGCCGTATCTGTCATGCAGCCACACCTAACCCCACAGAAGACTGAGAAATGCAGTCTACGTCTTGGTCCAGAGTAAAGAGAGGCGAGTATGGTGAGCTACTAGCCGCTCTCTGTCCTTGTTGGTTCACTCTACTGCCACTTCCTCGGGGCTTTCCCCAACTCTCCGAGATCTTAGATTTTGAAAGGTGAAGAGCTAACTCCATCAGAACACAGAAATGGGAGAGTAACTTGGTATTTCAAATCCTGTGGGAATTACAGGCCCAGAGTTCACATCCATCTGCTGTTAGGACAAATGGAGGGGCAGCTAGAGAGAAAATAAGAAAGTTCTAGGCAAGAAGATCTCACTCTGTTGACCCTTCTTCCCAAATCTGTGGCCTGAGAGCATCCTATATATAGTTTTGCTCATTTATGACACTCAGCTTACAATTAAAACATCAATCAACGTCATTTTTTGTCCTTCTATTATCGAAAAGCCAAATGCCTTTCAGAGAGGGTACTGTCACTGTCATCTTCCCCATTCCAACCATTTGTTTTCCTCCTGTGGCTGGTAGCACAGGCCAATCCTCTGTTCACAATGAAGTGAGGATGTCACCAGCATAAGTGCTATTTCAAGTCAGGGGACATTAGTTGTCAATGGATGCGTACCATTTCTATTCTGTTTCTTGCTGACACAGGTTGGCTGATCTGGAAAGAAGACCTGAAGTTGCTCTCCAGGGCTGAACTGTTTTCTTTTTGATGAAGCTTATTAATCGATGCTTGACATAAAAGCAGACAGCAAAATATATCATAGAAGCCAAGAGCAAGGCACATTAAAATGCCAGATGCTAAGGTACTGGACTATCCTTACCAAAAGTCAGGCTCTAAACTGTTCTAAAACCCTTGTGTCTCTTTGGTATTTGACTTTTAGGAGTGTCCTTTCCTTTTAGAAAGGACTTGGTCTGTGTGACATTTTCTGTTATTAGACAGCAAATGTGGCTAAAGAAGGAGTGGATGAGTGGATAATCATCATACCTGTGGAGGACATTTTGTAACCTTTTCAAAACCCCAATACAGCAAGATAACAGCTAATGGAAATATGTTAGGAGGGAGGGCTCTGAGGGAAAAGGAAAGTGGGTTTGAGTCCCTGCTCTGCTGCTCTCCAGATGTTGGACTTTGGGCATGTCTCTTAGCTATGCCTGGTCTGTGTTCTCATGTGTAGCTCAGGATAAGGACTGTACCTTCCGTACAGAGTTGTGGTGCTGGATAAATGAGACAATGCATGTAAAATCCCAGCACAGTGTCTGGCACATAGCAAGTCTTCATGAACCACAGCTATTGCCATCTGAAATGCCCCACATGACACACAATTACGGGCTCAGTAGTATTTGCTAAACAAAAAGATGATGAAACTGAGAAAACAAAGATGAATGCAAGAAAGCATTTCCTATACAGGACCCTTGTCAGAAGAGAAGAAGCCTGTGGAGGTGTGTGGTAGGCAGAATTCTAAGATGGTCCCCAAGACCTCCAACTCCTGGAGTACAGCAATCTTCCCCCAGGTATTTAGTCACACACTAACCTTGATGCTGCCTTGAAGGGATTTTGCAGATGTAGTTAGAATCCCAAATCAGTTGACTTTAAGATAGGGAGCTTATCTTCAGGGGGCCTAACTTAATCAGGCTGGGCTCTTACTTGTGAAGACATTCCAAGCACGAAAGGACCTAGGGAGGGGGCCACACGGCGGGGAACTCTGGTGGCTCCATAGCAGCTGAGAGCAGTCCCCGGCTGCCAGCCACTAAGAAAACGGGGGCCTCAGTCATTCAGCTGCACGGAAAGAAATTCTGCCAACAACATGGGGAACCTAGTAGTGGATCTTTCCCTAGCTAAGCCTCCTGAAAGGAATGCAGCTCAGCTAACACCTTGATTTCGGCTTTTTTGAGATCCTAAGGAGAGGATCCAGCCAGACCATTGGTGGACCCCTGACCCATGGAAACTGAGATAATTACTTTTGTTTTAAGCCATTCCATTTGTGGTAATTTGTTACCCACCAAGAGAAACCTAATACAGGATTCCATATATTTGTTTCAAAGATGATAAAAGTGAGACTTCCTAGGCCTACCATTAAAACTTCAGCAGCAGCTGCTTCTGCTTTTTCTGCGAATTAGAGCTAGAAAGCCAGAGTCATTTCAGCAGCCCATAAACAACATGTACAGGAGGAATGTGCATGCATGCAGGGAGTACGACTGTGTGGAAGATGGAAAATTTGTGATCTTTTGCAATTTGGAATTCTGTGCCCACTGGTGTTAGCATTAAGCCCTCCTCTCTGAAGTTTCACATATCTAAAGATAACATTTGCTTTTTATTTGACAATAGGGCATCAGCACATTCTTATGCAGTGCTCAGCTCCCAAGGTAAAGCAGCCAGAGCTTTTGGAAGTTTCCTTACTGAGTTTTTAATATTTGCCACGAAAGGCAGACGTGAACATCATTGTTTGCACACGTCACCTCAACAATCACTGAGAGTGTGGATATGCTCGGCCATACCTGCTATTCTCTAGTGCTAATGACTATGAACCTTGAAGAAAATAGCACCGTGCACTTTTCTTCAAAATAGCTCGTTTGCCAATTGAAATCTACAAGAATTTCCTTCCATGAAATGGGAGGAGGCAAATAACAGCAGCCAACGTGCAGAGTGAGGGCTTTCTTTGGATTTATACTATTATCTCAGCAGATGATTGATTCTTTGTGGAACAAGAACAATGAAGAGTCACCAAGGCCTTTCTCCTTTGTGTCTTCTAAATAGTATCTCTCTAGTCATGTAATTCTCTTCCCTGAAATGAGTCACTTTGTTGCTTTAAATAATTAACTGAAAATTAGGAGGTGAGGTGCAGAAGAAACGATGCTAGAGCTTTCCAAGGGAGGCAGTTTAGGGTCATGATTAAAAGTGTAGCCTTTAGAGTCATATGACCTGGTGGTTAACTATGGACTCTGCCATTCATAGCCAGGTGACCTTGGGCTAATTTTAAAATCTAGGTCTCAGTTCCTTCATCTGTTAAATGTTAATTTGAAGATGAACTAAAATGGGTGCCAGGCATCTAGCACCTTCACTAGTACAGAGTAAATAATCAATGGTGGTTATTACTAAAGTTACTTCCAAAACTTCCTATCCAGTTCTCCTGCCACCTGGCACCCTCCCCAGTCTACATTGCTCATGGGATTATCTTTCACAGATCTGACCCTGCTCCTCTCCTGTTGCAGATTCTAGATGGCTCCAATGTCTGGATCAGTGGTGCTGAGTCCTTTACTGAGTCTTTTATCTCCTTTGAGAAAGCCATGGAACCCCCTCATAGAAAAATACATGTACACACACCCTCCCTCCAAACTTTATATACAAGTTCCAGAGTTCTATGTTTCCAGATGAACATCTGTCACTTTTTTCTGTTAGATCCACATGTGAACTAACTTTTTATGTTTGGGGTATCCATCATTTTGTGTGAATCTTGGTAGAAGACAGAATCTCACTGCCATTGAGAAGTCACCCAGGCTCTCTGCAACCATGGCAGCCCGCAGTCAAGACTGGTCTACCAGATATGAGCCTCTGGTCTGGATAAGCTATTTCCAAACCTTCATGAGAGGGCCCCACTGCATTTTCCAGGCTTACTTCCCAGGACACCAGGTCATTCACCTTTCCCAAGTGTCCCAAGCATCACCACTGCATTAAATAACGCTGCTCTCAGGAAATGTACCCCCCATGTCCCTGTCCTCCTTCTCCTTAGCCTTCGAGCCTCCACTCAAACATTCTGATCCACGAAAAACTTTGACAGAAGAATGAATCATTTCTCCTCTGTGCTTACATATTGTAACGTAGCTGATTTGTTTGTGTATTCATTTCTTTTGTGAGATTATAAACTCTTTAAAGAAAGAAACCATTCTGATTCTCTTTTGTCTCTCACCTCAGTCAGCATGGTTCCAGGCAGGGGGAAAGGGCTCAAAAATAATATTTATTAGTGCAAATGAATATATGAAAAATGTTCAGCCCTCACCAGTAAGTCAAAGAAACACAAACTTAAATAACAATAAAACAGTTTTTTCGTCTGCCAGATTTGGCAAAAACAAAACCAAAATTGTTGGCAAGAGTCTTAGAGAGAGTGATGTTCTTCACCATTGCTGGGAGGCAGGATGTAAATTAGTACTAATTTTCTGGGAGGTAATTCACAAGATGTACCAAGACTTTTAGTTATGTTCATGCCATTTGACCAGCAATTGCATTTCTAGGAATTTCATCAACGGAAACAGTTAAGGATGACGTGAGCCGCAATTAAGACACAAGCATTGTTTACAGTACTGAAAAACTGGGAACAATCTATCAGTAGGGGATTAGTTAAACCAACTGTGGTGGACTCAAATGATGCAATAAAATCAGTCAGTAAAAATGATCTGTAGAGGAATAGTCCTTAATAGTTCATATTAGAAGTGACTACAATATATCAAGTGAAAATAGCTGGTAACAAAACAGTTATTATCCATAGGAGGGTGCAAGAATACACAGACAGACCACTTACACAACAAAAAATTTGGAAGATGCACACCAAAAATTTAATAGTGGTTATCTGCACGGTGGGTCTATGAGTGATTTTTTTCTTATCTTTAACTTCTGTTTGTTCTATAAGGATAATGTTACGTGTTTAACAAGAAGACACACTTACATTTATTGAATAAATAACTCATCTTAAAAGGATATGGTCACTCTTTTAGAGATAATTTAATTTTAACTCTGTTTGCTCTCTTGCTTCAGTCTTATTCCTAGTTTCTTCCTTAGAAGCTTTTAAAAAAAATAAATAATACATGTACACAGTGTAAAATTCAAATGGATTCAAAGGGTAGAGTCTTTCTCTCCTGCCGGTGCCTGGTCACTAGTTACCCTCTCCAGAGGCAGCTGTTGGTACAGTTTCCTGTGTATCCTTCCAGATATACTTTATGATTAGCATTTGCATATATGCGTTTTCTTACATAAATGACAGCATACTATACAGACTGCTCTGCACTGTGATTTAAACTTTTTTGTTTTATTTTTATCAAATGTAAAAAGTTTAAAAAGTCAAATGGTTCTAGAAAAGGCATACTGTGAAAAACAGTCCTTTGAACCTACTCTCTCATCTTCCCCATTACTCCAGTCCTTGCCCATGAACACAGTCAACCACTGTTAATGCCTTTAGCCTTTTTTTTGTTTGTTTTGGTATTTGCCTCTGTATCTCTAAGTAATCTACAGCTACTTCTTAATTTTTCAGTTTGCATAGTCTCCACTGATTTCTCCCTATCGCAGACAATAACAGCTCTTTTCTCACCCTCTCTCCATGACTTGCTTTCTCTCTCTTTTTCACTTTCTTCTCCCAACCCTCCCAATATAATTAAAACTTACTTTTTGGTGAGATGAACATTTTCATTTACACTATTATAAGTATACAAATACTAAACACAGCTGAACTATGAAAAGTGTTCTATGATTACATTTCCTTTCTTGTACAACTTTCATGTTCCCAGGAATTAACTGTCTTGTCTTTGCTTGGTTTTTCATCCATCATGGACTCATCCCCAGACTCTCAACCAAAGGGGCAAATTGCCTCTTAATACTTTTGGAAACATCAGATTTTCTATAAGTTCCATCTTTTTGCAGAGAACTCTCTCCTGGAGCCATCTGTTCTCCAACTCTTGTCTGGGCGGGCAGCTCTCTGGGCCTGCGATATGGCTCGCATCCCAGGAATGCCCTGCAGCAGCATCCTGTACATTCTGCAAGCGAGATTCTCTCATGTGTTTGGCCCCTGCTCCCTTCTTAGCTGTGGTGGAGCGTTCTTCAGTAGCCTCCTGAGAAAGGGTATGTGGAATGTAAATTTCGTGAGATCTTGCATGTCTGAAATGTCTTTATTTTACCCCCACACTTCATTAGCCTTTTGGCTGGATGATGAATTCAAGATTAGGATTTATTTTCCTTCAGAAAGTCAGGGTTTTTTCCTAGTGTTTCTGTCAAGAAATCTGTTGCCACTCTGGTTCCTAATGTTTTTGGTTTAGATCATTAATTTTTTTCTTTCTGGAAGTTCCTACAGCCTTCTCTTTGCATCCAGTATTCTGGAACTTAATTATGGTGTGCCTTGACATGGGCCTATGTCCATCCATTATGCGTCATATTTGATGAGTCTTTTCCATAACTTCCTGTCCTCAGTTCTGAATACATTCCTTTAATTATTTTTTGGATAATTTCTTCACCTCCATTTTAAAATTTGCTCTTTCTGGAACACTTATTGTATCTGAGAACTCCTGAACAAATTGTCTAACTTTCTAATCTTTCTCCTAATTTCTAGCTCTTTTTCTTATTTTTCTAAATTTCTGACAGTTTCTCAATTTTATTCTCCAATTATTCTATCAGATTTTAAATTTCGTAATCATACTTTTAATTTTTTAAAATAGTTTTCATTTCTTTGAGCACACTTTTTTTCTTCTTTTAAAAAATATTCTGTTCTTGTTCATGAATGCAAAGTCATCTTATATTTTCCTGAGATTATTATCATTTTGTTTATTTTAAACTTTTTTCTCCCTATATTGCCTTTCTTTCCTTCAAGTTCTCATTTTCATTTTTTGATTTCTTTCTTCTGCTCTACAGGCTTTCCTGCAAATCTATAAATGTAATTCACCATATAAACAAAAGCAAATATAAAGACTATAGGATCCTCTCAGTAGAGGCAGAAAAAACATTTGACAAAATTCAGCACCCTTTTATGATAAGAACTCTTAACGAAATAGGCATAGATGGGACACACCTAAAAATTATAAAAGCCGTATGGGACAAACCCACAGCCAACATCATACTGAATGGGGAAAAATCGAAAGCATTCCCGCTTAGAACTGGAACCAGATAAGGTTGCCCACTATCACTACCTCTATTCAACATGGTGCTGGAAGTCCTTACCAGAGCAATCAGACAAAAGAAGGAAATCAATGGTATTCAAATGGGGAAAGAAGAGGTGAAACTAATACTCTTTGCTGACGATATGATCTTATATCTAGAAAACTCCAAAGATTCAACCAAGAGACTCCTGAAATTGATAAATTTCAGCAAAGTCTCAGGCTACAAAATCAATGCACACAAATCAGTAGCTTTCATATACACCAATAATAGTCAAGCGGAGAATCAAATCAAAGATGTAATACCTTTTACAACAGTAACAAAGAAAATAAAACACTTAGGAATATATTTAACTAAGGAGGTGAGAGACCTATATAGGGAGAACTATGAAGCACTGAGGAAAGAAATTGCAGAGGATGTAAACAGATGGAAAAACATATCATGCTCATGGATCAGCAAAATCAACATTGTTAAAATATCCATACTACCTAAAGTGATTTACAGATTTAATGCATCCCCATTAAAATACCAATGTTATTTTTTTCAGACCTCAAAAAAATAGTTCTACACTTCATGTGGAACCAGAAAAGACCATGAAAAGCTAATGCAATCCTACGTAATAAGAATAAATTGGGAGGCATCACTTTACCAGACTTCAAGCTATACTACAAGACTATAGTAACCAAAACAGCACGGTACTGGCACAAAAACAGAGACACAGATAGATCTATGGATCAGAACAGAGAACACAGATATGAATCCATCCTCATATTGCCCTCTGATCTTTGACAAAGCATAAAAAACATACACTGGGGTAAAGAATCCCTATTCAACAAACGGTGCTGGGAAAATTGGATAGCCACATGCAGACAGCTGAAACAGGATCCACACCTCTTACCTCTCATAAAAATTAATTCACAATGGGTAACAGACTTAAACCTAAGGCATGAAACTATAAGAATTCTAGAAGAAAATGTTGGAAAAACTCTTATAGATATCAGCCTAGGCAAAGAATTTATGAAGACCCCAAAAGCAATCACAGCAACAACAAAAATAAATAAATGGGCCCTGATCAAATTAAAAAGCTTCTGTACAGTCAAGCACACACACAATCAATAGGGCAAACAGACAACCTACAGAATGGGTGAAAATATTGGAATACTAACATCCAGTAAAGGGCTAATAACCAGAATCTACAAACAACTCAAGCAAATCAGCAAGAAAAAATCAAACAACCCCATTAAAAAGTGGGCAAAAGGCATGAACAGAAACTTTTCAAAAGAAGATAGACTAATGGCCAACAAACACATGAAAAAATGCTCAACATCTCTAATCATCAAGGAAATGCAAATCAAAACCACAATGAGATATCACCTAACTATAGTTGAGAATGGCTTTTATCAAAAAGTCCCAAAACAACAGATGTTGGTGAGGACACGGAAAGATAGGAACACTCATACTGTTGGTGGGACTGCAAACTAGTACAACCTCTATGGAAAGTAGTATGGAGATGCCTCAAAGAACTAAAAGTAGACCTACCATTTTATCCAGCAGTCCCACTACTGATATTTACCCAAAGGAAAAAAAACATTTTATAAAAGAGATACTTGCACTTGAATGTTTACAGCAGCACAATTCACAATCGCAAAGATGTGGAATCAACCCAAGTGCCCATCAATACATGTGTGGATTAATAAAATGTCGTATATGTATACCATGGAGCACTACCCAGCCATAAAAAAATGGAGATCTAGTATCTTTGGTAACAACCTGGATGGAACTGGAAGCCATTCTTCTTAGTGAAGTACCGCAAGAATGGAAAAACAAACACCACATGTACTCAATACTAAATTGGAACTAATCAATCAACACTTATGTGCAAATATGGAAGTAAAATTCAAGGGAAATCAAATAGGTGGGAGGGAGGAGGAGGGGATGGGGAAATTCACACCTAACAGGTACAATGCACACTAACTGACCAAAGGGCACACTTATAACTTCGACTGTACAAAAACAAATTATGTACCAAAACGTAGGTACCCCCATAAAATTCTGAAATAAGAAAAAAATAAAGAAGCGTAACAACTGTAGTTGGTTTCTGATTCATGTCCATTTCTTTCCATTTTCCTTATACCTTTTCCCCCACGATTTCCTTCCATAGACCTAACAGTTTCTTTCCTTTCTCCTTGAACAATTTCCTTCTATAGATGTAACGGCTCAAATTGAGGGCAGAGCTAATCTACTCATTAAAGGTTTACTTAACATGTCTCTCCCTCTGTTTCTACCTTGTTAAAATGGGGATTATAACTGTATTTTCTCAGAGTTGTAGGAAATGAAATACTTTATATAAAGTGGCAAATAGAACTAAATAAATGGTAGTCATAATCAATTGATTGTCATCATATTGTCATCATTATAATTGCCAAGCCTGCTGCTGGGTGCTGGAAATTCAGTTCGGAGACTATTGTCATTTAAAAGAGACAGACTCATAAACAAATAAATACAGAAAGGGGGTCCCTACTGAAACGAGGAAATAAGCCAGTGGCTGAGGGTCTGAAGGAGACGTGAAAGCCCAATAAATGCCCTGTTGCCACAGCACTGTGTATGGCAATGGCAAGTGACCAAGAAAAGCAAATGTTTTTAAAAAACTGCTTGAATGAGGTATATCTAATTACAATGAATGGCCTCTCCCTGCAGATCATGGAGGCATAAGGCCACTGTGAAGATATCTTAGTGCCAGCTGAATCCCAAGGCGTCACTGATATCTGTATACAAGGCTTTGAGCTCACTGCAGCCAAGGCCGAATTAGAGCCAAGAGTAAAAGGAAAAGGATTCCAGATGCTTCCAAACAAGTGCCGAGCAACGCACTTGCTCCGCCTAGCAAGGGGCACCCGTGAAAAGAAGGCATCTATCTTCCAGCGCAGTGCTGAGGTCCCCAAGGCCCCAGGGATACTGCCACATCCACACTCTCATTTCTGCTGCTCACCCAGAGAGGGGGAAATCTCTCTTCCTGATAGAGCTTTCTGTGTACAAGCAGAGCCCACACTCTCCTGCCAAAAGGGCCTTTCCAAGCTCTGTTCTCACATTCTGACTTTTTTTTACTCCTCCAAACCAGAGGTACTTACTCGATTGTTCCAAATAACTCAGCTTGCTGGGAACCTTTAGGGGAGGCTGGTATTCCAGGCATTCCAAAGCAAAGAAGAACCTACTGCTTCAGGTCATAGAACACTCTTCTTTGTACTAATAAATTTTTTTTTTTTTACACTCAGGATAAATTAAACTTTAATGTAACAGAAAAAATATAACCTTCACTGTTTTTTCACTCCATACTATATGAAGAGGTCTCAGGATTTTTAAAAATATATATATTTTTTTGTATAGCATTTATTTCTGACAAATTCAAAATTACTGTGTCATTTATCTTCCAATATCACTGTGAAAGTGGGCTTCCAGCTTCCCATCTCCTGACTCCTCTGGCCACTGTGAAACAGATGTTTCTTGCTGAGTGTGAATCTAATCACAGTAGTTGCTGTGATGTGTGGCCACACACAAGGCTGAGTGTGACAGATGGACAGCTGACAGTGAGTGCCGCATCTGGGAGGGCTGACATTCACCAACAGCCAAAGAGGGAGAGAGAATGACCCCTTCTGTCAGGACATCCAGAAAGAAAAGAGAAGACCTTCCAGCACCTGAATTTGTAGTAGGCTTAGTTAGGGAACAAACAACTACTAATTGAAACTCTTCCCTAATGCTTAGTAATTTCTATAAGAATGAGTTTGAAGGTTCAGTACTGTACACCAAGTTGAAATTTAATAAATGGTATTTTAATTTCTTTCCACTCTAGTTAATTTCTAAGTTAACATAATTCAATTTCTATAATGTTAATACATATCATATTTACTAGGAAATCCAACAAAAACTCCAGCTGAAATATGAAAGTTTAGTTTTCTCTTATGGGAACTACAGTTGAAACTACTTTTATGCTACGACTCAATAAACACCAGTTTTCAAAGACAAGATTGAGAGAAAAACGCATTCTACAGTAGGTATTACATGTTTGACTCCTTCGAACTGGAGCTCGCTAATTTAAGTTGACATTAATGAACCAAAAGACGGAATCATAACATCTTCATGGAAAAGAAAAAGTCCCATTTTAACAAACCAAGTAGATCATTCAATATACACACTGTATTAGCAAAAAAACCCAATAGATCCTTGATGTGCTATTTGTTTTTTAAAATATACCAAAAGTTGCCATAAAAAGTAAAATCTGGAGATATCTGAAAATGAAAGGGGAGGTGGCGAGCAAGGGCAGGGAACCTGTATTTGTACTTAAGGTTTCCCATGGTCTTGACCATCTCCTTCCTCTGTGTCCCCTCAGGCCCTCCTGGGCCCTCCCCTCATTGTTCTGACTCTTCCTCTCTCACCCACAACCTGCTCTGGACCAGGAAGCAAGACTCCTAAGCACTACCCTGTGCTTTTCACCAAACACATCAATTAACCAATTGGATAAAGGCTAGTGAAAATGTCTTTTCTACAGGATTTTTCTTTAAACATTATTAAACAATATTCTTTTTTTAAATTTTTTTATTTTAGAATATTTTGGGGGTACAACACTTTGGCTATATATATTGCCCATGCACTGCCCATGTCAGAGCTACAATCGTGGTCATCCCCCAAACTGTGCTCCCCACATCCATTCAGTGAGAGTTTTTCCCATCCCCTCCACCCCCCTCCCGCCTGCCCACCCCCAGATGAATATTATTGCCTTGTGTGATGTAAGTGTTGATCAGTTAGTACCAATTTGATGGTGAATACCAGTAGTGCTTGTTTTTCCATTCCTGTGACACTTCGCTTTGAAGAATGGGTTCTAGCTCCAACCAGGATAATACCAGATGTGTTAATTCACTATTGTTCCTTATTGCTGAGTAATATTCCATGGTATACATATACCACATTTTATTAATCCACTCGTGTATTGATGGGCACCTGGGTTGTTTCCACATCTTTGCAATTGTGAATTGTGCTGCTATAAACATTCGCGAGCAGATGTCTTTATTACAAAATGTCTTTTTTTCCTTTGGGTAAATACCCAGTAGTGGGATTGCTGGGTCAAACGGTAATTCTACTTTTAATTCTTTGAGGTATCTCCATATTCTTTTCCATAGAGGTTGTACTAATTTGCAGTCCCACCAGCAGTGTATGAGTGTTCCTATCTGTCCACATCCCCGCCAACATTTGTTGTTTGGGGATTTTTTGATATGAGCCAGTCTCACCGGAGTTAAGTGATATCTCATTGTGGTTTTGATGTGCATTTCCCTGATGATTAGAGAAGTTGAGCAATTTTTTATATGTTTGCTGGCCATTATTCTGTCTTCTTTTGAGAAGTTTCTGTTCATGTCCTTTGCCCTTTTTTTAATAGGGTTGTTTGATTTTTTCTTGTTGATTTTCCTAAATTCTGTATAGATTCTGGTTATCAGCCCTTTATCAGAGGCGTAGCATGCAAATATTTTCTCCCATTCTGTAGGTTGTCTGTTCACTCTAGTGATAGTTTCCTTGGCTGTGCAGAAGCTTTTTAATTTGATCAGGTCCCATGTATTTATTTTTGTTGCTGCTGTGATTGCTTTGGGGGTCTTCTTCATAAATTCTTTGCCTAGGCCAATGTCCATAAGAGTTTTTCCAACGTTTTCTTCGAGAATTCTTATGGTTTCATGTCTTAGGTTTAGATCTGTTATCCATTGTGAGTTGATTTTTGTGAGAGGTGAGAGGTGTGGGTCCAGTTTCGGTCTTCTACATATGGCCACCCAGTTTTCCCAGCACCATTTGTTGAATAGGGAATCTTTTCCCCAGTGTACATTTTTCTGGAATTTGCCAAAGATCAGGTGACTGTATGAGGTTGGTTTTATATTTGGGTTCTCAGTCCTGTTCCATTGGTCTACGTGTCTGTTCTTGTGCCAATACCATGCAGTTTTGGTTACTATAGCCTTGTAGTATAGTTTGAAGTCTGGTAGACAGATGCCTCCCAATTTGTTCTTTTTGCTTAAGATTGCTTTGGCTAGACGGGGTCTTCTCTGGTTCCACACGAAGCGTAGAATTATTTTTTCTAGATTGGCAAAAAATGATGTTGGTATTTTGATAGGGACTGCATTGATTCTGTAAATCAATTTAGGTAGCAAAGCCATTTTTACTATGTTGACTCTGCCTATCCAAGAGCATGGTAGGGTTTTCCATCTATTTACATCCTCTGCAATTTCTTTTCTCAGTGTTTCGTAATTCTCTCTATATAGGTCTTTGACCTCCTTAGTTAGATATGTTCCTAAATATTTAATTTTCTTTGGTGCTATTGTGAAAGGGATTGCATCTTTAATTTGTTTCTCGGCTTGATTGTTATTAGCATATATGAAGGCTATGGATTTGTGTGTATTAATTTTGTATCCTGAGACTTTGCTGAATTCATTTATCAATTCCAGTAATCTCTTGGTTGAATCTTTGGGGTTTTCTATGTATAATACCATATCGTCTGCGAATAGTGAAAGTTTGACCTCTTCTGCCCCCATCTGGACGCCCCTGATTCCTCTGTCTTGTCTGATTGCTGTGGCCAGGACTTCCAGCACTATGTTGAAAAGAAGTGGAGATAGTGGGCACCCTTGTCTGGTGCCAGTTTTAAGGCGGAATGCTTTCTTTACACAAGATCCACAAGGTGCCACAGCAAGATTGGGGTTGTATCAGAACCTCATGTTAAGAAAGACAGTGACTGTATGTGAAAGTGGCTGCCTTCCTAGGGAGTAAGGATAAATGATAAAAATGAATATTGATAATGACAAATGGCTGCTAATTGGGACCAATGTCTCTGGTGAGCTGTCACAAGTCAGCAGAAAACTACAATCCTATTTCTGCTACTGACTTTTATAAAATAAATAATATTTGATTCTTTAGAAATATCTGACAAATGCTGAAACCAAATGTCAGTTCTCATTCAAATGCCAAAAATTTGGGGATAGGCAGAGGACTATGCCATTTAAAATTTTATATTTAAAATTAGAAAATGATTTCTCAAATCAAGAATATTTTCAATTATTGGATTAGAAATTCCTAAATTCTGAAAAATAAACTACTCACTATATTATCTCTGTTCTAGTACAAAAAATAAAAAAGTAGTGTATAGTAGACTAGTAGATCTAAATGTTATAATGAACTACAGTTGACCCTTGAACAACACGGGTCCACTTCTATGCAGATTTTTTTCCACCTCTGCCACCCCTGAGACAGCAAGACCAGACCCTCCTCTTCCTTCTCCTTCTCAGCCTACTCTATTTGAAGATGACAAGGATGAAGACCTTTAGGATGATCCACTTCCACTTAATGAACAGTAAATACATTTTCTCTCCCCTGTGATTTTCTTAATAACATTTTCTTTTCTCTAGCTTACTTTATTGTAAGAATACAGTATACAACACATATAACAGACTAAATATGTGTTAATCAACTGTTTATGTTATTGGTAGGGCTTTGTCAACAGTAGGCTATTAGTAGTTAAGTTTTTGGGAAGTCAAAAGTTATATGTGGATTTTTGGCTGTAGGTTGTACCCCAACCCCATGTTCAATGGTCAATTGTACATAGATAGAGACAGATTCATTTCTAAAACCATTTTGTATCTATCTTTGTATCTATCTTTGCTTTGCTGTTTTCTTTTTTATTTTTGGTGAATGCTACCTTGTATTTCATACATCCTTACAAACTACCTTAAAATACTCCTAGAAGGAAGAGAGAATAAAAATGGAATAAACATACTAACACATTTGTAGCCAAAAGGATTCAAATTAAAGGAAGCACTTCTAGTCATAGAGACATTGAAAAAATGTTTTCTTGAGAGCTGGGTCTGGGCCTAGGTACAGTTCAGTTGGAGAACTCATTGATCTCTGAAGGGTCTTCTTGATCTGGGATTCTATTAAACGTATTTGCTTATTTACCAAAAGACAGGCCCATTGTGTTTCTTAATTAACAAAAGTATTATAATAAAGAGGAATTAGGGATGGTAATGACATGGTTTAATACAGTTTAACCTTGCAAATCTCTGTTTCTGGTGATCATTTTCAAAGACACGTTACAAGAACAGTGCCACTGCCTATAAGCCAAAGCTGTGTTTTCATCATATGATGTCCCATGACTTACCATGCGTGCCCGAAATAACGCAGGAATGAAGGACTGGTTAGATAGGTTGAGAATCCTGGAAGAGTCTTTCAGGACATAGATATTGCCAAAGTCAACGTGAGTGGGATGTACGTAGATAACTGGTCCTTCTCCGATACTCTTTAAGTGACATACCTGAGGTCCACACAGGAGAAAGAACACAGGAACAGATAGAAATGGCTAGTCTTTAAAATCAGTTAAAACAGAAGCTTCTAGCCACCACTTTAATAAAGAGCAGGGGCATACAATTGTGTTCATGAGAAGACATCCCTTCCCCCTGGTGCTCTGTGGTCACAGGGAAACACAGATGGCTATGCTGGGTCAGAGCTTGAATCTAGCCTGGAAGTCCTCCCCAGGAAGGATGGTCAGCTTCCCCAGGTCAGCCCAGAGCAATGCATGGAAGGGAAACCAGAATCTTGTTCCCCTACATCCCATGCAGCACTCTAGCCTCAAGAACACTTAGCATGGGGTTAAGAGCCAGCACTAAGGGTCAGATGTGTCTGGGTTTGAGTCCCAGTTCTGTTGCTTTACAAGTGGTGTGGCAGGCAGGGCAGGGCCATAGCACACAGTTGTGTATGATGGAGATTGAAATCCAATCCACTTTGCTCTGTTCCGCTCTCCCTGTGCCCTTGGCCAAGCCCTGGGGGTGTCTGTCTGAGGAAGGTGGGCCCTTTTCTTTCATAAAGTGCTCTCTGCTCAGCAAGCTACCCTCTCATGGGCTGCCTCTGTGCAGGGGGGCACCCTAGTAGGGAACCCGGACTGGTGGCACATTTAGGAGTTGGCCTGCTTTTGTGATGCTGCTTTGTAAGTCAGGTGGCTTATCTATGGCATCTGATACGGAAGAGATAAAAGAAAAATCCTTGTTTTTTATATTCTCTAAGCAATCAGAGTCACTTCAAACAAACGTAAGCTGACATCACCTAGCTCCCAAGTAAAACAAATGTCTAGGCATACATAGCCTGTTGGCAACCTCTTTTAAGATTCAAGATTTATTTTCAATTCAGCCCAAGCAGCAGTGAGTTTTCCATGTCTCCCTCTACCATGCTTGGAGAGAGACTATTTCTCTTAACAGCTTGAATAGGTTAATTTGGCCTATGAGCTGAGTCAAGATACAGGAAAAGACCACGTGAGCAGTGAAGGAAACCAATCTCACAGCCCACGTGCAACACCCAAGCTGATACCCAAACCCAGCTTTGCACCAGGAACAACTGAGGAGCTTATTAACATACAGATGTGCTGGCCCCTTCCCCTCAGAGATTCTAATTTAAAAGGTCTGGAGAGGGGTCAGGCATGTGTGTATGTATGTGTGTGTGTGTGTGTGTGTGTGTGTGAGAGAGAGAGAGATAGAGAGAGAGAGAGAGAGAGAGAGAGAAAGAGAAACTCCTGATACTCAGTTAGGTTTAAGAACAATTGCTATACAACACCACTTCTTTTAGATGTAACTGCAAATAGATCCCCTAAAGTAACACAGCGCTGGTATCTTACCATTGCATAGTGAAAACGTAAAGCTCTAGAACACCAAACAACTGGAGCATATGTGAATATGGCGTGGGCCTTATGTGAGGAAATGCAATATGTTTGACAAGAGGCGCAGCAATTTCAAGTGCAGCTCTGAAAATTGGCTCTCACCATAGGGGGGTCCTGGCTCCCAAAGATACAGATGTAGATGGTGGACCTGTGTTCCCCAGTCACCTGGGTCTCCAGGGCTAGCGGTATGTGCACGGTGCTGTTAGGGGGGATGACCCCAAAGGGGATGGGGCTAGAGAGCAGCACAGCAGGCGTGTCCTCAGACACCTGGAGGGAGAGACAAACCAGAGGGATGAGCACGCCCACAGCATGGTGTGGAACAAATATCATATTAATTTATTTTGACATAAGTGTTGTCCTGAGTCCATGGAAGTCTTTTAGAAATGTCTCATTGCTCAAGCAAGTAGCTGGGGATGAGCACCCCAATTCAGCCAAAAGGAAGTTTAGTTAAGTGGAGCGCACATAAGGCCAAAGATCCAAAGTGCCCAACAGAAATTATCCACAACAGGAATTAGTTCAGGACAACGGCTTTCCACTGCCAGATTCCTTAACCTGGCCCTCCACTCCTGCAAGCATCACTCCCCACCACCTCGTCCCTTTGTGCTCCATCAATAGAGGCCACTGTTAATTTCTGCACACACGATGCTGCTTCCTGCCTCCTACCCTTTGCACAGTGGTTCCTCTCCCTAGAATGCCCGTTCCTGTCAACCTACCTGGCACACTCATCTGAATTCCCCCACTCTGGCCCAAAGTATATGCTCAGTATGTGCTTTGTTAAATAAGGGAATGAATGAATGAATGTTGACCAGTGTTCGCCAATGTGCACTTCTCAGAACCCTGTTCTGCAGCACATCACTAGCTTTTATGCAACAAGAACGACAGATAAAAATTTAAAAATCCCATTGAGAAATTCTGGGAAACACTTCTCAGACCCTCAGTTCCTCAGGAGAAAGATGGAGCATGCAGGCTTTACCCCATAGTCTTTCCGCATCTGGTCTGGCCTAACATGGCCCAGTGCAACTCAACCTCCCTGTGCAGCAGTGCTCTGTCAAGCCCTACTAGAGTCCGAGGCAAAAGGCACCATTAGTCATACTGATCCTACCTTTATCAAAGTTTTGACATTTTGTTCATTATGGGTCATTTTTGGAATTAATTTTGATTTCTTAGAATATGGATGAAAATATTAAATATCTAATTACTGAGTGTTCGGCTTCCCCTTAAATTTTGTGCCCAAGTTAACTGCTTTACCCTCTTCCTAGCCCTATTGTGTGGAAATTGCTTCCTCTAACCCCAGATGTAGGCTCTGCTCTGAGTTCATGAGATGATCATGTGCTATGCAGCATCAGTCTGTCCTGCTGTTGAGCATCTGAGTGTTAGGCTTTGTCTCCTATCACCCCCACCCTTGGCTCCTGGTTCTGTCTCAGAGAAGCCCACAGAATAATTCTAATTCTTTCTTTTACATGACAGCCCTGTGACTAGTGAAAGGTATTTCTCTTATCCTAGCTAACTCTACTGTGCTCCAGATTAAACACTTGAGTTTGTTCCTCGCACGACTTGGATTTGTAGATGCCATGGATTGCCATTTTGGTTACTCTGAACATGATACATTTTCTTTTCAAGTTTTCTTTAAAAAAAATACAATGACAAGATCTGAAGACCAAATTCTGGCTGCGTTCTGACTGGTGGCTATCTCCTTCCTTTATCTGAACACTGTATTTCTCTGATGTAACCTATAACTTCATTGCTTCTGTGGACCCCATATTGCTGTTTTTAACTAATATTGAACTTGTAGCTAAATAAATCCCCCATTTTATTTTTTGTATGAATTTTTATTAGAGTACTGTACTTATATAACTTGAGTTTTAAATTCAAATGCATTCTCGGTAAACTGTATCTCATTAGTAACCTTCCATTGCTCTAGTTGGTACAGATCTTTTTGAATTGTTTATCCATATGCATTTAACTGCTTTGTCTCCCACCTAGCTGGGTGTAGTGGCATGTCAACAAATACATTTCATAAAACATTAAGGGGCAATTCCTCCTTTCTCCTTCCTGTATTATCTCTAGCCTTCTGGTCCAACAAATCCACTTATAAATATTGCATTACTATATTTTACTGATGCCATTCAAGTCACAGCCATGGACATAATGAAAACTCCTAGCTCATTTTCCATGCATGGTTAATTCACAGGCAATTATTTGCAGGTGCAATTCTGCATGTTGGCTTAATTGACACTTTCCCTTCTTTATCGAGGGCAATTTCCCTGGGAAATTAACAACTGTTTACACCTGCAGCTGCTCACTCATGCAGATGGCAATCCAGCTGTGACTTTATAATCTCATCCCCAGACTATCCGAGGGTTAAAAATCAGAATTACATAAAGTCATGTGTTCAGGAATATGGCTCTTTGGAAGGATTTCTCTTTCTCATCAAGAGAATGCAATGGAAGAAGAATTAATACCAAAGAAAGATAAAGTAACTCACCTGAGGCAGGACCTCATAGCATCCTGGGAGGTTATCTCGATTGACAAGCTGGACCGTTTTCTCATACGGGTACTTTAGGAAGCAGCGCCCAAAGTCCACCTCTGTCTTAACCAAGTGTAGGGTAGGTACAACACACCTGCTCGAAGGAGCCCATTAAACAATTCAAAACAGAGAGCTTGTTTACATACAGAGAACACAGAGTCCCAAGTTAAATACATTTGTCACTGTCACATAGTAGTTTTTCTCTAATAACTACATTAGTCATTTTCAAATCTTCTCTCCTGTCATCCCTGTCTCTTAGCCCCCAGTCACCACTTTTTAATCAAAAAAGGACTAGAAGCAGAACTCTTTAAACTGCTGTCTTTGGGGGTAATGACTCATATCTCCATTGTTTTTTCATAGTTGGCCTTCCTTTGCCAAGGAGTCCACATGGTGCAAATTCCTTAGGGTAGTGGTAGTGGATAGTGATCCGTTTCCATGTCAAACAGGGCCAATGCCACCAGTATGGGGTCTTAAATAGCTGTGACACTTTGGACCAGTCAGAAAGTCCCCCAAGGACTAGCAACAGCTCACATCATCTAAATAACAGTAATAATTCTAATTCCTATGCAGAACAGCTGTCTTGGATTAGTAGGCTCAGGCAGCTGCTTGGCCCAGAACTGGCACTGTGATGGTGGTTCTCAACATGGAGAGATGGAGGGGGTGGAATGGGGGGAGAGGGAGGAGAGTGGTGTGAGGGAACAGAGGAGTTGAAGCCCTGTGTTCGCAACTAGCCTATTATTAGGTGACTCGGGCTTCATTTGGTGTCTGTAACTCTGTGTCTAACCTGCCCTACGTCACTGTGGCAATAGAGTGCGATGGTGAAGAGTGCTGGCTTTTGAGTTAGCAGAGGCAGGTTCAAATACTGACCTTCCTAAGCACAGCCCGTGTTGCCTCAGGCAATTGGCTTTCTGTCTCAGAGTCCCATCTCTCTCATAGGTAAAATGAAGGTGATTCTAGGGATTGACGTTAGCATTACGAACTCTTCTTAGGGCATTGTGGGAAATCCAGGGGATAATGTGAATGAAGGGCATAGCCCAGTGCCATGGGCATAGCCCAGTGCCATAGCCCAGTGCCATAGTCCAGGGAAACTCAGAGACGCTTTAGACTTTTTTTTTTTAAAATTCAGGCTTTCCTATTGATAGCTGCAGGGTAAAGGGGCTGGAAGGTATCAGAATGAGCCTGCATAGAAAAGAAATGCAAGACTAGACTAAAAGGCAAACTTGGGCAAAGAAAGGACCAGCTGAAAGAGATTTTGCTGTTTTTAAACAAAGAAACCAAAAATTAGGTCTTGAAGGAATACTAAGTAGGTCAAGGCAACACAGTGGGTTCCTTGAGGGAACCCTAGTTCAAGTTCTTTTCATGCTGTTTTTTGTCTTCATCCAAGCCCAAGACACGTGACATGGTGCCAGTTACTATCTCCCCACCAACCAGTGCCTCCACCCCTTCTTTAAGGTATATCTTCCTAAGATTCATGAGACACCTGAATTCTAGAGATTGACATATCAACATTATCAGTTTTGCTGAGTCATTTTCTCTCTTTCCTGTACATAGCATTTTCACACAAACACTTTAAAGTTCCAGATGTGGACACTGTTTGCTTTGGGAAGAATGTGGGCCCAGTGATTTTATTTAGGATCATCCCTCATCATGACCCTCAGAACGACTGTATCTTGAGCAAGGAGACATAGTCAACAAATGGCTGAGCCAGGATTTTAACTTGACTCCAGAGCCCATGGCTGCCTCTCTAAAAAAGAGAGCTGGTGATGGTTCTGAGGAGTTTGTATTGTTAGAGATGAGTCTCATCTGGGGGGGACCACTCACAACCTGCAACTCGAGTCACAGCAACAGTATCCTGGAGCAGGGACCTCTTGGATAAATGGGTCTTCCACTACAGGACTGAGAGCAGCACCTTCCTGCTGTGTAACTCTGGAGTACTATATTGAAAGATAATAATAAAAATAAAACCCAATAACTCTTCACCTCTTCCTGCTAAAACCTTTTCGGTTACAGACTTTGAAAGTCAGACCCACTAGAGAGCAAGACTCCTGTTTTCAGGGTTCTCTGCACTATTCTCTGCAAAACACACACAACCCTTCTTATCTCCACCAAAGGTGCTTTAGAAACATTTGCTGTTTTAAAATTTTGTCGTTTGAATATCAGATTCAACTTCTCTTCTCAGGAAGGCAGAACAAATGCAGTGTCTCCTGGTTGGCAGGTGAGCTGCCTTCTGCGAGGCAGCCCCTTACTGGCTGCTCTGGGGAGCTCTGGAAAAGATAAAGCAGGGGAGCGCTACCTGGCTGTAATTAGGAGTGCCAGCACTTCTTCTCCAACACCCTCCACGTCCACCACCAGTGCCAGCTCATATTTCTGCACAGTGTTGGAGCATAAGGTCACCTGGAAAGAAAAAGGTGACAAGTTGTTCTTCTAAAAGGCTAGCTCTCTCTCTACACTGGGGAGAGAGCAGCCGGAGGAGGACTCCCTGCTCAGTGTGGTTTCTAAGTTCTTTATGGAGGTATGGCATTCTACATTTTTAGTTGAACAAGTTACATTGTGGGGTCAGGGCATGCTGGGTGTTTTCAAAGGCCAGGGTAGAAACCGAATGGCTTTTAGTACAGTGGGTTTGCTCATTTCTGAGAAGGTTTTATCAAAGAAACTACATACCTGCATGAGGGGAAAAAGGACCATGAAGGAGGAGCAATATCAAACCAACTTTAATTATTTTGATTTAAATTGTTCCCAACCCCTCTGGCCTATATGAATTATGAAAATTCAACATACCAATAAAACACTACATTGAAATTTCTCTTACGGCAAAATAAATTAAAAGAACCATGTCAGTTTCAGAAAATGGCATAAGAAATCAATTAGTCTGTTTTACCAAAATCTTGCTCCCTCCCTCATTCTTTATTAGAGCAGAAAATAGGAAGCTCCAAAGAAAGGTCTATTTGAGGATAATATCTGGTCAGAGCATTTTACCCAGTTTTTATCTGATGCTATGAAACTTTACATTTAGGCTTTTGAAATCTTTGTTATAATTTTTAATTGCTTTAAAATAATTTGTACTGGAAGAGATACTTGTAAGTCTAGAAAACAGCTTCTGGCATGGGTTAAGGCTTTTCTATCTATAAATTATGTATCAGGTACTAAATTAAAATTTTTTTGGTTGCAGAGGGAGTCACTGAATGCAAATTTGAGTCCACACAGACTTGGTTGAAGTGCAGATCAGGAGAAAAAATTGAAGCTTGGAGAAAACTTTCCCAAATACAAAGGAAAAATAAAGTGAAAATGAAGTTATTGATTTGGAAAGAAAACTTGTCAGATTTGGAGAGAAACAGAGAATCCTCGTGTGACTGTAATGGATGTGTGTGGCTGCGCTTAGAAGAAAGAAGCGCAAGTGGTTCTGGCAGAGGCTGCTAGAGAGATGCTGTCTTTTAAAATCTTCTCATGCTATCTGGGAGGGACAACAAAAACAAAGGAAAGATAGGTAACATGTAGGTTGAGCATTACTAAATAAAAAAGTAATCCGTTGCAGCAGCACTGCTCACTAGGAAGGTCCCCGTTAGCAAGCCTGAGAGGTTATAACAATACCCGTTATCAAACCTCATTAGAACCGTGGAAGAGCCAAAAGCTCCTAGAAAAGATTTAGGATGAGTGGACTTGAGGTGAGATATTATGACGCATGATGCATTTACAACAAATTTGGGGGATAAAATGATAGCTGGATTACATATTCAATGATAATGACTAAAGAGAAAATTACTCACCTTAGCTATGAAGTCTTTTTTCTTTCCCAGAAAGTAAAAAATCATTTCAATTTAGTAACCTTCAATATTGCTAGACCTAACTGTTTAGAGAGGCAAAAATGAGGGAAGACAGCTAAAACCCTTCTTAGTCAACCATGAAACAATTTTGCTGGTGGCACCATAAGGCCATAACCAGGGCATTGTACTGCCCTGATTTCAGACAAAACACGGAAGAGTGAAAAAGCAGCCTTCTCACTACTCCCTGGGAACCTCGATGTAAAGCACTGTTAGTAACATTACATCCACAATCTGCCATGAAGCCCAGATGCATATTACAAATCTGCATAAACTGGATATCATCTTTGGCATAAATGTGACTATTTATCAGTATAAAGGATCTGAGACTGAAGGAAAGAAGAATCTAAGTATCAATGAGTTCTTAAATCTGTTTATATTAGCACTGATGGCTGTACTGTCTGTATAGAGCAGTGGTTTCATTAGAAATACCTAGAATCAACTCTTCTGTTGAAGGCAATGCATCTAGATTAATGTAAAGCCACTGGAGCAGTGCCAATTTCTTTGACCAATGTATTTGTGTCTGGTTTCTTTGGCTGCAGTAGTTTATTTCCTTATAGGCCCACTTTTCCATGTGAATTGACAGGCACTCCCTCCCGCTGACATTGGACATAATAGAGCAAACTCTAGATGAGGTCCCAATGGCTATCTGAAGGTTCAGCTGCTTGGCTGTGTGTGCCAGGAGGCTGTGCACTTTACCCTGATAGCAGCAAATCCCTGGGAACGAATGGTGCCACAGTCAGGAGTGATGGTGAACTCTTTTGGTTTTATTGCAGGTATTTCTTCCTTGGTCCAGGATAGTCTTTTGTCGCCTGAATAATGCTCACAACTTGAAATGCTTTCACGGCCAAGGCCATCCCCGGGGACACGCAGTTTGAAGGTCATGGGGACCAAAGAAGTATTATTGAGGGAACATATCAAAGTATGAGGAAACCCTGGAAAACAAAATATGGGGTGAGAAATAAAAGCCCCCCAGTAGCCTCTCTTGAGCCTCAACCTCCCCTAGCAATTGCCAAACCTCTTGAATAAATTGTCTGTGCAATTCATCACTACTTAGCTCCAACTTGCCCTAAATATTGTTTTCGATCACACAATTGATAAATACATTTTCATTCATTCATTCATGCATTTATGCATTCATCCACTGAATATTTATTATGCATTTACTATGTAGCAGGTTAAACAGTAGATACAAAACAAACCCTTTGATCACCATCCAGGCCCTTCCTAAGAGGCGGTCTCTATTATTACTTTGCTGAGTAGTCTTGCAGAATTATATTTTAAATTTACTTTTTGCATAAAAACACATATTTTTTTTAACATGGAACCATGCTTGTTCTTTTTATTTGTCAACGTGTGTAAGGAGAAGCCTGCATAGTTTTGCCTGCTGTGTGACCCACAGCCTGCCAAGACATGCTAGAACTCATCCTAGGGTCTGAGGATTCTGCTGTCAGGGTTGATGACACAGTATTGAATAATAGCCTCTCCCAAGAGAGACATTGTGACCTGTTTTTGAGCCAGCCAGAGACTAATACCAGCTTTTTACCTCACTTAGCCAAAGCTGCTTTGTTCCATCATACCCTGCCCTCCTATGATCAGTTCAGAGAGACTCATGCTCCTTCCTTAAGAGATATGGATCTTCCTTGCCTTGCAGGCAATAAACTGAGCTCTGATTTTGGATTCCTTAGGTGGTCATTGTATCCATAACCATAGAACAAAAATGCATATTACTACTGGGTGCAAATGCTACTCTTCTACCTCGAACCCTGCTGCAATAAAATAAAATCGGTCTCTCGGAGTAATGACTGTTATTGCAGTGGGTATTTTCAACCAATCTTTGGTCTCATGTCTCAGCCTTTGTCTACACATTAGGGCCATTGGAGGAAACACATTCATGTCTCCTTTGTGATACCACATCTGACAACCTACTTGGAAGAGATCTTTTATGGAAAAGTAACTGTCAGATTAAGTGCACATGAAGGGTTATTCTTAGAAATTCCAGAGGAACTGCTAGAAAGTAAGTTTCATAATCACATAATTGCTACAGGTGACTTTTCTGAACTTGCCAAATAAAGACTCTTGAAACTATAGATGACTTACCTTTATTTTACCTGACCAGTTATGAGTTAAATGTTCTTCCAATGTAAGGTATATCATGGAAAGTGGGTCCTATAAAGATTCAGATGGGTCTTTCAAACCATTGCCCAGACTACTTCCCTGAAGCCAGTAATTTTTCATAGAATAAAGCCAATTATAAGCTCCTACTTAGAATAATTTCTTGTACTAGTACTTGTAATACCTCACATTGCTTGTCAAGAAGCCTAAAGAAAGGGGATATTGGTTTATTAAAGACTGAATGCTCATTAGTAAGAATGTTATTCCCAGGTTTCTGGTGGCACCCAATCCTAATACTATTCTATCTGTACTTCCACCTGAATGCAAGTATTTTACAGTCGTAGATCTCTATATTCCCTTCCTTTAGCATCTAGTAGATTAAAAGCCAATATTTATTTTCCTTTTCTTCAAATAATTAACATGATTGGACAGAATGTCTCAAGGATTCCCAGAGGCACCTCATACTTCTCCCAGTACTTAAATAGTGATTTAAAAGACAACATTCACAAAAGGTTCAATTCTTCTTCAACATGCACATTTTTCACCTGACCTAAAAAGCCCCTAAGAAGACTTCTTGAAGAAACTAGCAGCTAAAGATAAGTTTGCAAAGGGAAAAATCACAAATCTTTAAAAATATGGTACATTATTTGGAATATAACCTCTCTACTAAAGAATGGACCCTATCTAAAGAGAGTATTAAATTGATTCAGCAACACATACGACCAAAACTTGAATTATAATTGAGAGACTTTTTGGGATCCATGCGATATTTTAGAAAATGGATTCTTAATTTTTCCAGTAAAATAAAAATCCCCACAAAACAAAGGTAAATGTGTGGGCAGATCATTATGTAAATCAAGTGACTTTTTTGTTGTTGTTCATAGAAATAATTCAGAATATGGGAGATCAAATTAGCACATATATACAATCCATTTTGGACATATAAAATTCAGCCTCTGATTTAGAAAACAAAATGTTGCCTAAAATTGGGATCCTCTGTCCACTCCAGCAGTCTCTGGCACACCAACTATGATCCCAAATCTGAGATGGTCTTTGACAAAAATGTTTTACCACAGGTCCCACCATAGAAGAGTTACAATCTCTGAATAAGAACCAATGAGAAAGTTTCTCCTCTGCAGCTGGGGACATGGCTGGCTCCTGCCTCACATCCTGCTATTATACTCCAGGAAAACTGAGCAAGTAGGACGTGGGTCTCCAGAATACAGATGGACTGTGCCCAAATCACAAAGTTCAGAATATGTGCTTGTAAACTCTTTAGATGGGTTTGAGCCTTCCTACACAGAAAGACATCTAACTGTGACTAAGAAATTAGAAATTGTACACTATAACTCTCCCACCTGGGGAATATCACCTTACACAAGAAGAGTTATAAAGAATTTTACAGTTTGTTAACCCTTTGATCAAAAATTCATAATCCACAATCTTTGGGAAATGTACAGTATAAAAATAGTATTATTGATTGTGAATTGACCAAGCTCTCTGAGGTTCTTGGAGTTCCTTGATGAGGAGTTTTACATTTAGTTCTGATGGCTATCAGATCAGGTTAGCTCCCTCTGGAACTCACAGACTATTCACCTTCTGAAATAACAGCTAGAATATCCATGTGATTACAAGTCTTTCATCAATCTGAGTCAACCTTGCTTCATGCAGACATAACTATTAATAAATATTGTCAAGAACCAGCCCATCTATAAGTTCAAGAAAACTTTCCTGAAAACCCACCTTCAGAAGCTCTCCCTTCTTTTTTTTTAATTTCAAAATATTAATGGGGTACAAATGTTTTTGGTTACATGGATCCCTTTTGTAATGCGTAAGTCACAGCTACAGGTGTGCCCATCACCCAAATAGTGTTCAATGCACCCATAAGGTAGGTTTTTGCCCCTCCTCTCCTCTGCCCTCCCCCCTGCTTGATTTCCACTGAGTTTTACTTCCCTCTATGCACATGTGTGCTCATCGGTTAGTTCCAATTTAATAAATGAGTACATGTGGTGTTTGTTTTTCCAATCTTGAGACACTTCACTTAGGAGACTTTCAATCTGAAGAATGAGTACTCCAAAATGCATATTAATGAAAGTCTTCTTCAGGGCCTTCTAGCAACTGACCCTGCAGTTGAACTATGAGGTGGACCTTTGAGGGAAAAGATGCCCAAAAGAAACTGAATTATTGGCTGAAGACATGTTGAAAAATACTCTCACTGGAGATCTTAAATGGAGCTTTTCTAAAAAACTTCCAGAAGCAGATGACCTTCAGAAATAGAATGCTATTTCAAGCTCCTCAGAACAAGCAGACTTTACATGAAGTAAATAGCTTCTGCCCAAGACTGATAGGATGAGATTTTGCTAGATGCCTGACATTACTGATTCTCATACTCTCCTTTGCATATTTTTGTTCTTTATCATTTTGACATATTATTCCATTTCCTATCTAAAGGTTATGTAATTCCGATATTCCCTGTTATGTCTCCCTTACTGTTAATGACAACTTGCTTGGGCATGCTTTGCTTATGCCTACTATGATCTCTTCTACTAACCTTTCTAAGATCTGTAATTATTACAATTAAGCTTTGCTCCCATTCCATATTTTACACCCTCCTAAAGTCAATTTTGATATTTCCCCTTGAGTTAAATACTGCCAGTTCATACCAGGGTCATAGAAGAGATAACTAGAATGCATCTTTTGATGCTTATGTTTATCTCAACAACTCTGCCCTCAAATCCCAGGAAAGTCATCCTATTTTGTAATGGCTTCTCTGTCCAAAATAATCTTTTTCCAAAGAACTATTTTTCAAGTAGACAGGCCTACTTGAAATGATGCAAAAGTCAAACTGGGAGGCAATGAGGCAAAATGGAAAAGATTACAGAATATGTATTTAGACTAGCATTTCTCAACCTTTTTTTTCATCATCACCTCCAAAAAAGAAAGGTAAATTAATTTTAAATAAAGAAAATTAATTAATTTAATACGATTTAAATTAGATTTAAATTCTCCTAATAGAAATTAATATTAAGGAATAAGATTATGTTGGGTAGGATTGAACTTTGGAGGACCACAAACCATTGTTATATGTAAGTTTTTTTTCACCACTCAAAGACCAATTTTTGCCCCTTTGGGGTCAACATCATCCCTGTGACAGTGCACAAATTCAGATAGATCTCAACTGAAACACTAATTTTGCCACTACTGTGTGACCTTAAGAAGTTATTTAACTGTTCCAAGACTCAGTGCTTCCATCTCTAAAATGAGTATTTTAAGTAGTACCTCCCAATAGGATTGCTAAAAGATTTAAACATAGTACTGCATGTAATCCACTTAGCAGTGACTGAAACACAAGAAGTAACCAATAAATGGAGCTTCTGCTGCTACTGTTGTTACCATTTTTATTATTGGGGAAGTTTAGACAGGAAGAAATGGCTTAGGGAAGTAATTGAGTGAGAAGACAACACAAAAATATAGAAGAGCCTTCAACTTGAAGTGATGGAACACCTGAACCAAACCATGACTGAGTTCACTTTAAACTTAACAGCATCTCTGTGAAGAGGCTGCTGTGTAGCCAGATTGGCAAACCAGAAGCCGCATTGAAATAGAGTGTTCAGAATGTTCAGATAGTGGAGTGAAGCCTAAGGCTCCCTGTTGCCTCACTGCTGGAAAAGGGCAGACAGCCATGGCCTGACAGCTATTAGTGCCCAGGACACAGCTACTACTTTCACATATAAACTAAGAAATAGCACCACGATGTTACTGCCACAGAGCAAGGAAAGAACAATTCTAGATCCTCTGGGATCTAGACTTATCCATAAAAAGTGGTAAGAGAGGTTCTTTGTAAACCTCCCTCCTCCTACATAGAGAGAAAAGGAATTCTATCCAATCTCTAATTTAAAATGGAAGATTACTCACCAAAGGAAACATCACCAAAGTGCAGAGCAGGAACGTTAAAAAGGAAGGTAGGTCCAATGACACAGCCTCTGGAAGAAGAATACAAGGTGGGGGAGTCGAGAGAGAATCCAGTGAATTCAGGGTAACAATCAGGAACTGGGGTGAGGGTAAGTACTAAAAACCATAACTTGATATTGAATCAACTATAGAATCTAGGATTTAAAGAAACTATGAGATGATGTGATGGTCTATCACACGGTTCTTAAAATTCTTATAATTCTTTTTTAAGACTCAAATCATGGGTTTTAGCAAACGATGCTGTCGTTAACTTATTACCTTATTTCCTACCTAAAGAAAGTAGGAAAGAAGCTCACAAAATTGCAGAAAGCAGTCATTTAATCAGTGCAGAAGTTGAACCACATTTGTTCAAAGGTACATAACTGAGGGAACTGTGGCTGAATAATAACATTTGGACTTAGATATGGTCACATTAATTCTAACAGGGATTCTGAATATTAGGACAGTCTATGCCAAGGTTGTGCCATACATCAATGCAGTGGTCTGTTAAAATTATAATTTTAAAGACTATGAGAAAGAATGATTGAATTATTGTGATATGTTAAGTGAAACAAGTTGAATACAAAATATATCTATGCTATGGTTCAAACTTTATAAAATTACATATGCAAAAACAGGAGGGAATAAAACTTCTCATGGGTAATTTAAAAAATCACATTAATTTGTTGTTTATCCAACCACTTAAAATATTGTGTCACGTAATTGAAGGAGTAAATAAAAACAGTAAAAGGATAATATTTGTTCTGATCTTTCAAGGCATACTAGCAAAAATCATGTGGTATTGAGAAAGGAGTGCCTGGCAATAAAAGAGTAAGAAACCAAATTCCAGTACCCACAATATTAACTTTATAGACATTTCTTGGGCCCTAAGGCCCAAGAAAGTATTTCTGACAAAGTAATAAGTGAAGTCAGTGTTAATTTGTGTGTCTGGGAATAGATGATATATTCTACATGCATTTTTACCCTTTAGGGCTAGACATTCATTTGTGATACCGGATTTTTACCAGGTTTTCAAAATTATTGTTAGTTGTTTAGAGTGCTAGGACATTTTTGGACACATGAAACACCGAGCTTTAAAGGAAGTGAAGTGGAGAAGGAAGTTTAGATAAATCTATTTCTCTTCACAATTGGTGATTAGTTAGGAGATAAAGCCCCATAAACATTCTTTCAACAGTCAGGTTTTCCTTCCCTTTGAAAGAAACCAGGAATGAACATCCAAAATAAGAAAGCGGCATAAGAATTTGGGCAAATGGTAATGTCTAGGAGATAGAATGAAAGACTTAACCTCTACAGAGCAACAAGAGTACTAACTAGTCCAACTTCACTTGTGAGCAGGTTCCTGGGAGATTTCTAAATCCTATTACTAACAGTGGAAAATCCAAGTACTCCTTAACCTATTCAGACATTGCTAGAGACATGCACTACTGCTTTGGGATCTTTAGGAGAAGGGATTAAAGATTTAAAAAATTCACCCAGGAAACGGCAGAACTATTATTCAATATTATAGGCTCCTAGAATTTTTTTAAATGACAGCTTCATTGAGATATGATTCATATACCATACAATTCACCTATATAAAATGTACAAATCAATGATTTTTGTATATTCACAGATATGTATAACCCATCACCACAGTCAATTTTGGAATATTTTCATCACTTCAAAAAGAAACCCCATGCCCTGTAGCTGCCACCCTCTACCCTGCACCCCACCCACCGCCCTAAACAACCACTAATCTACTTCTCATTTATATAGATTTGCATATTCTGAACATTTCATATAAATGGAATCAGGTAACGTGTGTCCTTTGGTGACTGGCTTCTTTCACTTGTCATAATGTTTTCAAGGTTCATCCGTTGTACCATGTTGTAGCATGTATTAGTGCTTCATTATTTTTTCATTTCTTTCTATGGTCTAATAACATTCCATTGCATGGATATATCCATTTTGTTGATCTTTGGCTACTATGAATAATAATGCTATAAACATTCATGTACAGTTTTTGTATGGATATATGTTTTCATTTCTCTTGGGTATATGCCTAGGAGTGGAATTGCACGGCCATATGATAACTCAGTGTTTAACTGCCAGACTGATCTCTAAAGTGGCTGCAATCTTACATTCCCACCATCAGCGTATGAGGGTTCTCATTCCTCCACATTTTCACAACACTTTCAGTAGTCCCCCCCTTATCCATGGTTTTGTTTTCCATAGTTTCAGTTACCCATGGTCAACTGCAGTCTGAAAATATTAAATGGAAAATTCCAGAAGTAAGCCATTCATACATTTTTAAAGCAGGCGCCATTCTGAGTAGCATGATGAAATTTTGTGCCATCTCATTCAGTCCCACCTATGTGAATCATCCCTTTGTCCAGTGTTTCCATGCTATATATGATACCTGCCCATTAATCACTTAGTAGCTATCTTGGTTATTAGATCAACTGTCATAATGGCCCCAAAGCACAAGAGTAGTGATGCTGGCAATTCAGATATGCCAAAGAGAAGCTGTAAAGTGCTTCCTTTAAGTGAAAAAGTGAACTTGGCATTCCTTGGTTAGGGTTTAGTGCTATCTACAGTTTTAGGAATCTACTTGGGGGTCTTGGAATGTATCCCTGGCAGAGAATGGGGACTACTGTATTTTCCATTTTCCAAATTGTAGCCAACTGAGTGGGGGTAAAGTGGTATCTCATTGTGGTTTGATTTTCATCTCCCTGATGATTAATGATGTTAAGAGTCTTTTCATGTGTTATTGGCCTTTTGTATATCTTCCTCGGAGACATGACTGCTTGGATGATTTGTCCATTTTTAAATTGGATTATTTGTCTTTTTTGTTATTGAGCTGTAACTGTTCTTTATATATAACAGATATAAGTCTCTTATCACATATATGAGTTGCAAATACTTTCTCCCATTCTATAGGTCTTTTCACTTTCTTGATAGTGCCCTTTGAAGCACAAAATTTTTTACATTTTGATGAAGTCTAATTTATTTTTTTCTTTTGTTGCTTGTGCTTAGGTGTCATATCGGAGAAAGTTCCCTTCTATTCCTAGTTTGCTGAGTTTTTGTTTTTTAAATCATGAAAGGGTGTTGAATTTTGGCAAAAGCTTCTTCTGTGTTTATTGAGATAATCACGTGGTTTGTATCCTTTATTCTATTAATATGTTGAGCCACCCTTGTATTCCTGGGATAAGTTTCACTTAGTCATAGTGTATAATCCTTTTTATTTGTTGCTGGATTTGGTTTGCTTATATTTTGTTGAAGATTTTTGTGTCTATATTCATAAAGCCAATTTTTAAAAAATCTTTCTTTTCTTGTAATGTTTTTGTCTGGTTTTGGTATCAGGGTAATATTGGCCTCATAAAATGAGTTGCAAAGTGTTTCCACCTTTTATATTTTTTTAAGAGTTTGTGGAGGATTGATGTCAATTCTTCCTTAAACATTCAGTAGAATTCACCAGTGAAGCCATCTGATCCTGAGGTTTTTTTTTTGTGGGAGGCTTTTTGATTACTATTTAAGTTTTTCTATTACAGGTCTATTCAGATTTTCTATTTCTTCTTGAGTCAGTTTTTGTAGTTTGTGTCTTTCTAGGAATTTGTCCATGTTATCTACGTTATCTAACTTGTTGGCGTACAATTGTTCATAGCATTACCTAATAATCCTTTTAATTTCTGTAAGGTTGAGAGTAATGTCCTTTTATTCCAGCACTGGAATATTCTTATAAAATATTCTTTTATTCCAACACTGGAATAAAAGAGTGTTCTGTAGATGTCTGTTAGGCCTAGTTGGTTTACAGTGGTCAGGTCTATTTCCTTTATGATCTTCTGCTTAGTTTTTCTATCCATTATTGGAAGTGGGGTATTGACATCTCCAACTATTATTATTGAATTGTATTTCTCCCTTCAATTCTGTCAGTGCTTCATGTATTTTGGTGCTCTGCTGCTAGGTGTATGTATGTTTATAATTGCCATATCTTCTTGATAGATTGACTCTTCTGTCATTGTAAAATGTCCTTTGTCTTAAGAAATTTTTGTTTTAAAGTCTATTTTGTCTGGTATTAGTATAGCCACTCCAGCTTTCTTTTCGTTACTGTTTGCATGGTATATATATTTCCATTCTTTTGGTTTCAACCTATTCATATCTTTCAATCTAATGTGTGGTAGCTTGTGGAAAGCATATAGTTGGATAATGGTTTTTTGGTTTTGTTTTGTTTTAATCCAGTCTCCCAACCTCTGCCTTTTAATTGGAGTGTTTAATATATTTACATTTAATGTAATTATGGGTAATGTAGGATTCAGATCTTTCATTTTGCTGTTTGTTTTCTATATGTTTTATGTCTTTTTTGTTCCTCCATTCCTCCCTGTCTTCCTTCACGTTCTACCATTTTAACTCCTTTGTTATTTCTTTTACTGTATTTTTTAGTTAGTTTAGGGAATAGCTTAGAGAATGGGCAATCACATCTTGAATGTGGATAAATAATTCAGAGTCAAAAGCCAGGGCAGTAGGATTCATGCAACAGAAATATCTAACAGATCCAAATTCAGCAGTCACTGCACCTAATATATAACCTTGCATGCAGGAGGTACTCAATTAAGAGTTTATTAAATAAATATCCAAAATACATATTTATCCCTGAAAAGAGTAGTGATGTATGTGGGTTGATAGTGAGATGCAATATTAATTATTAGGCCTGAACTTAAAGTGGGAGTTGCCCAGTGAGACTGGGATGGGATTTCTTACTCAACTTGAAGGGCAGTTGGCCTACCTTTGCCAGCATTTTCCCTTTCTTTTGTCTACCTGAAAAGTAAAATTGTGGTCCTTTAACATCTTATATTTTCTTATATATAGATAGGGACATTATTCCTTTTATCTTAAATGTTTGTAAGAGCAGAGCTTTAAGGTTTCATCTTCCCCATTTATGTATGAAGGCTTGTTTATGATGCTGGATATGGTAAAGGGTACCCACGATTCAAAGCAATACTTCCTGATGCCAAGAAGTTAGAAAGCCTTCATTCAAAAGCTTTGAGGAGTTGACCTGCTGGAGCTTATCAAGAGCCCTCAAGGGCCAATGATCCCTGAACAGGAGACAAAGGTTACATTTGCAAATTTGCTTTTCCTACCTTTCCAGATAACCACCTCCACTGCTTGTCATGAGATGTGAGTTGTTAGGGGCGTGTGAAGTAGGTTAAAGTTCATATAATGTGAAGGTGTACTCCCATCCTTCTCATGTTGTGCACATACCTGAAGGACGTCAGTCATGGGCCAGGATAAATATGGTGCATTTTTATGGTGCCATATTATGTAATATGGCATCAGTATCCATATTACAATAAGTTACACATGTTTACTAGGGAAACATTGGTAGAAATTTAACACACCCCATTATGCTGATGTGTTCATATCAAGAGACATTTAAGGATATCCAAGATATGAGCTAGTTATGAAGTTCAAGAAAGCAGTATGGAAAAACTTCAGTTAGTCTCTACATTAGTTATAAATATTCCTTACCTAATGGTCAATTTCACAGGCTCAGGTGCCCCATTGACATTGACTAGGAACTGTTCTTCAAAGTGCCCCAGGATGGCAGAACTAAAGGAAATCTGGACAGCTTGGACTCCACTTGGTTCGATGATGCCTTCCTTGGGACTGAAAACAAAGCCGGCCCCCAAAGGTGAAGTTGAAGGTATCACACTGAAAAGGGCGTCGATGCTGCCTTTGTTGTACAGTATTGCCTATATCAATAAAAGGCAAGAATGAAAAGGTCAATGGACCTCTGACCTATTTTCATATACGCGTGTGGCTGTACTATTTAACACAACTCTAGACAAAGTTGCAGGAATTAGAATCAAAGAAAAACTCTCAGGAACAGTCTAATGTTTTGAATGTTTGCAGATATGACTTCTAAGCCAGACAGTAATTTTACATTTTTAGTCTCCTCTTTAAAATGAACTCAGTCATATGTATTATACTTGTGCTATAAAGACTAATCATAATCATATCTACCGATGAAGGGCTTTAAAATACCTTTTTTTTTGATACTGTCTGTAAAGTAACCAAGGGAAGGTAGGTATTTCTCTTACATATAGGAGAAGGCTGAGGTTAAGCAGCATACTGAAAAATAAAAAGCAAATTGGAACAGAGGAGCAAGTACTGCCTAATCCTATGCTTATAATTATAAACTCCTCTTATAATGTAGCTTCAAGAATGTAAATGAGACATCCTTGTGGATTCCAGTCAACGATTCTCTTTGTTGTGCTATTAGATTTCATCCTATTGGGATGATTTCATCCTATTGGGATATTTTCATCTCAAATTCTATTAGATGGATGATTGTTTTGAGATTCTTATGCAAGCAACTGTTTTACTGTAGAAAAGTTTTATTCCCATATGTTAGTGTTCTGGAACCATGTTATTGCCCATATTTGGTTGCACACTAGGTTGTGTGTGTGTATGTGAAGAGCTCATGCCTGACATTCTGAGGCCTCCACAGTAGGCCTCAGTCTAATGCTTCTGCCCCAACCTCCCACAATTCCTGTACACGAACCTGCTCTTCAGCCATACTGTTCTATTCCTGGCTTCCAAAGACACCACCTCTATTCCTTGCCAGTGCTGTCCTTACACCTAGAAGAGTAAACAGCATGTTCTCTTGATTTATATAGGAACTTCCCTCAACCTACACTTAAGGCTTTGGAGGACGAAGAGCATGGGAGATCACAAGGAAACTTTCAGAAAGTTAGCAGGAAAATGTGAGGCATATCAGGAACCTGGAAGCTGAGGAAGAAGGATTCCCAGAGGAGGGCAAATATGGACAGAGGTCAGCAGAATGAGCTCTGAGAAAAAGTTACCAATTTTTAATTTTTAATTGGAAGTCATCCCTGACCTTGAAGAAGAGAGTTATTCCAATGGGGTAGGATTACAGAATCCAGAGGACAAACGTTTGGAGGGAATGAGTAGTTGCAGAGGAAATAGTGGTGGCTATTTTAGATTCTTGTCTTGAGAAGATTCATGGTGAAAAATGAGAAGGGAGTGGCAAAACTGTGGGGAGGTATTTTAGAGGAAACTGAGTATATTTGTATTAGATGAGATAATGCACACTCAGTGTCTGGCCTGGAGGAAGCACTCACTGAAGTGATGCCTGTTGTAAGAGAAGACAGTTCAGTAACCAAGGGAAGGGGGTCTGAGTGGATATAGGGGAGGATGGGTTCAGGGGCCCAGGTCGCTTTTTGAAAAGCAGGGAAGAAGACATCAAGAGTGTACGTAGGAGAGAAAGAGCAGCCTCTGCAGAAGAAGACAGCCACTTCCGCCAAGAAAAGATGGTCAATGCACCAAAATGGATATACTAGTAATTGCTGCTTGCTCTTTTATTCATCTTCTATGTTTCTTTCCCATCTCCCTTGTCCTAAGCTCACTGGTGGTAGGAATCATGCTTCTTCCTTCATTCCTTTTAAAGACACCCTGTAGAAGAGTGATTATGGCTACTGACACTGGAGCCAAACTGCCTGGGTTCGAATCCCAGCTTTGCCATTGACTTACTAGCTGTGTAACCTTGGACACTACCTTACTTCTCTGTGCTCCAGTTTCTCCATCTGTAAAATGTAAGTACTACCAGCTTCTCATATTGAGGTAAGATTAAATTTATTAATTTATGTAACTTTCAGAATAGTGGCTGGCAAATACTGCTTATAAATGATAGTTACTGTTATTTATATCCCCAGCCCAAGCAGAACGGGTTTAAAATTTACCTATGCTTAAGAATCAGCTAACATATACTAGTGGTAACTCGAAGGCAAATTGAAGGCATTAAGTGATAACTTGAAGGACCCTGTTTTTCTCTTTGAAAAGATGCATGGATTGCCTTTTTGGTTTTTTTTGGTTAACAGGAATGTTTTATTCAGGTTTTCTGTATCGGGACAGTTCCTCCCTTTTCAAGAATATGCATATCATTCTTCTCCCCCTGACAAGGAAGCACTTACTTATGAATACAGAATCCAGCAACAATTTGGGATATAATTCTGAGGCCCTTTGAGTCCTGGTAATACCCTCACCCTTGCCGTCCAACGCTTTGGAGAGGAGAAAACTTGTAATAGAACTTCACCTCTTATTTGTTTCCCTTCTTAATTACACTAGGGAACAGTGTACACTCTTGGGATTATGGTTTATTCTTTATGTATCTGCTAAGCTCAGCAATGACTAAGGGCAATAGCTGGTTATTCAAATTTGTCTCATGTAGGTAATGTAATAAATTGAAAGATGCAATGAAGCATCAGCATTAAATATGCAGAGAGTGCAAAATCTTCCATCAGAAGCACCTTACCACGTCCTTCTCTGCCACTGTGCCGCTCTCAAAACTGTCTGATCTGATGCATCACCTCATTGAACACTTATTTAGTTGGCTGTGGTTTGCTTTACTATTAGAATTGGGGAGGGTGGGAAGTGGTGGGCCCAAAATACACTTCTGTTAAATTTACACTCAGGGAAATCCTATCCATTTTGCATCAGAACTAAAGGTCCTTTTCTGATGTGGCATCTGTAAGTCTGTAAGATGTAAGGGAAGTTCACACTGTATAAATTACAGACATCATATCAATTTAATAACAACTATTGTACTTTTTTTTCCTCTCCCTAAGCACTGCTTCTCTGAAATGCAATCCAGGACAATGCAGAATACAGCTGCGCCACTTGTCATTTGATGACAGTCAGGAGACTGATTTCTTCATTTATATTATATTCCTATGTATATTCCATCTCATCATGACATTAACATCTCTTTTTACCTTTCACATCATCCCATTTAGGCCAAAGTTCCTCTAGTGAACGTGGGAATGCAGGACACTGTCCCCACGCCAGGTTAGGCTGGGCTAAGAGCTGAGTTGGCTGGAGGCTGGATTTGCCCATGGTGAAAGGGTGCAATGCTGAGAGCCTGAAAGACTGAGAGGCCAGCAAAGGCCTTCTCTTCCCAGAACAGGAGACAGGGCCCTGGCAACCCTGTGCTCACTAACATCACAAGCTTATGACCTTGCCAAGTTACTCAACTCCTCTGGCAGTCAGGTTTACTGTTCCCTGAACCCATTTCCTCTTCGTTTTGGACTTTATGTAAGCAACAAAAGAAACCTCTATAATATTTGAGATATATATTTTTGTATTTGTTTATTACAGTATCTAGTGTTACCTTAACTAGTAAAACTTGTCTAAGCCTTAGCTTACTCAGCTATAAAACAGGAATAGTAACTGTACCTACCGGTAGGGTTTTTGTGAGGACTAAATAACCTGATGCATGGCAAAGCACTAGCACTGTGCTCAAAACACACTCAAGATGATGCTGTTGATGGTATTAACCACCAAATGACTCATAGTTCTCATTTGTAAAATAGGTATAATAAACCGACCTTTCACAATTTTCTAAGGATTAGAAATCACACACACAAGCACATAGACAGGCACACACAATAAAGCATAGAACCTGGCACATATTTGTAACTCATTAAATAATTGCTTTTATTACCTCTATAAACATACAAACATATACAATTTAGGAAGCTTTCTAAAACAAAGTTTCAATGGTCACAGTTTTTAAATAGTGTAAAAATAAACCCTAGATACAATTCAGTGATGAGGTGATATTGAAGTAACATTGATCCTGAAGAACCCATGAGTACATCTTATAAAATTTCATTTTCTATTTAATTGGAAAGGCAAAGCAAGAAGGTCTTCACCAGAAACCATGATGATGATTGGTTTTTTAAACATGGATTGGAAACTAGTGCATTCAGAAAAAATTCTGAAGTGTGAAAACAGCGATCCTCATTAGGACATTCTAAAAAATGTAAAAGGTTCTCTATCCTCTGATCTGTAGGATTTTTGTTGTCGGAGAACAAGCACTAAACAGATGGGGAGATGTATTTATGGTTTTCCCCTTTGCAATCTACAAAATTAGGAGGATAAAACCAATTAAACTATAGCATTGATGCTTTTTAGTGTTTTAATAAAGTTACAGAGAGGGCTGATGAAGATGGAAAAAGTTGCTACCTCAACATGGCCAGGAGGGAGGAGAAAGAGCCAGGACATTTTGCAGTCTAAATAAGGATGAATAGCAGCAAATGGATGTGACTGTACAAATTTTCTCTCAAATAAAAACATAAAATAAAACAAATAAAAAAAGCCAAGTACTGTTTGAAGTCTGAATGAACAATTCTAGAGCTTACCTCATAACAATGTACAGATCCAATAAAAACTTTCCCAATATCGAGCAATTCAAAGTTGAAGTGAATCTTAGGCCCCGTTCCTTCCCCTTTGATTCGGAGGGGTAGACGGATCTCTCGGCCTATAAAAACAATCTAGATTTTATGTTTGTTATAAAAACAATTCAGATTAAATGGTGCTTTATTACCCAAAATTACCCACAACTTGTTACCAATGTAAACAACCAAGATTATTAAACAATTTCCTGCACTGCACTGAAGGAATGGCAATTTAATCCATGCTCAAGATTTATCCTATGTGGGAGGTGATCATGATCCTGAAAGACACAATCCTGAATGCCATAATCCCAAATGTTGAAATCCCAAAAGACCAAAATCCCAAAAATATAATTCTGGAAAAAATAATTTTAAAAATCCTTAAAAGATATTTATTTACCTTTGCAAAAGGGGATTTATTTGAGAAACAAGAACACATGACAGAATGCTTCTTAGGCTACTTTACATGATAAAATAGGCAATAAAATACATATTTTTGCAAGCATAAACACTCAGACATACTAACAACAGTCACTTGGGTGTAACAGCTATGAGCAGACAAACCATATTCACGAAGAAATAGGTCAAAAAGAGAATGTATAAATGCATACCACTATGGCTGGTAATTGCAGGCATCCAGCTTTATAACTGCAGTCATCTGAAATACTGTGACGAGCAGTCTAAGTCTTTTGACACGATTGCTCAAAAACCATGATGGGTCACTACCACATATGTAGTAACCCAAAGAGCTGAGATCTCAAGAAATTTTATCTTTCACAAATGCAAATGTACAAAAAGGACATCTCTTCATTTACTGAAGAAGTTTCAACATTTTTATGTACACGCACAATGCTTACACACAAAGTCAACATTGTGATAATATGCTTTTGTGGAGCTAAATTTCTGATGTCCAGGGAACAGAAGAAAAGTCTGTCCTAGCTCTCAGAGAGAGACCATTTTTTGCTCTGTATTTGTTCTCCCCAGGCCCCTGGCCAGTTGGATGGTGCCCACCCTCATTGAGGGCAGATCTTGCCCACTTAGTCCACTCAGACTCACACACTAATCTCCTCTGGGAACACCCTCACAGACACATCCGAAATAATGCTTCACCAGGTTTCTAGGTATTCCTTAATCCAGTCAAGTTGACATCTAAATTAAGTCCACAAGTCTACCCCTTGTCAACTTGGCACCCTTACGCATCTCCTTAAACTATACTAAATTTCCAAATAAAGACAAACAAGGTAATAATTCTGCCTAACATGATGCAAGTATCCTATGTACAAATGAAAACACATTAATAACTTTCCCAGAATTCAGCATTCAAGATTTCAACATCAGGATTTTAATCTTTCAGGATTGTGATTTTTAGAATCTTAGACTTTAGTGATTTAGACTTCAGGGATTATGATCTTTCAGGATCTCAACATTTGGAATTATGGCATTCAGGATTGTATGTTTTATAATTGGGATCCACACATTTTATTTAGACTTACATCTTAGCAGGAAAAAAAAATTCAAAATTTTAACCCAATTCTTATTATTCTGAAGTTTTTATAAAAAAATTTCTCTAAATCAGAGAAGGGTGATCACTGATTAATGTTTTTTGTAAAATGAGAGCCACCATGGGGCTCCAAAAGACACTGTTCACATTGATCTTCCCTAAATTTAGGAAGATCCAGGGTATTAGGGATTTGAGTCCAGGGGTCTTACCTGACCCCTACTTTGTAAAGTTTCTTCCATATAGAAGTAATGAAATGCATTTAACAGTACCCATTATAACACATCCACAATGGACCCAGGGGCAAGACAGAGCACATAACCTTTGAAGTACTGACTACTTTTGTTCCCTTTTTAAAAATAAAATATCTTTGCTTCATAATACCTGATCATAATAAAAATTCAAGAGAAGGTGAAAATTCTCTCATAATTCCATAATCCAAAGATAACCACTGTTAACATTTTGGTGCCTATCCTTCCGTATTTAATTATACCCAAATACTGTTAATGTAGTGAAAGCATATACTATACCACTTTGTAACCTGCTTTTTTTCTCTTAACAATACATTTGGAACATTTTAACATTTCATTACCTACAGATCTACCTTCTCCTTCTTAATAGTTTCATGGTCAACTGTAGGGAGGTAAATGTTTTTAAACCTCTTATTGGACATTTAAATGGTTTCCAACTTTTTACTACAACAATTTACAGTGTAATTATTACCCTCCAATATGTATCTGTGAATAATTTTCCTACATTTTCTTCAAGCACTTTGAAGATACATCATTCCACTGTTTCTGTTGAGAAGACAGATCGTCGTGTCATTGCTCCTGTGAGATAGCATGTCTTGTCTTCCGATTCTATTTTTAAGGATACATATTGATTGATTTTTGTCTTTGGTTTTCAGCAGTTTTACTATGATGTTCCCAGGTGTGGGTGCATTTATCCTCTTTTGTAGCACTTCTTGCACATGTGAATAAATACCTTTCGTCAATTTTTGAAAAATTTTCAGTCATTATCTTTTCAAATATTGTTTCTGGTCCACTTTTCACCTCTCTCTCTTTATATATATACATACACATACACACACACACGCACACACACAAAACAACACACACGCACTCATATATGTATATGTGTATATATTTGTATGTATATATCCTTTTTGCCACATTCCATCAGACTCTTATATTCTTTTCTGTATTTTGTCTCTACATGCTTCAGTATTTTCAGATATTTTCTTTTTATTTATCTGATTCTCAGTTTACACAATCTATCTCTGGCTACACCTAAAAAGCTGTTAAATTCATCCACTGAGTTCTTAATTTGTTTATATAACTTTTCAGTTCTACATTTTCCATTAGAATTTTTATACTTTCCAGGCCTCTGCTTAATTTTGTCTGATAAAAACATTTTAAAAATCTGTGTCTGATAATTCTATTATCTGGTTCTCTATGGATTTGCTTATTGTTTATCTTGGTTTTCTATCAGATTGTCTTATCTCCTCACACGCCTGGTTACTTTTTGGCTGAGTGCTGATTAGTGTATATAAAAATTATAGAGATGATTTGAAGCCCTAAGAAGATATCTTCCTCCAGCTTCTGGCTCGTGACTAGGCAGCCTTAGCAATTCCAGATAATCCAATATAACTGTTCTCAACTAAGATTTTGTGAAAAAATTAAGCCCTGCAACAAACCATTTGAGTGATTAGTTTCTCAATTCTCTCATGAAGGGTGTGCAGCTAGTACCACCCCATATATAAAACAGAGAAGTTAATTCCTCATAAACAATGGATGCCTTAGAACATTAGAGATTATCTTCTGGAACCTTAGTGGAGAACTGTCTTAACCAAATCAATATCTGAAAAATGATTCAAAGCTGAGCTTCGGTCTTTGTGAGGGCTGGTCCATTTCCAGTTCCCGCTTCACTGGGTCCCACCCAAAAGCCTGGGGGAGTACTAGGATCCTTCCTTCTTGGACATCCCAGGAATTTCTGTGTTTTCTTCCCTAACTCTACTTAACTTTTCAGCCTCTTGGCAGTTTCTACCAAAAAGGCAGTGTCTTTAACGATAAAGTGTCCCCCACAGTCTGATGATCTTGGTTTCCTTCTTCTCCTGGATCTTGGCTCCATAATTCTTCACTGTCCCAGTAGCTCTCTTTTGCCTTCAAAACAGATTTTTAAAAATATTTTGCCTTGGCTTTCTAATTGTTCGTAGTGAGAGAGTTAATCAAAATTACCCAGCCACTATTACTAGAAATAGATTTCCAGAACAAAGGGTGCACATGTGACATTTTGATAGCTATAGCCATATTGCCTTCCAGAATGCTTGTAATAATTACACACAGACATCAATAGTATTTAAGGGTTCCTGTCTCTCCACATCCTCCCCAGCAGTGGGGATATCACTACTTTTGAAAATATTTGCTAGTTTGATGGTTTTCCTTAAATTTCTACCATTTAAATTTCAAGTTCTTTAAGGAAAAAGGACATATTTGCTCTGTATATAACATTTTGAACATTCAAAATACTTTTGATGCTCTGTTAGATGTAATTTTCAGAAGTACAGCAAATACACTTGGAACTACCAAGTGATATTTCTAATTTATTATCATCATTTTAATGCCTGTGACATTTTATGTTTCACTGTTTCCTGTTGCTATTTAGCTCTTGTATCTTTAATGCTTTCTCCTCATGAATGTCCTTTTAAAGACAGGAATACTTGTCCCTTTGTTCCCTCTAGTTCTTGGCAACATAGTGGTCATTAGGCAAGTCTTACTTTAATTATAAAGAACAATCCTTGGGACAGCTGATTTATCCAAAGAGTTCCCCTACTCCCTCTGATCCCTGGAAAAGAAGTTCCTCTAAAGATCAGGTATTATTGATAACAGTACTCTAGAACGTAAGTAAAACTTTCAGAGGGCCCAAACCTCGTCATCCTACTCTATTATTTTGGAGTTCTAATCTATTGGCAATAATGTCTACTCTTTGGTCAAGAGAAAAGTATTTTGATTGAGATCCAACTTTTGGAATGGCAAAGAAAGAGAACTGCAAATATATCAAGGAATAAACTGCAGGACTATTTATAACTGTCAGGCCTAAACTTTCTCCATCTGTTACCTTGACTGCTTTCCTTAAAAAAAAATGGAGATGTGTTGTAATAAAGCAGTGAGCCAATGCTTCTTTGGTAATTATTAATTACTCCAAAGGAATCTGTGTTATTTGTAACTAGCCACTTCCCTCACGCAGGATAGAACATGAGTACAATATCCAGCCTTGCATTTCTAAGAGTTAGTCTAAATTTTAGGGTCACATTATAAATGCTACTTTTCCACAAGATTTTCTAAGCAGATATTTTTCTTATTTTGGCAAAAGGCAGCAAGAGAGACAAGCATGAAGGATCTTAGTAAGCTCTAAGGACAGATTCCAACTAGAAGAGAAAAATATTAAAATGTTTTTTGAAATAAAGCAGTTTCTCAACTATGATTATAGTCTCCTGTTTTCATACATGAGAGGCAGAGAGAGATGTGCTACAGAACCCCTTTAATGACCTTGCAATCCCTGAATGCAACAGACTTCATTGCATTACATGCCAGAAAATGCAAACAATGGACTTTCAAAATCTTGCCATCTTCTATGGTCTGAATGTTTGTTTCCTCCCCCTCAAATTCATATGTTAAAATCCTAATCACCAAGGTGATGCTATTAAGAAGCAGGAGTTTTGGGGGTGATTAGATCATGAGGGTAGAGCCCTAATAAATGGGGTTACTTAGTGCTCTTATGAAAGAGGCCTGAGTGAGCTTGTTTGCCCCTTCCATCATGTGAAGACACAATAAGAAGGTACCATCTATGAGGAATGGGCCCTCTCCAGACACCAGATCTGGTATTTTGTTATAGCAGCCCAAACAGACTAAGATACAATCTAAGATATCCTAGATGTTCAATATTATACTTGAGTTCCATTCCTATGCAGTAGACAAAAAAATAAAAATAAAAATAAAAATAAAAAAGGGATGGGGAGCGTATGAATTGGAAGAACAAACTGCCACTATTCACATAGTTTAGGACTGTCTACCTGGAAAATCCAAAAGAATCTATAAATAAATTCTTAAAATTAATAATGGAGTAGGATTGAGGGTTACCAAATCAACATACAAAAGTCAACTATGTTTCTATACCCAGAAACAATCAGACAAATTTATTTTTCAAGATTCTATTTATAATAATAACAACAATATAAACTACCTAGAAATAAATCAACAAAATACTCTTGTGACCTTCAAAGCAAAAATTGTAAAACTTTATAGAAAGACATCAACAAAGATCTAAACGAGAAAATAAATGGAGAACTAGACTATATTCTTGAAAAGGAAGATTCAATATCATAAAGATGTCAGTTTTCCCCCAACTGATCTACAGATATAAATTCAATGCACTGCTTAAAAAAAGAAAAAAAAATAGGCCAGCAGGTAGAATCTGGTGGAATTTGGTGGGTTGATCCTAAAATTGAAGGGGAAATCAAAGGGCTAATAATAGCAAGACATTCCTAAAGAAGAACAAACTGGAGGGACTTGACTTTTCATACATTAAAATCTAGTATAAAGCTATTGTAATTAAGATAGTATGGTACCGGGGCAGAAATTGCACAATGACAAAGGGAACAGAACAGAGAACTTAGAAAGATGCACACACGTACGCGAGTTTGATTTATATCAGAGCAGGTATTGGAGAGTAGTGAGGAAAGATGGACTATGTAGTATAAGGAGCTAAAACAGCTGATGTCCACATGGGATCTGCGGGAGGCTGTATAATGGCCCCCAAAGATATTCATATCCTCGTTCCTGTAAATATTATTTTATGTGGCAAAAGGGTATGTATTACCTTATATATTAAAGGAAGAAATTAAGTTGAGAATTTTGACATGGGGAGATTATCCTGGATTATCTTGGTAGGATCTAAATGTAATCACAAATGTGCTTAAGAGGGAGGCAGAGGGAAATGTGACACAGAAGATGAAAAGACAATGTGACGTAAGCAGGTGGGAGTGATGCAGCCACAAGCCAAGGAATGTTGACAGTTTTAGAAGCTGGAATAGGCAAGGAATGAATTGTTCCCAGGAACCTCCAAAAGAAACCAGCCCTGCTAATACCTTGACTTTAACCCAGTGAACCTGATTTCAGACTTCTGAGCTCCAGAACTATAAGAGAATAAATGTATGCTGTTTTAAGCCAACAAGTTAGTAACTTGTTTCAGCAGCAATAAGAAACTAATACAGAGTCCCTACCACTGCTCTACACAAAAATCAGTTTAAGTTGGATCAAAGTCTTAAGTGTGATGGTAAATTATAAAGCTTTTTAGAAGACAATACAGAAGAATGTCTTTACTAACTTGGGATAGAGAAAGGGATTTAAATGATACCAAGTGTGCAAGCTATAAAATGAAGATTGTTAAATTTGATTACATTAAAATGAAGAACTCTTGTTTGCCAAAATCACCATAACGAGAGTGAAAAGACAAAACACAAACTGGGAGGAGATATTTGTAATAAATATAAAGCCAAAGAGTTAGCGTCTCAAATATGCCAAGAACTCCTATGAATCAACAAGACAAAGGCAACACAATAGAAAAATGGGCAAAGGGCAAATAGGAATTTCACAGGAGACAAAACACAAGTGGCCAGTCAATATAACATGTTATTTTCATTAACATAATAAAATTCATAATTGCAGAAATTCTAAGCAAAACTGCAGTGAGATTTCATTTCATAACTACCAGAGGAGCAAAATTTTCAAAGTTGATCAATACTAAGAGTAGTCAGGGTTATGAAGTAAGGTTATGGACACTTATCTCCTGCAGACAGGAAAATAAATTTGCACAACCCCTTTGGAGAAGTCTGATTATCCAGTAAACATGAGTGTGTACATCCTGTAAGTCCTGGCGTTGCCACTCCTATGGATATATCCTGGAAAAACCTGGCACCATCTACCCGGACACATGTTCAAGAATGTCATAATAGCATTATTCTTAATAGCATAACAGAATTAAACTGGAAACAACACACATGTCTAACTGGAGTGGAATTTTTGTACATTCAAACAATAGAATATTAACTATTAAACTTTAGTTACATGTGTGACATGAGTGAATCTCAGAAAAACAAATATAGTATGATAATATTTATGTAAAGTTTAAAACATGCAAAAATAAATTATATGTAGTTATGGGATATATCCACATATGGCTGAAAAACAGTATAAAGAAAATCAAGGAAATGATTGACTACTCAAAATTTTAAATGGATGGTTACCTCTAAGTAGGGAAGAAAAGGACACAGATAAGCTTCTAAGATATTGATAAAGGTTCATGGCTATTTTTCTTACTTTTATTCTTTATACCTTACTTGTATATCATAAATTTTATTTTGTGTAATTTCAATATATTAATAAATTCAAAAAACATAAAACAAAGCTTGCTCAGATATTAACTAAAGCATTTCATTCTATGTGTGCTCAAAACTATTTAATATACAAGTATTTCTTGGAACTCCAAATCTCACTATCAGAATTTTCACATTCAATAATAATACGCCATAACTTGTTTTACCTAAATTCATTATCTAAATGAAAACAATGCTATAGTTCATATGTATGCATGTGCCAACAAAAACATTTATGTTCGTTTGTGGTCCAGTGAAAATGTAGTGTGTGCTATAGTCCAACCTCAGCTGTTCTGAGAAGGTAGATTTGTCTCATGCTTTCCTTGTTTAAAACATGTTGTGCATTGTCAGCTCATCTTCCCACATTTTCCCTGATGGTTTAGTCCTTTATGGGTCCCAGAGTTTGTTTCTGCCAGGTACCTAGGGCAATCACCAACCACGGACCAATTTAGGTAGCACTTTGAGAATCTTTAACATATTATTTTATTGCTTATATTACAGTTCATATTCACAGCAGTATAGAAAGAAAATGTAATTCATATCTGATATTGTATAGTATCTTTACACGTGACAAACCAATACATCCATTAAGAAGCTTATTAAGCATTATAGAGATAATTTGTGTGTTTTAAATGCTTTCTATTATATAGAAATCTTTGATGGGTTGTTATATAGGTATTTTTAAATATCTCAGGAAAATTGGATGGAGTTTTTGGATGGGTTGGGAACTTGACTGTTTCTCCTAGTTATAATAATGGGATATGGGTTGTACCATTTCACAGAAACCATGCCTTTATAGGGTAGTGTGGTACAAGACAGGGAACAGGACGTGTCACAAACTAGGATTCAAATTTTGGATTCAGAAGCCCCATAGGCAACTCACTAAATTTTCTAAGCTTTTTCCCACAGGCAACTCACTAAAATTTCTAACCTTTAGCTTCCTCATCTGTAAAATAAAGATAATAATTCTAGCCTACCTTATTGAGTTATTGAGAGACTCAAATGAGATTAATATGCAAATGTCTTTGTGTTTATACACAAATGGGTGCATATACTGTAGTGTGTACCTAACATTATTGTGTAAATTTTATCTATGGTAGGTAGAGCAGATGCTGAATATCAGTGGGGAAAGATGGACTATATGGTCTTTCTTTCAAACTTGGAATGGAATCTTTTTTTTTTCCTTTTATTCCAGAATATGATTAAAAAAAAAAAAGAAAGATGGACTATATGGTATAAAGAGCTAAAACGGTCAGAAACCCCCATGGGATCTGTGGTAGGCTGCATAATGGCCCCCAAAGATATCCACATCCTCATTCCTGAATCTGAAAATATTACCTTTTATGTCAAAAAAATGTAATAAGAATTTTGAAATGGGGAGATTATCCTGGATTATCTTGATTACTGTAGTTTAAAAATTGTCTTGAAATCTGGTAGTAGGAACTCTCCAGTTTTATTCTTCTTTTCCAAAGTTGTTTTGACTATTCTAGGTTCTTTGCATTTCTGTATAAATTTTAGAATCACCTTGTCAATTTCTGCCAAAAAAAGCAGCTGGGATTTTTATTTTGATTGCATTAAATCTACGGGTGAATTTTGAGGAGAAATGACATCTTAATGTTGAATTTACCAACCTATGAACAAGGTAAAATCTTCCATTTGTTTAGGTCTTTAATCTCTCTCATCAATGTTCAATAGTTTTCAGTATAGAATACCTTTGTATTTATATCTAATTATTTCATACTTATTAATGCTATTGTAAGTGATTTGTCCTTTTTAAATTCTAATTTCCCATTGTTCATTGCTAGTATGCAGAAACACAATTGATTTCCCTCTATATAGATCTCGTATCCTGCAATCTTGCACTTACTACTTACTACACTTACTTTTTAGTCTTCATTTAAAATGAATATTACCCAGCACCATCTCCACAGATTTTGATTCAACAAAACATAGATGAAACCCAAGAATCTACATTTTTAAGGAGTAGCCAGGGTAATTCTGATGCAGATTCTCTAAGGACATTACTTCAAGAGCATAAAATTAACCTTGGACAACATGGTAGAGTTAGCTGATGCAGTCCATCCTCCCAAAGGAAACTAGAAAAATTCTACCTATTGGTCTAGGGAAGAAATGATGAAGCTTGTCTTCTACTTAGAACTCTGAATAGAGGGAAGAGGCTCCTATAAGACATCAAAGTCCCATTGTATAGGTATGGGATCCAAATTTTATACTATGTGATAGGTACAAGAATCAGAAACTGAGAAAATAAAAATCACTGGGTCTTTGGCAACAAACAAACAAACAAACAAAAACACTCTGAGGGAATATTTTCATGATCCACTACCCATGCTAAAAATGAACTCATAATACAAACATTTCAAATCATCTGAAGAAACAATTCAGTAGGAGAAAAATCAGTGGTCGCCACAAATATGTGAGTTAGCACCCCAAGAGTTTGAGATAAGAGAAAACTCTTAAAGAAACTCTAACATAGCACTCTTAATATCTTTGAAGAGGTAAATGAAGAAACAGAAACAATAATGAACAAAATATGAAAATATTCAAACCATATATAACTTCTAAAAATGAAAAACCAAGTCAATGAAATTAAAAACTGAATAGATGAATACACCAAAGAGTAGATATGGCTGAAGAAAGAATTAGTCAACTAGAAGAAAAATCTTAGAAAAATATCCAGAATACATATCATAGTGAGACAAGGAGATTGGAAATGTAAAGGAGAATTTAAGAGACATGGTAATTCCATGGGAAAGGTATATATCTAAAAGAATTTCCAGGTGGAAAAAATTGAGATAGTGAGAGGAAAATAATACTGAAGAGATAATGGCTGAGAATTTTCCAGAGTTGATGAAAACTTCTTAGTTTGAAGAAGCATATCAAGTGCCAAGCAGGATAAATAAAAGCAAGTCCATCAAATGAAACTTTACAATGCCAAAGCATAAAGTAATTCCTAATATCAATCTGAGAGAAAAGACAGATAACCTAAAGAAACGATAATTAGACTGCAGTAGATTTCTCATGACAACAATTCAGTCCATTGTCCATGCTGTTAGGAAGGAAGCAGCCACTTGGAGAGGACACAGATAGGGGTTCCGGCAAACTGCCCCAGGTGAAGTCCCCACCAACAGCCAGCATTAATTGTCAGAAATGTAGGTAAGTGAGCTATAAAATGATATCAGACCCCACCTTCAAGATGCTCCAGCTGACATCACATGGTGCAAAGAGGAACTGTCCTTACTGAGTCCTGACCAGCTTGCAGATCTCTGAGTGGAATAAATGATTGCTAGTTGTTTTAAGCCACTAAATTTACGGTGGTTTGTTATGCAATAGATAAATGGAACAACAATGTGGCTTAAACAAATTTGGGGTTTTATTTTGCTCACATATCAAGGGCATTGAGAAATAAGGACATTTGGTATAGGGTAGAGGATTATGGTATGATGATGACAATGATGATGATTTGGTAAGGATGAAGAAAAGAAGAAATATTGAGTTGATAGCTACTTTCTCTTAAGTTCCAGAACCATACAATTGTATTTACTATAACTTTTTTTTAATTAAAAAAAATTTTTTTAACAGACAAGGTCCCACTCTGTTGCCCAGGCTGGATAGCAGTGGCACAATCACAGCTCACTACCACTTACTTGAAACTCCTGAGCTCAAGAAGTCCTCCCACTACTGCCTTGTGAGTAGCTAGGTCTACAGGTGCACACCATCACACCTGGCTAATTTTTCTATTTTTTGTAAAGATGGGGGTCTCACTATGCTGCCCAGGCTGGCCTTGAACTCCTGGCCTCAAGCGATCCTCCCACCTTGGCCTCCCAAAGCGGTGAGGATTACTGGTGGGAGCCACTGTGCCTGGCCCCTACTATAGTTTTTAATGAGTCTTAGCACATGGTGAGGCTAGTCCTCGAACATTATTCTTGTTTGTGTGTGTGTGTGCATTTTCTAGGCAATCTTAGCTGATTTATTTCCTCCGTAAGAACTTTGGAATCAGATTGACTAATTTTTTAAAAAACTTACTTGATATTATTACTGGGATCACATTACATTTACAGGGAGAATTGACCTATTTATGATGTTGATCTTCCTAACCAAAAACATAGGCATACCTTGTCATTTGTTTTTGTTGGAGACTTCCTAAGTCTGGATTTTGTATACATGGATATTTGTATATTATTCTATATATTTTCTCTATGTTTGAAATAGTTGATAATTGAGACTATAATTTAAATGGAGCAGGTGATCAAGAAATTTCTTTAGGACTAAGAAAACTTACTTTATTATGACGTTGCAGTCTAATGAGTTTTGAGAAAGAAAACCTACCAATACGTAGAGTCTATTACTCTGAATACCTATTACTCTGAAAACCCAAAAATGTTTTTAATGATTGGGGTGATTTTAATGATTGGGGTCATTTTCTCTCTCCTAAAATTTACTTCAATCTCCATTCTTTAGTTCAATTAAGATAAAAATCAAAAGCCCTAAATTATCCTAAAAATTCAGGTTTTTCCCTCTTATGATGTACAGAATGAAAATGGACAATGAGGTTTCATCTTAATTGGGTATGTGAAGGAAGTGGGTGCATCTGGAATCATTTCCACCATGCAGCTTTTCTGCCTTTGACTCTGAAGCACCCTTTAACAATGTTATCTAGCAATACATTTCACGGTTTAAATTAGAAAGTGTTATTTCCTTTTGAAGTTCCCATATGCTGATCCAAACCAAATTTGTGTAGTTGTTCTTTGCATTTTTTAAAAAAGGTAATCTTCATGATTAAGTTAGGAATTTCCACATTCCACTGGAAAGTCAAAACAGATGAAAGATCAGTTTCAAGACCCAGATCAAACCATCAGCGAGTCTTTATAAATATCTAACATACAGATTTAACTACTTCTAATCTAAGAAAATCTGATGATTTCAAATGTAGAAAAATTGTTCAGTTCCAGATTAACTGAAAAGATTTTCACGATGTTATATTTGCCATATTCAGATCCGAGCAGATCACTCCCCGGCTTACAGCCCTTCAGTGATCACCAACTTCACTCTGCGTGAAGTCCCATGTTCTTAGCCCGGCATTGAAGGGCAGACTTTCATGAACTGGATCCTACCCACTATTCCAGCCCCCAGCCTCATTTCCTGGCACTGCCTCTCCCCTCCCAGGCCAGTCAGTCAGTCTGTCAGTTGGTCAATATGTCTGACGGTCACTCTCTCTCTTCCTCTCTCTCAATTTCCATGGCAGCCACACCCTAAGAACTTATACTTCTTTCTCATTTCATATATATATTTTTACATAGTGTTTCTCTATATATTTGCACAAAGTATTTCCCTGCCTGACAAGCCCAACCTTTTTTTTTTTTTTTTGTTTTTACTTGATTAACAAATACATCAAGAGTTACTTTCTCTTGGGAGCCCTCCTTGACACCCCAAGACTGAACCGTGTGCCCTGCCTTATCCTCTTCTATTATCATCCCTCCACTGTGCAGCACTGCAATATAGTTGGTTTCTGTGTCAGTTTCCTCCAGTCAATTCTATGCTTTCTGAGGGTGGGAACTATGCTTTTTATATCTTTGTACTCAGGGTGCCTAGATATAAAAAGCTTTCAGGCTGGGCACAGTGGCTCATGCCTATAATCCTAGCCCTTTGGGAGGCCGAGTCAGGAGGATTGCCTGAGGCCAGGAGTTGAAGACCAGCCTGGGCAATATAGTGAGACCTTCATTTCTCCAAAAAATAAAGAAAAAAATTAGCCAGGCATGGTGACACACACCTGTAGTCCTAGCTACTCAGGAGGCTGAGGCAGGAGGATCATGTGAGCCCAGGAATTCAAAGTTACAGTGAGCTATCATCATGCCACTGCACTCCAGTCTGGGTGACAGAATGAGATGCTGTCTCAAATAAATAAATAAATAAATAAATAAATAAATAGCTTTCAAAAGAAAAGAAGGTTGCAGCTGGAGATGTGGGTTAAATCTCATGCATCCTGAGAGAACTCCTTCAAGACCAGTGGCGTTCCCTGCTACTTCCTGTCTCTAAATACACGTTCACAGAATGGAATATTGTACAATGATGAAAATGAAATACAACTAGAGCAAAAGCAACAGCATGGATAAGACATGCAGACTGATTTCAGTTACTTACATTTCAAAACAGGCATTACTAAACTGTAATGTTTAGGACATATACATGGAGTAAAAACTATAAATGAAAGCCAGGAAATGATGGTTGTAAAGGACAGAATGGTGATTACCTCAGGGGAGGCTGAAGTGACAGGCAGGTGATTGGGAAGGGGACATACAGAGGGCTTCAAGGGGGCTGAGAATATTCTATTATTGATCTTGGTGGCAATTATATAGTGTTTTCCTTATAATTATCTGTTATAACATATATGTATGTGTATTAGTTTCCCATTGCTGCTATGACAAATTGTCACAGACTTAATGGCTTACTGTACAAATACATTATCTTAAAGTTCTAGATGTCAGAAGTCCAAAGTGGGTCTCACTGGGTTAAAATTAAGGTGCTGGTAGGGCTGCGTTCCTTTCTGGAAGCTCTGGGAGAAAATCTTTTTTTTTCACCCTTTCCAGTTTCTAGAGGCTGTGCCTGAATTCTTGCCCCTTCTGTCTTCAAAGCCAGAAATGGCTGGTCAAGACTTTCTCATATTGCATTATTCTGACACTGAGACCAATACTTCTGCCTACCTCTTTAGCCACCCACATGATCCAGGGTAATTTCCCTAACTAAAGGTCAGCTCGTTAGTAACCTTAATTCCATCTGCTGCATTGATGCCTCTTTGCCATGTAATGTAATATCCACAGGAACACAGCCACAGATTCTGGGGACTAGGACATGGCATCTTTGGGAGGCTATTGCTGTGCCTACTGCTGTGTGTATTACGTGCATTTTTGAATCTATGTTCTATTTTATAATGACACAAGGCTAAAAATTAAATTGTGGTATATAAATACAAAGGATTCCTACACAACCATGAAAAAGAATGATGCCTTTTATTTAGTGCTATGGAATAATCTCTAAGAAATATTTAAAAAGCTATGTTACAACCATTGTATAAAGTATACTATCATTTATGTAAAAAGGCATGAGAGGGAACTGGAACATATCTATGAGTATTTGCTCCTATATGCCATATATATCTCAGAATAAAGCAAAACAAAATAAAACAAGGGAGCTTTTCTGTCTGCCTAAGACTTACTTCTTAGTGACCTAAGACCAGGAGGTTTTGCCAACTCATTGAAGATAATAGTAAGGAATCATCACTAGCTCTTGAAAAGACATATAGAATTGCATACAATTTACAGGGAAGATAATATGGAATTACCATGTAAACAAAGCCCTTCCCTAGCAATCGTATCTTTTAATAAACCACTAACAAAATAAAGAAGAATGTCATGCAGATGGAAAATTATACTATTCAGTTTACCCAGGATGTGAATTCTGTGGTAGACTTCAGAATTACAAATGAAACAATGGATAAATACGACTAGTTGTGTAATGTTTGGGAACCTCCCGGAGAGCAGCCAACCCCCTGGAATAAGGCCAAGCACGATGTGGGAGCTGCAGATGGGAGGCAGGTCCCACCACCTGTGGCACGGGAGCCACTGGAGCATTTCCAGCCCATGTCTGACACTGGTGGACCAACATTTCCTCCAGACCCATCAGGAAGTCTGGTGTAGATGATGCTGGTCTGAAGTGTGGAAACAGACTTAGGTCAATCCAGAAACTCCTAGACCATTCTGCATTCATTCTAGAGATATCTTAAGAATCCCACACTCGTGTGCAAGGGAAAGACCAGATCAAACTAGGATTCAATCAATTATTCATTCATTTTTTCAGTAATTTGCTCATTCATTTAATCAACATTTATTGAGTAGCTTTATTTTCTTGGTGCTAGCAGGAGAAGATAAACTGTATGATTCCAACATATAAATTTCAAAAACAGGCAAAACTATACTATTTTGCTCAGGGATAAAATTTTTAGGTGGTAAAATTATATATGAAAGCAAGAGAATGACTATCATAAAGTCAAGGTGATGGTCATATGTGGGGAAGGTGAGGGAAACATCATCAGGAAGGGACACACACCTGGGGAAGGTGGAGGGCAGCACGGGCTCAGGTCAGGCAGCCCATCCTTCTGCACATTCTTAGACTGTCCTTTTTTACACAGAGAAGAGTGACTACATGGATAGGACTGAGTAGTGGAATTTTTGCATTTGAAAGAACTTCAATGACTGTGTACTTTTATTACTCTCCCCCATGTTTAAAATAAGCACAGCACCACACTTGCCTAGGAAACCCACACGTAAAACAGCAGAAGTAAATAGCACCAGCTACTGTTCCAGAGGTTGATTTGCTCCATTACTGCTGGGATTAACTAAGATAACATCTACCAGGCTTCTTCACTTAAAGTTAGTTTTTTCCCCTTTATAACTGATAAGTATTTTCAGGGAGGATATTTTGAGACTACATAAAATCCTCTTCCATGCCTTACTTTCACCCATTACTTTAAGATCCATTGATGCTTTTTACCTGAATTGGTTATTACTGTGATGACTGCCAAATGGTACATTTTTATTAAGTGGATTCATAGATTCCTATTTAATCAATGGATTATAATCTATTAATATCATCATTTATTTTGATTTGCAGCTTGTTCCAAATGTGGTCAGTGGGAGTTTCTTTGCTGGCTTCTGTGTCATTTTGACATGTCCCCATCATTCTTTGAGCACTTCCTTACTTTCCAGCAAAGGGATTGTTCCAGGCTTATCTTGTTCTTTCCCTGCCTCAGTCCTGGAATCAGCCAGGTCCTTTCACTAGAGAGTGGCATTTAGAAACCAAGCTTTGGGTGCTTGGTGTGCTCAAAGCTTCCAGGACCTCTCAATGGACACAGTCAGGAAATATACATATTTATGTACATATGCATATACACACATTTACATATACATTTATTTCTACATCTATCTATACATATTAACAATAATGAGTTCACACTGACAACTCCAATTCCAAAGGGTTTATCTTGGTCTTCTTTGTATCTCCTTCCTCCAGGAGTGAAAAATACTGGCTCCCATCATCCTCAATATATTTACTTTTTTGTTTAATTCCTCTGTATTATTGAATCTCCTGATTCCATTAGTTGCTACCTTATTCGTACACCCTCCTTGTTGCTTTGGCCTCTGCCAGGCTGCCTTCCCATCCCACTTAGCATGCATTATTTTGATTAAAACTTAAAAAGAAAAAATCAGTAGCCAAATACTACAAAAGGCACAAAAAATAACACTGTGGGAATTTGTCACAAGTAATGATCTTACTGCTATAAGATCCATGGTTCCCATTTCCCCTACCCACCTCCACAATTGCAAGGCACTTTAAAGTTTGATTTGTTCTAGAAAGAAGGGACAGGTGCATTGCTTGGCTCCACTATTCCCGTATTGATATGGTGCACTGCCTATGGCCTGAGCACACAGACACTCAGACACCCCCATTTTATGCTCTGGGCACTTAGTAACCTGAGTTTACCACGTGGAGGAGGTCTCTACCTGAAATGTCGCAGTAAATGGTCTGTTGATAGAGCTTGGCTTCTAAAGGGTTAAAGCACACAGTAATTTCAGCTGATGAATTGGGCCAGACATCGCCTTCCTAAAAAACACGAAAGAATCATTAAAAAAACAATATGATGAAAGGAAGGCACTGCTTTTAAATGTTGTTATTATGTTATAATTCCACAAAATTTTTTTCATAAAAATTATATATATAAGGTGTACAACATGATGTTTTGATATATACATACAAAGTAAAATGATTACTGCAGTCAAGTAAATTAACAAATCCATTTCCTCACATAGTTACCTATTGTTTGTGTGTGTGTGTGTTTGTTGAGAGCACCTGAAGTCTACTCTCTCAGCAAATTTCCAGTATACAATACATTATTATTAACTATAGTCACTGTGCTGTACATGAGGTCTCCAGAACTTATTAATCTTATAACTGCAAGTTTGTACCCTTTGACCAACATCTCCTCATTCCCCCCACCCCCTGAGCCCTGGTAACCACCAATCTATTCTCTGTTGAGTTTGACTTTTTTCTAGATTCCACATACAAATGAGATCATGTGGTATTTGTCTTTCTTTGTTTGGCTTCACTTAGCACAATGTCTTCCAGTTTCATTTATGTTGTTACAAATGGTAGGATCTCCTTCTTTCTTAAGGCTGAATAATATTCCATTGTATGTACATATTTCTTTATCCATTCATCTGTTGATAGACACTTATTCATCTGCTGCTTACTTGTGAATAATGCTGCAGTGAACATGGGAGTACAGATATCTCTTTGAGATACTGGATCATATGGCAGTTCTATATTTAATTTTTTGAGGAACCCTGATGCTGTTTTCCATAATGTCTATACCAATCTACATTCCCACCAACAGTGTACAAAGGTTAAATTCTAGGAAATTTAATGGGAACATTTTGACAACAAATGCAAGAAAGCATCATTTTACCCAGCAGGTAATAAACTTATACTGTTTGTTCACGTATGAGGTGGAACAAGTTGGAAACAAGCTTCAAAGATAATTTCAGTGAATTTATGACTATATAACGAGTCACTAAAGGAAACTAGGATGTACAGGGCATTTTAAAAATGTACATTCAGTGAACATTCACTGCCCAATGTGTGCCCAGAACCCGGGCTTCAGAGCAGCAGAAAAGTATGGGCTGGGACTGCAGGGAGCTCATACCTTAGTGAGATGATAAACATGTATACAGATATTTTATAATATATGTGATAAGTCCTATGTCTATATAAATAAAGTCCAGAGGGGTCACAGAGGAAGAAGTACCTGACTTCCTTGGTGGAGGCACCACATTCCTAACTTTTGAGGTGACAGCACAAGGAAACACTCTTATTCTAGAAAAACATAGCAATAGTCTGAGGCAGAATGATGGCTGGATCAAACTCTGCTTCTGGGTGTGGTATTTCTCCCTTTAATTTGAACCACCCTAAAGTCATAATCAGGAAACCAAGTTTTGAAACTGTAATGCAATATGCCACGTATCAGAATCCCCTTGGTTAGGTATACTTTGCTTAAAAATAAAAATTTGTACTAACCATGTAACCCAGGGCCTCTTCATTAACTTCTCAGGGCTGTAAAAGAAGATGCTAATAGCACTTGCCTCAAAGGGTTTCCCAAGGTCTGATGAAGTCCTGCAGGTCAAATGCTTTGCCCCATGCTCGGTAATGAACTCAGTAAGAACTCAGTAAATAACTGTTTACTATGATCAGTGTTATGTTAAGGCCACTTAGAAGGCCTAAGATGAAAGTATTGACAAAAGGGGGAAACGTGTGTGTTTTTTCTGTTTTTTTTTGCAAAGAGGGCCAAATGAGCATATTTGATAAACACATCTAGAAATCTATAAACAGTCCCACCAGCTAAATAGAAAGCTAAGGAAAGACAACTTGATAAATAATTAGGCTCCAGTTTCAGACAGTCCCCAATGCATACTCTATTTGCAGTCTGCCTAGAAATGAACATACTTCTGGAACAAAGAATTGCAAAGAGAAGAAAATGGCTTAAAATGCAGACATCAAACAAGAGGAGGAAAATAAAAAACTAGAGCCAATTTGGGCTTATTTATGAACACAGTCTGGTCAGTGTACTGCTCAGGCAGCATCCCTCCTGACTTCAGAATGAGGGACGGCACAGAGGCTCCAAGAAGTAGCAGGGAGGGCTGTGCATGTCAAGCAAATTCTAGGGGGCTCTCACATCCTCAGATCGGCCTGTGAAAATGAAGGCTCCACGTGGGTAGACACTGTTCTGTCCCCACACCTAAACCAGAGATTGCTCTTAGTAGATGCTCCATAAATATTTGTTGAACCAGCCGTACAGTTTGTACACTGTGTAGTTTAGCAGACACCTATTTATCTTTGCAACCTATTCCTGCCATTTTCTCTTTGTCTGGAACCCCCAAAGTCATACATTTTTAGAGGCAAAAGAGACCTGTGAGATCACACAAGGAACAGAGAAGTCCTGAGCGCTTTCATTTATTTAGGCATTTCACTGTGATGTTTCAGCCAACCTTGAAACAAGTATTTGTTCTCTTCTGATAAATGACAAATACCTGGCCCCTTTGGCTTGGTGGGGGGGTTTTAGTGATATGGAATGTTAGAAGCACTCATGGCTGGACTAGGCAAAGAGGTTGGGCAAATGAAGTGGCTTGCCCATCCATGTTCAGCCAACCAATGGTGTGTTAGTGCGTATTTCATCTCAGAACCACAGAAGTCCTAGGCTTATTACTAACCTTTGAGACAAATATATTCCCTTGGTGGGTTTAGACTGTACTGTTTAGGTATATGGAATGGACGCAGCTACCCTGCTCCTGTGCAAACAGACTGACCAAAGTGCCTGGGGCCATTTTGGATCCTGACAGATCCATGCTAGAAAATTCTCACCAGAGTGATGGGAAGTGGCCCCCGCAAGAATATACCAGAAATCAGATAAACTCAGTACATGTGGGGAAGTCACAGATCTTACGGCTTGAGGTGGGCTGGAACGCTATGAAAAGCATTATCCCAGCAAAAGAATCCAGGGCCCATATGCAGAAGAAGGCAACACGCTTAAGTTCTATCCCAGAAACACTCTTGGATGGCCATCATCAAAGAAGTCTGATCAGCAGAACTGGTGGGTTGGGAAATGGGTGGTGATCGACACACTCTAGAGAGGCAACCAGAATCTCCTCAGAGGAGGAAGCGTGGACATTCGGATGTGGTCGGTGAGAGTATCATCTGATATGGAGGTTCCCTGGAGGTAGAGAAGCCTTCTGTGTGGTGAGGGAAGACCAGCACGGAGACTCTGAGTCTGCAGGGTTTGGGCTGAGCCAATGGGGCTGTGGGCTCAGTGCTTTCTTATCATGGACTGCAGCTGTTTTATTGTGCCTGTGACCAGTAACTTGCAGCCTTCGCTGAGCCTGGGAGATAATGCAAGGACAAACTCTATTTATTCTAAAATCCTCTCCTGGGCTTGGAGCAGATACTGTATTTTAAGAGGGCTGTGTGTATCTGTAAAAACAGAGTGTGGTCATTCAGTTTCCTCTCACAGAAGGAAGCTTTCAATATTAGGTCATTTGAAGGAGTTAGGAACATGCAGAAGGACTTCTGTTTTTCAGTTGGGATTCAAAAAAAGTTAAAGAATTTCTACTTCTTTACAGCAAAACCTCAATATAGCAGTTTCCAGCAAACGAGAGAGCAAACCTCAGAAATAGGCAATAAGCCTAAAACTTAGACCCCACTTTTAGTTATGTGTCTTTGAAACATTTCTTATTACTTCTCCAACACTTCTGAAATTAACTTCCATGTCATTTATGTCTCTGAATAAATTTTTTCTTTCTTTATCTCTCAGTTCTAAAGTTTCTGAAAATCAAAGCATTCAGAAATTTCCCTCCTGGCTCTGATGTCAACATCTCTTCTTCCCAGTCCTACAAAACCTGCCCCATCACACAGAGCCCCTCCCATTCAGACGCCCTTTTTTATGTGACCCCACTCCCACCACTGCCCATTTTCCTGCTCCAAATGAGAGGTTGAGTATACAGGATTGAATTTGTAAGTGACTACGACCTTGTTTGTTGAAAATAATTGTTAAAATGGCCTTCAGTTATATTGTAATTATCTTCCTTCTTGGTCTTAATGTTTTATTTTTCCTTCAGCTCTGTAATGAGCAAAGTAATTACATTTTACTTATTAATTAAGTGACCTGCTAGAAAGAATCAACTTTGAACTTTCAGGACTAAAGCTAGTTCACATATTGTGTTTTTGGTTCAAATATTAAATATCTCTGGATATGGAACTTTATGTTTCTTTCTGTAACAAGAATAAACAACCAAGTGACTTGATGGCCACAGTTCTGAGACTTTCTGAAAGCTGTCTATGAACATAGAGTCATTGGTTCCTGATAGGTGACAAATACAATGGTGAGAAAGGCATCCTTTAAAAGCAATCTCCTTTAAAAAATTATATTGGCAATGATTAAAGGAGCTATTTAAAAAATCTCCCTTCTAAATCCTTAAATAAAAAAGAAAATCTTTTTAAAAATCATCTTCCTTTCCCTCTCTGTATTACCCATCTCCTTTCTTTCCTTCCGTCCTTCCCTCCTTCCTTCCCTCCTTCCTTTCTCTTTCCGTCCTCCCTCCCTCTCTCCCTTCCTCCTTCTTTCCTTGAAAGATTATTTCATGCAAATTTTGCCAAATCAAAACCCAACGTACAAGAACAGAGAGTTACATATATATTTAATTTACTTGGTTTATCTGGAAAATAGTTTATAATATGACTCAACTTTTACATTTATCAAATAAAATAGTTGAATTATAACTCCCAGCTTACATTTAGAAGAGTGATTCAAATGTTTGCCCACTCAAATGCTATATTTTCTACTCATATTCTCTAATCTGACAAGAGACAAGTGTGTCTAATTCCAAATCATAACACTTGTAACCGAGAGCTAATGTTCCCACTACTATGTTAAGTGCCTATATAATTATCTAGTTCAATCTTTATAACTTTGTGAAATAGTATTATCCCCATTTTAAAGATGAGAAAATCAAGGCAAAAAGAAGTTAAGTATCTCATCCAAGGCCAGACCAATAGTAAGTGGCAGAACTAAGGTTCTATAATAATCTTTTCCCTAATTTCCCTAACCCCATGCAATTATAACAAAAGGTCAGGACTCACCTTTCTCACAACATCATCAAAAAGGCTAGAAGAAATTTTAAAACACTACAACCAGTAAGCAGGCTTAGTAATACCTGGTGTTCCTGTCTGGCGAACAAAGTACAACACCCTGAGTGTTTATATCCTTCCAATTACCTCTGGAGGATGACTTACAGGAGGTTCTTTTGGATGACACAGTCAACATCACTATGTTGCAGCTCTTGAGAAACGCATTGGTGGATCTTTATCAAGCTATCCTGGTTGGGCAAATGTTAGGGTCTGGTCAGCTCAGAACAGGGTAGGTGAATAATGACTTCAAGAACATGTGACAAGTTCCATTATGCTTCACCCAAATGGAAATGTTCTTGACTATATAAACAAATATTTTCAGCTATCTTGTAATTTTCTTAAAATACTGGAGAAGTATCAACATAAAGCATTTCTCTTGGGAAATGAAAACATGCTCTTAAAGTCAAATTTCTGTCAATGAATAAGAAAAAAAAAAAGAACCACTGATTAGAATCTGTAATCTTTTCCACTACCCATAATTGCTCTTCTAGATCCTTCCAGATCAATAAGAGAAACCATGGCTGTCTTTAACATCAACCAGGGCAAATAGCAGTTTACTGGAAGAGAAATGGGAAAATAAATGGAAGCTCAAAATTGAAAGTAAACTGGCCTAATTATCATTGACCGAAAAGATCAACTTGGCCTATGACACGCAAGGAGATTTTTCTACTCCATTATTTCTCCTGGGACAAGAAACTGCGAATCCAATAGAGTCATGATTCTCAAAATAATGACCATAAAAGTTTGCAAAAGGGGGCTCTAAGATTTCGCCTTCTGTCAGAGGAAGCGTCACAAAGGGCGTATTCTATCTTGATCTCACCTCCAACCCAAATGCAGTGAAAATTCCACCGGGTTTTATAGAGCGGAGGTAGCTGTGTGTGATGTTCATAACTTTCTCTGGAGAGAAAAGAACTGTGTCTCATCCAGCAAGGAAGGGTGTTAATTTATTTAATGAGTCATGATGAACCAAGCTGTTTCTAAGACTTCCCTAGGCCTCCCCTGACACTGTTCTTCAATACAATAGTGAATGTTCCAATACAATTGGCAACAGGGTGGTTGAGCACAAGGATCTAAAAGGATGAGCCTATTAAACGGAGGCTGAAGAATGGGAAAACCACACTGACGGAGAAGCTGTGACTTGTCAAGGACAGTTTGCTCTCAGCAGGTCCCTGTCCTTCTTTCTCCTTTTTGGTGTCCGTTTCCAGAGAGTCAGCTCCCACATATTTGCAATGTGACTCAAGGCTAATTGGATGACAAGCGAAAAGGGTATTCAGTAAAAAGCTCGCTCTTTCTTCTTTGGTAGCCATCTGGGCTTCCCCCCAACCTGGTTCTGCTGAGCTCACATGCTAGGCCCATTTGGAAAGAATAAAGTAAACTAAATTTGAGCTGTCCTCTCAAAGTCCGAATTGCTGGAAAAGCATGTTTTCTGCAGGCTTAGATGACGACAAAGCATGGTTTACTATTACTTATGTGATACTAAGGAAATTATCAAATTTCTCTCTCTTTTTAAGGCTTAGTTAAATTAAGCTTAAGCTTCCCTAGGGATACTGGATGAAGCTTTCTTTGATCGAAGAGACACTTGCTAACAGAAGCAGAAATGTTTCCCTGCTCACTGATGGTAGCCAATCAACTAGGGCCAGTTTGGGTAAATACCTTTTAAATTCTCAGAGCTTTCTTTTTAAGAAAATATTAAGTGTTCAACATTCAGAAAATTGCTGCATCTTCAAAGTGTGACCTGAGCCAGCAGCCCCAGAGTTCAGAAACAAGGCCAGCACATCTGTGCTGCGATTTCTCAGAGGACTTCTTGATGCCCGTGGAAAGCAAAAGCTTAATTCTCTCTTTTTGCCCTGTGATATTCTTTTGCCTCTCAATTCTCAAAACTGTGTTTTTTGTCTTTGAATCTCTCTCTCTCTCTCTCTCTCTCAGAGTACCCAAGAGATCTAAGCAGAGGAAATAAGAGAATGAAACTGTCAAAATTCTGTAAAGCCAGAGTCCATCTAGTATAATAGAATATTATATTTCTGAAAGTAGCCAATTCCACTTGCTTTTCTGGAAGGCACAAAACATGCATAATAGACTCAATTTTGCAATTCTTTTCCAAAGGGTAAAAAACCCCACATGGAAGCAGGTGGCTGGAGAAATGATCAGTATTCTACAGAACCCAGTATCTTCCCTTGGTAAAGAATAAATGGAAAAATTTAGGCTAATGAGGAACTTGATATAAATAGTAATAACACATCACATGCATTAACGACTAGAACAACAATTTTGGTTACTTTTAGAATATCAATAAATTATCAAGTAAAGCTAAAAAAACATTCCTTCTAGCCCTCTGTCCTGGACTGCCTTCTCCCCGTGGTCACTCTGGGTCCTTGCCTACTCCCTTTCACCACCAATGAACACTTCTGGGCTCTCTCAAAAGACAAACTCACACCTCTGTGCCCTGGAGCAACTACCACCCTCCCTCTGTTTGGATCACAGGAAAGAAAGGGAAACAAGCAGGCCAGATACTCTGCAGCCACATCAGTGCCTGAGACGCCTAAGCCTCGCTCCTCAAGGTTTGAGCAGCAGACTCCACAGCCCATTATGCGATGAGGATGATGAGCAGCGGGTGAGCTAAGGCAAGTAACCTGCCGCCATGTGGTTGGCAGGTGGTAGCCCAAAGTAGGAACTTGCAGTTCTAGAGTTTTGGGTCTGTCGTTCCTAACAGCATTGAGTCAAACCACTTCTCACATGATAATATTAACAAAATTTGATTTATATTCAAACCCATCACCACACTTCTGGGCAACTTAGGGACAGTGATTGATCTCTTGATCTTGAATCTCCTTGTTTTAAATTGAAAGAGCCTCTGAAACAGGAACAATGTTCCCATGAAACACTTAATATGCAGAGAACATAATCAGAGCTAAACTAATCTTCTGTTTTGCCTGATGCATTTGAAGAAGCAAGATATATAGACATAGGTCTGAGAAAATAAGCATCTATTTCTTATTTCTTTTCAGAATTTAAGGTAACAGGTTTTGGGGTTCTTTTTAAGTTTACCTCATTTGAAAGCAACATCCTTCCTCCGTGGACAGAGGCTAAAGAGTCCATCAGAAAGCAAGGTGGTTTCTAAGCCTCTTCACCACCATTTTATTTTATTTTTGTTCTTTGAGCAGGATATCAATTAGAGATTGGTTATTAAATCAGGAGGTGACACTGTTTGGTTCTAGTCTTCTCTGCTTCTACTGTGAACTCAACTCACATCAAGAAGCTAATTAAAAGGAATCACACTGCAAGAAAAAACTAATCACTGATGCATAGTTCAATAGTCAGAAAGTAAGTAGTGGCCACTTAGCATAAGTGACCTGATAGTGAGCAAGACTCAGAAGACACCTTCAGTGGAGAATGGGGCTGGTCCAGACACGATAGGTACACAAGGGAACGCAAGCCCTGACAGGCTCTCAGCTGGTGGGCTCTCCTCTTGGAGACTCCTCTGTGACATCATGGCCTCTGCTGCATCCAAAGGGCCTCTAAAGGTGAGCACCTGGAGGTCCTCTTGAGCCCTCTGCTCTTAGAATTTCCATCTGCTTTTCCTGGCTTCAGTGAAGACCTCTAGAGGACACTCACTAATCTTGCCTCCAGTCCTGAACCCCCATTCACAAATTTTAGTCCTGCATTTCTAAAACTTTCTGTACATCTATAGTCGTCTCAAATTCAACATGTTCAGAGCCAAACTCACTGTCACTAGTTGATTTACATTCTTTCGTTCATTTGTTCATTTACTGGCACTGGGCTAGGCACTGGGCACCAAAGAGAATAAGGCACTCCTTGACCTTAAGGAGCTCAGAGTCCGATCCGAAATTGGACGGTCTGAATGCATGAGCTGAATAGGATCAAAGTGACCTACCTGCAATACCCTTAGTTTATGTCAAGGTAACTGAAACCAAGGGAGATCAAATGGCTGAAGGTCACATTTGCTATTGGCAAAGCAAGGATTTCAGGACTCCTGACTTGCTAGTTTCTATCACAGACATCATATTAATAATTCTCCACATCTTTCCAGTTCAGCTTTGAGGAGACACCTGATTCCTCACAACGTTTCTCCGTCCACGGCCAGTCAACCACAATGCAGCTTCAGTATCATCCTTTCGAATACCTCTCACGCCTGCCATTTCCTTTCCTTTCCAACAACCACTGGGTGGTTCCGGGTCAGCGTCACCCTCATGATCACCCTGTCTTGCCTGCAGAGATGCACCATCTCCCCTGCCAGACATGCCCACCCATCTCACCTTCTGTCCACCTTCCTCCAGTTCAACCCACACGTGACTCCCAGGGCAGTCTGTCTAAGCCCCCTGAACACACCATGCTCCTGGCTCCAAACCCTGAAGTGAATCTCAGATACCCGCAGCACCATTTGCCGAACTGGGATCCACAGAACACTGACTCCGGGGGATGCTCTGCGGTCATAGGGAAGTGCTGCCAACACTCTAGCACTTGGAGACTCACCTTCTTTTGAACCAGTATTTCCCAAAACTCTCTTTTTGCAAGGGACACACACTACCACCTCTCAGATCCAGTGTTTCTAGAAAAGCATGGTGGGAGACAGTCGCCTGCAGGCTAAAGCGCAGCAGGTTGGTCAGGTAGCCCAGGCTTCCTCTGCTGTCCTTCCCAACCAGAAACGAGTCTATTCATCATTATTTAACGTGCCATGGACCTAATAGCTTCCTTTTTCTTTGTTTTTGTAATTTCCCCAGTTGGAAACATTCTCTTTCTCTTTTTCCACTTAATTAAATCTTACCCTTCCTTTGGATATTCAATTCAGATCTCATCTCTCCTGTAATTCTTTTCCCAATTCCCTCATCTGAGACTGCTGTAGCATTTATTTACCTGTATCAGAAAACCAAAATCTCAACAGTCAAAAACACCCATGGTTCACATTTGTGTCAAGAAGCTAGTGAAATGGCAGAATTTTCCCATCATAGACCTTCAAAAGTAATTTATAAGGTAAGATTATATTACACTCACAAACAAGAACTATATTTATATAAAACTATCAGAAAGTATAGTTTTTAAGTAGGAAAAAAGGGAGATTTAACATTAATAAATAATTCACTATAACTGAATCTGAGTTCTGTTGTTTTGACTAGAATACCTTTAGAAAGTTTCATGCCTTCATTTTCACTTTGCAAAAATTGTCAAGAAGCAGCTAATGAATAAATACTATTATAAGAAGAAAAACTAAATAGTGTACAAAAAAGACAAAACCATGATAGATTTCATAAAGACCATTTATTTTATAAATGAATATCACTCCCTTCCTATTTATGGCATTTTTTTCTACATAATATAAATAAAATTAGTCTCCCTTATTTAAAAAGCACTATTTCTGTACCATTTCTGTGTACTACTAAAATGTTTTTCTTTCTAATGGTGAAAAGATGCCTTGTGATAAGAATGCCCAATTCAGTTTCTGCCTGGAATTCAAAAACAATCACATTAAATGCTGTATTTTAACACACACATATCTCCGCCATGAAGCTTTGGGTTATGGAAGGAAGCATGAGGAGAAGAAAATCTGAGGTACTTCTAGTCTTTCTCCTTCTAAATTAGAAACGAGCAGGGCTCACCTGTGGGTCTCCCACCTGTCTCCTCCTGGCCGCATGTCTGGGATCCAGGCCTCCACCCACCCCCTAGGAGGAGCTATCACCAGCCTGGACCTCCATTGCCAGCTAGGAGGGGTCCTGGACCGTGTGGACCTTGGCAGTATGTCTAAGGACCACGAATGACTGCTCCTCCCTGCCTCAGCCCACCTCAGCCACTTGCTTACTTGCACCAGTAATTCCTTCCTGACCTTTTTGATATCTCTGGGCTTGATCTCTTTTCACTTTGGTCCTCATCTTGATTTAACCTCTTGCTGGTCTAACCCATTGTATCTGGAGATCTCTTTGCTCACTTGAGCCCCAGATAGTCTTCGGCCATGACAGAAGTTTCAGCCTCAACCTACAAATCCAGCCTTATTTCCTAAATGAACCTTCACTTCAAGCAAACTGGTCTATTCGTGGAGCCTTGGATGAACCATGCCACACACACCCACAATTTCATTCTCCAGAAGTCCTATCCTGTGAGACCTAGCCCAAGACTCTCCTCCCAAGAAGCATTCTCTAACTTTGTAACCTGTGAAAATCACGTCAGCCTCTGAACTAGCATACTTATTGTCTTCTCCAGTGATTCACACAGCAGCCCCCACAAAACAGTCCTAGAGGATGTCTCCAAGGGGAGAGCTCCCTCTTGGAGATTTATAACACACATTAGCATATTAAAGACTTTCCAAAGTCTTATAGCAAAGAAACCTTTCAAATAATATTGAACCTAGTGTTTCTCAAACTTACTTAGCCATGGAACCTCTTTTCCATGTCATATCTTTTAATAACCACCTGGAAGTGCAGACTTAAGGAAAACAAGGCTGCATAAGTCAGTGGCATTTCCCACAAGTGATCTTGTATTCTAACGTGCCCTTGTGCCCATGTCTTTTCTCCTACTGGCTTAAATGGCCATAATTCGGCAGCTCTAACTAGCTGTGGCTTTCTCAACTCCTATGGCTGTTTTTCTCCTCCCATCACTCTATGCTGAGTGTGAGGGAATGCACAGAAAGGACGCAGCACAGTGCCTGGCAGACGGTAGACATAAAAGATGTTGGCTACTTTCATTTTGAGGCAGTGGGGTAGAGCAGCTAGGAGTTTAGTCTGTGGAATCAGACAGACCCCATTCTAATTCTGGTGCAGCCCTCACTATGATAGACTGTGAGCTCAAGGACCATGTCTGTTTTGTGCATTAATGCCTGGTACAGACCATGCAGTCAATCAGTATTCATCGAGTGAAGTAAGGACAAGGCAGTTTTCAACCGAGGTGATTTTGCCCACCAGGGGATATTTGGCAGTTTATGGAGACAGTTTTGGCTGTCACACTAGCATCTGGTAGGTAAACGTAGGGATGCTGTTAAACATCCTGCAGTGTACAGGACAAAGAACTATCTGGCCCAAATGTCAATAGTACTGGGATTGAGAAATCATGCTCTTTAGTCAGGTTAATCAGGGATGAATTTCTAACTACTAACCCTAGCTGTTTGGCCCTGGGCATGTTATAAAATTTTTCTTAATTTCCTAATCTGTAGAATGGGGTTCTAATTATATCTTTAGGGTTGTTGTAAGATAATATATATACAAATGAGATAAAGTGGATAATACATATGAAGCGTTTAACGCAGTGACTGGTGCACAGAAATTGTGACCTATATATGTGACCCATGAGCATTCTTACCATTGACCTTTATCTAATGTCTCAAAATGATGATGAGGCTCTTCAGATGGACTCTTTACTCTCTCGGAAGGCACTACATCAATTCCAGAGTGAGTAATCTCATCAAAAGAGGCCCTGCACTCCCACTTATGTTTACTGTACGGTCAGATTTTATTTATGTACTCACCACGGGCTCAATAGTGAAAATGTTATCCAAGAAGAGCAATCTGTCTCCCTGAACCACCCTCCGCTGATTCTCAAAGGTGCGAGAGAGAATGGAAAGACGGTCTCGGAGTATGGGATCAATAATGCACTCTTCAAGAAACTCATCCATCTCATCCTTTTCTTCTTTGATCAGATCATCACAGACCCTAAGGAAAACAGACGAAATGCAAGATTCATCTTGGAATTCCCATGGAGAATTTTGTAAAGTGCTCCCCTCCAGCCCATCCCCTGGAAACGTCCTCGCCCATCACCCTGGGTCCTGAGTCTGTAACACACTAGATGGGTGACCTTGTACTCAGTCCTCAGACTATCAAAGCCTCAGTTTGCTCATCTTTAGTCACCTCCTTTAAGAAGTCCTCCCTGGATTCCTTTCCCACTCAATGCCCACTGGTTTACTCCTGAGCCCCTATGTATATCTGGAAAAATATTTTCTAGGCTGCTTTTTAAATATTTAATGTCTAGCCTGACTCTAGACACAGCACAGGCAAGGACAATTTTGTTCCTTTTTAACTTGCTTAGCTTTAGTTCTTTGTTAGCTGTTAGTTACCTAGAGAACAGAACCTGGAGCCAGCAAGGACTAGGTTTGTATACTGATGCTACAATCTATTCACTAGCTCTGTGAATTTGTGAGTTACCCAATTCTGCTAAGCTTCAGTGCCTTCTCCTATTAGAAATAATAGGAGCTCCTCCATCAGAAAGACGTGTTAAGAGTTAAATGTGATCAAGGCCCTGGTGCGGTTCCTGGGACAAGGCTGGTGCTCCATAAATATCATTTTTCTCTCTCGGTCAACTGGAGGTAACCACCAAACTGTCAAGCTGATAAAATGCTCAAGCTACGCCTAAGGATACCTTCTTTTCTCTCTCTTTCTAGTTCTTAATGTCCCCTGTGATAAGTGACAAAAGCAGCCTTCCCCAACCCTACACTCACTGCTCTCCCAAGAGCTGGGGTCACATTTCTCCCCAACTTTGCAGACTGAATTTTATCTCCTCCCAGGACATACGACCATATTCTCAACTTTATACTAGCATTACCAGTGGTGAGACACAAATTTTTTAGCAATGTGAGTGCTGAGTGGGAGCCTAGGATCACCGCATTCCTTGCCCCAGCTCCAACTATTTTCTAAATGGCTTCCTGTAAACCATAAGCTCAGTATTGTCAAATAACTCTTTTTTAACAACTTGTGTGTTCAGGGTTCTTTGGTCACACAGCATAAAGAAGTCAAAGAAATGGGCTCAGTGTGTTCTGCTTCCAAGGAAGAAAGCATTCTGTGCTTGCTTTTTATTGCCACGTAGGAAGCAGTGTGCACGGTAACTGGCAGCATCCTTCTATACTGCGGGGCAGAGCAGGGCAAATCAAAGACAGGCCACAGAAAGAGGGGACTCCATTTCTTTTTTATTTGATATTTTGTTATTTGATACCCATCTGAAAAACTTATAAATTATATACCCTTAGAAACAAAAAATTCCACTTGTGGGAATAAATCCTAAAAAACAATCATGGATGTAAACAAAGACATAGCTGCAAAAATGTTCATTAAAACGCTGAAATGATTACCAGATAAAGTAGGTAAATTTGATGTAAGACAATGAAGCATTGGTTAAACAAAACTGAGAATCACAAACATTACATTTGTTGGGTACTTACCAAACTCTTCACATGCATCATGTAATTTAATACTCATAACTACCATATGAGGTAATTATTATTACTATCATCATCTGCACTTTATAGATGATGAAACTGAGGCTTAGAAAGGTTAAGTGACTTGCCCCACATCACACAGCTGAAAGGTGGAGCCTGGACGTCACACACGTTCTCTTGCAGTTTGAAGCCTCTAATACTAGCCACTATACTACACTGCCTCCTAGGATGCATCTGTATCAAGGGAATAGCAAGCAGCTATTAAAATGGTATTAAAAAATATTTAACAGTATTTTCAAATGTCTGAAATATTTTAAAGTCAAAAGGAAGGTTACAAAATATAATGTACAGAGTAATGCCAATTTTGTAACAAAAAAGTAAAAGAAAAGAAAAAAACATACTTTTTGGGAAAAAAGAACAGATTTAGAGACATTAAAATATTAATAGTGGTTTTCTCCAAGTTGGAAGGATTAGAATTGATTTTTATGTTCATTTTTGTGCTTGTCTTTATTTTCTAAATTTTATTAGTTCACAATGTATTTCTTTTTAAAATAGAAAACAAGTCATTTTTAAAATTAAATGTTAATCAATTCTCAGACTGAAGCACTAGAGATTTTCTCATGGTTGCCCAACATGCAAACATTGGCATGAGACCACTGATGCCCTCATTGGGAGAGTGTACAGGTGAAATGTGCAGGGTGTGCAACATGGCACGGCAGCAGTTTGAAGCTACAGATTATATATATAGCGCAACACGAATGGATCTTAAACATAGAGCCTAGTGAAAAAAGGAGAAAACTGCACACAAAATATGATCACTCTCTCATATGCTCCCTCTCTTTCCCCCCACAAAGCAATACACATTTTGCAAGAACAGATTCACATAAAAAGACATACATTTACATATTAGAATGGTGTCTTTGGAGGAGTTAAAACGTGGGGGTATAAAAGAATAAATAAAATGTCTTGTGTAGACCAAGGATGATAAATGAAGTGAAGCATTAACTCAACCCTTGCACCAGAAAACAAAAGAGAACAAAAATCGCTATGTGCTGCTCTTCTCCCCTGCTGTTGAGACTCTGAATCAGTAACAGCCAGTACAAGGAAAAGGGGAGGAAGGGGCATCAGATGCCTTTCCCTTTGCCCTCTGATGGATAACTGGAGCCACGGCCAAGAGTCTAAGGAGCAGATGTAGAGCAACACCTTCAGCGGGCTTGACTCCAACAAGGGCTTCCATATATCTCAGTCTATTGTTTTGTCATCTTGTCCCGCTGATAGTCTTGGTTTCTTGCACTCAGAGGTGGTTCTGTTTTACAGATTAGGAGACCTCTCATCAAAGCACATAACAACTGACCAGCCTTCTCTTTCAATAAAACCATAGACTTAACCCATTTTACAAATGGTCTGGTAGCCGCCAACACCATCTGATGCCACCTTCAGGCATCAAGCACAGGCCTATAGCCAATGGGGAAGATGTATGCCTCAGGTGCAGTAGGGTTGTACCAGTAATGCTCCCTCATCTTGAGGTGCTCAAGACCTGCACCCTGCTTCCTTGAAGCATCCACAAGAGGTAGTAACTGGATGCTGAGGAGATTAAAAACTAAGAGCCATGGCCTTCAGAGCTGGGAGGAATACCCCCATGTGCACACTTGGTGTGGAATGAATGGAGACATCCACCTTCACATGGACCCTACGATCCTGAACACGGAGCAACTCTGTGGCGACTGTTATAAACTGAGGACTAGAGGTCCTCAGCCTCTCTACTAGTTACCACTTACATCTTCAGATTCTTGTATGACCCTAGGGAAGGGAAGAGGACTCCAAACATAACTGAGATTAAGTTTATTATGATCCAGGTGGCTAGCTCAAAGCCCAATTACAACCGATTTATCTAGAGAAATGTGTCATTTCCTGCACCTAAATGTTGTGTAGTAAATCTGCTGACCACTTTGGGGGTCTCCATTGATAATTCTAGGAGTTTCTGTACAGAGAAAATCTAGAATTAGAGCCAGCTGCTATGAAGACAATGGCCATGACCTTGTGGGAGAAATGGGGGAGCAGAAATCCTTAAAGCCCATGCCAAGTCTCTGAATACAATAAATGTGACAAGCAATGAGAGGGAGTATGGAAGAATCTTGCAGAATGTTATAAAATCCCTCAGGACAAGGTTGAGGAAGCAAGCGGGGATGAATGTCGCCTACCTTTCTGAAGAGATTAATTTCTCTGCAAGTCCCAGAAAAACATCAAGAAAGAGAGAGAATGAAAAGGTAATTTTTTAAAGGTCCCTGTACCTGATTCCAAAGTTTATTTAAAAAAAAAAAACAGAAAAAAGTTTTAAGCCCAGAACTCTTCCTAGGGGGGGAGGGACATCTTCATTGCAAAAGTCTGGAGCATGGTAAGGGCCCTATGTCCTCAAATCTGGACATGCGTCCTAAGGTTTGTACCAACATGTTGAGGCAGGTGGAGGGAAAGGCCATCCTTCCTAGAATGGAAATGACAAACTGCTAGAAAGGAAGAGGGATCCACTGGAAGAAGAGATGCCCAAGTCTTTGCTCAGCTAGCCACTAGAGGACAAGAAACCATGATGGCCAGAACAGGACTTAAGGGTATCCATCCTCAAAGTGACCTTTCAGCAACTTTCAGCCCCTGGAGATGAATTCCTCAGGACAAGCTGTAAGTCATCTTTACCTGCCAGGAGAACTGTGGGCTCACTCTTGAGTCCCACCTGAAGTTTACACTGAAATTAAATCTTAGGTCCTTGGGGTGCTGATAAGGGAAATTTTATTCTCTGGAAATATGTATCAGCCCATTTAGGATAGGTTCTCTCTGCTCCAAGCCTAGGAACAAAGTCGACCCTTCTTTCTACTTTTTTTTTTTTTTTAAGCTACAGAGGCTGATGAAGTAATGGGAGAAGAGGAAAAGGTTGCTCCCCATCATGAGCAAGAGAGTCAAACACAGAAAGAATAATGCCAGGGACACCTGCTCAGGCCTTGCTGGGAGCTCAAGAGAGGAGTCATCCCATTAGCTAAAGATCTCACTGTTGCTTTTCAGGGATGGGAAAACCCCACATGTAAGCAAGCTGTCAAAGAACATTCTGCTTTATCTGCCACTGATGTGTGGCCTGGACACAACATGAGAATTTGTGATGTGGAAGAGGAGGGGCCTATACCCATAGCAAGAGCACCGCCACTTATAGAGGGGCAGCTATCCAGGGATAGGAGCTAAATGTTCAGCCAAGTGCAAACGTCTGTACTTGCCATGCTTTTCAAGAAGATGGGCATTTCACGGCAGTTACTTCAAGGACAAGAATCCATGGTCCATAATATGGAATTTGTGGCAGGCTTGGGAATATATCAAGGAACAAGAGAGGGATGGACGAGAAGTGCCACCTGGTCCAATAAGAGATCAGGCATAGCTGGCATCCATTTCCCCCCTTGCCCTGGGTTCCTGGCAGTCAGGAGAGGGGAGAGAGGTAAGGCAGGGGCACACATTCAATAGACTTTTTACTTAGATAAACCAATCTGGTTTGGAGAAACAGCAGTTACGTGGCTGTATGTCATCTGAAGTGAAAATGGACGTATTCTTATTTATCTGAAGACACTTGTCAAGTCCATTGTTTAAAAGAGGGCTGTGACCCTACATGATAATATTAGGCTGCCAATCACGGTTCTGAAAATGCTATCCTATATTGTCCCCTTGTTACAAAAAAAATTGCCAGAAAAAAAAATAGAAAGATCAAGGGAGATAGTAAAAGAAAGACAATGCAAGAGAATAGGAAGTATAAGAGTTTTAAAAGACAATATTAAAGAGATAGGGGTGTGAGCGTCAGGACAGGTGATGTGGGGGGGGGGTGGGAAGAGAAATGCCCGTCCACTGTGGCTGAAATTACATTCTCTATAGCATCTCTGATAACAACTGGTTTTAATTTTTCTAGTTTATCTGCTGAAATTAACTTCCTTACATACATTTTGGACACTGGCGTGGCATCAATCACATACTATCCACATAGTATTCAACACACAGACCTGGTTGAAATGAAAGCTGGCTTTCCCTCCTATAATGTGTACTCATTCTCCCCAAAAGGTTGCATCCATGGGACAAGTGTGCTAGTGAAACACTACTTTTACTGCTGTTTCACTTTCTGTGTTTGTACCTCCTGTCCCACTTTATCTTTAAACATGTTTGGGCTGTTCTGATTGCTGGCAAGCACACATGAGCTGGGGAAGTGGGACAAAGGAAACAGTGCACGAGCAGTTTCCTCTTGCCTTTTTAAACCACGGGTATTCCCACGCCACGAGACCAGAGGAAGTTTTTAGGCAGGAAAGGTTTTTCTTTTCTCACTTTTTAAAGATGGCACAGTGGCGATCCAGTGATTAAAGCTCATTGTCTGAATGACGAAGCTTCTGGCCCACTGTGTCCTGTCGTTGTCATGGCTCCTTCTGATTCAATTAGGGACAGCACACTGGAGGGGTTTCTGCCTGGTTTCCATGGACCCAAGACTTTTATTTTTATCACATACTAACTTGGTTTCAAACAAAGCTTTGAAGCTTCCCAGGGCTAATCTTTAATGAAAATGGAGAGGCAAATAAAAAAGGCTGAAATAAATTCCAATGAAAGTAGCAAAAATGTTAATTCAGAGAGGTTGGAAGGAGATAAAAATGAAAATGGAGTTTAAAAGAGGCAAGGATAGATTCAGTAAAAAGAAATATTCAAAATTCAACAGTGATGAGATAAGTTAAGTTAAAAAAGTTTGGTTTTACACTTCATTAATTTTCTCCACTGCCGGAAGTAGCGTTTTAAAAAGCAGAATATTAAAGATAGCAATCAGAAATCATTATTAAATTATATGGCTTGCAGGGATTGAGCAATGGTACCAAAACCAAGAATACAAAAGCCATTGTATCTAAGCCCTTCTTTTTCCTCATTGTTCATATTTTCTGGAAATATCTTTTCACTGAAAAAAAAATCCACATTGATGTAAACCCAAAAGAGACTATTTTTAGAAATTCTTTATGAAAACTGATCGACCTGGTTAGGGTTATTAAAAGAAATCAGACATGTAAATTCATTTTGAAAAAGTAGTGAAGAATGACCTATTTGTCTTTTAAAATCTAGGAGTTCCATTACTGTTAAATCATAACCAGGTTAAGATGAACGGAGGATGGACAACATTCTGTCCACGTAGCTCAGCTCGGATTCTTTAAATGAGCAGCTCTGAAAGAGCATCATACACTGGAACCAAGTTATAAAAATTTGACATTGTTTAAGTTGGTTAAAAACTTACTGCAAAAGTCACTGATTTTTTTCATGATAACTGAGTTTTACACCCCCTCTCAAATTATTGCATATGTGATTTTTGTTACAAACCTATGCTTTTCTCTGTCCTCTTCTTCCTGGGTAGCAAATATCTTCCACTGGAAATGGGCAATGATGTTACTGCGGTTGTGAATGGTTATAGTTCGTTGATTGGCCAGAGTTATGTAGGTTTTCTCAATGATCAAGGAATTCTTATCCAGCCTTATATTCATGTCTATGGCAGCTCCATAGAGAGATACGAACACTTTTTCACCTGGGAATTAACAAAGTGCAAACATACTTCAAGATTTATTCTAGAATGACACTCCTAGGCTATTTTTTTTCAAGTTGAAGTTAGGCAATGTAGCATAAGCATTAGGCATTTCATTCTTTCCCCCTTACCCCATCAATCCAGAGATCACACATGATCAGAAAACTTAGATATTATGCTTGGTGCAGTTACAGAAAATCAAACTATGTTGCTTGGTCATTGTAAGAAATATATAAAATATGAATTGTTGTGGTGGGTGCTCTAAGACGTTTTCTTCTTCACAGATAGTTTTCAGTCCTATAGCCTGGCCAGAGGTGCAACTGAGTTCTAGAATTACAACCATATGCATCATCTTCAGCTCATGCATGAGTTGGATTTGTGATTCTTGAAATGTATACCTGGGAAGAGCTGCTCAGCATGAGAGGATTTAGGTCCAATCAAGAACAGGGATCAGGAAGGAAAATTCAGTAACTTCAAGAATAGAAAATTGACTATTTAAAAGGAAACACATCAGGGCCTGGTGTGGTGGCTCATGCCTGTAATCCCAGCACTTTGGGAGGCTGAGACAGGAGGATTGCTTGAGCCCAGGAGTTCAAGACCAGCCTGGGCAACATAGCAAGATCCCAATCTCTACCAAAAAAATTAAAAAAAAAATAAATAAATAAATAAAAGGAAACACATCCTTAAACAACAGTGATTAAAACAAAAATAAAACACATACACACACACAAATACACATGCATCTGCCATGTCTGGGTAGTGATTACATAAAAAGAAAACAAAAATAGACAAAAATTACATTTAAAATTTAAATTTTTAAAATATTAGGAACACCTTTATTCAGTATAGCAATTTAAACCCTTGACTTTATTCAAGATGCACCAATTACCTTGATTTAGTGAGGCCCCTGGGCTTCTAGGAAGACACAAACCTACAAACTATATTCTATTTGATCTCTGCAATGTCACAGCAGGTGTATTATTCTGACACCAAAATAGAAAAAGGCAATATTTAAATGCTGTGAATGTTTTGTTGATCTGTGCTGCAAAAGTTTTAATCAGAATCTAGAAAGCATAATTACTTGTACCTTATTTTTGAGCACACATTTCTACTCCATTCACTATTGTATGAACCAAACTGCCACTCAGTAAATTTACAACTCTTTATACATTTTAAATGTTCTTTAGGCTCTATCACTTTGAACACAGAAAAACTTTCCCCAAAGTTTAAATAAAAAGTGAGCAGTTAGACATTTGACACTAAAAATTAAAATTTTTTATTAAAAAGTTTAGTCATGATGTCAAAATTTAAAGTACTAGAAAAGCACATATGATGAAACTAAAATGTCTTTCTCCCCTTCACTTAATCCCAGGCCCACTTTTTAGAGTTAAGAACTGTCAATATTTTCATGTACATACTTCCCAAAAGAAAGGTAGGTACTCTTGTCAACTTTTAAACTTTTTGATGAGTGAAATTTAACACTCTGATGAGTGAAAACTCATTGTTGCTTTAATTGCATATTTTAAATTATGGATTATGTTAAGCACCGTGGCATATATTAATTGGCTTAAGCCAAAAAGGAACCACCCCCCCGCCGACAATAAGCTGCTACTCAAAGATGAGGGTGAATTAGAGGTAGATTAGCCTTAGTATGGTGTTAAATATCACGCTGGAAGTGCCTATGCCTTGAAGAGAATTTCAACCTTGAATTTGGTGGTCACTGACAGGTTATGCCATCAGATATCTGGAATAAAGAACTCATTTCTCTTTGGAGGAAGGGATCTGCATCCAAAATTTCAAAATTTTTAAAAAGCACATAGCCAAACATAATGAGGCATGCAGAGAAATAAAACTCAATGGGTTAGAACCAGCAGATACAAAAACAAAAGAAATAGACCCACAAAAAAAAAAAATCAGATACTAGGAATCATCAGATATAGACTATGAACCAATTACACCCACTATGTTTAAAGAAACAAATGGATGAATTTGAAGCTAAATCCAGAAAACAGAAAATCAAAAAAGTCTAAAAAAATTTGAAAAGAGCCACATTCTAGGACTTATAGAAATAAATTAAAGTAGCTGAAATTTTTAAAAACCTCAAAGAACATACTAATAAAAGAATTTTATTAATTTTTATGAAAAAATAGTGAAAAAGAAGATAGTTCATAAAATAAAAAATGCAATATGAAGAAACAAAAATGTATGGAAAACACACAATGAATGGATAAAAGACAATGTAGACAAGTGAGAAGGTTTAATTGGAAACTCAGAAGGAGAGGAAAGAGAAAATGAAGCAAATTATTTCATGAGATGATAGCTAAGAATTTTTTAGAATTAAAGACATCAGTTCACAATTCAAAAAGCCCAATGAAAGTTGAATGGGACAAATCAAAAGAAATTTCTACATAAATATATTGCGGTAAAACTAAAGAAAACCAAAGACAAAGAAAATCCTGACAGCAGTCAGAGAAAAAAGATTATCTTCAAAGGACCCACAGTTAGAATTACATCTGACTTTTCAATGGAAATAATGGAAATTTAAAAACATGGAATGGCATCTTCAATATGATGAAGGTGAAAACAATGCCAAGAATTCTGCGGAAGTTTTTCAACTTTTTTTTATATCTGCATATATATCTCCTTTGTCTTCACTTTTTAAGGATACTTTCAGTAGTGAAGAAATATAAATTAGCATTTTTTTCCTAGCACTTTAAAAATGCCATTTTATTGTCTTCTGGCTTCCATAATTTCAGCTGAAAAGTTTGCCATTAGTATTCCAGTTACAGTAACGTGCTTTCTTTCTCTGGGTACTTTTATGATGTTCTCTTTCCTTTAGATTTCAGCAATTTAACTTTAATATGCTTAAGGGTGATTTTTTTGGTATTTGTACCACCACAGGCTTGCTGAGCTTTGTGAACCTACAGATTAATGTCATACATCATTTCTGAAAAATTCTCAGCCAAATATTTTTACCCCATACTTTCTCTCCTTTACTTCTGAGACTCCAGTTACACGTCTATTGACCTTTTGACTGTGTCCCACATGGCTTTTTTTTTCTGTTCTGGTTTTTTTTTTCCATTTTATTTTTGTTTCTCTCTGTGCTTCAGTTTAAATATTTTCTTCAGGTTCACTAATCATGTCTTCTGCTATATCCTTTCTGCTGCTAAACTTATACAATTAGTTCTTAATTTCCAACATTGTATTTTTCAGTAAAACATTGTTATTAAAATCTGACAAAGATAAAACAAATAGGCCAATGTTATGGGCCAATTGCACTTCTGAATATCAATGTAAAAATCCTGAATAAAAAATTAGCAAACATAATCCATCAGCACATTAAAAGAATGATGCTTCATAACCAAGTAGAGTTTATTTCAGGAATGCATGATGGCTTACTGTTAGAAAATCTATTAATGTAGCAATAGATCTAAGGAGAAAAATGATATGATCTCCATTAATGCTGGAAAAAGAACTTGAAACAATTCAAAATACATTTCTAAAAAGTCCATAAAATAGGAACTGATAGAATTAAAACATAGTGTAAAGTCTCAATAATTAAAACAGCATACAACCAGTGCATAAAGAGACAGGTCAATGGAATAGAATAAAAATTCAAAACAGACCCAAATACACATTGGAATTTAGTATATTATAAAGGCATCTCAAAGCACTGGTTTAAAGTTAACTTTGTAACAAAAAACATGTTGCTGGAACAACTTCATAGCCATATGGAAAAGTATACCTCCTATCTTACACCAGAATAAATGTCGAGTGAATCAAATATTTAAATGTTCAATGTAGAACAACATATGTAGAACAACACAGAGGAGAATTTCTTCATAACTTTAGAGAGGGGAAAGTCTTCTAACAATGATTCAAAATCCAGATTCCTCTAAAAAAATTAAGAAGCTTGATTACTTTAAAATGAAAAAGAAATTCTGCATGGCACAAAACTCCATGAGCAAAGACAAAAGAAGAGACTGGGGAACATATCTGCAACTCATATCTGAGACAAAGGAATTAAATATACAGTTGACCCTTAAACAACATGGGGGTTAAGAGTACGGACTCTCTGTGCAGTTGAAAATCCATGTATAAAGTTTTGACTCCCCCAAAACTTAAATACTAATAGTCCACTGTTGATTAGAAGCCTCACTGATAACATAAACAGTTGATTAACACATATTTTGTACGTTATATGTATTATATACTGTATTATTACAATAAAGTAATCTAGAGAAAAGAAAACGTCATTAAGATAATAATAAGGAAGAGAAAATATATTTTATTCATTAACTGGAAGTGGATCATAATAAAGGTCATTTTTCTCATCATCTTCATGTTGAGTAGGTGGAGGAGAAAGAGGAGGAGTCGGTCTTGCTGTCTCAAGGGTGGCAGAGGTAGAAGAGGCAGGAGAGGTGGAAGAAGAGGCAGGAGAGACAGGCACACTTGCTGTAACTTTTATTGGAAAAAATCCACATACAAGTGGACCCACGGAACCCAAGCCCATGTTGTTCAAGGGTCAGTTGTATATATAAACAGCTATTAGAAATCAATGACAATCCAACAGAAGAATTGGATAGGGTTGCAAAAAAAGAAATGTAAAGGACTCCTATATCCATAAAAAGATGCTCAACTTCCCTCATAATAAATGAAAATAAAGATATACTTATATACTACCTCCCCAACAACAGATTGATATAACAAAAGTTTGAGAACATAATTTGTTGTCAAGACTGTGGGGGTAAAAGGCATTCTCCTACATTGCTGTGTGAATGCAAAATGGCACCACCCTTGCCTACCCCATGGAGTGAATCAGGCAACATAGCTCAAAATTTCTACCAAAATTACAAAACTATTTACCCTCTTGTCCACTTCTAAGAATTTATCCTATAGATGAGCCAGAATAAGATCAAGGGTATTTATTACAGCATTATGCTATAGTAATAATGGGAAAATTATTATTTTTCCCACTAAGAGAGTGGAAAAAGCCAAAGTATCTATCAAGAGAAGGGTGGTAAAATAATCTGTGCTACATCTAAAAGAGGAATACTATGAGTGTGTAAAAAAGTACACAGTGATAAGGAAAGATCTCCAGCAAATAGAGTGTAGAGTTATTTATATAGTATGTTATTGTGTGTAAGAAGGGAAAATAAGAATATGCATTCATGTTCACATTTATTAGCAGAAAATCACTGGAAGGATACACGAGAGACTAATAAAATGGGAGTGGGACGGGGAAAATGGGGCAGGCTGGAAGCAAGACCTTTCGATATGCTTCTAAAATGTTGCTTTAATTTTTGAACATATGAATACATTACCCACCTAAAACCTTAAATGTAAAAAAGAATATAGGGCCTCCAATTACATGTAAAGCTGCCAGATAGCACTAGTAATAAAATATAAAACAAGACACTATCGTTTCATGACCATCAGACTAACTAACAAAAATCAAACAGTTTGACAATATTATTGTGGTGATATATTGGCAAGGATGTGGAAAAACAAGAATTTTCATATACTGTTGATGAAAGTATAAATGGGTACAAACTACTGGACAAACCAATTTAGTTTCCAGTAAAACTCAGCATAAACGTGCCCTATAACCCAGCAACTGCACTTGTAGGTACTTATCCTAAAGGAAAATCTCACACAGTAGTACAAGAAGACATTGTACAAAGATGCTTAATGTAGCATTATTTATAATAGCAAAAAACCAGGAATAGCCTAGATATTCAATTTTCAAATACTGGAATGTGGTACACTGTTAAAATTAGTCAGAATAATGTGTATCTACATGTTTAAATCTTTAAAACAATGTCGAATGAAAAAAGCAAGTTGGAGAATGCTATGTACTGTGTGATACCATTAATGTGAAGTTTAAAACTGCTTAAGACAATATATTGTTTATGGATAAGTAAATATATAAGAATAGCATAAAATGCAGCTCCTCTGAGGAATAAGATGTGGGAATTAGATCAGGAAAAGGTAACAAGGTGGCTTCAAGTCTATAATTGATTTAATTATCCAAAAGATAAAACCTCTAAAAAGAAATGTCTATAGCAAATGTTGAGATGTGTTAAATGTAACAGGTGTCGATTATATTATTCTCTGTGCCTTTGTGGTTATCTGAAGTATTTCACTGTTTAAAAAATTAATCAAGCAAAAAAAAAAAATCCACGGGCTTATTTCACACAAATCTAGGGGTTAGAGAGACTAATGTGATCAATTTCAGTTGCTCACTGCAAAAGTGTTCCTTCCCAGAAATATAGTAAAAGCTATTAATTTTTTCTCAAGAACCATCTAATATTGATTTTTTTCACCACTATCTTCCAAAAATCATCAGATCCACAAAGTGAAGGAAGCAATAACTCTTCCCATACACCCAAAGATGTTGAGGTACTTGGTTTTTATACCCACTTGAATAAAGACACCTTAAAAAGTGTCCCCACCCCTTAACTACTTAGAACACTGATAGGATGGAAGTAGTGTCATGCTTCTGGGAATGAATAAGGATGCTGTGTCTCAACGTTAGCATTTTTGTGCCCTTGGAGTACCTGTTCCCACTCTGGTTCCTTTTTCGGTTTCTGGGGTTGAATGCCACAAGCACTGTAGATGGGGTTAGACACAGTCATTTATTATGTCCCAGTAAAGATATATTTTATGGAAGGTCTCATTGCCTCTTGCCAGTTTTGCTACTATCAATCAAGCAAAAACAAATATGAACAAAACTAACTTTACAAAAATAAACGTGTAGCTAGCTATATATACAATACATTTCATACTGTGGTTTCAGTACTTTCAGACAATAGAGGACACTAAATAAAATACATGAGTGGGGCCATAGATTTTCCAGGGAAATAACAAGTTGATGGAAAGAATGTTTCTCATCACTTGGTCACAGCAGGGTCAAATTCACTACTGTAGTGAATAGCTGAGCCAAACTTCTTTAAAACTCTTTTCTTTGTTCAATAAACAAATTAAGCAACTTGACTGAGCTTACCCAACATGTCAGCAGCAATGCCAAAACCAGTGCTCTTAATCTGCACAGAAGTCAGTGTGGGACTGCAATGAGTATGCTGGCCTCAGAGGGTCCCAAAGACCTGGATTCAAGTCCCAGCTTTATCTAGTTGTAAAGTAATTTAACATCTCTGGATTCTGGTTTACTTATCTCTAAAATGAAGGCAGTTAAAGAAATGTCCTCTAATGTCCCTTTAAATACTAACACCTGGTGATTTGAGAGTCGTCACTTGTTATGAATTTGTGGAAACCTCATTTCACCTTCCTAAACAGTCCCTGACAATCAGGGTGTCCTAACTTCTGCTAACCCATGTCCTAAGCTATGGAATAAGAAAGGAAGAAAAGAAAAGTAAGCCAAGTAATATTTCCATTGCCTCTAAAGCCAGGCTAAAATATTTGCTTCTTTTATGATAACTATGTTTTGCTGATTTTTTAATTATAATGGCATACATTTATAATTAATTATAATCACACAATTAAAACAAAGTTCATGCAGGTAAGTTTGCATAGATATATTCAGGTATTATTTAGCGATTTCAACTGAAAAGTATCATATCACACTCAATTACTTACTATAGTATATTTTGGTATTCCATTATTGGATTTTACAAAGAAATAAAAAAGAAATTCTTCATGGTTTTAGAAAGCTTACTAGAGTAAAATATATAAATGATCATAAAGCTGCCCTGTGAAGCACTAATATTATGATTGCCTATATGTTTAATAATACAATATTATCATACCTTTGAGGAAAAGAGGCTACTTGCCAACTTCTGACCCCAGAATTGAAGAATAGCCTCTTCAGTAAGAGACATAATACTTTAAAAAATCCTGAATAAATGTATCAGCTCTATTTCCTGATTATGCCAATGGTTAATGTCACCTCTAAGGTGAGAACAACCTCACCAGGCATTGAAGAAAAAACCCTGCTGTACTTCTATTTCTAGTACTCATTCTAGTAACCAAAGGTTCAATTAGAATGTCTTTTTTAAAAGCCTGTTCTCATATTAATATCTCTTTGAACCCTTATATTACATATAGTTGAAAAATGCAAAACTTAAGCAGTTAACGATTTGTCTCTTAAGAGTCAAATGTATTTTTACTTCTCAGTTTTACTGAAATTATAGAACTAGTCTGTTTTGTTTTTGTTTTGTTTTGTTGTTATCAACAAAGCTTTTTGTAACTCTATATCTCTTCTGGAGGGATGCATTTCTTAAAAGGTATCACATTACTTCAGTTCTTTCTCAATTTTAGACTATAATAAAAAGGTAACTAAATCATTTCTGGGGTAAAATCGATTGCCTAAACAAACTTGATTTAACTACACACAAGCACCCGCAGGGAGAAAGGAGGGGAGAATTCTGGTTCAGGAAACACTTATGAGTAAAATATTAGATATTGGTGAAGCTTTATACTCGACCTCCTTAATCGGCAGAGTACTGGTTCAAACTGTGATTGTCAGAAAAAGCAAAGAAACCCCCTAGCTGCATTTAATCAAGACTATATCCAGTGGAGGGCCAGGAACTGAAGGAACAAATACCACTGTTAGAAATGTGAGCGAGTACTTCCTGCTGAGGAGTGTCAGTGCTGCTCCTTCTGGAACATTGTTTGAGGAAGTACACAGAAAAGACTTTCATCAACAGCCCATGTTAAATTTCCCTCCTTAAAGCAATTCACATTTCAAACAGCTGCAGAAAAGTTCAGTCAGATGCTTATTTAGTGAGATGAGAAGCCAGTGATCACGGCTGCTTGGAAGAGCTTCATGACTGTGTTTCGGCGGTCATTTCCATTTCTCACTAACGCAAGGTTATGGGTTCTGGCCACTGACGACCCACAATACAGATTGAAAGCATATTCTTAGCAGCAGTCTATTTCATGTAAGGAAAAATGCTACAAGACAGTTTACCTCTGTCTGCAGTCTTCAGAAAATGACTATTCATTCACCAAAATTGGCAACAGAATCTCAGGGGGTGGAAACCAACTTTTCCACAAATGATCAAATTTTAACACACAAATATTCACTGTAATTCAACCTACGTTTCCTTTAGCATGGAAGTATAAATGTAAGTATGGGTGTCATTCCAAATGCTTATATACAAGGAAAATAGAGATCCAGGGCCACTTGGAGAATGCAGCTGTATTTCAGAGGCAGCAGATCAAGAGAGCAAAAACGCACACGTGGTCACGTGGGAGATTAGACCATCTGCTGTGGTGAAAAGAGCACTGCCCAGGAGTGAAGCGTCTGGGTTTTAATTAGGCTTCTAGTTGGGCTTCTGACTCATTATGTGACCTTGGTCAAGCCACTTAATTTCTTAGAGCTTCAGTTGTTCATGTCTAAAATCTAAGGACTAGATTAGATTATCACTGAAGTCTTCTCTCCAGTTTTGATTCTATTGATCTATGAGCACTCTCAGTTGGACTCAAAACTCAACCAAACAAAATTTTTTGAAATTATACCCCCAACATATGTAGACTTGTTTCTTTATAAATTATACCCATATACTAGAGTGCCCACATGTATTAAAAATACACCCAAAATATTAAAAAGGATGGGATAAAGATGAAATAAACAATATCTTAAAGGTAATTTATTGAATATATTTACCAACAATTAACTTAGTGAGAGTAAAAGGATTGACTTAATTCTTTTTCCAAACTCCTTGTTTAAGACCTTGTGGTATAGTCATCTAAAGGTAATTGTAAGGCCACATTTTTTCCAATGCTTAGTTTTAGGGCTGATAGAAATAAAAATGATACCTCAACAAAGATACGGAGATCCAGATAGAAGAAATGTTATCACTGATGGTGTTTATTAACACTCATTTTTTTTTCAGTTTCATCCACTATCAACACTAATAACACAAAGGTTTTGGTTGAAATTCAGCTAATAGTTTTCCCATAATGGTAACAATTACTTAATAGTTAAACAGAAGATTCAAACCCAAATATATCAGTAATTGCATTCAACATAAAAGGACTGAATAATACAATTAAAAGACAAAGACTTTTAGACTAGACTTATAAAACAGCCTCCTGGTGATGCTTCCAAATGTCATGCTTTAAATATGAGGACACAGAAAAGTTGAAAGTAAAAAGGACGAGCAGAATGTATTATGTCCACACTAATCAAAAGAAAGCTTCTATACTATTTAAGTATCAGATCAAGTAGACTGTAATGTCAGAAATCTTACTAAAGATTCAGAGACATTTTATAATTATAAAATGGTTACTTAGTACAGGAAGTTATAATAATCCTAAATGTGTATACACCAAGTATCATAGCCTCAAAATATATAAAATGAAAATTGATAGCACCAGAAAAGAGAAACACCAACACCATAATCATAGTTGTGGATTTTAATAATATCTTCCAATAACTGATAAAACAAAGAGACAAAAAAATTAGTAGAGATATAGATTGACTGACATGATTATTAACAAACTTGACCTAATTGACATTTATGGAACTTGTACCCTTTTCAAGTACACAGGGAATATTTACCAAAATAGAACATATCCCGGACCATAATGTAAGTCTCAACTAATTTCAAAGCCTAAAAAGCCTGAAATTATATAGGATTTGTTTTCTGTCACTGGTGGATGGAATTAAACTAGAAATCAATAACAAAAACATAATTAGAAAATTCCCTAGTGTTTGAATATTAATCAACACATTGCTAAATAGCTCATGGGTCAAAGAAGTAATAAAAATGGATATTCTAAGGTGTTTTCAATGAAACGTTAAGGAAAATGAAACATGAAAAAGCATATGGGCTGAAGATAAAGTCAACTTTAGAGAAAAATTTATTGTCTTAAATGCATATATTATAAAAGAAGAAAGGTTGAAAATCAACGCTCTAGGCATCCCTGCTAAGATTTATAAAAAGTACAACAAATCAAACCTGTAGAAGGTAAAAGGAATAAAATAATAAAGAGCATAAATCAATGAAATTGAAAGGGAGTGAATAATAAAGAACATCAACTAAATATTGGTTCTTTGAATAAACTAATAAAACTGTTAAAGCCCTAATAATACAGATCAAGGAACAAAAAAGGAGGAAAGACCCAAATTACCAACATCAATAATGAAAGAGGAGATCTCACCAAGGATCCTAAAGACATTATAAACATTAGGAACGGTTCTGAACAACTTTACGCCAACAAATTTAAGATTTAAGAGTAAATGGAAAAATTCCTTGAAAAATAGTTTAAGAAACAGAATCAATAATTTAAAACCTGCTCCCCCTTTTAAAAGGCTGGGGTAGACAGATGGCTTGAAGAATAAAATTTTCAATTATTTAAGGAAGAAACAACATGAATATTTTTAAAAACTTTTCTAGACAATAAAAAAAGATAATAATTCCCAACTTGTTTTATGAGACCAGTTTGTTTTGTCAGACCAAAACCTGACAAGAGCATTACAGGAAAAGAAAATTACAGGCCAATCTTTCTCATGAACTTGGATGCCAAACTCTCAAACAAAATATTAGCAAATCTAATGCAGTGATATATTAAAGTGACAATATTTAAAAGTTGCGTTTATCCCAGAATGTAGCAGGGATTTGGCATTTCAAAATCAATTGCCGTATTATTTCACGAAGGTGAAATAATGTATACTCAAGTCAACAAATGCAGCAGTATTTGATAAAATTCAATACCCATTCAAGATGAAAAGTCTTAGAAACCCAGCAATAGAAGAAAATTTTCTTAACCTGATAGAGTAGCCACTAAAAACCTATAGCAAACACCATAGTAAATGATGAAATACCGAGCACTTCCCTTCCGATACTGAGAACAAGAGAAAGATGTTCACTATCATTACTTCGAATGAACATTGTACTGAAGGTCTAGCCTGTGCAAGAAAGAATAAGAAATAAAAAGCACAAGGAATAAAAACAACTAAAGCTATCATTATTTGCAAATGATCTGATTTTGTATACACGAAATCTGAAATCATCTACAGCTGAGCTATAAGTTAAGTGAATTTGGCAAGGTCTTTGGATAAAAGATCAACATACAAAATAGTTGAATATACCCACATGAATTTAGAAAATAAAATTAGGAAAACATACTGCACTACATATAAATTAAAAAATCGATAAATTGTACTTCATCAAAATTAAATTTTTCTGCTAATGAAAAGACACTGTGAAGAAAATTAAAAAGGCAATCCACTAACTGTGAAAAAATATTCACAATAATTATTTCTGAGAGACTTGTATAGAGTATATATTTTTTAAAACTACAAGTCAATAACAAAACAACAAACTACCCCATAAAGAATGAGTAAAAGACTTGAACACATACTTCAGAAAAGAAAGCATAAAAATGGGCAAAAGCACATGAAAAGATACTCAACATTATTAGTTGTTAGAAAAATGCAAATTAATACCAAAATGAGACACCACTTCGCACACACGAGAATGGCTAAAATTAAAAGACATGACCAAGAGTTAATGAGAATGTGGAGTAACTGGAAACCTCAGACATTGCTGGTGGGAATATAAAATGGTTCAACTACTTTAGAAAACCATTGAGAACAGCGATCCTCAACTTTTTTGGCACCAGGGACCAATTTCATGAAGACAGTTTTTCCACGGACCAGGGGTTGGGGGTGGGGGTGGGGATGGGAAGCTCAGGCGGTGGTGGTGATGCAAGTGATGGGGAGGGGAGTGGCTGCAAATACAGATGAAGCTTCTTCCCTCACTCAGCCACTGCTCACCTCCTGCTGTGCGGCCCCCCTTCCTAAGTTTCATGGAAGACAATTTTGCCATGGATGCGGTGGGGGGGGCAAAGTGGGGAGCCTGCTGAGCTCTGTGGCCTGGTCTCTAACAGAGTTGGGGACTGCAGATTTAGAAGACAGACATATAATGACTGACTCAGCAATTCTACTTCTAAATATTTACCCAAGAAAAACATGGATAAACCTCAAAAACATTATGTTGAGTGAAAGAAACAACACACAAAAGAGTATGTGCTGCAAGAGTACATTTATCTGAAATCCAAGAGCAAGCAAAACTAATATAGGGTGACAGAAATCAGAACCTCTAGGGTGGGGTTTGGAGGGATTGATTGCAAACAGGCACGAGAGAGTGTCCTGTGGTGATGGATATTCTGTAACTTGAATGGGGTGTAGGTACACAGGATTTACACTTGTCAAAGCTCATCAAACTGTATATTTGTGCTCTGTGCATCTTATCGTATCTAAATTATACCTCAATAAAAATGTAATTAAAAAAACCGCATATACTAACATCAAAGAACACTAAATGTATAGGAATAAATCTAATAAAAATGTTCTAGACTTCTACCCCAAAAACTACAGCTAAGAGAAAGTAAAGAAAACCTAAATACATGGAAGGATACACCATGTTTATAATATGATGGAGAGAAAGCATTATAAAATAGTAGGAAAGGATGAACTACTCTATAAATAATGATGAACAATGTGAAAAAAGGCACAAATTAGAGTCAATGTTAGGCAGCAAATGAAACTGGAGACTTAAATAATTAAAATACTTGATAAAATATTTTAAAACTATTTTTGAATTTATCACTAACCTGATAGAAAAATAAGGACATCAAAGTAAACAGAATACCGGGAAGTAATCGAGTGCCAAGACTGGTCTTTGCCCTGGTGGCTTTTGTTAACCTTTAAACTTCTGCTTTAAAGATTGTATTGTGTGCCCAGGACAGGAGATAAAGTCTAGGGCCTGCCCAAAGTTAGGATTCTAAATCCAAAAGTTACAAAACACAAAAAGACATAAGATATCATGGTTGAAAACCAGCAGAAACAATAAACAGCAAGCTAAATAAGTAGACTTAATACATTTGAATGATCAGATACAGAATATAAATAACCATGTTTAGTATATTTAAGAAATAAAGGGGAACCTTGAAAAATAAAAGAGCGGAGAGCAATCAGATTTGACAAGGACCAAATAAAATTTTCAGAAATGAAAATAATCATAATAATTAAAAAAATTAAAACAGATGAGACTTCACTAAAGAGGGAATTATTGAATGGGATAATGGATGAGAAAAAAGTATCCAGATCAGTCTACAGAGACAAAGAAATGGAAAACATAAATCAGAGGTTAAAAGGAATGAATAATAAAATAATACTAGATTAAGTAACAGATGGCAAAGTTACTCTAATCAGTGTTCCAGAATAAGATAATAGGAATGGGGAAGAACCAACAATCCATATGGGGGAAAAATGACACATGGTCCCTACCTCACACACACACAAAAATAAAACTATAACCCTTCTAGAAGTAAACAAAGGAGAATATATTTATGAGCTTGGAGAAGGCAAGGATTTCTTAGCATGGAGGCAAAAAATATTAATCTTAAAAGAGAAAAATGATAATATGGATTTCATCAAAATTAAAAATTGCAACTCATTAAGAAATATTAAGGAAATAAAGAGGCAAGCTATAGACTGAGAGAAAATATTAATAATACATACATCTGACAAATGACTTGTATTTAGAATATTGAGTTATAAAGGACACTTACAAATTAATAAAAGAAAAAACAAGCAAAAGACTTAAACAGACACTTAAAAAATGATATATGAATGGCCAGTGAGCACATGAAAAGGTGCCCAACATCATTAATCATTAGAGAAATGAAAATTAAAACCACTGTTAGACATCACTTTACAGCATTAGTGTGTTTAAAATTAACAAAACAATACTACACATTGGCAAGGATGTGAAGCAACTAGAACGCTCACATTTTCGGTTGGAGTGTAAAATAGCACAACTACCTTGGAAAACTGATGTCCTTGATGTATTGTGAGCTGTGCTTTTAACCTTCCCCCATTTGGTTACATGGGTCAAAAGTGCCTCCTTTCACTTAAGCTAGTTTCTGTTGCTAGTGGCCAGTGAATATGGCTAACACTGACAGACGAAACATACAGACTGCCCCTGGTTATGCATTGTTGTGCTGGGCAGTGTGGAGCTGGGACCACTTAACCATGGTTCCTAAGGCAAGGGCTTGAATAATTGTCCTGCTCAGATATGCTTCCACAAAGCCAGCAACTCAGAACTGTAACCTAGATGGCATTTGTCACTCTCCCTGGCTGTGTACTTCTGTTTTCTCCCTACAATGTCCTTCTGCAGATAATCTGGGTTAATCAGCATGAATGGGTAAAAAGCAAGTGAGAGGGAAGTGAGAAAAATCATGAAATAATAAATGGCACTGGTAAAATATTAACCTGGAAACCAGCTTTGGAGACTGTACAATGTACATGCAGTCCACGTGACCATAAATCAAATATTTGCAAAAATAATCATTACACAGGGCATAGCCCTCAAGAAAATGCCAGTGGCAATAGACACAGTCCTCTATTCATGTAAGATGTTAAGTAACAGATGCGCATGTTCTAAGGTTTAAAGTAACTGGATCTTACATAGACTAGTGGGCACATACAAGGACATTCTGAACTGGGGTTAACATTTTTACATTGCCAGACAAATGTAGCCATAAATCAAATGGAAAACCCATAGTATTAAATTACCTTCAAGTTTCTATTTACACATAAATAACCTTAATCTACCAGTGTGACTTTTGGGTCTGGGTTCCTTCCTGAGCCCTGTATTTCTCAGGTTTTCAAGCATTGGGGACACAAGTTAGGTGGGATTTATATATGTCAGACTCAAGATCATTTCTTTTGGAGGCAGTCATTGTTTGATTCTTTATATTGTGGATCTTAGCTTACACTAATGCAGCCAAAAATAACCATTTCCTATTTAGCTTTATCGTATTTCCCATCTGATCTTTCTTAACATGTAGAATGTTTAACAAAGAATAATGCATACCTGTGTCATAACACACGATAAGTCTTGCACTGTGATTGCCCACCCTCTGTGGCTCAAATTCCACTTGCAGTTGCATGGACTCTCCCACATTAAGAGTTCCAACAGCTGGCTCTACAGAGAAGGGCCTGCAACACACATGGAGACACACCATCAGAGCACACTTCTGACTAGCGTGAGGAGGCATGAGTTCTAGTTCTCCAGACGGCTCAAACCCGAAACTGCAATTTTGTAGTCTGGAAGTGAAGTACACTTTCCTTCTTAATGTGAAAGAACTTTCATTTTAATGTTAAAATAACAGTAATAGATGAGCAAGAGTGAGGGAAAACTTACATGATGCAGTAATATTCTTGTTTGTTCAGCCTTTTTTTTTTTTAACATTCATTGAGTGTCCCTGCTGGGCTCAGGCACTCAGGTTAGGGTGATTGCAAATGACTAAAATTCTGCCCTTGTCCTCAAACACTGAGATTGCAGTAAGGGACAGACTTAAAACATGTATGCAAATATTGTCACTTGCAAAGGAATAGTGCCATCAAAGAGATAAAAATCAAGTTTTGTGAGAGGTCAGAGGAGAAAGGGCATGATAATAGAAAAATATATCAAAGTCCCAAAAGCAAAGTGATGGCACACTCACTCACACTAGGATAATTCCAGGTCAGTTTAACAAAGGTCTATTTAAATAAGGGGTGGGAGGAAGGTAGGGGAACTGCAAGACACGACATGATGCAATACCCCAGGTGGTAACAGTAGAACCTAGACCCACTACAACTTCTAAGCCCCAAGAGCCATGGGGGAGGAGTGGTTTTGAAACTGGCAAGGAGAGGCCAAAAGAGAAGGCTAACTTATGAGGAGCAAGGAGCTTTAGCCAAGGGACACAGCCAACCCGGGTGGCCTCACTGGGAAGACAGTAGGGGAAAAAATATCCTGATCTTACATCCCCTTCTGTCTGATTGCCTGCAGGACTCTCATTGGATGAACCCAACCAGAAGTCACAAGTCAGTCCCCTCCAGGGTTAGGCAGAGAGTACATCTGGAAAGGCAAACTGGGGACAAGTTCTGTATCTTGAAAATAGAATTTGGGCATGTAGACATTATGGGGAGCAAGGGTTGATTTGGTAACAGGAAATCGTTTCATTTAATTGTCTTGGAAGGGAATAGTAAGAGAGAAGCTGGATCTGATCGTGAAATACCTTAAATAACTTATAGAGTTCTTCTAAATAGGAAACCCAGCCCATTTAATTATTTTCATGGTCCATTTCACTTCTTTAAATTGCTAGTTTTTCAAAGTAATGTGTTATGCAATGTATCTGGCAGACCAAGCTGTTTCTGATTATTTACTTCCATCACAACAGTTTTTGGAGTCGTCATTCCTTAAATCTTCCCTTAGATGATGAACTCAGTTTCAGAAAACCTAAGCTTTCTGCCAAGAGGGTACAGAGTTTACAGCAAGGGTAGCACTGGGTGGTGCCTGAGATTATTCCTGCGGGACCTCAGGTACTTCCTACCTCAGGCTATTTTTATCTTCTCCGGAGCTTTCTACTTGATCTCCTCTCCTTTCACTTCTTGATTTTCCCACTTCCTTTCTCTGCCCCATCCCGGAACCTATGGCACCAATCCTCCAGTGAACCCCAGGCACTGCTGTAGTGGCAGTCTGGGGCAGTGGTTACTAGCCTGGCCTCTGGAGCCAACTGAATGAGTTCAAAACCCAGCTCCACCATGAAGGGCAAGTCAACCTTCAGTTTCCTCATCTGTAAAAGGAGGGTAACAACAGCACCTATTTCACACGGTTATAATGAGGGCTAACGGGGTTGATACAGGTAAAGTGCTTAGAATAATGCCTGGCACCTTGGAAGTGCTATATGAGTGTTTACTATTATTTTTGTTATTGCTGTTTTTATCTCCCTCAATGGCAGGGCCAAGATGCTGGAAGATGAACCCAAGGATGAGTTTGAGTGTTTAGATGAGTTCAAGCTTTTATCACTCCCCTCTCAACCCTTCACACTGCTCTAGAGAGAGTATAAAAACCACACAGAGGTCATAACACATCAATCTCTTGTTCAAACACCTTTGGTGGTCCTCATTATCTATACAATCAGGTTCAAGTTCCTAGGCATTCAAGGTCCCACACAATCTGTTCTGGTTTTTGCATTCTCTTTATGCACAGACATCTGTCCAAATATCCTATGTGCCTGTAACATCCCAAGTCAGTGCTGGAGTGGGAGGGGGTAGAAAAGCTCTAGTCTCTTCACCTACAATTTCCCCCAGCACTGCACCTGCTTTCCCTTCCCACCAGAATATGCCCCACACATAGACAATCCAGAACTGCGAGGACCCGCCTTGGAATAGGCACCACTTCCCATATGCCATACTCCTTCTGAAGGTACCTATTGCTGCCCAGACTCAAAGTCACTTGTTAAATAGAATCTTCCCTTATTGTCCTTTTCGTAAATAATATCTCCTACCTCTCAGAGGCTATAACTTTCTTTTTACTTCTTACTGTGGTTTACCTTGTACTAGAGTTCGTTTTCATGCCTGCCTCTCTCAATAGCTAGAAACCTGACAAGAGTGGAAAGGGAAAACAAACAAAATTTCACGAGCACATATTCTATGCTGGGCACTACACTGGGTGCTCTACATATGCCAATTCTTTTAATCCTCGAACAAATCCTGACAAAGTAGGTATTATTATTTGCATTTTGGACATGAAAAAACAGATGCTCCAAAAGGGCAGGCAACTGTTTTGGCAGGCAACTAGGTATTGGTGGAACAGGGAGGAAGGCTGCTTTCAAGTCCATGTTCTTTCTGCCCATCCCAAAACACCATGAATGTGGAAGCCATGTGATTAGATTCGTCTTTGTGTCTCTCACCACCTTATGCACAGTTCTTTGCTCGTAGGAGCCTCTCAGAAGAGATTGTTGAATTGAATTACAAAAAAAACTCTTACAGGGAAATAAAAATCTCTGTAATCGGTTATTAATTTCTATGACACCTTGGTGGAACAGAAGAGGAGCAGACCTTCAGTAGCTCAAGAATATCTGCTTCATAGAAGATGCAGGTGAGTCTCCTAGTCTCAGACTTCTTTCCTTCCTATGGCCTCAGTAAGAATCTGAAGAATTGAGAACTGAGCCCAGTTTCCTGGCTTTGGGAACAAAATGACATTGCAATATTTCCTTCTATCTTTGCCTCCCTACTTCCTAATATTTTTCATCCTGTACTGTGCTTTCATTTTCTTTTCCAACATTTCTTGGTAGCAAAAGAACAATTTTGAAATGAATTGGATATTATTACATTGCAGGACCTAAGCTAATTTACTACAGAGAAGGTGACAAGGTGACATTAGTGTCCCATCTCTATGACCTCCAGGAATCCCAATGCCATAGAGTGGTAATAGATACTTTTCCTTTGTGCTAACTGTTGGGTTTAGATTATACCAAACTTCTTCAGCAGTTAGATAATCACTTGGGATTGCCATTGCTACTTGGAGCTGCCTAAGCTTTCTCGATAAATCAGACGTTAATTGGGTAGAGTGTGTTAAGTTCTGGTGCTTACACATTGTCTATAATTTGATTTTGTACTTCATTTTACTAAATGCAGACAGGAAGAACAGGCTATAAAATATCAAGTATCAGAAAATGCTCTTACAAAGAAGTAAAAGGTATTGCTCCTCAAGGGTATAAGGCTGGTTCAGTCTATCAAAACGCTTGGTTTTGATGTCACATCCTCATTAATACTGAATACTTGATTATAGAGGGAACTTGGCTTTGTGAAAAATCATGAGCCATGAGAAAGATTTGAGTTTTTTTGATCAATTATGAACTGTTCTTAAGAACTAAAATTATTCTATCCAAATTATTTAATATTTTAACACAAGACTAAATATTGGTCCTATTATATTAAACACTGAATATGATATTAGTATTTTTTCTTCAAATAATCTTTCTTATTTAATTCCTACCTTGAGATTTTAGATTGTGAAGTTGCTTCCTAATCCTCTCTATTTCACCATCCAATATTAATCCTACTTTAATAGTCAAAGTTATTCTGATACCTACTAGAGTTTTAGATCAAATTTGTGCTAAAGTCAAACAGTAATTGTTTATGTTCTCCGTATATTTTATAGCACATTGCAGCTCCTTTTATTAGTGTAAAAAATATTATGCTTATTTTATAGCACTTGGAGCATATTTTAAAAAATTTTATTGTAGAAGTTTATACTTGTAGCTTTGCCTTTGTGATATATTGTTAGTTAGGCATCCTATAAACATTTATTGAGTGCTTATTTATTCTAGACACTTTGCTAGACGCTGAGGACATACAAATGAAAAGAGTTAGATACAATCCTTGCGTTTGAGAAGCTCACATTCTAATAGGGGCAACAGTCATGTAAAGAAAGTTATAGTTTTTATAATTTACATGAACCTAACCATTTAAGAAACTTAACCACTAACTAATTAAATCACTATTTCAATGATAAAAAAGATGATCTGTTTTTTAAATGATTTCCTGTGAGATATTGTTTATAGCTGTATATTGACATTAAAAGTGGCAGGACCAAAAGTAGACCCTGAGCTTTTGCCTCCAAATTCTCAAACTACATCCACTGTTCTACCATGTCAATTAATAGTCATATTAACTGAAGAACCCTATCAGGGCAACAGAATCATCTCCGCAGTTTTTAGAATGGATACTTGTCAGGGGATCTCCCCAGAGATTCTGACTCCATATGATGTGACCACAAATTAACCACATCCTTTCCCATTGTAGCCATCAATGTTCTCAGTTGCAAACAACAGAAGCCAACTGTGGCTAATTTAAACAGAAAAGGGATTGATTGGAAGGATTTGAGGCAGCCCACAGAAGTGAGGACATGGTTTAAACACATGCATTTTTGTGGAAAGATCATAAAACTACTATTTCATGAAAAGTCTAAACAGGAAAACAAACATATTTGCAAGCAGGGAATTTAATTGAGAGATTTGGTTACGCAGAGGATGGAAGAGATGAGAAACCCAACTTCAGATGGTGAGCTCAGAGATTTCTAACAATGGCCATTTCTACCCTTGGGCTGAAGACAAAAGGAGAGGAGAAAGTGTTATCAGGTCCTGGGGACCAACCAGGTCACATGGCAGAAGCTGGAACCACGGCAGTCCAGTCTCTCCGCAGCTAGAACCACAGAAGAGATGCAACCACTACTGGGGACTCTGCTGAGGATAAGGAGGAAGGAGAAGAAATATCCCAGCTTCTTCCTTCTTCCTACCCTCCAGTCTCCTTCTAGTGCCCTGACTGGTCATCCCCAGCTGGAATCCAGCTGAGCCAGGAGGCTAGGAAGGCCACCACAGCCCCACAGTGATGCTGCACAGAGCAGAGGAATGGCGAGAAATGGATGTGAGGGCAAACAAGCCCAGAGCTGGCCCATCTTTGTCCTAATCCAGGTTTACATAGCAACTTACTGGGGGAACTTGGGTAAGTCATTTCCCTTCTCAGACCTTACTTCCTTCATCTGTAAAATGGAATGTCGGACCAGAGGCTCTAGCATTTATGTTTATGATTCCTGGCTAGTCCTTAAGTTGGCTCCCCATTTTATCTTAGAATTTTTTCTATATTGGGAAAAGATGATGATTCACATCCAGTTATATGGATAGAAGAGTTTTAGATCTTTTTCTGCAACTTCATACTATTAAATCTGTCAAGTAATTTTGTTTCACATTTATATGAATCTAATATGTAAGAAACTGCCATTTATGTGTAGTTTTTAAGATTCAGCCAAACAGTCCATGAAGATATGCTGCCTACACTTGTCTTACCACCTCAGGTGGTTCTTTTATTCATAGAAAAATGCCAATGTAACAGGAAGTTTTTAATATGTATTATGAATGGTGGTTGTGGGAGACCATTTTTTTAATTGAAAAAGATGGTTCTTTCTAAGTCATGGTGAGCCAGTTAAACAAGCTGCTTCCTTCTCCCTAAATCAAAATATGTGAGGCTCACCATGAGATGACAGACAAAGTCTGTACTAGCACTTATGAACAATGTCAGGAGATGCTGGTTTCCAAAAAAACTTTTCCTTTGCCTTTGATGGTTGATTTATTTAAAGTGGTTCAGAGTCTTGCTTCCACCTAGGATGCATAAAGCTGGAAAGAGTGTTTCTCTCACCCTAACAATGAAAAAAAAGTCAGATAAACTCCCAAGGGAGATGGGACATGTGCATACTGTTTCATCTGTGGCTTTCACCTGTGGCAGGAAGAACTTCCCTACAAGCAGAAGAAAAAGTGGAAAAGGATGGAGCAGAAGAAGTATTTAAAGAGATAATGGTTGAGATTTTCCAAAAATAATGAAATATCCAGGAAGTTCAGAGAACATCAAGCAGGATTAAAACCAAAACCAAACAAAAGCAAAACGAAATCCTTAAAACAAAAAGCAAAACAAAAACAAAAACGAAACCAATACCTAGACACATCATATTGAAACAGTTACAAACCAAATATAAAGACAAAATTGTGAAAACAGCCCAAGAAAAAGAGATAATCACATACATAGGAACAAAGATAAGAATTACAGCAGACTTCTCAGTAGAAAAATGTAAGCCAAAGGACAATTGAGTGACATCCTTAAAGTACTGAAAAAAAAAATAGTGTATACATAATTGTTGACCCCAAATTGTACATTGTGAAAAAATATCTTTCAAAAATGAAGGAAAATAATAAAGACTTTTTCCAGATAGACAAAAACTGAGAGAATTTACCATAGACTTATGCTACAAGAAATATTAAAGGTAGTTTTTCAGCCAGGAGAAATATAATAGCAGGCAAGAATGTGGATCTACATGAAATGGTTCAGAGATAATGATTCTCCTAGGATACTTGGAAGAATCAACACAAATTCCCTCTCAAGGGATGTGCCCTCAACCTGCAATATGGCAGCTGTGCTACCCTACAATATGGCACACTGGGTAACTTGAACATTCTTCCACCAGAAAATACCTAGAAAGACTGGATAAAATATAACTTACACAAATGTGTAGTTGAGCATGTACAAAAATAAGGAAAACTCACAGGATTCCAAAACAAAGAGGACACTAAGAACCAGAGCAGGAAGCCGCTGAGCTAATGCTAGGTCTGCACTGGGTTCCAAATAACCTAGAAACTGGGTTTTTAACAGCCCTGCTGGAGACAAGACCTTGGGATAGTCAAGTCAGGGGACTGATACCAAATCCCCACATAAACCTGAGAAACTTGAAGGGCTACCAAAACATTCTCCCATCAGCAAAAGAAAAATAGGTCTGTCTTGGGTTTGAGTAAGGGAAACAAAGTTTCTCTAGGAAATTCCTAACTTTGGATTTGTGTCTTATGCAGGTTTGGGGTTTGCATATACACTACTAGTCCAGGAGTGGTAGTGTCCAAGCCAAGAAATTACCAAAAGAGTATTCTATAGTAGCCTAATCTTTGGGAACCAGGCAGAAACAAATGCTAATCCTTTCTGGAGAGATGTGTCCTTAAACCAGCAAAGGATTCCACAGGATTTCCCTTCCAAAAATTAGCTTAAATAGAGATCAACATACACACTATTTTTAAAAAAGTCATAGAAAAAAACTTGACTCCCTGCTTCCTGTCATCCCAAACTGGTCATTCTTGTTAAGGCCTCACTGGTAAACCACTGTCCCAGGTCCCATAACAAATTATTCTTTCCCATTTTATAAGAGAGCTCCCTGACAGCAGGGATTGTCTATCCTTTATATTGTCCCATGGTATCTACAATGTGGCTACTCCATAAATATTCAGATTGAAACCCAACTCCATCACTTACTAGCTCCATGCTCTTGAGAAAGTGACGTAAGCTCTATGTCCCTCAGTTTCTCATCTTCACAGGCAGAAACAGCAGGCTGAGTCCTCCTACATCTCATCACTCTGAACTCCTCTTCCGCTTCCCTATTCTATTTTTAAAAACCTTTGTGATTACATTGGGCCCATCCAGAGAATCCAGGATAATATCTTGATTTTAACATCAGCTGATTAGCTACCTTAATTACATCTGCAACCATAATCCTCCTTTGCCATGTAAGACTATAGTCACAGGTTCTGGGAATTAGGACACAGACATATCTGGAGAGCCATCATTCTGCCTACCACACCGGCACTAGCTCATTTGAAGAAAAAATAAAACAGCAAACACTTATTATATGGAACCTGCTATGTGTCAGGAGTTTATGTTTATTATCCTCATAACAACCCTATGAAGTGGCGGGTATACTTTCCCCCATTTTTCAGATGAGAAAACTGAGGACCCTGAGCCAAGGAATATGAATGCCCCCAGAAGCTGGAAAAGGCAAAGAACTCTCTTCTCCCCTCAAGCTTCCAAAAAGGAACATAGCCCTACTCTCACTTTGATTTTAGCCCAGCGAAACTTCTTACCTATTGAAACATAAGATAACAAATCTGTGTTGTTTTAAGCCACTAAGTTTGTGGCAATTTGTTATAACAGCAATTGAAAACTAATCAAGCCACTTATAAAAATTCTCAGTCAAAACAAATTTGTTTCTTTATAAATTCCCATGGGCCATTCTCTATAGTAAAAGAAGCACTTTGATCCAGCATTTCAAAAAACCAAACAGGTAAGAAGATTTAGTAAAAAAAAAATGGATATAAGATATTAAACCTTGAATTTTAGTTTCCTCTGAGGATGAAGAAGTCTACCTTACATCACTGAGAACTCCCAGCTTTGCAACTGAAGATTGTAACAAGCAGTTCCACCCCCAATACTATTTGAAAAAATTACTTGTGCTGACTAAATTTAGCTATAATCAATCAAAAACAAGAGCCAAAGGAACACATACCTATGAGTTGTGATGTGAAACACAGCATTTTTGTTGCCAATGTTTCGTACAAGCAGAATCTTCTGGGTGCTGTATTTGACAGGGCAAGTGGAAAAATTCAGCTTGTCAGGAAAATCTAGGATGGCTCGCGCCCCTCTAGCTTTGATGGGCACAATAAACTTTTCTCTTTCAGTAACACAGGTCAAGATATGGGCGTAATCCTACAAGGGAAGGGTACAATCATTATTTGTGGAAAACCCAGCATTATCAAGATAACTGTGCAAGAAAATTGGTCATATGCCAGGCATTTTGCAAACCAACTTAGTGTATTTCTATGAAAACTTCTCGTGACAATTACAGATGTACTTTTAATGAGATTCTCTTCTGAGAGAGAGAGAGAACAGTTCAAGTGTTAAAACAACCTACAAGTCAGTAGAGAAGCTCATGTTTCATGTGTTTCCCAGGTACTAGGGAGGTAGAGTGGGGGACAGGGATAGACAAGACACATTTTTCTTTAGATCAAAAGAGGTTTACACCAGTTCCCTCATGGCCTCCTTCTAAACCCTATTTATCCTTCAAGCCATGTGTTAAAATGGTGATTCTAATTAATGGCCTCTTTATGTCCATACTCTCTGCAATGTGACTTTGCAGCTCCTCCATCAAGAATGGAGTCTCCTTTGCTTTGAGCAATAGAAGGTGGCAGAAGTTATGCTATGCCAGTTTCAAGCTGAACCTTCAAGAAGCTTCGGGCATGTCCAGTCCTGCTCTTAGAACACTGCCACTGGCATGTGAACAAGCCTGGTCTAGCCTGCTGCAGCATGTGAGGCTGGATATGCCATCCAGGACCATGCCAGACCAGCCTACAGCCAGCTGGTGTCCAGCTATGTGAAACAGCCCAGCCGAGATGAGCAGAGCTGCCTACCTGACGCATGAGTGGGCCCAGGCAAGACCAAAGAACCACTCAGCTGAACCACAGTCTTGTGAGCAATAATACATGTTCATTATTTCAAGCCACTGTATTTCAGGGTGTTCTGTCATTACACAGCAATAGGTAACAGACACATAGCTCAGTTTAAACTTCACCTCTTGTGCAAAGCTATAATTGATCATTCCAAATAAAAAGGCTGAAACCCTAGGCATCTATCTTTCCCAATCTTGAGTCCAAATGCAACAGAATTACTGAATAGAGTTGCTCTTTTTGTCATGTCTTCACATAGAAATAGAATGCTCACCTCCAATATAGCAAAGAAAAAGTTAAAAGTAAACGCTCACCAACTAGCAAAACTAAATGTAAGAGGAAAGTGTTAACAGTTCCCTTAAGAATAGGCCAAAAGCTCAGAAGTCACCATACAATAAACTTGCTTACCAGGTTTATTTTTCTTAATTTTAAGTTTTCCCATCATTTTAGTGTGTGTTTTAGTTGCAAGGCAATCTTGATAAGTGTAAAGTCACTTTGAACTTAAATTTTCTTTTGGCTATCATGTAGTAGTAAATGGTATTAAGTGATGGAGGTTTTAAAAAAAAAACAAAACCTCTCTTTGGGCTTTGGGCATAAAGTAGGAATGAGGCCCCAGCTGAGGCTGGCCTGCTCGTGAGGGCCCCAAGGCCTGGAGCTCTGTCATTTCTCTGGCCACATCTCCTCCTCTCCCCTTGCTCCTCCTGCAACTGCAGGCTTCCCCTTAAGAGGCTTTGCACACGGTGTCCTCTCTTTCCCTCTAGTCACTTGGGGTGCTCACCCCTCACCTCCCCAGGATTGGCACAGTTGTCCACTGTCTTGCTGAGGGCCCCCTGGCTGCCCTATTTCCAACTTAACTCTCACTCTCTTGCCCGATCGCTTCCCAGCCTTCCATCCTGCTTTGGTCTTCCCCAAAGCCATCTAGCATTGTCTATTCTATCTACTTACTGAGTTTACTGAGTCTCCATGTCGACAGGAGTCTTGCCTATCTTCTTGACTTTGGTATACCCAGTGCCTAGAACAAGGCCTAGTACTTAGCAAACATTCAACAAATATTTGCTGAATGAAGGAAACTGAGCAATAAAATGGTGGGTAGTGATGAGTGAAGAGAAACTAAGCACAATATGGGACAGAGAGTGACTGGAGAGCTCTTTCACATGGGAGTCAGGAAAGGCCTCTATGAGGAGGTGGCACTCCAGCAGACAGACTTGAGTGGGTGAGAGATGAAACCATGTGGGTGGATGGCTGTCTGGGGGAAGCATGATTTGGAGCCTGGTGCCAGGGCGGAGCAAGGGAAGGAGAGTGTCTAGACACATGGCCAAGAGGTGGTGGGGGCCAGATCCCACTGGATCTTGTAGGCCATTGTTAGGACCTGAGCATGGCTGAAAGCATTTGTGATGCTGAAAGCTGATCATGATGTAACCTGAGTTACATTTTACAGAAAGTACTAGCTGCTGTATGGCAACAGACTGTAAGGAGACTGCAGTGGGCAAAAGGAGACCAGTCAGGAAGCCACTGCTAATACTCCAGGCAAGAGATGACATGGACCTGGACAGGTGTGCTCAAGTGCTTAGCCTAGTGTTTGGTAAGAAGCAAGTGCTCAACAAATGTTAGCTGTCGTTATTAAACTTTTGTATTAAATACAATGATTTCTGTATGGCTTATAGGAAAAATTTGATAATACTGATAATGATAACAATAACAGCACAAGATAATTTCAGAAAGTGACAAGGGCTTTAAAGAAAACAAAACATGGTAAAGTGACAATAATATGGGACGGGGCTGCTTTGGGTTAGAATAACCAAAGAGGCCTCACTGAGGAGGTGACCTTTGGTTGGAGACTTGAACAGCAAAAGGAGCCAGTCAGATGAGATCTAGGAACAGAGTGTTCCTGGCAAGGGGAACTGCAAACATAAAAGTCCTAAGGCCGGAGTGAGTAATAAAAATTAATGGACAGTACTCATGAAATTTATTACAATTGAGTTGTTAGACTCTTAGCTGTGCAATTGATTCTGGTTCCTAGATGGTAATGCCAGGCTCCAAAATTAAGGAAGTACAAATTGCACTAAGCGTACTTGATTTTAGAAACCCCCACAGAATTCAACAATGCAACAGTGTAGTCTGATTACAACAGAATCCTAAAGAGATAAACACTGTTTTCACTTTTTCTTAGGAGATTGAATCCAGCCAGCACAGGTTTTGTTGGGAATTATAAACTGGGATGCACTTGGCACATGTGAAAACAATATTAATTGAGACTTTGAAAGAAAGAACAAAAGATGCTGCTGAATCCAGGATGATAGGAGATCCTGAAGTGTTTTGTCTTATTTTATTCTAAATTCACATATCCTCCTCCTTGTTCTGTAAAAAATTTAAGACAGCTGAAAATAGTTTAGGAGACTAATTGAAATATTGAGAGGGATGTTTTCAAACCTTTTAAAGGTCTGAAATATGGAAGGTTTGAAGGTTGATCAGAATTATGTATTTTTTCATAATCAAGTCACACATCCATAGAAGAATATGAAGAAAATTCTTTAAACAATTCCTTTAAATGTATTCCAATCTCTGGCTGGTGCAAAGGTGGTGAGTTATCTCACTTGATTGTTCACAGTTACAGAATGAACTCCTTGTTCTACTACTTTCCCCCCTTCTACTACTGCACTTGACTAGTCTTAAAAAAAAATGTATCCCAATCTCTGAAGTTAGGCATTTAGTATGATTACATTAGATTATGTAATATACCATTATATATTGCTCTTTGCTCTACTGGCTTAAAATCAATTCAGATGTTATGACTTGGGAGGCTCTGTCAGCCTGCAAGCCAAGCAATTACTTCAGTTGATGTGCCCCTTTCACTGTACATCCAGAGCAATCGGGTCACCATTGAAAGCCAAAATATTTATTCTGAGCTCTTTCCCCTCTACTATGAGAGATTTAGCCACATTTATATCCTTAAATGCTATCTTGTATAACAATGCTCTCCAGAGGAAACTTCCAAACCATTTGTTGTCATTAGCCTTTCTTCCAACATGCCCCTCTTCCAAACTCTAAAAATCCAGCAGCAGAATATGTAAATGGCAGATATGACTTTCTGAGAAGTGAAAAGAATGGACCTTGATTCACATTAGCCCCCATGATGGAAAGAAAACATGGCAATAATTCTGTCCTTTCAAGTCTTAGGCAAAGGAAAATGATGTCTTGTACAGTAGTACGTGACTCTGTGGTGGTGAAGGGCTAGGCCAGTGTGATTACGCCCACACATCCTCTTTCTGTTGTTTCTCCACTCCTAAACTGGACGGAGGAAGGGCAACCAGAGTGAAACCAGAGATGAGTAGCACTCGGTGAATTTAATACTCAGTGTCCCTGGAAAATGTTCTAAATTCTTTAGCCAGATAAAAGTATTCATTATACAGTATCTTATCAAACTGAAATTCACCCCTCAAAAGGGAAGAGTCAGTTCTGAAGTCCCAATCAGTTTAAACATGAGATTGATTAGGTATCTTGGATCTTGTCCTCTACCACGATGGCTCTTCATGTGATTTAGCTGGGGCCTTGGCTTCCTAGCAGCATCTACGTTTCTCCATCTATTAAAAAAGAATGACCTCTGACCTTTGGCGTGAAAAGAAACCTGGGACTTCCAAATTTATTTTGACCATTGTTGTCCTTAGTATACAATGATAATGTGGTTACTTCATGATTCGTGTATAAATCATCCACTTAAGGTAATTAATTTCCTCTTTAGCTTTTTTGCTTTCTAAGGTACCCTTAAATCTACCAATCCACCTGCATCTGTACCTTTATTCTCTGCCTTCACCTCTGTTCCTATCTAAGACCAACCTCTCCCCTATGTACTAGATCTTGACCCTTCTCACTTACTCCAGGATTTTTCTGAGTCACCAGTTTTCATGCAAACGTCCGCTTATAATCATGCTTGACTAGCCTCATCTTAAATATATAAAACCTACCGTAGACACCAACATCCACCTCCAGCTACTTCCCCATTTTTTCAATTACCTTTTCCAGAAAAACTTCTCAATGGTGTTGTTCATGTTCCATCTTGCCACCTCCTCACTTTCCATTCTCTCCTTAACCACTCAATCCCGCTTCTGTACGCAACATTCCACAGAAACTCTTCTTGCCAAGGTCACTAATGGCAGTGCCAAATCCAACAGTTAATTCCACATCCTCATTTACTCCTGATTCCCCACTGTATGCATACCCAGCCTCACAAACCTGCCTTTCCTCCTCTGTTCCCTATTGCAGTAAATGGAGCCACCATTTGGCCAGCTGCTGGCCAAAATCCTGAGTCAAACTAGACTCCTTTCTTTCTCAAAGGCTTCATCAATCCATCAGCAAATCCTGACAGCTCTACAATAAAAGTACACATTCTTACTCCTCCTGCTTCTCAGCACCTTCACTGTCACCACCCTTGTCCAAATATCCTCATCTTTTGCCTGAACTATTGCAATAGTCTCTTGCCTTGTATTCATCAGAGTTCAGTCAGCTACAAATAACAGGAAAAAGCACAAAATAAGTGCAGGTTACTCTAGATGGAAGTTTATTTCTCTCATAAGAAGAAGTTTAGAAGTAGGCAGTTTAGAAGTTATTAGGGTGGCTCCACAGTGTCACCAGAGACCCAGATTCTTTAATTCCTGCTCTACCATTCTAGCACACAGCTTCCATCCTCAATGTCATCTCATGGGGCAGAGTGATTCCCAGGACATGGCTCTCTTTCACAGCCAAGCTGCAGGCCAGAAGGAGGAAGGCATGTCAGCTCTCTTCAAGCAGATGCCTTGGGAGTCCCTCTGTTTACATCTCATCGGCCAGCACTTAGACACATGCAGCCGCAAAGGAAGTTGGGAAATGTAATCTCTTATTTCAGGCAGTAATGAGTCCAATCAAAATTTGTGGGTTTCCTTGTAAACTGATGGTGGAAATGTAAATTAGTACAGCCATTATGGAAAACAGTGGAGGTGCCTCAAAAAATTAAAGATAGAACCACCATATGATCCAGCAATTCCACTTCTGGATACATATCCAAAGGAAATGAAATCAGTATGCCAAAGAGATATCTGCACTCCCATATTCATTGCAGCACTATTCACAATAGCCAAGATATGGAATCAACCCAAATGTCCATCAACAGATAACTAGATAAAGCAAATGTGGTATATATGTATGCAATGGAATACCATGTAACCGTTAAAAAGAATGAAATTCTGTCATTTGTGACAACATGGATGAACTTGGAGGCAATAATGCTAAGTGAAATAGGCCAGGCACAGAGAGACAAATATCACATGATCTCATTTATATGTGGAATCTAAATCTCATTTATATGTGCTCGAACTCAGGAGCAGGGAATAGAATGGTGGTTACCAGGAGCTAGGGGTGGGGGGATTGGGGAGATGTTGGTCAAAGGATACAAAATTTCAGTTAAACAGGAAGGATAAGTTCAGGAGACTTATTGTACAACATGGTGACTATAGTTAATAATAATGTATATTTGAAAATCGCTAAGAGAAGAGATTTTAAATGATCTTACCATGGGAAAAAGGTAAGTATGTGAGGCAACACAGAGGTCAATTAGGTTGATTTAGCCACTTCCAGAACGTGCACATGTGTCAAAACCTCATGGTGCACACCACAGATACAAATTTTTTCAGTTAAAAATAATGAATTTAAAAAATTGTGGTTCTCTTACAAATAAGGAAAGAAAAAACGGATGTCAAGGGTAGGTAACTAGCTGTTATGCTTAACACCTTCAGTCTGTTCTCTACTCAGCAACCAGGGTGATCCTGAAATCTAAGTCAGATCATGTCGTTCCTAATCAAAACCCACCAGGGTGGATAAAAGGAAAGGATCAAGCATTTATCCCATCTTTCCTGTATAAGCTATACCTCAGGGTAGCTGAACAGTTGATGAGGGAAAGTTTAGTTGTTGTTATTGTTGTTTTTAGAATAATTCCAGCCAATAAGTGCAAAATAAATTATAGAATGAGAAATTTAACCCTCAATGATCTAGGTAATGATCCTTATCAGATCATTATTTAAAAAACCAAAATATAACAATAGACATTTTATGCCTCTTGATTCTTGATGTGATACAATAGGAAGTAAGTCACCTATGAAGGATTCTTGCAAAAACAAAAACAAAAACACAAACCCTAAAACATGAATCTAACCAAAGCTCTAGATCTAATTACTAGTTTACAGGCAACAGGACAGAGGACCATTCTAAACAACCTGATGGGGACGCAATAAGCAAATCTTGTTTGGATCTTGATTTAACAAAACCAACTTTAAAAAAAAATTATGACTCAATTGGGGAGATCTGACTATTGACTAAATATTTGATGATATTAAGGAGCTATTGCCATTTTTAGGTGTGATAATGTACTGTGGTTATACTAACTTCAAGAGAGACAAATAATGAGGTATTTACAGATGAAATAATATGATGTATGGGACTTGCTTCAACACCCACTGGGGCAAGGGAAGGGTAGATGAATCCAGACAGATTGTGTGCTGACAATTGAAGAGCTGAGTGATGACAGTTCACTATACTGTTCTCTCTACTTTTACAGATGCATGAAAGCTTCCACAATAAAAATATTTTAATACTTTATGATGGCTTCCTATCCCACTTTGCATGGCTTCAAAGATCCTTCATGAGGTCCCCTTCTGCAACCTCTTCTCCTACCAATTTTCCAGCAGCTTGCACTATTCAGCCCTGCTGGACTTCTGGTACTTTCCTGAGCCTGCTGCTGAGCATGTTTCTGCCACAGGGCCTTTGCACTTGCTGCTCCCACTCCCAGACAGCTTTTCCCTCAGATATTTGTATGGCTTAAATTAGTTCTCTGCCCAATGTCACCTCAATGAAGAAATCTTCCCTGACCCTCCAATTGAAAGAAAATGGAGCCCCCATCACTCTCTATCCTCTATTATGTCAATACCTGAGGTTAAATTATGTATTTGTTTGTTTTTTCATTGTGGAGCAAAGGCTCCAGGAAGATCAAAGCTTGTTCTATTCTCCATTGGAATCCTGGCTCATAGAACTGGGCACGGCAAAGAGTGAGGGATAGAATATTCTTCATTTTAATATCTTTATTTGGATACTAAACTATTGAGTTCTTCATAAAGAAAATTCCTAATATCCTCATTAGACTTATTATCAAATTTTATTTATCAAGTCCAGAAAGCTAAGAAGTAGTGATATGACTCGCTGAAGATATGAAACAAAATGCAGAGAAAATCTCTTCTTAGACATCTTTTTCCTGGTTGAAATGACAAAAAGAAAGTTAACATCTAATATGTTCATGACACAAAAAGATATTTTAACCCTTTTTAAATGTTTTTGTCATCTGTGGGCCATCTTCAAGTTGAAGAAATTTCTCTGTATTTTCTTGAGATGAACGTTTCCTTACTTGTCTCACTTAATAAATATTTACTGTGTACCTCCTCTGCGTCAGGCCCTGTACCACGTAAGGCACAGCACAGGGGTGACCCAGAACAAAACTGGGGAGGGCTAATTCCAGGCAGGAGGAAAACAAAATCCTGGCCATTATTGTTGCCAAGAAAAATTACTGATTGCAGAAAATTTTATGATACCTACATTTTAATTCAAAATGCTGGCAATATAGTTTATTATTATTGTACAACTAGATAACATAGAACATATTCACATTTTCTATTCTTCTCAGGCTGTGATTTTTTAATTGCATAGTAGCCAATCAGGAAGATGATTTAGACAACAAATTAGGAATTTTAAAACATAACTGAGTGATCTAATGTCATCACTGCATACTTTCTTCAAAGCATTGCTGCCATTTCTGCATGACAATACAACTGCAAACAGGTGCTTTCTTCAGTACAAGGAAGTACTCTGTTTTGCTTTCTCACAAAAGCCTACTGTTTTTCATTCTCATTTTAATAGTAAAGACACAAATTTAAAAGGTCAAGAAAAATGTGGGGCTTCGGAATTTTATAGTGTTATTTTACAATAACATTGACTATTATATTTCTACAGTGCATGATATGTACACTAGGATTATTAGATTAATGACATATCCAATCAGTTTTTTTAAAAGTCTGTGTGAAGGGAGATAAGGAAAGCCAAAATGAATTTGCTGCACCTGTTACCTGAGTATTTGGCATTCTTAACAAGTTCTATCCCCAGGAAGCCAGATTAATAGATGACAGGGAAAAATGTAAATTGCATTATCATCTTCGACATGCTAATATACACGGGTGCTGAAAATCCACTTGGGAGAGGACTGGCCTATTAACCACAGCGTGCTGCAGTTTGCATGCCTCACCCTGCAGATGCGAGAGGGTAGACGAGAATGGAGTGTGCTCAGATCAGCAGGGGACAAGGAGGGGAAGAAGCGTGTGTACTTGGGCTGCCGATTTGCCCAAGTGAAGAACAATGACACAGTGAAATGATTGACTTTTATTTTTCCTAAAATAAATCTGGCTCTAGTTACTCCTTGGCTGCATTCTGGAGCAGCCCAGAGGACAGCACACCTAACCCTAGCTGGTCATTCTGTGCACGGCCCTGTTGACTTTCCAACAATGAGGGTGAATGCACATACTGAATATGCATCACCTGTCTTAGCCAGCAAAAGGAGAAAACAATTCTCGTCTTTAGAAAAATGAATTTTATAATTATATAGAGCTCAGAGTCTAAGTCCAACACAAAATCTTAATGTAACCCAAACTGGATAGCTAAATTTCTCATTGTAACCATGATTCTCGCTATGTCTCCTCATACATGCATGTGTGCGTGTAGATAACTTTCACATATTTAGATGAAGGATCAGTATAACAACATTTAACTTAGTTAATTTTTTAAATTAGGAGTTTCCCAATAAACATGCAATGTTGGATAAATGGCATGGTAAGAGGGAACAAAAGAGCTAGTCGTAAAATAAGCAGCCACAAAATCTAGCCCAGCAGCAATCCTCAGTGGAAATGTAGCATTTCATATTTACAAAGTAAATACCAATATAGCTAAAATACATTTCAACTATTTATTCACTGTATAGACAAGCAGTAATAAAATCTCTCTCTCTCTCTCTCTCTTTTCTTTTAGCTTTTGATTATGTAAAGTTTAAAAGAGAATGGCATAACAAACCCCAAAATGTTAGGGATTTATTACACCCATCACCCAGATTCAATAATTATTAACATTCTCTTATTCTGATTTCATCTACACCTGCACCCACTCCCCCCTCTATTGTTATACAGGTTTTCCAGGTAGAATGTGTGTGTGTATGTGTCATGTATGTATACATACATATATATATACGCGCAAATGTTAAATGTACAATTTTGACAAACGAATTCATGCATGTAATCCACCTACCTACCACAACATAGAACATTCCATCTCCTCCAAAAAGTCTCATGTATCCCTTTCTCAGCCAGACTACCTGCAGGTAGAACAATCCTTTTCCAACAGAAGACATAGTTTGTCCAGCACAGGAAAAAAATAAGGAAATCCACCCCCCAAATCCAGCATGCTTTGTATTTCAAGCCACACAAAGGCTTACAATCACCTTCCTACAGAAATGACAGTGTAGGAATCCAACACCCAAACTAAATCCAAGTACCATTCTCTTCACAGATAGTATTCAGATAGAGAACCTCCAGGAAAAAAAAAAAAAATGAGGACTTCAACAATATATAATCAAAACCCCTGCATCTGAGTCATTTATCTTTTGATTTATTTCAATAGTACCTCAAACAAAATTACAAGTCCATAAACACAACCCAAGATATAAGTAGTAATACTACAAAGTGGCAAAATAATAACAGCAGTATTATTATAACGGAATGTTTAGCCACTCACTATGTGAGTGGGTAGGTGAGAATGCAGTGTGCCCATGTGAGTGTGCACATGTGCAGAAGAGAGTGAGTACATGCTTAACAGACCACATCCAATTCTCTCTCCCTGCTCTCCAGGAAAGTAGCAACAATAGCAATAGTAGCAGGAATACTGGGAATGACATCATCAGCGCTAGTAAGTATTAGTGGTGGAGAAGCAGGGATGCAGAGCTAGTGTGGCTGACTCTTCTGTGCTCTCCTGATTCCAGCCATAATGGCGCAACACAGACAAGCACACATGCTATTAACATTACATATAGCCTACATTTTGTTATGCCTATTTAAATCGTGTTCTCTGTCCCCGCTGCTTCAGTCATGCTGCTAAAACTCTTTCCTCCTCCTGACAAGTCCCCACTTAGGCCCATAGAGAAGAAAACTTGACCAAAAATTCCGTCCCCTGCAGAAGGGCTGCGAAGAAGCCTCCACCTTTAGTCCCCTGACCGGCTCCTTCTGTCCTAGGAGCAACTAGAATTTCTATGACTGAGGACAGTCTGAAAATGGGCTAGATTCCCCACAGCTGTGGTGGTGCTGAAGGAAAATGGTCTCCTCCTTCCGAATGCAGGCTTTTTCTAGCCTGCCTGTGTGTAGACGGGGCAAACAGACCAGGTAGGTCTCTGCTCTCAGTAATAGCCTCTTTGCTTGAGCTCAGGTTGGGCTGTAGGTTAGCTCAGCCCTTTATCGAGGACCAGTTATCTACCAGTCCTTGGGGAGCAGGAGACCCCATGTGGGCCTCAGGTCCTGGCCACATTCTCTGCCATTAATGAGGCTGACATTGTGATCAATATCTGGATCTTGGGTCTCTTTCCCAAACTAGTTAGAATCTGGGGAGGAAAGTTGTAACCAGCTAGGGCCCCAAACGTCCCAGAAGCCGTTATCTTTATCCTTTGTCTCAGCTCATTGCATCTGGACTACACCTTTTCCTTTTTGGTGTCCCTCTAGCTGTATACTCAAATATAAACATACTGCGGTAGGGGCTGGGGTGGGGGGGTATGTCCTGCAGGATTATCCTTCCTTACACCCTGGCTACCTACAGCTCATATAAGCCCTCGGCACTGTTTGACAATTCTCTCCTTGTTCCCAGTGGTGTCCCCTTCTCTCACCCCCTCCCCTTAGCACCCCTCTCACCACCACCACCTACACCACAATACCAACACCCACCAACACCACCAAGAACATCATCAATACCACCACCACTACCATCAATGACAACAATAGCACTATCACCCACCAATACCAACACCACCACCAACAACACCTCTCTGAATGTTCAAAATTGAATTGCAAACTGTTAGTGACAAGTATTAGTGACAAGTGTTTAACCAATTTCTTGCCAGTGCTGCTATTACCTTGTTCTCCTCTGGCTTGAAGAGGATTCGAAATATGGATGGCACTCCTGGAGCCACTTTGTGGCCAACATCTTTGGGGCTGATTACTTTAAAGTAAGGTGAACTTTCCTCAACAACTTTCACCATCCTTGGAATCTGCAGGAAAAACACACAATGATGGACATCATGCATGTAAAAAAGCAGAAGAAAAAGCACAGGCTTTCGAGTTAAACATAGACTGACATCTCCATCAACTACCTACAAGACATGTGCCCTTGGTCAGGTCTGAACTTCAGTTTCCTCAACTGTAAAGGGAGGTAATAGTACCTATCTTTATCCCATACAAAGTAGGCACTCAATACATTTTAACTTTAATTTTTATTAGCATTATTATTATTACTCATTATTATTATTATTGCAAGTCTTTATTCATTTTATTATTTAAATGTGACTATCTTCAAAGGCTAACTGCTTAATCAGCTAAAACCCACCTGCATAGCAGAGTTAAGCTGGATTTCCCAACATCTGAGAACTGCTCTGGGAGAAGAAATCACACTGACTGCACACCTTCACTGCACTCCTTCTATGGGCCATGTCCTGCATATGACATGCCACTTCATCCTCACAGTAACCTTTGAGCTTCATTATAACTCCCAACCCAAAGTGGTACAGCTCCACTAAGCAATAGTACTGGGAGTCAAGTCTCAGCCTGACTCCACCCTGCCTCTTTATGGGATTGTAATGAGTAAACACACTATAAAGCAAGAACAAAAAGCTCAGTGGGATATCCCCCAGGCCAGTCTCAGCAGCTCCAAATAGTTCCATTCTGTTACAGTCTTATTCTCTGCTGGAATCTAAACCCAGATTAATCTTACTCTGGAGTCTGGGTTCTTACAATTGTATCCCAAGTAGAATCATGTCGTGGCTTAGAGAGTGTTCATGGCTTACTCTCACCCTGTGTATGTAAGACAGACAAAAAAATAATGACCTAACAGGCCCCGTCTTTTGCACTCCATGCCAGTCAGGAAGCAAATAAAAGGAGAATGGCACAGAAATCATTCCTCGGTGCCCTGAATCTCTCCTGGTGGTTCCTTTTGAGACTATGAACTAAGGAAGTAGAGAAGCAGGTTTATATCAGCCACCTCACATGAGGGACCTGGAGTAACTCACCTGAGGACAAGCCTGTCTGGCCTGGAGAAAGCTGTCTGCTTGTTGGCAGCTGGACATTCCCTAGATGGGGACCTTCTTTCCATGGGGCCAGCACTCTGGCTGCAACTTACCAAGAGGTATTGGGTCATCTGTGAGAACTGAGTGTCCTCTGGCAGACAAAGCATACACTTGCCCTTTATCTTTGACTTGCTCATGTATACCCACTGATAATAATTTCTTGTTTAGGGTCAGGGAGGGGTGGCCAAAGGGCCCTTTGGCCTAGCTCCTCTCTGCCTTTAACAAACAAAAAATACCTGCACAAGACTCAAAATAATAGAGAAAGGGAAAAGGGAATTGGAAGCGAAAACTGAATTGGTTGGCAGCCCTACATGAAAAGACAGAGTCATAATGTCTATGTAATGTACCTCTTCTTGAGCTCTAGGAACATAACCCTGCACATCTCAGGTTCTTTTTCTTCTTTGCCTACCCCTTTAGCTTCTGTCCCATGAGCTTCTCTTGCTAACACTACTGCAGCAAAGAACTAAATAGGCCATTTACTCCAGAGTCTGACTTTGTTGTCACTAAATCACCCCACTGATCTCCGAAAGGCATCACTGATTCCTTTAATGAGCTACTGTATCAAATCTAACCACAAGTCTTCCCATTTGCTTTGGATTCTTGCATAGCCTTAACTTATTTTCTCTTCTTTCTTATACCTAGAATTTTTTGTCTCCACACTCTTAGAATACTGTAGGTATTCCTACCTGTCTTTACACATGAAGTTTAGCATCTCTCAGACACCTTCCTCCCCATCTGATAATTTATCACACTTAAGTGTGCTGCATGCTGACCTTCTGCATTATTCTTTCTTTCATTATTGTTAGATGTCAAGGAAATCCTCAAGCATTTAATACCTTTTATTGAAATAAACCTCTAATCTATCTCTGAAGAAAAAGGCATAAGGCTGGAGAAGAAATCCTCAGCTGCAGTCACAAAGAGACAAGATATAGACAGCGAGAGAAGCCTTCCAAAACTAGCTTCAGACAAAATCTGAAGGCTATCTTTTATAGAAGGGAGAAGACAGAAAAGGGGGAAAGGGATCTACATTTTTTAGAAAAGTAGTTTTTTTAAAGGTACAATTTGCAGAATATAAATGCATTGCAGAATATAAATATATGCTCAACCATTGCAATTCATATGAGTAGAGTTTATATCTTGAATTGGGGAAATGGTGTCTCTAATGAAGAATACATAAACATTAATAGTAATTGCCCTGTCTTAAATGAAAACCTAGCCCAACTTGTCATACATGAGAACTACATGTCATTCATCCAGTCAACTCTTTATTCAACAAAAATTTAGTGCACATGTTGGGAATTCACTCTTTGATGGGCACTGTACTAGGACCGAACATACAGCAACAGACAGACACAGCCTTGTCTTCATTAAGCTGACAATCAAAGGGCGTGTTTTCATACTATTTTCCTAAGTCTATCAAATTAAAGAACTTATCTAAGATCCTACAAGATCCCATTTTACTTAACCCCTTCTCATATGTCCTGGAAAAGTTCACCTACCCCAGTGAACATACTTACTTTGTCAGTGTTCCTCAAAACCAGTGGAACTTCATAGACTTCACAGGGAGTGTAGTTCTGAAATATAATTTCTGATGGAAAGGGCTGGAATAATGCCTGATCCAGGTCAATTCCTGAAAACTGTAGTTGAAAGAGTAAATGATTCACATAGTCACATGGCGGCAAAAATGACCGGGGAAGATGAGAAAATACTACATAGACCTATGGATATTAAAACTAAGAACACAGAAAACACTCAAAAAGGGATAACCATTATAAACATTAATAATTACAATTAGTTAGATTATTGTCATCAACTTCTTTAATATAAAAGAAAATAGAAATTTTGGTCCTCAGTTTTTTTAAAAATAGGCTAATAAGAATGTCAACACTAGACTTCCATTTCCAGTAATTGTGAATGAGGTAATTTGAACCAACTCCCCTATGAAAATAACCAGAAAAGCTATATCAATAAATATCTGCTTGGAAGTGCTGGAGAACTAACAAGATAGTAAAGAATTACTGGCTAGAATCTGGGAGAAAACAATCTGTTTCTCCACTGTTTTCACCACTGGGGTGGTGAATGGAGTCCAGAGAGAAAACGGGGCTACTTTTTTCCTTCACGTACTGGAGTGGGAAACTGGGGAGACGGGGAGGACAGGGCATCGTAGGAAAGCTTTGTACTTCCCAATAAATTTTTCTGTAAACCTAAAACTTGTCTTAAAACTATTAATTAAAAAATTAAGATTGGAAAGAAAGAAATAAACACGCCATTATTCTCAGATAAGATTTTTTGCACAGACAATCCAAATAAATCTATAATAAATTATAAATATCTGAGGAATAAATAGAACAGATATGCAAAAGACCTCTGTAGGGAAAACTATAGAACTTCACTGAGAAAAATTACAAAAGACTTCAAGAAATGGAGAGATACAGTATGTCTATGGATTAGTAGAATCAATATGTAAGGATATAAATTTTCCCCAAATTACTTTACAAATTTAATGCAATCTCAATTAAAATCTCTCTACTCAATAAATTGATTCTAAATGTATATGGAAATGCCAAGAACCTAAAATAATCAAGATACTTCTGAAAAGTAATAGAGAATGTACTGTTAATGAAGAACAAAGTAACTTGCTTTATTAGATATCAAGACTTAAAATATATAGTAATTAAGACACTATGTTTTGGAAAAGGATAAACAAATTGATTAACGGTATGAAATAGCCCAGAAACAGATCCTTGCACATATGGACACTGAAAGAAAATAGCAAATAAAGAATATTTACCAGAAAATTGTTTCCATGAAGCAATCAAGATCTTAACTACACCATTTCATAATAAGCTTAAAGAACATCATGGAAAAAAAAATCAAAGAGCACAAATAAAGTATTCAAGAATGCAGGGAAGATTTAAACAATTAGAAGAGATAAAAAATTCATGTTTTCATTGAATAAATATTGAGCTTCCAATATGTGCCAGGCTCTTTCCATATGCTGAATATATAACACTGAACAAAGCCAACAAAGCCTCTATCCTCATGAAGCTGACATTCTCAAGAAAACAGACAAAAAATATAGAAATATATAACATGAGGCCTGGTAGTGAAAAGGCTATGAAAAAAACTAAATCAGGACAAGGAACGGGGGTGGTTACTCTTTTAGATAGGTAGTTAAAGGAAGGCCTCTCTGAGGAGAAGACGTCTAGGCAGAGGTCTACAGCAAGTCATACAAACATCTGAGAGAATAACACTCCAGTTAGAAGGAATAGCAAGTGCAAACTCCTTGAAGTGGGAATTATCTTTGAGTGTTTGAAGGGCAGCAAGAAGGACGTGCAATTACAAGAGAATAAGCTGGAGGAGAGCGGAAGGAAAAGAGAGAGGCAGGACTAGATGGTGTTGGACTCAGAAGCTATGCTACTGACTTTAGATTTTATTAATTTTATTATGAGAGTAGTAGGAAGCCACTGGATGGTTTTAAACATGGAAGTAACATGTTGTGAACTATATTTTTAAAAATCACCTTTACTGCTTTGTGATAATGGGGTGGGAGGCGAGGATGAGATGGAAACAAGGAGGCTGTTTCAGTGTTCTAGATGATAGTAGCTTGAACTGGAATGGTGATGGAGGAGGTGGGGAGAAGTGGTTTGATTAAAGATATATCTGTGAAGGCAGAATTTATACCAACTTGCTGTTGGATTATAAGATGTGAGAAAAAAAGAGGCATCAGGGATAACTCTGAAGTGTTTGGTCTGAGAAAATAGATAAATGGAAATACTACACCCAGGAGAAAGGAGATGAGACAAAAGAATAAAGATCAGGCTTTTAGGGATGGAATGTAAAGCAACAATTAGATCTTAAATATATTAAGTTTGAACTGCCAATCATATGCTGAGCTGAGCTGAATATGTGATCCAGAGTTCAGGGGACAGACTGTGGTAGGGGATATAAATATGAAAGTAATCAACAAAAAAATAGAATTTAAAACTATTTTCCTAGAAGAGAACACCTAAGGAGTAAACTTAGAAGAGAAAGAAGAAATCCAAGTACTAAGTACTGGGAGCTGAGATATTTAGTGATCAAGATGGAGAGAAAAATCCAACAAATAAAATAAGCAAAAAAGCAACCAGTTAAGTAGGAAGAAAACCAAAGGATGGTATTATCTCAGATGTACATAAATAAAAAGGTACAAAAAATAGACACTAACTGTGTCAAATGCTGTGAGACAACCGAAGTCTGCTAAGCTGGTCAAGCTCAAGAATGAAGTTTAAGAGAAACACGTACACAACTCCAGTGAGGGACACAGAGAATAGCCTGATGAATGTAATTACAATTAAATGGAAATTAACAGAAGTTAAAAATGGATTAGAGAGAGAATGCAAAATGTAGACGGGCAGACAAAGAAGGTCCAACATATTCATAATTGATGTTCCTAAGAAGAGAACCAAATGGTATGAAAAAATACTTGATAATTCAAGAAAAACTTTCTAGAAATAAAATAAAATCACACGGTACCTCAGGAGAAATTTAGTTATATCCTAATAAAATTACTGGGCATCAAATGAGAATAAATAATCTTTGGGCATACAGGTTAAAAGATTAAAGTTTCTATAGGGGGAGAAATCAAGCTGGCTTCAGACTTCTACATACCACCATTTAAAGCTAGAAGGTAGTGGCTAAAATGCCTGCAAAGCTGTTATGAAAATTTATGACCCAAGAATATCATACCTAACAAATCTGTAGTTCAGTATAAAGGCAATATGCAAATTTTATCAAATTTTATCAAGCTAGAATTTAAAACCAAGGAAATGCAGTTTCTATAAGCTACTCCTGAAGAAATTAGTAGAGGATGACTGTCACCCAACTAAGAAATAAATGGTTAAATTCCAGAATACAAAAAAAAAAAAATCAACTGAGTTGAGAGAGGAAAGAAGAGGCAGATATAATGTAGTAAATTATCTGATTTCCTCATCCTTCATAGCAGAAGTCAAAATACATTAAAATACCCACACCAATAGTACACACTAAAAAATACTCATAGTCTGATATTAGTTATGCTTTCAGAAAAGAGGAAACTGCCCTTAATTAGGATGAATTAGCTTTGGAAAAGGCCATGTTCCCTCCCCTCAAATTTGGAGGGTTGTTGTAGGGAAAAAAAGAAGCAATTAATTACTAAAGCTAGAAATGCTCAGAACAGCAAATTTTATGCAGATCCTAGACAGAAGAGGCAATGATGTAGCAGCAGGAGCAAAAGAGCCTCAGGGACTCATTTCTCATGTGGAATATAACTCTGAAGAACTCTCCAGAATGGCCGGGGAACCCTCTGAGAGGAGGCTAATCTCTAGCAGTCCAACTGAGAGAGGTTTACACCATAATCTGTGCACAAAAAGTGAAGCATATACTTTAAGAAATTAATTAAAAAGCAGAAAACAAGACCTTATTTTATAATCATATGCTCCTAAAGCTGAGAATGTATGGCTTATATTAGAATATAGAAACATGTTAAAATAGCTGTTCTTTACAGACTGAAGGCTGTATCTGTTATTGGAAATGAGCCTACTTCAATAAACAATTCCACCTTCTTTCTTTCTGGTGGACAGCTCAGATAAGGAGAAATTACTTGTTACGCTAAGAGGATAACTTAATTGGGCTTGGCTAATATAATTCTTAGAATTACTCCTAACCTGTAAAGAATAATGTCAATTAGTATCCAGAAGTAGCTAAGAAAGAAGTGTGACCAGTCAAAAGTTATTTTAAATGAGGTTTGCACTTATGAATTTTAATTTTCATTATATCAAATCACAGATATTAAGATAAACAGAGATAAAAATGGGGTATATAAAACAGACCCAATAAGGGATTAGTTAGTCCAGAAGCAATAACTTTTACTTAGTTATTGTTGTTCTAGAAATTTCATATTTTTCCAGGGCCTACTTTATATGCAAGTATGATGGAAAGCAGATACCTTTTGATGTGTTGTCTCCTCCATATCTAAGAGTTCAATGATCTGTGGTCGGCACGTGAAATGTGTATTTGCCAGTCTCTGCTCTGTGGTAAGGGACATTTCCTTCAGGAACTCTGAAGGTGTAAGCTAGAATTTAAAACAATAAGAGCCAAAGATTCATAAGTGGTTATACCAAAAAAATGTTTTCATAAGTGCTAGTAATGAATAATTTGTGTTTGTAACTTTCAGGATAATTCTAGAATGCCACTAAGTTCCCTTATAAAATATTTAAAATACCTAAATTATACAAAAGAAGTACCCATGTACTTTTGAGGTCTTTGCACAGTAATTTAAAATGACATGTGGTTGCTAGTTCCTTATGATTTTGAAGGAATCACACAAATGAACCTGAGAGGAAAAAGTCAAGAAATTGCACAGGAACATGTCCAAAGAGCTTAACATTTATGCTCAAAAGAGGCACCTGAGCATAAAACTCTCAGTTTGTAAAGTCATTTAAGGGCTTCAAAGATAAGGAGTTCGAAATACTTCTATTTCTCAACTAAGTTACAACCTGTAAATAAAGCTTTGAGGTGTTTAGCTATTACATTAAAGATCCTTACATTAAAATGTGAAGGATCTTGGAAGGATGACTGCACTACTTAGGAATGAGTTTGAACATTTTAGAAATTACAAAAGCACATTTAGACCTTGTTTTGAAAGAGCCCTAAAGCTAATCATCAGATCGAGCAACCATTCATATTCACACATTCAAATAAGAACACAAAATGCTTTAACACTTTCCAGTGTTATGAGAAAAAAAAAGAAACCTACTATTTAAATAAAACTAACCCAACAAGGGATTAGTTAGCCAGGACCAATCACTATTATTTAGTTATTGCTGTTCTAGAATGTTCACATTGTTCCAGGGCCTACTTTATATGCAAGGAGATTATGATCATTGGCAACTACATAATGTTTAAGTATATATCAAGACTTTTTAAAACATTCAGGGGTATATAATTTAGCTGACTTATTTTACCTTGGGTTAAAGTCAGTGCAATTCAAGAACACTTATTTTCTTACAAATTTGATTTCTGTGATGGAATTCATTTAAATGAAGGCATATTTCTAATATAACTTCCAACTTGGTTTTTAAGTTCTTTTTGATTAAAACTTGGATGAAAATAATAAAGTGTTAAGAGGTATTGTTATATTGTGATTTAAATTAAAATAATGAAGTCTTAAAAGTAAAAAGGAAGAAGTTCCTTTAAATACATACCAACCACCACCACCACAAAAGAGAGTGATGATTGATTTTATTTTTCTAAGTGACTTGAGATTAGTTTTAAAAATGTAGTGAATACATCAGGGAAATGCAAATCAAACCACAATGAGATATCACTTAACTCCAGTGAGATTGGCTCATATCAAAAAATCCCCAAATAACAAATGTTGGCAGGGATGTGGACAGATAGGAACACTCATACACTGCTGGTGGGACTGCAAATTAGTACAACCTCTATGGAAAAGAATATGGAGATACCTCAAAGAATTAAAAGTAGAAGTACCATTTGACCCAGCAATCCTACTACTGGGTATTTATCCAAAAGAAAAAAAGACATTTTGTAATAAAGACATCTGCTCTCGAATGTTCATAGCAGCACAATTCACAATTGCAAAGTTGTGGAAACAACCAAGGTGCCCATCAATACACGAGTGGATCAATAAAATGTGGTATATGTATACCATGGAGTATTACTCAGCAATAAGGAACAACAGTGAATTAACACATCTGGTATTATCCTGGTTGGAGCTAGAACCCATTCTTCGAAGCAAAGTGTCACAGGATTGGAAAAACAAGCACCACTGGTACTCACCATCAAACTGGTACTAACTGATGAACACTTACATCACACAGGGCAATAACATTCATCTGAGGGAGGGCGGGCGGGAGGGGGGTGGAAGGGATGGGAAAAACTCTCACTGAATGGATGTGGGGAGCACAGTTTGGGAGACGACCACGATTGTGGCTCTGACACGGGCAGAACAGGGGCAATGTGTATGGCCAAAGTGTTGTACCCCCATGATATTCTGAAATTTAAAAAATAAATTAAAAAAAAAAAAGAAAAAAAAATGTAGCGAATACTATCACCAGTCCTGTAAATTTTTATTAATATTTTCTATAGCATGTGGTTCCTAATTCAATTTTCACCAAATCATTACAAATCATTAAAGCTATAAATATATTTTATTTTAAAAAACAAAAAAAATTATGGATTTTTCCTAGATAACATTTAGTTGTTATTTTAATGTTCTATGTTCTATAAATATACAAACAAAAATTACTCTTGCCAATCAATAGGTAATAAATTATTAAGTTGAATCCTATGAAATTCTGACATTTGTTTTTGAAATAAATGACAGTTCCAGATAGTTCTACCTTAACAGTTTAGAAAACCTTAATAGTTTGTTTGTATATTTGTTTATTTCAACTGATTAGTTTCAGTAATTCAAGCCTGTACTTTGAAGTATGCATGTAATTTCAAAACTTCTCAGGCTTTAAAAGGTGCCTGTGGTCTGCAGCAAGCTACCATTCTAGCTAAATTGATGTTAATCCATCAATAATTCTGTTTGGTGTTCTGAGAATGCCAAGTAGCAACTGTCATCCTCCTGAGGAGACTATATTAAGTGTTTTACCTAGAAATTCCCTGATATATTACCATTTGGTTTACTTCTTCTTCTGTAACCACCTTTGGACTCAGGGGTGGCAAAACCTTGCTTGGGAATCCTTTGAGCATTTTGACCAACCCCATCTGAACAGCCCCCATGGACTCCTCAAGTCTTCTACTCGTCATTTTTGGTTATTTTCTTTGCTCACCTAAGAGTGAAAAAAAAAGTTTTAGAACAAATACAGTTAATTCCTGAATATAGGTCACAATTTCTTTTTGTTATTTTTAAACTTTTTCAAATACAGAAAGGTTTAGAAAATATTCATCTTCAAAAATACATCAAAAGCTTGGAACAAATACCTTAACAAAGAATTCTATTCCATGTGACTACTCTAGATTTATCCTTCTCCCAAAGACTAGAATCCATTTTAGGTAGACTAAGGGATTCTAGACTAAGCTCAAACTAGGCAGCATGAGATGAGATGGAGAAGAGGAAATTTCTGGAAAAGTTTTGAAGTTTATAATCATAAATAAGCCATTAAATAGCCACCCGATATCTCCAAATCAAAGAAATATGGCATCTCCCTTTTGCATATTCTTCCTCAGACTTCCGGCAGGACACTTGCAACTTCAAGAACCCACCTATAACCAGGTAGGGATTTATATTTTTATTAATAGCAGGCTAGATTATTCAACCCTTGTGCTATGGAAAAAAAACTAACTAAAAATGCTTGCTAAAATATCAAATTAAAAAAACCTAAAACCATCAAAAAGCTCATTAGACAATAAGGCATTACCAGAACAAAACACAGAAGAAGGAAGTGTATAAAGGAAAACAGATTTGAATGAAAATACAAGGTACACCAAAATAAAGCAGTAAAACACCCAAGAAAATAAATATGAATTTTTCAAAAAGGTAAAAGGGTCAAAAGCCTCTAAGATGACAGCCAATGAAAGGGAAGACAGTCAAAGAAGATCCAACATGCTATACCTGGAGCCCATCAAGAAGAAAAGAAAGTACTGGGATAGATCAAATATTGCCCTACATGTGGGCAAGCTGATAAGAAAGCTCAGGTGTTTCCTCCTTTGGTGCCTGTGGGAAGTTCAAACAACACAACTCCCAGATTGCACAGGAACCCTTAGTATGCCCCACCCCTAACCATGATAAATGCCAAACCAGTTTCCTTTCCCTATTTTCTCAAGCTATTTTTGAACCTGCTTGGGAGCCTGCGGCCTTCCAGAAAACCCCATTATGGGAGTAATAACCTTTTCATATCTTCTAGGTACATGAATGGCATTATTAGTCTTGACATCCAAATCAAATTTTGGTCAAGGAGCCCATTCTATCTCTGAGTGGTGACAACAAAATTCACCTAAAATCAGAGTTTGTGATTCTGATTTTAAAATAGAATTCCTTAAAAATCACTAAACTAAACAAAGAAGAATATTTTATAGGGCTAAAAGTCATAATTCAAAATGAAGATGCAAGAATTATGAATATCTATGCATCAAATAGCACAAACCCCTCCATATAAAGCAGAAATTGTAAGATATGAAAGGAGATTATTAGGAGATATTAGGAGATTTTAATATACTACTCTCAGTACAAGACTCAAGTGGACAAAAAATAAGTAAGACCATAAAAGATTTGAACAATATGACGCATTAAATAGATTTAGGGATATATACCAAACACTATATACTAGTAATAGAAAATATACCTCCTCAAGAGCAAATGGAACAATTACAAAAATTTGGTCATATATTAAGGAACAAAGAAAACAGTAGTAGGTACTATAACCTAGAAATGTTACAAACAATACTCTGATCACAATACAATAAAACTAGAAATTAAAAAACAAAACAATAATAAAAGCAAGACCAGTTCACTTGGAAATTTTAAAGCCTTCTATTAAAGAACATGAGCTAAAAATCTATAAAAGGAAAAAGCTACATTATCATTTTTGATTATATGATTATAGTTACAAAGAGCTAAAAACATTGTGGTATAAAATATATGGCAAAATTACATATGCATGTATGTTTGACCCAACAATCCCTATTCCAGGAATCTATCCAAATGATATACTGGCTAAAATATGCAATGATGCATAAATCAGTAAGAGTGGTTACCCATAGGGGGAGCAAAGGAACAGGGTAGAAGAGACAGGAATGAAGGAAAGATTTCTGTGATTGTATCTCACCATGTAATGTTGACTTTTGAACCACGTAAATGTTTTACACATCAAAAAACAAAAAGAAACAAGAGGAAAAAATCAATTCTTATAAAATTGAAAACAAACTGAGACAAATGAACCTTGCTGTATATCAAGTTGGTGTCATAACCACAAAAAGAAAACAATTATTCCAACTGACCTCAACACACAGTATTTTGACAATGGGATATGCTGTAAAAACACAGAGAACAGCAGAGAAATCTTACCATTTATTCAGTAGTCTTGTAAGGGCACAAAATGTATAAGATGAACTGGTAACATTCTATCACACCATAAAACAAGAAAGTTTTCAAAGGCTATTGGGGTTGTGTTAAGAACCCAGAAAGAGTTCCCATTCACCAAAGACAGGACAAATTAGAGCATTAAAAAAAAAAAAAAAAAGCTGAGGAGGGGGAAAAAATGGCGGTCTGATAGAGTCCTCCCACAGCACCGCTCCCAGGGAAGGAGGCGAAAAACGCCAGCGGCTGCCTGCGAGCACGGACCGCTCACTCCGAAAACAGCATTGCGAATTACAGAGAAACAACGTGGAACGCCCAGCCCAAGGAAACAGGTACAAAATTTTCACAAAGATCGGAAGGCGCACGGAGCACAATAGAGCCCAGAGCGCGGGAAGGACGCGCTCCCCAGGTCCGCCCAGCGCGACCTGCCCCCCAAGCGGTTACACGCCTCTCCATCCACTCAGTCAGGGACAAGCCCAGAGTTGGGGCAAAGCAGTTGCGCGAGGCAGCAGACCCTGTGGAGAGGAAGCAGTTGCGAGAGCCAAACACAACTCGCAGCTGCAAGATACAGAGACTGCTGAGGGCTGAGGAGGAACCAGGCAGGGACGGAGTGGAGATACAGCTTCCTGGGACAGTGCGCGGGAACCCGCAGGCCGGCACTGCGCCCCTAGAAGTCAGCGGGACTGGGCCCAGGAGTTTAACGGAGAGTGGGACACGCCCTTAGAAGTTGCTAGCAACTGCTGCCGCGGCCGTTGGAGAAAAGCTGCGCTCCCTGCGCAATCAGAGCCCGGCTGTGCGCCAGGCTGGCTGCGGCCGCCATCTTTACAGCCGCCCGCGTGGAGCTGTGAGCCGCGTCTGTAGCCCCGCCCCAGCCCTACCCGAGGCTCTTCCGCTGGGGTGAGACAGGCCTTGCCTTTGGTGGCCAGGGACAGCTGCATCCGTGGGTTCCAGGTGGGACGAGATCCCGGAACTGTAGCGGCAGGACCTTTGTATATTGGAAACAGTTTGCAGCTCGTCCATCTGGTCCTGCTACCCCGGCTCTGGCCTCCCACAAGTCTGCTACGTGCTGGTCCTAGTGCCCGCCCTTCAGGTCCCAGCCCTCCTGTACCCCAGAGATCGGTCATTATGAAGGTTGCTGGCTATAGTGACTCATTTGGTATAACTGCTGGTTCTCATGACAACCAAATACCTCAAGAGCCACAGGCTGAACCAGAGCAGCTCCCCATAACCCTTCCCACTCCATTAGGGAATTTCACGCCATCCAAGAGCTCTTCCAGTGGCCACTATTCCCCACCTCCCCTTGGGAACATCCCCCCCGGTGGAGACTGCTGGGGACAGAGACGGCCACCCGCCTCGCCTTGGGGTCTAGTGGTGGAAAAGAGGTGCACAGTTGGAGATCCCCCTATCAACCAGTTTCACATGGAGATGCACATCAGAAGGGCAGACACACGTGCCTAGATGAGCAACCTCTGAGCTGTGTAGAATTTTCCCAACTCAGCTCTCACACTGCAGCCAAAAGAAATTGTGCTTCTACCTGCACCTCAGGAGGAGCAGGGTCAAAGTAACCCCTAGGAGCTACAAGGCCCCTCCCAAAGCACGGGGCTTTCGCATACCCCAACTGGGGAATCAGAGTCTGCCACGGACATAACAGAATACCTAGCTAATAGGGAGCTGTGCACTCATATCCTCAAGTACAATTCACTAGCTTAGAGCCCAAGCTGGAAGGTAATTCTCACCACACTCCACCGGGAAGAGGAGAAGACAACAGGTCAGAGATAACTCAAGATCCACCAAACTTGCTAAAATACACCTAAGGCAATACTGGCCACTACCTCTCTCCCTGGCTCTGCCAAGGAACGAAAATTGTGGGCCTGGAGACAGGGCCATAAACTAGTCCTAACACCCCCAGCTCTCGACCAAGAGGCCAGATGAGAAAAAACCAGCAAAAGAACTCAGGGAACATGAAAAATCAGAGTGAAAAGTCACCCCCAAAAGAAACCATCAGTTCCTCAGCAATGGATACCAACTCAAATGAAATGGGTAGAATGACAGAAGAGGAATTTCGTTTATGGATTATAAGAAAGCTCAATGAAATTCAAGAGAAAATTGAATCCCAGCACAAAGAAACCACAAGAAAAATGCAAGAAATGAATGAAAAATTCTCCAAAGAGATAGAAATATTACAGAAAAATCAAATAGAAATCCTAGAAATAAAAGAAGCATTCAAGGATCTACAAAACACAGTGGAAAGCCTTAAGAACAGGCTGGACCATGCAGAGCAAAGAATCTCAGAGCTAGAAGACAACTGCTATGTGCTAAATAAATCAGTCGAAGAGAAAGAACACAAAAACAAGAGGCATGAAAAAAGCATACAAGAAATGTGGGATTATGTAAAGAGACCAAACATAAGGATCATAGGCATCCCTGAGGGAGAGAAAGAAAATTCATGTGGACTGGAAAATCTATTTGAAGGAATAATAGAGAAATATTTCCATGGCTTAGCCAGAAATCTCGATATCCAAGTACAAGAAGCACACAGGACTCCTGGGAGAGTCAACGTGAAAAGGCATTCACCATGCCACATAATTATTAGACTGACCAAAGTAAACACAAAAGAGGCACTCTTCAGAGCTGTAAAATGAAAAAAGCAGGTAACCTATAAAGGGAAACCGATCAGATTAACTGCAGATTTCTCAGCTGAAACCTTACAAGCCAGAAGGGAATGGGGAGCCATCATCAGTCTCCTAAAACAAAACAAAGGCCAACCCAGAATTCTGTATCCTGCCAAACTAAGCTTCTTATATGAGGGAGAAATAAAGAGGTTTCCAGATAAGCAATCACTGATAGAATTTGCGAAATCCAGACCGGCCTTCCAAGAAGTGCTTAGACCTGCATTGTACACTAATCAGCACAACAGACACCCACCTATGTAGAACTACGCAAAAGTTAAAACCCCAGAAACCAGATTCCACAATGAAGCAAGAGGTAAAACAAAAGACACCACCCAACAGAATAATCAGAAATTTACCCCAAATATCAATTCTCTCAATAAATGTAAATGGCTTGAATTGCCCATTGAAGAGACATAGGCTGGCTGAATGGATTAAAAAATACAAGCCAAGTATCTGTTGTCTTCAGGAAATACACCTTACACACAAAGATGCATTCAGACTCAAGGTGAAAGGATGGAATACAATTTTCCAGGCTAATGGAAACCAAAAGAAATCTGGAGTAGCCATCCTTATTTCAGATGATATAAACTTTAAAGCAACAAACGTAAAGAAGGACAAAAATGGACACTATATAGTGGTGAAGGGAAAAATCTTACAAGAGGATTTAACAATCCTAAACATTTACACACCCAACACAGGAGCACCCAGGTACATAAAGCAAATATGCTAGATCTAGACAACATAATAAACAGCAATGCCATAATAGCAGGGGACTTCAACACCCCACTGACAGAACGGGACAGATCCTCCAAACAAAAAATAAACAAAGAAACAAAGGACCTACACAGGTCTCTAGAACATTTGGGTCTAACAGATATCTACAGAACACTCCACCCAAATAACACTGAATATATATTCTTCTCCTCAGCTCATGGAGCTTTCTCTAAAATTGACCACATCCTAGGCCACAAAACAGATCTAAACAAATTCAAAAAAATAGAAATCATACTATGTATCTTTTCAGACCACAGTGGAATAAAATTAGAAATCAATTCCAACAGAAACTCACATCTTCATCCAAAAACTTGGAAACTAAACAATCTTTTGATGAACGACTATTGGGTCAAGGAGGAGATTCAAATGGAAATCAAAAGATTCTTCGAACTAAACGATAATGGGGACACAAGTTATCAAAATCTGTGGGATACAGCAAAAGCAGTCCTGAGAGGAAAACTTATCACCCTAAATTCCCACATCCTAAAGACAGAAAAGTCACAAATCAGTAAACTAATGAATCATCTGAAGGAAATGGAAAAGGAAAAGGAAACCAATCCTAAAGCCAACAGAAGAAAAGAAATAAGCAAGATCAAAGCACAATTAAATGAAATTGAGAACAAAAGAACAATACAGAAGATTAATAAAACGAAAAGTTGGTTCTTTGAAAAGATAAACAAAATAGACAGGCCACTTGCCAGGTTGACCAGAAGCAGAAAGGAAAGGACTCTAATAAGCTCAATTAGAAATGAAAAAGGAGAGGTCACAACCGATCCCATGGAAATACAAAACATCATCTTCGAATACTACAAAAATCTCTATGCCCACAAACACGAAAACGTGGAGGAAATGGACAAATTCTTAGAAACATACTACCTCCCTAGGCTCAACCAGGAAGAAAGAGAATTTCTAAACAGACCAATATCAAGCACCGAAATCGAAGCAGTAATAAAAAATATTCCCAAAAAAAAAAGTCCCGGACCAGATGGGTTCACACCTGAATTCTACCAAGCCTACAAAGAAGAACTGGTGCCTATACTGCAGAAATTATTTGAAAATATCCAGAAGGATGGAATCCTCCCAAATTCATTCTACGAAGCCAATATCACCTTGATACCAAAGCCAGGAAAGGACACAACAAGAAAAGAAAACTACAGACCAATATCCCTTACGAATGTAGATGCAAAAATTCTCAATAAAATCCTTGCAAACCAAATTCAAATGTACATCAAAAAAATAATTCATCATGATCAGGTGGGCTTCATTCCCGAGATGCAGGGATGGTTCAACATACGCAAATCTATAAATGTAATTGACCATATAAATAAAAGCAAGAACAAAGATTATATGATCCTTTCAATAGATGCAGAAAAGGCTTTTGACAAAATCCAGCATCCTTTTATGATAAGAACTCTTAACAATATAGGCATAGATGGCTCATACCTCAAAACTATTAAAGCCATATACGATAAACCCACAGCCAATATCATACTGAATGGGGAAAAACTGAAAGCATTCCCCCTTAAAAGAGGAACTAGACAAGGGTGCCCACTATCTCCACTTCTTTTCAACATAGTGCTGGAAGTCCTGGCCACAGCAATCAGACAAGACAGAGGAAACAGGGGCGTCCAGATGGGGGCAGAAGAGGTCAAACTTTCACTATTCACAGACGATATGATATTGTACATAGAAAACCCCAAAGATTCAACCAAGAGATTACTGGAATTGATAAATGAATTCAGCAAAGTCTCAGGATACAAAATTAATACACAAATCCATAGCCTTCATATATGCTAATAACAATCAAGCCGAGAAACAAATTAAAGATGCAATCCCTTTCGCAATAGCACCAAAGAAAATTAAATATTTAGGAACATATCTAACTAAGGAGGTCAAAGACCTATATAGAGAGAATTACGAAACACTGAGAAAAGAAATTGCAGAGGATGTAAATAGATGGAAAACCCTACCATGCTCTTGGATAGGCAGAGTCAACATAGTAAAAATGGCTTTGCTACCTAAATTGATTTCCAGAATCAATGCAGTCCCTATCAAAATACCAACATCATTTTTTGCCGATCTAGAAAAAATAATTCTACGCTTCGTGTGGAACCAGGGAAGACCCCGTCTAGCCAAAGCAATCTTAAGCAAAAAGAACAAATTGGGAGGCATCTGTCTACCAGACTTCAAACTATACTACAAGGCTATAGTAACCAAAACTGCATGGTATTGGCACAAGAACAGACACGTAGACCAATGGAACAGGACTGAGAACCCAAATATAAAACCAACCTCATACAGTCACCTGATCTTTGACAAATCCCAGAAAAACGTACACTGGGGAAAAGAATCCCTATTCAATAAATGGTGCTGGGAAAACTGGATGGCCATATGTAGAAGACTGAAACTGGACCCACACCTCTCACCTCTCACAAAAATCAACTCACAATGGATGACAGATCTAAACCTAAGACGTGAAACCATAAGAATTCTCGAAGAAAACGTTGGAAAAACTCTTATGGACATTGGCCCAGGCAAAGAATTTATGAAGAAGACCCCCAAAGCAATCACAGCAGCAACCAAAATAAATACATGGGACCTGATCAAATTAAAAAGCTTCTGCACAGCCAAGGAAACTATCACTAGAGTGAACAGACAACCTACAGAATGGGAGAAGATATTTGCATGCTACACCTCTGATAAAGGGCTGATAACCAGGATCTATACGGAACTTAGGAAAATCAACAAGGAAAAAATCAAACAACCCTATTAAAAAATGGGCAAAGGACATGAACAGAAACTTTTCCAAAGAAGACAGAATAATGGCCAGCAAACATATAAAAAAATTGCTCAACTTCTCTAATCATCAGGGAAATGCAAATCAAAACCACAATGAGATATCACTTAACTCCAGTGAGATTGGCTCATATCAAAAAACCCCCAAACAACAAATGTTGGCGGGGATGTGGACAGATAGGAACACTCATACACTGCTGGTGGGACTGCAAATTAGTACAACCTCTATGGAAAGTAATATGGAGATACCTCAAAGAATTAAAAGTAGAATTACCGTTTGACCCAGCAATCCCACTACTGGGTATTTACCCAAAGGAAAAAAAGACATTTTATAACAAAGACATCTGCTCACGAATGTTTATAGCAGCACAATTCACCATTGCAAAGATGTGGAAACAACCCAGGTGCCCATAAATACACGAGTGGATTAATGAAGTGTGGTATATGTATACCATGGAGTATTACTGAGCAATAAAAAACAATAGTGAATTAACACATCTGGTATTATCCTGGTTGGAGCTAGAACCCATTATTCTAAGCGAAGTGTCACAAGAATGGAAAAATAAGCACCACTGGTACTCACCATCAAATTGGTACTAACTGATCAACACTTACATCACACAGGGCAATAATATTCATCAGGGGGTGGGCAGGTGGGAGGGGGGTGGAGGGGATGGGAAAAACTCTCACTGAATGGATGCGGGGAGCACAGTTTGGGGGATGACCACGATTGTAGCTCTGACACGGGCAGTGCATGGGCAATATATATAGCCAAAGTGTTGTACCCCCATAATATTCTGAAATTTAAAAAAAAAAAAGTGTGGAATGAATTCGTTTTTAAAAATCTGAGTTCAAGTGATACTAAAAAAATATCACTGGTCACCTTTGGAATTTGCTAATGCACCAAACTGATTATTTGGAAAGAATGAAAGGAAAGAACCAACCATTTATTCTGTACTTTTTTTGTATAAATTGTGTTGTAGGTTAGCCAAATAGTTGATGAAAGAAAATTATTCTTCACAGAAGAATTCCAACTAATAAATGCAGAAAAATGACAGAAAAATAATGACCATTTTGCTGCTCCTGATGAAATGAAGGATCATCAGTTCTCAAACAATTAGGTAAGATGTTGCTGGAAAACTTTCTAATGGCTTAATCAGGCTGACAACACCTGAGCCCTCTAAATCAATCTTAACACTAAAAGAGTAAAACACTGACATTATGTGCCTCCTGATGTAACACAGTACACAGCACCACACACGTAGTACTCTTAACAAAAATCTAAACCTAAATCTAATTTAGCCTCTAGACCTACCAGCTAGGTTGCAGAGATAGAGGGAATGGAGGAACACATATATTCTGTAAGAATACAATGAAGCCAAATCCAGAATGTGGGAAATGTTGTAGAAAATGACCTAGTTTATTCAACTAATAAATAGCATGGTGGGGGAGGGAGAGAGAGAATGGTTATGAATTAAGAGGTCTTATACCAATCAAATGCAAGGGTACACCTCTGATAAAGGGCTGATAACCAGGATCTATACAGAACTTAGGAAAATCAACAAGGAAAAAATCAAACAACCCTATTAAAAAATGGGCAAAGAAAATATTACCATATTCTTAACGAGATATTTAACAATATGTAAAAAGAATTATACACCATGACCAAGGGGGCTAATTCCAGAGAAGTAAGCCTAGTTCAATGATCAAAAATCAATCAACGTAATTAATAGTATTAGCAGGATAAAAAAAAATCATATGATCAAATCAATTTATGCAAAAATTAAAGCATTTGACAAAATATAACACCATTCATAATAAAAACTACCAGAAACTAGGAATATAGGGAAATATAATAAAGGAAATATATAAAAAAACCTATAGCTAACACCATACTAAGTGGTAAAAGACTGAGTGCTTTCCTCCTAAGACTGGGAAAGGCAGGGATAACCACTCTCACTATGTCTATCAGTTACAGTACTGAAAGTTATACTCAGTACTGTAAGACCAAATAAATAAATAAAAGGTATTCAGAGCACAAAAGAAGAAATAAAACTGTCCCTATTTGCAGATGACATAATTGTCTATCGATACATTCCCAATCTACAACAAACCTCCTAAAACTAATAAGTGAGTACAGCAAGGTCACAGGATACAGGGTAAATATATAAATATCACTCATATTTCTATATACTAGCAATGAAGATATGGAAACCAAAATTTAAAATATATTACCATTTATAATTGCCACCCTGCCCCCCAAAAAAGAAATAGGTGTAAACCGAACAACACATATACAGGGCTTTTATGCTAAAGATGACAAAATGATGATGAAAGTAATCATAGAACATCCAAATAAAAGGAGATCTGTGTTCATGGATTTGAGGACTCAATATAGCAAAGATGTCAATTCTTCTCATACTGATACACAGATTTAATGTAATTCCTATCAAAATACCAGCAAAGTTTTTTGTTTAGAAATAGACAAACTTATTTTAAAATTTATATGGAAAGGCGCAGGCCCTAGAATAGGTAAAACAATCTTGACAAAGAATAATTAAGTAAGAGGAATCAGTCTATCCAATTTCAAAGCTTATTATATAGCTATAGTAATCAAAACCATGTGTTACTGGCAGAAGGATAGCAACAGATCAATGGAATAGAATAGAAAATTCAGAAATAGACCCACACAACTATGCCCAACTGATTTTTAACAAGGGGCAAAAGCAATTCAATGGAAGGAAAATAGCCTTTAAACAAATGGTGCTGGAGCAATTGCATATCTATAAGCAAAAAATAAACTTCAACCCAAATCTCAAACTTTATATAAAAATTAATTCAAAATGGATCATAGACTTAAATGTAAAACATAAAACTACAAAACTTTTAGAAAAAAGCATAGGAGAAAATTTTCAAGACCTAGGGCTTGGTGAAGGGTCTTAGACATCATACCAAAACCATAATCCAGAAAATAAAAAATTTGAGAAAGAGGACTTCATCAAAATTAAAAGTGCACTTCAAAAGACCCTGTTAAGCAAATGAAAAGAGTAGAAAGTAGGAGAAAATATTTGCAAATCACAAATCTGACAAAGGACTCATATCTAGAATATGTAAAGGACAATCAAAACTTAAGTCAAAAAAAAAAGCAACAAAAAATTTGTATTAGTTTCCTCTTGCTATTGCAACAAATTACCACAAACTTGTGGCATAAAACACAAATTTATCCACTTAAAATTCTGGAGATTAGAAGTCTGACATGGGTCTCACTGGCTAAAATCAAGGTGTCAGAGAGATCGTGGTCCTTTCTAGAAGCTCTAAGGGAGAATCTGTTCCCTTACCTTTTCCAGTTTTTAGAGGGCACCTACATTCACTGCCTTGTGGTCCCCCTTCCTCCATGCTCAAAGCCAACAATGGCAGGTTGAGTCTTTCTCACACTGCATCCTTCTGACCTCCTCTTCTGCCTCCCTCTTACACTTTTAAAAAGCCTTGTTATTACACTGACGCCACCAGGATAATCCAGGGAAATCTCCTTTTCTTAATGTCATCTGATTAGCAATGCTAATTCCGTCTACAACCTTAATTCTCCTTTCCCATGTAATTAACATATTCACAGGTTGCAGGGATTAGAACTTGGACATATTCAGGGGAGGGGCACGTTGTTCTGTCTAGCACACAATCCAATTAGAAAATGGGAAAAAGATATGAAGAGATATTTCAGGGGGGCCCGGGGTCAAAAAAAATGAAGAGATATTTCACTAAAGAGGATATACAGATGGAAAAAGCATATGAAAAGATGTTCAACATCACTAGTCATCAGGGAAACATAAATTAATACCGTAATGAGATAATATCACACACATATCAGAACTAAAATAAAAAAGACTGACATTATCAGATGCCAGCAAGGATGCAGAGAAACTGGTTCTCTCATTGGTGATGGGAATGTAGCATAGAACGGCCACTCTGGAAAATAGTTGGGTGGTTTCTTAGAAAACTAAACATACGCTTACCACATGACCCACCAATCACATTCCTGGGCATTTATCCCAGAGAAAACTTATATCCTCACCAAAACCTGTGCGTGATTATTCATAGCAGCTTTATCTGTAATAGCCAAAAGCAACAAAATGTTCCTCCACAGGTGAATGGTGAAACAAACTGTGGTTCATCTGTATCATGGAACATCACTCAGTAATAAAAAGAAACTATAGACACAGGTGACAACTTGGACGGAACCCAGGCACAAAAGAAGAGAAAAAGCCAATCTCAAAAGGTCACATACTGTGATTCCATTTACGTAACATTCTCAAAGTGACAAACTTATTGAGATGAAGAACAAATTAGTGATTGCCAGGGGTTAAGGATGGTGGGGTAGCGGGTGGGTGACTGCAAAGGGATACCACTAAGGAGATGTTTCTGGTGATGGAACAGACACAAAGAAGAAATAAAACAGGCAAAGTCTTGAAGTTTATAGAGTTGGGGTAAGTAAGAGAAAATTTGCTAATAGCAGGTTTTTCACTTATAAGCTATAAGTTCATTTCTAGTTATATTACTGAATCTGACAAAGGAATTTTCTGTCTCTGATTGTGGTCACGTTAGCTATACAAACCTACACATGTGATAAGTTGACATAGAACTATACACACACATTGAACCAATGACAATTTTCTGCTTTCAATACGGTACTAGTTATACTAGATGTAACCATTGGAGGAAATAGGAAGTCAAGGGTATGAGGGACCTCTCTGTACTTTCTTTGCAACTTGTACATCAAAATTATTTCAAAAATTTTTTTAAATTTTTCAAGAAAAAAAGAAAGACTGGCAAAACTCACTGTTGATGAGGATGCTGTGAAGGTGGGCACTCTCATACACTATAGGCAGAATGCAAATAAGTAACTGCATTTTGGCAATCTTTAAAAACTGTGCATATCCTTTGATGTATGGATATTATTTGTAAGAATTTATCCCAAGTATGAAAAGATATATTCACAAGCTATGTTGTAATTGAAATTGACCATTCTAATTCAACAGAATACTCCTCTTTTATCAAATCCAAATATAGTTATCTTGTTAAAATATGATGATCCAGGTCTTTTTGATCAAAACCCATTTATTTCTATAACTGATTTCTTAAGTACTTGAAAATGTTTGACCACTTTCATACCTGATCACTGACGATATGTTGCAATTCCAGTCTGTAGTATTTGGATCATGCTTTTGCAGCTCTGTATCTATAAGGATTAAGGTATTTTTCCCTAAAAATGTGCTCATACTGCTCCTTCTAACTGCAATGTCCTTCCTCCACGTCTGCACAGATCCCTCTCTGATTCAAATGTCATTTCCTTATGGAAGCAATTTCTGATCCTATCAGCTGGGAGTAATTGTTCAGCCTCTTTGACCTTCTAGTACCTTACTGTTTATTCCCTTGTATGGCACCTAAAACTTTCTACTTGGCAGTCGTGTGTGTACTTATTCTAATCTTAATAGACTATAAGCTTTTCGAGGTAGAGACTGTAATACACAGTGCCTTGTATACAATGGATGCTAATGAGCAATCTACCAGTGAACTAGACAGAATCAATGTCCAAGAGTAAGGAGAAAAAGTCATTTAAAAATGACAATCACCTAGTCCACTTCTCCAATATCTAACAAAGGACTGAATCTATACATATGGGCCACATGCATTCAATGTCTCTGGAATGCTTTGGGTCATGCAATAATCCATGGGGCAATTTAACACCCTGCTTTTAAAGAACTGGCTCAGGTCAAAATATAGTAAAAGTGGCTATGAACCAAAGAACTTTTTAACTGGATAGCAAAGCACCTACTTTTCACAGGGCATTTACTGTACCAGCGAAACATGTCTCCAGAACTTCAGTTTCCATCTAGGATAAATTTTTAATTTTTAAAGTTAACTTCACAAACTCCTAGAATTATATGTTCATTAAATAGCTATCATATTCCTTCCCACCTCTTTCCCCACGTGCACACACGCACACACACACTCCTTGTACTGCCTCTTCCTCTATTGCTCATCATCTCAATTTGTCTTTTCTCAAGCCAGGAATGCAAGCATCATCCTCAGCCCTTCCTGCTCCCTCGCCCCACCCGTCAGTCACCAGGTGCTGGCCAGCTGGCCTCTCGAACGTCTCTCTCATCCCCTTCCTCAAGCCCTCATATTTTTTCCAAGACCAGTACAATAGTCTCCCAACTGGGCTGCGTGCTTCTAGCCCTTCACATTCTTACCCCCCAAATCTTTAAAATTTATAAATGTCCTATTTTACTCCCCCTGTTCCCCACTCCCTGTAGGATAAAGACTGTGCTTCTCAACGTGACGCAGAAGGCCCTTTCCCTGTCTGGTTCCTGTCTCCTTCGCAGCCTCAGCCGTGCTGCTCTGCTGTGGCCCCCACTATTCACCTCTACACCCGCTTCCCTGCCTCAGTCTCTTCCGGCTGCTCACGCTGTCACGCTCACTCAGTGATGATTCTGCCACCTGAACTCCTCAACTCCTGTCATGGTCCTGGGGGACTGCACGCAGCTGAAAACCCATTCAAAACACTTTCACGTCCATTATACTTCACTCTGCTTTCCCATAGATTCCCTCTAGACCTCATCATCACCAGATGCTGCTCTCCATCTAAATAAAAGCTGTGGTTTAAATAGCCCACTCTCGAAGATTTATAGGTAACAAGAAATTATTATATACAAGATATATTAGGAGCAGAAAAGCAAGATTCAGAACAGTATTTATGATATGATTCCATTTCTGAAACAATACTAAGAACTAATGTGTAGAAAAATATGAAAGAATATATACCAAACTATTAACTACACATTTAAAATATAAAAGTTATCAGAATTATAAGGGACTTTCACTTCCAATGTGGATTTGATTTTTCTAAAGTGTTTGAAGCTTCTACAAAAAGTATGTGCTACTTTTAAAATTTAAGAATAATAATTAAATACTATGGTGAGAGAGGTGGAGAGGGCACCCCTTTCTCTCCAGCTGATCCCAAACTGAGCTGCCCCCTTCCAGAACTTTCTCTCTCTGGTACTTCCACTGTATCTGGCTTCAGCCTCCTTGTGCCCTTTCCTCTCCAGGCCCATCTTTGGCTTGCTCAACCCTCTCATGTCTTCACTCTCTTCCCTCTCCAGCCTAGATCTCACAGTTAATTGTGTCACCCGGTCTCAGCATTACTGTCAATGTCCTAATTCCATGTCTTGCCATCATAGCCAGTAAAACCCTAACACTAGGGCAATCCAGCTGTTCCAGTTCTCTCCTATACCCAGGTCGTTAGGACTGCTGGAGAAAACCACCCAGCAGCCCAGACTCATGACACTGCAAATTCAGAGTCCCCAGCCTCTACGGGGCCCCCCACACCACCTAATCTGTTTCCCTTATCAGCTCTCTTCCCAGCAGCTGTTTCAGGCCTTCCCTCTGTGTCTCTTCCTGCAGTTCTAGAGGATTTACGCCACCTGGATCCCCTCTGAGCTCCAGCTCCAGTGACCCAACTGCTTACAAGATGTCTCCACTTAGGCGTCCACAGGTACCTCAAACTCAGTATGCCCACCAACTCTTTCCCCTGTACTCCCTCTGTGAACAGGAGCATCATTCACACAACTGCCCACGCCCCAAGTTCAGGTGTCATCTATGACGTCTCTCTCCTCCAACTAATCATATAAGAACTAAATATGTGTTGAATACTTACTATGTGCCAGATAGTGTTCCAAGCATTATATTATTTATAGTAATATATATAAATTTAATCCCCACAACAACCCTAGGTGAAGGTACTATCCCCAAATCACAGATAGGGAAACTGAGGCACTGAGGAGATAAGTAACACACTAGAAGCCAGGAGTAGAACTGGTCGCTCTGGTTCCAGAGTCCACACTCTTGATCATGACATTATTCTGCTTTTATCTTGTAACTCTACCTCCTTGATAGCTCACAAACCCATCAACTCCTTTTCCGTCCCTGCCACACCTCCTTTGTTAACATCACTACTACATCTTGCCTGGATGACCACAACAACTTCTTAACTGACCTCCCCAACTCCAGAATTGTGTCCCCACTCCCACCCACCCCCATACCCCAGCCATTCTCTCTACCCTGCAGCCACAGTGACCCAGTGACCTTTCTAAAGGACAAACAGTCATGCCAGTTTCCTGCCTAATATTCGTTGGTCCAGAATACTCTCCATACCTCATGCTATTCATCCTGGAACCTTTATGCACAACCTACAGTTCAGAATGTATCCTGTGCTCACACACCTCCAGACTCACTTATAACACTGGGAATGCCTTTCTTGTCCCCATACCACCACAGCTAATTCCAATTTATCTTTCTGGACTCAGCTGTCCCCTCCTTCAGAAAGCCTTTCCTGACTCCCCAAGGGTGCCACTTCTTTATGATCTCACGGGTTTTTGTGCTCACTCCCCAGCATGGGTACTGATCCATCTCCCTTCCCCACTAGACTGTAAGTTCCTAGACGACAGGAACTTTGTCTTTTCCATCACTGTGTTGCCAGTGCCCAGTACAGGGCCTCATACATATGCTTATTTAATAAGTGTGTTTAATTAATTAATTATTCAATCCATAAAAATGACCTTTCATGGTCCCCATATGTGCCAGGTTATTTCACATCTCTATACCTTTGTACAGGGTCATTCTTTCTTCTCACATCCCTATCCCCATCTGCCCAGCAAACTTCTATTCATCCTACAAAACCCATCTCAAGAGTTCACAGAAGGAAGGCTTTCTCTAATACATTCAAGGAGTGCCAATGCCTCTATTACTGAATGCACTGAATATATTGTATTGCAATTATTTGCTTAAAAGCCTGTCTCTACCTGCAGAATATAAGCTTTTTGGCTATAGGGACCATGTGTAATTGGGACATAGAAAGTTCTCAGTAAATAATTGTTGAATTGAATGAATACTAAATTGCACTTATTCAAAGGAAATTTTCACTAGGCCAAAACATTTCTCAGAGGAACTATTTCCTTCTTTTGTTTTGTTCTTCTTAATTTAAATGTCAACCTTCAGCTCCTTCCAGTGCTTTTACTTAACAGAATCCAGGTTAAGTAAATGTTTAGTATCTATGAAGAATATTGAAAAGACAGGAAAATGTATTCTCAGTTCTCAACTCCTAGGAAGGGGAACCAGGTAGGATGGGGTTTGCCATTAAAGCTCTGCCTTTATAGATTTGCACCACTGGATTCTTTAAAAAAAAAAAAAAAAAGTTTTGGAGTAGATATTCTTAAGCACAGAATTCATTTCCTGTAGGGAACTGAGCTCTCTTCACTTCTAGGAATTCATAAGGGAGCTGAGTCTAAAAGAGTTCAAATCTAGGGTGGATTGCAGCCTGGTGAAGCAGAATTTCATGATGTATATTATTAAATTAGTGAATGCCTCCAGATGCTGCAGGGACGTGTGCATGTCACATTAATAACTATCATGATCACCATAATGATACCCCCATCCCTCATTGCTATCCATCTCTTTTTGCTTTCCCTTTATCCTAAATGTCTCAGAAAACTTATTTCCTAGTATTTTTTCTGCCCTCTTCCATTCCCAAGCCCCTCCTTTTTTGCAGAAAGGCCAAGCAAAAAATTGACATATTTGCTCCCAGTTAAATCTCAGAACAAGTTAAAATCTTTTCTATCTAGTAAGCAACGTGTAAGACGTAAACAAATCTCAAAGAACTTTGATGTCAAACACTGCATTTCATATTTACACATGCACTGCAGTAACCCACATCCTTTAACATATTTAAATAAATATAAACATTAATTGATAAAAAGATTTTCCCCCAGTTTTAAAAAAAATTGTTTTCCTCTCAGAAAAAGCTGTCAACAGTAATAAACCAAAACTCTGTGGAAGTATCTTGTTTCCATTAAAAACCAAAGGTTTTGTAGTCATCAGATCTAGGTTTTAATCTCCCCAAGCCTCAGTTTTCTCATCTGAATACTGGAGATATAATAACAATAGTGAGCTTATTGTAATAGTTACCTATTGCCATGTAACAAATTGCCCCAAAACTTAGTGGCTAAAAACAACCATAAACGTTACTTATTTCTCAATTTCTGTGATTCAAGAATTTGGAAGAAGCCTGGCTAGGTGATACTGGCTTGGAGTCTCTCATGAGGTTGTAGTCAAAGGTGACAGGCAGGGCTGCAGTCATCTGAAGGTTTGATTAAGGTTGGAAAATCCACTTCCAAGATGGCTTCCTCACATGACCAGCAAATTGGTCCTGGCTATTGGTGGGAGGCCCCAGTACCTGCTTTATGAGCCTCTCAACAGGGGTACTTGAGTACCCTCAAAGCGTGATGACTGGCTACCTCCACAGCAAGCAACCCAAGAGACCATGGGAGAAGCTACAGTGTCATTTTTGACCCAGAAGTCATACACTGCCATTTATGCAACATCTGTGGGTCACACAGGTCAGCCCTATTCAATGCCGAGATAGGCCACACAAGGATGTAAATACTAGGAAGTGAGGATAACTGGAGCTATCTTGGAAGCCATCTGCCACATCCATCTCGTATGTTTCTCAGGAAGATTAAATGAGGTAATGTATGTGAAACAGTTCACTTGGAACAGTACCTGGCATATAATCGTTCTTGGTGCTAGCAGAAAGTCTGGTTAAAAAAAAAAACTAGAGAGAAGGAAATTCTATTCAATTAACCTTGCTTGCTGGAAGTAAGAGCGAGCATATAAAGCTGTTCACACATCTTTAACTTCTGCTACTGCTACAATGAAAGCAGGGGCTATTTTACTCTGGGATGTTGATACAATATTTCTTTACTCCAAAACACCATTTCAACAGGTAAATATCAAATTAAAAATAAGGAAAATACTCAAAAAATGCAACATGACTTTTGTTGTCAGTGGGGGGTTCTCCAGGCACTCACTGAGTAAAAGGATTAAATGTCCTTTTTGACTGCTGCTTCATCTTCTAATTTCTACTGCCTCTAAAACTGTTATGCTCCTTGGTTTTTTATTTGTTTGATCTCTTTTAAATTGGATTATTTCAGATTTTATAGGTTTCACATTGGCCTCTGCTCTCTCTCCCTTGAAATACTTCTTAAAAATAATTTGTCTTTGCAGGATATGTGATTTCTTATATCTGAGGTAGATAAAAGAGAGACAAATTCCAGAAAGAATTCTCTTATTTGACTCATGTTGAAGAAACGGAAAATGCAGATGTACAGTGAAAAGTAATTTTTCCAAGGTCTCAAATTACAAAAAAGAACTCCTTCTCCATAGGAAAATATCAGGTGCCGAACACTTGTTCAAAACGCAAAAGCTTCCAGGCCAGACACAGGCAGAGAAAAAGTCAAACAGCCAACCCAGGGCCATATGGGAAGAAGGCAACAACAGAAACAGAGAGGGCTACAGTTGCAAAAAGTGCTGATTATTATTATTTTTTTTTTTTCTTTTTGAGACAGAGTCTTACTCGGTCGCCCTGGTTAGAGTATAGTGGCATCATCATAGCTCACTGCAACCTCAAACTCCTGGGCTCAAGCAATCATCTTGCCTCAGCCTCCCATGTAGCTGGGACAGCACGTGCACACCATGATGCCAGCTAATTTTTCTATTTCTAGTAGAGACAGGGTCTCACTCTTGCTCAGGCTGGTCTTGAACTCCTGAGCTCAGGCAATCCTCCCGCCTTGGCCTCCCAGAATTCTAGGACCACAGGCGTGAGCCACTGCACCCAGCCAAAAAAGTGCTTATTATTTTTGAGCCCCAATTCACTTCATTTTCGTGACTTACACCAAGAATGTACAAGTATTATAGTTCCAAAAAAGATTACTTTTCTCACATGGAAATTCAATTATCTTTGAATTTAATACATACTATATGTGAGAGTTAATTTTATGTGTCAACTTGACTGGATCATAGGATGCCCAGATCTAGTTAAACGTTATTTCTGGGCGGGTCTGTGAGGGTGTTTCTGGAAGAGATTAGCATTTGAATCAGTGGACTGTGTTAAGCACATTGCCCTCCCCCAGGTGCGTAAGCAACATTTAACCCATTGAGATCCTGAAAATAGAACACAAAGGTGGAGAAAGGGAGGGTTTACCTTCTCTCTGCCTGACTGCTTGAGCTGAGACATGGATCTCCTGCCCTCAGTGCTCATAGTTCTCAGGACTTCAGAACCAAATTGGAATCTACACCACTGGCTCTCCAGCTTTCAGGCCTTTGAACTACACTACCAGCTTTTAAAAGATTTTATTGTGAAATACAATATGCATACAGAAAAGTGCCTCACAATTGTATAGCTCAATGAATTATTACAAAGTGAATATCTGTGTAGTGATTGCCTGGGTTGAGAAACAGAACACCGCCAACACTCCACTAGGCCTCTCGTGACTGCTGTCAATACTGGGCCCACTCTCCACACTAATGGTAAACATCACCCTCACTTTTTGCAGAAATCACTTCCTTGATTCTCTTTTATAACTTAAGCATGCATCCCTTATCATTATTGTTTTGCCTGGTTTTTAATATTTAGATGAATGGAATCACACAGTATGTAGTCTTTTGTGTTTAGCTTCTTTTACTCTATTTTCTTGCATGCAGCTGTAGTCTGTCTGAAGTCATGTATAATAGTCTACTGCTTGAATTTACTGTAATTTATTTATCCATTCTACCACTGATTAACATTTGGGTTGTTTCCAACTTGCAGCTATGGTGAATAATGATGCTTTGAACATTTTTGCAAATGTCTCTCCATGCACAAAGGCAAGCAGAGTATATATCCAGGAAAGGAACTGCTGGGTCATAGGGTATGTGCAGGGTAGTTCTCTAGGTGGCCCTGGAATGACTCAGTCCTCTCCCCTTTCTTGCTTATAGTTCTCAAGAATAATTGTAGAATGTGTTGGGAACGCAACATCCTGAGTTATAAAGGGATTGGATGGAACAGCCTTGGCTCTTTCCAGTATCCCCCTAGAACAGATCATCCTTCAGTGCTTTAGCCCAGTGATTCATGTGACCCTAGAGGTATAAAACCCAGGGGGGGCTGCTTTCTGGGGTCCCTTAGCTGCAGTGCAAGGTAAGACTCCATATGCCCTGGGTAGCTTTCATGAGCCTTGGGGGACTGGCATGCAATGAATCCTAGGTTTCTGTTGTCCCTTGCTGCCTATCTGTAAATAATAAACCTACTTCATGTAACTTGTGAGTATTCTATCTCACCAGACTCAAACAAGTTGGTAAACAGTGCACAGTGAAGCTGCTTCACAATATGCATATCTTAAACTACTGTAGGTAATGCTAAACAGTTTTCCAAGGTGGTTGTACCTATTTATACTCCCATCAGCAGTATATGAGCTATCTGGTTGCCTCCTGAACTGCAAACACTTGCTATTGGCAATCTTAATTTTAGCTATCTGGTGGATGTGTCATGATAGCTCACTGTGGTTTTAATTTGCATTTCCCCAATTACTAATGAAACTGAGTATCTTTTCATATGTTTCTTGTCCATTTGGATGCCTCCTTTTATGAAATGCCTTGTGAAGTGTTCAAGTCTCTTGACTTTTTTCTATGAGGTTGTGTTTTTCTGACTGGTTTGTGGAGGTCCTTTAAATATTCTGGATAGAAGCCCTTTGTCAGTTATATGTTTTTACAAATATCTTTGCCTACTTTGTGGCTTGCTTTTGCACTTCAAGTGGCTTCATGGGTGTATTTCCAGTATATCCATACTCCTATGAGGCAGCCCTTTGAAATCCAAACCCAAAGAGTAGGAGTTCACCAGGCTCCCTCTAACCTTAACAGGCCCTATTCACCTATCCCTGCTGATTTAGCCCACAAAGGCTGCCATTCCCTTAGTCTCTGAGCTCTTCCTTGAAATTTGCATGTGCTCTCAGAGAGAGAAGGGGCTCCAAGTTTGGGGTTCACCTCCCTGGGGCTCTGCTCTCCCCTAGACTTGGCTTGGTACTTCTTCACCATCTTTCACCTTTCAGTGCCTTGAAGCAAGCTTTTACTTATAATCTGTCCAGCCTTTCTAGTTGCCCCTCAGCAGGAAAGTGGGCCTGAGTTACCTAGGCTACCATTATCAGAAGCAGAAATCCCCCATTGACAATATAAAGTAAAGATGATATAAGGAGAGAAATTCTAATCCATGCTTAAGGAATTTTCCGATGCAGAGAAGGATTTTTCTTTTAACTTAAAGAGAAAATGGCAAAAATTAAGGATAATACAAATAATGCCCAGAACTAGTAGAAGTCTACTTAGAGCACTGCTCAGGTGTCTAAAATTAACCTGGGTAATCCATTCATGCCACCTAATCCAAGACTTGTAGAGCTGATGTCTTGATATCTTGATTGCTTCATTTTAGGTATTAGGTTGAGATAAAATTACTGTTACCTGAGATGGACATTTAGTGTATTAACACTGAATAGCTACTTGCAGGATTACAATGGCCAAAAGTAAATATTTTTTGCTTATCTACCAAGCAAGGAGGGGCATATTTTCCAGTCTGTTCTCACTTGAAGAAGCCAAAAGAACAATCAAGGTTTTAAAAAAGGTATGCTAAAACTGATGTTCTCTGAACTTCATCTAGTTTAAGCCTAGGCTACTGATCTTCTTTAAGAAAGTCTTGATTCATGTATGGATCTGGATTGTGAGACTCACTATCATGGACACCATCAGATCACATGGTGAAATGCATGGTACTTGTCCCTGAAACACCCAGCCTGTCCTTCCAAGTCCATTAATACAATTGGTACACTCTGTCCCTCCTCTGTCTAGGTTCTCAGGCTTCCCTCTATCCCTTGATCAAATTACAAGGTTATTTATGGGGAAAATGCCTGGAACTTTCTTCTTCCATCCTACCTCTGTGCCATGCTAACTCAGACTCATCCCACAGATCTCAGTTGAAACATCACTTAACCTAGAAAGCCTTCTCTGACCTCCCTGAAGTCCCCATGTTATATGTTCTCACAGCAGTGACCTTTCACATGTTTAATAAATGTGTAACTAGATTTTTAAGTCTTCCTTCCCCACCAGAGAGTAAGCTCCATGAGGTCAGAGACTTCGAACATCTTGTTCATCACTGGTATACATACCTAGCATAATGATTGGCATGGAGTCAATAAATATTTGTTGAATGATTGGATTGGTAGCTGAATCACTGAACTATTCATTACAGTCTCCTTCTCAAAGATATCTTCATTAGCAAAAAGAATCATTTGGCAGATATTTATTGGTTTTTACTACCCTGCATCCATTCCCCTCCTTTTCTGGGAGCAATACTGTGATTTCCCTTAAGGAAACACCCCACTCCTTACTCCAATTCAGAAATAGCCTATCCACCTTCCTAGCTATAGTGATTGGTTCAGGACAAAACACATGACCCAAGTCAAGCCAATCAAAGCCAATAAGGCTCAATCCTGATTTTACTGGAGCTGGTGAGAAAGAGACATGCTTTCTTTCTGCTGAGGTGCTGAGAAGTAGGATATAATCCTGAAGCTGCTGGCAGCCAACTTGCCCCTAGGAGAGGAGAGGCTGCCTGAGAATGAAGCCATGCAAAGGAAAGAGACTGAGTTCTTAGGCATCACTTGAATCCTTAGGTCCAGCCAGGAATTTTTGACACATCTGTGCCAATCAATATTCTTGACATAAGTGTCATCTGAACTGTATGCTGTGATCATAGTCTCTTGACAAAGTGGATTCCTTATAAATAATTGCAGCCCATCTATTATTTTTAACATATTACCATAGCATGAATAACTTGTATAGTCATCCAGATCATAACCTGCAAAAGCAGTTTTTGATGGTCTTGTTCAATTTGTCAAATATACTAATTTAAACATGGCAGACAAGCTATTTTAAAGCCATGTTTGCCTTACTACTATAAATTCTATTTTATATTCTGTCACCAGCAGTCAAAAACTGGTGGGCTTTCAGAAACACACAGTGAGAATGCCTTTGGTTTCTACAGCAATTACAATTATGAATGCTCATTTGGAGAATTTGCTTCAATTTACACAGACACATGCACAAGAGCACACACACCACTCAAGGTAATCTATTTTATAAGCTTCTTACAAGTGCTAGACAATTCACATCATTTTCATTTTAGCTAACTGATGCAATGAAGAAGAGCTATTGAAATTACCATTTATTGACAACTAAAATTTCTTACTTTGGATTCAATCATCAAATCAATGAAGGCTTATTCATATTTTAATGTAAACAGTAGATGTAATGACCCCCTTTTGCTGGTTTAACAATAAATAAGCTGTAGTCTACCATTTCTTTGTGAAAGATATCTAAGCGCAAAGGAAGTCTTGGGCATATCAATTTCTTTTCCTAACACTTGCAACAATCTGTAATTCAATTGTCCTTTCATCCACTAGTTGTATCAATTCTTCTAATCTATGGAATTTTCTAACATGAGAAAATATCTTCTCATAGGCCTATAATGAGTTTAGTAGATCATTTTCTCAAACTTATTTATCTTGCTTGGATTCAAGATTGTGTTTTCAATTAGAAATACTCTTTAACAGCTTTTATCCCTTTTTAACAATCTACTCTTCTAAAGTATTTCTTTTGGCTATCCAGTGTAATTTCCTCCCCTCCCCCATTCTCCTTCTTCTGGTAAGAACCCACTGCCTTGTCCAGAGGGGTAGGTAGACGTGGCCAATCAGAGTATCCTATTCTGATCTGCCCTGATTGGTCTTGAGGGTGAGCATGTGACCCTAACAATGCCAATCAGACTCCTTCCCTTGAATGATATAGCTGGACATTGGGAAAGAGAAATTCTTTCTTTGGACGTGCTAGGCTGAAAATGAATTTAAAGCTATTGGAAGCCATCTTCCCCACCACATGGAGAAGTCCTTTTATAGAACAAAGCCAAGCAGATAAAAGCAGAAATGTGAGCAGGATAGATGGATGCATGGATGGATGGAAGGAGGGACGAATATGAATCAATCATAGTACTCATCAAGAGCAGTTCTAAACTTTAATACCCTGGGCTCATCTTTTGATCCCGTGAGCCATCCTAGTGTTCTAACTAAATGGACCAGTAAATTCCTTGTTTTGGTTAAGCTGTATTAAAGTAAGCTTCTGTCACTTGAAATCTAGCACTCTCTATGATAATTGTTATATTTGTAGGCATGATACATTTACCTGAAACTTATTCCTGGAGTTTATTAGGAATATTTGCAAATAACCACTATTCAATGGTGTTAGTTGCTATTTCCAAGCAAGTTGAAGATGCCTTATTTTGTTATAATAGGAGAGAATAAGCTTATACCTATTGTACCTATATATAATATATAGACTAATTAATCTGTACCGAGGATGGCAAGTATGTTTTATAATGCCTGGAAATCTGGAAATTATGAAAAAAATCACTGGATAACTAGATGAGGTAACCCAGGACAGGTAATTCCATACACAAATCATCCTACTCTTATGAATCCCACATTTGAATATGACTAGCACATACCAATGTCTTTGCAGAAGCTCACCTGTATCCAGAGATTTCTGGTCACCCAGAATGTATGAGTCCAGAACAGATAACAGGAAATATTTCATTACCTGATTCTAAAGATCAGAAAACTGATACATTTTTACATGCATTTTTTCCAACTCCTAAAAACTTAAGACTTACTTGTAAACATTAAAAATTGATCTTATTTGTTAACCAAATCCTTCTAACAAAAAGTAACACTTGAGTGTCAGATTTCCTTTCACAGAATATGCCTAGAATCCCTTAAATAAAGCCAGCGATGCACATAAGAACAAGCTTGGATTTACTCATTGATCCTTCCAAGACTCCCACTGACATCAGTAAAGAAAGGGAGCAGTGCTTTCATCAATCTCCACCAGCCATTAGGAATGTGGAAATTTCCAGAAGCAAGTGAACAGCAAGCTAGTTTGACCCTTCTCAAATAAGTGCTTTAAACATTGATCACTGGCTTCAACATCCTCACTAGCAGCTACTTGTTAAATGCTGCATGTCTACTTTTATTACAATGTCAAATGTAATTCTTTTAATTCATACTTGATGGCTGTCATAACAGAATTCAGTACTGAAAACCAGTGACAGAGATTAGCTACACAGAATAATAATGTACTTGAGCTGTCTGGCACATAACAGGGCCACTTTTGCTCTTTCAGTTATCACATTGGTAAATATTGACAAGGAAATTCTTAGTGTGTTGCTTTCACAGGGTTTGGCCAGATCGACTCCTATTAAAAGCATGAAAAATATCTGTATCCAGCCTACATCTCTAATAAGGACCAACAGTAAGATATTCTTCTGAATAAAAGAGGACTTCCATTTCCAGTAATGGCAAATAACAGTTGAAACCAACCATCCATTTGAACACAACTAAAAGCTCTAGGTAAAAAAATATATATATTAATCTCCTTTAAAGCATTAAAGAGCTGTCAAGATAGTAAGCAATTACCAGACAAACCCTAAAGGAAATCAAGCACCAGAGAAGTAAGCAAAGCACTAGAATACCATAGTCACTTTTGCCCTTGTGGCATTTGCTGATCCAGAAAAATGTGGGCTTTGGTTTTGGTGGCGTTGCTGGGCCATGAGATAGAAGTCAATGATTAGAGCCTACTCAAGATTGGAAGTATAATGAGACCGTCTCCACCTTAGGCTGCAACCCAAAATTAAAGCTGTCCACTCCATCAATATCTCCAGCAAGCCATAATAAAACCTGTCATGGTGCTGAGCAACAAAAGAGAATAAAAAGGAAAAGAAGGGAGAAATGTCCAGAAAGTTGAGGTTCCTTCTGACTCAAATTTGCAGCCCAGGTCTATACTACTTAAGTTGTTGACAGAATTTCAAGCCATGAACTAGGTTTAGTTAGGGTAGTCCCAGACTAAAAGATCCTAAGGTGTCTGACAGAAGCAAACAAAAATCCTCTCTGGAGGAAGGCATCATCATTCCAGACCTCAAAGAATAAGAATACCTACAAATAATATTTCAAGGACAATGAGGAACACCCAATCAGAAATAAGCAAACACATAAGAAAAAAGACACCATGAGCAAAAATTAGCAGAAACTTAAGATAGCAGAAATATCATCAAGGCTTCACATAGGGGACTTATTAGATATAGACTATAAAACAACTATGTTTACTATATATGTTTGAAGAATTAAGATACAAACTTGAAGGTATCTTCAGGCACAGGAATCTATGAAAAAAATGATACAGCAATTCTGTAAAACAACTGGACTCTTCAAAAATGTCAATGTCCTGGAGAAAAGAAAAACCAACCACCATCCCCAAAAAAGTGGAAGGGGAACTATTTTACACTACAAGAGACTTTAAAAGCTTAACAACTAAATGCAATATATGATCCTTGACTGGCTCGGTGACATTTCTTTAAAAACACTATAGCGGACATTATTGAAAATTTGGGAAACTAGAAATATGGACTGTACATTAGATAATACTGTATCAATTTTAAGCTGATTGACTGTGATGACAGTAACCACAAGGTTATATAAGAGAATACCTGCTAATGTATGTAAAAGAGAAGTGTAATGATGTCTCCCTTACATAAGTCATTAGTTCACTTTCAAATGGTTCAAGAAAAAAGAGAGAGAGAGAAAGGGAGAGAGAGAGAAGCAAGAGCAAATGTGGCAGAATGTTAACAACTAATGACTCTAATTAAAGGGTATACAGGTTTTCATTGCACTATTATTTCAAGTTTTCTTTAGGTTTGAAGTTTTTTTTAAACACAGTATTGTAGGGGTAAGTTGTACAGCAGATTTGAAAAACATCCAAATAGAACATTTAACAATGAAAGGTAAAGTAACTGAATTTAGATATACCACGTATGGGTAAATAGTATATTTTAAATGGCTAAAGAGAAAAATACTAAACTGGAAAATAGATCAGAAGAATTATGCAGGATAGTGCATGGAGTGTCAAAAATATAGAAAATAAACAAGTTAAGAGACATGGAGGACAGAGATCTGACATCACTGGAGGCTTGAATGAAAGAAGAGAGATAATGAGTCAGAGGCAACATCTAATAAGCAATAGCTGAGAATTTACTGAAATGTTGAAAAAGACCAATATAAAGATTCAAAAAGCAAAAAAAAAAAATCCCAAACTAGATAAATGGGAGAAAAAATCCATATCCAGACTCATCTTAGTGAGAATGAAGAAAACCAAAAATAAAGAAAAAGTCATTTAAAAAGCCAGTAAAAAAAAGACAGATTATCTCCAAATGAGCCATGGTTAGACTGAGAGCTAACTTCTCAATATACATAATGGAAGCCAGAAGATGGTAGATATATTCAAATGTGCTGAAAGAAAAAATACTGCCATCTTTTAATTCTATAACCAGCAAAATATCTTTCAAGAGTAAGGGCAAATTAAAGACAATTTTAGACAAACAAACCTGAGAAGACTGACCTTAGCGAACTCTCACTAAAGAAAAAATCTAATAAAAGACGCAATTTCAAACAGAAGGAAAGTGATCCCAAATGGAAAAAACCCAAGATGCAAGAAGAAATGGGGGGGGGGGAGAAGTGCTCAATATGTGAAGCAATTTTGAATGAACATGAGTGCTGTCACAAATAAAAAAATAATAACAGTACTTATAAATATTAAAAATAAAAACATTTAACAGATTTAAAATAATATCAACAACATTTAAGTCAGGAGTGGGGAATATACGGAGTTAAAGGGTTTCACCGTCCAGGAGGACTGTAAAAGTTAAGCATACATACATACTGGAGTCCTGTGGAAGCACTAAATTAATAGAATGAGGAGTGATGATGTCCAAACTAGAAGACATAAAAACTGAACAGTAAAAAGAACACTTAATCTAGCAATAATACGTTGAAATATGTTGGGTTCAACCCAAGAATGTCAAGGTAGATTCATATTAGCAAATCAACGAATGTAGTTCACCATATTGACATATTAAAGGAGAAAAACCGTATAATAATCTCAATAGATGCAAAAAAGAGTATGACAGAATTCAATAGCCATTCATAATTTTTAAAAAGTTTTCAGCAAATTCAAAATAGAAGTAACTTTCTCAACTTAATAATGGGCATCTACAAGTGTGCAAAAACCTAGAGAAAACATAATGCTTAATCAACAAACATTGAAAATTTTCATTTCATATCAGGCACAAGATTCTTATCTTGTTGATACCTGTCATCACCATTCCAGTCAGCAGATATTTAAGGTCCTATGCAATGCTGGAAGACAAAAAAAAAAGTAAGTACAAGAACTAGAAAAAATAATTAGCAGATAATATGAATATATAACTCTTGTAGAAAATTTTTAAAAACTACCATAAAGTATTAGGATCAATAGGTTTAGCAATATCACTAAATACAAAATCAATATACAAAAAAATTGCATCTCCAAATTCTCAAAAAAAGTTAGAAAATCAACCTAAAATTAATTTCAATATCATAAAAAATTAAAATTCCTACGGCTATACTACAAATTATAATACATTTTTAAGAGAGATTAAAGATGACCTAAGTAATAGAGAGATACACCATATTCATGGATTAGAAAACTCAATATTGTAAAAGATATTAATTTTTTCCAAATTTATCTACAGATTCAAGTGAATCAAAATAAAAATGTTTTTAAAATCTCAAATCCTCCCTAGAAAATAGAATTTTTGGTGGAACTTCACAAGCTGGAGTCTAAGATTTTTATAAGAATGAAAAGGGCCAAGAACAACCACGATTATACTGAAGAAGAACAAGTGTATCGGACAACTTTTGTGTCCAACCTGACATCCTTTAAGTCCACCAATAGCTTCCCACAGTATAACCTGGAAGCACCTCACCTCAGCTGCATTGCATTGTTTTACTTTTTCTGTCCTGCACTTTCTCTGATAGGAACCTTCTAGCACTCACACATACGAAGTCTGGAAGTATGAAAGAAGTAGCCCTTGATCAGTGGGAGACAGACGGAGTTAGTGCATAAAAGCTTCATTCTTCCATTCTTGGCAATTTTGAGGTACATTCTACAAGGTTCTTCAGACGATCCCAGTGGGACAAAGCCTCAGTTGTCCACTGTGGTAGCCAACTTAAGAACATAGCCTTAAATTTGTTTTATTTCCTTCCCTGCCTCACTCCTATCCCCTGCAATCCTTTCCCAGAAATAAACTGCTAACACTCAAGTCCTAGACTCGGGCTTTGTCTCCTTGGGGGAATCCAGGATAAGACAGTGGAGACACCTACTCTATCAGACATCAACACTTATTATAAAGCCAAGTCTGGGGCAGGAAATAGATTAGATGAGCTTGAAACACTTGGTTATGCCTGAAAGTAAGGAAACTATCAAAGACTATGCAAAAAAATGGCACAGAGGCCAACTTGAAGGGCTCTCCTATTGGCCAAAGACAGGATAAAACTCATTAGTCACATTTGGAGGCCAATTCATAATTCTAAAGACAGATAGACAGATGGAATAGCCAAGAATTCATCATGCTTTTCTCATACAAGATATATTTTGTGGTAGCAAAATAGTAAATGAGGAAAAAGTTGTTCTCTACAGAAAAATTCTGGCTGATGCACAACAAATGATAGTAGTATTTGAAAATCTTCACATTGCCACCCCTGCTGGGAGGATGTAAGCCCTTATGTTAAACTTTTGGGTGAAACCTTGATGGGGAACATTATAATCAATCAATCTGGCTGACAACACCTGAACCTCTAATCAATCTTAATATCATTAAAAAAAATTAGATGTTATATTCCTCCTAATGTGATGAAATAGAAAGCACATACCACCATGAATTATTGTTTTGAAAAAAGTCGAACTTGAATATGATCCAGCCTTTAGATCTTATTTCAGTTTACAAGAAATATAAAGAAATATTAAATTATAAGTACACCATGAGGATACAAAACTAAAAATTTCAGAATGTGGAAACTCTACAAGATAAATGACCTGGTTTGTTCCACAAATGAATAATAACAAAAAAAAATACAAGAAAAAGAAGAGAGAGAAGAGGAGAAATCGATAAACTAAAAGAGACATATTAACTAAATGCAATACGTGAACCTTGTTTTGAATCATGCTTTGTCTAAAATCAACTGTTAAAAAATACCATGAGACAATGTGAGAAATGTAAATTGTGACTAGATATCTGATAGTACTTAGGAATTATTGTTCATTTTTAAGTGTGATAATGGTCTTGTGGTTATGTTTTAAAATGGTCCTTACATTTTAACTGTTGATTGTACAATAGGCACATAGGAATATATTATACTAGTCTTTCTACTTTGGTACATGGTCAAAATTTCCTGTAAGTTAAAGACGGAGAAATTTAGGAAAATATCAGCGAAATATAATTTGTGGACCTTTCTCGATACTGATTTGAATGAACCAAGAACATTTTTTAAAGCAAAAATTTCAGAGACAATCAAGAAAAATGGAACATGGTTATAATTAGACGATTTTAAGGAATTACTTTTAATTTTGTTGGTGCACTAATGGAATTTTAATTATTAAAAACTCCTTGTCTGTAAACAAAAGGGAATCTGGAACTTGCCATAAAATGCCTGAGCAAAATTTCAAAAGGGGTAGAGGACGAGGGCAAGATTAGATGGAACCAGAATGGCAAAGTTGTTGAGGATGGGCGATGGGCATATGGGAGTTCATTGTAAGTTCACTGTAATTTTCTCTTTTTGTAAATATAAATTCCCTAATTACAGGTGTGTATAAGTGTGTATGTGTATGGTCATTTGTCCATACCTGTGGCGTTAACCAAAGGAAAAGAAAGACACCCAAAATTTATGGACATTTGCTTTATGACTAAGGTAAAACTGCAGAGCAGTAAGAAAATGATGGACTTTTCAGTAAATTATGCTAGGACAACTAGGTATCCATATAAGGACAAAAGGGGGGTGGGGACTGCAGTCCTACCTTACATCATACACATAATTCCAGGTATAATTAAGATCGAAATGTGAAGGGCAAAACTATAACTATTCAGAAGGTGATTCAGGAAAAGATCTTCATTAAAAGGGAGGGCTTCTTAAGCATTAACCACAAAGAAAAAGACAGATAGCTCTGCTTACATTAGATTAGAAGTTAATGTTACTTAAAGTTAAAATTAAGTTTTATCAAAAGACACCATGTAAAAAATGAACAGGCAAGCCTCAAAATGGGAAAAGGTATTTGCAACACACAATCAACAAAACTCTAATACCAGAATATTTAAAGAACTCCTACAAAACAATATGAAAAAATAGACAACCCAACAGAAGAAAAAAACCCAGGAACATTACTATAGTAAATCCAAATGGCCAATAAATATATAAAACATGCTCAACCTTATCAAAAATCAGGAAAATGCAATTAAAATCACAAGATAATACTACACATCTACCAGATAGGCAAAATTTGAGTCTGACTATTCTGAATATAGGCTCCGTGTTGTAATGGGAAATCCTAAGCACTTGCTGGTAGGACTGTAACTGGGTAAAACCACTTCAGAAGACAATTTTCCATTATCTAGTAAACTTAAAGATATGTATACATCCTAGCACCCAGCAGTTTCACCCCTGTATACAGTCCAGAGAAATGTATGTATGATGTAATAAGGTATGTACTACAGATATATGAGCAAAACTGTTGATAGTAGTGTTATTCGTAATAGTGAAATATTAGAAAGAAGCCATGTTTTCATCAACAGTATATAGAATAAATTGTCATATTCCTATAATAAAATATCACAAATCAATAAAGATTTACAGCTACACCAACAACATGGATTAATTTTACATTAAGTTGAGAGAAAAAAGCAACACAAAACATGAATACATATAGTGTGATTCAATTCATATTAAGTTCAAACACAGGAAAAACTGAACTATATTTTTAGAACTGCATACAAAGTGGTAAAACTATATTAGAAACCAAAAATAATTATAAAAATCAGGATAGCAGTTATCTATGAGGTGGGGAAGGAGAGGGGTATGGCTGAGGATTCTGGTATACCCACGTTCTAACACTGGCCCAGGTGGTGGTTATACCTCTGTTCCCTTTATAATTATTTGTTAAATGGTACATATTTCATACACTTACATGTATATTTCACAATTAGAATTCTAAGGCAAGTTCATTTTGAAAACTAAACATTTATTAAAACTTAGAAAGCATCTTAAAAATAATATAAGCCAGCTTTTCCCAGTGTAGCCTTATACCTCAGGATCACCCAGTCTTACCCCAGAGATTCTGACTCAGAAGGTCTACAGGAGGTGCTGGGCATTGGCATTTTCAAATAGGTACCCTGATTTGGGATGCCCTAGCTGAGTTCAAACTCCATGGGAGGTTAAGGGAGTGGTCTGTGGTAAAATAAGAACCAGCCCACTGCTTCCCAACCTCCAGCCGAAGGTTCTCTCCACTAGGTCAGTGAGGACTGGACATCCGTTGCCTTTTGTCTCAACTCTTGTCCTAGAAAGAGTTACAGTCAGCAGGCTCAAGGAGCCAGGACATGAAATTATAGCAGTAGGTACCTATTGGACAGGTTCTTGTAAGCCTCCAGTTAAATGATGTTTAATATCTAGTTAACTAGCATTGACTGTTAATTTGATCTATGCTAAAATTTATTAATAAGATTCTCCTCTCCAGTTTTCTACTGTTCTTCTCTCAAACAAGCCATCCATTAAATCACACAAATAATGTACAACTATTGCTAAAAATGATTTTGAACTGGTTTAATACACAAATTTACCCCCATTTAAGTCTCAATGAGTTCCAAGTTGTCATTCAGACAAGTTCATGAATACATGTGCATACATATTGCTGTACCACTCCCCAAAAATTAATTACCCAAAATAATTCGAACTAAGCAGAGATCTTGTTTGTCCCTGACTCATAATAATATCTGTCCTACAGTTCTGTATTATCTTACCCAAGTAGAAATACCACTACCTATGCAAGAATTTCACTTCCAAACAAAACAAAATAAAAATCTATGAGTATTGACCTCAAAATGAACTGGTTAAATTTAAGGACTCATTTTTAAAGGTCAGTGTCCTTTGCTGCAAATACAGTTCCTATGCAGATGAGAAGTTGAACCTGCCCTATGGTGTTGAGCATAATTAGCCAGCTGCACCCTCATAATAAGGTGCAGATGGTTAATTGCACCAGCAAATAACTGCTTACTTGTGGGCACAAAAGCCTGTACCTAAAATCATTGAAAGTATACTTGGTCCTATTTATGCTCATGCAAACAAAACACATTTCCAAGGTTTCATCTGTGAACAGACCCACTGCCGGCTCCAACCCTGCAGCTTTGGGGGACAATCATTCATGCTGCTGAGGTCCGGTTCAAGGGAGGCACCACAGGCCACAAAGCCACATTTCAAATGGTGAAATATTTCTTGGGGTGCTGAATCCTTGTTGAAAAATCTCCTAAAGTTAATTTGTTGTAACAGGAATCAGTAAATAAGGTGAAACTTTGGTTTCCCTCGAAAACAAAATCTATATTCTTTTGATAAAAACCCTGAAATGAAGGAAATTTTTTTCACAAGCAAATATGTCATTAGTTTTCTAAGTAAGGGGGAAAAAAAAGACAAATTTTCCTGTGCCCTTGAGGAATTTCACATACTAGCTGAGCTCCCAGAATTTAGCAAGCTGTATTAGATACAACACACCCAGTGGTTGTTAGGGACTATTCCAAAGATCCATTTTAAAACATATTCTATTAATCCCTGCATAGCAAGAATAGGATATGGGGAGAAAGCAGAGAAGGGGTAACTACTCCATCAAACTCATGTTTGGAAGTCCTCTGCCAGCTGCAAAGCTCTCAGTTAGGCAAGGGGTCAAGATGACAAGGCCAGGGAACAGAATACTAATCTACTTGAATCCACACAGAACCTTCTTCTGAAGAACCCACTGGGTTATGTGATTCTATTCAGTTTAATTGTATATTGGGGAGGAGGAAAATCTGCTTGCCATGGTTTTAATTGCTAAGAACACACTATCTTTTTTGGAACCATCTGTTTAATTGTAATTACAAACAGCGATGTAAAAACGCAAATGATTAACAAGTACAAAATTTCCTACCACTAACAGTGTTAACATAACAAGCCATATTGTGAAAGAGTATGTTTCCTTTTCCCTCTCTGCAATATTTCATGATTTAGCAACTGACAACCTACCATTTTTTACAGAATCTCATTCTGATAGAGCTACAGTTATTAATTAGTATTCTTAGATTACATTCCCCCGTTATTCCTTTTTATTAAAACTTATTACGAGAATGAAAGGGATTATATCAGAAATGAAATACATAGTCCTCTTTTTTTCCACCTCCCACCAAAATCGTGGAGATTTCATATGATACACATCACCTATAATTAATCACCAGGCACATTCCAAAGCATTGCAAGACTAATTTTTGGCTTTCATAAACACAAATTTCTGCCTTCCTGGTTTTGAAATATGCTTACCGCTCTGTTATTATTTTAAAAGCCATGAGTATTGGTAATTGTTTTCAGGCATCAATAAAAATAGCTTAACCTTGGAATTTATTTTAATTAGGGATTTTTCAAAGCCACTGCTGCAAAGTTGGGTGGATTGTTTATAATAAAAGCAAGCATCAACAACATAGTTGTGCAGAACATAGAATTAGGCAAAGTTGCTTAACTTGGGCTCACAATAGCAGTTTAAAGAAATAAAAACAGATACAGATGCAGTCAGATCATAATGTTATTAGGGCAACCTTACATTTAGGACATTTAAAAAAGCTTATTAAAACAAGAAGATGCCATTTTAAAATAAAATATGGTGATTTATGAACTGGCAGTGAAATTACAAGAGATTTCTTCTTCAGTCATTTCACGCTAATTCTTCTTTAAAGTCAATGAAGTTGACTTTTTGGTATTCATTTTAAGATGAAGATCACCACTTTAAGAATATCATACACTTTCTAACAAGCCTTTCAGTCAAGCACAGAACATTTTTTTAAAGTCCACCTCTCCTTCCTACCACCTCAAGGGATAAATAAGACCCTTTTAAAATAAATCAGAGAACAAACACTTTAAATCCTCAAAGAAGTGAAAAGACTGCACAGTTTTTCAAATTAAATTACATTAGAGGCATTTTGCAACACGTCAATTCCTCAACTTTTCTTTCTCTGCCCAACCTGAAATCCTTCCAACCATAATCCTACAATTATTTTTGCCTATTTCTAACCCTCATCACCCTCGAAAGACATTTTACATGAAGAGGAGCCAAATGCTAAGTGCTTCCGCAGTGTTAATGAGGAAATAGATCTTGGAAGAAATCACTTGAGAAGAAAAGTTTGCCCTCAGGCAAGGGCTGCTTCTTCACTTTTAATGATGGTAACTGTGGCTGCGCTTATTCCAGTCCACTGAGTTCTGAAATGTGCTCATCCCACACCAGTGATCTTTAAATTTCGTGGTCCAAGTCCCACTGGGAAACTGATGAAGGCTATGAACACTATCCCCCAAAAGAACATAAACGTAAAATCTGAAGGCACACACACGTACGGGGTCAAGAGTCTCCATTACACAGATCCCAAATGAGTACCAATTAAAACATGGTTTCAATACTAACAGGCTTTGTGGGTTTCTTTTAAACTTGATGAGAGTTTTCATGTTCTAAATGTTTGTGCCACTAATGTGGAGAAACATTCTCAAAACTATTTTTGAAGGCTATGAAATATATTACTAATAAGGGATAATAACTTCCCTCTACTTTGCGATTGCATGAGTCATTCTCACACAAGCCAGAGGTATTGTTATGCCTTCCCCCAAATAATTCTAACTTTGCCTCATATACAAGACATGAAATAAAATGGCACCTTACAAGTATCATTTTCTGAAGAGCTTTTCAGACATGCATTTATTTTCACATCTGTAAATGTAATATAGAATAAAATTATTATACCCACTTTACATAAAAAGAAAATACTTAACTCCCTAGTCTGAATGTATACATTCTTCAGTTGGCATTTGCTAAACTTGAATTTTTCCATCTTTGTCAGACGTGTATACAATCCATACACCCAGATTTCATACAAGATTTACTCTGATGCTCTCCATAAATAATGCAATAAACAAATTATTAAGAGTGATTACCTCTGGGGACTGGAATTGGGAAAGAGAGAGGAGTAATGAGGAGACTTTTAAGTTCACATTTCCAAGGTTTTTAAATTTTTACAAGGAGTATGTAAGCTATTGTGCTAAAAATTAAAATTAAAAAGTAATACACAGTTTTCTAATATAGGATATGCTGGCTTATTTGAACCAGCCCTCCTGCTGAAAACAACTGAAAATACTGGTTAAAAATATTTTTTAATCTTCTCGAAAGTATCAAAGAGCTAACAAGACCATAAAGAATTAGTCAGCCAACGTCAAACTGAAAACAGGAACCAGGAGAGGTAAGTGAAGCACTGAAAAGGATTTTGCTATGAGATCACACTCTAGACAAGGACAACTTGAGCCCTGCTTATGGCTGCCTTGCAGGGCTTAGAGGAAAATTGTCAAAGTACAGGGTCCACCCAAAGTGGGGAGACTGATAGGAGACTCCACCCCAAAGGCCTATACCTTCAAGGGAAGATTGGACCAAAAATAAACCCTTCCTATCCCACCATCCCCAGTTGAACGCAAGGGAAGTTTCCTTGGCACCGAACAGAGAAGGGAACAGAGAAGGGAGATACAAAAAGTACCTGAGAGGTTGGAATCACAGGCCAACTTTCTCATAGATGTGTGGCCCAAATTCATACCACCTGGAGCCCCAAAAGCCTCAAGGTGTGATTGTACTTTAAAGTGAGCCTGGACAGGTAGTTCCCCAAGGTACCTTCAGAGTAAATGCAAATCCTCTCTGGAGAGGTCCTCCTTCATTTTAGTCATCAAAGAACCTCCCATAAATAATTTTCCAAGGAAGATAAGCAGCTCACAGTCAAAATAAACAAGCACACTAACAGAGTGAAAAAAGCACCCTGAACAAGAACCAGCAAAAACATACTATAGGAAAAGAAATTCAAGAAATGAAAATTAAAATAATTAAAATAAAAATTCAATGAATAGAACAGCTGCTAATCCTAAAAAGAATGTATTTGATAGTTGTGGGCTCTCACACCTACTTCAACAACTAGAAAAAAAAATAAATTACAAAAGTCATACTTTTAAAGACATTAGAGAGCTACAGAAGAAACATGGACTAGAAAAACTAAAATTCCAGAAGGGGAATGGCCCATCCTCGGTGAGCTGAGATCACTGGTCACTTTTTTCTCTGAGGAGATTTACTAATTCTAGACACAGATAGAGGATCTATCTTGGCGTAGGCAGAGGAGTTCTTTTTTTTTTTTTTTTTCCTTTTAATTTATTTTTTTAATTTCAGAATATCATGGGGGTACAACACTTTGGCCATACACATTGCCCCTGTTCTGCCCGTGTCAGAGCCACAACCGTGGTCGTCTCCCAAACTGTGCTCCCCACATCCATTCAGTGAGAGTTTTTCTCATCCCTTCCACCCCCCTCCCGCCCGTCCACCCTCAGATGAAAGTTATTGCCCTGTGTGATGTAAGTGTTCATCAGTTAGTACCAGTTTGATGGTGAGTACCAGTGGTGCTTGTTTTTCCAATCCTGTGACGCTTCACTTTGAAGAATGGGCTCTACCTCCAACCAGGATAATACCAGATGTGTTAATTCACTGTTGTTCCTTATTGCTGAGTAATACTCCATGGTATACATATACCACATTTTATTGATCCACTCGTGTATTGATGGGCACCTGGGTTGTTTCCACATCTTTGCAATTGTGAATTGTGCTGCTATGAACATTCGAGAGCAGATGTCTTTATTATAAAATGTCTTTTTTTCTTTTGGATAAATACCCAGTAGTGGGATTGCTGGGTCAAATGGTAATTCTACTTTTAATTCTTCGAGGTATCTCCATATTCTTTTCCATAGAGGTTGTACTAATTTGCAGTCCCACCAGCAGTGTATGAGTGTTCCTATCTGTCCACATCCCCGCCAACATTTGTTATTTGGGGATTTTATGATATGAGCCAATCTCACTGGAGTTAAGTGATATCTCATTGTGGTTTTGATTTGCATCTCCCTGATGATTAGAGAAGTTGAGCACTTTTTTATATGTTTGCTGGCCATTATTCTGTCTTCTTTGGAAAAGTTTCTGTTCATGTCCTTTGCCCTTTTTTTAATAGGGTTGTTTGATTTTTTTTTGTTGATTTTCCTAAGTTCTGTATAGATTCTGGTTATCAGCCCTTTATCAGAGGTGTAGCATGCAAATATTTTCTCCCATTCTGTAGGTTGTCTGTTCACTCTAGTGATAGTTTCCTTGGCTGAGCAGAAGCTTTTCAATTTGATCAGGTCCCAAGTATTTATTTTTGTTGCTGCTGTGATTGCTTTGGGGGTCTTCTTCATAAATTCCTTGCCTAGACCAATGTCCATAAGAGTTTTTCCAACGTTTTCTTCGAGAATTCTTATGGTTTCATGTCTTAGGTTTAGATCTGTTATCCATTGTGAATTGATTTTTGTGAGAGGTGAGAGGTGTGGGTCCACTTTCAGTCTTCTACATATGGCCATCCAGTTTTCCCAGCACCATTTGTTGAATAGGGATTCTTTTCCCCAGTGTACATTTTTCTGGAATTTGTCAAAGATCAGGTGACTGTATGAGGTTGGTTTTATATTTGGGTTCTCAGTCCTGTTCCATTGGTCTACGTGTCTGTTCTTGTGCCAATACCATGCAGTTTTGGTTACTATAGCCTTGTAGTGTAGTTTGAAGTCTGGTAGACAGATGCCTCCCAATTTGTTCTTTTTGCTTAAGATTGCAATGGCTAGACGGGGTCTTCTCTTGTTCCACACGAAGCGTAGAATTATTTTTTCTAGGTTGGCAAAAAATGATGTTGGTATTTTGATAGGGATTGCATTGATTCTGTAAATTAATTTAGGTAGCAAAGCCATTTTTACTATGTTGACTCTGCCTATCCAAGAGCATGGTAGGGCTTTCCATCTATTTACATCCTCTGCAATTTCTTTTCACAGTGTTTCATAATTCTCTCTATATAGGTTTTTGACCTCCTTAGTTAGATATGTTCCTAAATATTTAATTTTCTTTGGTGCTATTGCGAAAGGTATTGCATCTTTAATTTGTTTCTCGGCTTGATTGTTATTAGCATATATGAAGGCTATGGATTTGTGTGTATTAATTTTGTATCCTGAGACTTTGCTGAATTCATTTATCAATTCCAGTAATCTCTTGGTTGAATCTTTGGGGTTTTCTATGTATAATATCATATCGTCTGCGAATAGTGAAAGTTTGACCTCTTCTGCCCCCATCTGGACGCCCCTGATTCCTCTGTCTTGTCTGATTGCTGTGGCCAGGACTTCCAGCACTATGTTGAAAAGAAGTGGAGATAGTGGGCACCCTTGTCTGGTGCCAGTTTTAAGGGGGAATGCCTTCAATTTTTCCCCATTCAGTATGATATTGGCTGTGGGTTTATCGTATATGGCTTTAATAGTTTCTAGGAATGAGCCATCTATGCCTATATTGTTAAGAGTTCTTATCATAAAAGGGTGCTGGATTTTGTCAAAAGCCTTTTCTGCATCTATTGAAAGGATCATATAATCTTTGTTCTTGCTTTTATTTATATGGTGAATTACATTTATAGATTTGCGTATGTTGAACCATCCCTGCGTCTCGGGAATGAAGCCCACCTGATCGTGATGGATTATTTTTTTGATGTACATTTGAATTCGGTTTGCAAGGATTTTATTGAGAATTTTTGCATCTATATTCATAAGGGATATTGGTCTGTAGTTTTCTTTTTTTGTTGTGTCCTTTCCTGGCTTTGGTATCAAGGTGATATTGGCTTCATAGAATGAGTTTGGGAGGATTCCATCCTTCTGGATATTTTCAAATAATTTCTGCAGTATAGGCACCAGTTCTTCTTTGTAGGCTTGGTAGAATTCAGGTGTGAACCCATCTGGTCCGGGACTTTTTTTTGTGGGTAGATTTTTAATTACTGCTTCAATTTCGGTGCTTGATATTGGTCTGTTTAGAAATTCTCTTTCTTCCTGGTTGAGCCTAGGGAGGTAGTGTGTTTCTAAGAATTTGTCCATTTCCTCCACGTTTTCATGTTTGTGGGCATAGAGATTTTTGTAGTATTCAAAGATGATGTTTTGTATTTCCACGGTATCAGTTGTGACTTCTCCTTTTTCCTTTCTAATTGAGCTTATTAGAGTCCTTTCCTTTCTGCTTCTGGTCAACCTGGCAAGTGGCCTGTCTATTTTGTTTATCTTTTCAAAGAACCAACTTTTCGTTTCATTGATCTTCTGTATTGTTCTTTTGTTCTCGATTTCATTTAATTCTGCTCTGATTTTGGTTATTTCTTTTCTTCTGCTGGCTTTAGGATTGCTTTGCTCTTCCTTTTCCATTTCCTTAAGATGATTCATTAGTTTACTGATTTGTGACTTTTCTGTCTTTTGGATGTGGGAATTTAGGGCGATAAGTTTTCCTCTCAGGACTGCTTTTGCTGTATCCCACAGATTTTGATAACTTGTGTCCCCATTATTGTTTAATTCAAAGAATCTTTTGATTTCAATTTGAATCTCCTCCTTGACCCAATAATCTTTCAGCAATAGATTGTTTAGTTTCCAAGTTTTTGGAGGAAGATGTGAGTTTCTGTTGGAATTGATATCTAATTTTATTCCACTGTGGTCTGAAAAGATACATGGTATGATTTCTATTTTTTTGAATTTGTTTAGATCTGTTTTGTGGCCTAGGATGTGGTCAATTTTAGAGAAAGTTCCATGAGCTGATGAGAAGAATGTATATTCAGTGTTATTTGGGTGGAGTGTTCTGTAGATATCTGTTAGGCCCAAATGTTCTAGAGTCCTGTTTAGGTCTTTTATTTCTCTATTTGTTTTTTGTTTGGAGGATCTGTCCAGTTCTGTCAGTGGGGTGTTGAAGTCCCCTGCTATTATGGCATTGCTGCTTATTATGTTGTGTAGATCTAGCAGTATTTGCTTTATGTACCTGGGTGCTCCTGTGTTGGGTGCATAAATGTTTAGGATTGTTAAATCCTCTTGTGAGATTTTTCCCTTCACCACTATATAGTGTCCATTTTTGTCCTTCTTTACTTTTATTGCTTTAAAGTTTATGTCATCTGAAATGAGGATGGCTACTCCGGATTTCTTTTGGTTTCCATTAGCCTGAGAAATTGTATTCCATCCTTTCACCTTGAGTCTGAATGCGTCTTTGTGTGTAAGGTGTGTTTCCTGAAGACAACAGATACTTGGTTTGTATTTTTTAATCCATTCAGCCAGCCTATGTCTCTTCAATGGGCAGTTCAAGCCATTTACATTTATTGAGAGAATTGATATTTGGGGTAAATTTCTGATTATTCTGTTGGGTGGTATCTTTTGTTTTACCTCTTGCATCATTGTGGAATCTGGTTTCTGGGGTTTTAGGTTTTGCGTAGTTTTACATAGGTGGGTGTCTGTTGCTCTGTTTAGTGTATAATGCAGGTCTAAGCATTTCTTGCAAGGCCGGTCTGGATTTCGCAAATTCTATCAGTGATTGCTTATCTGGAAAGGTCTTTATTTCTCCCTCATATAAGAAGCTTAGTTTGGCAGGATACAGAATTCTGGGTTGACCTTTGTTTTGTTTTAGGAGATTGATGATGTCTCCCCATTCCCTTCTGGCTTGTAAGGTTTCAGCTGAGAAATCTGCAGTTAATCTGATCGGTTTCCCTTTGTAGGTTACCTGCTCTTTTCGTCTTACAGCTCTGAGGAGTGCCTCTTTTGTGTTTACTTTGGTCAGTCTAATAATTATGTGGCATGGTGAATGCCTTTTCACGTTGACTCTCCCAGGAGTCCTGTGTGCTTCTTGTACTTGGATGTCGAGATTTCTGGCTAAGCCATGGAAATTTTCCTCTATTATTCCTTCAAATAAATTATCCAGCCCATGCAAATTTTCCTCCTCTCCCTCAGGGATACCTATAATCCTTATGTTTGGCCTCTTTACATAATCCCACATTTCTTGTATGCTTTTTTCCTGCCTCTTGTTTTTGTGTTCTTTCTCTTCGGCTGATTTATTTAGCGCATAGGAGCTGTCTTCTAGCTCTGAAATTCTTTCCTCTGCATGGTCCAGCCTATTCTTAAGGCTTTCCACTGTGTTTTGTAGATCCTTGAATGCTTCTTTCATTTCTAGGATTTCTATTTGATTTTTCCGTAATATTTCTATTTCTTTGGAGAATTTTTCGTTCATTTCTTGCATTTTCTTGTGGTTTCTTTGTGCTGGGATTCAATTTTCTCTTGAATTTCATTGAGCTTTCTTATAATCCATAAACGAAATTCCTCTTCTGTCATTCTACCCATTTCATTTGGGTTGGTATCCATTGCTGAGGAACTGATAATTTCTTTTGGGGGTGACTTTTCACTCTGATTTTTCATGTTCCCTGAGTTCTTTTGCTGGTTTTTTCTCATCTGGCCTCTTGGTCGAGAGCTGGGGGTGTTAGAGCTAGTTTATGGCCCTGTCACCAGGCTCACAATTATTGTTCCTTGGCAAAGCCAGGGAGAGAAGTAGTGGCCTGTATTGCCTTAGGTGTATTTTAGCAAGTTTGGTGGATCTTGAGTTAACTCTGACCTGTGGTCTTCTCCTCTTCCCAGTGGAGTGTGGTGAGAATGACCTCCCAGCTTGGGCTCTAAGCTAGTGAATTGTACTTGAGGATATGAGTGCACAGCTCCCTATTAGCTAGGTATTCTGTTATGTCTGTGGCAGACTCTGATTCCCCAGTTGGGGTATGCAAAAGCCCCGTGCTTTGGGAGGGGCCTTGTAGCTCCTAGGGGTTACTTTGACCCTGCTCCTCCTGAGGTGCGGGTAGAAACACAATTTCTTTTGGCTGCAGTGTGAGAGCTGAGTTGGGAAAATTCTACACAGCTCAGAGGTTGCTCATCTAGCCACGTGTGTCTGCCCTTCTGATGTGCGTCTCCGCGTGATACTGGTTGATAGGGGGATCTCCAATTGTGCACCCCTTTTCCACCACTAGACCCCAAGGCGAGGCAGGTGGCCGTCTCTATCCCCAGCAGTCTCCACCGGGGGGATGTTCCCATGGGGAGGGGGGAGTAGTGGCCGCTGGAAGCGCTCTTGGGTGGCGCAAAATTCCCTATTGAAGTGGGCAGGATTATGGGGAGCTGCTCTGGTTCAGCCTGTGGCTCTTGAGGTATTTGGTTGTCATGGGAACCAGCAGTTATACCATATGAGTCACTATAGCCAGCAACCTTCAAAATGAGCGATCTCTGGGGTACAGGAGGGCTGGGACCTGAAGGGGCGGGCACTAGGACCAGCACGTAGCAGACTTGTGGGAGGCCAGAGCCGGGGTAGCAGAACCAGATGGACGAGCTGCAAACTGTTTCCGATACCCAAAGGTCCCGCCGCTACAGTTCCGGGATCTCGTCCCACCTGGAACCCACGGATGCAGCTGTCCCTGGCCACCACAGGCAAAGCCTGTCTCGCCCCAGCAGAAGAGCCCCGGGCCGGGGCGGGGGGAGCTAGAGACGCGGCTCACAGCTCCACGCGGGCAGCTGTAAAGATGGCGGCCGCCACCAGCCTGGCGCACAGCCGGGCTCTGATCGCGCCGGGAGCGCAGTTTTTCTCCGCCGGCTGCAGCGGCAGTTGCTAGCAGCCTCTAAGGGCATGTCCCGCTCCCCGTTAAACTCCTGGGCCCAGTACCGCTGACTTCCAGCGATGCAGTGCCGGTCTGCGGGTTCCCGTGCACTGTCCCGAGAAGCTGAATCTCCGCCCAGCGTGATCCCCAGCCCTGCGCGGTCTCTGTATACTGCAGCTGAGGGTTGTGTTTGGCTTTCGTGATTACTCCAACTCCACAGCGTCTGTTGTCTTGTGCAACCGCCCTGCCCCAACTCTGGGCTTGTCCCTGACTGCGTGTATGGGGAGGTGTGTAACCGCTTGGGGGGCAGGTCGCGCTGCGGGGACCTGGCAAGCGCGTCCTTCCCGTGCTCTGGGCTCTATTGTGCTCCGTGCGCCCTCCGATCTTTGTGAACATTTTGTACCTGTTTTCTTGGGCTGGGCGTTCGGCGTTGTTTCTCTGTAATTCGCAATGCTGTTTTCGGAGTGAGCGGTCCGTGCTCGCAGGCAGCCGCTGGCGTTCTTCACCTCCCTCCCTGGGAGCGGTGCGGTGGTAGGACGCTATCAGATCGCCATTTTTGGCAGAGGAGTTCTTAAGGTAAGAGAGAAATCAACAGAATAGTTGATGATTGTACTATGTGCCAAGACTGACAGACATCTAGAAAGCCATGGCCAGATTCCCCTGTGGGTGATTTGCTGAGAAGCAGGGCAGCATGAGACCTCTGGAACTGAACCACAAAGACAGAGTGTAGGATTCCCCAGTTCACCCCACTTTCTTTCTGTGTCCTGACCAAAAGTCACAGTGCCTTGACCGCTCTGTGGCCAGCCAGCTACAGGTTTTTCCCAGCAGGCTTGAATCCAAATTGGAGCCTTGAACATTCCCAGGCACTGATAAAGGTATCGAGATTGTTGCCCAAAACACTGAAAGAAACTAGCCCCAGTCCTGAGCCAAATTCCTTAAGCCCTCATACAAACTCCATATTCTGACCCACTCACTGCCATCAGACCTAGGTAGAACACCCCTTTTCTTTTGCCATCCTTCTCTAGGACTGCTGCATTACTCTGTAAGTCCCTCTAATAAATGTTTTGAACTGATTCCTCTAGTGTCTAGTGCTTCTTTCCTTTTTTGGAATCCAAACTGGCCCCATCTTGCGACAGTCTGGGTCACTGCCACATGGAAAATCCCCCACTGCTGAGCAAGAGCAAGACCCATCTCTACAAAAAATAGAAAAATTAGCCAGGCACAGTGGTGCGCACCTGCAGTCCCAGCCTCTTAGGAGGCTGAGGCAGGAGGATCACTTGAGCCCAGGAGCATGAGGTTGTAGTGAGCTATGATCATGCCACTGCACTCTATCCCAGGCAACAGAGTGAGACCATATCTCAAAAAAAAAAAAAAAAGAATGTAAAAACACCACATATACTCACTATTAAATTGGAACTAACAGATGAACATGCATGTGCATAGAGGGAAGTAAAATTCAGTGGAAATCAACCAGGGAGGAGGGGGGAGAGGGAGAGGGGCAAAAACCTACCTAACGGGTACTGCTAACACTATTTGGGTGATGGGCACACCTTTAGCCAGGACCCAGGCATTACAAAAGTGATCCATGTAACCTAAAACATTTGTACACCCTTAATATTTTGAAATTAAAAAAAAAAATTAGCCGGATGCAGTGGCACAATCCTTGTAGGCCCAGTTACTCAGGAGGCTGAGGTGGAAGGATCTCTTGAGCCCAGGAGTTCAGGGCTGCTGTGGGCTATGATCATGCCACTGAACTCCAGCGTGGGCTACAAAGGGAGACTGTCTCAAAAAAAGGAAAAAAAAAAAAAGCCCAAAAAGGCCAGGCCCAAGGAACAAGAACAAACCACAGGTGGACTAAGCCTACCTAACACTGCAACCCAGCAATGACACAGTACATACTCCTAACTGGATTTATATCATTAGCTCCTCACCCTATTTGCCTGACATAGGAAAGGGCAAACCTCCTCTGGAGAAAAATATTATCATCAGTCTACTTGGTTCTTGTATACAAAATGTCTGGCATAAAATCAAAACTTGTGAGATGAACAAAGGAAGAAAATGTGACTGATAATCAAGGAAAAGGGGACATATAGATGATGCAGGTGCTGGAGACAGGTCTTTAAAATAACTATTTTAAATATGATAACAGAAAAAGATGAACAAAATTAATGACAAAATGAAGAATTTCAAAAGAAATATGAAATCTATGAAAAACAAAAACATTCGAGAACTGAAAAATATACTATCTGAAACTAAGAACACATCGGATGGGTTTAACTGTAGAAGAAACACAGAAGACACAATTAGTAAACCCAAAGACAAGTCAATAGAAAACATTAAACCGAAAGCACAGAGGAAAAAAAGAATGGAAATAAAAGAATGATGCGTAAGAGAGACGTGAGATATAGCACAACGGTCTAACACACGTGTAATTGGCATTCCAGAAAGAAAAGAAAGAGAGACTAGGACAGAATCAGTATTTGAAAATTAATGGCTAAGAGTTTACCAAAAATAATGAGAGACATCAATGAAGGTCAGAATAACTGCTAAAAGAATTACGCAAATTAGATATAAAGAAATTAATTAGTAAAAGGGATAAAGCAGAATAATACGAGATTCAAGAAGCTCCAAGAATTCCAAGCAGGGTATACTTAGTCATATCATAGTAAAACTGCTGAAAATCAAAGAAAAAGATAAAATCCTAAAATCAGCCAGAGAAAAAAACATATTTCTTTCCATAAGATTAATGGCTGACTTTCAACAGAAACTACAAAAGCTTTAAAAGCCTGAAAGGAGGGAAAAGGCAACTTAGATTTCTATAGCTAAAATATCTTTCAAAAGTGAAGGCAAAATAAAGAATTTCTCAAACAAACAGAAGCTGGAAGAATTTGTTGCCAGCAGACCCACACAACCAAAAATACCAAGGACCTAGAGGAGTTCTTTAGGTCTAAAAAAATGGCTGACCATATCCTAAACTGTAAAACAAACCTTAAATTTAAGAGAACTAAAATCATATAAGGAATCTTTGCTGACCATAATGTAATTAAACTAGTTATCACAGAGGATGTTGGGAAAATCTCCAAATATTTGGAAATTTAAAAACACACTTCTAAATAACTCATTAGTAAAAGAGGCTGTTATAGGGAAAATTAGAAAATATGTTGAACTGAAGGAATATAAAAGCACAATTTATTAAAATTTGTGGAGTGCAGCTAAAGCAGTGCTTAGAGGAAAATATACAGCATTAAAATGCTTATACTAAAGAGATAATAGCACTGTATTTTCCAGATATGATGTAGGGCAACAGCACACAGATTCAAGAAAAAGTATTACAATGGATGCCAAGCAGAATATATAAAAAGAAATACACATCTTGACACATCATAGTAAGACCGTAGAACATCAAAGACCAAAGAAAAGCCCTAAAAGGACCAGGGGTGGGGAAAAAATTCTTAAAATATCTATATCTATATATATAGATATAGATAAAGATATATATAAATAAAATTATATTCTTACAACTCAATAAGACATAGGCAAAATTTTTAACCAAAACTTCACCAAAGAAGTTTAACAAACCCTCTTCACCAAAGATACAACAAATAAGCACATGTTATTCAATATCTTTAGTCACTAGGAAAATGCAAATTACAAGCAGAATGAGGAACCACTAACACCTACAAGAATAGCTAAGATTAACAAAATTATCACCTGCTAGCAAAATTGTGGAGCAAGTGAAACTCTCATATTATGCTGGTAGAAATGCAAAACGGTATGATTACTTTGGAAGACAATTTGGCAGTTCCTTGTAAATTTAAACATATACTTACCATATAACCTAGCAATCCTCTTCCAGGTATTTATCAAAATAATTAATAACATATGTCCATACGAAGACCTGTACGTGAATTATAACACTTTTATTTATTCATTATTACCAAATACTGGAAGCAACCCAATGTCTATCACCTAGTGGTACATCCATTCAATGGAACAGTACTCAGCAATAAAAAAAGGAATGAACCTCTGTTACATTCAGCAACATGGTTAAATCTCAAAAGCAATATGCTAAATAAAACATGCCAGACAAAAAGTGCTATGTGTTTTATGATTCCATTTATAAGACATTCTGGAAAACAAAAAATCAGAAAACACAGATCATTGGTTGCCATGGGCTGAAGGTGGGGCGAGGGGATTAACTACAATGAGGTACAAGAGAACTTTTTGAGCTAAAGGGATCATTCTATATACTTATTATGATGGTTATACAACTTTATATTTTCAAAACTCACAAAACCATACACCTAAAAGGGGTGAATTTTACCATATGTAAATTACACATCAATAAACCTGACTTTAAAAAATACCTAAGAACATACTTGAAAAAATATTAATTTTAATTATATCTCCGCATAATGTACAAAGCATCAATATCTAGGGAATGTACAGGACTCCTGTAAATCAATACAAAAAGGACAGCCAAATTTAAAATCAGGCAAAGATAGCCAATTCACAGAACAGCAATTATCAATAGTTAATAACCATAAACTGGTCGACCTCACTAGCTACCAAGGAAATGTAAATTATAACAAAGTGATAACCATTATTTTCCCATCAGAGAGACAAAATTTTAAGACTGATAATATCAAGTGTTGATGGGTATGGAAGGCAAGTGTAATCTCTACAATAAGACCCCAAAAGAGTTGCATCAATGGGGATGATGAAATTTCAACTATGTTCATACTTGGCTAAATCAACGGCAGAAAAAATTAGCTTTTAAATAGTTGGGAGATTGTTTTTGGCATTCCAGTCAATGGGCCTGTGCCACAGAATGACTTGAGGTGGTCCTGAATGCCCAGCTGAGTTTCATCAGTGCTTAAACAATCAGTTTGTGCAGACGGGGGAACCGCTGGAGGTATAGCCAATGATTCTAAGGACTTACCCACCCACCCAGCAAAGAATGATGTCCAGGTAGCCACAGAAATGGTGACAGCTTCGTCGACATTTTCAAGGAAGACACTGAAGTATGAAATGAAGACCCTGGCAAAATTTAGAAGAACAAAGACATGATGAAACTGGTAAGTTTACCCTATTAATTTATGGCGATAAATGAGAAAAGTCTATAAATTAGAATGTTATGAAATTTGTTTAATCTCAGAATTAAAGCTTTTCAATGGTTCAGTTTCTGAATCGGGTTGCTCCTGGATGACTTAAGAAATTCTGAGGATTATTTTTGACTGTGTTCAACTCTGACCTTACTTAAGCACTGACTTCTAAACCTAACACAGAAAGTAAAACCCATACCCCATTGTATAAGCTCATCAAAAGCACAGATCCTGTCTTACAATATTTTTTTTTCCTGCAAAATACCTAGGTTAGTACTAGCCATGAAGTAGGACCTCAATTACTTTAAGGAGTAAAGAAAAGAATGGGAAAGAATCGTCTAAAAACGCTTCCGGGTAGAGTATTCTGAAATGTAAAGGAAAAGACCCAACAGAGGCAGGGAGCAAGAAACCCAAGACAAACAGGTGAGCGCACAGAGGACAGGACACTGTGCAGCCAGCACAGGCTAAGAGTCATACAAATGGCCACTCACTAGCCTGACCAAGGAGCACTTTCTGAGCCCAGACTGCTCAACTGTAAAGGCGGGTTAATCATTTCAGCCACTTCACAGGACCCTTCCGTTATGAAATGGGACCATACAGGCAAAGCACATGCGACGATGTATTTGGTCATGCATTTGATCCTCACAGTCGTCCCGAGAAGGGAGCGAGCTGAAGGAAGGGTGGGGCGTGGCACCCCATTCTCCTGGTGAGGAAAGACGGGAAATGATGCGTCCAAGGCCTCAAGGCTAATTCGAAGTTGGAAGCAAGATAACACCCAGGCCTCTGTCCTGCAGGCCGACGCCTGCCCCTTGCCACCTGTCTGGCTGAGGAACCCCAAGAATAGAAATCTGCGGTCCCGGAATTTTAATGGGGTGAGAAGGGCCCAGAGGAAGACGAGGAGGGGAGGGGTCTGGAAACTCTGGGAGCCCCTGAGAAGCAGGGGAGAAGGAGAAGAGGGAACGCCCCGGGCAGTCCCCACGCCCCCCGCACTCTGACCCCACGGTGTCTGCGAGGACCTCCGACCCCGGCGTTCCCCGGGTCCCTCGTCAACTCCACATCGTGCTCCTGGCCGAGACCCCGCGTCCCACTCACAGACGCCGCCACCAAAGGGCTCCCTACCCGGCTTTTAGACGCCGGCTCTCCTCAGCCGCCCGGGTCCCCGAGCTGTTGCCGTCCGTTGCCACAGCAACCACGCGAGCGCCGCACAGCCTAGCAAGCCTCGCGATGATTGGAGACGGCAAGCGTCCCTAGCAACCGCGGGGCGGCGCTGCGCGGGGTGGGGGGAGAGAATTTGGTTTCCAGGGATTCTTCGGATAACCTCTCTCCCCAAAGCCACCCTTCACCAGGCACCTGTCCTAGTTTTTAAAAAGTGCTTAGTGCATTATGTCACTGAACACCTACCTCCCTGTGTTGCTGGGGGGTGGGGTGGCAGAATCACCATTTCTAGAGGAATTTTTGACTTGGAGTCCTTCGACCTCTTCAGGAGGTCCATGAACCCCCCCTCAGTTATAAGCAAAAGTTTATGTCCGTTTACCCGGTAAGATGGTCCATAGCTGTAGATTCTCAAAGGAGCTGGAACCAGAACCCGGCTTGCCGGATGCCCAAGACAGTCAAAGAGAATAACTTCCATGTGCATTAACCCCATCTTCCTTCTCAGAGACCACAACTAGAATGAGGTTCTTCCAAGACTTCGTTTATATTTATTCAAATCCTTGAGACATCTCCCAAAGACTTTAACTAACTCCTGGACTTTAACTAACTCATGCATTCGTTTAATAAATATCTATTGATCACTAATTATGAATCATATATTTGTCACAGAGACACTTCTAGGCACTGAAAGGTAGCAATTGTCAAGACAGAGTTTCTAACTTCTTATAGCTTTACCTCTGGTGTGGGAGACAACAGATGCATAACCGAGATCATTTCAGATTGTGATACTAAGTAAAACGTGGTGGTATGATGGGGAGTGGTGAGGGTGATAGCCCTGTAGACAGGGCAGTCAGGGATGGCATTTTTGAGGAGATGGCATTTGAACTGAGACATGAGAAGACACCAGCTATAGAAGAGCAAGGGAGAGGGTGGCACAGGCAAAGGAAACAAAATTAAAAGCAGAAGTGAATTTGGAGTGTTCGAGAAAACGAAAAGGCCCATGTGGCCGCTTTGCAGAGACACATTCAGATTGCCCTTTCCCTGGCTCCTTCCCCTCTACACTCCCTTGTTCCTCTGTCCCCTTCACATCCTATCACATCAACCTATTTATTTCCTTCATAGCTCTTGTTACTTTTTATTGTCTGTGAGTTCCATGAGGACAGAGACTGTGTGTATATTGTGCTATCCCTAGCATCTAAAATAATAACTGACCCACCATGGACACTAAACAAGTATTTGTGGACTGTATGAATATCCACATCACAATATGGTAGACTGTGAAGACACAGCAGTGAACAAGACAAAGACACCTCCACCTTCATGGAGCTTAAGTGCTGGTGGAATAAATGAATTGCAAACGATGTGGGCAAACTAGTTGTGTGCAGAATTTAATGATTTTGACTGTAAGTGCTGTGGGAAGCCGTTCAAGGATGCCCTAGATAATTTCTTCATTCTTTCAATTATATTTCAGTTCCATTTCACAAGTATTGAATGCCTACTGTATGCCAAACACTGTGGTATATAGCAATGAACAAAACAGGCACCAACTTTGCCTATAGAACTTGCAGCCTATTGCTGTCCTGTCCATGACAGTTGCCTCTAGTCATCTGTGGCCACTGAGCACTTAATATGTGGTCTTAATTGTAATGTGAAATAAGTGTGAACTCCACATTTCAAAGATTTAGTGCAAAACAAGAATGTAAAATATCTCGTTAGTAATTTTTTTAACACATTGACTGCCACGCTAGAAGAAATTTTTTTCCTTGGGGCCACGGTGTTTTATTGTGAAAATAGAATAAAAACTTTCTAAAACAAAACAATCCTTTCTAATTTAATGAAAAATTTGTTATTCTTTATTGTTTTCTGTGCATGAGTTATATGCAATTAAATTGTCAACATTAATTGTAACAATAAGAACATCAACAAGATTTTCATGAACCAACTGCAGGGTTTTGGCCAGGGGGCCACCCATCATGTAACATGTATGCTACAGCATGGCAGCATGAGTTGCCTGCACACCATGCAGCCCCACGGTAAGGAGACGTGTGAGTTACATACGCTTCACGAGGCCCTGGGCTCAAAACTAGTGTGAGTTAAATACAATTCACATGGCAGTTAATGTGTTAATTGATTTCTTATTGAAATGATAATGCATTCAGATATATTGGGTTAAATAAGATCTACTATTAAAACTAATTCACCTGGTTTTCTTTCTTCTTTTTAAGCTGTCCTGCTAGAAAATGTTAAATTACATATGTGGCTTGTCTTATATTTCTGCTGGACCATGCTGGTCCAGTGGGAGTTTAATGCTAGTTGAAAAAACAAGTGAAATCTTTATACAGATGTTAAAATAAGTATTTTGGCTGAGGCACGATAAATAGCAAATTTCATATAGAGGAAACAGACCAAGAATTTACAAAGAAAACAAGTTAAGCAACTCTTAAATCTTCTACACATTGCATATGTAAAAGGGTCAGAAGTAGGTGACTGGGGAAGATTTTCTAAAGAGTACTTTCACAGAGGATTTTTTCAAAGAGAGCTGAGCTACCTACCTCCAAATCTCCAGTCAAAAGAAAGGGGCTTTGAGGTGGCCACTGGATGAGTTTAATATGTGGCACCTGCAGTTCAGGTGGCATGATGGGCTTGTGTCTGAATCCCACCTGGAAATTCTAAATTCTAAATTCTCCTCCCTCTGATGCCACAATCTCAGAGGGGCAAGAAAACAGTTCTCCAGCTGGGAACACCGATGTAGAGATGTCAACAAACCCAAACAAAAGACAACAGGAAAGAGAAGGTGACTATGCTTCCATTCCCCAACTGCAGGTTTCCTGTCTGCAGCAGGCCCAAGCTCAAAGAGGAGAGAAGCCACAACTTTTAGAAGTTTATCACCTTGGACAGAGCACTTGAGACTGTATTTTGACGCCTAAGAGAGTCCATAAAAGTCAGGCACCTGACTGAATTTACCCATGGGCAGGGAAATAATTGGCCCCACAGAGAAAATTTAAAGAAAGTCTGACTAGAAGACAAAAAATTAAATTGCTTTATGACTGCAGTCCACAAGTCATGCTTGTTTGACTTAACGGTTGCATAAGAAATATGAAACAGGCTGTAAATATGGACAGAAACATGTGTTTAATCTCAAAGTGTACAGAACAGAAGATGTATAAAGTTAAAGATAAGTGCATATTATTACAGGGAGGAAAATGGATTATCTAAAGACACATAGCACCTCGGTCTCAGACCTAAGACTAGCATGTAATCCCCCATCCCCAGAGGCCTTGCTGGGGCTGCTCCTCTGAGGCCATCTGCAGCTGCTACACAATGATGGAAGGACTGGAATGTTCTTAGTGCCAGAGAAACAGGCGGGCAGGCAAGCAAGCAGCCTTTCCAGAGCAAACAACACAAAAACAAAAAGAGCCACCCAGCTGTAAATGGATATCCCATCGAAGGCTGATTAGAGTGTTAAAAAGCAGATCATATCTGGGAATTATTTTTGACGTTTCCCTAAAGGAAAGAGGCCAACTGAAAGGATGAAGAATTCATCCTTAGTCGGAGCTGCCTGACTCCTAAGGAACCTCATACTTGCCTTAGGTTGGAGAGGAGGGGCCAAGGCTTCACTCTTTCTAATGTGGGAGTAGACAATTGAGGCCTGAGCAGTGAAGACTGAGCTTCTTCAGACTTCAGAGTGGTAAAGGAGGCCAGTTACCCTGAGCACTCCACCCAAACTTACCCAAGCAAGGAAGGGCCCTGGGTGAGAAGCTGGGAGGCAGATACCCAGAAATCATGGACCTGTCATCTTAAAGCACCTCAGAGATCAATGTGTGTAAAACTCTTATTACATAGTAGTTTCTCAATGCACAAGTGATGATTTTGTTTTTACTACTAGGAGATGACTTGAGTTCTGCCACTTCATACCTGTGTAGAGTTTGTTACTCAACCTCTCTGTGCTGCAGTTCCCACTTCTGTAAAATAGGAACAACTGCCAAATAGCACTGCTGAAGATTAAATAAGATGATATCAGAGATCAAGGGCTTAATAAATGAAAGTTATCATTATTATTTATGTCATCACTATCCCTCCATCCAGTCTTCTATCTCTTCATTATCACCCAGCCTCTGTTTAAGGTTCTGCTGTTCATTCTTCCATTTCTTGGGCTTTGACTGAGAACCTGCTTGCTAAGCGCCAGACCCTATGTCAGGCACTGAGAATACCAAAATAAACAAGACACAGTCCCTGCCCTCAAAGGGCTCATAGTATTTCTTTAGGATGTTTATTTCTCACACTTTCTCAAACCTCAGACCAGGCATCAGGCCACTCCATTTTTGAACAGATAAAATTTTTGGAAACTTCTTCCTAAATTAACCCTGAATGTGATTCCCAATAATTCATTTAATTCCCCTTTTTACATAACAGTCCTTCAAGTTCAAAAACCATCCATCACGGCCCTCCAAGTCCTTCATTTTTCAGATTAAACTTCTTGAGTATCTTCAGCAGTTTCTTATGTGATATGATTTTTAGTCACTTTATATCCTAGACATGATTCACGGGACAAACTCCAGCTGGCCAGTGCCCTCATTCATCCTTGCTCACAACAAAATACTGTTCTTTCGAGTGCTGCAAGTATTGTGTAGGGTGGGACTATTGTAAGAAAAAAATAATTCCTCAAGTTCTGAGAGAATAGGGGAAATAAACAACTTCCTCCTGTTTTATGTTTTTAAAAAAGTTTTTTCCCTAATCACCCTCATTTTGCAAGTAGCCACCATTAGAATTTTCTGTTGATGTCTGTGCAGCATAAATCACAGTCTTAAGAAGAATGAACGTTTGTCAAAATTGAGATTAACTTCCCTACTCTATCAGTTGTTCTATCTTGTCTTAGTCAAGTTGTTGTAAATTACAGAAATCCATTCAAACTAGCAAATGGGAGAATTTACTGAAGGATTCAACTAAATGATGGAACCTAAAGGCAGCTGGGCTTCCTGGGAGACTGGTACCAAGAACCAGAAAGTTAAACAGAACCAAAGCGAAGTTTGTCCCCCTGTCTGTCTCTCCCTGGGCTCCATCTTCCTTTATTTCTGCTTCTCTCTCCACATCTACATCACTTTTCTCCTTTACCTTAGACCTTTCTCTACTTCTCTACCTAAATCTTGCAAAATAGTCATCCCTGCCTCCCACATAGCCATCCTTTCATGTGTATCTCTAAGTCTCTAAGCATAGTGGGTTGAAGGTGGCTCCCCAAAAAGACATGTATATGACCTAATACCACGACTGTGAATGTTACTGTATTTGGAAAATGGGTCTTTGCAAATGGAATTAGGTTAATGGTCTTGATTATGAGATCATCCTGAATTACTTACAAGGTGGACCCTAAATCCAATGACCTTGTGAGAGACAGAACAGGAGAAGACACAGGCACAGAAGGAGGAGACAATGTGATCTCAGAGGCGGAGACTAGAGTAATGCAGCCAAAGGAGCCAAGGAACACCAACTGCCACCAGAAACTGCAAGGATGAGCAAGTACTCTCCCTTAGCACCTCCAGAGGGAGTGCAGCCCTGCTGACACCTTGAGTTTGGACTTCTGGCCTCCACAACTGGGAGAGAATAAATTTCTGTTGTTTGAAGGCACCCCATTTGTGGTCATTTGTTACAGCAGCCATAGAAAACTAACTCGTCTCAACTCCAAATTCCTGGGAGAGAATCTGATTGGTTTAGACTGACTCTAGTGCAACAAATCCCCTGAGCCCATCATCTTCTGCCAGAGAGATGAGTCACATGGAATGAACACAGATGCCAGGGCCCATTCCTGTGGGGAGGATAGTTGTCATTCTCAACAAAGTGGAGTGTGGGCTGCGCAGGGACCCCAGGAGCTATCTACCACATGGGAGCTCTCCAGTCGTCCAGGTCCAAACCCCATTTCCAAACCTCTTTCCTCCATCTCCACGTCCTGTTCATTCAACATTTTTGGACCAGTTCTCGCTGCCTCCAGTTTTTCACTTCTACATTTTTTTCAAATTTTCCCACTTCTTTTCAGCTCCCCTGCCGCTTGCTGTACCTCAAGCCAGTGTCATGTCTTGCCTTGTTCTACTGCCACAGTTTCCAAACTGTGTACTGAGCACCCCGGGGTGCACAGTGAACTCACAGGAGTGTCTCAGGATATTTTAAATTTTCAAAGGAATCGCAGCAACATTTGTCAGACACCGTGCAAACTGCTAACCTGAGGTAGTTCACAGTTTCAGCATTAGATTATTATATTTCTTCCAATCACATCAAGTCCCTTCAAAGCTGGGTTTTCAGCACTGGCTGTGATGAAAGACAAGTACCCCTGAAAATCAGTGTGGAACAAGAAATGAGGGTGGTGGTGTCCAGTAAAATTCCAAAGCGTGAGAAGGTGTGCAGTGGCCAGCAGGCGCTAAATTGTTTGTATATAAATACTCATTAAGCTATTCCAACCTGACTACTTAATGGAATTGTTAGTTGTTTCTTTGGGCCCAGAGATGCTGTGAGACAATTTCTAAGACACTAAAAATATTACTTCCATTTCACCCTTATTTCACCAAGAGTAGGAGGTAGAACTGACCCCCATAAAGAAGAGCCACGTATAGCATGTCATTAATGCTCCCTGGGGAAGATTAGCTGAACTCTTCTGAACGGGATGGCTTTCTAAGGTCATTTGCTGCATTGCTTGGAAAATATGTTTTCTTTGCTTCCTCTTGTGGGAATGTCTAACATGTTCAAGTCAATTCAGAAAGCACATACAGAGCTCTGACCGAGTGGCTTAGGATAGAAAACATGAGACTCCGTTGTCTATTAACCTTATGCCTGAGCTCGTCACTTCATTCACCTCTCTGAACTTCAGGTTTTGCAGCTCTGAAAGGGTATGCTTCGGTCATTAAAAGATGTTATTTATGGGTCAACCCAGAATTCTGTATCCTGCCAAACTAAGCTTCTTATATGAGGGAGAAATAAAGACCTTTCCAGATAAGCAATCACTGATAGAATTTGCGAAATCCAGACCGGCCTTGCAAGAAATGCTTAGACCTGCATTACACACTAAACAGAGCAACAGACACCCACCTATGTAAAACTACGCAAAACCTAAAACCCCAGAAACCAGATTCCACAATGATGCAAGAGGTAAAACAAAAGATACCACCCAACAGAATAATCAGAAATTTACCCCAAATATCAATTCTCTCAATAAATGTAAATGGCTTGAACTGCCCATTGAAGAGACATAGGCTGGCTGAATGGATTAAAAAATACAAACCAAGTATCTGTTGTCTTCAGGAAACACACCTTACACACAAAGACGCATTCAGACTCAAGGTGAAAGGATGGAATACAATTTCTCAGGCTAATGGAAACCAAAAGAAATCCGGAGTAGCCATCCTCATTTCAGATGACATAAACTTTAAAGCAATAAAAGTAAAGAAGGACAAAAATGGACACTATATAGTGGTGAAGGGAAAAATCTCACAAGAGGATTTAACAATCCTAAACATTTATGCACCCAACACAGGAGCACCCAGGTACATAAAGCAAATACTGCTAGATCTACACAACATAATAAGCAGCAATGCCATAATAGCAGGGGACTTCAACACCCCACTGACAGAACTGGACAGATCCTCCAAACAAAAAACAAATAGAGAAATAAAAGACCTAAACAGGACTCTAGAACATTTGGGCCTAACAGATATCTACAGAACACTCCACCCAAATAACACTGAATATACATTCTTCTCATCAGCTCATGGAACTTTCTCTAAAATTGACCACATCCTAGGCCACAAAACAGATCTAAACAAATTCAAAAAAATAGAAATCATACCATGTATCTTTTCAGACCACAGTGGAATAAAATTAGATATCAATTCCAACAGAAACTCACATCTTCCTCCAAAAACTTGGAAACTAAACAATCTATTGCTGAAAGATTATTGGGTCAAGGAGGAGATTCAAATTGAAATCAAAAGATTCTTTGAATTAAACAATAATGGGGACACAAGTTATCAAAATCTGTGGGATACAGCAAAAGCAGTCCTGAGAGGAAAACTTATCGCCCTAAATTCCCACATCCAAAAGACAGAAAAGTCACAAATCAGTAAACTAATGAATCATCTTAAGGAAATGGAAAAGGAAGAGCAAAGCAATCCTAAAGCCAGCAGAAGAAAGAAATAACCAAAATCAGGCAGAATTAAATGAAATCGAGAACAAAAGAACAATACAGAAGATCAATGAAACGAAAAGTTGGTTCTTTGAAAAGATAAACAAAATAGACAGGCCACTTGCCAGGTTGACCAGAAGCAGAAAGGAAAGGACTCTAATAAGCTCAATTAGAAAGGAAAAAGGAGAAGTCACAACTGATACCGTGGAAATACAAAACATCATCTTTGAATACTACAAAAATCTCTATGCCCACAAACATGAAAACGTGGAGGAAATGGACAAATTCTTAGAAACACACTACCTCCCTAGGCTCAACCAGGAAGAAAGAGAATTTCTAAACAGACCAATATCAAGCACCGAAATTGAAGCAGTAATTAAAAATCTACCCACAAAAAAAAGTCCCGGACCAGATGGGTTCACACCTGAATTCTACCAAGCCTACAAAGAAGAACTGGTGCCTATACTGCAGAAATTATTTGAAAATATCCAGAAGGATGGAATCCTCCCAAACTCATTCTATGAAGCCAATATCACCTTGATACCAAAGCCAGGAAAGGACACAACAAAAAAAGAAAACTACAGACCAATATCCCTTATGAATATAGATGCAAAAATTCTCAATAAAATCCTTGCAAACCAAATTCAAATGTACATCAAAAAAATAATCCATCACGATCAGGTGGGCTTTATTCCCGAGACGCAGGAATGGTTCAACATACGCAAATCTATAAATGTAATTCACCATATAAATAAAAGCAAGAACAAAGATTATATGATCCTTTCAATAGATGCAGAAAAGGCTTTTGACAAAATCCAGTACCCTTTTATGATAAGAACTCTTAACAATATAGGCATAGATGGCTCATTCCTAGAAACTATTAAAGCCATATACGATAAACCCACAGCCAATATCATACTGAATGGGGAAAAATTGAAGGCATTCCCCCTTAAAACTGGCACCAGACAAGGGTGCCCACTATCTCCACTTCTTTTCAACATAGTGCTGGAAGTCCTGGCCACAGCAATCAGACAAGACAGAGGAATCAGGGGCGTCCAGATGGGGGCAGAAGAGGTCAAACTTTCACTATTCGCAGACGATATGATATTATACATAGAAAACCCCAAAGATTCAACCAAGAGATTACTGGAATTGATAAATGAATTCAGCAAAGTCTCAGGATACAAAATTAATACACACAAATCCATAGCCTTCATATATGCTAATAACAATCAAGCCGAGAAACAAATTAAAGATGCAATACCTTTCGCAATAGAAACAAAGAAAATTAAATATTTAGGAACATATCTAACTAAGGAGGTCAAAGACCTATATAGAGAGAATTATGAAACACTGAGAAAGGAAATTGCAGAGGATGTAAATAGATGGAAAGCCCTACCATGCTCTTGGATAGGCAGAGTCAACATAGTAAAAATGGTTTTGCTACCTAAATTAATCTACAGAATCAATGCAATCCCTATCAAAATACCAACATCATTTTTTGCCGATCTAGAAAAAATAATTCTACGCTTCGTGTGGAACCAGAGAAGACCCCGTCTAGCCAAAGCAATCTTAAGCAAAAAGAACAAGTTGGGAGGCATTTGTCTACCAGACTTCAAACTATACTACAAGGCTATAGTAACCAAAACTGCATGGTATTGGCACAAGAACAGACACGTAGACCAATGGAACAGGACTGAGAACCCAAATATAAAACCAACCTCATACAGTCACCTGATCTTTGACAAATTCCAGAAAAACGTACACTGGGGAAAAGAATCCCTATTCAACAAATGGTGCTGGGAAAACTGAATGGCCATATGTAGAAGACTGAAACTGGACCCACGCCTCTCACCTCTCACAAAAATCAATTCACAATGGATAACAGATCTAAACCTAAGACGTGAAACCATAAGAATTCTCGAAGAAAACGTTGGAAAAACTCTTATGGACATTGGCCCAGGCAAAGAATTTATGAAGAAGACCCCCAAAGCAATCACAGCAGCAACCAAAATAAATACATGGGACCTGATCAAATTAAAAAGCTTCTGCACAGCCAAGGAAACTATCACTAGAGTGAACAGACAACCTAAACAGAATGGGAGAAAATATTTGCATGCTACACCTCTGATAAAGGGCTGATAACCAGAATCTATACAGAACTTAGGAAAATCAACAAGAAAAAATCAAACAACCCTATTAAAAAAAGGGCAAAGGACATGAACAGAAACTTTTCCAAAGAAGACAGAATGATGGCCAGCAAACATATAAAAAAGTGCTCAACTTCTCTAATCATCAGGGAAATGCAAATCAAAACCACAATGAGATATCACTTAACTCCAGTGAGATTGGCTCATATCGAAAAATCCCCAAATAACAAATGTTGGCGGGGATGTGGACAGATAGGAACACTCATACACTGCTGGTGGGACTGCAAATTAGTACAACCTCTATGGAAAAGAATATGGAGATACCTCGAAGAATTAAAAGTAGAAGTACCATTTGACCCAGCAATCCCACTACTGGGTATTTATCCAAAAGAAAAAAAGACATTTTATAATAAAGACATCTGCTCTCGAATGTTCATAGCAGCACAATTCACAATTGCAAAGATGTGGAAACAACCCAGGTGCCCATCAATACACGAGTGGATCAATAAAATGTGGTATATGTATACCATGGAGTATTACTCAGCAATAAGGAACAACAGTGAATTAACACATCTGGTATTATCCTGGTTGGAGGTAGAGCCCATTCTTCGAAGTGAAGCGTCACAGGATTGGAAAAACAAGCACCACTGGTACTCACCATCAAACTGGTACTAACTGATGAACACTTACATCACACAGGGCAATAACATTCATCTGAGGGAGGGCAGGCGGGAGGGGGGTGGAAGGGATGGGAAAAACTCTCACTGAATGGATGTGGGGAGCACAGTTTGGGGGATGACCACGATTGTGGCTCTGACACGGGCAGAACAGGGGCAATGTGTATGGCCAAAGTGTTGTACCCCCATGATATTCTGAAAATAAAAAAATAAATTAAAAAATAAATAAATAAAAAGATGTTATTTATGAACCTACTATGTGCTCAGCACTGGCCAGAAGACTCAACCTTTTTTTTTTTTCATTATCCTAAGAAGACTTTTTAAACATTTTTGTCTACATTATGCCCCCCAAATTTTAATACCATGTGTACACTATATACCTACCTGTTCAGGCACTGTATCTGTGCTTTATACATAAAAAGAGTAAGATTTTTTTTTGCCCCCTCAAGAACCAACTTTTGCCCCTTTGGGGGTGGTATAGCCCCTATTGATAATGCATGCCCTAAATAGACAAAGCAGACAGCATTTCTGCCCTCACAAAGCTTATATTCTAGGGCGAAAAGTTGAATGATAAATAAACAAGTAAAATATCAGAGAGTGAAAAGTGCCATGAAATAGTAAAATCAGGTGCTATGATGGAGGACGACTGGGGGGGGCAGGCGAGCTCGAGGCCTCTCTGAAGTGACCCCAGTGGTGAGATCAGAATGACAAGGTGCAGGCACTGAGCCAGCACTGATAAGGGGGAGCCTTGAAGACAAAGAGCCACCAGTGTGGAGGCTGCTTGCCGGGCAAGAGCTTGGGGAGAGAGGACAGGAGGGCAGACCCCAATGAGTACAAGGTGACACTGCCATGCAAGGGTCATTTTGAAGACTTTATAAATAATAGACCACTAAACAAATGGGAGGGGTTATTAGGTGCAGAACTCTTCTTTTAGGCACTATGAGCAGAAAATGACTAAGCTCCAGCCTTCGATGTCAAAAAGAATTGTCTTTGGAAAACAGCTATAAGAGTCTTAATTCTGGAAAAAGGTTAACACAGTCAAAGATATCAGATATCTAGATATCTAGATAGACCTAGAAGAGAGAAGACTGTTAGAAGTAGAGAAATGATACCCAAAATTTCTGAAGTGATTTCTAGATGTTTTTGTGCTAAGAGCTTTATACGCATAAATCCTCACAACCACTTGGGATTGTTCTCTTCACTTCACAAAGAAGGAACTGAGGCTCACAAAGCAAAAGTGACTTGCCCAAAATCACTCAGGTAGTAAGTGGCAAGACTTAGCTCTGTCTGACTTGCATCTAAGGTCTTAACCAAGATGACACAACCTCCAGCTTTCCCCAAACACCGTCTAGTTCTTTTCAGTACTTCATCTTTTACACCTGCCCATCTGCTATCAATGATTTATAGTCATTCAATTTGTAGAACTGGCCTTCTGCCAGAACATCAGACTCAAGTCAACTATGAAAAGACTAATTATAATGCTCTTTACAAGGGCCTAGGAACAAAAGCTGTGGGGATCATATTTAATTACCCACTGTCTTGCCTGCAGGGGAAATATATATCTTATTTTATGTCCCAAGGATTAGCCAATATGGATTATGTCTGGGTTGGGAAGAAAATTTAAAAGATTTGAGTCTGTTTCGAACTTCCTAAAAATGCAAATCCAGGGACTGCCAACAGGATTATACTTCCAATGATTAACGGTCAGGAGAAAGGCCAGAGAGAAACACTTGTCAAAAGGAGACACCAGACCCTTGCTGTGTCTGACAGCAATGAGACAAAATTTCAAGGGCAGTAGACATCAACACCCAGGATCAGGGATTGATTAGTGCTGTAAATGTGTCATAAGCTCTGGGACTGGAAGCATGTGGCAGAGAAGATGTAAGGTTCAAAGGGGGTGGAGCCAGAAGCTAGTCTATTCTTCCAATCAATCATCAGGTTGTATAACTGTAACAAGAGGATTTGGTTCTTGTCAACACCCAGGCAAATGCAATGCTGTCTCCTGCTAAGAAAATACTTGATAATGTTGTACATACAATTATAGACGCACTGTCCTTTTTTCCCCCAAAATTGTATAAGCTTCTAACCCTACAAAATCTGAATTAGCCCCTGGATGGAGCTTACAATCAAGGGGAGGTGAGGCATACAGACATGCAAATATTAACAGACAATACATGGAAGAATAAATAACACTGTGATAACCTATAGAAAACATTCAATAAACACAAGAGTTGGGTAAGAAGGAAAAGAGTGTGGTTGGCTAGAGTTGTCACGAAGCCTTCAAGGGAGGTTGAACTTGAAGTGGCCATTGAAGGATCAGTAAAATTTTGATTCACTTGCTAATATGTTTTCTGACTGATTCATCAAATAATGTATTCAATCCTTGCCCTAGAGCAGATCGTGCCAACAACTGTGAGGCCACTGAAAGCCCTTGGTGCCTTCATTTATTTATTTAACTTATTCAACAGCTATTCAGTAGTTCTTGCTCCATGTCAGGCACTGGGGATGCAACTGTGAACAAGCTAGAGCTCTCAAGAGCAGAGGAAAAGGGGGGTGAGGCTTCCAGACTGAGGGCGGGGGGCAGATGCAACATCTCAGTAAGTAGCTCATCAGGTCTCACATAGGTGAAGATGACAATTTCTGAGATAAAATTTAATCTTAGAGACTTGAGAAGAAAAGACCAGAGAGCAACAAAGCTGAGAACTGCATAAAGGAGGAAACGACTGTGGGCTACACCTTTGAGCTTAGAGGGAAGGGGGTGTAACAAATTTGAGATTCTCTTTTCTCTTTCTGGCAAAATGAGGACAGATTCATGAAATACCCAGGTCAGATGACCTAGAAGAGAAGAAGGAAAGGTTCAATTTCAGTCCATATAAAAATCTGCTCTGATAATTATAATATCCTATTGCAGAAATGGAGAAGAATACATAAGAACACATCTGTTCGTTCACATAAGCACCTGGGCGTTGCAGTCTGTACCATCTACGTCAGATACCTGCGTAGGGACAGAGGGGAAAATCCTCAGTTGTGTATTTTCCAGCTAGACTAAACACAAAGAGGTACAGTCTCTGTAATGGTGACATGGCCACAGTTCCCAAGGAATTCATCCTTATTTCCATCCTATATGTAGCTGTCATCACAAATTAAGTCATCCTGTAACTCACTGGAGAAGTAACACAGAACAAATAAGCTTAGTTCCAGTTTAAAGGTGGAGAAACTGAGGATCAAGGACTTGGCCAAACCTCAGCATTATTTAGCAAGGGAGCTCAGAAGGGAAATTATAGTCCACAGGCCGAAGGCCAGCCTCCTCCACATTTTTGAATCTTTAAATAACACGTCGTGCCAGAAAGTCCTCGAGGCCACAAGAGGACTCTCGCAGCCTGATTAATGGAGCTGCTTGTGACTTACTGAACACGGCCCTGTCCCACGTGCTTCTGAGTACCAGGTCTGTCTTTTAAGTGGAACTTAATGGAAGTCCCAAGAATTATGGCCTTTCCTCATTAACAGGAAAAAAAAAAACACAGTCAAGAAAAGTTACTAGGGGGAGACTCATCAAGATCTGAGATGAAAAGATAACAGAGCACTCTAGAAGAAGATTCATTTTCTGAGCCACTTCCACAACTGAGTTAAAGGGACCAAACCTGAGCTGATGGGACAAAGACAACCCTGTGTCGGGTAGGGCACACTCCTGCACAAACAGAGGCGCTCTGTGGGTCCCAGTCTCCCTTCAGCCTGGAGGAAAAGGAAGAAGAATCATAGTACATAATTCCCTTTCTGTGATGCTTTATGGTTTACAAAATTACGTTTTGACCGGTTTAAGGTTTTCATAGGCACCATAATGGGGAAGCCCTGGGCTGTCAGAGGTATCATTCATTCATTCATTCACTCATTCATTCTTCCAACCAATGTTATTTGAATATTTCTGAGTCCCAGGTGCCATAGGAGACACTGGGAACACAGAAAGTAATAAGAGATAGGCCCTGCCCCAAGAGCCATGATGTAATGGAAAGAGTCCTAGACATTTGAGCCCCGCTCTGCTACTTACTAACCAAGTCATTTTGGACAAGTCACTTGTCCCCTCTGAACATCAGTTCTGAAATCTGTAAAATAGGTCTAATAATACCTGCCTTTCCCATTCCAAAATTTTTGTGAGTTCAAGGGAGGTCATGGGCACGAAAGTACTTTGTAAGCTGCAAAGTTCTCACCTGGCAATCTAGCCCTGTGCCGACTCTGAGTGGCGCATGGCCGTCCACAGATTCATTTTCTGGATGTGGTGACAACTGTGTGGAAGGAGCCAAGGCTTTAAGAGGAAAGGGCCAGAAATTGAGGCAGACACAGAGTCTCATAAGCTGACGGGGCTGGATATTAGGAAGAAATAAAGTCAAACTCAAAAGCACCCCATTACCCTCATCTTCCCATTAGACCAACACCGAGCCTTTGCAGAGTCCTCAGGCCCCTGCCCTCATTAGAAAAGCAGATGGACACATCAGAGGGGTTAATGGCAGCTGGCAATGACCCTGATCCAATTTGGTCTTAGCTGCTGACCCTCTAGAGATGGTTATGACTTTGAAAACTGAAGGACTGACTTTTGGTGGGGAATGAACAAGTAAAATCTAAAATTATGTTAGGATTTAAGAAAAATAACTCCTCTTTATAGGAATAGAACAAAAAGGAGAAATAAAAATTAAAATAGAGTAAGAGCAACATTGCAGACTGTTCATTAAGTCAAATAGTGCCTAGTTGCACTAATAAAGGTAGTCATGGTATGGGTAATATACCAAAAAGGAACATTTCAAAATATTTTTAGCTGTTCCATTAATGAGGGCAAAATTGGAAGCCTAGTGGAGGAACATAGTGACTGACATATGCATGGGTGGATACTGCAGTGTGTGTGTGTGCATGTGTGTGCATGCACATGTGCTCACACACATGCATGTTTCTTGACAGCCAAGATGAACATGAGCACATAAACCTAAGTCCACATGGATAAAATGGAATTGCATGATGTGTTTTGTCTCTGTTCTTCCTATTTCTGACCAACTGTCTTGGTTTATCAATGTCTGCACCTTGCCACTAAAACCTTCATGAACTGTCTTTACTTAAGCTGCAGGCAACTCTAACTGGCAGGGTTATCAAGAGTTATAAGATTGAAACATTCTATATCACGGATAAATGGGACTCCCAAAGAGTGGGACACCACCAGTGGTTTGGTTATAGTTGCTGCTTTATCAGATGATCTGTGGATGTTGCCCATCCCTGAACAACAGTTCTTGTTGCTCTCTTGGAAAATAGTTTTGTTATTTAAGAGCTCAGGAAATGAAAGAGTTTCCAAATCAGTGGTGACTATTTCTGCACAGTCTCTGCCTTTTCCCATCGCACAGCTTCATTGAGCTGCTAACAGCTCGATGTTCATAAATATGCAAAGATAGCATTAATCTTCCCAGTTAATTAATCCAGTGACTTGTCCACACTGTCGCCTGTGAGCCCTCCCGGACCCATGGTTCCTGTTCTCTCCATTCTCGTCTCCCTCGGTTAGCCCTTCTCTACGACCAGCATTGAGCAGCATATAATAAAAGGGGTCCTGCATTCCTCAGCAGGCTGCCTACAAGAATTGCACAAATTCCTCAGGCACTTTTAAACTTTCATAATGAGGATTGTGGACTTATGTGAACAAGTGGCAGATGGAATTTGAAAGGCAATTAATTTTGTTCATTAAAATTTAGGACAGCCATATTATACAATCGAGCACAGTGAGCTTTTTTTTACATCCTGTGACACAGACAACTGGCTGGCCCATGAAAGAAGGAATTCAATTTGCCTTTAAATGTCATTCCCAGAGTGTGACAGAGACTTTCCACGTTATACAAGTATGAAGAAGTTGAGGTTTAGCCGGTGAATTTTCAAAAGTGTCTGTGATCGAAATGCAACAATGAATGGAGAAGCCGCACCTTGATGAGAAGCCTGGTGAGCAGCCCTTAGCCAGACGAGCCACCTACGCAGCGCCGGGAATCCTGACCCACAGGAACAATGGGATAAAAGGTGCTCTTGTTTTAAGCCACTAAAAAGAAAAATGAATAGAGATCTTGTTGAACATCCGCACACACTTCTGGGCAAGTGCATTTTCTCCTTGCCTTCTGTCTTCCTCCCATCTTTTCTAACTTGATACAAACTGTGCAGACCAGGGACAGGGTCTGTTCACCAGACTTTAGGCCATGGGGAGCTCTTTTTCCCACTCAAGCCATGACCTGGAGAGAGATGTGCATCCCCAGTGAGGTCTGTGCACCACACTTGCGCACACGCATGTACGCTCGCACACACACACGTACACAGCTGCGTTAACTCTTCTGGAGAAAAAAATTGTCTTTAAGAAAATGCCAGTTTCTTTTTGAGGTAAATAAATCCAATAAACAATTAAAGATAGAGTAAGGGAACTGATATTTACCATTGTGAATGAGGTCATTTGGAGCCAGCACCAGAAGAGCCTTGAATTCCACACTAAGAAATTTGAACATTATTCTGCACGTGGCAGTGAACCATTCTAAGATTTCTGAAGATAGAGTTGATGTTAAACCAACAGTTAACTGACAATATTAAGAAGAAAACGGAGAGGTAGGGGAGTGAAATTCAGGAGACCAGTTGGGGACTATGGTAATAGTTTGTGGAAACGATACTACAGGGCTAACCAGCGGCAGTGGGGATCAGAGGAGGAGGAAGTGCAAAAGCTAAACAGCATCTTAGAAATTGATGACTGTTTGGGCGGAGCATGGAGAAGAGAGTACATGCAATTTCTAGCCTGCATGATAGTGTGTGATGATACCATTAATGGAGACAGGAAATACAGAAGGGAACACAGATTCCAAGAAGGGAGAAAAATGATTATATTCTCACATTTTAAAAGTTTGCTTATTCCCTTGATATGATGTGGTGAAAATGGCACTTTACCTCTGTGATCTTCCCCCCTCCCACCAAAACCCATAATTCCAACAGAGGGGCATCCTGTGATATACTTGATCACCACTCCTCCAAACTGTCAAGGTCAACAAAGAAAGTCTGAGAGACTGTCACAGCAGAGAGAAGCCCAGGGAGACATGATGACTAAATGTACTGTGGGATCCCAGAGGGGACCCTGGAACAGAAAAGTTCAGGTGTTAGGTAAAAACTAAGGAAATATGAATAAATCATAAACTTTTTTGAATAATAATGCATTGGTATTCATTCATTAATTGTAACAAATGTATCACAGTAATGTAAGATGTTAGGAACAGGAGAAACAGTAGAAGGTCGGGGTGGGGAGAAGCTAGGAGAACTCTCTGTACGACCTGCTCAATTGTTCTATAAACCCAAAACTGTTCTAAAAATAAAGACTACTTTTTAAAAATTTGCTTACTAAAGCTTTTGATATCTGCTAACCCATCATGGGAGTTGGGGGACACAGAGAACAAAGAAGCTCTTATTCCTCATCCACAATAATCCCATTACATACTGGACCACATCACTGACAACTCTGCCACCTTTCCACCACCTACCTGAAAAAGAAAGCTGACATGGAGGAAAGCAACTCGTTGCCTAGAGCTTCTAGAACTGCTGTTGACATGGCCAGAAGGGTCATATATGGGTGAGATAGTCATGTGACAGCAGAGGGGAAAGCTGGCCTGAGAAGAGCAGGTTTTTTTCAATGTCTGCGTTGGGGCTACAAAGGCAGTACAAGCTCATACCTCAAAACTCTGTGCTTTTGGATTTCACCCAACAAACATTTATTCACCACCTTGACCATCTGGGTACTGTTAGATATGAGGGATGTGAGGATGAACATGGCACAGCTCCTGCCCATAAGGAGCTCACAGTCTACTCAAGCGACAGGATGGCAACTCATTATAGTACACGGTTAGAGCCAGGATGTTATGTGTTCAAAAGAAAAAAAGGGTTTTGGGAGCGCTGGGGAGGGAACGATGAACTCTACCTATTAATAGTGAGGCAGTGAGAGAGGGCAGCACCAAGGAGAGAGCGTGTGGACTGGGCCTTCAAAGATAAGTAGGCTCTTGCCATGTTAAGTGAGAAAGGCACTCTAGGCAGATGATTCAGCATTTACAAAAACATAATGACATTCCACAGCACGGTGTGCTTGGGGGGTGGCAGCTAGAGCATCTGGCAAGGGACTCATGACCCAGGAGCTGTGAGAAAGGTAGATTAGGGAGGAGAAAGGTTGGAATTAGAAAGACCAGGTGGGAGGTTATTGTAATGATGCAGGCTGGAGTTGATGGAACTCTACAGTCATGACGGAATGTAAAAATATGCCCTGACTCCCCTACCCTTTCATACCTCCACCAACAAATTCAAGCCAGAGAAGCTTGCGTCCCCAGAGGCCTCTGCTCTTGGCAATGCAGGAAGGTCTAGCATCTGTTTCTTGAGCAGCAGAAGCCAGAGTTTGGCAATGCCCAGGCTTCCTCCCATTCAAGAGCCCTGAGGTCCAGTCTCATGCCTGTTTCAGAGCACAGCCACCACCTGCTAAATAACTTTCTCTCTCTCCCCGGTACAATCCTCTCAGCTCTGGCTGTTAGAAGGGGCCATGCTCACAGCATGCCTGGGAGCACTTCGCATAGCTTCCAACATAGAAGCTGAGAAGCTGCAAAGATTACCAATTAACAACTGTTTTTTGTTTCCAGGTAGACGTGGACAAGGCCCACATAGGCTTCCTCTTCCTGTGAAAATGGTGAAGACAATCTATAGCAGAGTTTGCCCAAAAGCCAGTTGGCCACATGAAACCCCAGGGATTTGGTCTCAAATTCTCATTCTTGTTGTGAATGGACATAGTGCAAGGAACTCAGGCTCTGTGACCAGGGGCAATGGTTCCTGTTATAATAGCACTTAGGCCCTATGGCTTTGCTGCCCTGCTCTACTGCCCTGGTTGGCGCTGAGAAGAGGCATGTAGTGGGATGGTGAAGGCACACCAACTCTGGTGCACACAGACTTGGCTTTGAATCCTGGCTCCATCACATACTAGTAGTTGTATGTGGGCAACTTACTTTACCTCTCTGCATCTGTTTCGCCATTGGTAAAAATGGGCATAATGATAGTACCCACTGCAAAGGGCTGTTGTGAGGAGTAAACATTACACTCTAGGTAATGTTAAGGTACTCCACATAGCACATGGTAATCAAAGTTAGGTGGTAGATGTCTTTTGCAGTGCCAGCCTGCACCAGCTCCACCTTGTGCCTCTGGGTGTGTTATATCAAAGCAACACACACCAAATGCCCGGGACTTATGTGTCTAAAGGCTGGGGTGGGGGACGGTGGTGTACAGTGGTTAAGGGTTAGAACTCAACCACCAGGGTTTCAATCCCAGCTACTGCACTTTCTGGTTTTGTGGTCTTACACAAGTAATTTATCCTCTTTGTGCTCAGTTTCCTCATCTGTAAAATGGGAGTGATACTAGGAACTACCTCATAGGGTCACTGTGAGAACTAAATGAGGTTCGTCCATAGTATTGCACGTAGTTGGTGTTCATTCATTCTCATTGCTATGTAATAGTCCATGTTGTGAATACACTGTGATTTATGTATCCGTTCTATTGTTGATGGAGATTTGAGTTGTTTCCAGTTTGGAGCTATTAAAAACAGTACTGCTACAAAAATTCTTGTATTTATTTTTTGGTGAACATATGCTTACAACTTTTTGGGTCAGGTGGAATTTCTGGATCAGAAGTATCAGTTTTAGTAGATACTGCCAACCAGTTTCCCAAAGTGGTTGTTCCAGTTTAAATCCCTACTAGCAGTTTGTGAGAATTCAGTTGCTCCACATCCTCACCAACACTTGGTATTTTCATTGTAGCCACTCTAGTGGGTTGTAGCACTATCACTTGTAGTATTAATTTGCATTTCCCTGGTGACTGATAGAGTTGAAAACCTTTTCAAGTGTGTACCACACAATGTTGGCCTATAAAAAATTATTGTCATTATTATTATTGTTCTCTGGTCACTGAAACACAACTTTTTCAAGTGGGGACATGGGCAGAGATTTCTGGAAACTTTTAGAATGTTAAACTCTCTTGGCCTACCTTTAATCATCCATGTATGCCTTTCCCATGTCCCCGTCTTCTCCTGACTAACTTCCCTATAAATAACACTCCTCACCCTACCAGAATCCAGATGTGCTGACTTACAGGAACTGAAAGCCAGGTGAGACTTCTGACCTCTACCCCAAACAGGGTCCCACATCCGCTCAGATGTGTCACTTCTAAGAGAAACAGAAAGGGTCCTTTCCTGGAGGCTCTAGATCACCTGGAATCTCATCTATCTGACCTCACTCCTTCTGGCTTCTTCCTGATGAATGGCTTTGACAACTTTCTCATTATTACAGCCTCTAGTCCAAGTCTGACTTGAATCTTTAATGCTTCCTGTTAGGAAAGATGCATCACTTGGTTTTTAAGTTGCACACACAATTTCCCTTGCAGAGCCAGTATCCTGAGGGGTTTGTTAATGCATCAAGCCACAGAGCTCTAAGGAAAATTCCAAGATGTCCCCCAAAGAAGACACTTAAACTCTTCCCTCAGTTAAGCCCTTAAAGTAAAAAAAGTAAATTCCAGGAGAAAAGAAAAAAGTCAGCATTGTGTAATTAAGGGTGGTGCTGCATCTTATAGAGTCTTGGGAAAGAGAGAAAAGGAAGGCAGCTTAATAATTCCCAGTCCAAGTCATAAATTTTTATCCATGTTTATATAAAATAGTCTTCATTCTGTAATGTAATAGACATAATTTTACTCTCTAAATCACTGGGTTAAGAATTCCTCTTAGATGAGACCCACCTTTGTTGGGAAAGTTTCTTGGTATACCCACATGAAATATAGTAAAATGTCCCTCTGCCACCCGGGACCTTGAGGGGCAGAAATAGCCTGGATGAGATAAAAGAACAAATCTGCTGATTGTAACAGATATTGAAGGGAGGAGAAAGGAAAAGAGGGGTGCCGGGAAGCCAAGGAGATGGTTAAAGGCTGTCCAGTGGAATACGTCACCTCTCAGGTCTTTGAGAAAGCTACTTACTTCACTAAATGCATAGTAAGAGTGAATCCTTTGCAGAAATCCATGAAGGAACGAAGCTTTGCATGTAGGTTCTCCAGGGGTGGAATTAAGAAAGCCAGAATACAGAAGCCACAAAGGAAATGACAGAAAAAACTTCAGGTTGTTTGGAATTAGCAAAAATTGTAGAGGGGGCCCTGGACTCAGAAAAGCTCAGGGTGACCAACTTGGCGAGGTTTGTCCACCACTTTTTCCATGTTAGCCTTGAAAGCCTCTCATCTCAGGAAGCCGCTCTGTCCCAGGCAAACCCCAGCCAGGCTGTACCACTGAGGGTTTGAGTTTTGTTTACCTAAATTTCCAGGACCAGGGAGGTCCAGTTGACAACTGAATTATAATTAAAATAGCACATATCCTGTTCAACTTCTGGATTCTGAGTGTGACAATACACATGAACATATATACAGACACGCAAATCCCAAAAGTGTATGCCAAAATGCTAAGTGCATCCTGACAAGTGAAATCCCGATCAAGAATTTAAGTTTTCCACCACAGTTTACTTGAGAGTGTTGTGCACTGAGGAAGAGCCGCCGCTTCGCCAGCTCCTGTCTAAGCCCCCGAACTCAGCTGCCTTTCTGCAGGAAGACGTTCCTTCTGATGCTGGTCTTTTGAGAGAGAGGGAAGGAGTAAGCAGCAGGGCAAGAGGCTCCCCTCCCAGACACCCCCCCATTGCTTTGCAACCCTCTTCCCCCACCACAGTTTGCACGCAGTGTGGAAGAACCAATCTAGAGAAGACTTGTGTGTTTTCAAGAGTCTGGATCCACCGATTTCAGCTAAAATTACATTATGTTTTCAATAATTGGAATCCAGACTTTTAATTTTTGTGCTCTTAGAAACTGGTTGAAATAAATTTATTAATAATGTGATCTCCTTTCTAAACATTCACTCCGTCCACGGACTCCTAAATCAGAAGACATATTCCAGGGGTGAGGTCGGAATGATATTTTCAGGCTAATAGGCTTAGAACAAGGCAGTATAATCTAGGTGTGTTTTACAGCAAGACATGCCTGCATTTTAATTCCACACTGGACAGGAACTGGCACGTGGTCTTGGGCATATGGCCTGTGACTAAGGGGTATGAGGGAGAAGAATCGAGGATGGGGCCTGAAGAGCTAAAAGGGTGAGGTAGAAACCAACTGGGATGGCGAAGGCTTTAGGTGAAGCAGGTTTAAGGAAAAAGACCACGAGTTCAGGATAGGATATGCTAAGGAGAGAGTTCCAGGCTAGAAATATAAATTTGGGAGTCACTGACATGTAGATGCTATTTAAAGCTGTGACCAGATGAGATCCCCAAGGAAGTGACAGCAGAGAGAGAAATGTCTGTGTGGCCATGGGTGTCAACCCTAGGATGAAGCTGGCTGGCCAATATTCCCTCCTCCTGCCCCCTCCACACCGATGTTCAATAAATAAGTTACCTAAAAATACTTTGTAAAATACTTTACACTTTATACATCATTATCATTTATCCTCTTATAATATCTGATAATTTTGGTGAGAAAATACTATGCTTCTATTAGTGATTAAATACAAAGTTTAGAACAATATCTATCAATGTTTAAAATGTAGGCACCATACTCTTTGATGGAGCACTTCCAACTCTCCTACAGATACAGTTGCACACTCATAAAGATAACTGTGTTAGCCATTGGTAATCATAATGAGAAATTGGAAACAATATATATCAGTAAAGTATTGGGTAAGTAAGGCATGGTGTATTCATACTGTGGAATAGCAGTTGTTAAATGTAATGAAAAAATTTATATATACTGACATGAAAAGATGCCCAGCATATTTATTTAAAGTAATAATAAGCAAGTTGCAGACAGTGTGTATAATATGGTCCAATTTCTGTTTTAAGTCTCTGTATATTCATAATACACGTTTTGATATGTGCATACCAAAAAGACCAGAGGCCATACATGACACTGTTGGGAGTAGTCGGGAGGTTCATTTATCTCTGAGAAACAGGACTGGCATTGAGGAGAATGACTTTCACTTTCTCCTTTTACACTTCGGAATTCTTTGAGGTTTTATAACAATCAAAAATTATTTTAAAGACACACCACAAACCAATCCCTGAGCTCTGAGGTTCTTAAGAGGGTGGGTGCACCAAGAACACAAAGCATCCTTCCAGCCCAGAAAAACATGTCTCTGTTGTGTTCTCAGCTGTATTTCAATTCTGGAAGCCACAGCTGTGCTTCCCACTCACCCATGTGGTAACATAGAAGCAGCAGTCCAGAAAGGGGAAAACACAGGCCCCAGAGTAGGGCTACTTTGGAAAGGAAAAAGAAAATGCAAACGTATTCTGAAAGCAGATGGTGTCTGGAAGAGAAAGTGTTTGGCAACAACAAGGGAACCACAGGGGAGGAGAGAAAACCAGTAAAAGAGAGACAGCCAAAGGAGGTGGTAATTAAGTGCGAAGCTGAAGATTTCCAAGGGATTTTTCAGCTTTGGCAAGAGTCAGGCCTCTGGACAATTCCGCAGAAGTGTACAGACAGTGTTTTTCATTTCTTTTCTTTATTAAAAGTATTCCACTAGAACAGTAGCTCTGAACCATGATATCCTGACACTAGCTTGTTAGACTTGTTCCAAGTATTGAAGTTTTCAAATAATTTACTTTTTTTTATAGCTAAAGAGGAGCCGAGGTTAGCGCTCTCCTCGCTGGCATTCTGACATACTTCCTAGGGTGGGAGACAAAGTCACTGTCAGGGCCGAGGGAGTTGGGTACAACCCACAGACTATTTGTCTCAGTGCCTCCTGACAAGTCACTCTTCTCTGGGCTCTGGGGCTTCCTGCAGGTCACTGGGTAGGGTGGGCAGGTCAACCACAATGTGAAGAGAGGCCTGGACCAATCTAGAGTCACACCACTTCCCAACCCTTTTACAGCATTAACCAAGGCACAAAACGTCTGAAAGGTCCAACAACAAAGAGATTAATTAATGGGTTATTTTGCCCTAAATTGCTTGCTGGCACAGCTGCTTATGATGTTAATGAGCACCACTGAACTCTGGCTGCTCTAGCAGGGAACAGCTGTAGAGGCTGGAGGTCAGCTCCCCTGCCCAGTGAGGGACAGAAGTCCCTATGTCTATATGGACCTGTCCGCTCATACCGCAATAGTTCACAGACAGGGTTACAAAGGATAGGTTTTACATTTGGTCCTAAGTAACTTTTTAATGTCACATAAACTGAGCTGAAGACAAGAATACATTATGACATCCCAAATCATCTGTTCTATCTTTGGGATAAGATGTATACCGTGCACCAAACGAAAGGTCAGGAGAAAATCTTCTACTCCAGATTGGGTCAAAACCTTTCTGGGTCTTATAAAATGGGACTTACAATATAGGTTTATTTTAACAGGGAGCTTTTGGGTTAAATGAGCTCTAAATATTGCATTTAGAGAGCTGAGGTTGAAGATACTTATATACTAAGCTCAGGCTTAATCTCAAATCATATATACAAATGTGTGCATATACATATATATATAAATGGGTGTGTATGTATCTATATATGGAATAGTAAATTACATACTCCTTCCCACCTATATTCCACCTATAGCTCACTTGTAAGTATGTCAGTTGCCTCTCTTGGATAAGGATTTTTTTAAAACAATGACTATAATATCTTTATCACACATAACAAAATGAACAATTCCTTGATACCATCTAATTCTCAGTTCATATAAACTTTCCCCAATTGTCTCAAAATATCTTTTTACAATTGGTTCATTTAAACCATAATATAAACAAGGTCCACACATTACACACACGCATATTTTTTCTAGCTCTATCCACTGGGAGCGTAAAGGGGCTGGGAGCAGCGACATGCCCATGGAAATAACACCTGATTTTGGTTTCTGAATACTATTCTTCACCAAAAGGGACCAGGGGCCTTGGAGAAACGGCCGATTCGAGGGTTGGGGCAGGGAAGGTACCAGATGTGCGTGGAGCATATTGAGCAAGAAAGCAAGGAAGTGCCCAAAGAAAGATGGGGTATGCCAAATGGACATGGAAGCCAGATCGATGGGGCTCCCGCATTTCTAATCAGAGAAATTTGGGCATCAAAATAAATAATGTTAGCAATAAATTATATTATAATTTATAATAAGAATCCTTGAGTTTGACTGATATAAATAAATGAATGTTTGATGAGGAACCGGATATTTAAATATTTTCAAAGTACTGCCTCATAAAATACTTGTTAATTACAAAGAGAAAAGAGTAACTTCACAGTGAAGAAGTCTGACAGACACCACCTTAATCAAGTGCTCAAAGTGAACATCATTGATAATGGGACACATCAAAATAATATACCACTTGACAATAAGATGTGGAAGGAAGAACACAGCTTCAATCATGTGATATTCCTTCTAAAAATGCATGACCTAAATCTAATCATGAGGAAACATCAAACAAATCCAAATTGAAGGGCAGTTTACAAAATAACTGACCTGTAATCATCAAAAGTGTCAAGGTCATGAAAGCCAGAGATTGAAGAAGTGTTCCAGAATGAAAAGGACTAAATCAACTTAACAACTAAATGCAACACGTGATTCCAAAAAGGATCCTTTTGCTATTAAAAAAAAATGTTATTAGGACAATTGGCTTATCCATGTTAAATTTCCTAATTTTGTTGACTGACTGTGGTTATCTAAGAGAGTGTCCTTATTCATAGGAAATACGCACTAAAGTATTCAGGAGTGATGAGGCATCAAGTTGCTAACATACCCTCAAGTGGCTCAGAGGGAAAAAGAAGTTTCTTGTACTCCACCTGACATGTTCAAGATTGTTTCAAAATGGGAAAAAGTGCAATGAAAATAACTCTCCTCATCAGCTATTTCCCCTGAAAAACAATAATTCTTGATTCTGAACCCTTAGTGATTTTCAGGGTAATGAGTTGGTGCCATAGAAATTTCCAGTGATGACAATTCTTTAAAGTATTAGTATGAACTCAGATAGTTTTATAGTTGATATGCTTCAATTAATTGCAGTCATTATTGCTTTTGATTCTCACAATTGTTCCTGTGTCTATTTGCCCCAACTCTGGTAGTCAATACTTTTCCTTCTTCCTGTACCTAACAAAAGTTTCCAAGTTCATCATTTACGTTTCCTGCCCCAAACATGGAATCAATTTTTAGACCTTGAAAAACTCAGAGGAGAAGTCCTTCCCTTCCAAACTAACTTAATTAATTCCTTTTAAAAAAAAATAGCCAGGAGCAGTGGCACGTGCCTATAGTCCCAGCTACTCAGGAGGCTGAGGTGGGAGGATCACTTGAACCCAGGAGTTCAAGGCCAGCCTGAGCAATATAGTGAGGCCCAGTCTCCAAAAAATAAATAAATAAAAAATAGAGAGATAAAAATTCAGAACACTTTGTTTTCTCAACTCCCTTGTTGAAGTTTGTCCTTTTTCCTCTCAAATGTCTGACCAGCTTTGGACTCCTAAGAGAAATGGTAAGCAAGAAAGAGCACGCCCCAAGTCAAACTCTGTGGGTATTACAACTACCTGCTTCTTAGTGTGGGGAGAAGGTGGTGGAGGGGGGTAATCTGATCCTTTTGTTGATTCTCTTGAATTAGAAATGATAGACAATGATTAAATTTTGTTACTTTTCTCATTCTAGGCACTGAGAGATCTGTGAGTTTACTTCTTTGTTTTATTTCTCTAGTAAAAACATTTACAAGTTGTAAGGAGGTCAATTTTCAGAAGCCTCTTATCCTAAAACTAGAGCTGGCCAAGGTTGTATTGTTCAATCCAGTCTCCCAACGTTCAAGTTTGATCTGAGTTCTTTGACGTAAGGAAGACTAATCCAAAACCACTCGCCAATGCTAGGGAGAATTCATGCACTCATTTAATTGAGTACCCACTATGGGCCAAACACTGTTGTTGGTATTGAGGACACAGCAGTTCACAGAACAGGAATAAACCCCTGTCTTTGTGGAGTGTACTTTCTAAAGGGAGGAAATAGACCATAGCAAGATAAATCAGTAAATTATAAAGTACAAGAAAAACAGAGTAGGAAAGGGCAATGCAGAAGTAGATACCATTTTAAATAAAGGGTTTAAGAAGGTGACATTTGAACAAACACTTGGAGGAGGTGAGAGAGAAGTCCTGTGGTTTTCTGGTGGGAGAGATTTCCAGGCAGAGGAAACAGCTTGGGTGAAGATCTTGAGGTGCAAATGTGCTTTGAATATTTGTGAAATTATAAGGAGGTTACTGTGGCTGGGTGGAATGAGCAAAGTGAAGAGAGGAGAGAAGGTCAAAGACAAAATGAGAGGGTCACAGGGACAGAGCACCCAGGGCTTTGCAGGCCATTTTAAGGACGTGGGCTTTTACTCTGGATGCCATAGAAAATCATTTCTGGTTTTTGGACAGAGAAATGAATTTACCCAACTTATATTTTAACCAGATTTCTCTGGCTGGAGGAGGATTACAGAATGGAGGGGAGGAAGACAAACACAGAGAGATCAGTTAGGAAGCTGTTGTGATAGTCTATGGGAGACGACAGCTGCTAAGACAGGTGATAACAGTGAAGGAGGTGAAAAGTTGTCATGTATCAATGTCTTTTAAAAGTAGAGCCAACAGGATTTGCTGAAGGACTAGATACAGGTGCAAGAGAGAGAGAGGCGTCAAAGGTAAGAGCAACTTAAAGGATGGATGTTCTATCAACTGACATGGTGAAGGATGTGAGAGAAGCAGGTTTGGAGGAAGTTGCTCAAGAGCTCAGTTTTGGACAAAGTAGGTTGAAGATAATCTACCAAACATCCAAGTGGAGATGTCAAGTAGATGGTTGAATATATGGCTCTGGAGTTCAGGAGAATGGTCTAGGCTGAAGAGATATACTTGGGTGTTGTGGTAGGCAGAACAATGTCCCCCCCAAAGATGTTCATGCTCTAATCCTCAGAACCTGTGAATATATATCCTTATATGGCAAAAAAGACTTCGCAGATGTCATTAAGGGTTTGGACCTTGAGTTGGGCAATTATCCTGGATTATATGGTTGGGCCCAATCTAATCTAATGGGGTCTTTAGAAAGCAGAGAACTTTTCCCAGCTGTAGTCAAAGAAGGGTCAGAGAGATAAGATTTTGCTGGCTTTGAAAACAGAGGAAGGTAGCCAGGAGCTAAGAAATGCATGTGGCCTCTAGAAGCTGGAAAAGGCAAGGAAACAGATTCTCCCCTGGAGCCTCCAGAAAGGAATGCAGCCCTGTTTATAGGCTGACTTTTAGCCCAGTGAGACCCATGTCAGACACCTAACCTACAGAACGCTAATATAATAAATTAGTGTTGTTTGAAGCCACTAGGTTTATAGTAATTCATTATGGCAGAAATAGAAAATTAATGCCAGCATCATCAATATATAGATGACATTTAAATTTACAAGAGTGGAATGATTGGAGACAGAAGAGAGAAGGGGTCTCGGAACTGAGCCTTGGGGTGTTTTAATATTAAGTCAGAGAAAAAAGGAAGAACCAATAGAGATGACTAAGGAACAGTGGGCACGAGCTAGGAGGAAAATAAGAGAAAATGGTGTTCTAGAAGCCAGGTGGAAAGACTGTGTCACATGGGGCTACACGGTCAAGTAAGATGAGGATCAAATTAGGAAACAAGACAGAGCAGGGAGAATGTGTGTGCTCAGGCCAGCTGCTACACAGACGGAAGAGAGTGGACCCCGACCTTCACTACTCAAGCCACATAAATGGGAGAGAGATGAATGACACCCTCCCAAAATGCTGGCATTTGCATACAAGGGAGTCTGGTCACTAGCAAACTTGACCCAGCTGGAATACTGGAACGTTTCAAATGAGATTGGCACTCTTCCCCTTGGGGAAGGGAGGGTGTGAAAGTCAGTAGGAGAGGAGAAGAGAAAAGGACAGAGGAACAGGGTGAACTTTAGACTTTCTCTTCTAGACCTACAATCTTGTCTTTCCTTTTACCATCCAATATAGTCTTAGCCCTCCAAGGCCCTAACTTGTTAAACGGCATATGCCCTAAGCCCAAGAGAGTTCATGTATCTCAAGACCAGGAAATAGTTTTTTCTTAGAGAAAATATGACCTCATCAAAATTAAAATACATAAGCTTTCGGTACCTGGCATTTTATATCACCTATAGCTTTAGACAACTCTTTATGTTTCGCATTCCATCACCTCAAAACTCAAGTGTTAGGTGATTATCTATAAAAGACTGAATGAAGTCAGGCAAGGAGAACTCTTGTGGCCTGAGACAAATATATACCTTATCACACTGCCTCCCACTGACTTATAGTTATTTGTTTACCTGTTCCTCTTCTCCACTAGACTTGGAAGTCCTCAGAGAGGTGAGACTGTGCCCTTTTATTGCTGAATTATAAGAACGATAATTCATGAACTTCCCATTTGTTGAATTTGTCATACATGTCAGACACAGTGCTAATTGCTTTCAGGCATTTACTCTTCACATAACCCTATGAGATGAGCATTATCTATTTCATTTTGCAGAAAGGTTAAGAAATTTACATAAGAGTCATATTGAGTTGGAGAGGGGCAGAGCAGTCCAATGCCCAAATCTGTGCTGAATAGTGGCCCCCAAAGGCATCCACATTCTCTTTCCTGGAACCTGTGTACGTTGCCTTATATGGAAAATGGAACTTTGCAGGTGATTAAATTAAGGATTTTTGAGATGGGAAGATTATCCTGAATTATCCTGGCAGGCTCGATGTAATCGCAAGAGTCCTTCTAAGAGGGAGGCAGGAGGTCAGACTGAGTAGGAGAGGAAACAAAAGAAACAAGAGTGACAGTGAGCTGATGAGAAGTCCCCAAGCCAAGGAATGAATGTGGCCTCTAGAAGCTGGAAAAGGCAAGGGAACAGATTCTCCCCTATAGCCTCCAGAAAGGAACAGAGACAGCCCTGCCAACACCTTGGTTTAGCTTTCTGGACTTCAGAATAGTAAGATGATAAATTTGTGCTGTTTTAAGCCACTGAGTTTGTGGGACTTTGTTACAGTAGCAATAGGAAATGGATACAGGGCTCTTTGCCTCTGTCATTCTATGGTCCGTACAGCCCAGGACTTAAGGCAGTGCCTGACATACAGAGCACTCAGTGGATGTTTGCTAAGTGGATTGCTGAAGGAGGAGGAGATTTTCCTCTAAGGCTTCTCTTGCCTGTCCCAACCTGAACCCCTGACCAAAAGAATCTAGCCTACCTCAAAAGAAGCAGGCAGGAGCAGACCAGGTATATCTGGGGGGTGGGGGTGGGGCATATGTTGTTTTCCTTATTGCTAAATTGAATGGCTGAACTAATTATAGTCTGAAGCTTATTCTATGCCAGTCAGTGCACCCGGAAGACATGACAAAATATGACTCTAATTTACAGCTGTGATTTAGAGCCATGGGGGTAGAAGGAGGTAGGAGGAGAAGGAGGGAAATTGGCTATTTTTGTATCAACAACTTAGGATCTTTTTTCCATTCCCTACAGCAGTGCATTAAGCTTCAGAAATGATCCAGTTAAAATTATAAGCAGCATTAGTAAAAAGATGAGCAGAGATCATATTTTACAACCAAATTCCTTTATAAGAGTATTTCACAACAAATTGGAGCAGTGAATACACATACATACTGCAAGTGCACGTAACTCTACCTGCCCCTTCCTCAGAGACCATTGTGGCCTGTTCTTTAAACAAGAAAGATGATATTTTCTATGTCAATATTAATAAGAGGAAAGTCTTCCAAATTAATAAAGCCAATATACCCCATAGCTTAGCCGCTTAAGAAAGGAAGAGCTGGGAAATCTGAAAATTGTTTAGGTTTCACAAATGGCTCATCACGCCATGGAGGGTTACTTCCCCTTTCTGTATCCCGGTTTCTCTGGCCACTTAAAATCCTACACTTAGAAAGTAGAAACTTCAAAATTTCTTCCGATCTTTTAGGAACAAGTACTACATACACAGAAAAGTGGTTACAACTCAAATAAAAACAGTCATTTAGAACTAAATCTCAAATTCATATACTTGTAGTCATTATTTGTAGTTGACCTAGAAAGTAAAATAAATTATTGGGTAGATTTAAGCTAAGATTAGTCACTGCCCTTGCTCTAGAACTTCTGATTAGATTGGCAATTCTCATGGTCTTCCTAGCTTGCCCAGTTTTGCAGCCAAGGTCCCAAGTTGTCCTGAGTGGCTTTGGAATCTGAATAAATCACACATACTAGGAGTCTATCGAGACCACCAGAAGCTCAATGTATTTGTAACCTGAGACAGGATTTTATTGTTTTTCAGATTAACAGTTAAAAATGTTTTGCTTTTCTGCCTCAGGCGTATTAGTTTGATGTATGAGGCAGGGAGATTATTAAATCTTTGTTGCTTTCCAAAGATGTAAATTAAACCACAGCACCTCCTTAGCCACCTTCCCTGTATGAGCTGTTGATTTATTATTAACTTGTCTCTCTTGCATGCTCATCAAAACAACCAGCACCATGATTAATTACTCCTGTTTGTTTAAGGGTGCTTGTCATTCCAACTTTTTGTGGACAAGATATTACAAAGTCTCCTGATTTCTTTGCAGAACTGTAGTGTGAGGACTTTTAGAGGACTAATCATTTCTATGGATATATTTGAAAGAAAGGTGGCATGCATGTAACTATATATGGTTCTATCAGTTTTAAATAAAGCTGCGCTTCATTTTGGCTTCCCTTGCCAGGTCACAAACATCATGTTGGCTGATTATGTTCATTTGGACATCTTCCAAAGACTTTGAAGAGGTCCAACATTAAATGGACATAAACTCTAAAATTCTTTTTTCAATTTTGTCACAATTCAATTCAATTTATTAGGTTTCTTCTATGTGGCAAGCAGCAAATGTGAATGTATTAATTCCTTTCTTCAATACAATATTTATGTAATGTCTTTAATGTGCCAGTAATGGTACTAGGTGTACCTTCACTGTTCAAAACAATGAACAGTCCTTGCCTCCATGGGGTTACAGCCTTGTTACTTCCCTTCCCAAGGCATTTTTCTCTCCATATTATGAACAGGGGAGAATAAAGAGACAGTAAGACATGCACAAAAGGGAAGAAAAGCACAATGTCTCCCTCCTAAGGTAAGTTTGCACAAAATAGAAACTAAGCCGAGCCAGGTTTAATAAGACATCTGCAGGGCTCATTTCCCCATCCTGGTCCAGTGTGAGTGTGCAGGAACGAACTGCATCAAAACCATGGCATTTTATCTTTTTTATTTTTTTTCCTCCTTGTACCTATCTCACCATAGATCATCTGGTTTGCTGAATAATCGCTGAAGCAAAAAGTGTTCAAATGAACTCTGGAGGCATGACTGCCTGGCCTCTATCTGCCACAAGAAAAAGTCATCTTACCGGTTTAAATGGTAGGATAATCACCTTATTTTTTTTTAAAGATACAGTTTCCTAATTATATCCTTGTCTCTTTTTAAAAGTTTATTATGGAAATTGCCAAACACAGAAAAAAAGATGAGATAATAAAATAATGAATCCCCGTGTACCTATCACCCAGCTTCAAAGATTATCAGCATTTTGCTGTGGTTGTTTTTACTTATCACCTTCCTCCCTTCATTTTTTTTTTTGTTTTTGAGTATTTTAAAACAAATCTCTGCTATCATGCTATTTCACCCCCCAATCCATCAGAATGTATCTCTCACAAGGAAGATTTTTTAAAAACATAGATATCATAGTAATATCTAAAAATAACAACAATTCTTTACTTTTTAATCCCTAGCCCATGTTCAAATGCCACTGACTCTCTAAAATATATATATATATCTTTTTGGATTGAAACAGGATCTAAACAAAGTCTAGACATTAGATTTGGTTGACATATCCTTCCCTTACACCTTTTCTCCCCATGTCCTTTTGAATAGGACCAAAATGATCTTCAATATTTGACTTTTATCCAGGATAAAGAAGTATCTCCAAACCTAAGATATGCTACAGGTGAAACCTCATTATATAATATTTTCAAGGAAAAACTATCAATAGAGACAGTGATCATACAATTTAGCATTCAAATGGAGAAACTGAGTCAGAGGGGGGTGCTGTTAATAATTATACTGATGTAAACCAGGGCGCATAGTCACCCCACCAGTAGAAGATATTAGGGTAAAAATGACGATCCGGTTTCTGGTTTGCACTTGAGAGTTGGAGAGCTGGAAAAGCCCTAGGAAGAATGTCCCTCCCACCCCTACAATTAAAAAACAAGTTGAACAAACTGCAAGTTAACAACTTCCCTTGGATCCATCAAAGAGTTGAAGTTGAAGAAACAACTAGGTGAAAAAACGCCAACTAGCCCAAAATCTGAGGACAGAGAAGTACCTGCAGGAAGACACAGATGCAAGCACTCGTTTACTTGGGCAGTGGAACGCCCATAAGAAGGACTCACCTGGAACTGTTAACAAATTGGTGGAGGCTGAGTATTGGCTGGTGCCAGGATATGGCCACTATACAAGGGGAGTTCACACCACTCACAGGCTTCTCTCGGCGACCCCCGTGAGCACCCACAAACGATGATGGCAAGAGTCCTGAGGAAATATCCCTGGGGGAGGGAAGAGCAGCTGCTGCTGCCAGGGCATGAAGCCCCGCCCAGATCCTTCTTCCCCATCTCCCCTACTAACAAAAAAGACCTCACCTGGGGTGGAGAGGTAGGGCAACAAACACTGTCACCTGTAGTGTACTGCTGAACACCCACTGCAGCTTTGGGAGGGAAATAGGAAAAACCATTCACACCTCAGGGAGGAACAGGAATATATGCTGGGCCCAGAACTATCACTGGGAAGGACAGGAGCACAAAAAATGTCCCACCCCTGAGACCCAGGAACACAGTGCCCTTTGAACACGGAGGCTTAGTCAGAACAACAGACAACCCTTCCTTCACCTGTCACCAGCATGCCAGGCATCGCATAACAGCAGTGGACTACTGCTGAGAAGGCCCAGCAGAAGCAAGGGCGTGGAGAGAAACTCCCTAGGAGTCATTGCATAAGTGGAAGGAGTAAAGCTCAGGGTAGGTCGGGCACCAAGAAAAGCCCTCTCGATGGGTAAACCTGTCCCATCCTAAACACAACATTTTGCTGGAGGAATTCGAAGCCTCTGGTACACAGAGGATAGCCCTAGGAGTAAAAAACCCCAAACCCACCTCAATTCCTGTCCAGGTTGATTCACATCCCACCCTAAAAGTCTAGAAAAAGAAAAAACATGCCATTTGCAGGCATAAATCTATGCTGTCTTACATAATGTCCAGCTTTGAACAAAATAGTGTGTGGTATACAAAAAGAAAACCCCAAAACTAAAAAGGACAAATAAAAAACAAAAAAACACAATGCCAAGAGACAAAACGATCAACGGAATCAGGCTATTTATTTATTTATTTATTTAGAGACAGGCTCTCTCTCTGTTGCCTTGGCTGGAGTGCAGTGGCATCATCATAGCTCACTGCAGCCTCATACCCCCAGGCTCAAGTGATTCTCCTGCTTTAGCTTCCCAAGTAGCTGGGACTACAGGTGCAGACCACCATACCCGCCTAATCTTTTTAATCTTTTGTAGAGATGGGTTCTTGCTATATTGCTCAACTGGTCTCGAACTCCTAGTCTCAAGCAGTCCTCCCACCTCGGCCTCCCAAAGTGCTAAGATTACAGGTACGAGCCATCGCATCGGGCCCAGACTCATATGAGACACAGATGTCGGAACTATCAGATAGGGAATTTAAAATAGCTGTGAAAAATATGTTGAAGTCTCCAATGAAAGAATTGGACCATATCCATTGACAGATGGGTAATTTCAGCAGAGAGATGAGAACTGTAAGAAAAAAAATCAAGTGAAGATGCTAGAAATGAAGAACACAGTAACAGAGATCAAGATTATCATGGACAGGCTCATCAGTAGACTTGACAGAGCTAAGGAAAGAATTGGTGAACTTGAAATCATCCAAACCTTTGGAAGAGAAAAAAGAGTAAAAAATAAAAACAGAACGGAAGCATCCAGGAACTATAGAACAATATCGAATGATCTAACAGATGTATAGCTAGAATTCCAGAAGAAGAAGAAAAAAAGAGAGAAATGGGGTAGAATAAATATTAAAAGGGATAATGGCTGAGAATTTCCAAAATTAGTGGCATACATCAAACTACAGATCCAAACCACCAACCAAGATGAACACCCAAGCCAGAGACAGACATATATTCAACTTATGAAAGCACAAAACAAAGTCTTGAAGGAAACCAGAGTGGGGTGGGGGAAGACATATTACCAAAGAGAAAAATAAACATAAGAATTATAACAATCATCTTGTTAGAAAACAAGTAAGCCAGAAGACGACAGAGTAACATTTTTAAAGGACTAAAAGAAAAAAATGGTGTCAACACAGAATTCTCTACCTGGTAAAAATATCTTTCAAAAATAAAGGATAAAAAACACTTTCTCAGAAGAACAAAAACTAAGAAAATTAATTGCTACCAGGACCACACCATAAAATTTTTAAAGGATGTTATTCAGAACAGAGAAATTTGATAGCAGACAGAAACATAGATTTAGATGAAGAAATAAAGAATGCTAGAAATGGAATAAATAACGATAAGACAACTATTTGGTTTTTATCACTTTTAAGTGCTCTGAAAGGTAACAATATAAAGCAAAAAAAAGTAGCAATACATTGCACATTATAGTATATGTAGAAGTAACATATGAAACAAAAATAGCACAAAGGATGAGGGGGCAGACTGGAAACATGATTGTCAGGTCCTTGCAGTACATGTGGGCGTGTACTACTACTTGAGGGCAGACTCTGATTAAAGAGTTATAGTGTAACTATTAAAAAAAAAATTCAAGAGGTATAAATAGTAAGTCAATAATACAGACAAGTAAGTGGAATAATAAAAACTGTTCAATTAACCCAAAAGAAAGCAGAAAAAAGTTGAAAAATAAAGAACTTACAGAAAACAGGTAGCAAGATAGATTTTAATCCAATATCAATAATCACATTAAATGAAAGCTAAAACTTGCCAATTAAAAGGCAGATATTCTCAGATTGGATAAAAAAGCAACTATATATGCTGTCTATAAGAAACCCACTCTAAATATTTTGAAAATGAAAATACAACATATCAAAATCTGCAAGATGCAGCTAAAACAATGCTTAAAAGGAAATTCATTGCATAAAATGCTTATCTCAAATCACTAATCTAAGCTTCTACAAAATCTGGTTTTTTGAAGAGACCAATAAAGTGGATTAAAAAAAAAAAACCCTAGCAGGACTTCACTACAGATGCCCCAGATATTAAAAAGACAATAAGAGAATACTATGAAAGACCCAATGCCTATAAATTTAAAAATTTAGATGACATGGGCTAACTCCTTGAAAGATATAAACAACCAGAATAGTTATGTATCTATTAAAGAAATAGAATTTCTAGTTAAAAACCTTCCAATAAACAGAAACTCCAGTCCCAGATGGTTTCACTAGAGAATTATACCAAACATTTAAGAAAGAAAGATCAATTCTAAGCCTCTCTTCCAGAAAATGTAAGAGAACATTTCCTAACTCATTTTATGAGGCCAGCATTTCCCTGATGCCAAAACCAGACATTACAAGGAAACTGCAAACCAGTATTTCTTATGAACATAGTGATCAAAATTCTCCAAGAAATTTATCAAATCAAATCCATAAATATATCAAAGAGATAACATAATATAACCATGTGGAGTTTATCCCAGGAATACAAGGCACATTTCAACATTCAAAAATCAGCCAATGTAATTCACCATATTAACAGTCTAAAGAAGAAAAACCATATGTTTGTCTCAACTGATACAGAAAAGGCATTTGACAAAATTCATCATCCATTTGTGATTTTTTTAAAAAAATATCAAAAGCTAGGAATAGAAGGAAACTTCCTTAACAAGATGAAGGACTTTTACATTAAAAGAAAACCCTACACCTAACACCATAACTAATGATGAAATACCATTTCCCCCTAAAATCAGGAACAAGGCAAGAAAGTACTTTCTTACCACTCCTACTCAACATCATATTCAGAGGCCTAGCCAGAGCAAAAAGGCAAGGAAAAAAATAAAGAAAAAGCAGAGAGACTGGAATGGAAGAAATAAAACTCTCTGTATTTCAATATAACCTGATTGACTCTGTGGATAGTTCCCAAAGAGTTCACAAAACAGCTCCTAGAACTAAAAAAGATCTTACGAAAGTCAGAAGACACAAGGTCAATACAGAAAAACTAATGGTGTTTCAATACACTAACAATGAAATACATAGATTTAAATATAAAAATAATCTGTGCAAAATGTGTATACTGAAAACCACAAAAGGGCAGTGAAAGAAATCAAAGATAACCTAACCTAAATAAATGGGGAGATATACTGTGTTCATGGTTTGGAAGATTCAATATGATTAAGATGTTAGTTCTCCCCAATCTGATCTATAGATTCAACACAATCCCAATCAAAATCACAACAGTCTAAGAACCTGGACTACAGCGTGCAGACCAAATTAAGAAGCAAGAGGAGCCCTATTTTGTTGCAACACAAAATTAAGAGCCAAGGACCCAGGACCACCCCTCTACATAACCCAATCAAATCATGCCTAGTTGCATTATCCTATCTCCTTCATAGATACTTTCTTCCTATAAAACCTGCCCCCCAGACCCCAGCCTGGGGAGACAGACTTGAGCATTGCCTCCTGTCTCCTTGCTGGTCAACCTCGCAATAAAGTTTTTTCTTTTCGTTTTTTTAATTGCAAATGACATTTATTAATATCCTGAAGAACCAGTATTTCATGGAACGTATTTTGGAAATACTGGTTCAATAGTTTTCACTTAATGATACACACAATAAGCCCATATGTTCGCATGATCACATTTTCCTCAATAAGGCTTTTTCTTTTCTTAAAAGCCAGTGCCATAGTGTTGGTTCCTATGTGCTTCAGGCAGCAAGCAATATAACAGTGATTCTTATTTATTGGGAGATGATAATTCTGTACAAAACCATTTTTTAAGAAATTAATTTTTATTTTATTTTTCTAATATAAAATATTCCTGTATAAAAATGTACTGCCATTGCATTTTCTATTTTACTATGAAGCTTTATTGGCTATTTTTTATGCTTTCAATTTTTGGAAACTACACTAGAGTCAGGTCTTCTGGGAACTCAAAGCAAGGCAGCTTGCTCCTTTCACAGAACTTGCATGTCTTTTTCATGGAATGTCTAGTATGCTCTGGGAATAATCTGTTTTTCTTCATTCTGTTTTTATTTTCTAGCTTAAGAGATCATTGCTGCTCCTGATACTTTGGCTTGCCTATGAATCTCATTTAAAAAAAATATTTACACAGCATCAGCTACATACCAGGTTCTAATTGGCCCTGGGGACAGTTTGGTGAATATGAACAAAGAACAAAGACCCCTCCCTTCACTATATTGGAAAAAGATAGTAAGTACACAAATAAACAATTCAAACTGCGAAGAAAAACAAAACAGGATTCTGTGTTACAGAATGGTGATGGCGGGGGTAGGTGTATGGGGCTAGGGATTAGGGAATCAGTGAAAGTTTTCTGAGAAGATGACATTTGAGCTTAAACATTAAGGATAAAGAAGAGCCAACCATGAAAAGAAATAAAATATATGCTTCATGAATTTGTATGTTGTGCAGTATTCAGGATTTTTCAGTCTGTTTCCAGCTCCTAAACTTACAGCTTCAGGGCTCACTCCTCTCTGCTTCTGTTTAAATTCTTCAATTGCTAAAAACTCTGATCAACTCAAATCATCTTTTGGTCTTGCAGCCCAGATAGCTGACTAAACTTGGACAAGTCAAATGGTAGGGGAGAGAGTGGGGTGGAAGGGAAGGTCACATGATATCAAGCATAGATGTTTAAGCAATAGGGGTTGTAGACAGGCAAATATTAAAAGGTGATATGGGGCAGAATAAGCAATTATTAACATCTCTCTGTAAGAACAAAATTAATAAGCCTCTATGCATATGTAAAAAAACTAATTGACCAATAAATAAATCCCAAATATTAAAAATTGATAAATCCAGGTGGAGGATATAAGACAGTCATTGTACAATTACTGCACTTTTTCTATAAGTTTGGAATTTCCCAAAAATAAAGTTGAAGGGAAGAAAAGAAACCTGCATGTCTTGAATTATGCATCCTTGAATATGTGTTAATAGATCGCATAATTTGGAAATCTCTGTGAATCTAAAGCAATTTTAATACAAATAGGAAATACAAAGATTAAGGAAAAAAAACCCTTACCTGTATAATATTGTATTCCTGGTCTTTGAAATCCTAGTCAAAATCCCTGTACTAACAACCAGAATCTCCAAAATTCATTATTTTCCTCCTTCATTGCAGAGTTTACCAAAAAACATTCTTTAACATATTTGCCATTTCAGTAGTACACAGCAGAAATAGTATTTAAATAAGCAAAGTCAAAGGTAACTCTGGAATTCTACTAAATATAACCTTGGAAATTAAAAGCATTAATTCCTTGCTCCTCATTCTGCTAAATGAGTTAGGGACCAGAAATACCAGAATACAGCTAATTCACATAGGGTCCACATAATCTGAAACGAACTCCAAGTTTTCCGTAACACCTCAACTTTCAGAAGAGATTTAATCAACATTAGCAGAAATATGTATATTCCTAAAGCTGATTTTTCCCAGGCATTAGAAACTATATTTAAGCACCAAAGGTTCCTAGGTAAATAATTAGTGACTAATTTATTAGACCAAATGTGAACTATATTAATAAAACCACTTCAGTTACTTTAATTAAATTTAAGAATAGAAAAGCTTAAAAAATACCTGTGTGGTAATAGTAGAGTAGCTAGTATCAGATTAACTCTAGTAGATAATAATAACTCTGAACAAAATGCTTACAAAAAAGTTATTTGAAGGCACTGGAGAGAGATAGATGAAAAGGGAAGAAACTAGAGGGGAGATCTCTAAACTAGGGTAACTACACCGAATAATATTTGTATTTTAAAGGCTTTTCACTTGAGGGTTCTCTCCAGTCTGTTCCCCATGGAAAGGCTAAAATTCAAGCAGAAATCGTAGTCCAACTGGCTTATGAAGTCAGATAATGGATTTGGGGGTCTCCAATAGTAGCTGAAAACTAAAAGGGGAAATCCCAGCAAGAAGGAAGTCAAAGAAATAGGAGCCCTAAAATCTCTATAATTTCTGTCCAAATCCTTGACCAACACTTGAACTAAAAATGCACAGAGGAGAGAGTGAGCAACAACTGGAAAGCTGAAGCTTTCAGGGGCTGCCCAAAACAGGGGAGGAGTCTGGATTTTAAGTCTAGCCAAGTTAACTGCCCATTAGGACAAAAATCAACATTATTCAGAGTAGTAGAAGAGATTCCAAAATTATCATTATGTATCACCCACATTTGGTGGTAAAAAAAAAAAAATTACTAGACACATGAGGGAACAGTAAATGGTAATCTACAGTTAAGAGAAAAACCAGTCAATAAAATCTGACCCTGGGATAACCCAGATGCTAGAATTAGTAGAAAAGAAATTGAAAGCCACTATTTCAAGTAGGTTGAAAACCTTAAAGAAAAATATGATCATATGGAATGAACATATGGAAAATATCAGCAGAAAAATAGAAACTATAAAAAGGAATCAAATGGAAATCATAGAACTGAAAAGTAAAACATCAGAGATGAAAAATTCACCAGATGGAATTAACAGCATATTGAAGATGGCAGAAAAAAGAATCAGTAAACTCAAGGATAATAACATAACAATGGACAAATCTGGCAGACAACATCTTTAACCACATGATCAAAGCTAACATTATTGGACAGGTGTGGTGGATCATGCCTGTAATCCCAGCACTTTGGGAGGCCAAGGCAGGAGGACTGACTGAGGCCAGGAGTTCAAGATCAGCCTGGGCAACATAGCAAGATCCTATCTGTACAAAATTTTTTTTTTAATTAGCCGAGTGTGGTGGTGCACACCTGTAGTCCCAGCTACTTGGGAGGCTAAGGCAGGAGGATTGCTTAGACCCAGCAGTTCAAGGCTGCAGTAGGCTATGATGATGCCACTGCACTCCAGCATGGGTGACAGAGCAAGACCCTGTCTAAAAAGAAACAATAAAAACATCACCAATATTGCCATAAACTGACATCCTGTGCCTCCTGATATGAGGCACTGAAAAGGAAACATTATCACTTCTATTTATTTCTTCCAAAAATCTATAACTTGAATCAAAACATGAGTAAAGATAAAGCAAAGAAAGGTGACTTCCATCTTACAATATCTCAGCCCCCCCCCACCGCTATCATCCACTATTCTGATCATTCATAACCCACATAAATCCCTAACACTACCACCTACCAACTGCAAAGACTTCATCCTTCTTGACATCACCCAACACCCACACCAGTGCTATCTAGGGCTTGGCTAAAAATACTGCATACACCTTAGGATGTGCAAACTTGAGATCATATATGTCTTATAGGCAGAGAGTAGAGTTTAGAATTCTGCTTTTCAAGTAATTTCTTGCATCTAAGTTGTCAAATTTGATGACAACTTTTTTCATATTACTCCTTTATTATCTTATTAATGGCTGTAGGCTCTGTACTGATAACCCCTTCTTCATTCCTGATATTGACTGATTGTGCTCTCTCTCCTTTTTTCTTCATCAGTCTGGCTATGAGTTTATCAATTTTGTTAATCTTTTCAAAGAATCAGTATTTGGTTTTGTTAACTTCCTTTATTGTTTGTCTACTTTTTCTGTTTCATTGATATAAGGTTTTTATTATTTTTTTTCCTTTTACTTGCTTTGGTTTAATCTCCTTTTCCTAATTTTTTGTGGTGGAATTCTCAGTCATTGATTTTAGAAACTCTTTTCTTTTCTGATATAAGCATTTAAAGGTAAGTTTTATTCTAAAGATGACTTTCACAAATATCTAAAAATATCTCTTTCCAGAATGGTAGAGCCCCATCCTGAGGAAGTGCTGGGAGCAGAATCCAAAATGAGAAGATCAGGAATGTTATGGGTAAAAGGAGAGAGAATGTTCAGATACTAGTAGAGGAAGGAACCAGAGAGGGCAGAGCTCAAAAAGCACTATAGAGGTTGCTATGTGCAGAGGGCATATTTTAAAATATTTTATAATAAAGGAGAAAGCCCTCAAAACATTATGCTAGGAAAGCTATCCTGGCCTATTTCCACTATCAACACAAGAATTTAAAAGTTCCCAAAAGTTCAGGAAATCTCATCTTATTTAAAAAAGAGCTGTAGAAAATGATGCAATGAAACCTTATATACAGAGATATTGCAAGAAAAGGCAGAAAATAATCTGAGAAACACACCCGAAAGAAAGCACACTTAAAAAAAAATTATCACAAGGAAGATTTAAGTGATGTTAAATAAATTAAGAAAATAATAGAAGCTCTAAAACAATATAAATTAAAATAGAAAAACACAGAAGTTACATATGAGTCAACAGGAGGATGAAAAAAGGATAGAGCTCAGTAAGAAAATAAGAAAAAAACAATCACTTCACATATGAAGGCTAAACACAAGAATTATTAATAATATACATGATGGAAAACACAGAAATAGAAATAGAAAACAGAAATTGCTTTTTAAAAATCAAACAAAAATGACAAAAAATAATTTGAGAAAAATAGATACGGAAGACAGGCACTAAACATACAACATACATTAACAGGAGTCCCGAAACAAGAAAACCAAAGAAATAAAACAGAACAAGTAGTAAACACTACAAACTCTCCTAAAATAAAAAAATATTTGAACCTTTGTAATGAGAAGGGACATGGAATACTTGTGGAGAAGTCAACCCAGAATGGTCAACATCAAGACATAGTCTAGTAAATTCTACTAGACTTGGAAGATATAGGAAAAAAAATCTTTTGAATATCCAAGTAAAAAAATATGTTATTTATAAGGGAAGGAGAGGCACATTAGCATCAGATTCAAAACATTTAAAGAAAGGAAATATGAGTGCAAGATTTTATACCCAGCTAAAATAATATTCAAATATGAAGGCCACAGACAAACTATGCAATTGCAAGACCTCAGAGAACAATGTTTCCATGAGTCTTTTGGAGGAATTTACTAGAAAATAAGCCTTGGATACCCAAGAAATATTTGGAGAAGCTTCAGCATAAAGACTGATGGTTACCATTTAAATACACTTAACTGCAAAATGATGACTAAAGGGTGGAAGAATAGAACAAAAGTGTTACACGCTCCTGTTAATGTCAAAAAATACACCTTCAGAAGAGGTGGAAGAAGAGGAAAGTCATGTGGAAGGTAGAAAAACTTACTGGTTGCTTTACAGGTGTTAATTGTGAATAAAGTGATATAATTTTAAATTAAATACTGGGGGAGGAAGAAGGGAGACAGAAGAATAGGTTACTATCTGGTTTCAATATTATTTATGTAAACAAGCAATGGGCAGTATCCAAAATTTTAGGAGTCTAAGTGGTATAAAGGTATTAGTTCAAATGTAACTATTAGGTCAATTTGTACATTTATTCTAAGTACCAAAATAAATGACAAAGGGGGCAGACAGGAGAGAGAAAATGCAAGCACCAAGAAAACAGACCACATAGTATATACCATAAAATAATATCAATATGACAAAATTAAGACCAAAATAAATGAATTTAAATAGGCTTAACTCATGCATTTAAAAAATGTATCTTCAGGTTGGCTTCAATGAATACTTTGTAATGCTAAAGGCTACAATTCACAATTTAAAATGTAACACTTTTTAACATCTATGCATACAATAACACAGCAACAACCTTCACAAGCAGAAACTCTAGGTAACACAAGGAGAAACAGGCCTAAACACATTAGAATCTGAGGCTTTAACACACTTCTCTCAGCCCTAGTTCAAATAGATGGAAAAAGTTGACAAGGATATAGAAGACCTAAACACCATAAACAATAGATTATAGACAATTCCAAGTGCACAAGGAACATTAGCCAAAAAAAATCGCAATTTATTATGCCAAAAGGAAAACTTTAATAAATTCTAGAAGTTACTACAAATAGGATTCTCTGACCACTGTACAACAAAATCATAAATTAAAATCAAGATTATAAAAACCGATAGGCCTGCCCACCAGGAAGTCTGGAAACACAAACACACACACAATTAACCAATTCTTGGGTCAAAGGGAAAACACAAAACAGAGGTGCAGAATGTTTTGAAAATAACAATAATAAACACAATGATGTAACAGACTCTATGGGTAACAGCTGAAGGAGTTTAGCTACTTTATCAACAAAAACAAAAAGTAAAAATAATTGAATTAAATATCTTACTCAAGAAATCTAAAAAAAAAGAGAACAAAGCAAACTAAAAGAAAGTAGTAGAAATTAATTTTTAAAAAAGCAGAAATGGATGGGTTAGAAACAAAAAAAACTAATAAGTAAACCCAAAAGCTGGTTCTTTGAAAATTAATCAACAAAAAAGAAACAGTTAACTAAATCTTTAAAAGATGGGGAGAAACCACAAGCACATAAAACAAAAGAAACAGAGAAAAGAAATTTTTTAATCATGAGATTACTTTGTACAACTCTACAAAAAAATTGAAAAAAACAGAAAATCTAGATTAAATAAATAGTATAAAATATACCAATACTGACACTAAAAAAGACAAAAGCTCTATACAGATGAATTTTGTGGGGGGGAAAAAACCCCAGGAAGTCAAAAAAGAGTTCCCCTGCCAAGAAGACATCAGGCTCTGCAGTTTTCACAAAAAATTCTACCAAACCTTTAACGATCAGATGATGCAAATACTACTTAAACTATTTCAGAGCACAGAAAAAAAAGTCCAAATTATTTTTATAAAGCAAATTTAACATTGATTCCAAAACCAAAGATTGCACACACACATACACACTCAAACTATAGACAAATCTCACTTACAAATATTGATGCAAAAATTATGAATAAAATATTAGCAAATAGAATCCAACAATCCACCATGATCAAGTAGTACTTACTCCAGAAACATGAGTGATTTAATATTAGGAAATCCATTAAAACAATTAATCCTATTAATAGAACTAAAGAGAAAAATATGTTCATCTCCACAGATTTAAAACATGAAAAAATTTAAACACCATTTGTTTTTTCAAAACTTAAAAAAATGGGAATTAATATCTCTTTAATATAATAAAAATAGTAAACTTAAAAAAAATATCAGTAGCTAATATAATGGGGAAACACTAGAGCGGCAGTTCTCAAAGTATGGCCCATGGACCCTTTTAAGGGTCTGTGAGATCAAAACTATTTTCATGGTCAAACCAAGACATCATTTATTATTTCCCCTTTTCACAATGTCAATAGTAGCATTGATGGTGCAAAAGCAGTGGTGGGCAAAACTGCTGGTGCTCTAGCACAAATCAAGGCAGTAGCACCACACTATACCAGTACGCATTGTATTCTTTTTTTTTTTTTTTTTTGAGACATGGTCTCTCTCTTTTGCCTGGGCTGGAGTGCAGTAGCATCCTCATAGCTCACTACAACCTCGAACTAAACTCCTGGGCTCAAGTGGTCCTCCTACCTCAGCCTCCGAAGTAGCTAGGACTATAGGCGTGTGCCACTACACCCAGCTAGTTTTTCCTATTTTTTGTAGAGATGGGGTCTCGCTATTGTCCAGGCTGGTCTTGAACACCTGGCCTCAAGCGGTCCTCAAGCGATTGTCCCGCCTCAGCCTCCTAAAGTGTTAGGATTATAAGCGTGAGCCACCTCGCCCGGCCCTGGCATTGTAGTCTTACCACATATACTCATAGTGGCCATTTTTTACTTAAGAACGTCCTTGAAGAAGTAGTAAAAATTATTAATTTCATTAAGTCTTGACCTTAGAGTACATGTCTTTAATATTCTTGATGCAGAAATCGAAAGTGCTGTACACATAAAGCTTGCTGCATATGAATGGCTGTCTCCAGGAAAAGCATTTGTGCAATTGAGTTGCAAACTCAAATTGTGCATTTTTCATGGAACACCATTTTTACTTGAAAGAAAAACTGGCAAACTATAGTTATTGAGACTTGAGTATTTGGCAGACATTTTTGCAAAAATGAAAAGTGAGCTGTCACTTCAAGGAAAACAACTGTCAGTATTTGTTGCCATGATAAAATTTGAGCATTCAAGTGAAAATTAGAATTTTAGAAAACTTGTGTTCACCACTCTGGGCTTGACAACTTCCTCCAATTCTTAGATTCTTTGATGAGATCAGCAATGATGTTTTAAAACATGATTTTTTGGATACCGTATAATCAATTGTGTCAACATTTGCAAGATCTGCATGACTCAGTGAACCAGTATTTTCCAAACGACAAACTCATGGCGTTAAAAAAAATCACATATGGGCAAATGATCCATTCAAAGTACAAGACCAATGGATTTTAGTGTACAGAGCACAAAGAGGTCATTAATATAGCTCAAGATTCATTGCAACCAACTTTTAAGAAACTATCACCTGTAGCATCAAAAAATATCCATAATTACCCTAAAAGAGTATTAAAATACTCCTCCCTTTTCCAATTACACATCTATGTGAGGCCAGATTTTCTTAAGTATAATACTTTAACCAAAACAATGTATTGCAACAGATTGAATGTAGAATAGGATGAGAATCCAGCTGTCTCCCATCATAAAAGACATAAAAATGATTTGCAAAAATGTAACCCATGCCACATTTCTCACTAAACTTTGTTTTGAAAGTTATTTTTCATAAAAATATGTTATTTATAACATGTAATGGTCTTATTATTTTTAAATTAATAAAACTTAAAAATTTTCTCAGTTAATTCCTAATATGAATAATATCGATATAACTCCCTTAAACAACAGGTCTTTGGGTTCCTCAATAATTTTGAGACCAAAAAGTTTGAGATCCACTGCACTATAGACATTGCCATTAAAGTCAGGATGATGTCAGCTCCGGGCAGAAAATACACACAATGAAACTGGCACATATTGTACCAGAATGTATGGGAGCTATCAATGATTGCTGAATTACGTTAAAAAAAAAAAAAAAAAGACATAGGCATCAACATGAAGGAGCCCTTCCCCTACCTACCCAAGCCAAAATTGAATAATTTGACATCAAGTGAGAAAAATAGTTGTAACTGATTAAAATACATCAAATATATAACCATATATGAGTTCCTAAAGATAGTTTAAAAATGACCAAACAGAAAAATCTCATTGTCACCTTTTGAGGTTGGTAAGACACCTAACTTATTTTTATGAAAACTGATAAAGGGTTTTAAAAAAATAAGCATTTGTCCAGCTTTTCCTGAACTATTTCAGAAAAAAAACAAATATTTGATGACTTCAAGTACATCATAATACAGAAGAAATATGGTTAATACTACTTTGCAGCCCCTAATAGAGCAAGTATTAATATTCAATGGCTGCTAAACCTATTAAGTGAAAAATTGATAGAAAACTTAATAACTGGATCAGACTGACAACATATAGTCATTAACCTTAATGTCACTGAGAGGGCAACTAGCCATTTTGTGCTTCCTGGAGTGATGGAAAGTAAGTACACAATACCACTTATGAAGTATTCTTGCCAAAAGTAATCAATCCTCTAGGGCTACCTACCAATTTATGGGAAATCTGTGGCATAGACATCCAATTAAAAGGTAATCACAAGTAAATAATCAGCCAAATTCAGAATGTGAAAAAGGCTACAGGACAAATAACCAGTTCTTCAGCAGTTAAAATAGCATGGAAAAGAAATTGTTGGGGGTAGGTGGGGGAAAGGGACTCAATCAATTAAGAGAGATTTAAGACATCTATTAAGTAAATGGAATGCGTAAACCTTATTGGGATCCTTATTTGAAGAAACCAACTATAAAAAGGCATTTTTGAGACATGAAAAATTTGAACATGGACTGGATATTGGGTGATGAGTAATTTTGCTAGGTGTGATAAAGTGCTTGTCTGTTAGAGACATAATGTAGGTATGTATTTCACAAATTTTAAATGCTCCAACAAAAAAAAAGTGTAGCAGGGTAGAACAAGTTCAGCAAAATGCTGATAGTTATGGAACCTGGGTGAGGCTACACAGGGGTGTTGTCGTATCATTTTAATTTTGTGTATATTTGAAAGTTTTCTGTAATAAAAACCAATCAAATAGTATTCTGTAGACATCTGTATTTATGACATGGCATACAAAATAAGTACATGTCATGTGCTTGAAGAGTTTATAATCCCGGCAAGAAAATGAAAGAACAAAAAAAAAAAAAGAAAGAAAGAACAACATAAGATCACTTAAAATAATGCTCGCATTGGATGATGCAAGCAGCAAGTGCAACAGCTCCAGAAAGAGATTTAGTATTATTGGAGTTATCAGAGAGTTGCAGGAATGATGTTTACCCTAATAAAAAAGAAATCCACTAGAAAATATTTATGCTTGTTTTGAATATTCTCAGCTAGTCTATTACACAGACTGATTTCTCAATCCTGGGATTCACTGGAAACACAATAGAAACTCTCAACAGTATAGACAGTAAAAGCACATCTGTCTTGCCCAGGAAAATAATTTGGTGTTGAAGCACAATCTTAAATAGGAAAAAGATGCAGAAACACATAAAATATACGTTTATTCACAAAGATCTGTGGAATCTTTAATAAAAATATTTTTGCAACATAATGAACACAAATAGTTTAGAGAAAAAGATCAATCTCTACAAATGTTTTCCTTAAATCACAACAATCAAAACTTCAGCCATTAATAAAAAATATGGCTGCAATGTTCATATTAAATGTCCAATAACATGCTAAACTTGTGCTGCATTTGGTATAAATGAACACAGAACAATTACACCTAGCTGATTAAGACACTCTGAAAAGACACAAGGATCAAGAGCTCAAGAAAATTAGAGAAGTGTTATCATGGGTACAATTTGCAAATGAGTCTGCAACCTATATGTGAACACAAGCAGATAGGACTTTTAAATAAAATTTTCAGTTCAGTGAAACTAAATGCTAACCTATGCTTAGTGACAGATAATCTTTAAATCCTTTCACTAATAAAGAACAGCAGGCACTTTCACAATCTGTGGTCATAAAGATTCACCTCTTCCCAAATTATTCCAGTATAAACTTTTACTTATCCAAAGATAAGTTATCTTCATTTTCTGTATTGGCCAACAAAAAGAAAAAGCAAGTATTAAAGAGATTTAATAACAAGAGAATGGGGGGAAAAACTCCTTATTCAAAAATTACAATTTTATATAAGCAAGAGAATACATTACCTAGAGGCTCAAAATAATAAGCAACATCTCATTTTACATTTATTGAGGAGTATTTTAATTACACATCCTAAAACATACCTACAGACTATGAGTTACTATATGTAGTATCAAGCTTTGTGTTTACTTGCTACTTGGCCCATTAGGCCAACACTAAAACATGTTTAACATCCAAATAGAAATTCATTTTAATTTCAATATTGAATTTGCAATATTCATCTTTCATTTCAACGTTGAAATTTAGTTTTACAGTTAGTTCTGCTCCTAAGATCAGCCTGAAATGTTTTATTCATTTTTTAAAAAGGGGGGTGGGGTGGCTATTATCAAACAATTGAGTCTCTCTTTTCAATATTTACTATGTAGCAATCAAATTTTCAGCCAGGTCTTACATATCTGTACCATCTAGATATAATAACTGTTATCATTTTAATAGAGGATATTATTTACATTAAGTCTACATTTTGTTCAAATTATATTAATATAAAACGAAGAAAACTTAAATAAGGCCTAATTGTATCAGTGTACTTAACGTCTTTATTTTTCTATTAATAGAACATAAAGATGAACATAAAACCTTTTATGCTTTGCTTAAAATCTTTAAAAGCATGTATTGTTTTTACAAAAATGATAATCATTTATTGTTTAAAACAATTTAAAAAACTGAAACAAAACTAAAAATATCCTATTTCTTACTTTCATCTTAGAAAGCAAATACACCATCAGTGTTATCCTTATTTTAAATCAATGACCGAGTATTTAAATAAGGAAAATAAGATTTTGTTTGGATTTATAATCAACATTTCATTTCCAGAAATGTGAGGGACTAACTGACTTCACACACCTATACCACAGCACCATAACTAATTCAAAATATTCAACTAATGATCTCATCTGGAAATGAAAGATGAGATTTGGCCGGGCGCAGTGGCTCACGCCTGTGATCCTAGCACTTTGGGAGGCCAAGGCGGGAGGATTGCTGGAGCCCAGGATTTCGAGACCAGCCTGAGCAAGAGCGAGACCCCATCTCTATAAAAATTAGAAAAATTAGCCAGGCTTGGTGGCACATGCTATAGTCCCAGCTACTCCGGAGGCTGAGGCAGGAGGATTGAGTGAGCCCAGGAGTGGGAGGCTGCAGTGAGCAGTTATTATGCTACTGCACTCCAGCCCAGGTAACAGAGCAAGAGGTTTAAATATTTTTAAAGACCTGGTATTCTCACCAAAGATAAGTAAAACAACAAAAGCATGAGTAAACAGTTACTTTCATCTCTTCTAATATTTTAACCTTGCTTCTTCCATTCCATTCCAAGATCTTTGTAGTACAAAAAAATCTAACATAAATCTCTTTAAACAAAAAATAATTTTTTAAAAAGGGAATAAAGTCCACAAACTTGGATTTTAAATTTCTTTCAAAAAAGATATTTTCAATGCACTTAAATACTTTAACATTACAACAAAAACCCCCACTAAAATACAAAACTGTTTTTCTTGGGGAGAACAAAAATTAATATTAAAGAAATTAAATTTGTAAGATCTCTTTCTCAACAAAGTTTCTGGGAAACACATTTGTGAAGTTTAACTTTTCTGGCTCTTAAAAACGTTTCAAAAAGCATGACAATTAAATTAAAAATCTCAAAACCTATAAAAAATATTTTTAAAGAACTATTTAAAAAAAGAAAGTTAAAAAGAAGTATTTTTCACTACCTTGATAAAAGATACAAACCATCTCTCATCTCATACTGTCCTCTACTTTTTCATCTTGTTGGATAGCATTTTTCCTCTCCTCTCAAAGAGAAATTCCTATAAATCACTGGTACTGTCATCTATACTCAGCTCAAGTCTTAGCTCACCTAAAAGCAATGGGAATCCAATAAATCAGATGAGCAACAACTGATTCTAAAAGCCATGTTAAAAAGCAAAATATATTCTAGTACACTCCAGTGTTATATATTCCAATACAGATTAGTGTTAAAAAAAACTAAGCATTCAATACTTATTTGAGGGGCTTAAAAGAAAGTTTTAATATTAGAATCTGGACCCAGGTTTTCATTCTTATCAGATGGTTAATGTAAGTAAAAATAAACTGCATTATTACATTGAACCACACCCAGAAAGGCATAAAGACTATTAAGTACAAAATGGTTTTCCAAGAGTGGTTTTTCTCTCTTGGTAACCAATTTTCTATCAGACTTCGATCATCATACAACTAGAACAGCTTCCATAAAGTCACCAGTAGGAAATAACATTTCTTTCAAAAATCTACTTCCAGGCCTCCACACGCTCCTCTCCCCACCCCCCTTAAGTTCTTAATTTCTTTCCTGAAGTAGATCTTCCATAAATATTACAATATTAAGGACTAAATTTTAATGAATGCAAATCAGAGGAAACGAAAGGACATTAACTCCCAAACTTTCCTTTAAAAAAAGGTCTGTTTCCAAGTTGTATTTTTAACTTCCCCCATGATTCTCCTTTAAAAACATGAACACAAAATCTCTCTGCTAATGACTTTATTCATGAATTTATAATGGAACTCAAAATAGCAAAGAACATGAAAATTTTTCAGATTTAATATTTATCAACCAAATACATCAGAGAATACATCTATTACTTATATAACTAACAAAAATGCCTAAAATGTACATGTGAGAATATAAATATTCTCCACTTGGTGCAACGTCAAGGTAATGAAGAATTGCCTAATACAGTTTGCCAGAAAAATTCATTACACTATCAAATACAAAAGAAATCAAAAGTAACTGGTAAAATAACCATCTCATGGCTAACCTTTTGGTAAAGTGCCATTTTCATAGTGAAAAAAGAAATCAGTAAAAATTAAAAATTTTTAAATGCTGAACCATCATTCTCAAAGTATTAAGATTTTTCTCTAGTATTCATTATGTTCATAATTCATGTCTCCAATATGAGACTATAAACACTATCTTAAAATTTTAAAAAAACTTTTCATTCACAGATTCCCTGGAAGTTAAAAATTACACCATTGCTAAGTGAAAGTTTTCATGATATGAGTGTATTAGACACAATTTTTCATTGTTTTAAACATGATCTTTGGTTTAAAGCTGTCCTGTTATCTTTTTTAGTTGGATAGTTGTGGTTAGTAAACTATTCATACATCAGCACATTAGTTTCATTTGAGCCATAAAAGAAAATTGGGTCATTGGCCTAAGGGCAATGAATGGCACATATCAAGAATCTAGCAAGATGAATTCCCTGAAATCCATAATGGACATGTTAAATGTTAAAGGAAATCAGTGTTGCCAAGATATGCACTTGCAAAAGAAAAAAAATATAGGAAATCAGGGTTGCTGAGGAGTGGCTCACCTCCTTTCATCAATGAACTCTATCAATTCATTAACACCATTGGCCACCGAGAGGAAATTAGCTGGAAAAAAACTATCTAATCTGAATGAAGGCACACAGGTGCAAATCTTAAGCAGATAAATAAGAACAACTAAGCCGCATAGGTAAGCACAGGTGTATCAACCCCAAGCACATACACACATCTCATATTCAGAAGTTGAATACCATCACTGCATAGATTCTGCTACCTGCATGGAAGAATTCTATGTTTATGGATGTATACATCCCAAAGATCAGAACTAGCTGATGGTTTTCCAGAATTAATGAGACTTTGAATGATGCAAACACTGACCTTTCCCCAAAGTAAAAGGTTTTAAATTAATAGAGCAGTGGGATGCAATAATACTGGATAAATGGTAAGTCATGAAGCTGAATCTCAGAAAGGACATGTTCAATTTCATAACTGAAGGCTGCTGATGACTTCTTCTCTCTCTCCCTGAATAATCAAATGCAAGTGCCTTTTAGCAATGGCAGCATTCAAATCCCACAAAAAATCAAGTAGTGCCCCCTTAAGGAGCACCTCCATCGGCACAAACTGTAAGACCTGCTGGGGTGCATCAGAGTTAAGCAAAGTGCTCAACAGTTCATTCACATTCTGCAGATACTGGAAAATTGGATTTGGAAGGTCCTTATAACCAACACATAGCAGGACTGCACAGGTTCTCAGGGGCTCAGAGGATGTGGGACAAGAAAATGTGATGAATCTAAAACAACTGTGGAGTACAAAGATCAAACCAGCCATAAATCTTGTGAAACAAGAAAGTACAGGCAAAATCATAACATCTCCTGTGTGAAGCTGTTGTAATGAATGTAGAAGGCAGTCCAAAAATAAATGCTGGTAAGTTGGGTCTCCATCATGAAGCAATGAACAGCTAAAAGTCATGAGTTCAGCTGATTCCAGGAGTGTAACTTCCAATGGTATATGCATTTTGATATCATAGAGAGTCGGCAAACCCACAAGCAGGCACTTTATTTGGTTGCTGGGTTCTACACCCTGCTCATCCTGAAGGCACTTGGTAAGGCTAAACAACTCAGAAAATATCAGTTCTTCAGAAAAAACATGACAAGAACAATAATATTGCCGTTTTAGCCTAAACTTGGAATCCGAATTCAAAGCTCCTCCTAATGACTTTTCAAGTACTTCATTAAGAGTCTTTAAAATTTCACCATTGCAGAAAGGAGAACACTTTACCTTTGGCAGTTTCTTTCCCTCTAAGATATGCCATAAGTGACACTCAAGATTGGAAGCTGTCCATTCTAAAAGAGAACTTTGCCCAGGATGATATACACCATGTTCTTCAGCCCAAATATTAAAGTATCCTTTGGCTACTTTATCTTTCCATGAAAGGGTTTCCAGCATCTTCCTTTCATTATAGGTTTTAAAATATCTGTTCCTCTGCCCAAACCATTTTGTATTTGTACTACAACCAGTATTTGACTTTTTTACTAGCCAATTATTTCTGGAAAGAGGCTTCACTTGAAATTTGTGCATGAAATATTGTACAGCACAATCCCTTAAATTATTCAGCTTTCTTTCTTCCCCCTTTCCCATGCACTCAAACAGGCGAATGTTCTCAGAAATAGTCTCTAGCTGGTATTTATGAAAAAACACACAACATTCTTCATGTCTTTTAAGAAAAGATTCAGGAATCACATGATGGGGAAAGAGGGCTTTCCTGGGCATTTCAGTCCCAAAATTCAGCACCATCTTAGATAACAGAGGATGGATGACCTCTCTTCCCTTATAGCGAAGACATACCACATAGACTTCTGAGTTTCCTGCCTTGCTAGTAGCAGGTTTGAAAACATGAACTTGGTCAAAGGAACAGTTTAGCAGGTACATCAGGTTTATGGAACAATGTTCAAACAAAGTAAACATCTTCAGAACAAAAGAGCCACCATTTCCAAGAGTGGTCAGAGCAGTGACAACTTCACAGTAATGCAAAGAAGAGACTAAAGCTTCTTGTTCACCTGGGTTTCCTTGGCAATCAAAACTCCCATCTGCAGTGATCAAGTGAATGGTAGCCATGCTGCTTATGAAATTCTGAAGTCCAGTCAGGTATTTCAGGGTCATGATATCACCTGTGTTGTCTGGACCAAAGTACCACCAATCCAAGGTATTTGCAATAAGCCGGTCATCCATAATCATCATGAGATTGTCATTTGCTTCATGGTAAGGATTCAGAGTATTAGCTACCCAACTCCAATCACAAGGGAACCTATGGGATTTTAAGTAGTGATTGAGACTAGCTATAAAAGCGCCGGGAGCTTCACAAAGGTGTAGGGAATTCAGTTTTCCATTCTGAAAAGCTTCCTGTGGAATAAGTGGAAAACTACACAAAATCTCATAGAATTTACACCACGCTTGAGTACAAAGTTCAGCATTCACAGATTTTCTAACATGAGAAATGATTTTTCCTGCTTTATTAGTGAAAGCAGTGTGCTCATGCCACTCATCCAATTTCTTATCACTCAGTAGGTTTTTTACTTCATTTAGGGAGTTCTTCAAATCAAGAAAGGCATTAAATTCTGTGTGGTCACAGGTGAAAATCTCACTGGGCTCTGGGAACTGCCACTCATTATCAAGTGGCTTGCCGTAAGAAAAATTCTTGGCAAAGAGCTCAAAAATGTCAGCAAGAACATCTGGGCTGAATGTCTCAAGACTTGCTAGCTGCTGAACTGGTGGCTTTCTGAACTTACTCATTTTCAAATCAAATTAAAATCTAGAAAGAGAAAACACAAAATTAAGTGAATCAAATTTATTAGTGAGTGAAATCTCATTAGCAGCAAATCTGATCACACTTGTGACAAACTCCATAAAATGAGAAGGTTAATGTCAGCACACTCTGTTACATAACAAGGGAACTTGGAATAATGAAAGAGTAAAGGCTTCAATATCCAACAGACCTGGGTTCAAATTCCAGCTCAGCTATTTACAGCTTAATAAATGGCCCTGAACAAATTACTTTGTCTCTGGGATTCAGTTTCTTCCCATTAAAAAAACTGGCATATCATTTTCTTAGAAGAGGATAAATCATACTAGCATACAAAAAGCCTGTATCAAAGAATACCCATCAGTGACTGATAGCTCTTATTATCTCAGTTACCCATCTAGCTCCTCCCCAAAGTTCTCCTCTACCCACAACTGTGACAACACCCACATGGCCCCCAACACACACACCTTTAGAGATTCATCCCTGGACATGACCTTTGTTCAAGCTCTAACAAGTGACTTTTAGCTTTTTAGTTCCCTCCATACCTCACCTCCTTCCAGGACAGGATCATGCACCTGAACCCAGTACTGGTCCTGCCACCAGCCACTTACCCCACTACTAGGATTGTTGAATACACCCTCTGTCCAGATTTCATTCTCTAAGACATGCATTTTGGTGGTACCAATTACCTATGTAGGTCACCAATTAATGTTCATCATCACACAACTTGTAAACTCGAGTGGTTAGCCTCCTTTTGCTTGATGCTAAAACTGAACATAGTTCACCCTGGCATGCCTCTAAACTACAGATTCCTGCTTTTTACATAATTGGTCAGACAGCTCCACACTTAACACTATAAAGTATCATTATTTCTTCTTGCCACTAAAACTTAACACACTTTGATATACTGAATCTACAAATTAAAAACAGTCACTCTATATTCTGTGTACTAACAGTGACAAAGAAAGCAAAAACATTTGTCTCCTGGAGAGGAAAAAGGCTATGAGAAAGATGCATGGCTTAACAATACAATGTTGGAAAAGTTATAAATTCCAGCAGACAACAGCAAATGAGTATTATACAGTACCTGTTAGCGCAATGTTAATCAATAGGTGCTTAGTTCATGAATTCTGCACTTATTTAGCATATACAACGCATTCTACAGGTGGTTTTCAAAAAAACAATCTAGGCTGGTTGCAGTGGCTTATGCCTATAATCCTAGCTCTTTGGGAGGCCAAGATGGGAGGATCACCTGAGGCCAGGAGTTTGAGACCAGCCTGGGCAACATAGCCAAGAGGGGCGTGGTGGCACACACCTGTGGTCCCAGCTACTCAGGAGGCTGAGGCAGGAGGATCACTTGAGCCCAGGAGTTTGAGGCTGCAGTGAGCTATGATCCCACCACTATACTCCAGCATGGGGGATACCCTGTCTCTAAAAAAAAAAAAAGAAAAAGAAAAAAGAAAGCCTGAATTTGTTAAACGTGAAATAATTGACAACTAAATCACCATCCCAGAAAAGCAGGTGTTGTTTGAAGATAAAATGGGAAATAAAGGGAGCTACCGCCATAATAAATACAATAATATCCAGATGACTTCATACTTTTAGCATTTACTTTGTATTGTTCTTTTAGCACACTTTTTTCATCCTTTTTAATTTTATGCTTAAATTATTTACAACTCTACCAGCTAAGTTCAGCTATCTTCTAAGTCATTTCTGTTTGCCAGTGTATTTACAAATTACATGTAAATACAGCTTAATAGTCACAGTTACCCATCAATGACTTTTTCTTACCTTAGATCATTTTTTTCCACTGGTGGAAGCTATATTTAGACAAATTTCTGGTGGAAGGCAAAATGGAGGCATTTCCACATCCACTAAAATCCTAAATGAGGGCAAATAAAAGTTTATTAGAAAAAACTCCTCTGTCTTAAACACTGTGCTTGCTGGAAACTACAACCATGTTTAGACCTCAACTCTATTCTATTTTGGATAAAGTCTGATTTTAGTCATTAACTTCACAGGCTAATTAATAGGTGTGAAATCTTACCTAAACTAATAGGTAATTACCTCCACACGCGGACAAGTAAAGTGACTCGAACACTCCAGTTCTTCCCGACTACACTTCAGCTATGGTGCCACCTAATTTTTATTAACTACTCCCTTACTCATTCTGCTCTAGCTACACAGGCCTTCCTGCTGTTCACTGAAGACACCAGGCCCATTCCAAGCTGAAAGCCTTTGCATTGGTGGGTCCATCTGCACGGAATACTCTTCCCCCAGATATCAGCACAGCTAATTCCCTCACCTCCTTCCACTATTCACTCAAATATCATTTTCTCAGTGAAGCCTACCCTGACATGCTTATTTAAAACTGCATCTTGTATTCCCAATGCCCCCTATCTTGCTGTATCCCCCCTGCCCACCATTGCACTCATTTCCTTCTAACCTATAATTTACTTATTTATGTTTACTGTTTATTGTTTGTCTTCCCCAAGTGAGAATGTAAGCTCCATAGGGCAGGGATCTTTGTTTTATTTATTCATATACCATCCCAAGAGGTTAGAACAATGCTTGGTACACAGTAAGCACCACGTTGAATAAATGAGTGGATATCATACTTAGCACAAAAGGCACTTCTCCGTTCAAGTTCTGAATATGAGTCATAATAATGCATTTCAACTTCACTACAGCACTTCAATGCATTCCAAGAAAAAAAGTACGTGGTTTAGAGAGTGTGTGGAGAATTTCCCAGTATATGATCCTCTGTGTCCCTTTCATTAAGCACTCCATAGAGCTTTGTGGCATCATAATTCTGCTAGGTGGGTATTACTATTCTTATATTGCAGACTCGAGTAGGAAGTCATGTGGCTCTGCCCAAAGCCACGAAAGGAATACCTGGAAAATTTGTGAACCTGACACAAAACCCACAAGATCTCATCGACAGTTGCTACCTCTCCAATTAACACTTACAAAGCAGTTCTAAGTGCTTCCACCAACTCTTCCTCCCAGCGACTGTGACACTAACAGCTAGTGTGTATCCAGTGCTTACTTTGGGCCAGGGCTCAGGACCTCGTTTCATCTAGCGGAAGCGAGTCCCAAGTCCCAGGCCCCATTCGGGTGGCCCGCTCCCTGACCTGGAACACACTCAGTCCCAGCCCCTGTCTCACCCGCTGGGAAGTCCGAAGAGGACCCGGGCTCGGAACCAGGCCCGGATTACCTTCGCTCACGCCCACCTGGGGCCCCAGTGTCTGGAGAGGCTGCGCTTCACTCGCTCTCCACGCTCGAGAGGGCCATTCTACACTTCCGCTCCCGGGGCTGCTTCCCGGGGTGGTCGCTCCTTTGGGTCCGCGGCGCCCCCAGGCGCAGGGGAGGGAGATGGCGCGCCGGTTGGCCTGGAAGGTTGCCCGGACCCGCCCTCGCAGCACCGGCAGCCGGTGCCCACCTCCGGGCCCCGCCAGCGCCGAACGCCGACCGACAGCAACCCGGAAACCCTGACAGTCACACTGCGCACGCGCTCTCTCGGCCGGGCTGGCGTCGCATGCGTCAACGTTACGCACGCCAGCTTGTCTCGCGGCGCCAAGGCCTCCGCTTCTGTTCCGCTTCTCCGCTGGGTACCGGAGCGGGGAGGTGCCAGACTCCTGCGCCCCAGACGCTATGGCAACGGAAGCTGCGCGCGCAGGCCTAGAGTCCTTTGGCCCCGCCCCTGAGGGGGTGGAGTGGTGCCTGGATGGGGCGGGGCATACCTGTCAGGACGTGCTGGCTCCGCCCACCTGGCCACTGGCCCCAAAGGCTTGCTGGTGCTGCTGGGCAGATGTGCTAGCCTGGTATAGATTAGGTTCAAACTGGAGCTCAAAAGACAATATGAGGTTAAAAGGTAAACTAGGGAAACTGCGAGATAATGTTGTTTATATATATATTTATATTTATAAACCAATAAGAAAAAGACAAACGACTTCAGAAGGAAAATGGACGAGGATTCGAACAAGCAGTCCCAAAAAAAGTAGCCAATAAGAATATACAACGTTGTTTAACCTATTATAAAAAAGAATTGGAAATGAAAACGTTTGTTTTTTACCCGGTTTAGCAAAGATTTAAAAGATTTATAATGGCCACTTGGTGAGAATATGGGGAAACAGGTTTTATGTCTGTGGGTGGGAGTAAAAATCAGTATAACCCTTACAGAAGGCAAACTTTAAAATAGGCTCACACTTTAACCCAGCAATTCCCACTCCTAGCAATTTATCCTTAGGGAATAAACAACTGGCACTCATTTTGGACAAAATGTTCATTTCTGTGCCTTAATCACAACAATAACATATGTTAACACTGTCTAAGGGAATTAATTAAATTATGGTACATCCATATAATGTTATATGCAGCCATATGTCAACAGTACTGCATGAAAATGGGAGAATATAGAACTGTGTGTAGAGTTTGAATCGTTTATGTAAATAAATACATAGATATAGATATATTCTAAATATAAAATGCATTTTTTACAAGTCTTCCAGGACATGAAGATTTGGAGAAAAAATTATATTTAAGCAAATAATGCTAGGTCATTTGGATATCCATATAGACAAAAACTTTATTTGGACTCTTTCCTCACATCACAAATAAAAATACATTTCATTGGGATTACCAATCTATACTTTAACAGTAAAACAGTAAGAAAACATAAGAGAACATCTTCGAAACCTTGAAGTATGCAAAAAGTTTGTAACAGGACACAAAAAACACTAATCATAAAGGAAAAATACATAAATTGAATTATATTAAAATTAAGAACAATTAAATTAAAATTAAGAACATCTATTCATCAGAAGACATCATCGAGAGTGAAAAGGCAACCTAAAAGTGGGAGAAGATATTAAATATATAAAATATATTTCAGAATATGTAACTTCTACAAATAAATAAGGAAAAGATATCTCAATAGAAAAATGGACAGGCACTTCAAAAGATGATATCCAAGAGACCAATAAACATATGAAAAGGCGCAAAACTTCATTACCCTTTGGGGAAATACAACTAAAACCACAATAAGATACCATTACCCGCCCACCAGATTGGCTAAGATGAAAAAGACTGAAAATATAAGTGTTGTAGAGAATAAAGAGCAACCAATGGAAAGCTGTTTGGAAGAAGATGATCTTCCAAACTCACCAGTTGGTTGCTTTTTCTTTTTCTTTTTTTTATTTCAATTTTTTGAGATGTACATCTGTACAGTAAAGTGCTCAGATCTTAAGTGTTCTATTCAACCACTTTTAACAAAAGCTTATTAAATATTCCAGAACATTCCCATGAGCTCCTTCCCAATCTTGCACCCTCAAGAAGCAACCACTGATCTGTTTTCTACCATCATAGTTTATTTTACCTGTTCTAGAATGTCAAATAAATTCAGTCATTACAGTTCATACCTTTTTGTTTCCAGCCCCTTTCAATTTAGTGTGATTATTTTTATATTTATCCATGTTGTTTTATGTATCTAGTATTTTCCATTAACACAGGAAACAGAGCCTCTGAGTGAGATATGAGTGAATAGCATTGGACTTGGTGGAGACAAGGGGAATGTTCTTATGGCTCATTCATTTGATCTATTTATCTGACTCAGTGGAACACCACACAGGTTGGGTTTTAACCATTATACAATCTTAAATTGTTCCTATTCCTTGTCACATAGTGTTCTACTTACTCTCTTCTCACTGTATGGAATGGACTATTGTTTAAAGGCAGCAAAGACAGTGTTCCTAAGGGATGTTGAAATTCCAGAAGTTGATAAGGATTTAAACCTGATAATTATTCCAATTTCCCTCAAGCGCTTCACTAGATCTTTAAATACCATTCTGATCAAAATTTTCACACAGCACCTTATAATGTCAAAGCACAATGTTAAAAAGAGAAAATATAGTAAAAAATATAACCAGTTTGGCTATTATACTATTGGGGAGAACATCTACATCATGGTATTTGTGGGAAGATGCTTACAAGCAGCAGTCTGAATCTTTTTTCTTACTGTTTAGAAGCAAAAATTATGAAAAAAATCAATTAACTTTTAAGCATAAATGCAAGAATTCTAAACTGTTTTTGTCTACTTTTGATGCTGCAACACCTAAACGTCACTCTGCACTTTAATATATACTAGGACTAAAACTCAATACAAAATGTCTTTCTTAAAATTTATTTCTCAGTAACTCATGTTTTTCCTTACATAGTTAATTTAAAGTTAACTAAACAATGTGAGTCACTTACTAAGTGGGGAAAGGTCAAAGTGTCTTTTATATGTTATGAATATCATTAAAGGTTATTTAAAATAAACCTTAAAATAAGATTTATAATACAGTCATTAATAATATGCTGACCTAAAATATGTTTTTACTTAAAATAACTTTGTTATGGACTGAACTGTGTCCCCTAGCCCCAAATTCATATGTTGAAGTTATAACTCCCAATGTGGCCAGACTCAGAGACAGGGCCTTTAAGGAGGTAATCAAGGTCAAATGAAGTCATAAAATTGGGGCCCTAATCTGATAAGACTGGTATCCTCATAAAAAGAGGAAGAGACACCAGAAATCTCTTCCTCTCTCTCTCTCCCCACACAGATGAAAGGCCACGTGAGGACACAGCAAGAAGACAGCTGTCTGCAAGCCAGGAAGAGAAATCTCATTAGAAACCAGCCCTGCTGGCACCTTGATCTTAGACTTCTAGCCTCCAGAAATGTGAGAAAATAAATTTCTGTTGTTTAAGTTGCCCAGTCTCTGGTATTTTGTTATGGCAGCACAAGCAGACTAATACAGACGTCTTTATTTTCTTCCATGTAAAATGACCAAAATTACTTTTTGATAAAATCAAAAGAGTTTAATAGAGAATGTGTATTACTATGAGATGGGCTCAGGAGTTTAAAAATGTGGGGAAACACTGACACATGGAAGAATACGGGATGTGGCCCACCCTTGGAGAGTTTATCATTTCATTGCAGACACAGGATGCTTAAAAATAAATAATGTTATACAACTAAGTGCTATATTGTGTGGTACAGATTACATGTTGTAGGAGTCTGAAGAAGGTGAAATTAGTAGAAAAATATGGGGAAAGACTAGGGAAAAAGAGACTTTAACTTTTGTCTTAAAAGGTAGCTGTTATTTAGGGACGGGGCACATCAGGCTAGCTCAGGAAAATAACATGGGTGAGAAAACAGGCAAAAGGAAGGTGACGTAAATTGCAGAAAAGGGATGGAAAGCGAATAAGATTAAAATGCTGTATAGATACTGTCTTAGCTGGGGCTGTTATAGCAGAATACTGGAGAGTGTGGCTTAAACAACAGAATTTTATTTTCTCAAATTCAGGAGGCTGAGAAATCTGAGAACAGGGCTCTCTTCCTGGCTTGCAGATGGCCGTCTCCTTGCTGTGTCCTCACATGGCAGAGAGAGAAAGCAAGCTCTCTGGTCTCTACTTACAAGGGCACTAATCCTGTCATGAAGACCCCACCCTCCTAACTTCATCTTGTGGGGGAGAAGAAAAATTTCCCCTTCACCCCTGGAAGATTCACTGAAAGGTCAATTCACGATAAGGCAGATTAGTAAGATAAAGATACTACAAATTTATTTATCATGTGCATGGGGAGAATCATAGAGTGATTACCCAATATCCCAATGGGATCTAGAAGTTTGTATGCCCTCATTTTTGAGGGGAGAGGGGATGAGGAACATATGTAATTCTGTTTAGGGGTAATAAATGGTTACTAAGGAGGATGAATAAATACTTGGAAGAATGAATGGATTTTACAAGATTGACTTGTAAATGGTTCTCTTTGGAAATCAAATTAACCTGAGACAAGGGTACTATCTTTAAAATGGGTTGGGCTAGGTCTGGTTGTATGTTTGATCTTCTTTCCTGCCATATATTGAGATAACAAGGAGGGGAAGGAAGGGCAATTGTTCTTTTTGATGGGTCCATCAGGTTTTATGCAAATAGAGTAGAGACAAAGCCCCTTCCAACACCTGTAGATCTCTAAGGGCCTTTAATTCAAAATACTATTTATTCTAAGAAGTCATATTTTGGGGTTAAATTTCCTGAGCTCCTTCAGTCTAAACCTAATTATCTCCCAAAGACCCCATCTCCAAATACCATCACATTGGCCATTAGGGCTTTAACACATGAGTTAGGGGAGCAATTCAGTCCTTAGCAGGTAGTGGGGAGAATATAGAAGACCAAGACCAAGGCATCAGATCTGCTGCAGTAGGAAATGGTCAAGAGGGAAAGAAATAACTAAGTTTATTTCTTACAGAGTTAGGGACAACACTGGAATAGTAAAATGGAAATATCCGAGAGGTAGTTGGAAAGCAATGGGCAGCTGAAGTAACAATCAGTCCGGTGAATTTTCAAGTACCTACTTTATTGTAGTTGTAACTGGCTCTCTGAACAGATTTCAATGACCCCTGTGTGTTTTTTGATAATCTTTTTCCCTAACTAACTACTTGAACTTTTTGAATTGTTTCCCAGAAATGGCAGAATTTTTACAAGACAGAGGAGTTGGGATTCTGAAGGCCCCAGAGCAAGATTCCCGATGCCAAGGATCACCACACCCCATGACCTCCCCCAATGCATGTGGCCCCTTATCTCTGTTGGTCAGGGAGACATATTTGAGACTATTTCTGCCGTTCTCCGAATGATGTCTTTCACGTTAAAACTCCTTTCTTCCTTAGCTATCCTTGTTGTCTCAACAGTTGGATCTTTGTGTAGCGAGCAACTGGATCTAGGCTGAAACCCCCTTGTGGTTTCAGTAACATTATTATTTATTATTAGCAATCATTATGATACTTAATTTAGAAGTGAAATCAATACCCAAAGTTGTTAAAGCACTACCTTGGGGGATCCTGTCAATCATTAACCTAACACTGTGGAGGATTGGTTTCAACACGGCTGCTCTTTTCGAACGGTGAGGCATACCAGCTCTGGCTTCCGAATGCCTGGGTTAAAATCCCCACCTACTAGGTATGTGACCTTGTGCTGGGAAGACCCCAACCCCCTCAAGGTCACATTGAAGGTTACCAAATGAATGTAAAGTGCTTTGCACAGTTTCTTGAAGTTGGTGGGTATCTGATAAATGTCAGCTGCTCCTGAAAAATGTCTGTTCTTTTTTGGAAGATAGGGTGTTAAATTCAGACCCTCCATGCAGAGTTTTCTCTCTTCTGCTGTTTTCTTTTTATATTTAAAACCATTAATGGAGCAGCAGAGGAAAAGAGGTAGGGAGACTAAGGAGAAGAAAGAGGAAAAAGACTATTGAGGCCAAGTGATTTCATGTCTGCCACTGAGAAGCTGTCAGATGTATCCGCTTTCTGTCTTCAGCAATTTGGGCAGGTTTCAAAGAGTAGAAAGAAGACAGGCTGTAAAATGAATGAACACATGAATCAACATGGATGCATTTCAAAAACATAGTGTGGAATGACAAAGGCAAGTTGCAGAACAGTTTTACATAGCCTTACCATTTATGTACTGTTTAAAAACACAGGAAACAATTCTGCTTGGTGTTTATTGATGCCAACACAATAAAAACATAAAAACATGGATGAGGAAGATACATACCAACCTCTGGAGACTAGTAACCCCGGGGAAGGCAGGGGTAGTTAGGGAAGAGAGGAAGGCACAAAAGGAACATCAGCCGTATCTCTAATGATTTTATTCTTTTTATTAAGCTCTGAAGCAGTGGCAAAATGTGAGTGCAGTCAGCCCTCCGTATCTGTGGGGTCTACACCTGTGGATTCAACTCACCATGGATAAAAAATATTCAGGGGAAAAAAATGGATGGTTGTGTCTGTACTGAACGTGTGCAGACTTTTTTTTTCTTGTCATTATTCCTTAAATAATACAGTATAGCAACTGTTTATACAGCATTTACGTTGTATTAGGTATTATATAAGTAATCTACATATGATTGAAAGTGTACAGAAGGATGTGCATCAGTTATATGCAAATGCTACACCATTTTATATAAGGGACTTGAATATCCACGGATTTTGGTATCCTTGGGGGTCCTGAAGCCAATCCCCCACAGACACTGAGAGATGACTGTACTTTTAAAATCTAGGTAGTGAACACATGGGTATTATATTTTTCTCTTTACTGAACGTTTGAAATATTTCCTAAAAATGTTAAAAAGAAGACTATCTGCCCCATTCCTAAATCCATTCAAACTTTCATACATTTTAGAAATCCCTTATTTCTCAGTTAAGTCACATGTACAAATGATTTTTCAGGAATGAGTATGTGTCTCAGATTCAGTTTGAAAAAGAGTATAATGAATCTCTTAAAATATGTTATGTATTTGTGTTGTGTTTATATTACCAAAATATATTTCACATTCTGAAATATCTGGGTTGAATTACACATATTATCATGTCATTATTAGAGTGCTTTGTGGTTCACAAATTGCTTGTGTATACATTAAGGTAGAGGACAACCAATAGGTTTCATCTCGGGGTGAACTCCACCTGATTGATCGTGGCTGCCCAGAAAGCTTTGTTGAGACACATTATGAAGCCACATCTGGCCTCAGCAGGGAGGGCAGTGGTCAGCTAGAGAGGTGTGGCAAGGGCAGGGTGATGGAGTGGCACCCTAAGTGTCTCATTGATATTCCTGGCACTTTCCTGATTCTCCTTCTACCTCTCTCACAGCTGCTGCTGTATCTCCCCTCACTCATCCCTTTTTAGTGCTTTCCAGAATTCTCCCTCCTTGATTCTCTCTGATCTGCACTCATGCCACAACAATCACTGACTGATTTCATTCTCAACCACAGCAACCTCACACGCTGATGATTCCTTCCCAGCCCCATCCCGGCCCGGTGTGACACCTCCCCTTCATCCACGCAGCATGCACAGAGCATTTCCCTCTAAGTATTCCAACTATTCGTTTACCCATCTATCTCTGCTACCAGACTATGTGCTTTGAAAGGACAAGGCTAGATCTTATTGATCTCTGCACTCCCAGCTTCTGGCACATGGTAAGCAATCAATAAATGTTTGTTAAATGAAAGACTGGTTTAATGAATGCCATCCTTATTTTGCAGAAAAGGAAATAGACTCAGAAGTTGGAATTTTCTCAAGGTTACCCTTCCTCTGACACTTTCCCATCTTTCCTGTAAGACAGGGATTGTCAAACATTTTCTGTAAAGAGCCAGTTAGTAAATATTTTCAGCTTTATGGGCTAGAGGTTTGTGTTGCAACTACTCAACTCTGATGAGGCTGGCAGGCAGCCACAGACAATATATAAACAAGTGGGTATGGCTGTATTGCAATAAAACTTTATTATAAAAACAGGTAGTGGGCTGGATTTGGGCAGTGGGCTGTAGTTTGTGGACACTTGCTGTAGAAGAGGGTAAATAGACCCCCCTACATGTCTAGTTTCTCTGTGGAACATCCCCTCTGCCTTGACCTGAATCCCAGGCACCTGATCCCAATGTTTCCACACTCTCTGTCAGAGTTAGATCCACAATCCCTTCCCAACAACAAGCCAAGGAGTTGAAGAAGGCTCACAAAAGAACTGGCTTCTAAGATGAGACCAGAAGGGCTAAGAGGAGTTTGTTGACAATGGCTCTTGAGAGACCTAGAGGAATTCAAGCCCAGCTTGTCCACATCTTCCTTGACCACCCATTTTGAAAACCTGTAACATTTTAAAAAGAAAAGAGGTCCATTTCTTGAGTGCGGTGGGTAAAGAAAGTGGAACAAATAACTCCCCTCCTTTTCCTCCCTCCCCATCTGTGTCTCCAAATGACTAGTCTTTTTTTTTTTTTTTTTTCCTTTGCAGGGACTACTTCAAACTTCTTCCGTTCTTCTCATATATCCTACCTCATCGTCCTTTCCTTCATTGTCAGGAGATGACCTCACCTCCTACTTCGCAAAGGCAATAGAAGCCATCAGAAGAGAATTCCTTCAGAATTCTGACTCTCACCATGAACTTGTCTGCATCTATACTCATTTTCTTATACTTCCTGTCATAATGGGATAGGTGTCTAAGACTCATCCCTCCTTCTGTTCTCTGTTCTCTGTGGCCCAGGTCTTTCCACCTTCTTAGGGAACATGTTTCTATCAATTGTCTCTCTCCTGTATCCTTCAAATCAATCTCTCTCTCCCTCCCTCTCTCTCCTCCCTCCTCCCTCCTCTGTCTCCTCTCTCCTGGAAACTTTCTGTCGACATTTAGACATGCACATCTCTACCATGTTGAAAATGAGTCTCTCAAACCTGCGTCTTCCTCCGATTGTCGCCTGCTCGCTCCCCCACCTCCTTCACAGCCCAGGTTCTTGAAAGGGATGTATGCTCCGTCTCCGCTTCATCGTCTTCCAATAATTTCTCAACTAATGACAAATCTGTCTCTTCTACATTATATCCCTGAAACGCTCCCACTGAAGACCCCAAATAACCTCCTTTGTTGCTACATCCAACCTAGACTTCTTTACTCTTTCCTTTCCTGAATCCCTGTACCATTCACCCCTGTGACCTTCCTCCTTGCAGCATTCTCTTCCCATGCCTTTGGTGATGACAGATCTCCTGTTTTTCCTCCTATGGTCACTCTCCCTTAGGCTTCTTTGTAGGCTTTAATACCTCTACCGATTTATTAAATATTTGTGTCCCCAGAGTTCTCTCCTAGGCCCTCCGCTCTGAGTCTGCCTGCTCCCCAGGATATCTCATCTACCCTCTAAGCAATCGTCAATACATTGATGATCTTCAGATTTATTTCTTCAGCCCAGAGCTCACTACTGAGGCTGAGCCAGCTGGCCAATTGCCTAATAGGATTAGAAATCACCCCTTTAATCCTTTATTCACCACATCCAGTCCCATCCTTTAAAAAAGTATCTTGACTCCACCAACTCAGCCACCTACCACCCTATTTCTTTGCCCCATTTGCAGCAAAACTTCTTGGAAGAAAATCGTCCACATTTGCTGTTCCAATTCCTCTCTGACTATCTCTCTTAAACCCCCTCCAGTCAGGCTTTCAACTGTACAGCTCCACTGAAACAGCTCTTGTCAAGGTCGCCCATGGCTTCCACGTCGTTAAAGGCAGCGGACAAATCTCAGGTCTCATCTAACTGATCTTGCAGCTCCTTTGTCACAGTTGATCACCTGCTTCCCCTTGATACCTGTCCTTCCAGATACCACCCTCCTCTGGTTTTCGTCCCTCCCCACGGACTTTCCGTCGCAGTCTTCTCTGCTCTTTCCTCCTTTTCTCTCTGATTTCTTAATATTGGAGTGAACCAAGGCTCGTTCCTTGGCGGTCTTCCCTATGCTCACTTCCTGAGTGACCTTGCCCAGTCTCAAGCCTTAAATACCCCCTATACATCTGTGACCCCAAATGTCTATCTTCATCCCAGACCAGTCTTCCAACCTCTAGTCTTTCATGTCCAACTACCCACCCAGCATCTCCACTAGGACACCTCAAATCAAACTGAAATTGAAGTCCAGTTCTAAACACCTCTTCCACCCACAGCCTCCCATGTGCCCATTGTTTGGGACTGGAAGGAGGTGGCAATTCATTTTCCCAGTGGTACAGGCCCAAACTTCATTATCATCATATATAAGTTGATTTATTTTGAGTCCTTTTTACTATAGTTTCTCCATTTATGTCTTTCTAACCATGGTGTGAAGACTCTTTTTTTTTTCCCAAGAGGGCTCATAGGTGCCAAGTTGGAGCAAGCTTAAAAATGTCTCCTATTGCCTTTATCCTCAAAGGACATTTATACTTTCCACCCCTCATAAATTTGTAGAAGTTGTTCCATGATCACATGGGAATGAGTGCTGCATTAGTTCTTCTTTCCTTGGCCTCTTCATCTTTTGGCTTGTTGAATTTTAGTCTCTGAAGTACTTGGGTTTTATTTTAGTTTTAGTTCTTATCTTATTGAATTCATGTTCTTAGTAATTTCCTCTGTAGCTCAAAGCAATTGCGGGGAAGTTTGCCTAGGTTCCTTGGATTATTTTTTCTTGCACTTTCCTCTGTTTTATGCCTGCCATGCTCATTTAAGTCTTCCCTTTCATTTTATTCTCCTGTAGAACGCTTGCTTAGTTACCGTGCTGCTTCTTTTCATCTTGTTCATCCTTCAAGTGGACAGCTCTGCCCAGTTCTTCTTTTTGCTCTGACAGAAAGAAGATGAATTCTCATTGACACCTTCCCAACCTTCTCTGGGACTTTTTTTTCCCCCTTTCAGATACTATTTAAGGCCTGGGACTACATTCCACCCACTTCCCTTAAGCTTGAGGACAAGAACTTGGGACGAGCTCAGCAAACTTCCTGCAGCCTTTGGTATAGAACTGGGCTGACCTTCTCTTCTAAGACTTTGGAATACCTGCTCTTCTCTTGGAGGGGGTAGTATTCCAGGCTTCAAATCAGCCCCTGGATTCAGCATGGAATCCTGGCAAATGGTAACACCGCCGGGCTTTTTCTGGTTCAATTATGATATTGAAATCATAGGTAAGAACCTCTGTTCTTGGAAAGATTTCCCTGACTTTTTTCTAAGTTCCCTACTCCCAACTTTGTTTGCGTCTATGCAAATCAGGAGGCATTGGTGAGAATTTTGTGTCTCACTTCCTTCCCTTGTATCACTTCTGGATTAAGAGGTTATGTAGGAGCTAGATTAAGTCACACTAAAATTTTCTGTTTTTCTTGGATACTTTTCAGTTTATAGCATGAGGACAGCCTCTTTCCTTGTTTGGTTGTTACTGGTAATTTTTTTAAATTTGGTTTATTTCATTGAGGATTGGAGGAGGTAATTCTGGGAACAAAAACAAATACATTCATACACATACATTTTTTTAATTATGAGGACACTGGCATTTTCCTCCTAGCATTCTTGGGGACAGAATTGGGGTGGGGGACATGAAATGTGGTGACCCCAGCAGACCCCAGAATACCCTACCTTCATGACAGTGACAGCCCTACTCAGGGAGCCTGGTATTTTTTGTGAAGCATATCTGGCCACATTCTTCTCATTACTCTTTCTGCTGGCCCTTGTTTTCTCAGCAAGGAGTAGTGGCACTTTTCACACAAGAAAGGGCCTCTGTTTTGCTTGATGTCACGATGGCAATAGTAGGGGAGCTCAGGAAGCCGCCCCTCCCTTGCCTCCTTGCAGCAGACAGGCTCAGGATGGAAGAAGCTCAGCAGTGTGAAGGGATGGAGAAGAGGGGCTGAGCCCCTGGTGTCTGGAACAAAGGCAGAGTGAGGGCAGGTAGGAAATCTGGGCTCCAGCAGTGACCTTGGGATGGAAAGGTGAAAAGATGGGGGTGAGGTAGGGTAGGGGATCTGCAAATCTAACATCTCCCACTACCACACAAGTCCACAGCTCTCAGTGGGAGAAAAACAACATCCTGAGGAGGAATGAAAGCACAGTCACTGAGCATTTGTGCTTGGAATTAATAAGCAAATCCCATCAACCCTTGACATCCTGGGCTTGGGCCTCAGAAGGCAGAAACCTTTTAAACGCCAATGATTATCCTTGTGTGCTTCATCCTCAGGCTCAGTCTCTGTGATGGATTGTCACCTGCATAGTGCCCTGGCATTTCCATGCACAAAATAATTGGCTGCAGAAGGTTGTTGGATGCCTTTCCATGGAAGGAAACTGCAAAAACAAATTCTGTTCTATCAACTCAAATTTTTTTTAATATCTTGAATCTGAGAGCACTGGTTTTGTTTTTGACTTCTCCATGATATGAAATTGTTCTTTACTGTATGATCAAAATGAGCACAATGAAAATAGTTTTCTATATTTAGTAGTTCAATAGCCATTTGCTTCAAGATTTGGGGATATTTTATGTTGCTTTCTATATCATTTCTGTAAGGAGCATAAGATTCCCCAGACTTCTTTAAAGACAGAACTGAGGCACAAGTGACCCAAGCATATAGGGTTAGCGGAGTTGTAAAAGCTCAGGAACAATAGTTAAGCTTTATTGATATTGTTAATATTAATTAATATTTGTTAATTAGTTAATATTAATATAGCTAAACTAAATGCAGGCAATGGGCTTATATTATCTCATTTAGTCCTTACAACAACTGTATTATTATTATCTCTATTTTACAACAGAGAACATGGCTTGAGTAGGTTCCATAACATGCACAAAACCACACAGCCTGTACATGGGAAAACAAGGACAAGACACAGGCCTCTGACCTCAGAACCTCTCCAGTCATGAAATGTCTGTGTTAGTTATCTATTGCTGCATAACAAATTACCCCCAAATTTAGCAGCTTAAGGGCAGGACTTCTGGAATGGTGGTGTAAAACTTAGCGGCTTAACACAACATCTGTTGTCTTACAGTTTCTGTGGGTCAGGAATCCGTGCACAGCTCAGCAGTGTGCCTCTGCCTCAAGGTCCTTCACGAGGCTACAACCAAGGTGACAGCCTGGGCTGCTGTCATCTCAAGGTTCGAGTGGAGAAGGGTCCACTTCCAAGCTCTCTCCCACGGTTGTTGGCAGGATTTAGCCCCTTGGTGGCACTTGGCCAGAGGCCACCCTCTGTCCCTTGATACCTGGACCTCTCCACAGGACACACATGGCAGCTTGCTTTCTCAGAGCAAGTAAACAAGAAAAACCAGAGAGAAAGAGTTTGAGCAAGATGGAAGTCACAGTCTTTTGTGACCTAATTTTGGAAGTGACATCTCATCAGTTTTGCCATAGTCTATTCATTAGAAGTGAGTCACCAGATCCAGCCCTTACTCAAGGGGAGGGGATCGAGTGAAGGTGTGTCTACCAGGAGGTAGGATCACTGGGAGCCATTGCAGAAGCACCTGCCACAGCGCCCTTCTCAGATAACTCACACCTCTCACGCACAGAGGCAGGCTTGTGCTATGTCGCTGTGACCCCCTAGCCACAGCTGATTGGACCAGCGAGGGACACCTGAGCCAAGCTAGGCCAATTGCATTCTCTCCCCCAGGAATTCTGAATTGCAATCCAGAGACCCTGGTTGGTTTCTGCTAGAGGGTTTAAATGAAAGAATAATATCAATAGGGAGCTTTGGGGCTGCCATCTTCTGCTGTGCTCAAAGATAGAGATGGCTAGATATGAGCGAGAGAGAGAGACAGAGGGAAAGAGACAGAGACAGAGAAGAGAGGGAGAGAAAGACAGAGACAGAAAGAGAAAAAGAGACAGAGATACAGGCAGAAAGAGATTGGCTGTAGTTCCTCCCCTGGGTTTAGAGAGATACAATAAAAACTAGATTTCTGTCACTTGTAACCCGGGGTGTTATTCTTAACATTTAACAACCAGTAAGGCCCAAACACCAACCAATCCAGAGGGAATGCGCCATAAACAACCGGCGCGGCCCCACTGCTGGATGCTAGGTGCCCACCAGCTGTTTGCCGTCCCAGAGTGCACCGCAGTCTGGCCTGGACCACACTGCCGCCCTAGGGAGGTAAGCTGGAGGAAGGTCAGGCCTACGAACCTCAGATCGCCAGGAGAGGCAGTCCCGGTGGCAGCCTACCCCAGCAACCTCAATGTGATCGCAGATTTCCTCTGTAACCCACTCAGGAGTCAGCACCTCTGGCAGGCAAGTCACAGATGAGGTTTTTGTGACAATGTCCAGTGTTTTTCTGGCTCATTCCCTGTGATCCCTGGAGGAAAACACACAAGGCCCTAGACAGGGATGAACAGCCTCCCTCTGATCCACATGAGAAGGGGCTGGAAAGAGCCACCTCTGGGTAACCAGATTTGGGAAACTTGCCACTTCCAGTAAAACAGAGCCTGTAACTGGGCCGTGGAGCTCCCCGATGGGCTCCAGGGACTTTAAATCTCTTGATAACATTTGCAGAGTTTTATGGACATTTCACAAGTATGTAACTGACACCAGATACTCCACTGATATGACCCAGATGAAACAAAAAGGCCCCAGAGCCAGTGTTTGGGGAAAGGGTCAAGTTTACTTTTATTACTTTTTAAATTAAATCAACTGAGAATCAACAAAATCAGCAAATGCTCTCACAGCGTAATTCTTCTCAGGAACAAGGAGTTGACACAACATTCCTCTGGAAACTGGGAAGGATTTTCCACTGACTCCTCATTTCCTCCCCAGGAATAAACACCAACAGGTGCAATCTGAAAGCTGCTGAGGAATTGACCCCTGAAGTGTCACCCTGAACTTGAATTAAACCTAAATCTAGTTTCCTTTTGTGATCACCTGATGAGTTAAACTTTTGCATGAAAGCTACATAGATGATTTTTTTCTCACCTTAGATATTGTGAATAACTGCTCTGCTTCCTTGTTCAACAAAATATGAGGTAAATTATTACAACTTACAACAAAAATAGATTTATGCCCCTGCCTAACAGTAGAGCATAGTGTGCACCTTTCTTTTCTAAGAAAATAAGGTTGATCTCAATGCACTGAAGTAGAGTTCAATATTCATAATTATAAGTCATAACTCATAATTCAAATTTTTTTAATCAGCAATTTTGCTCTAGCAGAGGTTTTAGATTAACGTATATAGTATATGTTACCTTTTTAATTAAAGAAGGGAAAATGTGTATGTAATTGTAATTCTCCTTTTTTCATATCTTTAGATGAATTAATTGTGAAATCTTGCCCTGGATTACCAACTGGACCTGCAATAACCACATGCTAGTGTATAGAGATGTCCTTTGGTGATTTAATTCACCATTATTAATAAAATTGCTTAATATTTATTGAGTGCTCACTATGTGCCAGGCACCGTACTAAACACTGTACATGTATTATCCTATTTTATTCCCACAACAATCCTCCCATCAACTATTATTATTCCCATTTTGCAGGAGAGGAAATTGAGGCATAGAGAGGTTCAGAAATTTGGTCAAAGTGGGGCAGGGATTTGGAACAAGGTCTGTTTTATTCCAGTGTTTACTCTGAACCACCATGTACTCATCGTTGAACTTGAGACTTTAAAAATATCACTACTGCCTTGGTCAGGTGCAGTGGCTCACACCTGTAATCCCAGCACTTTGAGAGGCCGAGGCAGGAGGATCCCTTGAGTTCAGGAGTTTGAAACAAGCCTGGGCAATATAGCGAGACCCCATTTCTACAAAAAAATAAGAAAAATTAGCCTGATGTAATGGCATGGGTTTGTTGTCCCAGCTACTTGGGAGGCTAAGGGCGGGAAGATCACTTAAGCCCAGGAGTTCAAGGCTGCATTGAGCTATGATCATGCCACTGCACTCCAGCCTGGGTGACACAGTGAGACCCCATCTTTAAAAAATAATAAAAAATATATATCACTACTGCTGTAAGTATTTGGAAGTAAACTTCCAAATAGTCCTACCCAGTATTTCCCCCTCCCTCCTTCAATTAGCCTTTGTAAAACTTTAAGTAGTGGAGCAGTTAGCCATTGCTGCATAATAGATTCTCCCAAAATGAAGAGACATTAGGCAATAAGTGTTTTTGATTGTTCACACGTCTATAGGTCAGCTGCAGGTCAGGCAGGCAGCCCTGATGATGTTAGCTCAGCTGGGCTCCCCCATATGACCGGGAATCTTTGGCTGAGCCTAGTCTGATGGTCTCATTCAGGAAACTGGTCTCTGTGCCATGTAATTCTCATTCTCCAGTAGGCTAGCCTGGGATTTTCCACGTGGTGGTGGCAGTGTTTCAAAAGCAAGCAAGAAAGAGCATAGCAGTTCAAGGCCCCTGGAGGCCCAGCTTGAAACTAACACCGCATCACTTTGGCCAAAGTCACTTTGGCATTCTATCAGCCAAAGCAAGACCCAGGGCCAACCCAGAGTCAGAGAGGGCAGGGACTAGGACTTCTCGTAGCAGAGGGTATGGCTACAAGGAGCCATCATCTGGGGCCATCAGCGTGCTCAGTCTTTCATGATGAGTAGCTATGAACAGGGTACATCTCCTATTTTGACTCCGGTAGCAATATTGTTTGAATGCAGAGTGTGTGGGGGACTCCACAACTGCTCTGCGAAAGAGACACTGTTACAATCACACCTTCTAAGAGAGGAAATTGAGGTTTAAAGAGATGAAGAAAGTTGCTCAAGTCCCAACTTCTGAGCATCTAGAAAGGATGCTGGAAAGGATGTAGTCTTAGCTTTACTGTCTCAGTCCAGCCAACTAAGCCTTGAGCCTGGAGCACTGGTGGCTTCTTTTCTTAAAGAACACAAAGAAAGACCTATTCCCACCCGGTCCCAAGTATGTATTCAATGGGCTTAGTCCTTTGACTTCTCATCCTTTCAGCAGAGGGCCTAATGAAATTGACAGTACCCCGGAGCCGGTGCCTCTGAACAAGCCCCTTCTCAATTTATTGCTTTGGCAGCTTTTGCTCTAATTCCAACCATGTGCGGTGCCCTGGTGGTAGAACAGCCTTCTCTGCAATAACAAACAGCACAAGCCATGGCTGTTGCCTTTCGTGTCCTGTAAGGGTATTGGAGGAAAGAACAGGTGGGGGGACCAGGCGTCTCTCTAGGCCTCTGTTTCTTCTTCTGCAAAATGACAGATATTTAACCTGACCCCATCTCTCCCATAGAAGAGGACCCAGGGAGACGGCGAGTGTGAGCATGCTTTACAAAGGTAACAGGGGAGACACCGGGTACGAGGCGGAGCAGAGGGAGCGAGGAAGCAGAATAGGGGAAGAGACACGAGGAAAGAGGGAAGAGTAGGATCCTGGAGAAGAGAACGGGGAAGGTGGAGGACTGTACAGTTTGAGGCTGTGTAAACTCTGCTTCCGCAGACCGTCGTGTGAGAAGCAGACAGCCCCTCACTCACCAGGAACACGGTGGCTGCACTGCCCCCTGCTGCCCGTCGCGGGTAAGAGCACAGGCGCTGACAGCCAGGGAAGGGAAGAACTGGGCTTTCACACCCCAGCAGGGGCGGCAGGGGGTGCGGGGGCTGGTGCTATCCGCAACCTAACCATTCCCAAGGCCAACTTATTAGCCCTAGCTCGGCGAACCCCACCCCCTTCACTTTCTTTTTTCCCAGGGATGCAGGGAAGCGGCATCTTTTCCTTTCGGTCAGGCACTGCCACCATAGGCATTCCATAAATTGTGGCTGTCACAGGGGACCCAGGTTCCCAGCTTTCCCAGTCTTTGCAAAGACAAAGCCCAAAGATTCTTTCCAGAGTTTTATCACTAACCACCATGGGGAAATGGGGAGTGGGGAGGATGTAGCATAGCAAAAATTGCAGCCATGTCACAAAAGTTCTGGAATCTCATCAAGTCATTGGATCTTAGTCTTAGATCTTAGTCTATCGTGTCTGGATCTCCCTGAAATGTTGCTGAAAAGTAAAAGCCCCTTAATATTTTTCCCTCTGCTCTTATTCCTGAGGAGGGACCTTTCCAAACTACTTCCCTGAGCACCATCTGACTTAGTCCATTTTACCAGGACTCACTTTCTCCCTAATTGCTCCTTTCCCCAGCACATGCTCTGATGATGAAACTGTGGCAGATGCTCAGTTGACCTCAAGCTAAATCAAAGCTTCCAAAGACGACAGATTCATGACTTGGGAACTGTGCAGAGATGGATCACTTGGGTACTTCCTCCCAGCTCTTTTGGAATCAGAATGAGTAAGAAGTTCATCTGGCTTCAAGTAAACTATAACTTCCAGCAAACCTCTCTTGAGCCCCTGCTCTGGGCTGAAGTTACTTATGCAGAAGATTAAGCGAGGAGCCTGCCCTCTCTGCATTACAGAGTAAAGTGCAGCTCACATTCACCCTGCAGGGCTAAATGATAATGACAATATTTGCACAGTGCTTACTCTGTGCCAAGCACCATTCTAAACTCTGAACATATGTTAAATCAACAACCCTATGAAGTAGAATCCATTGTTATTATTCTCCATTTATGGATGAGGGGATGTGAAGGCAACGTGAAGTTAATGAAGTGACTTGCCCAGGGTCACAGAGTTTGTAAGGCAGAGAGCTGGGGTTTGAAGGCAGGTTTCCCGGCTCCAGTAGCCACCTGCATGGTCACTCTGCTATCCTGCCCCTCACTACAAGTAATGAGACTGATCTTTGTGGCATTTGGGCTCTGGGAATTGGACTAGTTCAAGTTTGAGTCCCCACTGTGCTACTCTGCCACTTGCTATCTATGTGAAAGTGCACAACATACTTAAATTCTTGAAGCTTCAGTTTCCTCATCTGTAAAACAGGAAGAATAATAGAATCCACCTCAGATAATTATAACAAATATTAAATAAAAAGATACCTATAAAGCAATCAATTAAATAAAATGATGCCTTATAAAGGGTGTGCCAAACACTAAGCACTTACTAAATGATAAGTACTCTTTTATTTTTATATTTTTTCAACTGTACTGAATCCATTTGTTGTTGGAAGAAACCTGAATTTTGGCCCCTGGATCTGCCATTAACTCATTATATGATTGAGGATTTATCTCTTATTTGGATCATAGCATATCCTTTTATCTGTGCTCCCTGCTTCTCCCTTGCCACCCCTCAATGGACTACTTTCCTTAAATAGCAAGAGAAGTCCTTTAAAAATAAATATATCACTTTACTTCCCAGCTTAAAGCTTTCCACTGGTTTCCCATTGCACAAAGAATGAAATCCAAAACGCTTGCTGTGACTTACAAAGCTGTACGTGATACGGCCACTGTCCATCTCTCCCACTGGACATTTCCCTCCTCCCTCACTATGATCCAGTCACACTGGCCTTCCTTCTTTTCTTGAATTTAACAATTTATTCCCATCTAGTGGTATTTTCCAGAGAAGCATCCAGAAAATTCTTGAACTTTGCAAGGCTGGCTCTTTCTCACCATTCCAAGCTCAATTCAAACATCATTCCTGTAGAGGCATGTTTCCTTATGCTTGTGTCCATCCCCTCTCCCAGTCACTGACATGTCACCTTGTTTTGTCTTCTTCATAGTATTCACCACTATCTGAAACTGTCTCACTCATTTATTTATTGACTGGTTGATTTCTCTTCTGTGTCCTTCCACCAGAATGCAAACTACAAATACCAAAGGGTGTAGTTAGGAGGACTTTTAGTTATAGTACTGTGGTACCATGAGTTCAGTGCCTGGCATCTAATAGACCTTCAATACATAGATGTTGAATTAATGACTAAATGAAGGAATTCAATTAGCCCAAGACTCATTTATGAAGCAAGGTGATTTGGATTCAGTAATGTCAAAATTTCTTTCTAGCTCTAAAATTCTAAGATTGAGGCATCTTGGGGTCCTGAGCCAATACAGAGAGGAGAGAAAGGTGGAATTAATTGATAATTAATATTTACCAGATCATGGGACCAATGCTGTAGTCATCTTCCATGTAACTAAAAAAGGATACATTTTGTCCAAATGTCCTGAAAACTTCTCTCACTGTAACATTTCACAGCTCTCTCTTAGGTTTAGCTTTCTCACCTCTTCTGTAGCCCCATGATAACATCCCATGACAAGGAGGAAGGCACTATCAGAAAAGATGATGGTGGTCAACTGGCTGATATGAATTTTGCCCCTAATCCAGAGATGTTTGTTGACTGTCAGAGTTCTCATAGTATTTTCTCTTGAGAATGTTCCATGGTATACCACCCAGGAACAATGAAATGTTTCTAGATGAACCTGGGTTTTATTTAACATCTTGACACTAAGACTATCACTTAGACACTTGTGCACATCATTTTTTAATTGATTAATTCAACAAACATGTACTCAGCACCTACCATGAACAGTCAAAGGGGATCAAAAGAAATACCGACACCTACTCTTATGGAGTATCAATTGATAAAGCACCAAAATTATGTGTTTGTCAACTACAACGAAGCTGATGGCAAAATATTCTCAGGAAAAAAGTATACATTATTATCCTGTATAGTAGGTAAGAAAATGCAGGTTGAGAGAGCAGAACAGTACTTGCTGATGAGAAACAAAGGGTTAGAAATATTAACCCAAAACATAAGTGGAGTTCAGAATAGCTTTCTGCACTCACCCTGTTGGAAACCACCCTTTTCTGAGCCATGGCTTGGGGTTCTAATTAGCATGTTTGATTAGAAGTCAAGGGACCATGTGGAGCTGAGCCTATCATTTTTACACAGGGAAAACTGGCTTTCTTAAAATCCTGATATCACCACGTGCTGGTCTCCAATACACACATTAATTTGTGTTTCTCCCTGGAGAGCAAGGAGGAGTTTGTGGAAAGAGAAGAAAAGAACAGAAAGAGAAAGGTGGAGCTTCAGGCAATTCACAAAACAGGCAATTCCAGAAGGGAGGAGATTGCATCAGCTTCAATAGCAGATGAGCCTTGTCTTATTTTTCTTTGCTCATCTGACTAGGTACTTCATAAATGTCAGGTGGAGGATGAGAAGAAATAAACATGTTATTATAGAAGAAGAAGGGGACCATTTGGTTCATGTCAGTTGTCTGGATTGTAAAATATTGCAATGCCCAAATGACTTTGGGAAAGCTTGCAGTGGTATAATATTGACCATTTATGAAAACATATTAAACTCTCTGGTTTAAGCTATGGTGTTTATTTATGGGTATTGCAAATATAGGTGCTCTTTGAACATGTGTGCTCTCTTCCTGCTTTCTTGAGTTAGCTGTGTTCTCTTTGGCTGGATTTGTTCTAAGCCAACATATAGGCATGTGGAAGGTATGCTTGCTGCTATAGAGGATCTTTTGTGTTTAGCAACCCCCAAAACATAAGAGAAGCATTTCTCCAGATGGCAGGGTGCTTGGAGTTCAGAGGATTGTGTTTTGGGCCAGGAGCAAGGTTAGTCACCGGTGTTGGCCAGTCACCACACTGAGAATCACGTGTAGTTGTGCACTGCAACAGTCCACCAGCAGCTCTGGGCCCTGAGGTGAGTACTGTTATTTGGACAGAAAACTAAGACTTTCTGTGAAAGTTAAATACTGTGCTCTGGAATTGATCTAAATTATTCAGCCCACATACCCACACATCTTAAGGAGAACATTTTATTTAAAATTTTTAAAGCCAGAAGAGGTCTGGATTTCAACCTCAACATCACTCTATGTAACTGTGCAATCTTGAGCAAGTTAGAAGAGATAACATATACAAAATTCTCAGGACAGTGGCTGACAGCTAGCAAGGGCTGCTTTGGTTGCACACAATCCACATTGGTACATCTGGCACTATAGACAGAGAATATATTTTAGGATGGGAAAGAGGAAAAACTGAGCATAAAAGTGCATCTTCTGGTGGCTAACTCAAGAGGCCTTAGGATTCTTTTTCTCATATAGCAAGTCAATTTAATGGGCAGAAATCAGCACTGTGGACAGCTCCACAAAACAGCAAAAAGGGCAGAAGGGCTGGCTTTGAACTTGGACCATTTATGTCAGTGTTTTTAAAACTGTGAGTTATGCAAAATCAATACTAGAGGGTTGTGACCAGCTTTTTAAAAATAAAATAAAATAAAGAAGAAAATAATTGAATAAAAATTCATAGTGTATTTGCACATAGTCAGGGTAAGTATTGTTTTATGAAACTTTTGTTTTGGCCTGGTTTTTTGTTGTTGTTGCTTGGGGGGGGGTGTGCATGTATGTGTGTGCATATGTGTGTGTCTAGTGAGGCCAAAAGTTGGAAAACCACTGGTCCATCAGATCACTTTTCTCTAGAAAAATCCATTCTCAGACTATTTCTGGCTTGACCGACTATTGGTGTCTCCCTCTGATTAAAGTTGCACATGCCATTTCTCCTGGTAAATGCCTCAAATATCAAAAAACCCTAGTCAAGAATTCAGGCAGCTGGAATTTGATCTGCTTGATGCTAAATAATCAACCAAAATATTTTCCTCCATAAGACTCATAAAGTAGGAAGTTATATCTAAAAGTTGGCTCACTTTTGGGCATCAAGAGGACTGACTATGAATTGAGGAGGCCTCTACAGAGTCACCTTATGCCTTAGAATATCAATCTGGGTAACCATCAACCCGAGAGAGACACTGGGAAGTTTGTCTTGGCCTAAACCACAGAAAAGGTTCCTAGAAAACATCTCACCAAAGATCCCACAAGTTACTCAGTGAAAGAACTGGAACTCAGAGACAATTATCCTATTCATGAAATCTCACATCTGTATGCGTGTGTGTATGCATGTTTTACCTATGCTAAGCTCAGAGTTGAACACAGAGGTAAAATAAGAATCTCTCGTTCCAGGTACAATGATCCTTCTTATTAAATACACAAGTTTACAATCATGTAATATGGAGATATGTAATCATCGAGAGAGAAAAAGGCACTTCTTTCTCATAAATGGTTAGAGCATAAATATTGCCAACATTTTCCAATGACTGTTCATGGTAAAACTCATCTTCTATCCCACAATTATTCTACTAATGAGCAAGGAACCTAAGTTTTTCTCCCCCAGACCTGTAAAAGCAATGTGTTTGGATATTTGCTGCCTTTTGACCACCTCGCACCCACTTTCCTCTTCTAAAAACACCCCTGTTTTCTTTCGAGAACTTACCTCTTCTCTTTGGGATACAATTCAGGCTTTGCCCTTTGCCACTTAAGATGTGCCCATGTGATCAAAGCCTTCAGTGTTCAGACATTCCTTCCCTAGAATTTTATTCATGAGCACAGGGCCAAAGAGACTGAACCTGGAGGTGTCCATTTCTGACCAGCATCCAGGTCCTAACCACACTGGTGACCCCTGCATTATTGCACTCTGGATTGGCCTTGGTTCTGTCACCATCCCCCATCCCCAGTCTGGTTCTTCAGCCTTCAAAAAAATCTGTGAGCTCTCAGTTCCTCCCATTGAATTCCCTTTTGCGTAAATTAATCAGAGTTTGCTTCTGTTGCCTGCCACTGAGGGGGCTATTCAAAATATTTAAAGAACATTCCATCTGAACCAGATGCAATGAGCAATCAGACCAGGTGTCAACCATAGATCTGGTATGACTGTCCTGGTGTGTCCTGGCTAAAGATCAGCCCAGTTTGCAGCCAGAGAAGCATGACAAAAACCCAGGCTAAAAACACTCCAGCATTCGCGACCAATAGAAATAATCTCACTCACGAGGATTCACAGGGATAAGGACGTTCGCCAGACTCAGAACAGAGATTTAATCAATGTCAAGCCAATGAATGAATTAATAGCTTCCCAGAAAAAGATATAGGAGAATGGCAAATCTGACCTGCCATCTGCAGATGATCCAGAGCTAGGCATACTCTTCTTCCCTCACAGAAGGATTTAGGCCTAATGCATTCCACTAATGGCAGGCAAGATAGCATAATTAATACATGGATAAACATTGATAAAATTACAATAGTTATGTGACATTATCACATCTTTTTGTTACCTTCTGTTTATGGCAAGTAATGTTGTTTTTTGATTAATGGTGGCGAGAAAAATTTTCCTTACAAAAGAAATTATTTAAGAGAAAATGTGGACCAATTTTTTAAAATTATGTAAACAAGAGTGCAGTGGGTACAAAGATGTGGCAAGAGTCATTATGGTAGCATAAGAACACCTGACATTTAGGAAACACTGTATTTACACACGGTAGACAAAGAATCTAAACACAAGACAAAGACTTGAATCTTGGCTTCCTTTTGGACTCTCCAAACATAGCATCCCTTCTATCTTCTACCTCTGTCTCTACACCCGCTAAACAGGGAATGACAAGGCTGGCAGGATTCATATAATTGTTATGAAGGGTGGCACCTAAGCACAGCCACAAAGTAGTATAGAAAACCCAACTGTGCTAGTGAACTGAGATCCCAAGTCCCTTGCACATGGTCCACCGAGCAGATGCTGATGCTTACATGTTTTAGACAGTTTTGCCTTGGGCTGGATTCAATTCAGTGACCTACACATGAAAGAATGTCTGTGTCCCAGTTCCAGGTTTCTGAGTTGTGTCTTCTGTCCCTCTGCTCTTAATATTCATAGAAACTCCAAAAGACTGAAGCGTTTCCCTATAATACATTTCTCTCTGACTTTTTTCTTATACAAGGTGGCTTTAAAAATTAAAGTAACATCCACATAGCTCAATGTACATTTATGCATGCATTCTCGAGGCATACTTCAGTAATCTTACTAACCAAAAGGCATACTTGAGAGAAATTATTTTTAAGGGATGATACCTGCAGGACTAAAGTTCCAATCTTGAATTTGTTAAAAGACCAAAGAGCACAAAGATATTAAATGGGAACTGCCACACTCACCTAATCAACTGGATTACTATAAAGCAAAAATCACAAATCAGCATCCCATAGAACAGAGTCATAGATGGGGGGTGAGGGAACGTAGGAAGGCAGGCAGGAAAGGATTTATTAGAATGAATTGCCCAAATCTTAAAATTGGGAGCTCTCATGTAAAAGTGTTAATTTCCATCTTCTTTTGACTCTCCACTTATCCCTATTATACCACACCCAATCCTTTTTCCTTCTTTATATTATCTGTCACTTCCCTTCATGGAATTGGCCACCTCTGTCCAAGGGTACTCAAGAAAGAGACTGTAAGTTTCATGAGGGCAGGCATGCACTGTGTCAATTTTATTTCCATTGTATCCCCAGCACCTAACACATATCAGGCGCTCGATGTATTTCTGGAATCGGGGGGAGAGACAGAGGGAGGGAGGGAGGGAAAGAGGCAGGGATAGATAAAAAGAACTTGAGCATCTCACTGGAGAAGGGGAACATGCAGAGCACCCAAAGTCATCAGAGCCTATTGCCTCATTAGTACGGCTCTGGAGAAGTACGGGGGCTCCAAAGCCCCACCAAAGAAAGGGTTATCATCCCACACTACATCCACCATCTAAAGATCCTTTTTCCTGGAGAAGAAAGAAGCAAATGAAAGAAACAGAAGTGAGAATTCCACAAAGATTTTTAAAAGAGCACGTTGGCTAAGACGCAGACTGGGGTGTCAGAAGAATCTAGATTGACTCTTGGATCTGCCACCCACTCGCTGTCTGACCTTGGCTAAGCTGCTTTACTTCTCTGGGCCTCAGTTTCCTAATGTTTAAAATGGGGATAATGCTTACCTCGTAGAGCTGTGTGGGTCTGTAAAGAGATGGCTCACATAAGCACTTAGCAGAGAGGGGGCAAAGAGTAACATCTTAATAAACATTGTAGCTATTGTCTCCTCTTTTTACTGAATTGTCAGTTTTTTCTTCTCCACTGGATTATTCTCATAAGCATAAAATGCACTGCAATAGCTGCCTTTTTAAAAAAAAAGATAAATTAAAAATCCTCCTCTTGGTCCATATCCCTCTCCAGCTATCTCCTCATTTCTTTTCTCTCTTTTAGAGCAAAAATTCTCCAAAAAAGTCATCCAAACTCAATGTCGCCAGATCCTCTCTTTCCATTCTTGTTTGAAGCTGTCAGGTTTTTGTGTCCAGAACTTCCCTAAAAGAGCCCTGGTTAGGATTGCTAGGGACCTCCCCATGGCCAAATCCACTGATCAATTCTTGATTCTCATTTCACTTGACCATTGACACAGATCATCTCTTTCTTTCTTGAAAATGCTTCTTCACTTGGCTTCTGGGATCTTCTCTCCCTACCTCCCTGGCAACTCCTCAGCCTTCTCTGCTCACTCTTCATCTCTCAATTGATCATTTTTTTCTAGTTACTAGAAAGTCTCATCCAGTCTTGTGACTTTATTATCATTTCTACTGTGATGACTCTCAAATGTGTATCTCCAGCCCAGCCCCTCCCTGAGCTCCAGACCTCTATAGAGAGGTGCCACTTGCATATACACCTCTACTTGCATGTCGAATGAGAGGCTTGAACTTAACATTACCAAAACTGAACTCCTAGACTAGAAGCAACAGCATCCCCAGTAGCAATAAGCACACCTGGCACCCATACCTTAGTTTCTAATATCATTCTCCAATAAAAGGAACTGAGGCTCCTTGGAGAAATGGCTGATTCTAGGGCTGGGGCAGAATATATACAAGACAAGCCTAGAGCACATTGTAGTGCCAAAAAGTAAGAAAGTGCTAACAACACACACACACACACACACACACACATGATAGTGGTATGTCAAAAAAGACCTAGGAGTCAAATGAAAGAGCTCCCAATGGTCAAAGCTGGAACAATTTGAATAATAAAATAAATAAACGAATATTGGATTATAACTCAAAGTATAAAATAAAAATCCATGAGTCCATATTGATATAAATGATTGAATAAATAAATAAACAGAAGAGACCAGATAAATGCAGAAGAATTCCAAATAATTTATGCAGATACTCTGCCTTCAAGGAGATGGAGCATCACATTCCCTAAGTGTAAGCTGTGCACAATGACTTCCTTTCAAGGAGTACAGCATGGAAAGGGGGCAAACCTTTACAGAAGAAGAACCTGAAAAACACTCCCTTATCCAGATGCTCAAGGTTAACACCAACATGACACGTCATGTTGATTGTATGCACCCTTGATATGATGGGATGGGAAGGGCACTTTACCTCTGCAGTCATCCTCCCCAAAACCCATAACCCCAGTCTAATCATGAGAAAAACATCAGACAAATTCTAACTGAGGGACATTCTACAAAATACCTGATCGGCACTCCTCAAAACTATCAAGGTCATGAAAAACAAGGAAAGTCTGAGAAACTGTCACAGCCAAGAGGAGCCTAAGGAGGCGTGACTACTAATGTAATATGGTACACCGGGTGGGATCCTAGAACAGGAAAGGGACATTAGGTGAAAAATAAGAACATATGAACAATGGATGGACTTAATAATAGTGTATCAAGGCCGGGTGCAGTGGCTCATGCCTGTAATCCTAGCACTCTGGGAGGCCGAGGCAGGAGGATCCACTGAAGCCAGGAATTCCAGCAAGAGCGAGACTCTGTCTCTACAAATATAGAAAAATTAGCTGGGCGTGGTGGCGCATGCCTGTAGTCCCTGCTACTGGGAGGCTGAGGCAGGAGGATCCCTTGAGCCCAGGAGTTCAAGGTTCCAGTGAGCTATGGTGAGACCACTGCACTCCAGCCTGGGTGACAGAGTGAGACCCTGTCTCAAAAAAAAAAAAAAAAAGAAAACAGTGTATCAATATTGGTTCATTAATTGTGACAAATGTATACTAACGTATGCTTAGAATAGGAGAAACTGAGTGTCAGCTATATGGAAACTCTCCCTATTATTGTCAAAATTTTTCTGTAAATCTAAAACTATTCTAAAATTAAAAGTTTATCAAAAAACTAAACTCCTCTGGCAATAAAATGAGGTTTTCCCATCTGGAAAACTCCATTCTTCCAGTCGCTCCAGCCAATAAATCCAACTTTGCTCAACTACAGGCATACTTCTGGTGGTCTTTGGCTGTAGAACATTGACAACCATCTGATGTTCCAAATATTTAACTTTTTGTTTATTGTCCGTCTAATCCAGCACTGCATCCCCTGAGCCTGGATCATCATAGACATACAATAAGTAAATCATAGATCAATCTATGAATAATAAATAATTGCTATTAAGGATCCTCAGACAAGTATGATGAAAGAGGAGTGTTCTAGGACTGTACATCAGGTAAGCTAAGCCAGCCAAACCAATTTCTGGCAGGTAAACACTTATTTTCCTTAATTTTTTTAAGGGGTCACTGAAAGAGTTTACCAGTCCTTCTTTTCTCAGTGAAGTTCCACTAGAAAAATGCTGGCCTTGGAAAAATGGGAAAGGGTGAGGTCTATGTTGAAGCCAGGAGATCCTGGCTGGATTTAGGGGTAGGCAAGAAAGACTGACCCAGAGAACTATTGTCATGGTGATGTCATAAGAACCATTACTCGTTGTTGACTCCCTAACTAGGTGCCAGGCACTCTTGACATACATTGTCTCAGGCAATCCTGTAAATAGCTCAAGAGGTAGATAAAATTGTTGCCTTATTCTACTGAAGAGAAAAAGTGAGTTTTCAAAAGATGAAGCTATATGCCTGAGGTCAAACAGCTACCAGGTGGCAGAGCTTGGATTTGAACCCAGGTCTAAGTCAGATGCTGAAGCTCATGGTCTTGACCTTCGTGCTACAGCCTCCAGAGTCCAGGAGACCCACCTGTGATGAGTAACACGTCAGTGCTCAGGAAGGAGAGTGCTAACAACACCTGGGTGCTAGTTTCTTTAGTTCACACTTTTCTCCACCCCTGTACAGCTGATGATTAAATGTGAGTTCTCAGAGTTCCCTGCAGAACTTTCTGACTCTAAAGTCACTAATTACAGAAGCAATTTATTCATGTATTCATTCAATCAATAAATATTCATGGAGTGCCTAGGGTGTGCCAGGCACTGAGGCAGGGTACGAGGCCCTCTACCAAATTATTGACAACTGGAAAACATTCCCAGTAGATCTGGTTTGCCATGGGTCAGCCTGAAGATTGAGGAGTGGACAAGATGCTGAGAACATTCCCTTCCAGCTTTGGGTGTGGTGATTCTGGGATTCTGGGTGCTCCTGAAACTGGGTGGCCAATGGATGCCTCCCCTGTTGCCCCCTGGCAATCTCTGCTCAGAGTGATTGGCAGGAGAGACAATGAGCTCCAGGGCTTCATTCCAGCCCAGCAGCTCATGCACCCCAAATGCCTGGCGGGTCGCAGGGCTCAGCCCTTGGACGGGGCTGAGGAGTCTTGACAGAGGCCCATGGTGTTCCCTGCGGGGTCTCCAGAAAGCTTTGGTAGGGTCCAGTTGGCATTTGCTACAAAGACTTATTAAATCCAGACCTTTTCCCTACAGCTGGGACTCCAGGACAGCTGCCCCTGCCAAACGGTAAAGAAGAGATATCAAAGTCACACCACAGGCTGGAACCAGTCCAAAAAAAAAAAAAAATTGCCTGTCTAGCGCAGGCAGAATGGTAACTCCATCGCATGCCTGCCTTTCCACAGGGGCCACTGCAGGGGCCATCCTGGAGAGAGTCACAGTGTTGGAGGGCAGCGGCAAGTTCAAGAACTCCTGCAGCAGGGCAGGGCAGGGAGAGGCCTCCCTGGGACTAACCAATTTACTCCTATTGATTTTCAGATCAAAGGGGTTCAGCTCACAAATCAAAAGATATTTCTCTCTCCCTCCTGCTGAGTCTGCAGCCTCCCCCAGACACCTCACAAATCCTCCTGTGGTCTTGATTAGCCTGGCTGCCTCCAGGTTGGAAAGAGTGTGGAGGGGCAGGGATCTAAGGGTAATACGGGCTGCAGCAGTGGGCTCGGCACACGTGTGCTCAGAGGGCCTGCGCGATAAGGCTCAGTGGTGGGAGGGCTAGGAGCCTGGGTCTTGATGTGGGTGTCACCACCCACTTGGTTTATAACCTTTTACAAGTCACTTAAACTCTCTTAGAGTCTCTTTTTCTCAATTATCAAGTGCAAATAAGAGCCACTCCAGCCTTATGGTTAAGGAACCAGGGCTTCAGAATCAAACAGAACTGGGTGTAATTCCAACTACATCCTGGGTGACCTCAGGCAAGGCACTTCACCTTTCTGAGCCTCCATTTCTTCATCTGAAAAATGGGCTTCCAGCAGCTCTGGCCACTCAGGGTCATTGTGAAGATGAAGCAAGAGAATGCACATAAAAGTGTTCAGCACTTACACGGCTTCTGGCATAATCAGTAACCGCCACCTGTTACTACTAAGTGGGGCTTTCATAAGAAGAAAACAGAACTGTGTGTGTAAAACACTTTGAGAAATATAAAAGACTAAAAACTCAGAGGGTTTCTGTAAATCAGTCTACCACATTTTCGAAGTGGGGTTAGGGAAGGTCTCCATCAAGGCAGGGTCCAAAGAAGGGTGCCCCACAGTGCGATGTAGGAGGCCCGGGGAGACCACTGCAGTGCAGGGCAGGCCACTTTCCAGGGCTCCGGGGGGTTTTCTACGTGACTGTGACATTGATGCTCCCCACTGCACCCCACTATCTCCCCCAGAAATGCTTGTTCTATAGCAGCCCCCCTTACAGGTGAGAGCCGTTCAGGTAACACTGCTGCTGGCAGAGCCTTCTGACTGTGGCAAGGGCTGCCTGTTGCTCATGCCAGCAACCATCCCCACCTTCCTCTTTAAGACAGGATACCGGTTGTATTTGGGCAGCACTATTTCCCAAACTCTTTTGAATCTAAGTATGGCTAGGTGACTATGTTCTGGCCAAAAAGATGTAAATGGAAGTGTTTATGGGACTTCTGAAAAGACTTTTAAAAAAGGAAGTCATGCCTCCTTTTTTTCACCCTCTGTGACCAGGCATGGATATCTAGTGGCTGGCGCACCAGCAGCCATTTTAGACTATGAGGTGACTTAAGGATGGTTGTGCATTGGAGGTAGCAATGCAGAGATGGGAGGCTGCCGATGACACCGTGGAGCCTCCATTATCAGGCCTGGACCAACCACCTCTGGACTTTTTCTACATGAGAGAATAAACCCTTATATGTTTAAGTCTGCATTCTCCCCCCAGCTTTTACATGATGGGAAGAAGTCCTGCTAACTTCAACTGTTTAAAATTATGTTCAGGGGCCTAGTGCCTAGTAGGTTATTCCCAGCCTAAGGCCTGGCCTGAAACTCATTACCAATGGTTTCAAATCAGCAGGAAGCAAGTTTGGGACTTGTTCATCATACTTACTAATAAACATTGACTAAGGTTCTACCTGTGGCTTGGAGATAGGAGATGGTGTTGGCTTCTCCACTAAGGCTTCCATAACACAGAAATCCCTAGGTAGGGGAGTCTCTACCTCTATCTCTCCTGCTCCAATTGGGAGAACCAAGGAGGGTTTCATGGAGGGTTTTATTTGGGGGGCTATGTCCCAAACAATGAGTAGAATTTCAGTGAGCAAGAGAACAAAACTTTTATGAGGCCAAACTTTTTATGAGGCCAGCATCACCTGATATCAAAGCCAGACAAAGACACCACAGGAAAAGAAAACTACAGACCAATATCCCTGATGAACATAGATGCAAAAATTTTCAACAAAATATTAGCAAACCAAATTCAACAGCATATTAAAAGGATCACACACTGTAACTAAGTAGGATTTATCCCTGGGATACAAGGATGGCTCAACATATGCAAATAAATCAATGTGATACACATTAACACTTCATGTTAAAAATCACATGATCATCTCAATTAGATACAGAAAAAGCTTTTGACAAAATTCAACACCCATGACAAAAATGCTCAACAAATTAGGTATAGAAGAAACTTATTCCAACACAATAAAGGCCATATATAAAAAGCCCATAGCTTACATCATACTCAATGGTAAAAGACTGAAAGCTTTTCCTCTGAGATCCGGAGCAAGGCAGGAACGCCCACTATGTTGACTTCTGTTCAACATAGTACTGGATGTCCTAGTCAGAGCAATTAGGCAAGAAAAAGAAATAAAAGTCATCCAAGTCAAAAGGAAGAAGTAAATCCTCTCTGTTTGCAAATTACATGATCTTATATGTTGAAAACCCTAAAGACTCCACAAAAAAAAAATTGTTAGAACTAATAAATTCAGCAAAGTTGTAGGACACAAAATCAATGCACAAAAATCACTTGTGTTTCTATACACTAACAATGAATTATCCAAAAGGGAAATTAAGAAAACAATTCCATTTACAATAGCATCAGAAAGAATACAATACTTAGGAATAAATGTAACCAAGGAGGTAAAAGACTTGTACCCTAAAAACTATAAAACGCTGATGTAAGAAAGGAAAGGAGACACAAATAAATGGTAAGACATTCTGTGTTCATAGATTGGAAGAATTAATATTGTTAAAATGTTCATACTACCCAAAGCAGTTTACAGATTCAACGCAGTCCCTATCAAAATCCCAATGACATTTTTATAGAAATAGAAAAAAAATCCTAAAATTTATATGAAACCACAAAAGACCCCAAATAGCCAAAGCAATGTTGAGCAAAAAGAACAAAGCTGGAGGCATCACACTTTCTGGTTTCAAAATATATTACAAAGCTATAGTAATCAAAACAGTATGGTAATGACATAAAAACAGACATATAGACCAATGGAACAGAATAGAGAGCCCAGAAAAAAATCCATGCATATATGGTCAATATATCTTTGACAATGGTGCCAAGAACACACAATTGGAAAAAGGTTAGTCTCTTCAATAAATAGTGCTGGGAAAACTGGATATCCACATGCAAAAGAATAAAATTGGACCCTTATCTCACACCATACACAAAAATCAACTCAAAATGGATTAAAGACTCAAATGTAAGACCTGAAACCATAAAACTCCTAGAAGAAAATGTAGGGGAAAATCTTCTTGACATTGGCCTTGGCAATTATTTGTTGGACATAACACCAAAAGTACAGACAACAAAAGCGAAAACAGGTAAGTGGGATTACATCAAACCAAAAACTTCCGCACAGCACAGGAGACAATCAACAAAATTAAAAGGTAACATACAGAATGGGCAAAAATATTTGCAAACCATATATCTGATAAAGGGTTAATATCTAAAACATATAAGGAACAAGTAACTGAATAGACACTTCTCCAAAGAAGACATACAAATGGCCAACAGGTATATGAAAAGGTGCTCACCATCACTAATCACCAGGGGATGCAAATCAAATCCACAATGAAATACCACCTCACACCTGTTGGATGACTCTTACAAAAAACAAAAAGATAACCAATGTTGATGAGGATGTGCAGAAAAGGAAACTCTTGAACACTGTTGGTGGGAATGTAAATTGGTACAGCCACTATGGAAAACAGTATGGAGGTTCCTCAAAAGTTAAACAATAGGCCAGGCATGGTGGCTTATGCCTGTAATCCTAGCATTTTGGGAGGTCGAGGCAGGAGGATTGCTTGAGGCTAGAAGTTTGAGACCAGCCTGAGCAACATAGTGAGACCCCATCAATACAAAGATAAAAAAAAAATTAGCCAAGCATGGTGGTGTACACTCATAGTCCCAGCTACTTGGGAGGCTGAGGCAGGAGGATTGCCTGAGCCCAGGCATTAGAGGTTGCAGTGAGCTATATGATGACACCACTGCACTCTAGGCTGGGCAACAGAGGGAGATACTGTCTCAAAAAAAAAACAAAAACTAAACTATACTAAAAATAGAACCAGCATATGATCCAGCATCCCACTTCTGGGTATATATCCAAAGAAAATGAAATCAGTATGTTGAAGATATATTCATAAAGAGAACTCCCATGTTCATTGCAGCATTATTCACAATAGCCAAGACATGGAAACAACCTAAATTTTCATTGACAGATGAATGGATAAAGAAAACGTGGTCTACATGCACCATGGAACACTATTCAGCCTTAAAAAAGGAAGGAAATCCTGTCATTTGCAACAATATGGATGAAACTGGAGGGCATTATGGTAAGTGAAATAAGCCAGACACAGAAAGACAAATATGTAACATGATGGACAACCACTTATATGATCAGTCTAAAATAGTCAAACTCACGGAAGCAAAGAGTAAAATAGTGGTTGCCAAGAGCTAGGGGGAGGAGGAAATGGGGAGATATTAATCAAAGGGCACAAAGTTTTAGTTATACAAGATGAATAAGTCCTAGAGATTTACTATACAGCGTAGTACCTATAGTTAACAATACTGTATTGTATACTTAAAAATTTGCTAAGAGGGTAGATCTTATGTGAAGTGTACTTATCACAGTAATAATAATTAATAAATAGGGTGGGAGGAAATTTTTCGAGGTGATGTATAGGTTTATGGCCTTGATGTGGTGATGGTGTATATTTATCCCCAAACTCATCAAGTTGTATACATTAAATATGTACAACTTTATGTATGTCAATTATATCTCAATAAAGGGTTTGAAAAAAAAAAGAATTTCAACCAGAAAAAAGGGGAAGGGACACCAGATAAAGCAGAAGCACGGGTAGATAACCAATCATTGGAGAACGATGGAGCGGAGTAGGGTACAGACAGCTTTGGATGTTGTACCAGATTATTCAGGCTTTATTGTACAGAATTGTGCATCTGAGAAGCTCAATAAAGGATCGTCACTTTTTAAAAATTGTCTCAAGTCAGAACTTCTAAGAATTGCAGTCCTGATTTCATAAAAAATACATAGATTATATTATAATATACAGATTTTTAATATATACACACACATATAATTTATAGATTATATACACGTACACATAAGCTTTTTAAAAAGACTAGAATGAGTTAAAATGGCTAACACTGATTGAAGATTTATTGCATTCTGGGTGTTCATGCATTATTTCATTTTATCCCCATGACAACCCTTTAAGACAAGTATTGCTATTATTGTTATTTTGCAGACAAGAACTGCAGTAACTTGCCCACGTTCTCACATTTAGTTAAGAGGCAATGCCAGGATTTGAACATTGCTTGGGTCTGTTTAATTCTAAAGTCCATCTTCCTAACCACGAAGGCCAACTCCTTCCAAAATGATTCACACCAACATGTCAACAGTGGTTACTTTTAGATGGAGTGATCAGAGGGAACTGTTTTCTATCTTGTACTTTTTTTTTTGTACTTTGTACTACTTTGTACTTTTTTCTATTTTCCTAATCTTCTACAAGCAAAGTATATTATCTTTATATTTACATTGTGAAATATAACACATTTAGAAAGACATGCATAAAGCATAAATTTGCAGCTTAGCATACTGGCAAATAAATCCCATGTAACCACTACCCATATCAGCACCCTGTCCTTCCCACATAAAGATAACCCTCCTCCTCACTGTCAAGTTGTCACACCCTTGTCTTTCTTTACAATCACCATCTAATCATGTATCTCTAAACAATATAGTTTGATTCTGCTCTTTTTGAATTTATAATATAGTCTGCATTCTGTTGGGTCTGGCTCCTTTCACTCAACATTATGCTTTAAAGAATATGTTATTTTCATAACATGAAAAAAAATCATTAGTGTTGCAAAATATTTTAAACCTGGAACCACCCAAGGGCCTCCTCCACCTGACTCAGTTGATACCCTCCCGGTTGATATCTTCTAAGCAGGAGCGAACCACCTTAAAAACTAGGATTTGTTCCCTTTAAAAGCCACGGCCAGAGAAAAGAGGGGTGGGGGCCCGTCGCTGGTCCCCGTCTCCTGTTCTCTCTGCCCTGCCTGTGTCGTGCCCTTCTACCAGGCCAGCCCAGCCAGCTGCCTGTAAGCAGATTATCCAATTCACTGCCAAGTTTTCCGAATCACTGCCTAGGTCACCAATCATAGGTTCTCTGCCCAGTGGGCAATGCGACCTCTGGGGCAGAGGGAAGTGACTGTGCTCCCTGGAGCTGCCTGGCCTTCTTTCTTTTTAGACAACCCAAGAGTCCTTCAACTTGGGAGATCTATGAAATGCACCCCCACTTTCTTCTCCTTCTCTTCCATCTTTTCCTCTTCCTCCTTTTCTTCTTTTCTCTCTATTTAAAAATGTTTTCGACAGAAATTTTCAAACATATACTACAGTACACAGAATGGTATACTGAACCCACATGGGACCAACATCCAGCCTCAACAACGATCGACGCGTGTGCCATGTTTTTGCTCCCATACCCGCACCCAGTTTTTTCTTATTCCTACTGGATTCTTTTGATGCCAATCTAACATCTGTCATCTGTGAGTACTTCAGGACGTATCTGAAAAATATAGGGTATCTTTTTAAAAACATAGCCAAAGTAAAATTATCATAATCCCTTAATTGCATCAAATATCAAATTGGTCTTCAATTCTTCCCCATTGTTTTATAAATATTTCTTTACCGTTGTTCTGTTCAAATCAGGATTGAAACGAGGTCCACACACTGCATTTTGTTGAAATGTCCCTGGATTCTGGGTCTGTCATTGTTATGAAGTTGCTTATTGTTTTTAGGCCTTTTCGGCGTTTACACATGTAGGAAATACAAACAGGATGTGTGTGCGTATGTATGTGTGTGTGTAAAACAGAAGATATATGGTAAGTTTAGATGGGTATTTCCAATTCAAAATTTAAATTACAGAATTTTTTCTGGAACTCTTTAATTTTATATTTGCATCTCTTTTCTCTTACACTGAAAATCTTGGTTCCTAATAACATCATTACTTCCTTGCTTTGTTTTACTATATGTGTGTGTGTGAAATTGTTTTAGAATAATAATACTAATATTATTTTTAATGATATTTTTACTGACAACAGTTGATTTGAGTCCTTTTGTTCCCAGAATATATTCCACTCCAGAGGTACAGTTGAATCACTGTGTTTTAAAAGTCATTTGAAATAATTTCTCTTTGTATACTTCCAACTTGATGCACAATTCGGTTTACTTGTTTCACTTTTCTCTCTGGGTTCTGGGATTATTTTCATTTTTGAATTAATTATGTTTTGTAACATGTAAGACATTTATACTGCTCAGAAGTCAAACCTAAAGTTACCTTCCAAGAAGTCTAGCCTCTGTCCCTGTGCCCTCCACATGTTCCTTCCCTCCCCCATAGATAACTAGTTTTTTTAAAAATATATTATTATTAATGTTATCTATTAATAAGTATAATAAATATAAATAAAAACAATTCATTTCTAAATGGCAAAGAGCCTCCACCTTTTAAACAATAATCGCAAAACACTTTTAAGTGAATAGCATTCCTACATGTTTCTTTTAAGATCTTTCCTCTGATAATTTCTGAGTTTTCAGAGTCATTTACAAGAGGAAAGGTGATTTACCCATTTAATGGATAAAGCAATAGGAAAAGAGGAAGAAATTTTTCCAAGAGCTCATAGCAATATCAGAGACATTTCTCACTGGCTATTTTGTGGGCACTGATCTATCCAACGCATTGGAATGCACAGGCCAGCCCCTCCCTGAGATATTCTGAGTCTCTAAGTCTGAAGTGGGGCCCAAGCAAGTGTGTTTTTGCAAATCTCCCCAGGTGACTCTGAGTAGCATCCTGGTGGATAAACCACTAGTATAAGCTAGTCACACCCAGTCAGGCTTCTTTATGAGCATCTCAAAGCAATTTGTTGCTGTGGGAACAAATCTTGCAACCAAAGCTCAGGACTATAAGAAACATGACCTTATTTTTCTTTAATACTACTTAATCTCTACTCTGATCTCTCATAGCACTGCAGAACAGATACTAAATCTTGGCCAAAATGAGGACCCCCACCCTCACTTCCCCGAAATGCATCTAAGTCCCCAGGAGCATCCAGAGGTGGGGCTAGAGGGAGACTTGATTCTTGCTGTCCCCTGGCCACTTCCAAACACCAGCACAATTCAAAAAGAGCCTCTTAAAAGATACCTGGTCTCTGGTCTGTCCCCAGTCCCCAAGTTCTAAAAATCAGCCAGTTACCATGGCAGCTGCTGCCCAATTGAAACGTTCCCATTTATAGAAACTGGCTAAAAACATTTGAATCTGATGGGATCTGGTCACCGAGTGGAGGATGTCGCTCCCCCAGACACAAAGGCTGATTTATCCGGAAACCATGGGAGCACCTGGCCTGAGAGACAGACCCAGGCCCTGACTCCAGTTCACCACGTGACCATGAGCTGGTGTCCCACCCAGAAGACGTTCCCTGCCTGCTCTTACGGTGCCTATTTCATCACCATCAATTCATTTACTTGACAACATCCAGCACCTTCTCTGTGTCCAGCAAGGCACTGAAGATAAATGGTGAGCGAGGCTGAGTCCCTGTGGTCAGTTTAGTTGGGGAAGCCAAAAAGAAAACAATGCAGTGTGATAAAAGCCATGAGAGTAGAAGCATGGGGGCTGGGGAAGCACCAGACTGGACAGGAAGTCATGGGCATTTTCCATGGTCTAAGAAAAATAAAACCCAGTAAAGGGACAGAGAATGATGGAGAGGGGATGGTTAGAAAGGGGGTCATCTGGGCTGAGACCTGAGGGAAGTGGAATGAACCACATGGAAATCTGGAAGCAGAATGTGTCATACTGAGGGAAAGACAAGTGCAAAGGCCCTGTGGTAGACATGCCACTGGTGTGTTCCATCAGTGAGGCTGGGAAGCAGGTGCAAGGGTGTGAGCAGGAGGTTACCAGGTCAGAGGTGGCAGGGAGTGAGGTCATTATCGTAGGAACACAACAAAGTGGGGTACTATTGTTCCACATTACAGATGAAGAAACTGAGGTTAAGGAATATGCCCAAACCTTTTCTAGGCAGAGCTGAGATTTAAACCCAGCCACTCAATCTTCAAACATGTGCCTCTTGTTGCTCCCTTATAGTGTCTCTTGTCAAGGAGCTGTAGATAACTTAGAACAGATTAATAAAATTCCAGCCTTCCCAAAGTTCATCCCAAGCCCCAGTAATTCCATACTGAAAATTGTAAGAAGATCCTCAAGGACTTAAGCAAAGATGTAGCTCCTTTGTTTATAATAGCAAGATGACTGGAAACAATACCTTCGCCCTAATAATAGGAAATTGGCAAATAAAGAGGTTATAATACTTGAACGCAAAGGATGGATTATGCATGGTTATTTAAAAAGACATTGTAGGAGAGCGTGCAATGACATGGAAAGATGGTCAAAATATATAACTGAAACTAAGCAATATGCACAGTAGGATCCCATTTTGTAATAAACAAATAATGTGTAAATATATGCAGAGGCAAAAGACTGGAAGGAAATAAACTAAAATCTTAATAATGGCTAACCCAAGGTGTGGGGTTGTAGATGGTTGTTTTTTTCTTTTTGCTTAGCAGCATTCAATACAATGAATAGAAATGATTTTTGCCAAAAAAAAAGTTTGTATGTGCATGTGCATGCGTGCATACATGCACAAATGCACACAAAACTGTCCAGAAAAGGTTCCCAGGTTGGCTGGCCACTGGGCATGGGGGACCTGGGCTCCTCTGGCCACCACCCTACTCTCCAACGTGTGTAGAAAACACGGCTCTACACATCACCATTCAAGTCAGGTTGGAGACCCCTAAAATGAGGCAGCTCCCTGGCCAGAACTGGAAAATTCGGGGCATACTGGCAGCCTCACCTCCCTTCTCAACAAAGACTTCATGATACAGCACTGGAGGAGGGGACTGCAGTGACACATCAGCAGGAGTGCCGGAGCATCAGGGTAATTAGCACTCGACTTGTCAAAGGGCCTGGTGCTATTTTTAAAATCTTTCCAACACATCGGTTTCACAAAGGATTCCAGGAGTCCTTCACCCAGTGCTTTAGGAAGGCAAAGGAACCAATTAATAATTTAGTGGAAATCACCTGTCCTAGGACTTTAGGGGAAGATGCAATTCCCCCTCCCCCCATACAGTTGCTACCCTTTCTTCTGGAGATGAGGGGCCAGTTAAGCCAACCAGAACCTTCTCACCTGATCCACTGTTTCTTTCACCCTGGGAGACACCTGGAGCCACTCACTGACCTGAGCAAGCGCACTAAACCCGCGCTGCAGGACATGTAGTAGAGCACTGAGCTTCCTGGGCTGTTGTCTTCAGTCAAAGGTCAGCCAATTGCAGCCCTCAGACTAAATCCGGCCCACTTCCTGTTTCTGTAAATAAAGTTTTATTGGAACACGGCCACACACTTTCATTTACATACTGCCGGTGGCTGTTTTTATGCTACAACATAAGAGTTCAGTAGTTACAACAGAGACTGCATGGCCTGCAAAGCCTAGGATATTTATTATCTGGCCCTTTACAAAAACAGTTTGCAAACCCTGCCTTAGGTGAGACTCCCAGAAGCGAAAGTGAAGGTGAGGATTTGGGTGCAAGCAACTTATCAAGGAAATGCCACCAGGAGAAGCCAGGAAGAGGGTAAGAGAGGCAGGACAGTGGAGGAAAGGGGACCAAGCGAGGGCATGATGTCAGGCAAGGTCCCAGCCCAGCCTGCTTCTGTGGGAGACCTTCTGGTCCCTTGCAGGTGAGAGGGCTCAGGTGGGTCCTGCAGAAGGCAGCTGGTGTGAGCTGTGAGCAGCAAAACCCACAGAAGCTGAGAGGGTGCCCAGAACCTGTAACAGGGAGTCGAGGGGATCCAGGCAGAGCTCTGAGACGGTTTGCCCCGGCTGTTAATTATTGCTCCCATTTATCAAGCTTTTATGGGCACCAGTCATTGTGCTAACCACTCTACACACTTCACAAAGTTTACTCCTTGGCACAGTCTGAGAGGCGGGACGTGTACGATGCCCACTTTCTGGCTGAGTTAGATGATCGTGCAGATGAGGCACTCAGCCCAGCCCCTACCTTACAGAAAGCGCTCACTAAGAGGAAGGGACATGCATCTTGAATCTGGTTGTGTGCTCAGTTTGGGGGACACAGGGATCATTGGGGAATCCAGCATGTAACTGTGAGGGCTTTTAACAGAGCCCTCTCTGCTGTTCCTATCAGGGAGGTCAGAGCAGGGAATGTGAGTTGCTGGTTGGGGAAAGGATTATCCAGCACAGGACACGCTACACACGAAGGCCAGGCGATCGGGACAACAGGTCACATTCTGGCAACCTCAAGGAGTCTGGTGCAGGTGGAGTGCAGGCCAAGAGCGGTGGTAGGGGGAGATGGGGCCAGAGGGGTAGGAGGGCTGTGCAGGGAACAGATCCTAGACTCTACACAGGGAGCTCTGCGGGTAGGCTGGCATTTCCGAAAGCTCGTCCTGGTTTTGGTTGGGAGCGCAACTTGGAGAACAGAGACCAGACTGGGTAGAAAGCCTACTGCAGCTGTCCAGCCAATTAGGGCCTGAAGTAAGGACGGCTGATGCCACAGTCTATGGGATGCTGAACAGCGGTAGCCAGGCTGCCTGGCCCTGCTTTCCACTGTGACTGACCTTCAGATCCGGGCAGCAGAGAGACGAGGACAAAGGCACACTGCTGGCTAAAGGCAAGCAGCAGGTACCCAGAGCACTGAAGGCCTACAGAGCAAGCATCGAGGCCAGCAAAGGCACAAAGCTGGCTGTCACCTGTCCTCTGGGCCAAGCCAAGGGGGCTGGCTTCCTGGGGGAGCAGTGGTGCCCCCATTGTCCTGACTTGTTCATGGAGTCCCTGTAGTCCCAGCTCTATCAAAGGAGCCTCATGCCATCACGGTTTAGAGTTCACATCGGGAAGGGAGGCACCTTTTTTAACCTGTCCTTGGAGGTTCTGGGAGCCACTATGGGAGGGCTCACACTACTCATTCGCAGGTGGTTCATCCCCTGAAGAATCTATTTATCTATTTCCTTTGGTCCTGGACCCCGAGGCTACCCTTTATAATTACAAATCAATCTCTCTCTCTCTCTCTCTCTCTCTCCACCCCACCCCCCACTCCTGTCTCTTGCAGGCGTGTCTGCACACACACAGACACATTCCACAGGTCCTCAAATTCTACCACTCAGATTCATTCCTTTAGTCCAACCTCCTGAGAGAAGGAGGGTGCAATACATTAAGTCACCAACACCTTTGTGTGAACTCATTAATCACATTCTTTCCTAGGCATTAGCCAGGCATTAAGAAAGTACCAAGCACTTGAAGGGAAAGCTTACTGAAAGGGATGGTATTTCAGAGGGGGAGTGGATGTAAGCAGCGGGGAAGCAACTTTCCTTCTACCAAATCTTGGTCAGCCTGATGCGCTTAGTCAGAGGTCAGCAAACTTTATGTGAAAATGACCAGATAGTAAACATTTTCAGCTTTGCGGGCCATACAGTCTTCTGTCACAAGCACTCAGTTCTGTCACTGTAGTGCAGAAGTAGCCACAGACAGTAAGTAAAGGGATGAGTGTGTTCCAATAAAACTTTATTTGTGGACACTGAAAATTTGAATGTCTTATAATCATCACAAAGTATTATTCCTCTTTTAATTTTTTTCCAAGCATTTACAAACGTAAAAGCCGTTCTTAGCTTGCAGACCACACAAACACAGGAGTGGCCGGGTGGGCCTGGGAGCCGTAGTTTGCTGACCCCAGATCCCTTCCCATCCTGTCCAAATGCCTTCTCCACCAGGACCAGCCCTTCATCTTTCTCTGCTGTGCACCCTCCTTGCCTCCCCTCCTCCAGGCCTAGAGGAAAAAAAGCAGCTCCTTGTTCTGTGTGTTCTGTCCATGATCCCTGGGAATCTGCTTTCAAGTGTGGAAGTGATGACAGGGTGACAAATGGGCGGGTGGGCAGGTAAGCCACCTGCAGCGGGAGCTGCAGAACAGTGGCCTTGGGGGGCATGCCAGTTGACTGAGAAGTGAGCCCAGGTGGGTTCCATCTGCTACCCCTCCCCAGCCCACTTCTGATGTATCAGGCACCGTGGGGTTCATCTCCATACTTCCGGGACACTCTTAGGTGCCTCTCCCAAATTACCAATGGTGTTGTTATCACCATCTGTCTTTAGACAGATCATTCCCACTAATAAAAATAACAAGTACTCACTTCTTACTGAGTACTTAGTGTGTGCCAGGCACTATATAAACTTTCTGTGGCTAGAGTTCACTAAGCAGGCCAGGCTGTGTGTGAAGTGCTTTACATGCAATCGTGCTCAGGGAGCTATGGCTTCAGTACTATTATCATCTTCATTTTCTGGACAAGAAAGCGGAGGCTAGAGAAGTTAACTACACCCAAGGTCACAGCTCTGTCTCACTCTAAAGCCAGGTTCTTTGTTGCTGGGGTCCCCCAGCCCCTGCCTATCTTACAGCCACTCTGCAAGATTGTATTAGGATCCCAATTCTTCAGATGCAGAAATAGAAACTCTGAGAGGTAAAGTCTTGGTCCAAGTACAGACAGCTGGTAACTGGTGGTGTTAGCACACTTTGCGGGCACACCACTGACATGCAGAGATGCTGACGCCACCCAGGCCTCATGTGAAAACACACATATTTCTGGAAGCTTCAGAAACTGGAGTCCTACACTTGTTGGGTCTCCAACAAGTGGTGAGAGACAAATCTTAGCCTGAGAGTATGTCAGGCAGAGCCTGAGATGGGGAGTCTCATGCAGGTGAGTTATTGTAGGAGGGCTCTCCAGAGACCCTGCAAGGAGCGAGGGGAGAAGGCTGGGCAGGGGACAAAAGCAAACGAAGGTGCAGGTTCCGCTGACATCTAGCCCCAGCCTGATCCCACAGGGCGGGGGGAGCTCTGGAGCATGAATGATATTACAGAGTGTTCTCACCTGAGGCAAGGGGCCGGGCCTTCATACCCCTCATCTGTCAGTCACTGGTTGTCCCGTGGTAGGGGTGGGGGGCGCATCTCTGGGCAAGGTGACAATTCTCCAGAGAATGGTGCAGCCTTGAGCCTTGGCACCCAGCACTCACAGCCGCCAGGGCATGGTGCACTATTGTTAGAGGGGACCTCAGCACAGAGCGCCGTTGGCATCCACTGTGAGCAGGAGACCCAGGAGGCCCAGACATCACTACCTGTCTCTGCAACTCCTGGAAAATCACACACCCTTCCCTCCCCTACCTTCTGCTGGAGCTTCTCCTTTGTTACCCTCTGGCCCTGGCGGGGCTGGGCTGGGCCCAGGCTTCTGGCTCTTGAATCAGACCATCAGCCATCACAGCCAGATCTGAAGACTCCAAGAAGCACCCAGTTTGGCTTCTTCCGGCCTCGGCCTGCTCACCCGGACCCCTTCCCGTGGCCTGCGGGTGAGGGGCTTCGCCCCAATGTGCTCAGGAAGGCAGCGCAGGGAAGCGGCTATGAGCCGGGCAGCGCCTCCTCCCAGATGCCCTGCACCCCAGCAGGACCGGCAGCTGCATCTGGAGGGCAGCCCCCGTGGCTTGCTGCCCGCCTGGCGCTTGACTGCCAGCAGCTGAGCGGGCCAGGTCCGTGCACAGGGTCATTTCTAGAGCTCCCAGAGGGGCCCTGACTCCACAAGCAGAAACATCCTCTTCCGCTCTTCTGCCTTTCATTCCCTCATTCTTTTATTCATTAGACTAATCCTTTATTCATTCGAATAATTCTCCGAGTGCATGTGGGCCTCGAACTGTGCTGCGAGCTGGGAAAAATCAATGAGCAAAATGGACAAGGTTCCCACCTCCGTTCTAGCGGGGGAGATGAACGAGACCTGGGCGCAGCAGGGTCACTCTGATGGGTGTGAAAGGAAAACACGGTTCTTCTGTTTTCCCATAACGGCTCTGATCTTCGTCAAGTGCCCCCACCCTGCTGGGAAGGGGGGCTGGAGGTGCAGAAACCCTTTAAACCTACCAATTTATGGTGCTTGCCAGTATGTCCATCTTAGGAGGAGCTACTTTCACTTTTGGTGAGACTGGTGATGCTGGTCTTGAAGCCCAAGGCCATGGATGCTGTCAGCCTTGGAGCCACCACCTCTGCCCTGAGTGGCTGCTGGGCACGAAGGCAGTAGGAGGTGGGCTTGGAGATGGCCCCAAAGGGCCCCCATGGCAAAGAGCAGCCAAATGTGGGAGGCCCGGGCCCGTGTAGTCTCAACACCCAGAGATTCCCAAACTCACCTATCCAGCCCAGACCTCTCCTCCAAGCTCTGGGTCCACAAATCCACCTGCTGGTCCATGCCTTCCCTTAGATCGTGTCTGATTCAGCTCAGACTTCTATAACAAATGTACTGTAGACTGGGTGGCTTATACAACAGAAATTTGCCCCCAGTTCTGGAGGCTGGGAGGTCCAAGATTAAGGGGCCAGCAGATCTGGTGTCTGGTGAGGACCCATGTCCTGGTTTGCAGATTGCCGTCTTCTTGTGGTGCTCATGTGGCAGAGAGAGAGGAAGAGAGATCCTGTGTCTCCTCCTTTTTATAAGGGCATTACCATACTCATGACGGCTCCACCCTCACGACCTAATCACCTCCCAAAGGCCCCACCTCCACACACCATCACATTGGGGGTTAGGCTTCAACATAGGAATTTTGGAGGGACACAAATATTTAGTCCATAGCAGATTGATTCAAAGATAACTCCAGCTCAACACATCCACCAAAAATAGGGGTATCCCTCCCAAATCTAGTCCTCCACCAGCATCCCCTATCCAGTGAATGTCTGCTCTTCTCCCGGGTGCCACACCAAGTGGGGAATCTCCCTCTCCCTCGCCTCCCGTATCCAACTCCCGGCCAAATCCTATTTGCTGCTACATAGTTCCTGGCCATTCCTCTCCACCCTCATCACCCCTTCCCTAGTCCCAGGTGTGCCCATCTGTCCTGGACAGATGCTGGAGTGGCTGGGTCTCCCTGTGTCCACTAAGGCTCTCCTTTAGTTACCCACCCCGACCCCAGGAGCCCAGGGGAGACTGCAAAAAGGCAATTCTGGTCATATTTGTTCCCAACAGAAAACCCTTTGACAGCTCCCAGTGCTCTGGCATCTGGCCCTGCCTACCTTTCCAGGGTCCCCACTGTGCCTGGTCCCTTGGCTTTCTTACAGTTCCTCCACCATATAGTCTAAATCCCAGGAAAGATCACCTCCCCACTTCTCCTGGTTAATTCACCCTCAGGATGGCCTCCTATCAGTGCTAGATAAGATCGGATCCTGTGTACACTCTGTTTTCACTTACACATTCAATTGTGTGGTTTGGTCAATGTCTGTCCCCCCCACTAGACTTTAAACTCCTGAAGGGTGGAACCATTTCTATCTTGCTAACCATGGAATCCCTAGGGCCTAGTACAGTGCCTGGTGCTTGCCAATATGTCCAGTCAAGTAGATGGTTAATCAATATTTTTTGACAGCATGAATGAATAAAATCTTACATGAATTCATGAGCGAATAAAACACAGTCCTTATCTTTTGGTGTCTCATTCCAACATCCCTGCTACATCCTGGGAATCCTGGAAGTGGGACACTGCCCCTCTAGGGACACTTTTCCCATCCTTGGTAAAAGGATCCAAATTCCCAGCCACCTGGAAGTCCTGTTCTGGCAGGAAATAGAGCAAATTGTTTGCAAATCAAGCCCAGGCAGGGCTCCCTGCCAGGTCCCCAAGCAGAGCCAAGCCCGCCTCATATGGACACCCTGCCGATTTGGAATCACTGGCCGTTATAATTCCTTTTGTCCTCCTTGCCCGTGTCTTGTCTTTCTCTGTATCCTCCGCTTCCTTTCTTTAACGATCCCATCTCACCTCTTGGAGAGAAGTTACCAGCTCCAGCTCAGCTCAGAGGAGACTAAGGGACTCTTCTAGATTCACAAAGCAGGTTGGTGGATTTAGAATCCAGTTATCCTGAGACCCCACCCAGTAATAAAGAGAACGAAAGTGGCCAAAATCCATCTACTCTGTGCCAGCCACTGTGCTAAGTAATTTACATCCATCATTTTATTGAATCTTAACAATCCTTCTACATAAGTTCTATTAGGGTCCTCATTTTCTAGAAGAAGAAACTAAGGCTTGGAGAATTTAGAGAGCAACTAGAATTCATTTACCAGATCAGGGATCAGTAAACTATGTCCTACAGGCCAAATCCAGCCCACCACATGTTTTTTTAAAAGAGGCATTACTGAAACAGAGTCATGTTCCTCTGTTTATATATCGTCTGTGGCTGCTTTTGTGCTACAACCGCAGAGGTGAATAGTTGAGACAGAGAACCTATGGCCCACAAAGCCAAAAAAATTTGCTATCTGGCCCTTGACAAAAAAAAGTTTGCCACCCCGCGTTTTAGATGACCCCAACACCAGGCTCTCCCTTTTGTATTTGGACCCATTGGTTAAGTTTATGGCAAACCTGTCCCACTGCCTGTTTGAGTTTTCCGTGTTAAGCACCCAATACTAGAAGTGTCAATTAATGCCACCATGCCCATAGCTGCTCCTAAGAGAAATGGGCCCCTCTCTGTGCTGCTCACCACTACCCCACCCTTGCCTCCAGCCACAGCTGACTGGACCAAGGGATGGGTACCCAAGCCTCGGTGGCTTTGCACAGCTATGATTTGAATGGTGTGACTTAAAAAGATGAGCCAGACCAATCAGATTCTTCCCTTGGGGATTTGGAATAGGGAAATAAAGAGGCCATGGCTGCTAGGGGAAACGGAAGGTAGAGAGTCTTGAGGACCAGTTGGGGCTGGTGACTGTGAAAGGCAAGGTTGTCAGGATGCTTGCTGGGAGGGAGAGAAGGAAACGGAGGAGCTGTGCACATGGAGACAGACTCTGTGAAGGAGGAGCCCTGGTGCTTTAAGAAGAAGAGGGACAGAGAAGCTTTGCTCCTAAAGGTTGCCCAATTCCAGCTCCCACGAGGACAACTGTCCCCCTTGTGGATTATCAGTTAGGGCTTTTTGGTTGTAAATAAAAGAAGACCTGCCATAAATGAGCTTTAACACTAATGGGTATATATGGGCTCATATAACTGAAAAGTCCAAAGGTACTTCAGGCTCAGCTTGACCCAGCAGTTCCAATGATGTCACCCATGACCTGATTTCTTGCAGTCTCTCCGCCCCACCTTTTGCAATATTGGCTTCATCCTCTGCCTCCACTCTCTGCCTTGTCACATCTCTGGCCACTCTGCACTCTTCACTCATGGTGTCAAGATGGCTGCAGCAATTCCAGACCTCACAGCTCCATACCAGCCTGTCTGCAAATAGAGAGGGAGTGCCAGTAGCTCCTTCACATTCTGGGATATGATCTCACATTGCCTCTTCCTGAACCAACTGCGTTGGCCAGGGTGGGGATGGGCTGTACCCATCGGATTAGACTCCCTGTCACTTGCTTGCAGTTCTCTCCTTTGGAGTAACATTTCAATGCTTACTATATCCCAGGCCCTGCATCACCCTTTATGTGCATTACCTCCCTTAATGCTCACCAAAGCCTATCAGGTAGTTGTTAGGATTATTATCATTTTACCAATGAGGAAATCAAAGCTCAGAGAGGGTGGACACCTTGCCCAGGGTCACACAGCTGACACGGGGCAGAGCTGCCGAGACGCAGCAGATTCAGTTGCTGAAAGGGGACTGTGGGATTCTGGAGCCTCAGCTGAGCCCCTGCCTGTTGGGGGAGGGTCACTCAATATCCCCCAGCTACTGCTATTCCACCTCCTGTTGCTACCCTGGTGACCCAAACGCTTTGTGCAGAGGGAGTTGTCCATGGATCTCAAGCTTCAGACTGAGTTATTCAAAAGTCCTGCTCCCACCTCTGGGTTCCTCTGGATTCTCTATTCCCACCACCTCAGTCCGTTTCCATGGAAACTCCTGGGCTCCTGCATCCCTTTCATCCTCCTTTCTGGGAAGCAAGGCCAGCTCTCTGGCACTCCGATAGCTAGGCCTGACCATTATAAAGACCAAAGAAGCAATATCCGGTAGAAACATTTCCAGGCAGAGGGAGGAACCAGGTCGGGTTTCTTATTTTTTCTTTGATGTGCTCCAAAATAACACCAGGTGCTCTGAGGAGCTCTGCCAATTACCGCGGCCCAGTGGATACTGGCTGGAAAGTTGTTTGTCATCTCTTCTCTGGCATCTCACCATCTCACAGTCACCAGGCCTCCCTCTCTTCTTGGGAGAGCGATTCTGGGGGCCTGGGGCAGAGGGCCAGTGTCGGGCAAGTCTTCCTGCCAATCCTTAGTGTCAGATCGCAGCACTCAGGGTGCAGCTGGTGGGCTGTGGATGCAAAAGTGAGGGTGGCTCCCGACCTGCCCTTCTGGAGAAGGAGGAACCAGCCATCAGGGAACTGGGGGGGCACCCTGGAAACAGTGGACATGGCATCACTCCTTGCCACTGGGAGGGGCCCTGTGGCTCTGGCAGGCAGGGTCTGGGAAGAACTTTATACATAGTGCCCAGGAGCTTGGCACCTGGTCCCCAAGGGCTCCATACTCAGGGAAACTGGAGGAGCCAAAGCATTCTGGATTGGTTCTAGGTCTTGGTTGGGTGTTAATCTCTCTGTGCCTTGGGTTCCTTATCTTTAGAATGGGCCCTATTCTTGCCCTGCACACCTCATAGACTAGTTGTGAGAACCAAACAAAGCAAGACACATTAAAGCCCTCTATAAAGGCATTTAAAAGTATCTTCAGCACCACCACCACCATCATCATCCTCATCATCTTAATTAAACTTGAGGGGAAGTCCTGGAAGGGGAACAAAACCTCAGACATGCAAAAATACTTTCAAGGGCCTCAATTCATTGAGATGTAAACATGAGTCTGTCTCTACTGTCCCTGCTTTAAAACACACTCCCTTTCTTGTCCCTTGATGATTTCTTCATCTGAGTCTGTGTTTTCTCCCACACATTCAGTTATTTAAACTTGGTCCAGTCCAGCTTAAAACTCCCATCTCTTCTCTGGTTCAAAGCTCTCCTCCTCCCCCACGGCAAACTGGACTTGGGGCTTGGTTCCAGAGTTAAGCCTGGAGAGGGGGGCAGGCTGGCCCTGAGACAGCTCCTCCTTGGGCGGAGAGGAGATTTGCCTACCTATCTGGTCACCTGTGGGTTACAGGAGCATCCGGGGTTCTGGCCACTGCTGCTGGTGCCTGGGTTGCTAGACAGCCTCTGCACAGCAGAGTAAAGGTTTCTTGGAGAAGTTTTCAGCTCCATCCTAGCTTCCTTAAACACCCAGGACATCTTAAAAACCAGCAGGTGTAGGCTTAGGCACCTCCTTTAAACTCCACGCACCTCTTCCAGGAGCTACAGCAACCTCCAAGGGCTGCATAGAACCCTGGTGGCTGCTATTCCTTCTAGACACAGGATAGGACAGTCGAGGCTGCTTCCACAGGCCTTTGGACAGCCCTAAGTCAGAACCAAGCTCCAGTCCTTCTTCACGTGTGGCCCAAACTCCAGAATTCTGCTTACTCCAGCACCAGGTGGCTCTCCAGTGCCCCTTTACTGCAGGCATCTGGAGGGGTTTTCTGGAGGTCCCCTGACAAAACATGGCTTCAGGGGAGCCACAAATGCTGCCCCCCCCCAAGCCAAGGCTCCTCCCTCTCTCCCCAACCCAGTCCACCCCTTTAAAAGTCAGTGGTCTTGGCTGGGAGTGGCAGTGGCAGTGGCAGTGGCACTGGCAGTGGTGGGCAGACTGAGTGAGCCACGCAGACAGAAGGTGTCTGGCTCTGTGTTTCCAGGTGCGGCCTAAGTGCCACTATTTCAGAACAACAAAAAAATTCCTCCTAACACCCCATGTTAGTAATGATACCCACCTTTTAATTAAGCACTTACTGCTGCCAGGATTCTTGCTAGCTAACCCCTTGATTATTTTGGGTCCTTACACTGACTTTGTGAGACTAGTATTATTATTAGCTTGATTTTTACTAAGGTTCAAAGAGGTGAAGTAGCTTGTCCAAGGCCTCACAATCAGCAAGTGGGTTTTGAACATATATCCCTCTGACTCCAGGGCAGGAACTTATAACTCCTAAATGCAACTGCTTCTGCAGGACTCAACTTGAGGATAAAGGACCAAGGGACTTGCTTGGGCTCTTCAGTCCTCCATGGGCATGTGTCTGGGGGAGCCAGGGATGAACTCTCTCACCCCACAGATCTGGGGCAGGGGAGGAGCCTGAATGACAGGTGTCAGAGCTGATAGGCTGAGCCTGGCCGCTTGAGAGGCTGTGCAGCACCGCGGTTAAGAGCTTGTGTTCTGGAGACAGCATCTGTCTCAGCCTCACTTTGGGGTCAGCCCCTCCAGGAGCCATTAGCTACCCCAGGGGAGGGATGCTGACCAAGAAATTTCTTGCCAAGCCAACCACTGATCACTGGCTCCATGAAGGGCAGTGGGAGCTCTAACTCATTTAATCCTCAGGACAATTGGAAGGATGCCCATTTTGCAGAAGAGAACAATTGAGGCACAGAAAAGTTGTATAATTTGCCCAAGGCCACACAAATCATTCTGAGATTCAGACCCAAGCAGCCTGATTCCAGAGTGCCTGCTCTTAACCACTAAGCCATCCTGCCTCCCTAGAGGCAGGACAAGAGACCCAGTGGCTCTGGTGAATTTCTCAGCCCAGGACTCTCCTTTGGCAGCAAGGCGCATGGGGGTATGTGAAGCTAGCTTTCTATGACTCCTGTCTCCAATCTGTTCCTGCAAGAAACTCTAAACACATTTGACCTGGGCAAAAAACAAGTGATTTTGGAACCTGCATTCAGTATTGCCCCTTGGAGCCTCACTCTGGACTCACCCCTCCCCCTAAGGGACCACTGTCCCTCCCTCCATCTCCTGCCGGGTTCCTCTCCCCTAGCGACCTCTTTTTGGTTCTCACCTCCTTCCCTTTTGCTCTCCCCTTGGAAGGCAGTTCAGCTAACACTCGTGAGCACGTGCTAATGAGCACAGATTCATGTCTCAGTGGCTGAGAGGGGACAAAAGAGGGATGATGCTGTCATTCCGCGGTTAAGGTGTAGCAAGACCAGAATAGACCCCCCAGGGCTCATATTGCCAGAGAGTTTGGGGAGGGGGCCCAGTGCCCTACTTGGGGAGCCCTGTCTGTTGTCCTCAGGATGTGCTCTCATTAGCTGCTTCTGTTTTCTCTGAGCCCAGCTGAGAACACCCTTAGGCCAGAGCTGGACGGTGTTCTCTGCCCACCAGAGTGGGAAAATTCCCACGATGTCCCTAGGTGGACGTGGTTAAGACCTAATCCGGGAGGATCTAATTCTGCCACCCCTGGCCAAATGTCTAAAAGCCCCCAGAGCATGTCCAGGGTGAGCCAGGTCCCAGAGGTGGCGGGAGGTTCCCAGGGGAAGGACATACCAACACCAAACAGACGGTGGCAGCCCCTCCTCCACTCCCCGTGCATCCTCCCTGGGCGTTGCCGATTCCAGCTGCTCCCCTCTAAAGCCTGGAGAACTCGTGGTGGCTTCTCCGCAAGACTGAGCTCCATTAAGGGGCCACGCGGAGCGGGGAAACAGTGCTGGGTTCAAATTCTAGCTCTGCCACTTCTTTGCAGGACAAGTCATGAAATCATTTTAAGTCTCAGGTCTCTCATCAGAAAAGTGGTCCCTGCTCTTCCTGCTGTGGGAGGGGGGTCAGGTGAGAGGAGGCAGGAGAGAGACCTAGAACTCCGAAGTCCGAGTGCTAAATATTTGTCAACTTTACATTAGCATCACTGCTCGTGTTGTTACTACTGCTACTATTACTGCCGCTGGAGCAATAAGAAGTCGTGGCTGTCCTCCAGATGGTCAGAGGGAAGGCAAGGGCAGCCTCTCTCCCGTTCTCTCCGAGGAGCCCCTAGTGTCCCTGGCCGGGCGCCGAGCGGGCCCCCGGGGAACCCGGGCCGAGCCCCTCGCGCGGCCGCCCCCGCGGCGCCGCGCCCCGGCCGCATTCCCTGAGCGCGCGCGCCCCCTGGCGGCGGCCGGCGCGGGCGCAGCGCGGCGCGTATATAAGGGCGGCGTGGCGCGGGCAGGGAGCCCAGCCCCGAGCAGAGCCGGCGCCGAGCGGGAGCGCCGTGCCGCCAGAGGTCTCCGCGCCGCTCGCCATGGCTGGCCCGCAGCAGCAGCCCCCGTACCTGCACCTGGCCGAGCTGACGGCGTCCCAGTTCCTGGAGATCTGGAAGCACTTTGACGCAGACGGTCAGTAAAGCTCCCAACTTCTGTGCCCATCGGCCCCCAGGGACCTGCGCTGGAGGGACGGGGGGCATTGCCGGATGCGGGCAGGTGGACATTTGCCCCCGGGGGGGGTTCTGGTCGCAGAGCCTGCTGGAGTCGGGGGTCTCCAATTTGGGAGACATCCGGCTGCCTCTGGTGACAACTGCCAGTAACTTTTCTTCCCTGGCATAGATGACACAGAGCCCACCCGCTTTTGCAGCCTCATTCTGGGCAAGTTGGCGCTTTCCCAGAGAGGAGGCCTGGGCTGGAGATGCCCCCCAAGATTCCCTCTGCCATCGCGCCCACCTCTCCCTTTAGGGTAACTCCTGCCTTCAGCTGCTGCAGCCACAGGTCTCAGAAGCCCACTCGTTTCTTCCCTCATCTTCCCCTTTTGTTGAGTGCCCTGTTAGCCCCGTCACCATTCTGGAGGCCTGGACAAGCTGCGGGATCCTGCAGGGAAACCCCTGGCCTCCCCAGCCTGGCTGGCCGGGAGCAGGACTGGAGAATGGCTTTTGGGACCCTGAACACCCTCCTGGGCCTCCTTTGTCCATTTTCCATCCCCCATGGACATGTGGGCTTCCCAACCACAGTGGTAGTGGGTGTGGCAGGGACAGGGTTAGGATGCCAGTCCCCGACCTGTTCCCTCATGGTGATAATCTGTCTCAGGGTGCTTTGATGACTCCATGCGGGGGGGTGGGGGGAGATAAGTGACCAACCCTCTGCTTTGTGTGGTCTTGATATTGACCCGCCCAAAAAGCAAGGGTCAGACTGAATGACCTTTGGAGGTAGTTCCCAGCACTGGCATTCCAAGAGTCTGTGGTGGCCTGACTCCAGCATAAAGAGAGGCCACCCCCCCACACACATTTAAAGGCTTATAATATTACTAGACTTTTCCTCTATCACTCCAAAAAATAAAAGTGATCTGATTTCCCTCTCTGAGGTCCTAAGATGGGCATCCAAATTGTTCTGGCATCCCAGCCCTGTTGGCAGGGTGGTGGCTCAGGTGTTTATCCTGGGGTTGGGAGCGAGGGGGCTGGGAAACAGAGGGCATATCCAATGGTGGCTCACTCCGTTCTTCCTCCTCCCTTCCTCAGCTCAGCATGGTGTGGTGGTGGCTAAACAGAGATCTTCTGCCCAGAGTGCCATGGGGAGGCAGGGGTTAATGCCTGGGGATGCTAATGGGTGAAATTTTGTTTCCTTGGAGCCAACTGAGAAAGCTGGAGGGGCAGAGGACTGACTGGGCATCTGAACACCTGGGTTAGGACTGTGATCTGTCTATGAATTGCTGAAGGAGGTGGGAAGGTTGTTAAATCTGTAAAATGGAGCCAAGAAGGGGTTGTATTTCCAATCCCCAGCTCGTGCCATAAAACTCCCTTGGTAAAAAGGGCTATAATAGGATTGCAGCCTCTTAGTATTCCAGATGACATGCACATTCCCTAAGGGTGCTCCTGCCAGTTTATCTGCACCAGAGACTTACATGATTCAAGGAAAGTTACCAGGCGGCCAAGGTTATACCATTGGCCTCCTGCTAGATGAGTCAGCTATAAACAGAGGACTCCACAATTCTACTTTTCCCCATGCTTATAGGGACAACCAATAGCACTCTCCATAATCGTGCAGATCCTTACGTTTATCTGAGACATCGTACTTTTCGAAACACAATTGCACCTTCCTGAGTCTTGCACTGTGAGGCTGCTGGGCACACCATGACTTCCCTTGTGCAGATGAGGAAACAGTCACAAGGAGTGACTTATCTGAGGTCGTGTAGCAAGTTAGTGGTGGGGCTGGTTCCTGGGCAGCACTATTCCCTCACTCCGGTTTCTGAACACCTGCTTGGGTTGGAAGAGGGCTTTTTTCCCATGATGGTAGATATAAGTCTCCCTCCCAGTCGCCCATAGAAGAACCCCCAACCCAGCCTCTGAGGTGATGGGCAGTTCCTGTTATCCCGGAAAGGTGGGTCATTGGCTTGGCTGCAGTATAGCTAGCTAAGCTACCAGTAGACCCCAGAGTCTTTAAAGCCCCCCAAAGCCATTATTCCTCTGGCTCCCTCTTGCTCCTGTGTGCAGGGGGAACCCGGTGCTTGCTTTTTGCATCCTTGTCCACCAGGCTTCCCATTGCCGTCTCTGGGTCCCAGCTCAGGGAAGTCTTAAGGAGGGACCATGGACCCAACACAGAAGGAAGGCAAAGAGGATTAAAATGCCAGAGATGGGAGAGAGGTGATTTGGGAAAATCCTTATACAGCCAAATTGGAATTCCACTCAAGGATCTGGAATTAAACTTTGGGCCGCCTTGCTCCGTACCTTCACTTTTGACCTTCCTCATTCCCTAGCCCTCCCCTCCTGAGCTCCCAAAGGCTGCAGGGGAGCCCAGCACCTCACCACCTGAGGTGCTCTCGGCCCTATCTGAGCCTTTCTCCTACCAACCCTGGCTTCTGTTTTCAACCTGGGGTTTCTTCCCAACTCTAAGAGTCCCCTGCTGCTCCCAATCTTAAAGACTTCTGGGAGAACTCTCCTTTGCAGCTCACCTGGTCCCTGGAGAGAGCGTGGTGGAGCCCAATTAATCACAGCCACCAGAGAGCAGGAGCCGCCTCCCCACCCCTTCTGGACTCCTGTAGAAAACAAAGACAAGGAGACCTTGGGAGAAAGCTGGATCCCGAGGAGGGGGGGTGGGGGCAGGGGGCTCTGACACGTCACTCAGCCCACTCCAAAGCAGGAGGAGAAGGAGATTTGATCCTGGCGCCTTTGCCTAAAGAATTAGATCATTTTCAAAATTCTCATTAGTTTTGTGGTGGAGAAAGGAAGGAGCATGTGTTTGGAGAGTGAGAAATTGGGACTCAAAGAGGTGAATTCTTTTCACAAGATCACTCAGCAGAGCAGGAAGAGGTGGGGGGGCAGGAATCCAGTCTCCTAGTCCCCAGTACAACCCCACCGACTCTTCCTCAGTGGTCAGCCAAGGCCATGCATCTGGGACACTTCAGATATTGTCTCTCAAAGGCAGAGGTAGGGAAGATGACGGCCAAGCCCACCCTATGGCTCTGGTGGGGTCTGGGGCTCTTCCCCATGTCACCTCCGTGCTCTGAGTGACCCTGATGTGGCCTTACATGTGTGAGTCCATTGTTTCCTGGTCACTTCATTATCAGGAATGTTCTCACTCTGCAAGGTCCGGGTGCTGAGGGATGCCCGGCTCAGAGTTCCCACTGCCCTCTTTGCGTGCTTCTGACCAGACAAGCCAGCAGGCTCCTGCTCTACTGACAATCTGTGAGGAGCAAAGTTGCGGCTTAGAAGAGAAATGCCTTTGCTTTTGCTACCCCCTTGGAAGCAACTAAGAGTGTAGGGACAAGATGGGTTCTCTCCCAGAGGCAAGCAGATATTCATGGGACCAAGGAGAGAATCCCACTCACTTCCAAGAATCTACCCTACATAGACATAGAAGGCTAGTATACATATGCTATCCCACATAGACGTACAACATGTGCAAAAAGTTATATGAACGAGAGGGTCTAGTACAGAGTTCTTTGGAATTCTGAAAATTTGAGGGGGAGGGAAATGTGCTTCACTAGGGAACAGAAAAATAATTTATGGTCATCTCTACAACAGAATATTATGCAACCAATAAAAGTGAGATGTGGCTTTTGTAGTGACATGCGAAAAATGTCCAAGATGTATTATTAAGATAGTTTTCAAAACTGTAACAGAACACAAATTACAGTATAAGCCCATTTTTGCTATTAATGACATATGTATGCTGGAAAATATTTAGAAGAATACAACCAAACAATAGTGGTCCTCTCTGAAGAGGGGGTAAGATAAAATTGAAGGGGATTTCTTTTACTTTCTAAGTTAATTTCTGTAGTGTTTGAAAATTTTTACAAGAGCATGTGTTTCTTGTGTAGTCAGCAAAGCAATAAAGATATAAGAAGAAAATAATTTTATAGACACCTCCCCTTCCCCCAGAAAGGAATATACATACATCTCCAGGTGGGGGACCCTGCCTAGACTCTTCTGGGCCTTTGTCTGCCTCCAAATGGCCCTGGTGAAGCAGGGGTTCTCAAAGGGACTGAGTCCTGTTCCTTAGCCATGTGGGCCACTGAGGTCCCCAGCACTTGGGGACTTTGGAAATAGTGACAGGAGGGCCACAGAGGGCTGACAAGGACCCTTCCCAATCTGCTTTCCTTGTCCTCTGAAACCCAGTGGCCCTGACAGAAGTAGTCTCCAAACCTGCACAGCCCCGAGGACCACCGACCAGACTGCAGTGCCCAGGCAGGCTCTCCCAGAGCGCTGTCACTGCTAATGTGTTGTCCCCAGTTAGGGGTAGGGGGAGGAAGGACAGAATAGTGGTGCCTCTGAAAGGTGGCAAGAGGCCTGGGCATTGGTGCACTGCATGGGGGCACTTGGAAAGCTAAAATGGGGAGCCACGCCACAACAGGGTGACAACATAGATGGTGTATATCAAGTATTTACATAAATAGGACAACATTTACAAAGCAACATAACTGTGCTATTCATAAGGTAATCATTGGATTTATCAAAACAATTGGTTCTTGGCCCTTTAAAGTCAAACAGCATTTGCAGGTGCTGGGAATGTAGGTTAAAGTTGCCTGAGGAGGGCTTTCTTTAACCCTGCTAGTGAATCTTTGGGGATCTGTGTACATCTCAGTTGGGCATGGCACAATGTCAGAATTTGAGGCCCTTAGGAGCAGCCCTCTGCCCCACCTGGGGTAGGCCTTGGGAGTAAGCACTCTCCCCCGTGCCCACCCCCAACTCCCCAGTTGTTTCAAGAACAGTGTCCTTCGGCTGTGGGGTGTTCACAGTGTGCCAGCCCTGCGCTGGGGGCCGCTGGGGGGGAATCTCGTGCCCGTTGCCCTGCCTCTCGGACGGTGATTGCACCAGCCGGGGCAGCAGGGAGGCAGCTGGGTCTGTGCAGAGCTGAGGCTCCCCAGGGAGGTGGCATAGGGGACGTGTTTCACAAACAAGACACCAGCCCACATTGCCAGGGCAGCCACCAGCCCAGCGGGTCCAGGCGTCCTGCCCCGCTCCGCTTGTTTATTCCCCTCCAGACTTTAGCAGTTTTACTAGCCCAGCCCCTGGTGGAGGTTTCCAGGGCTAAGGAGACCCCTCAGGGAAATCTATTCTAATACCGAGGGAACCGGAATTAATAGAGCAGCAGGAGGCTCTTCAAGAACACACGGGCTGCTGGTGGCTCTCCTGCCATTGCATCGAGTCCCTCCTTCCCCAAGCCAGGCTCATGTGGGGCATCTGGCTTTGGCCTGCCCCCTCCTCTCTGGCTCTCTGCTGTCTCCCCTCTCACCCAATCTGCCCCGTCCTTCTGGCCTCCCTGTGCCTAGGACGCAGCCCAGCATTAGGCTGCCAGATGTCCACAGGTTCAGGGGACCCAGCCCAGCTCTGGAGCCACCATTCCAAAGCAGCACAGCTCAGAAACGCAGATTGCAATCCAAGTGTCCAAACATTCACCTGGTAGCTGTTTGCTCGGGGGCTTATTCTTTTTTCCAGGAGCCACTTTAAGAATGTGTGTGTGTGTGTGTGTGTGTGTGTGTGTGTGAGAGAGAGAGAGAGAGAGAGAGAGAGAGAGAGAGAGAAACCAAGAAAAATACAGATCTGGACAGAGGTTGTCCCTGGGGTGAAAGAAGGAAACCAGGCTAATCCAGGACCTCTGTTGGTGGTGAGTGGTGTGGCTGAATCTCCTTCCCCCTCAAAGACCTCCCTTCTAACTTGGGGTTGGTAACTGTTTACCAAGCAGAGCTGTGAAGATCAGATGAGGTGGGAAGGGGAAAGCTCTTTGTAAATGGCACACACCATGCAAAGTAATATTAATACTAGGGCAGAGCCTGGGGAAGCCAATTTCTTGCCCCAAAAGGTGCGATTTGACTGTCCCAGAGGGTGTTCAGTCTAGAGGTTAGAGGGCAATTTGCCTCTCAAGAAATCTGAACTCTAGACAGACAGACAAGTGGCCTGGCCTGGTGGACACCTTCTGGTGCAGCTTAACAAGAAAGTGCAGAAACTTCAAAACTCCACTCCTTTGACATCTCTGACCTGGGAGTCATGGAGTGCTACACAGACCTGTGTGCTGGAAGGAACTGATGAGACATCTAGAACAGTGGTTCTCAAACTTGAGCATGCTGGAAGGCTGGTTAAAACACAGACCTCTGGGCCCCACCCCCAGAGACTCATATTCAGTAGGCCCTGGGTGAGGCCTAATAATTTGCATTTCTAACAAGCTCCCAGTGATGCTGATGCCGCTGGTCCAGACCACAATTTGAGAACCACTGAGCCAGTGCTTCTCAGATTTGAGCTTGTTGAAGAATCACCAAGACAGTGTGATAAACAGATTGCTGGGCACCGCCCCCAGAGAGTCAGGCTCAGTTGGTCCAGGGTAGGGCCTGGGATTCTGCATTACTAACAAGCTCCCAGGTAATTCCCACGCTACTGGTCCACAGACCACACTTTGAACAGCAAGCCCTTATACTTGAAACCTACTGTATTAGAACCGTCACTGCAATAAGATCCCCAGGTAATCTTTACATACCTTATAGTTTGAGGCACGCTGCTCTAAAGCAGGTCCTAACCTTGGCTGCACATCACAATCACCTGGAGAGCTTTAACAACATCCCACCCCATCAACTAAATCAGAAATTCAGGGTTGGGACCCAGGCAACAGTATTGTTTTTAAATCTTCCCAGGTGATTCTAATACACAGCCTGGGCTGAGAACCAGTTCTCTAAAGGAAGAAGTGGTGCTGGGACTCTCTGGGCTGAAGGGTTTACACCCATGGATTGATTCACGGACCTTAACAGGAGAGAGTATAAAAGTGATGCCTTCTGTTTATGTGAGATTTTTGCATTCTCCAGAGTGCTTTCACAACATTACCTTGTATGGCTCTCACAATAGCTCTATAAAGTAGAGAGGGCAGAAATCGTTATGCCCATTTTAGAGATTAAGAAACTGAGGCTCGGAGAGATTGACTTGCAGAACATCACATGGGCAGTCACAAAGCTGGTGGTAGAATTCTACCTCTCTCTTGTTCGACTCATAGAAAATCTGTGCATAAAAACCTCAGGGAGAAACAAGCAAGTCTTTTTCCATTTGGGGTGGGGCATGCTTCAGTCCAGCTTTCCAAGTGTCTGTGGCCAGACTGATGGTAAAGAAGCATTGTCTCACTTTCAATTGGGGGACACCGAGGCACAGTGGTGGTGAGGAATGGCAGCAAGAGCGGGCTAAGGAAGGATGCAGGGTCCCTGGCTCTCCCCTCGTCCCCTCTCCCTAATATTCCCAGGATGTGGTTTGATGAGGAGATTAGGAGTGATGGTTACTATGGTAACCACATCCTTATCGATGCCCATCCGCATGAGACTTGCTTGGTGGCCAGTCACCACACTCCTCTTATTACTAAGAGGGTTCTAGAAAAAGCAGAACATCTGTCCAGTGCCAACGTCCTCCCTAGAAGGATGTCGGTGACCCACCCTCTGCCCCAGCCCCCCACGATAGGACCTCCTGGGAGATGGATGGGGAGTTGCTTTGCGGGAGGCCAAAGCAGCGCAGGCCATGTCCCCCCAGTGGTGAGGAGGCCCCTCTGGGCCCCGCAGCCCCTGCCTGCCTGTCTAATCTCTGCTCCTCACCCTCCGCCTTCCACTGCCTGCCTGGCTGCCTCACCCCAGCAGACCATTGAATGCTCTTGGGGACCAAACCTGTGTCTAAAACTTGGTTTTAGCTCCCTGAGCACTGGGCACAAAGTGGAACTGTTGCTCAGTTCAAAAAATGAAGGCTTGTTGGATGGAACCACATTTCTGTCCCTCTGTTGGGGTGCACAGAGGGAGGTGGGGGATTCCCAACGTGGCGAGAAGGGCTCGTCCAGCCTTGGCACCTCCTGCTGCCAGTGCTACTCAAGCCTGCCTCGGGGAGGGGGCTGTGTCCTGCAGTGCCACCATCCCAGCTCCTGGCCCCTCTCCTGCCCTTAGTTTGACCCCTCTCTTTCTCTGTGCTCTCCCTGGTGGCTGGGGCTTCTCAGGGAGGCCTTCCCTGCCCGTCCTGTCCAAGTGGCCCTGGAAGTCCATCTCGATTCTGTTACATCGTCATTCCTTCATTGTCCCCGACACTCTCTGAGAATACCATGTCTAAATCCATTTCCTCACTGACTGTCTGCCCTGCCCCTCACCCCATTAGAACATAAGCCCCTTGAGGGCAGCACCTTGTCTAGCTGGCCTGTGCCCCTCCAGCGCCTCACACACAGCCCACGCAAAGTAGATGCAGCAAAGCTTCAGTGAAGAAGGAAGGAAGGAAGGAAGGAAGGAAGGAATGAGGACACTCCAGTTTTGGTCCTGCCTCGCTGTGTGGTCCTGAGCAAGTTGCTTACCTTCTCTGTGCCTCAGTTTCTTCTGTCACCAGGAAAGGGTTCTACTCTGCCGTGTCATGAGCCCTGCCTCTGGAAGGCCTGTGACCACTTGGAAGGCAGGGGCCACATCCTGTACATCACCATCCCCCCCTAGCCCGCCACCCGCCACAGCAACCCACAATGCTGTATGCACAGCGAGGGCTCAGATCACCCGCTGACGCAGAGAAGCAGGGCAAAAGTGCTTTGAAAAGTTAAAGACATCCTATCTGCACACAAGTCATTGACCTTCAGAACTTTCCTGCTGGGAGAGGCACTGACTGATTGTCTGAGTTTCTTGAGGTTGTTAGCCCTCCTTCGAACCTTTCCAGAACAAGATGGAATAAAAATAAATACTTATTCTTTGTAAGTCCCAGAAAAACCCCAAAGAAAATGTGGCCCCTCCAGGTCTGTGCTTTGCCACTCTTCTTCTTTCAGTTCAGTTTACTCGGTGGGGCACAGCCCAGGGCTGGCCTTGCCTGCTTTGGCCTCCCTCTGCCTGCCCAGATCTCTCCAGCCTAAAGAAAGCAGCCCAAGGCCAAGGTGTTCCCGTCACGGGCAGCAGGCTCAAACACCAGCCTTGGTGGTAATTATCACTGGCATCTATGAGGCTCACTGTGGGCCAGCACTTGACATGTATTATTATCCTGTTAATCTTCACAGTAGCCACGGGAGGAAGGCATTGTCATTATCCCCATTTTATAGATGGAGAAACTGAGGTTCAGAGAGGCCACACCCCATAGTGTGGGTGTGATAGAGGTAGGAGAAGAAGGGGCTGGAGAAGAACGCAGAGTGTCAAGGACCTCACGCCAAGCAGGAGCCCAACAGAGCATGGTGCTCTATCGGGCTGACCCCCCATTCCACCCCTGAGTTCCTTTCAGCCACCTCCTAATACCCTCATGAAACAGACACACACTCACTCACTCACGTGTCTGACCAGCCCTGGCTGCCGCTTCATTGAACCATGATGCACGCTGTCAGTGCCGGCTCTGAGCCCCCCACCTCCTGGCCTGGCCTTGGGCTTCTGGAAGCTGCAGATGGACCCAGAGCTGAGCTCAGCTTTCCGCCTCCCTGTCTGACTCTACAAAGCCTGAGAGGAGAAGATTGTAACTTTGCCTTTTCAGTCAAAATGAAACTGCACCTAAGCAGTGGGAGAATAGCCGATCACCCCAGGGAGTGACCAGGAAGAGACAAATTACTCGTTCCTCCAACTCAGAGCTCTGCCTTTTTGCCTAGAAAGCCCTTCTCCCTCCGGCTTTCTCCCCCACTCCAGCTGGCCTCACGGGCACCACGTGCTCCTGAAATTCCAATTCCCCAAGAAGCTTTGCAGAGCAATCTAGAAGAAAGATGACCACCCCATCCCAGGGTAAAAGGGAACTCAAGCCTCACTCCCCGCAGCATTACAATCACACCTTTTCCCTGCAGACAAAAATACATAATTTATCTCATGTGGTTCTCACCATGCAATATTTATTGTGGCATCTTCTCCACTAGAGGGTGCCTCTAAGGTTACTTATCTGGAATTCAGATTCTCAGGGGGCACTAGAAGGAAAGGCTGGGTAAAACCTCCCACCCCCATACCCCAGAGGCCAAGGTCAATCCTCTTTTTATATTTGTAATTCCATTTGCCCTTGAAGAAAGCTACCAGCCCTATCCCTGTTCAAGTTGAATCTCCTCTATGGGAGTCTTGCTCAATGGCTTTAGATCAAATTTGGAACTTGACTTTAGGCCAATGGTTTCCAAACTTTGCTGTACATGGAAATCACCTGAGGAACTTTAAAAAAAAAATCATAGTTCTTAGTTCAACCCCCAATCAATTGCATCAGGATGTCTGGAGGTCAGAGCCAGATATCCACATTTTTTAAAAGATCCCCAGAAGATTCCAGTACACAGCAAAGTCTGGGAAGCATGGCCTTAGCCACGTCTGACTTCCCACCCACAAATGCCTCCTCCCTGTCACAGCACAGACCAGCAACATTGGCCACGGACTCAGCTCAGCTCTGGTCTCTAGGCCATCCGTGCTCAAGCTATGAGAACCAAAAGGACCTGTCACTACTTACGTGATCTTGCAAGTCAGGCTTTGACCTTGGGACCTAGTTCTAATCATTTCATTTTTTCCTCGAATTCATTCCCATCTCATACACAGGTTCTGGTAATTGAACTCAAACAATAACAACATTTATGGCACGCTCATAATGGACTGTGTGGCTTTACATACAAAATCCCATGTAATTATAATAACCCATTTTACAGATGACATGTGTTAAATAACTGTCCCAAAGTCACACGGTTGGTAAGTACAGCAGAACCCAGGTTTGAATCTGCATCCACAGACCTCAGAGTCCCCTGTCTTCATTACCAGGCAGTGGGCTGCCTCCTCTATGCTGGATTCTTGGGGCTGAGTCTGGCGGGGGGCATCCCATAATAGACGCCCTGCGGTTCTCTTTCCTCTGGGCCCTTCTGTTTTCATTTCCTAGGATAGCTGCAACAAAGTACCACAAACTGGGTGACTTAACACAACACAAATTTATTCTCTCACACTTCTGGAGGCTAGAAGTGTGAAATCAAGGTGTTGGCAGGGTTGGTTCCTGCTAGAGGCTCCGAGGGAGAATCTGTTCGTGTCTCTCTCCTAGCTTCTGTGGTTGCCGGCAACCTGCAGTGCTCCTTGGCTTATACACACATCACTCCAATTTCTGCTCCATCTTCACATGGCCCTCGTCCCTGTGTCTGTGTGTCTTCACAGGGCCTTCTTATAAGGACACCAGCCGTTGGATTTAGAGTCCGCCCCAATCCAGCATGACCTCATCTTAACTAATTACATCTGCAAAGACCCTATTTCCAAATAAGGTCACAATCTGAGGTTCCAGATGGACATGGATTCTGGGGGAACACTCCAACTCACGATGCCCTCTGAACCCTGGGGACCTCAGTTCTGCCTCTGCCCGGGGCCTGCCACTTGTTGACGACCGTGAATGCTGCTGACTCACTTCCTGTCACACCTTCAGCACCTAGCGCTTGCCCAGGCGGTTATGAACAGGTGCCACAGATGCCAGCTTCTGCTCACCTCTGCTCATTCCCCCTGGTATTCACTAGCTTTTGAATGTATATCCCAAGGACACACTGTTGTTCATCTTGGATCTCTATAGGTGCAGACGCCCTGAGGGCAGGACCCACAGCCCTAACACTGCTGGCCTAGACGCCTGTTTGTGGACCAGTGGGGAGAAGACATTCTCCATGAAGCCCTTGAGGTCTCCACCCCATCCCTGTTAGTCTTACTATTTAGCTCTGAGGTTAATTGGTTTTTTTCTGTCTTTACAGGAAATGGATATATTGAAGGTAAAGAGCTAGAAAACTTTTTCCAAGAGTTGGAGAAGGCAAGAAAAGGCTCTGGCATGGTAAGCCAAGCCCCTTTCCCATTTTGAGGGATTTTCTGTCACCCTGACTTATGGCTTTGAGCACTGTCTTTCTCAAGTTATGCATCCCATAAGCAGCCCTGATAGCACTGGTCTTGATACTTAACATTTTCCCTAAGATTATCTTATCTTAATATCCTCTGGTGTCTGGGATTAAGGGGTGTTCATGAATGGGCACCAGGGATGGATGAACACTCCCCAAAACTGCAGAGCTTTGTGTCTGTGCATGCATGTGTAAACAGTTATTTTTTTCCCCTGGGCACAGAGTCCATAGCCTCACTAAGATGAGAAGTGTCATCACTCAAGATTGGATGGATGCCTAGGAGGTTTCAAGTTACTGTATTCTAGACCAGAGTTTCTCAGTCTCGGCACTGTTGACATTTGGGACTGAATAATTCATTGTTGTGGGGGGCTGTCCTGTGCATTGCAGGGTGTTTAGCAACATCCCTGGATCTACCCATGAGAGTCCAGTAGCACCCTCCTACAAATTGTGACAATCAAAAATGTCTGTAGACATTGCCAAGTGTCCCCTGGGTGGAGGATGGGGACAGACTCGTCCTCAGTAGAGAACCACTGTTCTAGACTAAGAAAGGCTGGAATCCACAGCGAGGACCCAGAGGAAAATTGAGGATTGCTCTGAGCCGGTATCTGAACCAGATGACACTGGCTGGCCTCATTTGTGGAGGTGTCACGACCTTCTGAGCCTGCCCGAAGTGACTCCAGATCACATCCCAGCCCCTTAATGACAGGAATATTGTTTCCTCTGGTTCCAACCTGGCACTGCTGAATTTGCTAAAGCCTTTTCGGGGAGGCGTTCGAAATATTGAAAAGCTAAGGTGGTTGGAGCTAGTCTGTTGTGATTCCCATGTCTGGTTCTGGAATACATGGAGTCAGACCCACCCCTTCCCACCAGCTCCCTCGGGTCCCTTGGAGGTCTCTCCTCTCTCCCCTGGTGCGTGTCTGTTGGCCAATCCATAGCTTATTTGCAACTCTTCAGGGAGCAGTTCGGGAGATGAGTCACAAATCCACCGGTGAGCTCGCTGGTTCAAAGCTCGGCAGTGCGCCCCAATGAGAAGGAGGTCAAAGCATTGGGCTTAAAAGGGTTGGAGATGATCCATGGATTTGTTTATCAACAGTTCCCCCATCAGCCCTCATTACTAGGATAATGAAGCCTGGCTCACAGAAAGCACTGGCTTCAAAACTGATTCCGAGATCACAGGCTAGGCGGAGGAATGTGTTTTTATGAAGTGCTTCAAACTGAAAATCCTTCTCTTAGTCATTCCCTTCCTCAGATGGCATTGGGGTGATTTTTGAGTCTATCAACAATGATCCCAACCAATATCAGCCAGAACTGGTTCTCAGAGCAGCTGTTATATGGTAGACAGAATACTGGCCTTAGAAGCAGGAGCCAGGAGTTCAAATTCTGGCTATACTAACTCGGTGACCTCGAGAGAAGTCATCTTGGCCTCCATGGCTGTGTAAAATAGAGGGCCTACTAACCTCATAGGGGCCACTGTAAAACTTAAATAGGATGACCACCTTTGTGATAAGTGCCTGAGATCAGACCATGCACACTTGTAAATATAAATAAAGAAATAAATATTGATAAACAAATAAATGCTGGCAAGTTAATACTAGTTCCAAAGGTAAAAAGCAACAGAAGGGAATCAGAAAAGACCCCCAGAGTTGGTAGAATTTCCCTTGGCTCAATCCTAGGAAGCATACAACCTCCCTGGAAGACAACACGGAAGTGCAGCTGAGGCATCAGCCACCCAAGGTGAATTCATCATTGATTAGGGATAAGGAAGAATTCCTTAACACAAATAATCTGCAGCATCTCAAACCAGGGAAAAGTTTGAAAACTTTAGGAGAGTCTTATATCTGAGACAGGCGGCAATAGGCTAAAGGAACTTTGTAAGTCCCTTGCTTTCTAGTAGTCAGAATAATTGAATGGACTATTTACATTACCACTCAGCTATGTGATGACTTTCCTCTCATATTCCTCCTTGCATGAAACCAGAGCAAAAAAAAAAATATTGTGGAATTGCCAATTAGTCTATAAAGAAGAAAATGAGCAATCCACCTTGCCATGGTGGAGTGTTTAGAACCTATTGGGGGGCACTGAATTAAGTTGGGTTCGATTACAAGCTGCCTCGGTAAAATTTGGGACCTCCGTTCTTGCATCTGAGTTATGGGAGTAAGTCCAAACCCTTCTGATGAGTTGTGGTTTAATCCATCTCAAAGGAAGAAGGGCGTGTTTAATTACATGGTACAGAGCATATTCACATGTCCTGTTCCCCTTTTAAAATTACATGACTGAGCCTCAAAGAAGAGATGACCCAATTTGGAAGGATCTTGAAAGGGAAAAGGACACAGCCCTGATCACTCAGAGCATCGGCGCAACCCGGTTTCGTGCCCGCTTATCCAGGATGCGAGATGATTTCCTAGACTGCTGCCGTGAGATCATGAGTCACATGGGACGCGGCAGCAAAATCAGCCCCCTTTTCCTTTCCACAGATGTCAAAGAGTGACAACTTTGGGGAGAAGATGAAGGAGTTCATGCAGAAGTATGATAAGAACTCGGATGGGAAAATCGAGATGGCAGAGGTGAGTCCCGGGGTGCTGGTTAACAGCCACGTGGGAAGGCCCTGTGTCCCCTCTGCTATGCACGAGCATTCTTCCGGGGATCAGAATAGGTGGTGGCCTTACAGTTCCCCCAGCCCGAGCACTTGGGCTGACCAAAGAGAACAGGTGGGGCTTTTCCTGTGCATCACCGAAGGAAAGAGGAAGCAACAAACTACACCTAAGACGGAGGTGGAGAGCTAAGTGCCCTCAGGAACCAACAGGTATTGCAACTATGTGATGAGCCCAGCTTAAGACAGTAGGAACTGAAGACTGGTGAATAGGAGAGTTCATGCCCCACGTAAAGGCATCTAAAGGTAAAATTTTTTAAGTTTATAAATATACTATGTATACATATATAATTTACATAATTGACATAAACATATATATAACATATAATCTATACACACTATATATACACATATACATTCATATGTACATAAATACACACACACACAAATATACATATGCATGTCAAACCCCTCTGGCAATCAGTTTGCGAACCAAGATGACGGTGGCACACAGTATATTGGTTGGGATGCTGCCTAAGGCCAGGTGACCTAGAAGCACAGCCTGCGACAGATTCCAGTGGATGTGACCTATTGAGGGAGAACTCTTGAGAGAAGGGACGAGAGGGCACTGGGAAAGGGCGGGTGGGGACCGAGGCAGGGACACCATCTCAGCTGGAGCTGAGCCTTGGCCTCATCTCACGGGGACTCCAGAGTGCGGGTTGTGCCACAGAGGGGTCCCACCTTGAGGCAAGGGGGGTGGTCTGTTGTACCCCCTCCCCCCCCCGTGTCAATCAGACATTGGATGCAAGCTGCCCCCTTCTGGGCAAGGTGGGGACCAGCAGGATGTCCCCAGTGGGGCAGCTCTAGCCTGGCCGTTCTATGAGCCTTCCCAGCAGCTGAGGGACAGTACCAGCCTGGTCACAGAGCAGCTGGGAGAGGCACCAAGAGTAGCCACTGTAGACTCAAGGGGGCTTAAACCAGGGGCTGGCAAACATTCTCTGTAAAAATACAGATTAGGGTAAACGTTCTAGGGTTTGTAGGCCATACAGTCTCTGCCACAACTCCTCAACTCTGCATCAAAAGCAGCTACAGATGATATATAAATGAGTGGGCATGGCTATGTGCCAATAAAACTTTACAAACAATTCCTGGGCCATATTTGTCTGGTGGGCCATAGTTTACCACTGTGAGAAGCTCCTAACAGAAAGGCCAAGGGTAGGCTTGGCTCCAGGTGAAGGAGGCCAGGGCTCCAGCACTGCTGCTCTGCAGTTCTCTTGGTTCTATTCTGTGCCCCCAAACACCTCCATCCTCAGGCTAGTGGCAAGATGGCTGCAGCAGTTCCAGGCATCACATCCAGATGTGACCATGCCCAGCTGCAGAAAGGGTCCCTCTTAAGTCAAGGAAACCTTCCCAGAAGCACCCTCTGCAGCCCTCCCCTCACATTTCATTGGCCAGAATGGGGTCACATGCCTACCCCTAAGCAAATCACTGGCAAGGGGGATGGGATGATCACACTTAACTGACGTGGACTAATCAGGATTTGCCTGTGACCCAAGAATTCTGGGAGCCTAGATACTGGGAAGGCCAGTTGGGAGGGCAGCCAGCAATGTTTGCTAAGGAGAGTACTTGCATTTTGTAGAAATCAAATTATTGAGGTATTGATTTACATATAATAAATGGCATCCATTTAATTTATGAAATTCCATAAGTTTAGATTTTAGGACATGGAATCATCACCCCAATTGAGATACAGCATTTCTGTCACCCCCAAAAACTTCCTGTGTCCTGGTACAGGCCATCTTACCCCAGGCAACCACCCATGTACTTAGTTTGCATTTTTCAGAATTTTATACGCAGGGAATCATCTATGAAGTATTTTTTTGAATCTGTTTCTTGCATTTTAAAGTACTACCCCTTTCAGTCCTTCTAGCTGCTCATACCCTAGGGTTGGGGTAACCCAGAAGCACTTCTCAGAACATCCTTCTTCCCCTTTGACGGGCGACCAGCCCCTGTTCTCAAGGAGGGAAGGAAAATGGAGCAGATGTGACTCCCACGCTGCCTCGCCACTGGCTCTTCCCATCCTCTCTATAGGAAAGTCTGCTCTGCTCCCTGCAGGTCCCTCTGTAACGCTGGTGTCGTTCTCTGTATTCCCACAGCTGGCGCAGATCCTGCCAACCGAAGAGAACTTCCTTCTGTGCTTCAGGCAGCATGTGGGTTCCAGCGCTGAGTTTATGGAGGTGAGGTCAAGGTGCTGCCTTCTCTGTGCACACTGGGACCTGCCTTCCTCCCCTACCTGGGAATGGTCCCTGGGGGATGCTAAACTACTTAGAATTCTGCTATTCAAAGTGTGGTCCGTGGACCAGCAGCATCCGTGTCACCTGGGTGTTATTAGAAAGGCAGACTCCCTGATGCACTGGATCAGAGTCTACATTTTAACAAGAGCCCCAGGTGATGTGTGTGCATGTCACAGTGTGGGGATTAAGATAAGAAGTAAGCTTGGGTCAAGTCTGTTTCGGAAATGCTGAAAGATGAAATACTTTCATCTCCCTTTTGGAAATTTGTCATGGACATTTGCATATTACATACAGGCCTGAGAAACCCTGCAGTAAAGAAACTTGTTCCACTCAGTTTGGCTCCAAGATCTCCCCTCTCCCAATGATAATATTAGTGTCCCTCAAAGTCAGAGTTCCAAGGAGCAGGCCTGGGAAAGATGGACTTATGTGCCATTCTAAAGCTGAAAAAGCCTTGTGAGAATTCCAGTCTCTAGTATCTTCCAGATTTGATCTTTGTGGTCAGAGCTTCAGTGGCCCCCTCTAAAATGGGCATCACCCTCTTTGTAATAAAAGTTCACTGAGATGCTCATGTAAAATACGACATTAAAACTCAAGTGTCTTTTGACACTTTGTATGGTTTGAACCATATGAAATTGCTGATTTTAATAATTTTTTACTTACAAAAATTGGAAATTCCATACAGTCCAACCAAATATATTACTTATTCTGATGCCCAGCAAACTACCAATTATTTGTTGCTCTTTTTGTGGGACTCTGCACCAGGGCCATTTGGTGTATGTGTCCCTCAGAGTGAATGAAACTCAACCTGTACCCACCACACAAACTGCAGTCTGGTAAATCATGACTGGCCTTCAATGTGACTCTCATTGCTGTTCATTGGGTTAAATCCATTTCCAGCCACCGGTAATCCGCTCTCCGTGATTCACTGACTAAAACGACGGGAGAGCCTGCCCAGAGCCCCGCATGCCAGTGAGTCCCTCTTCTAGACTGAAAGTCCGCTAGAAAGAACCAGTTCTCAGGGTGGAAGAGTCATTTTTGAAGTGGCAGCTTGCCTAAGCATCAGATACAGATTTAATTTTATGGCACTTTAAAGGATTTTCTCCAGGTTTTTTCAAAATGGCAAAATTCCATAAGCTGGTAATTGACATTCTGGATTCTGTTCTTAGTCCTTCTCTTGCCTGTCTGGGAGAAAAAGTTCTGCATATACTTATAACTTGTCAGGGTGCTACTTTTGTGAGTATCAAGTTTTCTGTATGTAGAAAAGGGAGCCTTATGCCTGACCCCTCCTTTCCTGAAAGAGGAAAGTCCAAAGACTGGCCTGTATTCCACCTCTGATCTGGAAACAGGATGATGGCAGCTTGCAGGGGGCAGGGATGCCTAAAGAGACGCTAAAAGCACCCACCTACCCCTCTGCCTCTCCCTCCCTCCACTCTTTTCTCTTTCTTTTTCTCAAAATCATTAGTAGTTTCCCTCTGTGTGGTTGACATGATTCCATATTCCTATCTGCCTTTATCCGTCTAGGTCCCAGCATCACTGCAGAGCAAACACCCCCGCCAAGTTTCGTGGGACCCCACCCTCCTATTAATACAATACCATCCCCTCCTGGGCTTGTCCATTTGTTCCATTTTTATCAGCCAGAACCATGAAACGGTCCCTTGGTAGCCCTGAAAGCCTTGTGCTCTCAGGTAGTTCCCATCCCAGCTCAGCACAATATTTTAACTTCTAATTTTATCGACGCCTCAGGATTTCTTTGAGATTTCACAAAGCGCAGGTCTCTTGAACTCTTTTCCTTGAATAAGAAGAGAATAAGGATGCACTGATGGATGCACACACGGTGCTGGAGGGGAAGAGAAGGCACTCGGGAGAGCCCAGAGCCAGCATGGGGTGGGGGTGGGCCCAGCGGGGGGCGGGGGCTGGGGCGACCTGCTGGAAAGGCTGCCATGGGGCTTTGCTCTGTGTGAGGACTGGGGTCCCTTCAGGTCATCCCCCTTTTAGGCACCTTAGTGGGGTCTGCCTCTTTTCTCAGTCAAGACTCAACTTAGATGAACTAGATTCTAATGCACTGTGTACCTGCAGGCTGTTGGTAAAGTCGTATTTGGAAACCCTCCCAAATCTCTTAGTACCTCTTCAAGGGCAGCCTTTCTGGGCACAGGAAGGAGTATTTTGATGGAATCCTAGGCATTTTTTCTCCAGAGAAAAGACACACTTCTAAACAAATACCATCAACCCAAGTTGTCTACAGTACAAGTCTACCCTTTTGCTGGGATTTGCTCATGTCTCATAACTAAAAAAAATATAAAATAAAAAAAAATCAGGAACAAATTTCCTGGGGTCTGGCCTAATAGCCCATGAAAATCACACAGCCTTGTTTGCTGGCATGAAGGAAAGACCCTTCCATAAAATCTAAATGAACTGTAAATATCCTAACATTCCTGACAAGAAAAGGAGCCCGTGAGGTGGAGAACGGAGGAAGTCAGGAAAGAAAATTTGGGAAAAGGATGAGTGTTTGCTGACTCTCAGAAAAGCAAGTGTTGCTGGTGTTCAGGTGCAGTTTGGAGCTGGGGGAGAAGGAAAGAAGTCAGGGGAATAAAACTTGAAAGAAGATCTTAGAAATATGAAATGCCAAAATATACCAAAGATTTAGGGGAACAGGGTTCTCTGAGCCTCTTAGCCACAGATACAGACAGCACCCTATCCATGCCCCTGCTCTCGCATGGCATTCCCTTGTCCCCACCAGATGGCTTGGGCAGAAGTCTGGGGTTTCAGAGCACTTGTATACAGGACCATATTTTCGCAGGACCATTGTATTAGTTACCTACTGCTGTGTAACAAATTAACCCCCAAATTTAGCTGCCTAAAGCAACAAACATTTATTATATTACAGTTTCTGTGGTCAGGAATTTTGGAACAGCTTAGCTGGTGGCTCTGGTTCAGAGTCTCTCATGAGATCATGGACCAGAGGTCAGCTGGGCTGCAGTCATCTGAAGGCTTGACTGAGGCTGGAAGACACAGCACTTCCAAGATGGCTCACTCGCATGGCTGTTGACGAGAGACCTGAGTTTCTTGCTGGCCGTTGGCAGGAAGGCTCAGTTATTAATACTTATTATATGGGCCTTTCTATAGGAAAGCTTGAGTATCCTCACAACATGGCCGCTGGCTTCCTCCACAGCAAGTGATCCAAGAGACAGCAAGAAGGAAGCCGTGACACTTTTTATGACCTAGTCTCAGAAGTCACACACTATGACATCTGCCATATTCTATTCAGTAGAAGTGAGTCACTAAGCCCAGCCCACATTCAAGGACGAGGAATCAGGTTCCACCTTTGGAAGGGAGAAGAATTTGTGAACAAGTTGTCATCTCTCTTAAAACCACAAAAATTATTTTTCCTTGTTTCTGCTGTGTAATGTCTGTTCCTGCTCAGATGGCTAGAACAGAGAGGAAGGAGGTGGTCAGACCCATGTCACCTGCTGAAACTCTGCTTCTCTTTATCAAAGAGATAAAGCCCAGACCCCCAGGTGCTGTGGTCAGCAGGCTGTGCCCCGATTCCTCACAGGGATCCAATACATGCAGCAAATAATTGGGACTCAGATCAGAGCTCAGAACCAGTGTGGGATGGGATCCAGGAGGGATCTGATTGTCCGGGCTTTGGTCACACACCTACCTCTGAAGATGGGTCAACCTCCCTTGAACCATATGGATTCAAAGTGAGTGATGGGTAGTTGCCTTTTAAAAAAATGGGATGATTTTTATCAGAAAGGTAGGGGAGTGGCTTTGGCTTTGGAGTAGTCTAAAAAAATTGATTACACTACCAATTCTGCATCAGCATCCGACATGGCTGCCATATGCATCATGATGGTGGGATGGAGGAGGGCGTACAGGGAAAAGTAACCAAGTCTGTTCCTGCCCCTTCCAGATGGTTCTTCCTCTTTCCCCTAGCGCCCACCTAGAGTATGAGAAGCTTCCAGAGCAGTGAAAGGACACCCCATATACCCATAGCAAAAACAAGAGCCACCAGATCCTTGTTCTAGCCCTGGTAGAAGCTGCCTGGTTAGCGCCTTAGAAAGCATCAACCCTGGTTACGAGAGGACGCAGAAAAGGACCCAGGCCTGCATCAAGTTAGAGCGAGGAGACCTTGTCCAAGCAATTTTCCTCCTCCTCCATGTGACCTTGACCAAGACACTTTCTCTCATTTCCTCCTCTGTGACCCCATCCCATTCCTATATTCTTGAATATCAAGACCCTGCCTGGCCCATTAAAGGGAAACAGAAGGAGGTGTGTAGATTTCCATAGGTCTTTGCAAATAGGTTGACATTTTTGCCATTGCAGGCTTGGCGGAAGTACGACACAGACAGGAGTGGCTACATCGAAGCCAACGAGCTCAAGGTAGGATGCGCCTTGAGGAGGGGGCGAGGCCAGAGTGGCAGCGGGTTTAAGGGACCTGGGGAGGGAGGAGATGTTGGATGAGAAGCATGGGTTTGTGGTCTGCTTAGCAATACCCAGGCCTGACACTCAACTGTTGGACTTATTCAGAGAAGCTGTGTGAGGTCAGTAACACGGATCTACAGTGCCACAGAGTTCCACCAAACCCCACTGCTTTGCACCTCAGAGCCCAGGACCTACATCCTCCAGGCAGTTCCAGAAGCTTGGCCTTCTAGCTTGTAGGTCCACCCCCAAATTACCCTGGGCACCCAGTGATCCCCTGGCACTGCTTATCCCTGTGTACTGGGCTCTGAGGAGGCAAAGCCAGTCTCTACCACCTATTCTGTGGGGCAAAGTTGCAGCCAGGAGCCACTAAGGCCTTCAGAGTCATGTCCCAAGTGTTAAGTTGTTAGGAAACTATAAGGGCTGAGCCATGGAAGTGGCAGACCTCAAAAAACAACATTAACTGAACAAGTACGTAAACGAATGAGGACTGAACAAATGAGTCAGGGGCTCTGAAGAGGCTTTTGTCTTCCAGGGATTCCTGTCAGACCTGCTGAAGAAGGCGAACAGACCCTATGATGAGCCCAAGCTCCAGGAGTACACCCAGACCATAGTGAGTGGACACAAGTGTCCCTGCTCCCCAGGGGCACAGAACCTGAGCCCCAAGACCCTGAAATTCTGGTGTGCAGAGTCTTTTGTTTGCTGATTCTTCAGGCCTGGCCAGGTGAAGTGACTCACAGTGGCAGCTGGCAAGAAGAGTGCTAGTTCATGGCCCCACTCACACTTTGAGGTCCTCACTGAGCTGACACCTGGGCCAGTGTGAGGCTGGGAGCATCTGTCTCCATGGCAACCTCTGAAGCTCCAGGAGAGGATAAACTTGACAGGGGCAGCCTATAGTGCTGGCCCACTGTGCCCGAGAAGGGACAGAGGGGCACGACCGAGTCCCTGCTGTCCCCCCAGTGACTGACTTAGACCATTTTGGTCCCTGGTCTCCAGGTGACCTCAGAGGAGGCAAGAGCACATGCCACCTCCCCCCTCCCTCTCCTCTGCAGTAGAAGGGGGGATAGCAGAGCAAGGTCAAAGCAAGTAACCCAGGCACCTCCTTCTGTCCCCAACAGCTACGGATGTTTGACTTGAACGGGGATGGCAAGTTGGGCCTCTCGGAGATGTCCCGGTAAGCCCCCAGTGTCACTTGTAACACGGCTCCTGCAGGTCCCTATCTCAGCAAAGCCAGATGGAAGTGTGAACAAACATCAACACCTTGCCCCGTCTCCCTTTTTATCCAACTTTCCATAACTCCCGATTACACAGTGCTCCCAGATCATTTCCGTAACTGCAGACGCTGCCTCTGCCGTGCCCCAGGCCGAGCTGTTCTTGCCTGTGCTCTGTCTCCTAATCTCTGCCTGACGTTCTCTTTCCAGACTCTTGCCCGTACAGGAAAACTTCCTGCTTAAATTCCAGGTAAAGCCGCCACTTTGCTTCCTCCTTCCCCTCCTCCCTCTGAGCTTAGCCCTTCCACCCTCCTTCCCCCAGTGCAGCACACAGCACACACAGCACACACACTACACACAGCACACTACGCACAGCACACTACACACCGCACACACCCCATACAGCACACAACACACACCCTACATAGCACACACACCCCACGCACATACTACACAGCACACAACACACACCCTACATAGCACACACACCCCACACACCACACCATACACACACCCCACACCACACACAATATACACACCACACACCATATACACACCACACACCATATACACACCACACACACCCCCTAGGGCCTTTGCTTCTGTCTTTAATACCTTGGTCCTTCCAGGGCATGAAGCTGACCTCAGAGGAGTTCAACGCGATCTTCACATTTTACGACAAGGTAAGAGGGAAGATGGCGCAGGAGGGAAGACGGCACGGGAGGGAAAAGCAGAAGCCCCGTCACCGGGGAGCCCGGCCAGAGGGCTGGACTCCATCCACAGGAGGAGGAGCTTTCCACAGGGGCAGCTTGGGCTGTGGTTTCTTCCCGCAGCATCTTCTGCTGTGTGAGAGGACAAACGTCACTCCCCATCCATGGCCTATGGAGCCCAAGGGTTTGGTTTCTTCGAGGTGCAGCCGGAATCATTAGTGGAAGAGGGTCGTGCTCGGCGCTAGGGTGGGGGCAGAGGGAGCAGATGGTCAGTACCGCTGGTGCCAGGTCACACTTTTGCACCAGGGCCAGCTGTTTCTCTGGGACCCCTTCCCTCTTCCGTCCCCTGCCACGTGACTCCAGTGGTCTTCTTTATAACCAAAGGCTTGGAGGTAAACTATAAATAGCCCCTGGACTCAGGGAATTAACTAAATGCTTCTTGAACCTCATTTACATTTTCAATGCCAATGAAAACCCCACCACAACAAAAGGCTCCCCAAAGTTTGCACTGAACCGCCCATTCCTGCCATGACTGGTAGAGACGGAAGGGACGCGTTGTGTTGTCATGACGCGGGTCTGAATAGCTCCTTTCGCACAGAGTAACAGGAAGGCTGGGCTCTTAGACCTCGCTGGAACGGGTGGGGTGGCAGGGCCGGGGCCCCAGAGCTCTGCGCTCACTCTGTCCCCATTGCCAGGACGGAAGCGGCTACATTGATGAGCACGAGCTGGATGCCCTGTTGAAGGATCTGTACGAGAAAAACAAGAAGGTGAGCGCTGAGCCCAGAGGCCTGGGCCTGTCCCCAGGGGAGGGGAGGGGTGTCTGAGCCCGAGGTGGAAATAAATGCCTTGAGCTGCATTTTGCTCCCCTCTGATCTGCCAGAACAAGGCAATGGCAGATTTTTTGGTTTTGCTTTTTTATTTCTGGTTGATTGATTGATTGATTGATGTCTCTTTTTTTTTATTTAATTGTGGTAAAATAACATAAAGTTTACCATCTTAACCTTTTTAAATGTACAGTTCAGTGTCATTAAATACCTTCCTACTGTTGTGCAACCATCGCCACCCTCCATTTCCAGAACTCTTTTCATCTTGCAAAGCTGAACCTGTACCCATTAAACATCAACTTCTATTTCCGCTCTCCCCAGCCCCTGGCAACCACTCTTCTGTCTGTCTCTATTTTTGACTACTCCAAGTACCTCATATAAATCACAGTATTTGTCCTTTTGTGACTGGCTCATTTCACTTAGCATAATGTCCTCAAGGCTCACCCGTGTTGCAGCATGTGACACGACTTCCTTCCTTTTTAAAGCAGAGTAACATTGCATTGTATGAACATACCACGTTTCATCTATCCATCGCTCATCCGTGGACACGTGGGTTGCTCCCATCTGCTGGCTGCTGTGAGCAATGGCAGTTTTGACATGGCCCTGCTTGCAAAGTGTTAGCCAAATTGCCAACAAAGAAGACTTTCCACACAAAGAGAGATTTTGGAGGGCAGGGACCAGTGGGAAGTGCAGGGTATTCTGAACTGATTAACTGCAGCATCTGGAGCTGGGAAGGAGCCAAAAGGAGCCACCAAAGTTTGCTCCTCTTAAAGAAAAGGCGGAGAAGTGAGCTCCATTATTCTGCCTGCTGTTGTCCCCTGGGCGCACCTGGGGAGCCCCTCCAGTGGGCGCAGCATGGTGCACTGGATGGTAGGGGGCAGGCGGCACAGCAGTCTTGAGACAGCAGGAGACAAGCCTTGGCAGCTGTCTTCCTTCACCCCCCAAGAAAATGTCTTCCTCTGAGCAAATGGTTTTGCTGCTTTCTTTAATTAGACGATGAAAGCTCTATAATTCCTCGAGTTGTCTAACTGCCTTGGCTGCCAAGCAAGAGCTAAATTTAATGCTCAATTTCAGGAAAAAAAATTCACTGCAGCCTCTGAGTCTATCTGTCTCTCTCTCCAAGTGCTTTCTCATCTCTTAATCTTTATCCTGAATATCATCTTTCATTTATTTCATCCTCAACTTTTTTGTTGTTGTTGTTACCTACAATTGCTTCTGAAAGGCGTAGAAAATAAATAACAAGGAAGCAAATACTTCTTAGGAAGAAAGAAGTACTCACGAGGTATTTGAACTCAGCAAATTTTTTTCCTGGACCAAATTCTAGGAGAAAATTATTTATGTGCCTATATGTGTCCAAGGAATGTTGGGCACCATAATGGAAAAGATCTTTAAGTGTAATTTTATTAATGATGCTTAATTCATCTTTATAAAGCCCTGCCTTACACCGGAGGTTGATAAATCCTCAAGGCATGCATTAAATCTCAGAGTGACCCGAATTTCCTGGTCACCAGCTAACTAGGCTCTTTGTTGATTAACACAAGGGACAACTCATATAGCTGCACAGATGGACTCCAGATATGGAAACAAAAGTAAAGATTCAGATGCTGGGGTTCACAAACAACTCTGATGGTTAGAGAACAAGGATATTAATAAAGCTGTTTACCTGAGCGTCTCCACCTGTATCAAACTCCAGATTTGGCACCTGGGGATTGAATCAGTAGAAAGAAAGAGCTGCATAAATAACAGCACCTGACTTGGGAAGGGAAAGGCCATTTCTGGTAAACCCACATAGCAGATGTGCGTTCCATTTTGATGGTGCCTGCATGGAGTGTGATACGGTTTCTGAGCTCCTGCAGGGACAGGCTGACGGGATCAAACTTCAGTATCTCATAGCACTCCTGAGGCCATGGCAACTCACTTAAGCCTTCCCCAGTTTTAAGGGAAACTGCTAGACACAGAAAGTAAGGAGCCCCTCCCCCCATGCTGCTAAGGCTCTCACTGCCACATTCACTGTGGGAGTTGTCTCAAGCTTGGGGTCAATATCCGGGGCCCCTTCCTTGGCTCCTAGTTGAATGGCAGATAGCTCAGGCACACCCCAGTGTTATGAATCAGGTGACATTTCCAGGGACTTCACAAGTTTAGGGACAATGCCCCCCAAAGCTAGAGATGCTTGTAAGGTGCCCTTGGGTTTTGGTGGCACCAAACCAGAAATCAGTAACATGTGGGGACGTCCCAATGTCCTGAAACAATGGGAAAAAAAAGAAAAGACTTTTGAGCACTGAAAGAGAGGTGACAGGACAGTGAACCAGGTAAACAATTCGACTCCAGGGCTCAGGGGACTGGGGATATTTATGTGATGACTGTACCACGGTTTTCTCGTCAGCAGAATGAGGCCATGACCATCAGCCTGGAGGGAGAAGCGTTTCAAAAAGAGCATCTGCCCATGCTTACATATGAAGGAACACGAATCAGGAGACGGAGAAAAAGAAGAGGAGGGGGAGGGGAAGAAGGAAGGAAGGAAAGAAAGAAAGAAAAAGATAGTTGTTAAGTGATCTTCCAGTGTTGAGGACTCTATTTCCAACCCATTGGCTATTTGCACACAAAACAATTACAGCATAGAGTGAGCATGAGGCGTGTCAGGACTTGGTATTCTGTTTCATTTGGGCCTGTGTTCACGGGTCGTCTGTCTTCGTGGACTCTGAACACCACAAGAAGCCCGTAGGTGGTGAGCTTTGTTGCTGGAGGTGACAGGACTTAGAATTCCGGGATGAGGCTTGGGGATGCCTGGCCCAGGAGGCCTCAGACAAGGCCAGGGAGCTTTCCTAGCCTTCTCCTCCTCACCTGCGGGGACCCAGGTTGGCCTTGAATAAAAGGAGGCCCAGTGATGCAGAGGAATATGTACAAGTTATACGTAGATAATGACTGTCGTCACAGCGGAGTGCTTGCTGTGTGCCAGGTGCTGTGCTCAGTGCTGTTTACATTCATTCCCGCGTGTAATCATCGTAACACCTCATGAGGCGAGTACTCTTAGTGTACCCATTTTACAGATGAGGCAGCTGAGTCTCAGAAAGGTTGACTGCTCTCCCCGAAGCAGTGCAGCCAGTAAATGAAAAGAAAGAGGGTTTTAACCGAGGCCTGTCGGACTCAAAGCCCGAGCCTTGTGTTCCTCTAAGCCACTTACCCTGGGCTGGGGTGAGAGAAAGGTTCTGGCAGGTGTGCTTGTGAACGGGTAGGTGGGCTTCTTTGGTTGGAGCCATTCCCTGAGCCTGCTCTAACCCTCTCCCTGTATCTCCTAGGAAATGAACATTCAACAGCTCACCAGCTACAGAAAGAGCGTCATGTCCCTGGCCGAGGCAGGGAAGCTCTACCGCAAGGACCTGGAGATTGTGCTCTGCAGCGAGCCCCCCATGTAAAGTGGGGACAGGGGCTGCGCCTCCACCTCCCCCAAACCCTGCTCCTGCTGCCCTGACACTTCTTCCCAGACCCAGAGCTCATGAGCACCCCTGCCCCACCCCTGCAACCCGCACACCGCAGCCTGTAGCGCAGGAACGGAGAGCTGGAGGACGGGCCGCAGGGGCCTCCTTTGAGCCCCTCCATTCAGTCCTGCCCAGGCGACGCTCCGCCTGCCGTGGATCACCACCTGCATGGAATTGTTGGGGCACAGGTGCGAGGGCCCTGATTCTCTGCGCTGTGATGCATGAGCTCCTTCACTGTATGATTCCAGCTTCTGTGTCCAACAGAGTGGACTCTTCCCTCTCGCTCCCCTCTGCCTTCCCTCATGCTGCCACCACCCCAAAAGTCCAAGTTCCATCTGCGACCTGCTAACGGTGTAGCTGTCTTCTCCGAGCCCCTGTGTGTGGAGGGCCCTGCCCTTTCCTAGCCTCCTGTACTCTGCGTGTTCCTTTTCTCTTTGGGTTTCTTGTTTTACCAAAGACAATAAAATGGAAACATTCTGCTGTGGAAGCTCACCCAGTTCTTGCCAAGCCGTCAGCTTCTCTCTGCAGCTAGCAGCTCTTCTTGACAAAGGGAGGGCCTGTTCTCATGGGGGTGGGGGAGGGCGCTGGGACCACCTAATTGGGGTGTAGGACCCCAAGACTCTATGGCTTTCACTCATCATTCATTGCCTGTCCCTTCTCCAGCTGAGTCATTTGTTTTATGTTTGTTTCTACATCTCCAAGATTATAACAGCTGTTTCAAGTTCATTGAAATCTTACTAAGTGACCTGCAGTATCTCTCTTAGTCCTTTGAGAGAGGTGCTGTGACTGTCTCCACTGGACAGACAAGGAAACTGAAGATTAAACAGGTTCAGTAATGAGCCCCATGTCTCATGGTCAGTTGGGGGCAGAGCCAGGGTATGAATCCAGCAGATCCATGTCCTAAACCATCACCTCCCTTATACTAGGGATACCAGTGGGGTGTGGCAATTGTGGGACTAGGTGATCTCCACCAAGCAGGAGGGACCTCTCCAGCCAGAAGTTCTAGACTACCACAAACTTAACCTCCTCAAAATGCAATATGTTACCCCACAACACCTGATCACATATCTCTTGGTGTGGGACCAGTTTGGCCTTTGGGTTCACAGAGCTCTTTGAAATCCTAGAATCGAGTGATAACTGATTTTTTTAATGTTGTCATTTAAATTTAAATGCTGTCATTGTCCACAAGATGCATTTTGACAACACTACCTCATTTAATCCCACAGCAATCCTGTGACATGGATACTATTTTCAGATGAACAAACTAAGGCTCAAAGACATTAAGTAACTTGTTCAAGGTGATATAACTCCGAAGTGGCAGAGATAGGACTCACATATGGGCTGGTCTGACTCCAAAGTCACCTTTGGAAATGGCCCTCAATTGGATATAGACCCGGAGCAATAGGCCACTGAGGGTACTGGCTGCCTGAATCAAATATAGCCCTCATTTCTTTCCCAGCCATACCCTTTTCTGAGAGAAGCCACCCTGTGTACGGCCTGGATGATACAGCCCAAGAGCCATCCAACCTCTGCCTGGCTGTCCACAGCTGACTGGGCCAAGAGTGGACATCTGATCCAAGTGGGGCCAATAAGAGTATCCTGGAATTTGAGGTTGAGCCTAGGGCTGTCAGGCAGAAGGTGTGGCATCGAAGCTGGGTGCGACTAGAGGTGGTGCATGGCAATCCCACGCCGGGTCTTGGATGCTGGGAAGAGCAGAACCTAAGACCCTGCAGGAGGGAGCCAGTCAGATGACAGTGGAGAAAATATGCAGAGAAAAACACAGACGGGAAACCAAAAGCCAAAGAAGGGGGGATGAACAGAGGGAGGGAAGGAGGGAGAGAGGGGGAGAGAGAGAACGAGGGGGCAGGGGAACCACCGTCTGATAGCACCCCGGCTCCCACGAGGCCCTGATGCACTTCTTAATACTGACTTTGCTGCCATCCCTATGTATCCTTCCAAGACCCCAGTGTACTTAAGCCAGCTTGAGAGGGTATCTCCTGTCCACTAAGCACCGTCCCCGTCTCGCCCCGGTCTTCGGCCAGCATCCCCCAGATGAGGAGCAGTACCCCTGACTGTGTGTCCTCCAGCACTCACAGGGCTCTAGCCTTCAAATCAAAGCCCCCACCTCTCTCCGCCCCAAGGCAAGATGGGGTGAGGCCATTGCCATGGTTTGGGATCCATGCTGGAGGCAGAGTTGGGTCCTTTCTACCTGGTTGCAGCTCTGGGACCTAGGTTGGCTGGAGCCCTTTATCCCAGGCACCCCCAACCCCGCCTCAGAGAAGGGGGAAACTCATGGGGTCAAGAAGATGTGGTCTTTTTTATCAAGCCCATTTAGTTAATTCTGAGCCCAGGTATCTGTCCGTCAGGACAAAGGCAGAAAGGAGAGCAATCCTGCAGGCCACCATGGTGCCATTGTTAGTGATTGTTCAGATTCTCCCATGTTAAGGAGACCATGCCAAGTGAACAGGGGCTGGGGTAGCAGGGAGCGTGGGGTGGCATTGGGTTCATTTTAACCATTTCTTTCTCTTCCCCCGAACACTGCACTTCATTGCTGCCTAACTCACAGATGCATTAGGCGCTCGCGAGCAGGCTTATCTATTCCTTGAACTCCAAACACGACCCTTTGGAGGAAAATCTTACCCTGCCCCATTCCCTGGAGAGGCCAGGACCCCAATATTTCCCATTCCAAATAGAAGCTTGGAATCTGATTCTGAAAGTAAAGCTGAGAGTGGTGACTCACACCTGTAATCCTAGCACTTGGGGAGGCTGAGGTGGGAGGATGGCTTGAGCCCAGGAGTTTGAGACCAGCCTGAGCAACATAGCGAGACCCTGTCTCTACCAAAAAAAAAAAAAAGTAAAGAATAGAGCAGCCCCATCAGATAGATTTCAACCTTAAAGGCAACTGACTGCAGGGCATGTTCTGTATTCACGCAATTTCCTTTTGAAAGGTTACTGAAAGCCAGCCACAAATCCATACAACTCTATTTTGGAGTGGAGCCCTAGTCTCTCAGCGCACCCCAAGAACAGCCCCAGCCCCTGCAGCACAAAGGTTCCCTGACACCTTTCCAGAGGTCACCCTTCTACTGGCTGGGGTTCCTCTAGGCAACTCCATCAACTGCCCCTGCTGCCAACACAGAGGCCTGCAGAAACAGTCCATGGGGGGACGGGAAAGTGCCAGGGCTTCACCTCTGCTCAGTAAGGGCTGAGGAGCGGGTAGGACTCAGAACCTTAGCTCAATAAGCGGGAGTTGGCTGCATCCTGCAGAACCCAGGCCAAGGTGAGACTGTTCCTGGAGCAGGCTGCTCAAGTCCACAAGACGCCAGGTCACTGGGAAGAACTTTAAAGCGTTCGGACTAACACCGTTCTTTTTCCAAGGAAAGTGCCTATAATACATCTTCCTGACAGACACTGTCTGCCATGTGTGGCATGAGAAGACGGTGAGAAGACAGGGACACGTGATCCTGTGGGGAGGAACCCCCCCGTGGTGTGCTCCAGTGCTCTTGAAGGTGTGACCCACAGCCCTCTTGGCAGTGGTGACGAGGAGCTGTCACTTGCTCTGAGAACCCCTCTTTGGCTCCCGTTGTCTGGGTTGGGTGCCACTGCTATGGGCACTTGTATTTGCTCATTGTCCTCCTTCAGTAACAGATATTTGCTGAGGACCTTCAGAGCTTATACTCTAAGGTGAAAGACAGACAATAAACATAGATTAAAAATATGCAGACTACAGAGGAGTGGTAAGTGCTCTAAAGAAAAGTTAAACAAGGGAAAGGGACAGAAAGGGAGAGGTGCCATTTTAGAGTCTCTGAAAAGGCAGTGTTCAAGCAGAGACCTGGGTGAGGTGAGGGAGTGAAACCTGCCGCCTGGGAGAAGAACAGCCACGTGCAGGAAATAGTAAGTGCAAAGGCCCTGTGGTGGAAGAGTTCCCGGCACACTCAGGCAGAGGACCACTGGAGCTGCAGCGGAATGAGGGAAGCGGGTAGACAGGAGGGGAGGTTGGGAAAATAGGTGAAGCCAGGTCACGTGGTGCCTGGGAGGCCATGATAAAAAGGACTTTGGGTTTCACCATGTCAAGGGAAGCCTCTGAGGGTGCAAGAGCAGCGAGGTGACACAATTGATATTAAAGGTCACTCTGGCTTCTGTGTGGCCACTGAATTACAGGGAGCAGGAGAGAAATCAGAAAGCCTGGTCAGGAGGCAGAGGTACCGTGCAGTAGAGAAGGGCTGATGACTTGGACCAATGAAGAGGCAGGGGCAAGTGACACTGAATCTCAGACTCTGGATCCACTTCTCAGATTGAATCACAGGGGCTTGCTAGGGGTCAGATAAGTGACGTGGGAGCAAGGCAGGAGTCAAGAATGGCTCCAAGGCTGTTGGCTTAAGGAATTGGGTGCATAGTGGGTGCCAGCTCCCAAGGTGGGAAGCCGCAGGGAGGAACAGGTTTGGGGAAGGGGGTGGGGAATTAGGGTTTCAGACATGCTGCCTGGTATCTAGGGTGTCTACTGCGATACTGACAGAAAACAGGTGGCACATTCACAATAGGATAATTCAAGCAGGGCTCATTTGCAGGGGAACTATTTACCAAGGTGTGGGGGAGCACAGGGGAACCACAGAAGATGGTGCTGTAACCAGGGGCTGGCACCAGCCCATGACCTGATGGCCCACATGCAGCCATCTCAGGGCTGTTACGGGAAGAAGGCTGGTTTCCACAGACAGGGTGGGGGAGGGGGCCATCTCTGGGGGTGGGGTTCAGGGAAAATTGGGAACTCCAACTTCTTGGCCTTATTTTATCTAAGTCTGCTCAGATGTCCCTAACTCATGTCTCAGGGCCCCACTCTTGCCCCCGGGTGCCCTTACCTTGTGCAGTTCTGCCTCTGCAAACACGCAGCCCTTGGCATTGCGCCTGGGCATGGTCCTCAGCCACCTCTGCCCTTTGACCCCTAAAGAGGAGCGACTCCTTCCAGGCCATCCTAGAGGTCCTTCTTGTTCTCCATGTGTGCTCTTCATTGTGTGTTTGCAATTTTAAAATTCTTCTATTGCTTATATGTGCTCTCTAGGGCCGTAAGAACAATCCAGGTGATTCTGAAATCTTTACATTCCTTTTCGTTGCCATAGAAACTAAGTGCCACAGCCATCTGAAATCTCAATGCTTTACCCTCTGCTTGCCTGTGGTCTCTGTCACTGCCAGTGATAATTTGAGGATGTGCGATGCCACCACCTGCTAGGGAGAATCCATGCTCCACTTCCCTCTGACAAGGAGGATAGCTCTGTCCTTCTTGAATAATTGATCAACCCAATCCCCAGAATATCCAGGCCCTGTTTCCTAAGGTCACCTCCAGTATCAATCACTAACGTAGCCCAGGTCCCAACAGAAAACAGATGGTACCTTCGAATTCTATCGTTCAAGGAGGATTTGTTTACAAAGGTCTCCCCCTTAAACATGTGGGTGGAATACAAGGGACGGGTCAGGGATAGCGAGGGACCAGGCACTAGTAACAGTGCAGTTGCTGTTTCCACCCCTGGGCCCAAAGGAACGAGAGGAGTGAAAGGCAACCAGACCCGGAGGAGAGAGTGGTGCAGAACGTCATGTGTTTGGTTCAAGCACACAGCCAGCCCCAGGTTAACTCTCATGGAGTAAATGCCACATGCCCCCTCCTCCCTGCTTCTGTCCCATATCCTTCCTTGTAGGGTTCCACATTGCCTGATCCCAACCTGAAGCCAGAGGGCCAGGAGCCTGTGGGTGGAGTCTTTACAGGCCCCTCAAGGACAGAAAGCAAGCAGGGAAGGGAGGGGAGGCGGTGGGGAGAGGTCCGGCACACTCGGAGGAATGGAGACGTCAGCAGGCACCTTACATGTGAGCTGGGAGTTCTGCAAGAGGTTGAGGCGAGACAGATGAATCTGTAAAACATCCTTGCAGTGACAGGGGACTTAAGGCGGTAGGAATGCTATTAGATCCCCCAGGAAGTATTAATAATAGAAAGGAGGTCTGAGAACGGATCTCTGGACCCTCCCACAGTGGGAGCTCTGGCAGGGAAGACAGCACGGCCAGTGAGGTAGAGACACCAGGAAGGGGTGCTTTCCTGAAAGACAAGTGAGAAACATGTCTCAAGCTGAAGGAAGTAACCAAAGGTATCAGATGCTGCTGAGATGTATGAGAGCTGAGATTTCAATGACCGCTTGTTTCCTTGTCCAAGTCCTCCAGAAGGACCACTGGAGCTCCTCGAGGTGGGGGCTGTGTCTTTGGAGCAGTGTATGGATGCAAGAGTGAATGAATGAATGGGTGAATGAATGACTCCATCATCAGAGCAAGAGGGTGGGTGTGAGCCTGAGTTTAAATCGGGAAACCTTTCAGGGAATGATGGAATAACAGCTCCAAGACCCCTGGGACATGAGCCACTCAGGACATATTATCTTTGCAGTAGTCAGGTCTTTGAAGGGAAAGCGACAGAAATCCAGTTCTAACCAGCTCAGGCAAAAAGGAGAATTAGTGGATAGGAGCTGTACTGTCTCGTGTATCTGGAAGGTCCTCCAGGACAGCCTGAACCGCGACCTAGAACACCGCCAGGGCTCTTCCCGTCTCTCCTTTCTGCTTTACTCTAACGGATGGATTTATTTTCTCAGGCTGATGACTCCCATATGGCAGGAAACATGGCCTCTGCTGGCTATGACCCCAGGTTCTAGAACTATGCCAAGCACACAGTAGGGGCTCAACAAACATTTGTTGAATGAACTAATCGGCTCCAGGCGACACATCTGAGCACCTGGCTGGCAGATGCACCGCGCCTCTCCCCTTGGTTCCACTTCGAAATGCCAAGGGAGAGGGGACTCTGATTGGCCCTCTGAGGTCACGTGCTCACCTCTGGCCAATCACCCGTGGCCAGCAGGTGGGGCGGCTCCTCCTTAGAACCCAACGTGTGGAATGCGGGGTGGAAATTCCAAAGGGAGGGTGGGTGACCCAGTTCCCAGAGCAGGGCAGCGTGCCCACGGCAAAACGGCAGTCACCCAACAAATCCCCGTCTTACAAATGAACAAAATCTAGTTGCACAAACTTTAAGTTTCTCTCCCCAGATCACAAGACCAAGTGCCTGAGTTCTGTCTGGAACCAGGGGTTCACTGGCGTGCATGTGTCTTTGAAAATCTTACCTCCTGACACTTCACTGAGGAGGATATATAAATAGCAAATAAACACATAAAAGATGGTTGACATCAGTAGCCATTAGGGAAATGCAAATTAAAACCACAACCAGATACCCCTGCACACCAATGAAAATCAAATATCATTTTTAAATGTTTTATTTCAGTTTACAAAAGCAAAGTCCACTAAATTGTTATGGGTTACAGAGAGCTAAAGAAGAGAAAAGGCTTCCTCACATAACCTGAAAATAGAACATTAAAAACAACATGAACAATAGTTTAAACAAATAACCATAATGAAATTCCCACATCACTTCATGCAGTCCTATGTAATGAATTCTTGTTGTGCTGGGTCTTGGATTAGCAATCTGCTTTCATGAGGCCATCAGCTTCTGGACTAAAGAGTCCTGAAATCCTAGCTCAGTCCACTGTTAACAATCTGAGAGTCGCTTAAGTGATGTCAGCTCCGATGCCGGCACTCATGAGTCTATTCTTTAAAGCACGGGCAATTTGAAGTACCTGGTATAGTCATGAGGCTCTATGACTGTCCTTTTCCCTTGACAACACAAACTGCAGCCTGTAGCTTAGAGCAGAGCCTTCAGGCAAGCATCAGAGTAAACCAAAAACCACCTGTTGAAAACAGAGACTTTATAGCTATGGTTAATTTATTACCATAACCAAGAATATTAGAATGGAGGACAGTCAACTTCTCTATCAAGGTACAGTACAAACTGTTTCAAAAGAGTTTTGATCTGTGTTTCCCGAGGGTAAACATATTCTGGATGGTGAGGGCATTAACAAATTGCCAGGGACTTTCCATAAAACATACCATTTCTAAAATATGTAATAATTCATTAATAACACTTTATGTAAGTTTAACGTGGGGAGGGCTGGAAGTGTCTCTTCTGATCTGACAATTCTTCTTATGCAAATCTCACAACAGTAACACATCAAACAAACCTAATTACTTCTAGCATCTCTCTTTTTTCATAAAGTGAAAGAACAAATCTCTGTGATTTTCCAAGGCTTCGCTGGGAACTCATTATAGGTGTAAAAGATATCCTGCAAGTTCCCTTTCATTTTTTCCTGTCTGATTTGGGAAGGCAAGACCTAAAGAGTTGTCAGAGGAGATTTGGACACTTGATTAATATATGGTCATGGGTGCCTGAGAAACAATCCTTGGTTGCCCATTTAATTAAGTGTTATAATAAGAAAGCATTTAAAAATATGCAGACCCAAGAGTGTTGAAGACATGTGTCCACATAAAAACTTGCACACAAATGTTCACAGCATTATTTATAGCAGCCCAAAAGTGGAAACAATCTAAATGCTCATCGACTGATAAATGGATAAACAAAATGTGGTATATATCCATACAAAGGAATATTAATCAGTTATAAATGGAATGAAGTACTGATTGATACCTGCTATGACATGGATGAACCTCAAAAACAGTATATACTAAGTAAGGGAAGTCAGACATAAAAGGCCACATACTGTATAATTCCAGTTATATGAAATGTCCAGAATAGGCAAATCCATAGAAACAGAAAGTAGATTAGGGGTTTCCAGGGGTTGGGGGTGTAGAGAGAGTAATGGGGAAACACTGCTAATGAGTATGGGTTTTCATTTTGAAAATATTCTGGAATTAGATAGAATTAGACAGTGGTGGCATCTGCACAGGCTAGCAATATACTAAAACCATTGACCTGCACTCCTTAAAAAGGCAATATCTCCATTTTTTTTCCAAAAAAGCCTATGCAGACATGGATTGTAAAATAAGTAAAATAAACAGAGAAGTAGACATATAGCTTGTTCATAAGTGAGGACTTTTTGTTCTTTGTGTTTGAAAATAATCTATTCTAGGACATTACAAATTCAACATAAAACACCATAAGATATTCTGGTAAGACACAGAATCTTTGCTATCCAGAATAACCCTTCATATTACAGGCAGTGGTATTAATCAACAGCCAGGGAGCAAGCCCATCAAACCTGAGCAGATTTTGCTAAACTTTAGTACATCTCATAGTTTCTTTTGAGACCCAGGTATTACAAGGCAACACAAACAAAACTCACTTTCCAAGTTTTGTCCTTATAGTGCTTTTTCATATTCTGGAACAAACTGACACGTAACTAGGATAGGGATGCTGCAAGGTCAAAACTATTTTCGTAATAATGCTAAAATGTTATTTATGTTAACAAGCAATGTGTTCATCACTGCTATTTTTAAACAAATTTTCGATTTCTTAAGTGTTTCCTCTCAACTTCTAATGCAGTAAATATCGATAGTTTTAACCCATATAAACAAAAGCTCTTTGGGTAATCTCAATAAGTTTTAAGACTATAGAGAGGAAGGTCAGGTCTTAAAACACAGTGTTGATGGGAAAGGAAAGAGAGTTAAGAACAGGTGGAGTGACACCACCATGAGAATTAAAAGTGCCTCCACGCCAACAGCAACGATGCTTTGTTACAGCATTAAAAAAGGCGCCCACTGACAAACCAGAATGGCTTCCTGCAGTGGCAGAGGGAGGCACAGGAGTGAGAAATCTGATCGAAAGGGAATAAAACAAGAGAAGGACTCACATAGACCATCGATAATGACCCGCCATGTACTGCGGAGTGTGCTTAATCCACCCTGGGCACCAGAGGCTCCCAGGCCTACCCCCTCCCAGAGGAAAATACCCCTTGGCTTCCTCACCCCGCTGCAGGTGCCCCGGACAGAGCTGGCACCATACAGAGACCCAGCCGCTCCGGGGTTCCCAACACCACTGCCTTCCTGAAGATGCCTTGCCCTGGAGGATTTTCTCCAGCAAATCCACACAAGGCAAGGAGCAGGGGACAGTCAGCCTCAGAGGGAGAAGCATCCCAGGACAGGGGAGGAAGGCGACGAGCGTACCCACACAGATCATTCACAGCCCACCCACACTGACAGAAAGGACCGGTCCAATGGCAGGGACAGAGCAAGGATGTGGCCAGGTGGGCAGCACCGCCAGTGAGTAATGCAGAAACAGGTAGAGGGACAGAGTGGCTGGTGAGACCATCATGCCTTCATCCTGCTAAGGGGACATCGTCAAGGCCTATGAGCTGCAAAGCCAGGGTGCCCTTGGTGAGAGGGAGAGAGGAAAAAAGAACCCAGTGGGACACAAAGAACGGAGGTGGAGGGCCCGAGCCGAGAGAAGGAAGTTCTTCCAAACGCAGAGTGGTCACAGGGCTCAGAGCCATGTCCCCAACGACTAGCACTCCATTACCCTAAACCAGCAGCAGAAACGCAAGTCATCGGCTCCCAACAATCCTATGGTTTCTGCTTAACCAGTGCCCCTGACCGGAAACTCACTGCTTGTCAAAGAAACATACTCCACTGTCATTCTGCTCAGCCATGAAGTTGCTCGTTGCTTGACAACTTTGTTGTTTGGGGTGCATCACTAACGCAACTGCATTATGCTCCCCTTACAAGGAGTGGTCCCTGAGGAACAAGAGCAGCCTGATGCCCACCTCCACGGAGCCCTGCCCGGCCAGACAGCAAGTCATCACAGCAAAGCTCTTGCCTCCTGGAACCCCATACCAAACGCCTGGTCCCCCATCCTACTCATCCTGTCTGGTAAGCTTCCCCTCCGCCCCCTTTCCTGTCCTCCTGAGTACCCTCCTCCACTGTCTCCGAGACCCAGGTCCCTTTGCCACACCTTTCTACCACGGGATGGCTCCCACAGCCCCCAGGGCCTCACTCAGCAACCGTCTGAGGACACACTTCTGCTTTGTAACGGCCCCTCCAGGACCAGATAAATGATTTGTAGGGCCCAGCGCTAAAAGAGGACGTGGGGCCTTCCTCCCTCAAAAGTCATTAAGAATTTCAAGATGGAGACAGCAGAGCATTAAACCAAGCACAGGGCCATGTGTGGCCACGCAGGTCGCAGGCACCCAAAGCCCCCTGCCCCTCCTGGAGGAGGCAGGAACTCATCCACAACCAGCCCTGGGCAGAACAGGACCGACGCCTGTCTGTGCCACCCAGCCTGGGACCTGTCAGCATGTGGTGAGCAGGAGCCAGACTCTCGTCACTACCTGCTCCCAAAGTAACCCACAATCTCACCAACTCCCCTTAAAAGGGTTTGCTAAAATTTGTCAGAGCAGAAATTGCAAACTTAAAGGTTAAGGAAGAGCAACTTTTCTGGATATTAATTTAAAAACCAAATTAAAGTTTTGAAGAGTCCTTCCTGACCACGCAAAACTACACTCTAAATCACAAAAGCCCCCGGCTTCCCTGCAGAGTAGAGGCTGGGGGTGGGGGGAAACCCGGCTGGCTCGTCTGAGGTGGGGACGGTGGGACAGGATAGAGCATCAGCTGGTGCATGCTGGGGGCGGGACGCACAGAAGGGAGACGGCTGGTGTGAGCTGCTCCTAGAGGCGCAGTGGGGGGGGGGGCCTCCTCCCCTTGCCTCACCAGGGGGCCCCTGTGAGTCCTGAAGGAAGGGGCTGTGATGGTCTCTCCCTTTCAGGTGTGACTTTTCTCAGCCTTTGGCTTCATGAAAATCACTGAAGCCAGGAGACACTCCTCAGAAGACAGGACATTTCATCAAAGACTAAGCAGTACAAACCACAGCCGGGTTCACTGTTAAGAAGCTGAAAAGCCACAGACAAAAGTTTAAAGAAATGGCCCAACAAGGCAGGAAGGCCACAAGGTCCAGAGGATCAACACCACCAGAGCATCCCTCACCCAACGAGAGACTGGGGTTGCAGGGTAAATGCCCTCCGCCCGCCCTCTCCAGCGTCCAATGCGCCACAAGTCAGAAAGCAGTTGACTCCCAGGGTGAGAAAATACAAAATGTCTGTCGAGCCGGATCATGATGTTCCCAGGACAAAATATCGTCCACTGTGGTTCGAAAGAGTCCATCCTCTTCCCTTTCAAGTGAAGGCAGGAGGTATCACTGCACCATAGCAGGGAGAACAAGGCAGGCCAAGGCACAGCCAGTGCTCAACTGAACACTCAAGAGGAACGTCACACAAGCCTTCAGAAGGCCGCGAGCAGCAAGTCATGGCTTTGCAACATAAACAAAGTCAGCAAGAGAGTGGTTTGAAAAAGATGCAGTCTTCCAGGTCTGAGATGATGTGTCAACTGGACAAGGGTTGAAAACGTAAGTAAAGCCAGGGAGGAAGCCAAGTGTCCCCTGCGTGTCCCCTGCGTTTGGTCAATACTCCTCTGGAAAATGAAGGCAGAACTATGCAGGCCTCAATGAAGGCCATCAGCAACAAGTCATGTCAGTGGACAGACAGCTGATCAGGAAGGAGAAAGAGCAGAAGCTGCATGAGAAGTAGAAAGGGAAAGCAGGAAATCCAAGACTTGGACAAAAAATTAGGAAAACAAGAAAGGCCTTATAAAATTCAGACTTGCATCCTAAGCAAGAACACCCACGCACCCTCCTTCATGGCACAGGATGTTAAAAGACCTCTTGCCACGGAGCAGGAGGGCGCTACCACCTTCAGACGTGTTTTAGGACAAACACACCAAGAAAGAGAGAGACTCTTCAGCAAACCGTGTCCCTCAAAACGGCTCTGACAGTAGCCGTCATCAGAGACTTCCCACAAGACACCCTCAGTCACCAGAGTTCTTCTCCCCTGACCCCCAGACCAGGCGAAGTCTCCCTCCCACCACCAACACGCAGCCACCCTGTGGGGTCTTTCCCGTCCTGCCGGAGGAGCCGGGTCTAGACCGGAAGCCTCAACGCCGGTTCCTAGGGGTCATCTGAGCCTCCAGGGCAGTGCGTGCCTCCTGTCTGGCACAGCCGAGGTCCCACCAAGAAACCTTTCTCTTCTAAGGAGCTGGCTGTCACAGCCGCCTGTCATTTCCGTGATTTCCATGATCACACCAAGACAAAGATGCCCACCCCACTGGGGAGACCACCGCCCCAGCCGGGAGGACTTCCCGTGCCTCCCCTTCTTCCCCTTACCGTTCCCCTAGACCTTCTTGAGAAAACACAATCTGTGCTTTCCCCACATAAAAACTGCCTTTTGCCCAAGAGGGTATATGCAGACAACAATCTGAGGTTTGGGATTGCTTTTAAAAAACTGTTTTGACCACTCTAAAGACCACCCCCCAACTGTTTCCTCCCACCACCAACAATGAGCCAAATGCACCGTCCTCCTCATCCCTCCCTGGGGAGCTCGGCCTCGACTGGGGACTGTGTCTGCTGAGGGAGCCCATATACCTTGTCCCAGGGCTCATCTGAGTTCTGTCCTGACCTCGTGTCTGCGCTTTGCTGCCCTTTACTTCTGCAGGTAAGTGCAGACGAGCCACTGTGTCAAAGTGTCAAGGAGGAACAAACCCAGTTCACAGATGATGGCCCAGCCATGGCCAGCCCAACCACCAGCTTCCCTGCTCCTCAGCATCCCTCCCTGGCTCTTCTGAGTGAGAATCATGTGATTGGGTCCCCGCCTACGGACTCTGGACATGCTCCAGCATTGGCTATGGATGCTGTCTATATGCTCAGCAAATGAGAGGACTCCACACTGTTATGACAATTTGCACCACACTTCTCTGTGCAGTGTGCCTGGCTTTAAGATGTATTCTTGGAGGTGCCATTTACAGTTAACACCTAATCTGATGCCCCAGCTCTGTGGCTATCACACTCATATCGGAAACCGGAATCTCCAGTACAGTGATGACCTACAACATTGATTTGGTTTAGATCATGCTGCTCTCAACATCCTAGGATCATTATTTAGAGAGTCCTGTGAAAACAGTCACCTCCACTCTGCAGGGAGCCTCTTCCATGCCTCAAAAACAGCCAGCAGCGTTTCCTTGGTGCACTTGCCTCACCCAACTCAAGCCATCTCAGCATATGTTACCTTGGTTGTGGCACAACCATGGTATTGCAAGTGCTAGCTGGAATCCTAAGCACCAAGTTCATAGGACCAGTTGCACAAATGATGGCCCAGTTCCACGCAATCACAAAGGGGGCTCAAATGACTACGCTCAGTACCATGGAGGCTGACCTCCACGAGCTCCACCCCATGCTGACCCTTACATCCGGGATCAGTGACTGACTTCACACAAATCTAGTACCTGCTTCCCTGCACTGAGGCCTGGAGGCGCTCCCTGTTGCACCAACTGCGTTTCCAAGGCTTGCCTCTGTTATCCCATGCCATGCATCAGAGACCATCTCAACAATGAGGAGCTAGCGTGCTGGTAAACCCATCACTGGAGGACTGCCCCAAAGTGAGCTCCAGGAGGCACTCAGAAAAAAGCTTCTAAAGTCTGGAAAAACAGTCTTCACTTATGAGCACTGACACATCCTTGAGTGGTTTGGAATTGCCAGGGAGATTTTAGAGCAGGTGTACAAGAGGTCAAACGAGAGAAGGAGAAGCGAACCCGATTCATCTATGCAGGATGATTAAATGTAACAACCAAAAAAAGTGTCAAAGAGCCCCCTCACGGCCAGGGTGCCCCAGCAGGAAGTGCCCACCCCTCTCCCCTGACCATCTCCTAAATAGTGGGGACCTAACATGCTTCTGACTCTTCTTCCACCTCCGTTTCCTGCTGGGCCTTCTCCTTAAGACTCTTCTCTGGTCTTCCCTCGAATGAGGAACTACCAATTCTGAGGCTTATGGTTGAACAAAAATGTATTCACCACAAAAGACGTTTACCTCAAGATCTTGTTCCCCACAAAACCCATGGTTTAGTTTCCGCTGTAGCTCCTATTTTAACTCATAGCAAAAGACAGAAAGAACCAAGTGCCAGTTGATTCATCTGCCCCGCCAGGTTTAGGAACTTTATATCAAATGGGGCTGGAGTTTGGAAGATCCATGGTCCATCAACTTTGAAATACCCCTTTCCCCAGACTTTACCGGGTCCTCCAGACACTGTACAGAAGTAGGCAGAGATCACCAAGGTTCAGAAAAGAAATCTTGCTAAACTTCAACACAGTGAATAAGAACAACTTGCTGAGGGCTTGCTCCACAGGGAACATCGCAAAGCAGTAGTCCTCAATGGGGAGCAAGTTTGTCCCCACGCTCTTCCCCAGGGACATTGAGCAATGTCTGGAGACATTTTTCATTGTCAAAACTGGGGTGGGGATGGGGTGGAGGATGTTACTGGCATTTAGTGGATAGAGCCAGAGAAACTGCTAATCATCCTACAATGCACAGGACAGCACCCCACAACAAAAAATTATTCGGCCCCAAATGTCAATAGTGCCAAGGCTGAGAAACTCTGGCCTACAACAAAGGCACTTGAAATCCCCTAGGTATCCAATCTTGAAACATGAGGCCTCTGAGCATCTTAGTTAAGAGGAACAAAACATTTCTGCATGCATACACAGATACAATGCTTTGTGGTTGGGGGGGCAGGGTTCATCAATCCCTGCTGCCCATTCATGAACACCCCTCAATCCCAGACACCCTAAGATACTGAGAGGTCAGGTACTCTTTTTAGGGCATATTCCAATTTTTTTATCTTTATAAAACCTCAAAAAACCTTTTGCATATATGACCTCACTGAGACCCTGCAGCCACCCAATCAGGTCAGGACTATTTATGACCACCATGGGATAGAAGAGAAGACTGGGGCACGGAGAGGTTTAGATAACTTTTCCAAAGTGACACAGCCAGCGAGTGGCAAAGCCGCAGGAACAACCCCCAGCACTTCAGGTTCTGAGATGCCCGTGGAATCATGCAGTGGGATCCCAGCCAACCCGAGACCCAGACTGCAGCCCAACTTTACATCTGGCTCAGCCTTCGCACAGAGAAGCCACCGAAGGTACCTGGCCAGCCCTCACCAGTGACAGTTCCTCTCCTGGCAGATGCACGGATGTGGACGACACCAAGTGTGGAGCAGAGGCAGCTCACTCCTTGGGCACAGGCACTTGCGGGAAGCCGGCCATAACCTGAGTCTCTCCCAGGTGCAACTCGGCCAGGCTGGTTGCCTTGGGCCCTCGGTCAGCACAGGTGAATGTGAGCAGCAAGTCAGTGCCAAGAGCCATCACCTGTGCACGTGCCATCACCGAACCTGCCCGCTCGGGTCCACCAGGCCTCCTTGTGCACTCCTCGGGGAGGGCAGCAGTCTGCAGTACCTGGAAATGAATGACACGAGAGTAAAGCTGAATCCCCGACGCTTCCTTATTTTCCTCCATTAAACCTCTTCCCGGTTCCCTCAGTCTCTCTCTGCTTTTGTCTCACAGCAGGAGGCTCCTTGGGGGCCTGGCGGGCTAGTGGTCATGTAGGAATCAAACTTGCTGTCTCCTCTCGCTGGACACTGTGGCCTGGGACTGACCCCAGGCTCTGGAATTTGAGCCCCAGGGGCTCGTCCTCTGTCTTCACATCCTGGTGGGGGCCCTTTTGGTCTGATCACTGTGGAAAACCCCCCCAACACAACAACACCTGCGCATCTATTGGAGGCCCGTGACAATCAAGAACCTGCATCAACCAACTGTGTTCAGGGGCGCCTTTGTCTTACAGTTTGCAAATACACACATTCAAATCTAAAACTGTTGTTTCAGAAAACAACAGCCAACCAGATTTAGCAGATGTCACCCATTTGCCACAGGTGCACCAGACCAATATTTTTAATGAGTAATGCATTATTTTAAAGCTAAGCTTCCCACCACCCTGCTGTTCCTTTTGGGCCCCTTCCTCCCCAGGACAAACCCCTTCTGAGTCTGACATGCCTCCCTTCTCTGGATATTTCTTACTGTCACAGAGCAGTCATGTAGCCAGAACCAACACATCGTACTGTCCGGTGCATCTTGACAACCAACAGAAAAGGCATCTTACTGTCCATGTCTGGGCCCTGTTCAGGCTCATCTCTTAGGAGGCCCCAGCACCCTTCCTTGACTGAATGTCCCATCCCTGCAGTTGTGTAAGTATGGCTTTTGGAAAGGGGATGGGAAAGGCCCAGCTCAGGGCCAGACCCTATAGCAGAAGGTTGATTCCCCTGACTCTGATCCCCTAAGGGCAACCCTAGAACAGGCTGGAAGGGATGAACCCCGCCGTTTGATGAGACAGAAACAGGAGCACAAAGAAGTGAATGTGTCAAGATCACACAGCCAGTCTTGGCCCGGGCCACTTTGCATTTCTGCACGGGCAGCATCCTCAGAACCTTCTTATTCTCATCCCACAGAAAGCAGGCTGTGTGGATGGGCATCTCCTTGACCCTGCACCTGGCACAGAGGGAGCCAGCCAGCTGCAGCCAGCCATGCTCTGGAGCTCTGCGCTGCTGCCTTCCGCACAGGGCATCCTGCACCCGTCAGCAGTCCCTGGTCCAGAGGGCAAGGACTGCAGGACCCCTCGTGGGCACTCCAGGTGGGGCCCGAGTGCCCCCTGCTGGCTGACTGCTGAGCAACCCAAACCTTAGGTCTGTGCCTAAGATTTCTTGTGGTTCCAGCCCAGGAGAGCTGAGGGCTGGATTCAGGGCACCCCCCTCCTGGGAAGTTCCCCATTCTGCTCTGTACAACCTCTGGGGAATTCCTAGGATCCCTGTTGATGGAAAAATCATGCCACCATGAACAAGACATTTCTTCCCTCTTACAGCATCCCTGGACATATCCACTCAGCATCAGCTTTTGGTGGCTTTCCATGCCCCAGACACTGGGACCAGCACTTTGGGGCCCAGAAACGACCAGACACAGTTCCAGCCCCATGGAGTTTCTTGAGTGAGGCAGATGATCAAGGGAACAGTGAGGCAAAGATTTGACAGAGAAGAGTACGCGGCGGGGGAGTAGGAAGGAGGACCAAGTGCCAGGGAGCTCAATCAGGGGGCTGTGGTGGCGGAGACAGTGTCTGAGCCAAGCTTTGAAGAGGAAACAGAGGTAGACATGGAAGAGAGAGGAAAGGCATTTCTGAGGGAGGGAAGAGACACAGCCAGCGCCCTCACTTTTCCCCCTGTCCCAGCTGCTTCCTCTTCCTGCCTTTCCTCCCTCCCTCCTGACTCACCAGGGGTAACAGCAGCTCTGCACCTCGAGGATGTGCCCAGCTCTCCCGGCCAGACCGTGTCTGGTGGGGTTCACTACAATGCTCCCAGCCTCACATCTTGACCCTGCCAATGAACACTTGGTTTCCTGAATCCTGCACAAGCCTGTCCACAGTCCACACGCTTGAGAATTCGACGCTTGGAAAGTATTTTTTATGCACTTGCTGCAGGGGATTCTGAAAGTGTAAACCACCCACTGCCCCTAAGAAAGAGAAATCAGCCCAGGTTTGGAAAAGGACAGGTGCAAAGGAGACATGCCTGGAGGAGTTTCTCTGCAGGTTCAAGGGGGACGGGTAGGCAAGTTCATGCTGGGCCCACCAGAGGCTGGCCGGGGAAGAAGGAATGTGAACCCCAGGAGCCCCACGCACAACAGCACTGGATTTGTGTGAGGGGGATGGGGAGCAAAGTTAAGAGCCAAGGTGTCGCATGGAAGGTTCAGGACTGTCTGTGGTACAGCACGCGGCACCCACGTGGGTGGGTTGGCCCTGAGCAACACTTCCCAGTGGGGAGCCACTCAAGGTTGGGAGCAGGAAAGAGACATTATAAAAAGTGTGCTTCGCTGGGCGCAGTGGCTCATGCCTGTAATCCCAGCACTCTGGGAGGCTGGGTGGGAAGATTGCTTGAGGCCAGGAGTTCGAGACCAGCCTGGGCAACACAGTGAGACCCTGTCTCTACAAAAAATAGAAAAATGAGCCAGGTGTGGTGGTGCACGCCTGTAGTCCCAGCTACTTGGAGGCTGAGGCAGGAGGATTGCTTGAGCCTCAGGAGTTTGAGGCTGCAGTGAGCTATGATCGTGCCACTGCACTCTAGTCTGGGTGACAGAGTGAGACCCTGTCTTTTTTTTAAAAAAGTGTGCTTATAGAGACTCCAGAGCAAAGGTTGTCTCAGTCTCCTGCAGTGTCTGTGATCAAACAGCGGAGGAGGGCAGGGTTGCCCTGGCACCATGGCTGCCTCCTACGGGGCCCCTGGGGTCCTGCTTGAGGACCCTCCCTGGGGCCCGGCTGCCTGCCCTGGCCTCAGGGCTTGCCTCCAGCTCTTCTGGCAGAATTCCCCCTGCCCCAGACAAGCGAGAGGGCAGTGCCCAGCTAACCGTAGGCCCCAGGGAGCCTCACCTGGGATGGGTCCCCAGCACGGACTCAAGGCTCCAAGCAAGGGGATGCGGATGGAGCACAACGTGGGTCCCCGGAACCTGGATCTTCACCCTGAATCTGCCACTCTTCTGCTAAGGACCTGTCAGAAAACCCCTTTCTTCTCAGTCTCCAGAGCCTTCTGACAGTCAGCCCAGCCCCTCCGAGTCAGCAAGAGCCTTCTACTTTCCTGTGGCCAACGCTCTGGGTTTTGGTGTGAGCCGCCACTGGAAACCGAAACACAGGCAAGCCAAGCCCTGGACTACGGCGCCTCTGAGCGCCGCCCAGCTGTGGCCAGCGCCCAGGCCCAGCGCCTGCACCCACCCCCCCACCCCCCCACCCCCCGTCCCGCCACTCCCGCAGGCCCACCCCGGAGCTTGCCCTACTCCTGCGGGCTACCCCCAGGACTCCGGGCCGAGGCCGTTGTTTAAAGGATTATCTTCAGCATCACGGCAGAGAAAAGCCCACCCATGGTGGTGGGGGGCTGGGGGAACAGGTCCTGGGGTCGCAGGGAAACCCGCTCACCACGGGCAGCAGCACTATTTTCTCGGTTGTTCTGCGGCTCCCATCTCTATTGGAGAAAGGGCTGGAGTTGGAAATCTGACTGTGAGTCAACAGGACGGCCACAAGGGGGCAGCAGAGGCAAAGGCTTTGCCCGAAAACGCTCTGCCCAAGTTCCGCCCAGGACCCGAGCGGCCGCTCCCAGCCTTGGGGGCACGTTAGATTCAACCTCAGGTTCCCACCCCCACGAATTCGGATTCAATGGCCCGCGGTGCGACCCTAACATCAGGCAGATGTAGAAGGAAGTGGGCGGGGAGCAGCAGCCTTTCAGACCTTTCTTCTGGTGGGCTGGCGCTGGACCCAGGGCCCAGCCTTGCTCAACGCATCAGTCACCTAGCAGCTTGTTAGAAGTGCAGAATCCCAGGACCCCGCCCAAACCCACAGACTCAGAATCTGCAATTTACCAGATTCTCCAGGGGATTCGTGTGCACATTAAAGTTTGAGAAACTTCTGGTCCTAGTTACCCAAAGGCTCTTGGGAGACTCTGGTCCAATGCCATATCCATAGTTTATAGATGCAGAGATTCAAGCCCGGAGGGAAGAGTCCGTTTGCTCTAGGTCATTGGCCACGTATCGGGCAGGATGGTGCAGACCTCAAGACCCTGACTCCAAGTCCCGTGCTCTTTCTCCCGCAGCACCCTGCTTCTCCAACCCAGAGGGGGGCCTGGGCACAAGATCCAATATATGGTGGCAGGAGCTTGGTGGGGTCTTGGAACTTCCCCAGACCTGTTAGCACCTGGCCTGCGGGGATCTCAGGGATGGCTAAGACACTGTCCCTGGCTCAAGGAGCTTCTGTCCTCATATCTAACACAGGACAGACACAGGTGGTATCAGCCAAGCACAACTCTCACCTGGAGTCATGCTGAAGAACCATCTCTAAATCTAGGAAAAGAGAGAATGAAGAAAAAGACCAGTATGGCTACATCACCTGGGAAGACTTCCTGCAGTCTGGGCTGTGCAGGAGGCTGGTGGGGTAGATTTCAGTAGCTGGTGGCGGGAGGGGCTGCATTTCAGACCAAAAGACCAAGATTCATGAAGGATACTGACAGGCAGGAAAGGCCCACGTGACCACACAGGTAAGGGCTGGGCAGCAGAGGCAGATAAAGCTGGTATGGGACGGGGGCTTGGAGCACAGACTAGACCCTGAAAGCAGGCAGAGCACTTTTGGCCAGGTAGAGCCAATTCAGACCTTGGGCTGGAGGCCACAGGGAGCCACAGAAGGTGTTTGAGCCGGGGAGGAGTCTGAGCCTTGCAAAGACCTTCTGGTGTCGGTCCTGTTGTATACTGGAGATGGCACAAGGAGGAAGAGGCTACAGGAACCCTCATCCTCACTGACGATGTGGCTTGAGGCTTGTTCATCTCAAGGTCACCAGCATTTGCCAGAGCCTTGGCCCTTGGATGGTGCCCTGCAAATGACCATCTCTAAGGGAGACCAGCCTTTAACCCAAAGGCCATTTAATACTTAAGGCCTAGATCAGAACAAGAAATATAAGTCATGCTCTTGTGACCTTGAGCTCGTTACATCATAAAGTGGGGATGACAACAGAAGTTCTCTCATAAGGTTATAGTGAGACCTGTCCATGATAATCTGTGTAACATACCTGGCATCTAGCTGGTGCTCGATGTTGTGATGCCTCCATTCTACTCCTTCAAGCCTGCTTTTCCCAAGGCGTCGGTGACTCTGCCCTGCCTTCATATTTTCTGTAGCCCCTGGAGTGGCTCCTTTAATTAACGGTAGTATTTGTTGAGTGCTTTACATATATTACTTTACATATCTGAGTTCATTTCATCCTACAATAATGCTTTTCAATGGGCTTGATTCATTCCCGGATTTAAAGGTGAGGAAACTCAAGGACAGAGCTGGCACGCGAGAGTCACAGGGATTTGATTCAGCTCATTGGCTCAAGCGCCTCTGCTCACCACTCCTCCCAGGGCCTCCAACGTGAGACTGCCCAAGACTCTGCCTCGGCCACACCACAACCCTCGCACCACACTCTCCCTCCATAACTCCTCCTCTGACAGTTACGGGGGCAAATCTCAAGTCTTGTTCTGAGCCTTTGTAACCTATCGAGGGAGCCTTCTCCTTTGACCAATAGATTCACATGTCCCAAGGCCAGAGGGATAGAGCCACCTGTACATCTCTGTTCCCCTGAAACCCAACCAGCCCCAACTCCCAGCCCCCAACTCTAGTCGGGCAGCTTGTCCCTAGTCCCTCGATTAGGGTGCCATGGTCGTTCTCCCCAGAGTCTAGGTCGTCGAGGTCTTGCTGCTCTCCTAAGCACGGGAAATACAGGACTTACCTCTTCAAACCAGTGTCCCCTCCCAGTTCGCCTCTTTGGGCTCACAGTACTGTCCTCTCTGTCTCGACAGTCCCTCTCCAACAACCACCTCATACCAACGGTCCTCTCGGCTCAGAGCCGCTTCCCAACTGCCCGTCAGATTGTCCACTTCCCCCACATTCCGACAGACCAACGGCTCAGCCGCCCCTCCCGGGGGCTCCACTCAACCCCCCCCCAACTGAACTTAACCACACTCTGCCCTGTTAGAGTTAGTGCCCAGCATGTGTCCTTCCCAATGGACTGGAAACTCCTTGGGGGCAAAAACTGCCCTCTTATTTTTTTGTCCACAACACTGATCACAGTAACTGGCATGTGTTTGAGGACCATTGTAATGTGATTGTGTGAATTGTCTGTTAAATTTTTCTCATTTTTTTTTTTTTTGGTCCCTCGATTTTTAAGAGTTCTCGACATATTAGGGGTATTTCTTCCCTTTGTCTGTGGTATGTGTTACAAATATTGTCTCCTAATTTTTCAGTTGTCTTTTGACTTGGTCTCTTTTTTTTAAGAAATTATTATGTTCTTAATGTGATGTTGGATTCTGTTTGCTAATATTTTATTTGGTATTTTGCACTGATATTCATAAGTGATACTGATTTTTAGTTTTCTTAGTGTCTTACTGTCATCAGGATTAGGTATCAATATTATTCTTGCCTCATAAAAAGAGAAAGTTTTCCTTCATTTTCAATAATCTGGAATAATAAGGTAATAGACCATTAGAATGATCTGGCATGTGAAGGTTTGGTAGAATTCTTCTGTGCAAACATCTGGGTTTGGTGCTTTAATTTTTAAGTTATTTTTGTAAAATTTTTATTATAAAGCATTTCAAACATACACCAAAGAAGGAATAGTAAAAGGAACCTCTGCTACTCATCAGCCAGCCTCAACAGTTACCAATATACTGTCAAACTTGTTTCGTTTATACTTTCCCACATCCTATTTCTCACTGGTTACTTTTAAAATAGCTTCACTTTGATATAACAATAGAATATTATTTGTCCATAAAAGGGAATAAAGCACTGATACACGCTACAACACGGATGAACATTGAAAGCAGTACGCCAGGTGAAACATGCCAGTTACAGAAGACTACATATTGTATGATTCCATGTATATCAAATCCATAAAAGGCAAATCTATGGAGATGGAAAGTAGATTCGTGGTGGCCTAGGGCTTGGGGTGGCGGGTGGGTGATGAGTAGTGACTGCTAATGGGTATGGGGTGTCTTTGGGGGGTGATGAAAATATTCTAAAATTGATGGTGGTAACATGGCACAACCCTGAATATACTAAAAACTATTGAATTGTACATGTTAATGGGTGAATTGTATATGTGAATTAGGTCTCAATAAGCTTTTTTAACAGCAGGGGGCACACTGGGAAGAATTAATGTGGAATATGAATTAACAAGAAAGAAAAATGCCCCAAATGAAAACATGGGGAACTTTGTGGCTGCACATTTAGGCTCTACACCTAGAATTTCTGCACCCCAACCCCAGATCTCTGTAACACAGGTCCCAACCCCCAAATACCCAATGAAGAAACCATAGCTCTGCAGGGCTGTGAAACCAGCCATTCTTGCCCAAAACAACTTTCTCCAAGATTCCTTCTTCCTGTGGAAACTCACTACTAACAAGGTTAAAAGAAACCCAGTCTTTTCTTCAGCTGGTTTCCTTGCTATTGGGAGTATGTAATAATTTTTTGACATGCTTATAAATTATTTGTGTGATATTTGTGTGGCAATAATAATGCCCATCTATGGGTAACTGAGCACTTACTATGTCCCAGGCCTTGTCCAAAGCCCTTTATGTATATATATCACCCCACTGGACCTTATAAAGTCATGGCATTATTATCCCCACGTGATAGATGAGGAAATGGAATCACAGAGATGTTAAATTCCCAAGCCTGCACGATTAGTAAGGGATGGATTCAGAGGTTTTGAACCCAGCCTAACTGGCTTCACAACCCACACTGCCTCTACACCAAGAAACATCCAAGAATAGACACTGGACTTTGAAACTAAGCAAGAATAAGTTGGGCAGCCTGTATTGAGCCCCTGCTAAAGGGATGAGTAACCAGGCTGTGCTCAGACTTCTCCTCCACAACAACATTTAACAGGAGGAGAGAATTAACTAGGGCCCTTGAGAAAAAAAACACCCTGACCTTAGGCTCTTATTCCCAGTCCAGTCGGCCCTCAAGAATAAAGGCAACCTATCAGTGCTTTCGATCATGCAAGAACACAGCCAATGTTCTTCCTCTTCTTTTGAGACCTGGGGAGTGGTAACTGGGAAAAAAAATACACTGCAAGCTGTGGAGGATCTACAGACAGAACCAATTGTTCAGCCTTCCATTCTGCAGAAAGGAAGCTTTTCTGGGCCAATATCTTCCTTCCTCATGTGTCCCTGATCCCACCAGCCCCAGCTTGGCGGCCCCCAACCATACAGATGCCCCCACTGCTCTGGGCCCATGGGTCCTACTCATTGAGGTCCAGGGACCCTGGAGGAGGTCAGCCCCCTAAATCCACCTCACTGGCCAGAGGAGAAATGCAGAGTGTCAGAGCAGAGGCACAGCCAGGGAGGGGCCACAGGGAATGAGGTCCCCACTGTCCAGTGTCTGGGGGCACTGCAATAACCTCAGCCTTTGCCTTTTCCCACTGGAGGGAGGCTACAGCTCATGGAGAGAAAGGCGGGGGACACAGGATACCCCCCAAGACTCTTCTCCTGTGGCCATTCCCCCTCAGGCCACGGACAAACACTCTTCTGTGGAGGAGAGTGTCCAGAACAGAGGCCAGACAAAGTGAAGGCAGGGGGACCTGTGTCCTCTTTACCAGTCTAAGAGGCTGCCCCAATGACACCCCCCCTTGCAGACCCTAGAACCTGAGCTTCAGCAGAAGGGGGGGGCAATTTTCCTTGCTGCCCCAGAGACTGACCCCAGAAAGAACTGACTTTCTCAAAACGTATCTGAAGCAATGGGAGACATTCGAAATAACACTGTCAGATTTTGAACAAAGGATCAAAAGTTCAAGGACATTCTTTGAGGCCATCAGGGTACAAAACAGGAATCAGTTTGAGGAAGTGCCTAGGCTTGAACAAATCAAATTAAATTCTAATGGGGAATCTACTTGTTAATTTGGAACCCGAGGAGTAAGAGCAAATAGAGACACTGTGAAATATTACAAGACTTCACACAAGATTGAGTAACTCTTTCCAAGGTAAGAAGAGCTTTAAAGAACTTAAATGTAAAGGAGAGACGTGCAGATCCGACCTCCCTTGGGCTCAGGAGGAACATAGGAGGCTTTGGAATTCCTACAGGAAAGGGAAGACATACCTTTCCTGTAGGAAGGTATGTCTTGGTGTAGGAAGACAGTAAGACACTAAGGGAAAGGGAAGAAAGCGGCATACCGGCTTTAATGCCTTGATCAAACGCTATGAGCAATCTCAGAGAATCCTCCAAGTCCTTTGTGGCAAGACACAAGGAAATGCACTTCTGATAGATTACATTATGCCATGAGAGGTGCCGGCAGCCCAGCAGAAGGATAAGTTGCAGTTTCTGACAAGTCAGGTGGCAGATGACCGAGTCTTTGTTAACCATCGTGGGAAAACACACAGAATACTTCCAGGCAAAACAGAGAGAGGCTGTGTCAGACAGGCGACACCTGGAAGAACAAGAAAAGCAGTTGACAGAAGGTGATTATTCATTGCACGAGGCCAACGCTCTCCTCAGAAAGATAAATGTGAATCTGCGCAGACCATGCATGAAGAACACAGCAGGAAATCGCAGCTCTGCAGAGCACCATGACCCTGAAAGAGAAAGGAATGAACAAGAAAGCAAGATGCAGCCTTGAACGATGTTGAGGGACAGTGTCAGTGAGGAGGGGCTGGCAGGGCACCTGCCCTAGTGAAAGAACATTTATTTACTTCATGGTGCCAGCGTTCTCCTGGAAAATCAGTGCAAAACCCTGCAGAGTCTGAATGAAGGCTATCAGCAAACACGGCATCTTCAAAACCAGTTTACTTAGCAAGGAACAGAATAGGAAGCAAAGTAGCAAAATCTTTCCCCAAAAAGAAAATAACCAAAGCCCAAGACCTGGATAAAAAATTAGGAAAACAAGAAAGGCCTTATAAAATTCAGACTTGCATCCTAAGCAAGAACACCCACGCACCCTCCTTCATGGCACAGGATGTTAAAAGACCTCTTGCCACGAAGCAGGAGGGCGCTACCACCTTCAGACGTGTTTTAGGACAAACACACCAAGAAAGAGAGAGACTCTTCAGCAAACCGTGTCCCTCAAAACGGCTCTGAGAGGTAGCCGTCATCAGAGACTTCCCACAAGACACCCTCAGTCACCAGAGTTCTTCTCCCCTGACCCCCAGACCAGGCGAAGTCTCCCTCCCACCACCAACACGCAGCCACCCTGTGGGGTCTTTCCCGTCCTGCCGGAGGAGCCGGGTCTAGACCGGAAGCCTCAACGCCGGTTCCTAGGGGTCATCTGAGCCTCCAGGGCAGTGCGTGCCTCCTGTCTAGCACAGCTGAGGTCCCACCAAGAAACCTTTCTCTTCTAAGGAGCTGGCTGTCACAGCCGCCTGTCTTTTCCGTGATTTCCACGATCACACCAAGACAAACCAGAGGAATATAACAGGTGGCACTGGGACTTGACAGCTCTGCAGGCTTCTCCTACTTCCCAGCAGGGTCCCTTGAGGACAAGGGACCCCTCAACACCAGGCAGTGAGGGGGTGGGCCAGCCGAGCCAGGAGGGGTGCTCTGGCTCCGAGTGGCCACAATAGCCAGTGATCAGTGACAACTGCCGCTGCCTTCCTGTGCTAGGCATATTCTGTGCACTCTATGATAGCTCCCTCCAGCATCCCAGTGAGGTAGATTTGGGTATGAGCACCATTTTATGGGAACACAGAGGTTAAGACAGCTTGTCAAAGGTCACACAGCTAATCTCGGCAGGCCTGGGGAGGAACAGAGGCATCTCACTCCAGCAACTACGGATAGTTGTTTCCAGGATGCTGGCAGAAACAGCAGGACTAGGTCCCTACTCCGCATGTTGCATGGCCACAGCCAAAGGAGCATTTATGGGATGCTGGAGTCCTAGAACAGACTGGAAGAGATCCACCCTGCCATTTCATAGAGGAGAAACAAACCCAGAGAGGGAAGAGAGGTTCTCAAGATCACACCGCCAGTCAGTGTCACAGCTGCATCCAGGTCTCCTAGGCAGGGCCTTTGGCATCCACCGCCACGCATTTGCGTGTTAGAGGTAATGCAAGGCTGTCCCCTGGAGGAAGGGCCAGAAGCTGCAGGCGACCCTGTCTGGAGACCCAGCAGAGGACGGCAGCACAGGGTGGCTTGTGGGTGGGAGCCAGAGCCTCCCCTCTCCCATCCTCTGAGCAGGTGGAATGTGGTGTGCCCAGGGCTGGCTGGGATCCTGTCCCTGAGTCACAGGTCCCAGTCTACACGGAGGAGAACTGAGAACCACCTCAAACCCCCGGATAGTCAGGAAGTGCCCTAGGAGATCAGAGAAGGGACAATCAGGGTGACCAGCTGTACAAGAGGTAACCTGAAACCTGTCCCCAGTGGAGGACCAAAACCCAGAAAAGACGAGCAAGTGTGTGTGAGGAGGTGTGTGAAGGGGACCTGTCCTACCAGATATTAAAATATATTATCATTCTGGCGAAAACAAACAAAAATGCCACAAAGGCTTCGAGAACGAATGAGCTGGCAAGTCCAAGGTGGTCGTCTTACCCGTAACGGTTTTGGGGCAAATGGGGTGGGGTGAAGGCTCCATCCCTTCCGGGCCCCTCCCAGAGATGCTGGGGCTCTGTCCGCCCGCCCGCGTCCTCCGGGCTGCTGCCTTCTCCTGCAACAAGAAAAACTGCCCGCAGGGCCTGGCCACTCTTCCGCCCCCCGGAGTGAGACGTCCCCGTGTGTAATGAGGAAGCAAAGTCATCTGAAAGAGACGAGAGAAAAGCAAAAACACGGGGTGCAATAAACAAATCAATTGGCAAGTCCAAGGTAACCGGAAACTCTTCCCGCCATCTGCCTACTGAATTCACAGCCAAGAGTCTTCCGGAATCTTCCCTGCCTGTTTCCACGCCCCCCCCACCCCGCGAGCCTTTGCCCCTGCGCCGCGCCCCGGGGTCTGCCCGCCCGACGTCCCACGGTGACCCCCGGGGTCCCACCTCCCCGGGGCCCCGCCGCGGCTCGGTCCCGGGGTCCCCGAGGCTGCTTCCTTCCCCGCGCGGGGCACGTTCCCTCCGCCCAGGCGCGCGGCTCCCGCAAGAGCGACCCCCGCGCGGACACGTGGGGCACCGCGGGCTTCGGCGGGGAGGCCCGGGACCCGCCGCGTGTCTGCGGGAGAGCGCGACGCTGCGGAGGCGGCTCGGCGGGCGGAAAGGGCTGTGACATTTTCCTTTTAGAGGTAGAAAAAGCAGCCCGAGCAGAGGCCCTCTTGGCGCAGTGGGCAGCGCGTCAGTCTCATAATCTGAAGGTCCTGAGTTCGAGCCTCAGAGAGGGCACAGCCGTTTTGCTGGGCTCCGGTCTAACTTAAAGAAAATTATAACAAACATTCGGCGGAGGCGCTTAGAGAGAGACCTTATGGGGCCCGGCAGGAAGAGCGACGTCACCCAGCGAAGCCCTCTGTCTGAGCCCTGGGAGAGAACAGGTGTCCTCCCGGGGACCAGAGGGTAAGCCGGGTGTCCAGGAGCGGTGGAGCCGGCTCCCCGCCAGAGGGCTGCGTAAACACGCGCTTAGGTCCTCACACAAACGGCCGAACCTCACTCATGACAAAAGACGCGCAGTGAAATTACCATCGTCCCTTCTCCCTTCTCCCAGAAGTTAAAATCCACAAACGAGAAAACACGCAGTGTTGGCGCGACTGCGGGGAAACGGACACTCAGCGTTGCTGATGAGGGCGTACATTGATTCATTCCTTTACAACATTCCTGAAGGTCAGTCCCCTAGACCACTTCCGATCTCCTGTTTCCCACCTTCCTTGCTCCTGCTTGGAGCAAGGCCGAGCCCCCACGTTCTTTTTCGGCTGTCTGGAGACTGTCCTCCCTAGCTCCATTCCAGACCCAGCTTTCAAGAGCCAGGAAGACCCAGAGAGTCTGGGCCCATGCTCAGGTGACCCAAGAGAGCCGGCTGGGGCGTGGCATTGATGACCACGGAATGACCAAGCTCTAATTCTAGCTTTAGCCGAATCTTTCCATTTTTTATGGCTCAGTTTACAATAGCTTCTAATTATTTTGTGATTTATTCTTACTTATTAAGCATATTTCTTAATATCCAAAATACAGAGATTCTAGCTGTCTTTTTATTTCTATCTTAATTGCATTGTGGACAAAGAATATATTCTATAAAAATAAAATCATTTGAAATTTATAGCTAAGAAAATGGTTGTTTTGTAAATACGTGTCTGTGGGGGGAATGTGTATTCTGTACTGGTTGTGTGCATTGTTCTAAATTTTCTAATCATGTTATTCAAACCTTCTCTATCCTTATAAATTTTTCATCTACTTGAACTATTGGTTACTGTGAGAGGTAAATTTGTCTGTTTTGCCAATTTTTTTGGATGTATTTTGAGGCTACAATAACAAATGCATAAAAACAGAATTCTTGTGCCTTCCTGGTGAATTGAACACTTATAAAGTATTCACTTTTATCTCAAATATTGTTTTATAGTATGTTTGGTCTAATAATATTGCATTAGCTTTAATATAGTATGTACATGAAGTATCTTTTTATATTTTTGTATTCTTTATTGTCATGCTTTCTGTGCCCTTATGTTTTAATGTCTCTTTTAAACACATACTTGGGATTTTTAAAATCCAGTTTTATGATCCCTACAGATTAGTAGGAATATTTAGTCCATTTACATTTAATTACTGATATATTTGGATTTAAATCTACCATTTTAATAAGCTTTTCCTTTTTGTTCTGCCTCTTCTATGTTATTTTTTTCCTCCATTTGGATTCCTTTTGGATATAATACTATTCCAGTGTTTTCCTCTATTAGTTTGGAAGCTGTACACTTAATATTCTTTTGGTGTTAACCTAGAGATTACAGTACTCCTTGAATTAACACTGCCGTTAATTAGGACTTTTACCTTATTTCCAGAAAGCATTTTAAAATTCTTTTACTCTAACACTCCCAATTATTACCCTCCCAACTTATATGTCTTTGTTTTCAGTTCTCTTGGCCACACACCTAGGAGTAGAATCGTTAAGACATATGGTAATTTATGTTTAGCCTTTTGAAGAGCTGCCAAACTTTTTCAAAGTGACTTAAACATTTTATTATACAATCCCACCAGCAATGGTATGAAGATTCCAATTTTTCCACATTCTTGCCAAGACTTGTTATTGTCTTTTTTATTCTAGCCATCCTAGCTGGTGTTAAGTGGTATCTCCCTGTGGGTTTGAGTTCTATTTCCCTAATGGTGAATGATGTTGAGCATCTTTTCGTGTGCTTATTGGCCATTTATATATCTTCTACAGAGAAATGTCTATTCAAATCCTTTGCCCTTTTTCAAAATTGGGTTGTCTTTTATTGTTGGGTTGTAAGAGTCCTTTATATGTTGTGGATACACGTCCCTTACCATAAATATGATTTGCAGATGTTTCCTCCTATTCTGTGGGTTATCCTTCACTTTCTTGTGTGTCCTTTGAAGTACACATTTTTAATTTTGATGAACCTTGATTTATTTTTCAGGAAACAAGTATTGCAGATAGAGTTGAAGCCCTTCCTGATTCTATTTCTCTTCTTCTCTCCCCAGAGATTAACCACTATTCTGAATTTGGTCTTTATAATTCAAGATTATTTTTTACTTTTGAATTGTTTAAAATACACATAACATACAATTTACCATCTTAACCATTTTGTGTACACTTAACTGCCGAAGTACACGGTTTCATGGCATTAAATACATACATTGTTGAGCAGCTATCACCACCAGCCATTTCCAGAATTCTTTTCATCTTGACAAACTGAAATTCTGTCCCCATCAAATAACTCCCCATTCCCCTCTTCCCTCAGCCCCTGGTAACCACCATTCCACTTTCTCTATGAATCTGACTACTCTGAGCACCTCACATGAGTGGAATCAAACAGTATTTGTCCTTTTGTGACTGTCTTATTTCACTTAGCATAATGTCCTCAAGTGTCATCCATGTTGTAGCATGTGTCAGAATTTCCTGCAAGGCTGAGTAATATTCCATTATGTGTATACGTACATGCACATACCACATTTTGTTTATCCATTCATTGACAGACACTTGTTATAAATTTTGGAGTCTACTTGTTACTAGTAGGATAGATCTACTGTTGACCTCTAACCCCCGTATCATATTTTTAAATGGATGCTAGTCACAGTATTTATATTGGAAGCACACTGGCTACAGCAGAGGTTGGCAAACTAAACAAGCCAAATCTGTCCCACTGCCTGTTTTTATAAATAAAGTTTTATTTATTAAACTCACTCATTCATTTATGTATTATCTATGGCTGCTCTCTTGCTGCAATAGCAGAGTTGAGTAGCTGCCACAAAGGTCATATGGCAAAACCTAAAATATTTACTATCTGGCTCTTTAAGAAAAAGTTTGCTATTTCCAGAGCTATAATAACAAATAGACCCCAAAATTAATAACAGCTCAAATACAAGTTTATTTTTTTTCTCCCATGTGATAGTCCAAAGTGGGCAGCTTTTCCCCATGTTTAATTCACACACACAGGATGCTTGCACCTCGGGGTCCTGCAATGCCCTGGGGACTCCATATCATTTGCCTTAAGCTGGTAGAAGGGGAAGGAGACCCTGGAGGGGACACCCCTACTTCTTTAGGCTTGGCCCAGAGGAGGCACGTATTGTTCACTCATGATCCGTTGGAACTAGGTGCCTGACGACATCTAGATGTTGCAGAGGATGGCACACTTGGTCCCTGGCTTTGCAGCTTCCTCCCAAGGACAACCCTAAGCCACTAACTTTAGTGGGCAGCTAGCTGTCTTGGCCATGCCAACACCAAGCAAAGAAGATGACACAGATGGAAGAGGACTAGAAAGTGGCCTATACGGCTTTTGTTCAGGAGCTGGCGCAGGTCAGACAAAATATTACACTGTCACATCCTCAGACATGAGGAAGTGGTCCTGAAACAGTGAGCCAGGCAGCTTTGACCAGCACCAAATGCCGGAATTAGGATCAGGACTTCTAAAGAGTCAGATCAAGTGAGGTATCATGAAGCAGAGAGATCCTCTACCACTGAACTGAGGCACAGAAGGGGAGCCCATCCTCGGAACATGTTTGGCCCAACTCCTGGAGTTTGACCTGGGTCAAGAATTGAGCATTGTTGCTCTATCAACTCCCTGATACAACCTGAAAGTTTGTATGTGTACTTACATTTTTTCTTGAGCTTTCTAAAGATTCCAGTAATTCCCTGATCAAAAGAGTAAAAAAAGAGGTTATAAACAAAACTAAGTCTAATCTAAAATTCCTTCCCCACACTGAAATTTGTTGAATGGAGGTATAAGCAACCCATCTCAATGAGTTTGTTATTTGAAAGAAATGGACACATATCCACGCCATTTTGGGTTTTGCTTTGCTATTTTATTCATTATTTCATGATACCTCATTTATCTGACTCTTGAGAAGTCCTGATCCTAATTCTGGCATTTGGTGCCAGTCAAAGGCCCGATCTCATAAAGTTTTCCCACCCAAACCCACAAATCAGTGGTAGAAAAATAAAGGAAAAAGCCCCAAGCCATATAATAAAACTCTAGGAGTACAGGCTGGGGTTGGATGGGGGTGAGGGCAGAGGCCCTGCCACCAAGGCTGAGGTGGAAGAGTTATACAGCATCCTGAGGTCATCCTCTCAGCCATGCTGGCCCAAAGATTGAGTCTTCACTGGCATGACCATGGCTCCCAACCTTCAATACAAGAGCTGGTAAACTGTGGCACTGTTCCTGGAGCCCGTGACCAGATACTGGTTGTCGGGAGACACATCACAACACAGGATTTCTAAAGGCTCCTCTACCTAGAGGGAAGGAGGGACCAAAAGAGGGATCATATGCAGAGACACGGCTTGAGCCAGACATGAAGGCTCCATTTAGGGCTGTTTCAAGGCTTAGCATAGACCTAAGGCTCAGTCTGAATACAGGGCCAGGTCCCAGGGCTCAAGGTGAAGCCCGTGAGTCCACAGGACCTCAAGTCCTCGTTCCCCCACTCTAGGAACTGGCCCTGGATGCCATCTCAGAAGGACTTTCCAGGACACCCTGGGATCCAACCCAACGGGATCTGGGTTGTACACTCTGAGTGCCTGAGTTTGCGTATGCTTCCTTCCGGTACCTGAAACAACCTCCGTAGAGAAGGTGCCTCCAAGCAGCGGATAGACTCATCCATTGTGGTCACAAAAAAGGTCCCTGGGGAAGGAAAGAGTGGATGAAGAGGCCAGAGGCTGACCCTGCAATCTAGTTCCAGCTCTGTCCTCAACTAGATTAGGGAAAGGGCAATTCTTTCTTTGCGTCAGTTTCCCCGTCTATGAAAATCAGAGACACAACTCAAGCCATTGCCTTATCTGCTCCCACCCTCCTGCCACACACAGGATCATGGTGAGTATCAGTTAACAGAAGGACAATCAGATGGGGCTTCATGCCTCTTCTGTCTGCCTGTGTCTTCAGGCCGCCATTCTGTGTAGGAAGCTACTGTCCCATTACAGAGGGGGCCAGAAAAGGAAAGGGAAGGGGTAGAGAAAGGAGAAGCAAGTGAGTTCAAAACAGGACACCCAGAGGTGTCACCTGGCTTCTCACTCACCAGAGGCGGCAAACTTGATGTTGTGGTGGTGGAGGTATTTTTGTATGACAGTCGTAAACCTATCGTTCCGGTGTGTGTGTAAGATTACGATATCACCTGTCCTCAAGCCCACTAACATCCATTCCTCGCTGGGGTCATGGGTAATGCTTAGGATCTGCATGGAAGAAGGTTTGGGGTCAGCACTCCAAGCTGCCAATGCCATCTGTTGTGCCCACCTCTTCGAAACCAGACCCTACCCCTGCCTGCATGCATAGCTCCACCAGAGCTCAGACAGGCACCTCATACTGCAAATGATGTTGCTGCAGCATCTGGCAGGTCCTCAGGTCCCAGGAATACAGGTTGGTGTCTTCGCCTCCCGTCCAGAACTTGTTGCCTGCGATGTCAACACGTCGAGACCCGTATTTGGGGACTTCGTGCTTCCTGGTGGGAAAACAACTCAGAGGTTTATCAATTGGTTTGGGCCCCCCAGAAGCTTCAGGGCCAGGAAGGCTCTAGAAGTACCCAAGATGTATCCCCTCGCTGACTCGCCTAGCCCTGCTGCAGAGAGGCGAAGGTGAGGCCTCACCATCAAGTCCTCCCCCAGCTGCACCTAAGCAGCTCTGGAGAGGGGGGCCGTACCTGATCAAGACTTGGTTCTGCAAATCCCACATCTCAACAAATCCTTTGAAACAAGCCAAGCAGATGTGAGCATCATGGGAGATAGCCAGGGAATGGCACATGGAGCCTGTCGAGGCCAGCTGCGCCCGGACACGGGGCGTGGGTGCCAGGTCCCAGAGAGTCAGGGTCTGGGACACACCCCCTGTGATCAGGCTCTGCTCATCGGGGAACAGCTTGCAGGTGAAGACACAGTCCTGAGGGTCCTGTAGGAACGGTTCACACCCTCATGTCCCCCCGCAGCCCTGGCCGGGTTCCCCAAGCCCCGCTTGAACACCCCGCACCTGAAAATCCAGCTGGGCCTGAGGGGCCTTGTCCCAGGCACGGAGGGCACTGTCACCCCACACCTTGATGCAGCCGGTGCCACATGTGTACACATGGTGTGTTGAACCGCTGATGGCAACAGCAAAGACTCTCTTTCCGTGGCGGAGTGTGCCAACCTTCCAGGAATTCTGCGGGGCCCTCCGCCTAACCACAACATCATCTGGAACGGGGGGCTGGGGGAGGAGGGGCAGGTGGCAATGCGAGGCCATGGCCCTGCCTTCCGTGGGCCCTGCCACCCCTGTGCTCCAGCCAGACTCCTATACATCCATCCATCCATCCAGCTATCCAACCATTCATCCACCCAGCAGCAGAGCCTGGCTCCAGGTTCCCTAGGTCACAGCTCTTGAAGAAGTGACACTGAGTAGAGGCCCTGCTTCTCAGGAATGGGGGGAGATAGAAGGCTTAGTCCAAAAGAAGCAGGAGCCCCAGGACACCCTTCACCTATGGGAGAGAGAAGGAGAGCATGGACATGTGGCTTCTTGATTAGGGGTAGGTGGGAAAGGATCCTAAGTGTTAAAAAAATAAAATAAGACACTTACAATTGTGCTGAGCAGTGAGCAGACTTCTGCACCGGGCGGGGGCGAAGAGTAAGGCTGGCCTGCGGGGAAACAGCGACACCCACCCGACAGCTCAGAGGGTGTCTGGCAGCAGAGTCACCTGATACAGGGAGAAAGCTGCTCTTTTGACACCGGGCCCTGTTCCTGGTCCCACATCTGTGGCCCAGCTTAGGCTACCACCCCTGCCTGCCCACGTGGCCACAAAGGTACTTACCAAACTCAGATCCCGGCAGGGAGCTATGGCGAGGGGAGAGGGAGGAGACAGTGCATGAGACATGAGCTCTGTGCCAGCATCCCCTGCCCCCAGGACAGCTCGCTGCCCCCATCCAGTCTTATTCAAGCGAGACCCACCTTGGGCCGGCCACTGCTGCTTCTCCTGGTCCCACCTCAGAGAAAGAAGTAGCCTGGAGCTCAGATCTGCCCAGGGCCTGGAGGTTCCACGGCTGCTGGGTCATGGTCACACTGCTCATCTCTTGATAAACAGGGTGGTGCTGCATCGGGGGCCACGGGGACTGCTGGGGCATCCCATATGGACTGTCCAGTTGGTACTGCCCTTGTTGCTCATGCTGATAGAAAATACCAGAACTTTCTGGCACATTCCTCCTCTCCTCTGGTTCATCGTGAACCCTAAACATACCAAACGAGGCCTCTTCCTTCTCTCCACTCATGTTCCTAGATCAGTGCAGTGCCTGGGCCACCTGGTTCTAGGCCTTGAGAAATAAACCTGCCAAACAGATCCTGGGTTCCCAGTGCGTCCTGATCGCCTGTGGCAGGAAAGAGAACAGAGGTGCGTTTGCAGGTGAGCTGCTCGGGGTCTATGCAGAAGGGGCAGAGGATGCCTCTTTTGGTGAGAGGACTCTAAAGACTGATCGCCAACTAACTTTTTATCTTAAATGTTGGCAGTTACGGGTGAAAGTTCCACACGGACACCTTGAGATGTTTGTGCCCGGTGTTTTTCCTTTTACACACACGCAGACTGCATTTCTGCTCATATAAAATCAAACTCACCCTTTAATCTGGCTGTACACATTTCACCCGAGGGCTCATCCCCAAGGTAAATAAAGCAGAAGGCAACAGGAAACTCCACACGCTCCACAGGGTCTGTCACCCCCTAGAGGGACAGAGTGGAGGAACTCCAAGAGGTCTCGTGAATGTGGACATGCTCTGTCTGGATGGGGCAAGGTTGTACTATATAATGATGAAGAGGTCGGCTTGGGGGTGATAACATTTCCTACCTTTTGGGATCATTCTGAGAAGTGGATGGAATCATGCATGTAGGATTCGTGGCATTGGATAAGGCTAGTGGCAAATACTCAGTAAGTGGAAGATACAATCGTATGCTTCTTTGTGGAAGGTTGTTACAGTCCACCTGCCCAGCCGTCGGCCCTAGAGAGGCCCTGGGTAGACCCAGGGTTCTATTAACACAGCAGATTAGGAGCCTCAGGGACAAAACAACAGGTGGGTATGGGGAAGGGATCGTCCAATTAGAGCCAATGGCCTGATAGCCACACTCAGTCGCCAGCTCTCAAGCACCCTTTGTCACGGAGTCCTACAGCCGGCGCCAGGGGCAGCCCAGGCTGCCTGCCCTGGGGAAGCTGCAGGGGACCGTTTTACTGCTCTCGCTATGTGTTTGGCCCTGAACTAAATGCTTCACATAATCTCATTTTATCCTCAAACTGTGGGGGCCACATTTTATAGATTTTAAAAACTGGAGCTCGGAGCGGGTGAGCATTGGGTCCATGATCAAACAGCCAGAAAACACAAAGAGGTTCAAACCCTATCCTGTCTGGCTCTAAACTGCCTCCTTTCCCACCTCCCTGTTAGAAGAAGGCAGGCAACGTCCTCCACCACAATTGCCAATGCAGTTACCCTTTGACTAGCACTTCCACTTTTAGGAGTTTATCCTATAAATGCACTTGGATATGTGCAAAATAATAGATGTACAAGCTAGAGCATTTCAGCATCGTTTGTGACAGCAGATGACTGGCCAAAACCCAAATGGCCATTGAGGGGGACCGGGGCAAGAAGTTACAGTATAGCCATATAGTGGAACAGGATGCAGCTGTTAAAGATAACAAGGGCATGTGCACTGATATGGAAAATTCCAAGGTGTATTAACACACGGTTCAGAAAATGTGCAAAATATGCAACTTCTGTGTAAAAGAAGGAAGGAAATTAAAATTTATCTTTGTATATGTCTATATGCACAAAAGAAATTAGGAAGAGTGGTTGCCATTTGGGGATGGAAATTGGCAAATAGGAAAGAAGAATGGGAGGGAGATTTGTCACTGCATAACTTGGTACACTTTGTGCACATTTGTCGATATTTGAACCTAAGTTAAAAATTGTTGGACCTGGAGCCTCTTTCTCAGTCAAGTCCTTTCTTTCTCATTTTCCCCCAAATAATCCTCGTGGTTCTTAATTAGTTATTTAAATGACTTAACACACTCTCCCTGACTCACATCAGGCCTCCCTTAACCAGAGACACCAGGGCTGAGTGCGGAGTGTGGACACTCCCAGCCTAGAGCGGTGGACCAGCCGCTCGGACCCACCTTTGGGGATTGGGCAAAGCTAAAGGCAGTGAAGCTACTTAACCGGGACTTCGGACTTCAAATTAACCAGAATTTCACCCTAAGAATAAGACAAAGCTTTCTAGAAATACCAATTCCCATCTCTTCTCCCTCACAGAGCTGGGAATACGGAGACCCCTGCTCTTACCAGACAAATCTCTTTCCAAAGCCTCACAAAATGTTGGTGCTGGAGGCTCACCCAAATCTCCCCTGGCAGGAAACTCACCTCTGAAGGCAGAAGGTCAAACCCTAGAGGTGGAAAGTCAGCTGAGAGCTAGCTAAGCTCAGGAACCCCCCTCTCCAGCCTGGACCTCCCTGCCACACCCAGGCACTGCCCCTCGCCTGCAGCGCAGCTATTTGTAAACCTTAGCCTAATGGACCATCAAGCCCTGGGTCAGAACCTGGGTCAGGTATCTGGCCCTGAATGGTCTGTCAATCACCCAAAGTGGCCACATCCCACTGTGCTGAGCCTTGGCTCACAGCCATTTCCCATTAACACTTGAGTCCTTGGATAGGGGTAAGTCAGAGATCCACCAAATAAGTTCATGGGAGGAGGCAAGATGGAGTGAGAAATTTTTATGGGCATAAGTCTTTGGATTGGATTCAAGCCACCCCTCAAGAGCCAGAATTTGGGCAGAGATGGAGAGTTGAGCTGTTCACAAGAGCCAACCAAGAGGCAAATTCTCAGGTGAGCCCCCTTTGCTCCAGAAGGCTGGTCTGGGGCTGAAGCCAATAATGGGTGATTATGGAAGGGAGGTGGGCCCACTTTCCTTTTCCTCCCCCTGCTTTGGCCCAAACTTGCCTGGCTCTGTGCCTGTCATCTTTTACCAGTGTCCATGAAAGTGAAGACTAAGGAAGCCTTTCTTTGCCGTGGCTGTCCCATCCAGTGAGCACATGAAAATCCCTGTGGAGCTTGTTAAAGCAGTGCTGGGCCCACCCCTAGAAATTCTGATCCAGCAGGTCTGCAGTGGGGCCCGAGTGTATTTCCAACAAATTCACGGTAGTGGCGCTGCTGCTGCTGGTCTTGGGGCCACATCTGAGAAGCACTGTGTGGCCCTTGGTCTGCTCGTCCCTTTCAGGAAGGAGGGAAGGGGTGGCAAAGCTGGATGCCCCTCCTGCTCTGCTGCCTGCTCTGCCCCCTGCCCCAGACCAACCCCGAAACTACTCTCTCCTCTACTCCGATGGTTTCTCATTCATCAGCTTCCTTCTCTTGCAGTAGAAGTCCCGCTGCTACTTAGAAGTATTTTACCACCCCTGATCTCCCATCTCCAAAGCTCTGTCTCTCCCTTCCCCCTCACACCCATTGTCCCTACAACTTCTGTGGCTGCCTTTTGCCTTCAAGATAATCCCCAGACCCCTCAGCCTGGTATTTAAAATCCATCCCCACGCACCTTTCCCTGCTGTACCCTATGTTTCTGCCAAGCCTGACCCCCAATGTACTGAACTGTATATCTCCACACTCATGCTTTGCTTATGCTCTTCCTGAATCCAGGAATGCTGTTCCCTGCCCACTCATGTATCACATATGTGCTTCCATGCACTCTTGAGTGCCAGATGCCAGGGACCAGAGGGCAGGCTGAGGCCAGGACCAAGTCCATGAAGAGGTCCAATGTGAGAGGGAGGATGAGGGGTTATATACATATAAATTCCTATCCTGACATGTGATCCATTTTTGGTGAATTGACTCTTTTGTCATTCTCACAGGAAACACAATAGAGGGCATGGATTTTGTCCCCAGTTTGGAAATGTGAGAATTAATTCAGGGGGTTAGAATCTCACAGATACTTGTCCAAGATGTCACTAAATGGGCAGAAGTGCGAGCTGGGATGCAAAGGCCTAGAGGACCTTTTCAAATGTGTTTACAAATGAGCCTTATTGAATCACAGGAGTTCTTTACATATTCTGATAAATCTTTTGTCAGATGTGTGTGACAGCTGTCTCCTACCAATCTGTGGCTTGCCTTTTAACTCCCTTAATGGTGTCTTTGGATGAACAGAGTTCTTCATTTTAAGAAGTTCTATCCAGTTTATCTTTTAAGATTAATTCTTTCTTAGTCTTACTTGGGAAATGTTTGCTGATCCAAATAGCATAAAGCTATATGTGCCTTTGTTTTCTTCTAGAAGCTTCACTATTTTACCTTTCATATTTACATCTATGAAATTCAGGACCCTGGCAATATCTGGAATGTGGTGCAGGAAAAGCAGCCTGGGCCTCTCTCAGGGGAGGGAGCACACAGGGTGGTGAAAAGCCCGGGCCTGCCACTTCCAAGCAGCAGGAGCTTTGACAGGTTATCAGCCTGTGCCTCAGTTTTCTCATCTGTAAAATGGACTTGGCAGGACTACATCCTTCTTGAAGCTGCAGGTTCAGGTTAATAGACCCAGAGGTTAATAAGGGATTTGATGATGCCAGATTTCAAGTAAATGCTCATTAAGGGTTAGCGATTCTTAGGGGCCTTGGGAAAGTGAGCGAGGCTGGTGGGAGGGCCCTTGTAGTCAGTGAGCGCAGCCCTTGGAGGAAAGGATTTCTAGAAGGGGTATGGGGTCTGGATCATAATACGGTGCATTGTTGGGCATGCACCAGGTATGCCTTGTCTGAATTATCACAGCTTACTCTCACAGCTGCCCCAGGAGGGAAGTTTACATTTAAGGAACCTGAGATGCAGAGAGTAAGTACTTTGTTCACGGTCACACAGCAAGGAAGGGCTGGAGTTAGGGTTTGGGCCTAGATTCAACCTGCACAGCCCCACATCATCTTCTGCCTGGCTGCAGGGAGATGGAGGAGGAGGAACAGGGGCCATTTGTCTTCAGCAACCTGGACGGGGTGGCTTCTGTGCACTTGGGCCAGACACTAGATTGCTAAGAATGAAGTGTCAGACACTGAGCAGGCATGGGAGTGCGGGAGGGCATAGAGTACTCAGCTGAGACATTTGAACAAAATAAGAACTGGAGGGAGCCTGGGGGGCACCAGAGTCAGGAGGGCAGTGGTTCTCAAGCCTAGAGCCAAGGTAAAGGCAACTGGGTGCTTTACAACTACCTAGATGGAGAGAGACAGTAGGTCCTGTTGTACCTTAGCCATGTCTGTGGATGGAGGGACTCCGGCTGTGCCATGGGTGAAATTCGGGTGCGTGTGCAATTGGTGGGACTCCCTTGACCAAAACTGTCTGAACCAAGGTGCAGCTGCTTCAGGGCAGAGAAAGCAAACAGGGCCAACAATGTAATCAAACATGGCTGTGCATCCTCCCCCCTCACCCAGCACCTTTCCATCCAAGGGGTCAGTTGCCATAGTGTTACTGAGCCCCCTGTGCTGGGCACTGAGGACACAAAACTGAGCCTACCACCATCTGGCCATGACCCTTGTGGATTTCAGGCTTTTGGGGAAAACTGACCGCTGAACTGGAGATTACAAATCAGAGTGGAAAGTGACATGGTGGGGGAGGAGGATGTAACGAGTCTGTGGGAGCACAGAGAAGGGCACATGCCCCCCAAGTAGAAGGTGGTGAGCAGTAGGTGAGGTCTGAGACATGAAGGATGGAGGGCTTAGTGGGGTGGAGGAGAGCACAGGAAAATGTTCTAGGCAGAGAAGAGCAGGTGCTAAGGTTTGGAGGAGTATATTTTAGCAACTGGGAGAATTTTCTAGGGGCTGGAGCACAGAGGGTATGTGCTGTAGGGGCAGGGAGGGCAGGAATGTATGTTCCTTTCTGGGGAGAGTTGGGAGGTATTTGGGGGCTCTAAGCTTGGGAGACAGGATCAGACTTGGGCTTTGGAAGGAGGACTCGGCTTGTTCTTCTGTGGATAGACTGGGGGAGAGTGCAAGATGGGAGGCTGGGACCCAGTTAAAAGAAAAAGATGCTCAGCATCAGCATCACTAGTCATCAGGGGAATGCAAATCAAAACCACGAGATATCACTTCACGCTTACAAGGATGGCTATAACCACCACCACCAAAACCTCAGAAAATAACATGTCAGCAAGAATATAGAGAAATTGGAACTCTCATACAGTGCTTATAAGAATGCAAAATGATGCAGCCATTGTGGAAAACAGTTTGGCAGTTCCTCAAAAAGTTAAACATAGAGTTACCATCTGATCAAGCAATTCCACTCTTAGGTATAGATCCAAAAGAATTGAAAACAGGGACTCCAACAGATTCTTGTACACCAATGTGCATAACAGCATTATTCACAATAGCCAAAAAGTGGACACAACCCAGTGTCCATCAACAGAAGAATGGATAAACAAACGTGGTATGTCCACACAATGGAATACTATTCAGCCATGAAAAAGAATAAAGTACTGCTGCATGCTACAGCACGGACATACCTTGAAGACATTAGGCCAAGTGAAAGCAGAGACACGAAAGTCCAGGTATTGTATGACAGAAAGCAGATTAGTGGATGGGGGGGAGGTAGGGTGGGGAATGGGAAGTGACTGATTAGTGGGTACGGGGTTCCTTTTGGGGTGATGAAAAGGTTCTGGAACTAGATAGTGCTAATGGTTACTCAACATTGGGAATGTATCTAATGCCACTGAATTGCACACTTTAAAATAGTTAAAATGGTAAATTTCGTATTATGTGTGTTTCACCACAAGAAAGAAACAAAAGCAGACCCTGGGTCATGAGTTAGACACCCTGCAAGTCCCGACAGCACTTTTCCTTCTTCCTCTTCAGCAAACTCCAGGCAGGTTAGTGCTGGTTTTCTTACCTTTGCTCCCCTAGAAGAGCCAGTCAGCTGCAGGTGCCCCTGCCCGGAGGCTCTAGGCAGCTACAGTCAACTGGGGAGGGGGAACGCCACCACCTGGCAGGCCGCCACCTGAGGCCGGAGCTTGGGTTACCTGGGCAGGACCGCAAACGTCAGCCCCTAGATGTTTATTTGGGGGCCTGCGCGCCCTCTGGCGGGCAACTGGGAGCAGCCACCTAATTTCCACCTGTGAGACCTCGGCGCTCCCGCCCAGTTCACAGGATGGAAGCGTTCGGGGTACGGTGCTCCACCCCGAAAACCTCTCTTTCCGCACAGTGCCCCCGGGGGATTCACCTGGACCCTTGTTGTTGATGAAAAGGCATAAACCATATATCCTCAGGCACAAAGCACTTCTTCCCTTACGGATTCACCGTCGTCATCCACGCAACCGAAGCGTGTTCCCGAGCAAGTGAGCTTGAGGTCCACCGAGTCCGAACACCAGCAGCTCCAAGGAGAGGGGGCAAGAGCGCTAAGGATTAGACTGAGTGAGAGCGGGGGGCTGGCGGGGGGCTGGCGAGGGCACTGCGCAGAGGACCCAATGCTGACCAGGGGGACCGGGGGGACCAGGGAGGCCGGCAAGGGGGAGGTGGCGCTTGGGCCGAGCTCAGGGTGGGGAGGAGAAGAGCGCTCCAGGAGGGAGGGACAATGCACGGCCAGGCCAGGCCCTCTCACGGTTCGCCTGGCCCCCGATGCTTCCTCTCTCTTCCTCCCTCCCTGTCACGGGGAGCCTCCAACTGCTCGGGCCTCACCGAGCGCCCTCCCCACGACAGCGTGGTGGCACTGCTCTTCCACGAGCACGGTGGCATCTCCCGCACGGTGCATTGCTCTTCCCACCATCGCCGCGACCCTGCCATGGAACACCTGGACTCCGGCTCCCGCATTCCCACTTCAGTCCTGGATCCGCCTCTTACCTCCCGAGGGGCCTTCACTCTCAGGGGCCCGCCGGCAACTTCCCCCTCCCCCTCAGTCCCCGACAGCAGCTCTGCTCATGTGGGCCACTGGGCAAGACTTTAAGGACAGTTTGCAGCGGCTGGACTAACCGTTCCTTCCGACTCCGGCCTGCAGGGCGCGGGCGGCCCGCCGGGCTTTGCCGGGTCAGGAGCCCCTCCAGGCCTCGGCGTCCCTGAGCTCATCTCCGCGCCACCCCACCCCGGGCCGGGCCGCGCCGCGCCACGGGAGATTTCCCACCGCGGGCTCGGGCTGGGGCAGTTGTTTTGGCGCTGCCCCTCCGGCTCAGGACAGGGGACGAGCCCTCGGGTGGCCGAGGGGACCCAGGCGGCCTCTCCGGGGTTTTCTTCCCGCCCTCCCGGGGAGTGAGCGGCGTGCGGCGAGGGCCGGCCGCCAGGGGGCAGAGGAGCGACGGCGCGGGCACCGGACCCCAGGCGCAGGGCCCCGCGTGCCTGCCCGCTTCCACGCTGCGGCCACAGTCGGGGCCCAGAGCCGGAGAGACGCGCCTGCAGCCCGAGCAGGCCTGCGCCGGGCCCCAGCCCGGGAGCACGTGGGCTGCGGGGCTCCAGGCCAATGGCGGGGTGGGGACGGGCGCACACGCGGGGGGCGACGGCAGAACATCCTCTTACCGTGGTGGGCTGCACCGCGGACAACCAGAGGAGAGAGGCTCAGGGCGCCCCGGCAGTCGGGGAAGGTTCCTGGAGCCTGGGCTTGGGCTGAGGGTGGGTGGGATTTCGGTGGCCCGTAGGAGGTGGGAGCCACACTTCAGGAACTTTGGAGCCACTTGGGGACCAGCCTGCACAGTGGGAGATCAAGCTGGAGCAGGGGGTGAGCTAAGGCCCGGAGGCCGGCAGAGCTGGCTCAGACCCTGGGCAGGAGGCCTGGAAGCTGCTGGATATGCTGAGGACCACTGGTTTGTAGTGTGCACTGGGGCCTGTGAGCTAGGGGAAGGGGCTGCAGGGGCCCTCCCCTGGCTAGGGAGCTCCCCAGGAGGAGGCCGAGATTGGCTCATCTGAGCTTCCCCAGCCTGTGGTCAAGCTCTGGCCTGTGGAAGGGGCCTGCGAATGGTCCTGGAATTGAACTGAATGGAATGTGTAGAGGGAAGGATATCCCTATCCTTGTCAGGCCAGAGGATAACAGACAACAGCAGGGGAGTGGAAACTTAAGAGGTGGAGAGGACAGGAGAGAATCCAGAAGCCTCTTCTCAGAACCCCCAGCCCTACTGCAGAGAGAGGGCCGCTAGCCCATGGGGAAGCTGTGCTGTAACACTGGAGCCCTGCTCCCCAGCCCATGCACACTCCCCGGCCCATGCTCACTCCCCAGCCCATGCACACTCCCCGGCCCATGCTCACTCCCCAGCCCATGCACAGTCCCAGCCCACGCTCACTCCCCAGCCCATGCACACTCCCCAGCCCATGCTCACTCCCCAGCCCATGCACAGTCCCAGCCCATGGACACCATGCTTGGGCCTCTCACCAGGCTCCCTCACCCACCTATGGGGGTCCTGAGGCAGTTGTGTTTTCCTCTGAGCTTCCATTTCCCTCCCTGACCTGGTCAGGGTAGGCCCAGATGTTCTCTGAGGGCCAGTGTGACAGGCCAGGGCAGGAGGGACTCAGCAGGGACAGAACATGCTGATCTGGACTGAAGGAGAAAGACTTTAATCCCCACCCTTCCAGGCCCAGGCTCCAGTTCAGAAAAGAAGTGCTTTTGTGTGTGTGGGGACAGGGTCCTTCCGTGCTGAGGCTCCTCATTGTCCTGGTAAGGCCTCCCCTGGACCCAAGCAGCTTGGGACTGGGACAGTGAATACAGGAGCTACAGGATATCAGGACTCCTGGGTGATGGGGTCATGCGACTTCATAAGGCTTTGCAGGTGTTTCTAAGCGCCTTCTTCACCTTCCAATCTTGGGTCTGAACAGAAATGGTCCTGCCCTGAACAGTAACAAGCCTTCAGGGAGGGAGAAAACTGTCAGGGGCCATCAGGGTGGGGAGGGCTTTGCAGAGCCCTGGGACCAGCCCCACCCTTTGCTGACACAGAGGAGCCTGAGGCCCAGAGAGGCCCAAGGTCATGTAGGACATTGGTGCCAGATCTGGGACATCAGGTTCTGTCCTCAGTGATTCTTGATCCTCCTGGACTCCCTGCCCTGGTCCTGCCACAGCAAAGAAACTGGATCCTATGGGAAGCCAGGGCTACAGGTCTTCCTGTGTTCCCTCCCCTGACTGCCACGGCCCAGAGACCTGCAGAGGCTGTCCGTGAACCGCGAAGGTGGGGGTGGGTGCTGATTTGCTTTGGAACCAGGGGGTGTCCCATACATCCCTGGGCCTCAGTTTCTTTATTAGTAAACAAAGGACTTGGACTCCATGGCCTGGGGTCCTCCGGGATCTCACAGTGTGTGGTCAGGAATTGCCCAAAGGAGCAGGACTGGGTGGTCATGGGGAAGAAGGGTCCTGCTTTCTCCTCTCCCCAAGGTGTGTTCTGGGGGCTCCAAGGTCTGCCTCTTCCTGTGCCCAGCTCCCAGGAGGCCTGGGGTGGGGTAGACTTACATGATGGCATCCTTGGGACACTCCGCTGAGATCCCATACCCCGTCACTAGCTTTCCGACAGGAATGGTTCCTTTGAAGTACTCAAGGCAGCACCCCCAGCCAACATGCCCTGAGCCACAGAGAACAGGAGCAGGTGTCTGTGTGAGGGGTGCGCTGTGGGGTGTACCACGTGTGCCTCTATGTGTCTGTGTATGTGGGGGTCTGTGGGGTACATTGTGTGCATCTGTGTCTATGGGAAGGTCTGTGTGTACATCTAGTTTATGCCTGTGGGGGAGAAATCTGGGGGCTTCCTGCATGCATGTGCGCCTGTGGATGTGCATGACTGTGGGCATCAGATGTGCACACACACTCGAACAACAACCCCCATCGCCATCTCCGGGTAAGGCTCTGGCTGAGCCTTTACCAGCAGCAGGTAATTCAGCCCTCACAACCATACCTGGGAGGTAGGTTCTATCATTACCCCATTTTACAGATGATAGAATAGAGGCCCGGAGACATGAAGACACTTCTTCGTGCCTCAGTTTCCTCATCTGTGTGCAAAAAAAAAAAAGATATCCAAAACTTGGAAATAGGCAAAATAATGATTGTGTGGCTTTTAAAAAAAAATGTATCATACATTTCCTAAGCATTTACCCCTAACTGTCCTCTGACTCTCCAAGGGGATGAAATTTGGTTTGACTAACTCTGTAGCACTGATTGGGGCCCACCCCTTTCACAGCCCCATGAACTTACAGCAAACCTACAGCTGACTTTAGGGTGGGACCATGTCATTTGCCTGGTTGAGAAGATAACCCTAAATGATTACAGTTTCATGCCATGCAAGACTAACTGATCTTGTTTCTAAAGCAGCAACCTTATTTTGACTTTCCCTTTCTAACTGAATATATAAATCTCTTTTTTTAGTGCTCTTGGAACCAATTCTCTCATCTTTCTACTTATTCCCTCATTTTATTTATAAACTCATGAAGGAAACAGATGCCAATGAATGGTTTTGAGGAGCATTCTTTTCCAACTGTGCAACCAGAATTGGTCACTGTCTTTGCCACCGTCAGGTAGGGCTCAATCACCATTTGAGATGTGCAAAAATTTTGTAACTCACCAAGCTGATCCTGTGTGCTAGGGGCATCACTATTACTTTGCTTTTGCTACTGCCCCTACAGTCCTAAGTGGGAACAAGCCTGGATTGTGCTGTGGTCCCGGCTCCCCCATCCCATGTCCACAGGTGCCCCCTTCAGACCTCCTCTCCCTGCTCTCACCTGCACGGGCGTGCAGAAGAGAAGGCCCCAGGAGGCAGGCAACCAGGAGCAGCGTCTCCAGGCAAGTCATGGTGCAGGAGCCCAGAAGGGCCCTCGGTGCTGGGGGTGAAGATGATCTGTTCAACCCCACGTCCTCCCACCTCCCCTCACGTCCCTCCCCAGCCCAGTCCATGATGGAGAATCTGAGATGATTCTGCAGGAGTCTAGTCTTGGAGTGTTTCCCCGGCCTTCCAGAGAATGGACACTCAACTGGGGACAGAGGTGGGTGTGTGTCCACAGCTGGGAAGGGGGTGGGTGCAGAAAACGATGACATACAGCTCCTTCAAAGGGGACATTTCTTGATTTAGCAAAAGCCAAAAAAAAAAAAAAAAAATCTCTATCTTGGACTGGGTTAGCCTATGTGCTGTGTCTCTGAGGCCGGGGAGCTCCCACCAAGTCTGGGCCCTGGGCAGTGGGCAACAGGCAAGTGAGGTAGGGGCAGAAGAGAGTGCCTTAACCGAGTACCATGAACGAGCCTCCGGCGCTAGAACCCTAACATGGTAGAGACCGCTGGACGTGGGCACTCGGGCACCTCTGTGGGAGGGTCCACAGCTTCACCTGAGTCTGAAACCAAAACGATTAAGAACTACCGTCCCCTTGGCTGGGTACTGAAACACAGAAGGCCAGAGGCCAATGGGACTTTGTCTCTATCCTATCCAAATGTTCTGTTCCATAGATAAGAAGCTGAGTTCCCAGAATGGGAGGACATCATGCCCGAGACCACAGAACAGAGAGAAAAGGTTGGCAGAAAAAAGATGCCTCACTTCTAACAGGGCCACACCAGACATCTGGAACACACACCTGGTCAGTGTCCAGACTGAGCCAGGCCCAGAGCAATTTCCTGAGCCTACCCTCTGGCCACAGCCTGTGTGTAGGTCACTCCACTAGCCACCAGAGACAATGACCAGTTGTCCACTTTGGTCCCCTGTAGGGCCAGAGGTTGGATGCCTGGTAGTGTCAGCACCCCCACCCAGCACTCTTAGAATTGGCTCTGCAAACAGCTCAGATCCCCAAGAACTGTTGGGGCCAGAGTTAGGGGGAGGGCTGAGAAGAGGCAAGTGTGAAGCGAGAGTCTGGGGAGAGAGGGAGGACAGAGGGAGAAGGGGCCACAGGGCAAGGTGTCAGGGAGAGAGATAGTGAGCAGGGTGAGGCATAGCCAGGGGTAACTGGCATCAGGCCTCCATGGCACCTCTCTGGGACCCTGGAAGTGACTGAAAGCCCCTGTCGAGAGGCTCTTCAGAAGTGGGGTTTGTTTTCCTTCTAGAGGTGCCCCCTTGCAGATAGCATCATGGGTGGCTGGCTGTATTCTGCTCTCACAGGCAAGGATATTGAGGCAGAGAGAGGAAGCAGAGATTTTCTCCTGTTTTTATCTGTGGCATGCCAGAAGATCTGGAACATGAGGATCTGAAGGAACAGTGATGCTCCCAGTCCAAGTATCTTAAATAGTCCCACATTCAGAAAACCTCTGGTGGTTTCAGAACACATTCTAAACTAAATGCACACTAGCTTCTAAGGAGCCTAGGGGCCAGAGATAGCATGTGCCTTACAAGAGCTCACAGGTGTGCAGTGTGTAGCACTTGGGGAATGGGGCAAGTTCTCTTGTCCTTGTCTTGCCTGTGTGTTTTGGCCCCTTTCTTTACACTTTCTACTTGGGCCTGCTGTTCTTTGGCTTCCTCACAGTTAGCTTGACTGTTCTTTTTATTCCTTATAATTTTTTTAAAGGGTGATAGATTTTTTTCTGAACAGTATCTTGAGACTTCCAAGACTTATTTGGTTTTAATTAAATTACTTATCTTTCTCTTAATTGTAAAATCTCTTTGTATATTAGATGTTATGCTTTCATATCACAAATTTTATAAAGATATTTTCACTTTTTCTGCTTTATCTTTTAACCTTATTTGGGATTATTTAAAACGAAAACATACAGAAATATTTAGTTTTGAGTAGTCAATTTACCTATACGTTCCCTGTGGCTGGTTTCTATCTTTCATCTGACGCTTAAAGAGGCTTTCTCTGTTCCATGAAAATAAAAATATTTACTCGTATCTCTTTTCTTTTTAAAGAAATCTTTATTTTTCCTCTTTACAAAAGTAATGCATGCTTGTTAAAAAACTAAACAGAAATTAATTAACTTAGGTGGAGTGAATATCTTTATAATATGGGTTTTCCTAGCCAAGAACAAGGTTTCTCTTTTCATTTATTCAAGTTTCCTTTGGTCGCCCTCAGTGAAGACTTTTAATCTCCTCCACATAGGTCCGCCATAATCATTATTTATTCCTAGGAAATCTAATTTTCTTGATGCTGCTAGGAATGGGACATTTTCTTTCATCATATTTTCTAATTCTTGTTGGTACAAAACAAAGCTATTTATTTTTAGATTTTTTTTAACTGGTCATCCTTTCCTGATTAAAAATAAAATAAAATAAAAGATTTGTTTCCATGTGAAGACTCTGTCATATTCACTTCCCTCTCAGCGTTTTCCATCAGGGTGATCTGATGATACCTCATCCATTTTGGCATTAACCTTGAAAGTTTTCTACACCTTTCTTGTTATTAGGATTTTCCTTCACTATGGACACTCTGATGCTGACTAAGTTGGAAGCTAAACCTGAAGGCTTTCCCACACACATTACACATGTAGGGTTTCTTCCAAGTGTGAACTGTCTGATGTATAATACAGTCAGAACTAAAGCTGAAGCCTTTCCCACACTCCACACATCTGAAGGGTTTCTCCCCAGTGTGGCTTCTCTGATGTCGAATTAAATGGGCATTAACATGGAAGGCTTTCCCACACTCCTTACATTGAAAGGGTTTCTCTCCAGTATGGATTCTCTGATGCACAATATAGTCAGAACTACAGCTGAATGCTTTCTCACATTCCATACATTTGAAAGGTTTCTCCCCAGTGTGTATTCTCTGATGCCTAGTTAGTTTGGCATTGATACTGAAGGCCTTCCCACATTCCTTACACTGATAGGGCTTTTCTCCAGTATGGATTCGGTGATGATCAAATAGGTTTCTTTTAGAAGTAAAGCATTTCCCACATTCGTTACATTCAAAGGGTTTCTCCCCAGTGTGAATTCTCTGATGCTGCATTAGTTTTGCATTAACATTGAAGGCCTTTCCACACTCATTACACTCATAGGGCTTCTCCCCAGTGTGGATTCTCAGATGCTGCCGAAGCTGGGAGTTACACCTGAAGGCTTTCCCACATTCACTACACTCATAGGGTTTCTCACCTGTGTGGATTCTCTGGTGCTGAATTAACTTCCCTTTGACACTGAAAGCTTTTCCACATTCAGTGCACTCATAGGGTTTCTCGCCTGTGTGGATTCTCTGATGCTGCATTAGTTTTGCATTAACATTGAAGGCCTTTCCACACTCTTTACACTGGTAGGGCTTCTCTCCAGTATGGATGTTCTGATGCTGCCTAAGCTGGGAGCTGCACCTGAAGCCTTTTCCACACTCATTACAATTGTAAGGTTTCTCTCCAGTATGGATTCTCTGATGTTGAATTAATTTTGCATTAACATTGAAAGCTTTCCCACAGTCATTACACTCGTATGGTTTCTCCCCAGTGTGGACTCTCTGATGTGTAATATATGCAGAACTACAGCTGAAGCCATTTCCACACTCCTTGCACTGATAGGGCTTCTCTCCCGTATGGATTCTCTGATGCCTACTTAGACTCCCATTAACACTGAAGGCCTTCCCACACACCTTACACTGATAGGGCTTCTCCCCGTTGTGGATTGTCTGATGTGTGATATAATGGGAACTGTAGCTGAAGCTTTTCCCACACTCCACACATTTGAAGGGTTTCTCCCCACTATGAACTCTTTGATGCCAAATTAATTTTTCATTAATGCTGAAGGCTTTGCCACACTGTGTACACTGATAAGACTTCTCCTCAGTGTGGCTTTCTTGATGCTGATTAGGTTGAGAGTCACATCTAAAGGTTTCTACTAATTCTTCACATTTGAAAGGTCTTTCCCCAGAATTAATTATTTCATGCTTAATAAGTTTTGTGTCAAAGCCGAAGGCTTTCTCCAGTCCTGTACACTCAGGGGGCTGCTCTCCAGTGGAGATGGTGTGACACTGATACAAGTTTGGACTTGGACTAAAGAAACAATCCTCCATGGGGCTGGCATCATCTTTCACTGTTCCATCAATGACACTGCTCTTTTCCTTCTTCCTATTTCCTGCTGAGTGGATTTCCTGTTGTTTCTCCAGAATATAGGCTTCTGAGAAGTCTGTTTCCTGGGAAAATTCCCTTTGAAGTTCAAAGGATGTATAATCTTTTTCTTCACACATTTCCTTTGTCAAATTGTCAGTCTGAATATCAATATCTACTATAAAAAATAGAAAACATAAAATGTCATGAAGAACCATGTTAGAAAAAAAGAAAAGAACTGTGCTATAAAGGATCATAATAATCAAGGGGCTCTTTAACATCACCAGACTAGGTCAAAGAACCTAAGGCTTATCCATAAGGTGGAATAAATAATATGTAGCTGGTAAAAGAATAAAATAAATCCATATATGCTGACATTAAAAGATGTCCAAGATACAATATTAAATAGAAAAACAAGTTAAGAATAGTATATAGATTCCATTTGTGTAAAGAAAAATAAAAAGGGCAAACACATACATTTATATATTTGTATATGTCTAGAAAACTTCTAGACGAATACATAAGAAACTGAACAAACTGGCATAGGAAGTTTGGTAGACTTATTTTTCTACTTTATATACTTTCTGTACTGTTTTGAGTATGTGTCAGTATTATAAATATTAAAGTAATGATTAAAAAAATCACCAGTCTCACTCTAAGGCAAGGCCATTGTAAAGGACACAATCAATAACATGAAGGTTAAAAATGATAGCAGCAGAATAAAACTCTAGGTCTTGTCCACCAGATCAGCATTCTTTCCATCACACCATGCTTTTCTACACTCTCAAGTTTCTTCTTAGCTGTGCCTATGGCACTGAGTTCCTTAATAATAAAAATGGAAAATGCTTAAGAAGGAAAAGACACAGGATCCAACAATATGTGGCAACACCAGGGATGACAATTGTCAGCAGCACCAGGAAGCAAAAGGGAAAGAATTTTGTTTCCTTCCTTAGAATTTCAACTCCAAGCTTTCCAAAATTCCTCCATCAACTTCCTTTTTCTCTACTTCAGAAGGCTCTATTTAAGGCCCATCTGATCCTATCCCTTCCCACCCTCCTCCAGAATACTGCTGCATTACCCTTGCCTTTTCCTTCCACCTCTTCCCCCAGTCCTAAAATTGATCATTACCTAAAATTCTTTCTGTAATCCCAGTGTCTTTAGAACTACTGATCTCTGCATTTGTTCCCAAATTTCTCAAAAGCTTGGCTCAAATATCATGCCTCTATTTTTCCATCTTTCAGCTCTCCTTAATCACATGTAATATGCCCCCTGCCCCAATATTTCACATTAATTGCCCTCAATAAACCCAAGTGGTCTGGATTTCCCTAGCAAGCATTTTCAAAATAGTATCAGTCTTTTCCCCGTTAAAAAAATAACACTCATCTGTTGCTGAATGTTTGTCCTCCCTCTAAATTCACATGTTGAAATCCTAATCCCCAAAGTGATCATATTGGGAGGTGGGGCCTAAATCAGAACCCTCATGAATGGGATTAGTGCCTTTATGAAAGAGATCCTGGAGCATTCCCTTCCCTTCTGTGTGAGGATGCTGTGAGAACCTGGCTGTGTATTAACCAGGAAGCAGGCCCTTGCCAGACACAGAACCTGCCGCACCTTGATCGGACTTCTCAGCCTCCAGAACTGTAATAAATAAATTTCTGTTGTTTATAAGGCCCCCAGCCTATGGTACTGTTATAGTAGCCCAAACTAAGATATCTGTGGTTATCAGAAACTTACAAAGAAAAACATTAAAATTACCTGAAATACAACTACCTAAAAGTAACTACAGTAGTTTCCTCTTATCTGAGGGGGATACATTCCAAGACCCCCGGGAAATGCCTGAAACCTTGGATAGTACTGAACCCTATACATATTACATTTTTTTCTATACATACCAATGATAAAGTTTAATTTATAAATTAGGCACATTAAGAGATTAACAATAAAAAAGAACAATTATAACAATATGCTGTGATAAAAGTTATGTGAACGTGGTATCTCTCTCTCTCTCAAAATATCTTAATATTTTTGGACTGCAGTTGACCATGGGTAACTAAAACTGAGGAAAGCACAAACAAGGATAAGGGGGAACAGTTACTGTACTACTAATTTTCTGATGCATTTCCTTCCCCAACCATTTTCCTCTCAATCATTTTTCTAAAAACAAATACGCATTTTTTCAAAACTAAAAATTTTTTTCTTCCTTAACATTCATGATGGTCATTTTCCAATACCTTTAGATACAATGTGAAAATATACTTTTTAATTGCTAAATAGTACTCCATCCTACAGAGGTGCCTCAATTTAACCATTCTCCTTATACTGAAAATTCAGATTGTTTCCAACATTTTGTTATTATATAAAATTATGATGAACTTCTATGCACATGTATCTTTGTCTATATCTCTGATTACTTTATTAGGGTATAGCCCTTGAAGGCAATATCCAGATTACCAAGTACACACTTTTTAAAAAGTTCTGGATATGTATTGCCAGTACTTTCTGGAAAGACTACCAATTCACATTCACCTCCAGAAGTCTACTCCTATTTTGCTACACTCTCACCATTACTTAATATAATTGTTCTCAATATGATAGATGAAATCTCTCTGCTTGTTTTAATCTGTATTTCACTGGTTTCCACTAAGGGTGGACATTTTTCACATTGATTAACATTTGTACTTCTTATGTGGATCTACCACTTATATTCTTTGCTAATTTTTCTACACTAGTGACCTTCTATTTACCAAATACTACGGCGTGGCAGATGTCAATACCCATTCTCCCTTTCTTCTTTACAAGTACATCGTCCTTTTTTGAAGTAGCAACATGCCCAGCAAAAAACTATATTGTCCATCCTCTCTTGCAGTGAGGATGGCCATTTGACACAGTTCCAGCAAATGAGATTTAAACAGAAGTCACTGGGTGGGCTTCCGGACATTTTTAAAAACAAAGTTAACTCTACTGACACAGGCCTCAGGCCCTTTGCCGTTCCCCTTCTGGCCGCCGGAAGCTCACCCCAATTAACCTACACACACTGACTACATTAATGTTTTTATCCTCAGCTAAGATCATGATGGGTTGCTCAGAATCTTCAAAGACTTCAGGATGGCCTGCTGCCTATAGAATGAAATCCAGACTCCTTTGATTAAAGACCTCACAATATCACTTTCTCCCCTCGATTTGTCAAGTACATTACACTTCAAACTCTGCATTTCCAAAACACACCTTCCTCGGTCAGGTATTATCTGGCAGAATGATCAAAAGGAATAAAAAGCCCCCACTGAAATCCTCTAAGAAAAATGAAGATTCATTGAAAAAATGCAAGAGAATCTCATGGACCCCAAGTGCAGGAAATAAAAGTGAGGCCTCCGGGGAAAAGAGAAGTCACCTGGCAGCTACTCTGCTTGCACCAATTAGAACCTTGCTACTTCAAGTGTGGTCAGGTAACCAGAAACATTGGCACCACCTAGGAGTGTAACAGACATGCAGACTCTTGGCCCTGCCCCAGACTTCTCAGACTTACTGAATATCTGTAAGACCCCTAGGTGATTCATTTACACATTAACATTTAAGAAGCAATTGAAAGCACTTCTTCCCTTAGGTTCCAGGGTTTCTGACCTTACTTCTGATATGTATAGATGTCTCCCCACCACCACCAAAATAAAAATACTTAATTTTGCACACACTATAAGGTAGGCACTTGATATGTGTTATTTCATTTAATCCTCAACCCACAAGAGTAGTACTATTACCTCCTTTTATTATTATTATCCATTTTCAGAGATGAGAACACTGAATCTTAGAAAACTCAAAGAATTAAGCCACTTCAAAGTCACACAACTAGGAAGTAGCACAGTTGGGAAAGACCTCAGGAAAATCTACTCTAAAGACTATGTGTTTAACCACTTTAACCACTTCTGCTTTTCTTTTCCCTTTTTGAGACAGGGTCTCACTCTGTTGCCTGAGCGAGTCCAATGGCATCATCATAGCTCACTGCAACTTCAAAGTCCTGGGCTCAAGTGATCCACCCGCCTCAGCCTCCTGAGTAGCTCGGACTACAGGGTGTGTGCCACCATGCCCAGTTTATATTTCTGTGTTTTGCAGAGATGGGGTCTCATTATGCTGCCCAGGCTCACTACTGCTTTTCTATGCGAAAAGGCTGTTAATTCTATATCCTCCACATTAAGTGGACAATGCTTAGAAAATGGCAAGGGCCCCCAAAATTACTGAATCCATTAATTTTGTCTGAGAAAGGCAGGATTCCAAAATTAGGATTGAAAAGAGTTAGAATGAGGCATTTGAAAAAAGATCTCTTCTTGGAATTAGACACAGAAAACTGTAAACACTGACAGAAATGACTGTACCTATCTCTATAAATCAACAAAACTTACTCAAACTTTACTCTGTATGGCTGGCCAATAAATGGGGCATGGTTACTGGTTGCTGAAGTTGGCTTTCTTCCTAAAGAGCTAAACTTTCCAACAGAACGGGCAGTATGTGCCTCCCTTACCAGTCCAGAGGCCCTGGGGGCCTGTTCCTATTCCAGCGGCCAGTGGAGATGGGCCCCCCAGCTCACCTCCTCCCTCCAGTTGTGAGATCACAGCAGGTTTGAGAAGTGGAAATCCTGGTTTGGGGGAAGTAAACAGGACAGACAGATGAATAATCTCCTACAGATAAGCCTCTTCTCAGATTATCTCAGCAATGGGGAGGAGAGAAGGTAAGAGGCCCAGGGGTCCCAAGCCTAAGGACCACGGGAAAGTGTTGGGGGGCTTGGAAAGGGAAGAGTGGGAGAGTGTGGGGGAGCTTGGGAAAGGCCCAGACTGTGGGTCCAAGACCTCGTGCAGGGCAAGCAGGGAGATTCTACACAAAGGGATACCACATTTTGATCTTGGCCTGAAATATTCAGAGTCCACTGAGATCCTTAAAAAGACTCAAGATACAGGTGAGGTGATGGGGGGACCTGAAGATGCTATTGTGGAACAGGAAGTGACTGTATTCCACACTGTGTCCAAAACATAGCTTCCACAGGGTGAACTGAAAGTGCACACCAGTTCCAGCAAAGTCCTATATAGGCCCACAAAGGGTATGGGGATTCACCTTTCCCAGCAACCCCTAACTCTAGTTAAAGTAAATCCCACTCAGTAAAGGATTACCAGAGCCCCCACCTGCAACCTGTAAGGGTGAAGGAAGCCAGGAACCCCAAATGGCAGAGTCTGGGTCCCAGGGGGAGAGAGGCCTTACCCAGGGAGGCCACATTCCCATAATTCTCCAGCATCACATCCCTGTACAGGGCCCTCTGTGCAGGGGATAGGCCATCCCATTCCGTCTGGGTGAAGTACACAGCCACATCCTCAAAGGTCACCGACTTCTGAAACAACAGGTTCCTGCTGCCCTAGGGCCAATTCCATGGCTCAGGCCCTAAGTGAGGGGCAGAGGGCAGTATAAGGGCTTGGGAGGGAGCTTGTGAGAGCACAAAATTAATAACAAGGGAAAGATTTGAGAAGAAGCACCAGGAAAGTAAACTACAGAATATCTGACTTCTCCCACAGCAGAGAAACCTCATGCTATTTTTTACACTTATAATAGATCATGTAAGCCGGGCTGAAAGAAAAAAAAATTTTCCATAAGCAAATTCTCCTAAAGCAACCCCGCTCCTTTAGATAGGCCACTCCCTCACTAGCAGACTCAGGACCCATCTACCAGCAGTCCCCACATCATCCCCTTGAGGTCCTGGCTCCCCTGTGCCTGACCCTCAGCCCTGTTCCACTGCCCACACCTCACCCTCATCCTCATACCTCAAGCTACCCACTAAGAGCAGCCACGGCTTCCGTCTCAGCCAGCCCCCATCTGCCACCTGGTGCTCACCACAGACCTGCCAGCAAGGGGCTGTGCAGCCTCTGCTTGAACACCTCCAGCCAAGGGACTCAGTGCTGCCCGGGCCGGTGGGGGGTCTCCCTGAAAACCCAGCATTTTCTGTTACCCTCTCCCATTCAAGTCTCATCCTTTCCAACTGCTCCCAAGACTTCACTGTTTATCCAAGAAGGCTTGGGGAAGAAGGGAGACCAGTCGTCCCAATGGCCAGCCTCCCTGCCACCCTTTTGGTTTCTCCTCTTTGCATCACTCAGCTATGAGGTCGGCACAAGCTCTGCCACTCAGGGCTGATGCTGCATGTCACTCCCAGGCCCAACCCCTCCCTCCTGGGCAGCCGCGGCCTCCAGCTGGCTCCCCTCTGCCCACTTCAGCCTTCTCTGAAGACCCTGGGGACTCACTGACAGGGATTTGCCTCTCAACTCCTCTCTGCCAGGACTTGTTTTCCTTGATGCTACTGACCTCCACCCATCAACAATTCTGGTCCAAGCTCTAGGTGTTTCTGTGAGTCCTCTTTGTGTGACCTTGGACAGGTCAAGTAACTTCTCTGCACAAAATTAAATGCCTTCACCTTGTGCCAACACCCTTTTCCCCAGTAAGTTGGCACTTCCTCCCGAACCCACACCTCAGCTGGTGTCAGCACCATCCTTGCAGGAAACCTCAGTTAGAAACCTGGGATCATTCTTGACTTCCCCTGTCCCTTATCCCCAGCCCTAACCCTTGACTCTCTATGTCCTAAAGACTTTTGCCTTAAGCATTACTTGAATTGGATCCCTCCTCTTCAACAACAACTTTCCTTGATAAAGCCCACATCATCTGGACCAGTGGGATTCTTTCTCAAGTGCTCACTTTGCTTTTGAATCTTCCCTAAAAATTATTCCATACACACCGCAAATCTAACCAAGTTAACATCACTGGTTTCACAGTTGTCTTATGGCTGAGCAGTTACGAATCTCACAATAACTTTGTGACCTTGAGCAGGTTACTCTACTCCCCTCTGCCTTCGTTTCTTTTTGGCAGAAAGAGTACAACAAAGCAACTATCAAAGATGGTGGCTGTCGGGACTGAACGATCATGCAAAGGGCTTAGTGTAGGGCCTGCGGCATAGTAAGCCTCAAACGATGTTACTGGTGTTACTATGACTGATTATTCCCAACCTGTAGTCCATGGAGGTCCATGGAAGAGCTTCAGGGGGTCCATGAAGTCCCTGAAAGTGTATGGAAAATTTGGTTTGCAGGTTTATTTTTCTGGGGGAGACAGTGGAGAGCTCTTATCACAGACCTAAAGTCTGAGCTACTGCACCCTAAGCCCTGAAAGCCTCATAAGGACAATGAGACACTCTGTCCCACAAGACTCGTCTGTCCCCTCCCTTGACTCCGCTCCCCATCATCTTCCCCCGGCCCCTGAATTACAGGCATAGCCATCCCTCTCTGATCTGGTCCTGCTACTCCTGTCCCCTACACTCCCACCACGGAGACTCCCAGTCCTCTGCAATTCTCCTCCATTCACATCTGTGCACAGAGCATCCTACACTGGCAGCTTCCACATCCCCATTGCCCCAGAGCCCTGTGCTTGGCATGCACCTGCACAGAGGTGTGCAGAAGATGACCCCTCTGCCTCTGGGCTCGCTCTCCTGCTGCCTCCTACTCAGCACTGTCCTGGTCTCTGCCGCCCTCTCTCCACGCCACCTCCTTCCCACAAGTACCAGTCCAGCAAGTGGATGCAGCTTTCGTCCCAAGGCTCACCAGCCCCCCTTCGCACTCCTCAATTTGAAACTGCCCAGAGCAAGAGCTGAGGGACCCACAGCTCACCTGGGGCCAGGCTGTCAGGAGCATGGCTGCCATCACCTGGCCTCCTCTTCAGAGCAGGCTGGGGCTGAGGAGAAACACAGAGAGACAAGTGTGAGGCAAGCCACCCCCACCAGAAGCAGCACAGCCTCTCACAGAAGATGCAAGACACAGGCCGCCTGCATCCAAGTAGGAGTGTGAACAAGAGCTGCCACAGGAAGAAGAGGGTGATCTGTCCACTGGCTCAGTGTCTAGGACTCCTCCCAGCCATGACACTGACACTTACTGCCAGGAACCCTATGGTCTTACAATTCTGACACAAACCATATACACAAAAGTGTATATATAAAACGTATGCAGAGCCTAAAGGATAATAAAACAAAAGAGTCATGTACCAATGATTCAGTTCAAGAGAGAGGACATTACCAAGATCTTTGACTCACTTCTCTTTCTCTAAATAAGCATTGCCCTCAATGACACTGCAAGAGAAGCTAGACTGGCTGGGCCGCAGCCCCAGCACACAGGCCTGGGGAGTCAGGCCCCAGGGAGGCAGTGCCTGGAGAAGGGCACAGCTGCTCCCCGACATCCTGCCCTGTTCCTTCAGAGCCCAGGACGTCCTCAAGAATTCTAGTGCCTCTCAGAGATCTTGGGAGGTCAGCCTCTGCATGGCCCAGGCCTACCCTGAGGAAGCTGGGCTGGAAGTGAGGTACCAGGCTGCCTCCTCATACTTTCCGGCCTTCTGATAGTGAATAAGCCAAGGCTTGGACTTCTGCCTCAGCCCCTGAGAGAGGAGATCCTGACAGCATCTAGAGTCCCATGACCTGGTACCTCTTGTTCATGATATTCAAAAACACATGGACTGGTTATTTTCTGATTTTTACTACTACTAAAGACAGTCTTGAAATTTTACATTTTCCTAAAATATGGGTGGGAGCTAAACTAAGGCTACATAAGGGCACACGGAGTGGTATAAGGGACATTGGAGACTCACACGAGGGGAGGGTGAGAGGGGGTGAGGGATGAAAAATTACCTATGGGGTACAATGCACACTACTTGGGTGATGGGTACACCAAAGGCCCAGACTCCACCACTATAGAATATACATACATAACAGAATTCAACTTGTACCCCCCCATCTATTTTTTTTAAAAGGAAAAAAAAAAAAGAAAATTATTTAATCTTTAAAGTTACATCATCCAAGTACATTTAGAATAAAACAAATTAAGTGGTATAGAACATGAAAAAAAATTTATGCAGGTTCACATGGCTTTATGCATGAAGAAACATGTATGTATTATAAATGTATACAAAATTTGAAGATAGACACAAAATGATAATAAAATCATTGCCTGGTAGTTGGGTATGATTTTTTTTAAAGTTTTAATATTCTATTTTTATTATTTAAAATTTAGAGAATAAATAGTAATATTACTTCTGCAATTAAAAAAAAAACTTTTACATTTTCCTAAAATATCATCCATTTCTTCCAAGATTTCAACTTTACTAGTAAAGAGCTATAGAAAACACTGGTTCACGATTCTTTTCCTTTCTTCCCTATCTGGAGCTACTTTGCTTTTCCCACTTCTTTTGAATATATGTGCTTTCCAGACCTTTTCCCCAGGGTTAGCGGGGTTAGTGTTATGGACTAAATGTTTATGACCCCCCCAAATTCATATGTTGAAGCTCCAACCCCCCATGTGACTATATTTGGAGATAGAGCCCGTGAGGGGGTAACAAGGTTAAATGAGGTCCAAAGGGTGAGACCCGCACCAACAGGGCTGGTGCCTTTGTAAGAGGAAGAGACACCAGAAGCACACTCACACCCACTCACACTGCCACTCTCTGTCCTGCGAGGAGACAATGAGAAGGCTGCCATCTATAAGCCAGGAAGAAAGCCCTGGCAGGAACCAAAATCGGTAGCACCTTGACCTTGGACTCCAGTCTTCAGAACTGTGAGAAATAAATACCTTCCGTTTAAGCCACCCAGTCTATGGTATTTTGTTATGGGCTGCCAATAAATCCCAAGCAGACTAATATACTCAGGCTGAGGAGTGGTTTATTTAATATTTTAATGTGGTTTTCTTTTATTTTTAAAGAACCAGTTTTTCTATATATTAAGCAACACCACTTTCTTCTATTTGTTTTTAGTCACTAATTCTGCTTTATTAGTTTGTTCCTTTAGCTCTGTAAGGGACAGTTTAAGCACCACTCCAAACCCTCTTGTACCATCCTCAGTACAGTTTTATGGAGGCTTTGACCAGCTTTCAGAAGCTTCAACCTACCAATGTCTCTGCAAGAAGCTACACCACATATGCCTGGTTCCTGCCCTGGGGCTTCTCTGGTGTCCTGTGTGGGACACCTGTGGACAGCTGCTGGGCCCTGAAGTGCAGAGGAGTTAACACCTGCAGGGCCACCCTTGACCAAGGGGACAGAAGCCAATGGGTAAATGTTAAATGTTTTCCCCTTCAGTTCCCCAGGTGGGCAGCCTTGAGACTCCAAGCCTCCTCAAAGACCCTGCAAGACAGAGTACCATACTCGAAGACCCTGCAAGACACAGCCTATTGAGGGCTGAGCCTAACAATGCATCCTTGAATTGGCTCTCCCTCCTTCTCTGTTTCACTCCCCTTGCTCTTCACTCTGCTCCTGTGACCACATTCCTAAGTAAATTCCTATGCACAAATCTTTGTTCCATGTTCTGCTTTTGGGGGAAGCTAGACTACACAAGGTTTTTTTCTTACCTTGAGGTTGCATGATTTATTCATTTATTTTCATTCTTTCCCTTGGCAATTAAAGCTTGTAAGGCCATAAATTTTCCCCTGAGTACACTATTAGACACATTCCAGGGGGTTTTATATTTCATGTTTTAATTACTATTTTATAGCCAGTCAGCAACTCTGTTTTGTCTCTGATCTAACACTTGTTTAGGATATTTTGTTGGTGCGAATTTCTTCTCTGTTCTTAAGTTCTGGCTTTAGTGCATGATATTTAAATAACCTGTTGCATTAACTTCTACTTTACAGATTTTTCAGGTTATTTTGTAGCTAAATGTCTATTTAAATGGTGTTTAAAAAGAAAACTTATTCTATGATGACAGAATATATAATTCTACTCGAATCTAATAAATCAACTCTACTAGTTACATTATAAAGATTTTCTACATAATCCTTGATTATTTTTACCTAATTAAACCAAGACAGCCAGTGAAGAGCTAATGCTCACAAAACACTGAGCCCAGGTATGTCATGAGAAAGTCCTTTCAATTCTTTAAGAAATGAATAATTTTAGGGCCCGGTGCAGCAGCTCACATCTGTAATCCCAGCGCTTTAACAGGCCAAGGCAGGAGGATTGCTTGAAGCCAGGAGTTTGAAACCAGCCTGAGCAAGAGTGAGACCCCACCTCTACAAAAAACAGAAGAATTAGCCAGGTGTGGTGGCCCATGTCTGTAGTCCTAAGCTACTTGGGAGGCTGAGGTGGAAGGATAGCTTGAGCCCAGGAGTTTGGGGTTGCAGTGAGCTATGATGACACCACTGCACTCTAGCCTAGGCAACAGAGCAAGACCCTGTCTCCAAAAAAATAAAAATAAATCCAAAAGAAGAATTCTATAACACTATTTAAACTGCAGCACAGCACAGCAAAGTAAGTTGCCCAATTCTTTTTATGATGCCAGCACAATACTAATGCAAAAGCCATAGACCAGTCTCATTTATGAATAGTGATGCAAAAATTCTCAATATTAAGGAATAGACTCCAGTAGTTAATTAAAGTAATGTATCATGACTCAGTAGATCATCCCATGAATACAAATAAAGCTCAATATTAGGATACAAATTAGTATCTTTTCCACATTAATAAATCAAAGAAAGATAAACGTATCATCCATCTCAACAGATGCCAAAGGTGTTTGAAATAATTCAATATTCACACCTAATTTTAAACACTCAGGCTGGACATGGTGGGAGTGGCTCATGCCTGTAATCCCAGCACTTTGGGAGGCTGAGGCAGGAGGACTGCTTGAGTGCAGGAGTTTGAGACCAGGCTGGGCAACACTGCAAGACCCCATCCTACAAAAACTAAAAAACTTAACAAATCAACACACCCTAGAGAAACTCTCATGTACAGGACATATGTGCAAAAATATTTGTTATCGGCTGTATTTAAATAGTAAAAACCTGGAAACAACCCACATCGCCATTGAGAATACATCAATAAGTTTTTATACAGTTTTTACACTGGAACATTACCCAGCATCTACACACAACATGAATGAATTTAGGAACATAATATGGAACTATGTGAGTTCCAGATGACTAAACACAATGACGACATTTATATGAAGCTCAAAAAAAAAAATTAAATGTTGTTTACAGATATATGCATATGTGATAAAAATTATTTTTAAAAATAAGCTATGATTAACACCAAATTCAAGACAGTAGTTACCTTTAGGGGTGAGAGGCTGGGAGTTGGGTTGAGGAGGAGCACAGTTTTGGCAATGTTCCTTTCTTAATTGGGTGGTGTGTTCACGGGTGCTCATTTTACTACATACATATAAAATATAAACATATATATTTTAATACACACACATAAACCAGCCAGGATGAGGTGAAGGTGAAGACCCAAAATGTAATACTAACAACAGCAAATGAGCCTAACTATACTACATTTGAATAACAACCACACTGAAATGGTGAGAAAGAAAAGAACTAAGTAATCTTGGAAAACAGTATTTTGACTAAACACTATAAGGCTAAAGACAAAAAGACCTGTATTCGAACACTGTACTCTAGATAGTAAATTTGTTTTGCATGGGGTATGAATTAGCAATGCTTAAATGATTTTATGCGTATCCAAGAACTGAGCAAATTCGTAATTATACGGATATCATTTCCAGGTAATTGTCACCCTACAACCCGAGAGGACTAGGGTCGAGTTACCTTTTGGGACTGGCATCACACTAGGAGACAGTGCCCTCCAAAAGCCGGGCTTCTGCTCTCGGGTGACTGGCAGGGCCTCTGCTTTTTCTGCGCTCCCAATCGGCCCTGATGGCCCTGATTCATGACCCTGTCACGAGCCTGGGAGCACAAAGTCCAATCCTGAGATGCAAAACCTCAACATGTCAAAAAACTTGTGGTATCACCTCTGGCTGCTTCACCTCCGCAAATATTCACCCCCTCGCTGCACCGACACAGGCTTAGCCTTCCACGGGACAGAACGTATTCGGCCAGGACCAAAGCGGGAGGCGAGGAAGGCGGAAGAGGACCCAGGGCCGCCGCCCTGCTCTCGTCCCCCAGCCCAGGCCTCTCGGCAGTGCACTCCGCGGGAGACCCAGCTCCACTCAGAGTGCAAGCGCATCCCAACCGCACCCAGAGCTTTGGGGCCAGGGCACCGCCCAAGATGCCCACTCACCTTCGCAGCCGGCACCTCCGCGGCGCGGCCGGAAGTGCGTCACCAGGAGACGGCCAAGCCTCTCTAGGAGCAGGGTCGCCCCCTCTCGGTGGTGCTCTCGCCCCGCCCCCTGCCGCTGTAGCCCTGTTGGTCCGAGCCTAGATCCCTTTGCCCTTCTCCCTCGGGTCTGACCCGGGAGGGCCGTTACTCCTCGCGGGGGTTGGGGTAGGCAAGAATAAGCGTTGAGCGCGGTGCCCAGCCCGGGTGGCACGCCAAGAATCTGTGTCTTGGTAAAGCTGCAGGTGCAAGTATGTTTGGGAGTCTCCGGACTGGACCAGTGGTTCGCACGCTGCCAGACGATGCTATGCCCCTTCCTTTCTTCTTTTCTTTCTTTTCTATTTTTAGAGACGGAGTATCGCTATATGCCAGCGAAGTCGTGACACGCATAGGTCACGCACCTAATCTGGCTAAAGCAATCTCCGCTCAGCTCCGAGTAGCTAAGACTACAGACGCGCCCCACGCCTGGCTCCAATGCCCCCTTTTTCTAACAAATATTTTGCAATGTCCTCTTAATTCTCCTGACCAGAAACTCATAAATAATGGCCTAGAAAATAATAGTTAATGTAAAGAACCTACATTTTAAAAACTAATGTTACGGCTTATGTGTAATGAAGGAAAAATAAAAGGAACATAATTTGTAATTTAAAAATACATATTTCATATGAAATGTTTGGCCATGACTGCTGTAGGAGACCTGAGGAAGTGGTCAGATATTTGTCTTTACACACAGAATTTGCCTGAATTGCCACAGCCACAAAGCTGTGTCTTATATTGGTGTTTCAAAAATCACAAAAGTGTGATCCAGAATGGTAAACACTTTTTGGTGAAGTTCTGAATGAAACAGAGGACATTCTACTGATTATACAGTATATTCCTGTAACATCAGTGTATGTTAAAACTGTTCAAAAATACATTGTGTTTATCCAGAACAGTTATGTTCTAGGTTCAAGTAATTTACAAATAGGGTTTTCATTTACATGAATGTCCAGCAAGACATTTGAAAGTCTGAAAATGTTTTCAATAGGTGGGACTGTCCTGTGCACTGCAGGAGCTGTGGCACTCCGGGCTCCCATCCATAATGCTAGTAGCAATGCCACTACCAGCACCAACTATAACAAAATACCTCCCATAATTTCTAAAATGAGCCCTAGTGGAGGGGAGATAGTACTAAAAGCCACTGGATTGGACTACCCTTAAATTCCCACCTTCAACCCTGACAGTGCAGCCCTTTCTTCCTTCCAGCTCTGATCCCTCCAATGCTGCTGCACTGGACGATGGTGGTTGACCCCACTCACCTCTCCAGCCTCTTATCATGCCCATTCTTTCCCCCTCTCAACTTCAGCCCCACTTGTTCAATATGCTGTTCTCTAAACCTAGAATGCCCTCCCCTTCCTGTTCCTACCCTCCATCTTGACTGTTACCGGAAGCATCAGCTCAAATCCTATTTCCTATGGGAAGCCAGCCTTCCCGGACCACCCAGAATAAGGCAGGCCCCCCCCATTTATGTGTCATCACAGTATTTCTCAGGACTTGGAACATTTGTACCTATTTAATGGTGGTATTTTATTTAAATATCTGTCTTCTCTGATAGCTCCAGGGAGGAGGGACCATATCTACCTTGTTCAACACTGTTATCCTCAGTTAGAGCACAAAACTGGGCACAAAGAAGGGGAGCAATAAACATTTGTTGTTGGCATGGTCCAAAGGCTCCAGCCTCAACTCCTAGGTAGAACCCTTCTTTACTTTTGCGCCACTGGGGGTAGGATATGTCTTATGCCTGGGATCATGACACTGACCATGGCCAGGAGCCCTTCTCTGCCTTACCCTGACCCTGATCCTCACTGTTTTCCAAAGCAAGCACTTTATATGGCTTCTCTCATTCAGATAGAAAAATGGTCCCTGTGACTGGGCAGAGTGGGATTACATGGCTCTTGACAGTAAGTGCTAGTTTTCACTTCTTCCTAGGCTCAGAAATCAGACCTCTAGGTAGGAGTGATGGCCTGTTGAAAGAAATAGGAAGGAATTAGGAGATCACACCATCACATAAACGCTGGCCCAAACAGTTGGATCATAAATCAGTTGCTTAATTTTACAAGAAAATAAGGCCCCATGTGCTCACTTCGGCAGCACATACACTAAAATTGGAATGATACAGAGATTAGCATGGCCCCTGTGGATGATATGCAAAGTCATGAAGCATTCCCTATTTAAAAAAAAAGAAAAGAAAAAAAGAAAATAAGGCCCGCTGGAAAACCACAAAACTCCTACTCCTAAAAGTGCCAAGACAGATGCAAACCAAGTCACAAAAGCCCTATGGTAGGTCTGGAGAGGCAGAGAGCACTAGTTGTCTGTCAACCTCTGTTCTTCCATTCTTGTAAGATATCAGAATCTCTAGCAAGGCACATGACAGCCTGGGGAAAAAGCACACATTTCTTAGCACTCCTTAAAGCAAAGTGTGACTGAGTGACCCTGGCAAACAGGCTGTAAGAAAATGTGATGCCATGACCTTAAAGATAAGGGACATGCCCTCCCTGGCTCCAAACCCCCATGAGCTGGGTAGAATGTTGACAAGGGTGAGCCTCTTGGACCATGTGAATGAGGGTGTGGCTCCTAAGGATGACAGAGCAGCTAAACAGAGTCACAGAGCTGCTGTATCAGCCCCAGACTGCTTGCCTCCAGATGATACATGAGCAAGAAATAAATTTTCATCAGATTTAAATCACATTTATTTCGGTTCTTTGAGTTAATTCCCAAGCCCATAGCCTAACTAATACTCTTAGAAATGAGGAGAGATGGATAATCACAGAATATAACAGTTAAAAATTTAAGCTGACTTTTATATTTCAGCATTATGCAAGTCCATCTTCATGCTGGCCTGTAGCCATGCTGCCTTGGTTTCCTCCTAAGGCTTCTTCTCCTGTACCCTCTATCCCTACAGTCCTAAGGCCTCCCTAAAACACTTCCTACATGACCACCAGGGAAAACCGACAATCTTCTCACATTAAAAAATCTTTTTGGTGTTTCCAGTTTTGATATGACAGAGTAAAGATGGTTTTTCCTGCTGCTTCTCTTAAAAATTGTGATGAAACAATAAGAGTCTGGTTGGGGTTCATTCCAGGTGTCCAAGGATTTTTTAATATTATTAAAGTTTTCTTTAGTTATTGATATTGTAGATTATATTAACAGATCATTCAATCTAATATGTGAAAAAATATTCTAGAGAGAGATCATATTTGCAAAGTAACCAAGCATATACAGGAATAAGTTTTAATAATGTTTAACACATATATTAAGAAAAATTTAAATACTCAGGGACTAAACCAATGAAAAAAGCTTGTATAAATGGAAAGGCACAGGTAATCTTTCAGTAGGAAGGGTATTCTTCTTGATTTAATCCATGAGTCCAATGTTATAGCAAATAAAGCCCCAAAAGGAAAGTGTACCCAGGTACCAAAAGTGAGCAAGAAACTAAAACCAGAGGGGTTGGTTTGGCCTGAGGTGCTAAGCTGATGCTTTGGCCAAAGTGAGTGGGGATGGTGGAGATTTGTAAGTCTTGATATCTGAGGAAGCTGAATTGTAATATTCAGGATGCCTGCATGAAGCCAAGAGCAAGAATGGAGGCTTCTCTCTTACACACATACACCCACCCAAATGCCTGGACCCATGAAAAGATAAATAAGAAAAAAATTCTCATGAGCAAGGAGAGATAATGAAAAGGCTTGTGGTCCTTGCCTCAGCTTTGAAGGGGTAAGGGGAATGCCCCTAAGAACTTATAATTACAGTTTGTATCACTGAGTACAGAGTTTAAATTAATACTACCTACTTGGACCAGTAACTCATAATCCAAGAAATTAAATTAAAAACTAATCCTGATAGACTTCTGAAATAATCACTACAGAATTAGCAGACAATGACATTTAAAAATTATTTAAAAATTATTTGAACTGCATCCTGTATGTTCAAAAGTTAAGTAGAGACATGGAAGATATTAAGAAAGACCCAAATTAAACTTCTAGAGATGAAAATCTGTAACGTACAATGAAAAATACATTGGATGGAATTAACAGTAGATGAGACATTGAAGATAAAAACGATTAGTGAATTTAAGGACATAGCAATAGAAACTATCCAAAAAGAAACCCAGAGGGAAAAAAATAAAAATAAATGTACAGGACCAGGCATGGTGTCTCACGCCTGTAATCCCAGCACTTTCGGAGGGTGAGGTGGATCACTTGAGGCCAGAAGTTCAAGGCTGCAATGAGCTATGATCACACCGCTGCACTCCAGCCTGGGTGGCAGAGGGAGACTCCCATCTCTAAAATAAATTAATTAAATAAATGTACAGGACTGAGCAGTCCTAGCTTCTTTACCTACTAGCTGTGAGACTTTGGGCAACGACTTAGTTTTTTTGAAACTCCATTCATTTATCTGAAAAATGAGGTAATAATCCACAGTTATAAATACTACACATATTGTTTCACTTCAAGTACAAACAAGGACTGGGATTCAGTAGTTACTCTATTAATGTTAACTTCTCCCCTCCTATACCTTATTTGTGGATCTGATCACCCTTCTGTATTTGTCAACAGAAAATAATTAATGTTAACTTTGTAAATATGACATTATCACAGCGAGGGGAAAGAACTACAGTGCCAAACTCCCTCAAAGTTTCATGTACATAACTTCATGGAAACTTGTTAACAGCAACTAAGTTCAGAAGCTTTTTACCACAGAGAAATCAGACCCAATCCACTGTGTGTGTCTGAAAAGAGGTTTACAGTTGGGGGTTAGCAAATAAGGAGAGGGTATGAAAAAGAATCAAGCAGCCTTTCTCCAAAAGAATACAACATACCTTTTTTCTTGCATGTATTGCCTAACAGTTTGCTTCTTATATGGACCTAAGAAGAGCCCTGAACATTCTTCCTTACACAGTACAATCAGGTATTAGACATTTTCCCCTAACTTGAAGGATTTGGGCCTCCAGAATAACACAATGGTATTGGGTCCCAATCCTACAGAGCTCTCAAGGGAGTCCAATTTTTAGCTCTGATAATGAAGTCCCCTAGAACTGTGGTTCCCAAACCCCCAGGCCATGGACCAGTACTGGTCCGTGGCCTGTTAGGAACCGGGTCGCACAGCAGGAGGTGAGCGGCAGGCAGGCGAGAGAAGTTTCATCTGTATTTACAGCCACTCCCCATCGCTGGCATCACCGCATAAGCTCTGCCTCCTGTCATATTGGGACAGCATTAGATTCTAATAGGAACGTGTGAACCCTACTGTAAACTGCGCATTCGAGGGATCTAGTTCGTGTGCTCCTTATGAGAATCTAATGCCTGATAATCTGAGGTGGAGCTGAGGTGGTGATGCTAGCACTGGGGAGCGGCTGCAAATACAGATTATCATTAGCAGGGAGGTTTGACTGCACAATAAATGTAATGTTCTTGAATCATCCTGAAACCATCCCCCCCACCGCCCCACCCCCCGCGCAGTCCCTGGCAAAATTGTCTTCCATGAAACCGGTCCCTGGTGCCAAAAAGATTGGGGACTGCTGGTCTAGAAGAAAGAGAGAGAATCCCAACCCCCATCTTGTTATAAAGAGCCTTCTAAAAGAGGGCTGACTTTAGAGAATTAAAATTGCCAGGCACACGGAAGTCAGAAGTCCCAGAAAATTAGCAGTGCCACAGCAACGTGTGTTTACAGTGGTGTTCAAGTAAAAGGGACTACAGCAGAAAACATGGCGACCACGGTGCTGTCCACGGTGCTAGCTCTACCTCATTCTGGTGTCCATGGAGCTCTCCAGGGTCCTGGGTCTGGCTTCAGAACCACTGTTCTTCAACCTGGCGCTGGTCCCCCTGATTATATTTTAAGCCTCATCTCCAGATACTTGTCTCATCCTATCTCTTCCTTTGAACTCAGTTGTCCAGAACCCAACACACCTCACCTAGCCACCCTGTTCCCGCTTCTCTCTGCCTATCACCCTGCCTCAAACTCCAGAGAATTCCAAGGATGAGAATTTCTTGTGGACACAAATGGCCAAGGGACTCTCTTCTGAGAAGCTTTCTTAAGATTTCTTAAATCTTTAAGATTTCTTAAAGATTTCTATAAACATGAGTTATTTGGCTTTGAAAAGTTAAAAAGGCAGGGACTAGATATTGTTCTTGTTGATAACAATAAATTACTTCAACACAATTTAAGCATAATGAAACTGTAATAAAACTGGAAACTTCATATGTTCCAATTGCCTTATTTAACCACATTAAACTCCTTTCCTGAGGTGTTCTGAGCTATAAAAACATTTCATCTGAATTGCACTTTACTAGCTATTAGACACTTTAATGTCTATTATGTATTTTTCTTCACATCATCCTGAGAAAGGGACAGAGGTATTATATCTATTTTATAGATAATGAAAAAGCTTACAGGTCACAACCTTTATAGAGCATAGAACGTAGTAGAGGAGATGCACTTTAAATAAATCAGCACCTGAATAAATACATCATGGTAAACTTTCATCCGTGTGATAAAGACAAAAAGCAAGGTGTTTAGAAGAGAATATCAAGGGACTACCATTTTTAACTTGGAGGTAAGGAAAGGCCTATCTGAGGAAGTGACCTTGGGCTGAGACCTGAAAGATAAGAATGATGTATCTGGGCACATAATCAAAGGGACAGCATTCCAGCCAGGAGGAATAACGTGTACCCTCCAATGAAATGAAGCTTCACACATCATGGGTAGAGGAAGTGGCACACCATGAGGTCATGTAGAGCTTTGCAGGCCATGTTAAAGGGTTTGGATTTTATTCCCAGTGCAGTGGGAATCCATTGAAATGTTTTAAGCAAAAGCATGTTATGTTTTATGTTTTTAAAAGCACATTCTGGCTGCTGATTGGCAAATAGATTAGAGAGATGCAAAAGCAGAAGTGGGGAGACCACTTAATGAGCAATTGTGGTAGTCCAAGAAACGGTGGCTCAGACCAGGGCATAGAGAATTAATACAGTAATCACCAAGGACAGTTATTCAATTGGAGGGGCCCTCCTGACAGTGGTACTGGGTTCAGGGTGCTAACTACTCAATAGTGAATGCCAGAAAAAAGGAAACAAACCTCACTCAGCTGTCCCATCTCAAAGCTGAAAGACCTCAGGGGAGCCAGCTCTTTGATTCAGGTATTTGATATGAAGACACCCATTTTTAGATGATGTTGAGAGGAATAGATGTTTAACTTCCCAATGCTACACAGCCACTAAAGGTGGGGGAACCTACAAACTGGATCCCTTGCCTCGCCTATAGACGTATGCTACCTCCCCCACAACAGCTATACTGGGACACTGTACTAGAGAGATGTTACTACGCTAGCTCAGCTCACGCTTCCCCTTATAATGCCAATCCTCCATCTACCTCTGGGAAGCTGAGCGCAACCCCCTGCCTTGGTTGTTCCTGATCCTCTCTTCCACCCCTAAGGAGCCTAACAGTTTCATCCAACCCCTCTTCTGTTGCCAACACAGACTTTACATCCAACCTCTATATGGCAATACTGTGTGTTGGTTAGAACATGAGCTCTGAACCCAGGCTGCCTACATGTGAATCCCTACTCTGCTACTTACTGTGCCCTTGGGCGACCTAATTAATCTGCTTCCTCAACTGTAACATGAAGCTAAGTACACCACCTTCTTCACAGAGTTGTACTGAGTAAATGTGTGTAGTGATTAGGAAAGCGTCTGGAATATGGTAATTGCCAAAAAAATATTACGGTTGTTATAATTTACTAAAGGGCAGCTGTAGCTGACACAGTAACGTGTGAAACTAACAGTTCCTGACCAGTTACTTTAACCAGTTTCTTTTCTGGGTGACTTTTAGATTTTCTGCCCTCAAAATGACAGCCCTAGAAATAGCCTAAATGCTCATGAACAGTAAGCAACTTATGTAGTGGAATACTATATAGCAGTGAGAATGAATCTATACTGATGATTCCATTGCATAACAGTACAAAAACAGGCAAAATTATGGTGACAGAAGTCAGAATACAGGTTATAGAGAGAGGTTATGACTGGAATGGGGTACAGGGAGACCTAAGGTGCTGGTATGTTCTATTTTTCAATCTTGGCAATTATAAGGCTATGTTCTTTGTAAAATTCATGTTGTACAATTACGACTCATGCATTTTTGTGTATAATTCAATTAAAAAATGTTTACTTCAGTGATTACCCCAGCCTATTATTCATTGGTCAGTCCGAGCATGTGATACAACCGCTCATCCAATTGCTGGCAAGTAAGGAAGAGGTGGTGAAGCCCCCCCAGGTGCTATACTCTGGGGGCAGGTAGTCTGGAATTGGGTAGGGTGACTCCCATAGTGACTGGCAGCAGAAAGACACATGGGAAAAGAGGATGCAGATTATATTCATCGCCCAGAGAAAAGGGCCAGCTCTTTGTTTCCTTTCTGAGACGTCTCTGCAGTGTGCCTTATGACTGTAGCATTTCCTTGGCCCACTAACCAGATGAAAGAGCAGAGCGGGCATGCTATTCTAGGCATTAAGCTGGCAAATACTGGGCATAGCCTGGCATTTGCCAGCTTAATGCCTAGAATAGCATCCATTCCAAATAAAAACTGAGTATAAACAGAATGAATGCTTTAAGAGTGAAAGCTTTCAGTTTCATAGTTAAGACTTTTCTTCAGAATCGATTCACTGATGCAGACAGTTTTGTAGTAACATTGAAATTTTTGTTAATAGAGCTTAAGTTGTTAGAATTTCTACCCATTGTGATGTCCTGATGTAGCCTGGGCTCTCCAGTGTTGCAATGGGTTTCCCAATCTCATTATAATCATGGGGTTTGGGGGCTACCATTACTATAGCTAAAGACTTTCCCACATATCGTACACACAAGACATTGCTCCATCTTCAGGAATGTTGTCCCTGAAGACTTTTCAAAAAATTGTTACACCGATAATACTCTGTATAAGTCAAAATGCTGTTCCAAGGAAGAAAACCTAACTCAAACTTGCCTAAGCAAAAGACAAAACAAAAACTAAAGTGGAATTTACTGGCTACTGAAATTCAAAAACCCACATGTATTTCTAGCTTCAGACATGGTTTAACGTAGCTGTTCAAACAATATTGTCAACATTTGATTGCTCTTCAACTCTCAGATATCTTTTGCTGCGCTGACTTTATTTTCGGCCTCCACGAAAATCTAGGTCTTCTCAGCTTTAAAACCAATGGGGAAAAAAAAAGAAAATTATTTTTTCCTATTAGCTCTTGCTCTTGCCAAGTCCTGGGACTCTTTATTGGATCCCCTTGGGTCCACCTATTGACATCTGAACCACTAACTGTGGCTTGAGGGAAGGATCTGAGGCTGAGCTAGGCCTGTGTCAAACATTCTACTCCTGAGTGGAACATGGAATCTAAAAGGAAACTGAGTGCACTACTACCAGTAAAAAGGAGTAAAAAATTCTGGGAGGCCGAAATGACAAATGTCCAGCATAGGCTTCTCTCCAGAGTGGACAAGCTCAAGATGACCTAGCTGGGAAGAAGGCCGAAAGGCTTTTGCATACTTGCTACACTCATAGGATTTCTCTCCAGTATGGGTTCTTTGATGCTGAAGAAGATTTCTTTTGCTAGTGAAGACTTTTCCACACTCACCACATACATAGGAAGACTCCTGAATATGAATTCTTAGATGCCTTTTTAACTGTTCCTGAGTACTGAAGGCTTTTCTACAATCTACACAGTTGAATGGTTTCTCCTGACTGTGAATCCTCTGGTGCCGAGTTAGTTTTGTATGAAAATTGAAGGCTTGTCCACATACTTTACAAGAATAAGGCTTTTCCCCAGTGTGAACACGCTGATGTTGGCTAAGGTGGGAAGTCCTTCCGAAGCTTTTACCACACTCATTACACTCATAGGGTTTCTCTCCGCTGTGGATTTTCTGATGCCGAATTAGTGGTGAATTACCAACAAAAGCTTTTCCACACTCGTTACACTCATAAGGTTTCTCCCCAGTGTGGATTCTCTGATGTATAACAAACTCAGAGCTACTCGTGAAACTATTTCCACACTCTGTACAGTGATAGGGTCTGTCCCCACTGTGGATCCTCTGATGCCTGATCAGATTTGCATTGTCATTAAAGGCTCTCCCACACTCCTCACACTGATAGGGCTTCTCTCCAGTGTGGATCCTCTGGTGCCGAATTAACGAAGAATTGCCATTAAAGGCTTTTCCACACTCCTTACACTCAAAGGGTTTCTCCCCAGTGTGGATTCTCTGGTGTCTCACATAGTAAGAAAAATAGCTGAAGCATCTCCCACATTCCTCACATCTGAAAGGTTTCCTTGCACAGGGGATTCTTGGAACTTTTCCTCGAATATTTTTCACTGTGGGGATTTCCTGGAGCTTCTCCACTTCACGTGTTTCTGGGAAGTCAGTTCTCTGAGGGACACTCTTCTTCAGCCCACGTGACATCATCATGTCTCTTTCTTCAGAAATTGCTCGTGTTGATGTGGGCTTACTGTCAATGTTGGCCTCCGCACCTGACATAAGAAACAGAAAACAAATGCCACAGGAGAACCATACTAGAAACAACAGAGCATCAAAAATTAGGTGGCTCTGAAAGATACCATGCCAATCTCCACATCAGCCTGCTGGGAAGATATGACTGTTAACACAGGCAGAGCACAGTCAAGGTGGAACAGAGTATCAGTGCACACAGCACATATCAGATTGCTTCCTAAGCTTTTCCACTCTAATATCTGAATGCCTTCTGGTCATCCCCGGTACGATCTAGTATCTTTTGAATTTATGGTACTTACAGGCCTACAAAATGTCAAAGACGACACAGACTTTAAGAAAAAGTAGTGACACTGGGGCTGATAAGACTCAGAGTCAGGAAGTAAAACACAGAGTCAGAAAGCAAAGTCAAGCATGAATTGTTCTTTTTAAAAATTCATACCCTGCAGATGTCCCAAAAGATTGAAGACACTGAGCATTAAGGGCACTAGGTCATGGCCAAACAAAGGGAAAGAAAGTCACAGCAGTGTTTAGAGGACATCACCCCCAATATGCTACATGATTACTTAGTCCAGATCCTTAACTGCAGTCCACAGATGGACTAAAATTAAGGAGACAAGGAAATACCCTAAAACTGTTGGCAATTGCTATGTCTTGTCATCAGACTCTCAAAGTCTGGACCTCAAACATGCAGAGAAACTACTGCCCTAGACTCTCTGCCTATTTGGAAAGGGAAGAACTTGTTTACTTAGATACACCAAGACTGCAGAGTATTCTTTCTCGTATTAGCAAAAAGGAGACAAACAGCAGCCCATATAACAGCATCTGTGTTCCTAAAGACTGGATGACACCTGAACAAAGTTAAAGTCAATCTATTTTATATAAAATGTTGGACTAACTTTGTTTTAACATTAATTTGGATTATCTGGGACTCGTCTGCTGGTTAATCAAGTTCATCTTATGCATGTGAATTAAATGAGCAAGGGACCTTAGAAGAAGAGCATTGGGAGAGAAAAAATCTGAGACGGAAGTAAACACAGTAACCAACAGTCTGAGAAAGAGGGACCTGAGAACTGAGAACCTGGTGGTCTCTTCTCACACCCCTCCTCTCTCTGGCTACCAGGCTGTGCAAATGACATAAAATCAGGACCGAGGAATAGATAACCCCAAAACTCTCTATTTTCCCTGCTGTCCCATACTCTGCCACTCATCTTGATCAGGCAGCAGTTCGTCCAAGCAACCACCTTTCCCTATACCCCAGCTGAGCCCCCACCTCCCTAGTTCTCCAGTCACTGTCACCTGCTTCCTGCTGAAAGAAACCAAGGCTGCCCAGGTGCGGTGCCCTGGACTTCTTTCCCTTCCATTCCCACATCCTCCCATGTGAAACTGCCCTCTCAAGTCTCACACTTCCCAAACAGCCCTGATGCCACCTCCTCTGACTGCCACTCTAGCAGCTGTATCTTTTCTTCATCTTCAAGCTCCTTTAGATCTTCAAATACACTTGAGATTAGTGATCACCCCATCTTATCCAATTTTTTCTTAGTGTTTTTCAAACTGCCTAGCTATTAGTCATAATTGATGTAGTATGCCACTATTGTTATAAAACAATTTTTTAAATGAAATATGCTAGGCTACATTAGAAAGAATAGAATAGAATAGAAAATATTCACACACAGCGCAACAGTAAGGGTAAATTTTGTTTCTGGATACTCTTTTCAGAATACATATGAGTGCACAGGGTTTTGCTGCAAAATATAATGACTACTCAGGGTCACAATCAAAACATTGAAAAAAATTTGCTGCTGTCTACTGCATTTTCTTTCATTCCTAAACTTATCAAACTAAGAGGCTAAAGTGCTGCCCCAACTTTGTCATCTTTCATTTACTTGCTCTCTGCAAACTACCTGCACTTAGACTCCTGTCTCTGCCTTCAGTTTCACTGTTCACTCTCGGTGGCCCTCCTCTGACTACTTGACTGTCTACTTTCTCTTCCCTCTCTCACTGAAATTAAATATCCCTTAATATGAAAGATTCAGCCCTCTTTTTTTTAAACCTCTGGGGGTCATTTCAACCCAACTCTGGTCGAGTGCCCTTCCAGACCCGGCCTTTATCTCAGACTCTACACCCGCCTTCCCAGTGGCCTGCTCGAGCCATCCACCCACCTATTCTGAAGAAACCTCACACCTGGTGTTCAGCTCTGCATTCATAAGAATTAAAAAAAGCTCCTCTCACATCATGACTTCCCAGTGTTATCTGACTCAAATCACCTCTTTTATGGCCAACGTTTGGTAAGATCTGGTCAATTTTACCTCCATACTCTCCTTCCCATTCCCAGCAGCACTTAATACATTTTCTTTTTAGCTTTTTACATCTGTCTCCATAACTTGTATCCTCCAGAGCTTCTTAAACAAAGCTTGGCACATGGCAAGTGCTCAAAAACTGCTCTTGAATAAATCTGTCCCATCCAAGGCAGGAGGACCACTGAGGTAGGCAATGTTGAAACTCATAAAGGAGCAATGGATTCAAGAATTGTAGATGAGATGTACTGAGTGGTTACATGTTGATAAGAGTTAAGATTGGTGAGAAAGTTTCATATTTTACCTATTAGGAGAAATCATCTATTATATTTAAGTCCTGCCCAGTAGGGTTCATTTTAAAATATAATGCTCCAGGGCTGGGCATGATGGCTCACGCCTATAATCCCAGCACTTTTGGAGGCCAAGGTGAGAGGATCACTTAAGGCCAGGAGTTTGAGACCAGCCTGGGAAATATAGTGAGACCCCATCTCTACAAAAAATTTAAAAATCAGTCAAGCATGCTGGCACACGCCTATAGTCCTAGGTACTTGGGAAGCTGAGGCAGGAATATAACTAGAGCCCAGGAGTTCCAGGTTGTAGTAAGCTATGATTGTGCCACTGCACTCCAGCCTGGGCAACAGAACAAGACTCAGTCTCTGGGGGAAAACAACAACAACAACAAAAATACAGTGTTCCACAAAACTCTATACTTGTTGGTTCTAAACCTGACTCACTTACCTTTACAGATGTCCCTGGTCCTCTCTTCAGGCGGTTCATTGTGTGCCTCCAGGCCCCAGGGCAAATCCCCTCCCTCCAGAAATGAGATCAGTGCAGGTTTGGGAACTGGGTACCCTAAAAAGGGGAAGAAAATGGCAACCTCTCAGCCCTGTATCCGCTGTGTCTAAAGAAGGAAAACCCCAGGAATCTCAGTAAGTGTAAGACCCATACAAGGCGGCTCAGAACCAGGGAAGGCCAAAGAGATTTTCATCAATAGGAAACCGAGCATTGTGATCTCCTCCTAAAAAAACCACTAAACGGTAGGTAAGTTAGTGAGACTCTGCAAGGCAAGTGCAAACACAGGGAAGGGGTCACACTCTCACCAGGGGACAGCAAGTCCCTACATTGGGACCAAACTGACCCACGACCTCTCCCTATCCTGCAGTCTCTGAAGTTGGTCATTGAGCCTCAGCCCTGGAGCCACTCAGTAGAGGATATCAGAGACAACCCCTCCTTCTCCACACCGCACCCCCAGCCTGTAAAAGAAAAGAATCAAGGAAACAGGAAAGTACAAATCTGAGTCACAGGAGGAAAATGGCCTTACCCGTAGTAATCAAGTTCTCATAATTCTCCAGCATCACACTTCTGTACAGGGCCCTCTGGGCGGGAGAAAGGCCAGCCCATTCTGTCTGGGTGAAGTACATGGCCACGTCCTCGAAGGTCATCACCTCCTAAAACAACAGGTTACTGCTGCCCCAAAGCCAATCCTCTGGCTCCAGGCCAGAGTGTGGGGCAGAGAGGACAGTAACGAGGGCCTGAGGGAGGGTCCTGTGAGGGGTACGTAATGAGAAAGGTGAAAGAACTGAGTATTAGGCCATTACATGACTACTTCTACAACCAAAAATCTGGAACTTCTCTACCAAAAGAGCTTCCATTAGGACACAAAATGTGTCATAAAACGTGATTTAACATTTTTTAAAACCCTGGAAAAAAGTCTCCCATTAAAATTCCTGGAGCAAAATTTGATTCTGCAAATACTTTCGGTCTTTCACTGTTGCACCTGAAAGCGGACAATTACCTTCAAGTGGCCTCTCAGGACTCACCTGCTCCCACTTTGCTCTCCAACTGCCCAGCCAATCCATCTGTGCCACAGGCGCTCACTCTGCCCCAAACGTCATGCCCACATAAAAAGAATTGAGTTGCAGTTTGCCCTGATAAGCCTGTCTCAATCCAACCCCCATCCGATGCTTGCATAAGGAGCTGTGCTGCCTGTGCTCAAGAACATCCAGCAGAAGAGGCTCAGAACCACCTGGGGCAGTCCATTCTGCCTCCTGATGAGTCTTCCTGTGAGAAAATGCTTCTGAAATCGAATTGCTGCTGCTGGGTAGCTTTTAGGGGCTTATCTTTTCATTTTTCGAGACAGAGTCTTGCTCTATTTCCTAGGCTAGAGTGCAGTGGCATCATCATAGCTCACTGCAACCTCAAACTCCTGGGCTCAAGCGATTCTCCTGCCTCAGCCTCCCAAGTAGCTGGGACTACAGGTGTGCACCACCATGCCTGGCTAATTTTTCTATTTTTTGTAGAGACAGGGTCTTGCTCTTGCTCAGGTTGGTCTCAAACTCCTGGCGTCAAGCAACCCTCTCACCTCAGCCTCCCAGAGTGCTAGGATTACAGGCATGAGCCACCATGCTTCACACCTCCAAGACAATCGGTAACAGCTTCTGTCAACCAGGCCTCATGCTTCTTCAATGGCTACTCCTTCCCCTCTCTGATGGCCCCAACTCTACCTTCCCAGAAAGATCTAGCATCTGGTTTAGAGCCTCTATTCACTCCTCAGACTTTTGTATCAAACTCGGTTACCTGAACCCTCAGTGACTATCTTCCCGCCTTCCAACGCCTCAGTGATTATGCACATCTCCACGTGCCCCTCATCCCAGCACTGCCTCAGCCTCTGGATGACCCAAAACCAAACTCATCTTCCCCCAAACTGGCTCCCTTTCTAATTTATATAAACTAACTGGCACAGTGAGTGACAATTTTTCCCCCCTCTCAGTTCATAATATCAATTTCAGCCCAGTCTCCAATGCTAGAAACTTGAGATTCATCTTAAACTATCTCACCCCTGACATTGTTCATTGCTGACAGTCAGTAATCAAGTCCTGTCAATTTTAACATCTAAATATTTCTGGAATCTGACTCTTCTTCACCATGGTATTATCAGTACACTAGTTCAACAGCTGGGGACACTTAAACAGCTCCAATTCTGGGCTTGTCCCACACTGAATCCATCCTCTGCCCAGCTGACAATCTACCGTGGTCAACTCCTGAATGAATCACCACTAAACAGAACAGTGGTTCTCAGTGTGTGGTCCCCGACCACCACCAGTAGCAGCAGCACCACTAGGAACTTGTTAGAAAGGCAAATTCTCACGACCCACCCTGAGAGCAATCTATGTGTTGATGAGCCCTCCAGGTGATTTTGATGCACACTAAATTTTGAGAACCTTGAATTAGAAGATAAAATGCAAGCTCAAAAAACTGAGCTGTATCAGGTGACAAGTACAAAGTGATGGGAAGATGCATGACTACACACAGAGAAACTATTAATATCTAGGAAGCTCTGCAAGCAAAATGCCAGAGAAGGAATGACAAACCTTAAATGGGGTAATATAAGATTGGACGAGTGGATGAAATAATAGGCAGAAACAACAAGACTTGGTGGCTCTCTGACAATGGTATTAAGGGACAATAGAGTCAACAATTACTCAGCAATCTAGAAACTGAACAATCAGAACTGTGACATAGTGATGTCAGTGACTTGTAGAAAAATCAGAAGAGGATCAGAGCTAAAGGGAAGATGATACAGCAGTGAGACAGGTACATAAACTTGACAGATGTTGAGAAATCTGGGATTGGGACTTTGTGGATGCTAAGTTACTAGATAAGTAAGTCTCAGAAAGAAAGAAATGACAAAGCAACACCCAACAACTCATCAGTCTCAAAAAGTGAAATATATTCAAAAAATAAATTTCCCTGTCCCAGAAATGCAAAATACTTATGTTTACTTTACAAATGAAGCCAGTTAAGATGCAAAGAGGTTACATGACTGGCTCAAGGTCACCATGCCACTGAGATTTAATGGCATCCCTAACTTCAGGTGTCCTGGCCTAGTATTGATTTTCCTATCACAGCCAACTGCCTTGCTCCGCCAGCAGTACTGACCTCAAGAAGGATATGTGTTCCCTGGTTGTGAAGCCCAAATTTCCTTCTTTCTTTTGAAGGACAAATGGTATAGGCCCCCTTTTTCTTGTCTTCTTCCTGTCATCCCTCTGCCGCCACTTCCCAAGAAACTTGTGACCCTCCTGATCTCGATCACTCCCACACTATTCAGGATCCCTGCATCACCAGCCTTAGTCCCTCATCCTCTCAAATCTCTCCGTGGCTAGGAGCTACTGAATCTGGGGACCTTCCGGCCCACAGAGATCCTCACACACAGGAGGCTGTACTCCTGTTTCCAGGACACTCTCTCCTGTCTCCATCTTCACTGGCCCTGACTCTGGCTGCTCAGCTCCTCACCTCACTCTTTCCCCAGCATGCAGTCCTATTGGAGGGAGTCAATAGGGGTCTTCTTACTGCTTTGACTCTAAGACCTGCCAGAGTCACCTCCATAACCCCCCATTCCTTCAAATCAGAGCTCCATAAGGCTGACCTGAGGGATCCGTGGCTCACCTGGTGTCGTGTTTTCAGGGGCATGGCCACGATCACCTGGGCTCCCTCTTAGGAGGCAGGGGCTGAGGGAAGAAACAAAGAGAACCCAAAGTGAGCCCCACCCAGTAAAAAGGTCTCCCTTAAGCCAACAAAACCTGCCACTAACAGCAGCAGCATCACTTACTAAATGCCCACCGGTAAGTGGTGTATAAATATTTCCTCTTTTAATCCACACCAGACCATGAAGTTTGTAATTCTGAGGAAACAGATTTTGAAAGGATAAGTAACTTGCCCTAGCTCACCAAAGCCTGTACTCAATCAACATCAGGCAAAACAAAGAGTAAAACAAGCAAGACACCAAAAAACTTGCAGCAAAACCTAACGAGAAATCCCAGACCCTTATTTTTAAAAATAAAATTTTACTGAGAAATATAGATTAAAAATTAGAAAGATGTTTTTGGATGAAAAATACATATTTTCTTATTCAGTCCTCACAATGATCTTCTGAACCTTTTCTTTTTCCCAAATGAGAAAACAAGGCTAAAAGAATAATTTTCTCTACCAAGATCACTCAGCTGGTGAAGGGATGAACTTGGATTCCACATCACATCTGTCAGACTCCAAAGGCCTTGCTTATAATAACTATACTAACTTGCTTCCAGTTGTACCCAACAGGATTTCTTTTAGAACCCAGCAAAGTGATTTTAAGGTTAATATGGAAGAATAGATAAGAATATCCAAGAAAATTCAGAAAAAGAATCTTAAGAGTTCCAATCAATGGTGTCCAGTTAAAAAAACAAACAAACAAAGGTAAATAATCTTAGAGTAAATCTTCCTTTACTTGGACCATAAATATGGGGGCGGGCATATCTTTTGTTCATTGTCCCATTCTAGAACCCAGTGATAATCAGAAATAGATCAGCAAAGGACCCTGAAAGGCCACCTCAACATGCCAAAACGTCTGGGTTATCAGTTTATCATCCCCTAGAGACACACTTTGTATTCTTGTTAAACAGCGATATTTTACAAAAAGCCAGCCATCTTCCCTAGGAGACTCAATGCATGACTCAGTTTCCTGCAAGCCTCATCTTGTGACACCCTCCTCCTTTCTCTTAGTTTAGCCATACTTGCTTTCTTTCAGTTTCCTCTACTATGCTAATTCAGGACCTCCATACTTGCTGTTTCTTCTGTATGAACTACTCTTCTCCAACCTCTGAACCTCTGTAACTGATATTCTCTGTCTGCCGTACTCTCCAGTAACCCGTCCACTCTTCACCTTCAGATCATGATCTGTCTCTACAGACCAGGTCAAGTCCCCGTTACACACTCCACTAGCACTGTATTCCTTTTCCTATATACCACTTATCCCAGTTTGAGATTATACACTGATTTGTGCTTTCTCCATTCAAACATTTCTCACATACATAATTCATGGCAGGCCATGTTTCAGACACAGTGGAGAGAGACAAGAAAGGCATGATCCCTTCCCTGCCCTCATGGAGCTTAGTCTAAAGCAAAGACACACATTAATCAAAGACTCTCACAAATAACTTTAAGATCACAACTGTGATTAGTGCCAGGGGGAAAACTATCCTAGATGGGAAGGCTTAAAGATATAAATAAGGTTAAAAAGGAAACCTTTACAAAAGTAACAGCATGTGCAAAAGTGTGTTCTACTAGTGAAGGATCAAGGCTGTAGCAGCACAGCCAAGGGAGGGGAGGGTGCTGCAAGATGATGCTTTAGAAATCACAAGGGACAAAGCCACGCCTTGCGCACGTCAAGGACTTGGTCTTCGACCTACAATCAATAGGTTATGAGCGGGTGGAGTAAAATGATCAGATTTGACTAATATGCGACTTTCCTATTAAGCTGAAAGCTGCCTGGGGGCGGGGCCCGCGCCCACTCTCATTCACAGCAGCATCCCCGGAACCTAGAGCAGGAACTGGCATTTAGCCGCTCAGCAACTAGTTGTTGGCCCAATGAGCAGAAGGGCTTTCTGGCTGCGTCGGGCACACAGGGCGTCTCGTTCCATCCAGCAGCCCACATTCCCGGCTTCCATTTTCCAAAACGGCCGCGGCAACGGGGAACAAAGGCGCCCGACGGAGAGCCGGACTGGCCCGCAAGCTGCTTCCGCAGCCCGGACCCGGAGGCGCCGACCGACTCGCTCCAGCGCGGCCTCAGGAATGAAGCCAACGGCCTTCTCTACAGGTGAAGTGCCCGAGCCTACCAAGGACTCCTGGGCGACAAACCCCAACACTCACCTCAGGAAAAGCGAAAAGCGCCGCGTGACCGGAAGTGCGTCACTACATCGGCCTGGCGCCTAAGCCGCGCGTGCTTCCTCTCTAGGACGCCAGTGCGCTCCTCTCAGTGGTTCTCGGCATTGCTCCCTGGAGCTGGGGTTCTTAAGGCGGGATCCTCAGAGACCCTAAGTGGAAAAGAAAATATGTCTTTGTTTTCGCTAATCTCTAACTGAAAGTTAGCATTTCCATCAACTGTGTTGGCAACAAACCGCAGTGTTATCTGCTGTACCTGTGACTGTCACTAATAGAAATCATATTTTCATATCGTATTACAGTTGATGCAGATCTCAAAATATGGCTGCTTTCATCACTAATTTGAAATTGTCGTGGTTGTTATTGGGCCCACCTTTAGATCTTGTAATTTCATTTTATCACGTTGGTAAGTATGCACTTATATTTCTGTATCACAAGTTAGTTTAAAAAAACTATTTAACTGTATTTTAATTGGTTTTGAAGGGGTCCACATGTGTCACCAGACTGCCAAAGAGGTCGTTGGGCAAAAAAGCTGTCCTCCTTAGAGGTAAAGATCCAGGCACAGTAAGATAGACCAGAACTGAAAAGGAATATATTAAGGAACTATTTAGGAAGTGAAAACAGTGGACATTAAAAAAATGATTGAATATGAGGGAGCCAGAGCAGTCTATGATAGTCATGAAGTTTGAATGACCTCACGAAGATGCTGTTAGCTGAGATCAGGAATTCAGGAAAAGGAGCTTGTTTTGGGCAAGAAGGTTACAGAATTTGGTTTTAGAAATTCTGAATACACACACATGCCCCTGCTTTATTAAAATTTAATTCACATACCATACAATTCATCCATTTAAAGTGTAAAATTCAATGGGCTTTAGTATATTCACAGACTTGTGCAAGCATCACAATTTTAGAACATTTTCATCATCCCAAAAAGACACCTCATAACCATCAGCAATCACTCCCCATATTCCCTGTGGTAAGCAGAATGGTGTTCCCCTCAAAGATGTCTGTGTCCTGATTTCTGGAACTTGTGAGTATGTTTGATTACATGACAGAGAGAACTTGAGGTTGCAGATGGAATTAAGGTCGCTAATCAGCTGACTTTAAGGAGAGTATCCTGGATTATCCAGGTGGGCCCAGTGTAGTCATTAGAGTTCTTAAAAGTGAAAGAGGAAATTGAAAGAGATGACAGCACAGGAAGGACACTGTCTTGGCGCAATGTTGCTGGCTTTGAAGCTGGAGGAACGGGCCATGAACCAAGGAAAGTTGTTGGGCTCTAGAAGCTGGAAAAGGCAAGAAAACAGATTCTCTTCTTAGCCCAGACCTTGAATTTAACCCAGTGAGACCCACTTTGGACTTCTAACCTCCAGAATTATGAGATAATAAATTTGTGCTGTTTTAGGCCACTGTTTGTGGCAATTTGTTACAGTAGCAATAGAAAATTAATACACACACACTCTCCCCAGACCTAGACAACTACTAATATATTATACTTTCTTACTTTATAGATTTGCCTCTTCTGGACATTTGCATCACATAAATGTCCATTAAATCTGGGTATAAAACAAAAAAAAAGTTTTTATTGTTAATTTTATTAGTCTTTAGAATCATGGGAAACTGTGTATTTATTTAGTGGCAAGAGTTGGGTATAGCCCCTTTTTTTTTTTTTTTTTTTTTTTTTTTTTTTTTTTGCAGGGGATGAGGAGGGACAATTTCCACTCCCAGTTGTGTAGAAAGTCTCCTAGTGAATAGCTAATTCATGCTGGCCTGTCTCCCCTGCCACTGTATCATGTCTAAGGAAATGTACACTCATACTTACGACTTATGTCTGCCACAGTCTCTATTATCAAACCTAATTATTTTAAAGCCTTGGAAACTCCTTAGATTTCAATGGGAGCCACATCTCTTTCTAGTTACCTCACAGCCTAAATATCCAGCTCTCCCTGTAACTCTTACACTATCTTTAACTTAGACTATGAGTAATATAAGATCATGGGACCCAGGACATAGTATATGATCATGGCATATTTGTTGTTATTCCTGACTTGAAAATGGTGAGGAAAATTACACCTTCTCTCCTAGATCTCTGAAAAGCCTAGACACGAATGGGTTGAAGTTATAGTGGAACTTCGGTTTCATGTGCAGTCATTTTTGCCTTGACTGCCAAAAACTATGTACAATTAAACTAAATATTATACTGCAGTAATTATATTGATATAAAAGTTGATGTTATTCTCTCCTTGCAGCTGAAAACATACTTAATAGTGAAAGACAGACTGTCTTTCCCTCCAAGATTGGGAACAAGGTAGGTATGTCTGCTCTTACCACTACTATTCAACATCATATTGGGAGTCCTATCAAGTGCAAGAAGGCCAGAAAAACAAATAAAAGGCACACAGACTGGAAAGGAAGAAACAAAACTGGTACTATTTTTGCAGGGGACATGATTATCTACATAGAAAGTCCCAAAGAATCTACAAAAAAGCTCTTAGAATAAGTGAGTTCAATAAGGCATGGAATAAAAGTCAAGGTACAAAATATTAATAGTTGGAAGTTTCAATTTCCTACAATTTTGATAATCTGTTTTAAAATACCATTTACAACAGCACAAAAAACATGAAATACTTAAGGTACAAATCAAACAAAATATGTACAAGATATGAACACTGAAAACTACAAAATAATGACAAAACAAATAAGAGACATAATTAATGGAGAGATATACTGTATTCAATGACTGGAAAAGCCTATATTGTTAATATGTCAATTCTCCCCCAATTGATCTATATATTCAAAGCAATCCCAATCAAAATCCCAGCAAGACCCCTTGTAGAAATCAACAAGCTGATTATATTGTATGCTAATCATAAAATAAAGCTGAAAAAAGCAGTGGAGAAAGTAGGTATTACTCAATAAATTATATTGGAACATTTGGATACCCAGTGGGAAAATAAAATTAGATTATTAACTGATACCATTACTAAAATAAATTCCAGGTGGATTAAAAATATAAATGAAGCAAACCTAAAACTTTGAGAAAGTATGGGTGGTATGATTTCTACAAATGACCTTCATCTTGTCTGCCCCCACATTTGATGGTTGAACCCCATGATGAATGCTTTAAGAGGCTGGGCAATCTATGCTCCTGCACTCCCAGCAGATGGACACAGTGCCTCCAGTGACATCTCAGATGGCACCCCCTGTGTTTGTACCCACTTGCAACCTACCTTGCGGTAATACCCAGCCAGACACTGATTAAAGTCCTGTGTTTTCTCTTGACGACTCCTCTCCCCTCCCCCAATCTGTGCTGATACTCAGGATGAGATTCCACTGTGGGGGCTACTGGAGCCCCAGCCTTTCCTTGAAGATGTGCTATTTTCTGCTAGAGGCCAGGGATACAGCTAAACATGGTACAATGCACAGGACAGCCCCCACAAAAAATTATCAGGTCTCAAATGTCAATAGTGCCAAGTTTGAAAAACTCTGCGTCAGATTGAGAACCAAGTCCGTTTCCTCAGTTATAAAAGCCCCCAACCAGATCAAAGGTCAGGGCAGACATGCTATTCTAGACATTATGGTAATAAACATCAAGCTTTTGCATACAAATATGAGTAATAAAAACTCTTGATATAGGTTTTATAGACCAACATATTTGGGAATGACAAGAGGCATATATTGAAAATATTTTAAAAAATAGGAAAAATAACTTGGCTACAATTCTGGGCTAATGGATTTGTAATGTCAGTAGGAAATTATATATTATTAACATTGGCCCAAGAAGAAATAGACAATGTAATTGACCAATGCCATAGAAGGAAATAATAACATTTTCTTCTCTACTTGTACCTCCAACAAAAGCAACTGGCTTAGGCAGCTTTATAGGTGGATTTTTCCAAACATCCACAGAACAGATAACTGCTAGACTGTTCAACCTGTTCCAGAACACAGAGAAAGAATAGCCTCTAAACTATTTTTAGTAAACTGGTATGATCTAGTTCCCAATTTTTGACAAAGATGGAAAAAAAATTAGAGGATAATCACACTTACCAATATAGATGCCAGTATCCTAAACATATTAACAAATATAATCCAGCAGGACTTATTATAAGAACGTAAGGATGACTCAATATTAGGAAAGCATTAATGTAATTAATTATATAAATAGGCCAAAAAAGAAATATCTTGAAAGATCTTAAATAAGATAAAAAATTCGGCATACATTTCTATTAGAAACTGAGGAAATAAGGCCAGGCACAGGGGCTCATGCCTGTAATCCTAGCATGCTGGGAGGCTGAGGTGGGAGGATCGCTTGAGGTCAGGAGTTCGAGAGCATCCTGACCAACAGACTCTGTCTCTACTAAAAATAGAAAAAATTAGCTGGGCGTTGTGGCACACGCCTGGAGTCCCGGCTACTCGGGAGGCTGAGGCAGGAAGATCACTTGAGTGAGCCCAGGAGTTTGAGGTTGCAGTGAGCTATGATGACACCACTGCACTGTACCCAAGTGACAAAGCAAGACTCTGTCTCAAAAAAAAAAAAAAAGTAAATGAGGAAATAAATACTTTTTTTTTTTTTTTTTTTTTTGGTGAGACAGGGTCTTTCTCTGTCTCCCAGGCTAAAGTGCAGTGGCACAATCATAGCTCACCAAAGACTCAAACTGGGACTACAGGTGTGTGCCACCATGCTCAGCTAATTTTTCTATTTTTTGTAGAGACGAGGTCTTGCCCTTGCTCAGGCTGATCTCGAACTCCTGGCCTCAAGTGATCCTTCCACCTCAGCCTCCTGAGTAGCTAAGACTATAGCTGGGACTACAGCTAGGACTACAGGTGTGCACCACCACACGCCACCTGTTCTTAAGAGTTTTCTATTTAATACATTCATTTTCCCTATAGTTCATTGACAGAGGTTTAGTTTTATGACAACTTCAAATTTTCATTACCATGCTTAAATTACTTTCACTTCCATCCATTAGGGATACCTGAATGTTGACCTGGTTTAACTGAGGGCTAATGACTTTCCCACATTCACATTACCTAAAGGGTGTCTGCCTCTGTGTGAACCATCAGAATCGCAGCTACAGCCTTTCCAACACATCACATGTATGAAAGGTTCTTCACAGTATGGACTCAATGATGACAGACAAGGTTAGGTTAATTCTGAAGGCTTTGAAATATATGAGACATTGAAATGGCTCTAAATCAGTAAGAATTCTGTTACAAGTGACAGAAAACGCAACTCAAAACTACTTGATTAAAAAAACCACTGGAATTTATTGATTCATGTCACTGAAAACTCCAGAGGTAGGTTTAGTTCTCCCCATCTCTCAGTCTGTCATCTGCAGGGTTGGCTATCTTCTCAGCCTTCATGGGGACCAAAACTGACATCCAAGACCAGTAGAAGATAATGTTGCTTCCTGGTAGCTTTAGTATGGTCAAAGGGTCCATTCTGACTGGATGAACATGGGTCACTTGAACCCATTATTGTGGCCAGGCAGAAGGAACAGTGTAGATGGGCCAGACTAGGCCACATGTTCCACCACTGCAGTGGGGAACCTCAGAGCCCCACTGAAACCACAGGAACTGTTGAATGGGGCCAGAGTGGTTTCCCTCAAAAAAGTAAGGCAGTAATTACCACGAAAAGGGGGTAAAAAATGCTGGGAGCCCAAAAGAACCAAGGTCCAGAACAGGCTTCTCTCTAGAGTGGGAATATTCATGATGGTGCAGCTGGGAGGACGTCCTAAAGGTTTTCCCACACTTGCTGCACTCATAGGGTTTCTCTCCACTGTGGATTCTCTGATGCCGACTTAATGTGGATTTAACAGCGAAAGCTCTTCCACACTCATTACACTCGTAAGGTTTCTCCCCAGTGTGGATTCTCTGGTGTATAACCAACTCAGAACTACTGGGGAAGCCATTTCCACACTCCTTGCAGAGATAGGGTCTGTCCCCACTGTGGATCCTCTGATGCCTGATCAGATTGGCACTATTATTAAAGGCTCTCCCACACTCCTCACACTGATAGGGCTTCTCTCCAGTGTGGATCCTCTGGTGCCGAATTAAGGAAGAATTGCCATTAAAGGATTTCCCACATTCCTCGCATGGATAGGGTTTCTCCCCAGTGTGGATTCTCTGGTGTCTAATGTAGTAAGAAAAAAAGCTGAAGCATCTCCCACATTCCTCACATCTGAAGGGTTTCCTTGCACAGTGGATTCTCTCATCCTTTCCTTTAGTATTTTTCACTGTGAGGATTTCCTGGAGCTTCTCCACTTCACATGTTTCTGCGAAGTCAGTTTCCTTAGAAATATTCTTTGGCAGCCCACATGACATCACCATGTCTCTTTCTTCAGAAATTCCCTGTGTTGATACGGACTCACTGTCAATGTTGGTCTCAGCATCTGACATAAGATAGAAAACACAAATGCCACCAGAGAATTGTACTAGAAACAAGAGCACACTGAAATTACAGTGCTTTTAGAGATTACTGTTCCAACCTCCACATCAGCATGCCAGAAACACAAAGATATTAAAACGGAAGTGCCAAATATCACAGAGGCGGAAAATGGTAGGAGCAGACCAGGCAACTATATTTTGAATCCCAGGTCATTATACTTTCCCACACAGAAGATTGCTTCCTAAGCTTCTCCTGAATTATGTATCTATCCCTAATAATTTGTGACTTCACAGTACTTAAATGCCCAAAAATGCTCATGGAGGACGAGGCAAAGGATCTAAGAGCAAGAGGCAAACCCTGATGGGCTACAAGAGCTGAGTGCACACCCTATAACTGTTAGAGACTGTTGTACCTATGGACTGTTGTCAGACACAAAAGCGTCTGCTGGACTGCTCGGAAAGGAAGAGCACAGTTTGCTTAGATATGCAGCAGACAGGCACACCTTTTCACATTGGGGAAAATGGAAACCTAAGCTCAGAAACAGACAATAGTAACAGATTGTTCAATGGCATTTGTATTTCTAAAGACTGGATGACATTTTAACTAAGTTTAAATTCAATCCATTTTTTAAAACTTTGAGTTAAGTTCCATATTTGAGTATTGATCTTTACCAATTTGAACTCTTCTGTTAAACATTTATATGCTAAAACCAGATATTGGCATTTTTATGCCCTTTGCAAAATAAATGTGCTGAATGCCTGCTTTATTTTTCCTTTTCTTCACAAATTAGCTAACCTTGATCTTAAAGCTCTAAAACAAAAGTTCCATGACAGCAGGGTCTTTGTTTTCTTTCCTGCTGTATCCCCAGTGCCTCAAGGAGTTCCTGGGGCATAGTAGATAATAAATAAATATAATAAATGGTTGAATAAATATTGTTACTCTATGTAAGATAGGCATATGCAGGACAGTTCTCTGGGTGGCCTGGGACTGACCCAGTTCTCCCCACTACCTCGTTTGTCGTTCTCAAGAATAACTGTAGAATGCAACGTCCTAAGACAGGAGGGAACTGGCCAGAACAGCCCATGATCTGTTCCAGTATCTTCTGGAACAGATGTCCTCCAGTGCTTCAGCCCATGACTCATGTTGCCCCAAGGTATAAAACCCAGGGCAGGCTGCTTTCCAGGTCCCTCAGCTGTGGTGAAAGTGGGGCCCACAGAGACAAGATTCCATCCGCCCTAGGAAGCTTTCCTGAGCTTTGGGGGACTGGCTCGAAATGAATCCTAGGCTTCTGTTGTCCCTTGCTGCCTATCTGTAAGTAAAAAACCCACTTCATGTAAATTATTGTGTTGTGGGTGTTCTGCCTCACCCAACTCAGGTAAGTTGGTAACCAGTGCACAGTGAACCTGCTTCACACTATGCAACTTATGAACTATAATAATAAAATTAATTTCACTTGAAAATAACTGGATCCATGTTATAACATCACAGCTGATAAGTTCTATTTTAACAGTGAGTGTGTGTGTCGGGGGCAGGGGTTATCTGGGCCTTCCTCTGCTCATTTGTGCACTGAGTTGTGCATGTGTGAATTACAGGAGAAGGGGAATTTTGGAAACAAGAGCAAGGAGCCAGCTGAAATTGTGAGTAAACAAGGTAAATAAAAACCTGAAAAACAATAACCCAAACAGTATGGAGCTTGAAGGTCAATTCTCATATACCTTTCTCTTTTCTGTTTGGTAAAAAGGAAGTGTCACAAAATCAGGATTAGGATACTAGATGACAAACAAACCACCTCTTCCCTGCTGTCCTCTAACCTTATCATTCATATTGATAAGGTGACCCAGAGAAGTTCTTCCAAACAGTCGCCACTCTCCCTACACCTCCAACTGTCCCCCTCGCCTAACTCTCTAGTCAGTATCATCTCTTCCTTGCTGTTAAAGTCAAGTCTGCCCAAAAAGTGCTCCTCAGCCTCCTTGCTCTCCACTACCACATGGCAGTGCCCCATCACCTACCTTCCCTTGCCATGGTGCCAGCTCTTCCTGTTCCTTTAGGACACGGCTTCAACAGGTACACCCTCTCTCCTTCTCCCCTTTAACTTCCTTTCACTTAAGATATTCAGGGACACTTGGGGATAACTGTCTTTTCTAGATTTGTTTTCTTCTTCTTTTTAATTCTTTGAGAACCACTAGTGGGTCATAAGATAAATATAGTGAATTGTGAGCAGAAATTTTTTTAAAATGAAATAGATCAGACTAGATTTGAATAGAGAATTTTAAAAATACCAGAGGTCAGAGCACACAAGAAAGTTAAGTATTAATCTGAAACTTTGGTTTCAATTATATGTAGAAGTATACACCAGATTATGACAGAAAATGTATTTCTTGCTATGGGTTATAGTAAAAACAGTTTGCAAAACATTGCATTAAAGCTACTATTTACAGTCTTTCCTTTTACTCCTAAACCTCACCAAAGAAGTGTCGGGCCAGGCACAGTGGCTCACGCCTGTAATCCTAACACTTTGGGAGGCTGAGGTGGGAGGATCGCTTGAGGCCAGGAGTTCAAGACCAGCCTGAACAAGAGCGAGACCCCATCTCTACAAAAAATAGAAAAATTAGTTGGGTGTGGTCGTGCACACCTGTAGTCCCAGCTACTCGGGAGGCTGAGGCAGGAGGATCGCTGGAGCCCAGGAGTTTGAGGCTGCACTGAGCTGTGATGACACCACTGCACTCTAGCTTGGGCAACACAGTGAGACCCTGTCTCAACAAAACAAAACAAAAAGAAGGGTCTTCAAGTGCTGCCTCAATATATGTTCACTCACTCAACCCCTCAGCTGCCATTTGCCACGGCACGTCGTCTTCCTTGAAAACTTTGCCGCATATTCAGCTTCATTGCACTCTTCCTGCTTGGTGGTACTCCTAGTCTTAGTTATCATTCCTCCTCCTTCTCTCCCTAACCCTAAGTATTCCTTAAGATTCTGTTCCCCATCCTCTGCACTTCTCTATTCAGGGGACATTTCAGCTACATAGAGTCTTTTATGCAGAGCAGGGTTTCTCAACCTCAGCTCTAGGGACATTTTGGGCCAGATAACTCTTCATTGTGGGGATATGTCCTGTGCACTACAGGATGTTTAGCACCATCCCTGATAAAGTAGCACCCCCTTCCCCAGTCTGGATAACCAAAAATGTCTCCTTGGGGGCAAAACTGCTCTCGATTGGGAACCACTGATACAGAGAACTCCCACGTATACAGGGTGACCATAGTGTCGAAACACAGATAATATTTCTTAATAGATTAAAGATGTGCTTGACACCATTATGTATGTTTGCCTATGTTTCCAGACTTTGTGACACCCTGTAAAATTCCAGACCTGATGCACCCCAAGCAGTATATTCTCAACAGCCTGCTATACCCAGGGAGTTCTGTGTCCCAAAGAAATGTCATCTTCCCCATAAAAGCTGTTCTTAAATCATGACCTCCCTTTGTTATCAGACTCATTTACACTTTTACTGTTGAGCTTTGTCAATGCTACACCACACTCCTCACAATCCTTTCCATCCCTGTAATACCCAATCCTCCTGCCTCAGCCCCCAAGTAGCTGGGACACACCACCACACCCGGCTAACTTTTGTATTTTTAGTAAAGACAGGGTTTCACTTTTGCTCAGGCTGGTCTCAAACTCCCAAGCTCAAGCAATCCTCCTGCCTCAGCCTCCCAGAGTGCTAGGATTATAGGCATGGGCCACCACGCCTGGCCACCTTTTGCACATTTTCTAACTGGATTGCTTGTTTTTACTATTGAGTTTTGTTTATATATTCTAATCTAGATACTAGTCCTCTCAGATATAGTATTATATTAAACAGAAGTGATACTGGATCTTCTATTCCCTTCCTTCAGCCAGACTATCTTCCTTTTTCCCCCATCTGCAAACCATTCTTATCTGCTGAGCTCAGAACGAATGGCCCTGCCACTGAAGGAGCATTACTTGGTCTTCTAAATCGGAATTACTCCAACCGCCCTTCTGCTGTGCTCCCTTAGCCCACTGCTTATACACTAACAACAGCACTGGGCACGTTCTCTCTTTCTCGGTCCCTTTAACTAGTACCCTCCAGAGCTTCTTAAACAAAGCTTGGCACACAGCAAGTGCTCAAAAATGTGCAAACCACGTATCTGACAAAGGACTATGGTTGCCAGTTCTAAACCTGCCTCACTTACCTTTGGAGACATCCTTGGTCCTCTCTGCAAGGGGATCATCTGGTGCCTCCAGGCCCCACGGCAGATCCCCTCCCTCCAGAAGTGAGATCAGGGCAAGTTTGCAAACTGGGTATCCTGAAAAGGGGGAAGAAAATGGGGCTGGAGGTGGAGTCTCACACTGGTGTTCCTAAGGCACCCGTGGCCCTGTGTCTGCAGTGTCAAGAGAAGGAAACCCCAAAGTGGCTCAGTAAGGATAAGGCCCAAAGAAGTGGGTCCACTGGAGGATGGGGAAACCCAGGGAGATTTTGATCAAAAGGAAATTTGACCATTTGTGACCTCTTCCTAAAAGGTCACTTACACTTTGTTAGTGAGATCTGTGAGACACACACAAGCACAGGGAAGAAGTGACAGAAGTCTTCCTTTGACCACTGGGAGAGTTGAAGGGAGCTGAAACTTCAATTGCTCTCACCAGAGAACAGCCAAACCCACACTAGACCCAAACCAACCTCAGCACTCTCCCTCTCTCCCTCCCTCCCTGACATCCTCTGGGGCTGAGGGACTGGGAATTTTTTTCACCCAAAATATGTGGATGTTATTAAATTCATGCCACACTCCACCCCTACCACTGTCCTATGAGTCTGAGTCCCAAAGGCAAAGTGGCCTTACCCAGGGAAGTCAAGTTCCCATAATTTGTCAGCATCACCTCCCTGTACAGGGCCCTCTCGGCGGGAGAAAGGCCAGCCCATTCTGTCCGGGTGAAGTACACGGCCACATCCTCGAAGGTCACCACCTCCTAAAACAACAGGTTCCTGCTGCCCCAGAGCCAATCTTCTGGCTCCAGATCGGAGTGTAGGGCAGAGGGGACAAGTAAGGGCTGGCAGGTGGGTCCTGTGAGGGGTGGGAAAGCAGAAAGGGTGAAAGAGCACGGCCCAGAGTGCCGCTGAATGACTGCACCTACAACCATGAAGTCAGAAATGCCTCTTGCTGCCAGCGGAGCTTCTACCTGCACATAAGATTACCTACGACAAAAGGCAGTATTGTAATACAGAAAAACTGGAACACAGGAAGTCTGCATGAAGTCACCTTCCTGAAGCAAACCCTCTTCATGTTTGCATGTTCCCTTCCAGGCTTTTGGACCCTCCATGAGCAGATGATTGGCCTCCGACTGCCCTTCTCACAGGGGACAACTCAGGACCTACCTGCTGCCTTACCCCAATTCACTAGCCGAAGGCCTGGCCATGCATGCTCCACCCCACCCTTATGCTGAGCCCTGCTGTGTTCCCACAGCTGCCTGCTTTACCCCAATCTCACGCCCACCAAGAAGAATCACGGTGTGTCCAAATGGCCTCTGTCTCCTGCACTCCTTATCTGATCCTTGAGCCTTGTTGTGTTATCCCCTATTCCCCCTCACCCCACCCCCCAACAAAAAGCTGCCTGAACAGCCTACTCAGCTGCAGTATCCCTAGGAGAAGATGCTTCCTGAGTCTAACTGCCGCTAGGTAACTCTTCTGGTGATCTCTCTTTAGACCTGGCAGATCATCTGTCCTCTGACAACCAAACCTGCCTGCCACCTTCCCAGACAGCACCACGGTCTGATCACTCTCCCTCCTTGGTGCCTTCCTCATGCGGCGGTGGTCCTCCCATCTCTTCATCCCAAAGTCTCATGTGGTTCTGGCACCCGTCACAGCACTGCCTCAGATTCCCTGGTGACCTTCTCACCAGCTACATTCCTGGTGTGTCTGAGCCACAAACCAATACTGACCTCACCTCCCTCCCTAAATTGGCTCATTGGCTCCTCCTCCTGGTTCGTATGCATCGCACAGAACAAGGAGAGACAATTGGTAAGTGCTCAAACATGGTGTTGGCTATTATGTTTATTCCCTGTCTTTCAGTTTGGTCTCCTCTGCTAGAAACCTGAGAATCATTCTTAACTCTCCCCATAGTCACTGCTCAGTTGTGACAAGGAATCAGTAATCAAATACTGCCAATTTAGCTCCTAAGTATTTCCTGATTCTGATTGCTGCTCACCATTGTTAGTCACCACTCAATTCAAGTTCCCAGCAACTGTCCCTTGGGCCACTGCAACAGTCCCTAACTCTAAATTCATCCACCTTCTATCCAGCACATACAATGATCTTTATAAAATGCCACTCTGACCCTCAACTCCATTGATTAAAACACTTGAACGGATTACCATACAACAACAAATTTAAATTCAAGATCCTGATCCTGAGCACTAGAGGCAACAAATGTAAGGTGACAGAAAGGCTCAAGATTAGAGACAAATGAAATAGCTAGTAGGCTCTGTTGACAATGTCCCAGGACACAGATGACAAAATCAGAAGGAAAGCCTTACAAACAAGGGGACAGACCGAACATGGTGGCTCACGCCTGTAATCCCAGCACTTTGGGAGGCAGAGGTGAGAGGATCGCTTGAGGCCAGGAGTTTGAGACCAGCCTGAGCAAGAGAGACCCCATCTCTATAAAAAATTTAAAATTTAGCCAGGCGTTGTGGCATACCTGTAGTCCCAGCTACTCGGGAAGCTGAGGCAGGAGGATCGCTTGAGCCCAGGAGTTTGAGGGTGCAGTGAGCTATGATGATGCCACTGCACTCTAGCCTGGGCAACGGAGAGAGACCCTGCCTCAAAAAAAAAAAAAAAAAAAAAGGTGGGCATAAATGGGTCCTGAAAATGGAATAATAGGACTTGGACTGGATGGATAAATTGACAAGGGAGAGTGAAAAGTCAAAAATGACTCAGAAATCTAAATATAGTGACCAGGATGGTGACATGGCAATACCAGCAACTGGTAGGAAATGCAGGAGGGGGCAGAAGGTGCAAGGAAGACAATGAATTGTGTCTCTGATGTGTTGAGATTAGGCTACCAGGCAGAATGACAGTAAGGGGCGGGAGCACACTGACAGTGTACAATCTGCAACTGGTACTTGAGAAAAGATCATGGATGCTGAGATATGAGTTAGAGAAGCTGCAAGGCAGAGAAACCCCAGCAGCACTCAGCAACCCATCAGTCTGCACAACTGAAGGGCACCTGGAAAAATCTCTTTCCCTAACCTGGGAGTGAATGGTTGTGTTGCCATGTGACAGATGAAGTCAGCTGAGACACAAAGAGGTTAAGTGACTAGCTCAAGGCCAAAATGCCAAAGACGGCTGATGAGAAATCTAATCTGAAGTTAAATTTCCTGTTACCTAGTACCAAGTTTCATATTCCAATGTGCTGCTTCCCTCAGCCAGCAGTACTGACTCTCAAGAAAGATAATTACATGCTCTTCCTGGACCAATTCTTTCCTTCACTGATCCTTAGACCCCAATTTCCACCCTCTTTGGGGGGGACAAATGGTATCTTCTTTCTTGTATCTTCCTGCCATCTCTCTGCTGCCACTTCCCAAGAACCTTGTGACCTTGCTGATCTCGATCATTCTCACCCTACCCTGGATCCCTACATCACCAGCCTGGGTCCCTCATCCTCACAAATCTCTCTGTGGGTGAAGCCACCGAGCCTGGAGACCCTCCAGCCCAGCAGAGATCCTGAATGCAAGAGGCTGTGCCTCTGCTGCCCTGGGCACTCTGTCCAGCTGTCTCCATCCATCGATTCCTGGGCCCTGGAGTCCCTGGCTGTTCAGCCCTCACCATCAGCTCTCCCTTCCAGCAACTAATCCCACTGGGGGAATGAATAGGGGCCTTCCTGCTGCTTTAGCCTCAGGGCTAACCAGAATTGTCCCCAACACTCTGTTTCACACACCACCCCACTTCCTTCAAATCAGATCTCCATAAGGCTAACCTAAAGGATCCACTGCTCACCTGGTGCAGGGCTTTCAGGGGCATGACTGCCATCACCTGGGCTCCCTCTTTCTGTGTTCCTAGGCAAGAGAAGGGGCTGAAGGAAGAAGCAAAGAAAGCCAAGAGTGAGTCCTGCCCAGTTCATGTCTTTCCTTTGAACTTGCAAACTTGTATTAGCTGCTAATGAGAACAGCTAACAATGTGCCAGCCTCAGAGCTCAGCACTTTACATTCATTAAAATACTAGGAAAAAAGTAATACCATTGTCCTTATTTTACCAAGACAAGGAAATGAGACTTAGAAAGTAAGTAATTATATTAGATCACAAGATTTGTATTCATAACCACTAGAGAATGCTTTCTCTCCCAGGTAAGACAATATAGTAGGGCAAAAAAGTATTCAAATAAAAGCAAACCAAAACCAAAACAAAAAATCCAGGAATAAAGTTAACAAGAAAAGTACCAAACTTACATGAAGAAAATTATAAAATATTACAGAGAAGCATAAGTGAATAAATGAAAAGGCAAAACATGTTCATAAATGGAAACAATCAATACTAAATTTTTTGTAAATGCCAACTTTCCTCCAAATTAACCTACAAATTTAATATAACTTCCTTTTACTAAGAGCTTGTACTTGCTTTATACACATCTTCTCATTTAGTCCCTATACCTTTAAATGAGATTTTTTTCTCTCTCTAAACCAAAGAGTAAAAATAAAAGCTAAGAGATTAAGAAATTACCAAGTTCACACAAGGAACAGATGGTCAAACTTGGGTTTTAAACCAAGTTTCCCAGGTTCCAAAGGTCATACTCTTAACAGTAAACCAATATTGCTTTCAACCAAAATATGAATGAAATTTCTTTAGAAACCTGATAAAGATTCCAAGGTTGATATGAAAGAACAAATTGCCAAGAATAGCCATGGCTAGGTGTGGTGGCTTATGCTTGTAATCCCAGCACTTTGGGAGGCTGAGGTGGGAGGATCACTTGAGGCCAGGACTGGGCAACATAGTGCGACCCCATCTCTATGAAAAATTTTTAAAAAATTATTTTTTGGTGGTGTGCACCTGTAGTCCTAGCTACTTGGGATGCTGAGGTGAGAGGCTCAATTGAGCCCAGGAGTTGAGGCTGCAGTAAGCTATGATTGTGTCACTGCACTGTAGCCTGGGCGACAGAGCAAGACCCCGTCTCTTAGAAAAAGGAGTAGGGGGAGGAATAGGAAAGGAAAGACTTATAATACCAGATGTTAAATGTATAACAAATAAAGCAGACTGATACAAGAACAGACAGTTAGAACAATGAATACGAATCCAAGACCTAACAAGGACTTTAGTATCAAGTATATATTAAAAAAAATGGCATTCCAAATAAATGGGGAAAAGGGATGGATTATTCAATAATTGACACTGGGACAACTGGTTAAATATTTAAGGAAAAATATGTTTAATCAGGCTTTTATCTCCTACCATACACTGAAATAAATTACAAATGCATTAAAATTTTGAGTGTAAAAAACAAAACTGAAGAAAGACTAAAAGAAAATAAAGAGATACCCATCCCAGGGTATACAGACATCTAGCAAGAGCAGTTCCAGGACAGTGGTAAAGTCACAAGCTAAATTACAAAGAAGCACAGGAAACTCCTAGAATAATAAACTATGTTAGAAGAATGATACTCTTAGAAGAATGATAAACTCATAGAAAATTTTCTTCTTAGAAGATCTACTCTTAGACGAATGGTCTGATTTAAAAAGCAAAAACAAAAACACGAAGGAAAAAACAAAGACAAACTGGGAAACTACACTTATAATATATGAAAAAATAGTTAATATCCTAAATCCTTACAAAACCAACAAGAAAAAATGAAATGATCATCCCAGGGAAGAAAAATCGCAAGTAGTGTCTCAGTCCATTTTGTGTTGTTATAAAGGAATACCTGGGGCTGGATAATTTATAAAGAAAAAAGGTTTATTTGGCTCATGATTCTGATGGCTGGAAAGTTCAAAATTGTGCCTCTGCATCTGGTGAATGCCTCAGGCTGCTTTCACTCATGGCAGAAGGTGAAATGGAGCTGGCATGCGCAGAGATCACGGGGTGAGAGATAAAGCAAGGGTAGGGGGAGGTTCCAAGCTCTTTTTTAACAACCAGCTTTCTCAGGAACTAATAGAATGAAACTCACTCACCCCCACGGGAGGGCATTATTCTATTCATGAGGGATTTGCCCCCATAACCCAAATACCTCCTGTTAGGGCCCATCTCCAATATCAGGGATCAAATTCAACATGAGGTTTGGAGGAGACAAACATCCAAACCATAGCAAGTTGTCAATTCACCTATCAATGACAAATAAACATATGAAAAGCTGTTTACTCTCTAGCATATAAGATAGCAAATTAAAACAATAAAATGTAATATTCTATCCATCAAATTGAGAACTTTAGGAAAACAAGTGATAACTCCTCATGCTGGAGAAAGTGTAGGGAACCAGACTCTCATTATCTGCTGGTGGGAGTGTAAACTGTTGCATCTTTTCCTTCATACAAATACCTACTTTAAAAATGTTCCTATCTATACTGTTAAGAATCAAATGCCAAGTTCAGAACAGTGCCTATGATTTGCTCACATTTAGAAAACTGCTACTAGAGTAATTCTGGAGAGTGGGACTGAGGGTCTAAGTAGTAAGGGAAATTTCTTTTTTTTACCATACAATCTAAGGCAACTCTTTTTCTTACCATATACATGTAATACTGTTTAAATATACGTACCCAAATTTTAAAAAATTCCAACTTGAGGAATTTATCTGAGATGTGCTCAAAGATTTCAGCTCATAAGCATTCACTGAAATTATTTCTAATATCAAAAAAGATGCAAACTTAAATATCCAACAATGTGGTATAAATGAGAAAAAATAAGATAAACATTAAAAACCATGTTGTGGAATATTTCACAATGCAGGAAAATATTCAAATGCAATACGTGAAAAAATGATTGTAAAACTACTTATAATTCAATCTCCAACTGTGTAAAAATCATATATACATGCTTATAAATATCTACAAAACCACTCCCTGGTTTACAAAGCTAAAACTCTCATTCCACATCAGTGTATGCAGGAAATATATATATATATAATAAAAATTAATTGCTAAAAAAATAAAGCCAAACTCAGTATTTATACCTGAGTGGTGGTTTTAGCCAACTGGGTCCCAACTCAGGATCCTCATACCTGCTATCCCTCCTGCCTCTTAACAGCTTTTCCTAACCTACCCCTCTCTAACTGGTTAACTCCTTCTCACATTTAAGATCTCAAGTGGAAAGTCATATCCTGGAGGATCCAAATGAACTCAGATTTGCCGGGCATGTATTCCCTTTTCTTACACCAAGTATCTCACATAATTACAAATACATTTGCCTTTTCAGTTTACAAATTACTTATTGAGATATACTCTGTGCCAAGGAGTGTGGCTGGCACTAGGGATTTTGGGGAAAAATTCTTGTTCTTGTGTAACTTGCACTCAAATAACTGTAAGGTTACAACTGTGTTAAATGCTAGGAAAGAATATGTGGCAGTCTGAAAAATTCATGAAAAGGTAAATTGTGCCACAGAACCCAGAGGAACTGCCCCAGCCGAGGAAAATTTAAGAAGAGGAATTAGGCCTTGCACGGTGGCTCATGCCTGTAATCCCAGCACTTTGGAAGTCCAAGGCGGGAGGATCACTTGAGGCTAGGAGTTGGGAGGTTACAGTGAGCTATAATCACGCCACTGCACAACAGCCTAGGAAAGAGAGCGAGGCCATGTCTCTAAAATTAAAAAATAAAACAAAAAGATAAAGTAAATAAAATAAAAAGATAAAATAAAATGAATAAAATAAAATAAATCAAAAAATAAAATAAAATAAAAAGAGGAGAAATTAACTAGGCCAAAGGGGGCATCTTTGCCGAAGGAAACCACACGTTCTAGAAGTAAAAGAACCAGAACACGTTCTAGAAGTAAAAAGCTGTGCTGCAAGACGCCAGGCCTCGTGCACGTTAAGAACATTGTTGGTCTTCTGCCTGGAAACAATGGGGTTATTAAGAGCCGGGCAGAGCACGATCAGACTTAACAAATACTGACTTTCCCATCAGGCTTAAAGTTCACGCTTCTGTCTCATACAGTTGCATCCCAGGAACCTAGAACAACAATGCACTTAGGAGGCGCTGGATAGGGTAACGGACTGGATGAACGGATGGCTTCCGTGCCCGGGTCGTCGGCCACACAGGCCACACTTTCCAGCGTCAGCTCACACCCAGTCCCTATTTCCCAATGTGGCCATAGCTGGGGAGTGAAGGAATCCGAGGGGCTTCCCCGCAGACCGCCTCTGCTCTCCGGCCCCGGCGCCGCCGCCTGTTCCCTCCCGGGTTCGGCCTCCCAGAGGCTCCGGGAAACAGAGAAACAGCCTCCTTCCGGGGTGGGCTACTCCGCCGGACCGAAGCCTCCCGACCCGGCACTCACCTCGGCGGCGGGCGGCGCTCCGGAAGTGCGTCACCGCTCGACTCACCACCCGCCCGCCGCCGCCGGGAGCAGCTTCCTTTCCTCTGGGTCTCGGGAACTTTTTCGGTGGATCTCTCCCTTTCCCTGGGCAGACCCCCTGTAATGAGGAGACTGCTTTTTGTTTTCCTCTGCAGATCCTGTGGTGGTCCCGCCGTTCAGCCTTCAGATGGGGCGGAGGAAACAAAAAGCCATCCTGGATGAGCTCTAGTATTTGGGGCTTCTCTTTCTTGACCACACTCAGGCTGGCTCTGCTCATTGAATCTCAATGATTTCGTTGTAGATTGGTCATGGTAACTGCAGCATGAAGAATGCATTTAAGTTGGGCACGAGAGCAGTGAGGAATCTATTAAAAAGGCCCAGTCACGATAATGAAGAGCTGAATCAAGACAATACTGTTTATAACTCTTTACCATTAATATCTATCACAAACTATATTCTAACAGGAAATAGCTGCAACTATAGATACACACAAGCACGTTTACGTGAGTCACATATACATTTGCTCATCCTTCTGGATGGTACCTCTCTAAAAATTAATATTTAGGTACTCTTAACTTTCCATCACTCATGGTTAGCATCCAGACTGGTTCAAAGTCGCCAATGTTTATTCTATCTCAATGCCCTTGGCTTGATAGAGAACAAAATGTTCTGAGATAGTCTTCTTCACATCAAGATCACTCCATTATTCCAATGCAAAAACTGAGTCCTAGGAAGATGAGACATATCCAAGATCTCACAGTGATGTAGAAGGCTTCCTGGCCACCTTTGTACTATGACCCTGGCTTCTATCTCTGTCAACTCACTGAGGGCCTCGACATCTCTTGGGGCTCTGCAAATCCTTCCAGTTCCACTTTTCCATAGACAGATAAATAACAGGCTCTGATGAGTTTGGTCTGTAAACTCTGTAATTCAGTTCAAATTAAACTATAATAGGTAGGAGAAATACAAAGGGGACTCTAGGCAGAATTTGGCCTAGCTTATTGCTCTGGATACAGCTAAAAATTCTCTTCTGGAGGGCTTCTGGCTTGACAGAGCTTCAGTGGAAAGGTTGTGGCACTCTGGCTTCCAAGGAAGGGTGGGGAATCCACTGATGTTTTTGGAGGTTCAGAAGCAGGCAAGGATCTCAGCTGCAGGGGAGCCTGGCCATCAGTTAGGATCCTTTAGGATTACTGGGGTAGGGGGAGTAAAGAAAGTTAATTAAATAATGCTGGAATACAGGAGAGCTTCCAGTTTACACTTGCAATAGCCACAACTTAATGGTTTTCAGTGTTTTTTTTTTTTCTTCCTATATGGATTCTCTTGGTGATGACGGTTATATTATATGGGAAGCTTTCCCACATTAATTCCATGAGGTTGTTTCCCAGATCGGTGATTGCCAGAAGTCAAGAGTGTTAAAAGATAAACTTAGTCATATTAAAATTTTAAAGAATTTATTTAAGCATTCAGCAATTCATGAATTGGGCAGCACCACAGCTCAATCAGTTCATCTCCACCCAGGGGGCAAGAGGGGCAAATGTTTATAATGTGTTGGAGGAAGCAAGACAAAGAAAATAATTTATTCATTAAAGTGGAAAATCCCTAGTTAGCAATTCGTTGGTGGCTCCTGATTGGTAACGTCTCTAGTTAGAGGTTAGTTTGTAGCTTCTGACTGGTTAAGCTTAAGTTTTACTGCTCACATTGAGTTGGGTTTTGGCTTGCTTATATAGAAACCCAAGGTTCTGGAGCCATCTCAGCCTAATGGCCTCCCACTTAATTTTTTTTTTTTTTTATGTGAGTAAAGGCAGTATTTGATTATAAAGGAGCAGCATGAGGGAGTTTTACTAGGGTGATAAAACTGTTCTGAATCTTGATTGTGGTGGTGATGGCTACATGACTATGCAATTGTCCAGACTTATAGACCTGTACAACCAACAAGAGTGAATTTTACTGTATGTAAATGAAAATAAATTTTAAAATAAAAGGTCGCATTCTTATAAAAATAATATGTAAATGTAGAAAATTCAAACACCATTAAAAAGTATAAAGAACAATGTTAAAATTACTGGAAACCCCACAACACTTAAATTTTTGGTAAATATTCTCTCAGAAATCTTTCTATGCATATAAACTCATCCACATATTAGATGATGTTAACTACAATTTAAGAATTCAGATGGTGACTACCTCTGGAGCCACAGAGAGACATACAAGTGGAAAGTGTACGTTGAAGTGGACTTCAACTCCATCTGTAATGCTTTAGTTCTTAAAAACATATGAAACAACCATAATAATAAAATATTTAGATATGATCAAGCTGAGGGTAAGTACATAGGTGTTTATTATTCTCTACATTTTTCTACATCTGAAATATTTCTAAGAATTTTTTAAAACCTCAGTGGTACCACTAGAAGAATAAAAACAGGAGATGTATCTTTCAAAATAACACAGGATGATAAAAGAGCAAAGAAAGCAGAGTCCATATTGCAAAAGGGACCAAATAGGAAGCATTAAAAACTAAAAACATTTAAGACAACAGATGTCAGACCAAAATTTATCACAATAAATGTAAATAGGTTAAAATATTCTTAAAAGCATCAATAAACGGATGAGACAGTCTTGGTCCAGATCGGGAAAAGTTCCATAAACCCAAGGGTAAGTAAGCCTGTGAATAGAATGATTGTCTTTACCTAATAGCCTCACAAATGCGAGATCTCCTGTTTGTAATACCTGGACAGTTCTTGCTTTTTAAACCGAGAACAGGACCCTATGTACCCATGTAGTACACTGCCCTAAACAGAAACCCCCAAATTACTAATGCAACAAATTAAAGTGAGGTCTTTTCTCACTAATCATTCTCCTATAGTTCATATACAATACATGCTTTCCCTGTATTTCTTGCTAAAGTTCAGGAATCGTTAAAGACTACGGAGACACTAAATTCTGTGTGTTATATAAGCTTCTTGTACCAAATTAGTTAATTTGGACCCTCCAACAGGGGCAAGTCTCCAAATCTGCCTCTTCAAAACAACCGGACACTACAACAGCCTTGGTTAAAGCCTCAGCCTTGGGTGACAGAGCTCAGGGAGCTGTGCATTCTCCCAGGCCTAGGGAGTTTCCCCATTCGATAATAAAAGTGGGGACAGCCTTCTACGGGGTAGGGATTGGGCTTGGGACTTCGCCTCTCCCCTCTCATGCCCCAGCAGCGCCATCTATAGACTTTCCTCATTCTCTTCATCCCTGGGCGGCTGTTCTCCAGCTGCGGATTGCGCAGCGGAGCTTACAGCTGTGCGGCATCGAGGGAGAAGCAAGCGCAGGTCCGAGGCGGTCACTGCTGCATAGGCTCGCCCTCCCCCGCGCCCTTCTTCGAGCTTGGCCCCAAGCACTACCGGGCGCGACAGTTCGCCCCACCCGGAGCCTGACCAATGCCCAGCGAGGTGGAAGTCCTCGCGCTTTGCACCATTTGCTTGGAGACGCGTGAGAAACCAGGAGGCCGGAAGTGCGTCACGCGCAAGCGGCGCTACAATTCCCGAACTACGTCATGCTCGTGCGGCGTAGGAGGCCTGAAGTGTGTCAGGCGCGCGGCTGGTCTTCCTTTCTAAGGTGCAACTTGCCCATATCTTAGTGTATCGGATCGTCCATTACACACGTTTCTCTTTATCAGGAACCTCACGCCTGATCATTCTACCATTGGGTGGGGAAGGAAATGGGTTGCCCCTGCGCGGGAGCAGCTGATGTGTCAGGAAAGAAGAATTTTAAACTGCCAACACCTCAAGCCCACATGGTTGCGGTTGTTTCCTGAACTCCCTACTATTAGTCTCCCTGAATTCTGGTCCACTCCTCACTAATTCAACTTCTTTCCGCCAGCTCTGTCACACTCACTGTCCTTTGAGGAAGGCCCTTGTCTCTCTGGGCAGCAGTTTTCTATAAAATGAACCAGTCAGATAATACCATTCAAGGCGTCTTTAATTCCCTGCACTGTAACTCCAGTGATTTTCCACTATGCCTGGAATCTAAATCAATATTCAAGGCCTTTCAGAGCTTTGTCCTTGCCCCCCTCTAAATGACTGCTTTCATAAAGCAGTGGTTCTCAAACCATCAGTGTATTGTGCATTCATTAGCCACATCCTTCCCAAACACTTCATTGATATTTCAAGCTGTCTGTGCTGCATTGGTTCCATGACAGAACTCATATTCGAAAATTACACGAATTTTTTACTTATCCATGGTTTCACTAAAATTGCTCTAAAAATTTTTTTGAAAGATAACCACAAGCCAAACCCCACGTTTGAAAGAATGAGGATGTATCTTCACAATAAAAATAAAACAAGAAGTGTCAGAGTGAAATGTCAGAGATATCAACTGTCAAACTTAGTACTTAAGGAAATCAGACATTTCATACTTAATAACCTAAATACTTGGTTTCTGCACATACTTACTAGGGTTGAATGACAATTTTAGAGAAAGAACTCCCTGGCTGACTACTTGGAATATCATCTTCCTGCAAAGAGTTGAAGCATCATTGTGATAAATTCTGTCCATAGGTTGGTTTTAAATATGGAGGAGAAACAATCTAACAAGCTTCCTGATTTTTCAAGGAAGATGATACAATGACCAGTAAGACCATCATAATGAGATCCCATCTGCCTGCTCATGTCTGGAGTCTAATCAACACCAAATAGGAGGAAGAGCCTTTGTTCTATTCACTTGCAGAGATTTCATTACATACCTTTCCCCTCCAAGTTTCGGACCAAAGTGCCACCTTGGTTTTTAGTTCTTTGTTCTGAGCTTCAAGTATGTTAGCATTTTCTTTTAGATTTTCAAGTTTTTTGTCTTGTTCTTTTACATTTCTTTTTCATCCTCTCATCTTGTGCAGATTTGGATGCTGGAAATAAACCACAAATTGCAAGAGAGATTGGCTCCTTGAAGATACTAGCAGTACCTGTAGAGTGAGCATGTGTAGAGTTCAATTGGGGTTCTAGTGGCTTGTTTCCTAAAGACAGTGTTTCTAGCACTGTTCTCTTCCGTCTTCTCACTCAGCACACAGCTTTCCAATTCCATCAACTGAGTGTTCTTGTTCAAGCTTTTCACCAACTTGATTCCGATTTTCAACCTATCATGCCAATCTCTGTTTTCCCCCAAGCCTGTTACCTTGAAGTAGTAATTAACTGTCCCCCCTTCCTCATTTTCCTTGATTGTCTTTGATGGTATTCTGGGCTACTTTTCTCTTGAGATTGTTCATTCCTGAGGTCTTTCCCTTTCATCTTCTCCACGAGCAGATCCAAAGTTTGCATCTAGTTTGTGATTTGAAATGTTATGTCCTACTTCATCTTAAACATTTGATTTTGGGTCTTTTCTAATGTAGCTTGAATCTTTTCTGCATACTTGGGTTCTTTAATAATGTAAGGTGATGTGGTCTCATACCAGGCAAAATTATCTTATTTGTTGGGAAAACTTCTATGATCACTATTAGTGCTGTCATTGTTGAATCAGACCATATTCTGGCATCAAGAGGGGAAAAATTAACAGTCTTCAACCACTTGAAGAGCTGACCCTGTCCAGAATATTAAATAGCACTCCTGAGCGGCAGCTACATTTACATAGCACAATGGTGACATCTAGTGTCAGCTGGATAAATTTCAGATACCCCCTGCAATTTACCTGAAATTTAAGGAAAGGGTCTTAGTGCCTCAGGATCCTCATCTCAATTTCCTGCAGAGCCAAGATTTTTTTCTTCCAATTTGTAATTTGCCTTTTAATTTTCTTAACAACTGCTCTTTAATTATTTACATTACTGAGATCAAACTAATGTACAATAGACTGACATTTTTAGAGCATACAACTTGATGAGCTTTGACCAGCAGAGAACTAAATAGACAAAAACCCTTATCCTTATAGAGCTTACATTCTTAATGGCCCAAATTATGTCACATGGCTACTCCTAACAGCAGAGGAATCTGGAAGGCAAGTTTTTCACTTTCTTGCTTCTATAGTAGGAAAAGGATGGGAAGGGTGTTGTGTGAGCCAACCTACAGTTCCTGCCACAATGAGACAGAGAGGCACATACTCAAAATGTGTGAGCGCTTATATACAACAGGTAGGTTTAAAACATGTTTCAGAAGTTTGGCATGCTTGTTCTTTAAGTCAGCCCTTTTATTATTATTACTATTATTATAATATTATTAACTTATGTGTCTTCTTATTGATGACATGTAAATAGATCTTCTAGCACAGGACCTTAGTCCACAGGCAACATCCAGCCAACAGTAGATACTACCTTGGCACCAATAACATAACCCTGTGGTATTCTAGTGTTGTTTAGACCTTTCATTAGCTCAGGTCTCTTGTTCACCTTAAAGGCTCTCTATAAGCTACAAACTCAGCTGGCTTTGCTAGGGTCTCAAATTGTTCACACCCTCTTTGTTTTCCAAGCTCCTGTGATGGAAAGCAACAGATGCAAACTAGATAGGACGCGTGGATCTGCTCATCTGGCTCAGAATATATCCATTCTTACCAAACCAATATTAAATCACAGTTTGTGAAAACTTACTCCAAAATTCCAGGGACTTTCCACCTGGGTACACATCCCAAGGGAAGCTCCATCAGAGCACTGGTTCTCAAACTTGGCTTCACATTGGGATTGCCTGGGAAGTTTTTAAAAAATAGAACACCTAGGTCCCACCCCCAGGAATAGTGATTCTCAACTGGGTGATTTGCCCCACCCCACCCCCAGGAAACACTCGAATATGCCTTTTAGTTACAACTGGGGAAGGGTGCTACTGGCATCTAGTGGGTAGAGCCCAGAGATGCTGTTAAACAACCCACAGTGCACAGAACAGCCTCCCATAGCAAAGAATTATCTGGTCCCAAATATCTACATTGCCAAGGTTGAGAAACGCTATCGGAAGATTTGACTCTCAGCACGGGTTCGGCCTGGGCATGGGATTTTTTAAATCTTCCCAGGTGATTCTACTATGCAGCAAAATTTGAGAATCACTGCTAGAGACCTGTTGCTAGAGGATATTCAAATATGTGGCTAAATTCCTTTCTACCCTGTGCCATTGGGCTTGAACTTAAAATTCTCCATTTCTTTTCATTTGCTTTGTAGTTTGTTTGGGAGTTGGGGATGGTTGGAAGGAGGAAGAGTTCGTTTGTCCCACAATGTGCTAGAATGGACAGCTCCACAAATAAAAGTTTTGCTGCTTATTATTCACCTTAGGAATTGGCCTTCCTGGTATAGCTCAGGAGGATCATTAACCACAGTCAAACAAACATCCTGTGGGACAGGTCACTTGGAGTTACATATGGGAGAAGCTCCTCCTTTGCAAGTAAACACTCCCTGATGCGTGGGAGGGTGACAGCCTCTCCCTTTATGTGACTCCCAGGAAGGGCCACTGCAGTTGCAAAACTCCAGGAGGTACCATTCACATAGAACATAATGTGAACGATGCTCCCTGGCTCTGTGGCCCCAAAAGTAAATTTTGAATTCAGCAGAATACCTAGACTTTTAAATTAGTCCCTTTTAAATTTTTTTGCCAAATGAAAATACCCAACTAGCTCTACATATTTACTCTGATATTTATATTATCTGAGACAATGCAAAGGAAAATGTATTTCATATGTATACAATATATGTATACATATGTGTACTTATATATAATATTTAAAAGATTTAATGCAAATAGTGTCATATTATATACACCAAATTACAACTTGCTTTTTTCATTTAACTTTCTATGTTGCCCACTTCACATGTCCAGACAGATAGATATGTTATTCCGTTTAACAGCTACAGAGTATTACATTGCATGGAATTTGATGATCTTAAAGAACAGTTGCTTATTAAATGTGAGTGGATTGAACACAGGAATTTCCTGAACCCCATAACATGACACTAAAAGTACAAAAAGGATGCAAATCCACAAGGACAAGAGAAGGAGAAAGGAGACAAAAACAGACGAGAGATGTCAACACAGTTTGTGAAGATGGAAAGGGATGGAGAATTGGTAACCAGGAAAAGGCTTGCATGAGAGCGGGCTGGGGAGGAGGGTGGCTGGGACAGTGGTACTATCATACCAGGAAGCAAGATGATTCACCCGGTGGAAAGGCTCAGGAATTGGGCATCGAGCTTCACAAGGCAGGCAGAGGTATAAGAGCAATTGGACCCACAGATCCCATTCCCACATGCAAACCCTAGAGACCTCTCTCCCCAAACTCTGCAACATAGGAGGTTTATTCTCTGGGGGAAAAAATAGCAGAGGGCCAGACTGTGGATTTAAAACAAGGAGACAAAAGTCTGCATACTGAGCAGAGATACATCACAAATCCTCACCACTGCCCCAGCCCCATTCTTCCACCTGGCTCTCAAAACGCTATCAAGCAGGCTTATACCCTCTGCACAGGAGCCTTTAGAGGCAGTGAATAACCCCAGATAAACCTACAAGACATCTGGGGTAAGGGTCCATCAGCAAAAAATGCAATAGTCTTGTGAATTCTTCTTTACTACAGAGGATTGGATGTGATTCTAAGATCCCAAACGTACCATGCCTACAGGTAGTGCAAATGTAGTAGAAATAACAAGGAGGCAGAAGGAAATTTCTAGAAATAATGATCAAGAATATATGGGATATTTAATATTGAAACTGGAGATCCAAAGGACACAGCGATAGGAAGTAACGGGGAACTGCTGGAGGAGGTGGCACTGAGATGGACAGGAATGAGCGAGGAGCAGAAGCGGCAGTCAGGACGTGTACTTCTCAGTGCCCATCCGGGAGACAGGGGAGGCTCTGCAGAGTCATCACGTGACAGAGCATCAACAGTGAACAACCCCAGCCAGCAAACATCGTGTGTGTACCTACTGTGTGCCGGATTCTGTGTTAGGGAACACATAGGATATAGGACTGAGATGCTGATCAATGACCTAGCAATGTATCTGGGGGAGATTGCCCAGCATGGTGCTCCCTGCTGTCCCAGGATCCCAAGACTCTCCTCTTGTCACTTTCACAGCCCCCTACCTAGCTGCAACTTCATTTGCCTAGAGGCTTCCTCACTCCCTCAGTTTCCTCCAGCCTGACACAGAAGTGCCTCTCCCAGAGCACTCCCGCTAGAGAACATCAGTGAGAATTGCAGGGGAAGAGCCCTCTGGCTGTCACATCAAACCAACAGATCGTCATGATATGCGCTTACTACGTGCAAGGGGCTCACTTTGGCCTTCAAATTTCATCATAGAGGCTTGAAATCTTGGCATTTATAATAATGTCTTCAAAACAGAGGAAGGCTAATTTGCCAGGTAGGAGAAAAATGGGATGATTTTGCTTTTTAAGGTGTAATTTTAGTCTCCCATGACACCCCACTGAGAGGGAAGTTATGTTGTTGTGTTTTTTTGTTTGTTTTTAATTTTTAGTTCTGCACTTCTAGAAGGGAAAAGTGTTCCTCAGACAAACTCTCCTGAAGCCTTGGGGTCATGGCATGATGCTCCTGGAGAATGGTGGGGCAATTTGGGTAAGATCTTCCCAGTGGCTTTGGCTCACAGCCATGGTCTGCAGACTTTTTTGCTTTCATACGTCCTAAAATAGTTTTGTAAAAACTAGGTAGTCATGGCCATTAAGCACATGAAAAGATGCTCAATGTCATTAGTCATTAGAGAAACGCAAATCAAAACCACAATGAGATACCACTTCACACCCACTAGGTTAGCCATAAATTAACAAAAAAAAAGGAAAATAACAAGAGTTGTGGAGGATGTAAAGATGTTAGAGCCCTTGTACATTACTGGTGGAAATGTAAAACAGTGCAGTCACTGTGGGAAAGTTTGGCAGTTTCTTCAAAAGTTAAACATAGAATTATCAGCAATTCCAGTATTAGGTATACAGTAGTCCTCCCTTATCCTCAGGGAATACTTTCCAAGACCTACAGTGAATGCCTGAAACAGCACATAGTACAAAACCCTATATATACTATGTTTTTTCCTGTATACACATACCTATAATAAAGTTTAATTTATAAATTAGGCACAGTAAGAGATTAACAACAATAACTAATACTAAAATAGAACAATTTTAATAATATGCCAGCATCACCACTCTTGTGCTTTGGGGCCATTATTAAGTCAAATAAGGGTTACTTGAACACAAGCTCTGTGATACTGCAACAGTCAATCTGATAACCAGGAAGGCTACTAAATGACTAACAGGCAGGTAGCATCTACAGTGTGGATAGGGACAAAGGCTGATTCACGTCCCGGGCAGGACAGGGTGGGATGGCGAGAGACTTGCATCACGCTACTCAGAATGACATACAATTGAAAACCTGTGAATTATTTACTTCTGGAATTTTCCATGTAATATTTTCGGGCCATGGTTGACCGAGGATAACTGAAATCACAGAAAGGGGGACTACTGTATACCCAAAAGAACTGAAAACAGGTATTCAAACAAATAACTCATATATGAATGTTTGCAGAAGCACTAATCACCACAGCCAAAAGAGAGAAACAGCCCAACTGTCCATCACGTGAGGAATGAATAAACACAATGTGGTATATCCACATAGTTGAATATTATTCAGCCACAAAAAGGAATGAAGTGCTGATACACACTACAACATGGATGAAACCTGAAAATAGTATGCTAAGTGGGAGAAGCCAGACACCTGATTCCATTTATATGAAACATCCAGAATAAGTAAATCCACAGAGACAGAAAACAGACAAGTGGTTGGTGGGGTCTGAGGTGAGGGGAGAATGGAGAGTGACCACTTAATGGGTACAGAGTTTCCTTTTGAGGTGATGAAAATGTCTTGGCAATAGATAGATGTGATGGTTACACAACATTGTGAATGAATGAACTAAATGCCACGGAACTGAACACTTCAAAATGGTTAATGGTTAATTTTATGTTATGTGAATTTTACTCAATAAAAAACCCAATAAAAGAAAAAAAAGTAGATCCCCCACATGGTTTTAGCTAATATTTAACATTTTTAACATAAGTGTAAATAGTTGCAAAGGATGTAATTTAAAAATAAAACTGTTACATCAGTCTTTTAAATATAATCTTAATGCCCCAGTAATTTGATACTGAACTCCTATTCTAAAAAATACATAAACGACCTTTTTAACTGTCAGATATTTTATATCATTCCTTTTCCTCCCTGAAATTATGTTTCCATTACACTTCCCCACAAAGTTTCATCCTTGTGTAATTTTTTAGGTTTGAAAGTCTTTTCCCAATTACCGTATCATGTACAAAATATGTATGTAATTTAAATTTAAAACTTCCTGATACCAAAGGCTCCAAATACTAAAAACTTCATCTGGATTAGATTGTTATAATTGGTATTAGTATACAACTGATCAAAACAGCATTAATATTACAAATTTTGATAAGATGAACAATTATTAAACACAAAAAGAAAAACATTTGTTAAAGAAAAAAACTTGTTAAAAATAAAGATCTTTTAATAGGCTGGATGGGGCTTTTTTTCCCCTGCCTGTTCATGATTCACAAATACTACCTCTTGATAGAATAAGAGAGTTCAGCATAAACTCTATTTCTTGATTGTGTTTCTAGAGATATAAGCACTGTTTACATAAACAAGTAGATGGGAATGGAGAGTTTTGTTACAATGTTAGTCGCTCAATCCTTTCAAGCTTTGTGCCCCAAATCACACAGTGGTTAATCATCAAAAAACTATCTTTAGTGGTCTATCAGCTGACAGCTAGATTAGGTACTCCTTCAATGCATTAATTTATTTTTTAGCTTTGTTTTTATTTATCCTTACATTTTTATTATTGAAAATCTCAAGTCTACACTAACATAGAAGAAGAATAAAATGAGTCCCCATGAGCCCATCACCAGCTTCAACAATTTCATCAACCCATGGCCAGTTTTGTTTCATCACTACCCTTCCCCACCCCCCACCACTTCATCGCCACTGGATTATTTTGAAGCAAATTCCAGGTTATCACACCACTTCATCTGTAAATACCTCTGTATATTCTCTGTATATATCTCTAAAAAATAAGGATGGTTTTTGAACATAACTATCAACCAGTGCACCTAAAAAATAGAAGTCATTCAATATCCAGCCAATGCGCGGATTTCCCCGATTGTCTCACACATGTTTTTCCTTTGGTTTGGTTTGGATTTTAGTGTTGTTGTTTTTTTTTAACTCAAAATCCTAACAAGATCCACAAGTTGCATTTGGCTGATATTGCCCTTAAGTTTCTTTTAATCTGTAGATTGTTCCTCCCTATGTTTCTTTCCCCTTGCAATTTGATTTGTTGAAAAACTGGGTCATTTGTCCTGTACAGTTTTCCACATTCTGAATTTTGCTAATTGCTTCTCCTTGGGCTGCTTCAACATGCTCCTCTGACCCTTGTATTTCCTGAAAATCGATATGTAGATCTCAAGGTTTGGTCAGATTCAAATGTTACACTTTGGCAAGAATCCTTCAAAGGTGGTGCTTGTACTTCCTATTTCATCAGAGGTACATAAAGTCTATGTGTCTCCTTTTTGTGATGGGATTTATCAGTGGGTTCAGTGTTATTAGCTGAATCAGCTCATTGTCAAGTTTCCTATCAGCTTTTCATCTAACGGTTTTAGCAGTCACTAATGATCACTGCCTGGATCCATCATTTCATTACAAGTTCCTCCTCCAATTTTGGTGAAAATAAGTATCTGGAAACCTGTAAAAGAATTTGTTGCCTAGTTATTAGACTCATTCACTTCCTTAATTTCTGAAAACTGGTATACTCAAAAAACTTCAAGAATTATCATAAATTATCATACTAAATAATTACAAATTTTGAGACTTATCATGTAATTATAATTAATTATATCTGTTATTATTTCACTTAAGATATACCTTGTTTAATTTGATATACTCAGAAAATATTGGAAAATCAAAATATTGATATCAGAACACCATCACCAATTCCATATTTTTCAATAAAAATATTTTTATCTCGGCCCATGTTTTAAATACATTTTTGGTAAAAGCCTTGGAGATTTATCTCATTTCATCTATGAAAAGTACCCACCATATAACCTAATTGGTAACTCAGATCCTCATTTTCAAACCAATAAAGTAATCAGAGTTAATTTCTGTCTTTTAAAATTCAAATTAAAAAAATAAAAATAAAAATAAATAAATAAAATTCAAATAAATGTGTGTCTTAGTCCATTTGTGTTTCTATAAAGGAATACGTGAGGCTGGATAATTTATAAAGAAAAGGGTTTATTTGGCTCACAGTTCTACAGACTGTATGAGAAGCATGGTGCCAGCATGTGCATTTAGTGAGGGCCTCAGACTGCTTCCACTCATGGTGGAAGGTGAAGGGGAGCTGGTGTGTGCAGAAATCACACAGAGAGAGAGAAGAAGGCAAGAGGGGAGGGAGGTGCCAGGCTCTGTTTAACAATCAGATCTCTCGGGAATTAGTAAAGTGAGAACTCACTCCTTACAGCCACAAGGGCACCAAGCCATTCATGAGGGATCCGTCCCATCCCATGACCCAAACACTTCCCATTAGGCCCCACTTCCAACACTGGTGATCCAATATCAACATGAGATTTGTAGGGGTCAAACAAATCAAAGTATAGCAATGTGTTAATAGGCATTTTTGAGGAATATTATAAAAATTAATGAGAAATAAATTATGGAACACATCTTGTAAGATACATTACTAAAAGCAGGCAAGATTCAAATAATGTAGCTCTTATATGATTAATTTATTTACATTTAGAATAATTTATAAAAACAAGATAATTATGTAACCTGCCATCACTTAATTATAACTCTCCAATGTAATGTGCAGCTAACATAATAAGTTATTTACAAAGCAAGAAATATCATGGGAGCAGGTTTAGAATGTGTTGTTCCTAAAACACAAAATATGATGGGAGGTATGATGTTCCTTCGATATATATCAAAATCAGATATTCAGCTTTTGAGAATAAATAAAACGATGTATAAATATCAGAATCAACTTTACTAATTTTGCTAGACATCTTGATTGAACTTTTCCTGTCAAAGAGAAAGGTATATATTACACCAATTGGTCTAGCACTTGCATCATTAAACATTTTATAAGAAAAAAATGAGGATTGACTGCCATTGGAATAAATATATCATGATTTGATAAAACTACCTTATTAACTACTACATTGATTAATGCATTGACAATCTGAAAGGAATCTCATAAAATTTTTCTTGGCAAGTTTATCCAGTATATGGTGAATAATCTGTTAGTCCCAGAACACATTCCAGTTTCCTTGAGAAGAATGGCATCGTCAAATTCCACCCTTTCGCACGCGCTTCTCTTTCCACAAAAGACATATCTTGGGAATGTACTGAATAGAATGGTTTACTTTAAATATGTAGCAGGAAAGGCATCTTGGGGATTTGATGTTTGCTTTGCTTTGCTTTCAAGAGGCTCTTGTTAGGAGCAAAGCTTTCTTCAACAATAAACTAGAGATGGAAGAGGTGAAGTGACTTCTACTGCACTATCCTACTTTATAATATCCAGTTCAGAATATCCCTTTGCAGGCCAACTCCTTCCAATGGAAAATGTACAAGACAATGGAAGACAAATGGTAGGTAAGGATTTTTTTTCCTCCCCCTTTAATTATTAAGGGAGCCTTTTCAGAAATCCATATTTCAAAGTGTCCCTTTGTTTGGTGCCCCAGAGGTTTTGACTCCCTGGAGCAATTCAGGGCAGGTTAAGAGTGTTCATTCCTTTTGTAAAGCAAGAGAAGGGCAGATTATGAAACGGGCTTGCGAAAGCATAACCTGTGTAAGCAATCGGGCCCACTCTCAGAAGACCATACATGAGCTTGACGATCTGGAACCAGATTCCCTTACAACTGTCCGTGCTGCTGTTCCCACTCTGAAGACCACTGACCACTGACCTCTATCTTTGAGGATATTTCCTCAAAGGACTGGGAAAAGGCAGATGTGGCAGTCTCAACCATTGACTTGCTTAAAATCTGAGAATACTCCTTAGTCTTATTGTTCTAACCTGGAAATTGCAACAAATACCTAGCTTCCTGGTTCCTTCTCATGGTATTTTGAGAATTAAGCAGGAGAAATGGTTGATAATTTAGGTTTTGAATAGTACTTTTAACTTACCAAAGACTTTGCTACCTAGATCTTGTGTTTTCCTCCCAACCGTCGCTCAAAGGCAAGTCTTACCCTTGTGTGACAGATGTGGGTCATGGAGACCCAAAGCAAGACATGCCAAAGATCACACAGCAAATAAGTGACCTGGCTGGGAATAACACCTACATTTACCTCCTTTCTCCAAATGCATCAGCATGGGGAAATACCAAGAAAACAACAAAAGCAGAACCCGAAGGAATCAGTAATTAAACACTAGCAAATAAATAGAAAGTATGATGTATACCCAACATGTATACTATATATATATTAAATAGTATTATATGTCTAGGCTTATAGTACTATATGTCTAAGTTTATACTACATATTTTGTAAAAATCATTTTCATAAAGTAATGGAGGTCAATTAATATTCTTAGTCTATTCCACCAAACTATGACTTAGATAGTCTGAAGGGGACTAGGTAGCTGAAGGGGAAAAAACAAAGACCTGAAGCTCCCAAAAGCAGTCTCCACCCCAAACTGCACATTCATTCCTCACTGTCCCTTGATCTGTGACACGCTTTCTACTTTCATATCCATCCTGCAAGGTGATCCTCCTCTGAAAGGAGTGCTGCCAGCTAAACAAGGAAGTTCTTACAAATAATTACATTTCAGGAAATTGTTTTGTTTTGTTTTTGCTTCACTTGGAACAAATTTTTAATTTAGTTTAATTTTCGGCTAGTGATACAAAAGCTATTATAAAAGTTAAATTTCCCTCGTACTCTTTTTCTCTTGACACCCAGGTCCATTCCCCAGAGGTAATCAAAGAGAAATAATTTAAAATATAAACTATGTTGTAATTCTGTACTTGCCGTGGGCAACACGAAATAAACCATTTGGGGCTCATCTGTAGTCCAGGAGGTGTTTGGATGTTGTAAAAACCTTTGTTCTATAAGACTAATATAGTAAGTTGGGAGGAAGGTCTACTCAAGGGTCAAGGTAAAAAGTGACATGTCACATAAGCATAAAAGAGGATGGGGGACAAAGAAATGGAGTAATGAGTCTGGGAGTACTGAATCGTAACTGCGAGCCATGTGTGAGCCCAAGACAGGAACAGGTGTTTCCAGAAGTTCACAGAGCAGTTAAGACAGAATAAATCCAGGTAACCAAGACCAGTCAAGACCAGGCATGGAGACAGATCCCAGGGCTGCCCCTCCTTCTGGAGCTAATCTGGAGACCGAGAGTGATCGGTTACGTCGATCTCAATGGCTCAAGAGCTGAGAACCGTTCAGCTTTAGAGCTGGGAGGGAACTTAAATACTATCCAATCCATCTATTCTCAAGCATTTAGTCACAGGGCCCCTTAATACTCTGAAAGATACTGAGAACCCCCACAGAGTTTTTGTTTATATGGGATTCTATCTACCAATATTTACCATATTAGAAATTTAAACTAGTATTTTTAAAATATTTAATTTATTTTGTAAAATATTAATTTATTTAAAATAACAGTAATCAACACATTACATGTTAACATAAGTGTTTTATAAAAAACTACATTTTCTAAAACAAAAAAATTAAGTGAAAAGATTGGCATTATTTTGCATTTTTGAAAATCTCTTTAATGTCTGGCTTAATAGAAGGCAGCTGGATTCTCCTTTCAGTTTCTGCATTCAAGATGACAGCACATGACACGTAGCCTTGGGAAAACCATTGCACACACACAAGAATGAAGAAGGCAAACAATGTCCTAGTATTATTATGAAATGGTTTTGTACCTACAGACCCCCTGAAAGGGTCTTGGGGATCCCAGTGGTTCCTGGAATACACTTTGAGAACTATGGATCTGATATAATTTAGGGTTGCATTTTCCTAAAATGCCACTTATTGTCAATGTGACCTTGGGAGAGTTACCTAACCTCTCTAAGCCTCAGACTCCTACTTTCCTATTGCAAAGTAGGACTAATAATAGAAGGCCCCTTTTATGACCATGTGGGTTCCTATAAATGTAGGCATCCCCACAGTCATCTAAAAATATTAATATAAGTGAGGTGATACCTGTAAATGTTTAATACAGTGCTTGGCCGAAAGGAATCACTCAAACAATAGCTCTTCCTACTATTATTGTTAATATTTGTTACTACTACATACCAAGCATTGTGCCAGGCACTGCATGAGTCATATAAAAATGAGTAAGACGGCCCAAGCTGCTTAACAGTAGGGGAGATAAGACAAACATATACCTATGGAACAAAACAGATTTTGTCCAGAATGATGTAAAACAGGGAGAGGTCACATTCATTCAATTATTCAACAAATACTAATCGATTGCTTCCTGTGTACCAGGTGCAACAGTGAGGAGGAGGCCAAGGTAGCAGGGCCACATGAGTGAGGAACTGCAGGTATAAGAGGAACACCGAGAGATGGGCTGGACCGTGGCCAAATCACACAGGGCTCTGTAGGCCCATGTGCTTGGGGATATAAGGCAATACTTTATGGGAAGGTGGCATTTGAGTTAGAGCTTGAGAACAGGTAGGATTTGGGATGGAGTTGACGTACGCATTCTTTTATGCACTCATTCAACAAACATTTGGTTTTTCCGCCAAGATGGCTGCATGAACAAAGGATTCCTACTTTCCAAAAAGATATTTTTGCATTTAACTGTTTTTGTTATATAAATAATACATGCTTACTTTTTAAAAATTTAGAAAATACAGGTGAGCAAAAATAAGAAGATAAAAACCACCCATGATCCCCCCGTCCAGCGAGAACCACTTCAGTGCCAGGATTAGGGTGAGGTGAGTGAGGCAATTTTGCATTTCTTTCAGGTGCAAAACATAAGGGGGGGGGGTTTCAGTATGCAAAAAAATTCAGTAATAAAGATAAATGACATTTTGATGTAATATTTTCTAAAAATCAAAATTGTTGCAAACAATCCATGACGACACAATACCTAAATTTTAAATAAATGCAAGATCCAACCCTACACTTGCCCAACTCAGTCTCGCTCACCTCACCCTAATCCTGGCCTCACTAGGCTGGTTATTTCCTGTGGACCCTTCTCCCCCATCCCTACCCCCCAACCCCAGATCCATTCTCTGCCTTTGGGTCCTGGGAGGGTGATCCCTGAGCACTGCCCCTACAGCTTGTTTCCCCGCTGGCTTCAGCTAATGGGAGGCACCTGTAGGAAATCAAAGGGTGGGAGGAGAGAGATTTTGGGGCGTTTCCTTCCCCACTCTCTCCCTTCACATCACCTGAGTTCTGGCAGCTCCTGCCCAGCCCCCCTCCCACAGCTCTGTTGCTCACAGAGCTTCCCCTTCCCCCTTCAGGCCTTAGGGTGCTAGATCCTGGGTGCCTCCCCTTCTCTTGTTGGTTTCTTTACTGCTGGTCACATTTCTGTAAACTGTCACTTTATAAATCCCCACCTAAATTCCAACCCAGAGTGCCCTCTGTTTCTTATGGGAAGCATGACTGCAACAACCATTGTCAACATTTTGGGTCTAAGTGCTTGCATTTTTTAAAAAAGAAATGTTTGTCATTTCCAGGCTCCAAGGATGAGATCATGTGTTTAGGGAAACTGTTTATACTGGAATAAAGTCTGCAACTTGTGGAGATCTGCTAGGGAAAAACACAAGCCCAAACCACCATTTGCGCATTTTCTCTGCCTCTCTCAGCTCTTCCCTATGCTACAGAGAACAGGTTACCCTCCTTCACGCTCCTCCTCCCAGCCCCAGACTCTATTTCCACCCATTTCTAGACTGAAGTCTGAGGCCTAGGGTGACTCACCCGACTTGTTCTCTGTGTGAAATGAAAGGGAGGGGCAGGGTGATTACCTGACTGTGTCACCTGGGGAAAGAGGTAGGACAAGACCCCAGAGCCGGAGAAGCAGGGCCACCTGAGCCCCACCTTGGGACAGATTTGAGGAAGTCAAGAGGGCCACAGCACACCTTCATCCCATGGTCCAACCTCAACCTTCGCTCACTGACCCCCAGCTTATACCCCATGTAGCCCCCGATCCAGCCTGCTCCTGCCCCAGGTTCAGCTGCGACCCTGTTCTTCTGGCATCCCGAGCACTGGGTAGTGTGTGAAGCCTCAGGACAACGCTCCCCCACGACCGACCTCCAGGATACAATGTCCAGCCAGCGGGACCGGGTTTTGTCTGTAGGGAGCTAGACGCAGCTGGAAGAGCCGGCCTGCCAGTGTAGACTGCCTCCTCCCCCCTAACCAAATGGTGCTCACGTTCATTCAGTCCTCGCCGCCTGCTGATTACACGTTTGAGACGTCGGAAGGAACATTTTCACCGCGTACAAGAAAACACACCTCGGGCTCAGAGGTGGCGGTCCCCTCCCCCCCGCGACTCCGCCCCGCCGTCCCGGGACGCGGTGGGTGGAGGAGGAGGTGGCGAGGAAGGTGGAAGAAAGCAAAGTCCCGGGTGGAGGAAGTGTGAGAGGAGGAGGACAACGAGGAGCAGAGGCGAGAGCAGCCACGTTAGAAGCGCAGCCGCGTCTGCCGGGCGGGGGCGGGGTCACGATCGAGGGGTCCAGGTCACCTTGGCGGGGCAGGGCCCACCGGGGGGATCCCTGCGGGGCCCCGGAGTGAACCCCTGAGGGGGCCGCACCGCTCTCCCCGATGGCTGCCGGAGGGCTATGAAACCTCCTCTCCCAAACATTTTAAAGAAAAAAATTAATCTAAGTGGGGATGGGTTTAGGTATTGCTCCTTTATCTTTTGCTTAGATTTTAGAAGAGTTTAGAATTTTCCTCTTTGCTTTTAGAGTCTCTCCCCTTGGATCCGACATTAATTGAGCACCTACTGTGTACCAGACATTGGTGCTGGGGACACAAAAGGGAAGACCCCTATAGTTCTATAGGGACACACAGATGTAAACGCACATGCATAATGACAGACGTTTGTATAACCGAAAGAATGACCATTTGCACGGTGGGAGGAGAGGTGGTGCAGTTTGGAGGAGACAGGACTGAGCACAGGGAGGAGGGAAGATTGCACAGAAAGGCTTTGCACAGGGTTTAGAAAGCTGAATTTTCGTCAGATGGAATGGGAGTGGGGTGGGCAGAGAACATTCTAGAGGAAACAGCAGGTATAGAGGCACCAAGTGTGAAAAGCCATGCTTCTGTCACTAACATGACATAAGAGTTTGGATAAAGTTATTTATCCTTCCTGACCCTAAGCTCCTCTTGAGTAAAAAGAAATAGTGACACCAATGTAGCAACTGGCATCCAATTAGTGGATTATGAAACACACTTCAAGGGCAAATGATATCCTCACACCCAAAAGGTAAATGCTACCATAAATCAGGTGAGCTGTGTTCTCAGAAAGGAGGCTTAGAACAGTTTATCCCAATGTTCACTCTGGTTTCGGCTCATTCATTCTTACTTCTGACCTCTACTCCTGGCAATAATTACTTTTCCTAGAACTGGACCAGCAGGAGCCAGGGGAGAATATCAAAAGCAAAACAAAAGAAAGTGAGGACCACCCAATATCCGGAGATAATAAATAATTCATGGACTCCCAATGGGCAACAGACTATCAGGAAGAGAACAGCAACCCTTATCATGTCAAAATGATTCTTTGGGTATTTGCACCTAGCATAAATCTAGACTTTAAGGAGATAGGTGAATTTTAAATAAATGGGTACATCATCTGCATAATAGTATTTTAGTGTTAAATTATTTGACATGACTATTAAATGTGTTTCTGTAAAAACCATCCCACCATACTGCTAGAATCTAGCAGCTAGATTGATCCAACACTTCATTTATTATGTCATTTCTATGCTCAAAAGTCATAACTATTCCCCCCTGCTGAGTAAAAGACAATGTTAAAATGCCCAAACCTCACACTCACGGACTTCCATAATTGAGCTCAATCCTGCCCTCCACTCCCAGTCTCTTTTCACTATTTCTCTACAGAAACCCTCTTTTTTGGCAAAAATAGTTTTCTCAGTGACCCAAAACATGTCATACCATGTGACCTCTGGCCTTTCATAAAGATGATATTCTCATTGTCCCACCCGCATACTTGACTAGGCTACTAGATATATTTTTCTTCTGCAGACTCCTAGTGGAAATTCTCTTTTTATATTAATGCAAATAATGGGTTTTTTGAAGCAATGTAAGTTTCTTGACATTACCTAGGAAATATCAGTGGTTACAATGGTTTAGTATTGTGTACTGAAGATAATAGGAAGAATATCAAGTCTGAGTCACATCTACTTATTTACATTCTACCCTTTAAAATGTACTTGTGGGATTTAGATTATCTTTGATCTATATAATATAATAAAATGTAAAATCAAGTGCCTAACACTTTAAAAACAACCATTATACTCAAGGTAGCAAAGCACTTTAATCTGTGATGAGAGTTTATTTTATGTTATCGCTTCGCATATCTTATTGCACCAGGTTTTCTGTGGGTGCATTCATTTGATTACACTGTTTGGTTATGGGGAATTTGCACCTGTTGTGCACAAAGCAGTAAGTTCTTTTTTAAGGGTTGAACAAAGGTTCATTCATTCATTCCTTTCACAGGCTTCCACTGAGCACTTCTTTGTGCCAGGCATGGTACTGGGTGCAGGACAGTCACAGATAAAAGGTGAATATAGTATACATAAATAAAAGGTGGCTCTCTCCCAACATTAGTTGAGGCAGGGCTAAGACTACCCTCATTACAGTCATATGGCCACTGTCACTCTCCAACCCTACTCCTGGGACAGTTCCACATTATCTCAATATCCTTATAGATGATCCTTCCAGAACACTCATGTCTCAAATCCTTGACCCCCTCACTTCCACACAGCTTGTCCTCCACCTTAGCTCAGCTACACCCCTTTTGTCCCTGTTTCTCCTGTTAGCCAGCTTAGATTCCACAGTCCATTATTATAATCACTCCTTTGAATAGCCCCTTGGTTCCCTTTCCCCTCTATCACTTCATTGTACTTTTCTAAAAAAGCACAAGGCTTACTTAAATCTAATCTTGGCCTATGCCTGCACAAGTGCAGCAGCTGTACGTGGCTGGAAAAAATCACACGCTAAGGGCTCTCACTTCAAATTTATGACCCCTCCCCTTGAAAAGACCTTCAGTGTCACTCATTCATATTACTTACATTACCCCGGCACAGTCACCAACCCATTCTCACAGATGGCCATTCCACCCCGTCCCCTCGCTCTTCACACTTCCCATAACACCTCCCCGCTCCTCAGACTTCGCTGACAACCTTGTCCCCAGCTCACTAGGAAAATAAGAGCAATAAGAAGAGAATTTCCACGAATCCCCAGCACGTCATCTACCCAGCTGCCTGCATCTGTGCCCACTGCCTTCCCTCCAATTAAAATAGGGGTTGTGCGCTCCTATTTTGGGCCAACTCCTCCCTTTGTATACGTGATCCCATTACTCCAACCACTCTCCTCTCTCTCTTCTGCATTTTCAATTTTCTCTCTCCTGGACCACTTCCATTAGCAAATAAACAAGGTGTTATTTCTCCCTCTCTTTTTTAAAAAAAAAAACTGTCTCGACCTCACTTCCCCTTCCAACCACTGTCCCTTTTCTCCTTGCTTTTCACCATTGAGAGTTGGCTACCGTCCTTGTCTCTAGTTCCTTTCTCCCCATCAGATTTTCATGCTCAGAACTCCACAGAATGTCCTCTTGTCAAGGTCATTAATGACATCCATGATGCTGTATCCAGTGGTCAATATGTAGTCTCTTCCCTTCTTAATCTTCCTGAAGCTTTGGACACAGTTTATTGCACCTTTCTCCTTGAAACCCTTTCTTTTCTTGGCTTCCAGGATGTGGCACTCACCTGTTTTCCTCCTACCTTGTGGTGACTCCTTCTTGGTTTCCTTTGTCCTCTTCTCCATCATCTCACTGTTCCTGAGAGCTCTCACCCAGCCTCATGGCTCGTCATACCATCTCCACATTGAAGACTTTCAAATGTCTATCTTCAGCCTAAACCTCTCTTTCAACTCTAGATTTATATACCCAACTGCCTGCTTGGATATCCAATAGGCATCTTGAACTTGACATGTCCAAAATTAAACTCCTGATTTCCACCCCAAAACCTAATTCTTCCCATTTCAGAAAATGGCACCATATCCTTGAGTTAGCCTTAACTCCTCTCTTACTAACACCCCCACATCAGATCCATCCATGAATTGTTTGACCCTACCTTTAAAATGTATGTTTTAACAGATATTTCAGAATACACTACCTCCTCCACTGCTACCACCCTGATCCAAGCCACCTTGGTCTCTTGCCCAGCCTCCTAGCTGAGCTCCCAGCTTCTGCCCTGATGTTCTTTTAGTTTATTCCCCTCCCAGTATCCAGAATGATCTTTTAGAATATAAGTCATTCCTATTTTCATACCCTCCAATAGCTTCCCATTTTTCCCTAAGTAGGAGCCAAAGTCCCCTAATATGGATTAACGCACTGCTACACAATTTGTCCCATCCTGCCTGCTGTTAGCTCTCACGTTTTCTTTTATTTCTCTTAATCTGGCTGGTCACACTGCTTTCCTTGTGATTCCTGGCTTAGCGTCCCAGCACTTACTGTTCTCTGCCTGGAATGGTCTCTCCTTAGATATTTTCTTGGTTGTTTTCCCTCACCTCCTTCAAGTCCTTGCCCAAATATTACTTTCCTGAGCTCTCTATCTAAAATTAGAGCCCTCACCCCCATCTGTAATCTTTTTTGTCTTCTCTCCTTATTTTTCTCCATAGCACTTATCATAATCTGATACACTACATGGTTTTTGTGTCTGTCACCCACCCAATAGAATGAAGGCTCCACAAAGGCAGAGAATTTTGTCTCTTTTGCCCACTGCTGTTTTCAGTGCCTAAAGCAGAACCTGGTGTGTAATAGGCACCCGACAAGTATCTTTGGAATTCATTGCATGATGGAGATTATGATGGGGAGTATCGAGACCCCAGCTCTTAAAAGGTGCTTAATGGCATGTCGAGGAATTTGTACCTTGTCTATAATCAGCTCCATTGCGGTGTTTTCATCAGGGAAGTGATAAGGATTGGATCCGTACTAGATCAATCACTCTAGCTGCAGAGTAGAGTGAAGGCTGAAGGGGGTAGGATTGGAAATAAGGGAATAGTTTAGAGGGGCTGTTGGCAGAAATTCAAGCAAAAAAAATTGAAAATCAGAGCAAAGACAATGGTTGTTGATATAAAGAGAAGGGGGGCAAATTTGACAGCTATTTAGAGGTAGAATACGCAGACATTGGTGATCAATGTGATGCATGAGGTTACAGCCCACCAGAAGACATGCTGATATTCTCCCCAGTTTTCACCCCCAGAAACTCCTTGACTGGGTCACCATGGGTCACCTGCCACAGTTTCCAACAATTTTTGCAAGCCTAGAGATAGAATTCCAGGAGCCTGATTCCAGATAAGGCAACCACTGTCCAGCAATGTCAAGCTCCTGAGCCATCAAAGACATACAAGGAGGCCTGGGCTTTACTAGGAACTCCTGGCTCTTTGTTCCCCATTTTCCCATCCTCCCTACCCTGCTAAAGGGCCTCAAGAAAGCAAGAACCAGTGAGAAACTTAAAACTGTGTTCACCTTTTCCCTAATCCTGACCTACCCCTAATCCAACTTGTTCCCACTGTTGAAACAAACTGTTCTAACACAGAGACAAGGGCTGTCTTATTGCCAGGGGATCCCTACACAGATGTCCACTACCAGGGCCCAGCTCAAGGAAGCAGGTTCCACTGAAAGTAATCTCCATGTGATAATAGGATTTACAGCAACCAAGATATTTCCTTCCGGGCTTGCAGACATTTCTTCAGAAGGTGCTGGCTCCCTATGATGTTAAGGTCCAACCTCTACATCCTGCAGGAACTTAGCCAAACTACAAAGCTCCCATCCTCCAAAATTCATCCTCTAAACACAGCCACTTAGCCAGTGCCCTAGTCAGGCCAGACACCAGGCTTTAGTGAGCAACATAGGGTTGGTGACCAACGTAGGGAGTGTCATGTCCCTCAACAGTTTCAGGCCTTGACATCCACATTGCAGGCTGATGCATACTGAATAAAATAAGGAATGCTAGAGCCCCCACATGAAAAGGAACTCAAGGGAAGGCTCACTGTTCCTTAAGTGTCACTGTGACACTATTCTTTTAGTGTCACTATGCACGGGAAAGACATGTAGGCAAGCATAGAAGAAAAGAAACTCCAATCTCAGTACACAAGGAGTGGTGGCCTGGGCAAAGGCAGCAGGAGTAGGTTGTGTAACCAGCAGAGAGATCCTTCTTGACCACTGAGAATATCAGCATCTAGGTCAGTAGCTGACCCTAGGTCTCTTCCCCGTTCAGGTGGATCCCCAGACTGTAAAGATGGTAAAGGTGCAAGGGCATGGATGGAACATGCAGCTCTGCTGAATAGTGGTCCCAGAGAGACAACTGTCTTTAAATCATGCTTCAAGAAGTGCTAGAAGTACACAGGATTCTTAACTTACGACTCCTTGAAATTGGATAAAATTTTGTGTTTGTACATTTTTCAAGAGAGGTGTGTATCTTTCATCAGATTTTGTGAGACTCCAAACAAAAAAGATTGGGTCTCTACAACCTTAACGGCACTATCCAATATGGTAGCACTGGGCCCATTTCAAGTGTTCAATGGCCATGGGTGGTCATGGCTACTGTACAGTGCAGATACATTTCCCTCATCACGGAGACTTCTGTTGGGCAATGCTGCCTTAGACAAATGGTGTTTTCTCTGTAGAACTTTCATGAGAAGGCCTGGATATCAGACACTAGGATTCAAAGTTCTTCCCAGTGCTATGGAATGCTGTAGACCCTTAGAAGCCCAGTATCTGAACATGTGACCATTACCATACACTAGTGACCAGAGGATGCTTCTCTTTTGCTGCTTGGCATTCTAACAGCATGAATTCCTGCCAAGGAAAAGATAGCAGGTCATCTGAATTACTTAGGGGGTATGGTATATTTGAGTGACCTTGTTATATTTGGAAAAGCTTTGAAAAAGCATGAAGAGAACATTAGAAAGGGATGGATTAAAAACTACAGTTGTCCCCCCTTATCTACTTTGCTTCCTGCAGTTTAAGTTACTTGTGGTCAACCATGATCTGAAAATACTAAATGGAAAATTCCAGAAATAAACAATTCATAAGTCTTAAATTGCACACTATCTGAGTATCATGATGGAAATCTCATGCCATCTCACTCCATCCACGTGAATCATCACTTTGTCCAGCGTATCCACGCGGTATCCATTAGTCACTTAGTAGCCATCTTGGTTATCAGACAGAAAATCACAGTAGTATATATAAGGTTCAGTACCATCTGTAGTTTCAGGCATCCACTTGGGGTCTCAGAACATATCCCCCATGGATAAGGGAGAACTACTGTATCAGGGTGCATGTAATTAACAAAGATGTATTCTCTTTTTGCTTTTCCCTTGAGGTTAGTAGAATCCTCCATTATATCTGCAAGGGTTAGGGATTAAGTGATGGCACTGGGAATTTTGGCAGTTCTTTGCTCTTTATAAATGTTATATTTCTATTCACGTAACTATAGAAAGAGTTCTGCCTTGTACCTTGACTCTTCTCAGGAGTATGGCAAAAGAAAATAGACCTAATAGTGCTGGTCTGTGATAATGTAGGGAGGTAGCACTGCCTGGTGGGTAAGCCTGAGCTTTGAACTTACACCTGGGGTTGAGACCAGACCTTGCCACTATCAGCCATGTAAATGTGGATACATTATTTAGCTTTTCCAAACCTCTATTCTGTCATCTGGAAAATTTGGAATTGACCTCCTAAGGCCATGGCAAAGACTGAATAAGATAACTCAAATAAGTGTGATGTATAGTACTGGATTATACAGCAGTAGCTATAATTATCTTCTTTTATAGTCTTCATGCCCCTACAATCCCTTGTTGGGAATGGCCTCTGTTTTGGATACCCTGAGTTTTTTCATTAATGTGAATACCTATTTCTTAATGGCTGCTTCCAGCCTGGCCTCTCCAAACATTCTTCCTAATTGACTTATGAATCACAAACTAAAAAGGCTAAAATCTGTGGTATCACATGTAAGGAAGGAGGTGTGGTAGCTACTTTGTGATAAGGATTGTGCTAGATACTTCATACAGACAATCTCATTTAATCATTAAGATCATCACAGTTACACATCATAGGGAAAAATTGGAAACAATCTACATGTCTGACAATGGAGCACTGGAATATATTATAAATTCTTTCAAAATAACGCCTTCCAAAAATATTAACTGACATGAGTAAATGTTTATGATATAGCGTGAAGTAAAAAACTCAGAGCCAATCACCTCCTCTGTCCCAGTATCCCCAAGAGACACTTGGGTATACATGTGCCAGGCTACACATTCAATCATAACTATGAACAACCCAAATGTCCACTAGGAAGATATATCACAAATTGTGGTATATTCACACATGGAATATTACACAGCAATAAAAATAAAAACCCTACAACTATATGCAACACGATGAACCTTTCAAGTATAATATGAAATGAAAAAAGGAAAGCTCAAAAAAATACATACAGTGCAATTCCACTTATAGAAGGGTCAAAATGGGGAAAATTCAACTGTGTTGTCTAAGGTGATAAACTGTAAGGAAAAGCAAGGAACTGCTTCCTATGAAAGTGGTCACTTCTCAGCACTGGGAGGGAGTTAGGAGAGGGAAACAGAATGTAAGGCAGTTTTGGCAATGTTCTGTTTTGGGTTTTGTTTTTTTATGTAAGTGGTAGTTCCTTCATGTTACTTGCAAATTGTACCTTTATGTCCTGATGGTATTTCATAATTTAAAATATTTTTAAATAAAGCAAAAACAAAGGGAAAACAAGTACAAAACTATATTTTCAGAGTGATCTCAATTATACAGATTTCTATATGCATGGGAAAAAACAATCAGTAGTGGTTTTCTCTGAGCAGCAAAATGTAAAAAGATTCATATTCTTCCATACACACTTGTATTTTTGAAATTTTCTATAATTAACAAGCATTACTTTTAAAATAAAAGCAAAACTACCAACTGCCCAGTTCTGGTGCTTCAACCTTGATCTCTTTGCACAACTTTTATATCTCTGTTCATCAGAAGAAGAGAAATCTCTCTTCTCTCTGCCAGACACAGGAAGGGAAGGGCCACTCTGAAATCAAGATAGGCAAGCACCACAGGTTCTTGTCATTTGTACCAATGCTAAAGCCTTAGGAGACTCAGCTGATGGTAATCAGCAAAGATTACCCCAGAACTCAAACAGCCAACTCCCCGCCTGCTCTCTCTCTTCCAAGGCCTGGGAAATGAGCCAGCAGCCGAGTTGGAAAAAGGTATTATTATTCAATAATAATTACCACTTTTTAATTCTTATTATTGTCATAATATTGTGTTAGGGGTTTATAGGCATTAATCCTAACATTCACCCCAAAACTATAAGGTAGGTACTGTTACCCTTATTTTACACTGATATTCTAGGACTCACAGAAGTGAAACGAGTTGCCCAGCTGGATCTCTGACTTGAAAGGCTGTAGCTTCTATACTACACCACAGTTTTTGTTTACATTTATTCATGTGCATCTATTGTTTAGACCCATGACAACCATGTGAGTAGCTCCGAGTGGGTATGTGATTTGCCCAAGGGCACACAGCTAGGAAGAAATCATAATCTTTAATGATGACTTATTTCTTTTTTTCTTAAGGGGGATTTTCCCCCCATACCCCAAACAAACACCAAGGCATTTATGTGCTCCCAGAAAATATTTGTTTCCTCTTGCAAGAAGGGTGAAGATGTTGACTATGACACAGAGGCTGAGAAATGTTACCTCCCTAGACCCAGGGTAGGGCGAGCAGGCAGGTGCAATGCAGAAATAACTTTCACATTTTCTCCTCAGAGATGCGAATAAGATCTAAAGGTCAGGTTTAAGATCTTGTGGGCATTCTAGTTGTAATTGTCATGAGATTTCCCCATCAACCTCACCTCCTACCTCTCCTGGCTGCCGTCTCTTTTTTTTTCCCCACTGTACCCTAAGGGAGTTGACCTTCACAGCTGTCTTCCAGAAGTCAACATTCCAGGACAGCTCCAGGTCGGGAGCGAATGCTTCCTCCTTCGCTTCTCCAGCCCACTGCAAGTAGTCTCCACACCCCTGGGGTCTCCTGGGTGTAAAAGCCGCTAATGTCGCAGGTTCCTGGGAGCGAGTGCTTTCTCAAGCCCGTCTTTGTAAAGTGGGTCTTTTTTTTTCTTTTCTTTCCTTATTTTTTTCCTTTTTTTTTTTTTTTTTGGCAAAAGGGAGAGGACAGTGAAATGTGCTCTGAGTAGGGACAGTTATGCAAAAGCAAGTAGGAGGAGGAAGCTGAGAGGGGAGTTGGTGAGTCAGAGGAGAAAAGTGCAGCCCAGCTAGCAGTGAGCCTCTCAGAAGCAGCAGGGAAGCCTAAGCCTGAAGGTAAGAAGAGAATTTTTCTGTGTACACCTCCAGTGGAGACCATTATCCCAAGGCTGCTGGAGCAAGAGTATCAGATAACCTCTGACAGCTAAGCTAGGGATTTCGATGGTGGAGGAGTTACTGGGGGGGGGGGGGAATCAGATCACCTGGGGAATCTTTGGGGGAAAAAAACACAAGCTGCTTATCAGCAGCACGTCCCCCAACCCACACTGGCTCCATTCCTGAATGGGTCTGAAAGAGCCTGGAAAGGGATAGGACTGTACTGATGTATATTTTGTAGACGGTTCCCTGGTGCATCTGATTTGTTCAGATCCTGGCTTCAGAGCTCAAGTTTCTGTATTTCCTGCAGCTTCTCCTCTGTTCTCTGCTGGGGAATGGAAGACAGGAGTTGCAAGGAGCTGCAGATTTTCTCTATCTCAGGTGAGGTGTAGTGTGATCACTGAAAACTCTCAGACTTGAGACCTAACCCAGGCAGGGCTATTACACCCAGTGAGTCAACCAATTAAAGCTCAGTTTATTTACTCTGAAAAATGGGGAAATGGCTCATCACTGTCCTAAATATCTAATTGGATAGTTTTCATGACTGCCCCTAAAGAGGCTTTGAAAAGGGTGGAATGCCACGCAGATGTAAAATATGATTAAGTTATGGGGCCAGCATATCAGCTAAGGTAGAGGAGACCTCTATCCTGTATGGCCTTGGACAAGTCTGGACTTCTAATTAGAATTGAAATTCTTTTATATGTGTAAAATAAAAATAATATCTTGCTCAATCCTCCTTACTGGGTCAATGAGGGTACCTCACACAGTAAGAAGCACTCTACAAGAAAGTTTGTTCCCATGGTATTTGTTGATAGATGTTTCTTGAGCATCTACTGTGTGCCAGGCACTGTCCTTGGCACTAAAGATACAGCACTGGCAAGGACCCAGGTCTAGTCCTCCTGGCACTGTCAGTCTAGTTAGAGTTTGTTATGGGCTTCGCTGCCCAGGTTTCCCAGGTCTACAGGCCATTTGTGAGGATGCTGGTTTCCCCAACCCAGCTGTGTCTTTCTGTGCAAGACATCTTTTGTCATCTCTAATTTCTGGTTGCAGGGTCACAATCTCACTGGGAAATCTAAGTTAGGAATGTTCTGAGTGACTGGAATCCAGGCTTCTTAAGTTGATATGTTTGGTTTTTTCCTCAGAATTCCCCATTTTGTTTCTAAAAGGCTATACAGTACCAATTTAGGGGACATCTATAATTCAGCCCTCTGTAATCAGGATGCTGCATGAGTCACCCATCCTGGTGCTTCATGGTCCCTGTGCCTAACATAGGTTCTCCCTTATCATCACCCCTTTGGTGATGTTTTTCAAGATCCTAAAGTTCTCATTACTCTTCAGCAATGGACTGTCCTTTGTGTTCTAAGATGATACAACTTACCCATCATTGGGGCAACATGTTTTTAAGTTATTTTCGGGGGGTGAAAATGGGATTTGCTGAGGTTTTTTTTGTTTTGCTTTTTGCTTTTGCTTTGTCTACCTAGTAACTGAGCTAATTAGTGCAAGGTAGCCTGTTACCCTGCAATGGGGCTTTTATTTCTTTTCAACAAATATTTTCTAAAAATCATTTTCACGGCATTCCCCCCCACCACCAGTTTTAATTAATACATGCTCAGTGTAGGAACTGCTTTTTGAAATAAGGTTAACTGTACCATATTGTATCAAACTAAGCCTCTGACTTTATTAATAGCTTGCTCCCTGCAACTGAGACAGTATTGGTTATGTGCTCCATCCTCAACAGAGTCACCTAAATTTTAATAACCGATGCTAAAGATTGTCCATGTGCATTTTAGAAAAGGATAAGTTTCAATTCTTGAAGGTGCTCATTTGGTTATCTGCTTTCTAACAATGACTATGCCTCTTCCTAACATGCAATTATTTACTGACTCATTCATTTATTCAACAAGTGTTTAATGAGCCCTGATCACATGTAGAACTGCATGTTCTACATGTACCTGAAGCAAGATAAGACATAACCATTCCCTAAGTTGTAGCAGCCCAGTGGGAAGAGACATTCATACACAGCTGTTTTATTATAGAGTGGGATGGATGCTAATGGAAAGTTTGGGGAACAAATAAATCTTGGGAGGAAGGGAGATAAATTTGTGAGGGGAGAAGGTGACCTGTGGGCAGACTCTTGAAGGAATAGTGGCAGTCTTGCAAATGTCTCAGGGTTTTTAAATAACAGGGCAAGTTTGGAAAAACTGAAAGTTAGGTCTGGAGCCTAAAGTACTTAAAAAGGAAGGGCTGACAGGAAATCAAAGACCAGACCATTGAGGACCCTGGGTGCAAAGCCTAGGCATTTTGATTTGATCCTGTGTATGTTGGAAAGTTATCAGAGGATTTTAAGCAGAGGAGTGACAAACGTGTGCTCTCTAAGATCGTTTTGGGCAGCAGTGGATGACGGGAAGATGCTGAGAGAGAGAGAGGAGAAAGGCTGCTGTCAAAGGCCATGCTAGAGATAAGCAACCGGGAATTCTGGCAATAGGAGGGCAGAATTCAAGGATGCAATTGAAGAGTCTCCTTCAATTGAGCACACTGGTGACCCGAATCACCTCACTTCTGCCAGGGCCTCAAGAGCCTCTGCCTCTACTACTGATTATAGTCTTTGCAGGGATGAACTTTGCCCAAAACACACCCTAAAGTATTCCCTGGCTGTCTGGTCAGTCCCATGATGTGTTGCCTAGTCCAGGAAGTGCTAGGGCCCAGTGGCAAGGGATAGGACTTGCTTTACAAGAGCATACTTTTTCTAGCGGGGGAAAGTGCTCATGGAAAGAAAAAGAAACCAGAGGGTTTCCACGGGAAGTCCTGAGAACTGTGGACAGCTAAAGCCTGAGAACAACTGGGGGCAGATTTAAGAGGCCCAGCTCCAGCTAGGGGAGGGAATGGGCTTGAGGCCAGAAGCAGCTGGCAGGCTAGGAAGGCACAGAGCCATGGAGACCTGCACAGGACGCAGAGTTGGCCAAAAGCCAGATGGAGGGAGGGAGGGCAGGAGTACCTTTGAAAGGTCCACTTTCCTAATCCCTAGGAAATGTTAGCTTTTTCCTGAAGTGATTATAGGCCCTGTTCCTAAAATTCTATCACAGTTTCCTTATAATTGTACACAGGTTAAGTTCTTCGATTCTTATTTTCCTGTCGCTTTTGCTCCATTGCTTCCTATCTTTGTTCCAAACTTTTTCTCATATTTACATTGCCCTTAGGATAACTTCTCCTGCTAAACTCACCTCTTCAGTCTTTGAGGGCGGGTTAGGGGATATCCTTGGGCCATTATCAAGAATGGCCTAGTTTCTAGGCATTTCCTTTTCGTCTCAAATTTTAAGAACTAGGAGCAGACCTTAGCTGGTCCTGTTCTAATCTACAGAGCCCAGACTACAAGGCAGGAATCACCATTCACTGACATTTCCCTGCCATGCCGCGAAGTGAGTTTTGGCCCACAAGGAGAGATGATCCTCGCTGGATCTTTTTGGCACATCCAGAGGAAAAGCTTTGTTGTTACAAATGGAAGAGAAGGGGTTTTTCTGCCACTGCCACCCAAGGTTTGGCTTGAATCATGATATACTTCCCAGAAGGTTCAGGGGACTTCCAAAGAAAGCCCACGAGCTGGCAAAGCATGCTGTACCTTCTCAGGAAGAAAGCTATCAGCTCCAAGAGTCACATCTGTGGCTGCCCAATCTCTCCTCTAAAATCCACTCTCTAGTATCTCTGGAGCTCTGGACATAGAGAATGGTTTATGACCAGTATGGAGGCTGCCTGGGCAACAGATACCAAAGTTACCCATGCATATACTCTTTGACTCAGCAATTCCACTTCTGGGGATTTATCTTACATATATGTGCAATGGTGTGTGAACATAAAGGTCATTATTGAAGTCTTTGAAATGGCAAAAGACTGGAAACAACCCACAGCCTTTCAATAAGAAAACTGGTTAAATAAATTGTGGTATATCGATACAATAATTCTATGAAGTAAAAAGGAATGAGGAAATGCTTTATGTACTGCCCTGGAAAGCTCCCCAAGATACATTGACAAGTTTAAAGAAAAAAAAAAAAGCAAGGTACAACACACTATGAATAACTTTCTATTTTTTTGTTTAAAAGGGGGAAAAAAAGATACATATACACTTGAATTTTCTTGTGTATGCATAAAGCAACTGAAAGGACACATAAAAAATGAACTCAGTTGCTATCTGGGGCAAGTTGAGAAATGGGCAGATGGAGGACAGGTGTTGAAGGTAGACTTTTCCCTGTATACTGATGACAAAACACCAGCTAGTAAATACTGGCTGTTAGTAAATAGAGAAGGGGTTACTGATTTAGCAGCTAGAAAAATCCTTAGGTTTTCTTTCCCCTGGAAAAAAAATACTGTGACTCCTTTAAAGATATGTCATTACCCCTGTTTACAAATAGCTCTAGAAGTTTTCTCACTTCTGACTACAGGCCCTTCACAGACACAACTGCTTATCATAAGATTTCCCCTTCCCTGTCATAGATGTTAAAGACCTGGGATGTACAAATCTGGGCTGCAGGCTGGCAAACACTCCCCCATTTTCCTTCCTGCATGTAGAATCTTAGGAAAGCTATTTTATTTTATTTTATTTCATATTATTTTATTTATTTCATTTCATTATTTCATTTCATATCATATCATATCATATTATATTATATTTTATTGACAGAGTCTTGCTCTGTTGCCCAGGCTGGAGTGCAATGGCGCAATCATAGCTCACCACAACCTCAAACTCCTGGGCTCAAGTTATCCTCCTGCCTCAGCCTCCCAAGTAGCTGGGACTACAGGCGTGCACAACCACACCTGGCTAATTTTTCTATTTTTTGTAGAGACAGGGTCTTGCTCTTGCTCAAGCTGGTCTCGAACTCCTGGCGTCAAGCGATCCACCTGCCTCGACCTCCCAAAGTGCTAGGATGACAGGTGTGAGCCACTGCGCCTGCCCCGGAAAGCCTTATTTTAAATTCCAAGTCCACAGACGCTTTTCAAAACAATTTGAACCATGTGACTATTACCTATTAAAAACTTTTTTAAAAAACTGGTGATAAGACCTGCCACCAGGAAAATAGCAGACCCCAAATCCAGCTCTAATTAATGTCTGGAAATACAGTCTCTCTTTTTTATTAAAGATGAGACAGAGACCTTCTTGGGTACATAGTAATATATAAATTAGCACCTTGCTACTATTAATATTTAGAGTATGTGTAATAGCTATTATACCTCTCAACAGTTATGTCAGGAAGTCACCCAAAATGATTCAAAGTCATATAAGAAGGAAGGTTAAAATCTACCTTAGAATAATATTCTAGCATGGCACCAGGAACCATGGTCTTTTCACACAAAGCAATTCCTGATTTTGAAGAGAGTTAAGTTCAGGGTTGCCACCAGTCAGTATGAGCCTTAGTGTGGATTACAAAGTGGAACTCCTTTCTCTAGATATTTAACATCTAACAACTGGAAAACCATCTTAATATACCTATTTTTTTGGACCAAGATACTTTACTGTTACCTACAGAATTTTTTTTATAATAAATATCTAAATTCTTGATGAGATGGCATTCCTTAAGGTTGTGCAATATACAACCTGCCCAACCATACTGAGAAGCCCTGAGTAGGTTGTGTGCAGTGCTCAAGCATTCCTCAAGCAGCAGCATAGTAGCCAACAGGCCACAAGTGTCACTACTGATAGTGATATAGCTCTGAGGCCTGCGGTTCTTAGGTGGGCTTGCCACACTTGCGCAGAGTCAGCAGGTAAGGAGACAATGATTCAGCTCAAAAAGATTCCAATAGTTTGTGACCTACACAGATACAGGCCAGCATTGGATCAGCTCCCCGTGTCCCTAGTCCCACAGGATGGGACCAAACCAGAGGGGACCAGATGACAGGCACCATGAGCACTTGACTCTGCCACTTGGCTTTGTTTTATAGCCTGCAGCCCTATCCTTTGGGGGACTGAAGAGGAAAGACCTGTGCTTAATTGCAGTGGGGGAGGGGGATAAGAAATGGCCTTGAGGTAGTCTCCCTCAAGACAGGGGGGATGGGTGAGCAATGGCCTCCAGGCAGTTTCTCACTAGGTAGCTTATCTCCCTTAGTTTCTGGAGGAATCACAAGGCATTCAACCAAGACTTGGACCAGACTGAGGTTAAGCTTTGCCCACTGGCCTATGTAAATTCATGCTCATCACCAGGATGCCATGGTGAAGCCATTCTCCTATGTTGATTAAATATGGCTGAGTTCAGGTACTTCTGGTAGTCCAGTGGACAAGAAAGACCAGGGGGGAGGAATGAAAGCCCCTAAAAGAAATAGAACTTATCAACACACTAAATGTACGGGACGGGAATTGATTTGGAGAGGGATGTGTGCAACTGGCTGCAGGAATGTTCTGACCTTCTACGTTGCTCCTTGGTGGGGCTCAGGGAGAAGGTGACTTTGTCTAGAAAGGGAATGGAAGGCAGACACTAAAACAGCAGCCTAACTTAGCCCCTTCTGCTTGTTCCTTAAAGGTCTTCTACTTTGGCACAATGATATTTCCAAAAAAAATGAGGCTACTGCTGTTTCTGGTTTTCCAGATAGTGATCTTCGCTCTGTTCTTCCATACGTACAGCCACAATGTCAGCTCCCTGTCCAGGAAGGAGGAGCCCAAGCACATGCACGTGCTGGTCCTGTCTTCATGGCGCTCTGGCTCTTCTTTTGTGGGGCAGCTTTTTGGGCAGCACCCGGATGTCTTCTACCTGATGGAGCCCGCCTGGCACGTATGGATGACCTTCCCACAGAGCACCGCCTGGAGACTGCACATGGCCGTGCGGGACCTGATACGGTCAGTCTTTCTGTGTGACATGAGTGTCTTTGATGCCTACATGAAACCTGGTCCCCGGACACAGTCCAGCCTCTTCCAGTGGGACGACAGCCGAGCCTTGTGTTCTCCGCCCGCCTGCAACATCTTCCCACAGGACGAGATCATCCCCCAGGCTCACTGCAGACTCCTGTGCAATCGACAGCCCTTCGAGGTGGTGGAGAAGGCCTGCCGCTCCTACAGCCACGTGGTGCTCAAGGAGGTGCGCTTCTTCAACCTGCAGGTGCTCTACCCACTGCTGACAGACCCTTCCCTCAACTTGCACATCGTGCACCTGGTCCGGGACCCCCGGGCTGTGTTCCGGTCCCGAGAACACACTGCGATGGAACTCATGATTGACAGTCGCATTGTGCTGGGGCAGAGTTGGCACAAACTCAAGAAGGAGGACCAGCCCTACCACGTGATGCAGGTCATCTGCCAAAGCCAGCTGGAGATCTACAAGGCCATCCGGTCCTTGCCCAAAGCCCTGCAGCAACGTTACCTGCTCATGCGCTATGAGGACTTGGTCCGGGCCCCCCTGGCCCAGACGTCTCGAATGTATGAATATGTGGGGTTGAAATTCTTGCCCCATCTCCAGACCTGGGTGTACAATATCACCCGAGGCAAGGGCATGGGTCAGCATGCCTTCCACACAAATGCCAGGAACGCCCTCAACGTCTCCCAGGCTTGGCGCTGGTCTTTGCCTTTTGGAAAGGTTTCTCGACTTCAAAAAGTCTGTGGTGATACTATGGATTTGCTGGGCTACCACCATGTCAGCTCTGAACAAGAGCAGAGAAACCTGTCACTGGATCTTCTGTCCACCTGGACCCTCTTTGAGCAAAACTACCAGCAGAGCTGAGGAGGTACCAGCCTCAGCCACCTTCACTGAATGCTTCTGAGCCTTAACTTTGTCTGTGTAGGTATACGTGTTGAGCATGAGTCATGCCCACACATGCTCAAGCAGAAGAATCTTTGTGTCTACACTTGTGCCTAGAAAAGAGACTTAGGAACCTCATGTGGGCAGCACATCCCAGCAATGAGACAGGGGTCTTGCCTTTCTCCTCTTCGTGAGTTCCTATCTGTGTCTACTTGGGGGAGTTTGTGGCCTAGAGGCCTGTTAGGCACCAAGCAGTATCAGTGTAGTAAATCCATAAACCTCCCTGTCCACATCTTGCCCAGGAAAGTGGAGAGACAGAAAAACCAGGGAAATGGGTCTTTCACCAAAGAGCTCACCAGAACATTCCACAGAGATGTGAACTCTGAGCCCTCAGAGTTCCCAGCAGATTCAAGGAAGGAAGCAGAAACAGGGCTGGATGCTTACCTGTGAGCCCGGCCATTACAGCTATGGGTTATCACAAACAAATGTGAAACAAAATCTCTGGACAGGAGAGCAAGCTCTTAAGATCATGGGCCTGATTTGAATATCATTTCCCCTCAGCATTTTCCTATCACATACAGGACTTTGACCTGCAAAGCTGCTATCCATTAATACTAAAATTCCAAAATAAGATTCTGTTTGGAATGTCCCCTTTTACGATTTCTCATTACTAGTAGTAAAAACTCATTCTTATGGGATCCTAACCTAAGAACTTAAGTAATCATCTTTATGGATTTTTTATTCCTTTGCTATTTTCTAGCACCTACGTATAAAAAAAAGTTGCTAAGACAATGTTTGGTGTCAGATGATGAGCTGTCTATATCCTCTTAAGAACTGGTAAAAAGTAGACAACCAACAGCTAAACCCTTTCTTTCTCGTGTGAGGCATAAGTTGTAATAACGCCGTATGCATCATCCTAGAGTCTGGGCAGAGTTCTTTTACTCTGACCCCTCAGCCAGAGGACCTCAGTTCTAGTGTGACTGGTGCTATTTATCTCCTCCTAATCACCTCCCTTAGTGAGAAAAGTTGTTTCTGGCAGTCTTGGCAGGAGCCTCTCACTTAGTTGTATATCAGAATCATCTGTTAAAAATGCAGATTGCCATGCTCTACAGCAAATCTGCTGGAATCAGAATCCCCCAGTGTGGGGGCTGGGATTCTATATGTTCATCAAGTTACCCTCACCCTGCACTATGCAGCAACACTGTTCACCTTCTTGCTCCAAGACAGGTGACTTTTCAGCACATGCAGAGAATGTATGCCACTTCTGCCACCTGTGCTGTCCTCAGGTTGGAAAGAATAGGAAGAAGGTCCATATACATCTGGAACTCCATGGACCTCTGAATCCTGACTTTTTAAATATCTCACTTTGTCCAAACCTGAGAGATTCTGGCATTTCCTCTTTCCTTTTGTTTCCACCTGTTGGCATGCTTCTCACTTCATAAAGCTTCCTTGAGGTGAGATCAGAATTCTCCCACTCGATTCTGCTGAGGAAGGCCTGAGATTCTCCACCATCTGAGATACTTGAGTAGCTACCTTTCCCAGGAGGGTCGGCTGAAGTTCATTTACATGTAGCTTTAAAGGAGCTAATTTATTCTAACGTCCAAATGCAAGCTACTCTAGGAACTCCTCAAGAGCGTAGGATCTCCCAGGCAAATGCTTGCCTCTACTAACGTTCCAAAACAACGTGAGAGTAAAATTTCCCCAGCATTGAAAATAAGCCGGAGCAGCAGATGATGGTGTGACTGAGGGAACAGTGATAGACTCGACCATCTCTGATTTCCCCCTGAAAATCCAGCCTCTGCCTGAATTATTTTAAAGTTAGCAACCTCCTTAGGAACCATCTCTATGTGATGCCTGCTTGTCCTTCTCCAAAATAAGACAAGGAAAGAGACCAGCCACGTGGAAGTCTCGGGATCTTATTCAGGATCACTTTCCAACAGGTTTAAATTTCCTATATTCCAAGTCCTAGGTGTCCAGTGAAGTCCAGCATACAGGAGCCACACTCTTGAAGGAGAGTCTATCTGTGCTCTCCAATAGAATAGCCACTAGCCACCGGTAGCTGTTTAGATTTAAATTAGTTAAAATTAAATAAAAATTCAGTTCCTCAGTCACACTAGCCACCTTTCAAGTGCTCAGTGGCCATGTGTGCCTAGCAGCTACTGTATTGGACAGCACAGATATAGATCATTCCCCTGATTGCAAAAGCTCTATTGGACAGCTCTGGTCTAATTCATTTTTATTTGTGTAGCATCTTATCCCAACCCAACCCCCCCAAAAAAACTTTAAAGAATGTATAATAATACTGTCATGGCATTTTTATATAACGTAAGACTATGTAGTATAAAATCATGCTATATGACCTCTTTAAAAATATGACCCAGTGTTGAACAAGACTTCAGGGAACAATGGCACAGTTTTTGACAAGTGATGTGTTCAGGTGGCTGGCACTGGGATTCAGGATGAGTGACAGTGTACTCAGTTGTGGGATATGGGGAGTTTGGGGAACTGAGAACCAGTGCAGAAGATGGTATTCTGCTAGACATCCTTTCTGATTTGGAGACATCTGTTCCATCCCCAACCCCCAGCAATAGAAAGGCATTTCTTTGCCTCCTTAGCCTCTTTAGTTGCACAGAGTCGAAGAATACGTTTAAACTTAGATCATGGATGAATTTGATCTAAATTTCTCAGGGCTAATGAGCTCTCTCAAGTCTAGAGCAAACATAGCCTGAAATGCCTAATTGCAGGACAGCAATAGATGTCTTTACACAAAACCAAACTGGGAACTACCCCAAGCCCTACAGTTTTGGAAGGGTACAAAGAAAGGGGTCCCAAAATTTCAAAATAAATTTTTTGGAGGGTGAGAAAGGAATAGTTTTGAAACAAAGGGGCTTCAACTGTAATTTAACTGTGTTTCTATTTATAGTTACCAGGTGACTTCATTTTGTATATAATGAGAAAATGCTAAGTTTTTGATACATTTCAATTAAAACTATTCTTTTTCAACTTTTGAATAGTGGTTATGGAGAAGCAGAATCAACTCCTGGTAATTTTTGCACAAAAATCTGCCATTGTATTTTCTGTAATATGTTTCCCAAAAAATAGTTTATAATTTACTATGTGATTTAAACCAAAGTAAATATAAATTAATTTCACTGACTATGTATATAATCATGACTCTATTGAATTACTTTCACAGACCAAAAAAGCAAAATTAAAAATGAACATTGTGAGTGACCCAGGCCACTTAACAATAAACCTCTGATAGGCATTACTTGGGGATCCCCAGTACTTTGGCCCTTCTGTTGAGGGCTATGCCCCTCTTCTGCTTAAATGTCCCTGGTCATTCAGAGAAGGTTATTTTTTAGATGTAGTATTGAGGAAAATGAGTAACCAAGAACCAGAGTAAGGAGACTAGTCTATAGCATGTAGCTAAAGGGTACCTTCACTCATTCCACACATTTAATAGGCATCTCCTATATGCCAGGGAATGTTCTAGGTGCTGTGGATACAGCTGTGAATACAACAGGCAAAGCCCCTCCTTTCATACAAAAGACATTTTAGCCTGTTGGGGGAGGGAGCAAACAATAAACATATGTCAGATGCTAAGTACTATAAGGAAGAATAAAGCAGAAGAGGGGGTGTGGGGGTAAAGGAGGGTGCTGTTCTACAGAGGTGACAAGAGACATCTTGCCTGAGAAAGTGAGACTGGAGCAGAGACCCTTGAAGTAAGGGAGCATGCCATGCAGAGATCTGGGGACAGAGTGCCCCAGTAAATGCCAATGTCAATATGGATAGAATCAATAAGGGTCTAATGAGAACTTATTGTGTGCTTGGTACTGTGCTGATAATAAAGGAGTACAGACGTTACAGTGAGGACAGTATGACAGGTCATGCACTCACGAGCGCTTCGGTACTGGAACCGTGCTGCCTGGGCAGCTCCGCTATTACCAGCGAGATGACCTCAGGCAAGTTCCTCAACTTCTCCACTCTCAACTCCCTTGAGTGTAGGGTGGGTAGAATAATAGCAGCGCTAATGAGTTAATACGTGCAGGTGGACCGTCCTTAGCCAGCACTCGCTACATGTTATCTGTGAATACCATGGTAACAAGGCGTGTCCACCATTTCTTATCTCAAACCTTTTATGGCATTTCTGATCATGCTGATATGATTAGGAGATTGATACTTTCTGATCTTCTAGCTTCTTTACATCTGTGGTTCTCAACCAGAGGCAATTTTGTCCCCCAGGGAACATTTGGCAATGTCTGGAAACTTTTTTTACATTTTATTTTTAATTGGTAAATATTGCATATATTTATCTGGAGACATTTTTGATTGTCACAGCTGGGGAGGAGGGGGTGTGATGCTACTGGCATCTAGTGAGTAGGAGCCTGCGATGCTGCTAAATGTCCTACAATTCGCAGGACAGTTTCGTACAACAAAGAATTATCTGGTCCAAAATGTCAGTAGTGCAGCTGTTGAGAAACCCTCCTCTGCGTCAAGCAGGGACGAGGATAAAGGCTTGGTGATTCAGACGGGTTTCTCCCATCTCATTCTGCCTCATTCAAGTGGATGTGCCACCAGCCCAAATGTCCTGAATGGGGAGATGTCATAACCAAGGCTTTTTTGGTACCCACTCTTTTAGTAGCCATCTCAAGAGGAGGGTGGTATAGCAGATATTATGAAAACACAGAGCTGCATAACAGGAGGTGAAGAGAGAACAGTGTGAGGACAGGAAATAAAGTACAGCCAGACCTCCTGGCCAGTCTGTGCCTTCCCTGGGCATGGCCTGTGGCCATCCTAATTCAGGCAGCTGTGGCCAGAAGAGAAAAGGGTTTAAAGGGGCAAAACATGGTCATTTAGGGCTTCAGGTAAAATGGGCAGGACAAAGGAAGCCCGAAGCCATTGTGCCAGACAAACATGCCTAATGTGTCTGGGAACAGGGGAATGATTCACGAATGTCAGAAAGCTCTGTAGGCACACAGGCTTTAGGCCAGTGTTTCTCAACCTTTTTTTCATTATCACTGCCCTGCACATTGTCACTCCAGCAATCCTTTTTAGACATTTTTTTCCTAATCACCACTACTCCTCCCATGAAATTTTAATATCACAAATATACTGTCCATTTGTTCGTGTACTATGGCCCTTTGGAGGACTACAAACCATTGTAATATCTAAGGTTTTTTGCCCCCCAAGAACCAAGTTTTACCCCTCAGCAGTAACATCAGCTCCACTGAGAACACATGATTTACTCCACTGTCCCTAATAGTTTTAGCTCCTTTCCCAGCCCCTCTCTTGTTTCCTCAACTTGTCTCCTCATTTGTCATCCCCTCAAACTATGTTCCTCTCTCAACAATAATTAAATGTGATCAAGTAAATCACACATATGAGAACAATTTTCAAACTGTAAAGACTTAATAAAATGTTGGTTATTATTAATAGTAAAAAAAAATTGTACAAGTAACTCTGACTGCTGCCCTCTCCCCACCTCCACCCCAACCCCACCACCCTAACCCTAACCCTAACCCTAACCGTTGGGATGGTTATTGGCCCTGCTTTCCTGGCCAGTTTTCAAGCTGGCTTCTTATGGTCCTGGAAGAACAATAAGGAAGCTAGTTTATTGTTTGCTTTTTAAGTTAATGGCAGGAATTGATAAGTACAGTAGGCACATAGAGCTACCCTTCATAAAGAATGAGGTTACATTTCAGAGTTAGTTATTGCTCCACCTTAAATCAATGTGGATTTAAATGGCTAACTACAGATAATGTAAAAATGCTGAAAGAGAAGGAAAAAAGGCCCCTGTCCTTTTATGATTCATCATAAACTAAATTATGAGACCTTAACAGATAGAACACACACATGCACACACACAAAGCAATCTGGATGCAAATAAGCTTGAAAAAGTTGATCATATTAAATTTAACTGGAGTTTCTAAATGTAAGACCCTCAGAACCTCAAATGTGTTCATGCGCACATTAAGAAAGGAGTAGAGTGTATAGTGGTTCTCCCAAACTTATTTGACCAGGGAAGGTGTAGGGTTTTTTTCTCAATATACCTGTTAAAATCTGTCAGGAGAGTGTTTTGAGAAAGATCAGTTTGGGAAATGCTGAACCAGCTCTAGCTAACAACAAAAATTGAGTTCCCTGTTGCTCAGCAATCATAAACCTGGATGGACCTAACACCCTGCTTTCTCCTCGCCTGCTCCCAAGCCCTGGCAGGCCAATGCTGAATGGGGAAAGTCACACACAAGGGAAGCTTATTTCACATGGAATTGGTGGTCACCCACTTCGATTTATGAATCACCTCAATCCTTACCTGCAACCTTTGCCCCCTCTCCACAGAACTTTCCCATCTTCTGACCACCTACCTTCTCCTTCCCAGACAAAAGAAAAGTCATCAGATGTGAACTTCTCAACTTCCCAATGCCAAACGTCTAAACCCCCTTCACAGCCTGTCCACCCTCTCTATCGTGTTCCAGTGTAGATGTTGCTCCATCTTCTGTCCAAGGCCAGTCCCATCATCAGAGCTTTGCATTCCATCCCCTCCCACCTTCTCAAGAACTGTACGTTTTTATTATTCACTCCCTCTCTCTAACCTTCTCTTCAACTAAATCCTTCTCTTTGGCTTTTTAACATATTCAGCTCTCTCCCTTCTTGAAGAAACTCTCTCTCATTCCCTCATCCGTATCCAACCACTAGCCTCTCCCTCCTCACCTCCACAGCCAGACTGCTCTAAAGAGTTATCTACATTCACCAGCTTTATTTTCTCACCTTCCACTTCTTCCTCAACCCACTCCAGTCTGCATTTCACCCCCGTCTCTCCACTGACCCAGCTCTAGCTGACAACAAAAATTGAGTTCCATGTTGCTCACTCTCACAAACATTTCCTGATTTTCACTTTGCCTGAACTCTCAGCAACAATTGACCGCATGGACAACTTTCTCCTTGAAACACTGTATCCTGGTTTCCCTCCTACTTCTCTGACCACTCTCAGTTTTTTGTAGAATATTCTCTTCTACCTACCTATTAAATGCTGGAGTTCCTCAAGGTTCAGGCACAGATCCTCTTCTTTTTTCACTGTATGCTTTCCCTCTAGACTATCTCATCCAGGCCCACGATTCCAAACACCACTTATACGTAGATGACCTGAAAATATATCTCTCCAGCTCAGACTTCTCTGAGTTTCAGATCTGTATATGCAATCACTGATGTGACACCTCAAAAGACCCTCAGATTCAGTGTCCAAACGCTGCATTCATGATTTTCCTGTCCTCCAGCACAGACCATGCCAAACGTCCTTATCCATTCTGGGTCTCTTTCCCACCTTTCAACCTGCTGCCAAATCAAAAACCTGGACTTTTCCCGTTATCAAAATCTGTGGGATACAGCAAAAGAAGTCCTGAGAGGAAAACTTATCGCCCTAAATTCCCACATCCAAAAGACAGAAAAGTCACAAATCAGTAACCTAATGAATCATCTTAAGGAAATGGAAAAGGAAGAGCAAAGCAATCCTAAAGCCAGCAGAAGAAAAGAAATAACCAAAATCAGAGCAGAATTAAATGAAATCGAGAACAAAAGAACAATACAGAAAATCAATGAAACGAAAAGTTGGTTCTTTGAAAAGATAAACAAAATAGACAGGCCACTTGCCAGGTTGACCAGAAGCAGAAAGGAAAGGACTCTTATAAGCTCAATTAGAAATGAAAAAGGAGAAGTCACAACTGATACCATGGAAATACAAAACATCATCTTCGAATACTACAAAAATCTCTATGCCCACAAACACGAAAACGTGGAGGAAATGGACAAATTCTTAGAAACACACTACCTCCCTAGGCTCAATCAGGAAGAAACAGAATTTCTAAACAGACCAATATCAAGCACCGAAATTGAAGCAGTAATTAAAAATCTACCCACAAAAAAAAGTCCCAGACCAGATGGGTTCACACCTGAATTCTACCAAGCCTACAAAGAAGAACTGGTGCCTATACTGCAGAAATTATTTGAAAATATCCAGAAGGATGGAATCCTCCCAAACTCATTCTACGAAGCCAATATCACCTTGATACCAAAGCCAGGAAAGGACACAACAAAAAAGAAAACTACAGACCAATATCCCTTATGAATATAGATGCAAAAATTCTCAATAAAATCCTTGCAAACCGAATTCAAATGTACATCAAAAAAATAATCCATCACGATCAGGTGGGCTTTATTTCCGAGATGCAGGGATGGTTCAACATACGCAAATCTATAAATGTAATTCACCATATAAATAAAAGCAAGAACAAAGATTATATGATCCTTTCAATAGATGCAGAAAAGGCTTTTGACAAAATCCAGCATCCTTTTATGATAAGAACTCTTAACAATATAGGCATAGATGGCTCATTCCTAGAAACTATTAAAGCCATATATGATAAACCCACAGCCAATATCATACTGAATGGGGAAAAATTGAAGGCATTCCCCTTTAAAACTGGCACCAGACAAGGGTGCCCACTATCTCCACTTCTTTTCAACATAGTGCTGGAAGTCCTGGCCACAGCAATTAGACAAGACAGAGGAATCAGGGGCGTCCAGATGGGAGCAGAAGAGGTCAAACTTTCACTATTCGCAGATGATATGATATTATACATAGAAAACCCCAAAGATTCAACCAAGAGATTACTGGAATTGATAAATGAATTCAGCAAAGTCTCAGGATACAAAATTAATACACACAAATCCACAGCCTTCATATATGCTAATAACAATCAAGCCGAGAAACAAATTAAAGATGCAATCCCTTTCACAATAGCACCAAAGAAAATTAAATATTTAGGAACATATCTAACTAAGGAGGTCAAAGACCTATATAGAGAGAATTATGAAACACTGAGAAAGGAAATTGCAGAGGATGTAAATAGATGAAAAGCCCTACCATGCTCTTGGATAGGCAGAGTCAACATAGTAAAAATGGCTTTGCTACCTAAATTAATTTATAGAATCAATGCAATCCCTATCAAAATAACCAATCATTTTTTGCCGATCTAGAAAAAATAATTCTACGCTTCGTGTGGAACCAGAGAAGACCCCGTCTAGCCAAAGCAATCTTAAGCAAAAAGAACAAATTGGGAGGCATCTGTCTACCAGACTTCAAACTATACTACAAGGCTATAGTAACCAAAACTGCATGGTATTGGCACAAGAACAGAGACGTAGACCAATGGAACAGGACCAAGAACCCAAATATAAAACCAACCTCATACAGTCACCTGATCTTTGACAAATTCCAGAAAAACGTACACTGGGGAAAAGATTCCCTATTCAACAAATGGTGCTGGGAAAACTGGATGGCCATATGTAGAAGACTGAAAGTGGACCCACACCTCTCACCTCTCACAAAAATCAATTCACAATGGATAACAGATCTAAATCTAAGACGTGAAACCATAAGAATTCTCGAAGAAAACGTTGGAAAAACTCTTATGGACATTGGCCTAGGCAAAGAATTTATGAAGAAGACCCCCAAAGCAATCACAGCAGCAACAAAAATAAATACATGGAACCTGATCAAATTGAAAAGCTTCTGCACAGCCAAGGAAACTATCACTAGAGTGAATAGACAACCTACAGAATGGGAGAAGATATTTGCATGCTACACCTCTGATAAAGGGCTGATAACCAGAATCTATACAGAACTTAGGAAAATCAACAAGAAAAAATCAAACAACCCTATTAAAAAATGGGCAAAGGACATGAACAAAAACTTTTCCAAAGAAGACAGAATAATGGCCAGCAAACATATAAAAAAGTGCTCAACGTCTCTAATCATCAGGGAAATGCAAATCAAAACCACAATGAGATATCACTTAACTCCAGTGAGATTGGCTCATATCAAAAAATCCCCAAATAACAAATGTTGGTGGGGATGTGGACAGATAGGAACACTCATACACTGCTGGTGGGACTGCAAATTAGTACAACCTCTATGGAAAAGAATATGGAGATACCTCAAAGAATTAAAAGTAGAATTACCATTTGACCCAGCAATCCCACTACTGGGTATTTATCCAAAGGAAAAAAAGACATTTTATAATAAAGACATCTGCTCATGAATGTTCATAGCAGCACAATTCACAATTGCAAAGATGTGGAAACAACCCAGGTGCCCATCAATACACGAGTGGATCAATAAAATGTGGTATATGTATACCATGGAGTATTACTCAGCAATAAGGAACAACAGTGAATTAACACATCTGGTATTATCCTGGTTGGAGCTAGAACCCATTCTTCGAAGCGAAGTGTCACAGGATTGGAAAAACAAGCACCACTGGTACTCACCATCAAACTGGTACTAACTGATGAACACTTACATCACACAGGGCAATAACATTCATCTGAGGGCGGGCGGGCGGGAGGGGGGTGGAAGGGATGGGAAAAACTCTCACTGAATGGATGTGGGGAGCACAGTTTGGGGGATGACCACGATTGTGGCTCTGACACTGGCAGAACAGGGGCAATGTGTATGGCCAAAGTGTTGTACCCCCATGATATTCTGAAATTAAAAAAATTTAAAAAAATTAAAAAATAAAGAGAAACCAGAAACCTATATTTTCCTGGGAAATCTCAACATTTTAGGTTGGCTACTAATTCAATGGAAAAACGTAAAAAAAAAAAAAAAAAAACCTGGACTTTTCCCTTCTCTTCCACCAACCATTTACCAACAACTGTCGATTCTACCTGGATGGAGTTTCTTACGTTCATCTGCATCTCTCTTTCCCCAACTTCCTCTTCCCTGCTTTGTTCATGGCACCATCTTCTCTTTCCTGAACCACTGACTGGTCTTCTTGCCACCAACCTGCCCACTTCCATCCAGTATCTACACTGTATTAAAAATTCAGAAAGTACAAATTTCTTCATGTACTTTAGAAGCCTTTCATGATCTGGCACTGGTGTCCCTCTCTTACCACTCCCTCTTAGACGCTTATTTCCACCCATCTTTTATTTGCGGCTCCACCAAGGTACCTCACACACATCTTCCTTTGGATTTCAGATCATACTATTTCTCCCACCTGGAATACCCTACTCTGTCCCACCCCAACTTCTCTGGCTAATTTTTTTGATCCCTTGGGTCTAAACTAAAACATCTCTGGAAGTTTTTCCTGGCTTGCCCTCCCAACACTTTGTTGGATGCCACTGCTGAGTTTCCTATTATCATAGCATTTGTCATACGGTAATAAACTGTCCAATTTACATGTTCTTTGACTGAGCTCTGTGAGGGAAAGGACTGTCTTATTCACTATGGTATAATCAACACCTAGCACAGTTCCTGGCACATAGTAGGCACTCAATAAATATTTGTTCAATGAATGAAGACCTTGATCTCATTTGCATTATATGTAAAGGGCTCATTCTGTATATAATATTTAGGGGACAAAAGGCACATTTAACCAATCACAGAACCTTCTATTCTGAGAAACACAGTGACATGTTTAAAGATCCAGATAAAACAGAGCCAACATTTAAAAGTTTCCTGTTTGAGAGAAATAAGGGAAGTTGAATCTTAAAGCCACAGCTCAGGAGTGCTGGGTCAAGTGGGGTGGCAGGTGGGGAGGGGTAATATAGAGGTTCAGAAAAGAAAGTTGACTTGTATTTTTAATAATAATATTACTGAAGCATGTGAAGCTGCAAATTATGCTGGTTTCTGAAGAGCTGCATGTGTTCACACCATGTAGCATATGAACTAATCAATTGCCACCTACAAGCATTTGGCAAATACTTGCTGACTGGTTGCTTTATGATCTGGTTTTTAGCCAAATTTCCAAGAAGAAAGTTTCTGGCTTATGTTTTATTGCCTCTCTGCTCTCATTGTGGCAAAGTATGGTTAAAGGAATCGCTTGGGGGACAGAGTCATCTTTGATTCTTTTCTCTCACTTTCCACATTCGATCCATCAGCAAGTCCTGCCAGCTCAGATTCCAAAATATACCCTGAATCAGACCACCTCCACCATCTCTGCTGCCACAGTGCTAATCCAAACCAACCTCAAATGTCACCTGCACTTCTACAGGAGCCTCCTAACTGGTTTCCTGTCTCTTCTCACCTGCCCCTTCCCCCATAGTTCACCTTGCATTTACTATTCAGAAGCTCTTCTCCAGGCAGGGGACTAGATTGGGGCTCCTTTCCAAAACCCAGTCCCCACTTGTATTGCAGAAGCTCTATCTCCACAGAAGGCTGAGAATATTGGGTCCCAACTGCCTCTATCCCAGCTCACTCAGAGGTTCCGTGCCAGAAGGAGCAAGCTGAAAAGACTAGGGGCTCTTATGCACATCCAGTGCTCCACCTGTGGAGCAAGGCAGGTGTCCCACTTCAGAAGTGGACCACTCCACTCTGGCACAGTGGCACAGAGAGTCTGTCCAGGAGGAGAGGGGGGCCGTAAGGACAGAGAGCTCAATGGCTCTTTCTAAGGGGACTCACTTTATTTGGGAGAACACATGAAGTTCATGCCTAAGTGTGCTGTCAAAAACAGTAGACTGAGGCAGGAGGATAGTTTGAGGCCAGGAGTTCAAGACAAGCCTGGACAACATAGTGAGATCTTTGTCTCTACAAAAAATTTAAAAATTGGTCAGGCATGGTGGCATGCACTTGTGGCATGCACCCCAGCTACTCGGGAGGCTGAAGCAGGAGGATTGCTTAAGCCTAGCAGTTCAAGGCTGCAGTGAGCTATGACCAGGCCACTGCACTCTAGCCTAAGTGACAGAGTGAGACCCTGTCTCTAAAAAAAAAAAAAAAAAAAAAAAAGTGGAGGTTTTGGTAAGCAGTTAGGAGGAGGCTCGTAGCTCCATTAAACTAGTAGCAACAAATAAAGTGGTAGACCAGACAGAAGTTTAACAGAGAGAACCAGGGAAATAGACACCTAGGAAAAGCCCTGATGGGCTCAAAGCAAGCCTCAAAGACTGCTCCAGCAAAGGGGCCTGACTAGTTGGATCAGACTGTGAAACAATTTATTCCCCAGGCATTGTCAAAAACAATAGAGCAATCAGCTAGCAATTACTGGAGGCTAACAGCTGGGTGTGCTACCAGTAAAGTCAGACTAGCCAGAAGCTTAACCAGAGACCAGGGAAAGAGATAATTAAAGACAGTAATGCTAAAACTACAGTAATCCCAGCTCATTGGAGGGGCTGTGTGCATGGTCAAGGCTTCACTCTCTAAGGAGCCACATCAGAGACTGCGTATTATAAGGGAAATAGACTTCAGTAAACTGTCTGGTCAAGTCTCTAAAGAAATAAACGAGCAAATAACAACAAGCCTCAGATGAGAGGGGTATCAACATCCATAATCTACAAAATATTATCTGAAATGTATAATTTTCAATAAAAAGTATGAGAGATACAAAGAAACAGGAAAGTGTGACCAAAAACAAGAAGGGGAAAAAAGATAATAGAACCTGCCTTTGAGGGGACCCAGATGTTGGACTCAACAAAGACGTCAAAGCCCCTATTGTAAATATGTTTAAAGAACTAAAGGACACCATGCTTAAAGAATTAAAGGAAGGTATGTTTACAATGTCTCGTCCAACAAATGATATCAATAAAAAGATAGTATTTTTTCAAAAAAGAATGAAGATTAGAATATAACACACCGAAACCGACGGGATAGAGCTAAAACAACACTTACAGGGACATTTTTGGCTGTAAATGTCAGTATTAAAAAAGAAGAAAGATCTCAAATCAATAAACTAACCTTCTACCTTAAGAAATAGGAAAAAGAAAATCAAACTAAACCCAAAGTAAGCAGAAAGAAAGAAACAATAAACATTAGAGCAGAAATAAAGGAAATCGAGAATGGGGGAGGGGAAGCCAAGGAAACCAAATTTGGTTCTTTGAAAAGATCAACAAAATTGACAAGGTTTAGCTAGATTGACCAGGAAAAGAAGAGAGACTAATTACTAAAATTGGGAAGGAAAGAGGACATCACTACTGACCTTAGAAAAATTAAAAGGATTATAAGGACATACTATAAACAACCATATGGCAGCCAATTAGATAACCCAGATGAAATGGACAAATTCCTAGAAAGACACAAACTACCAAAACCAACTCAAGAAGAAATAGAAAATCTGAAAATGTATAACAAGTAAAGAGATTGAATTAGTAATTTAAAACTTCTCATAAAGAATAACCCAAGCCCAGGTTGGGCTATTCTAGCTGGGCTATTCTAGCAAACATTTAAAGAATTACTATGAATCCTCTCAAACTCTTCCAAAATATAGAAAAGAATGAAACACTTCCCAACTCATTCTATGAGGCCAATATTACCCTGAAAAACCAGACAAACATATCACACAAAGAACTAGATATGAATTTCTCTCATGAATATAGATGTAAAAAGCTTCAACAAATTACTAGTCAACTGAATCCAGCAACATATAAAAAGGATTATACACCATTACCAAGTGAGAATTATCCCAGGAATGCAAGCTTGGTTTTACATTGGAAAATCCATTGATGTAATATACCATGTTAACAGAATAAAGAACAAAAACCACTTGATCACCTCAACAAATGCAGAAAAACATTTGACATAATCCATGAACCTTCATGATTGAAAAAATCAAACAAACTTCTTCAAACTGATAAAGGGCATCTATAAAGAACCCACAGCTAACATTATACTTAACGATGAAAGAATGAATGATTTCCCCCAAGATCAGAAATAAGACAAGGATTTCCACTCTCATCCTTGTATTTAATATTGTACTGGAGGTTCTATCCAGGGCAATTGGGCAAGATATAAAAGGCATCCAGAATGGAAAGGAAGAAGTGAAATGATCTGTATTTGCAAATGACATGATCTTGTATATAGAAAATCCTAAGAAATCCACTAAAAAAAATTCGAACTAATTAAGAAGTTTAACAAGGTTGCAGAATACTAGATTAATAAACAAAAACAAATTCTACTTCTATACACTAGCAACAATTCAAAAATGAAATTTAAAAACAATTTCATTTACAAGTGCATAAAAAAATAAAGTACTTAAGAATAAATTTAAGAAAGGAAATATAAAATTTACACACTGAAAAGCATAAAACATTGTTGAAAGAAAGAAAGAAAATGGAAAGATATCCCATGTTCACAGATCAGAAGACTTAATATTGTTAAAATGGCAATACTCCCCAAGTTGATCTAAGATTCATCATAATCCCTATCAAAATCCCAGCTGGCTCCTTTGCAGAAATTGATAAGCTGATGCTAACATTTATATGGAAAAGCAAGGAACCCAGAACAGGCAAAATATTGTGAAAAAGAAAAAAGTCTCATTTTCAAAACTTACTACAAAGCTACAGTAATCAGATAGTGTGGTACTGGCATCAGGACAGCCTATAGATCAACGGAATAGAATAGAGGGCCTAGAAATAAACCCATATATCTATGGTCAACTGAATTTTGACAATTTAATGGGGAAAGAATAGTCTTTTCAACAAATGGTGCTGGGACAATTAGATATCCATATGCAAAAGCATGAAGTTGGACTCCTACTTCACACTACATAAAAAAATCAACTCAACTGGATCACAGGCCTATATTAACAGCTAAAAGTATAAAACTCTTAGAAGAAAACATAGAAGTAAATCTTCATAACCTTGGGTTAGGAAAATGGTTTCTTAGATATTGCAACAAAATAATCAAAATCAAAAGCTTTTGTGCTTCAAAGGACACCTTCAAGGAAGTGAAAAGACAGCCCACAGATTTGAGAAAATATTTGCAAATCATATATCTGATAAGGAAGTTGTATCCTGAATATATAAAGAACTATTACGATTCAATAATAAAAAGACAAATAACCCAATTTAAAAATGGGCAAAGAATATGAATAGACATTTCTCCAAAGAAGATATACAAATGGCCAACATGCACATGAAAAGATGCTCAATGTAATTAGTCATTAGGGAAATGCAAATCAAAACCACAATGAGATAACCACTAAGATAGCTGAAATAAAAAAGACATATAATAAGTGTTTGGCAGTTTCTCAAAAGGTTAAACATAGAATTACCATATGACCTAGCAATTCCATGCCAAGGTATATTCCCAAGAGAAATGAAAACACCTACTCACACAATATTGTACGTGAATGTTCACAGCAACATTATTTATAATAGCCAAAAAGTGGAAACAACTCAAATGTTCATCAAATGATAAATGGATAAACAAAATGTAGTATATCCATACAACATAATATTATTCTGTCATTAAAAAGGATGAAGTACTGAGACATACTACAACATGGATAAACTTTAAAATCATTATGGTAGATGAAAAAACCTAGCCACAAAAGGCCGCATATTGTTTGTATCCATTTATATGAAACGTCCAGAATAGGAAAATTCATAGAGACAGAAAATAGACTAGTGATTGCCTAGGGCTAGGGGTAAGAGTGGGAGTTAGGATGCAAAGTGACTGCTAATAATAATAAACAAATATATTAGGCAACTCCCTGGCCAAAGGAGGACTGGAGTTTGTATAGGGCAGGGAGAGGAGAGTGGTATGTGGCTTTGGTACTGTCCCAAGCTGCAATTTTCTTTATCTGTAACTGCTGCTGCAAAACTTTGCAGCTGAAATGAGTGGGATATGTTGAGGTTTTCGTTCCTCTTTCTCATGATTGTTGGCGCAATCTTATTTTGACAGCTGTTAAAACAGTTCTTTTATCTTTGTAAGCCCTGTCAGGTGTCTAATGCCATTTAAAGATCGGGAAAAGGGGAGATTTTTAAAAGGAGGGAGAAAGAGGAAAGACAGGAGAGAGAGAGAACAGGAAAGGAGGTAAAGATTCAAGCAAGGGAAACTCCGGTCTCTTCCAATTCTTTTACAATTCTTTATAGCACTTCTCAGTACTTGAAATTATTTTAGTTGTTTGTTTGCATGTTTATTTTGTTTCTCCTACCACTAGAATGTTTCCTTCTTATTGTCCACATAGTACATGCTCAATAACTATTTGATGGCTGACTGGCCAAATTCCACACCAGCGTGATAAATGTAAGACGAAAGCATGAGCAACTTGCTTGAAACTTTCCAACCATTCCTCCCATTTCACAGGACTACAACTAACGTCTAAGGCAGCCATGCCCCTAGGCATCCAGCTCCTCGGATGCTTGCCAAAGTTACAAATTTCTGGGCTCATCTCCCTAGATTGGTTTCTGTGTGTTTTTAACGACACATCTGCCTGCCTAGAGAACCAAATATCAAAAAAAAAAAAAAAGGTAAGAACTAAGTCTGTGTGACAGTCTGGGCAGTGCTTCCATTGCCTGGAACTAGACACTGGGATTGTTGATTACACAGGAGAAATCAGAACAAACCTACCACAACTTTTTGGGTGGTTTCAGGTTTGTCTTTTTTTTTTTTTTTTCTTTAAATTCAAGCTTGCTTTTTTCCTTCCCAGATGCAGGGGTGAAGTCTTTGTGCTTAGCTACTTCTGCAGCTGCCATAGGTTAGAACCAAAAGTCAAAGAATTTAAGTGCTAGAAGGGACTTCAGGTATTACTTAGCCTGTTTCCTTATCAGATATTTACTTCTTATCATATATATCCAAAATATGAAGGTTTCACCTTCCATGAACACTATGCTACTTAGAGCATGTTCTGCAGACCAGCATCATTGGCATTAGCTAGCAGCTTTCTAGTGAATTCTTATAATTTTATGTTGCCTCAGCATCCATTTTAAACATAAGTTGGACTTTCTCATACCAGAAGCAGGGCTCAGTCACCCATGACACTGTTTCCTATTCCCTGCCTTCTCCCAGTTCCTCAAAATGGTCCATCCAGATATCTACCCTGTACAACGCCTCCTTGTGACCCCCTCCCTATGGGACAGCTGGATACAACCTCCTTGACTTGCCCCACTGACCCCACACACTGCATGGACTGTGCAGAGATGCCATAGTGACCACCTCTCAGCCACAGTGTGACCCCAGGGAGCTCGTGTCTGCCTACTCTAAACATACCAATTAGAACTCCCCAAGGGAAACCTACTTAGGTAATGTCCTGGACCCCAGTAAAGGCTTTGGGCCACAGGTCCCTCACTTGCACACATATTCTCATTCATTCTCTCTTTCTCTCTCTCTCTCTCTCTCTCTCTCCCCGCCCCTGCCTGCTGGTTGCATACATGTCCAGGATGGTTCCCCACTTCCGTTGGCCACGCAAGGCATGCCAACCTCTTCTGTCTGGGATCTGTAAGTAATAAAAACTGCTTCTGTTATTTCGTGTGTTTTGTTGTGCTACCTCCTCTGTGTTTCACCTGACCGACACACCTAAACCTAACTCTCCTCCTGGTCAGGGCTCTCCTAGAGAGTGTCTATCTTGGTAGGAATAAACTGGACATAGGCCAGACAAGAGCCACAAGGACATCTGCCAGTATAAACAAATTTCCTGTGAGAGGGACATCTAGTCATGGGTCAGACACTTAGGCATTAGGCCATCTGCCAGGACAAAGAAGCATCCTGTCAGGGAAGGGCTGGAGTTCATACCCACTCCCCAGGGAGACCCCAAGACCAAATTAGAGGAAAACCACAAGCAGCTTGTTGGGAAATGAAGAATTTCAGACCCACTCCAGAACTACGGAATCAGAATTTGCAGTTTCACATGACCCCCAGGTGATCTATATGCAGTTTGAGGAACAACTACAATACTGTCTGGATTACTGAACTAGTGCCTAATATCCCCAACAATGTGCATCTGCCACTAGCACTCACCTGCCAAACTGGACCAATGGAATAAGCAGAACTCATACGTGAAATGTTTTCCCAAATGCCCCCTGTATAATTCAGGGACTTGTGTGTTAGGAAAAAGAAGAGGGGTTCAAAGCATAGAACTCAAAGATAATGAGTATGGTTTGGTTATTAGATGACATTAAGACATTATTTTTAATTTTATTAGGTGTTAAAATTGCATTATGGTTGTATTATAAAAACATAAAAAATTTTTAAAGTTTCTGTTAATGATGTATACAAAAGTATTTATGAGTGAAATTATATGAGATCTTGGATTTGTTTAAAATATACCAGAAAAAAAAGGAGGCCAGGCATGGTGGCTCATGCCTGTAATCCCAGCATTTGGGGAGGCCAAGGCGGGAGGATCGTTTGAGGCCAGGAATTTAAGACCAGCCTGGGCAACATAGCAAGACTCTGTCTCTACAGAAAAATTTAAAAATTAGCCAGGCACGGTGGCACACACCTATAGTCCCAGCTACTCAAAGGCTGAGGCGGGAGGCAGAATCTGGAAGATGCTTGAGCCCAGGAGATCCAGGCTGCAGGGAGCTGTGATCGCACCACTGCACTTGAACCTGGGTGACAGAGTGAGACCCTGCCTCTTAAAAAAAAAAAAAAAAAAATGCTGGTAATTGTTGATACTGGATGATGATACCTTGAGATTCATTATACTACTCTCTCTACTTTTGTATATACTTGAAAGTTTTCATAATAAAATATTTTTTTAAAGTAGTCCAAAGTCAGCGATAACTACCAGTTCCAGGAGGCACTTGTGGTGGGAAAGCTTAGTGAGGAATGTCGTGTATCCCAGCTCCGTGACTCCACCTTAACCAAGTGAATCAGCAACGCCCACCACGGGTTAAATTGGTATCGGGTGCCTCCTGGTGGAGTGCACTGGGAAGTGCACCTTGTCATTGACGTCCTCTTGGCCAAAAATGTTTAACTTGAAATCTAATCGGGGGCGACAGTCAAATGTAGAACGTGGGACATTCCACCAGGTTAGACTAGCCTGGATTCTTCAGTGAAAACTGTCAATATCATGAAAGACAAAAAGCTCTTAAAAAGTCAGGTAAACTATGCTTAAATTAAAGGACACTAAAGATATATGACATGTAAATGCAATGTGTGAACTTTGGATCCTTGATTCAAAAAAGAGAGAGTGAAAAAGGCTACTGAGGGAACAAATAGGGAATTTGAAAATGGACAGTGTATTAGATGACATGTTTGAAAGAACAGGAAATGTATTGGATGCGACAATGAATCCCTTAGGAGGTAAGTGGTAACCCTCTTTTAGAGATGGGAGAGCCAAGGTTGGAAGAGGTAAAGGGACTAAGAAGCCACAGCTGATAAATGGCGGCATCAGAATAGATCTGTCTGCGTCCAGAGCATGAGCTCTTGGCTGTGGATGGCCCCTCCTCCGCAGAACACCTAGGAAGCAAGAGGTGGGTCTGTGGTCCGCAGTGTCTCTGAGGGGATGGCAGTGGCTAAGAGTGGTAAAGAGGCACCCTCACTGTTGTCACGGCATCATCAGTCATTCATTTATTCAAAATTAATGGCTGGGTGACAATGAGAAGCAAGAACAGGCAGTCCCTGGGCACAGGGAGTTTATAGTCTAGTGAAGGAGACAGACGTTAATCGCATGTTGGAACCAGTCAAAGGAATGTGTATAATAACAAAATAAGATAAAAAAGCAATGAAGAAAAAGAAGCAGACCAAAACAAAAGGTCAGCAGAAGGCTTCCCTGAGTTGTGCTTTGAAGAATGAATAGGAGTTAATGATACAAGCAGAGGGAAGAGTGTCAGCAAAGGCAGGAGGGAGCACAGCCTTACAGTAGGAAAGCCCCAGGAGGGGGCAGGTGCATGTGCAAGATGAGAATGGAAGAAAGCAGGCAGGGCCAGACCACGTAGGAACTTGCAGGCCATGCTAGGGATTCTGGTCCATATAAAAAGCAACGGGAAGTTACTAAAGGGTCAAAGTGGGTCACAAAATCAGATTTGAGGTTTTAAAAAAATCCCTTTGGCTACAATGTTGGGAGGATGGCTGCGTTGTGGGTGGGCAGAAGGGATGTGGTTAGACCAGTTAATTGTGGTAGCCAGTGGTAACTTGGATTAGAGTGAGTAGTACGGATGGAAGGGGCTAGATCCAAGGGCTATTTGGGAGCATTTGATATGGTAAAATGCAGGAGAAGGAGGTGTTAAAGATGACTCTTAAGTTTCTAGCTTGCACAATTAGATGGCGAGGCCATTTCCTGAGACAAGGAACACTCAATGGAAGAATACCAGATTTAGGCAGATACGAGTGACATCTTGAAAATGACGAATTGGTGGTACTTTTGAGAACTCCAAATGGAGATGGGAGAAGGTATTTGGATGTGCAAGTCTGAAGTTAAGAAGAGAGGTGCAGGCCAGGCACAGTGGCTCACGCCTGTAATCCTAGCACTTTGGGAGGCCACAGAGGGAGGAGCGCTTAACCCCAGGAGTTTAAGACTGAGCAACATAGTAAGACCCTGTCTCTACAAAAAATAGAAAAATTAGCCAGGCATGGTGGCACGTGCCTGTAGTCCCAGCTACTCGGGAGGCTGAGGCAGGAGGACAGCTTGAGCCCCGGAGTTTTAGGTTACAGTGAACTATGATCACGTCCCTGCCTATGGGGGCAGGGACCAAAAAAAAAAAATGAAGAGAGGTCTAGACGAGAGATGCACATTTGGGAGTCATCAACTCATGGTTACTGAAGAATGGCTAAGATGGCATCAGAAAGGGACACATTTCGCTTATGGGAATCTTTGGGACTCAATGGTTCTTAAAGAGAAGACAGCAGCTGACGCAGAAACACTAGAAACAAACAGTGGAGGGGTTGAGTGAGGAGCCTGAGGAAGAAGAGCTAAACTGGGGGAGAGCCTTCGTGTCATTCTCTCTGCTTCTAGCGCTGCATTCCCACCAGCAGCAGTGCCTTCCCCACCAGTGTTGGAGGATGGCTCCTGCTCTCACCTGGTGGGTGGGCTCACTCTCCCTCCAGGCGGGCCTCTGCTGGGTGACCTCCACGTCTGCTGCCACTGCTTCTTGGGCAAGCTGCTCTGCCCTTGGGCTTCTCTCCTGGTGTTCTCCAAAGCTACAAAACAAAGTATACCATAATTTATTTATTAAGCAATTATCTATTAACCAATCCCTTAGTGATGGGCAACATTTACAGGCAAAAATTATGGTATAACCATACTATAGAATACTGCATAGCTGAAAGGAGAGAGAGGAGGAGGGGGCAGGGTGAGGTGGCAAGGGGAGGGGGGAGAGGGAGGAGGGGGAAGGCGAGAAGAAAGGGGAGGGACAAATTCCCCAATATATATTGTTTTAAAAAAAAAGCAAAGCATAAAACAGTGATTACATGCTATCTTTTGTTTTAAGAGGGGAACAAAGTCTATACTCAAAGTTGCTTGTGTACTCATTGAGAAATTCCAGAAGGATACAAGAGAAACTAAAAATAGTGAGCCTTATAGGAGATAAGGCAGGTAGGGCCAGGGAGATGAGAAACAAGAATGAATGGACATTTACTATATGACTCTCTATACTTAAACTTTTTGAACCCATGAATATGTTACTTATTCAAAATATCAAATTTTAAAATCTGGAAAAATATTGTTTCCCAATATAAGTTATATGAGTTCCATATTTTATATTTCTTAATAAAACCGATTTTGCCTAGTATGATAGTTTTATAATTAGATTTTTTTTTAGATAATTGTAGATTCACAGGCAATTGTGAGAAATAATGCAGAGAGATCCAGTACACCCTTCACCCAGGTTTCCCCAAATGATAATATCTTGCAAAGCCATAGTACAATATCACAACAAGGATAATGGCATTGATACAGTCAAGATACAGACCATTTCCATCACCCTTGTGACCTACTCATTTTTATCCTGAAGATATATAATTCTATCAAATGAAATAACATGTTTTACATATCAGTGTGTTCAGTGTAATCCCATACATAAAAAGCCTGGGCTGGGCATGGTGGCATGTGCCCATGGTCCTAATTATTTGCTGAGGCGGGAGGATTGCTTGAGCCCAGGAGTTAGAGGTGGCAGTGAGCTATGATAGCACCACTACACTCCAGCCTGGGCGACAGAGCAGGACTCTGTCTCTAAAAAATAAATAAATAAATGTTTAAAAGTCTGGAAGAAAATCCACCACAGCAAAATGAGAATAGTGGTCATCTCTGGGCATGAGGATTATGGGTAGTTTAATTTTTTTTTTAATTCGTGGTTGTTTTCTTTCTTTCTTTTTGTTTCTTTTTTTACTTGGAATGAAATTAAAACATAACATACAATTAACCGTTTTAAAGTGTTCAATTCAGTGGCATTTAGTGCATTCACAATGTCATGTAACCACCTCTTTCTAGTTTCAAAACTTTTTCATAGCCCCAGAAGAATATCTCGTAGCCATTAAATAATCACCCCTTGTCCCCTTCCCCCGCCAATCCCCTGGAAATCCCTACTTGGCTTTCTGTTGCTGTGGATTTTCCTATTCTGGATATTCCATACAGAAGGAATCACACAATACGTGCCCTCTGGCTTCTTTTACTAAGAATAATGTTTTTGAGGTTCAAGTTGTAGAATGTATCAATACTTCATTCCTTTTTATAGCTGAATAATATCCCATTACATGTATAATGTATACCACAATTTGTTTATATATTCATCTGGTGATGGACATTTGAGTTGTTTCCACCTTTGGCTATCATAAATAGTGCTTCTGTGAACATTCATGTACAAGTTTTTGTTTGCACAGCTGCTTTTAATTATTTTGAGTATAAAACTAGAAATGAAATTGCTGGGTCCCAAGGTTATTCTATGTTTAACTTTTTGAGGAATAGACAAACTGTTTTCCATTTTACATTCCCACCAGAAATTAACAAGGATTCCTATTTCTCCATATCCTTGCCAACACTGTTATCCTCTGGTTTATTTCTTTGTTCTATTATAGTCGTCTTAATGGGTGTGAGGTGGTATCTCATTGTGGCTCTGATTTGCATTTCTTTCATAACTAATGATGTCAAATATATTTTCATGTGCTGTTGATTATTTGTATATCTTCTTTGGAGAAATGTCTATTCAAGTGTGTGCTCCTTTTAACTGTATCATTGATAATGTATTTTAAAATAAAGAAATTAAATTTTATATTACTCTTTCTAAATAGAATTTTTTTCCTATTACTGATGAAAATTAAATTTTTAAGATGGTATCTCATTATATTAAAGTAATGGTAGCTGTTACAACAGACAAATCTCCAAATGTTTGGTGGCTAAAACACAATTGAAGTTTCTTTCTTGCTCAAATAAAGACCCACATGGTCAGTAAACAGTTCTTCTCCAAGCAGTAATTCAAGCACCCACACTCCTTCCATCGTGTGGCTCTACCCTCTTCAACTCAAGGTTTCCAAGGAAACACTGGTCCAATATTTGTCAAAGGATTATCAAAACAGTGCTGAGGGCCCACTGAAGCTGGAGGCCATGCCTCAATAGCACCCATTTACCTTTATTTTTGAGTATAGAAATTGAGAAGGTTCAGGGTTAAATTAATCCCAGGTCAAGACTTTGCACAGTAGATGCTGTAGAAAGATAAGGAAGATAAGAAGTTGAGGTAGCTGCCAGAAATGTGGGTAAAGTCTTGCACCATGGCGTATACACTGGAAAGGAAAAGATGTGTAACAATGCAAGGGAGTTAATGGACTTAGGGGGAAATGTGTGGAGAGATTAGAGGACTAAACAACATCCAGGTTTAAGGTTGTGAGAGAAATGGAGGGTGAGCAGCTTGTGGTTAGTAAATTATATGTCAGGGTTTAAGAGTCCTAAGATAGTCTAGTTTGGATAATGACAAAGAGAAAAGGTGTGGCTTTGGGAGTGGGTGGCCATCATGGGGTAGAATTTATAGCTCCTCAGGTTTGGAATAATCAAGAGGCCTTGAGGTTAGGGTGTTGGTATGGTCATCCGCAGAGATGTTGAAATTTCCCACATGTCAAGGCCCTAAGTAAATAAGGGAGAGTGCACAGAAAGGATATAAAGTTAATATACCCTGTGTTTTAAAGCAGGTGAGTTAGTGTATGAATCTGAGGGAGTATCGATCCTAAAAGGACAATAAGTTAGAATCTGGGCTATGTGAAAAAAGTAATTTCAAACAGGCTATAGGGGTGGCAGTGGCTTTGGGGGAAGAGTCAAGTTACAGTTAAGGTAAAGGGGTGAAATAACTATTCTAAAGAGTCTGATAATTTCAGCAAAATTTAACTGCTAAGGAACAAGGATTCCAGGGGGGAGAATGGAAGGAGGAAGCATCGGGTTGGAGGGAGCTAAAAGAAGTATGGATTTCTAAAGCTACATTGTAAACCAAATAATATGAAAATGCTTGGGCTTCGAAACACCTAGATATGCTGGATAAAATCTAAAAAACATATTTTCAGATTCAGAGCCAAGCTTGCAAGAGAGTAAGGGAATCCCCAAAGGAGCAAAAACAAAAAGGAGCTTGAAAACTTGAACAATAAGAGTATGCTTATGCTGTTACTATCTCAGTAACCACGGTTTGGAGTTTAACATTAGGGGAGGAGGACTTAGACCCATGTAAGGCAGGGATTTAGAATTTAGACCTCTGCAAAAAGCCAAGCCCTTCCAAATGTTAAGCCTGAGTAATAAGATAGATTAAAAAGAAATCTTCTGGCCAGGCACAGTGGCTCATGCCTGTAATCCCAGAACTTTGGGAATCCGAGGGGGGAGGATCGCTTGACGCCAGGAATTTGAGACCAGCCTGAGCAAGAGCAAGACCCAGTCTCTACAAAAAATAGAAAAATTAGTTGGGTGTGGTTACACGCACCTATAGGCCCAGCTACTTGGGAAACTGAGGCAGGAGGCTCTCTTGAGCCCAGGAGTTCAAAGTTGCAATGAGCTACGATGAAGCCACAGCACTCTAGCCTGGGCAACAGAGCAAGACCCTGTTAAAAAAAAAAAAAAGAAAAGAAAAGAAACAGGGGACTTCTCTAGACTAAGAGAGATATAAGAGACAGAAACTAAAAGGTAATGTTTGGACTTTATTTGGATCCTGATTCAAATAAACCAACTATAAAAAGACATTTTGGAGGCAACCAGAGAAATCTGATTATTTGATGCGATGTGACACTGTGGTTAAGAAATTATGTTTTTAGAGATGTGTACTGAGGTACATGGGGGAAATGACATGATGTCTAGGATTTGCTTTATAATCTTTCAGCAAAGAAAACAAGAAAAAGAAGGAAAGAATGAGTATGGCAGTATCTTGATAATCATTACATATGGATAATGGGTATATTGATACTAATTATACTACTGTTTCTAAATTTATATATGTTTTGAATTTTCATAGTCAAGAATTCTAAATTATTGTAAAGAACACATGAACAAAAAAAGGTTAAAGACCACGAGTCTAGCATATACGCTAATCCTGCTATTTCCAGAAATATCTCATATGTTTTTCTACAAATTTCTTATTGTTCCCAGTGTGGAAGCCCAACTGACACTTTGCCCTCCTTCCATTATGAAATGCCAGAGTCAGGAAAAATAAGCACTTTGTACCCTGAGAAGAACCAACAATGACAGGGTCACTCCTAGTTGTAGTTCCTAAACTAAAGTAATTCCTGTAAGTGTGGAATCCCTAACAAAAAATGGAATTATCCCTGACTTTTAGAATGCTTATGTCTGAGATAATGTCACAATGTTTTGAATATGGTAAACCTGAGAAACAGTTACTGTTTTCCACCATGAACAGATTAATGCAAACTGACAATTTTACATGCTTTTTCCTTTCTTTAGAAAACTTGAAATTCCTTTAAATGCTAAACAAATATTTGAGTTGGTCTTCCTGAAGTCTGACTACCTTGTACCTTTTTTTAAAAAAGTGTTATTGCGATATATTCCACATACCATACAATTTGCCCATTTATATTGTACAGCTGAATGGTTTTTAGTATATTCAGAGTTGTGCAACCATCACCATGATCAATTTTAGAATATATTCATCATTCCAAAAAGAAGCCCTGTACCTATTAGCAGTCTCTCTCCCCATCTCCCACAAACATACCCTCACCACCAGCTCTAGGGGTAACTAATTTATTTTCTGCCTCTATGAGTTTGTCTCTTTTGGACATTAATATAAGTTGAATCAAAAAATATGTAGTATTTTTGACTGGCTTCTTTTAACTTAGCCTAATGTTTTTAAGGTTCATCCATGTAGTCACATGCATCAGTACTTCATTCCTTTTTACTCCTGTGTAATATTCCTTTGTATGGACATATCACATTGTATTTACCCATTCATCAGATGATGGATATTTGGGTTGTTTCCATTTTTTATGGCTATTATAAACAATGCTGCTATGGACATTTGTGTAAAAGTTTTGGTGTGAACATATGTTTTCATTTCTCTTGTTTTCTTTTCTCTGGAAATAGAACTGATGGGTCAGATGGTAACCATATGTTTAAACTTTTGAGGAACTGCCAAACTGTTTTCCAAAGTGGCTGCACCATTTTACATTCCCACCAGCAGTGTCTGAGGGTTCCAGTCTCTCCACATCCTAGCCAACACTCATTATTGTCTGTCTTTTTTATTATAGCCATCCTATAAGTAGGAAGTGGTATCTTGTTATTTTAATTTAAATTTCCCTAATGGCTAATGATGTTGGACATCTTTTCAAGTGCTTATTGATCATATCCTTGCACTTCTTTGAAAATAATCTTTCTAAATGCCCTTGTCTCTGAGTCTTCCTTCTATGCTAGTAATATCTTGAGTTAAACTTAACTTCGCCTTGTTGTAGTTCACTTAGTAAGAAGACAAAAAGTAATGGCAACACATTAGTCTTTGTATTTTCATTCATTCGTACATTTATTCATTCATCAAAGATGCATTAAGCATCTACCATGTGCCAGATGCTCTTCTAGGCACTACAGACAAAAAATCCTTGTCATCATGGAGCTTTTATTCTCATGGTTTTTTGTGTGATTTTCTAAAAACACATAAAATTTACCACCCTAACCATTTTTAAGTGTAGAGTTCAGTATATTCACATTGTTGTGGAACAAATATCCAGAACTTTTCCATCTTGCAAATGTGAAATTCCATACCTGTTGAACAACTCCCTTTTCCCCCTCCCCGCAACCCTAGTATCTACCATTCTATTTTCTGTTCCTATGAATTTGACTATGTTAGATATCTCATATAAATGGAATCTTACAGTATTTGTCTTTTTGTGACTGGCTTATTTCACTTAATGTAATGTCCTCAAAGTTCATCCACGTTGTAGCATGTGACAGGATTTCCTTCCTTTCTAAGGCTGAGTAATATTCCATTATATACCACATTTTGTTTATCCACACATCCTTCAATGGACATTTTGGTTGCTTCCCCTTCACGAATATTGCAGATAATGCTGCTATGAACATGAGTGTGCAAATATCTCCTTGAGACCCTGCTTTCAATTCCTTTGGATATACACCTATAAGTGGTATTGCTGGATCATATGGTGGTACTATTTTTAATTTTTTGAGGAACTGCCATACTGTTTTCCACAGCAGTTGCACCATTTTGCAATCCCACCAACAATGCAAAAGGTTCCAATTTCTCCCCATCCTCACCAACAGATGTTATTTTCTGGGTTTTGGTGTTTAAAAAAAAATAGTAGCCATCCTAATGGGTATGAAGTAATATTTCAGTGTGGTTTTGATTTGCATCTCCCTAAAGATAGTGATGTTGAGCATATTTTCATATGCTTCTTGGCCATCTGTATATTCTCTTTGGAGAAATATCTATTCAAGTTCTTTTTAAAATTGAGTTTTTTGTTATTGTTGAGTTGCAGAAGTTATTTATATATTCTGGATGTTAATCCTTCATCAGATGTATGTTTGCAAATATTTTCTCCCATTCCATAGGTTGTCTTTTAATTTTTTTGTGTCCTTTGATGCACAAAATTTTTAAGTTTAATGTACTCCCATTTGTCTATTTTTGCTTTTGTTGCCTGTGCTTTTAGTGTCATACCCATGAAACCACTGCCAAATCTAATGTCATGAAGCTTTTCTCCCATGTTTTCTTCTAGGAGTCTTATGGTTTGGGATTTTATGTCTAAGTCTTTAGCCTATTTTGAGTTAATTTTTGTATGTGGTGTAAGATAAGGGTCCAGCTTCATTCTTTTGCATGTGGATACCTACTTTTCCCAAAACCATTTTTTGAAGACACTGTCCTTTCCCCATTGAGTGGTCTTGGTACCCTTGTCAAAGATCATTTGATCATATTTATGTGGGTTTATTTCTGGGCTATTTCAGTCCATTGGTCAATTTGCCTGTCTTTATGCCAGTACCGCACTGTTCTGATTACTGTGGCTTTGTAATGTCTTTTGAAATCAGAGCGTGTGGCACCTTCAGCTTTATTCTTCCTTTTCAAAATTATTTTGGCTGCTCAGGGTCCTTTGAGATTCCATATGAATTTTAGGGTGATTTTTTTTCTATTTTGCAAAAAATGCCATTTGGATTTTGATAGGGATTGTGTTGAATCTGTAGATCGCTTAGGGTAGCATGGACATCATTACCACATTAAGTCTTCCAATCCACAAGTGTGAGATGTCTTTCCACTTATTTTTGTCTTCTTTAATTTCTTTCAGCAATGTTTTACAGTTTTCATTGTACAAATTTTTCCCTCTTTGATTAGGTTTACTCCTAAAATTCTTATTCTTTTTGATGCCATTGTAAGTGGGATTGTTTCTTAATTTTCTTTTTGGATCATTCATTGATAGTATATAGAAAAATAACTGATTTCTGCATATCGATTTTATATCCTACAGCTTTGCTGAATTCAGTTATTAGTTCTAACAAGTTTTTGTGTGTGTGGAATCTTTAGGGCTTTTTACATATAAGATTGTGTCATTTATGGACAGAGATAATTTTACTTCTTCCTTTCTGCCTTTTATTTCTCTCTCCTGTCTAACTGCTCTGATTACCACTTCCAATACTATGTTGAATAGGAGTGGTGAGAGTGGGCATGTTCCTGATCTTAGAGGAAAAGCTTTCAGTCTTCCACCATTGAGTAGGATGTTAGATGTTGGCTTTTCATAGATGACCTTTATTATGTTGAGGTAGTTTCCTTCTATTCCTAGTTTGTTGAGGGTTTCTATCACAAAAGGGTGTCAAATCTTGTCAACTAATTTTTGTGCAACAGTTAAGACGATTATGTGGTTTTTGTACTTCATTAATGTGGTATATTAGTTCTTCTGCTGATTGTTTTCTTTGAGAAACTGGGCATCACCTCCTACATAATATACTTCAATCTGAAATGTCAGCAAATGACTGCATCCTTGGAAGGTGCTGTGAAACAATTTGGCCCATAGAGAGTGTTTGGATTTGTAGAGTAATGTGCAGAGCATGTAGAGTGACTAAGATTCTCTCCTTGACTAAACTCTAGCCAGGCTCATCTGAGCTGTTTCTCAACCAGACCTCAACAGATCTGAACAAAACACTAACACAGGTTCTAACAGCTCAAGGCCATATCCCTAGAATGACCCTAACCCCCTTAAAGCATCTGCCTAAAAAAAGCTCAGGCAGCCAAAGGAATTCACTGTTTGTTCCAGCCAACACCTCAAGATGGGGTCCTTGCCTCCCAGCCCTTCTGGGAAGGTAGGAGCCTAATTTCCACAAGCACCACTTAACAAACCCAGATGGGTTTCACATGGACCAACCCCTCTTCCCACTTTTTGTAAATTTTCACTTCCCTGACTCTACCAAGCACCCCCTCACCTGTCTCCCTATTCCCTCCCTCTCTCTTTAAAAGGCTGAGTCACCTCTGTACAAATCAAAGTCGAGTTCAGTCTGTGCCGAACTCTTCCCTATTCCAATAATATGTTACGGATTAAAGTCTGTCCTTACCATTTTAGTGTCTGGCTTTATCTTTGACAGGCATGTAGGGGTGGATTCATTTTTTTGGCTGAGTAAGATGCCAACGGCAGGCACTCAGGACCGTGAGGGACACGATTCCTTGGAGAAAAGTTCCAGGGACGGGATACTATTGGAAATTGACACCAGCTAAAGAGATTTTCTGCTCTGCTTCACAACTCACAGCTCGGACTTGCTAGGACTGGCGTAGAGCCGGGAAAGGATTAACAGCTGTTTACAATGCCCAGGGATGATCTGTCAACTCCCTGGGAGCCTTCCACTAGATAGGACCCAAATCGGGGCAAAGGAGGAAGAGAAACTCGAAACAGGGAGCGAGTCTGGGAGATGAGGCTGAGGGAAGAAACAAAATGGAATTCCTTAAGAAAAACAGGAGCCACTCGGAGGGACTCTCTCTTGCAGCCCACTGTGGTTCGAGGCCTGGAGCCCCGCGACCGCGCATGCGCACCCCCACGACCACGCATGCGCCGCCCCGCGACCGTGCATGCGCCGCCCCGCGACCGCGCATGCGCCCTGAGCGCGTAGCCCCAGCGCGCATCCGCGCCCGCGTAGCTGTGCGTCGCCCGGGGTCGAGGAGTTGATGGCTGCTACGAGCCGGAGTCGGACGCTTTGGGACATCACATCACGTCTGCGATACTCGACAGTTACCGGCTAGGCGGTGCTCCAACACAGAAAGAAGGGTGAATTCGCAGCTTCCAGCCCTAGTCTCCGACCTTCTTATGTGTTCTTGTTGTTGTCTCAAGACGCTCAGGCAGCACCATCCGCAAAGCAGCTGGCAATTGTCTCTCTTTCAGGAATTTTAAGCTTGTTTGGAAGCGGCCCCCGCCCGGGGGTTCCTTTTTATCTAGAGATCCAGGACACGATGGACACCTCAGAAATGTCATCCCTCTTTTGACTTCCATAGGGCGCAGAATTGTAAAGTTGAGTAGTAGTTGGTTTGAAAAAAGGAAAAGTTGAGACACACACGCTGGCATGTGCACAGAATAATCTTGAAGTATGAACCAGCAACTGATAACTGATTCCCTCAGGGGAGAAGAAACTGGGTGACGGAAGGGCAGGGATGAGAAAGGAGGGTAATGTTTGCTTCTGCCGTTTGAAATTTGTCCAATCCGTGTGTATTATTTTTAAAAAGTATGAATGTTCATTTGGCTCATTTGTCAAAATGTAGATACCAAGGAAATTCGGCAATGTAAGAGGTCTGAGTAGAATTCTGTAACATGTGAAGCTAAAACGTCTTGTGTAAACCACTAAGTATTCCTGTTTATTTCTGGACAGAAATCTTTGGGGGCTTAGATGGAAAGAAAGGAAAAGAGGAGCCAGGCATTTTTGGGAAATTGTCAGCAGTGGTGGCATACAGGAAACTGAAATCTTTATCATCCCAATCATTGTATATTTATTTTGGATTTGCTGGGGAAAATTAAAAGGTGAATTTTAGTGTGAGCTCACTGAACTCAGATTGGAAGGGGGCATTTGATGTTTATTTTTGTAAAGGAAATTATTTGGGTGTGACTTGCAGAGTTGAGACCTAAAGTTCCTCTTCTAGATAAGGAAAACTTCCCTTGGTGAGGAATCTTCAGAGTGATTATGGTATGTTCCTGTCCCCAGCCTTGCGAGATAATTTCAGGCTGCCTCCTCTAAGGGAGGTGGTGAGGAAAAAATTAAACAGGCAACTGTGTCTAGGAGATTCACAGACAAAAAGTTCATGTTGAAAGAAGGTCTGGGATACCTCTCATTTTCTGGGTCAAGCTGAACCAGTTCAACTTTGTTCCCTAGTGAGTGATAGTGAATCTAGGCAAAGGTAGGAATTTGGGTCTAGAGGTTGGGGATCCAAAAAAGTTGAAAGTGTAAAGACAAAGGCCAGAGGTTATAATTTGTTGCCTCTGAGTTTGCCTTGTTTGTAAGTAGGAAATCAGAAGTTGAGCAGTGCCTGGGGATAGAAATTCCCCTGCAGAGGAGAAAGAACACATCACAGAAAATACTTGGTAAAATTTATTTTTAAAAAAAAGAAGAAAAACAATAATTTATACCCTTGGCAAAATAAAGGACCTTGTCAATATAAATGTTTCTTAGAAAACATATGAAAAGATAATATAACATTAATAAATCAATATTAACATTACAGCAAAAGTAATGATTCTATAACAATAAGTGAGGATATTTCTGGCCCTTACACAGTCTTTCTGGAAGGTTCTCTGATTCCTTTCTCTAATACACACGTGCACTCACTTTAAGAAGGCCTGATGCACACAAATCTAAATTTAGGAAGTTGATCAATTAAAGGATATTTATTTGCATCACAAAATAATTCTCTACAAAAAAGAATCAACAAAAAGGTTTCTGTCAGGGATCCTTCAAATAGCAATTTTGCCTCATATGTTTAGAATATAATTAACCAAATACATGTGTCCCCAGCTTCTTTCCGGTTATAATTCTACTGCATAAAGTGAGGTATACCTGAAGTGAGACAGTAACAGAGCTGGGCTTCAGACCTGACTGGAGAGAGCGTGTTCCTGCTTAAGAGTGTGAGGAAATGGTTGAGGGCACAAGTTCTCTCGATCTTTTGCTTCTCTTATTCTGAGCTTTTATTTTTCTTGTCTCAACTGCTTTCTGGTAAACTTTGTTCACCTGGTACTCTCAGGAAAAAGGGAGGAAATCACATGGGACGGGGACAGATTAATGTATGAATGAGTCACTCCAGGAGAGCAGAGGGAGAGGAGAATCTTGGATTGAGTGTGTATGTGGATGTAATGGGAAAAGCAGGAGCGATCCTGAATACTTGACGTGGTGCCGTTGAGGCCCCTCTCCCAGTAGGGCCACCTGACTCCCTGAGGAGCAGCAAGGCCCAGTCCAGCCCTCCCCAGATGGGACACATCCTCAGGAGAATGGATGAGGGCCTATTTATCACACTCCTCCTGGCTCCCTTCAGCACAGTGGTAATGCTGCTCACAGAACTCCTGGATCCGGCTACAAGCCTCCAACATCATCACCTCAGGGACTGTGATTACCACTCGGAAAAAATTCGGGTACTCGAAGCACTGTAAAAATAAGAACCTGTTATTTTCAGAGCAATTGAATCTGGTACTGGACCACCCTAAAATGGCCAGGGCCCTAATCAGCAAGAAGCAATGATGCCATTTTGTCAGGGCCATCAGTTCATTCATTCCCCATCACTGTGATGCTAAGTTAGTAACTGAGTTAACTCATCTTAAAAGGGACTGTGGGACAAGCTTGATTTCCTCACACCTAGAATGTTTGTTTATAAATTTTCTTCCTGGTATGCGTGAGATAATGATAGGGGATAAACAAATTTTAAATAAAGGCCATGAGACACATCAGTTTGAATCTTATCAAATGAGAATACACTTCGTTGGAGGAGAGAAGGTCAGGCTAAAAACCAGCTCAGGAAGAGCTCCCAGGGCTATAGAAACTGTTGAGAATGTCCTGAGAGAGACGCAAGCACTCACCGCTGCTGGGAGGCAGTGGACAGATTGCTCAGCAACTAACTGCTCCGTGAACTCCACATCATTCTCAAATTCTGGGAAGTGTTCCATCTCAATTCCAACCTACACCAATAATAGGAGGGGAAGGCAAACTTATCAGAAGGAGGGAAAACAGGCCAATTTCCTGTGCCAGAAATTAAGGTAGGGTCTACTTTAAAAGATATCTTGGAACTCTACCACCAATAACTTAAGAGTGCTAGCACTTATGAACTCATGGAATTTTTCTCAGGGAAGAGAGGATATATTTATGTTAATATTTTAGTTTATTGAAGAGTTCCTTCCTGGATGCCAAGAAATTAAAGCTGGAAATAGAATGCCAGTGTTTCTCAAAAGAGACACAATTAGCAGTAGGGCCAGGCAATTCTTTATTGCATGGGATTGTCCCACCCATTGCTCACAAAATGGCAATAGCACCCCCAAGTCATTCTGAAAACAAAATTCCCGTGCATTCCCAAACTCCCCTAGGGAATCAGTATCACTCCCAGTTGAGAACTACAATGGTATGGAAAGCCTCTTACTTTTGTCTTATATATTCCTTGTATCTACATATTAAATTATTCTCTATACTGAAGAATTAAGTCATTTTAAGAGTTTTATTACATCACTTGGACAATTCAGAATAAAACAATTCCTAAACTGACTGGCTCAGCATCCTAGCTGGTTGTCTTTGTGAATGGTGGCAGTCCTGCTGACTGGCTTCCCTTTGCTCTGTAAGGTGCATAGACCTAGTGCCTACCACCCACATACTTACCATGAGGTACATGGCCCCAGAAGGGCGGACTGGCCGGAGTCCAGGGATGGCAGCCAGTGCCTCATAGCAGAGATCAGCACTGGACTACAAGAGGAGGCAGAGAAATCAAGGATCAAAATTTAAGTAAAAGAAATACCAAGTTGTCAAAAATAGAGCCCTCACTGAAGGCCAGGAACCTAGGTTTGATCTTCTGGCATACAGAGTCAACAAGAAAACCTCCACCAGAGTGAATGGCCAGAAGTGAGAGAAATGTACGGGTGGGTACTTACACTGATGCTACCTCCTGATACGGAAGCCCCACATTGGAACATTGCTCCAGAAATTAGAACCAATTATTCCTAATTCCACTGGTGGCACTCTCCAACTCCCAAACTCCCAAAGTGGGAGGCCACGGGCTGCCCTTACCTTGAGGAAGCTTAGAGTGTTGTGGTAGAACTCTTGAGGGGTACGACGCAGGATGCTTTTCAGAGCTCCCTGGACAATGGTACAGGGTCCCAATATCCGCTGACTCAGCTTCACCAGCCCATCTCGGATCTAAAATTCCCCCAAGAAACACATTATTTAGCTTTTCTTAAGCGTCCCCATGTGGGGGGTTCTTGTTCCAACCTTTCTTTCTATCATATTTTTAATCTGGGGAAGTAATGGTGCCTGGTGGCCTTCTTAGACCACCTGGGTTTGTAGCCCAGCTCTGCCACACACCTTCTATGTGACTGCTAAGAAGAAAAAGGGGAGGGGGGGAGCCTACCTTGTCACTCGCAAAGTAAATACATACCCTAAATTACACATACTGTTTCGCCACATTGTTCTCACCTCATTGCCAAAGATGTCTCTTCGGTCATGGATGAGAATCCAGCCCAACCTCCAGCCTGGAACCAGCCAGCGCTTGGCCAGCCCCCCACAGGACAGGATGGGGACATTGGTGCTGAGGGTGGCCAGTGGCTCGTATTTGCAATCCGAAAACACCTGAGGAGAAGAAGTGCTAGGTATGGTTGTCTTCTTGCTTACTTCCCTCTGGAATCCCAGATCCCACATCTTCCAGCCTTTTCCTTATATCACCAGGGATGGGGCCTTGGGTTAACGGGCTCATCTCTACCCTGAAGCATGACTGGGATTTTAAGAGGCTTCAGAAGGGACTATCCAAAGACATTTAATTTGGTGTCTGGTCTGGATTAAAGGAAGCCTAAAATGAGGAAATGGACCCTTGCACAATAATATGTACAACTCCAAGAAGCTGGCTCTATGGAATTAGTGACTATTGGAGTTATAGATTTAAAAATAAAATATGAGCCCCCAATCCCTTATCTGAAATTCCTGGCCCCAGATATGTTGCAGAATGGAGAATGGTTTGGACTTTAGAAAGGCCATGTAGCACATTTACCATTTTTTATGTAACACTCCCAGAGCAGTCTAAGATGGTACCCCTAATCCAGAATATTAACATTTCTGCCACTTCCCCTCCACTCTTAACAAATATACAGATCAATAAGTGGGATATATAAAATCTACAGATATCTTTATATCAGGTCAAATCATGTTTTGCAACCAAATGAATTCCAAGAATCTTTGGACTTCCAGAGTGCTTTGAGTTTTGTAAAACTGGTTAAGAAGTTTATATTTGTTAAGAGTGCGGGGATGCTGATTTGCTGTACTGAAAGGAGTTGCTCCTGATTATTCCAGTTTCTACCTCTAAAGATCCCATATAATTTGGGATTGAGATTATTGTAGTGATATGTCCAGACCAAGACTCACCATGTCTCCATAGATCTCATCAGCTAAGATGGGGACACACTGCCTTGCAGCCACTGAAAATAAGAGAAACATGCTGAAATTATTTTCGATGTGAATTGCCTCCTCACCTAATATTCACCTGGTCTTCTTGTGGTTTGTATTCCATGTTTGTATGTTTTGTCTCCCTATCTCAGAACTGTAAATTCTTCTGGTAATCTTCTAAGGTCCAGAGCCTAAGTTTGCCATTTAATTAACTAGATAACTCAACCCTCTCCTTCTGTGTGATGGGAGTGGTGAAGAGGCAAGTATTTCTTCTTTTTCTCCTTTTAAGCAAGTCCTACCACTCCTATGGCACACTGTTGACTAGAGATGCCAGTGGAGCCCCTCTATCTCCATCCCAGACTTGGAACTTAGGGAAGGACTTTTTTTGGTCATTCCAGGAAAGAGCTAAAGGATTCTGTCCCCATCTCCTCCTCTGACGTCTGCCAGACTTACCTGCTAGAATCTTCTGAAGATGACTTTTACTGAACACTGACCCACAGGGGTTTGATGGATTATTGATAACGAGACAAGCTGTCTTTTCATCAATCAGAGATTCCAGTTGTTTCAGGTCAATTTCCCAAGACTTCTCTGACTAGAGAGGAAGAAAGGATGAGACTAAGATGAGTCGGAAAAATTCAGGGGGATACTCACTTAACCCAAGAACACAATGTAAGTGATAAAATGTGTCTCTGGCCTCGACCACCCACTTTCAGATCTTCCTCTCCTGAGATAATGGTTATATATTTTTACAGGGTAGTAAATGAGCACTCGAGTCTAAAATTTAAAAGTTATTTACCAACAAGTTGTAGAGTTTGACCTCAATTCCCATAGATTCAGCCAAAGTCCTATAGAGAGAGAAACCAGGTCTCGGAGCCAGGATGTTTTGCCCTGGGTTGGCCAACACAGCTAAACAAAGTTCGATAGCCTGACTGCAGCCGCTTGTCAGAATGACATCCTGTGAAGAAAATAAAAGGTTAATTTCATTAGGGGTTCCAACAGCAACAGGAGAAAAGAACTTGTCATATGGATGAGTTGGGAGCAATTATGAACTTACTTTAACAAGTTCTAAGTAAAGTACTAGGGACTGTACTAAGCCAAAACCAAAAGGAATTAATATGTGTTTATATGTCCACATCTAACTGTTGTTAAAAATGTTGGCCGCTTAAATAAACAAATCACTTTTAAAAGGACAGGTTGGCCATGATTCAGCAGACTTCCATGAGAGAACCTACTGACCTTGGACTTTTTTCACGTGGTTATTTATTTACTTTTGGCCAGAGATTTGAAGCCTGGCTCTTCTCTGAAATACATCTCTTATGTTAGAAAATAAAGGACACCTCTTCTGTTAGAAAATGTTGTCCCCACACAGTAGACTATAGAGGGAAGGGTATCGTTTAAACTCGGCACTCCTATCAATCCAACATGCCATGTTACCTCTGTCTTTCTCTCTGAGTGACCTTAAGGTGAATGAGAGATGGTTCTAAAAAAATAACCTGTTGGTAAAATTTAAAAATTTAATTGTTTGGTGTTTATGAATTATGCTCAAATGATCTTTTGCAGACAATAAAATATAGGTGATCTCTGGGTTCTTTAAGCCTCCTTGAGACAGACACCACATAAGTTGTATGTGATGTCATTATCATACCATAAGGACATTAAATATAATCATTGATCAGTGACCCCAATGGTATTAGAAGTCTTCGAATTGCTAAAAGGGAATTATCCTCAGCTTCCCCCCCCCCATCGAAACTCTTACTCCTGTGGAACAGAAACAAGGAAAGGGGATGTAGTTTGCCCTAAATTGCTTCAGAGCTGGTACCTTGTATAAGGCTCACCTTAGCTTCCAGGGGTGCCTCAGGACAGTGGTAATAAGAAGCAATCTCCTCACGACTGGCAAGGTAGCCTAAAAGAAGAGTAGAAAGTGGAAGATGGAGTTTTCATTGCTCAACTGACAGCTGTGCCCCAGAGGGTCAACGTGGGCTTCAGTCTGCCTTCTGCCCCTGCTCAGAGGACATTCTATTTAGTTTAGCTCTCAGCCACTGTAGATAAAGGAGAGTCACTTTATATATTACCGTTTTAGTACAAACACAGATGTATAAACAGTAACAAGAAAGAGCTCCCCAAACTATTAAATACTCTGCACTGTCTTGATTACTGTGATTTTGTTTTATTCTGTGTAAAATAAAGGATTTAGATTATTTCTAAATCTCTTTTAAGGACTGTATTTTTTGAAAAGTTATAATCAATGTATTTGATACATGTGATCTGTTTTAAGTTTTTTACGTTATATAACATTCCAATAAGTATTTTTGTACAGATTTTTTCTTTTAAATTATTTTCCCATACAGTATTTCCAAATGTTGGCTTACAAGCTTGAAGTATTGGCAGTTTCATGCCCATTATAATATTTTTTAAACTTTTGTCCAGAAAAGTTAGCAAAGCCAGAGGCACTATTTCATAATTTTTGTTAACAGATATGAGTGGATCTCTTGAAATCATGTAAATCAGCACTTCCTTAGTTGTTAATGAGAAAGAACACTTTTCTAGATATATATAATTATCTGTATCTCCTTTGGCATAAAATGTTTAGATCCTTTGAAAACTTGTCAAATGGAGACTTGGTTTTGGTTTTTCAGGTTGAATCAATTCCCTAATACTTTGGATATTAAAATAATTATAAACTTTTTTTATAACCTAACTTTTGGTCATGATTTTGGGTATTGTATGAAACTTTATAAAATGTAAGTAATCACCCTATAAACCATGTCCCTGATATCTCTTTGAAGTGTTTTTAAAATGTGATTTTAGCATGAAGCTGGGTTTTTATTCTGCATTAAGAATATGTTTCTAGGTGCACATATACACAAGGAGAAAATGTGCAACATTAAAACAAAGTCAAAGAATCAATTCTTTTACCAAGATCTTTAGGGTAGAAATTTTTAATAGATGAAGAGAATTAAACCTAAATAGGAATAATTTCTATCTATCAGAAACAACCTTTTATCTTTCAATAGGATAGCCCATTAGCAAGCCTCCTGCCTCAGCCTCCCAAGTAGCTGGGACTACAGGTTTTTCACCTCTTTAATCTTAAACAGCCACAATTACATTTCAAAGTGATCAGGACATAATGAAAATAAGCCTTAGATAAATAGAGAAGAAATAAAGCAAAGAAGCTATTTACATAGATCAATAAGTAAATTAATTTAGGACCTAGAGGACTCAGTAAGCAAGCAGCTCCAGCCAGACTCAAGGCCTTCATATTAGAATTAGTAAGCATAGGATAGAAGCATTATTTGAGAAATAAGTATCTTTGGGAACCTCGAGGGAAAGTGCCAGTATGCCAAAGGAAGCCAGGAAAGAAGTTGGATTTTGATGCCTTATGCTTAAGCCTCCTGAGACCCCTTTCCCAAAATCCAAAGGGCCATTTAATCTTAGCCTCTCCTTAGGAATTTTGCATCAGGAAAGTGAGGAGAATTGCTAGAAGTTTAGTCCTATTATAAGAGAACTAAAGATTTGGAAGCCACCAGGTATGGAGTCTCAGGAAGAGCTTACCAATGGTTGGGGCGTAACCATTATATTTCCCCGAGTCTAGGGCATCTTTCATTGCTTGAGTAACTTCAGGGTCTGTAGGCAGGTTTCCAAACACAGTTGGGTCCCCTTTTCATGGAAGGAAAAAAAACAAAAGGAGCCACCAAGAGGTTAACCTCCCATGTCCAGCACTAGACTCGCCCTTCACTCCCATCGTCTCCAATCAGCCCTCAGTCTCATGTCCCCAGCTCACCAATTGACAGAGAAATCATGGTTTTGTTTGGATTTGGCTTCACCTTCACGCTGTCCACAATGGCCCGGATGGGATTGAAAGTTTTGTTGGACATGTCTGATGGCCTCACGGACCATCTGGCCTTTCTGCCTTTCGTTTTTCCGGGCACGGAGCTTCTCCCACTGAAGTTGACGTGCACATCCAGAACTGAAGGGTGGTTGCCATTGCCGTTCATCTGAATCACATATGGGTCCATCCCTAGCGAGGCCTACAGGGGAAAGAAGGAGGTCCCCGTGATGTTGGGAACAGAGCGCTACGGGGGAGGCGGGTTGCTACTTTTGGACCTAAACATCAAGGTGACTTCACTGGGTATCTCTTTCCAAACTCTTCCTTTCTTTTTTTCCCCCCTACTTTCTCTTGTAAAGTAGCTTTGCTATGAATGAGGGGAATTTTAAGACTTTTTGCTGAGATGAAAAGTAAAGCAAGAACCCGCTCTACAATGTTAGCAGAGAGCGATCAGTTGAATCCTTATCTATGGTAAGTAGGATTTGCTATGGGCCACTGTAATCCCTGTAAAAGCTTAACCATGCTCTAAGTGAAACCAAGGAGAAATAACATGAAAATCATTAAAACAATCAAAGCATAGGTGCTCCCTCCTTTCCATGCAGATCCTATCTGAGAAAGAGTCTCCCTAATGCTCCAACATTCTGTGTCTTGCCCTGTGCAGAGAACCGGGAAGAATCACTCCACCTTGTTAGAAATTTAGTGTTAATATTATCGTTAGTAAAAGTAAAGCCCTATCCCATAAGCATCTCACGGCCCTGGGCCGAAAAGAAGTCAATACACCAAAAAGAAAAAACCAAACATCCCACCTAATCACCACCACCAGATCAGCTGAGGTTTGAGATCTTTACCTTCCAAGTAAAGGAGAAGCAGCCTCCAAGCAGCCAAATCTAGAAGCTCACTTAGTTCTTCTTTGACTAGTTACAGTGACAATGAACTCAGATACAAACCCTGACTCCTGAAATAGTCTCCGCAAATGGGCGTTGGGCCCGAGACTTTCATGCTATTGGCTGGGCGTGAGAGCTGAGCAGCAGGCCCTTCCCTGGCCCCTTCCCTCCCCTCCCCTCCCCTCCCAGCTCCTTGCTGCTTCTCAGCCCTAACCCCACCCGCCACCCTCAAATCAGGAATTTGTCCTCACTCCAAACACCTGGAATTCTCTGTGTTAACTCTTTCTGGGCTCTTTGTGAGATGTTTAAGAGGACTGCCAGGGGGTAATTCTGATTACAGTTGGTAATTTGTATTAAATCTTTTTTTTGTTACAAAACAACCTATTAAAATTGTAACAGCACAGAGATATATAAAGTAAAAAGTGAGAGTCCTTCCTTGCATTCTGCTGCCTGTACACCCCACTCGTACTCCCAGGGCGAGACAGTGGTAATGACTTGGCTCTTTCTATCCACTCAATGGATGGATAGAGACAGAGAGATGATAAATAGACGATAGATACAGACATAGACACATAATTTTACAGATTTTCAAAACACAGATAGGATCGTGCTCTACACCTTATTTGGCAACATTTTTTTTTTTACTTCCTACATCTTGGACGCCTTTCCTTGTTAGTCCACAAAGTTTTCCTCCAGTCAGAACACATTAGGCAGTTAAAGTAAATTAAGTTCTATTCAACAAATATCCCAAAAGTACAAGGTCACCAAGGCAGCTGAAACCTGTGCAGTTTTATCCTTATACTGTATGTGAATTCTCCATTTACCTGCTATGGAGTTATTGGAAGAATGTCAGACATGATCCACACAAAACAACTTAGCTAAGCAAAGCACAAGGTCCACAGCAGAAATCCCAACATTCCTATGTGCCTATGGAAAAAAAACACCCATTCAAGGGTTAAGAGAAGCTTCAGTGACCCCCAGGGCTCAGATCCCATCTGTTTATTTATTGGAAGACAGAGTTGTTACATAAGTTCTTTCTTCTCCATCTACATTTCAGTGATTTAAGTCTCCGGTAGAGTTGAATACAGTTGTCCCCCCTTATCTGCAAGGGATACATTCCAAGACCCCCAGTGGATAGTACTGAACCCTATAACCATGTTTATTCCTGTACAGTAAATGGCAGGTAATGTCTATAGTGTGGATATGCTGGACAAAGGGATAATTCATGTGCTGGGTGGCATGGAGCAGGATGGTGCAAGATTTTCTCAAGCTGCTCAGAATGGCACACAATTTAAAACTTATGAATTATTTAATTCTGGAATTTCCCATGTAATATTTTCAGACCATGGTTGACCACAGGTGACTAAAACGTCAGGAAATGAACCTGTGGGTAAGGGGGGACTACTGTATAAGTAATGCTGCCAAGGACATCCTTGTCATAAATGTTGGTTCACATATTTTATTATTTCCTTAAAATAAATTTCTATGCATTGACTGTATTGAAAAAAATAAACATTCTTTCTTTTACTTTTTTAGTAAAGTATGATATATCCTTATATAATAAATTCAAATAGAGATGTTCATAAACTAAACCCTGGTTACCTTCCCTCCCCACAATCCCGTTCCATAGAAATAACTATCTTTAGTCATTTCTTGTGTACCCTTCCAAATGTTTTCTATGTTTATACAATACTTATATAGCTGATTTGGGGGTTGTTCAAAAAATAAATACTATACATGTGTGCTATAGTTGCACTGTCTAATATTGTAGCTACTAGTCATAAATGGCTATTGAGTATTTGAAATGTGGCTGGTCTGAATTGAGCTGTGGTGTTGTAAAATACATATCAAGTTTCAAAGACTTAGTATATAAAAAAAGAATGTAAAATATCTCATAATAACTTCACATGATTACATGTTTAAAGAATATTTTTGGATATATTGAGTTAAAATACATTAGAAAAGTAACTTCATCTATTTCTTTTTGTATTTTAAAATATTTCTACCAGGAAATTTGAAATTACGATGTGGTTTGCACTCTATTCTTTAGCTTGTTTTTTAAAAAATCATAATAATGTATGGACATTTTTTCTATTTTCATGCATACAGATAAGCTTCATTCTTTTTAATGGCTACATAATGTTTAACTATTCTACTCTCGTTGGACATGGGGCAGCTTCTAGTTGTTTTTCTATTACAAATAAAGCATATTGAATGCCCTTGTACATTTATGATTGATTGGGAACTTTTCTAAGTACCCTGTTATTTGTGGGATAGTTTCCTAGAAGTGTAATCACACTCCAAATACTGCTAGACCTACCAAATTGATCAATGATAGACTATGGAAAGAAGAGACAATACAAAGATATCTTATTTTGATAACCTCTTGGAGTTCAGCCTACCTGTCAGGACAAGACATCCTGCTTGAGTGATGACACAGGGAACCAACTAAGTGTTACTGTAGGGGTTCTCCAGGTGGACAGAGACTCAGAGGTGTTAAGGAAAAATTATTAAATGATACTTATTAAATCATGGTAAGACGGACTTTATTCAGACCACTGCAATGGGATTTTGCAGTGAAGGAGAGAGACTGGGCTCAACTCCGAACACAGCACGGGCAAGTGGGGATTTATAGTCAAGGAGCAGGGTAGGGGTCAGTGGTTGGAAAATGACTAAGAAAGAAACATCCAGAGTAAAGGGGATTTTGCTTACCTGACCTAACCTGAAGACCTTGCTGAAGAAGGTCAGAATGATCAGACATCATTTAGGGGATGGTGGAAGATGAGGAACCCAATCAGCTATCAAGAGTGGAAGGTTCTTGCTAAAATGACTTAGCAGGGTTCTTTGCTAAAACTGGATTTTATTTTATAAATAAATTATAAATAAATAATTTTTTTAGATTTTTTAAAAACTGGATTTTATAAGGAAGTGCACATATGGGCCTAAAGGAAGGTCCAGGAACCTAACTAAAGTTTGGTCGATCAGAGAATCTCTGTCAGAGGTTAAGATGGTTCTTGATATTGACCTTTAAATGAGTTAGATCAAGCAAGGATGGGATTGTGTCAAAGTCAGAAGGCTATTGTGACTGATTGCTGTCACTCGAAGTCTAGAGTTTCAAGGGCCCCAGCTATCCATGACACTCAGGTCCAAACCCCGCCCCCATACACATGGACAGCCTATAAGAGCAACGTCCTGTCTCCATCTGGACATTACAGCAAGACCCTTAGATGATTCAGTTGTTAATCCCTCCTAAGCCAGAGCGAGTCAGCCCATCCATGTCTCTAGCTTTTAGTTCTTTCTCATTGTTTGGCCCCTGGGGTGTTCCCTTTTTATCTTTGGAGCTCAGGCATTTTGTTGTATTTTATCTAATATTTCTAGATATTTTTGTGACTGAAGATTTTCCAGGTTATCCTGTTCTCAGTATTGTCAGAAATGGAAGTTTCTCTTCTTCTTAATTTGAAACGTTACTTTTACCTTGCACTAAATTCCTATATCTCCCTGAATTTGTTTATGGCATACTCTCTTCTAGAACATTCTTGAGTATTCTATTCCAGAATGAACATTTTTACAGTTCTTTATACATTTATGCAGTTCTTGCCAGGTTGCTTTAAAAAAGGCCAATTACCTGCTATCAGTAAGTGTTTGCAAACCCTGGGAATTATTTTCTAAAAAAATCTTTGCCAACTTGATTGATAGGGGGAAAATGGTATTAAAGTGGTACTGTTATCTCTGTTCCTTTCTATATTAGGGAGAGTGGTCATTTTTCATGTTTATTAATTCTTTGCATTTTGCGAATTGTCTATTCATGTCCCTCACCTGTCTCTCTACAGTGGGACTCATCTTTTTCTTAGCTGAGACTTCAGCCTAGGAAACAACTGCAAGGCAACAAAATGGCTGCTGTGAGATCACTGGCCAGTCTCCTCTGTCTCAACCCGCAGGGCTCAGACACAGGTTTACAGATCAAAGATCAGCAAGCAGCTCAGGATTTTGGCAGGTGGTCCTGCAAATAGTGCCTCTGACGCAGTATCCTTGGGGCCGAGGGGGTGTGTGAAGGGGGCAAGGGCTGCTGTGTCAGAAGGTCATCCCCATGGACACATCGCTGCTTCAGCAGCCAGCAACTGAACCCAAATCAGAAGGAAAAACAGACAAAGCAAACAAGTTTTGGTGACACCCTTCTTCTGTAGCTAATGTTTTCCCTCAAGAGAAACTGGACAGAGGAGAAACGGGAGTATCCAACTCTACTTAGGAAGCTTTACTGCCACTAGGTAAATTTTACCGGGTAGTCAGGGCCCAATAAACTGTAGAAACACTCACAAAAGGCTACACCAACCAGCCACAGTTAAGACTCTTCATTTAAAAATCAAACAACAACTTTCATTAACTTTTTTATTAAGTATTGAACAATTGTTTGCCATTTTAAAAAGTATTTTGAAAATTTTTAGAATTGTAAAAAATGCATAACATTAAATTTATCATCTTAACCATATTTATTTATTTATTTGTTTAGAGACAGGGTCTCACTCTGTTGGCCAGGCTAGAGTGCAGTGGCATGACCATAGCTCACTGCAACCTCAAACTCCTGGGCTCAAGTGATCCTCTCCCACCTCAGCCCCCTGAGTAACTGGGACTACAGGCAAGCACCACCACAATCAGCTAATTTTTTAATTTTTTTGTATAGACAAGGTTGCGCCCAGGCTGGTCTCAAACTCCTGGCCTCAAACAATCCTCCCGCCTGGGCCTCCCAAAGTGGTAGGGTTACCGGCATGAGCCACTGCACCCAGCCCATCTTAACCATTTTTAAATATACAGTTCAGTTGTGTTAAGTATATTCACATTGTTGTATGGCAGATATCCAGAAATTTTTCACCTTGCAAAACTGAAACCCTATGCCCACTAAACACTAATGAACCCCTAGCCTTTGGCTACCACCTTTCTACTTTCTGATAGAAAAGTATTTTTGAAATAATTCCACCACCTAGAGGTAACCACTTTTAACCATTCTGCCCACAATTAACATTTGAAATGTGTATATTTTTCTAAATATACATTCATATGCTTCATGTATCAGAGTTTTGTATTCTATGCGTCTCATTTTATAATATATTGTGAACATTTTCCTAAGACTTTAAAAATTTTTGTAAACTTGCTTTTCAATAGTCACCTAAGACCCTGGGGCCCTCATTTTTATGAACCTGTTTCTCCTGTACCCTTCCTATCTCTACCCACGCAGATTGAGCATCTATCCCATACCAAGCATGGTTGGACACGCTGTACCTGAATCAAGCCATATAATCTATGACATCAATTCTAGAAGCAGAGCCTGTTTCATCCCCACTTCTCAGATGAACACTAAGTCACACAGGTAATCAGCGGTGAGATGGAGTTCAAGCATCTCGACCTGGCTCTAGCTCTCACTGCACAAGGATACCTCTCTTTAGAGGACAAAGTGAGTTGAGAAGCATAGTCCTTTCTTCCCTAAGGAATATTAAAAAAGAAAACATGAAGAGAGAGCCGGCTAGGGAAAACCATAAGAAAATAATGAATTAAGTATGTGGATTAAGTGTGGTCCATTCACTTGCCTTTCATTGCTCATTTCCTTATTAGTTATTCTGTATCTTTCTATCCTGAATCACAATCAGTTATCACTCATCTATTGGGTACAGAGGAATGGATGTGTTCTAACTTCCCTAGTGGACTGTAAGCTCCCTGAACAAGTGCACAATAGGAAACGTTCCATATACTCTCGACATCCTCCTTCATGGCTGGCATGGCGCTTTATACGAGCCATGCTCAATACTTGTCGGCCAGTTGGCAATGACTAGTACAGAAACCAGAGGGAAAAGAATAGTAGAAGTGGTAATTAAAGGGAAACCAAAGTCCTTGCATATTTATAGTGTTTATAGTTGGTGGGGTGAGGAATTTAGGAGGGATTAGGAAGCTAGGTTGGACTTTGATAAGTTACAATGCCTTACATTTATAGAGTGCTTTGTGGATTGATCCCACGTTCGTTATTTCAATTATCTCATGATAATTGTCTTTCTTTGTCTCTCTCTCACACACACACATTCACTCACACACACACAAACCCTGTGACCCTAGAAGGCTGTCGGAACAGAGAAGTAAGCCTGGTTGAGCTTTCTTTTTTTTAATTAAATTTTCATTTAAAAGAGTTTGATTTACAGAAAAGTTGCGAAGATAGTACAGAGTTTCCACATACCCCTCCCTCAGTTTCTCCCCTTTTTAACCTATTATATTACCATGGTACATTCTTAGTCACAACTAAGAAACAAACATTGGCCTGTTAATATTAACCATACTCCACACTTTATTCGGATTTCACTAGTTTTTCCACTAATATCCTTTGTCTGTTCCAGGATCACATCCACGATATCACATTATACGTTAGTGGTCCTGTCTCCTTAGTCACCTCTGGTCTGTAACGGTTTCTGAGACTTTCCTTGTTTTTCATGACCTTGGCAGTTTTGATGTAGAATGTTCCTCAGTTTAGGTTTGTCTGATATTTTTCTCACGGTCAGAAGGGGTTATGGATTTTGGAAGTACCAGTTGAGCTTTTAAAGTTATGGCCATTTGCTCCACATCAGAGCTCTAAAAGGTTAAAAAAGAAATAGAATCTCCATCTGTTTGCTGATTGAGGTACTTGCTGGCTACCTCTCTCAGGGAGCTTAGCAAATAACACCATCCTGTTTGTTTTGTGCTTTGCATAACCCTTTAAACCATGCTCATTAACTCAGCCATTTTTATTTAGTTGGAACTTGGTGTTCCTTCATTTGTGAATGGCTAGAATTTCAGTTCTTAGCATCCATCAAGAACAAGTATCATTTGTACTTACAGAGGGAGCTACCAAGCAAACACACCTAGATTCTCGGGAAATGGTTCTGCATTCTTGCCAATCTGACAGACAGAATAATCTAGAGTCCAAACCATGCTGCAACCCATCATCCTACCTCTTGACCACAATTCCCCATTATTTTTGTAGTAATACATTAGTTGATTGTGGTTTCTTAAATTGAGATATAATTCATATACCATAACATTCATCCTTTTCAAGAGTACAATCCACTGGTTTTTAGCATATTGACAAAGTGGTACAACCATCACCACTACCTAATTTCAGAACGTTGTTATCACCCCAAAAGGAGACCCTGCATCCTGTACCCATTAGGAGTTGCTGCCATTCCTCCCTCCTGCCAACCCCTGGCAACCACTGATCTACTTTTAGTCTCTATGGATTTGTCTATTCTGGACATTTCATAAAAAATGGAATCATACAATATGTGGTGTTTGTGTCTGACTTCTTTCACTTAGCATGATGTCCTCAAGGTTCACCCATGTTGTGGCGTGTTTCGGTACTTCATTCCTTTTTGTGACTGAATAGTTTCCATTATTCACATTGGATATACCACATTTTGTTTATCCATTCACCACTGGATTGACACTTGGTTTGTTTCCTAGTTGATCGTGTTTTGAGAGCTGCTCAATATTTATTTATTGACTCAGTTCCCAGTGCCACAGCTTGTCTTCCTAAACAAAATATAACCAAACAGTGGCTATAGCTAAAAACAAACAAAAGACCACCTTTATAGAAACCATTGCTGATTTTCCATCACATGCAGGCAGTCACTGACTCACATGTGTGTACTGAGTACTCCTGTGTATTAAGCATTGTTGTATTTCCTACAGATACAGGGGTCAAGGAGACAGATACAAACTCTGCTGTCACGGAACTTGGAGTCTAGTGGCAGAGATAGACATGAAGCAAATCATTATACAAATAAATATAAATTGCCATTAGAATAAGTGCCATGGGAGAGAAGAGCTTGGGTGAGGATAGGGGTTAGGGGAGACTTCACTGAAGGAGTAGCATTAATTTGAGTTGGAAAGATGAGGATTTGACCAGCAGAGAGGAGGGAGACAGATTGCAAGCTGAAAATAGCAATGGGTTAGGGGCGTGAGAGAAAATGGGGGTGCACCATGAGAAAGAGGGGAGCAGTGGACATTGAAGCTGGAGGGGCGGCGGCGGGGCTGGTCGGATTGTGCTTGTGGATAAGGTGATCAGTAGCTGTAGCAGCATCTTCTCACCAAAGGACAAGGCTTGAACTGTTTTCCAACACACCGGGGCATTTAGAAATCATTCAAGCTGCTCAAAATTAGGCAATTTGTCTTCCAGTATGATAAGGAGCAATTTTGGTCCTGAACCTTGTTCTTGCCCATGGGTAACGTATCCTAGATAGGTTGTTATCCGCCATTATGCTGGATGTCTCATGTTTCCCTCCTTATGTCCACTCTTTGCCCCTCCCCACCCTCCTCCTTGCTCCCGGGGGCTGACCTGCTTGAACCCACATCAGGTGATTTGATGGGGATGTGTGCAAAGTTGGACAATTAATCCTCTGGCTCCCTTCTCTTTTTCTTTTCAATTGAGTGATTAATGCTTTACCCCTGGCTCCCTTCTTGTTGGGTTGCATTTTCTGAAGACCACAGCTACTATTAGGAGACTGTCTCCATACAGCCACCCTCTCTGGGTTTTTGTAATCACTTCCTCCCCTTGCTCCGTGAGGCCTCGCTGGGGCCAACTCCCCTGTTGGTTGCTCTAATCCCTGCTCATACCTTTTTTGGCAGACTTTAGTCTCCAAATATAGCAGCAACAATAATACTTCCATCCCATATGTTCTTCAGGAATGCAAACTTGCCAGGTCTCCATTGAGGGTCTGTTTCTCTACTCTCTTGAATCTGGGCATGCCCTGTGACTGCTTTGGCCAATGGAAGTGTGGGTAAGTGGTGCTGCAACAGTTCTGGACAAAGGCACGTGGGCCTATCAGCTTTGGCTTCCTGCTCTTGGGACCCTGAGCCCCCATGTAAGAAACCCCGTTTGCTCTACTGGAGAGAGAGGACACAGAGAGAAGCACTAAGGTGCCAGACAGGTAAGTAAGGGAGCTACCTTGGATGTCCAGCCCATCTGAACCTTCAGATGACACCAGACCAAGATGACTGTCACTGCATAAAAAATATCCCAAGAGAGATCCACTCAACACTTGCGTCAACACTCGGAACCACAAGAGACCAAAAGTAAATTATTTTATGCCAGAATACCTTTTCATATAGTCCCTTTGTTAAACTCTCTTCAAATTGCCTAGTTTGCATGCACCATCTGTTTCTTTCTGGGACCCCATAGACCACAAGCAAGAGTGTCTGGCAACCAAAATCTCACCCCTAACTTCTACCCTAGATCACAGAATCCTATAAGTAGTAAGGGTTAGGAATAACCCTGCAAAGCCATCAGCTTGAAGTCACCCTGCATACATGGGTCTCCATCCATCCTATTTTAAACAGAGGACCTCAGTCACTTATTTCAGGACTTTTTACAAGTCACTTTCAAGAGCAGATGTAGTAGGACAGGCCACTCTGCTGCACATTAAATTATTCATACTCCCAAAAAAGCATCATTTTTTTCTTTTTCAGGCTAAACAAATCAGTTTTTTGTAGCTTCCTCAAAGGCCCTATAATTGGTTAACCCTTGTATTTTATTCCTTGTCCTTCCTGGAAAAATTTCATGGATGGTGGTACCCAAAATGGAGTTCAGCTCCTCTTGTAAAGGTCTAACCTTTCTCTTTCTTACTGATCTTTTTGGCATCCCTGGGCTCAGGAGTCCTACCCTTTAGCTTTTTACTCAGGCCTACATTTCCCCCTGCAGTGACAGTTGTGAGCCACAAGGCAGGACTTTCCCTGAGGAAGAGTAGTTGGGGTAGCACAGCACACTTAAGCATCCCCTGCCCTGTGCCTTTGGGTAATATAGTGTCTGCCTTCCACACAAGGCAGGGGCTAAGCCCAGCTTCTGTGCTGCAGAAAGTTCTGAGTAGATCTCCATGGTCTGCGGTTCTAAAGAATTCTCTCAGCCAAGAAGCATAGAGTGCTCCAAAGGTTGAAAGGGCTTGCCACCGCCATCCCCCAAAGAGGTGTCAAGGTCAATCCTTCCCTGCTCTGCCTGGAAACAAGTGCCAGAGGTGATGCAACTGAGCAAACTTTTTCCAGATTCACTTCTGGGATCTGCAGAGGGGAGAGGGCTATCGATGGAGGCCAAGTCACAGAGAATTACCTAAGTCTGGGAACATCAAGTTCCCTCAGGACCACGGGAAAAACAAAGAAGAGATGCAGTGGGGTCTCTAGGCCTGAGAAGAGGCCCATGGAATATAGATCCCTGTCAGTGGGAGAACTGGTGGGGACAGCATAAGAAAGAGTAAGATGGGGTAAGAGGATTCAGGTTTGAACCAAGCCAAGCGTGGAGAAGTGGAACATTATATCTACTTGTCACTTAAAGTTCTTCCACAGCAAGAGTTCTGCATCCGCGTTTCATTAATATACTCATTCAATAAGAATGCACGAGCCAGGCTCTGTTGTAAGTGCTAGGGATACAGCAGTGAAGGAAGTAAACAAAGCCCTACTTTCATGGAGCTGATGTTCCTGTCGGGGACAGAAGCAATGAATAAAGAAATAGATGTTAGGAGGCATCAATGCCATAAAGAAAAATGAAGCAAGATATGGGGTTAGAATGGGTAACACCATGTGTTTGATCATTAGAATGGCTCCCCTAAGGTACTGATGGCAATGGAGGACAAAAATGAGTCCTGTGGGTGGCTGCGGGAACAGCATTCCAGGCTGAAGGAACAGCAGGGGCAAATGAGTTGAGGTGGGACTGTGCTTGGCCTGTTCAAGGGCACAGCCAGGCAGGTGGGCTGGAGTGAGCAAAGCAGAGCAAGGTAGGGATGAAATCAGAAAGCGCTCTAGTCTTGCTACCAAGAGGATGAATGAGGGCTATTGGTTTAACATGGGAAAATTTGTTTCATGGCCCAGACTGGGCCTCTAATGCCAACTTGCCATCTATGAATGCCTTTGGACACAAGGGGATGGGAGAGTGTGTCCCATCCTTCCTGAACCCGAGGACGACTTCCCACCTTAGAGACCAGACTTGGAGACTCATTAAACTGCCCGATGTGGACAACCAGCCATTCAACAGCCAGCGACACTCACTAAGCCCACATACAGAAGTGGGCCCAGAATATGGGGTGGAGAGGAAGTCCGTCTCAGAAACTAAAATAAAGCCCACAAAAGGTCTGTGCTGCTAGCAGGGGGTCACCAGGGTCACCCTACTCTGTGGGCTCAGACCAACGGAACCAAACTGAGATGCAGATGGGAATTAAGGGGCTGTCCTGCTTGAGTCTATATAGAACTGGGGCTCTGTCCCTCCCCCCTGCCACACACACACACACACACACACACAGGGATTACACATGTACCCTGCTCCATCTCACCGAAGGGCCTTCAAATCCAGCCATTCCCTTGGCCGTTATGTGAAAGTCCTGCAGAGAGGTGGTCTCAGGGAACAATGATTTCAGTGCTAAGGCCCTGATGGGCTCAATAGAGGAATTTGAAAACTATTAATTTATTCATTAATTTTTTAATATTCTACACTTGTTCTAGCAATTATTTCTAGCTTAGTTGACTGCTGGATTATAGGACTTCTCTCCTAAGCAAGCGCAGCAAGAGTGAACTGGGCCACTAGAGACTGTCGCAACATGGGAGGAAGTCATCTTGGGCGTGTTGCTTGGTCTGGGCTTCTCCCATCCAAGCTGAGGCAGGCTCCTTTCTCCTCCTTCCTCTCCTCTCCATGTTCTGGGCCCACTTCTGTATCCTGGGCTTAGTGAGCATCACTGGCTGTCGAGCAGCTGGTTGTCCACATCGGGCAGCTTAATGAGTCTCCAAGTCAGGTCTCTCAGGTGGGAAGTCATCCTTGGGTTCGGGAAGGATAAGAGAGCAACAGGCTCCCAGCCCCTCCGTCCCCTCCCTGCCTCCCAGCCTTAACCCCCTCCTCAGGCCGGGGTGGTTCTGCTTTTTCCTCTTGAATGCCTCTTCAATCCATGGCATATACACTATGCCCTTCCCTTCATTTGATTTGCCAAAAGCCTTTTTCCTTCCTTTCCCAAAGCAAAGAGAATCAAAAGCTCTGACTTTCACAACTATTATCTCTAAATGAACTTCAAGAATCCTCTTTGGAAGGCAAATGCTGAGCATAGATTCCTCCTCTACTGTAACAATCCTCAACTTCCCTGCCAAGGGAGTACCTCTGGGGTACCTCTGGCAGAGCAAGGTCACAGATGAAGGAAAAAGAAATGCACTTTAATGTCCCTTCAGGTAATATTTGATGATCCGTTACAACCAAATTTGTTCATTATTATGATGCTGGTGGCTTTCTTGAGAGTTCCATAAAGATAACAGGTTTCTCTGTTGTTCTCCTTTAAGATATGTTCTCTGGATTAGGAAATGATTTGGAAGTTTCTTATAAGGTTACCCACATGCTGACCATACAACCCACTCCCAGGAAAAGAATCTCACTCCTAGGAAAAGAGATAAAAATTCACATTCACACAAAAACCTGTATGTGAATGTTTATAGTGGCTTTATTCATAATCGTCAAAGACCGGAAGCCTAAATGTACTTCAACTGGTGAATGAATAAACAAATTTTGGTACATTCATACAATGGAATACTACTCAGCAATAAAAAGGAATGAACTACCAATACACACATCAACATGAGTGAATCCCAAATGCACTGGGCCAAGTCCCAGGCTCAAAAGGCTGCAGACAGTATTATTTCATTTATAGGATATTCTAGAGAAGGCAAAATTATTGGGCTAGAAAACAGATCAGTGGTTTCTCAGTGGCTGGGGTGTGGATGGCTCAAAGGAGACATGAAGCAATTTTGGAGGATGAAGAACTGTTGTATATCTTGACTGTGGTGCTGGTTATATGACTATATACACTATACACACTTGACAAAAACTGAAGAACTATACAAAAAAAATAGTGAATTTTACTGTTTGTAAATTATACCTTAATTTTTAAAAATAAAGAATAAAAGGGCACCTCAAAAAAAAGCCAAAACAAAACAAAACACCTGTGCTGAGAAAGGTGCCACTGGATCTCAATCCTGTGTCTGATCCTTCAAAGTAATTTTGCAGGGGGGATGACATCACTTAGAGAGTGGCTTGTTGCTCCTTTTAGGTAACTATCCTTTGTGAATAAAACCTATTCAGTGTCAGGAAGACACCAGCTTGGTGTGGTTTTGCCATTAAGAGTCTACTGATTGGGGAATGTTTGCAAGCAGCATGGAACAGAACCAAGTTAGGGGACACAAAATCCCTGTCCTCATCGCCATTGCAGTGTAATTTAGCTGGACTGCTGGCCCCTGGAGCCTGTTCTCCGTGTTTCATAACCAGAAAAATCTCAAACTTCACACTCCTTCAAACGTTCAGATGGCTTCCCCTTGTACTTGGCATAAAATCCAAGCTTTCCATAAGGCTCCACATGACCTGGCCCCAAACAACTGCTTGCCCATCATGTCCTATCATATCCCCCCAACTCTCCAAGCTCAGACACACCAGCCTTTTAGGTCCTTGAATATGTCAAGTTCACCTCTCCTTGAAGGCCATTGCACCAGCTAAATATGGATCACAGTTCCATCCATGTAAATTGAGTAAATTACTTAATCTGTCTGTCTCTGCCTCAGTTTCCTAAAAATAGGGATAATGATAGTATTGACTTCATAGAGTTATTGTGAGATTTAGTAAGTTAACATGCATAAAGCACTTAAAACAATGCAGGGCATGTTGTAAGTGTTCAATAAATGTTAGCTATTATTTCTAGTTCAGGAAACTCTTATTTTCTCTACTCTTCGGGCCTGTAGTACAGAACTGTTTGCATACATGAGTGTACCTACTGGGTTAAATATCTTACAAAGAAACTATAACCAAATCAGTCAGTTATTTCTTGATTAACAGAGTGGCTTCAAGTATCCTAGTAACATTTTTTCCTTCAACTTTTTATTTGGGGAGAACCTTACGTGTACAGAAAAGTTGCAAAGACAGTACAGACATTTTCTGTATACCCTTCACCCATCTCCCACTAATGTTAATTAATGTCTTCTATAACCATAGTACAATTATCAAACTTAAGAAATTAACATTGGCACAGCACTGTTAATTAAACCACAGACTTCATTCGGACTTCACCAGCTTTTCCACTAATATCCTTTTTCTGTTCCAGGATACCACATTGTATTTAGCACTAATAATGTTTTTAAATCAGGAATTTATAATTTTGGCCCCAATTTCTAAAATGCATAACACAAAAAGATGCAGGGGTATACCATATTTAAGTTGCAAACCTCCCCAAGTTCCCTATCTTCTTCCCTGCCTTATTTTTTCCATATCATTGATTATGTCTAACAGGCTATCATAGTACATTGAATCGAAGATGTCACCAATTGACACATGTATCATCATTTTCCGTATAAAAGAAAAAATGCTGGCAATTATAAGTGTAAAATGCTACCAGTTATAAGATGCATCCCAACTTATGAAATAATAATATGTGAAGAGTGCATGTCTTAAAATCAGTAAAATACGGTATGCATTTTACATACTCAACATATTGATTGTCTATTTGCCCCATTAGAATGTTGATCCCATGAGGGCAGGATTTTTGTCTTTGTTCCCTCATATATCCTTGGTGCCTAGAATATAATAGATGCTCAAAAAATATTTATTGAATGAACAAATGAATAATAATAATACTAGCTAATATTTATGAGCACTTGTTCAAAGTTCTTTACTTGTGTTAACTCTTCAAATTGTGTTTAATATTTGTCAGAATGAAAATATATTATAAACTAGCAACAACCCAGAAAGTGATACTTTTCAATACCTAGCCTAACCAGAACATAAAAGTAGGCAACGGAAAGAAGAAAAAATAAGGGTATTTAAATATCATCTTTAATAATGAACTGAGAATTTTAAAATGATAATTTCATTCATCAACAAAGATTGATTGAGCACCTCTCTATTCTTGGCACTTTCACAAGTTCCAAACACTTTACATATATTAATTCATCCAGTTCTCACATCATCAGGAGGTAGGTAAGCCTGTTTTGCAAATGAGGAAACCCAGACATAGAAAGGGTAAGGAACTTGCTTAAGGTCACACAGCTACTAAATGGCAGAGTCAAAACTCGGGCCAAAGCCACCTACTCCAGCATCCACATTCTTAATCAGTGGGTTACACTGCCTTGTAGCCACTAAAATATCCTGTCTTGTGTTGATGGCACAGTAGTTACGTGGTATTTCAGAAATTAATAAAGCAACAAAAACTCTTAACTTTTGTGACCAAAGTAACCCTCCTTCAGTCCCACTGAATTAGGCTATTCTGTTTTCTGACTGATGAATATCAAGAGACAAAAGTAAGGCAGAGCCAACCTGCTCTGGTTGGCTTCTGTTTTATTGACATATGATGTGACGAGCATTGTGCTAGGTGCTGGGTTAGATAAGACACAGGCTCTCCCAATGCAGGGGAGAGAGGCTGGTAAACCAATGATCATCACCATGGAAGTCTGTAGGAGGTTCAGGATGAGCCTGGGGGAAGAGAGGGGACTTTGTCCACCCTTGAGCTGAAACTTGAAGGAGTTGCAATTTGCCAAGCAGATGAGCAAAGGAAAGCTGGACTTACTGCCCTGCAAACCTCCTGCCCTCTAGGCCTGAGGCTGGGTGCACTCCTTTTCATTCGCCTCTCTTTACAACATGGTTTTCAGTTCCCTGGAACAAGAGATCAGCTCTGGTTCCCTATCTCTGCCAGAACAAATATTGAGAAATGTTGGGCTCGATGACTTTAGTGTTGCACATTATTGCGTGTGCCACAGAGACAGGTCTATTCCCCCCCCACCCCATCCCCCCACAAATGAGAACCAGGCGGCCAAGGCAAGGCTAAATCCTGGTAAATGAGATGGGGAAGAACTACAGGCCACCCAGGGATGTGAAGAGCAAGGAAAGAACCAAAAAAGAGCGACCAGAGGTTGATCCCGTGAAGTTCCCCACACACAAGCCCACAGAGCGTGCAAAAGTGGTGACAGGACAGTGCCTGATGTCAGAGCAATGATCAATAACTATGAGGAATATGAATGCCAGCGGTTCTGGGGTCTCCCAGGAGCCCTTGTCTACGTTTCTTTAAAAAATAAATAAATGAATATTTATATGCATACACACATACACATATCAGTGTTTTCTTGAGAAAGTTTATACATGACCAATCTACCAGTGCAACCAATATACTTGCTTAGAAAAGTTACTGACTTTTGCGGCTCTATTGATTTTTAACTACCAGCACGTTCCTACTTTCATAACAATACGAATTATTAACCGTAATGCATATGGGTCTTATAAATATTCGATCAGTGTGTTCCCAGCTTGTGCTTTTGCCAAAGTGTGGACTCTGGGAAAGTGAATATCTCTGTTTCTTTTCACGTTGTACATTCCTGAGGGCAGGGGCCATATTTGTTCAACTTGCTTTATACAGGGTTAAACAGTTCCATGCACAAGGGAGTACTTAAACAGTCCAATTTAAGCAAGAGGTGGATGTTTATTTCTGAGAGGGGGTTAAAATATGAACACATTCACATGTCACAATTTTTAAATCATAAAACAAATATGTAATAATTTATGTATAAGTGTGTACAATATGTACAAATATGTTGTAATATTGATGTACAAGCACCAAATAATCATCCTAAAATATACATCCCAACTGATGAAAATGACAATTTGGGCAAGCTCTCATATTTTGTCTTATTAGCACTGAGTGACAATTCTCAACTGTGGACCATGACTTGGGTCTGATGTGGGCAGGGTCAGAAGAAAATTCCAGCACAGCAGTAGAGCTGCAACTTCCAGTTATGCTTCTCTATGCATCTTCAAGCCATGTCTATCACGATTTCCCTTCTTTTAAAAAAAAATGTTTTTCATGCTTGTGTTTTCTCCTCCTGTGCAAAAATGGGAAAGCTTGAGATGTAAAGTGATGCAAGAGAAAGTAAAAATGACAGCTATCACTTACACAGAATTACACGCCAGTCCCAATTCCAGGCTTTACATGTAAGTCATTTAATTCTTGCAATCACCCTCTAAGTCAGCTCTATTATTATGCTCATTTTCAACAGAGGAAAACTTTTCATTTTATTGGAGGAAACTTAGGTCCAGAAAGATCAACTATCCTGCTCAAGTTCACAAATCTATCAGGTCTGAGATTCAAACCCAGGTAGTCTGGCTCCAGATCTATCTTAACCACTAGTATGTGAGCAGAAAGCAACCCCCAAGAAGTCACCTTTATCATGAGTAATGTTGACCTGGTTGCTTAGTAAATCGTATTATACAATAGCTCTCAAACATCTTAAAAGCCACGGCAAAACCATAGAATGAAACAGGAAACAGCAACTAAAATTCCAAAGTATATAAAACTCACTTTAAATTATTGGATGTGTTGATGTATATGTTACATGCATTTTGGTAACATGATAGCTAAGAATGGAAGCTCCCAAAAGCTTGGGGACCTCTGATGATATTCAAGCTATTTTTCCAGCTTCTTCCAACCGTCAAGTACTTACAACCGCATCCTCTATGACTGATATCTCAAAGGTAACTTAAAACTCAGCAGTCTTATTAGTCAAGCCAATTAGCACTAGTTGCTGTAACACTCTCCAGTCTGGTGGCTTAATGCAATTAATGTTTATTTCCCAATCACACAAAGTTGAAAGCAGGTGCTCATGATTGGGCATTCTCCTGATCAGCTTTCTTCCAAGTGGTGATTCAGGGATCCAGGCTCCTTTCATGATGTGGTTCTTTCATTTTCAACACACAGTCTCAATGATGTCCTGGTTTGGGGGGAGTTGAGGTAGAGAAGGCAGAGTGTAAATGCAGAGAAGACACAATCATTCTTAATGGTCTCAAACTGGAAGTGACACATATCACTTCCTCTTACATTTTATTGGCAAGAACTTGTTATCTGTTCCTTCCTATGTAAAAAGGGTCTGGCAAAAGTAGTTTGCTAAGGGCCCAAGAGGAGCATCCCACTTGTCTGTGCCATGGTGTCTAAAACCATATTCGTTATATTCTTCCATGAAACCTAGTTCTCCCCCAGAATTCACTTACTCAGTGAGTAATATCTCCATTTGGGTTAGTTATCTATTGCTGCAAAACAAATTACCTCAAAAGTTAAAGACTTGCAACAACAGTGAACATTTATCATCTCTTACAGTTTCTGTAGGTCAGGAATTCAGGAGTAGTTTAGTCGGATGGCTATCACAGGATCTCTCCCAAGGTTAGAGTCAAGATGTCATCTGGTACTGCAGTTACTTGAGGCTTGGCTGGGGCTGGAGGACCCACTTCCAAGATGGCTCATTCACACAGCTGTTGGCAGGAAGCTTCGATTCCTTGGCTGCTGACAGAAGACCTAAGTCATTCTCCATGTGCACCTTTCCGGCGGGCTGCTTGAGTGTCCTCACCACATGGCAGCTGGATTCCCCAACAGTGAGTGATCTAAGACCAAGGGAGAAGTTCAATGTCTTTTTTGACCTATCCACAGAAGCCACACTCTGTCATTTCCACAATATTCTATTGGCTGCACAGATCAACCCTATTCAATAAAGGAGGGGAATATGTATGACATTAATACCAGGAGGCAAGAGTCATTCTGGGCCATCTTAGATTCTGGCTACCTCACCATTCATCAGATTATACAACCAAAAAACTGTTATACTTGACCCCTTCATCTTTGTCACCCGTATATCTTTTACTGATATTTATTTTTTCTTTCAAGGCTATCAGTTTTGCTTCCTAAATATTGGGATTTTGTTGTTAGGTGAGTATATGCTTACAATTATAATATCTTCCTAATGAATTGACCCTTTTATGATTATGAAATGTCCCTCTATGTAAATGTCCCTCTTTGTAAATAATATTTTTGTCTTAAAATCTATTACATCTGATACTAGTGTAACCACTTCAGCTACTGCACAATTACTCCTTGTGTGTATATTTTTCCCATCCTTTTATTTTCAACCCATTTGTATCTTTGAATCTAAAGTGTGTCTCTTGTAGATAGCATATGATTGGATTTTTTTTTTTTCTTGAAACCGGGTCTCACTCTGTTGCCCGGGCTGGAGTGCAATAGCATCATCATAGCTCACCGCAACCTCAAACTCCTGGGCCCAAGGGATCCTCCTGCCTCAGCCTCCAGAGTAGCTGGGACTACAGGTGCATGCCATGACGCTGGCTAATTTTTCTATTTTTTGTAGAGACGTACATTACATTTAATGTACTTATGGATGTAGTTGGATTTACATTTGCCATTTTACTACTGGTTTTCTACATATTTCATGTCTTTTTTCCCCTTCTGTTTTCCCTTTACTACCTTCTTTAGTGTTAAATAGATATTTTCTAGAGTCCCATTTTAATTCCTTTTGGGTTTTCTTATTCTATTTTTGGAGTCACTTTCTTAGTAATTGCTCTAGAGATTATAATATATATCTTAATTTATCATAATCTACTTCAGATTAATACTAACCTTATTCCAGTAAAATATAGAAATTTTGCTCCAATATAGCTCTATTTCTTTGCCCTTTCTTTTGTGCTGTTATTGCATTATATATGTTAAATCCTTGGTCCAAGCCTACCTCTTGCATTCAACTACTTTCCCTGGGACATTGCAAGTTGGGAATCACCAACACCAAGTACTACTGGTCAAGGTGGGGCTGAAAACAGGCCAGGACATACAGCTGATGTCAGTGTGCAGAAAGCTGCACCAGCCCACACAGATCAGTTGATGCAGGTGCCATTCCCTGACAGGGCAGTGGAATTGTTCTGAGTCACTTTTCAAGGCAACCTACTGGATGTTTACTGAGATCAAAAGACTGGAGGAACCTGTTTTGGGTTATTGTACATGTGTCATTACTGACGTCTTAAGGTTTAGAGAACTGCTAGTTTTCTCTAGCGCCTCCTGAGCTTCATCACTGGGTGCTATGATGGAAAATAAAATGATGCTCAAAGGGCATGGTGAAGTGCCTGAAACCCTGGAGACACCAGAAAAGAGACAAATAAGTACACAGGACTTTGATTTCCCATGGCCATGTTTCAACGTAGGCCACCAGAGTTCCCTTTGTTTGGAAAAACAAAGTGGCAAAACACATCCAGACACAAAAAGATCTATATTCATGGGTCTAGGAATCCCCAGTCCTGAGAATTTATCCTAAAGAAATCATTTAGTAAGGGGGGAATCAATCCTTGGCCTATAGTGGTTAAAATCATGGACTTCAGTATCAGAGAAAATGCAGATTTTTAATCCAGTATCTGCCACTTAAGCCAACTCTGTGACCTTGGACAAGTTATTTAACTTCCATTTCCTCACCCACAAAATGAAGGTAATGATTTTCCTACTTCACAGAGTTTTGTGTGCTGATGCAGTAAAAAGCAGAGCACAGAGCCGAGCACATAGCAATCTCTCAGTAAATAATACATACTGGCCGCAATCAGTGGTGTGCTGATGAATGCTTAACAACCAGCTCTCCCCGTGGACAATCCCTGACTTGTAGTGTTTGCAATTTCCTTGGTATAAATACTCCCAGTATGGCTGATTTCAAGCTGCCAATGTGAAGTCATTGAACACAGAATTGGGAAGAGATACAAGCAGTTCTCATGAACCAGTGCAAGTCTTATCTCCAGCACACCACCGGCTGCAATCATTATTATTAATGTGTTTATTTCTGCATGAGCTCTCATAGTGAAACATTGAAAACACTCTAAATGCCCACAATTGGGGAATAGCTATGGAAATTATGAAAACATTGATCCAAAGGTGTAGATACCTATTATAATCACAATTACAAAAACTATATACCGTCATAAGAAAGTGTCCTTATTAGTTTGCTAGTGCTATTATAACAAAGTACCATGAACCAGGTGCCTTAAACAATATAAATTTATTTTCTCACAGTCCTGGAGGCTAGAAGTCTGAAGTCAAGGTGTTGGCAGGGTTGGTTCTGTCTTAGGGCTGTGAGGGAAGGATCTGATCCAGGCCTCTCTCTTTGGCTTGTAAGTGGGTGTCCTCTTCCTATATCTCTTCTCATCATCTTTCCGCTATGAGTATCTCTCTCTCTCTCTCTCTCTCTCTCTCTCTCTCTCTCTCTCTCTCTGTCCAAATTTCCCCTTCTATAAGGACACCAATCATATTGGATTACAGCCCACCCTAACGACCTAGTTTTACCTTCATTACCTCAAAAAAGACCCTATCTCCAAACAAGGTCACATTCTGAGGCAGTGGGTGTTAGGACTCAACATGTCTTTTTGCAGGGAAGACACAATTCAACCCATAATACTGTTGTATGATATAATGCTAAGAGAAATAATAATAATAAAGCAAAGTCTTATTTGGCCCTTTCTAAATATCAGGCAGTGTTTAATGCTTTAAGTATGTTAACTCTTTTAATTTTCACAACACTCCTATGAGGTATTATTATCCTCATTTTGCTGATAAGAAAATTAAAGCAAAACAAGTTTACGTTACTTTCTCATGATCACATAGATAATAAGTGGTAGAACCAGACTTTGAACCTAGGCACTCTGGCTCCAGAGACCATGGACTCAATCTAGTCATCATACTGCAAAATTTTATGTGCACAATGATGACAATACTAGAATATGTAAAAAATATTTTTGCAGATGAAGCCTTCACAGAATATGCAAAAATGAAAACAGTTTATAGTTAGGGGAGGGTTTTTTTTTATATTGTTACATTACTTGTACAATTAGCATATACACACATGCTTTTATAGACCTTTTCTGAAAACAGAGGATGCTTTGAAAAAGTCTTCACAATCTGGCAAAATTCTTAAGGATACCATATATCAAAAGAAGAGTGATAATTACCATTTGGGATGACGAGTCCTCAAGACGGTCCCAGCGATCCTTGCCTTTGAGGATTTATGCCCTCATGTGCTCCTCGCACATTCAATAAGGGCTGACTTGTGTGACCAATAGAATGCTGTGGAAATAATAGCATGTGATTTCCAAGGCAAAGCTCAAAAAAGGCATTGCAATTTCCACTGTGGTCTCTTGAATCTCTTACTCTGGGAAAAGCCAGCTGCCATGCTGTGGTGACACTCAAGCAGCCCTGTGGAAAGGCTAACCTGGAAAGGAACTGAGGCCCCTGACAGCAGGCAGAATCAACTTGCCCTTCATGGGAGTGAGCTACCTTTGGAGCAGATTCTCAGGCCCCATTAAAGCCTAGATGCCCGCAGCCCCAGCCATCCTCTAGGCTGCAACCTTAAGGGAGACACACAAACCCCCTAGTAAAGCCACTCCTGAACTTCTGACCCACAGTGTGGTAAACAGAATAAAGGCCCCCCAGAGATATCCACATCCTACCCCTGGAACCTGTGAATATGTCACCTTATATGGCAAAATCGACTTTGCAGATATGATTAAGGATCACAGGATAGGAATATTATCCTGGATTATCTGGGTGGGCCCCATGTAATCACAAGAGTCCTTAAAAGGTGGAAAAGGGAGGCAAGCGTCAGACAAGGAAATGTGATGTCAGAGCAGAGGTCAGAATGATGTGGCTATGAGCCAAGGAATGTGGGCAAACTCTAGAAAATGGAAAGGCAAGGAATGAATTACCCCCTAGAGCTTCCAGAAGGAACATGCTCTGCTAACACCTTGATTTTAGCCTGTAACACCCATTTTGAACTTCTAATCTCCAAAACTATAAGATAATACATTTGTTTCATTTTAAGCCAGTAAATTTGTGGTAATTTGTACAGCATCAATAAGAAACAGGTACACACAGAAACCATAAGAGATAAATAAATGAATATTTTTGTTTTAAGCCCCTAAGTTTTAGGGCAGCTTGTTACACAGCAATAGATAACTAATACAGCATTCGCAGTAACTTTAAACAACAGGCCAAATCCTAAGATAATTGGCCTTGACCTCTTCATCAGATCTGTCCAAATACATTTATCCATTGATTCCTCTGGATTCATCGTCCTTGACCACCCTACCTCAACCTTCCAGAACAAAAATCATCTGCTGATCCTTAACATGACATCAGTCCTCAAGGGCAGAGAGGAGAAATGGAGGTTCAGGAACTGCCCTGTGTCACATTATCACACACCAGCCAATTCGTTCCAGTCCCTTCCAAAGAAATGTTTGTGATTCCCCAGGTTCCAACTCCAAAATTCCCCTGAACCCTTCTTTGGCTCTCTCTGGACAAAAGAGATAGCAATTGGTCACTCTATCTGCAAGACATTACCCAGTTTTGGAACTGACTGACATTTTAGCATTCTGTCTCTTCATTGGCCAGAAATATTTGGGTCTCTCCCATATGCCTTTGAACCAGTTTTACCATATTGCTGTTCTGTCATTAATGAGCTAAATAGATCTTTGACACATACTCCCTTTATATTTGTTTAAGAGTCATGCTTTTAACCATCTTAAATTAATACTTAGACAAGAGAAAGGGTTTCTCTGGTGAGGAGATACTGATGGGAGATCAGGGCCTGAGGATCCACAGCCAAGAGGCTTTTTCTGTTTTCCAGCCCTTTATTTATCCCTTCATCTTGAACTTATAGTTATGTTTAAATCCCTTTCTTCCAGAAAACCAACCTCCCTCCTCCACTTCCTCCTGGCAATGGGTTTTTTCCCAATACTTGTCACCCAATAGTGCAGTCTGATTCCTTCCTAGCACCCTTCTCCTGCAAACAATCTGTCCAAGGTCATTGACAACCTCCAAACACAACTGACACTTTCCAATCTTGAACTCACTTAGCTTCGCTGTAGTAAAAATTTTATAGCTACCAGTACCTGACATTCACTGAATGTTCTGAACAGTTGTAGTTCATTGCATGACTCATTGTTCCCAGACATTCGATACTACTGATCACTTGCTCCTTCTTGCGTATGTAATTACCCTTCCTTAATATCTCTGAAGTTCACTTTCTCTTCATCCCCAGTGCCAAGGCCTCAGGTGAGGCCTGCTCTCTCTCCAGAACATTCTGGAATTATTTCTATCACAAATTTGACTGAGGTACATCTCTGATTAAAAGCCATCTCCAGTGTCTCCACACGGCCTGCAGTCTCAAACCTGGCATATACCCCAACATGCTGTAAAGGAAAATAAAAACACCAAAGGGAAAATTAAGCCTGGAAACTGAGTCATGCAACACCCACACCATCCTTTTCCCAAATGAATAGCTGTCACTTCACAACCTTGTTGCAAAGTATTATACATTAGCCAGACCCCCCACAGGAAGGCACAAGGCTTCACACATCTGGGGATAACGACTCTCACAAATTATTCATAAGTAATTTTTTCACTGGCCTCAAAATCTTTCAAGATGTATATCCTCCCAAAAAACAAGGTCAATTGTAACTTTAGGTCTACAACCTAAGTCCAGCTCCTCAGACTGAAGTCTGTTAGATTTCACACTGATAGCCCATTACGAGCTTACCTGCCCAGGTGCGGACAAGATGGGATGAACCATTCCTCCGCCTATCCTGAGATGACTACATAATTGATTCTTCCTTTACTCCTTTTTTCTTCAAAGATTCACCTTATCTTGTGCTAAATCACTGCACTTTCTAAAGTCTCACAGAAATGTAACCATTAGCCTCACCACCAACCCCCTTTTCCTACCTGCCTTCTCCCTTTTAAGGAAATACGTAAATACTAAACCTCCTAAAAACCTCTTCAGAGAGCACAAAACACAGACATTTCTGTGACTAGTGTTTTTCCTGGGCGCACACTCAAGCTCTGGCTCAATAACCCTTGATTGATTGAGGCTCTTGCCTCAGTCTCGCATTTTGGTTCACAATGCAAACATTTAAATTACATCCATGTGCCACTCTACTAACATCTTATTTACATGATAAACCAGATACAGAAAGAGAAATTCCCAAAAAGATAACAATTACAGATTAAATCGAAATTCTAATATTTTTTCCCTATACCAAAGTGGAGGTTGTGTGCACTTGCTTGGAGACCACAGACCCACAGTGGTAAGTTCAGGCTTCTGATCTGGCCCCTGCCTACCCCTTCTGTATTTTTCTCTTCACTTCTCCCCTTGCTCCCAATGCTGTGGTTCAAATGGAAGGATTTGAACTTGAAGTTCCTCAAACCTACTTGCTTTATATTTGCTGCTCTCTTTGTTTGGAATGTTCTCAATCTTGGCTCCCCAAGCCCCAAGTCTCTCTGTCTTACTCATTTCTAAAAGCCCTCCTTAAGCACTCCCTCTTCTGGAAGCCGCTGAAGGAAAAGGCCAGAAATATAAGAATAGCTGAAAAGTTGTTTTTTTGTGGGGGAGATTTGCATCTGTAGAGAAAATATACATTGAGGCAGCCAGGGTTTCTCTGAGACAATCCCTTGTCTGAATCTAAGAAAGATTAACTGAGAGTCTGACACCTTTAAAGCTCTGAAAGAAACAGGCTGGGTGTGGTGACTTGACACCTATAATCCCAGCACTTTGGGAGGCTGAGGCAGGAGGATACCTTGAGGCCAGGAGTTTGAGACCTGCCTGGGCAACATCACAATACCACATCTCTACAGGAAATTTTTTAAAATTAGCCAGGCGTGGTGGCCTGCACCTGTAGCTACCTGGGAGGCTGAGGCAGGAGGATCACTTGAGCCCAGGAGTTGGAGGTTGCAGTGAGCTATGATGATGACACTGCACTCCACCCTGGGTGACAGAGGGAGACCCTGTTTCTAAAAATAGAAAGAAAAGAAAGAAAGAAACATTTACCATCTATTCCTGTTACCAAAAGTTCGGTTCTTATCCCCGAGGCCGAATAAGTGAGAATGAAGAACAAGGACAACTTATTTGAGGAAAAGGAAAGAGAAGTTTATTAATTTGCCAGCAAATGAGGAGGGTGGTAGACTAGCATCTCATAAGACCACCATCCTGCCTTTAAGCGGAAAAACAGGGCTCTTTAAAGGGGAATTTTCAGGGGTTGGGCTTGGGTCTATGTGACTGGTGTCACATGTCATGGCTTTGGGCACTGTAATTGGTGGTTTCGGTTGACCTTATCTCCACTGACTATGATATTATGACAATTCTGTTGAGCCATCTCCTGTGGTTTAAGAAAGCAGAAAACAAACAGCAAAGAACATTTTTCTGCCCCTTTGATTACTGGCCTTGGGAAGAAATGCAGGTTTTAATTCTCAAAAAGTGTGGGGGCGGTTTTAAGAGACAACTTGTAAAACATTTCGTTGCCCTTTCTCAGACCTTTACGTCTGTTAAATTCTCTCTGAGGGCTGCTACCTGTGTCCCAGCCTTACCAGGTTCATTCCACTCAAGAGGAAGCCAATACACTGAGACAGCAGGTGTCACAGCAGAGAAAGAATTTCATATCACAGGCACCATGCAAGGAGATGGGAGGAAGTTCTCGAGTCCATCTCCCTGAAAATTTGGGAGAAAGGGTTTTTAAAGATAGTTTGGCAGTCAAACGGATAGGCAATTGGGTCTGCTAACTGGTTGGGTTCGGGGAGGAACCATAGGGGTGTAGAAATTGTCTCCTTTGCTGAGTCCATTCTTGGGTAGGGTCACAATACCAGTTGAGTCAGTTCCTTGGTATTGGCCACTGATCTGGGTGGGTCAGCCATTCCACCAAATGCAAGGCCTGGAAACTATCTCAAAAACTAGTCTTAGGTTTCACAAGGCTGATGTTGTCTACAGGAGCAATGAAGAAAGCTAAGAATCTTTATGACCATCAGCTATATGACTGCTGAGTAGTAAGCAATTATAGGAAAGCAAGCTAGGGACAATGTCTAATTATATATATCTTAACTATGCCTACACCTTTGTAGAGTTCAGGCCCCTACCACAGTTCCCCCTTCATGGCCCTTTATTAATTTTATAGAGGGCGGTTTCACCTGTGAGGTTCCATCTACACAACAAGACCACCTTTGCTAGCCAGAACTCCTCTTCTCCCCTTCCCAGAACCTGTCTAGCCACGACCCCTATCTCTCTGTAACCTCAAGATGGTATAAAATGTCAACCATCTTCCCTTAGAGATCTTATATTTTGTAAGACTCTCGTACACGTTAATAAATTTGCATGCCTTTTCTTCTATTAATCTGCCTTTTGTCAGTTAATTTTCAGTGAACCTTCAGAGGGCGAACCACTAAAGGGCGAACCTTCAGTGAAGAAGCTTCAGGAAGCTCTCCCTTCCTGAGAGGTGGGTACAATTATCCCTATTTTACAAGCGAGGACACTGGGGCACAGAGAGGTTGAGAAACTTCCCAAGCTCACCTATGTAGTATGCAAAGTTCAGGAAATATTGAACTTGAACTCCAGGCGTTCTATCACACCTGTGATGAGAGAACTCTAGTCACCCAGGCCGAGATGGGTGAGGAAATACACTGAGGAAGAGGGACCCTGGCATCTCCTGCCAGGGTGGCTGGGTGGTCCCAGCCTGAGCCTGTGCTGCCCCCTGCTGGCCAGCGCTGCCCTCCCTGAGGGCTTCCTTTCCAGCCCAGAGCCCCTGCACGGGAACTAACCTTGCCAGAAGGCCCCTCTGCCACCAGAGCTGGAGTCTGGGGCCCGACAACAAGCAAAGGATGTTCTAAAGGGGAAGGAGAGTTGGGAGATCACACAGGGAATATGCAAGGATTTCCGCTTGGTCCACATACCTGAAGGACGGCCTCCTTCACTGACGAACCAGATGGGGAAAGTAAACTCTCTGCTTCCAAATGCTATTGCGTGTACCCAAAACCATTAGAAATGTTCATTTTTTCAGAGAAAAATGCAGGTAAGTATTTGGATTATTCTTATATTAGAGTCTCCTTTAGTATAGAAAACTGAATCCTAACTTATATTAACATGCTGGTTCTCACATAGGCTGCCCCATGCAACTATTCAAACATACAAATGCCCAGGCTCCCTCCCAAGTCTGCTAAATCAGAACCATTGGTAGACACTACTTCTCCTTGGGGTTAGCCTTAAACCCAAATTTTCCCAAACCCAAAAGAGCTAAGACCCTTTAACATTTAAGACCACTTTTCCAGTTAGTTGAAGCAAAGCTAATACCTTTCCATTTGTGCTTCAGTGGAAAACTGCAGTGTGTAGAGGACACCATTGTTCCCATCAGGTTGCCCATTCACTTGTCAAGGCTAGCCAGGTGGCCAGAGCTTCCCCTGAAGGGACTCAAGATTTTCCTGTATTTCCATGCTTGGGAGACCCAGCAGACCCCTAAGAGGGGTCCCTGCTCCGCCTCACTGGAAGAACAGTAGAATGACCAGAAGGTGTTTTTTTTATATATAATATATAAACATACACACACACACACACACACACACACACACACACTTTTTTTTTTTTTTTTTTTTTAAGAGACAAGTTCTCATTATGTTGCTCAGGCTGTTCTTGAGCTTCTGGGCTCAAGTGATCCTCCTGCCTCAGCCTCCCAATTAACTGGAACTACCAGCATGTGCCACAGCATATGCCACCATGCCTGGCTAAGTTTTCTATTTTTGTAGAGATGAGGATCTCCCTGTGTTCCTCAGGGTGGCCTTGAACTCCTGGGCTGAAGCTATCCTCCTGCCTTGGCCTCCCAAAGCACTGGGATTACAGGTGTGAGCCACGGCACCCAGCCTGCATTTTTAATTAAAATTAAAAATTTTAATTAAAAAGGCAAAAGAGAGGTCAGGGCATTGGTTTATAACCTTCTCTTCCACAAATAAAATAACATGAACTAAACAAAAATGACCCTGTCCTCAAGGGGTTTGGGGCTCATGGTGCTGGTGTGAATGAAAGAAGAGAAGGCAGAAAACGTAGCACAAAGAGCCCTGCAGACGAAGTGCCAGGGATGTTCCACGGAGTGAGAGACCCTTTTAGCCGGCAGGAGTCTGAGCCGGCTTCCTGCAGGCGCGGTTCCCGTAGCTCCATCCCTACCATTCAGCAGAGCCATTCACGCATTGAACAAGTACCAGTCCTGCCATTTGAGTTCAAGGCACTGGGATACAGCAGGGAGCAGGATAAGACACCACCTTCATGAAGCTTACTCTATAAGGTACAGCCACATAACAGACACATTAAAAAGTAAATATAGGAGGCCGAGGCGGGAGGATCACTTGAGGTCAGGAGTTTGAGACCAGCCTGAGCAACAGCGAGACCCCGTCTCTACTAATAATGGAAAAAATTAGCTGGGCATGGTGGTGCGTGCCTGTAGTCCCAACTACTCGGGAGGCTGCAGCAGGAGGATGGCTTGAGCCCAGGAGTTTAAGGTTGCAGTGAGCTGTGATGATGGCATTGCAGTCTAGCCCAGGCAACAGAGTGAGACCCTGTCTCAAAAAAAAAAAGTAAATATAGGATGTTTATTTATTGTAATAAGTCCTGAGAAGGAAAAATAAAATACAGAGGAGAAGGACAGTAGTGGGAAGGCCTCTCTGATGTGGTACCATTTGGGCAGAGCTCTCTGAAACAGGAAACAGATCTGTGTTCCAGGTGGAGGGAACAACAACTGCAAAGGCCCCGAGATGGGAACTCGTTCCTCCTCTCAGCAGAAGGGTGACGGAAGACAAGACATCTGGGAGGCTGTTGCCCCATGTGTTCCCACCCACCTCGGCTGCTTGTCCCACAGGAGGCCCAGAGGCAAGAAGCATGCATTGACCTGGAACCAGGGACTGGGTCCCTGTGGCACTGCACTCATAGTTTACTTTAAATTGTATATGTTTTGTATTATTTTTAGTTGTAATTCCTTAAGTATTTTGACTACTTGTGAGCAACCTTTTAGGCAATATAGGGTAAAATGCCCTTAGACAAAGGATAAAATTTTCTTCTCAAATGTTTAAATGTAGGCAAAACATAACAAGCTTAAAAACGGTACTCTCCAAATGTTCCACAAATGGGCATGTATGATTTTTATAATCAGAAAAAAAAGTTATTAAAATAATCTTAAACAAAAACTCAAAAGTTTGGTAATACATGCTGTTGGTGAAGTTATGGAGAAATAGGCACTCTCAAATATAACTGATGAAAATACAAATCCACATAATTTCTATGCAGGATACTTGGCCATATATGTCAAGATTATAAATGTATATACCCTTGACCTAGATACTAAACTTTTGGAGATTTACCTCATAGGTGTGTGTGTGAGCATGCAAAATAACATATGTACAAGGTTGCTCCTGCAGTAGTAGCAAAAGATTGGAAATAACTTAAACGTCTATCAATAGAGGACTAATTAAATAAATTAGGATACATACACACAACAGAGCACTATGCAGCTTGAACAAAAAGAATGAAGGCCTTCCTTATGTACCAATATGGAAATAGCGCCAAGAAAATTACATAACAAAAGCAAGGTACAGAACAGAGAATACTGTGCTAGATTTTGTGTGAATTGGGGAGGATAGTAAGTAGATTTATTCTGCTTGTATTTACATGAAGCAGACCCTAGGACAATTCACAAGAAAATCATTTCAGTGATAATTTGTTGAGAGGGCCCTGATCCCCTTTGCCTGCTGATACCCTCATCCCCCAGCCACAATGACATTGACTGACAGCAGTTCACAGCTGTTCCTTCTCTGGAGAATTGCCCTCCACCCAACAGAGAGCCACTTGACCTGGAAAAGGCTATGCCATGGTCTGAATGCCCTCACACATGCAATCGGTGCTCTTATAACAGAAGCTGAAGGGAGCTTCCCTGCTCCTTCCATGATATGAGGACACATAGAAGGTGTCATTTAAGAGGAATAGAGCCCTCATCAGACACCAAGTCTGCTGGCATCTTAATCTCAGGCTCCCCAGCCTCCAGAACTGTGAGAAATAAATTTCTGCTGTTTATAAATTACCCAGTCTAAGGTATTTTGTTATAGCAGCCTGAACGGACTGAAACGGGAATTGGTTTGGAAAATGGGGTACTACTGTAACAAATACCTAAAAGCATGGGAGCACCTTGGAACTGGGCAACGCGCAGAGGCTGGAAGAGTTTGGAGCAGGCTATCAAAAGCCTAGATTGCCATGGATACATGGAAAAGGGCAATTCTGGTGAGGGCTCAGAAGAAGAGAACCCTGGAGAAAGCCTCTATCTCCTTAGAGGTTACCTAAGTGGTCTCGATCACAGTGTTGGCAGAAATATGGACACTAAAGGCCTCTCTGATGAAATCTCAGACAGAAGTAAAAACATGTTATTGCAGACTGGAGGAGAGGCCTTCTCTGTTATAAAGTGGCAAAGAATTGGCTGAATAGTGTTCACATCCTAGTGTTTTGTGGTAGGTGGAACTCACAAGCCATGAAATAGGATATTTGACAGAAGAAATCTCTAAGAAAAGTGTGGAGGGTACGGCATGGCTTCTTGTGACTGCTTATAGTAAAAGATGAGAAGAGCCAAACTAATTAAAGATGGAACTTATAATTAAAAGAGAAGAAGAAATTAAAGATTTTTTAAAATTCTCAGCCCGACCACGTTGTAAAGAATGAAAAAGCAGATTCAGGAGAGAAGACCAAGGATGTGGCCGAGCAACCTTTGATAAGGAGATTAGCATGGATAGGTGGAAACCAGATGCTATTCATCAAGACAATGGAAGAATGACCCCAAAGGCATTTGCCAAGGCCTGGGGGACAGAACAATGTCAAAAAAGGTGTCAGGCACCTAAGGGACCTCAATGCTTGCTGCCCTGCACCGCCTCAAGTCTCCACTCCCCAAATTCCTATGGCAGCACTCCTCCTGCCACAGGTGTGGCTCATGCAGGCCCAGGTGGGACTTGCCCCCTCTGGAGGGCAGAGGCAATAAACCTCAGCAGTGTTCCCGCAGTGCCATTTCCATAGGTGTACAGAATGCAAGAGCTGCGGGGCCGTGGCTACCGCCACCTAGGTTTCAAAGGATGACCTTGGAGAGACTGAGGTACAGGCAGAGAACTGCCACAGGGGTTGGGCCACCACAGAGAGCCCCCTCTGGGGCACTGCCCAGTGGAGCCATGGGGGCAGGGCCACCCCTGAAACCCCAGAATGGTAGAGCCACCAGCGTGCAACTCCAGCCTGGAAGAGCTGCAGATTTGTGACTCCAATGCATGAGAGCTGCCGCGTGGGCTTCACCCAGCAAAGCCGTGGGGGCCAGGCCACCCACAGTCTTGTGGGCCCAACTGCCCGAGTGTGTCCAGAAGGCAGGACTTCAAGTCAAAGAAGACTATTCTGGAGCCTTAGGATTTAATGTTTGCTCTGTTAGGTTTGGGATTTGGTGGGGACCTGTTACCCCTCTCTTCTCTCATATTTCTTTCTCCCTTTGGGAATGAAAACGTCGGTCTTGTGCCCATCCGCCATTGTGTTTGGAAGCACATAACTTGTTTGCTGTCACAGGCTCACAGCGGGAGAGGGACTTCCCTTAGGATCAATCACACATTTGAGTCTCACCCATGTCTGACTTAGATGAGACTTTTGAGTTGGTGATAGACTAAGTTAAGACTTTGGGGGCTATTGGGATGGAAAACTGTACTTTGCATGTGAGAATAGCATAGATTTGGGGGTTCCAGGGGCAGAATGCTATGGTCTGAATGTTGGCGACCCCCCCCACCAAATTTACATGTTGGAACCTGACACCCAATGTGACAATATTAAGAGGTGGGGCCTTTGGGGAAGTGATTAAGTCATGAGGCTTCCACCCGCGTGAATGCGATCAATGTCCTTATAAGAGGTTGAAAGGAGCTCCCGTCCCCCTTCCACCACGTGAGGACACACAGAAGGAGTCATCTGTCAAGAATGGGGCCCTCACCAGGCACTAAATCTGCTGGCATCTTGATCTTGGACTTCCCAGCCTCCAGACCTGTGAGAAATAAATTTGTGTTGTTTATAAATGACCTAGTCTGACGTATTTTATCACAGCAGCCTGCAAGGACTGAGACAGACTAGATTCCCAACCCCCACCCAGGGCAGAGCTCAGCCAATGACTGGCTGATACAGTGTAAAAAGAGTAATTCCCTTGCCTCAACTGTGGACAAATTCAGTGCTGTAATTTGTGTTCTGGGTTTTACCATGAGATCAGGCTCATAGAACTGAAAAGACTGGAGTTGGGCAGCTTGATCCAGTGGTTCATGGTGGCATTAAGGCTCCAGCACCATTCTCTGTGGCTCTCCCAGCCTCAACCCTCTCTCCTTCTCTGTGTGCCAGCTCCTATCTCAGAGTAATGCCAAAGAACATGTGTGAGCGGAATGAAGGCAGTTGTGTGCAGGAGCCAGCTTGCCACAGCTGATAAGGGCCAATTGTTCAATTTTCAGGAATTTTGTAAGCCAGTTGTTAAACCATTGGTCCTTTGAATTGGACATGGAGAGAGCGTTTACACCATGGAACAAGGGTTACTGAGTTTAAGATTTCAGAGATGAAAGTTCTGCATGATGACAGTGTTCTACACTGTCAAGGCCATGGGCAAGCTAAAGAGGAAAGGAGGTGCAGTTCTTTGGAATTAAGTGAGGCTAGTGTGCTGCATCTTGTAGCCTCAATGGTGATACTGGAGTGAGGCACCCAAGTCTTCCACGAAATTATGAAGGGGCCTCCTGCTATTGTCAAAGCAGAGTAGAAACTGAATGAATAAGTCAAAGTTTACTCAGACTTTGTCTGAATGACAAAGACCTCTGACTGTTCCCCAACATCCATTCTCCCCTGTCTTAATCCAATCAGGCCACTATAACAAAATGCCTTAGACTGGGTAATTTATAAACAGCAGAAGTTTATTTCTCACAGTCCTGGAGGCTGAGAATTCCAAGACCAAGACACTGGTAGATTCAATGTCTGGTGAGGGAGCTGCATCCTGTCATGGCAGAAGAGCAAGGCAGCTCCTTTCAAACTTTTTTATAAGGGCACTAGTCCCATTCATGAGGACAGAGCCTCCTAAAGGCCCCACCTCTTAATACTACCACACTGGCAATCAAGTTTCAACATACGAATGTGGTGGGGGGACACATTCAGACCATAGCACCCCCCTCACACTCACAGCATAAAAACACCAAACTTTTAGCTGTGTACGTGGCTAAACTTTCCAGATGACTTTGCTGTTACACGTGGTCATGTGACTATCCTCTGGCCAATAAGAATTGAGCAGAAGAAATGTCTGCAACTTGTAGGCCTCACTCTTAAGGAAGGAGGAGAGCCCTTCCTGGTCCCCTTTCTTCCCTCCCTTGTGTGAGCTGGAATGTAGATGTGGTGTGGCCATCAGATGAGGGCAATATATAAAGGGTGGCAGAACAAGAAGCCAGAAAGACCTCTGAAAACTTCACAGAGCAGAACCACCAGATCAGCTATTTCCAAGAGAGAAATAACTCTCTATCTTGTTTAAGGTACTGTTACGTTGGGTCTCTAGCCCACCCAGCCAAACTCATAACCTAAATATGACAAGTCTCAAAGGAACAGAGGATCACTCTGAATATGGAAGTGAGCAGGATACTCCTGTGTAAGGCTCAGGAATGAGCATTCTCCACTTGAGGGGACATTGAAGGCAGTGGGAACTTTGGGGAAGAGGCAGGTTAGGCCAGGAGGCAAAGCAGGTCAGGGACAAGAAGAAGTCACAAAACTGACAGGCATAGCAGGACAACTCTGATGTCGCAAGAACACAGGAGGCTCGAAAGGATTCCCGTTCTCCAAATCTGGGCAATTTTAAGTATCAGAAAAACAAACAACATTAATAGATTATAATACATTATTATGAAAAAATGATGAGTCTACAGAGATAATATAATAGTTTGCCTCCGTTTTTGATGCCTAACTGCTGACAGCCCTGAAGCCCCACGTGCCCCTTCCCTTTCATCCCTCCTGCCTCTAGTGAGCTCCTTTACTCCCATGGAGCGTCGCCAGCCCGGCCCTCTCCCCACACCCCAGCTTCACAGGTCCACCTGCAACTAGACACCACACTTGGATGAATCACAGCCATCTCAAATTTAACACGTCACAATGGAACTCTCCAGTTTCTTCCCAAACCCAGTTCTCTCCAGTCTTCCCATCTCAGTAACAATCCCCCCACCCACCCAGTTGCTTCTCCTTTCCCCCATTCCCCACACCTGATCCATCCTGCAAGTTCCTCTCCAAAACGATGTGGATCTGTCCACCTCACCAACCCCATGGCAGCCACCACCAACACTTACCTGGGTTCCTTCAGGAGCTTCCTAACTCATCTCTTGCCTCCTGCCCCTCTGGTCCATCCTCTTCACAGAAGCCAGGGTGATCTTTTAAAAATGTAAACCAGAGCAAGTCACTCTCCTGCTCAAAACCCTTCAATGTTCTCCCATTGCTCTTAGAATAAAAATGCAGACTTCCCACCATGGGGACCCTACTCCATCTGCCTGTTCCACTTCCTCAGCCTCGTCCCCTGCCCCTCTCCTCACGGTAGCTCCTGCATGATTCAGGCTTCTCTCTTTCTGTAATGTTTTCTCAGCTGTTCCCAAGGCTGCCTCTTTATCACCCAGGACTCAGTTCAAATGTCATCTTCTCAGATCTCTATAAAGAAACCTGCCCTTCCCATTACATTTTAGACACTGTCCTCTTTCCTTGTTTATTACTTGTTTTCCCTTTTCCCCACACACACTAGATCAGAAGCACCATGCAAGTAGAGTTCCCACTGCATCTCCAGCGCCTGCTAAAATGTACTCATACATATTCGTTGAAAGAATTAACTAACAGATGGCAATTTTATATGTTTTCAAATATCCTTACTTGGCAAATAAAAAGCTGCCAATTCTGTGTGGTTCCCCATTTTAAAAAACATCTTGTAAGTCCAGGACTATCGCAATAGATGAACTGGCCTCAAGCCCCCTACAGCATAGCTGTTGTAAGGATGGCAGGAGAGGGAGGGAGAGAGAGGGACAGTGCATGGATGGGTGGATGAGTGGATGATGGGTAGATGTGTGGGTGGCTGGGTGTGTGGATGGACGGATGAGCGAGTGGGTGGCGGTACGAGCTGGGAAAACAAACCCAAGGTGCTGTGTAAGTTGAGCCACGGCAAGTGGCCAGAGTTGGCGGGGTCACCAAGGGGATACTTCAGGGCAGATGGGCCACGGCGGTGGGTTGTCCTTGCCCCTGGTTTAGAGCAGCGATACACCAGCCCGCACCCCTCCCGCCCACCCCAGCCGTGCACAGGGGCGCTCAAGGGCGCGCTCCCTGGCTAGCGCGCGTGCGCACAGGTGAGCCGCGCAACCCGCCCCGCCCCGCCCCCGGGCTCGGACACCTGCCTGGGAAACTTGTGGTTGGCTGTTGCCCTCGGGTCGCTCCGGGGCGGGGACACAGAACCGGGCCATGGAAGATAGGTCGGGGACTCGCGAGCCCCGGGCCCGGCCGAAAGAGCGGGGCCCAGACCGGCGCCCCCACACGGACGGAGACCGCCACCCCGAGCGACAGCGGGACAGACCCCGGGACCCGCGCAGGGAGAGAAAGAGGGACGGGAACCGGCGAGAGGACCGGGACAGGGAGAGGGACCGAGACCCCCGCCAGGACAGACGCAGGGACGCGGGCCACCGCGCAAGTGAACACAGAGTCTGGGAAGAGTCCCGCCCAAGCCGGACGCGGGACGCACCCCGGGGCCCGACCTGGGACGCAGCGCCGCGCCCCTGGCCCGCGCCCGGCGCAGCCCGGGAGCCGCCGCCCCTGCGGAAGGAGGGCCTCGGGCGCCGCCCGCCCGAAAGGTGAGGTGGGGCTGCGGGTCGCCGGGCCCCGGGCCAGGTGGAAGGCCGCCCGCGCTGCCGATCCCGGGAAGCCGGTTTAAAGAGAGGAATGCCCTTTCCCCCTCGTGCGCTCTCAGAGGTGACCTGGAGGGGAAGGAAAACTTTGTGGCGACCTGAACCCGATGAACAAAGCAGGAACCACCCCTGTTAGCAGGGCGGGGAAGGGGAGGGAGGGGAGGGAGGGGGGAGGAGAGGTCTCCGGGACGGGAAGGAGGGTAGTAGGTGGGGGTACCCCGAGGCTCCTCCCCGGCCCTCCCCCGCCCGCTCACAGGACGGCCCCTTGGGGCTTTAGCCCCTTCTCCTGTGTTCCAAAATCAGCCCTCCCCGACTTCAAAGCCCTCTTCCCTGGTGGCCAGGGCCCAATAAAGTCAGCCCAGTGAAGAGTTAATAGTTTAATGTGTTGCCCTCCCGGGGGTATGTGCATTTCCCAGACAGACAGGTGGCAGAAACTACACTTTTAGCCAAGGAACTCAGTCTACCTCAGATTCCCCACTGAAGGGCGCAGATGTGTTCCCCCTTGGTCAGTGAGGTCTTTCTAGGCAGCCTCACTCAAACCTCATGATTGTTTGAGACCCACCCTCCTCAATGAACAGACTTTGTCATCCCCGCCTTGTAGAGCACAAAGAATTCCCATAACCCCTGGTGAGGAGAAAGCATCGGATACTCTGGAAGACTGGGAGCTGGGGGTGGAAGGGGAGATAAGAGGGGACCTGGTCCCCACACCCTACCCCCCCCCAGGGAGCTGGTCTTTTTTTCCGTCTCCTGAATGCACAGATTAGGGTTAGCACAGATTAGCGAGGCACCGTGAACTGAATAGATCGGATGTTGCCCCTGCCCGCTCTAACAAGGAGACAGACACATCCCGGGGTGATGCCTGCTTCTGGCTTTTGACACCTGGCCTCTTTTCTGAGGAGGAGTCAGGCTCCCCTCTGCTGTGAGACTTGGTGGCTGAGCCCAGTCTCTCTCCCTGTTGTGCCCACACAACAGGAAAGCTACTATCCTGAGTTTATGTTACATTATCTAAAACCAACTAGCAGGACAAAGGGTGCGCCCAGATACAGTCATAGGCACTAGCTATTGTTCCCTGACTAAAGCCGCATTGCATTGCAACTGCGTGACCTGGGAGTATCCATAGCCACGTTTTTAGGTTTCCTTATAAACCAGCATCCCACCCCAAAGTAAGTGAAGGGAATACTTTTGCTTTTTGCTTCTTTTGCTCACAGCCCATTGGTGGTTTGGAACCAAAGGGTAATTTATATCTGTCTTTCCTCCACTTAAGCATTTATTTAATGGACGGGATGCAGGGGTGTGGGCTACAGAGATCCACTCTCAGAGTGTTCATAGCCTGGCATAGGAGACCGACAGATAAACGGGCCAGTTGCAGCGCCGCTGTAAGCTGGGCTTCTGACCAGGCCTGGGAAAATTTTCTAGAGGAGAAAATGTCAAAGCTGAGTTCTGGAGAAGGAGCAAGGGCAAAGCCGGGGCAGGAAGAGGAAAGGCGTTCCAAGCAGAGGAATGACTTCTGCAGTGACCCCGAGGCATGGGAGAGCAGGTCATCTTTTGGGGGGAAGGGGCAGTTCACTATGGTGGGACTATGAGGTTGTGAGTGTAGACAGATGAAAAAGCGCCACCTGTGTGTGCTAAAAATTTTAAGAATTTCAATCCTAAGAGACATGATGCTCTTGAAAGATCTCTGGAGCCCAGCAAGTAGAATGCAGCTCCCTGTTGAATCCTGGACAAAGCCCAGGGTATGCTGCATGAAGGTGGGAAAGAAGGAACAGAAAATACCAGGGTTGGCAGAGGAAGAAATGACAGGACACGGCCAAAAGTTGCCTGTAGCACCCACATGCCTGGAGACGTGCTGCTGACTCAGCGCTTTCCAAAGTAGCCAGGGAAAGGACAGAATGCCATCCTGGGCATCAGAGTCATGGGAATGCTAACTATTTTTGAAGAGGCCTGGTCCATGCTGAACTGAGAACTTAAGCTCACAAAGACAATTTTTCCACGGACTGGGGATGGTGGGGTGGGGTGTTGTACGGATCTCAGGTGGTGATGCGCTGCCAGTTTCCTAACAGGCCACGGACTGGCAATGGGCTGTGGCCCGGGGGTTGGGGGCCACAGCATTAAAGAACACACAGAACAGAAACAAAATTCACCACAGTATTTCATACTCCAGAGAATTCTCTGGTTTAGTGACCCCACAGGACATCCAAACACTTGGTCCAACTCTGCTAACTAACCATGTGACAGATCCTGTAATCCTGACCAGGGGAGCATTCCCTGCCTTTGATGGAGCCTGTCTGCCTAAGGGAGCTAAGCAGGTAGCTGTCTTCTTTGTGAGCCGGTCCCCGGTGCCAAAAAGGTTGGGGACCACTGCTTTAATGTTTGGGCACAGCATGAGGAGTCAAGAGTTCTGATATTGAACAGGCTATTGAACTGGAGACCCCCTAATGGCCGTGTATGCTTTTTGGTTATAGTGAACTCACTTCAGTGAGATATCTGTCCTCAAACCCCAGGCCTGGACGAGAAGAAGTGGAATATTACCAGTCAGAGGCAGAAGGACTCCTGGAATGCCATAAATGCAGATACTTGTGCACTGGGAGAGGTGAGCCATTTTGGAGGCAGTTTGACATTTACTGTCGCTGGTGGTTCTAGAAGGGGTGGTCTGAGCTGGTGAAGCAAAAGCTCAAGCAGACTTCCCTTTTGGGTTCCTAGTGTTTTTGGTTTCTTACCTGTGTGAGGTTCTTCTTTTCTAAAAACAAGAAAGGTAGGAACGTCTTATGCGTCTCCTTAAACATGTCCTGAGGCCCGGGGAGGCAGGAAGCCGCGTTTTCAGATTTCAGGCTCCAGGTGGAACCATGGTGTCTGCAGGTGCACCTGCCTGTGAGATATCAGAGGCTGCTCCTCTGGCAAGGTGGGCTGAGTTAGCAGAAAGGAAAAATCACCTGGAGTTGCAGCTCAAGCCACAGGGACAGGAATAAACGGTCTCCCTGGAGATCTGATGCCCAAACACTCAGTCAATGGCTTTTAAACTTTATTGACTGAGATCCACAGTAAGAAATATATTTTACATTAAGACCAATTTCACACACACACAGAAACAAAAATGAAACTATACTTACCCTATTACATACCAAGCGCTCTGATATTTTCTATTCTGTTTCATTGAAAACAAACAAACAAGCCATACTCATTTAGGACCTGCAATCTGAAAAACACTTACATATTATCATGTGTCCACTTCAAATGTGGCTTCCCGGGTTCCCTTCCTAGCACCGATCTTGGCCTTGTGGGCAATGAAGAAAATCTGGTTTGCCAGGGTGAGCCCTTACAGCTCACATGATTTAGAAATTTTCCTTGGCTCCGTGTGACTAAGGGAGAAAACATCCCAGCCTAAGGGAGAGAAATCATGGCGTTCATACCTGAAAATGTATCTTAGGATGATTACAAAGATGTACATGATTATAGGATTATAGGAAATTTGATGAAAGGGCTCTAGGCAATCCAGGTACAAGGATCATCACTCCAGGTTACATATGTTTGCACAATCTCATTGCTTTTAATCCTCTCAACAACTCCTGAGGTTCAGAGAAGTACGGTAAGTTACTCAAAGTCACACAGCCGTTAAGTGAAAGAGCCGGAATTGAAACTTAGAGCCTGACTCTAAGGCTTCAAAGGGTTTACTCGAGACCTTCCCTCCTTTCTTGATGATATAAACAACAGGAATAAGCCAGAAGCTAGTTAACAGGTTAAAAAATAGAAATATTTTCTTCTTCTGTGGTTGATTTACCTTGAGAAGAGGGCAGGGCTTGAGGCTTCTGACCAAAACATGCTTGCTTTAGCCTGTTTGCTTCTGGCTATTTGGCTTTGCGCTGGAGGTTGGGTTTCGAAGGTCAGGTTGGGAAAGGGTGGTTCAGCAGTCGGAAGCTAACAAATGAGGGCTTATAAAGAACTCTGGATGTGCAGGGACCCATATAAATACACAGTGCAGTGTTGTGTTGAGAGAAACAGGCATTAAACACCAGGAACTTGTCTCAAGCAGGAAATACATGCCCGGATAAAGGTCACCTGAAGACTTCTTTTTTTTTTTTTTTGAGACAGAGTCTTGCTCTGTCGCCCTGGCTTGACCGCACAGGCGTCATCGTAGCTCACTGCAACCTCAAACTCCCGGGCTCAAGTGATCCTCCTGCCTCAGCCTCCTGAGTAGCTGGGACTGCAGGCGCCAGCCACCACGCCCTCCTAATTTTTTCTATTTTTAGTAGAGATGGGGTCTCGCTCTCGTTCAGGGTGGTCTCGAACTCCTGACCTCAAGCGATCCTCCTGCCTTGGCCTCCCAGACTGCTAGGATTACAGGCGTGAGCCACCCAAAGATTTTTTGACCTGTCTTAGAGTAGATCCTTTGTGACTTCTTTTCCTTATCAGTGAAATCATGTCTCCCTCTAGCAAACTTGCTAAAGTGGGAGGCAGCTTCGGCCCTCTCTAACTTCCTAGGGAGACCCTGAAGTCTGGGCTGTGATTCACCCTTAGAAAGTTCAGCAGAACACTGAGGATACCAACAGAAAGCGATAGGCCCCAAATTCACTTGTATGGGAAAGAGGGGCTGAGGATAAAGATCAGATAAAAAGCAAGTACAGATGTCACGTGCGAATATCAGGCCACCAGGGAATCCTGTGCGTGTGTAGGTTGTGCTCTTTTAATTTATTATTTGGAGGGACGGGTGAGAAGGCGTATTTTCTGGCTCCCCTCTCTGGGCCCCCCATTTGCATTTGGAACAGCTTCTCCTATCCCTTTTGTTCTTCCCCTGTCACTGTAGACCCTTGTGCTCAAGTCGTGATGGTTTGCCCTCAGCTTGTAGCCTTAACTGTGGAGCATCTTTAAAAGTTTAATCTAATTTTCTCCAGAGACAGTTGTAATTTCTGTAGTCAGCAGTGCTTGTCTCTCAGTTGAGATTTAGGTTTTGGAGTGTTTTGAGTTCGAGTTTTGGGGGAGAGTTTCCTGACTAGAAACCCAAGGCTGGAGGAGAGGAGAGAACAGGCCCTCAGAGCCAGGAGGGAGAAGATGCATGGCCCCCCATGGCCAATGGCATTTGCTTGTGATCACACTGAAAAGGTTCAGGGTGGATAGTGTGTAGTTTTTTTCCAATTTATATTCTCCATACCCACTTTTTTATACTTATTGAATGCCCTAATCCAGTATTTATCTGGACTGAGCTTACGTTAAGATTCCAAACTGTGGCTGACCATGGTTGACTTTAAGAGTGTTAACTCATTAACAGATCTGAATGATTCAGCCAGGGTCAGAGGAAGGAATGAACTAAAATGAATCCCTGGTTCTGAGGAGAGAGTGAGTTACTGACTCGGAGAACCAGATCCCTTCAAGGGGTGAGGAGGGCTCGTCTGTGTACAGGGAAGTCCTGGAGAACCTCTGGGCCTTTACTTTTGAGGATGCCACTGGCTATCTTCCCAATCCTTGGTGATTCTTTTCTGGTTCTACTAAACCTAAAAGAGGAATAAGGGGCTTTGGGGGCAGGGGGCAGTTCTAGTCCTTGCAATATTCTATTAAGAAATTCTGGCTGGATGCTGTAGCTCATGCCTGTAATCCCAGCAATTTGGGAGGTCGAGGTGGGAGGATCACAGCCTGGGCAACATAGTGAGACCCTGACTCTACAAAAAGTAAAAAAAATTAGCCAGGTGTGGTGACGTGCGCCTGTAGTCCCAGCTACTCGGGAGGCTGACGCAGGAGGATCGCTTGAGCCCAGGAGTTTGAGGTTGCAGTGAGCTATGATCGTGCAAGTGCACTCCAGACAGAGTGAGGCTGTCTCTTTAAAAAAAAAAAAAAGGAGAGAAAGAAATTCTCCCACATAGCAAAACATTGGAAAAGCCTAAATGTCCTTTATATTAGAATGACTTAAATTAATTGTGGTAATCTATAAATCCCTTAAAATTATGAAGTAGATTTATATTTACTGAGTTAGAAAAATATTCACACTAATTCTTAGTGAAAGAATAGGTTACACAATAGTAGATAGAGGAGGACCCTGTTCTTACCTAAAAGCAAACAAACAACAAAAATTATGAATCTATGGTAGAAAAGTCCACAAAAAGAATATAATGTTCACAGTGGGGTTTTTTTATTGGTTGGATTATAGATAATTTTTACATTATATTTTTTATCTACATTTTCTTTTTAAACAATAAAGTGTAACCTTTGCAAGTAAAGGAAATAACACTGTTTGCATTTTGGGAGAAAATTATAGAGTGTAAAAATAATACTGGAGAGAGCATGATTTCAATTAGAGAATATGTAGATGTAGCACAGCTTCAGAAATAGACCAACTGGAACCAGGCATAAAATCTGGTTATCTAAAACCAGGGAGATGTTGACAGATCGAACCCATAGAGTCAATGAACCCAGCACTGTTCCAGCACGTACAATGTGCAGCTCGGAAATGCCCAGCTGTATATTATGCTGAGCAAAAGGAGCCAGATACAAAAGGTACATAAACATAACTGTGTGATTCCATTTACATGACATCCTAGAAAAGCCAAAACTAATTTCTTACGAGAGAAAGCAGAGCAGTGGTTGCCTGAAGAGGAAGGTGAGGAATTGACTACAAAGTGTTACCAGGGAAGTTTCTGGGCTAATGATTCATGTCCTATGTCTAGATTATGGTTACATGGTATACACATTTGTCAAAACTCATCAAGCAGTCTGCTTAACATGGGTCATTTTGTTGTGTCTAAGTTATATTTGAATAAATATAAATATAAACTGAAAGCAGCCAGTTTTCCTTTCCACGATAAAGCCAAGGTTCCCGAAAGAACCCTGCTCTGGGAAAATATCACAGCCCAGATATACTCTTTAGGGAAACTAAAGAAAACAACATTAAATTTACAACATATTTATTGAGTTAAAGTCTAAGAACAGTAAGACAAATATGTTTTTTTAAATTTGGTAAGCATTATGGCTTTATTTAGTTTTTCCTATTTCTAATACATGCAAACAATAATTAACATTTTAATGTATAACTTCCACGCTTTTGTCTAACATTATATTTTTTTAAGCTCTGTGATTTACTTCAAACTTGGGGAACTCTCCTTTTACAAATTGTATTAGCCACAAAACATATAAAGAGGTGGTAACTTTTTTAGTCTTTCTGGTGGTGATAGGCAGGGGGTGGAATGTTCTTGCCCTTCCATACAGGATGCCTTTCTTTCTGCTAACTGGCCTGAGGTCTCCCACCATCTTCCTGTACCTCTCCTGGGGGCAGGCTGCTTTGCTCTTTGGATAGTTACTCCTCTTGGCCCGTAGTATTTCTAACACCATTTCTGGAGCCCACAGTTGCCTGCTACCCTCTAATGCTACCACGCTGCAGGGGCTGCTCAGGCCTTCCACAGGGCAAAGCCTGCCATCTGAGCTGCTGCAGGGAAGGCGACCCTCGAGGTGGAAGAGTCTCCAAGTACAAAACAGCATCTCTCAAAATGGTAACACGCCCTTTTCTTGCAGCCTGCTGCCAAATGCTGGAGGTTCTCCTGAACTTGCTGATCCTGGCCTGCAGCGCTGTGTCTTACAATTCCACAGGGGGCTACACGGGCATCACCAGCCTGGGGGGCATTTACTACTACCAGTTCGGAGGGGCGTACAGTGGTTTCGATGGTGCTGATGGGGAGAAAGCCCAGAAGCTGGATGTCCAGTTCTACCAGCTAAAGCTGCCCACAGTCACTGCGGCAATGGCCTATGGCGGAGCCCTCATGGCCTTTGGCTGCCTCCTCATCGTCACAGGTGTCCTGTGGGTCCCGTGGCATTGTCCACTGTGGCTGGTGATCGAAGGCTTGTTGGACGTGCTCATTGCCGGGGGGTACATCCCAGCCTTGTACTTCTATTTCCACTACCTCTCCGCTGCCTACGGCTCTCCTGTGTGTAAGGAGAGGGAAGCGCTGTACCAGAGCAAAGGCTACAGCGGCTTCAGCTGCACTTTCCACGGGGCAGATATAGGAGCTGGAATCTTTGCTGCCCTGGGCATCGGGGTCTTCGCCTTGGGGGCCGTCCTTGCCATCAGGGGTTACCGAAAAGTCAGGAAGCTAAAAGAGAAGCCAGCAGAAATGTTCGAGTTTTAGGCTTTTTAAAACGTTCTGCCAAATGTACGTGATGGAAGTTACTCCCAACCACTGTCTTTCACAAGAACGCTTTTTTGCCAAACTTGCCAATGCTTGAAAAGTAACAAGACAACTCTGGTATGGTGGAGTTGCGTTCTCTGATGCAAGGAGCCCTGGTCTCTGGAATCCTCCGTTAGTGAGGGACTAGCCGAGATTATTTTTTTTAAAAAACAAAAAAACTGGAGCCCAACACTCACAGGGAAAAGGCACAAGCTACAGCAAAGTGCCCTTCTTGATTAAATAAAGGGAGACAACCAAGGGAATTTGAAGAACCTTATCTTCAAAGTTCATGAAAAGCCACAGAGACATGAGACAACATTTCAGCCCAAACTTTTCTAAGCACAGCTGTTTTAAGCAGATTAGCCCACAAGTTTTTCCACACTGAACTCTCCATTCCTTCCACCTCCTTAATTCTATGGATGGAGGGGGTGGGGGTTCTGCAGGATGGGGGTGGGGGACCACTCCTATCATATTTAAGTTGAAGGTAGGCGTGGGCTGACAAAAGAGGAATCAGATTAATTCGCTGGGTTGCAAAGAAGCTATTCTGCAAGCCCCTGCCAGTGGCCCTGAAAGCTCAATAAGTGTTTTGTACCTCCCGTAAATGTACCATTGTACGAAAAATTAAACCCAACATCTGGAATTCAGGATCCGTCCAGAATAAAAGAATGCAAAATCTTTCCCAGCAGAAGAATGTTAGTTTTGGCCAGACAACTTCACGGGTTCTTACTGCATATTATATTATGACTTATGGATCATTACAATATATTCTGAGTACAAGTGAATGTTCTTTGCTTTATGTGAATCCAATAAAAATCAAAAGAACAATTTTAATTTGGAGATGATGGTTATCTTTACAATACATTTATAATATTCCCTTAAATACAGACAATTTGTTGCATTTAAAAGGTGAGTTCCATTTGGGTTTAGAAAAGGAAATACATATATATGCTAGTATATGATCAGAAAATTTCTTGAAGAATACATAAAGTTTTAACAGTTTTGCTTCTGGAGAGAAGAGAATTTTAATTTCTCACTTTTTTTTGTTGTTGCTTTTGTTTTGTTTTTTTGTTTTTGAGAAAGAGTCTTGCTCTATCGCCCTGGGTAGAGTGCAGTGGCATCAACGTAGCTCACTACAACCTCAAACTCCTGGGCTCAAGGCCTCAGCCTCTGGAGTAGCTGGGACTACAGGCACAGCTAATTTTCTTTTTGTAGAGACAAGGTCTCACTCTTGCTGAGGCTGGTCTCGAACTCCTGGCCTCAAACAATCCTCCCACCTCGGCCTCCCAGAGTGCTACAATTACAGGCATGAGCCGCCGTGCCCGGCCTAATTTTTCACTTTATGCATGGTTTGAGTGCACATGTGTTCATTTTATTTTAGAAAAATTAAAAATAAAATTGATTTGCCTTCCTCAGTTGTTTTCAGGACCACATTTACAGTTCAAAGGCAGAAGTAGATGTATAATTAAGTGGAGTATTAAATGATCAGCCACAAAAATAGCTTCACCCAGAATGATGCTATTTACAACAAAGATCTCCTGTCTGTTTCAGGGTCTTCATTTCCCTCTCTGGAGCCCTCTGCTTTCTTTCTGGAGACTTGTTCTACCCCACCCAGAGATAAACCACTGCTAGCTCTAGTAGTCACCCTTTTCTCTTCCCCTGATGTGTGTGTATCTTTCTTCACCGACAGCATGCTTGGAAATATGTGAGCCTGTTTGGTACTGATAGCTAAACCAGGTCAGGCCTGGCTGGTTCCTGGGATAATATTCCGTGGCTATATTCCTTCAACAGAACTAATATTACTGGATGCAGCAGAAGACCATTATTTCTCTCAATTGTTGCAGTCAGTGGGTGGTTGACAGGATCTAGATTTATTCCATTGCAGGCTAGCAGATACATGCCATATGGATGGCACAGCCATCCCAGAAGGAAAATGTTCTGGCTTTCTGTATCTTTGGTGCAGTATTCCTGTTTCCCTTCAGGGGCTGAGATATGCATATGCGTGCAGAAGGAAAACCAAGGCAGAGAAGGTGTTGGGTGTGGGGGGATAGCCACCCCCCATGAATTAGAACAATGTCTGGGTCAATTCACTCGCTCTGCTGTAGGGAGAGAGTGTAAACCAGTAGCCTACAGTGCCTGGGTGAAGAGTGGGCAGTTTTGGCCTGATGTTATCTTCAGTTTTAAATTAGAGGAATGTTGCTTCTCAATTAGCAGAACCCTTGACTGCTGCATCCCTGTGGACTGCGAGGAATTCATGTGGGCCCAGCAGGAGATAGGATCTGTGAGGGCAGTAGCTGTTGCCTAAGTACTTCAGAGACACAGGTCTTGAACTGCTCCCTAGTGTATTAGAGCAGTTGTCATGATTCCTCGGAAACCACGCCTTTCCTAAATTTGTCCCATTTCTTCTTAAGCTTCTCACTAATCCTCTTCCATTTTACAAATGTTACTGAGTAGCATCACCATCCATCTGTGGTATAACATTTTAGGATTTTCAAAGTATTTTCATATACTCGCTTTCATTTAAGCCTCACCACAACCCGTGAGATAAGACTAGCAGGTATTATCTTCATCTGTCGGTAAGTGTCTAAGGCTTAGGAAGACTGAATGACCTGGGCAGGATCACATGACAGCAAAGAGCAGGTTTGTTTGTTTGCTTTTCTCTTCCTTGTCATCTCTGAACCCTGAGGGAACAGCAGGAGACCCTCTCCCAGAAGTACACCTAAGAAGAGTCTGGGGCCTCTGCTGGTAGCAAATGAAAGCTGACCTTGGACAAGAAGATATTCAGTCTCTGTTCACCTGTTGGCTCCCACTGCCTTGTGGCATTTTGGGTTCCTTGAACTTGTAAGAAACTCCCAAGTGAACAGCCCAAGTATCCATCAGTAGATCCTGGTTGAATAGACTGACTGGGTCATCCGTACAACGGAGCTGCAGGAACTGATCTGAAAACATCTCTAGGATATAGTGAATGACAAAATCAAGATGCAGAACAGTGTATGTGGTGCACTTTTTGTGGAAAAAACAGGGAAGAGGGAATGAAGTTCAGATTTGATTGTGCTTTTATTTGCATAAAGGAACACTGGAAAGTTATATTAGAAACCAATGAAAGTAGTTGGGGATAGAGAACAGAGGGGACATGAGTGAAATTTCTCAGCTTATACCTTATGTCATTTCAATTTTTTAAAAACTTTTTATTTTGAAATATAGATTCGCAAGAAGTCACAAAAAGAGTACTGTGTACCCTTAACCCAGTTTTCTCGAGTGATAACATCTTGCATTACTATAGTACAATATGAAAACCAGGAAAGTAACAATCTATAGAGCTTATTTATTTAGATTGCACCACTTACATGCACTCGTGTGTGTGTGTGTGTGTGTGTGTGTGTAGTTCTGTGCAGTTTTATTTCACTGTAGATTTGTGTGAGCGGCACCACAATCAAATCCAGAACTGTCCCATCATCCCAGTCACCCCTTATGCTAACCCTTTATAGTCACACCCATCCCCTTTCCCATGCCCCCACCTCATCCCTGCCTCCCGTAACCAGCGAGCTGCTCCACTGTATAATTTTGTCCCTTTGAGACTGTTGCATAAACAGACTCATGCATTATGTAGCTTTTTGAGGCTGGCTCCTTTCACTCATCATAAGTCCCTTGAGATCCATCCAAGTTGTTACATTTGTCCATGGTTCATTCCTTCCCGTTGCTGGGTAGAGTGTTCCATGGTATGGGTGCACCAGTTTAACCATTTGCCCACTGGAGAACACTAGGGGTTTTTCCAATATTTGGCTTTCATAAATAAAGCTACAATGAATATTCATGTACACATTTCTGTGTGGATGTAAATTTTCATTTCTTCAGGATAAATGCCCAGGAGAACAATTGCAGGGTCATATGGTAAGTGTCTGCTTAGTTTTTCAAGAATCTGCCAAAAACTTTTCCAGAGTGGCATTTTGATTTTTCAAACATATATTAAAAACAAAACAACAACAAAAAACAAATCAAGAATATTCATGTTCAGTCTGACTGTGCTCTTAAAATCAGGTCACTAGTGGTAACTCTCTAGTTGGACCTGGGTGAGTGATGTTAAACCCCAAATCTGTCTTCTAGGTGTGGTGCAGATAGTGGAGGTGACACTGAATGGGATGGTTCTCGTGTGCATCGTGGCCTCCTACTTCGTCCTTGCCGGATTCAGTGCCAGCTTCACCAGCGGCGGCGGCTTTGGGAACAACTATTACTCACCATTTGAGGGCACGGAACTGGAGCAGGTGCGGCAGCTGGACCAGCAGTACACGGTCCTCCGGGCGCCCCTGATATATGGCGGCGTGGCTGTTTCTCTGGGGCTGGGTATCCTCACCATGGCCGTTTTACTCCAAGGAGCCAAAAGACCAACAAAACTGTCGGGGAAGTGGCTCCTCACAGAGGCCACCTTCAGCCTCCTAGCGGCAGTGGGCTACTGCGTAGGCATTGGTGTTTACCTCCACGTGGCCTTGCGGATCAATTCCACCGACACCTGCAAAACAAGAGAGAGGCTGTACGCCCGCAAGGGTCTCACCTGGATGAACTGCCAGCTGGCGGGCACTGACGGAGCAGCAGCCACCTTTGCTTGTCTTCTGGTGATCATGTACAGTGCCAGCGTGGTGCTCGCCCTGCGGAGCTACCAGGAACGGAAGCACTACAAAGACAGCCGAGGACAGCCCAGAAGTGACAGTGAGGTGCCAGAATACCTGTGGTCTGGAACGCTCTGAGGAGATGATCTTCTGAAACCTCAATATCAACCCACCTCCACTGTTTCTCTCAGAAGGACAGGGCCTTCAAAACCACACATTAGACAACTGTGGTTTTCACGTACTTGATTTTAGAAGTGCTCCCTTTGGATCAATGCAAAGTTAAAGAATTGACTCATTTTTTTCTATTGTAAAAGATCAATAAGTCTTTTCTGGCTGACTTGAGAGCTTGGAAAAAACATCTCCACCTTTGCTACAAAGTGCAACATCAGGATTCTGGGTGTCCCTTTATGGTGTGGCTCTCTCACCATATGCCAAGGTCACAGTGGCAACAGCTAACTAGCCAGAGAAATTCTGAGAGATGAGAACTACATGTCAGAGGGTAGCCGGTCCGCTGTTATAGTAGAAATATCTTACCTGTCAGAACTATTTAAAGTCATCAAGAGAAACATGCCATTCCCATCCCCTCACCCCCACCCCCACCCCCCCAATTTTGTTCCAGGGTTAATGATTTTTAAAGCAATTGTGTGATTGAATTCTAAACAAGTAATTACATTCAGATGCGTTCTCCTAGAGGCAAAGTATTTTGCTCATAGAGAGGGTGCCAGGCAGCCTTCTTCCACTGGAGATGGGAGGGTGGATTCCTGATACGTGAAAAGAGATGTTTTCAGTAAGCATGTTTTCCTCCAAGCTTCCTGCCTTAGGTTCCAAAGAAAATGTTTTCTGCCAGCTATTCCAAATTAGTTTCTTTTTTTGTGGCAAGTTGTCCAATTGGAATTCACTTTCCTGAAATGTTTTGTAGTTTTTTTAAACCTGAAGCTTCCAAATAGTGAGAAAATTCATAAACTTTTTGTACATGTTTTTCAACTGATTTCAAAGATAAAGCAGTTAATTTTACTAGACTACAAAGGCTTATTGGAGGCTTTTTCACTTCTGCATTCCCTGACAGTGCCGCATAGAGTGGGCCTTCAAATACATAGTAATCTCTCACTACCCTGAACTGTTTTCATAATGTTAACAGATCACTACCAATTGAATCTTTTAAAAATAAAGTTCTTTCAGTAATTTTAATCTGGCATGTTTTTTTTTGTTTGTTTGTTTGTTTTCCAGAGACAGGTTCTCACTCTGTCACCCAGGCTGGAGTGTAGTGGCACAATCATAGCTTATTGTAACCTGGAACTCCTGGGCTCAAGTGATCCTCCCATCTCAGTCTCCCAAGGAACTGGGACTACAGGCGTGTGCCACGATGCCCAGCTAATTAAAAAAAAAAAATTTTTTTTTTTTTAGAGATGGGGTCTTGCTACGTTGCCCAGGCTGCTGAGGTGTTTTATAGTCTCAAACCTATCAGTTCATGTCAGATGCAACTAGAAATATCCACATTCTCATTATATAGTCTTTTCTTATTGTCCTCTTGCTTTTTAATAGATAATTCTTATGGAACCTGTCCAAAATGAAGGATCAACACTAAACCTCATACAGGAATGGGAAAATATCTAGATTATACTTTTATAAAAAAATAAAGCTTGGAGGAAAATCAAGTAGAAATCTACATTGCTAGGTGAAAATAAAAAGCGTGTGGTGCCACTGAAAGGTGCTGCCACTCTATCTCCCTCAGCCTGAGGCAGTGGCCAAAAGCCCACAATTTTCACTGAGTGGTAGGTAAGCTTAACAGCAGCGAAAAGCAAACAAGCCTCCCAGAGAAAATACCTCCCCCACACACACTATTCTCACCTGGCATTTATTCCCTGGAACACATCTGTTAGATCTTTGTCCACATCTGGGTCTTATGGTTGATAAAATGGGGACTTTGGCCCACCTGACCCCGACTGTGTGCCCAAGCCCAGCTACGATACTGCTCCTGAGGGGCAGCTCCTCCCAAGTGATTGGAGCTATCGATGACTAATAACACTCGCATGTGTCTGTGCAGTTTTATAACGTTCAAAATGCTTCAGCAGACCTTATCTTCCTCACTACCACCTGTCAGCTAGGCAGGCCAAGATGTATTACTCATTTTATAGGCGACACGGTTCAAGGTTAGGTGGTTTACCTGCTAATATTTCACTGAAGGCTCCCTACGTGCCAAGTTCATACAAAGCTGCGCCTAAGAAGCACTTTGTTTGCATCATCTCATTTAAGCTCACAAGCGACCGAATGATGACAGATACTATGATTTCCTTCTAACAAATGAGGTAAACAGCCAAGTAACTTGCCTAAAGTCACAAACTTTTAAGTAGCAGAGGCAAAAGGCATACCCACTGAATCACACACTGTAATGTGTTCCAAGTGACTAATGTGCTCTTGTGGCCTTTGGAGTACCAGGGAATTAATACTGCATGAAGCAGAGAACATACGCAGAGAATTTCATCTCTGCCAACCTGGATTAGGGAGGCATGTGTCTCATGGAACTGAGGTATTAAGGTAAATGGTGGCACAGTGCCCAGTACACTGAAGGAGCTCAGTAAAGTTTTTGAACTAAGTTTTTAAAATGTTTATTCTGCTAGATGAAGGGGGAACCTGCAAAATGACTTTATCTTGCCTGGCCTTTAGTTTGATGGAGTGAGAGGTAGCTTATCTTGCTTGGAAGTCCAGACATTAAGGGAGACACCCAATGGTGGGAGGGGGGACACAACAATTTAGAGGCTCAGCTGGATGCTAAGTATCTTGTGAGCCAACATGCACAACTGAGTCTGGAGGTCCTTCTTACACCAAAGCCATCCCATTATGACAAACGAGATGGCCAGCATATCCACTGACTCCCTCTGTGTCATCAGCTCTGTGATTTACTTACAAAGAGATTTTTTACAACTGAGTTTCCTCTAGTTAGCTAATAACTTGCATGTAAATAAGGACCGTGTTTCCTGTCTTTGGGATTTCTTTAAACATACAAACCACATCAGAGTATAATGTTTCTTAAAGTAAAAATTTTTTATTGCTATTTCATCTGAAAAGATGATCAAAAATATTCTTGCCTTAACTCCTAGCTTTGTGGAATGGCATGGAATGTGGGTTCGCGTGTTTGTTCTTGCTTCTCTTCCCCTAAAACAAAAGCAGAAAAATCCTAAAGGTGCTTTTGGTTAAGAACCTAACTCTACATACATATAAGTTGGGAGAGAAAATTATAGCTTCCTGCTAAAATATTTATAAAGTAACAGGCAGTCCATTTTAAAACAAAGCCATGAAAAAGATAATTCCATTTTATTTTATTTATTATTGTTGTTATTTTTTTACAAACAATAGATTTGCTGCAACATGCTCTGGCTCATATTATTGAATTAAAAAATTTAACACATTTCAAAAATATCAAAAATACACTATAATGAGTCTTAGGACTACAATACGACAATGATTGCACAAACCATAAGATATGAGCCCACTGTCTGGATGACATCCACTGGCAACAGTGAGAGAAAACCGTACAGCATCTGGGAGAAGGGCATGAAATTTAGAATACCAGGAGCATGTGTGTGATGGATCACCAAATGAGGGACACAGAGCAGGATTTACTATAGCTGCTTTTCTCAGTCTAGGAAGTGCTTACCCAACTATGGGGCAAAGTCACTAACTGGAGAGAAATATTAACTTGCCTCCATGACTGGGGAGTCTGAAGGGCTCCACCAGAGGCAAGTAAAAAGTGACACAAGACAGTTCTACAGTGATGCTGCAGACATCACTGAATGGCTTGGAGACTAATTATTTAATAATTGGTACATGTATCGATGATAGCCAAGTGCTCCCTTATGGAGGTCTCTTCATTAATAATTATTGAATAGATAGAGAAGGTGAGCCTGTGGCTTCCAAGTACCTGCTTCTGCTGAACAGGGAAAGAGCATCATTTGATATTCAGTAGATCGGCCAAACCTAACTGGCTCTGTCTCCTGGAAAACAGCACTCACTGTAAGCAATTGTAATAGCACCCAGTGATTACCAAGCTGCGCCTGTTGGCTCTTCTGCACACCAGTAAATGAATCCGCCCATTTATTGTACACATACATCTACAGTAGTATAATAAAGCCCTCACTTGTGTCAGGAGTGGTAATTCAATGACTTGACTCTGTAGTAGCACTGTAGCTTTATGTCATACCAACATTCAAATTTTCAAATATATTTCCAATCCATTTGGATAATAAAAAGAATACCATGGCTGCCAAGATACATTGTTTTCTTTCTTCCATGGGACTCCCAAACTGCTCCCATAATCAGGACTGTTCTTCCTTCAGAATTCTCTTACGCTTCTCTATTAAGTGCGAGGTACACGCAGAGACCTGAGAATCCTGCAGTGGCCAGAATCTCTGTGCTAGAGATCGGCTGTGCTCTGCCCACCTGGGGAACACATCCTCTGGGTAAAGTAATGGGAAGTAGATTACATTCACCTAGAGACAGATTACTGCCTTTCGCCAACTGACAGCCAACTCAGATAACACAATGTCCATAAATTAACTCGTAGATCAAAAGAGTTTTGTACCATATTTTTGGTAATGGGCTATGGCCCTTTTACCCCCCTGTTTTGATACAGAGCAACTGTAGGAGGCCATGAATTAAAGGAGATTGCAAAAAAGAATAATCAGTTTTGATACAGCCTATATTAAAGGTTTTCAATACGACCTAATGGCTCCTAAAAAGAACTCCACCACATAAAAGAACATTTGGAACTTCAGAGTTCTGCTCACTAAAAAGTAAATACACTTACTTTTGGTATGGTCTTTTCAGAACTGGGTTTTGAGGTGGTTCCAATAAGTAGGGTGAAAAACAAATAGAAGACAAGAAAGGGGTTCACATATAATGAACAATTTTTATAAGACTATACTATTAAAGTGGTATATTCCCAAAATAACTTTCATTTTTAGACAATATCACCATTCTATAACCCAAAGGTTCTGCTGTCTGAGTAGAAAGATGCTTTCGATCATCACCCACCACTATCATCTTGGATTTTTCCTTTTTTTCTTCATTTTTGAAAATTTTCCTTATAAAAATAAGGTGGCAACACACCATTGTTCCCATTTTTCTAGCAGCACCTACACTTTGTATGCGCCACTATGCTCCCCACTTCAAACCAAAGACCTGAGTTCTAAATTTTGTCAAATAGCTGACCAGTAGTTTGACACAGGGAAGTCAAGTGTTCCTGACAATTTGGGGACTCAAGTTCAGACTCTTGAGGGGCTGAACATTAGACAGCCATCAGAGTGGTACAGAATCCCCCAAGAGTGCACCCCACTGACAACACACACATGGGCACAGGGCCTCTGAGAAGATGAAGACACACAACCATTTGTGGACAGGTCATCTGGTTTTTGACTACTGCTTTGAGCAAAAAATTCCCAAGAAAGACAAAGAAAAAAAAAAATATATATATATATATATTCAACCTTCTCTTTAACGTTTTGTTTCTGATGAAACAAATTAAAAATGGTTCCAGTCTATTTTCCTTTTAATTGTGAAAGTGTTCCAAAAATTCAAAGCACATTCTCCATTGGGTAAAGTCAAGCAATGCCAAACTTTTGTAGGAATAAATGGGAATTAATTTTCCTAAGTAAATCTTCTAAGGGAAAAAGCTACAGAAATATGGAAGGAACTACATTTTTCTAGGGTTACATGGAATGTGCAAAAAAATACAGGTTTTCTGTAAGCTTAAGAATTTCTCCATTAAGTGTCTTTCTTATATTAAGTATTGAGCCCAGTATTCGGAAACCACATAAGGTAAATAAGCAGTTTTCAGAAGAGTATACTGTTTAACATTCAAGAGGTGAGCTCTCAACTCACTTCCAACATTCTAGAAAACCATCCCTCTGCTCTAGAGTAAGAAAAGGGACAAGTCTGACCTGTGAGCTCCATCCATCTATCCTCTCTTGGCTTCAGTCTGTTTCACGGTCATCTGCTATAACTCAAGGTTACCAGGACTCGAGCAGTGTCAGCCTTCACCCTCCCTGTTGGGAGGCTGACTGCCAACTCCACCTACCGCGTGTCAGGGACAGAGGCCAATCCCCAAATGCCTCCCTTGTGACCTGCTGGGAAATTCCTAGCAGGCTGCACATTTGTCAAGGGTAATTCTCTTTTTCTGATTTGGGGGGATGAAGTCTTAGTCCTCACTTCTCCCCTATCTTCATCCCCAAAAGAAGATCCTCCTACCCCAAGTTTCTCAGGAGCTTTCACAGTCTGACATCCAACAGTTAAACCATTTCCCAGGGCCCGTCCTGGTATCCTCAGAGAAGGCTACAATACCCGATTAGCTCTCTGCCTGTGGACAAAGGTGCCGGGCTGCCTCTAAGAAGATTGGCTCGAGTGCAGATTCAAAAATAAAAAGTCAATGAAAAGTGCTCTCATTACATTACATACATAAATTAATTGATTGGTTCTACATTTCCAATAGACATCATTTTGATAGGCTGTATTCTCGTAGAGAAGAATGAAAAGCCATGTGACTAGTCACATCATACCCCATTAGTTAGTCTGAGAGAGAAGGTGATTTCTCTGTCACAGAGATCCATCAGCAGCAATTAGTAAAGGGAATCAACCTCCAGTTATTTCCTCCACAGAAATAGTCCCTTTCCTGCCCAGGCAGGCAAATTCTCAAAATGATCCTAGGAGAGAAAGGGTTAATGGCAGGTGGTAGGACTGATGCAGAACAACAGCTGCTTTCTTCCCAGTAACTCTGGGAATTCCAGTGCAGGTTAAATGTGAAACTTAACACTGATGGTGGCTACTAGCTTATCCAGAGCCAGACCCTGATCACTCTCACCCTTCTGGCGTCGAGTTCTACCCCATGCATCTGTGGTTTAGAAATGCAGAGGCCAAATGCCGCTGGCAGGGTCCCACGCCAACAGCACACAGCCTTCTCTCACACTGCGCCACTGTGGAGGCGCAGTCACAGCGCTGTGTCAAACTCCTCTGGGGGCTCGGTCCGATCCTCTTCGCTGGGCTCAGGCTCGAGCCTGCTCTCCTGGTGCTGTTTCATTTGCTCCTTCACTTCTTCTTCCAGGTCCCGAGGAACAACAAACTGATCCTCTGGTTCCAGCTGAGTGGGGGCAGCAAAATAGCCAGTTTTCCTCTTGGGTGCTTCTGTGGCCACTTCAATGAGGTTCAGGCTGTCTTCTAGGGGCACAATAGAGCCATTGGAGAGTTTCTTTCCATAGAGACACGAAGTGGAGGGAGACTTCTGTAACTCCATCTTGTCCTTACTCATTGGCAGAAGTATGCCACTATTCACACTGTTCTGTCTTCGGATCCCAAAACCCAACCCTCTAGCTTGCTCCTCAGGACAGAGGCTAGGAGAATTCTCTGCAAGAGCCTGAGAGCTCTCAAGATCTCTTCCTCTGCAGCAGTGGATATCTACTTCGACTTCTACCTTGCTGCCATTGGTTATGACCCCTTCGACAGGCTGGTCGTCATCACTGTCCAGGCCATTGTCAGACTGATTACTGGAGAAAGTGGCACAAGAAGGCTGGCGCTGAAAAGCCCCAGAGGTGGGTGCTGGATGGAGGCTGCAGCGCCTCTCTGGCCGTGGAAGCAAGGCAGCATCCAGGCCCGCGGCGTTATGCTCGTCAGAAGCGGTGGACCCCACTTCACTGCTCACTTCCGAGGTGGACATCTCACTGCTGAACTCAGAGGCAATCCCACTGCTAGAGGAGGGAGTGGTTGGCTTGGGAGCATCCCTGATGGTGGCAGTCGAAGCAAATCCCACAGGACCTGGGAGGGTGAGCCCATTCATTTCGCAAGTGCAGCCTTCCTCACCAATGTTCAAATAAACCACCATTGCCCCTACATTGTCCTGACAACCATAGCTCTGAGCTAATGTGCACAGCTTCTTGGCAGCTGCTAATGGGTCTTGTACATGACGTACTGCGTTGACAGCTTCTGTATAGGACAAATGTTCCCACAATGCTTTGTTTCCTAGAATCAGCAACTCATCTTGAATGGTAAGTGGAGTGGAAGAAATGTGGGGCTTGGGGAGGATCCAGGGGTAGAGGTATGTACAGCCCAGCATCCGGGTACAGCAGGTTACCCCGTTCACTTTGTTGTCCTGGAGATGAGCAGAACACAAACTTTGAGAAACAAGAGACAGGGATGTGCAACTTTGTATCTTTCTAGATCACAGTGCTTAGGGATCTTCAATAAAACAGAATTTACATGTTATATGATTTTTCCTATGGAATAGTATAATTTTAAGTGTACTTTAAAAATGAATGTAGAGAAGTCTAAAAAGACAAAATACCACATGGTTATTACAGCAAATAGTTTAAAGGACTGAAGTTAAATTCAATTCAAATTAAGTGACTGACTAAAAGTTACCACTATCTTAAAAGATATTTGCTCTAACATGAAGGATAGGCCTCAGCATGTCCTTAAATAGAGAAACGTGTTAGAAAAATAATAGGCAGAACTACCATTAATTTTCCATCACTAGTATTCTGAGAGAGGCCAAAACTCAGATAGGTCACTAAAAATGACTTCTCATTTAAAGGCACAGTTGGGACTGAAAAGATATCAAATGGCTAAGAGAATCTTGGTAGCTAAAGCATCAAATAATCTGTAAGGTTATTCAGCCAAGAAAAGGAGAGTCTGAAATCTGCAGCATAATTTACCTACTCTGTAAGGATTGTACCAAGAATAAACAGCACATCAAATCAGAACCTATGTTATTTGAAACTTAGAGGAAAAGGAATAACCTTGCTTGCAGGTTGGGAATGTTCATATGCCAGACACTTTGTATTGATTTCTGCTCAAGAAAAAAAAACAAACAAAAACTCTATAAAGTTTGGCAAATAATAGGCAAACAATTAATGTTTGTGGTTAAAATAATGTTTATAAAAAGATTTCCCACTTGTCTAGGACCCCCTAAGAAAAATGTAAACAACATTACCTAAATTCTATAAAACCAAAAAGTTATCTTAAGCCAGGTGTGATGGCATGCACCTACAGCCCCAGCTACTCAGGAGGCTAAGGAGGGAGGATCACTTGAGCCCAGGAGTTTGAGTTCAGCCTAGGCAACATCTCTTAAAAAATAAATAAATAAACAAAAATTTAAATTTAAAAAACTATCTTTTCTCTTTCATTTGTTTTGACTGAAAGACCCTCCTAAAACTAATGCCTCATACTTCCAGAATCCTAACAGTATCAGCCACATTATAATGATACTTTTTGGTTTTGTGTTTTCTCGGATGGAATCTAAGATGGATAGTCCTTATACAGAATGCTAACAAAATAGAGAGCCCACAAGTGGACCCACGCAAAAATAGTCTACTGATCTTTGACAAAGCAGCAAAGGCAATTCAGTGGAGAAAGGATAGTCTTTTCAACAAATGGTGCTGGAACAACTGGACATCCACATGCAAAAACATGAATCTAGACACAGAGCTTAAACTTTTCACAAAAATTAACTCAAAATGGACCACAGACCTAAATATAAAACACAAAACTATAAAACTTCTAAAAGGTAACACAGAAGAAAATCTAGATGACCTTAGGTTTGGGGATGAGTTTTTAGATACAACACCAAAAGCACGATCCATGAAAGAAAAAAATTGACAAGTGGGCCTTCATTAAAACCAAAAACTGCTCTGCAAAAAACACTTAAAAGAATGGACAGACAAGCCCCAGACTGGGAGAAAATACCCGCAAAACACATTTCAGATAAAGGATTTGTTTCCAAATTATACAAAGAACTTTTAAAACTCAACAATAAAGAAACAAACAATCCAACTTAAAATGGGCAAAAGATCTGAATAGAATACTGCTTTGCAATAAACAATGTTCACATGTAACAGCTAAAGTTTTTTTGATAGTAAAAATGTTATGCTAATTTCCAAAAAAGGAGGAAAGCTATAATGTAGCAGAAATACTGATGCTTCATTATGAAAAAAGGACACTAGAGCATTGTAAGCCATATACAGTATAAACAGAAAAAATACTTTGAAACTTTGCTTTTCAAAATGGGGATGTCAATACAAAACACTTCTTCTGTTTGGAAAAACAAACCAGATGAGTTGGAAATTAGCTAAGGGGGACACTCAACATACATTTTACATGTTGGCTATGCATTTAAAGGATCACAAATTAGGATTTTTCATATACAATTCATTTTGATTTTTCTTTTTGCTAGTCACTAACTGCTCAGTAGATTTTCTTCTAGTACTGTTACTGAAACCATCTGAATTGAACTTTTATCTGGATTGGATACAAATTACATGACAGGAAGACAGTGGACTTTCATCACTTCTGTGCACAGCAGCCTTCACTAGATTTGGGGGGTGGAAGTGACTGGCAGAGAGCGAGACACACCTCTGTGATGATGGCTTTTTGTTCCTTCACCCTTTGTGCCTCCTCTGGGTCCTGCTCCAGGCTGAAGACTTTAGACAGGGGCAGTGGCTTCCCACTTCGGCACAGGACTGCTTGGCATGTGCCAACGTTGGCCACAGTCAAGCTAAAACTACTTGTTGGGTCGGCAGTGTCGGGACGGATGTAGCACAGGAGAGCAGAGGACCCCAGCTTCTGGCCAGCCATTCCTAATTTCCTGTTTAAAAAGAAAAGAAAATGAAGATGTGGTAGCTAGTTTCAGAAGGAAGTGGTGGTCCTTCATGTCCATCCTTTCCTTGTTTTTCTGCCATGTGATCGTGAACCAGCCTCACCCTTACCCACATGACAGCAGACTCTTGCTACGGGTGATGATGGTAAAGAGAGCTTTGCCTTCCACTCTCAGCTGACTGAGAAAGGAGATTTTATAAAAGGTGGGGGAGAGGAATTGGGGAGACAGTGAAGGTGCATCTTTCTCTACTACTTCTGTGTCTGATCATGGACTTCCTAATTCAGAGGTTCTCACACTTTAGCACATCAGAACCACCTGGAGGGCTTGTCAGAGCAGGGATTGCTGGGCCCCAGCCCCAGTTTCTGATTTAGCGGGTATTAGGGGCTGGCCCAATACTCCACATTTCTAACAAGTACCAGTGATGCTGAGGCTGCTGGTCCTAGAACACCACTCAGTTGTAAGTTTCTTGAAGGAAAGACTATAATTTTCCTTGTATTTCCTACAAACACGTGGCATGCACGTGCCTACGCTTGGTGCACAACACCAACAAGGAGGAGACAGTGTTAGAAAGATCTAGTTTCAAATACCAGCTCTACCATTTCCTGGCTACAGATCCTCAGCAAGTTATTTCTCTTAAGAAATGTCTCAGATAAAATACCTACTGAAAATTTTGGTTTGTTTCAAAAATTAAAAATACAGTATAAAAAATACTTGGTACAGTGCCTGGCTTTTGAGGGGTCCTTCATAGATTGAGTTCCCTCTCATAAACCCTTTATTTTGACAAGTTTCTTGCTCAATTCTACTAGTGAAAAATAGACTCCTTTCCCAACACCTTGCTTTGTGTTATGATGACAGATAAGACCAGTTCAAGGTCCAGGCTGTTCCACCATTCCAACCCTGACTACACAAGTTTATAGCCTCTCAGTTGTTCATATCTTTTATGCAGCCCACTGATGTGCAAGACGCTCCATTAGCGTTTGGTTATACAGAAGGTCCCTGACCTACAGTACTATGACTTACAATTTTTCAACTTCATGATGGTGGGAAAGCAACACTGTATGCATTCAGTAGAAACTGTACTTCAAATTTTTATCTTTTCCCAGGCTACTGATATGCAGTACAACACTCTCTCACCATGCTGGGCAGCGGCAGTGAGCCATAGCTCCCAGTCAGCCATGCGATCATGGGGGAAAACAACCGATACTCTACAGTATACTGTGTTGCCAGATGATTTTGCCCAACTGCAGGCTAATGTAAGTGTTCTGAGTACATTTAAGGTGGGTTAGGCTAAGCTACGATGTTTGGTAGGTTCGGTGTATTAAATGCATTTTTTTCACCTTACAATATTTTCAACTTATGAGAGTTTATCAGGGCATAACCCCATCATAATATGAGTGGCATCTGTATAGGGTTTTTGCCCTTAAGTGGCTTAGACTTTAATTAGAAGATTAGTTGGCTAAAACCCCAGTAACAAGTATTCTAAAGACATGAATCTGATGAACGCTTCTTAACCTTTTTGTAGGTCACTGATGCTTTGGACAATCTTATGAAAGCTTACCACCTTCCTCCCCCAAATGTACAACCACATATACACACAGAGAACATTTTGCACATAAATTCTGGGCTTCCCAGATCCTCAGCGGCCTTTGGGTTCAACAGAGAAAAGAGATGACTCCACAGGCTCTTCAAAGAGCCAAATCCCCGCACTCCATGCTGATATATGGAGAGGATGATCATGGAAGTAGTAGTGAGATCTCTCCTTGACCCTGTATTCATAACATGGACCCTGACCTGGTTTAGAGAGATTTATTTTGCAAAAGTAGAAGTGAGTTAGGAATTATTCAACCCACCTGCTTACCTGTGAGACACCAAGAAGGTGTTAGCCATGAAAACCATGTCATTTGTTGACTGCTGCACCTCCTCCAGAAGCACATCTGCCATCGTACACTGGAGCAGGCGAGGGAGCTCCTCGTTTCGGTCCCCATCAAACATGCCATACACAGCTCCCACTCCCTCCGCAAAGTTATCCATGGCGAGGGCAGAAACACACAGCCTACAGCAGAAATAGGAGAAAGACAATCATCAAAGAAAGTTGTCAGTAAAAGATTATTCATCAGGGAGCATTCTTTTAAAAAGTAACTATTAACTGAAAGTGGAGAAGACTAGTAGCAAATCATAATCTACACACAAAAAAGTCCCTAGATATGATAGTTAAGCAGCATCTCAAAGAGCTGATATCTTAAGGAAAGGGGAAATTCAGCCACATTCGTGGGCAGTACACATTAGCTTTGCAATGCTGCCACAGGCTAGGAAGATAAAATGTTTTCTCTTAGTAGTAACTAAGGACTAGTTTTGTCAAGAACCTTCAGCTGAACACCCCCAGAGCACACCAGTGGTTGAACAAGTTGAGTTTATTACTTTTTGCAGTACAGGAAAACACTCACCCTGGAACCCTGGGGTGTATAGGTAAGAGAGTGCTAGAAAGAACCTAGTATAGGATTTGGGCTTTGGCTAGGTCATTTTGCAGAGGGTCTAAGGAGGTGGAGAATCAGACTGGATTGGGTGCTATAAGAAAGCGGGACCATTCTATGGTTGCATATCTCAATATATCTTATGTATATGGAACAAAGTTAGCAGAAGAATAAAGATATAATTGGCAAAGAAAGTAGCACTGACCCGTTTTAGCCATCAAAGGGGGTGTTTGGTATTTTGCTAACTGCACAATCATCTTCTTTTTGTCTCACTTTATCACTGTCTCAGAGGGATTTTATCCAACATCAACATTCTGTGATTTGTTTATGTGCAAAAGGAGAACAACATGGCCTAACTGTGGGCATGAGACCAATTCCCAGATGCCAGGGGCTGCCTTTTTTCTTTCTCAGTCTCCACTGCCAACATACTCACTTATTTCTCTGCCCTGCCATTTCAGCCAGTCCATGGCTCCAGAAGGTTGATGTAACTGTAGAATCTGTGGTTGGCAAAGGTTTCTGATCAATTTTCAGGGTTGTGATATGGCTGTGGGAAGCGGAGGAAGGGAAGATTAAACCATATACTCTTCCGTATTTTACAAAAACTATCCCAACAATAACATATCTTTTTATAAAATAATCTGTTGACGGACTAAGATGCATTTCCAGAGAGTCTGAATGAAAGTAGTATGCTGAAGTACTGGCCAAGGAAGAGAAGAGAGAGAGGAAAAGGTAAGAAGAAGAAATAGGGGCCGGTGTTATTACAATTAATGCCATTTGTTGCAGTAAAAAACTAAGCACAAAAAAGACTTCTAAGTTTCAGCCAACTGAGAAAATGAAGTCTTGGTACAATGAATGAACTTGTATTGTCTCTTAGATGTTGTGATGTGATCCATGCCACCTAAAACATCTATGCCTGTCATGTGAAAATATTCAGTGTGTGGCTGGGTAGTGGCCACGTCTAATACAAATAGACTGACTACTGGATAGAATATCCATTCATAACTGAATCAAAGAAGAGAACCTAGGGGCGTTATGGTCTAATTCATTCTATTCGTTTAATTAGCTGAGGTCTCCACAGTCCTAAAGAAGACCCGCACCTGGCTGGCAGACCTAAGAGCAAAAACAGATTCAATTTCAAATTTTTTCCTACCTAAATATGTCCAGAGTCTTGTGTTCCAGAACCAGGTTTGTATTTCCAGTCAGGTCAAGGTCTTGTAACGTAACAGGCAGTGCCTCCGGAATCAGGATTTCTGTCAAGTCGTTGCAACTCAGGTCTACAAACTAAGAAGAAATGGAGAAATCAAAAGAAAATACATCATAGAGTTAGTTCTTTACTCCCAAACATTCAACCTCCTACTATATCCCCAAAGCAGAACTTAATTTCTTCCCAGGAATCAATTAGGTACACTCATCCCAAACTGAGTATATGAGAAGAGAATAGTATTTCTTCCTTACGAGAATAATCTCATTCACTCTCCTGCCATTTCATCATCATTCCAGCACACAGAAGTACCTGGATCTGAGGTAACTGCAGTATTTCTGGGAAAATGCTGATGTTGTTGGAGTGTGCGACAAGAGTGTGCAGCCTTTTGCAGTTTGCTATGGTTGTGGGAATGGTTTTAAGCTTATTGCCACTTAGGTTCAGTTCCTCCAATTGCTCCAATTTATTTAGTTTGCTGAAAAAGAAACATCAAAATACTATACTGTACCAGAAATGAGCAGCTGCCAAGCAAGTGCTATTTTACAACAACCACAGAGTACAGAAGGCTGACCCTGTCCCCTGCCAGATGACTGGTGAGAATTAAACAGATACCAGCGAAGGCAGTGGCTCACCAAGATGACCGCTCCTGCTCTATCTCAGCCCAATCTGTCTGTCTCTCAGTGTTTCAAGGACTGAAGCGTCCCTTGCTTTTCTTACAGTTGTTGGATCTTATGGGCATGATCATTTCCCTGCTATCTAACTTACAGGGAGTGGCTAAAAAAGGATTGGCCTAGAATTGGGAGACTAGTCCTCATGCTTGCTTCACCACTAACTAGCTGCAAAATACTGGGTAAGTTAATGTCAATGGACCTCAATATCCTTAGCTATTAAAAAAAACAGTTGTACTAAATCATCTCTAAGATTCCTTACACTTTAAATTTCTACAGTTACCTGTTCATAACATAATTCATCTCCACTAAACATTTATCAAGTTCTTATTCTACAGACAGCACTGTGCTCGGGCCTGTGAGGCAAATGATTCACATTGCTCCACTGACTGAGCAACACTTTCCACATGGTAAGCAAATTATCTTAAGTCAGCCTAACACCATTATTTGGATTATTACAAATTGTTCTTATTTCTTTTGATTTATTGGCTTAAAAAACTATAAAAATAAACTGTTGTAACATGGACAAAAGGCTTGGAAAACAAAGAAAATAAAATAAATCACCAATAATACTAGCAATTTGAAAGAATTACATGACCATTTTGCTGAATTTCCTACCAAATTTTTCATATGAATATTCATCTTTTCATGTAACATATAACTTCTATTGCTAGAAAATTCACGATATTTTTTAATAAGATTAGTAAATTGAAATAATTTTTCTTATAACAATACATACACAAGGAAAAACACTGAAAAATAGAGACAAACAGAAAAAAAAATCTTTTCATTCCACTATCAGAGATAATCTCCGATGACATTTTGGTAGAAAGTATTCTTGCCTTTTTTAGGGTATGAAACTATATTTTTCAAATTAAAAAATGGTGCTACATTAAATATATTGTTTTATAACTCGCTTTTTTTTTTTTTTTTACTTAATTAGGTACTTTAAAAGTGTTCCCATGTCCAAATCTTACGCTTTCCCCTTATACTACTCCCTACCTGGATTATTCTGACTTGTAAATAAAAATACAGCACCTACATCTCAATCAGTTTCTTACTGACTACCCAGAACTGTGCTAGATTCTGAAAATAGTCCAAAAGAAACAAGATCTGTATTGTGCCTGTACAATTATTACACTGCTCAGGAAATGACCTCATAGTGGATTTATTATTCAGTACTGAATATATATGTTCTTCAATATGCTGCTCCTAAATTCCATGTAGCTGTATTATGTATATTCAGATTACTCTAATTTTGTGTGATCTCCTGTTAGTTCTTGTCTTTACCACTAACTTTTTAAAATATATTTTAAATAAAATTTTTTTAATGAACACTTCACAAATTTGTGTGTCATCCTTGTGCAGAGGCTGTGCTAATCTTCTCTGTATCGTTCCAATTTTAGTATGTGTGCTGCCAAAGTGAGCACTACCACTAATTCTTATTTTCATCTTAATACGTTTTAAGTTCTGTATCAACCGGCTTTTGACTCCTGCAACAATAAAAGTGTCATCAAATTAGGCGAGATTCATTAGTTTTATAGTATTATACCTGGTATCACCCAACAGCTTCATAAATATTAATATAACTTGTCAGTGGCCTGTTATTTTCGCTTTATAGGAACATATAAGGATCAACTAAGCTAATCTGATAAGATTTCAAGAGATCTACACTTCCTGAAATTAAGATTCTCCATTCATTTTAAAAGACATTATTTGAATACTTTCAAGGATGCAATCATGTTTATCCTGCTTGTCTTCTGAAGCTCTATCTCATTTCATAAATGCTCACAAAAATTATAATTTTATGATATATATAATTTCATTCAAATTACATCAAATTTCATTTCCTCATGTTCTTAGTTGTTAAAAATATGATTTTTAATGACTATTTTCATAGTATAGATAGGTTTTTCTGGTGGTAAATTTTCCAAATTTTAGCCAGTGCAGTGGTAAGCATGTGTAGTCCCAGCTACTTGGGAGGCCAAGTCAGGAGGATCACTTGAGCCCAGGAGTTCGAGGCCAGCCTGGGCAACATGGCAAGACCCTGTCTCTTTAAAAAAAAAAATTCCAAATTTATTTTATCAAATGTATTTCAAAAGATATTTACTTCTCCACTGACACCATCTAAAACTCTGATAGCATTAAATGTCTCTCTTACATCTTTTTATAGATGTAGCCTGGCTAACTTCTATTCATCTCTTCTTTGAGGAAGCCTAACCACACCCTGTATAGAGGTGTGGTTAGGCTCTGTATAGAGCAGCTAGCAACCTGTGCATTTCTTCTTTAACATCTTGCCTTTATTAGAGTGCATTGCAATTGCCTATATACTTGTCCATTTCCCCAATTTGACTATAAATTCCTTGAGGACACAGACTATAACTCTTACACTCTATTCATCTCTTCTTTGAGGAAGCCTAACCACACCCTGTATAGAGGTGTGGTTAGGCTCTGTATAGAGCAGCTAGCAACCTGTGCATTTCTTCTTTAACATCTTGCCTTTATTAGAGTGCATTGCAATTGCCTATATACTTGTCCATTTCCCCAATTTGACTATAAATTCCTTGAGGACACAGACTATAACTCTTACACAGTACTTGGCATACAGTAGGCATTCAATGAATGTATTATGAATAAATTAATAGACTCAACAATATTTTATAAAACAGTGCTGGCAAGAGAAGAGGAAAAATTATCTTCAGAATTCTTTATTTCATAAGCTTGTACTATTCTAGGTTGAGTATTCTCAGATCATTATTAAATAATTAGAACCAAAAATTAAACACATTTTAACCATGATTCCTCTGGTTACTGATACTTAACTGGGTATAAATTATTAAGATAAGATTTTCCCATTCAGCTAGCAAAATCACAGCATCAGTAAGTCAGTCAACAAAAAGCAACAGTCATACTCAGATAGCTATTATTTAGTCTGACAAATGTAGAATTTATGTTGTGCATCTGAAATGATCAAAGTCTGCATTCATTTACCTTGCAGGAAAGGTCTGTAGCTGGTTGTTTGCAAGGTGCAAGATTCTTAGGTGAGGGTGTCCTACCAGGACAGGTATACATTGATCTGTCAGGAGATTGTTGGTCAAATAAAGCAGCTGCAGCATACTCAGACTCTCCTCCCCAGTGCAGGCAGATGGTAAAGACTCCAAACTATTTGCAGATGCATTCAAGTATCTGAGACTGACAGAACACACACGTTTATTTGTTGCCTTCCTTCATAGAAACCATCATGCCATCTCAGTATGGTATGCTGCCATTCCAAGCTCCCACATTAAAAAAAAAAAAAAGTAATTTTCTCCAGGTAGTTTTCTCTAATTGATTTTATCCAACCCAAAGCTCCTTTTACTCAATTTATGCAAGCCAAGAAGAGAGGAAAGAATACAGGCTTGGTTGTTTACCCAGGCTTCTGTAGTGGCCTGATTCTAACCTAGTTTTATCTTTTACTGTTATTACTGTCTGCGTGTCTACTGAAAGGACATTGTTGAGTACCATGTTCACATACAAATAAACTATACCCTTCAGAAAAATTTTTGTCTGGTTTTAATAACATCATTATTTATTTAGCCAATCCCATAATAATCCCCTAATAATGAACATATAGGCTGTTTCCGTTTCCATACATATGTTATTATAGACGTTTTAATGAGCATCTTTGTGTCCTTATCCAATTATTTCTTTATACACTCCCACAAACAGAATTTGTGGTATATTGCCAAACTGAGCTCCAGAAAGGCTATACAAAATTATACTTCCATAAGAAGAATATAAAAATGCCAATTTGCTCACACCTTTGTCAACACTGAGTCTTACAATTCATTTCAATCTTTGCCAATCTAATAGGTAAAACACAGTATAATTTAAAAATTTGCCTAGCATAGTGTTCAGTACATACAGAACATTCTCAATAAAAGGCAACTAATATTATGAAACTTATGTGTTTTTAAATCTCCATGTTGTACGTTCCACATCCCTAATTAGATTTTTTAAATTGATACATAATAGTTGTACATACCTAATTAGCTTTTAAGCTTATTGAGGGTACTGTGTGTCTACTTGTGTCTTTGTCCCAAAAATGCTCTGTGCAGGGTTAGTATTAAATAAATATCATTGACAGTCTGCCACAGCTAAGTAACTTCCTTACTATAGATACTAAGGTTGTAAACTAATTTTATTCAGACCGTCACTAGGACTAAGTGCGGTGTTATGCTTTGCTAACAAATACTTGTTAATTAACAACTACATCAAGACTCCATACAAACTTTACAAAAAGAAAATTTCCTTCAAACATTTTTTAGAATTTCCAAAGATTTTATTTTGAGGAATACCCAACCAATTGTATATATATTAAGAGATGAATAAGCTGCTAAACAGAACAAGCCAGATTTTTGTTCTTTGACATAAATACTTTTGGTATGTCTCCTGTTAATTTACTACTGCTTATCTCTGTTTTCTCCATTTCTAAATTGAAGATAATATTGCCTTCTCCATATTGTAGAAGACTATAATTAAAAAACTAGTTTTCATTTAAAGATGACATAACACATTAGGTAAACCCTTCCCCTAAAATGAGAAGATATGCCATCTGTTTGTTAATTACAGTGAGAAGGCAAATAACATCTTTTGGAAGACTATTACCTTTAAATACACGGTTTTCAAATTAAGTAGGAAAAAAGCTTTCCTAGTAAAGAATGTAACTCAAACATAGTTTGGTAAAGCTAAAAGCAAAAACCAAAGTAACTTTTGTGGTATATCCTTTTTTCTCCAATGCAAAAGCTGAAAATTACCAACGAAGCTGTATCAGAATGTTATAATTTCTCTTTAAATGTCATAAATGTTTATTTTATGAGATGAAAGCCTGAACCTTACCAAACTGTTTGAAATTGTTTACAACACAAAAACTTCTTGAGTATTTGATAGTTATTTCAACTTTGAGTTAAAGATTACTGCCTCGTGAAGCAGTGTCATATTTTCTTTCACAAAAATCGCAAGTATGTCTCTACCCATAGTTGGACTATCAGGTAAAGTCTCTGTAAATATAGTTCCAAAGGTCACTCCAATGACAAGTCACTGCAGTTTGTCTAGCCGATGATTCTGCTTTTCTGAAATAAAATACAATGGTACTTACTTTAAGGCCTTGGAGAAGAGAGTGTCTGGCAGCCTGGTGAGTACATTATGCTGAATATCCAACACCTCCAGGGGGATGTGCTCCACCAGCGCTGGGAGGTTCTGCACGTGATTGTGTCCCACCATCAGCTTCCTAAGGCTCAAGCTACTTAGAATTCTAACAGGGAACAGGACAAACAAATAAACTTACTTAAATCTTTCTGAGTCTGTCCTAGGCTATTTAACTGAAATCAGTAAGCTAATAGAAATATATTCTAGACTGTATAATCACTGACAAGTGCTTGAGCCAAGAAAGCAACCATGACCATCTGTTTACCCACCACCCACCAGGAAGTCATTAAGGTCATTCTGAGAAAAGGTGAATTAGTGACATCAAACAGTGCAGAGGAGAACTAAACTAAAAAAGCAATTTCTAGAATAAATTTAGATTTTAGGTCTAAACAGCACCAAAAATTTAGTGTATGTATTACTATTAATATAACTTATTAATATAATAAATTCATAACAAATTTCATTACTATAAAAACTATTATTTGAGTGCTTAAAATGCACTAAGCCATTAACAAAAAAGTTCAGAAAAGTTAAGTGACTTTGATTTGCCAAGATCGCACAATGAATAGTAAATAGAACAGTCTGGATTTGAACTAAGGTCTGACTCCAAAGGTTGTTTTCATACCTACTATGCTACAAAGCCTCTAGTTTAATTTCAAAGACTCCATTAGGTAATAACTGCACATTTTATATGTCAGTGCTTTTGAATATATCATTCCCCCTAGCCTCAAGCACCACTGTTCCCCACCCCACTTGGAGAAATCCCACCATCTGGTAAAGGTCAATTCAAATGCCATCTTTTCCATGAAACATTCTTTAATTCTCAAAGTACTTCTGAATTTCTAAAACATCTAATTTATACAGTGCAGTGATTACGAGTGAAGGTTCTGGAGTAAAAATGACTACATTCAAATGCCAGCTGCCAGCACTTCCTAGCTAAGTGTAACCTCAGACAAGTTATCTGACCACTCTAAACCTTAGTTTCTTTTTTTTTGTTTTTTGTTTGTTTGTTTTTTTCTAAGACAGGGTCTTGCTCTGTTCCCTGAGGGGGAGTGCAGTGAATTCCTGGGCTCAGCCAATCCTCCCACCTTGGCTTCCCAAAGTGCTAGGATTATAGATGTGGGCCACCACGCCTGGCCTAGTTTCATTTCTAAGATGAGGATGACAGCACCTATATAGTAAGGTTTTTAAAAGATTAGGTAAGATAATAAAAGTGAAGTTCTTAGGACATTGCCCAGCTCACAATAATTCATCCTATAAAAATTAACTATTATTACTATTATATCACCAACCTATGCCAGTACCTCTTGGAACATTTTATCACAGTTATCTGTGCATATGCCACACTATCCTCTTATTAAATTCCTTGCAGGCCAAGACCATGCATTCATTAGCCGTTACTATATTCCCTATGACATATCACAGTGCCTTAGACTCAGCAGGCATCCATATTGACTGAACAAATGAAAGGCAACACAAATCTAGGAAAATAATGAAATACATATACACACATATGTATTAATGCACACATACATAATATATGCATTCACACACACACACCTCATAGGAACCTCTGTAAGAAGATTATAGCTCATATCTAATATTTCTATCTTCTTTGCGTCACAGGCCCAGTCAGGAACACATTCTAGCAGGTTTCTGCAAAAAATACATAATTGAAAGCATCATTTAAGATGACAAGTGGGACTCATTTCACTTAGACTGTTATGTATCTGTTAACCAGTCTGTGAGCCCCAGTGAGGGCAGGGACACTATCTCCAAGGCATCCCCTGGTACATTACCTGGAATACACTAGGTGCTCAGTGAATGCTGTTGTATTAGAAGGGTGGGCAGAGACAAGTACGTGAATATTTACAATATTGGATCAATTATGCTATATGCTCAAAAAAGCACAAAGGCTTTCAGCAGTAGGAAAGCACACATATGGTGGGATGGGATGAGGGAGAGAGGAGGAAAGACTTACTGGAAGTGGCATTTTAAAAAAACCTTTGAAGATGAGGAGGAGTTCCACAGGGAACAGCCGGGGGAGATTAGAAGCAAATTCCAGAGAAAACGAACAGAATGAACAAAAGTGAGGAAGTAGGGACAAAAGATAACTAGTGGGGGGAAAAGTTTCAAACCATTTAGAACGTGAGCTCAAATATTTAGTAGAGCACTGAGCAGAAACTTAGTAAAAGGAATTTTATTTTCAGATGCGACTTAGCTTCTCTAGGCCTCAAGGTATCTATTGATTAATCAATGGATAAAATGAGGCAGAATGAAGTGCTACATAAGAGAAACACAGATACTGCTATGTTAGCCTAGTGAAGGAAACACTTTGCCTGAAATGGATCAAGGCAAGCTCCCTAAGAAATAATGACATATGGGTTAGAATTTGAAGAATGTTGTACAGTGACCTGAAGTGAGGAGGGCATGCCATGCACGGGGTGGCAACACAAACTAGAGCACAGAGGCAAGAAAAACCATGGCGTGATAGGTGTGAGGGGAAACAGGCAGCTGGTGATGCTGCAGCAGCTGGGGGAAGAGGGCCTGGGCTGGAGATCTGGGTGCCTGACACTCAAGTGCAGCTGAAATCACTGGAGTGAATGAGGTCATGTCCAGTGAGGTAGAGTGGACCAAGGACAGAACCCTGGGGATAATCGACCTTTAAAGGGCTAGCTGAGGAGGAGTACGCGAAAGGGACAGAAGGAATGGCCAGAAGGGCATGAAGAAAATCAGATCATATTAGCCAGCCAAGGAAATAGCATGTTTGAAGAAAAGAGAGCAAGGTTAACTGTGTCAACATAGAGAAATTCCAATAAGAGAAGGTCTAAACCACGCTGTTGGTGGGATCAGCAAATGGGAATTGAGGAAATTAAGTTAACAAATGCAAATAATTCTTGAGAAATTTGGACAAAAAGGGGATGAGATGGATTAGACAGTAGCTAGAGGGGCCGTGAGGTAAAGGGAACTTTTTTGTTTGTTATGGCAGAAGAGATATCAGTGTGTGTACAGACTGAGAAAAAGGAAGACACTGAACACACCTGAGAGAGGAGGAAGAGGGCTGAGTGAGCAAGGTCTGGAGCAGGGGGACGAGAGGGGGCCACAGACACAGACAGCTGGACTGGCCTTGGACAGGGGAGAGAAGCTGAGAATAGACATGAGTCTACAGAAATTCGAGCAAGGTGGTAGGAAGCTGAGGGAAATCACCCACGATGGCCTCTGTTTTCTCTATCAACCAGGAAGCTAAGCTCCAGCATGGAGACAAGGTGCTGGTGGAGAAGTAGCGTAATTTGGAACAGATGCTGAGAATACTGGAAGGAGCTGGCAAGAGAAAGGGCCAATAAGCTCCAGAAGAGGCTGGACATTATGAATTTTAGTGATGTCCATCTGGATGTGATTTTCTTCAGCAATGATGAAGCTCAGTGGAAAACGTAAGATCTTAGTATTGATTCATGCTGGGGTTTTGCGGGGAAGATAAGACAGAAAGAAATGGCTAGAAGGGAATCTAAAACAATAGCGTAATAATAATGATAAAGTAACAATAACAACAACAACAAAAAGAAGCCTGGCCATAACAGCTAATATTTCTGGAGAGACTACTGCATGTCAGGCATTATGCTATGTATTTTGCATTATTATCTCATTTAATCTTTACAACAACCCTGGCCACATGGGACCCTGCTTTGGACACTCTACCCACAGCACTTATACTGCTGTCCCATAACTACTTGTTAGATTGTAGATCTTGCCACTAGACTGTAAAACCCAACCATTGAATCCAGAATGCCAAACACAGGGGTTAAAAGTGAATGAATAAAAGAAATGCAAACCTCATTTATGTTTGCTCCTGGCCACCAACAGAAGTAATACAGCCCTGAATATAATTAATGTCTCTCCAAAAATCAGACCAACATGGGTCACTAGAGTATTAAAAAAATAGAATAATTTTTTTAAAGCCACTATCTAAAAATCAAGAATTATCTGATTTCAATCAACAAAAAGGAAATCACTGCCATGAAGGTAACGGGTCTTCTTTGTTTGCATCTCATCCTAACTCCACAGTCTTTACAGGCTGAGTAGTTCATGGGTACCTTTCCACTCCAACAGGATCTTTCCTTTAACTATACAGTAAGGCTATGAAGCTTATTCTTCCACTCATCCTTTCTCCAGGTGGTCCAAATATTTCAGTATATTTAGATTTCTTTGTTCCTCAAAACTGCCAAAGTACCTGCATGTATCTCCACCCTCATGACAGACACTCACCGGGAGAGTTCCAGGGAAGTGAGCAGACTGGGTACTGGATAGACATTCACTGCTGTCAGCCCTAATCAGAAAACAAATAGGCGTTAGTAGCATCATCTGAAGAAGAAAATAACTGAGTGTAAACAAGGGAAAAGTAGCTCAGTGAAATCATCACAGAGAAAACTGGCGTCCTCTACTGAGATGAACTAAAGATAAAAACCACTGGGTAACTCACTCTGACTGCTTGATCCCAATTTGCCTTGAAAAACAACTGCAACAATTAATTGAAGGATCCTGTGTATTGACTGGATTTACACTAGATCAGCCAGTTGTTAAATGTTAACAGTAACTACTTAGCTTTCCAACTTGAAAAAATAATTAGATTTTTACTGGCAATATTTTAACTTTTAATTAAAGTATAACATAAATACAGAAGAGTAAAACAATTCAGTGAATTTTCACAAATTGAACATACTAAGAACCAATACTCAGATCAAGAAACATTACCAGCTCCCCAGAAACTTCCCCTTGTCTCCTTTTCCAGCACTACCCCACAAGGGCAACACTATCCTGACTCTGAATATCACAGATTACTTTTGCCTATTTAAATAAATACATGCATAAAATCTGTATAATTTTTTTGTCTGGCTTCATTCACTTCACAATACGCTTGCAGGATTTATTCATATTGTTGCATATGGTTATAGTTCATTCATTCTCATGCCTGTATGAAATTCTTTTATGTGAATATACCACAATTTATTTACCCCCATTTTAGAGTTAATGGGCATTTAAGTCTTTTCTAGGTTGAGGTTACTATGAACAGAATTTCTATGAACATATTTGTCCATGTCTTTTGTAGACTAATATAAGTACTTATGTTGAGTATAAGCCTAGGAGAAGAACTGTTGGGTACAGGGTATGTTTATGTTTACCTTTAGTAGATACGACTGAACAATTTTCCAAAGTGGTTGTACCAATTTATATTCCAACAGCTGCCACTGGTATTTTCAGTCTTTTCCATTCTAGTCATTCTGGGAGGTGCGTAGTGGTGCCACACAAGAGTTTCAATTTGCATATCCCGGAAGACTAGTAGAGTACCTTTTCCTATATTAACTAATCATTTGGATAACTTCTTTTGTAAAGCTGAGTTCTTTACTTTGAAGCATCAAAACTGCCAGTGTTTATGTGAATTCTTCCAGGTTGAAGAATTTAAGGATTCTGTGAACAGAATAGCTAAGCTCAAGCAAGCCCTATTCAGCACATTGCTACGACAGAATCTTGGCGACTAAGAAGGAATGCATGTATGTCAATGAGATCTTTTCCAGGAGGGCCAGGCATTCAGACTGTCTAGACATCTTAAGGACAGAGAAGGGCCTGGTGATAAACATCTTCATGGCCAGAACTTACTACCACATCACAGCACCTATAAACAGCACAAGTCAACACTCATCAGTTTGACACTCTTCTGACCAAGCAATTAATCTAAGCTACAATTTGAAGCTTAGATTAATGGCTAATTGATAAAGGGCAATGCAAACAGAAGTCTGTAACTTTCTTTTATCCTAATAATATATTTTACAGAAAAGTAAAGAGAACAAAATAATACACACTCCTTCATCTATCATCTAGCTTTTAAGCAAATCTAATTCTGCTTTATGCTACAGACTTTTTTTTTAAGAATTAAAATAGTACACATACCAAGAGGTAAACATCATCCTGAACATGGTTTTTATCATTCCCATGGATTCTTTCATATTGTTATGCATACTTATAGCTAAGAAAACAATATTTCTGTGTATTCTAAATTTGAATATGATTATCATAGTACATATACAATGATGCACTTTTTCTTGCTTAAAGTGTTTCTGAGATTTATCCATATTAATACACAAAGCTTTAATACATTCATTCCCATTGCTATGAATATTATATTGCATAAATATATCACTACTGATTTATCCATTTTCCTATTAATAGTCCTATTTCTTCACTTTCACAAACAATGCTGTGATAAACATTCTTGTACACATCTTGTGCACATGTGAGTGTCTTTGAAATATATCCAAGCAGAGAACTGCTAGAATGTGGTATATGTGTGTCCTCCACTTCCCTAACACAATCACGTTGATCTCCGAGGTAGTTCTATGCCTCTCACTGGCAGTGTGTGAGTGCTCAGGAAGGTGCTTCTCCTCACCTTTGATAACATTCAGCATTATATACGTATTTTTTTTCATTTGGTAAGTATAAAATGTTATTTAAATTTGCATTTTTCTGACAGTAAAATTGAACATTTTTTCCTTTCTACCTTTAAACACAGAAAAAGCAATTAAAGAATGGCCTCTGTGCACCCACAAACTGTTACTAAAACTAAATAAATACTTCTTCAGCCGAGGGAAAAAAAAAAATCACCTCAATAAACATGAGGCCCTTTACATTGAAAAATATTCTTGGAGCAAATCTTTACTGAAATGAGGGGCTTCTCATTCTAGCACTGATGCAGCACAACGTTTTAGACCAGGGATTGGCAAACTTTTTCTGTTAAAGGCTAAATAGTAAATATTTTAGGCTGTGCTGACCATAATACTGTCTCTCTTACTACTACCCAATTCTGCCACTGTAGCATGAAATCAGTAACGTGAAAACAATATGAAAACAAATCAGTGTGGCTATATTCCAATAAAACTTTATTTATGAACATAGAAACTTGAATTTCATATAATTTTCACATGTCACAAATTATTCTTCTTTTGATTTTTTTTTTTTTTACCCAACCATTAAAAAATGTAACAACCATTTCCTATGGGCCATACAAAAAGAGGTGGTAGGCCTGATTCAGGCCCAGGGCCAATCCCTGTTTTAGATATTGATATTCTGTTTTGAACATGCTTGCCCACTTCCCTACACCCCATTATGTTGCGAAATGCCTCTTATTATGCTCACTTAATAAATCTCAAAGTATCCTGCCACATCTTTTCATGCACGTGGCAACCACTTAAGTGTTGACACCAAAGTGAAAAGATAAAGCTAGGCCTCAGTGAACCACAAACTCCATCTGCAGAGTGGCTGAGAAGCAGCACAGATCTCATTGTTCTTAGAAAGCTCTGACTAGAGCTGAAAGAGAAAAAACAGGAGGCTGGATAGAGAACTCACTGTTGGAACTGGCGTAGAGAGTTCGAAGGGAGAAGCCACTGAGGGTCAGCTCCCTCAGCTGGTTCCGCTCACAGTGCAGCTGCTCCAAGCCACACAAGGAGCTGAGATCTAAGTCAGTCAGCTGATTGTCCCGGAGATCCACATGGGTGATGTATTTATTTCCCTCCAGATTTTCAATAACTATGGTTTTCAAATGGTTCATCCTTAATATTCAGAAAAAAGGAAATAACCAGAAATAAATTCTATTAAATGTGCTTACCAAAAGAAAAATAGCAGAGGAATTATCACTTTCTCTATTTCCTAAACAACTTAAGAATTTCTTACTTGCCTCATTTTGCAAGGTACTATATAAATAACCACAGATAGTTTATAAGCAAAGAAGTCAAGGTACAGCTAAGTTAAACAATCCAGACTGGCAAATGCATATGCAAATTAAATAAAGAGAAGGAAAAAAGGGGCCATATCCACAAACAGTTAAATACTTACATCCAAATACCTAATAAGGTTAGGTAGGAACTAAGGAGTAGGACAAAGGAACAAGAAGATGAACATAACCTTTCGGGTTAGTGAGTAGCAAAGCAGTCATAAGAGTACCATGTCAAGAGTCTGAGGAAGCAGCCATACTTCCTCCTGTTGCTATGCCTATTCCATCTTTAGTGCTAAGATTCACATAACATTAATTAATGGAAAAGAAAATAACCTGTATGTATATGGGATAATTCAAAGGCAAATTATAGAAAATGACTTTTTGTTCTTTTCTATGCAACTATATGATTTAATGAACATAAGCCTGTTCTCATTTTTCTGTATTTCAATAAATTTATCTCTTATTATGTCTTTATAAGGTACATCAATGGCTTACTATAAATGACAGAACATCCAATAGGTGTCTTTCACCAGCTTCCTTTGGGAAAAGATTATGAACAGAAAATAAAACTCTTATAAAAACTTCTTAGTAGTGAAACCTTTAACATTTTAATTACAATATAATGGGTATCAAGAAGAAACCCACTGACTCAATAGAAAAATGGTCAAGTTTATGGAAAACTACAAACTGCTAACATGCATATAAAAAGATGCTCAACCTCACTCCTGAGTAAATAAACGTTGATTAAAACAATGAAATACTATTTTCTACCTGCTAGACTGACAGTAATGAAAAATACTGCTAAAATCCAAGATTAATAAGGATGTGAGGAAATGTGAACGCTCATAAAATGCTGCTGAGAGGGTAAGTCAGAAAAATGTTGTCCGAGGCAATCTGATGGTCTCTACCATGTAGTGCACCTACCTGATCCTTCATCTCTCTGCTATTGAGTGGCAAATGAAGTTTTACTACAGCCTTGAAAATATCTATTTCAACACTGTTCTAAAATCCTAACGTTTTAAAGAAGTCTTTGTTAAGACATAAAGGCCCATCAGAGTCAACCTAAAGGAATATATGGTAAAGAATGGCCTTACCTCAAATCCACATGCCTGACATGGCTCATCCTGTTCAGCACCCCTAGGCTGAGGACTTCCAGGCAATTTCCTGCCATAACCACTTTATCTAACATAGTGAGTTTCTCATAAACCTCGGGAATTTGACTAAAGTTGTTGAAAGAAATTCCCAGGGAGGAAAGCTGTTGTAGATCTCCCAATTCTTCAGGTAAAGTAGTCAGAAAGTTGCCATCAAGACAGAGAGTTTGAAGACTGTTGGAACAAAACAAACTACTTTATGAAAGGTTTCATTGGAATGGACAGAACTCGAGTTATGGATTCTCACTCATGTCACTATTTATTACTAATCCAAAAATGATAAAATGTCTTAACTCTCTATCTGTAGACACTTAATAGATAACTTACAAATAACTTGCAAGGATAGTCCCTCTTAAAGAGAATCAGGACCTCTGCTGTTGAAGCTGAAAGATTAATCATTGCAGTAGGCACGTAGATCTCAACACTACTTGATGTCAAAAACTGTTGCTGACTAGAATCCTAATAATTACATGATTTATATCACTGCAAGAGGTCATGGTACCTTCATTACAAATGCCAGACAAGTTTCTTATTCTGCAAGGAAAAAGAGGAATCTAGTAGAAGTCAGATACTTACTTTAGCAGACCGCCAATCTGACTTGGTAGGTCATGAAATCCATTGCAGGAAAGGTTGAGCTCAGTCAGGGTGGAGATCTCACACAACAACACAGGAAACGAACCCAGTTTATTATGGGACAAGTTCAGGCCCTTCAGCTGAGAAAATCTAAAGAGCAAAGGCAAAAGTTCATACTGCATTTCAATAATTCTGTTACTACATCTTTACAAGAGACATCGATGGCCTTTGACGATCTATCGTAAATGATCTATTTTTCCTATTTATTACTTATTTTTTAGAGACAGGGTCTTTCTCTGTCACCCGGGCTTGAGTACAGTGGCATAATCATAACTCACTGCAGCCCAGAACTCCTGGGCTCAAGCGATCCTCCCACCTCAGCCTCCCAAGTAGCTGGGACTATAGGCACGAGCCACCACGCCTGGCTAATTTTTTATTTTGTGTAGAGATGGGGTCTCGCTATGTTACCCAGGCTGGTCTTGAACTCCTGGCCTCAAGCAATATCCTCCCTCAGTCTCCCTAAGTGCTGGGACTACAGATGTGAGCCACCATGTGCCCAGCCTTAAATGATCTATTTTAAATGTCCATCACAGAATTTATTCCAAAAATATTTACTGAGCACTATGTGCCAAACACTGTGTGAGCACAGAGGATACCAAGAAGACTAGTGCACAGTCCACACTATCGGGGAAACCAGATCTAATGTGAAGGGAGTTCTCTCTTCTCCTTAAAAAGGCAGAAAATCTTGAACAGCTCATGCTAGTACAATTCTTTTGTATTAAGTCATATTTGATATGCTTGAAATCTTTTCCATTATTAAATTCATACATGTAATATACAAAAGCTTTGCAAGAATTAATCAACTCAGACATAGGATTAGCTAACAAATATGTAGATCAAATTCCATAATAGGCTGGGCATGGTGGCTCACCCTAGGTAATCCTAGCACCGGGAGACCAAGGTAGGGTGACTGCTTGAGGCCAGGACTTCAAGATCAGCCTGGACAACATAGCAAGATCCCGTCTCTACAAAAAAAAATTGTTTTTAAATCTCATTACAAGCAACTTCTTTTTTCATACTATAATTCTGGCTCAAATGTCACTTGAAATAAATGGACTAGATGGAGCTTGAAAATATGAATATGACATAGCACTTTACTGAAATGTGATCTAATACACAACATGAAATAGTAATTTTTAGTTCTTCTATTTTGTTTGTAAGTAAAAGTATCTACATTGTCTTATCCAGAGGTAGTATTGTCATAAAATAGATCCATAAGATTAATTCTGGTAATTCTACTTCTGGCTAATTTTTTATTTTTTGTAGAGACAGGGTGTCACTATATTGCCCAGGCTGGTCTCGAACTCCTCAGCCTCCAAAGGTGCTGGGATTACAGATGTGAGCCACAGTGCCTGGCCTTAAATGATCTATTTTAAATGGTTATCAAAGAATTTATTCCAAAAATATTTACTGAGCACTCACTATGTGTCAAACACTGTGGGCACAAGTGCAAGATGGTAAGGCTAAGGCATTGCTCTCCATGACGGTGATCTATATCACCTGCTTCTAGATTGGAATCCTTGCTACCTCTAACGTTCCTCTTCCAAATTAACAACTTTTGATTTCCAGATGACTTGACCTAGATAACTGATTATTCCTTTGGCGTGGTGCTTTGACTTCAGAATTTATGATCCAGCTCTCAGACTGGTTTAATCCTATTTTCACAGCAACTCAGAAAGAAATGCTAGATACTAACTTCCCTAAATTATAGCTTGTTTATACTTTTACATGCCAATATTATTAAAATAACTATCTCATTACTAACTAGAGGCTTATACTTGAAAAACTTTCTAAAACATAATATCAGATGAGATAAAAATCATAATGTTTTCTGGAAATTAATCCAGAATCATCAGTAAAATGTCATTTTAATGTATATTATATTTTTAATCACCACGTAATTTAAATCACTTTGAATGCTTTAATTTCTAATTTCTCCCTTCCCCAACAGAAGTCCAATTACTTACACCACATATTTATTCACTGTTACCCACTTTTGAGTGGAGGAGTGAGGTGGGATGGATAGAAGGTAGGAATGGGAAATATATTTTAACAAAGGAGATGGAAAAATATGTAGGTCACAGTCCTTTTAGGAGTAAATGGTTCCTTTATTAGAAGAGAGAAGTTTTATAGCTGACAAAAGGCTGCAAAGTTGACAGCAGAAGGTACAAAAGAAAGATAAAGCCCTGTCTCTGGGAGTGAAATCCTTGAAATTAGGCCCATCTCCTTTAAGTCATTTAAATTTAATACTTCTCATTCAAAAAATTCCCTTTTTCTGAATCTCTTGATTTACCCTGGCTGCGTATCATTGTCAATGATTTATATAAAAAGATTATCCAGATCAATGGCAGCTCATTGTTGCCTCCATAACAGATCATTTGCAGCAATCTTTTGTTTTATGGGGAGAAAAGGGCAGGTGGGAGCATTGTGTAAATAAAAAATTTTACTTCCTCTTCAAAAAGGAGAGAGAATTTTATATATATACCATTGTAACATGCTCACTTACAGCTCACTTACAGGTACAAACCACTAAGATATTCATTACAATTTGGTTTTAACACGTCAGTCTGGAAACCTATTCTCCACATACTTGTAGAGCGTGTCAAGGCCCCCTGGTCTTTCTAACTGCATGAAGTTGTGTCGCAAGTTGAGGTAGGTGATATCTTGACTGTAGAAGAGATGCTCAGGAACCTCCTCAAGGCCATAACACGAGAGATCCACAGTACTGATTCGCTGGGACACCACCTGAAAAGGTCAAAGAGCATAGCCTTCTGAGCTAGTACCGAAAGTCTACCACCTAGCTTAAGATGGAATGGCATTTATTTTACTTCATTTATTTATTTTTCTAATAGTTCTAGTCAGAGAACATGGAATGGCATTTACACAAAAGGGCACTAAATAAAAACATATAGGAAAGAAAAAAAGGTAATGAGATGCAATTATTCATTTATAAAAGCGAGTTAATTTTTACTTTTCCCTAAAACCATAAGCTTCTTGAAAAACAAAAGTATAAATTGTAAAGTCTCTATAACTAAAAGATTTTAAAAAATACAAGTCATAAAGATGGAAAGGTAACATTTCATGCAAGAAGTAATCTTAAGATGATTCAAAATAACTATAAAAAACTTTAAGAGTTTTTTGTCATATCAAGAGTGTGATATGAAGACATGGCCTTTTGTAGTTACACTGGCTCTGCTACTTATTAGCATAGTTTCTTCACCTGTTGTGAGGATAAAATTAAATAACCAAGCACACAGCACGCTGCTGGGCATGCAAAAGATGCTCAAAAAATATTAACTTCTCTTTAAAAGGGCAGAAGAAGAATGGAATAGCTACTTAAAATCGAAACCAGTTTTATTCAGAGCAGATTTTATAGCCAACACAATATAACACAAAACAGTCAATAAAACCAAAACAAGGTTTATGTTTCTATAATAGTATGCTAACAAAATATGGCTTGTGAAATGGACCTAAAAAACCCAACCTATATCACCGGAAAAGTCATTTATATTTTGATGGCATGTCATTGTAACAACCCCTTATGCAAAATTCTGCAAATATGGCTAGAAGAACAAGAGAATTTGGAAATTACAATACACTTTTACAATAGCTTATCCTTAAAGGCTAAACAGCAGAAATTATGCTGAAAGGCTAATTATCCTCAGCATACAGGAATAATGATTTGTGAAGAATTACGGGTCACTGTCCCATCAGTAAGTTCATATGTGAAATGGTTTATCAAGGCTGTTTTAAATATATACAGACCAAGAAGCACTGGCCTACAAGTTAGGAAATGAATCCATCTATCACTGACTACTGAGATCACAGTAAAGTCATTTAAATCTCACTATGTCTCAATTCCAAGGGTCCTCTCATAATCCTTCCAAGGCCCTACACTTCACAGAGATGGTACAGAGGTAAATGCACCTGAAAACACTTTTGACAGCATTTTGTGCTATGCAAATATAAGTAAGTTAAGGATTTTGTGGAATTCCATGATTTTATTCATTATATACTCAGAAAGGTCTAGAAAGGAAATTAAAAATTATAATTCACTCTCTTGGGAATAAGTTCAGTTTCAAAATACATTTCCAACGGGTTTCTCCATTCTTATCTCCACATGAGGACATCTGACTGCTTATCACCTTGGATGCTTGCCGCTGCCATCTCTGGTACTCCGCCAAAGTCTCAAAGCTGACATGATAGGTCTGAGCTTGGGCTCCAGCTGAGCTGAGCGCCAGGGAGTACTGCCTTCGCTTCACTTCTTCTATCTGAAGAAGAGGAGGGGAAAAAACAAGAACAACTAAAAAAAATCCTAGTCAAAAAGCAAAAGGTAATCACAAGACAAATAACCCAATTAAAAAAATAGGCAACGGGGGGCGGGGATGAGGGAAGGAGATTAAACCAACCTAATGGGTACTATAAACACTATTTAGGTGACAGGCACACCTATAGCCAGGATTCAAGCATTAGGAAAATGATCCATGTGACCTAAAACATTTGTACCCCCTTAATATTTTGAATTAAAAAAAATCAGGCAACAGATGTAAATAGACATTTCTCCGAAGAAGATAAACAAATAAGCACATGAAGCATTGTTCAATATCATTAGCCATCAGAGAAATGCAAATCAAAACCACAGTGAGATACCACTACATCCACCAGGACAGCTAAAATTAAAAACATAGATAATAACAAGCATTGTATAATAAGTATGGGCAAGGACATGGAGAAACTGGAAGCCTCATATACTGCTGGTGGAAATGTAAAATTCTGCAGCCACTTTGGAAAACAGTCTGGCAGTTCCTCAGAAGATTAAACACCAAGCCACTATATGACCAGCAATTCCACTCCTACGTTTATATCCAAGACAACTGAAAACATGTCCACACACAAACTTGCACATGAATGTTCACAGCAGTATTATTCATAATAACCAAGAAAGGAGTGACAACCCAAATGTCCATCACCAGGTGAATGCGTAAACAAAATGTGATATATCCATACAATAGAATATTATTTGGCATAAACAGAAACAAAGTAGTGACACATGCTACAACATGGTTGAACATCTTAAGTGAAAGAAGCCAGTCACAAAGAACTATATTTTTTATGATTCCATTTAAATGAAATGTCCAGAATTGGCAAATACTAGAGACAAAAAATAGATTAGTAGTTGCCTAGAGCTCAGGAGGGAACTGGGAGATATTTAATGTCTAAGGGATGCAGTGTTTCCTTTTAGGATCTAAAAATGTTCTAAAATTGATTATATGGATAGTTGCACAACTCCAACAACCCAACCTCTGATAAGGATGTAGTCTTTTTTTTTGAGACAGAGTCTCACTCTGTCTCCCCGAGTAGAGTGCAGTGGCATCATCATATCTCACTGCAACTTCATACTCCTGCACCCAGGTGATCCTCCTGCCTCAGCCTCCCAAGTAGCTGGGACTACAGGAGTGCACCATGACGCCCGGCTAATTTTTCTATTTTTAGTACAGACAGGGTCTTGCTCTTGCTCAGGCTGGTTTCAAACTCCTGAGCTCAAGCAGTCCTCCCATCTCGGCCTCCCAGAGTGCTAGGATTACAGGCGTGAGCTACTGTGCCTGGCTGGATGTAGTCTTTTTATAGTTATGGAATCACTTACACCTTTATCTGGTAGCTCACTTTGGTACATCACAGTGACTGGATCTTGGCAAATTAGCTGGAAATTTACAAGTTATATTGGAAATCATTAGGTTCCTGTGCCAACTAAAGATTTAACTAAGTGGCAGAAACACAAACTACTTTGAGCAAAAAAGAATCATGTTAGAAAGATCCATTAAAATTAAATAATTTGCATAACACTCAATTGTGATACAACATAACCATTCTTCATTGGTAATAAATCATTGAAATTGAATGAGTCTGTGTCAAAACAAAGATCTTATTGAAATGAAGGATAGATATTGATTGTTTTAGCATAATCTTTTAAATAATTCATTATGGACTGTTTTACACAGAAAAGTATAGAGAATCATATAATGTCAAATACTGAGAAAAGTTTGTAAATCTCCTACTAGAAGTCAACTTGTCAACTTCTCTGAGTAATTACATTAATTTTTCTATTACCTATGTTGAGACTATATTTTTACATATATGTACAACTTGGGAATTATTAAATATTCATGGTGAAATCTTCCTTTTATCATTTTGTAGTGAGCCTCTTTATCCCTAACTAATGCTTTCTGCCCTAAAATCTTCTTGGGTATGAGTTTTATTGAGGTATAATTTACCTAAAATTAAATTCACTGAATTTTTTTTTTTTAATTCACCAATTCGAAGTGAACAGTTTGATGAGTTTTTATGAATGAATACCATATGTAACCCCATAACCCCCCCCCCAAATTTCCCTTGTGGTCCTTTGCAGTCAACCCTCTCCCCCCACACCCTAGCAACCACTGATCTGTTTTCTATCACTACAGTTTTTTGCCTTCTTCAGAATTTCATATAAATGGAATCATAGAATAAATAAACTTTTATATCTGGCTTCTTTCACTTAGACTAATGCTTTCAAGATTTATCCTTGTTCTTGTATCAGTAGTTTATCCCTTTTTATTGCTTAACAGTATTACATGGTATGGATGCACCACATTTGTTTATCAATTCAGCAGTCAACAAGCATTTGGGTTGTTTATAGTTTTTGGCTACTATAAATAAAGATGCTATGAATATTCACTTACAAGTCTTTATAAGGACATATTTTCATTTCTCTTGGGTAAGAAACTAGAAGAATTGCGGGGTCCTCTGAAAAGCATATGTTTAATTTTTACAGGAAACAAAATTTTTTCATAAGTAATTTCATTCCCAACAATGGTGTATAAATGTTCCAGTTGCTCCGTGTCTTTGCCAAACTTGTATTCATCAGTCTTTTAAATTCAGCCATTCTAGTGGTGTGTAGCATCTCACCTTGATTTTCATTTACATTTCCCTACTGACTAACGATGTTGAGGATATTTTCATGTGTTTATTTACCATCAGTATATCTTCTTTGGTAAAGGGTCTATTCAAATCTTTTGCCCAGTATTTTACTGGGTTATTTATCTTTCTATTACTTAGAATATATAAGTTCCTTATATATTCTAGTTACAAGTCTTTGTTGCATATAAATTTTCATATTAATGTCTTGTATGATATTAATATAACCACACAATTTTCTTTTGGTTGCCATTTGACTAATATATACTCTTCCATCATTTCACTTTCAACCTTCTAAGTTTTAAGCATATCTCTTACAAATAGCAAATAGTAGTTTAAATAACAATCTGACAATCACAATTATTGTAATTACTAATATATTTGGATTTATTTCTATCACTATAATTTGTGATAATTTATCATGCTAATTATTTTGCTCCTTTTTCTCAACTCTTCCTGTCTTGTTTTAGTGTGATAGAGTTTTCTATATTCTTTTCCCACCTCTACTTTTAATAAGTTACCCTCAAAATTTTTAAATTCATATTTGACAATTTTCCTAATAAATTTTAAAATTAGTTGGTGTTTCTATCCTCTTATCCCAAAACTGTATCATACTTTACTTATTAAACACACTACCACATCTTGTATCATTATTCAGGCTAGTTTGACCTTTTTTTGTTGTTGTTGTTTTGTTTTGTTCTGAAACAGAGTCTCGCTCTATTGCCCGGGCATGAGGGCAGTGACACGATCATAGCTCACTACAATTCAAATTCCTGGGCTCAAGCGATTCACCTGCCTCAGCCTCCCGAGTAGCTGGGACTACAGGTATGTGCCACTATGCCTGGCTAATTTTTCTAGTTTTTGTAGAAATGGGGTCTCACTCTCATTCAGGCTGGTCTCAAACTCCTGGCCTCAAGCAATCCTCCTGCCTCGGTCTCCCAGAGTGCAGATTACAGGCATGAGCCACCACGCCCAGCCTAGTTTGACCTTTTATAAAGCATAAAACTTTTAAACTTTATACAATCAATAAATTTTCCACCATATTTTATCAATATCAGCGCTCATCACCGTTTCTTATATCCCATACCTTCCCTTTGAATTTACTTTCCATTGTTTCATTTTTTTTCTTTTTCTTCTCTCTCTTTTTTTGGGAGGGGGTGTTTTGGGGAAAGTATATCCTTTGGTATTTCTTTCAGTGAGCATATGTCAGCTCATTAGTCTTTGTATGTCTAAAAATGTCTTATTTTGCCTTGACTCTTGTAAGGTAATTTGGCTGGGTATAAAATACAGGTTGACATTTACTTTCAACAATTTTGCAAATAATCTTCTAGCACCTATTTTTGATGATAAGAAGACAACTGCCAGTCTGTCATTCCTTTACAGGTAATCTTTTTCTCAGTGGAAGCTTTATGATTTGCTCCTTATCCCTTATGTTCTGCAGTACGTCTAAGTATAGATTTATTTTTATTTATCCTACTCACTACTCAGCGTACTTTTAATCTGAACATTCATGTTTGTCTTCATTTCTAGAAAAATTTCAGCCATTACTTTTTCAGATATTGCTTCTCCCTTCTCTTCTTCCCTCTTCTTTAGAACTCCTGTTTAATGAATACCTGAGCCTCTCTTAAGGGCTCTTTTATTTTTTTTTATCATATTATTTATCTTTTTAATACACATATTCTATCTATATTGCTGTATATTTGGATCAGATTAGATATCTCAAAGTGTGAATTCACAAAGTCATTTTGTCTGGAAGTTCTCTGAAATTCAGACTGGTTTATGACATTCAAGATTCAAAACAGAAGAAATAAAATTATGTATTGCTTCCTATAAATATTAATATATCTGCTTATGGACATTTGTCATTCTGTTTGACTGACCAGCAAGTGAACTCCTTTCCTGGGATGGGGAATCCTCTGGGGCAGACACAAGAAATGGTCCATCTCCCTGGCTGCTGGATAGGAGCTTGTGAATTTTAATCTACTAGGGAAAAAGGAGAAACCAAAAAGAATCTATTTTGTGATGGATGCTGGCAGCTGCTTCTAGTTTCCAAAGGCAGCTTCTAGTGGTAGCATCCTATGTCTGCTCTCGGTATTATCAGCAACAATACCTAGTGCCTAGAAGTGGAGGCAGGGGTGTCTTCAACAGATGGCTCTGCAGCAGGATTTGGATAGCCTTTGAACCTCCCAAAGAGTCTCTGATATAATTTTTAATGCTCATACTGGCTTCTTTGAAAAGAGACGAAAAAGCTATGAAAGTATGTGTGGTATTTTCTTTTGTTTTGTTTTTTGAGACAACATCTTGCTCTGTCATCCAGGCTGGAGTGCAGTGATATGATCATAGCTCACTGCAGCCTCAAACTCCTGGGTTCAAGCAATCCTCCCACCTCAGCCTCCTGAGTAGCTGGGACTACAGATGCGCACCATCATGCCTGGCTAATTTTTTTATTTTTTGTAGAGATGGGGTCTCCCTATGTTGCCCAGGCTGGTCTCGAACTCCTGGCCTCAAGTGATCCTCTCACCTCAGCCTCCCAAAGTGCTAGGATTACAAGCGTGAGCCACTGTGCCCAGCCAATATTTTCTTAATTAAGATGATCAAATGAATAATTCATCTTTGTGAGTCTTACCTTTCCCCCAACAAGAGGCAAAATGTGCATCTTTCCACTTTGACAGTCCTTCACCGAGGAAACAATAAGGCAGGTACCACAGAGAACCACCAGGCGTTCAGCCCACTTATGCAGCTGAGTCTTTCCCTTGCGTACATTATAGATGCCAGACAGCAGGATTCGATCCAGGTGATCCGTCTGGCATGGCTTTTCTGAAAAGAAAACGATACTTCAGAATCTACCATTAAAGTAGTATAAGAATACTGAAAGGGAAAAAGAAAGTATTATGTGTCAACATTCAACAACCTTATTTACAGATATAAGCAACCAAGCAATATAGGTATTATAAAATAAGATCTCTGTCCTAAAATATTATCCATCACTGGACGTATACATAGTGGGAGTACCTGTGAATTTTGGTTTACAGAGCAAGATTTTACTTGAATGCCATTGTTAATCCTTCTTCCAACAGTTACATTTCCCATGTATACAGAGGAAGGCCATGTGGTAGAGCGGTTAAGATTGTGAACTTTGGAGTCAGGTATCCTTGAGTTTGAATCCTGGTTCTGTCACTTACTTTGTTTGCTTAAACTACTTAATCTCACTAAGCTTTACTTTGTTCATTTATACAGTTTAGATCTTAATACCACCTACCTTCAGGGGGTTCTGGTAAAAATTAAGAAAGATAATGAATGTAAAGTACTAAGAATAGTTTTAGGTACAAAAGAAGCATGGAATAAATGACAGCCACTATTGTTGTTAGTCTATTCCTGAAGGAAGGAATTAATAACTATAGAAGTCCTAGTACTCTAATTATCCATCCCTCTGCCTCTCATCGGGAAAAGCTTACGGGTGACACTTCAATCAACTATTCCAACCATGATGGCGGAAGCTGATATATGCACACAAGAGCTTCTCTTTCTTTAAGCATCCTCCTTTCCATCAGAAGTCTTCATATGACTGAAATGTAGTGAAGAGAAGTGAAGTTTTTGGTAACAGCACTACTAAAAACAGACAAGTATCTGTACACAGAAATGAGCAGCAGCAGCAGTAGTATGAAGTGGTGCAAACAGTAACCCAGGAGTTGGGAAGATGGGGTGTACTCCAGATATTATCACATAACTGATCATGCAACCTTGGGCATTACTTTAGTCACAAATATAGTATCCAAAGGATGTATATTCAGAATAAGGAAATGGGCAGATTACTTCAAAGCCTTGAAATTATATTATTCAATAAAGCCTTGTATGTTAACACTAGATATATGGGATAGCCACTTCTTCTACTATTCTAGGCCAATCCTTTCATCTACAGAGTCTTTTCTCGGTATTCACACGGGAATGGTTCCAGGACCCGTCCACAGATACCAAAATCCATAGATGCTAAGTCCCTTATGTAAAATGGCATCGGCCAGGTGTGGTGGCTCACGCCGGTAATCCTAGTGCTTTGGGAGGCCAAGAGTTTGAGACCAGCTTGACCAACAAAGCGAGACCCTCATCTCTACAAAAAAATTTAAAAATTAGCCAGGTGTGGTAGTCACAGCTACTTGGAAGGCTAAGGCAGGAGGATCCCCTGAGCCCAGGAATTTGAGGTTGCAGTGAGCTATGATGATGCCATTGCACTCTAGCCTGAGCAACAGAGCAAGACCCTGTCTCAAAAAAAAAAAAGGTGTAGTATTTGCATATAATCTATACACATCTTCCTGGATGCTTTGAATCATCTCTAGATTACTTATAATACCTAATACAATGTGAATGCTATATGGTTATTATACTATATTTTTAAAAATTATGTTTTTTTACTGTTGTATTTTTTTTAAATGTTTTTGATCCTCAGTAGATATGGAGGGCCACCTATATTCTAAATTCTACCTTCCTCAGAGAGTTTGGCTCTCCCAGATCTGTATTTCCTAAGCTCTAGTTCCATATTTCCAACTGTTTGCCAGGCCTCTCCAACTGGACATTTACCACCATTGAAAATTAACCATGCCTAAACCAAGTCCTCACCACCCCTGAAACCAGCTCCTTCTCACAACTCCAACTCTGTCACCTCCTGAAGTCACCCAGGCTCAAAACCTCAGAGTCAGCTTGAACTGTTGGGTTCAACTTCCTCAACTCCCTTTATCAATCAACCATCAACGCTTACTGATTATTTCTTCAAAAAGTCTCCCATATGAATGATTCCTTCACATTCCCTAGTTAGGATGCCTATTAATTCACATCTGAATTATTATCCACACCGGCACCAGATTCATCTTCCTCTGGCTCACTTGGATCCCATCACTTCCTGCTACCATCTGCCAAATGAAGGCTAAACTCCTGATAGTACACTCATGGCCCAAAACAATCTGGACTCAAATTATCTGTGATTCACAGAACATGTGATGGAATTTCTAATCTCCCACCTCTGTGCTCTTTCATTTCTGCTTATTGAAATTCTGCCAGTTTTTAAAGAACTAACTCAAATAGTACTTTCTTCACAAAGACTTCCCCAATGTCTAGAGCTCTCCCTAATTTTCCAAGAAGGACAGTGATAGGGAACTTCCCCGTCAGCTATCAAAATAAATCATGTATGTATATTAGTTAAAATAGTTTTGGTATTGGTATAAGAAAAGACAAATAGATTAATGTAACAGGATAGAGTCCAAAAACAGACCCTTGCTTATATGGAAACTTAATAAAGGTGACGTTTCAAATCAGTAGGGAAAGGATGAGCTAATCCCATTAATTTTGTTAGGGCAACTGGCTAAGAAAAAAGTTAAGTTAGATTCTTCCCTCCTATCATATTTTAAAAATATAAAAGTACAGGAATAAAATGTAGACTATGACTTAGCACAGGGATGGAATATAAATGCATTAAAAGAAAAAACTGACTAAAAAAAATTTTAAACTTCTGCACAATAAAAAATAAACAAAATTAAAAGTTATAGGTTAGAAAAACATTTAGTCACAAATAGAATATCCAAAGGATGTATATTCAGAATATATACAGAAGTCCCTTAAATAATCAATAAGAAAAAAATGACAGACAGAAATATGCACAAAAATATCAATGGGTAATTCAAAGGAGAAGAAATCTAAAGATCCAATAAAAATATAAAATAATTCTCAACCACACTAATAGTAATCAGGGAAACAAAAATTTAAAGCAGTGAAGACCATCATTTTATCCATCAGATTAGTAAAAAATTTAAAAGCCTAATAACATTGAAAGGTGATACTGTGGGCAAAGGGGTACTCTGATATACTGATGGGATATAAAAGTGTTCTGCAGTAGTAACTAATAGTTTAAATGTGAATATCCTATGACCCAATAATTTCATGCTTAGAAATATGTGCAGAGAATGTGGTACAGAAATGCTTAAAGACTGACTCTGAAGAAACACAGATGCACAAAGAGGCAATTTTACTACAATGCTTTTTTTTAACAGCCCCAAACCGGAAACAATGTAATATCCATCACTAGGGAAATGGTTACATAGACTATAATACACACTTGATATTCAATACTATGCAACTTAAAGAAATGCATATAGAAGATGGTTCTACAAATGCCGATAAGGAAAGAGCTTCAAGACATACCGTTGGGTGAAAAAAGCAAGGAGTCCAATACCATTTATGTAAACAAAATCCATATATTTCTACAAATATATATTATATAGGAATAGAAGTAAGAAAATTATGAACAGGTACACACCAAATTGGGAGTAGTGGTCATCTATAAAGCAGTTACTGGACTTGAGAGGTGATTATAAAAAAATTAAAACACTACAGATAATAATAGTTTATTCATATTTAACTTGTATAATTAAAAACAAAATGTTTTAAAAGGAAAAAAATGTAAGAACACAATAATTAAAAATATTTTAAGACTAAGAAAATACACAATCATAAAAGTAATTGTATTAGGGTGGTAGGATGCTTTTCTACAATATTATTCCTACATTTTAACAAAGAAGTTTAAAATATGCAAATTAACATGAGGTAGTATTTTCTGCAATTTGAGGCAAGATTAATTTTAACAATGATACCTGATGTTGCCAAAGGTGTAGGGAAATGAGTACTCTCAAATTCTACTGAAGAAATGCACACTGGTATCACCTATTTGTGCAATTTAGGAATATTCAGTCAAAATTTAAAATGTATTAACTCAAAAATTCAACCTGTAAGAATCACGCCCTCTTCCCTCCACCCTAGAGGTCGCCCACTCCCTTCACTTTCATAGTAATAATTTCTTTGCTCTCTTTATATTTTTGCCACTTTTGTATATATCCTGTATTAATTACAGTAAGTTAAACCACTGTAGCACACAGAATAGAATGGCTCAAACACAAGAGAAATTTAATTCTGATCAGGTAAGCATTCCTTGTTGCCAGGGGTCAACACTGTCATTCACAAACTCAGGCTGATGGTGGCTCTGCCATTTGCAACACCTGACATCAAATATTGCTCTGATTGCTACCATCCCAGCCCACGCCAGAGGAAAGGAACACCAAGAGGCACATGCGGGAGGTTCTAGGAACCAGGTACAGAAGCAGCACACATCCAGTCCACTCCATACCATCGAAGAAAATTTTGTCACATGTGCACACCTAACTGCAAGAAAGACTGGGAAATTCATGACGGAAAAAGAAAAAAGAAAAAAAGCAAAGGAAAAAGAAAGAAAGAAAGGCAGGAAATGAGGTATTGCTGGGAAATCATATCCTCAACTACAGTTTTGCTATTATGGAGAAGGAAAGATCAGATTTTGACAGACGGAAGTACTGCACACATCTCTAACAACATGGCTGTGATTCGCCTGTTTTTGAACTTTAAATGAATGACAACATACTATGTGCTTCTTTTGTGCCTGTCTGCTTCTGCTTGTTTTTATGCTCTTTGGACAAAATTGTTTTAAACAATGTGTGCAGAGAATGTGGTACAGAGAGCAATGCTCTGGCAGGGAGTTATGCTACCTGAGCTAGACAGTCCCAGAATTACAACTTCACTAGCAAATCACACCCTCTAGACTCTGTTTCCTCAAACACAAATAAGGGGGTTGATTAATGTGCTCTCTTAATCCCCATGACTGATCATGCTGCCCACTCACCGTTAGTAAAATATGTTATTTCCATAGCTTTTAGATCATGACTTTGCACTGAGACAGTCATTCCACTCACTGCTCCCCCAGCACCCTCTCCAACAAGACTGATAACTAGCACTTGCTGCCTTGGACACTGGGTACCTTTTTAACCAGAGAACATAACAACATTAACTGGTTTGAACTTAGGCCCTTATGACCTTGGCCTCATTAACACTATATTCTAACAAAGCTGACTCACCACAGATTCTACACACGAAATATTCAAAGCTGATTACTAAGCTATTTGCTTCAAAGAGAATACTTCAGATCTGCTGTTAACAGTGGTTATCTCTGGATCCAGGAACTGCATGGTCAGAGGAGAAAGGTGAGAGGGAAGCAGCACACTTTCTGTGATGGTTTTAAGATATGTCCACAAATTCTCTGATACACCTCCCTTTAAAAGTTGGAGCCTAATTCCCCTCTCTTTAGTGTGGGCTGTGTTTAGTGAATCACTTCTTAATACAAACAGAAAGTGGTAAAAATGATGATGCCTTATGAGGCTTGGTCATAAAAGACACTGGGGCCTCCATGCATGCGTGTGCATGTGTGTGTCTCATCACTGGGGGATGCCAGTCATCATGTTGTGAAGACACTTAGGCAGCCCTACGGAGAGATCCACATAACAGGGAACTGAGGCCTTCTGCCAACAGCTGATAAGAATCTGAGGCCTTTTTCCAAACAGCCACGTGGTGAACCATGCTGAAAGTGGATCTTCTAGCCCCATTCAAGTCTTCATTTTTTTTTTCTTTCTTTCTTTCTTTTTTTTTCAGCGACAGGGTCTCACTCTGTCACCCAGGCTGGAGTACAATGGCCTCATCATAGCTCACTACAGCCTCGAACTCCTGGGCTCAAGCAATCCTCCTGCCTCAGCCTCCCAAATAGCTGGGACTACAGACACGCGCCTCCACGCCTGGCAGTTTTCTCTGTATTTTTGCAGAGATGAGGTCTCACTATTAACCAGGCTGGTCTCAAACTCCTGGGCTCAAGTGATCCTCCTGCCTTGGCCTCCCAGAGTGCTAGAACTAAGGCGTGAGCCACCATGCTTGGCCTCAAGTCTTCAGATGACTAAAATCTCATGAAACTCAAGCTAGAACCATCCAGCTAAATGGCTCCTAGATTTCTGACCTATAGAAACTATATAATAAATATTTATTATCACTTTAAGTCATTAAGTTTTGATGCAATTTGTTACAGAGCCAACAGATAACTAACTTACCTATCTACTTATATCTATATACTTATATAGAGATTTTTTAAAATCTTTTTTTGGGGTACTAGATGCATATATTGCTTATTTTCAAAAATAATTAACTTTCTTTCTTTCTTTACTTACTTATTTATTTATTTAGAGACAGGGTCTCACTCTGACGCCCAGGCTGGCCTTGAACTCCTGGCCTTAAGCGATTCTCCCACCTCACCTCCCAAAGTGCTGGGATTACAGGTGTAAGCCACCATGCCTGGCCAAAACAATTAATTTTAAAAACCTCGTTCCCAAGTATAATTTTCTCACTCTAACTATACTAACTTCTCTAAGTTAATAGAGCTTACTTTTGGAAAGGTTCTCTGTCTAAGACCCCTCAAACATAAGTACTACAAACTGGTAGCCTTTTAGACTCTAATGGAAATATCCTCTTAAAGGTATATTGAGATCCTGGGCATGCTATAATTTATCAGGGGGTTGTAGGAAAAGTAGAGGCACCAGAGCCAACCACTGAGCAATATAACTAAATGCAAAAGAAATCTCAGTAAGTAAAATGTAGCTCACTGGCATTTTAAGCCTCAATTTTTATCCTAGAATGAAAATGTATACAGTAGTCTCCCTATCTGCAGTTTCATTTTCCACAGTTTCAGTTACCTGCAGTCAATTGTGGTCTGAAAATAGGTGAGTACAGTATAATAAGATATTCTGAGAGAGAGAGAGCACCTTCACCTAACTTTTATTATAGCATATTGTTATAACTCTTCTACTTTATTATTAATTATTGTAAATCTCTTACTCTGCCCAATTTATAAATTAAAACCTACTTTTATCATAGGTATGTGTTTATAGGAAAAAATATATATACAGGGTTCAATACTATCCATGGTTTCAGACATCCCCTGGGGGTCCTGCAACATATCCCCCAGGACAAGGGAAGACTACTATAATGAAGAATTCAGGTTCAACCACAATCAGATAAGGAGCATGTTACTGTTCCAAATTGGGTTTTTTTAACCAAGTTTTATAGTGATAGATGGGTTGTGTTCCTCAAATTAGTCTTAAAAGATTTTTCACAGATTTAACTTCAACCTAGCACCTATTCTCCCTCCATGAATTAGTAAAAGATTTTATTTGTACTTCCCTCTCTGGCCCTTACTCACTCATTCATTATTCACTCACTTAATCTCATATGACTCAAGAACTTAAGAACTATATGTGTGTGTAGAAGTATTTCCCTTTTTTAACATAAAAAGTAATATACTATATAAACTCATTTGTACCTTATTTCTTCCACTTAACTGATAATGAAAGCTACTCCATTTCAGTTTATAGAAAATCACCCTCACTCTTTTTCAGGACTGCACTGTATTCCACTGCATGAATGATAGGTGCTATACCTTAAGGACAAATATTATATAATTTCAATATGGTATTTCAAATTCTGGTTCAGGGTAGGTACTGCTGCGCTTTAAATTACAAGGTTTTTCTTTATAGAACAAGAAAAAAATTGCACTAACATGTCAACTAATGATGAGAACATATGATGATATACATTTAACAGTATCATCTAAGCATAACTTGAAAAAAATAAAGAATTTATCCTCTAATTGTGGGATCAAATATTTTTGAAAAGCAATGTTTACATTTCCTGAGAAAAATCCAGAAAAGGCTCAGCAAACCATAGAACTTTTTATGCCCTGTTCCTTTGCCAAATTTGAATATAGATTATGCTTCTGAAATAAAAACAATGTCAAATAAGCAATGCTAGTTTTTTCCCTGAAGTAATCTATTTGTTACATTGTTATATGGAAAAGTCCTAGCTAGTTTCCTCAAAGATAACATCTAAACCTTATACTGCTCTAAGTTTTAAGAAACATAAAAATTACTTAAACTTTAATCTACTCAGAATAATCCTTAACACATAGATTTGTTTCCAGAATCAATTTCAAAATTTATTTCTTCCTAGGATTTAATTCTCAAAAGCTAAGATATACAGCAGCTACAGATCAGTACAAAAATGAGACAGAAAGGAGTAGAGAGAGCAAATATTACTATATTCTGGCCAAAGATAAATCCAAAAAGAAAAAATCTCATAAGAATGATCTTTACTCCAACATGAAAGGAAAGAAAATCATTCCCAAAGAGAGAAAATAATGGAAATAAAATAAAATGAAACCAACTTTAAGAAACTAGTAATAAAATACTACCGTAATGTAAAAGTACAAATAAAATCTTTTGAAGTGCACTTAATAAAACTGGCATGTCACATTATGTTCAAGAGTTGTATCTAGAAGTATACAGAAACTAGCCAGGCATGGTGGCATGTACCTGTAGTCCCAGCTACTCAGGAGGCTGAGGTAGGGGATCACTTGAGCCCAGGAGTTCAAGGCTGTAGTGTGCTATGTTTGTGCCTGTGAATGGCCCTGCACTCCAGCCTGAGCAACATAGCGAGACCCTGTCTTAAAAAAAAAAAAATAGTAGTATACAGAAACTAAGTCAATAAGAGCGGGGAATCTTCATACATGGTTATGCCTAGATATACTAATAATTTAACCATTCTGGCTCAACTGTTTGGTAAGTGGGTCATATTAATTCAAAACTGTTAGGTGTTAAATGGCTCTGTCATTTATTAGTTGTATGACCTTGAACAAGTTATTTAAGTTCTCTCTGCCTCTGTTTTCTCATCTGTAAAATGGGATATTAGTTCCTACAGCATAGGGTGATCGTAATGAGTAAATTAGGTAATTCATAAGCATAAAAGCACACAGTAAGCACTCCACGAATGTTACTTAGTAGTAGTACTAGTAAGCTATGTATAACAAGAAAGTAATATTTAGAAAGGGTATCTGGTTTTAATAAGTCTAACTTTATTGTTGAAGTGATCAGGTGAAAAAGTCTATGGGGGAAAACTGCACAAAAGAGACGAGAGAGACAAAAATCCTAGATTTAAAGCCCACTAAATTCACCAATATACAAATATGACAGACGTATTCATCAAATGTCAAGTCATATATTATAATGATTACTTATTTCTCAACATTATTTAACTATCCGGAAGTTCACAGACTTTACCAGGAGCTTGAAAAAAATAACTGGCACTAAAGCATGATCTGATCAAGACTCTGACAAAGGTACAAAATGATTCCATTGTAGTAAATCAGCAGAACACAGGAACAAAAAGAGCAAAAAGTAAAAGGGAAGATATTTTTGGTTCATACTTTTAAGTCTTCCTTTACCTCCGATCTCTTGCTTTTGTTATTTGGCTGTTTTTACCACGAGTTAATTGGCCTAAGAATAGCTTTTGATAAAATACTTTTAAAAAGCTGAACACAGATTAAGGCACAATGATCAACTTAAAAGTAGTTACCGTATTCATAAAACCATTGATAAATTCTTACCACCATAAAATCGAATCATACAGCCAAGGTCAGGATTTGTAGCCTCCTCCTGTATGCGCACAGGATCATCAAATCCCAGTCTGGACAAGTAATCATAAACGATCTGAAGAGGTCGTTCAGTAGGTCCCAGTCTCCTGCTTACACAATTAAAAAAATATATTTGGTAAGCAACAAAAATGCTTCATTTAATTTTTTTAATCTTTCAATATATTCTTGATTTTTTTATTTCTAGATCAAGATTTTCTTTAATAGCATTTGGTACAACTAAACAAGTGGTTTTCAAAGTTTCTGGTCTCAGGATGCCTACATACTCTTTGAGGACCACAAAGAGCTTTTGGCTATAACTGATATCACATAAGCTACACACACAATTATAGATGTAGACTTTGGGGTTGCCTACTACACCCCAGGCACTATATTATATTTCCACCGGTCTCATTGATGATTCTTCCATAAAAACTGGGAATGAATGGCCCAATAATTCCCCAAAAAATCATTCTACCACTACATGGTCCTAATTGAAAACTAAGGTAAAACTAGAATGTCTAGCAATAATTTGTAGCCTCTAGTGACACCGTAGTTTAAGTCACACAGACTTTAAACACTTAAAAATATACATAAAACCAAAAGTGATCAATGTGTACTCTGACAGAAGGAGCTACACCGGTCATAATAACAAGCCAGCTCCTTTACCGTGCTTTTATCGGAGAGCTAACAGTTATAAATACAGTGGCTAAGAATAAGGGCTCCAAAAGTCCCACTGCCTGGGTTCCGTCTTAGTTCTACCATTCATCAACCGCACACCCCTGTCCAAGCTTTTTAACCTCGTTGTCTTAAATTCCTCATCAGTACAGTGGGAATAACAATAGCACCTAATTCATAGGATTGTTAATACATTTATTTATTTACTTACGACAAGATATCATGTAGTATGTAAAGCGCTTAGCAAAATATCTCACATATAGTAAACACTCAATAACATGTTGACAATTATTCAAAAGAATTTTAGTATTGGAATCAAATTTTAATTACAATAAAAATAGATTATCTCCCCCACCTGAAACAACCACCAAAAAGCAAGTATGGGAAAGTCAATGCATATGCAAAAGGTCTTAAAGAACACTAAAAGGACTCTTTTTAGAAAACTTAAGAATTGTTTTATTTAGAAGAAACAAGATATACTTCCCATCATGGCAAAAAGATATAAAGGCTGTTTGTGTTTTGTGGTTGAAGAACTAGAAAATGCTGTTAGCAATAAGATTTAAGCAAAAAATATTATGAAATGGGAATATTACAAAGATGAACATAAACAACTGTGTCAAAACGATAACTGAGGAATAGTAACCATACTGATGTACAAAAAAGACAAAAATAAACAACTACCTGGCCCCTCCTGACTGCTCAGTTCAGTCTTGTAGCTTCCAGAAACTATGAAGCAAACTCAGAATGAACTATTACATGGGGAATGACCAAAGAACAAAAGACCAATAAAGACTGAATTTAAAAGAAATGGAAAATAAACTTTTCAGAATAAAAATACCAGTTACAATTAATCCCTAGCCAAAGAAAATCAAAATTCACAAAGGTCTTTGACAATGTTAGGCATTTTCCCAGCACAATGGTAGAATTCTTCGAAAAAGATGCATTTTAAGAGTGACTTCTAATAAACTGCATCCTGGAGAGGTCAACTAACCATGTATTACGAAGAATGATTAAAGAAGGATTAACTTGACGACAAGGACACTAAAAGCGTAAAGAGCTGTATCTTCACATGTCAGGAAGGATTAGACTTACTCTGTATTGCTGCAAAGAATGGGACTAGGAACAATGAGAAGTTGCATAGGTAGATTTGGACTAAAGGACTAAATATAAGGAAGAATCTTAATAGTTAGACATGCCCAATAACGAAACACACTGCCTCTCAAAATTGCACACAGAGAACTAGAGAGCCATCTGTCACAGATGTTTTAGAAGAGGAGGCTCCCATAAGCATCAAATTGGACTAGATGATCTTTAGGGTCTTCTACCACTCAAGAGTCTATGAGGTATCTAAGACACCTTACTAACATAATACAAATTCTACCTGAACCCTACTATTATTTTAGGATATAGAGTTCAATGTATTTAAATACCTTAATTCCATATAGTGATCACATATTCAGGACCAAAAAAAAAAAAAATCATACTTTTTCAGACTAAATCTCACTTAGTCAGTTTTTATATTTCTCTCTAGAAAACTGAGAGAAATGGAAGCATCCTAATTCTGACATATTTTACATGATCAAATTTCCTGGCCTAAAAAGACTATGTAGATTTTAGCAAGCCTCATTACATGTTTCCACCTAAAGAAATTCTTTTCCTTGGTGGGAGGAAAAAAAAAAATCAAGAGAACTTCAACATCTGCTGTCATTAATTTAGCATAAATAATAAACAAGTAATATTTCAAGAAGTCCAAAAACAAGCAAAATGAGGAACTAATTCCATTTACTCATTAAACTCATCTGCTTAAGAGAGTAGAAAGTATGGGGGAGGGAAATGCTGTAATATGCTTACAGCTCAATTTTATGTTTCAAAGTTCTAAAAGTTTAACAGGTTGGTAATTAGCTATTTGTTAAATCTCTCACAAATCAAAGGAAAATTATACACTGCAAAACAGGTGTAAGAGAAAGTAATGCTGGGGGGAAAAAAGTTTTATTCAGCATTTGAACTACTTCTACTACTGCTTTAGGGAGACAATAAGACTGCTGTAATAGTTTAGGTTTGCTTCTAATGCTTCTAAGAGCTACTACAGTCCACTTAAATTTAAATATATATGCATTTGGTAATTTCTCTCCAAACCAGCCAACAGATACAGCAGTGCTACCAACAACAGATTATACCTCTTAATCAAGAATAGTATCTTCCTATATTAGTTATCCTAAACAGCGCCCACAGCTAAGATACCTGTAAGAGAAGAGTACATGTCACTTTAAGTATCATTTCATGAGAGTTCTAGTTAATAGTGGATAATAGGTCAATGATTCCATCAGTGATGCCCTTGTAGTGAAACCCCAATAAAAACTCCATACTGAAGTGTAGCTTCCTGGTTGGTGAACACTTCGATGTGCTAGGAGGGTGATAGACCTTGATTCCACCAGGAGAGGGCACAGAAGTTCTGCGTTCAGGACCCTCCCAGACCTCGCCCTATCTGTCTCTTCAGTTAGCTGGTTCTGATTTATTCTGATTTACATCCTTTATACTACAACTGTAATTGTAAGTTCAGTGCCTTCCAGAGTTGTGTGAATTGTTCTGGTGAATTACTGAACCTGAGCAGGTCATGGAAACTCTCAAATTTGTAGCCAGTTGGTCAGAAGTGCAGCTGGAGTCTGAGGTAAGGGCAGTCTTGCTAGAGACCATGCTCTTTAACCTGAGAAGTCTGCACTAACTCTGGTGGTGAGTATCAAAATTGTATTGCAGTAAACCAGGTGGTGTCAGAATAACCATTAAAAAAAAACCTGCCAATTAAACTAGGACCTACCATCAACTGTAAGATACGTCCTGATTTCAGAAGTTTTAAAATATTAAAAAAAACTTTCAAAATAAAATTATCCAATTTTGTATTCTTTTAAAATGTGAAAATGGTACAGAAATATGAAGCACAAAACAAAAAACCCTTCTTTTCCCCAGCCAAAGTGGTAATCAGTTAAATATGTATCCTCAAGTAGGATTTTTCAATCCACTTTCATGACTTCAAAATATGGTAAACAAAATTTTAGTGACTTGCAAGAGGTCACCCAACAAGTCAATGACAGAAAAGGAATTAGAACTAAGGATTCCAAATCCCAACGGTGTTATTTCCTGTTATACACATCCTATTGGTTCTCATCTAATCTTAAAAGATAACTACCAAACACTTAGAAACCTTAGTCATTTTGATGACTAAGAATAAAGTAAGTATATGACCAGGAGTCAAAGGGCAGTCCATTTTATCACATATGATCTTGTTACAACTCTTCAGACAGTAGGCAAGGATCACACTAAGCTTCACTAGTGAGTCATTTATCACTTAAAAAGTTTACTTAAAAAAAGACAAGCCAAATATTATAATGTAAGGAGCAGTGGACTGGGGGAGATAAGATGCTTGTGTCCAACCTGCAGCTCCATCACCAGCCAGCTGCAGGAATATGCTTTCAACCTGAAGTCTGTGGGCCTGTTTCCCATTTAGAAAGCAAAGGGAAACGGTCTCAGTGATTCCCAATGAGGAAGTTCCTGGCTTTTGGGGCAGGACAATTCTTTGCTGAACAGAAATGTCCCACATATGGAAGACATTAACCCTCTCTGGCCTTTGCCTTCTAAATGCTGATAACTACTCCCAGCAGTTGTGACAGCCAAAGCAGCCTGCCCTCACACATACTTCCAAATGCAAAGGTGGGGGGTTGTTGGGTTGGGTAGACATAGTTTCACTAGTAGATGATCTCTCTAAGGTTCCTTCAAGTGCTAAAATTCTATAAATTAGTAATCCTTGAGTTATACTCAAGTGACAAGTCCATGATTGGAAAAAAAGTAAAGAGAGAAGTAAGTAATTGATGATTTAGAGAAAATATGATATAATTTTAGTCATAGTAATCCCATTTCCAGGACCTAGCCTAGGGAAATCACCAATGAAAAGATTCACGGGCAATGGTTTAGTCAACACACCACCACTTCTAAGAGTTGAATGACCTGAAAGAAGCCAAACAGGTAACATTAACTGAGCACTTATTAAGCACTTTACTTTCCTTGTAATTTGACACACAGCACAGCACTCAGGAACTTAATCAAAGATACAGTCTCATTCCCACCCTAGACCTACTGAATCAGAATCTGGTTTTGGTTTTTTTGAGTAAGAGTCTTGCTCTGTCGCCCTGGGTAGAGTGCAGTGGTGTCATCGTCGCTCACTGCAACCTCAAACTCCTGGGCTCAAGTGATCCCCCTGCCTCAGCCTCCTGAGTAGCTGGGACTACAGGCGTGCACCATGATACCTGGTTAATTTTTCTATTTTTAGGAGAGTCGGGGTCTTGCTCTTGCTCAGGCTGGTCTTGAACTCCTGAGCTCAAGTAACCCTGCCACCTCGGCCTCCCAAAGTGCTAGGATTATAGGTGTGAGCCACCGCGCCGGGCCAGAACCTGTACTTTAACAAGCTCCCCAGGTAGATAGTTTAAGAAGCACTACTTTACAAGTATTAATTCATTTAATATTCATAACATGTATAATTAATTCTCAGGACAACTCAACAATGTAAATATTATCATCCTGCATTTTACAGATTAGTAAACTGAGGCACTGAGCATTGTGTAACTTGCATAGTAACTGCCAGAGCCAGGATTTGAACCCAGTCTCATTCTAGAATCTAACCTGTAAACCATATTGCATATTGTGTCTCAACTTATAGTATATCCATAAGTGGACTATTCTACAGCTATTAAAACTGGTATCTAAAGAATTTTTAATGACCTGATAAAATTAAGATGAGCCATTAAGTGAAGTAGGCAGGATATAAAGTTGAATACACGGTATGAGCCCAAAAATGTAATTATTAAACAGTGTATGTGACTGAAAAAAGATCTGGGGAAAAAAATGTTACTATATAGGTTAAGAGGATGGTACTGGTGTCAGAATGCCAGGGTTCAAACCCCAGCTCTAACACTTAGTAGCTGATTGCTCTTAGTTGAGATGTTTAACCCTATTAAGCCTCTCTTTCCTTATCTATAAAATGGGGGTAGTATTTAACCTCACGGGGTTGTTGTGAGCATTAAACGAGGTAATCTACATAAAGCATAAGCATTAAATATTATTCCTCTTCACACTTTCTCATTTTCTACAATTTCTTTAGTGAACACACATTACACTTCAGTAATCAGCAAAAAGTTCCCTAAAAAGATAACACCTTGGACTGTCAACTACCTTATACAGGGCTATTACAAAGCACCTACTTTTCTCATTACATAATTTAAGACTGAACTTCAGCAATTAACAGCTGAGTAAGGGATCTAATAGAGATCTTGAAATAAGCATGATTAAATAGTGAAACTCAGTAAGGGACGCTGAGGTGCCAGTTCCTGTCAGGGAGGACCTTTACATGGATCGAAGTCCATCCTCTATCTGGAATGATGCAGGCATTCCAAATGCCTGACCTGCGACTGGAGGTATAACTCTCTCAAAGCCTCAGTTTTCCTCATCTGAAAAGAACGATACTACTTCCCTTGGAGTTACTGTGAAGACTTAATGAGAAAATGTGCATAAAGCACTAAGCACACTGACTAACACAAGAAAGCACTTAATGTTAGTTGAAATCTATCATCATCCTTAACTGGATAACAGTTCTTTTTTTTGGAGACAGAGTCTCACTCCCCAGGAAGAGGGCAGTGGTCATCACAGCTCACTGCAACCTCCAACTCCTGGGATCAAGCGATCCTCCTGCCTCAGCCTCCCAAGTAGCTGGAATTACAGGTGCCCACCACCACACCCAGCTAATTTTTTCTATTTTTGGTAGAGACAGGGTCTTTCTTGCTCAGGCTGGTCTTGAACTCCTGACCTCAAGCGATTCTCCCGCCTTGGCCTCCCAGAGCCCTAGGGTTACAGGCTTGAGCCACCGCACCCAGCCTGGATAAGCGTTCTTGAGCTCCCAACTCCAGCAATGGAAATATATTCATTCTTTCAAACCACAGTTTGTGTTTTCATTATTTTCTAATCAATTATATTGTCAAAGAGCTATTTCATTACAAATGATCAAGGCTACAGAACTAAAAAGAGATAAACTCCTCACTTTAAGTACAATGTAGACTATAAGTAAATAAACTATGTCACATTTGTATTCTTAACTAATTACACAACTAGTAGTGACAAGCCAATTCCAGTGGGGTTTTCTCCACAGTTCTAATATCTTTGTAAACATAAACATTACTATATAAATAAGTCATATGCTTAAATAAGTGAACTCAATCACTACCAGGTACAATCTAGGTCAAGGCTTTCCACCTGATAAAATTAGATCAGAATCAGTGTTAAGATTTAGAAAAGCCTAAGGATCACCCAGTCTGATCCTTTCGTTTCACAAATGGACTTAGGAAATGTAGTTAACCGGTGAACAAGGAAAACATTCAAATGCTAATCTGCTTTTTCAGGAATTAGTCCAAATCCTAAATGGAACACATAGGAGACCTCAGTTTAGACTTTCAAAAGGACATCAATTTTTAGCTTACCAAAAGGTGTTACTATTATTACCACACTTTAAGGTGTAAGTGGGAGCTTCCCTTCTCACTTTCAACAGTACTGAATCCAAAGCTCTGAATTCTGTTTCAAGGTATTTCTTTATTACAGAAAATGAGGAGGAAAGGAAAACGATCGGTCAGGCATTTAAAATGCTCCTATTTGACACCTAATTCAAAGAACTAATAGTGAATTAGTGAAAAACAAAAGCTGAATCAAAGTTTATATGCATACTATAAGAATACTTTCCCAGCCTGAGCAAGAGCGAGACCCCCTGTCTACTAAAAAGAGAAAAAATTAGCCGGGCATGGTGGTAGTCCCAGCTACTCGGGAAGCTGCAGCAAGGAGGATCACGTGAGCTCAGGAGTTTGAGGTTGCAGTGAGCTAGGCTGATGCCACAGCACTCTAGCCCGGGTGACAGAGCAAGACTCTGACTCAAAAAAAAAACAGAGTGCTTTCTTCACGTTTATATAAAAAATTTTCAAGACACAAATGGGTTTTAAACCTATGAAAAATATGGTCAATTTCACTCATTAAGAGAAATGAGAATTAAAACAACAAAATAAAATTCCTACCAGATTTGCAAAACTGTAAGTCACAAGGCTTGGAAAAAGATTTGTCCTTGGAATGCTGACTTTATGATTCTCTAATTTAAAAACCATCAACAATCATTTCTATTTACAAGTAGGTATGTGCTCACGCATGCATATGTGTCTATATTTATACATAAAATTTAATACTAACATGTTTTGGAGAAAGTGGGGAAATAAGTACCCTTTATACATACACACACACACATAAATACATTTCAATTTTTTTCCCTTTTTAGAGAGAGGGTCTCAGTCTTTCGCCCAGGGTGGAATGTACTGGTACAATCATAGCTCACTGCAGCCTCAAATTTCTGGGCTCAAGCAATCCCCCCACCTCAGCCTTCTTAGTAGCTAAGACTACAGGCATGTACCACCACACCCAGCTAACTTTGTAACTTTTTGTAGGGATGAGGCCTCACTATGTTGTCCAGGCTGGTCTCGAACTCCTGGACTCAAATGATCCTCTCCCCTCGGCCTCACAAAGTGCTGGGATGACAGGCATAAGCCACCACGCCTGGCCCTACTTTCATATTTTTGATGAAAATATAACTTCCATAAAGAGAAATCAGACAATACATATCAAAATTGACCCAGCAGTAATTCCACTTCTAGGAGTTTATCACACAGATAGACTCCCACGTATGACAGACATCACAGGTACAAGGATATTCATTGCAGCACTGTTTGTAGTGCTAAAAAACTGTTAACAACTTGAAGGCCCATTAATAGGAGATTGATTAGCTAAAACTATGTTAGACTCATAAAATGGAATACTACTGCAGCCATTAAACAAATAACAACTATATAAATATTAACATGGAAAGATCTCTAACAGATACTAAGTCAACAATGTGTTGCATATTGCACCATTGCTTTTAAAATTTGTATATGAATAGAGACATACTCATGCATGAGCATATATACGCTTATAATTGCACAAAATATCCCTCGGATGCGTAAGAACCTGATAACAACAACCGCCTTCATGAAAAGGTCTGGGTAGTGGGGAAGGGGGAGAAAAGGACTTCTACTCTATACCCTTTCATACATTCCACTTTCATTCTACTTACACTTTTCAAAAAAATTAACTTTAAAAATACTTATTTTAAATTTAGATATCTGCCCTATGGTATATTCCAAATGAAAGAACTCTCAAATTTTCCTTTGCCAATAGTTTTTAAATTCAGGAATAATGAAGCCAGCATTCCAAGGACAAATCTTTTTTCAAGCCTAGTGACTCCATAATCAACAGCACGTCCAGCACAGTTAAAATCCTAAAGTCCACTTCTAAGCAGAAACATTTATTACTTATATTGCAGTAGAATTAGAGTGGTAAAACTCAGACCTCACCTGACCAGGTCTCCATGAAGCTGTAAATAAAGACTTTCTCTTCCTTCTCCAACACATATTTCTGATGCTGGTGTCTCTACTGTGCAAAGGACGAGATGTACATCAGAGGAGGAAGAAGAGGAGGAGGACGAGGAGGTGGTGGTGGTGGTTGTAGTGGCAGTGGTAGTGTCTGCTCCATAAAGGTAAACACAGCCTCTCTTCACATCTTCCCTCAGCCAGTCTCTTTCTCGAGAACCAAACCTACTTCTCCTATTCAAACAACTTCTGCTTCCATTGCGTTTCATATTTCTCTAAAAAATATCAAGAGAAAGAAATCATTAGCTAGAACATTTGACTGAATTAGATATGTTCAGTCCTCACCCCACCTCTCTTTAGTTTATATTCACCAACGCTCTGCTCAAGGATCCCCTCCTCTTGTGGGGCATTTCGCATCTGCCCTGCCCATTCTTAACCTGGAAAAACTTAATTTTCTTTATTGTAAGCTTTCATGTCTCCACCCATCAACTTCTCTGACTCTGTCTTTTATTTATGTTTTCAGAAAAGTGTCAAGAATAACAAAATACCTAGGTACCTACTACCCAACTTTCACAAATTTTAACACTTTGCCATATTTAGTTCAGATCATTATTCTAAAGAACATATAATATATACAACACATTCCTACATGCACAGCTGAAGCTACGTGGTACCCCACCACAAGCCCATCCCCTTCCTCTCTCCCCAGAAATAAACACACTACTATATTTGGTATTTATCATTCTAAACATTTTTAATATGTTTACCATATATTTACATATTTATAAACCATATATAATATTGTCTCACCTAATTTAAAACTCTAAACTTTAACATCATTATGCTTCACCCTGCAATTTTATTTGGTTCAACATTGATTATTATTGACTAGAGATATATCTACATTAATACACCCAGTTAGTTCATTTGAATACTATCCCATTATATGAATACATTGCACTTTATCCATTCTGTTGATGGCATTTAGTTTGTTTCCAATTTTTCACTGCTGGAAACAATGCTGCAATAAACATTTCTGTACTTGTCTCTTTATGAAAATTTGTATGTTTCCCTATGGTCCTAACCCTCTGCCTCATATCCCAAATAAACAAGTTCAGTATCAACATAATACTGCACAAATATTCTTTCCATTCCTGTCATGTTTCAAAAAAATTACTGTTGCATCTGATAACTTACGTATGTGAAATTCATATATTATGAAGTTATCTCAAAGCAAAAACAGCTACTACTGCCAGTATAACAAGTTCTTAAAGATCAACATTTGTCTGCTCTATATTTATGACAGGGTATTTCTACTCTTTTTAATAAAAAAGAAATTTCCACTGACCTACCTCTCCAGTTTCATTCCCCACTGCCTTTCACTGTTTCAGTCACATCCAACTACTTGTAGCTCCCCAAACACACCAACTACTCCACAATTCTGCAACTTGTCTGAAATGTTCTTCTCCATCTTGTTCATATGACAAGTTATGCTTCAAAACTCTATTCAGGCAACACCCTCTCTATGGAGCCGCCCATATCTCCCATCCCCATTCTTCCCTCCTACCTAGAGAGAATTAATGACTCTACTCTCTCCTCAGCAGAACTTCTTCACCTTGAGCATATGTCTAATACCACATGTATGACAATGGGTTTTATTTATTTATTTGACATTTCTTCCTCTCTTCTCCACTGAGAACCCATTATAGTTCTGGGCGGCACAGAGATGTTTGCAGAATTTAGCTGACATCATGGAAATTTATTCCCAGTCTGTACTTTAGCACAATTAGCTCTGGCAAGAAGTTAAACAAACTTGGGGAAAAAAAAATCTTCATTTCTATAGAGAACCCTACATCTTTGTATCAATTGTAAAGTGAAAGGAAGTAAATAAAATACTTTCACTAAAATTCCTCATTGGAAAATAGAAATATCTATAAATAAAGCAAACATTATTTTTCTAATTACTGAAATTAAATATTTCAGGGTAATTATAGCAATTAAATTAAATTTCTAAAGATGGTAAAGAAAGGGGAAGGAAAAGTCAGCAGATATTCCCATGTGAGAAGAAAAAAAAAAAAACAAGACTGAGAATGGCTTCACTGTTTAAATTTAAGATAACTCAGGTAAATTGATCATTTTGCACATCTTGGGGATTTAGGTTTGGTTATTCAAAACCATGAGAGGCCAGGTGCGGTGGCTCATGCTATAATCCCAGCGCTTTGGAAGGCCCAGGCAGGAGGATCACTGAGGACTGGAGTTTGAGACCAGCCTGGGCAACACAGAGCCCCCTTCCCTACCAAAAAATTTTAAAATTAGCCAGAGTGATACAGTGGTGCACGCCTGTAGTCCCAGCTACTCGGAGGCTGAGGCAGGAGGATCGCTTGAGCCCAGGAGTCAACGTTAAGTAAGCAATGATCATGCCACTGCACTCCAGCCTGGGCGACAGAACAGGACCCTGTCTCTAAAAACAACAAACCATGAGGACATGAGGATTATTATTAATTCTAACTTTAAAGAAATAGGATAACCCCTGCTACAAGTGGGAACTAGATCTCTCTTTTCTCATCAAGTACATTTTCTCAAAGTTGAACATCTCAGAATTAAAGGGCTTTCAAGTGCTTATTGCATAAACACAGGGACCATCATATTTGTACCACTAAATTATATTCTTATTTTTTTAACCTTTGGGAAAAATTAACTGGTCCACCTGAAAGCAGTATTTTATATAGTACCGTAATATTTATATAAAGAAGTTCTGCATTCTGCACTCAGTGGAGAGGAAAGAACAAGCAGATACTATTCCACACAACCACCAAAAGCCTTCTTTAAAAAAACTTTCTGAGGTCAAATAATGGTCCACTGACCTTCTCAATCTTAGAAAAGTAAAGAAAGATGCCAGGAAGTATTATATTCATACATGATTTTTCTTCCATGAGAATTTTTAAGTCATTTTTAGTAATATTTCCCTTAAGACTATAAATTTCTTAAGGAGCTTTATATTGTCAAAACATATATGTTGTTGGTCATCATTTACTTCAAAGGATCTATCTCCTGTCTCCTGATATACTCCACCCTATGAAGATAAACTGCTGAGTTAGAACTTTAGTAGGTATCATTCTCTTAGACCTGATCAATGGGCTCTAAGCAAAGTCTTAGAGCAACAATCTAAATGGATGGTTTAGCTATTATTAGCCACTGCTGAATTAGCTAGTGTTTCCTTTTTCTCAAGAATGTCTTGCTCCACTGCCTAACACATCAGGTAACTGCTGGAAAAGCCTTCTTAGCAGCCAGTACTGACGATGACACTGTCCTCTGAGCTGCTTTCAGCTTTTAGAATCACCATTCCACTGGAATTTCTAGACTGAGAAACTTTATTTTCTCCCTTACTCTTATATAAGAACTGTTATCACAAATTTATCTAAGAGGAAACAGAACTACAATCACCTCCCACATCAAACAAGTACATAGAGCATATTTAAGATTTAAAGATCTTTCCAGAAAGCAAAAGTTTTGAGACTAAGCCATGAATTAAGCACCCACTGTTTCAGTTTCACACTTTTAACTCTCTAAAAGATAATATATGAGGGCTATGATCAGTTCAAAGGTGATAAACTATTAAACACATACAATAACTAAGATATGCATGGTAAAAACAGAGTCTGGTAAAGTAACTCTCCATATTTATTTAGTTCTATTAAAATGTGAAATACTCCTAGATAGAAGATATATTTCTGCATTTGAAACTTTAAAACAATATAGGCTCCTATCTGGAAATACATACGTTATAAAATATTCTGAAAGGGGTGGGGAGGGGTGAGAGAGGAATATTTCATTTCATTAAAATTTTTCTGGAATTGTTTAAAAAACCATACACACATATTTTGATAAAAAAATTATTCTTGAAAAAAAAAGAATCTCATGTTAACTGACCACATTAGTTATAACTTCTTATCTTCTATAGACTGAGTAAAAAAATAAAATCATAAACCAAAACTGTAGGAAACATTTGGAAAATTTATAACCCATGTTTCAGCAATTCACTAAATAAATCTGGGGGGATATTTTGAATGAAATTTTCCAGTACTTCATATAGATGGACCTAGATCTACTCTGGCTAAGTTACACTGGCTTAGTCATATTAGCCTTTTTATGAAGATCTGTGATGTGCATGATTTGTTATTAAGTATAACAGAGTTACAAAAAATAAGGAAAAGTCTTTTTTGAAGTTAACTTCAGAGAAAAATGTGTGGGAGATCATTACTTTCTTCCCAATCCAGAAAGTCTTCAACTTATATATTCTTTTCCAGTTTCACTTGGCACAAAACTCAACCACTTAAGAGAACTGTATGTGGAACAGGGCACCTATTCTCCATAACAGATACCAGTTATTTGCAAGGATTATTTAAAGTGTTGATCACATGCAATAAAGCAAGGAATGCAAAGGCCTTTGAGGACTGTCAGCCTCCCACAGCATCAGCTCAGCACTGTAATCAAGGTCAACTTCTTGAATCTTTCTAATGGTCCCTAGACTGGAAACTCAGGGAACCAGTGGTAGGTTGTCTTAATAAAGGTCCTCACTGCTCAATTCCTTTCCTCTCACAACTCACTCCTTCACCACCAAAAAAAAGTTAACAAGAAAGCCAAAGTCGTTTACCTTCTAGGCCTGAAGGCATTACCTATCTCTCAGACCTGCCTGTTCCTGATAAGCCAGGCCAGTTGATGTTTGTTTTTATTCATTCACAATTTACATTTTTGTGACCATTATCATTTTAAATTAATATCTAAAAGCCTCTGGGTAATTATATTTGCAACTTATAAAGTCCAATAAATAGGCAAAAACTTTATGCAGAGTAAGAGGTAAATTATGAAGCTATTCCTTTCAGTCTCTGTGTTAAGACTGAGAAGTGATAGCAGAAAAAACTGTTTTATATTTTACAGAGTTCTAGTTCATGCTGTTGCATGGATTCACTAGATCATTCAAATCTAGTATTGTTTTTGGTTTTCCCATCTTTGTGATATCCTTACTAATAATTTTAATGACATGTAAATATCGCTCAACCTCAATCCCAATGAACTATTACTTAATGTATTTTTTAACACTATGTATTTCCATTGTTTTTTAAAGTATTTTTGAAACACATCAAATCTTCTAATATTTTTTCCCTCTCTTTCTCCCTGGTAACTTTTAAATCCTGCCGATTCCTCTTCTAGAACTCTAGAAGGAATTCCATTCCACCTCCGGAAGGACACCTAGTTTAAATATTTGACCTACAGAAAAAATTTCTCTGCAACTATTTCAAACGCTAGTAGAAAACTCCACCCAGTTAGCCTCCCACAATCCCTCCCTTCAACCATCCTCAAAGTCCCCTCCCCACCTTGTGCATTCCTGAGCGTTTAAACTTCTTGTCATCACCTTCATGGCTCCACTTCCCCCCTCGCCTGCATCTGTTTTCTTATCCTCCTATTCCCCCAATTCCTGCCCAAAAGCCCCGCTAGCTGCCTGTTGCATAACGGCTCCCCCATTACGGTCTCCCTGGACTGTCAGCCCCGCTCCCGCGGCCAGGAGCGCCCCTTTTTGCCCAGCCCCTCCTCCCTTCTGCAACACGCCCAGCGAGTCTCCGTGATGAAGCTCCCCCGGGGATTCTCTCTCCAGGCGGGGCGGGTCGTCCTTCCCGGCCGGCGTCTCGGAGCGGAGCGCAGCGCCAGGTCGGAAGTTGGGTGCAAGCCCCCAGGGCAGAGCGCGCCCGCTCCACCGGCGCAGCCCCGAGCACACCGCAGCGCCGGCCAATCACCGCCGCCATCCTCCCGCTGGGGTGATGTCTTCAGGTGTCCGGGGAGAAAGCCCTGCGTACTTCCAGCCCCGCTCCCGGGCTAGGAGCAGGCGGCCATCGGAGCTCCCCGGAGCCGGCCCCCAGGCCCCGAGCGCGGCCGAGGGAGGCATGGGCGGGCTCCCGGGGTGGCGAAGGACCGGGTGGGCGGCGGCGGCCAGCGGCCCGAAGGCGTGGGCCTGCGAGGCGGGTGGCGCGCGGCCAGGGATGGGCAGCGGTGGGGACGGCGGCGGCCGAGGCCTCGGCGGGGGAGCGGCGTGGAGGCCTCGGCGGGGGCCAGGGTGCCCCCGGCCGAGGGTGCAGCGGCCGAGCCGCGAAGCCGACTGACTGACGCTGGGCGGGGGTCGCCGGCAGCCTCGGCCACCGCGCGGGGCGGGGGCGGCGGCAGCCTCTGCCCTCCCTCGCTCCCTCCCCAGCCTGTGCGCTCGCTCGCCCGCCTCACCTTCAGGACCCGGATCCCTCCCGGCTGGCGGCTCGCAGGCGCTTCGGGCGGCTCCGGGGGCTCCAGCGGGCCGGTGGGCCCGGACTCCACCTCCCCCATCGGCGGCAGAGGCTGCACAGGGACGCCCGGCCGGCGCGACGGCGCGCGGAGCCTCGGCGGCGCGCGCGAGCCGCCGGAGGCCCCGCCCCCAGGCCTCAGGCCCCGCCCCGCGGCCCCGCCCCCCGCAGCCCCGGCGGACCTGCGTAGGTGCGGGCGCGACGGGGCCCCGGCGCCGCACGCCGCATCCCGGCCGGCTGGAGGCCGACGACCGGGCGGAGGAACCTGGCGCCGCCGCAGGGAGTGGAGCCTCGGCTGCCCGCCGCTGTAGGTTTGGAGGACTGGGGCGCAGGGAGGGTTATTTGCTACTATCCCCACCCTCGAAGTCCGGCTGGAGGAAGGGGCAGGTGGGGCCTGCACCTGTCAATTGTGACAGGACGCTGCCCTCCGCCAAGGGTGGCTCTTGTAACTTCCCTCTCCAAGACGCTTTCTTCTTTCTACTGCAAAACTGGCCTGTCAGCCTCACTTGCAAAGCCGTAGAGAATACTCACCTTAGTAAGGCCCTTTGTCTTCCTTGTTAGAGGTGCGTGCTCACGACCTTCTTCAGCAAATTTAACCCAACCTCATACAAAACGTCAGCTCACCTCCCAGCCGTATTTTAATTCCCTTTTCTCCTCATATAGCAAAGTGATCACAATTCTGTTCTCTGCCTCGAGCAGTAATATAGTAAAATAGTCTGTGAGCCATTTTATTATTTGCAAGGCTAATTCAGAAAAACTTTAAAAAGCTCACATATTTTTTTTAAGTTCTTGCAGTGATGGTAGTTTTGTGGCCAGTGGGCCAAATATGGAGTCAGACAGCCTGATTCCATATCTCAGCTCTACCCCTTGTTAGATCTATCCCCTAGTGCAAGTTACTTGATCTGACTTTGGTTCTTAAACTGTGAAGTAGAGATTAATATCTGCCTAGTAGTTATTAAGAAAATATAGTGAATAATGCATACAAAGTGCCTAACATATAGTAGGGATTCGCAGTAGCCACTATACTCTGAAATTTTAAATTTAAGATGCATTCAATTTCTCAAAATATACTCTCCTTGTTAATTCCTCCTAAATGTTCCTAGGAAGCCTTCCCCTCTTACACAGGTGGTGTTCCTTCAAGCAACTTGTAAGGAATTAAACAGCAAAAACCAATAATTTTTTGACTTTTGAAGAGTTGGTAAAGATAGTTATCACCCATTATCCATTGCTTTAGCTTGCCTAGTCCAGACCAACTGCATGTCTAGAATACATTAATTGTAGGCTTAGTACAAGAGAGTTTGAGATCTAAAAGGGCAGTCTGTGTCCATCTCTGAGATATGTATCCATTTGGAGATATTTTAAATGTCAGGACAAAATTTGGCTGTTGCAGCCAGATGCCATGGCACACCATGTAGTTCCAGCTACTCTGGACGCTGAGGAGGGAGGATCACTTGACCCTGAATTTGACGTTGCAGTGAGCTGTGATTACACCACTGCACTCTAGCCCAGGCAACAGAGCGAGACCCGTCTCAAAAACAAAAACAAAATTCCAATCTCCAATAATCTTCTTATTTCTTGGTCTCATTTTAATGCATGAAAAATGATTTGCCTCTATGAGTCTGGTTTAAGGTGAAAAAAGCTTAGGCTGTCCACCTCCTGGGTTTTCCTTCCACCTTCATATTATTTTCAAGAAGGCTACTCAGGCCAAGCATGATGGCTCACACATGTAATCCCAGCACTTTGGGAGGCAGAGGCAGGAGGATTGCTCGAGGCCAGGAGTTCAAGCCCAGCCTGAGCAACATGGCAAGACCCCATCTCTACAAAGTTAAAAAAAAAAAAAAAGCTATTCAAAGTAGTTGGATTCCCACTTCAGTGCTTACTAGGTAATTTCTTCCAGCAAGAACACTGGTATATAAAGGATAGGCACCAACACGGAGACAGAAGTGGACTTAATCAAGGGCAGACAGGCAATGATAAGGAAAAAAATAAGTGTTTGTAAAAGTTTGGGGGTTTTTTGGGTTTTTTTGAGACAGGGTTTTTATCTGTCACACAAGCTAAAGTGCAGTGGCGTCATCAAAGCTCACTACAACCTCAAACTCTTGGGCTCAAACAATCCTCCTGGCTCACCCAGCCTCCCGAGGAGCTGGGACTCCAGGCGTACACCACCACGCCCAGTTAATTTTTCTATTTTTTTGTAGAGACAGGGTCTCACTCTTGTTTAGGCTAAAAAGCCTGTTTCTTGAGGTATTACACATTACCTTTTCCAGAGCTCATGAGTAGACGCTCTTCATTGACTGACCCCCCAAAAAGGGAAGGTCTTGTTCCAGAACCAAAGTCTGAGTCCATGCTGGGGAACAGCAGTGGTAGATGGTTGTTTTTTTTTTAATTTATGGGATAGTGGGCTAAAGCATCAATTCGGAATAAAAGCATATGCTAAAAATTATTTATGTACTACTTCTTCATACTGGCAACAGTAGTACCTCTTTCAAAAGAGGGAGAAAAGCCACCAGCCCAAATGTTTCAGGGGATAATTTATGATGCAACTACCTTTAATGGTCCCCATGACTTAAGATCCAATTCAGTAGTGTCAACCAGTTGATTGAGTTTTCTTTTCAAATTATATACTGCCATTAACATTGCATACTTTGTTTCAAAGGTCACATATTCATGCTCTCCCCCAGTTCAAGGCAGTGTGTATTATGTATGCCAAGGGTTATGTAACTACAATTTCTGGAAATGGTAAACAGCTGAGACTAACCCTAAAAATAAATTCCTCTGGGATTTTTTTGTGTAAAAATCCATCTGCCCTCACTGCAGGTTCATCATTACAAAAATCACTGTTTGGATCAAGCCAAGAAGCAGAGAAGTCATTAGAATCTCTCCTTTCTGTATCCTTCCCATAGCAGCTGTGCATACCCTCTCCACCTCCCTAGAATGTACACACACACACACACTCTTCATGCCAGGGGCTTTTCCAAATCTTCACTACAAAATGGGAAGAAAGTCTGGAGAAGGAAAGCTCATATCTATCAGATTTTGGTAGAGGAACCATAAAAGACATATTTAGTTATTTTATCTAGTTCCTACTCCTTCAGTGATCCACAGAGTCATCTTTAAGCCTAAATCCCTTGTTATTCTACCATAGGTTGAACAAATTTGGATATTCCTTATTTTGGTTCCAAATAGATAGGCAGTATTTACCCTGTTTCAAGGTTTGAAGAAATTTTTTCTTTGAACATTTATTTTTCCAAATATGGGGACAGCTGAACTGGGGGGAGGAGGACATAGCATAGAAAACCCTTAAAAGTGATAAAAATTAATTTGGTCCGTCTGGATTGAAGTTCAAATCTGAATACTATTTCTTGTATTGTTAAGTACATGTCTGAAATCTATTACTGGCTAAACTCTTCTATTGCAGCTTCTATTATATATTTTCATCTAATTACATTAGATGAAGGTGACCACTAAATTTAGTATCAGAAACAAAGATGAATTTTAACTAAGCCATATATAAGGAAAGATTATAGAAATGCTGATTATCAAATAGTGCCAAAGGGCAATTCTGCCTAAACTAGATAATTGCCAAGGCCTATACCCTTATCCTTTTCAATCAGGGGATAATCACACCCTCCCCCTTCCCAATCAAAGGGACTGTCAGGGATCATCAGAGTAATAAAAAACCTAAAGCTTCTAACCTCCAAAAAATTATTCATATAAAAAAGAGTTCATATAAAATAGACCAGGAAATATGACTCATTTTGGCTGGTCAAGCCTAACTCTTCCCAGTCACTGGTATGTTTGAACAATTCACAAAAAGCAGCTTATAACTAAAACCCATGACCACCCTTAACATATATTTCATCTTGATTTTTCTTTGCCTTGTTTGAGAATTCAACTATGTAGAGAGGGTAAGTATGGAAGTAATCATATTTTAGTTAAAATGTCCAGTTGAGCTTAAGACTTTTTCCACTGTCTATAACACATACAAGTTTTTAAGTTATTCAAATTCCTCTCTTGGGGAGATTCTGTGCAAAAGCAACACTAACAGGTCAACAAGTTCGGTTCCAAGCTCTGGAATAAGAATTCATCCAAGGCTTCTACTCCACTTGTAAGAAGCAAGGAAGCAAATTTTAAATCATTGAGTATTGACTTTTTATTATTAGTCACTGTTCATAATTTGTTTCAACCAAAAGACAATACACACAGCAGAATTCTAATGCATCCCATGTAATGTATACATCCATTTTATTCCTCACTCGCCTCTAAGACTTATCATTTAATTTTAAATTTTTTTTACATCTCAAAAATATGTCTGCAATAATTAGAACTTCATTAGCTGTCCCACTTGGAAACAGCCTTTTAATATTTTTACAGTAAAGAAGATGTGATGGGGCTTAATGAAAATGTAACAACATTAAGAAAGAAAAGGGACTTTACAGGGACACAGTGGGAGTTCACAAAGGAAAGAGTTCAGAAGCTCTTTCCCATGAAGCCCCCACATAGAAAACAAAAACAAAACACAAAGCTCAACTGCAGGTTCTTTAAAAAAACAAACAAACAAACAAACAAAAAACTCCAATGCTCCATCTTGAAGCCAGAATCAGGCTCGTGGAAGTTTATGAAGCAACTGTGCAAGCTGCTTCAGTACCTTCTTCTATTTAAGCGTTCCAGGTCCTGAAACCTTGTTGATAGGACCCACTCACTGCTATTGCTTGAAAAAGTTACTCACTTCCAGTTCTACAAGCAGCCCCACCCTCCCAAGCTAAAGCTGCTCAAAAGTGTCTTAAACTTCAGGACTTTCTGAACAATTCTCTCTTCAATGATCCTCCCCACTCCCAAATTCATGAATACACAGACATGTAAAACCACTCTCCCCAACCACAATGTTTGTGAGGGCTCTCTCTCAGTTTAGGACACTGTGGTTAAAATACATTCACTAGAAAAAATTACACACATACAAACTCCTTTCCCCTAGTTCTCATGGCCCAAATATTTTCCAGTGCCGAAATTAATGAAGTTGAACCTCAAAAGCAATATTTCCTAACTTCCAACTTCTAGAAGGTCAAAAAAATGGGAAGCATGTTATATAGTAGATGGAAATATTCAAACCAGTAGTGTTGGACGGTTTTAAAAGTCTATTTTTATATATGAATGGAAGAAACAAGGGGCACAAACCACACCTTTAACCTAGCAAGAGGTTAAGAATCCTCTCCCAAATGTTACATTGAGGAATGTTTCTTTAAATAAGAAAGACCTTAAAATTAACAGATGATCACTATACACAGCATAAAACTTCCATGACTGTCCAAACCACCTCAAGGTAACAGCACCAAAACATTGTGGGAGAAGCTTCTCAGGGAGAGCACCCTTCCTACAGTTTATTGAGATTACTTAGATGAATTCTCCCTTACGATTACCAGGGGTGGGAGGGAAGACAAACTATTATTGAAGAGGAAAATAATGAAGTACGAGTGCATGTGAAATTGTCGAAGTGTGGTCAAAGTGTGAGGGCTCACTGCTTATCACCCTGAGGTGGTTAAAACAGCCATGGAAATTGTTCTTTTCTCACAATGGCTCTGGAGTTGTAAATCCATCCAAATTTGCTCCCCCTTGAGTGGTTATACTTGGGAAAGAAATTACTGAAATGTGCAAATGTTCACAGAAATTAAGAGATTTCTCCTTTTAGCTACAAGGCCAAGTGAGAGAGAACTAACTCTGATCCTAGAAACTAAGGCACGCTGAAGCTTTCAAAGATCCAATCATTTGAAACAGTCTTCACAACCATCAGTATCCTAGGCAGGTATTTGGCTGCTAGCCTTTCAGTATGGTACTCAGGTTCAGTTTCCAAAATCAATTCATATTATACGCAGCACCCTTTGTGTTAAGGCCATGATATTTTACTCCTTCTAGGTAAAGGTATGGATGATCATAAACTCTACCTCAAAACTATGATCACCCAAGGAGATGCTTTATCAGTAGAGTAGACCCTTTCCAGCTCCATTAGCTAGCACTACTGTCTTATAGCATGGTCTTGAACAGATTTCTTCAGAGATTCAACTCAGTTCAAATAAAAAACCTGAGCTGGTTAACTACAAATGTAAGAAAGAAAATAAAGCCTCTACACAAAGAGGAATGTTAAGACAAATTCTATTCAAGAAATCCACCAACGTTATGTTAATCCTATCATGTTTCACAGCATTAAGTGTCCATCCAATGAAATCAGTCTGCAAAGAAATCTTTAAAGGCTATTTTGCATTGCACAGGCAGAGCAGTTGTCTGAAATATGCACTAGTCCACACTTACTTTACTGAAAACTATGCAGGAGATAATATCCTGTTCTTAGTCATTTAACCAGTGGAGTAAGTTTTAGCAGATCTTGCCCTTATATACTAATAAGACCAAAAAAATTCCCCTTTGGAGCCTTTAGTTCAACTCCAGTTTGTCAAATATGAGGAATAGTCTAGCATCTGATACAGAGCTAGATTTGACAAGACACTGAAGATTTTAAGTAAAGGCTTGGTAAAACGAAGGGAGGAAAAAAGCACGTTTGTATTCAGGTTTAAGACTGAAGCCAAAGTAGTAATTATACTGTACTCAATACAGTAACAATTGCAAACATTTTAAGACCATTTTAAGGGCCTCTTTCTTTCTTTCTTCTTCAGTACATAAGACATGGTGCCTGTATACTTGAACGTACACAGTACATTCAACATGTACCACAGGAGAGTCACCTTACCTCATTCTAGCAACTCAATTTTAAGGTTTGATAACACATGGGTCCTTTCTAAAAAGCACTCGGCACTCTCACTAATTTAAAAAGCTCAAGTCTTTGATGTGGATATTCATGAGCTTGGTCTCTTTCAAAAGACCAATTTCTCAGACTCAGAAAAGGACATTCCTACCCTATGGTGTCCATTAGACTTCCTCTGACATAGCAGGCAAGGAAGCTACAAGGCTTCATTCCAACACCATAAAGTACAATATAGGAAAGACTTCTTTAACCGTGTGGTCTTTATTTCAGTGCCAGTGTTACAGATACAACACAAATGTTCCAGTTAGAAGAAGGAATTCAAACGGAATGCCAAGGTCCAAGCCAGGCTCAGGAAATAAAAAGGGAAGTTTGGAGTAATGGATAAGATGACTCCAATATGTTCCAGGATGAGTCTGATATTCACTCTTCCTATGGGCAAAGGTGCTTCTGTTAAGGAGTCTGAACTTTAAAACTGGTGAACTCCTCTTTCCACCCATTTACCACAGTTCAAACAGGCAAGTTACAGGTTTAGGAGAAACTTTAAAATTTGTGGTGGGAATAGGGCCATTAATAATTACTAATTTATCTTTTAGAAGGTGTCCACTTTGCACTTCAGGAGGAATCAATTTTGAAAATCATGGAGAGTATTCATGACTACAGCTAAAGAATGGAGAGAAAGGGGAGCTGGAAGAGCCTTGGTAGTTTCTATTACAAATAGAGCACCATATCCTTCATGCCAAATCTCAACAAAAGCTCTTTTAACTGCATCTGTCCAGTGTTTACAAATAACCTCTCAAGGTCTAACCAGTTCTTGATAACAAACATACATACATGTGTGTGTCTGTGTGTATACAGCAATGCACAGAAAAGGCTACCAGGAGCCTAATGCCTCTTTCAAACATTGGGGGAACCAGTAGAAAAAGGCAGGGCTCCCTAATGTCCACTGTTACATTTCCATTCCAAATACCAGATGTAGAAAGCGCCTGAAGATGGTAACCCAGCTAGTGAGGAATAAATACCCCACCTTGCCCAGTCCACAGAGAAATAACAGTAGAAAGAAGGGGCAACTCTTTGCTGCAGAGACAAAGTGAGTGTTTTCTTGCCATGAATTCCAGTCCTCTCCTCCAGACCAGCTGTTTATTTCCTCAGGGGCCCAGGGAATGTTGATTCTGGCTGTAAATGTGGGAGGGGTGGAGAAGTGCGGAAACAGGAGAAGAGGAAGAAGAGTGCAAGGTAGCCTCCAGAAGCAGCCAGCCTCAACAGTGGAGGAGAGGACATTAGTCTTTAACAATGCTTCAAGGTCAGCGATAACTTTAGGAGAATCCTCCTCAGCAGTTCTCTTCAGCTCCTCATGCCCATGGTACAATTGGGGGGACTTGCCAGCAATCACAACCTCCTTCCCAGAGTTCCTTTGATTGAGTGGGATACGAATGAGAATGGTGCCAGACCCTCACTGCCAGGACTGAGGGGGAAAGTTGTTGACCTCTGCTAGATCTTGCATTGCTGAGCCCTTGTGATTATATGTGAGCTTGATCCGCATTCGCAGCTGTTGCTGTAAGAGGAAAAGAGAATCACAAATTATATACGAAATAAAATCTCCAGAATCTGTCCACTCTACAGGTAGACTTTTAATCTTAGGAGTCAACAACTACTTTAAAGCAAAGATGTCTCTCAAAAATGACTCACAGGCAAACAACAACAAAACACCCTAGGACTCTAGCTTTGAGCCAAGGGGCCAACGTCATGCTGTCAAGTAAAGTAAGTGCGTATTCAGGACCCGTGGTTGGCTTCAACCCCAGAACTGCATTAAGAGGACAAAACCACCTGGGAACACTTTCCTAGTAACATTTGCTGAGTGCTTTTCAAAAAGATTCAACCCTCATATCCAAGTCTCTTGAAAAATGAGGTAAACACATACCCATCTTATGCTCTACTTTGAAGTATACTGTTGCTTTGTTGCACAACCTATAATAAATGTGAACATAAACTTGCTTTGTTCCCAAAGCATAAAAGTAAAAGCAGTAGTTTTAAGAGAACTCAATTAGTAAGTATTTTTTACTTTATGTGGCAGATTTCAAATATCAATGCCCTAAGAAAATTTCTACTCTATGTATCAGATGGTCAAAGGAATCTGTGCTTGTGCTATAGGCAGATGGTCAAAATACAGTGAATAGCAGAGGAAAGGTAGTGTTACAAGAGGAAGAAATTATACCAGTATTTAAGAGGAACTGGTAGAGATCTTCCAAGAAGAAATTCTCTGAACCACTTTCAAAAACTGTTTGAAAATCAGTCAATTGGTTACCATTAGGGAGAGTCCATTTACTTCTTTCAGAAGATAAAATATTGCTTAATTCCAATTTCTAAAACTATTTTTCATTTGGCTGCTTCATTTAAAATCCTTCCACTTTTGCTATCCATACTTAATAATTACAGCAGTAAATGTGGATATTTGGCTCAACAAATGCTCTTACCTCAGATCTCAACTTTATAGATTAAAATGTCTAAGCTCCTCCCTCCCAGGCCCCCCCCCCCCAAAAACCAGATCTTTAATCCTCTCAATAGAGAATTTTTATAAGTTGCATTTTAGTGAGATGCCACTAAGTCATTTGATGTCTCTGGGTTCCATCTACAAAAGAACAAGGAAGTCAGACCAGGAATTTTCACTGATCTCTTCTCTGACTATGAGTCAGAAAAACCCAGAGAAACAAAGCAAAATTTTATTTCAGCAAATACTCTCACACCTGCTCAGATATTGGCTACAAATGTGCTACTCACCTTCTGTGGGTTCAGAACTTTAATGACTTGTGTGATGGTCCCCGTATTAAATGCTGGGACAATGCTGCTGCTAGGAGACAGAAGCTGCAGCTGGAATGTCTAGGGAGGAATAAAGGGCACTCTTCAGAGAAAGTAATATACAATGCTATGTCAGTGATGTCAACAAATAAAAAAGTTGGACACCCAGATAATGGTTCAAATAACAGATTTACCTACTACTAAGTTTTGCCTACAATTTGTTTTCCAGATATCAGCAATTCATAGTGGGTGGGCTGTCACTCACAGTATTTGTAAAAACCCATTGATAGGTCTTTGATCATGAAAACCAGCAATGAGCCATTCTCCCCTTTCGGACAGAAGGAATGTTAGTCTACCTCTTTTCAAAAGCTGACCAATTCTTGTTCTGGCAATTTTACTAAACAGAACTGACCAACTATGCAAGTAAAAAATGGATGCCTGTGGTTTAAAAACAGCCAGAAAGAAACCAAGAGAAAAACTTTCCAAAAAAAAAAAAAAAAAAAAAAAAAACCAACATACTGGTCACCAACTGTAAGCCTTTATGCCTTTGTGTAATTAGGTGACTGGAACCCACAGACTTGAACTTTTGTGTTTTAAAGCCTGCGTAATCTGGAACACGTCAAGGCCTCCCCTACATGACAGAGGTGAAGGAAAGGCTTGAAAGAGCCAGCTTGTTAACATGTAAGTAGAACACATCAGGGTCACTCCATTAGGGACACAACGTCCACGTACAGAAAAAGTATGTGCAGAACTAGCCTGTATAGCGGAAGACCAAGGTAAGCCAAACACCATGACATTTTGAACGCTGGTGGGTTTTGTTTGTTTACAAGATGAGAGATGAAAGTGCTGTACGCAAGCAAGGTGAACTGTGCTGTACTGTGTACCTAGTTTATATACTAGAATCTTAAAAACGTTTCCTGAAAATAGATTAGACTTCTAAAATATTTAAGGGAGAGAAAGAGAAAAAGAAAGAACAAGAGAAAGACAGACAGACAGACTAGTCTTCTCTAAGCCCAAAAATTACAAGAGAAAAGATTCAATCTCAATGCACAGATTAGATTATATTGAGTCTTATTCATAATTCTACTGTCAAGATAAATTATGTGAGCTAAAATACTATTCATTACTACTATATTTCATTAAATGTAAGATACTATCAATTATAATTCACACCATTATTTTATGTACCACTAAGAAAGAAAACAGGCTGCCCATTAAACTATGACAAGGTATCAATTTTAAAATGTACCTCAATTTCAGAGATATTAAAAAGTGAAAACAGTACATAGTGGAATCTATGAAATATGACATTTTGAAGTTCAAACTACGTCATCATGTTGCACCATACAGTACACCACCAGAATAAGGCTATGCTTTAATAGGAGAGGTGTTAAGATGCTAGAACAACAGCCTAAAGTAACAAGTGTAAAACCTAAGTTGCAGCAGCTAACATTTACTGAGCACTGAACACATGAAAAGTGCTTCAAACAGTGCCTGGAACAAAAAACTCATTTATTCCTCAAAGCAACCCTATGAAATAGCTATCGCCATCCCCTTTGCAAGTGAAGAAACTGAGCTATAGAGGTTAAATAACTTTCTTCATGTCAGACAACTAGTATTAAAATTCAAACAGAATGGGTCTAGAGTTCATTAGTGGTTCTTACCCACTTGCCACTACTGTTTCTAAAACATCTACATTACTCTGGCTTCTAAAAATGTAAGCAAAGAAGGCTGCAATGTCAGCAGTAACCACAAATAAAAGAAAACATCTTCGATTTCCAAAAGTGTGTTGTCTGAATGTCTGAATGCCATATTTCACATGTCACTACAAAGATTAGGTTAGCTTAGTCTAAACCAGCAGTTGGCAAACTATGGCCCATGGGCCAAGAATGGCCCCAACACCTGTTTTTGTAAATAACATTTTATTGGAACAGAGCTACATTCATTCATTTACATACTGTCTACAGCTGTTTCTGTACTGTAACAACAGAACTGAGTAGCAATAGAGACCATATAGCCTAAAATACAGGCTGGTCTGTTACCGGAAAACTTTGCTCAACCTTTATTCTAAACTTTTCTTTATTCAAAACTTTTCATTATTCAAAAATGGACATAAATACTTCTTAAACTAACATTTGATATAAACAAAACCTTGATTCACAAAAACAGTCATTATATCAATAGTAAACTGGATGTTAAGGAAAGTGGGAAGTTTCTCTCACTCACATATCAAGATATAAAAAAAAATTTTACTTCTGATCTAATGACTAGAAGATAATACTAAATAGACAAAATCCCTCATCTTAATTAACATTGATTCTGTGTCAAATTTTGTGTTTTTAGGTTTTTACTACTGTATTGCTGAAGGTCAAATTATCCTCAATGCCCTGAGCATTAACTGACCAACTTGTAGAATTCTGCTCTCACTACTATTTTTTTTTTTTAGTTTTTTTTATGAACTCCATATCCACTGGATCTCATTACTATTAGAATTTCCTTTCTTTACCAAAGAATACTAACTGTAAGAATACTTGTAACCAAGTATTATTCACTAAAAATGACATGCTTCAATGAACCATAATAGTTATATTATTGCTAGTCTGAGTTAAATCTGCAAATTTAATCTCTAATCATTAAGATAGATCCTTTACCAAATTCATGAAAAAAAAAATCAGCCAATCTTTAATCTAAGGCAAAAGGCAAAGAAGACATTATACTACCTTTGGTACTGCAGCCTGGAAAACAAAGTCCGTCATGTCTAGCTCTGTGCTATTGGAGGCCTGTATTGTTATCACTGTGACACTGGGGTTGGTATTTGAACGTTCAAAGGTGAATTCTATCTTCAAACCATTCTTACTGTATGCTGTGATGGAGGGGATGCCTGGAGAAGTACAAGAAGATCAGTCTTATTGTAGTCAGCCTAATGCTTGCAGAATTATTACTTCCTTTCCTCAATAACTACATCTCCTTGCTCAGGGCTCTATGCAGTGATGGTAACAACAGCAAACTTACCTGCAGCAATGTCATTGAAGAGAGGCTGTGATGAAAGCCCATCCAACAAGAAGGGGGGCTGGGATATCTGTGGGACTGGGGCAGGGGTAGGAGCAGTAGCTGGAGCACCTAAAGGAAATATTCCAATGGAAAGTCAACTTTAGCCAGCGTGACAAAGCTCACCAAGAAAATGTAGGAGAAAATTACTATGATCTCAGGTTAAGGAAAGGATTCCTTAAACAAGATGCAAAAAGCATAGACCATAAAAGGAAAGAACTAAAATTTCAAATACTTTAAAATGAGCAACTTCCATTCAGTATTAAAAAATATTGTTAAGGAAAAAAGGAAAAAGATACCACAAGCAGGAGAAAATGTTTGCTATTAATATACAATAATGAATGGATAAGTATCCAGACTATAAATATCTTCTACAAATCAGTAAGAAAAAGAAATCTAATTAAAAAGCAAGATAAATGAACAAGTAATTCACAGAAGAGGAAACCTTTTATAAGGGAATCTTCTAAATAGATGTTCAATCTTACCAGTAATGATGGAAATGGAATTTAAAAACACAGTGAGATACTACTTCATATCTATCAGAATGGTGAAAATTTCAATGTCTAATAATTCCAGATATTGGTAGGAATATGGAAACAACGGGGACTTTTAAGTTCTGCTGTACGAATGTAAACTGGTAAAACCAAGCTAGAGAACAATTTGACAATAGTAGAGTTGAACATCAGTACATCCTTAAACAAAGGTTCCTCGATCTTAACACTAATGATAGTTTTGGCTTTCTAATTCTTTGTTGCAGAGGGTTGCCTTTTGAATTGCAGGATGTTAAGCAGCACCCCTGGCTTTTATGCATTAGTTGATAGCATCCTACCAGTTGTGACAACCAAAAATATCTTCAGACACTGCCAATCTCTGGAGGGCAAAATCTTCCCCAGCTGAGAAACTACCTTTCTTAGGAATGCTTTTAATTAATTCTTGCATATGCACACAGGGAGACACATACAAAAAGTATTCATAGCAAGATGATTTCCAACAAAGAAATACTGGAAACAACCAAAATGTCCATCATCAGGATAATGGATAAGTTGTGATATATTGATACAATAAAATACTACACATCTACAACAGTAAAAATGTGAATTCACTAGAAATACACTTAACATGGGTTATTCATGAATTATTCTCACAAAAATAATGTTTAGCAAAAAAGCAAGGTGCCAAAAGAACACATTCAGTTGAATACCATTTCTAAAAAGGTAAAAAACTGACAAAACAATACTACACACTGTTTCAGGAAATGCACAGAAATGGTAAACAATGTTAAACACTGCTTTAGGATAGACAGTACTTACTTCTGGAATCAAGAGGAAGTGGGATGAAAGGGAAATACACAGAGAACATCAACCCTCTTAATAATATTTTATTTTACAAACTAGGTAGATGAAGACATTTATTAAATTTTGTAGATGTTAAATACTGCACAATAAAATTTAAACACGTACACACCCTGGAAGGGGTGGTGTGGTGTGGGGTGGGGAAAAATAGTCAGATTACCATTTTTATTTGATCCTTCCAAATAAGAACAAGTTGAGAGTCATACAATAGAAGGCAATTCATAGAGCATAAGAGAAGTCAAGATTCTAAGAAGCCGCAAAAGAAAATTCAGTAAAATTAAGACAATGCATTTTATATGGGAAGATTTCAAATCACTTATGAAATTAACCAAAAATATGCCATTTTAAAAAAGAATTACCAAAATGAAATAAAGGAAGGCTGGAATATATTTTTTAAAAAGATACTAAAGAACACTAAAAAAATAAATGACATACTAAAAATTAGCAAAGAAAGCAGAAACACAGATGGCTAAGCAAAGCAAAAGAAGCTAAAACAAATGCAAACACCACAGAACATGCAGTCAAGCAGATTACCAATGAAGTATACAGACACATATTCATATAGTTCTCCTAGTTTTTATAAATCTAATCTAGAAATTTTCACACTGATTCCCATTTTCAAAACAAGTTTAGAAATATGTTCTCATGAAGAATCAGAGGCTACCCAAGATACACAGGCAGCATGTGGGCCCACAATTCCCTCAAATTTTAGCTTTTTTATCCTGTAAAAGTATAGTAAGGTAGTTTTGGGGAACAGGAACTCACTGTTCCAAACCCTCTAAAAACACATGCTAAATCTACTTCTAAATTTCCACTAAATTACTGTACAATAGGATAAAACTGTAATGCTGAATTAAAGAATCTAGAATTCAAAATTTTTTAACTTCATGTAAAGAAAATAGAAAAACATGTTTAAAACACATTATGAATAAGGAAAGAAAATCTAGGCTTTTAAACATTTTACCATTTTGCTTTTACATATAACACTAGGGAAACAAGAAAGTAAGAATAAAAACCAAATGAAACTTTAAGACTCCATGATAAATGAGTTAAGGATACAAAAAGAATGTTCAAAAAGGAAATTCATCTAAAATATAAATATGTAGATAAATATTAAACATTCTCTGTGATCAAAAAAATAAAAATAAAAATAGTAGGGCCAATTATTTCCCTGACAGGGCTTTTAAAAATTATAATATACAATGCTTATGCTTATGACTGTACAGTGAAACTGGTGGCCATATAAATCGAGGGAAAGGTAAATAATATTTACCCAGTGCCTACTATGTGTCATGCACTGGGTAGGTCAGCAGTCCTCACAAATACCCTATGAAGTAAGTATTCAATCATCCTAATTTTAAGCAGATTCAGAAAGACTTAGTCTATGAAAATAATCCAAAATAAGAACAAATTGATGTAATGATATTTGTTGAGGTAACTAAGAAAAAACTAGATACAAAATGCCCAACAGTAAAGAACTGAGTAAATAATAATGCAAACTTCTTGATAAAATATTAGCCATCATCTAAAATTACAATTATGAATACTATGTACTAACATGAAAATACTAATATGTTAAGTGGCATACACTATGTCTTAACTACGGGGTTGTTTTTGATTTTCCAGTTATCCAGCATAGCTTTGGCAGCTGAGGATTTGTAAATGACTCAAAAGAACATGACAAGTAACATTTTGAAATTTTGTTAAGACATAGACATAAATCCTAAACTTTGGCAGCCGGCTGTATTAGGGGAAAAAAATCAGCCTGTGAGAGTCTAGCTAACCATCCAACATCTCTATGCCACTGCTGCTTTCAACTCAAGGTCATGTATGCTCTAACTCTCCATTATGCTTTTAAAGAAGACATTTTAACTTTTCAGCTATACTTTACAGTGCAACTTAGGATAGAAGTTACACGCTACAGTGATACTCTTGAACTCAGGGGTTCACAATATTGCTGAACACATCAATTATAAATGTCTAGTACATGTGAACAAAAACAAGAAAAAATATTCCCAAATGAAGTTATATTTGAATATTATGCGTGATTCTCCTTCAGTTGCTTTAATAATAGGAAGGGTAGAAGGGAAGAAGGACAATAGGTGGACAATAGGTTAATCTCTCTCCACAAATGGCCATAGCTATTGAAAACTAACCGTGAGTAGAAAAGAACCTAGAGAAAGTCACGTCTTAGAACACTAAACGCAGACGTGACGTGGGATATATTCTTTTCAAGCCTGAAAGAGAAAGTCTTTTCTATCTTAAAATACTATGAATAATATATTATCCCAAAATTAAAAATTAGGCTTTAAAGAATCCCCATTAATTATCTTTAGAGCATCAGCACGCCAGCTTACATCCCAGATGTTGTAAAGATTCAATTCTTGCTTCTCACTTATCCTAATCCCATCTTCAAATGATTCAAATGTGCTGGAAAGTCTGTTCAATGTAGTTTTTCCCCAACGCCTCTACCTCTATCCAGACGTTAAACAGCTCCAGACTGGCCTCACCTGCAAGGTTGATGTCTCCCAGCAAATCAAGAAGTTCTCCACCAGCAGAAGCTGGTTTGCTTGTAGGTGCAGTTGGAATAACAGGTGTTATGTCATTTCCTCCCAACAAATCCAATAAATCATTGGCCTAAACAAGGAAATAAGACCTCAATTCATTTGTTTTCTAGTCTGCATCTAATGCAAAGCTCTTTCAACGCTTACAAATAAGGAAGAGAAACAAAAACCAATCCAGGAACATTAAAGGGAATCAACTAAGAGACAAGCTGTAAGGGACCATAAGATCATCAGAAGCCCCAGGTAAGCGAGTCAAAGGCTACCTGGCTGGTGGGCTGTGGCCCAGAGGGTGGTGGTTTGGTCTCTAGTGGAGCTGGTTCTGTCTCTCCATTTGTCTGCACAATCTCAGTGGGGCCATTTGTGGTCACTTTTTCCATGACAGGCATTCTCTCAAGTAGGGCAGACCTAGAAGAGTCTGAAGTGGTTAAATTCTAGGCAGTTAACTTAGATTCCCTACCAAAAATAACCACTAACCTATGTTGAAGGCAAACATGGAGAGGCATCTCCCATCCCTACCCAACACACACACAAAAACAGAAGGTGGATTACAAGAATACATGACCTAAATTCCTGGCTGGATTAAAGGCAGGCAAGAAACCTTGAATAAACAAACTGTACACCAAAATCCTAAAGCATATATTTCAATGGTAGAGAGACTAGGATGAAAGAAAGGTAAATCAGTAGGTATTAACAGTCTCCAATCAAGAAGATACTGCATAGTAGAAGAAAAAAGATGACAAACACCAAAATGTTGATAGTGATGGGATTTGAATGAGATTATTTCTCTTGAAATAATCTAACTCCCACATCTTAATCAAATAAAATGGAAAATGAAGCAAAGTTTCCATAATAAAGCATTAGAAAGAGAAGGGGAGTTGAATGAAAACACAGTTATTTTCTTTCTTTCTTTTTTGAGACAGAGTCTCGCTCTGTCATCCAGGCTAGAGTGCAGTGGCATCAGCCTAGCTCACAGCAACCTCAAATTCCTGGGCTCAAGGGATCCTCCTGCCTCAGCCTCCCATGTAGCTGGGACTATAAGCACCCACCACCACTCCTGGCTCTTTTTTTCTATTTTTAGTAGAGATGGGGTCTTGCTCTTGCTCAGGCTGTTCTCAAACTTCTGACCTCAAACAATTCTCCCGCCTCGGCCTCCCAGAGTGCTACAATTACAGGCATGAGCCACTGTGCCCGACCCTTTCTTTCTTTTTTTTAAGAGACGAGGTGTCGCTCTATCATTCAGGCTGGAGTGCAGTGGTGCGCTCACTGCAGCCTCAAATTCCTGGGCTCAAGCAATCCTCCTACATCAGCCTCCCAAGTAGCTGGGACTATAGGCATGTGCGCCACCACACCTGGCCGATATTTCTTTTCTTTCTTTTTTTTTTTTAAGAGATGGGGTCTAGCTATGTTGCCCATGCTGGTCTCAAACTCCTGGCCTCAGGCAATCCTCCCACTTCAGTCTCCTGAGTCACTGGGATTACAGGCACTTGCCACTGCACCCGGCATAGTTATTTTATTTAGAAGCTAGGAAGAATAGAAGATGAACAAACAGAAACAGCCACAAAATTAGAACTAAATAGGGTTGTGAGGTCCAGTTAATAAAACACAAGGAATGAATCTCCTTTATGGATTATCATGATAATTTATTCAGGATGCTAAGAGGTACTACATGCATTGCTTAGTTTCTTTCGCTCACCTCATGTGGTCATATTTCTTAAAAAGTGCGTTATATTCTACTGCCCTCTGCTGGAGTTCCACATCAATGCTACTTCCATAAATGGAAACCACTTTCTTAATTCGGCTATGGGATAAAATGACAAACAAAATCAAATACCAAAAACAAAATCATAAACAAGCAGAGAGAATGTTTAAACCAGAGTTTTCTGCTTAAAATTCTGAAATACTCATCTTTTCTTAATTTATATAATTTTTAAAAAGCAAAACACTTTTTCTTATCTTCATTCACCCATTCAATATTCACCATTATACTATTCTCATTGTAACACCAGATTTTTGTCTGTTAAATATTCCATACCCTAAAATTTTCTGGACAAAGTAGCACTTATTACTTCGCCACAAAAGAAATTTGTACTGTTCATTCTCTTCTTTAATATTTTAAAATAAGTTTTTATCAACAAAAAGGTAATAGCATCAAAATGCTGACCCTAAATTCTTCTAGATCACAATTTAAAAAGTAAAAAATACCATTTTTCACAAGACTTTATATTAAAAAGTGAAGAAAAAGTCTAAGAGAAGTAAGTTTGCCCTAAATATGCTTGGCTGGGAAACTGACCCAAGAATTGACTTTTATTCAAAATAGGAAAGAGAATTTAAAGATTTAATCACCAAAACATGATTTTATTCCTATTCAGACATCCCAAAATACTATAATAAACCAAAACCCTTATGTAACTGCAGAACCAGTTCACATTGGTTTGACTTAGTCAATAACAGAATGTCCAGTTGTTTTTCAGTTGCAATGGACCGACCTCCAGGTTGCAAGTCACGTAACCCACGTATGCGCAGATGAACCCAGTGTGCCTGATTAGTGACCCTGGAGCCCACCAGAGCAAAAAAGTCAACCTAAATACTCAGATTAACACACTGACTACCACACTAGAAAAAAATTTTTTTTCCTTCAGGCCACAGTATTTTATTACGAAAATAAAAACTTCGAAAATGAAATGACCCTTTCTAATTTAATGAAAAAAATTTTTATTGTTTTCTGTGCATGAGTTATTTGCAACTTGAAAAATAGTTCTCGTGGCTCCCAAGGTGAAGAGACATAGAGTTACATATGCTTCACAAGGCCCCGGACTCAAAACTAGCATGAGTTAAATACAACTCACATGGCAGTTCATGTGTTAAGGAGCGCAGACCAAATTGGGGAAGGGGTGTCCTGTTTTGTCACAGTATGAACTTAAGAGCCAAGGAACCGGTGCTACCTTGCTGCATAACCCAATGACATCATGCCTCCTTGCATTTTCCTATCTTCCTCATAGTTGCTTTTCGCCTATGAAACCCACCCCCAGACCCCAGCTTGGGGAGAAGGATTTGAGCATTGCCTCCTGTCTCTTTGCCAGTCAACCTGCAATAAAGCTTTTTCTTTTCTCAAAAGCTGGTCCCATACATAGTATTAGCTTCTACGTGCAGTGAGCCCATTGCTCAGTAACACATATATGAGGAATAACTTCTCCACTTAAAAAAAAAAAAAGCATTAGAAATCTGATTCTAAAAGTAAAACTTTTTCGCTTCAAAATAATCCATGGCTTTCAGTGGTATGTGGATTTGAAAAAAAATAATAATCATCCATGGTGGAGTGAGAGAATGAGAGGCAGCAAAGTATAGACGAAATAAAGATTAACCATGAATTGATAATCATGCTTGTGGGGCAGTAAGTAAATGCAAATTTATTTTACTATTCTCTCTACTTTTGTCTATGCTTGAAATTTTCCATAATAAAAAGTTTTTTAAAACTACAAAACAACCTATTCCCCCTACTTTTCTTCAATACTCACTTTACAGTACAAGTGAATCGAGTAGAAAGCTTCATAATGGCAGTGAGGGCATAACCTCGTGTCACAGAGGTGGACATATTAGAGATTAGGACACTTTCTAAAATATCCAACACTTCATCCTCTGTTACCTGGGGAAGAGGGAGAAAAAGTAAAAAACAATGTATGATCAATGGTAAGATCAAACATCTAAATCTGATATCGAGTCAGAGGATGCCACCAGAAAGACAATCCTACCATTATAAAAGCCCCTAACACAACCTGTGCTTTGCCAGGGTAACTGTCCAAGCTATTCTATCAACCAAAATTGGCAGGAGGGAGGTAAAAGGAGTGGAAAATGACTACTGGGAGCTGAGAGGCATATTACAGTTTGAAGTGGCAGAAGTAGAGAAAGAAAAGAAAAAGATACAGAGAGTTCAAGTGTTGTTGCCACAATTTTCCCTAAAGCCAATCTCTTAACAAGCACATGGAAACATAGATATATCTCATTTCTTTTTGTTTATCAGCCAGAGGGTAAGAGAAATAATAATTCAGTCCACTAGGGTGGGGAATAGGGCCTAAAGTGGTTTTAAAATCTCAGAATGGTTCAGTAAGTTCCATCTCAAAAAATGGCAGGTTTCCCAATAAAATTCTAGTATTAATCTGTTAAAAAGTTTTCAAGGAATCAACCCCAACTCCCCATTGAACACTACTCTCTTATAAGCAAAAACACTATTTTCCCCCTCCTTAACCAACAGTGACAAGGGGTACCTGAATAGGCTCTTCCTCTTCACATTGGCCAGATACAAGAAGATCACCATATTCACCTATACACCATGCAGCCACTTGTACCAAAGGTTGCTGTCAAAAGAAAGCCACCGTTTGTCAAGGACTTCAATCCTTCCAAAGATACTAATGCAAATCATAAGTCATCTAATCATAAAGGTCAAAACTGAGCACATCTAGAGTACTAGTAATAAAGGCATACTAGGAAAATAAAGGGTAAATTTTCCCCCCTAAAGTAGAAAGGCAAATGAAGACTTACTTGAGAATAATCACCTAGAATTGCTTTGTACAAGCGCTGGACAGTATAGGCATGCATCTCCACACTATTGGTTATTAATTGGATCAAATTGGGAACTGCATCATCACGAACATAACTTCCTGCCTGAAAGGAAATGCAGACAGTTACCCCTAGAAACACATAACAATGAAAACAAGTGTTAGCTATTATTACTGTTGTTGTTAAAAGGAGATTACTACAAAATGCCCTCAAAGACAAGCTTGGTTACAATTTTCAGGTTCACAGCAGCTCCAAGTTCAAAGTCTTACTTAAATATTTTAAGTTTTCAAATTTTATCAAAAAAATGTCTTTGTCCAATTTAAAAGTAAAATATAAAGATTTAAAATTTCAAGAAAGACCTTTTCTACTGAAAACAGGCAAGGCCTAAAATTTCAAAAATTTAAGAAGTGCATTCACTAGAACTTAATTACAAACACCTCTCCCTTCCCACAACTCCCCAACACTGGTATTAAAATCAGATGGTCTTCATCTCATGAAGACAGAGAAAAAAAAGAAAAAAAATCCCTGGTGATTGAGATGCTCACTCCTGTTAGGAAACACATAGACAGAGATAGAAGTTTCGAAAAATGGTCAAAAGGAAATATGAGATGCTAAAAAGTAGGTAATGTGTGGTATGACTTATTTACATTATTCACTAACCAGAGAAAGCAGAGTGCTTAAAGTAGGAGAAAGCAACAGCATGATCTAATTGACATTTATAGCCTGTTTCCTCCAACAATAGCAGAATACACTTTCTTCTCAAACTCACTGAACCAAAAGAGACCACATTCTGGGTCATAAAAAATATCTCAACAAATTTAAAAGAATAGTAATCATACAAAGTATGTTCTTAGACCACAACAAAATTAAACTAGAAATAAGTAATGCAAGGATAGCTGGAAAAAAAAATCCCCAAATATTTGGAGAGTAAATCAGCATACTCCCAAATAGCAAAAGGGTCAAAGATGACATACAAGAAAAGTATAGACCGATATCTCTCATGGACATAGATACAACAAAATATTACCAAATCAAATCCGACAATGTATAAAAAGAATTATACGTCATAACCATGTGGGATATAAATCCAGGTAAGAATAACATTCAAATTCAAAAATAAAACAATGTAATCCAGCATATCAACAGGCTAAAGAAGAAAAATCATATGATCATATTAAGAAAACACAAGTCAGTTGGAAAACTGGAAAGTAGGAGCATTTAAAAAAATGGTTTTTATTTTGATAAACACTTTCCTTCAGGAGCTCTAATTTTTCCCTTCTTTTGGGCGTCAAAAAAACTAAGAAAATATGTCATGATTCATCATGTCTTTTGTTAGAATATAATTTTCACCAATATTAATCACATTTAACTTTTAACCTTTTACAAAATTAATTCATTGTAAGTAAACTAGAAAACTAATATGCCCCAGACAGAATTCCACAGCAACAAATACATGTAAATCATAATTTTAATAACATCACTCCCTCCCTACAGATGTTTCATAATTTACTTAATCAATCCCCATTTGGGAACTACTAGTTGTTTCCAGTTTTCCCCTATTATAAACAAGACTGGGATGAACACTTCTGTTTATACATTTTTGTATACTTGTCCTTTTATTTTTCTAATATTTTTAGAATTTAATTAATGAATCAAAGGTATAATCCAAGATTTCTGCTACATGCTACCAAACCACACACTGAAAAGGTGGCATCATTTTATACCCCCCTAAAGTGGAGAGCACTGCCTGTTTCTCTATTTTCTAACACTAGGAATTAGATTAAAAAGTATGATATGTGAAAAATGATATCTCACTTTTATTTTACTATTTCTTTACTAGTAACAGAATTTTTTCAAATGTTAATTAGCCATTTCTTTCTTCTTTTGTAAATTTCCTGTTCAACTGCCAATTATTCCATTTTCCCATAATTGTAAATTATTGCAAATTATTTACAGATTAAAAATAATAAACTGGGCATAGTGGTCACAGCTGTTAACCCAGCACTTGTGGGAGGCCGAGGTGGGAGGATCACTTGAGGCCAGGAGTTCAAGACCAGCCCAGGCAAGATAGTGAGACCCTGCTCCACAAAAAAATTTTTTAAATTAGCCAGGCATGGTGGCGCACACCTGTAGTCCCAGCTACTCTGGAGACTGAGGCAGAAGGATCACTTGAGCCAAGGAGTTCGAGGTTGTAGTGAGCTTTTATCATACCACTGCACTCCAGCCTGAGTGACAGAGTGAGACCATGTCTCAAAAATAAAATAACAACATGCTGTCATATGTTACAGTGTTTTCCCCTAGTTGTCATCTGCCTTTTAAATTTGCACATCATTTCCCTTTTGGTATACAAGTTTTTCATTTTAATGCAGACAAATTTATAAGTATTTTCCTCTGTGGTATCTATTCTGGTGACATTATTAGATATAGTTATGTTTTCTTTATATGCCGCTACACTTTCATTTTTACTCTTAAATCTCTACTCCTTTTCTATTATTGAATGAAAAACAGAGAAGCCCCCAAATTCTGGAAGAATACCAAAGAAAGGATACCTTCTAAAACAGGAATTGGAAATCCTGAATAAATTCAGTCATTCAAAACCCTGCAATAGCTTCCTATCATATTCAAAATAAAACCCAAACTATGAGGCCCTACATAATCCGGCCCCGCTTATCTCTCTGACCTCCATCCTGCCTCTCACACTACTGGCTTCACTTGCCTTACTGTTTTTCCCCAAGCAGGCCACGCTTGTTGCTACCTCGGGTCTTTGCACTTTCTGCTCCCTCTGACTAGCATACTGTCCCCCAAGATCTCTGCATGGCTTGCTCTTCACTTCACTGAGGCCTCTACTCAAATGTTACCTCCTCTGAGAGATCTCCCTGACTACTCTACCTAAAACACTTGGCCAGTTGCCCCATATCCCACCCTACCCTGCCATCACTGTATTTCCTCATGCTGCTTTAGTTTTAGTCATAGTGCACTTAGTATATGCTGACTGAGAAAAACTACTTACCGTTGTCAAAACACGCATAATTGTGTCTATATGCCACCGTTTGGAAGGTGCATACCTGAGAAAAAAATGGCACAGGGTGAAAAAATTGTAACCTGTAAAGTATACTATATTCAGTGACTTTCAAAAATCCTGTCCTGAAGTCTTTTCTAGGTTCCCTGGATAAGTGAGTCTATTTGGAGACATTTCAGCTTCAAATCTAGCAGCAAATGCAATTTCAAAGAATGATAAAATGGTATATAGTCAAACTCAGATGTTTCCCATTATATTGTAACAGGTTGCTGAGCTGAGAAACAGAACTTCAGTTTCACAGAAAACAAATCATACAGTCAGGGCAGGAAAGAAGAAAGAAGAAAAGGGACTATTCTCAGACCCAGACAACACCTAGACCAGAAACTTATTTCCTTAAATTCAGAATGGAAAAAGAGACAGAATAGCTGTACTACTAAAATCTTGAGATACTTCTTCCTTAAAGTTTTACACAGAACTACAATTCAGATGCTGTAACTTTTCTACTTTTCTTTCTTTCTTTTTTTTAATAGAGACAGGGTCTTGTACTGTCACCCGGGCTAGAGTGCAGTAGCGTGACCATAGCTCACTGCAACTTCAAACTTCTGGACTCAAGTGATCCTCCCGCCTCAGCCTCCCCAGTAGCTGGGACTACACACGCACCACCATGCCCAGCTAATTTTTCTTACTTTTCGTAGAGACAGGGTCTCACTACGTTGCCCACGCTAGTCTCAAACTCCTGGCCGCAAGCAATCTCCTGCCTCAGCCTCCCAAAGTGCTAGGATTATAGGCATGAGCCATGGCGTCTGGCCCAGATGCTGTAACTTTTCTATTCCCTTCATAAAAACTGCATCATAGATGAGAAGTTAAAGAACACATAAAGGAGGAGATTTCATAAAAGTAGGAATTTTTTTTTAGTCTTAACATACTTGAATGCTGGCTATAATGGTCTTTTCAAAGCTAACTTATAATTGGGAGCTTGAAATAAATGTTATGTTTTAAACATATTTACAGTATTTTCCCCATGTTTTAAAGATGTTCCCAAAAAGTTCCAAGTATCTTTTACCAATAAAATAAAAATTAAATCTTACTTTTCTGCAGCAAGAAAGATTCCAGATGCACAGTCTGCTTTAAATTCTGGCTCACATGAATCCAGAAAATAAAGTAATTCCTTCATCATGCCTCGGATATTATTCCCATTTACCAGGGCAAAACTCAATTCCATTGCACGCCTTGCAGAGGGGAAAAATTTTAAAAGTTATGATATTTACAGTGGGAATGAAACAAAGACCAAGGTATACTCTCTCTGAGCACCAAACACTGACAGATGTGTTAATGTCCTTGCACAATCCTGTGATCCCAATTTTTGCACGCAAGACAACCAAGGAGATTTATTCTTATGTAATCAAAGTTAGTTGTGATATTTTGAATCTTCATTCAATACTTTTCTTCAAAAATCCCTAAGAGATATATTACTAATGACCAAATATGTAGTTTGGGTTCAACAGTCTATACCATGAAGCTAAAATTTAGAACTAAGACGCTCAAAAGGAGGGGCAACAAAATCATTACCCAATGATAATACCTCTCTGCATTATTCCTTAAAAATGTGACACATTAAGTCACCATACTCTACAACTATCATACCCCACTTCTGTGCAAAGATGATGTAACATAGTTTACATCAAAAGGTATATAGAAAATTAGACTAAAACCAAACTCAAAGGGAAAATGAGGGCTACGAAAAGGAAAAAAATGGCATGTGCTATGAGGGCAAATAAGAGTTTCTATAACTGCCTATCAAATTTGGCAACGAAGGCAAAATGAGTATGTTTAACATATAAAAGTTATAAGGTTACTATATGCATCTTTCTATATTTGGTCAATAATTTCAAATATTGTATGTACACTGACTTTCAGAACTACTAATTTACTACAAAGAACTTAAGGTTCTTAGCTAATATAAAAGCAACAAAAATTCAATCCTTAGAGAGTTAATAGCTAACTCTTATATAGTGCTTAAGTAATTTACATATATTAATTCAATTAATCCTGCATAACCCCATGAAGTGGGTACTCTTCTACCTGTATTTTATTAAATGCATATATAAGCATAATATATGCATAAATACATATATATACATATATGTATTTATACATATATATAAAATACATATATATATATTTATACATATATATAAAATACATATATATATATATACACACACATATATATATATATGTGTGTATATATATATATAATAGGAATGGAGGCACTGAAAGTTTAAGTAATTTGACCCCATCTATTAAAGACAGAGCTAGCATCTGAAATGAGGCAGTTTGGACCCAGAATCTGACCTCTTACTTTGAATCTCCAGAATCTGTGAAATTCAAAGCCCAGTAATGAGCTATAGAGAAACAACACAATAGGAATCATAAGGCTAGTATCTGTTCCCAGTACTGACCCTTACAAGGATTAAGGTTTAGGGTAAGTCCTTTGCTCTCTTTGGGACTGTATTTTAACTCATTTGTTAACTAGGGATAGAAGTAATTGCCTAGCCTAGGCTGTCCCACTGGTTTGCTCCGGGAACCAACCAAGAAGGTGCTTATAAAACCCTTTGCAAAGCACTACATAAATGTTGATGTTACTAAGTCCAGGTCTTATCTTTAGACTGCCCAAGCACTTAGCACCTGTTCTGTGCAAATATTTTTTTTTCACTTTTAAATTTTTTATTATTTAAAATATAAAATAAAATAAATTTTCTTTTTAAATAGAGATGGGGTCTCGCTCTTGCTCAGGCTGGTCTCGGAACTCATGAGCTCAAGCAATCCTCCGCCTTGGCCTCCCAGAGTGCTATGATTACAGGAGTGAGGCACCACGCCCAACCTGTTCTATGAAAATAAAAGGAACTTACTATCAATAAATCTTTGTTAACTGAATGGTTTCAGAGATCATTTTAAATCTACTTTGTTCTGAATTTGAACATACAACCAAAAGTTCATTGAGGCCAATTATAGCTAGGTTTTATAAACATCTACGGTTCTAAGAGGAGAACCGGTAGAATTACTCCATTGAAGGAAAAGATGCATGCCTTTTGAGAGTGCTATCTGCTGCCTAACAGTCATCTCAGGATACACTGTTCCAAGAAACATGGGCTGCCTTCTGGATCCTGGGGCATAAGTACTGTAAAAAATGTGTGTTGTCAGCAATTTGAGTTTCAGCATTGTGATAAGACACTTAGCCGATGGATCACTCCTTACTTTCATCCTCCAACACACAAAGCACAGTACCTCTGTTAAGTAAATTTCTGCCCAGCTTATCTGTACCTGTTATATTTATCAAAGAACCAAGGACAACGGCAGTGCGCACTTAAGTATTTCTTATTGGCCCCCCTAACTGACCTAAATTTCTCCCTGCCAATCCTTTCTAAAAAAGGACTCACTCTGCAGAGAGTTCATCTGTGAACACAATGACTAAATACATAAATGTCAACACTTTTGTTCTCAAAATTATTACAAAGTATGGGGAGTGGGTACAAAAGCATTAATAATCTGTTTCTGTCACTTAATTTACCAAAAACACTAGACTGATAAAGATTCTCAGTTTGTTACCGTTTTATTGAGACATCCAAATCTTTAAGACAGTCCACGATTGTGCTTCTGTGTCTCTGTACTGCATTGTGATCTGTCTGCACAGTCTTCAACAAAGATGTCAGAGCTACATATCTGAATGAAACAAAGTTGCAGAATAACATAGTTAAGATGTAAAATTCAGGACAGTTTTCCTCTACCTAAATAATGAAAACAAAGATGTCTAATGGATAAGGGAAAGCATACAGTTTTAAATACTTAAAAGTAAAGCCAGAGTTAGTGAGTATAAAGATAACATTTTAAAGGTGTAAGAGGCCAGGCGCGGTGGCTCATGCCTATAGTCCCAGTGCTTGGGGAGGCCAAGGCGGGAGGATTGCTCAAGGCCAGGAGTTCAAGACCAGCCTGGGCAACATAGCGAGGACCCATTTGCACAAGATTTTTTTTTTTTTTTTAATTAGGAAACGTGGTAATGCTCGCCTATAGTGCCAGCTACTCGGGAGGTGGAGGCGGGAGGATTGTCTGAGCCCAGGAGTTCAAGACCAGCCTGGGCAACACAGCAAGAACCTATCTCTACAACAACAAAAAAGGTATAAAAGATATCATAATTGTAAATAGTGGCAACTAAGAGAAGATTTGGGTTTAGATTTGCATTCATGGTCAAGTCCATTTAATCTTCTAAAAGTAACTGGCTCAATTCTTTCAAAATTTTCCAAATAATAAAACAAAACAAGCGTATAATGTGCCTTTTCAGGTTGCCTTAGCCCCAAACTGTAAGAGGAAATTATTTTACTTTAACCATTGGGTTTTCTCTTCTTTTGATTGCCTCTATAAACACTGAATTTAAGATCCAAGTGTTTAAAAATTCTTTTAGAAAGAGAACATAATTTAGGGTGCCAAAATGATTATTTCCACATCTTTTCTTAACATGATAAGAAAAATTCTTCCTGATTAGAAAAACAGGCAAACAAGACATACTACATACAGGAAAGTAACAAAATAAAAGATAGCACTGATAAATTAATTATCTACCTAAAAAAACTAGCTGGAATTCACAAAGACATTCCAGATTTGCCACCTGAAATGTTATACATATGAAATGTTATCTTCTTAATTTAGAGCAGAGGTCAACAAGCTACAGTCCACCTGCAAAATCCAGCCCTCCACTGTTTTTGTAAATCAATTTTTATTGAACAAAGCCACACTCATCATTTACATATTGTCTATGGTTGATTTTATGCTAAGGTGCAGAGTTGAGTAGTTGCCACAGAGACCTCTATGGCCCATAAAGCCTAAATTATTTACCATCTGGCCCTTTATAGAAAAATTTTGCTGATTTCTGATTTATAGAACAACTAGGAGTAAAAATTAAGCCATGAGGCAAATCCTCAAATTCCTTACAAAATAGTAGTCTTAAGACCAGACTAAATGAAAAATTCTGAGTTGAAGTTCTAGATAGGTCACTTAATACATGTGTAAACTTGATCAAAGTCACTCTTGAAAATATTGGGTTCATAATACCCAAGAGAAGATATTTTTTAGCTGACTTACCTAATATTTTTGTCGTTGTTCAATAAGAAACGACCCAGGATATTTATGGCTAGGACCTAGAAAGAAAGAGCATAGGTTAAAAATATAGGAAAATTAAATATTTATATTGTTTCCTGACTCTAAAGACCACTTCCTAGCCTCTGATGGGTGCAAACTATTTAAAGATAGTGGCTGGTACTTTATAGACTGTTAGCAAAAAAAACAAAAAAACAACCAACCCTAAAAAATCTAAAAGCAAACTCTTAAAAATCATATTTCAACAGTAAGTGAAGGAAGATTATGTTTTAAGGTTTTGATGTTGTTAGTAAAAGAATAATATTGGCATAGCCTCTTTAGAGGAAAATCTAGCCATAACCATAAATTTTAAAATAAAAATATATTCTCTGCTTTAACAATTTCACTTCTATAAATTTATCTGACAAACATAATTGTACATATGCACAAAGGTCTACTGCAGCACTACTGCAAATTACAAATAATAGGAGATATCCTAAAAGTCCACAAATAGCAAATTTGCTAAATACACTAGGGCATACCCATACAATGATGGGATATTATGCAGCCATTAAAAAAGAATGAATTCTGATACATGGTACAATATGAATTAACCCTGAAGATATTATGCTAAATGAAATAAGACAATCTGTTTATCAAAAGGACAGATATTGCATGATTCCACTTCTATGAGGTACTATGATATTGTGAAATATATATTTGGTGTTTATCCTCCCTGGCATACAACTCCTAAATCCCTTGGAATTTCCTGGGTAGTAGCATCTTTAGTTCTAGTGAGGTGACTCTAGATGGGTTCCTGGATAGCCTCAGGATGGGGGCTGGTTGCCAGGGGAACCAACCATGTAATTAGAGGGTTGGAACTTTCAGCCCCACCCACCAATCTCCCAAAGGAAAGAGGTGCTGAAGGTTAAGCCAATCAACAATGGCCAATGATTTAATCAATCATGTGTATGTGATGGGGCCTCCATAAAAACCCAAAAGAACAGGGTATAGAGGGCCTTCCAGATAGCTGAACATGTTTCCTGAAGGGTGGAGAACCTGGAGAGGGCATGGAAGCTCCCCACTGCTTCCCATATGCCTTGCTCTATGTATCTCTCCCATCTGGCTGTTCATCTGCATCCTTTGTAATATCCTTTATATTAACAAACCAGTAAGCATAAGTAAAGTGTTTCCCCGAGTTCTGTGAGCCACTCTAGCAAATTAATCAAACCTCAGGAGGGAGCTGTGGGAATCCCAATTTATAGCAGGTTGGTTAGAAGCGAAAGTCACACCCTATGCTTATCACTAGCAACTGAAGTGGGGGTTAGTCCTGTGGGACTAAACCCTCAACCTGTGGGACCTAACACTATCTCCACGTAGACAGATTCAGAAGTGAATTAGAGGACACCCAGCTGGTATCCACTGGAGAACTGTTTGATGTGTGAGGAAATACCCCCATACTTCTGGTGTCAGAAGTGAAGTATTGTGTGACTATGTGAGAATAGAGAATAAAGAGTAGGAAAAACACTTTGGTTTGGGGGGTTTTTTTCCTGTATCTCTTCAGTGGTACCTAAGAGTAGTCAAATTCACAGAGATGGAAAGCAGAACAGTGGTTTCCAGGGGCTGGGGATACTAGGGCAGGGAGAGTTATTGTTTAATGGATACAGAGTTTGGGAAGACAAAAAAGTTCTGGCGATAAATGTTAGTATTGGTTACATCACAATGTGAATGTACTAATGCCATTGAACTGTACACTTAAAAATGGTTAAAACAGTAAAATCTGTGTCATGTATATTTTATCACAATTAAGAAAAAAAATTTAAAAAGAATGAGATGGAATCCAACACTTCTCTCCCCACTTCCCTCCACCCTGAACAAACAAACAAATAAATAAATAAAAAGAATGAGATGGGTCTCTATACACGAATATGGAACTAGCTACAAGATAATGTTGGGTGAACAAGGTAAGGTGCAGAACAATGTATGTGGTAAGTTACCATTTTGTTCAAAAGGTAGGAAGAGGAAAAGAACTTAACCTAAGTTACTTTGGTTACTTGACTGGATACTGCAATGCTAAAGACAAAAAAAATGTACACAAATATTGTACTCTAGTTAGTAAATCTGTTTCCTACAAAGCTATGGGTTAACAATTCTAATATTAATAAATGATTGAATGAGTGAATAAATTCACGGGGGAGAAGGGTCAACTCCTTTTACAGAAAAAGTCCAATTATTTAATGAGGGAAAAAATGAGGGAAACAGGAAATTATCATTAGAGCACCATCTCAGGCAAGATCTTCTGGTAGATATTAAAATTGGTGGGCAAAAGTCTGAGGAGAATAGGATACTTACATAGTCTTAAAATATCTCCCCCCAAATATTTTTAATTACAAAGAGAAAAATAATAACTTTACAGTGGACAGATCCAGCAGACACCATCTCAATCAAATGATCAAGGTTAACGTCACCTGTGATGAGACACATAGATAGCATGTACCCCCTGATATGATAAACTGTGAAGGGCACATCATTTCTGTGGTAGTTTTGCCACAGAAATGCCTAACCTTAATCTATAAAATTGTAAGAAAATATCAGATAGACCCAAATTGAAGTATATGCTACAAAGTAACTGATCAATACTCTTCAAAAGTGTCAAAATTATAAAAGACAAGGAAAGGAAAGACTGAGGAACTGTCACCGATTAAAGGAGACTAACAAGATATGACAATTAAATGTAATCTGGGGTCCTGGATTGGCTTCTGGAACAGAATAACGACATTAATAGAAAAATGGGTGAAATCTGAATAAAATCTATAATTTAGTTAATAGTATAGTACCAATATTACTTTCTTAGTTTTGATAATTACACTATAATTATGTAAGATGTTAACATTAGGGGAAGCTGGGTGAAGGATATAGGGTGTATGAGAACTCTGAACTATATTTGCAACTTTTCTTTGAGTCTGAAATTATTTCAAATAAAAAGTTTTTTAAAAGTGGAGAAAAGAAGAATAAATATGCACGTACAGACACATCTGAATATGGATAAAACATCTCAAAAAATATGTTAGAAAATGGTAACAGTATTTCCCTCTGGAAGGAGAACTGGAGGCTATATGTGAAAGCTACAAGGCTGGCATTTTCTTCCCTGCTTACCTTTGGTACTGCTTGAGTTTCTAACTCTATATGTTTATTTCTTAAAATAAAAACAAATTAACTCAAATATGATATCTTGTTTTGTTTGAAGTGATGAGTACAACCTAAAATGTGGCTTGAGTAAAAAAAGCTTTTCTAAAATGTTTCCGTGACTCAACAATATCTACCATAAACCTAACTACACCTAAGATCTTCCAAACTTTATTATAATCGATGTTAAACATTAAGCCTTCAATGGGAGGGAATAACACTTCAGATACCAAAACCACAGCATTATACATTTTGCATCATTCCTTCCTAAAGCCAAGTTCCAAGTGAAATCCAAAGACCAAGTCAATTATTCTAAATGAAAAGTTTAGGGGGAAGAAAATATTAAAAATGACTTACTCGAAGTCCACTCTCTGACTTAATATCCATGATAGTCAAAACTGTTTCATAAAGAATAGCATTTCCTACATTTTTACTAGTCTCTGTATTAGTGGCAACCTGAAAAGACACACAGGGCAGGACATAAGTGAGAAAACAATGCTCCCAAAAATATCCAGAGGTAACAAGAGATATTTTATGATTACAGCCACCAATGAGGAAACACAAATAAAAACTGCTCCATATAACCACAATCATTCTACTCTCTGCTAAACTAAAATAAATATTTAATATAATGCAAGTTTGGTCTACTCACCTGTGCTAATATATCATTCATAGCTTCACTTGAGTCATCATCATTTCGTCCTAAAATTCTTAATAACCGCAAAATTCGTACCTAATATGCAAAGTATGAGAAGTGTCAACAGATTATGTCTCACACAAAGGAAACCTGCTTGGTATGAAATTCAAATAACTTAAATGAAGTCTTAAATCCCACCAGAAATGGTCAAAAATAAAACAGAAGAATTTTAAACATTATCTTTACAGAAGCTATATATGCTTCTATATCTAATGAAGTTATTAGATAACCCATACTTCATCCCTCCACAGCTAAAGAACACTACTACCCGCAGACCTCTATTATATTGATAATTCAAGTAGTAAATAATTGACTATTAAAACTGTAATTTTATCCTATTAATCTAATAAAATACAGAACTGTATCACTAGTCATTTATTAACATAATTAATTTAATTAATTACCAAACTTTTACCCAATATAGCCTTAAGAGAAAGGAAATGGCCTACTCAAAAGTTATTAAATTTATACAACATTTATTCAAAACTTTCTTTCAACCTCACCTGCAAAAAGGGGTCACTGATACCAGAAACATCATGTTCTGGTGAATATCCGGACATGATGAGATTCTTTAAAATACGAACTAATTGGGGCACAAGCTGCAGAGAAGAAAGATGCATCAAAAACCAGTGATTATCAAAGAATGTCTCGTGAACAAGCAGGTCCTTTGGTTTAGAAAAAGGGTGCAAGGGTCTGAGTTCAAGCAAATTCTACTGATATACTAGTACACTGTAGATGTTTGATAAATACAACTTAGGAGTACCTAGGCCAAGATCTCCAGAAGAAGTATGTATTTTATCTGGATAAAAACAAATCAGACTTTTTAACTCCAGAGTTATACCTGCAAAGATATTACAAATAACAGTGGGTCAGAAAGCCTATGGGAACCAAGTAAAACAGATGCCTGTGGGGCATAATGCATTTCTACCTCTGCAGAACTTGACATGCTGCCTAGGTGACAAAAACAAGTTCAGTTTTTATCCATTCAAACATTTGCATATAAGATGTTATCACACCAAAATATAACTGGTGATCTTATTAAAATTATAGCTTTAAAACATACTACCTCAAATAGAGGAAAAACTTCTTTCCTCTTAAGAGACGGCTAGTTACGTCCTTTTCCAACAAACAGGGAATAACAAAGCCAACAATATTAACCAAGTAGAAAAGACACATGAAATATATTTCACCTTAAAAAGATACCAAGGCCATGAATAATTTCTCTCTCCCTATTCTTAACTCACATGACACAATTTTTATTAAAATTTAATTTCAGCACTTAATTATACATACTGTTTTCTTGTCTTATCTTACCAATGGGACTATACATTCCTTATAGTCAGGAATTTCCTTCTTGTCCTTCCTTTACTTTATCCACTAGAGTTATAACACATAGTAGAGGCAATTTGATTGCCAAGCTGAACTTACAAATACTTTAAATATTACCACTCATTTCTGTTGACCCGATCTTAAAACCCTACTCCAAAATGTTTGCCAATATGAACTTTTCCAGTCTCCAACTAAAACCTCAATTTAGCTATATAAACAACTCTAACGACCTAAAATTGACTAAAGAAGTATCCAAAGTGAACTGCATTGTATCTCTTTTATAAGAGATCTGAACAGCCCCAACTCTGCTACCACTCAATTATTTTTTCTTGCTGTAGTTAGACTCTGTCCCTTCCCCATTCCCCAAGCCTAAAAAGAGATCAGGACTGAAATGAAAAGCCAAGCTATACCCAAGGCATGCACTCAAAATATTCAAAACATTCGGGCTACTTCTAAATACAAGAGAACATAATACGTATGAATTTAAGTAAGTTTTGTGATAACAATTGGGAATTAAGTCACTTATAATTCAGTCACATGAACAAAAACCTAATTTGGACAACTCCAAGAATAAGATACATCTAAGCCATGAAGATCTGTAAATTCTAACCAAAATCTTCATTAAATCAGTCAACTGTGGGCAAACTTATATTGGAGATACGAACATAATTTTACTGCTTTAAATAAGTATTTTTATAATAAAACCAGGGCCATCTAGTTACCAAGCTCACCTTGCATACTTCCCAATGGTCTGCTTTTTTGTACTACACATAACCCTAATTATTTTTTTAAATCAGGTTTATTTCTTGGAAAAGTCCTTTTTCACTGGGCTACTACATTCAGAAATTGTTTGATTCATAGCCAAAAGGCTAGCACATCACATAAGATTACCCTGGGACAGAAAGCTCAAATGTCTAAGTGTTTAGCATACAAATTCTTGAAACCCAGTTTTATTTTTCAGACAAAAATGCAAGTTACTAAAACTGATGACAGGACAAACAAAATAAGATGACAAAGGGAAAGGCTGCAGCCATGAAAATCAGTTGGTGCCAACCTACTGTACCTCAAATCCTTTAAATACTCTAAAACTTCTAGGCAAGATAAAATACAGGTAAGGGGTAAATAAAAGCTCTAAGTCTGAACTGAAAGCTCAGAAGTACATACAGAGCTTTTTAAAGTATGAGGTTACCCACATACGACTCTAAAATATCTACTTCAAAAAGAAGCAATGTTTTGTGTTGAAGCTCCAGACTGATCTGGAATTGCCATCACCAAAGCCACTGGGAAACTGCTCAAAGTTTCTCAAGTGAAGATAAGAAAAGGCAGAGAAGGAGGCTTATAATTCAAGAAAGGCTGCAACTGAAATCCAAGGCTGACTTTGGAGTCAAAGACAAGACAAAAACTGGACTAGGAAGTTAGCCAAAAATGCTAGAATAACACACTCACAATATTTAAGCACAGCTTCAGCATTAGTATATTTTAAAAGCCACATTTGTGGATGGATACACAAAAGCTACTGAGGACCTAATGCCAGCATGCACCATCTAAAAGAGGGTTAATGCTTACCTTTTCATTCTAACATACAGCAGGATTCCAAACAGACAACAAGAACAAAACATACAAAGCAAGCATTAGGGACAGATAGGGGTCTCATACTATATTACAATAATTTAATCAAGACATAAACATCTAAGGGTGGAAAAAAGCCAAAAAAGAACTGGTGTTAGAGTCTCATTAGATCTAAAATACAAAGTGAGTCCTATTTATGGAGTGATCAGCATCCTATAAAAGGAACTGAATGCCCGTAATTACCCAAAGAACAGTGTATCTCTGATTCCTCTTTACTACTGCCTTCTAAAATTAAGTGAAGAAATAGAAATGTCCACTTTAAAAATGCTAGTAAAAAAGGCAGGAGGGGAAACTTAAGAAAGTTAGGACTTCCATCACAGGAGTCAATGGCTTAAAATGAACACTGGGGTAAAAGTAAATAAAAATAAAATTTCAGTTTGCAGTTTTCACCTTAAAAAAAAAAAGAAATTACCTGTCTTTTTTTAAAAAACACACACACAATTGCTATTTGTGATTTGACCTCAGGTTACATTTCCTGACTCAAATGTGAAAACAGCAGATAAAACACGTGAGAGACTGGTGTGTCTGCCAACAGTAAGAGAAGACTTCTATTATGAAGGGAAAACATTATACTAGTGCCAGTACTTATATGCCTAAATCTGGCTTCTAGCCCTACCACACAGCAGGGCTAGTTAAATCCTTTATTCGGCTCCATAGCTTGCTTTCAAAAGAAAATCGTAAGTGAGAAAATCATGTACTTTTCAGCAAAATCATTTTTAAATCAAGAAAGGCTTAGGCATACAGAATGGTACCTACCTTTCTGAAATGCGCAAGCATGTCTGGGCTTCGCTCACACATTTCTGTGAGGAGGACTACAGATGTGTGAAGGACACCTAAAAGAAAAGATCAAATAAAAACTAAAAATGAGACTAAATTATTCAACTTCATAGAACAGGGCTTTGAGTTCCTGAAGGTCAACTGCAAAAGGATAGTTGCTACTTTCGCTTTTTAATCCCCCAAAGAACCTAGGCATTGAGGTGAATACAAAGGAGGAACTTAATAGATGCCTGCTAATTTAATACTGGTCAAGCCAGTCAAATCATAATGTTTTCAACAATTATGTGACCAAAATAATTATTAAAATATGACAGTCAATACATGTGTCTTTCCATCTAAGAATATCCATAAAGATATGCTCGCAGTCAATGTAAGCTAGATAAGCATCTGCTCCATATTAATTAATAGCTTTTAGCTGACTTTTGGCACATAATTCAAGAGGCAAATATCTTCCTAAGATTTTAAATTTCCAGATAAAATGTATCAATAATCTAGGTTAATCATGGATGACAAAGTGAATTTGCTTGTTCCAGAATCAGTAAAAAGAATCTCACAATACTTTTCACTAAGTGATAAATAAGTGCCCTAAACATTTCAACAAGTATATTTAGAGCATTCTGGGCACAGCATTGAATTAACCAAATTAAATATACCATACCATTTTTTCTCTTACTATTCAAGACATATGAATTTTCTTTACTCAGAATTTATTTCATTGACTTCAAAATAAGAATAAAATTTTTTGGAAAAAGAACAGCCACACCTCATTTAATTCCTCAAAAGTTTTATATAAAGACGTCTAAGTACCCATTACAAATTCCTGTCAGAAGTAACCCAAAAGACTTTTCATAAATCTTATACTCCTACCACGTGACAGTGAAGATCATAGCAAACTACAGACTCGAACTCCTGGCCACAAGCAATCCTCCCACCTCCCAAGTAGCTAGGACTAGAGGAGTGTGCCACCATGACCGGCTTTAATACAGTACTTTTAATATAGTAAAAAAGGATCAGAGATGAAAGATAAGTTTACTATGAAGGAATCAATCTTAATTACAAAACTAGGACATGTGAGTAGAAAGATTTGCCAGAGCAGATCTTTCTGGAAAAGTGCCTAAGCACAGCAGAAAGGCAACTCCACTGCACTGAGATAGAGGGCTAACATAGCCATAAGCCTTTTCTCTTTCCCTTTCTCCCTCAATACTTTGTGCGTACATCCAAATTATATTACCATGGTTCTTCTCATTCAATAAATTTTTTGTTGCTGGTAAAAACATCTCCATAAGTTCAGGAACTTTCCTGATGACATGAACAGCACATAGTGCTGCCTATAAAAAAATAAAAGGACAAAGGATTTATTTCAATTATGTCAGGACAACCAATCTTATTAAAAACAACCACAAAAACCTAACTAGTTCATCTACTAGAAAAATCAAGAAGAAAGATGTAAGATATGAGTTTATTATTTATTAACTGGTTAGGGATTTCCAGTTTATACTACTGCATTAATGAAAACTTCTAGCTCACCTGCGGTCCCTTTGTTCATATATTGCTAGACAAGCGAGCAAAAACTTTCTAGACTAGACCATGATTAACAGGAATTTATCAAACAAATTAAACATAATTTATGTGGAGTTTTGGGGAAGTAAAAAATAGATAAGGACCTCCATCTACAATAATCATTCCTCTGAGTAAGACGACCAAGAGCTATAAAAATATCATACAAATAAAAGATATATACTGCAGATGACATAAATCTGTTATGTTTAATAGTATTTATACTGCCCCCAATTGACTCTCTGCTGGAATTAAGAAAATCATTTGAAAAATACTTAACTGGTCTCTACTAAAGAATAGATGGTCTTATTAGCTTGCTCACTGGAAAGAAAGTTACATTTAAAGACTGATTTTGGTTATCCCCCAAAGTAACCATAACTACTACATGTTTGAGTCAAATACCATAAAAGTTTAGAAAGATTAACAAGAAAAGATTTCTGCTAATTCTACCCTTGTTATAATGGGGGGCGGGAGGGAGTGGGTTTTTTCCTAACCTGCGGGAATGTTCCGTTTAATGCAATAATGTGCCTCTGAACAAGAGCAGCTCATATATTCTTTAAGAAAATGGACTGGCTTACAAATTAAGGAAAGAATTTAACTTTGAAGCCATCATAGGAAATGGTTTGGTGCTTTCAACACCTCTCTCTCACACCATTAATACAGAGGCACAGTAGATGCCAACCGGACAGATATGAGTTCATTTCTTGGACTTCTAAATTCTGTACACGTGTTTGCAAAGGTTTTAGGGTTCAATCACAATTTTTAAAAACTCAATAAAATGTTTAGATCAACAAATAAAACCAGGTAAGAGAATAAGATAATTCTCTTTCACCACTATTCCACTCAGACACACCAATTTTAGAAAGTGGTTCTACATCATTCCCTAATAATTATCTAGGTTCCAATGGAACCACCCTTCCAGAGATACAAAGGCATTGATACAAAGACATGGGCACTAACTATTAGGGTAAAAGTAAATTCATAAAGATATATTCGTAATCCACTTTGTTTTAATACTGTTTAGAATCAGACAATTTTAGGAAGTAACTAGGTATGCCACCTAGAATATATCCAGTAACATTTGTTTGTTTATAAATCATTTCCTTGAAAAATAAGAACCAAGATTCATATACAACCATTTAAAATATATTTACTACACAGAGAAAAATACTTATATTATCATCAGAGCTTTCAAAAACAAGTACTCTGCTTTCTCATCTCCACAATACCCCCTAATCCAAACACTGATATTTGTTTTTATTAATAGTTACCTTTTTCCTTAAGTAAGAGTTGGAGGTTTTCAGGAGCTTCTCTACCTCTCCTGCAAGATCTCTGCACATCTCTGAGGAGCCCATGCAGCCCAGGGTACAAAGTGCTAGCCCTTGTACAAATTGCGTGCTATGATTAAGATCACTGCAAAAGAAAGGAAGAAGGTAGAAACAAACATGCTCTGCCTGGTACCCCCCATGAAGAAGCTTCACAATTTAACAAACTAGTTCAGAATGACTCAAGATTTCTCCAATAATGAAAATAATAGGATTATTTGTTGCAGAAAATGTTTATTCCAACTTTATTACAAATTATCAATACATCAGTGTGCAATGAGAAGGGTATTAAAAAAAATTATCCATACAGTAAAAGGACTGAAAGTCCCCCACTCCAGGCTCACAAGCCAATGCTTCCAAAAACCAAAGTAGCAGAAACTGGACAACATGTTTTCTGTTGGATGTTAAAAGACACCCACTTTAGATATTCAGCAAACAGTTGAAAGTAAAAACTGGCAATGATAAAAATACGAAGGAAAACTGTGTCTTTAAAAGATTTCTAATAGCTCTACTACTAACCACAAAAAAAGGTAAGATACACATTAACCAAAATTCTTTTTTAAAAAAATCAGAAAATACAATCTATGCTAGCACATGTAAGACGACATAAACATCACGACAGAAATTTAGCTACCCTCTGAAACCTTTGGTCTTACGTCTTACTTTTTTTTTGAGACAGGGTATCGCTCTGTTGCCCGGGCTAGAGTGCAGTGGTGTCTTTGAACCTCCAACTCCTGGGCTCAGTCGATTCTCCTGCCTCAGCCTCCCGAGTAGCTGGGACTACAGGTGCACACCACCACACTCAGCTAAGTTTTTTTTATTTTTTGTAGAGACAGGGTCTCACTATTGCCCAGGCTGGTCTTGAACTCCTGGGCTCAAGTGATCTTCCCGACTCAGCCTTCCAAAGTGCTGGGATTATAGGCGTTAGCCACCATGCTCAGCCTTATGCTTTAGCATAAACCTTTAGTTACATTAAATAATTTTTACACGTTTATTTATTCAAAAGAAGAAAAATTAGTAACTGTCCATTACTAATGATAAAAATGAGCTAATAAAACCACCTTTAACTAGGCTAGACATTTATAGTGAGCCCCCATATCTGGTGGTACACATACACAAAAATCTTCTTTCTAACAGGCAATGATTACTGTATAATATTATTTCTAAAACGGCAAGGAAGCATACTTTCAGAAAAGGCAAAGTATTAAAAGCTTGAACCATTAAACTCATCTATATATTATAATCAACTCTTGCTATTCAGAAACTGAATTATTATGTAAGTTACACTACTTCTACTAGCTTTCAGAGCATTTTAGAATCCTTTAGTCCAGTGGTTCTCAAAGCGTGGTTCACGAGTCTCTGGAAGTCCCCAAGACTGTTTCAGAGAGTCCATGCAATCCAAGCTATTTTCATAATCCTCACACATTATTTGTCAACTGTGTTGACATTTGCACTGATGGTGCAAAAGCAGTGGTGAGAAAAACTGCTGGTGCATTAGCACAAATCAAGGCAGGGACACCGAAGTGTACTAGTAGTCACTATCCACTACCACATTCTGGGAGTTAAAACAAAAGAAGAAAAAAACTCAGTTTCATTTATGACTGCCCATAACAAAGCAGTAAAAATTATTAGTTTTGTTAAATCTCAACTTTTGTGTGCACACTTTCTTAATAATTCTGTGTGACAAAATGGGAAGTATGCATAAATTACTTCTGCTGCATACTGAAGTAAAATGGCAGTCTGAAAGAAAAGCACTTGTGAATTTGTTTCATCTGCAAGCTGAGCTAGTGCTGCTTTAAAATGCACTTCAGTTTTATTTGAAAAATAACTGAGACAACGATGGTTATTAAGATTTGGGTATTTGGCTGACATATTCTGGACAAAGAGCCAAGTGAGCCTATCACTTCAAGGGCAACAATTCACAATATTTGTCACCAATGATAAAATCCAAATTTTGAAGTGAAAATTAGAATTTTGGAAAACTTGTATTGCCAACATGAGCTTGACAGTTTACCTTACTTAATACTTACAGACTTTTCTGATGAGATCAGTGGCAATATTAACCAATGTCATTTTTTAATATTCTATAATGAAATGTATTAACGTTTGGAAGATCTACATAATTCAGTGAACCAATTTCTTCCAAATGACCTAGGCATGATGTTACAAAATAATGCATGATTAAAAGATTCATTCAAGATGCAAGAAAGACCAATGGGTTTTAATGTAACAAAGTACCAAAACTTCACTGATATAGTTTCAGATTCCACATTGTACCTAACCTTTAAGAAACTACCATTTGTTAAGTTTTAGGATAGTATCAAAGAAGAATATCCATAATTATATGAAACGGCTATTAAAATACTCTTTCCTTTTCTAATTACATTATCTGTGAGAGGCTGGACTTTCTTCATCTACTTCAACCAAAACAACATAACACAAGAAATTGAATGCAGAAGCAGATGTGAGTATCCAACTACCTTCCAATAGATTTACAAAAGTGTAAAATAATGCCACTCTTCACACTGAGTATTTGTTTTAGAAAATAGTTTACTTTTTGTAAAGAATGTTATATATATTAACATGTAATGGGTTCACTATTAGTACTTTTAAATGAATTAATAAGTGGTTTTAATCTTCACCGCAGAATGAAGAAAGAAGGTAAAGTGTAAATTAGCCAAGTTTGGTACTTTTTAACAACTTAAATAATTTAAGATAAAAATGATTGGTAAAACAAAGCTTTAGTATTAACTATGGCTTTACCATCCAGACTCCCAGTTTCTAAAAATATTTAGTTGACTTTTCATTCATCTTTCAATGAATACAGATATTTTAATGCACATTCTTAAAATAACAGATCCAATTTTTTTTTTTTTTTTTTTTTGAGATAGGGTCTCACTCAGTCTCCCAAGCTATTAATAGAATGCAGTGGTGCAATCACAGCTCACTGTAACCTCAAACTCCTGGGCTCAAGTGATCCTCCTGCCTCACCCTCCTGAGTAGCAGGGCACGTGCCACTATGCTCAGCTAATCAGATCCAATTTTTTAAAGATTTAATTCCAAGATCTTTAGGATCTTAAATAGTTGTTTTAAGCCAATGAACAATGAGGCAAACATTTGTAATTAAGTATAAAAACTGTTGGTACACTATGATGCCCTGTAATACAAATAAAAAACCCCCACAAAAAACAAAACAGAAAAAGACCACATTCATTAACAGATTAAAAAAGAAAAAACGAAAAAACTAAATGATACAAAGCTTGGACTGAAGTGCAAGATCATTTCCCAACTATTTGAAAAAGTAGCTAATTCCTAAATTCACTTGGGGCTTGGCTGGGTCTCATTAAAATTAAACACAAAGATATCTTCTCTACCTATGTGCCCCATTCTTCAATTTTTATCAAGCTACAAACCTATATTTAAGTTTGGTATTAACTCTCTAATATGAACTTGCTGCCAGGCAGAACTGCCAAATTATCAGCATGTGACTGAAAGCTTAAGTAAGAAGGGCAACCGAGCATGCAAAAACTAAAATTAAAGAAACTCTCTTAGAGGCCTATCCAGAGTAAATGTATAAAAGAATCATGCTGAACATCTAGAATGTACCCTTCATTAGATCAAGGCTTTCTGTCCATTTTTCTCCACTGTCCAAACATAAGTACTTGCAAACAGCTCCTGGCATATAGGAAGCATATAATAAATATTTGTTGGAAAAAATAATCAACTTCATAATTTCATTATTAATATTTCTTTCAAGGCCAAAAAACAAAAATTCTCCCAAAATTAAGTTCACAGACTAACATATTTAAATGCTACACTTTATCCTTACAACCAAATCATAATTGTCACTTTGGAATTTTCCATTACCCACCAGAAAAATTTAAAATAAGGCACAATAAAATTTGTACAGAAAAGTACAAATTTTAAATTACCACAAATTTGATCACCTACATCCCCCTGCTTCTACTTTCTGTCAAATACAGAAATACCACAAATAAAGAAGAAATCTAAAAAGATTAAACTCATAGACAAATCAAAACCAAACTAATACAAACCAAAAATATCTTAAACCATTTAAGGCCATCAGAACTCCTATAGCTTGCTAACAGAAAATTCTTGTAAGAGGGACACTGGGAAGAACAGCTAATTCCCTGCTCAGATCCTCTCACTTCTTTGTACAGCAAGTATTCCTCGATTTGCAAGCAAGTTAAACAAACAAACTAGTGCATCAGTAAATCAGCCATTAGAAAAAAAGACTATACATAAAAATTCATGGGGCTAAGATATAAGTCCATGAAACTGAAATCTCAGATGGATTAGATCATCAACAAGCAACACCTCTCCTTTTACCTTTAAATGGTATTTACTCAGAATATACACTGATAATTTTTAAGTAAATGTAAAGTTTCATTATTCACAGTATTCAAAGTCCGGGAAACAAAAAAAAGCCCAGACTTTAGCAATGCTTTCTCTTTTCTATGAATGCCCAAATTCATAGTGTATTTCATCAGTAATTTGTGTTTTTATGCCTGAAGATACACAGCAATACCTTCATTTAATAAAATTATCCCCTACAGAAGTTTTAATCCTTTGCTCAGCCTCTTTGGATATAGGCTACTGAACCAAGAGCAATTCAAATACATTCTGGACAGTAAATATAAAATCAGTAAATACAAGCTGTTGATGTCATAAGAAAGACCTAAAAGAACAAAGTAGTTGCTAGAAGAAAAAAAGGTAAGACTTACTTCTTGATACAGTTGGTCATGAGAAGATGGACATCTTGTCTTTCATCTAACAACAGCATTGCCCCTAAATAGCCAATGCGTTTGTCTGTAAATTTTTGAGAGGCGATAAGTTTGAGGCACTCCAACTGCAAAAAAGAAAAAAAAAAAGAAAAAGAAATTAAGAACTTGGTACCACAATCTAGAAAAGCAATGTTTTTAACCCAGAGTCTACAGATAACTAAAGTAAGGTACAAACCTATTATCATCAAGCTACCTAAATAAAAGGCAAAGAATTAAGACCTTTGGATATCTTGATAATAGTAATCAAGTTCTGGAACAGATTATTTTGTCAAGGTTCCATGATACTTGCCATTCTAATAATCTGTGAGTTTTACCTTAGTTCTACAGATTCATACAAATACAAACTAGTCAAGCATTACAATAAGATACTAATGAACCAAATTTCTAATTTAATCCCCAGGTTACATTAAATGAGCACCTAACTCATGTATTTAAGGTCTGGTTCCTATTTTGGAAATCAAGAAACTCAATATCTGGAAATACATCAAAGTATCAAACATTGTCCTAAACATAAGGTATGTATAATTAATTAATGGAGAGAGAGATAATAATTAACTTTAATATAATATGGAAAGTGTTTGAACCAAGTACATTTAGGGCTTGATCCAAGTACTATGGAAGAGGTGAGCATTTAGGAATCAAATAAAGAAAGGAAAAAATATTCAGAGGAAAACTCAGTAATGGAATTAAGCTAAAATGTTTTATATGATTTCTTCTTTACCTAATTATTATTAATAGAAATAGTTTCTTAGGGCATAAGAGTCCTTGTAAATAGTTTGTCTCTCTCCTTGGCCTTTTTTGAATAACCTTCACAATCATCTTGATATACTTTATCATTCCATCTTGACAAACATGAAAAAGGCCAAACATTCCTTCTGGAGTCGTGGTTCTCAAAGGGCATATAAGAGTCAAACTATCTAAAAAGAGTTTTCAAAAATATGTTCCCCTTTAGAGTCACAAATTTCAAAAAAAGAGGCTCAAATGGAGACCTGTGTACACAGGAAGCTGAAGTTACATGCGACTACTTCCCATTATGAATTTATCTAATAAGTTTGAATGTGAAATTGAGGAAAGTAAAACAGTTCCACAAATAGAACTGTTTCAAGCTATTTAAGAGCTGCTCTCTCAATATACCTGCACTAAAAAACACCTAAAAGCCAGATGCAGTGGCTCACACTTGTAATCCCAGCACTTTGGGAGGCCGATGCAGGAGAATCACTTGAGGGCAGGAGTTCAAGATCAGCCTGGTCAACATAGTAAGACCCCATCTCTACAAAAAATTTAAAAAATTAGCTGGGCATGGTGGCACAAGCCTGCAGCCCCAGCTACCGGGGAGGCTAAGACAGGAGGATCGATTGAGCCCAGAAATTCAAGGCTACAGCGAACAGTGATCATGCCACTGCACTCTAACCTGGATTACAGTGCAAGACCCCATCTCTATAAAAAAATAAAACAAAATTAAAAAATTTTAAAAATTAAAAACATAGGCCAGGCATGGTGGCTCACACCTGTAATCCCAGCACTTCGGGAAGCCGAGGTGGGAGGATTGCTTGAGGCCAGGAGTTCAAGACCAGCGAGACCCCATCTCTACAAAAAATAAGAAAAATTAGCTGGGCATGGTGGTGAGCACCTATAGTCCTAGCTACTTGGGAGGCTAAGACAGTAGGATCATTTGAGCCCTGGAGTTCAAGGTTGCAGTGAGCTATGATCACGCCACTGCACTCTAGTCTGGGTGACAGAACAAGACCCAATCTCTTAAAAGACAAAACCAAACAAAAAACACCTAAAGTTAGCTGATTAACTACACCGTCATAACCATTTCAAAGAAGTCTCCAAGGATCAAACAAGAAAGCTTAAATGCCATGGGAGATTGAAAAAGATTATCTAAGTAACAACCCTTTCCTTCTATACATTCAATTTAACTTAAAAACAATTTCTGAAATAAAAGTTGATGAAAGTCCTTTTTACAATTTCAGGAGAAAATTTACTGCTAGGATGAATGAGAAAAGCAGGAGCTAAAATAGTATCAGAAAAATCTTACTCTTTTTCAAACTGAGGGTTTTTTCCAATCTTCCCATTTAATAATTCTATAAATAAATATTTTAGTAATGAAAGAAAATGCTCCAAGAATCAGATAATCACAGAAGTTTTCCTATCCTTACTGAATCAATATTGCTTCTGGCAAACCTCAGGCATTACACAAATAAATTATCTAAAAATATTTTAAGATCACCTAATGAGTAGGGCATACTCTCTGGCATTAATACTACTTCATATTTTTAGGGCCAAGTTTTAAGATAGTCACACTAAAAGTCACCAGTGACTGGTGAACACAATTTGTTGCTTCTTGTGACATTTGTTTAAAACTTACCTAAAAACCAAACAGCAAAAAGAAAAACTAAAATGTAAAGGGACAAACATTAAATTAATTCTTTATAATATTCCCCATTTGTACAGTAACTTTGCTTCAGGAACAAGCATTTGTTTTTTGAAGGTGACAAATTTGAGGGACAACATAAGGTTGTATGACTGGAAATGGCATCTGAAATATACCCTCCAGTGAAGGATTAATTCTCATCACACTTTATACTTAGGTGGCCAGCAACAGTGCTAAGAATGCACCATGTTTAATCTTTAAGAATGTTATCAAAGTTTTCAAATGTTGAAAAAGAAAGATAAAGGTTGGGATGGAAAGTAAAATGATGGGGAGATGTTGCATCTGAGGGGAAGGCTTCCATTTTTGAACAGCAATTTCCAAAAACACAACTCAACACCATCGCATTAAAGAACAGAAGGAAAAAAGGAATCATTTAAATATATCTGCCCCTTAGGTAACAATCTCAAATTTACCCAGTACTGCTACTCCACTTAAAGCTACTTGAAAAATCCACCTGAAACACTTCTAACCACAAATCTAGCAGATGCTTTAAGACCACAGCAAACAGTCCAGCTTTTATATCCACACCCCATACAGTTAACAGAAAACTTTTACTTTTATTCCAAACTCTTCTGAGCAGAAGGTTCTAGTCAGCCATTATAGCAATGAGCCTAAGAGAATGAAGTTATCAGCCCTCTTTTGGAACAAATATAGTGCCTAAGAAGTAGTTCCCAAACCCAACTGGTCAGATCACCTGGGAGAGTTTTGAAAAATATAGGTCACCCCCAGGATATTCTGATGGAGAAGATTTGAGGTAGGGACTGACAATTTAATTTTTATAAAATTTTTCTAGATGACTCTTAATGTTCCAATTTTCTTTGAATTTCAAAGCAATTTTTTAAAAGAGAACTTTCCTAAGTTTCTGGCCTTTTCACACTTTCCTAAAGCAAGTACAAATGTTGCCTTTTATCAACATTTAATCTAGTTGCCCTTAGAAAAAAGATGCACTCATTTTGTTACCTTTTAGAACAGTTTCACACAAGGTCAAACGCACATCTGCATTTGCTTTTAAATTTCACATTGGAGCTTTATGGTGGGAATAATCACCTTGATGAAAAGATACAACTAAAATTTTGTAAACATTAATGGCTCTGCAACTGACTGGTCTTTTAACAAGTTACCTTTACTTCACTTTAATATTCAGAAGTAACTGTCTTGTTTATACAAATACACACATGCACACACAAACATACATTTCTGAAAAACAAGCTTGTTATAACTGCTTTACCACTATGTAGCCTGGCAACATAAAACCTATATAGACCAGAGTCTGTTTTTTCATTTTTCTGGCAGAGAAAAAAAAAAATACCCCAAAACCTGACATTCCTATTGAATCCCATTTTTTCCTCTTGAGAAAATTTATTATGAAATATTTAACTCAAAATACACAAAAATAATATAACACTCATTGACCCACCAACCACTGTTATCAAATCTTAACATTTCACCCTACTTATTTTATTTTATTATTTCATTTTATTCTATTCTATTCTATTCTATTTTAATTTATTTTTGGAGACAGAGTCTCCTCTGTCACCCCAGCTAGAGTGCAGTGGCATCATCACAGCTCACTGCAACCTCAAACTCCTGGGCTCAAGCGATCCTCCTGCCTCAGCCTCCCGAGTAGCTTGGACTACAGGCACGCGCCACCACGCCTGGATAATTTTTCTATTTTTAGTAGAGACGGGGTCTCACCCTTGGCTCAGGCTGATCTCAAGCTCCTGAGCTCAAGCAATTCTCCCACCTCGGCTTCCCAGAGTGCTAGGGTTACAGGCGTGAGCCACTGCGCCCGGCCTATTTAAAATTTTTTAATATTACAAATTCAACTGAAGCTCTTTCCATACTGTGCCTCAATCTCATTTCCCTTCTCTCTCCATCCCAGAAGTAACCAAAATCCCAAACTGCTGCTCATTATTGCCATGCCTTAGGTTTCTACTACACATGCAGAGACAAATGATTTTGACTGGTTTAAACTTTATATAAGTATCACACTGTACTCCCGCTCTTTTCACTCAGCATCTTTGAGTATTACATCAAGACAAGATGCTCTAATTCAGTCGTATTCGTTGCTATATAGTATCCCACTTGTAAATATAAACTAACTTATTATTTTTGAGGACAAGTAGATTGTTCCCAATGTTTTACTATTAGAAACACTGCTGTAACGAACTCTCTTATACATGTGTCTTTATATACTGGACAAGAATTTCTCTAGGTTATAAACCTAAGGAGCCTTGTTCAGATTCAAGTTTTCAGTTTTTGATTTCTTTTGTTTGGATTTTGCAAATATATACCACTTCATAGGTGGTGGTATGAACTTTCATCAGGAAGCATATAATATTTATTTCTGGTAGTTGTTTCTCTTTTGTGACCTTAGTCGTAAGACGATAATCATCATGGGTTGAGAATGGTAATATTGTAATTACTGCTCTAAGAAGGAACTTCTCTATATACACCATTGAGTTCCTTTAGAAGAAATTATAGGTAAGAAAAGGCAGGATAAATGTTTATTTCTTTCCTTTTATTGACCAGTTTTCAAAATAATTAGTTAGTTCCCTACTATCCTCCAAAGATGACCAATGAAGTTTTGAAATTTTTTGTTTAAATATTATTATCTCATGTATATAAACTTACTTGGTATGTGTCAATTACAACTGTTCTTATTATTGCTCAAGTTGCCTCATTTTGGGGCATGATAATCTCTTCTGGTAACTACTGAAACCTTTTGACAGGTCCTTCACAGTCTTTCTTGCTTTCTGGCATAAGTAAGATGGTTCAAGATTATTTTGCAAATTTCCTACCCTGGATTTGAGATCGGCCATCCTTCCAAGGGGCCCTGGCTATTTTAAAGTGAAATGGCATTTGGAGACCACAATCTAGGATTAAGGGTGCTCACTGCTACTGTTTTGGTCAATGTTTCCAAGCCTTTTCAAGGAGCAGTACTAGTTTAAGTACTTTGTAAGGATAAAACATAAATTAAAATATTAGCAAGGTGAATCCAGCAATGTAAAAGAAAAAACCATCATGACCAAGTAAAGTTTATTTCAGACACGCAAGGAGTATGCAATTAGAATATCTATTAATATAAATCACCACACTAACAGGTTAAAAGAAGAAAGCCCATTGATTATTTCAGTAGATACTTAAAAGGCATCTGATAAAATTTTTTTAATTCCTTAATGTAATAACGAGTGTCTTCCTGAAACATATGATAGTCACCATATTTATCCATAATATGTAGAGCATTTAAGGTTTTAACAAGACACAGATGCATACTATTTTTTTAATACTGTAGTACCTATACAATGTAGTAAGAAAACGTATAAGGATGGAAAAGAGAAAGAATTGCCATTGTTTGCAGACAATAGTTTTGATTATATGGAAACAATGGAATCAACCGAGACTCTCAGAACCAAGTTCAGTAATGTTGCTAGGTAAATAAGTATATTAAAAAATAAATTATATTTCTATATATCTACAACATATTAATTTTTTTTTTTTTTTTTTTTGGAGACAGGCTCTCACTCTGTCACCCAGGCTAGAGTGCAGTGGCGTCATCATAGCTCACTGCAACCTCAAACTCCTGGGCTCAAGTGATCCTCCTACCCTAGCCTCCTGAGTAGCTGGGACTACAGACATGTGCCACCACACCTGGCTACTTTCTCTATTTTTTGCCAAGACAGGGTCTCACTATGTTGCTCAGGCTAGTCTCAAACTGGCCTCAAGTGATCCTCCCACTTCGGCCTCCCAAAGTACTAGGATAACACATGTGAGCCACCTTACCTGGCTATTAAAAATTTTAAAGGATACTATTTGAAAAAGGAACAAGAGCTCTAAGGAACCTATGAATAAATTTCTCCACAGATGTAAAACTTCAAGGAACCTAAATAAGTGGAGTGCTATACTACATTGATGGAAGGGAAGACAACAGGTAATATTCATATACAGGTAACTGCGTATAGCAGGCCAGGTTGGAAATGGGGATAAATAGAGAATGCACGCCCAGCCTGCAGACAGTCTACTACTGCTACACAGAAATGTAGATCCAGTGTTGACAAATCTGATTTTTTATAAGAGAAACTGGAAATCCAGATTTCTATGATGAGTTCCTTGATTTTTATATGTTGGTAGCAAATTCAAAATAATTTTAAATACTGTACAGGACAAACAAAACACATTTGTGAAAGAATTTGGACCCTGAGCCACCAGTTTTCTACTCCCGCAGCTACTCACTTCTTTAGATACTCAACTTTATTTCTGGATTGTGTTTAAGCCAGGAATGTGAAAGGCTACACATCCTACAGGAAATCTATTACTGCCTTTGTTATAAAAGTGTGGCGGATACTGTCTCTTACATTACTAAGAGACCCCTAGATAAAAGACCCACATAAGAAAATCTCTTTTAGAATTCAAGGCTACAGAAAGCTTTGTTTGAGCCTGGACAGTAGCAAGACACTGTCTCCACAAAAAACAGAAAAATTAGCCTGTAGTCCTAGCTACTTGGGAGGCTGAGGCAGGAGGATTGCTTGAGCCCCGGAGTTTGAAGTTGCAGTGAGCTATGTGATGATGCCATTGCACTCTAGCCAGGGTGACAGAACAAGATCTTGTCTCAAAAAAAAAACCCAAAAAAAAAACAACAAACACTTTTGTTTGCTGTTCTTGAGGAAATGGTAAAAAAGGTAATATCTGAAATATCTGAAGGCTTTTTACGTAACGAAACATGAATGTCTAATACTTATTAACTTAATCTTCATTACAACCCTATAAAGTAGCCATTAGGACTTGTCCCCATTTTACTGATGAGGAAACAGACACAGGGAAGTTAAAGATCTTGCTCAAAGTCACACAGACAGTAAAATTACAAAGCCAGAATTCACATCCAGGCAGTTTAGTTTCTACAGTTTTGCTCTTCAATTCTGGCAATAACCACAAAACCAAATGTCTCTTTTCTTGTTTTAGCTGCCTCACCAACCACAACTACACTTGGCCTTAGGTTCTGAATTATTCCTTCTCCCAACTCTTATTTTCTACTATTCTTTTTTCTTTTTTAAGTAGATGCTGGTAGTTTATGCCATCTCAAATCCTTTGTACAGCAAGGCAGGGCTAAAATAATTAATTAACTACCGTAACGGAAATAACTATTTATAGATTTGAATTTAACCCAAAGAATGAATGGGTTTTCAAGTTATGCAAGGCTGAGTTCTAGTACCCTTGCTAGCTGTGTGAATTTAAACAAGTCACTCCAGAATTTCAGTTTTCTCATCTGTACTATGAGGTTATTACCTCTCCTATAGGTTTTACTGTAAAACTTAAACGAGAGTTTTTAAATGTGGTTACTAGAAATTTTAAAATTTATATGTGGTTCATATTTTATTTCTACTGACAGCATCACACTAAATACTGCAGTAAAAAGTAAAAAATGAAGGTGAAATTAGTTTTTATAATATATTTTATTTAACCAATATATCTAAAATATCATTTCAGCATATGATCAACATAAAATTTATTAATTAGATATTTTACACTCTTTTTTTGTACTATGGCTTCTAAATACAATATGTACTTTTACACTTATACCAGCATATCTCAATTTGTGCACTACATTTTCACCGGAAATACTTGAACTGTATTTAGATTTCATAAAATTTATAATTGGTAAAGTAGACTCACATATTCAAGTTGTTTAAAACATATTTAAAAATTTTCCAATCACGGAATCAAGTACCAAGAAAACTTTATTTTCCTCAGGTGAAATAGCCGCATTTCAAGAAGTCAATGGCTACATGCAGCTACTAGTTACTATAATGAACAATGCATCTAACAAATAAGATGCAATTAAAGGGTGGCTGTTATTCTAAATAATTAAATGAAAATGGCACTGTGATTCATACATGCAGGTGAGAGAATCCAGATATGAATCATTTTATGGGCATATTATAAAGGTAATTCCAACAGGTGGGGTACCAAATTACTGATATGGACAGGATGGTGACTCATTCCAATAGAGGAAATAGAATAAGAAACTTAAAATTATGATTCCTGTTCCCACTCAGAAAACTCTTTATTTTTTTGAACCAAAATTTTAGTACAGTTTGAGTATTCACACTTTCCACCTAAGAATTAAATGTTTTATCAAATAATTAAGTCCCAAAACACCCCAAAATGCCTCCTAGACAGACCCAGGAAGCATATTCTATTTAAACATATTATAAAAATGCATCTCAGAAAATATATAGAGAGATCTTTTACAAAATGAAATATCCCCCAAAGTCTTAAATCTACTCCATGATTTAAAATTCAGGAGTTTGTCTTTAAAGAACTCCTTGGGAATATGTAAATGTTCTGTTTCCAAGATGTTAATAGTGGTTATCTCTGAGTAGAGAAATTAAGAGTCTTCCCCCCACTAGACCATCTTTTATTTGAATAGCCCAATTCCCAATGTATCAGATTTCTGTAAATTTGGCCTAATACTTAAAATCAACCAACAAGAATATCTGAGCAACTATTTGCTTTATACTATGTCACTACACCAGTGGTCCCCAACCTTTTTGGTACCAGGGACCCATTTCATAGAAGATAATTTTTACACAGACCAGTGGTGGGGATGGTTTCAGGATGATTCGAGTGCATTATATTTATTGTGCAATCAAACCTCTCTGCTAATGATAATCTGTATTTGCAGCCACTCCCCAGCACTAGCATCACCGCCTCAGCTGCACCTAAGATCATCAGGCGTTAGATTCTCATAAGGAGCCCACAACCTAGATCCCTTGCACGTGCAGTTCACAGTAGGGTTCTCGCTCCTATGAGAATCTAATACCACTGCTGATCTGACACAAGGCGGAGCTTATGTGGTGATGCAAGTGATGGGGTGGCGGCTGTAAATACAGAAGAAGCTTCACTCGATGGCTCACCTGCCCACCCACCACCACTCACCTCCTGCTGTGCGCCCTGGTTCCTAACAGGCCACAGACCAGTACCAGTCTGCGGCCCACAGACATACACTATATGGATAACCACTTGGATCAATTTTTGATGTGGTAAAAGCTTATAACTTGAAACATCAGTGCCTCAGGATATAATTCCCCTCCTATCTCTATATGAATGAAATAGGAATAGGAAATACATTTCAAAGAATGTATTAATTACATTTTTAAAAACTGTTCGTGATAGATTATATGAAAGAGAAGAATGCTGTTATGACACTAATTCTATTCAAAACCAAGGATGAATATATTGATGAGACAGCTGTTGTTTTTGCCTGCCCCGCTTCTTCTGATCCAGTCTCCCTTTCTTCTGATATTAACACCTCAACTTTTCTTTGGGGAATTAATGCCCTCCCACTCTCAGTCACATATTTCTAAAGAGGTTGACCCCACTCCAATCTCAAAATGAGCATAAAACTAACCCAAGTGAATTTGATAAGATTCAATCCCAGTACGTTTTTGTTTTAACTTGGGGTCAGGAGATCTCCTTCCACTGAAGTTACTGAGCTAAATAGAAAATAAACTGATGGCCATCTTTCCTGACAAATTAAATACATCGGCCAGGCGCGGGCTCACACCTGTAATCCTAACACTCTGGGAGGATAAGGCAGGAGGATTGCTTAAGGTCAGGAGTTCAAGACCAGCCTAAGCAAGAGCGAGACCCCGTCTCTCCTAAAAATAGAAAAATTAGCCAGGCATGGTGGTGCATACCTATAGTCCCAGCTACTCGGGAGGCTGAGGCAGGAGGATCATTTGAGCCCAGGAGTTTGAGGCTGTAGTGAGCTATGACGACGCTACTGCACCCCTGCCTGGGCAACAGAGCAAGACCCTGTCTCAAAAATAAATAAATAAATACATCAAAATATTAACAATAGCTATCTTTAAATTAAGGAAATATGAATGATATTTTTCTTCTACCTAGTGTTGCACATTCTTTCAATTTTGCAGTCTTTTCCTTTAAAAGACTTTTAGCATATAACACATTCTTAAATTAAGTGAAATAAAATTTAACAGCATTAATATGAAATAAAAACCCACTATTCCCTTTTCTGTGACTAAATCCCCCTTATCACAAAGAAAGCACTTATCACTGAGAATATCACCCTGAAAGCCCAGACTGGATATATCAAATAGTATACATTTGTTTATGGGAGGGAATCAGGAGGTAGACCTGCACAGAAGTTGTAGCAACCAAAGTATGAGGTAATTAGGACAAAATAGATGCCACCAGTTGGCAACCACCTAATTTCTTTAAGAACATCTGTTATGAGTTTTTCCATGTAACATCATGCACAGAGAGAATCATTAAGACAACATTTAGCAAACATTTCTTAAATACTCATTATAGTCCAGGCCTTCCAGCAGAACAATCACAAATCTACTGGTTAATTCTGGTCAATCTTTAAACAAGCTAGCTGCCACCATCAAAACATTCTCTCATCCACATAATGCGAGATTCCCAATAGAAAGGATAATTGATGGCAATATCATAAGTTACAGGTCTACAGCTTGCTCTCTCAATCCTACCCTCAGTTCTTCAATGATCAGGCTACAAGGCTATCAAAAGTACCTCCCCACTAGAAAATGACTGACACTCCCTGATCTACAGTGTCATTCAAAGAAGAGTACCCTTAAGCAGGAGGATCGATTGAGTCCAGGAGTTCAAGGCTGTATTGCCTTATGACTGCACCTGTGAATAGCCACTGCACTCCAGCCTGGGCACCATAAGAAGACCCCATCACTATTTAAAAAAAAAAAAAAAAAAAGACAAAGAAGAATATCCTTGTTAGACGTGGTCTCAGCCCAGCCTACCTGTCCAAAGTGAGCAGGGTAGCCCAGCATATGCATATATAGTAATTTTGCCACATTGCGACATCGGTATGTGTTGTCTTCTTCTCTAAAAGATGACCGGATTGCAGCACATTCTTTCTGGATCATTTCTCGTTCTTCGGCTTGGGTTCGGGCTGTCCGGATGGTCCGGATCAGCTCCCGCAATCTGATGGGGGCTGGCATCCTCTGGATATGGAAAGACATTAAATAGAGATATTCACATTTTTTACTACCAAAACCATTCATACAACTTATTTAAATTGACTGAGTTTTAAGAATTCAAGACTTGCTAAATCAGTTTAGCTAAGTTGAAGCAAAGCTTGCTGAGCTTCAGCAAAGCTACTGCATATAAACCCCTCAACTCAGTAAATTTCTAGGAAAGCTACAAACAAAAACATTAAATGAAGCCAGATGCAGTGGCTCACATCTGTAATACCAGCTACTCAGGACACGTAGGCGGGAGGACTGCTTGAGGGCAGGAGATCAAGACCAGCCTGGGCAACACAGTGAGAGCCTGTGTCTGTCTGTCTGTCTGTCTGTCTCTCTCTCTCTCTCTCTCTATGCGTGCATGTATATGTGTGCGTGTGTGTGTGTGTGTGTGTGTGTGTGTGTATATTTAAAAGCCAGGCACAGTGGCATACACCTGTAGTCCCAACTACTTGGGAGGTTGAGGTGAGAGGATCGCTTGAGCCCAGGAGTTCAAGAACAGACTAGGCAACATAGCGAGACCTCATTTCTTATTTTAAAAAAAGGGTTAAGTATTAAATTAAGCAAAATAAGACACAGAATACACTAATTTGTAAAGTCCATCACTAATATCAAAATACTTCAGGAACTAATTCAACCAAAATCTTTACTCAATTCTTAAAGAAATAAGGAAAAGGCCTATGCCAAACCTTAGAAAAGACAGTTCTTATATTTTCTGCTAAACCGCTCTTAAATGCTTAAACACAACAGAGCTCAACAAAGTATCAGATAAATATAATCACAATCATACTTCAACTCCACAAAATATGAAAGATTAAAAGAGAAAACCAATTGACAGATTAAAACACATCCAACAAACAGTAATCATCTTTGTACACTGGACAAATAATACTTTGAAAATGTGATGATGAAAAATAATAATAAACCAACCTCAGAGAATAAGATATTAGTGTCATGAATAGCTTTTAAAAGTAAAAAATAGGCCCAGCGTGGTGGCTCATGCCTGTAATCCTAGCACTCTAGGGAGGCCAAGGCAGGAGGATTGCTTGAGCCCAGGAGTTCCAGACCAACCTGAGCTGAGACCCCGTCTCTACTAAAAATACAAAAATTAGCCAGTCATGGTGGCGCGCACCTGTAGGTCCCAGCTACTCAGGAGGCTGAGGCAGGAGGGTGGCTTGAGTCCAGGAGTTTGAGGCTGCAGTAAGCTGCAATGATGCCACTACACTATATCCAGGGCAACAGAGCAAGAGACTGTCTCAAAAAAAATAAAATAAAAATAAGTAAAAAATATATATTAATAAAGGACCTATAAATAGCCAAAACAATTGTGAAGAAAAAGAACAAAGGTGGAGATTTTGTACTGTCTAATTTCAAGAATGACTACAAAGCTACAGTAGTCAAGACAACGTAGAACTGAATTTAAGGGCAGACTGAGAGAAGAATGGAGCAAAATGGAAAATTTAGGAATAGACCCACACAAATATGTTCAAATGATTTTCAACAAAGAGGCTAAAGTTATTAAATAGGAGAAAGATATTTTTATGGGGAAAAAAATTAACCTCAACCCTAACCTCACACCATACACAAAAATTAACTCAAAACGCATCATAGACCTAAAAGTCAAAGCTAAAACTAAAACTAACCGAGAAAAAAAAACAGGAGAAAATCTTTGCAAACTTAGGTTAAACAGAGACTTCGCACACAAGCACAAAGTATAAAAAAACACTTAATAAATTAGACTTTATAAAAATTTAAAACTTTTGTTCTTCAAAAGATGCCATTATGAAAATAAGGCAAGTCACAGAAAGAGTAAAAATATTCACAAAGATATCTATCAAAGGACTTATACTCAGGATATATAAGTTTTACAACTCAACAATAAGCCAATCTTATTTAAAAATGGATGAGAAAAAAATTAAAAATGGGTAAAAGATTTGAATAGACACTTATCAAAAAAAGATAAACAAATGGCCATAAGCACATGAAAAGATGCTTAACATCATTAGTTAGCATGGAAAGGCAAATTAAAATCATAATGAGAAACTGTTCCACACCATTAGAATGGCTAAAATTAAAGACTGGCCATTCCAAGTGTCTGCAATAATATAATATAAAACAACTGAATTTTCATAGACTGTTCACAGGACTAAAAATGGTTCAACTACTTTAGAAAACAGTTTGGCAGTTTCTTATAAAGTTAAACATTACACTTAGCATACAATTCAGCAAATGTACTCCATGTTTACCCAGGAGAAATATTTACCCACAAGTAATGAAAATATATATCCTCACCAAGAGGTGTACATGAATGTGTATAAAAGCTTCATTTATAATTGCCAAAAACTGTAAACAACCCAAATGTCCCCAAATAGGTGAATGGGTAATGGTGTACCCATATAATGAAATACTTCTCAGAATAAAACAGAACCAGTTATACACAACATGAAAGAATCTCAAAAACATTCTGCTGAGCAAAAGAAACAGAAAAAAAGAGAGTACATGCTACATGATATCATTTACATGAAACTCTAAGACAAACCTAATCTACAGTGATGGAAAAGAGATCAACGATTGCCTGCTGAGGGAAGGATTGGGGACTGACTGGAAGGGATGCAAGGAAACCTGCTGGGGTGACAGAAATATTTGTGATCGTTATATATACTTCTCAAAACTCACTGAACTTCACACTTAAACAGGTACATTTTATTACATGTGTCTTATACCCCAATAATGTTGGCTAAGAAAGTAAAAATGGTGATAAAATTAGAGGAAGATATTATAATTCTTTTCAGTATATATTAGCTGTGGAATCCTTAAGTCAATGATTCTTTTCTTCTTTTATTTTTGGAGACAGGGTCTTACTTTGTTGCCTGGGCATGAGGGCAGTGGTGTGATCATAGTTCATTGCAACCTCAAAATCCTGGGCTCAAGCGATCCTCCTACCTCAGGCTCCCAAGTAGCTGGGACTACAGGTGTGCACCACCACGCCTGGCTAATTTTTCTTTTTCTTTTTTTTCTTTTTTTTGTTTAGAGACAGGGTCTCCTTTGTTGCTCAGACTGGTTTGGAACTTCTGGCCTCAGCTGACTCTCCCACCTTGGCCTCCCGAAGTGCTAGGATTACAGGCATAAGCTACCATGCCTGGCCCCAGGATTCTCAATGTTGTTCTAACCAAACATACCAGGAGGATATCCCACTCCCAACAGTTCACTATGGCATTAATCCTCAAGACAGTGCATTGGGGATTTAGAAAAGCTCCCTAGGTATTGATATGCTCCTCCAAGAGGGGCCATGTTAGCCCTCTTAAGATTGTGTGTCTTAAACTACATAAAGCTACCTGTATAGTTGTTTTTCTTACTTTTTAATAGAAATACTCAAAGGTCTAGTGTTTGAAGTTTACAAAGAGTACTTTTACATTCATTATCTCATTTGTTACTTTAGACCATTTTGAAGTAAGGGTAGAAATCATTATCCCCATTTTGCCTACAAAGAAACTTTGTAGTCTCAGAGCAGCTTTGCAACTTACCTAAGATCACAAAGGTAATAAGTGACAGAGCTAGCACCTGAATTTAGAACTCCAAGGCTCGAGTTCTCCCAATACTTCAAAAGTGAACATTACATTTACCAATGAACTTATATGATTGCTAGGATTTGTTTTAAAATATTCCAAGAAAAAAATGTATTGAAGAGATTACAGAGAAGGGGAAAAAATGAAACATGATGGACAATGCTGATCATTGCCGAAGCTGTACGATGAGTACATGAAAGTACATTATACTATCCTCTGTTTTCATGTATATTTGAAACTTTTCATAACCAATAACTTTTTAGAAGTCATAAAGTTTCAAAAAATAAGGTATTTAAACCCTTAAAATTTTTCATAAATGAAAAGGCTTAATAAATAATTAAATTAAAGATCTAAGCCAGGCGTGGTATCTCACACCTGTAATCTCAGCATGTTGGGAGGCCGAGGCATGAGAATCACCTGAGGCCAGGAGTTCCAGACCAGCCAGGCAACATTGTGAGACCCTGTTTCTACAAAAAAATTTTTTAAATTAGTCGGGTGTGGTGGCACGCAGCTGTAGTCCTAACTACTTGGAAGGCTGAGGCAGGAGAATTGCTTGAGTCCAAGAGTTTGAGGTTGCAGTGAACTATGATGACACTGCACTCTAGCCCGGGCAACAGAGCAAGACCCTGACTCAAATTTTTAAACAAAGTCTATTTAAAGAACTATTTCTTCTTTCACAATAACCATAAATACTCACTGACTTTAGGATAAAACAATATTTAACAAATGCAAAAATAATATGCTATATTTGTGACATATAACATAGTGGGATATAACTAAGAAAAGCATAAAGCTATTACAGCTGTCAGTGATCAAGAACTAAACGTAAAATCAGTTTCAACTGTCCAAAGCCCAGTGATTCTACTTTCAAAAAGAATCTTATTTACCATTAACCCTAACTTGGTATGTGGAGAATGAGAGACCATGGCAACTAAAACCAATCAAGATCAATTGGGAATACTCTGCTAGGAAATAACTTTTCTGCAACAAAGACCTCAATGATTCTACAAAGCAAACAAAAACGCTATCAGAAAAAGCTTAAATCTAGTCCAAGAACATGAAGTTCAACAGAAAAAAATCGTAAGAGTTTCAGTCAGCTGAGAGAAAAACAAGTTATCTGGAGTAAAATTCTCAGCTATCTGTCACAGAATCACAGAAATATAATTTATGCCACTAGCTTTTTATGGAGGAAATTGAAAATCCAGGCTAACTACCCCATATAAGGTCACAAAGTTAGTCACTGGCCTGACGCACCTCTCCTGATTCCCTCAATTCAGCACTCTTCCTCCAATAATAAGCTGCCTTTAGCTTAGAGAAAAGCAGCAATTTTTTTCCTTGAGCTGTGATAACTTACTACTACTTGATTTCTTTATGCATCACAAGAAGATATCTTAATAGACATGGATGAAAAACAAAGGCTAACTCACACGGTAAAGAAGTGGACATTGAGAAAACATTCTAACATCAAAACTAAACAAAAAGTTCTGGTTCCAGGGAAGATGGAATAAGCACACTCCGCCCTGTCCATCCCTCTGAATGCAACTATAAATCCTGGATGAAATGTATGCCACAGCTACTTGAGGACTCTGAAAAGGAAATGCCAGTGAGAAGATTAGAGAAAGCAGAATTATCATTTTTTCCCCCAGTATTGCCCAGCCTGGACCAAAAGGCAGCCCCAAACCCAGAAGTGCTCACTGAGAACAGAGGGAAGGAGCTCTAAGAAAAACCCTCTCTTTCTGGTCCAAGGAGCAGGAAAAGGAAGACCAAGGACAATGGGGGGAATTCTCTCTTTTGGCTCTTTGTTTTTTTCCCTCCCCTGCAAGGAAATACTGTAATGGTGGTGGCTGTGGCAGATCAGCAATGGCAGTGAGGCAGGCACCTAAAAACTGGAGGAAGAGAACTCTTTTCTCTGACCAGTGGGGTTGTGATCCCAAAGCACCGCGTAAATCACTCTCTTTTCTCTTCTCTGTCTTCCCACTGATTGATAAAAGGGTGAATTCACCAAAAAAAGTAACAACCCTCATTGTGAATGTACCTAACAGAGCTAAAAAATACATAAAGCAAAAACTGACAGATATAAAAGGAAAAACAAATCCCCAATTATACTTAGAAGACTTCAGCTTGTCTCCCTCAGTAATTAATAGAACTACGAGAATATCAACAAGGATAAGAAGAACTCAACACCACCATCAACAGATCTAACAAACATTTATAGAACACCCCAACCAACAAGAACAGAATACAGATTCTTCTTAATTGCATACAGAACATTCACTAAGACAGATCATGTCCCGGGTCATTAAAAAAGTGAATAAATTTAAACAAATGGAAATTGCACAAAATATCATCTCTGACCATAATGGAATTAAACCAGAAATCAGTAACAGAAAGCTAACAGAAAAAATGTTCAAGTACTTGGAAATTTAACAACACATTCCTAAATAATCCATAGGTCAAGGAATAAATATCCAGGGAAATTAGTAAATACGTTGAACTGAACAAAAACATAAACATACCTATCAAAATTTGAGACACAGGCCAGGCATGGTAGCTCATGCCGGTAATCCTAGCACTTGGTGGGAGGAGTGCTTGAGGCCAGGAGATCAAGACCAGCCTGAGCAACACAGCAAGACTCTGTCTCTACAGAAAATTTTTAAAATTACCCAGGTGTGGTAACATGCACCTCTAGTCCCACCTACTTGGGAGACGGAGGCAGGAGGATCGCTTAAGCCCAGGAGTTCGAGGTTGTGGTGAACTGAGATGACACTACTACACTCTAGCCCGGGAAACAGAGTGAAAGTATGTCTCAAAGAAAAAAAAAAAATTGTGACACTCAATGGAGTGCTTAGAGGGAAATGTATAGCATTAAATGCTTACAAAAGAAAAGCAGAAATGTCTCAAATTAACAATCTAAGCTTCCAGTTTAAGAACCTAGGGGGAAAAAATTAAAGCAAAAGTAGGAAAAAAGTAATAAAGAATAGAAATCAATGAAATTATTATAAAAACACAAAAATAGAGCAAGTCAAAGAAACCAAAAGCTGCTTCTTTGAAAAGATTAACAAAAAAATGACAGATTAACGCTCTAAAAAAAGAAGATTAATAAAATTGATAAACCTCTTCCTTCTATACCACAGCTCTATAAAGAAAAAAAATGGATAAACCTCTGGCCAGAGTAGACTATAAAAGAAAAAAAAAGAAACAACACAAATTACCAATATCAGGAATGAAAGAGGGGACATCACTAGAGATATGGAAAGGATAATTAGGTAACACTATGAACAACACAATGCACATCACAACTGGATATCCATATACAAAAAAAAAAAATGAAACGTAAACCTAAACCTAATTCAAAATGGATCATAGATCTAAATGTAAAATGCACAACTATAAAACTTTTAGAAGATGACATAGGTGAAAACCTTCACGACCTGGGGTTAGGCAAAGAGTTCCTGGATGTTTGCTACACCAAAGGCACGATCCATAAAAGAAAAAAAATGAGGGCTGGGCGAGGTGGCTCATGCCTGTAATCCTAGCACTCTGGAAGGCCAAGGTGGGAGGACGGCTTGAGGTAGGGAGTTTGAGACCAGCCTGAACTAGAGAGAGACCCCATCTCTACTAAAAATAGAAAAATTAGCCAGGCATGGTAGTGCGTGCCTGTAGTCCCAGCTACTTGGGAGGCTGAGGCAGGAGGATCACTTGAGCCCAGAAATGTGAGGTTGCAGGGACATACGATCACACCACTGCACTGTATCCCGGGCAACAGAGTGAGATCATGTCTCAAGAAAAAAAAAAGAAAGAAAGAAAAGAAAAGAAAAGAAATGAGAAAACTGGACTTCATCAAAATTACAAATTTTGCACTATGAAAAACACTGCTAAGAAAATGAAAAGACAAGCTACAGACTGGAACATGTGCAAATCACTATCTGGCAAAGGACTTAACATCCAGAATATAAAAGGAACTTCCAAAATGCAACAGTTAAAACAAACAAACCTAATTTTTAAAAATGGGCAAAAGACTTAGACACTTTACCAAAGAGGGATAAGGATGGCTTTGAAAAGATGCTCAACTATATTAGCCATTAGAGAAATGCAAATTAAAATTACATTAAGATACCTCCAGATACATTAGAATGGCTAACCAAGTGTTGGGAGCATGCAGAGCAACAGGAACTCTCAGACATTGCTGGTAAGGCATGCAAAATGGTACTGCCACTCTAGAAAGCAGTTTGGCAGTTCCTTATGAACTAAAACATACATGGTACTATATCACCCAGCAACATCACATCCAGGAATTTACCCTAGAGAAATGAAAATTTATGTTCACACAAAAACCTCTACATGAACTGTTTAGAGCAGCTCTGTTCATAACTGACAAAAACCAGAAACAAAATGTGGTAAATCCATAAAATGGAATGCTATGTAACAATAGAAAAGGAGCAAACTATTACTACACAACATAACATACAGTTCTAAGCATTATGCTGAAAGAAAACTGCCTCAAAAGGTTACATATTCCCCATAATATTCTCAAATAAAAAAATAAATTTAAAAGAAAAGGTTACATATTGAATGATTCCATTTATATGACATTCTTGAAAAAATATAGTGATGGAGACCAGATCAGTGGCTGCCAGTGGTTGGGGTGGGGGGAAGACTAAGAAGGGGCACCATGAAGTTTTTCTGAGATAACTGAACTGAATAATATCCTAAGTGTGGTGGTGATTACATAAAACCAAACATGTTAAAACTCACAGAACTATAAAAAATAGTCAATTTTACTGCATGTTAACTTTAAAATTAAAGAGTTTTCTTACAAAAGTAAACAAAAAAGCCCTTTACCTAAACAATTAAGACCTATTTGACCAGTTATAGAATATATACCTAGGCATGGTGGCTTATGCCTGTAATTCTAGCACTTTGGGAGGTCAAGGTGGGAGGATCGCTTCAGGCCAGGAGTTCAACACCAGGCTGAGCAATACAGTGAGACACTGTCTCTATAAAAAATGAGAAAAATTAGCTGGGCATGGTGGCGCATGCCTATACTCCCAGCTACTCAGGAGGCTGAGGCAGGAGGATTGCTTCAGCCCAGGAATTTGAGGTTGCAGTGAGCTATGATAATGACACTGCATTACAGCCTGTGCAACAGAGCAAGACCCTGTCTCCAAAAAAAAAAAAAAAAAAAATCTGGGAAAAATAAAAACCAAAAGCAAACCCAAAACATTGGCACATCTGGGAGGGAAGGGAATATGATATGATCAGGGACACAATGATACACAGGATTTTGGTAATGTTTTATTTCTTAGACTCAGTGGGCAAATGAATGTTTATTATTCTCTATATGTTTTATGTCTGAAATATTTCATATTAAAAATTAAATTCGAATACATCTATCCATATAGTAAATGTTGTAGAAAACATAATCTACTTGTTTTTGTTACCATGTTGAGGACTTCTTTATTTTTTAAAAATTTTTACTTGTTTTCAAATGACTTAAAAACCATGAGATTCCTTAAAATATAACAGCTTAAACACCTATAAGAAATAACAATAACTCTATCCTTTCTTTAAAAAGGTATGAATACAGTAAGGACTCAACTAAACAGAACACAGCTGAGAATCCAAAAACACATTTTTAATGATCTCAAGCTAATATAGAGATCATCATATCAACACACTAAAATATCTACTTTACTCCAAATAGAGGTCCTCATTCAGCCTGTTCTGGAATAAAAGCTACAAATTAGAAAACAAGAAGGAAAAGAGGGGAGGAGAGTGGGACCAGGAGACAGAAACTGTTTTAGGAAAGGACACTTATGGTAGTTAAAAATGTCACCCAGGCCAGGCGCAGTGGCTCACACATGTAAATCCCAGTACTTTGGGAGGCTGAGGCAGGAGGATCACTTGAGCCCAGGAGTTTGAGACCAGCCTGGGCAACATAGCAAGACCCCATCTCTACAAAAAATTTAAAAATTAGCTAGGCATGGTGGTGCATGCCTCTAGTCCCAGCTACTCAGGAGGCTGAAGCAAGAGGATCGCTTGAGCTCACAAGTTGAGGCTGCGGTGAGCTATGATGATGCCACTGCACTCTAGCCGGGGCAACAGAGCAAGATCCTGTCTCAAAAAAAAGAAAAAAGCCACCCAATGGCAAAGGAAGAAACAAAAACAGCAGCAAAAACAAACAAATAAATTAAAACCCATATTTAGCAGAAACAAGCATTTAAAAAACATAGAGGCTATTTAATGCGCTAGCAAAAAGCATTTAACTCCCCCAAGGTTCCAAGTGCACCAATAAATTACATATAGTATAATACCATAATGTAACTTTTATAAAAAGTCCTTGATTCACCAAGAAGTGGTTAAAATAACATTAATATTTACCATTTAATATAAGGGGAAAAAACTCAAAATTATATCTGTGTAATAACCAACTTCTAAAAATTGGGTAGTTCAGATAATGTCTGCCCTTATTATTTTAACTACCTGACCCATCCAAGACTGAGAAAGGTATATTAAAGGCTACCACCATGATTGTGTTTCTGTCAATTTCTCCATTTATATCTAACCTTTACATTTAGTATTTCAATGGTTTTATTCAATGCCTAAGTGTTCCATATTTTATATTCATTATGGCTTGTACACTTTATCAAAATGAAATGTCCCTCTCTGCCCTGTTTTTTAAAACAAACAATAAAAAGTAAAAATACTTTTTAGAACAAGAACGGGAAGGGAACACAGAAAAATTAAAAGTCTGACTTGTTAAGGCACAAGGATTATAGATAATGTATTTCAATTTTCATTAATGGTTTTAGATAAATAATGATGAAAAATATAGAGGAAAAAAGGAAGCATAAAATTCATTTTAGAAAAATTTCTATCCAAAATGGTTAATCAAAAGTAGGCTTTGGAACTTAAACTAAATGGGATTACTTTATATGCCCAAAGAGTACTCAAAATTATAAATACAAACTAAGGAAAGAAATTTTTAAACAGTAAAAGAAAAGAAATGATTGCATATGTTTCAATTTTTCTAAAATTGATCCCCCAAATGGAGAAGATAGCTATTTTCCAAAATCTCCACAAATCCCTTTGGGAATGAAGATTTTCCTCATAGAGCAATACCATTCCCAAGCCATGATTACTTTTTTTACTTTGAAATGCCTATCGTTCCCACTCAAATACAAACTCCCCAAGGCTAGATCCTTGTTTGTCTTGTTCACCCTTGTATCCTCCTTACCTGTAAGAGTAGGAACTTGACAAATACTGCATTTATTGAATCCTAAATGCTAAAAAAGTGAGTCTTATCTAAAAAAACGTACTTGTCCTTTCCAAAGCACACAAAATAAAGGCTGCTCACTAACAGCTATGGGGAAGAGGCAATCAGGACTCAACTCAGTCCTCTCTTCTACCCTGCCCAAATAACTTTCTCTCTACTTCAGAACTCACACTACCTGCTGTGAGCTCTGAACTACAGATAGCCAACAACAGAACACATGACCAAAAAGCCGGAGCGCCTGCTGCTGCTATATAGTCATTCTCCCCCTAGAGCTAAAGTTATCTGAGCTCTAAATCTAAAAAAAATCCTAAATTTTAATTTTTCAACAATAATAATCTCCCCCTTTTCTATCCAACACAAAGATTGTACTTGAAGAAGTCTTTCTTGCTAAACAATGATAAAAGATTCAAGTAAAGGAATTAGATTTCAATTAACTTTGCCACTGATTATTGTGTAATATCCAGTCAGATTTGTAAGTATGGCTGCAAATATTCAAGGGATCTAAGTTAACGCTAGGCAAAATCCTCCAAAGAAATTACCATGCTTTCCCTCTTATAGTCTCCATATGGCCTATATTTTTATTTTATGTACCATACAGAACCACTATTTTAGATTTTTATTTCATATTTATACCTGAATTGCTTTAATGCATTTACAACTTGCAAAATACTATGACTGGAATGTGACACTAAGAAAGCTTAAACCAATTCAATCAATTGTATTATGCTTCAATCAGAGTTTTGCTTTCTAACATATCTTAGAGACACTGGCTATCATTAAACTGACTTAGCTGGTTTTTTCACTGTCTGTGTTTTTGTGGTATTCTTTCTTTTGGGGGAGGGGGAGTTAGAGAAGGTACACATCTATTTCCCCCATATGAAGAAATGTGTTCAAAGAAGGGAAATGGTCTACCGAGCAAAGAAAAGGGGAGACCAAAGTTAGCACATTACTGTCTGAATAAGAGAAATTAAATCTGAGGATAAGTATTTTGGTCACTGGAGAGGCAAGCACCATTGTAGGACAAGGACTGTTCTTTCATCAGGTTTCACCATGGCTTAGAATTATGAAACACTCAAAATTATCCAACTTTATATGCTTTTGTTTCAGGCTCACAATGCAACTTTCCGATTATTAAATGCATTCTCAAGGAAGTCAATTCCCAAGTACCTCCATTCAAGGAAAATCGTGCTACGGAATGCAGACACAGGTAGACACAAGGAGAAAAGCATATCCCCCTTGTGAATTACTACACCACAGTATTACTCTAATTTACAAATCACTGTGCTTGATCTGAATCATCTGTAAGTGAACTACTAAGATGCAGTTTCTGTATCTTCAAGGCTAAGTAACAGGCAGCAGAATGTGTGAACACATGGAGATACCAACACACCCAGTCTAGGCAGCCAGCTGGCATCCCTCTAAGAGGTCTTAAGTTCACTTCTCCCTAAATTGCCACAATAATTACAGGAATCTTCTTTTATACTTAACTACCTATAACCCAAATTCACAAAAACTGAGATTTAAAAAAATAGATAAATGTAAATGCAAACATGCTTACTGAACATTCAATAGCATTAAGACACATGAAAAGCAATAAAGGCCAAGTAAACAATGATAGGTAAACAAGACAAACATCTATTAATAATTTAACACTAATAAAAAGCAATTTTTCACTCTCCCAACCCTAATGTAATTAACAAAAACGTACTAAGGTGTCCTCAATTCAAGAAGTGTCATCAACACTTACATCACACAGGGCAATAACATTCATCAGAGGGCGGGCGGGCGGGAGGGGGGTGGAAGGGATGGGAAAAACTCTCACTGAATGGATGTGGGGAGCACAGTTTGGGAGACGACCACGATTGTGGCTCTGACACGGGCAGAACAGGGGCAATGTGTATGGCCAAAATGTTGTACCCCCATGATATTCTGAAATTAAAAAAATTAAAAAAATAAAAAAATAAAAAAAAAAGAAGTGTCATCAAATTCTCAAAACAAAATTTTAGGGTTGGCTGAGTGCAGTGGCTCACGCCTGTAATCCTAGTACTCTGGGAGGCCGAGGCGGGAGGATTGCTTGAGCTCAGGAGTTCGAGACCAGCCTGAGCAAGAGCGAGATCCAGTCTCTACCAAAAATAGAAAAAATCAGCCAGGCGTGGTGGCGCACGCCTGTAGTCCCACTACACCGGAGGCTGAGGCAGGAGGATCACTTAACTTAAATGTTAACTCCAGATGACTAGCTATATCAATGCTTAATTTTTTTAAGCCACAATATTAAAAAGAATATTTAGGAGAACATTTGCCTATTCTTAGTATGGAAGGGACTTGTCCAAGTAAGACAGAGTTTCAGAAGCCATAGAGGAAAAGAGGGACATATATGACTACTTAAAAATGTCTGTGACATAAATAAGGTTAAAAGAAAAACGAACGACAAGAAAAATACATGTGCTATATGACAAAGAATTAATATTCCATAAGGTGCTCCTAACAAGATAAGGAGAAAAACAACTCAAGAGAGAAATGAAAAGGAAATCCAAATGGCCATCAAGCTTATCAAATAAGGCTAACGCCAGTAATAGGAAAACTAAAATTAAGACAAAACTGAGAAGCCATTTATCATCTAGCAGACTAGTAAACATTAAGTATTTACACCCAGTGGTTTCATGATATGGATATTGCTGGTAGGGGTGGAAATTTTGACAACCTATTTAGAGAGTAATCTGGCAATAATAACATTTAAAACATATTCCTTTGTTAACCCAGAAATCCCACTTTGAAGACTCTAGTCTGCAGAAATAAAAGCATCAGCAAAAAAGGTGACATGTACATGGATATTTATTATAACAGTGTTTACAGTGGCAAAAATCTAGACACAACCTAAATGTCTACAAGAAAACAGCTGCATAAATTATGGTACATTCATGTTACAAGACACAATAGCTATTTAAAAGTTGCTCTCTCAATATACCTCCATTAAAGAACACCTTAAAGCCAGGCATGGTGGCTCACGCCTGTAATCCCAGCACTTTGGGAGGGCAAGGCAGGAGGATCGCTTGAGCCCAGGAGTTCAAGGCTGTAATATGCTATGATCATGCCTGTGAATAACCACTGCATTCACTATGCTGAGCAACATAGTGAGACCATGTATCTTAAAAACACACACACACACACAATGGGGGAAGTCAGTAACAAATCACTGAACTATCAACATTATTTCCATTGTTGGGAAAAAGACTGAAGTTCCCAACTTACTCTTGGTTTCCTTAGCACAGTGAATTATATAATAGATATTCAAAAGAAAGAAAAGATGGCGGGAAAAGCAGATTTCTTTGCTGTCACTTGGAGCTTTTGCTGAGTAAATCACAAAGAGAAAAGGTTAATGTCTATTTTGGAATTAAATATTTAAATACTCTAATACTTTCAAAGATAGGAGGCAAGATTTTACATGTTTTCTAAACCTGAAAATAGACTTCATTGACATCAACTCTACCAGCCACAAGTAAATGACCTGTAGTAGAATCCCATAACTCAATGAGAACCCTAACTGCTTCTGACTCTAGCACTGACTAATTATCACATGTACCTGAACAATTTTTCCATATTACTATCTTTCATCTATTCTACCAAGTAACTACTAAGTGCCAGGCATAGTGCTATGTGCTAAGAATACCATGAATTTGATAGTTCTCAGAAGCTCAAGGAAAAAGAGACTATTCAACAAGTACTAAAAAAGTGCTACATCCCTATGCCTGCAGGTAAAGAAGGAAGAATGGGTTCACTAGGTAGAAGGGAGAAAGAAAAGCTTTCCACATATAGGCAGAACATGACAACGAGAATGAATAACTACGGAGTATTCAGGAACAGCAGAAACTTCAGTGTGTGTGTAAACAAAAATGATACATACAACCAAATGTTAGTAAAATCAAGATGTAAGCTACTTCCTCATTCTACTTTCTTAAATAATCAACACCATTCATAAAGCTTTCATCATGAAAGTTTCTAAAGAAAATACAGGGCTGGGCGCGGTGGCTCACACCTGTAATCCTAGCACTCTGGGAGGCCGAGGCGGGAGGACTGCTTGAGCTCAAGAGTTCGAGACCAGCCTGAGCAAGAGCGAGACCCCGTCTCTAAAAAAAAAAAAAGAAAATACAGAGCCCATGCTCTCACTGGTGGACAGAAATACACATTTTAAAACATCAAATATATTGAGTACTACTACAATAGTAGGTTCTCTTTTCTTACAATAAAGGTTTTTTCCCTCAATAACAATACCAAAAACCTAATACCTACAAAGATTGATTAATTTTATATAGTGTGCCTAATTATTTTCAGTTAGTTTTCCCAACCACTCATCTCAAACCAGTATTTTCATATTTTAAAAGTACAATGTTTTCAAAATTTTCAAAAAGTGGGAAGGGAATCAAATCTTTTATGCAGATTTTTTAACAAAAGGGAATTTTAAACAATCTTTCCTTTTCGTCAGCTTGAAACTGAACAATTTCTCAATAGTGAGGTTTAGGTTCACTAACTTGAGCTGTGAAACCAATAACGGAACTCCTTTTACTTTGAGTCGTACAACTGTATAATCATTTACAAAAGTTAGCTCTTACAACCAAATACAGTTTGAGTATCCCTTATCTGAAATGCTTGGGATCAGAAGTGATTCAGATTTCGGATTTTTTCAGATTTTGGAATATTTGCATTATACCAGGTGAGCATCCCCAATCTGAAAATCCAAAATCCAAAATGCTCCGGTAAGTACTTCCTTCAAGCATCACGTTGGTGCTCAAAAAGTTTCAGATTTTGGAGCATTTTGGATTTCAGATTAAGGATGCTCAACCTGTAGTATACATCATCTATTCTATAACAGTCTTAATTTTAACCCAAAGGATTATAAAAATGGGGGTGCAAAAAGTTATTTCACAGTCCCAAACATCTAAGACCACGTTTCTCTCATATTTGCTACTCCCAGGAATCTGTAACATTAACCTCACAGCCAGACAAACTGAAAGGCCTAGGATGCTCAATATAACACACAAAAAAGCTGGAGTTTGCAAAGCAACTGTCTGTCAGGTTACACTAGCGACTATCGTACTCTAACAACAGAGAAAGGGGGAGAAAAACTACTTGCCTTTAAGATGTCTTTAATATTTATAAAGTACAAAGGTCACGTGTATTTTCCTCAGCTTTTAAAAAATGTTTTCCTTCTAAACCTTAAGTTTTCACTAACATTTATAACTTATAATTTTATCTCTCCAATGGTCTGAGTAGGTTACTAAAAAAAGTTAAACTTCCAAGTACCTAGTGAAAAAAGCATTTCTCATTTCCATCATCTTATCCTAAACCTTGCCCTTTTATACAAAAGTGTCAGCTAATGCTGACTCAACAAGTTTTGCCAAGTGTGGTGGTTTTTTTCCTACCCACTTCTGGACACTTCAAATTTTGACAGGTTTCTTTTAGCAACCAGAATGCAGAATTACGTGTTTTGTGTTACTCTTTCAGTGAAGAAAAAAAACTTACATGTATTTTCAAGGTAGAAATGATACCTCTTTTCTCTTTTCTGACTTCATTGAAATAGAATTTTCTACACAAAAAGGCAACTAGAAAAATTCTAATACATTTTGACAAAGATATGATTTTCAAAACCTGTAAGCCAAGAAATACAAGAGGTTATATAAGTATCTATGTTCTCTTAATTTTAAAACTGCTTGCTACTCTAAAAATACTATCCTGCATTAGAAAGTGAACAAAAGTAACAGATGAAAGAAAGCCAAAATCAAGAACTTAAGACAATTCATAAAGCAAGGAAAGACTAAATTACAAGGATCTAGCCAGGCAAGGTGGCTCACAACTGTAATCCTAGCATTTTGGGAGGCTAAGGCAGGAGGATCACTTAAACCCAGGAGTTCGAGACCAGCCTGGGGAATATAGTGAGACCCTGTCTCTACAAAAAAACAGAAAAATTAGCTGGGCATGGTGGCACGGGCATGTAGTCCTAGCTACTTGGGAGGCTGAGGCAAGAGGATCACTTGAACTCAGCAGTTTGAGATTGTAGTGAGCTATGATGGCATCACTGCACTCCAGCCCCAGCAACAGAGTGAGACCCCGTCTCAAAAAAATAAATAAATAAATAAATTGCAAGCATCTAAAACAGCTAAACAAGTTGCTGCTATGTGAAGAAAAGTAATAATTTTAGATTTCCTGAAACTAAATCTCAGTAAGAGTTTTAAAGTTTTGATATCAATTAAGTCCTGCTGCACACACAAAGTTTAAAAATCCTCATCAAATGCAAATAAGGGGATTAAGCATTGTGAAAATCTATTTTGGTATGTAGATTCCCAATTCATTTTTAATTAAAAATAATCTTTGGAAAATACTCATTCAACTTTTTATATTTGTATGAATTTGTTTTTATAAATCATAAAAACTTGGGCTTTGGTTTTTGTTTGCATACCACTGACTTTTCAAACTTTTTAAAATAAATACTAGGTTGAAATATCACCAAGGCATTTCTGGCAATTTCTGTACTTTATAGTTTCACTCTAAAATTTGCCCCCAAATCTAGAAACGTCAGTGACAGACCAGATCAAAGAACAAGCAACTGCTCCCAAAAGACAATGAATGGAGGTTTCCTAAACACTAATGTTAATTAATTCAAGTGTAATTCTCAACAACCTTAGATAAAGTAGACATTTGTATATGCGCTGATCAATCCACTACACAGTACTTTGCCAGGAATTTGTTAAAGCAAAAGGACACTTTCCACAAGTGAATGCAAACTACCTAAGAATGAATGACGTTTAAATATCAGTACATTATAATATGAAATGGACTGCGTCGAATAAAACCTATCTAATAGCTCTTCCAATACCTTATTTGAACAATGTAACTCAAAAACGGAACATTTCAGTAGTAACTGCAAGGGGCTACTTAGTAAACGAGTGAGCATTCTATAGGTGCCCAGTATTTGACAGTTCCCTTAAACCAAAAGAGAAAATTCCTTAACTTCAGAGTAATACACACTCAAAGAACTAATATCTAATAGTAACTAATATATTTTCAAAAAATTTTCTTAGAACAAATAACAAGAACACTGAGTATTTACACTGAAAATATTCAGTCTTCTCCTGAGACATCATATGACCAGTAGAGGAATTTATCTACAGTCTCATTTCAATAACCTGATAAGAATAATGCATCTATATGTGGCTTAGCAATATTAAAAGATTTGACTCAGTTCAAGTAATTAAATTTCAGCAGTCACTATACTGTAATCTCAAAAAAGTTATTTCTCTTTTGCAGATGTAAAAACCCAGGCTGAGATGAAATAGCAGTGATTCAATCACACTCACCTAACTTGAAATGTAGGAAACAACCAGTGAATTGTTGTGAAATTCTTTTTATTCAAGCACACTAGATTGCAAGCATACTTTAAGAGTAGAGCAAAAGCAACGAGATTACGGGACCCGGAAGGTCCATATTTTTCAAACTGAAAGTTAAGGCGTATATAGCCCCAGTATTATGGGGAACCGTGGAAGTGAATACTTAAAATCCAACTATCCCCAGAAAAATCCAATACATGAAGTCAATACATGTATTTTTTAGAATCAGTCAGCAAAGATGATTACTGCACAAACACCTGAAAGTTAAGACCACTAAGAAATCATTCCTCTCTTCTGTTAACTAATCACTATAACAGCCAAACTCTCCTTTCTACCTACGTCAAATTAATATTCTTCACAGATTTCCATGTTCAGGGATGTATAATACCAAAAAAATACACAAGCGTCAATAAGTACCGAAAAGCTAAATGTACAGCACAGGGCAGGAATCCACAAATGCGAAAACATTTGACAGCTCCCGCCCCCTAAAAGCCATTTAATCTGCTTTATAAACATTTACCCCTGAAGTACACTCTGAGCGAACGGTTCGACGGATCTCCTACACCAAGCCCTAACACGGAAACACAATCAACCGTCCCGACTCCTTCAGGCAATCAGGAAGATCCAGGAGAATTATTAGAAACTGAAGTCCGCAGGACCAGGAGTTTGAGAAGGATAAACAGGGTACTCGCAGGTAAGTTTTAAAAAAAAGAACACGAAAAATTGGGAAAGAAGTTGGTCGGAAGGTTAGAGGGAGGCGAGGCCGATGTCCGGTTCTGAGAGGACGGCATTGCAGGGGCAGGCAGCGATTAACTAGGCATTTGGAAATACTGAGAGTTCTCTGAGACCTGACCTGGGTACAAGATATAAGAACGCTGATACGTGGCTCAGAGAAGACACGCGGGGGTGGGGCCCGCTCCGCTAAATCCCAGGCTCCCTGAATGAGCCCTCACAGGAGGATCACAGCCTGAGAAAGTCAATGGGTTCAAGGAGGCCCGCACCGGCCGGGCAACGCCACCGCACGGAACGCCGCTGTGCGCGGAACCTCCCGGTCCGAAGCCTTGGGGTCGGCCCTCAAGAAGTCGGAGCAGCCCCTGGGGCTCCGGGCCCCTCCTGGCCCAGCCTCTCAGTCCTCTCTTCTCACCCCCCACAGCCTGAGGCCGGACGCCTGGAACTGACAGGAACCTTCCGGCCGAGCGCCCGCGGCAGCGGCGGGGCAAAAGCAGCAATATACTCTCAGTGCCGCGAGTGACACTCACCGGCCCGAAACCTCGAATGAAACCAGCAGCTCCGGGGGCGGCGGCGGCAGTGGCAGCAGGAACCGAACATCCAAAATGGCGGCTCCCTCGGCCTCACCACCGCTACTGCAGGCGGAGGGATCCTTAGGAAGGAGGGAGTTTTTAACTAACTTCACACACTATTGCAGAAACTTCGGTCCCTATCTTCCCCTCCTGGTTGATTCCGCGTTGCCACACTGCAACTTCTCGTGCCTCCCCTCTCGGATTATCCAAGAACTCGGACCCTGCCGAGGACTATTTGCCAAGGAGGAAGCGACTGCTCCTGGCAGAGCGACGCAAAGCGTAGCAAGAATCGGGGCTGTCACTGATGACGCGAGACGCTGCTGCCGAGTCACCCCTGCGATGAGTCTGAGCGAGAAAGATCCGGCCGACCCTGGAGCGGACGGACATTGGTTCCGCTTGGAGGGTGGAGCTGGGCTACCAGGAAGCGGTGGGGCCACCTGAGGGGGCGGGGCTAGGTAAGGTAGCCAAGGAAGAGGAACAGGCGAGGCAGGTGGGGGCGGAGAACACCGATCCAGGCTGAAAGGTCTTGATCCGGGAGAATCCCAAACTCTTTCCTATCCCCTTTGAGATTTTAACTTTCTCTTTACTTTAAATTCAGAAGCATGCTCCAAGTAGTATCGGAATCTATGGTTTTATGGTATCTTTGCAACATACTTTATGAAAAGAGAGGATGACTCAGAAGAATGGATTCCAAGCCCAGTACCAATCAATGCTCATGTATTGGACAAGTCTCTTGAACTCTCTAGGGCTTCACTTTCCTCATATGTAAAAAGAGAAGATTGGACTGATAGCAAAACCCCCGCCAGAATGGACTTTCTATGACTCCATGAACTAACAGCCAGAGCCAAAGAAAGTGTAAGCAAACGTTCCTGGTTTGATAAATAATTACTAACATCTGACACAAATTTTTTCCATGCGAATGTAAAGAGAGCCCTGATAACTTGGCCATTTAAAGGAAAGGCGACCTACCTAGACTAAAACCCTTCTGATAGATTAGCAACAATACGATAAAACACAACACCGGGCTGGATGCCAAAGGGAACGGAACTAACCACAAATCTCGACTTTAGGATCTGGGTGTCGCAGACAAGAGGTTGCACTTTCTTCCTTACACAGTCACTTTCATGCAGGGATTTCAAAACACTTTACAAAAATTGAACTAGGTAGGCCCACCTGTACAGTTTGTCCTTGAACTACTGGGGCTTGCCAAGTTGCTGAAAAGAGAGGCTGAGGGTCCGATAATAATTATCATTTTTATTGTTAAATATTGCTATCACATTATTCACAAAGCACTTTCATATGTATGATCTAATTTGACCCGCTGGACAACCTCCTGAGTCAGACTAGGTAAGCATAAACAACTTAGTTTTACAAATAAGGAGACAAGCACAGAGAAACTGACTTGCTGAAAGACCCGTGTCCTCTCCCCTACCCCACTAGGGTTCTGCTGTAGGGTGCCATCTTACAAATTAAAAAACAGTATCCACCATTTACCCCTACCCGCACCTCTTCTCTGTTTCTCTCTCTCTCTCTCTTTTTCTTTCTTCCTCTCTCTCTCTCTCTCTCTCTCTCTTTTTCTTTCTTCCTCTCTCTCTCTCTCTTTTTCTTTCTTCCTCTCTCTCTCTCTCTCTTTCTTTCTTCCTCTCTCTCTCTCTCTCTCTTTCTTTCTTCCTCTCTCTCTCTCTCTCGTCAACCCAGAGCAAATGGTTTGGAGAGCAGAATGCTTATGGAATTCAGACCCTCCGCCATGCTACTGTACAGTGCAGCCCCGGATCGCGTGGCTAGTAAATAGTGGTTTCATGCCATAATGCAGATTCCTCAGCCGTATAGCTAGGAATGGAACACATGCCAAACCCAGTCTGGGGTTTCCATAAAAGTAAGAAGTTTGCAGGTTGCAAAGCAAAACAGAGTTAGCTGAATTACTCCGTTTGGAACATCATAAAAATTGCTTAGAGGTCAAATTTAAATGTTTTCGAACCACAAAAGAAAAATTAAATCATCATCTTAAAGAGGAGGAAAGAGTTTTTTTCTACCATGCCAAGTGGCAGAGCACTAAACAGAAAATGGCAACATTAAAAAATGTAAACCCCCTCCATTTTTTTACCTATATTTCTCTTTATTTATATTTACCAAACCCCTCCCCCAGAAAATTGAAAACTAAAAGCAATTGCCCCAATATATAACATAGTCACGTTATCTTGGGATTTTTGGTTTCTGTGGCTAGTGATTAAAGTTTAGGAAGGCTTATTCCCCATCTTCTCAAACATAATCTCTAATTCCAGATCAATAAATTACAGCACATTCATAGAAAGAAATACTATGGGCCAGGCGCGGTGGCTCACGCCTGTAATCCTAGCACTCTGGGAGGCCGAGGCAGGTGAATTGCTTTAGCTCAGGGGTTCGAGACCAGCCTGAGCGAGAGCGAGACCTCGTTCTCAAGGGAGAAAAAAAAAATCAGCCGGGTCTCATGGCGCGCGCCTGTAGTCCCAACTACTTGGGAGGCTAAGGCAAGAGGATCATTTGACCCCAGGAGTTCAAGTCCAGCCTGGGCAACATAGCGAGTTGTAGGTTGGGGTGAGCTGCAATGATGCCACTACACTCTACACAGGGCGACAGAGCGAGGACTCTGTCTCCACAAAAAAAAAAAAAAGAAAGAAAGAAATACTATGCAGCCAATAAAACGAGATTACTAGCTCTATCTTTATTATCATGGTATGGCAGACTTAAAAACAATCTTATATAAGACAATGTCATAAAATGCGCTTGTAAAAATTGTGTATATACATAGAAAAAAGCTGAAGGACAAAATTAAAATGTAAAAATGGTTATCTTTGAATGGTGGGATTATAGAGAATTTTTACTTTCATTATGTTTTATTTTACAGTGAGTATACTGTACTTTTATTTGAAAAAAATCCTTATAAGGAAATGCAGTTTAGTGGAAAGAGATAATGCCTGGGAGAAAAGATCATTATTTTTATGGCTTTTTTTATTATTAAAAAAAACTGAAGCATGCAGACTGCCTGGGTTTAAAACCCTGCTCTTCCTTTATTATGTGACCTGAAGCAAGTTACTTAACATCTCTGAACCTCAGTGTCCCCATCTGTAAAATGGGGCTAATAGTAGCATTGGCACTTTAGGGCTGGTGCGATAATTAAACGAGCTGATACACTTAAAGCAGTTAGAACAGTGACTGACACATAGCAAAGGTTCAATAAATATTAGCTCTCTTTAGGATAAATATAATCATCCTCATTTTAGAGATAAGGAAACAGGGGCTCAGAAAGATTAAATGATTTGTCACGCTTTCATACAGCAGAAACCAGACTCAAATCTAAACCTTCCCAGTCTGGATTTGTCTTCCAGCCCATGTAGCAATCATTCAATGAATGTGCTGCCTAATTCTTTCTACTATGAGAGCTGTCCTGGGTGTACCAGAATCTGTAATAGACATTGCAAAACTGACTGCCCCCCACCCCAAGCCAGGCCTGGTGGCACGTGCCTGTCCCAGCTACTCGGGAGGCTGAGGCAGGAGGATCATTTGAACCCAGGAGTTCAAGTGCAGCCTGGGCAACTTAGTGAGACCCCATCTCTAAAAAAAGAGACTGCCCCTACCCTCCAGATAATTATAACACCATTGAGGAAAAGTAGATTTTTTTTTAAATCCACAAATATTAAAAAACCAGTGATATTATTATTCAGCAGATAAATCCTAGTTCAAAAAAAGCGAAAGCAGAGAAATGAAAGGTCACTGGGAGCCAGAGCAGTGAAAGAGGGCTCTTGGGAAGACATGGTGTATCAGTTGTAATCTGTGGTACTAGAAGGGACCCTCTCTCTTGGGCTTGGGGATGCAGTGAGTTTCTTAAATGACTTGATTAGTATCAATAGCTGAAGCCCATATGACCTTTAGAGCAGATGAGGAAAGCTCTCTCTGAAGAAATGTGGTCAGCATCTTTCACAAGGAACTCTTCCTGCCCCTCTGCATGCCAGAGACTTCAGCCAAGAAAGGGGAGTGAAGAGGAGCACAGCCCTGCAGGAAATGCAGTGATGTGAGTCAAAGAAGCGGCTCCATTGGCCTGTTTCGTTATCGTTTGAGTCACACAAATCTATAAATTAGCCTAAAAGTCAAAGAGAAATTAGTCTCAAAGTCAAAGAGAAATTAGTCTCTCTACCGTTGTTTGTGTAATGTTTTCACAAAAAGCATCTTTTCACAATTCTTTTAACACAGTTCCTAATCACAATTTATCCTGGTCTGAGACAAGGGTTTAGGAATTAATCCTTCAGTTATGACAAAAGCTAGAAACGATGTAAAAATTAAAATTCCAACAGCCAATTCCATACACTCTTTGATCTCCTACTAGGAAAATTAGGAAATCTACTATATATTCCCTCAAAGTGAAGACCAAAGTGAAGACCAAAGACCAAAGTGCCACCTGAGGTGCTTTAGGTCACAATTGTTTCTTTTTAGTAGAGTAGTTATTCTTGGCTTGTAAATGATTCTCTATTACGTTGGCACCTTTGGAGGGAAAACCTCACCAGGTATGAAACTGCAATCAACTCAAACCCCAAATTGAGGAAATGGGAAGACAAAACTGAGATCACCAGAGGAGGATGCACCATCCAGAACAGAGCAGGACTTCTGACTCATTATTTTCTACTCAAGTAACTTTATTTTTTTAATATGGGCACCATTGAGCCAGGTGAGGTGGTGCACACCTGTAGTCCCAGCTACTCAGGAGGATCCCTTGAACCCAGGAGTTTGAGACCAACCTGGGCAACATAATGAGACTTTCTCTAAAAAAAAAAAAAAGTGGGCACCATCATTTGCCTAGAAGAATCTATGGTAAATTGTTTTTGTTTTCCTATAGGTACATAGCCGCATCTTTGTTCCTTTAAAATCAGCCCTACAAGTTGCTTAAAATTAGCCTGGAAAGTCCAAGAAGCATTGGGACATCCACAGTAACTGGGGCAGCCAGTCCCTGGTGCCCGGCTCGGGGAATGCCAAACTCCTTCTCCACCAAGCCATTCACACATGCCAGAAGATGGTCTAGGACCATCCAGTGCCAGTGTGGGGTGCCTAACTTCTGAGGAGAGGCAGCCAGCTTGTTATGCAAGTGGGTCCCTGGTCTTGGATTTGAAGATCCTCCCTCTAACTCCATATTCTTTGAATAAACTTGTTTTTTATGAGAAGTGGAAAATCTTTTTTTTTTTTTAGAGATGGGGTCTTGCTATCTTGCCCAGGTCAGGAACTTGAACTCCAAGCAATTCTCCCACCTCAGCCTCATGAGTAGCTGGGTCTACAGGCTGCCCCAATGTGCCCAGCTAAAATGGGAAATATTAGACTGAAACATTCAAGACCAAACTGATTTTTTTATAGCGAGACATTGATTTATAGGTATCACTTTCTCCTATGCAATAAGGGGACTATAAACTATCCTGGACACATAAAATAGGATTCTGAAATAAAGATTTTGCATAACCAATAATTGCATTTAAAAATTAATTTGGCTTTTTGCTGTGAGCCTAGCCTAAAACTGCTCTTAAAAATAAAGCCTATTAAAAAGCAAAACAAACAAAAGCCAGTTAAATTACATAAGAAACCAAGACTAAGTCTTTGGGCACATCTCTAGATGTGGCACGTGGCATTTTATGTGTCTTCTACTTCTTCAAAATCCCTTTCTGTATTGTTTAAATTTTTACAATGTGTCATTTTTTTCAACAAGCTATATAACACTTTGGAAGAGAAAAAAAGAGTAAAAGAGTCCCTATAAGGAAACCATCAGGAGCAAAGCATCAGAAAAGATAACTGTGCCCCTTAACCACAATTGGACATGCTACAAGCTGCATCTGCAATTTGAAGGAAGTGCAGTGGCAACACTGAGAATGGAACAGACTTGCCTTATCGCTTCATGCCCACACTAAGTAGAAGTTTGGCACACAAGTATGAGGCCATCCTTTATAAAGAAGTCACCAGAGGCAGCCTAATCAATCACTAAAACAAGTAGTTCCCCACATGATTTGAGAGGCATTAGGGAAAAATTTCTCTTGCCCTAAGACAGTCCATGACCACTTTTTGGAGGTCCACTCTCTATAATAATGATGACAATGATAAAAAGCAAAATTTGATCACATTTGTTATGTGCCAGACATTGCATTTAAATTCCTTATACGAATTGGCTTATTTAATCATTTCAACAAACTCACGAGACAGAAACTATTATCATCCCCCTTTTGATAGTCCAGAGAACTAAGTGTTTGAGACTTGCCTGAGGTCTCACGGTCAATAAACAGTGGAGCTAGAATCTGAATATGGATCATTTCACTACTGAACTCATACTCTTAATCAAAACTAAATGATACTGCTTTGTGCCCTTGAATCTTGTTGCCTTTATTCCAAGATCTCTTTATTAAAATGGAAAATATCCCCAGGACAAAGTTGAGATCTTAAGAAATAAAAATGCTTTATATACTTCTGGATATAATACTTTAGGTACCTTCATTTTTGTTTTCTACTCTGTTGTTAACAACTTATAAGGATCTGTTAGGAATAGTATGTGGGCAGAGAAAAAGTACAAATTTCACCTTCTTTATAATTCTTTCAGAGCTACTCCAGAAGCCACATCCCTGAGTAGAAAAAAATCTTCTGGTTCACAATAAAAATCTCAGCTGTAAGTAAATTTTCTCTTCTTGAAAGTACTCACCATGATTGCCTTAGATTTATAGGACACATTATAGATCTTACTAATTTCCATCAGGTACTGTTCCACTAAAACAGCAGTCCCCAACCTTTTTGGCACCAGGGACCAGTTTCATGAAAGACAATTTTTCCACGGAGTGGGGGTGGGAGGGATGGTTTCAGGATGATTCAAGCGCATTACATTTATTGTGCACTTTATTTCTATTATTATTACATTGTAATATATAATGAAATAATTATACACCTCTCCATAGTGCAGAATCAGTGGGAGTCCTGAGCTTGTTTTCCTGCAACAAGACGGTCCCATCTGGGGGTGATGGGAGACAGTGACACCCGAAGTGTGTTGCTTATGTCCACTCTACTCTGTAATCTCGTTTTGGTTGCTGTCACTGCAGAAAACCCTGCTTCACAAAGATAGGATGTTGGAAATGGAAGCAGGCTTTTCAGTGCTCTTGTGCCAATCTCAGGATATTCCGCCTTGACTTTAATCCAGAACGTATGGAGATTTGAAGTTGTCTCAAACATACTTTTAAGGCCACCGTCATTTGCGATCTCAAGCAGTTGATCCTCTTCTAGCACAGACAAAGTCGATTCACCTGGCTTATCCACAAACGGGTCGCAGATCCATTCCTTCCCAGTTCGGGGGTCTTCTGTGGTTGGGAAGTGATGCTCAAACTCTTTTGAAAGCTGAGACAGGTGACCATGCACCAGCTAGGAGAAAGAAGGCCCTGGCTCAGTCTCTTTCAAAATCTCTGCTAATGTTCAAAACATGTCAAAAATCCCAATGTTCACTTATCGCCCCCATAATTCCAGTTTGGCTTTGAATGCAGCCACTTTATCTGCCGACTTAAAAACAGTTGTTGTTCTCCCCTGAAGTGACAGATTGAGTTTGTTGAGCAGTTTGAATATGTCACACAAGTAAGCAAGTTTTGTGACCCATTCCATGTCACTGAAATGTGCTGCCAGTGTTGACTGTTTTTCTAAAAGAAATCTCTGGAGCGGCTCTGGTAGCTCAAAAACTGTGGCCAGTGATCTACCTTTAGAAAGCCATCTCACTTCTGCGTGTAAGAGAAGATGTGTGTGCTCTGCGTCCATCTCCTCACAGAGCTGCACGAACAGATGTGAGTTAAGGGCATGCACTTTAATATGGTTGATAATTTTAGTCACATCCTGCAAAACGTTGTTTATTTCAGGTGACATTTTTTGGCTAGCCAGCATTTCTCTATGGATGACACAGCGCATAGACTCACATTCAGAAGTGACCTCCTTGACCCCAGTAGCGAAACCAGAAAGCCGTACAGTCATGGTAGCCACTCCATCCGTGCATATACTGACACAAAATGATCAGTTCAGTTTTCCTGATATGTGATCATTCCAAGACTTGAATATTTCTGCAGCTGTGGTGTTGGTTGGCAACAGAAGTGCACATAACATATGCTTATGCACATCCTCCTGGAAAATATAATCACAGAATAACAAGCATTGTTGCCTTGTTGTCGACATCGGTAGACTTGTCAACCTGGATTGCGTGCCACAGTGTCTCATTAATCCTCCCTAACAATTGTGCTTCAATATCCTCTGCTATTTCATCAATTCATCTAGTTATGGTGCTAGCCAAAAGAGGAACACGTGCCACCTTTTGAACTGCAGCCTCTCCTAAAAGTTCACGGCAAATGTCCTTAGCAGCAGGCAGGATCAACTCTTCACCAATAGTAAAGGGCTTCTTAGCTTTAGCAATGTGGTTATCCACTAAGAATGATGCTGGCAGTGCAGACACATTTGATGAAGTGGTGGCCTTCGATAATCGTTTCTGTTCTTCGTGTTCACATTTTTTGTCTTTTGAAAAACTCCAAAGGCTTGTCTTTTAATGCAGGGTGCTTGGTCTCCATGTGGCGAAGCAGTTTTGAAGGTTTCATGGCTTTGTTGGATAGTCAGTCACCACATATTATATTAATACAAAGTGGGCTTGGAGAATATGAATCACATGTTACAATGAACTGTAATTTAAGTAGGACTCTTGGTATTTTCTTTTAAATGCAGCTTTCATTTTGTTGGCAGTCTTAGAGTCTTCTGCTGTCTCATCATTGGGTCTCTCCCCCTTTTCAAAGAAGCTCTCCAGCAACGTTTGTTTTTTACTCATTTTGCTAGGGTTAGCTTGTGGGCTACCAAAACTGTGACTGAGACAAGTGCGAAGTGCAGGAAAGAGGCGTGGATGGAAGTGGTAAATAAAATAATGGGTGGGCCACGCTCAGACTAAAATAAGTGTTGGATTCTGACTTAAAGCCTGACACCAGATGCAGCTTAATTAATTGTCACTTGCCACTCACTGATAGGGTTTTGATATGAGTCTGCAAGCAATTGATTTATTATGGTCTGTGTGCAGTCAAACCTCCCTGCCAATAATAATCTGTATTTGCACCCACTCCCCAGTGCTAGCATCACCGCCTCAGCTCCACCTCCGATTATCAGGCATTAGATTCTCACAAGGAGCAATGCAATCTAGATTCCTCGCATGTGCAGTTTACAGTAGGGTTAGTGGTCCTAGAAGAATCTAATGCCACTGCTGATCTGACAGGAGGCGGAGCTCAGGTGGTGACGCAAGCGATGGGAAGTGGCTGTAAATACAGGTGAAGCTTCCCTTGCTTGCCGCTGCTCACCTCCTGCTGTGTGGCCTGGTTCCTAACAGGCCACAGCCTGGAGGTTGGAGACTGCAGCACTAGAACCTGGGATGGAATGTTCACATTTAATTTACACATTAGCTGCAAAATAAAGAACACAACAGATTTGGTCACATACATACTTACAAAATAAGAAACAAGAAGAGTTTAAGTGGTCTTTCAACTGTGAATCATTTTTGTTCATCTTTCTGTTCTCTGCTGTCTAAGATGTACAATAATAGCCCTCCCTTATCCGCAGTTTCAGTTACCCATAGACAACCACAGTCTTAAAATATTAAATGGAAAATTTCATAAATAAACAATTCATGAGTTTTAAATTGCACACCATTCTGAGTAGTATGATGAAGTCTCGCTCCATCCTACCTGGAATATGAATCATCTGCTTGCCTAGCATATCCATGCTGTACACTACCCACCTGTTAGTCACTTAGTAGCTGTGGGTTAACAGATTGACTGTCAAGGCATTGCAGTGCTTGAGTTTGAGTAACTTATTTTATTTAATAATGACCCCAAAACACAAGAGTAGTGATACTGGCAATTCAGATATTCCAAAGAGAAGCTGTAAAGTGCTTCCTTTAAGGGAAATGGTGAAAGTTTTTTATTTAAGTAAAGACAAAAAAATCATATGCTGAGGTTGCAAAGATCTATGGTAAAAATGAATCTTCTATCTGTGAGATTGTGAAGAAGGAAAAAGAAATTTATGCTAGTTTTGCTGTAGCACCTCGAATGGCAAAAGTTACAGCCACAGTGCATGATAAATGCTTCGTTAGGATGGAAAAGGCATTAAATTTGTGGGTAGAAGACGTGAACAGAAATATATTTCAGTTCGGTACTATCTGTTGTTTCAGGCATCCACTGGCAATCTTGGAACTATCCTCTGTGTAAGGAGGGACACCGTATAATTTTTTAAAAGTCGTATAATTCAACAACAAGGAGGGGCCCTACTTGTGAGGGTATCATAAGACAGCCCTATTCTAGAGTTAAGGAACTTCAAACCAAGCAGAATAATAAGAAGAAAATAAATATAAAAATATTTTGTATCAAGAATCTGATTTTGTGGTATTTGAATTATGTCAGAGGTGACATTCAACATATTGAATAACCAGTACAACATGGCACTAATCAATCAGAAAGGACACCCTGAATTACAAGAGTGTCCAACAGCCCGAAACAACTGCTGTAGCCAGATCTCCATGTTCCAGATGAATGTCAGTCCTGAATTATATAAGTGTATATGTTCAAAAGTTGAAACTTCTAAGTTTCATTAGCTTCCTTCATATTACTAGGCCAGTTACTTTTAGGAAAATGTGTGCTTTCTTAGAAAAGAAATCAGCTCAGTTTTCTTGGCATTAGCTTTTTGATGAAGATCTGAGTTCAATTCCCTAGCCCAAGACCCTTATCCAAGTTGTTCTGCTGCCAATGCAAAATTTATTTCTAAACATCTTTCAGTCTGCACAGAATTATGTGTTCTGAGTTTGCTCAGCTTTTCCCAGAATTCTTGGATTAGAAAAGGTGTGTCTCTGGAAATGGTACCACTCAAGTGCTGACAGTTCCAGTCCCACTGGTTCCACACAATTGACCCTATTCTCGGCTGTATTTTGCACACAGCTGATTAGATACCTGCAGCAAACCATCACCAAGAAAGAAAGGCAAAATTCATCAAGTTAAGGCAAATTGCTTGTGATGAAGAACAAGCAAAAGAGCAAAAATCACTTTCATGTTACCTCATTGGAATTATGTTCTTTTAGCATCAAAACAATAACAATAAAACACTTTGCTTTGCTTTAATTATCTGATTAACGAAACTTAAAACCTCTAATTCTAAACACCTTATAAATTATGACACTCCTCCCCAAAAGAAACCCACTTTTTAAGTTTTGTTTTAGTTAAGGCTTATTTATTTCTTTTACCATTGCCATGAAAAAAGTATTTTTCACTTAAAAAGACTAACAAAAGCAAATACTGTTTTGGTTATCCTTTAAGAGAAGAAAGAATTCCCCCAATAATTCTCCAATTCCAAATAAGTAACCCTAGTGACAGTCTGACCTACAATTACATCACAGGCAGTTAGAACTGGTCAAACTTACTATTTTCAACTCAGGGACCTCTGACTGCAATCGAGGAGCTGCTCAGATTAGTGTAGATACAGATTCAGCCAGATCAGAATCTAGTTCCCTAAGAAAAGCACAAAATTATGAAACTCAGGGCTTTATGTTTCCCTCTTTTCCCTACTTCAAAGGTAGCCCATGGGCAATGTTCATAATACAATGTTAAATAATTTAAAAACTAAAATTGTAATATAAACCTATATGTAAATATGTATGTGTATATGCACATATGTATGTTTATACACACATAGTTACATATAGATATACATATATAAACTGAAAGGAAAGCTACCACAATTCTTATCTCTAGATCTGGAGATAAATCTGATCGCTTTGCCGTGGGAGATAGCAATTCTGCTGAATACACTTGCTGGTAAGGGACAAAGTATGCGATGGAACTGCTGAAAGATCTCATGTGCCCAGTTTGTTACAGTCTGTTTGATGATCCTTGGGTTTTGCCTTGCTCGAACAACTGCAAAAAAATGCTTAGAAAGTATCTCAGAGGGGAATGTGTGGAATTTGTTGTGGAGACCAACTCCATTCAAATGCCCCGGGTGCTGTAAGGAAACTTCAGCTACTAGAGACAACAGCCGGCAGGTTAATTACTCCCGGAAGGGTACTGTGGAAAATATAGCAGGATCAAGATCTCTCCCAAAATGCAAGTGTGCAAAAGACCCTTGTACCTCTTAACATTCTCTGCCTGACTGATATGCAGCTGATTTGTGGAATCTATGCTTCTTGGGGTGATCACACCAAGCATGTCTTCTGTTCTGTTGAAGATGCCTATGCTCTGGAAAGGGATGCCTTTGAAGCGCTCTTCCATAGCTTTGAGACCTTGCATCAAGGAGATGCTCTCTCTCGCTTGGGCACCTTGGAGACTAGCAAGAGGAAATTCCTAAGTTACTGACTAAAGATTTAAATAAAGTGAAGGAGTTTTCTGAGAAGTTACAACACACACTGGATCAAACAAAGAATGAAATCCTGTCTGATTTTGAGACCATGAAACTTGCAGTTAGGCAAACTTCTGACCCAGAGATCAACAAACTCAATACCGTCTTGCACAAGCAATGAGTGGCCTTTAACATTGCTGAAGCTTTCAAAGATGTGTCAGAACCTGTCATTTGCTGCAACAGATGCAGGAGTTCCCAGGGGGAAAACCAAAGTAATCCAGGAAATTCCTTTACCTCCCTCTAATTTGCCCACAAGTCCTTTAATGAAGAACTCTGATGTTCTTTTTATGTCCTCCCAATCAGTGGGAGGACATAAAACTTGTAGATGTGCGTAAATTTTCCTTGCCTCAATACACTGGCTCATTCATTAGCAAGATTCCCTGGAGCTTTTATCAATTATTTTTAGTAGTCCTTCTGCTTGGTCTTCTTGTTGTCTTTGGTCCTACCATTGGTCTTTATTTGGTGAACTTGCAACTTGGAAAGACCATCTTTCAAACTTCAGATCCTATCTGACTAAATCAGCCAATTTTGTAGAATAATTACTTTTTTCCAGGGAACAGGTGACAGATGGATTTCTCATTTTTAGTGAAAGATTCAAGAATTGGACTTTGGTGGCACTGAACAATGTGGCAGAATTTGTATGCAAATATAAAATACTTCAAAGGTAGCCCATGGACAATGTTCACAATACAACGCTAAAGAGATTTTTTAAAAACTGAAATTGGAATATAAACCTATATGTACATATACATATATATATTTGTATATACATACATATGTTTATACACACAAGTTACATATAGATATACATATATAGACTGAAAGAAAATATACCAAAATTCTTATCTCCAGATTTTGCCTGTATTTTCCGATTTTTCTACTATAAGTTTATACTATTATATATCCTTACAGCTTGTGGGGAAAACACAGCTATTTGGTTTCTTAAAAAACGGCTCTTTGGACTGACATATTCTCTGCAAGCAGGGGTAGTTGTCCCTATAAAAGAGACAAAGTTCTTTAGCAGTCCCGACAAGTTAGAGCCCACTCCCTCCCTCACCAGGTGGGAGGAATGAATGCCTTGTCACTCCTTTGAGCCTGTGAAATGATGTATTCACTTTGTGGCCTGAATCAAGCTAAAGTGAGCCAGCAGCACGTCACAGTACAACTCCAGGATCTCTATGGCCTCCATGAGGTAGTCTTCCTGAGTAATGTGCTCTGCTCAGATCTGAGCTCCTTCATCCTTCCCAGCAGGCAGATGGTCGGCAACCTCCTTCCTGGCTTTCTGGGCCTGCTCAGCTGCAGCACAAAGCGCATATAGGAAAAAAATGTGCAAAGAGGAATTTGTTGAATAAAAGATCAGGTTACGTAATAGTGTGAAACAATGTTTTTATAAAAGCAAACAGATATACACACTTAATATATACTGTATATGCATAAAGTTATGTGTCTTACCCTAGGTCAGTGGTTCTCAGTGTCATCCCCAGATTGGCAGTATTAGTATCACCTGGGAACTTGTTAGAAATGCAAAATCCTGGGCTATCCCAGAGATACGGAATCAAAAACTCTGGAAGTGGAACCCAGCAATCTGTGTTGTAACAAGCTCTCCCAGGGATTCTGACACCTGGTAAAGATTGAGAACCCCGTAGTTTTACAGGTGATCTTTATTTTTCTCCTTTTGGTTTACCTTTATTTTCTAAAATGTTCCATAATGAACATTTATTACTTTTATAATAAAAAAGATTAATTATTTTAAAAAGAAAAATGCATGTAGTGCTTTGCTTTTTAAAAAATATTTTCATACATACAGTTCCATTTGATCCAAGCACCTGTGAGTTTTAAACTGTTATTTGCATTTTACAGCTGAGAGAATTGAGACTCTGAGGGGTTAAATGGCTTGCCCATGGTCACATGACTAGGAGTAATTGGTTGAATTAGAACTCAAGGCCAAATTTCAGGTTGCAAATTCCTATGCTTTCTTTTTTCTTTTCTTTCTTTCTTTTTTTTTTAAACCACATTATGCCATAGAATGAACAAGTAGAGTCATGCTGGAGAGGTAACAAATGTAACCTGTCCCACACCATCCACTGGGACAAGTCTTACTACTTTGTGTTATAAACTGATGAACTGATGACTGAGCCTGGGGAAATAGCCTTTTCACAAGCCAGAAAAAACTCTGAGCTTCCGAATTACATACTCTGTCCACCATACCCTAAAAGTGATGTTCATCATCTAATTATGAATAGAGTCACTCTGTCACTGCAAAACATGACATGAGACTGCATTTGTTTATTTTTATTATTTATTATTATTAATTTTTGAGACAGAGTCTTGCTCTGTCACCCCGAAGTCTTGCTCTTGCTCAGGCTGGTCTCGAATTCCTGATCTCAAGCAATCCTCCCATCTCGGCCTCCCAGAGTGCTGGGATTACAGGCTTGAGAGCCCCTGTGCCAGGCCAGAGGCTGTATTTGAATCTGAGATAAACACAAAGCTCATTGGTTGGAAGGGAGTGTAGCTAACTCCAAAGTAGGAAAATGTTCTTTGCTCTAGTCTAGACATCTCAGGGACAAGAAATCATGGTAGTACCGGACATGTTTCAGATAAATGCTGAACTGCTGTTATACAAATGCCAGTATCAGTAAACAATTATTGTGTGCCCAGATAATAGTTTGTGTTACAAATAGAACTCTGGAGTGATAGAAGATCAAGAGTATTATCTTCTTTCAAAAAGGAATAAACTTAGGTCTAACACAGGGCTAATTTGTTTTATTTATCTCAAATCAATCAGGCACTCCATGTTTAAATTTCTTCATTTGTAAAAAAGATACTGGCTGGGCACATTGGCTCACCCAGGTAATCCTAGCACTCTGGGAGGCTGAGGCAGGAGGATCGCTTGAGCTCAGGAGTTTGAGACCAGCCTGAGCAAGAGTGAGACCCCGTCTCTACAAAAAATAGAAAAATTTGCCAGTCGTTGTGGTGGCACCTGTAGTTACGCCTACTTAGGAGGCTGAGGTAGGAGGATCACTTGAGCCCAGGAATTAGAGGTTGCCCTGAGCTATGATCACTCAGCTGCACTCTAGCCCCCGGTTATGTTGCCAAAAAAAAAAAAAAAAAAGGAAAGGATACCGTTTATCTGGATAATAATATGTATCACTGGATTGTGAGGATCAAATAAAAGAACATGTGACAGGTGCCCTGAACCTGTAGTACCAGCTACTGTGGAAGTTGAGGCAGAATAATCACTTGAGCCCAGGAGTTTGAGTCCAGCCTGGGCAACATAGTGAGACACCCCTCCCCCAATCCCATATTAAAATAAAAAAATAAAAAAAGAACATGTGGACATGAGGTTTAAAATTTACAAGGGCTGTTTACACCATCAACGTTATCCTTATTTTTCATGGTAACAATAATGGGTACCACTGGCTTTGCCTAAATTTCATTTGTTTGGGGTACTTTCCTTAGGCCCTTACTATCTAAATAATGCCCAAACATTAGCAAGATCTGGCTAAAGAATGCCCAAAACTCAATTTGAAAGTTTGAGTAACAGCTCCCTTCCTACCAATAGATTATGGTAACTCAATAGGACTATTAACTGAGCACCCAGAGAATTGCATTTACGTGTAATACTTATTTCACCGGAACCTTCCTCATAATCAGAGATCATCAGTTTTTCAGTTTGTTGAGGGGTTAATGGCTCATGTGACCCACTGGAATGAGGAAAGAGCAAAAGGCAACAGAAAATAAGTCAGACTTAAGAACACAGCACTCATTAGCAGTGTCCCGCTCCCCAGTGTAATACTACTTGAACTGTCACCTGATAGAAGGAATAGCATTTTTTGTGTGTTTGAAAAAAGGTAAAGAAGCCCTTCCAGAAAAATTTGCCCAGAGGGCTCAAACTCAATAGCTACTGAACATTTGAAAAGACTGACTAGATAAAGTTCTCTGCTTTGGTGGAGAGAAGTCCAGTAATCTGGACATTGTTTTACATTTTAACCTTTTGGAAAATTTTTAAAATTAATCTTTTTATTTTGAGATAATTGTAGATTCACATGCAATTCACACGTTGTAAGAAATAATACAGAAAGATCTAGAGTACCCTATACCCGGTTTTCCCCAGAGGTAACATCTTGCAAAATTGTAGTAGAATATCACAACCAGGATCTTGGTATCGAAAAAGTCAAGATACTGAACAGTCTTTGGAAACTTTTAAAATGAGTTGATTACTATAATAATCATTACCATTTTCCCACAAGTCAGAAACATTCCTTTAAATTCCAAAATTACTAAGTGAGGTCTTAGGTGATATATCACCTTGGGGATTGTGCGGTGATCTGAGAGGCAGCTTGCCATGGAGTATTTACTCACTTTTCTTTTTTTTCAGGACTTTTAGGCGATTGGTAACCAGTTGCAAGCCAACCCAAAGGCGATTAGCTTTGAAGGTAGAGCTGAACATTATTTCACCACAAGATACAGCAGCTCACAAATCACCTTGCTAAGCAAGCTTCCCAGAGGAAAAAGAAAGTTATCAGTATTATAAGGGGCTCCAATTTTTTCACACCCACTTCATTCATTCAACAAGCCCCATGGAATTCCTGGTCACTCAGCAATGGCCTGAATGTACTTGCTTCTCTGTGGACTAATCCCTCAGATATGACTCTTGCAATTCAAATAGGGATAAGGTTTCCTTAAGTTCATTCCAATAGTCAGTATTTTTACTGAGTGTCAGTATTTTATTTGAGAGTTCCGCAAGAAGTTTCTGACAAAAATGAAAGTCACTGGCAAGCGTCTGAGGAAGTATACAAGAAAGGGAGATCCCCCTCCCCAAAGGACATATTAGCAACTTATAGGGAAATTATAAGACCTCCTTCTAAATAAAATATTAATGAATTTTCAGGGGAAATCCCCTTTGGAATACGGAGCGGTCATATAACATTAAAAGCATGGGGAAATGAGGACACAGAATTGTTCAGAGAAGTAGACAAAAGAGAAGCTTGAAAATTGCTTATTTCTACATTTAGACATCCAGAAAACCTTTTGAAAAGTAATCTAACACCAGGCACCAACACATTTCAGACAAAGCTAAATCTATGAAGTATTTTTGTAATTTCAGTGTTGTATACTTGGGATTAGTTGGTGTTCTGCCATTGGCACCCAAAGAAAAAGTTCCTTTCCTAAATGACACTTTTACATGCTGAAGCATATAAGCAGGAAGATAAGACAATATGAAAAAAGCCACCTACTCCTCTTGTTATGACGCACATAGTTTCCCAAGTTACCAGTGCTTCTCTCTGGTTTGATCCCTAATGTCAAAAAGAGTTGGGATAGTTTTCTGAGTTTCCCCTGCCTGTACTACAGGACTAGAAAAATTGCCAATGAGAACTAGGCAACATGGAGAGCTGGTTTGAAAATCCTGCTGGTTTAGGGAGAAGAATAACCAGCATAACAGGGTTTTATTGTTGTTTTCTTTCCAACACAGTAGCTCAAGCCCTTGCATCACAAAAATTCAATCTACACACAACAAAGGAATTCAATAAGAATCCAGGGAAAGGGGAGAGTAGACAAAACAGATTGAAGTTTAACTTTTCAGTTCCCAAATGTCCCAAATATGTTTAAAAATTCCCCTTTAATTCACAGTTCTTAAAACTCTGGAGAAAAAAAAAAACTCAGTGAAAGAAAATAAAGGACTTCAAGATGAGAGTGATTGAAAACAGGCAGGTAACAAATAGGCAAAATAGATAAGAGTAGAAAAGAGGAAAGGGGAGCAAAGAATTAGCAAGGAAAGTCTCCCAATTTGGGATAAACTAGTATCTTTGTGAAGTTCCATTCAATGCCTACTTATTAAACCAGTTTCATGCACAAGAGCCAGAGTTTACTTAATATAAATAAATAGGAAATTATCCAGATTCCAGAGATTAATATTTTTGGATAAATGAGGTAACTTTTGGTTATTTTAGTGTCATAAATCTAAAAACTATATTAGTTTACTTATAACTAATATCCCTGTCAAACTGTCACTACGGAGCTTCCTAACATCAAGATGAAGGACCAAAGAAATGAGGACAGCACAGATATGACCCATTCTTGGGACTGCAGCACCAAACCAGGAAATCACCTACGTTTCACCAATCAGAACACCCGTTTTTAAAACAGACACACCTTTGCATTATGTCATTATGTTAATGGCTAGTAGCCAAAAAACTTTTTTTGCTTACATTTACCTGTGTCTGCTCTTTCAACTTTGTACAAAAACCAAGCTCTCTGAGTGTACATCTTGATCGGGGATAAGCTGGCTATCCTTGAATATACCTGTGTTAATAAGTGACTAAAAACGAGAAAGTCACACTCAGTTGAGGTTTATTAAGCCAAAATTTTAAGGATGCGCCCAGGGAAAACACAGCCCGTAAAGTATCTGTGGTGGACTGGGCTCTCCCTAGAAGAGGTTGAGAACTTCATATTTAAAGGAAAAAGTGGGTACACAGGAAAAAGGGAGGGGGTGACAGAGATGTGTAGTGAGGCAATTGATAGTATTCTCCAGAAGTTCTATTTGGTGCTCAGTAAATCTACATAAGATAAGATGAGCATTCAAAAAAGGGGGTAGAGGAAATAGTCAACGTTGTGAAGCTTCTCAGGGTGGGTAGCAGAGTGATCATATCTCTCCCTTGATTTGCATCTGTGGGGATAAACTTCTAATCAACATTTAAGATACGCTACAGTCTTAAGATTATAATTGACATGCACTCATTTTATAGGGGCTGTGTATCCTGAAGTGGTTTTGTTTAGGGCTGAAAGAAATAAGAAATATTTTAACCCAAAATACATTTCTTTGCCATGTTTTGAGATGGCTATAGCCAAATGGGAATAATGCTGTAAGGTTGTCCAGGTAAGAAGGCTAGGGGAGAGATTTGCATTTATAGAGAATCTGTGTTAGATGCAGCCAGACCTTACCTATTTGATCTGGGACACATTTGCTGGCAGTCTGACACCCTTAAAGGTCTGAATAAAAACATCTCCTTGAGGGCTGTTACAGTGAGGCTTATCTGCATGACAAGATCACCTTGCCAGCCAGGCTTCCTTTCTCCCTCCCATACCCAGTCCACCAAAACACCCCCTGTTTAGTCATTTTCTAAGCCCCTTCATTTATTAAAAGAGGAGCCTGTATCTCATTGGGGAGAGGATGGCAGTGTTAGTCTGATTCAGTTGTCGGCTCAGTTGTCCCTTTTGGCATAATGAATTTTGGGGGGGGGTCCTGAGATTTTAATTTTTCCTTTGCACCTGGTCTGAGGGTCTCCACTTGGCAGTTTTAATGTGCATTTAGTGAGCTAAGCAATGAACTAGAAAACAGAATGTCAGTTAGTGCTAAAACTGATGTACTGAGGGACCAAAGGACTTCCTTCTTGGCCAAACTGAGAGAGGAGACTATCATGAATAATATTAACATTCATGAAGCAAAGTCCTCCCCTCTGCTAATTTAGATGACAGCAGTTGCTTCACTATATTTTTCCTACTTGTGCTGGGTCTGGGGGTGTGTGTGTGTGTGATGGTGCTTAATAACTTTGATGATCCTTTGTGCCCATCCAGGTGAGAAAATATCAAAATTGAGGTCTAGATTCCCTAGAATCTTAGAGATCATGTACTGTCGTATCTTACCTTATTCATTTTTATATTTCTAAGATAATATTCTCCTAACAAATTCAAATAACTTAAGCTGCCTTTGTGCCTTTTGACCACCACCCGATTTCACTTTCTTTCCCAACATAACCAATGTTAACTAGTTATGTATCCTTCCACAACTTTTCTGTACAGCTACATAAATATATGCAACCATAGTTATATCTTTTAACATTAAATACATGATATTTAACGTTTTATATCTTTTAACATTAAATATATGATATTTCATATACATATTAGCTACATCCTAGGGACCACAGACCAGCCAGGACTTTTTAATCAAACAAAAATCAATTGTTATTTATTGAAGAGTTTGCAGAAACTCGAAGGAAAAAAAATCCACGGAGAATCCAATCTCTCTAGTAGTCAAGCTTATTTTTTCTCAATTTTGCTCGTTTTTTGTGAAAAGTATGCATAACTTTTTTCACATAGTTGTAATTCAAACACAAATTCAACTGGCGCTCATTTTTGTTTTCACTTAAGTTAATCAAATGTTCATGATGCTAGGAAGTCGTCTAATTTGTAATGAGTTTGTTATGAACGGCAACCTAATAACATTGCATCATGTAGTGAAGGCCTCTTTCCACTAAACCAAGCTGCTTCCCATTGTACTAAACTTCTCCCTCTCGTTCCCCAAAAACGTTCAGGTCTCCCACTACTTGCTTCTCCCGCCCCTAGTCCCCGAGGCCGGTCCACTCTCATCTCTCTTAGGACTATTTCTAAACTCTTAGAGTTCTTATTTCCGCCTGGGTTCCCAGGAGGGATCTCCTTACACTCCTGGGCCTGGGTCACCTCGGGGTTCCCCGAGGTTCCCAAGAGGAGACTTCACAAGTCAGGACCGGAAGTCCAGGAAAAGAGGATCGCTGATAGCCACGCCCCAGGGTTCTGTTTGGGATCCCCCAGAATTTACTTAAGTGGAAAGATTACGGGGTCATTGTGGGGTCAGAGAGAGGGGGCCGGGCTCAGCCCTATTCACGTGACCCAGTCCCAGGGAGAGTAGTTTGTTTTCCCACCGGAGGGGGCGCCGGACGCGAGGGGCGGGTGGTCAGCCCCCTCCCCTCCCGGACACTCCTGGGCGTCGCTCTTCGGACCCGACAGTGACGCAATCTCTCCGCGCCGGGGGCGGGGCGCGCTTGACGCCATCTCCGGGCGCCCGGCTGGGGGGGCGCTGGGTGTGGGGCGGCTCCGGGGCCGGGGATGGCGGCGGCCGCGGTTGCGGCGGCTCCGGGACGAGCGGGAGGAGCCCGGGAAGAGCTGTGAAATGGGCCGGTGAGTGTTTTCGGGAGTGGTGGCCGCTAAGCTGGCCTTACTGAGGCCAGGCAAGCCGGGGCTCGTATCTCCGGAGGAAGTGGCCCCCAGGAGCCAGTTGCCCCGCCGGGCCGGAGCCCGAGAACCGCGGACAGAGGGAGCGTAAGAGGCCGAGCCTAGACCCTCGCGCTCTTCTTTCTGGCCCGGACGGGGAGGCAGCCTCAGGCCCTGGCGCCCTCGCTGCTGTGTCCTCGCGGGCCAGGGCATCTGAGTCTGCGGGGCGGGAAGGAGCCCCCAAACAAGGAAGCGTCGCTTGCAGGGCCTCGCCCCTGCCCCTTTGGTGAAGGGTCGGCTCCCCACTCTCTAAACGCAGAATTCCCAGTTGTGGGCCCTACTCTTTTTGGAGCAAGGATTGCAGGATCATGGGAAGCCATAACCCCTAGTCTTTAACAAGCTGCTTCCTTTTTGTCGGGCGCACCTCTCAGCAAATTCGGGTCTCCGGCTGGGTTCAACCTCTTGATTCCGACCCAAGCGTAATGAGGAGCTTCGTTCCAGGCTCTGCTTGGCAGCGTTGGCAGCTCTCCGGAACAGCCCGTTAGCTCAGTTGGGGTTACAAGCGGCGTCTTCCCCTTGAGAAATCCTCATTGAGCTTCTCCAGAGGCCGAGGTTTCAGATTCTGAAATGTGTTTTGCGTTGTGGGAACCTGGTGTGGTGTGGGAACAGGCTTGGCTCTTTGTTGTCCTTCCCGCAGACCTTTTGCCTCTTTCAGCGCTTTTATTAGCCTGTTTGCTAACTCCTCAGTGACCTAGAGGCACGTTTTCTTTAATGTTTCAGTTGCAGGGAGCAAGGATCATTCTAGAATTGAAGATATGACCCCAATTTCTGTTGGGAATGAAGGAGAGAGCTACTCACTGCTTTTCAGTTACTGAAACTGCTGGCAGAAAACAGATGCATGGTTTGTGCCCGCTCTGTAATTTGTGTTTGTGGAATTAGGAATTTGTCTTTCCACACTGTGTTTTCCTATCCTTCCACCTTTTGTCTACACCTGCCTCTTACCAATCTTAAGAGATGAATGTTGCCTTCAGTTTTGGTTGAGGCTTGCAGTGTTTTGTAGTACTTGGACATGACAGTCAGTCGTCTCTCCCAGTACTCATCAGTACTACTTTCTCTGTTTTCAGAGGTTAAGTCTTCGTTCTTCAGTGCTTGACATTTCTGGCAAGTGTAGATTCACGTATTGATAGTTTAGTGGTAGTTTTGTTTCCCCGGTGATAATTACGTGAGGACCAAGGTGATATTTTAAGTTTCTTTCGCATCTGATATAGCACTTAGCATAAAGTTGTAACTCAGAAAATTTTACACACACACGAGCTCTTTTTTTTACCCTGAAAATCTGTTAATAAGTCTTCCCCTTGAGTGACTCCCCCTTGGGTGACTCCCCCTTGACCTCTTTTTCTGCCCCAGAAACATAAATAATTGTTCTTTTTCATCTAGTGACGCTTCTTTCATTTCAATAACCTCCACATCTGTGTTTTCGTAGGCCCTGAATAAAGGTGAAATCCATGGAGTTGATTTTTCTTGCTTCCCATTGTTCACATGGGAACAATGTTAAGTCTTCCATTTTTATTTGTGCATTTAACTGAAATTTGGACTGGAAGTAAATTTAACCTTTGGGGAGCAGGCATGGGTAGAGAATGAAGAATATGATATTAAGGAAAAACAATGAAATTTGACACATGGACTTTTTTTTCCCCAGGGATGTCTTACAAATTTGAGATTAAGAGATGGCTTTTTCTCTATTCAGCTGTCTAGGCGCTCTGTATAAGTGTGCTGTTACCTCTGGAGAAGAGGATGCAGTGAGGACTCATGGGCTTTAATGGTTTGGAATTTCCTTTCATGATGACCCTGGGGAGAATCAGAGATCAGCCTTCTGCTTACTCCATTCCTATTTCTGTTTTCTAGGCTCCCAAGTCAGCCGGGAGGACACTTACTACAGCTGCTCAGAAGCACCACTGGAAGCTCAGGTAATACAGCCACTTTGGATTCCTTGTTGCCGAAAAATATGTGGGAAGCAACAGTGGAAAGACAGAACAGAATGTGATGTCATAGAAAGCTCTTTTCAGATCCAAAGAACTGGAGCCTGATTGGAAGAAATAGGCGACAAAGTTCATGTGCATTGAAGTATTCAGACCAAAAAGTTGCTGTATAACAGTGGACAGAAGCATTTGTGAAAGGTGACAATGAGAGGAGAGAGAGAACTTTCTTACAAATCATACAGACATAGACATAAACAGGCATGTTTAGAGGAGTGGAACCAGAATTTTATGAAGTTGTGCCTAGAGCAGACCTACAATGGGAAAGGAGCCATTGGCAAAAGAAAGGACAAAGAAGAAAAGAAAAGGAATGAATAAAGAAGGCATATTGAAGGTGGGCAATGAGAAGAAAAAAAGTCTTGCGAGACTAGGGAACAGGAAGTCTGTGTGAGGTCAGAAGAGTTTTGTTGCTCTTTGGGGAGAAGGTGAAACAAATAAGTTGTAGAGCAAACTAGTATAATCACTCTCACTATAGGGCCCAAGTTGGAATGTAGTATATTTCATGCAGCAAAGATGGCAGTTTTCATAACATGTTTAAGGAGCAAAGTTTTAAAAAAAAAAAAAAAAAAAAGCACAGGCAGACCTCAGGACTTACTGACACCACAGTCCTTGAGGTGCTGGTGATATGAGGCAAAGGAGGATGAGAGTTCAGCCAGGGTTGGGCTTGGGGTGGGAGTAGGTGAGATCATAACCCAAATTAGGCTAGGGAAAGGAAGCAAGGATGAAGTCATATGTTCAGGGAAAGAAGATGGCACATTAGTATTTCTTAGCAAAAGGAACAACTTAAAAACAGCCAGCAGCAAAGACCATGTGTTCAAAGCCTCCTTAGAGGAGAAGGCTGTGCTCAAGGTGCTCACGAGAGGCATGACTAGTTGTGAAACTGTTGGTCTCTCTGGGGTTGTGGATCCCACAGGTTATTTATGCATTATTGAATGCTTGTCCTTGTAGCGCTTTGTGGTTTCCCTGATTGTTTGTCTCACGTCTTAGGTGGATGAGTGGGGGTGGAGTGGGGTGGGGTGGGTAATCTCCTTGTCTGCCCCTTTCTCGTACCTCCTTTTTTCCAGCAGTCCCCTTTATTATAGTTTCCTCCGTGGGCACAGTTCTTGTTCTTTCCTTTGACGTGGTTCATCTGTAGGTTACTTTTCTTTGCCTCTGATTTGTTCCCTAGCAGATGTGGGTGCCCCAGCCAGCAGCAGAGAGGGGTGCAGGGAAGCCACAGAGAAGCCCTTTCTGATGCCCCAAGGAGCAAGCCGACCCTTTCCAGGCTCCAGGAACACCACAAAGCAATATGAAACCTGTTCATGAGAGGAGTCAGGAATGCCTTCCACCAAAGAAACGAGACCTCCCTGTGACCAGCGAGGATATGGGGAGAACTACCAGCTGCTCCACTAATCACACACCCTCAAGTGATGCTTCTGAATGGTCCCGAGGGGTTGTGGTGGCCGGGCAGAGCCAGGCGGGAGCCAGAGTCAGCCTGGGGGGTGATGGAGCTGAGGCCATCACTGGTCTGACAGTGGACCAGTATGGCATGCTATATAAGGTGGCTGTGCCACCTGCCACCTTCTCACCTACTGGCCTCCCATCTGTGGTGAACATGAGCCCCTTGCCCCCCACGTTTAATGTAGCGTCTTCACTGATTCAACATCCAGGAATCCATTATCCCCCAATCCACTATGCTCAGCTCCCGTCCACGTCACTGCAGTTTATTGGGTCTCCTTATAGCCTTCCCTATGCTGTGCCACCTAATTTCCTACCGAGTCCCCTCCTTTCTCCTTCTGCCAGCCTTGCCACATCTCACCTTCCACACTTTGTGCCATATGCCTCACTCCTGGCAGAAGGAGCCACTCCTCCCCCACAGGCTTCGTCCCCAGCCCACTCATTTAACAAAGCCCCCTCAGCCACCTCCCCACCTGGGCAGTTGCCACATCACTCGAGTACTCAGCCGCTGGACCTCGCTCCAGGCCGGATGCCCATTTATTATCAGATGTCCAGGTTACCTGCTGGGTATACATTGCATGAAACCCCTCCAGCAGGTTCCAGCCCAGTTCTTATGCCTCAGGAGGGCCAGTCTGCTCTGGAAGCAGCTGCTGCCAATGGAGGACAGAGACAACGAGAGCGAAATTTAGTAAGACGGGAAAGTGAAGCCCTCGACTCACCCAACAGCAAGGGGGAAGGCCAGGGACTGGTGCCAGTTATAGAATGTGTGGTGGATGGACAGTTGTTTTCAGGTTCTCAGACTCCACGGGTAGAGGTGGCGGTGCCGGCACACCGAGGAACCCCAGACACCGACCTTGAGGTCCAGCGGGTGGTTGGCGCTTTAGCTTCTCAGGACTATCGTGTGGTGGCAGCTCAGAGGAAGGATGAACCCAGCCCCCTCAACCTGTCCCATCATAACCCTGACCATCAGGGTGAGGGGCGAGGGTCAGCCAGGAACCTTGCAGAGCTGGCAGAAAAAAATCAGGCCCGTGGGTTCTACCCTCAGTCCCATCAGGAACCAGTGAAACATAGACCTTTACCCAAAGCAATGGTTGTAGCCAATGGCAACCTGGTGCCCACTGGAACTGACCCAAGCCTGTTGCCCGCGGGCTCGGAGATCCTGGTAGCATCAAGTCTGGACGTACAGGCCAGAGCCACCTTCCCAGACAAGGAGCCAACGCCACCCCCCATTACCTCCTCCCACTTGCCCTCCCATTTCATGAAAGGCGCCATCATCCAGCTGGCTACAGGGGAGCTCAAGCGGGTGGAGGACCTCCAGACCCAGGATTTTGTGCGCAGTGCCGAAGTGAGCGGGGGGCTGAAGATTGACTCTAGCACGGTTGTGGACATTCAGGAGAGCCAGTGGCCTGGATTTGTCACGCTGCATTTCGTGGTTGGTGAGCAGCAGAGCAAAGTGAGCATTGAGGTGCCCCCCGAGCACCCCTTCTTTGTGTATGGCCAGGGTTGGTCCTCCTGCAGCCCTGGGCGGACTGCACAACTCTTCTCTCTGCCCTGCCATCGGCTACAGGTGGGAGATGTATGCATCTCTATCAGTTTACAGAGCTTGAACAGTAACTCAGTTTCTCAGGCCAGCTGTGCTCCCCCAGGCCAGCTGGGTCCCCTCCGAGAAAGGCCTGAGAGGACAGTCTTGGGACCCAGAGAGCTATGTGACAGTGAGGGGAAGAGCCAGCCGGCAGGAGAGGGCTCCCGTGTGGTAGAGCCTTCCCAGCCTGAGCCTGGTGCTCAGGCTTGCTGGCCAGCCCTGAACTTCCAAAGATACAGCATGCAAGGGGAGGAGGCACGGGCCGCGCTGCTCCGTCCCTCTTTCATTCCACAGGAGGTAAAGCTGTCCATTGAAGGGCGTTCCAATGCGGGAAAGTGAACCTCTTTCCCAGACCAAGACTGGGGCTTTACCCCAGAGCTGAGCCTCACTGTGAGCAGGCAGAGGATTTGCACACGCCGAGCAGGGAATGGCTCTCTTGGCAGTGAGATTTGGGGGGAAAGGGGAGGCATGAAGTCAGCCTCCCAAGGCAGGATCTGTTGCTCATTACCCCATGGCATCCTTTCAGGACAGCCCCAGAGGGTGCTCTGCTGGGGAGCAGCAGGCCTGGGCCAGGGAAGGAAGGGGGTGCACACAGGATAGGAAACATTCCAAAATCAGGGCCTCCCTGTTCTTTCCTCCCCATCTCTAGCTCCTGCAAGGGGAAGTCCAGGTTTTGGGAGCAGGTGGCAGAGGGAGGGAGTATAGAAAGAGCCAAAAATGATGATCCACAGCTTATAGTAGCAGTTAAACTGTCAGAAGGTTTTTTCCTTTCTTTTTATGTGTGGAAGGGCAGGAGGCCCCAAGGTTGGAAATAAGAGGGTTCCCACCCAGAACCCTTCTTGTGAGAGATGTGCACTTTAAAGGGTGACTTTGTTACAAATGTCTATGGCTGGGTTTGTGGGAGGAGCACTCATCTAAGGACTCTGCTTGATCCTCTGCATCACAGCCCTTCCCCACCTCTCCTCACCATTCCTCCTTCAAGGCTTCTGGCAGCTTGGGGGCAGGAGAAAGAGAAGGCCCTCCAGGGTTCAGAGTGAAGTACTGCCTTGCTGGAGACTCAGTCAGGGAACTTTGGGAGAAAGACCCGATAGCCAGGCTGACTTGAGTTCTAGGCAGGGCTTTGGGAAGGTAGCTGACCTAACAAAGCTCCTCCAACTCAGCATGCCAGACCTGCTTTGAAATTTCACTGAATCTTTAGTTGGTAATGGTGATTTTTGAAAGAACAGTGGACCCTTTTCCCTAGGCACCCACACCCCGCCTTTGTCTGTCTATGTTGTGCCTAAGTGCCTGCGCTGCCCCTACCCTCCTGCTGCCCTAACCTCTCTGCATGGTGTCTTGACCTGGGCCTCATTTGTAGCTGCACTGCCTTTCCTCTTCTGCAAAATTGGTTTTGTCCACTCTGACCAAGACCTCTAGTTTTTTCGTGTGTAGGTGTCTCTCTGGTTTCCCCTTCAGCTGTAGTCTCTATTTTTAAAAACTCAATCATGTCCCCTCCTCTTCCACTGCCAAACAGCTTGGTGGAGAAACAAGAAGGGAACTGTGCCCTGAGCCAGGGCAAATGCACCTGGCAGGGCAGTGCCCATCCTGGCGTTTTTACACAGCCTCTCCCAGCATTCTGGCCCCTCCAAATCGTCCCCTCCTACTGCCAGCTCTAAGAGGATAGTCTTGATAACATTTCAATACCTGAAGTAGATTTCACCTTAGGGTGGTATATTCCTCTGCAAAGAGTATTTTCAATCTTAGTTGCGTTTGCCCCCTTATGTCTCAAGCCCATGTTTTTTTCTTCACAACTTTTAGCATCAGCTCGGACTGTGGGGTTCCACTGGGTATTGGGAATTAGGCTCCCCACCAGCTTTCAGGTGGGTGAGTGGGTTTTTTTTGGTTTTTTGGGGGTCTTTAGACTCTTGAAGGCAACTCAGGGTATCGTCCACCCAGCTCTCTGGTTAGGCTTCTCCCAGGATATGATCCTGGCATTTCCTTTATAGATGTACTTGGACTGGCCAAGGCCCGGCCTGTCATCAGGATCCAAACCTCTGAGGTCTGATCTCTGCTCTGTTGAAGACTTTAGGCAAGTCTTGTGACCTCTCGCTCTTTCACTTCCTCCCCGGCTGCCAAATGGGGATAAATAGTCTTACCTACCTCCTGAGGGGAGGGGAAGTTCTGAGAATGGAGTCATTCTTAGTGTTCAGGTGCTAAAGGTTGTTCTCTTGGGGGAACGGAGTGACTGAAACTGGCTTGTTTGCTACAAGCCCTATAATCCATGGTTTCATTCCTTGAAAGCAGTTACCTGGTTACTCAGCTTCTGGGGGTCCATCCAAAGGAAGCTGCTGACCTGACTGCAAGTACTTCAGTCTCCGGTTCATGTCAGAACCAAACACCAACCCTGTACTGCATTTGGGATCATGTCCTTTCCCTTCTCTGTCCCCCATTATCTCTGAATGCTGCTTTCTCTGGCTTGTTTCCTACAGTGGGGGCCTGTGGGGTTGAGTCTTGAGAAATCCCCTCAGATGAGAGCCTGTTGAAACATCTCTGGGTGTTAATTGAGCACCTCATTCCTAGGGCTTATTGTTTGCATGGGTTTCTCCCAAGCGTCCTTCCTCATAGGAAGTCTCATCAACTGAATATGGTGACATGCACACAGTCGATGCTCAAGAAGCATCCACTAAGGACACCAACTGAGCCTCCTCCTTGTGGGAGCAAAGCTGTATCTGATCAGATACCAGCCAAGTAGTATAGATCAAATCACCCTCCACTTGGGCAAGTTGTGGCTTTCCAGCCAGGTAACTTCTGCTGAATCCTGGAAAGAGAAATTCTTGAGGAACTTGGCAAGTTGGGCCCTGACCTTTCTGCTGCTGTTCTTGTTCTGTCTCTTGCTGGTAAAGCAATACCAGCAGCTCCCATAATATCATGCCATGCATATATAACATATTAATACTTGGTTTTGCTGAGCTGCAGAGGTATCTTTCATAAAGTATGGTCCCCCAGGAAAAGAAGGTCTATGCTCAAAATCTTGGTCAGAGCTGTGGCATTCCCCTTGCCTTTTCCCTCTGGTTCAGTCTTTTCTTCCAGGCATGAGAAATAAGAATAACCTCTGGTGTGTCCATTCTTCCTTATAGGAATTTCCTAAGTTTGCAAGAGACATAAGAGTGGTTTTTAGAGAGTGAACATCTTAGTGGGGAAGTAGTCAGCTTTTTGGGAATGGGCAGTTGACAAGGGCCAGAGCCAGTCTCTTGTCAGTGGTAGGACATTCCCAGAGCTTCGGGATAGAAAGGAGGACTGCTTTCTCTCTGTCACTATACGGAAATGTCCATACTAATTTGGGAGAAGGGGAACCCAGGAAGGGATGGGTAATAACCTAAGTCTTGAGTCATCATTCCTTTCAAAATTACTGTACATGGGGAAGAGGGTGGTATGGGGCTCTGGGAGTTAAGAGCTGAGTGTTTGTACCTGAGGGGAGGGGCTCCAGCAGATCTGGACTGACCCTTCTACACTCTTGGTCCCAGTTGGTCGTAACACCAAGGGCTTTGCTCTGTGCTGCTTTGCCACTGCTGCTGTCTGCTCAGTGTCCTGCCTGTATCCTCTGTAGCTCCTGGTCCTTCCGTGTCTTTGGCCACGTAGATTAAATCCAGGCATCCTGTTCATTCTTAACCTGTGTTGTACCAGTGTTATTTTATGGCAAAGTCATATTGAATAGGGATGGTATGAAATGCTGCTGTTGAGCTGGCAAATCCAAAGGGATATGGCTTCAGTGCTGTCAGGAGCCCTTTGGCTCCAAATGTCTGACTGTCTTGAGGGAGAAACAAGTAGGTCCTATTAGTGGGTGTTTTCTGTAGTATTAACTTCTTTCCTTTATGGTATCTTGAATCCTGTTTTAAAAACTAAATGAGGGGGAACCACATTAGGGCCTGTGTGACATCCCAGCAGGGTTCATCTAGTTCCAGTTACATGGACTCTGGGGTTGGGAGAGGGTTTGAAGTTTGGCTGAAATAGCTCCTCAAGTGGGGTTTAATTTTATTTTTACCAGTGGGCATCACAGGTGATTTAGGGGGAAGCACAGGATGGTGGTGTGATTTAAACCTGCAACAGGCATGCATGTTGAAGAGTTGAGTGTTCACACTGGGGATTAAGGTGGACATGGGTTGACTGGGAAAGGGCCTGGTTCCATTGGAGTAAAGATAACCTGATTAATTGAATTGGCCATGGGAGATTTGGCCACAGTCTTATAAACAAAGTAAATAGGATAGAGACCACATTTTAGGGAGATGTCTTGGCTCCTAGGGCTAAGTTTACTAAACCACACTGAAGCTACAGTACCTTCCAGATGGGAAAAAGTGTACACTACAGTTGAAGAGCTGAACCTTACTAGGTTGGATGTTAATCAGGAACCTATTAGCCCTTTGCTGGGAAGCCTTCACCCTCCAGCTTCCCTGGGGTAGGGAAGGTCTCCCACATTATGCAATAATAAAATAAACATCTGGGTCTTTGCAGCTGTCAGTTGCTCTTTTGACTCTAGGATCCATCTTTGGACCAGAAGCCTGGTCTGGGCCTAGGATGACACTGGCCCTTGAGATGCTAGAGTTGACTACACTCTCTCCTTACCTGCAGACTATGCACAGTGCCTGGGGTAGAAGGAGGAAAGGTGTTGCAGTTTGCCCTGCTGCCTCCCCAGCAGGAACGGTAGTCATAAATGCACTTTTCACACTAAAGGTTTCTTTATTAGTTCTCCTGTTACGCCTAGATCCCTCCCTGGTAGATTACAAACTCAGTCTGTGTGATCCCAAAGCCACTCCACTGCAAATGCCCAGCAGTGAAGATGGCCTCAAATTGGGTTCCTGTCTGCATTGTGTGTGGCAGCAGCCCATGTGCCTTTACCTATTGTCAAACTTGCAAGCATTTATTTCTGTCTTTACGACTGTCATGGGGACTGAGTTTCTTCAGAGAGAGAGTGAGCTGATAACACAGTGGTTTCACACCCACCCCCCCGCCCCGGACAGGGAGTTTGCACGTATTTGTGAGCTGTGAGTGGTTAGTGCGTTGCTGGTATTGTTGAAGGCAGGGTTGATCCCTCACTTGCTTGATACTTGCATTCAAGAGAATCTAGATTATGTTGGGGAAGAGACTGACTGTACTCATGGCTAACTTGAAGTCCCCAACAACCTTCCTAGTCTCACACAGGATCCCTGTAGCCAAAACAGTATATGTTCCAGCTGCAGAGAGCAGACTGCTCTCAGCTTGCACAGCACCTTAGGAGAGGGAAGAATATATGGATAGGGAATGGGGTGGAGAAAGAAGGATGGGAATGTTGTCATCCAGGTGGCTTTAGGGTCCTACAGAGTGGAGAAGGATGGCACTGGGGAGGTCTGGATGGATCTGATTTGTGTAGGATTTCCCTGTAGATAAATTACCGATCCCCCAACTACTATCCCCAGTATGTAATGGCTGAATTAATATGTAATCAACTGCATTGTATCTAAAGCCTTAGAACTAGTCAGGTGCTCCCCCACCCAACACCATTTCTTACCCTCTAATCCTACCTGATCTTTAACAAAGCATTAATAATTCTAAGGATAATCTCTATTTTGTTGTGCTTTTTTGTAACTGTTTTAAATAAATCAATTTGTACTGTATATTTGTACTTTTGTGAGATCCTTTTTGCTGTTTTACCGTTTTAAGTCTCTGTACTTGGCTACACACAGATTGTATTTTTATTGTTAATGCTCTTCTTATGGATACCTGCATTTAACTTGTGGACTATGTAAACACAATATCTATCAATATCTATATATCTATATATCTATCTATATAAACTACTAGCTTTTCCTTTTGGTGTTTGCGCCTTCTTCCTATCCCAGCCTTAGGTGGTGGCCATTGGGTGGGGGATAGAAACCTTTTGTGGGAACACTTAAAATGGAGCACAAACGGTACCCATCTTTGTGTGGTGAGCTCAGCGCAGGTGGCGTGAGCTTGTCCTGAAGCATGGGCTCCCATCTGTTGGTGAGGATTTCAGAGACCCAGAAGTCTACCTATAGACTTAGATGCTAGCAGAATCAATTACAAGGATGTGTAGGTATTTTCACTGCCGGCCTTTCCCCCAGTTTTTTTTGTTATTTGGGAATACTGCCAGAAATTGCTGGAATAAGTCAGCCCCAATCAGAGCTACTGCCTAATACTTAGAAAGCTTGCCACTTTAAGTGGCATTTATGGAACATTTATTATGTGCCGCAAACTATCCTAAGTGCTTTATATATATGAACAATCATTTGTTAGTAGTAGTATTTCCATTTTGTGGATGGGGAAGCCAACACAGAGGTTAAGTAACTTGCCCAGAGTTACACAGCTAGTAAGTGGCAGGGCAATTTTGAACCTAGACATCTAACTCCTGAGTTTGTATTAACTCAGAATTTGTTGTGGAAATTAAATGAGATAATCCATGTAGGGTGCTCAGAATAATCTTTGGCACATAGTGCTCACCCATTTTGAAGCATCCCAGATATGACTTTAGTATGGAGCTCTGTGGGAGAAAGGCATTTGGATTAAGGGCTTACTTTCTTTTAAATGTATTTTTCAGAACAAATATTTCAGCACGCCTGGTAGGAGTTAACCCCAATTTGGTGGAAGTCAGTTGACATGATTAAACAGCATTGGACCTGTGGAGGTGAGAGAAGAGTCCAGGTTTCCTTGTTATGATGCTGGAAGAGGTCCACATTCCTGGCATAGTTATTTTTCTGGCTACAGTTTAACTAGGGCACTTCCTTCTGGACCTCAAGATCTATAATTATCTAAACTGTATACAACCTTTGGTGCAGGCTGGGAAAGTTCTGTGCTTATTCTATACCATCACAGAAACTTTTTAGAAATGACCTCAGCTCTTGTCTCCTCCATGGTTTGGCAGCCATACAAACTGCCAGAGTAATCATTTTGCTCTAGCCTTCACCACTATTGACTTGAGCTCTCTTATCACCTTAATACTAGATTTTCCTCAGTGGATTTTATTATCCTACCTTGGCTCTGGGGAATAAATAAAAAGATGGATTACCTCTTCTCTCAAACATGAGTTCCTTGGTGCTATGGACCTGATGTTGCAGTCATTGCTATGAACATATTCCTGGGTGCAGCTGACTGCTATTTGAGATAGAATTTTAAACGTTCAACAGTATTGCCAGGAAAAGTCACCTGCACCAAGTTCAAAGTACTGCATAGTCTTTAGAAAATGCCAGTTATGAGGAAAGGCTTCTACTACTTCTGAGTATGGAAAAGGTAAGCTAGGTTTAAATAGCCCTTGGCATGGTAGATATCTTCATTATGGTGTGAGAGTGTATCCTCACGAGGTCGGCATCAGTTCTTCCTTCAATGTCGGTTATTCCTCATCAACTTGTAAAGGCCCAAATAAGGGACCTCTGCTTGGACAGCCTAAGTTATGGAGCACCCTCCCTCAGAAAAGGGCAAACACCAGAAGTCACTGTCTGCAAACTTGTACCCAGGTCTCTCCTAGATCACATCATTTGCTAGAATGAAACTGAGAGAAAAGCAGGAAAGGCCAGTAAAGATAAAATTAATTTATTTGCCCTCACAACTTCATGGGCCACACTGGGGCCCCACGGTCCTATAAGCATGGCTTGCAGCAGTGGGCAGGGAAGTCCAGTTCTCTGGAGTGCCTGCTATCCAGAGCTGCCTTGAGCCAGGTCCCTCCTGACCTCGTCATCCTGCTCCCACATGCAAGGGGTGCACAGGTCCACCTGCAACACACCCAGGCTGCCTCTAGCAGCAGGGCAGGGCCTTGTGGGTGGCGGCAGCACTGGTCCTTGTGGGCCTGTGTGGATGGGTGGGCAGGCAGGGGGGCAGGCAGGAGGCTGTAGTTCAGTGCAGAGAGCTGCTGTTCTGCTCTTCAAAGGCCATCTTGCCCAGAAGCTGGCTGTCCAACTCTACCCCACTTACAGGTAGTTGGAAGAAGTTCATTTCAGCTGCTAAGGCTGCCATGGCAGAAGGGTCCTGGCCAAACTGAGCTCGCAACATCATGTCCATTTTCTCCAGCCTCCTCTTGAGCCGCTTGGCCTCTCGCTCTCGGATAAGTCGGGCCTGCCGCTTCTCTGGGGTTTCATTGGCCCGCTTCAGCCTCATGGCCTCCCGATCCCGCTGCAGCCTGCGTGCCCGCTGCTCGTCTGTCTCCTGCATGCGTTGCAAGCGCTTGGCTTCACGGTCCCTCATGCGCCTCACCTCCCGCTCCTCCGGGGTCTCATTGTCCCGCCGGCTCTTCTTGGCTGTGCGCTCTCGTTCCAGCCGCTGCAGCCGTACTTCCAAAGGCTCATTCTGTCGACGTAGGGCCCACTTGCGTACACTGGGGGTCTGAGCTTCCAGTAGCTTCCGGTAGGCAGCACAGTTGTTGCACACAAGCAGAATTCCAGCAGGGTACACTGGAGGACTGAAAGCAATGTCCTTCCCCTCAGCATTGGAGGGGCCCTCATTGTGGGCTGGGGGTAGGGATTCCACATTAAGTATTTCAGGAAGTTTCTCACTGGAAAGCAAAAATTTTGGGTGGTTAGTGTTTCCTTCTAGCAAGGCTCAGGTATTCAGCCCTGGCTTACTCTTTTCCTACCAAACCAGTTGCTTCAAGTTCACCACTAGGGGTCAGTTTGAATGCTTGGCAGACCTCATCTACCTCTCCACCCCTCCTCTTTGGGCTAGGGTGTCTACCAAGCCTTAAAGCCCACCTAGAGTTAATGACTGAGCCAGCTGCCACAACAATGCACCAGAAATCAGACAAGCCCTTACAATGTGAAGTTTTCGTTCAGGCTGGAATGACGGTGTTTGGAAAAGCTGTGCAGGGGCAGTCCTACTGTGGGAATGAAGGCTCCTGGAGGTGGAGACCTCCTTCAGTCAAGGTGCAGACCACTGACCCACCTCCTCTCCTGGCACTGCCTGCAATGCAAAGGCAGATTCTGCACTGTATACTAGGCAAACGGGATGAGGACACTATGTTCACATAGTTCCAGTCTTCTTAGGAAACAGTGGAGATTATGTCCTCATGCCAGAGTCCTCTCAGAACCCTGTAACTTCTTTCTCTGTGCTTTATCATGAATGCTCTTAGACTTCCCTACATCTCTTCCTAGTTGAAAATATTATTCTGATGGGAAAAGAAATGGGAATTCATTTCCCTTTGGGGATATCTAATGGAAAAGCCATCTTTCCTAGCCTCTTACTTGTATTTCCAAATAGTCATGAGTCAGTTGTCTAAGCATTACCTATCTCTTGCCTTCACTTTGACTTGGAAAAGTAGAACCTACACCTGGTAACTTGCTCCCCGCACAACAAGGGTAGGTGCCCGGCTAACCTGTTAAAAGTGGCATGGCTGGTGAAACGGGCTCCACACACAGCACAGTTAGACCGCTGGTCCTCCGAGTGGATTAGGAGGTGGCGACCCAGTGACCCTGGGGAGCTAAGAGCCCGGCCACAGACAGGACACATGTAGCTCTTGGCACTCACCACTGCTGCAGTGTGCTGTAAAACAAAGCCTTGATCTGTAAGTCTTGCACTACTTCCAGGACAGTTTGCACCCACTTAGAAACTACTTTCTGGGAAATGTCCCCTTTCCTTAGTCTCAGAACAAGGCACTTACAATTATTCTCTCTGTTTAGCCCCTGGGCAGTTCACAGTTTGTGTTAGAGGGTCTTCAGAAGGGCCTGGCCATTCAGACCACTGCTCAGATTCCATCAACATGATCTCTGACTGCATTCTGGGAAACGTGGCTGGCTTGAGGCACAGTGGGGCACCAGAGCCTGAGAGGCTCGGGATAATTTCCCTCTGTGTCCCTGGTTCACTGTGCAGGTGCAAGTATGTGTTAAGGGAGTAATGAAGGCCAAAGCTAGAAGCTGGCTGGGAATACTGGTATGTAACAGGTATTTATGTTCTGCCTGTCCTCAGTCTTTTTCAGACAGTCTTCCAAAGGAATACTTCTCCTGAACCAAGTATCTTTATGGTACAACCCAGGCTGCCACATGTGCTAATGCCTTGTCAATAAGATCACAAGACACAGGTGCTCTGCCATTGGACCACGGTAAAAAGAACACAAAAGTCTGATTCTGATCCTCTTGTTTATATTAACTTTCACTGGTATTTCAGAAACAGTTATGTTAACTGATTTTTTCTTTAAAACAAAGCCCTTATTATTAATACATATTAGCTTCTATCTCAGTGTTTAAAATACGTATTAATAATTTAGACAAATATGATACTTAATTTTCACGGTGTGTTTGCCTGGGAACCCAGAACATATTTATCCAACGCATCCCACTTATTCTCTAAAATGTTTAGAGAATTGGCGTGGAATCTTAATGGAAGCAACAATCCAAGATTCCTTCAGGAGCCAGAGGCCAAGGCCAGGGCTAAGGCAGGACCTGGGCCACAAACAAGCTGCCACAGCTCCCCACAGCATACCTGGTACACGTGAGCAATCAGCTGCTCCCGACTCCCGCAGTCCAGCTGGCAAAGGGGACACTGGCAGAGTTCAAGCAAGGGGTCAGAATTCAAATTCTCTGTGACCTGCGATTCAACAGACAGGCAACTCATTAAGACTCTTTACAAGTCTCTTCACTGCCCTCCCCCACCTTTTAAACAGAGTATCCTGTTAAAAGGAGCCCAATCTGCTGTCACATGTCACATTCTTAGCTTCTCATTGTGGGATAAAGGACAAAGTAATAGTTGAAAGGGAATTCAATTTGTTCCCATCTTCATTTTCTCCAGGGCTTCCAGCCATGAGGACACAAGACTGCCTCAGAGAGAGATGATCTGTTTTTTTCCCTTAAGGTAAACTCTGCAGAGGAAGGATTAGCTTCCCTCCTGTCATGCTCCCTACAGGAATCCGCAGGGAACAATTTAGTGAGAGGGTGGCACTGCAGGTAACACTTTGACTGAAATTTGTAAGCATATTCCAGAGTACAGCTTGGGAAGTGAGCTTTCATTCTGCAAAGGTGGCTATTCTGCCTGGAAGGAAATGAGGATCGTTAGGAGGAAGGGCACGTGGGCGCAGGGACGCACGGGTGGAGAAGGACAGCGGCCATGACGAGCACTGTGTGTGTGAGGTGTGGGTTCTGCCGCTGCAAAGCAAACAGCCTCATGCGCAGGTCCCGGAGACTGTCAGCGGCAAGACTGTTCACAGGGTGGGGAGCATCAGGGCAGGGCGTTCCCAGACTCAGGAGCCATCTGTCACTTGCCTCATGCTCTACCACTTCGTTCCCACCAACAGGCTGCTCTGTGCTTTCTAACTCTTTTTCCACTTTGACCACCCCTCCATCTTCCTCTGACGTGTGGGAAGAGACTTCATCCTGTGTGGTCTCCTCTTCGTCACCCTCACTGTCACCTGAAACATACAAACTGGTCACTTGTTCTGATTTTGGCATGAATATGTCCTGAGCTGCTATCCACCCTAGAGTTTGCAGCTATAATAGAAAAACATTTGCAGGTCTCTCATAATATAGCTTGTATCAGTGCTTAGTTGGGTACAAATCCATGTCAAGCAGAAACCAGCTATAGCTGTTATTTATTATGCCATATACACACTAAAGAGAAAACGTGAGGTGAAACTGCATTGGAAAATGGTTATTGTGCCCTCTATATAATCATAAAAATAATCCTTTTTACACGTGGTTCTCAAATATCTCACACTTCAAATCGCACCTCACACCAAGCTCATTCTCACAGCATACCACCTCTGACTTACCAGCACTTCCGATTTTATGATTGACTTTTCTCCCCCTGCACAATTTTTCCATGGTGTCACTATACTTTTCTACTCTGAGCCCAACTAATCTGTTCTCTCCCAACAAACCCCAAGGCACACTTACAGAAACACCAGCAAGTTTTTAGTCCCTTTTATCAGTAAAGGAGGCAGTAGTAAATTAGTTAAAAATGATGTCACTTTACAGGAAAGAGTTGTTCATCACAGTGGAAAAATTAGCAAGCAATCAACCTCAGGCAGTTTGCAGTGGTATCCAACTCACTGTTCTCACTCTACTAGTAACAGCATTCTAAGCTAGTAAATCCATTGTTTCTGTAGGTTCTTTGGATTATCTGATGGGTAACTGAATGCATTAAATAGAAGGAACAGGCCATTCTTCACTTTGAGGATGAAATGTAATTTCTTCTGACAGAAGTAAGAATTGAGTCTGTTTTAGTTTGTGGGGCAGGTTGGGGCTGTGGGAGGTCTGCCTGTGGCTAGGGAATCTGCAAGGTTTGTATGAGCTGATCTTTCTTCTCTTTTACTTATAAAATAAGGGGAAAAAAGATTTAAAAAATAACAAGGGGAGTTCTTCCTGAAAGGAAAAAAAAAGTGCTAGTACCTTGAAGATCACAAGAGGAAGGCCAAACCTAGGGAAGCTGTCACGTTCCAGACCTATCCCAACCCCACTTAGATCCTGGACTTCTGGGCCTGATATAAGCAAGAGAGAAACACAGGGTAGGGTGTCACCAAGCTATCCGCAGGAGACTAAGATCTCCTAGCTAACAGTGCTGCTTATCTTCTCTCTACTAGCCCTTGCATAATGTCTAAATCCATCAGTATGTGGGCAACACCCATTTTGTTTCCTTTCTTACTGGACAAAACTGGTTACATTCCCTTTCTTCGTGAGAAAGTCTAACCAAATCATGTGTTAGTAGTTACATGTGTCTGTATTAGATACTCCAGTTGGTTGGTGGACCAGATTTGGGCCCTGGAAAGATCTATGGTATGTATGCTTTATTCCCCAGCCCAAAACTTCTTTCACGTGAAGCCATCTCACTAATGAAGGATTGGCACAGATTAGATCATACCAACTTCTTATTTGAAATACTTGTAAGCTTAATCTAATACAGTGTTGTATCAAACACATTTTTGTAATGTATCAATAATCCAAATATATCTCTCTCTACTGGAAAGATTTAAAAAAGAGGTCTGCTGTCTAGAGAGATGATGTGTCTTTTCTAGAACGGAAACCTATTAGACTTTTGTAGATTTTGCTATTCCTATCTGTTACTCAAGAAACTGGTGGCTCCTATAGGTTTTCTAGAACTTTTTGGGTTCATTTTTCTGTACCTGACAAATTAGTTGCCAAATTATTTTTTGTTGTTGATGTTGCTTAATTACTAGTTTGGGTGGAAACAAGTTCCTAGAAGGTTGCGGAACTCTCTCCCTCTTTGTTCTCACCCAGCCTCAAATGCGGAGAAAAATCAGAAACGTCACTCTGAATTGACATTAATACCAACCAATAGCAAATGGATGAGAACAGGGAAGTGTGGAAATCTTCCTAGGAAATAACACATCTCAAAACATGTTTGTTCAGGCAGGTCATAAGACAGACAGACAATTCATGAGGCTCAACTTGTAATAGCCACTGTCCTCTGTCTCTTACGCACAGGGATCTACTTAAGGTACTGGTGTGGGAAGACTTTGATTTTAGCATTTTATATGCTGCGTAATCTCATTACTAAGTGAATCTTCTTGTGTAACATTGAAACTGGTCCCTCAAGCAAGAATTCATTAATGCCACTCTTATATTTTATTAATTACAAATAAATAGAGCCTAGAAGACAGGGATTTTTTTTCTTTTCATTTGACCTAACCCAGGGGCTGCTTGAGCATTAATTTGTCCCTGTCTATCACAACCAACAAACCTATCTGTGTATGGCACTGCACCAAGTACTATAGTCCATGAATTAAAAAACGTAATGCCAAACCTGGCCTTTCTTTCTAGATAAGCATATGCCCACACACTTTAGAACACCTTTGGGGACACTAAGGATCCACATAACTCCCTTTTTATGTCTTCCTCCCAACCCCCATGCACAATCCCCAGAGCACACACACTCTGATAATTCTTCTCCCATTGCCCTGAGTCATTACCAGAAGGTGCAGAACTCACTGCTACTGGAGTCCTGATCTCTTAGTTGTTGGATAGCTTGTCGCTGACTGCCAAGGTCTCCAGGAAAATCAGTTTTCATCATCGCCTGGCGGGCTTGCTCTTCTAGCCCAGCAAATACTTGATCCCCTGGTGGTCACAAGGAAAAATAGTCAGGCCACCAGCTGGGCAGCACATCCCCAGGCAAGCTGGTTGGAAGGTCAGACCATTCAAAGACAGGAGACAGGCAGATACCCTGTGGTGGGGTCATTCATCTCCAAGTCAGCTTGCTGACTCCAACAGCTTCTGGGCGTAGCTGCTCTTCCTGGGCAGGAAGCCAGATGCTCTAGAAAGCATCGCTTGCTTCTCTTAAATCCTCCTAGTCTTGACTTCTTTCAAAAGGTGATCAACTGCTACTTCACAAACTTAACTGCAGAATCTCAATTCCATTTACAACCTTCCATCAGGATTGGGGAGACAGAAGCAAGAAGAGGCAAAGTGATGGGATGAAGATAGGGCAACAAATCTGGGCAAAATCTCTGTACCTTAACATACTAGCATTGCAGTCCTTACTGAGTGTCTATCTCTGACAACAAACAAGTGCTCCAAATAATCCTTCTAAATAACAATCTCTAATCCCATCTTTCATCCACTCTCCTTCCAATACATGCCCTGGAAGTTCTTCCTTGAGTTTTTTTCTGATGTCTTTTAGAATTAGCCATGAGTAAATCAACAACTGGTTGAATAAGGGACTACAAGAACAGATAATATATGAATTTATTTTCTGCTGAGGAACAACCTTTCTGAAACACAATAATCAATAATTTACAAGAAATCATATTTATCTAGTCTCCTTGGTCCAATATGGTCTTTTTTTTTTTTTTTGTATGAAGTATCCAAAAAATCCTGGACCCATCCTTGGTTTTGCATTGACTTCTGATGAACTCTGCCTGGAATCTATGTGGTTGTTGAAGAGTGAACACTTAAGTGTTCTTTTATTTCCAGGAGACCAGGCATAAGAATAAAAGAGAGTTGGGTTTCTCAGAGGTTTCTATTATCTCAGAGTGGGAACTACAGTCCCCACTCACCAGCCAGCAAGAGGGAATAATAAAAAACCCTAGTGAAATGTTTGACAATAGACCAAGCGCTTTCTTACAGAAGAGAGAAAGGAAAGTAAACATGCTCAGGTTCTGAGACAGTATACAAAGATGTGGGAGGCATGAACTAGTGAGTTGACCTTCACTACTAGTCCTTGGGCAGTGAAAGAACTGATGTGGAGTAGGCTTCATGTGATTCATTTAGTCATTCCTTTGGCAAATATTCATTGAGCATTTACTATATGCTAAGTACTAACCACTAATAATAGTTACTATTTGACACTTGCAAGTTCCAGGCTCTATGTTAAATGCTTTATAGTTGTTATTCTAATTCCCTACAAAACTCTATTTGTTAGGTATTACTATCTATATTTTACTAAGGAGAAAACTAAGGTCAATGGTGGAATCAGGTATACAAACCCAGGTCTGTCCAAATCTAATGTCCATATTTTTAAACTGCCTTCTAGTAGAGACATAAATAGAAGGTTAGAAGGTTCATAAGAGTGGTTTTGCTGAAAACAAAGGCTTATCTCTGGGTGAGAATGGCTCTGATCCTAGTGTTAGTGTTACCTTCATACCATGAGAAACTGATACATATAACTCAAATAGCAAAATAATGTTCTCAGGGCCGGTATATGACAAAAGGAAAAATGATATTTCTGATACCATGTCATGAGCTACCATGCCTGGATTACAGTAACTAACATTATGGCTATTATGACTCATACTGTGGGTGGGAATGGAGGTGGTTCGTGTTAAAGTGTACTCCTAGCTACATAGCCCTCAAGAAAAGGAAAAATAAGCTACTTTAAGTCCATCTTCACATTATCTAAGATGACACATTGGATATAAACTACTGCAAGAGAAAGCAAAAAATGAATTCTGTATTAGAGTGCTTCCTCTTCCCTTTTTGCAGAAGTAACATATTTGATCTGGTTACACTGCAACCACAAGACCATGGCGAACTGAATAGTTACTGAATTTTTCTGGGTAGCATGTTTTCAGACCTAGGGGCATAGGCAGACATGGTAGTAAGGAACAAGTTATGCACTAGCATATAATTATCAAGCATTCTCATCAGTGACACTTCTGGTCTCTAAATAAACCTAGCTGGCCTCTCGCTAGGTTTATTTAGGCTAAAGAAACGTAGCCAGAAGCCAGCTAGGTTTATAACATACTAAGAATAAACAATTTTTTTCCCTTTCTTAATAGGGAATCATCATTGAATTAGTAGAAAGACATTTCAAGATAAGCCAGTAATTCAGTTTCATCTCCATTAACTTGACCTCAAAATTTATTTTTGTCTATCAATGTTGTCTAAATATCTAGGCCTTCAAAGAACAGAGAGGAATCTATTCCATGTGATTTCCCTAACTAAGACTCTTACTGGCAATCTCACCTAGGATAACTGGAATAAATTAATTCTGTCATTCCTTTTGGCAGTTTGGGAAGAAAAGCTGTGTTCTTATATTTTATTCTATTCCTGACTTAGGAAAAAGGCTAAGGTAAACTTTATTTCTCAGGGCTATTCCTATTTTAAATATCACCATACAGCAAAATATATAAAAACCATAAAAAAAGAAGCAATTTTAGCAGACCTCCTAAGAAAAGATATGTGAATGATCTTCAAGTAGTTACTATTTAACTAATGTCCAAATCCAATTGTCCAGAATTATCCTTTCATAATAAGGTAGTGAGACTTGTGAAAAGTATGTCATGTTAACTCAAGTATAATGGGATCCACAGAGATACTAACGATTAAGAAGTTATAGAATTAACTGTTTTTAAAATATAGAATTATTATTTTCTTCTATCTTGAGACTGTTGGAGTAGGTTAAAACAAAGCCTCTGGTCCCTAGATATTAATGTAGGGCAGCTATCTTATTTAATATGGGTATTTATTTGTCTACTAACAGTTGAGAAAGAATCATCTCAGCTCCACAATAAAAAGCAAGGTGCTCAGTCTCCTTTTTTGGGTATGGAATCATGAAAATACTGTTTGTCTGACTTAGCTAAGGTTTTTCAGACCAAGTAAGAATAAGGCCATGCAAGCAAGTTTGAAGAACAGATGAGAAGACTGAGATGAAAGTTATTAGAAAGTCAAAAAAATTATAATTTTCTTTCTTGACTCCATGGTGCAGTTAAATAAACGCAATTTCAAGCTGACTGCAATTAGGTAAAGCAGCTGAAACATATTCTGTAAGAGAGCAGATGTTGAATTCAGAAAAAATGAGCTAGTATTGGGAGTGAGAAACTTAGGATTCCACTTCTAGCTGACAGTCTTTGTAACCCAAGGTGCTATCACATGTTGGGAACATAGCCATTTACCTCACAAGGATGTTAACAGAATGAATGAAAACAAAATAAGTTGCACTTTCTAGGAGAGAAAGGACTTTAAAGATGTTTATTCCTCCTCTGTGAAAAGCTTTTAGTTGAAACAAGGCTTTTAGTCATTCATGTATTTTGCAATCTGAAAGCAAGTCTCTAAAGAAAAAGAGATTTTCCTTTTCTTAGTGGTTTGCTTGGTTCAAACACACTCAGTGCAAGTGTGCAAGGGACCATATTTTCAACGTCTCTACAAACAGTTGACAGAAATTTGTACTCAGAAGAGACCGAGATGGGGAAGGAGGCAGGGGAGAAGGTCTAAAATAGAAATGTCAGCCCATCAGCAGTTTCTCTATGACTAACAACAATTCTGGGCTTTTATTCCAAAAGCTCTGCATCGAGTCTAATGAAGTGAAGTGGGCAAAATACAAGAGTCTGTCTACATGTTTCTGACGAATGGATCATATAGTAATTTAGATACAAAAACAGTCCTGAGGAAAACCGAGTAAGTGCCAAAGCAGCCTGCCCACTGGCTTCTAAAGCGGATGTGACAAATGCTGCTGGGCTACAGCAGTGGGATTCTTAACATATCCTTTTAGGCAGGCTTTTAGTTTCATGCCACACAATTTTCTTCTTCTTCTTCCCAGAAAGCAGATCTAGTGAAGCTCAGCCATTACTCTGCTAAAGTGTTGATTTGCTTTGACATTTAAGCAAAGCTTCTGCAGATTTTCCTGCCTCCCAGACCTTGAGTCCATCCCATTTACTTTAAATAGACAAGCAGCATTAAATTTAATACATTTGGTTGGTTCCATTTCACTGCAAGGTGATAGGAGACTCAAGTGGTCAGAAAACTAAAATTACCTATTTCTACTTGCCACTATTGTCATGGGCAATGAAAAGATGATCTTTCAAAAAGGGTAGGGTCAGCTTTAGTCCCCAAATAATAAATAAATAGAAGATCTTCAGAAACCAGCAAATCTCAGTGTCTTTTCTTCTTTGGTCAAGCTTAGTCATCACCTGAGAAGCTTCATAGCTCTCTGCCCAAATGCATCACTGGAAAACAGCTCCTCCCTGGCGGCCTGCTATTTAGTTGTACCTGAACGTTTGTATTCACAGCCCCACAGTAAAGGCCCTCTTAATGGCCACCATTGAAGAGCTTGCAAAGTCCCACCTACTCTACCACAATACAATGTTCACTCCTTTGACCCTGGTAACTGCATTTCTATAACTGTGGATGTGTCATATTCTGCCCATCTCCATGGCCTGTTTGTCCATCTGTTTTCCAACTCCAATACCAGCTCATCTTGCCTTTGACTAACTACGGTGGAAGGAGATGCAGCTGATGGATATATGCTATGTGGACAACAGGCATAGGCCACATAAGCCATAACTGGCTCCCTGGCTTTACTACAATGATGCTATCACCCCACCAGCTACTTTCCTCAAATCTAACCAGTCTCTTTGGACAGATGGCTTTTATAAGCAAACTCAACTCAACTCCTATAATTGCCTTATTTGTGAATCCATCATCTCTCTAAAGAGTACCTTTCCTGCCCTGCTTTCTTGGGGTCACATTTGTGTCTTTTATTAATATTCATCTTCAACCAGAGAGGAGAAAACAATCCTCTTGAACTCCTGTGTTGGATGACCTATGCTAGAGATATTTCATTTTATCTCCCTTGACAATCCTCACTTCAGGCTCACTGCATATTACTGTTTTAGCAGCAATTTCTAAGTCCTTCCTAAACCATTCACCTTTATATTAAATAGCCTTGCATATCCACCTGTTCCAGAATATACTCCTAGAAGTATCCAACTGGTTCCATCTTACCCAACTTTTCCAGGACTTAAATAGAAGAATGAATTGCACATGGAGTTTTGCTACCCTAATCTGATTAATCTGTAAGATGTCAAAACCCTCTTAAATGTACTGTTCATACTATTTCCTCTCCTACTCTTGAAATTACCCAATAAGATAAAGTGCATAGTGCCTGGCATATAGTATGCTTTTAATGAATTTTAGTTTTCTTGTCTTAACTCCTTGACTAATCTATCCTCTCAAATGTAGGTTTTTTGCCTTAAAAAAAAACTTTCATATGTTACACCTCTGAATTCTCTTCCAATGTTGTTGCACTTTACTCAATCAGTCCTCCATAATAACAGGGAGATATTTGTTTTTTATGAACATATGGGCGAGATTGCTTTTCTCCCCAGATCATAGGAAAATGGCTAATTATCTGCATAGATACTAATGTTAATTTGAAAAGGCACTTTTTGAACACCCTCTATAAGCAGTATTAGAAGTAGAGAGGAATATATAAGGAAATATGTATGGCACATAGTCTCTGTCCTATACCAGTTTACAATGTAATTATTATTATTATTATTATTATTATTTAGAGACAAGGTCTCACTCTGTCGCCCAAGCTAGAGCGCAGTGGCCCAATCATAGCTCACTGTAACCTTGAACTCCTGGGCTCAAGCAATCCTCCCACCTCAGCCTCCTGAGTAGCTAGGACTGTAGGTGTGTGCCACCATGCCTGGCTAATTTTTAAATTTTTTGTAGAGTCAGGATCTTGCTATGTTGCCCAGGCTGGTCTCAAACTCCTAGCCTCAAGTGATCCTCCTGCCTCCGCCTCCCAATGTGCTGGGATTATAAGGCATGAGCCACCATGCCCAGCCCTACAATGTAATTACTAAAATCAAATATACATATAAAACTGTTCAGCAACAAGGCAAGGCAACAGTGCATACCTGGTCTTCTGGTTTCTAGTCTCTCCCTCATGTGATCCATCCCACACACTGCTACATACTACCAAAACATTGCATTCTAAATGTCACTCCACTCTCTGCTTACAAATCTTCAGTAGTTCCCTACAGCCTACAGAATGAAGTTCAAAGTTGGCCTGCATTCAGGCTTCCACAATGTAGGGTTAAACATCTCCAACCTATGACTTCTGGACAAATGAAACTTCTGCTTCATACAAAGGCTCTTCATTCTCTGAACATACGTGTATTCTCTCTTGTATCTTTGTTCATATCACTTCCCCTTCCTGATTTTCCCTCTCCCTTTCTCTTTTTGTTTCAAATCCACTTTCTACCCTCTAAGGCTCAGTTCAAGTGCATGGTCTACCAGGGCCTCTTCCATCAAGCATTCCCCTTGCTACCTTAGTCCACGGAACTCTCTTAATTTCCCTCCTCTTAACTTCTGTAGTACACACAATCTGCAGCATCCCTATTTGGCACTTAGCATATACTATCTTGTATTTATATATGTGTGTGTATATATATACATGAGGCTACATTACAGTCTTATATATATTATTTTACAGCCTTGACAGCCTTGTGTTTTACAGCACAAGGATTTGCACAGAGGAGGTATCCTCTGTTTGTTAATATGAATTTTAAGGATGATCAAGTACACACACCACTAAGACAGGTTTCTAACACCTCCTCCAGCAACCAGACACACTTTATTTTATTTCATTTTTTTGAGACAGGGTCTTGCTTTGCTGCCTGGGCTAGAGTGCAGTGGCATGATCATAGCTCACAGCAACCTCAAACTCCACGGCTCAAGCAATCCTCCTGGCTCAGCCTCCCGAATAGCTGGGACTACAGGTATGCACCACCATGCCTGGCTAATGTTTCTATCTTTTGTAGATACTGGGTCTCGCTATGTTATCCAGGCTGGTCTTGAACTTCTGGGCTCAAGTGATGCTCCTGCCTTGGCCTGCCAAAGTGCTGGGATTACAGGTGTGAGCCACTGCGCCCGGCCCAGATACACTTTAAACCCATCATATCCAATACCAATAACCCTTTCCTTTTCACAAATTAGTGTGAGTCTCTCACCCTAAATTCAGGTTACTTTTCAATGCCAACCCTCAACATTCCCACCTTCCAGAAGACAAAGCCCAATACTCACAGTGAACTTTGTTTGGATTTGTCTGTTTCCGACGGGACATGTTTCCCAGATCTGAGAGCTCTGGCCTTTCCCAGTTTCACGACTAGATATGTTACTACCTCCTTGCAAGGTGCTAACCTACAATAAAAAAAAGGATATGGTTAGCACATGCCATTTTTCCCAGAAATTATACAAAATTAAAAGATAAAAAGACTTTAAAAGTAGCTCCTGAGCATATAAAACTCACCAGTTATAAATGATTGAACTAACATAAGAAAGAAAGAAAGAAAGAAAGAAAAAAAAGAAAGAGAAATCTCTAGCACAATGTCAAGATCTGGAGAAGTTTAAGAGGGAACTCCTTCAGGGGACTTAGAGAATTACACTCCAAATCCATCTTTGGAATCCAGAATACTGGTAAGTGATCATGATCAAGGTCACAGGGTAGAAAAGAAAGCAAAACTTAGGCAACCAGCATTAGAAGTACTGTGGGCTCAAAGGGATAACCCCATGAACTATAAAAGGAAGCCAGGGAGGATGGTGGCTCACATCACATGCCCAGTGGAAGTCAAGCCCTGCAGTCTGCACCAATGGGAGCCTCCAGACGGTTTTTCCAGAAGTTATCTTGCCCAGAGGTAACAAAGGTATCACATCCCTGTGAGATGGGAAACGTCTCAAAACTCTAAGGTGTCTGTACATGAAAACAGCATGGGAAATAAAGGCCTATATCTAGTGATGCAGACACAGTGCTGGGCAGTGTGGATGACAGGGCACTTAAGTGAATCAAACCTATAATGTTGAAGATGAGCTCTCACCAGAAGAGCCAGATGCCATCCAATAACATTGAATACTAATGCAACACCCCACCGTGGAACACCAACCTGGCCCTATTCACATGTTCCACAGATGTGGTCAAAGTTAATAACTTTAGAGCCTCTTCTCAATCCAACCTCTGTGTAGCAAAGAGACCAGTGGGAGGAACAAAAAGAAAAGCTCCCCAAACAAGAAGTGCTGCAGAGACATGCATCTCCCCCCTCCCCATATAGAAGGGGACAGATGCTTAAGCCTGGAGGTTCCTGGCTAACTACAAAAAAGATTGTCCCAGCCATAAGCATTGTTAGAGAATCTGAAATGGATTAGTAGCAGAAGCTGCGACATTTTCTTTGAAAGATAGAGTGAATAAACAGATATAGAATAAAAAGAGATGGATTCTCTTTCCTATCCAAGATAGGAATATGGATCTGGTCACCCTCTAAGTTTTCTTACAGTTCCTGCCTTCTCAAATTATACTCACATTGAATAAGCAAATATAAAATTATAGTTTATTGCCTTGAGAACAGTTATGAGAGGCTACTACTAGCTGTACTTTGCACTCCAGTTAATGAAGACTCAGCTCCTGTTTTGCCAACTAACTCCTCTATGTAGCTAGAAAGGCCCTCAAACCTGTAATCAGATCCTGCCTCCCCTTACCAAAGGAAGAAAGAAACCGCAAATGGCAAAGACAGGCCTCCACAGGAAGTGGCAAAGGAAGCAGCTTTCAGGCAGTCTTCTATCATATCTGCATATCAAACACAGTTCTTTTTTAGACCTTTAATTAAAAACAAACAAAAACTCCAAATGTATACAATAAAAAAAATTTTAACTATTTGTTTTAACTACTTGTTATATGTTCTCTGTTCTAAGTTTTGTTTGTGTATATCACTTATTTCTAATCAAGTAGTTATTTTACTAATGGAAGCAGTGAATGAATATCACACTTTGAGTCTTTTTCTATATGCCTGTGGAGTCACAAAGTAGAAAGTTGAATGAAATGCAGGCTATTAATTTTTCTAAAATACACCTCTCCATTGTATTAAAAAATAGAATCTTGACTAATCTTTACATTTTCTCCCATCAAGACCAGAAATTGAAATTGTCAGATAAAGGTAATAAAGTCCATTCTGAAAGAAGGCTAAATAATTTGAATCAGGCTCTATACAGATCATCTTGGTGAGGCAACATTTCAATACTACAGCTACAAGTCCAAAGACAGAGATGAGTGTGCATATTTAAATCGCAGTGTCCACTGCATCTCCTAATCCTCCTAGTGGACAAATGGGGAACTGACCAGATGGTACCCAATGGGACTTCACACCTGAGGGATCAAGGGAAAAACATGCAAATACTCCCCACCCCCTTCAAACAAGACAACAACAACAAAAACACCCACAAAAAAAGGCCTATAGGGTCACGGGCTCTTGAATATGTATAAATAAATGGCACTGAAAGGACATTCTTGACCACAAAGCAAGATCTCCGAGGCTAGACAGACAACTGTCTTATAGGCAGTAAAAGCTAATAAAACCCATAGATATATTGCCCTAAAGGTAACTCATTCTGTTTTACTTTTAGCACTGCCTCAGTTTCCAAGCCCAAATTTGAAGTCAGACTAAAAATGTAAATGGATAGCTGCCTGAACATCATCATCCCAAAGAAAAATGGGATGAGGAGACTCAGGTCTAAAAGGATTCTATTTAAAAAGGAAGGCAGCTCTGTCCGTCTTTAGAGCAACGCCTCCCCTGAACACTGCCTCCGTTCTCCTACAGGTGTTAGGTTGCAGCTTCCAGGGCACACCACAGACTTTAGCAAGAAAAAACGGGTGAAATCCCAGCTTTAAGAAAAGAGGGTGCGTTCCCACCTCCGGCTCTGGTGCAGTTCCCACGGAGCAAAGTAAACTCGCCTGAATCCAAGTGACTTGTATCTGCCAAAAAGGAGAGGACAAGAAAGCTGGTCACTTAGCCGCCTCGCTGTTCACCCTGTTCCTCCTTGGGTTGGGGGAACAGCCGAGATGTTCCCTCGGCTTCTTCAAGCACGAGCCCAGGTAAATTCCCAGGAATTACCAGACAAGAGCCAGAGGTCTTCCGAGGCGGCTCAGACAAACCCTTAGACAACACAGTCTTCTCCGAAATCTAAATTTAGAAGCTTTTCTGAGAGACGGAGACCGAGACCGAGACGCAGGGACTGATCCCCCGGGCTGCGCTCCCACGCCCATCCTCCCCTCCCCCAGCTCCAGCCCAGCCTGTCAGACGCCCGGGCGGTCCCGGCCGTGCCCGGCCCGAGCGCGACGAGGCCGGTGCCCGCGGCCCGGCGGACCAGGGCCCATGCGGGGAGGGCGGCGGCGCAGACGCCCTCCCCCTCGCGCCGAGACCGCCGGAGGGACAAAAAGAGGAACGGCCGGGGTGGGAAGCCCGGGGGAGGGAGGCTGGACCGCAGGGAGCGGGTGAGCCTTCGCTGCCCCCGCCCCCAGGCCGGAGCTAGCTCCTGGCCTCCTCCCTGGACACAGACAGACAAAAGCACCGACAGCCGGCGACCCAGAGGCGGGCCAGGAGCCCCTGCATCCTCAGCCCGGCCCCGGAGGAAGGACTCGGGGGTTTTTTTACCCGGCGCCTTGGCTCCGCTCCGGGTCCCTGGGCCCCGCCTCCGGGCAGACGGACCGCCGGACAATGGGCCCCGGGCCGCAACTCAGGCCAGCCCGGCCGGGGCTCTCCGGGACTGGGCCCCGGCGGGCAGAGGGCGACTCCAGGCCGAGCTGGTGGCGGGGAGCCGAGGGGCGGCGCTGCAGACGGACAAAGCCAACGGCAGACAGACAGACGGAGGGGGAAAAAGATGGCGACGCGGACGGCGGGAGCGCGCTGCTCGTGCACCCGCAGCGAGCGGGGCGCGTGCACGGGCCTCTCCTCTCCCCCTCCCCCCTTCTTCAGCCTGGTCCCCCTCCCCGCTCCCCAGGCGCGCGCCTGGCGCTGTGGGCGGGGCTTGAGGGAGAGGGGGGTCCTGGGAGGCGGGACTTAAGGGAGCATCCAATCACAGACGTTCGAGAGGGGCCGCGCCAGGATCCTGGGGCCCCCGAGACCACCGGCCTCGCACCCTCCTCGGTCTGTCTCTGGCCTTCTCAGCCCCTCAGCTCCCCCGAACCTTCCTGAACACGTAAACTCCGCCCTGACCATCAGCCCTGATCCTGGTTTCCTACCCCACCATCGAGTTCAGCCACAAAACCCACATCCCCCGACCACAGCTCTACCGCAGGCTCCCCCTCTCCTTAGCCCAGCTGAGTCCCGCTCCCTGCCACCATCACCGACCCTCTTCTCTTCATTCCCCCACAGCTCACGGTTTCTTCGGCTCCCAAGGCATTTCATGTGACCGAGACAGAGGGGCCACGGGCCTTTGTGGGAGGGGCTAAGTTCTGCTGTCAGAACCTCAGAGGGGAAAAATCTTGAGATTTCTTTTGGGCATTTAATTCTCTAACATGATTTTCACTAATTAAATAGTAGCTGTAGACCCAGAGGCAGGGAAACTTGGGGCACTGTAGCCACTTAAAAGGCATTTGGGGCAATCGAGAGCGGTTGGACTCACTTCTCATGAAACTTACCTCCTCCTGGCATGTCCCCCTCTCTGCTATTTCCCCGCTGCCTGCCTTCCTCTCATTCTGTCTTCTTGTAGAATGCGTAAGCCTATCTCTGACATAGCCTACTTGGAGAAGTAGAGAATGCAGTGGAAAGAAGATGAGATCTGGTAATGGATCCAGCTTTGAGTCCCAGCTCTTCCACTGATCAGCCTGTTGACTTCAGGCAGGTCACTTCCCTATTCTGAGCCTCTGTTTCCCAACATGTAAAATGGATAATGATGTAATGATTCCTGGCCCCTACTCTCATAGGGTTGTTATGCCAGTTAAGTAAAATGAATTTCTGAAAGCATTATGCAAATATTCCTTATGATTACTGGCCCCACAGAGGCAGAGCTAAATGAGGATGCTGACTCTTGCTGATAAAGTGACAAGTCCTGGTATTTGCATAAAGCATTCTTGCAAATTGTCCTTCCCCCGAATCTTTAATAAGATGATGTCATTGTCTGCATCTTGTGTTTAGTGTGATAGAATGTCTGTATTGAAGGATCTTGGTCCTTCACAATTCCGTGATAAATAGTTCATTCATTCATTCATTTATTAATTGTAACTGGTATATTTAGATAGGGAATTATTATTATTTAACTTCAGTCCAGGAAACATTATAGTTTCATTTAAAAATTTAATTTCTGGGTAGCTGGAAAATGGCTTATTCTAATCCAACAAGCAAGTTTTTAGACTGTTTTGTGTAAGAATGCAAGACGAAATAAACTCTGGCTTTTATATTTAACAATTCTTGATCAGTTTAGACTGAGGGATACAAATACGGCTTTGTTATGTCACTTTAAAGTTGACTTAGTTGACATTTTCAACAGGAAAGTAGCTAACAAGTGAAGTTAGCCTCCAGTGAAATTTCTTGGATTCATTGTTAAGTTACTGTGTAAAGTTGGACAGCTTGTTCCATCTTCTTGAGTTGCAAATAAAATGAGATCATAATAATGCTATTCTTTTTCTTTAATACCACTATACAAATGAGGAATAATACTGTCCTTATAACCTTCCTTTGCTCTAAAAATGTCTCTGAGGTGTTGTGACTTAGGGTTACAAATAATGAAAAAATTATTAAATAAAGAATTAGTTTATTTTAAGCTAGGCACAATAGCTGCCACCTGTAGTCCCAGCTACTCCGGAGGCTGAGGCAGGAGGATTGCTTGAGCTCAGGAGTTCAAATGCAATGAAGTGACAACCCATCTCTAAAAAAAAGAATGAATTTCCTCTGCTCTCACTTAAACTTGTTCTAGGTCTAGAAGACTTTTTAATTAATCATGATTTCTTTCAGGTTCATTTTTATTTCTAGTTTCCCAATCTATTCACAGAGTTATGCCATTATTTTGCCACTTTAACTATATTAACTTTCCCCTTGAAATATCTTTGCAATCCATTTTATATTTATTAGCTCCTACAATGACTTTGTTAGGGCTTTACATTCCAAAAGTAATAGTATGAAAATTTTAAGAAGCTCATACTTAAAAAAAAATATTAAGGTATATTTCACATACCATGAAACTCACACTTTAAAAATGTACAATTCAGTGGTTTTTAATATATTCACAAGGTTGTACAACATCACCACTGTCTAATTCCAGAATATTTTCATCATCCCCCCCAAAAATCCCATACCATTAGCAGTAACTCCCCATTCTTCTTTCCCTCCAGCTCCTGGCATCCACTAATCTACTTTCTGTCTCTATGAATTTGCCTATTTTGGACAATTCATATAACAATGAGATCGTACAATATGGGACCTTTCATGTCTGGCTTCTTTCACTTAGTGTAATGTTCTCAAGGTTCTTTCACATTGTAGTGTGTATCAGTACGTCATTCCTTTGTATGGCCAAATTATTTTCAGTTCAATGGATATACCACATTTTATTTATCCATTCATTAGTTGATGGATATTTGGCTTGGTTCCACTTTTTGGCTATTATGAATAATGTCACTATGAACATTTTGTGTACAATTTTTGTGTAAATATATTTTTAATTCTCTTAGGTGTATATATACATGTACCTAAGAGTGGAATTGCTCGGTCATATGGTAACTCTATGTTCAACTTTTTGAGGAACTGCTAAACTGTTTTCCAAAGTAGCTGCACCACATTATATACCTCCCAGCAATGTATGATGGTTTCAATTTGTCCACACCCTGGCCAATATTTGTTATTGTCTTTTTTTTTAAATTTTTTTTTTTGGAGACAGAGTCTTGCTCTGTTGCCTGGGTAAAGTGCAGTGGCATCATCATAGCTCACTGCAACCTCAAACTCCTGGACTCAAGTGATCCTCCTGCCTCAGCCTCCCAAGTGGCTGGTACTACAGGTGCACACCACCATGCCAGGCTAATGTCTCTATTTTTTTGTAGAGACGGAGTCTCACTCTTGCTCAGGCTGGTCTGAAACTCCTGACCTCAAGCAATCCTCCCACCTCGGCCTCCCAGTGTACTAGGATTACAGGCATGAGCCACCTTGCCCGGCCTGTCTCTTTTTTTCATTATAGCCATCCTAGTGGGCATAAATTCTCATTGGTTTTGATTTGCATTTCTCTAATGACTAAGGATATTGAACATCTTTTCATATGCTTATTATTGGCCATTTGGAGAGTGTCTATTCAAATCTTTTGCCAATTTTAAAATTGGGTTGTCTTTTTTATTGTATTGTAGCAGTTTTTTTAAATGTATTCTGGATACTAGGCCCCTATCAGATATGTGATTTGCAAAAATTTTCTTTCCTTCTGTGGGCTCTTTTCACTTTCTTGATAGAGTCCTTTGAAGCACCAAAGGTTTTGACTTATATGAAGTCCAATTTATCTATTTTATCTTTGGTTGGTTGTGATTTTGGTGCCATATTTAAGAAACTATCACCTGGTCATGAAAATTTACACATATGCTTTCTTTTAAGAGTTTTATAGTTTTAGCTCTCACATTTAAACCTTTGATCCATTTTGAGTTGGTTTTTGTATATGATGTGAGGCAGAGGGGCCCAATTTCATTCTTTTGCATGTGGTTATCCAGTTTTCCCAACATCATTTGTTGAAAAGACTATTCTTTGCCTTGTTGGATTGTCTTGGTATTGTTGTTGAAAATCAGTTGAAAATCCAAACCATAAATGTACGGATTTATTTCTGGACTCTCAGATCTTCTATTCCATTGACCTATGTGTCTATCCTTATGCTAATATCATACAGTTTTGATAAAAATTTCATGTTTTAAAGGACAAAGTTCAAATGTTTGTGTTTATATTTAGAATCTAGAGTTACAGGTTTTCACTCTTTTGAATTCATTTAAGGAAAAATTAAGTTTTCTACATGATTACAATGATGATAAAAGTCATGAAAACAACCTTATTTGAGAATTCTCTTTTGATCTTATATATGAACCCAAATCAGAGTAATAACTGTGATTTAATGCATTTTCCTTTCATTTATTGATAAACTCAATACACACAAAAGTAAAACAAGGATGCAAATTATTATGAAAATATGGACACATGGCAAGTATAATGATGTTGAGTCTCAGGATCTGGGTTCAAGATCTCATCCTGGCACTTACTGGCTGTTGGCCTTGGATTGGTCACTTTGTAGCTCTAAGCTTCACTTTCCTGATATAAAAACTGATAATGATTTCTGACCTACGGCTACTTCACAGAAATATTGTGAGCCTCAAATTGAGGTAATGTGCTTATACATGCTTTGTAAATTGCAAAATGTCACAGAGATGCTTAATATTTGTATATAGCCCTAATTAGTTATATTGAGAAGTTCTCTGAAGAATTGTTTCATAGGTGCTCTAAAAAGTCATCCTGGTTTTTGTCTTAGGCTTTAGAAGGATGTCCAGAGCCGTTTCTATTTCATTGTATATACTTTTTGTTTGTTTGTTTGTTTTGGAAACAGGGTCTTGCTCTGTCTCCTGGCTACAGTGCAGAGGCATTACCATAGCTCACTGCAACTTCACACTCCCGGGCTCCAGCGATCCTCCTGCCTCAGCCTCCCCAGTAGTTGGGATTACAGGTGTGTACCACCACGCTGGGCTAATTTCTCTCTTTTTTTGTAAAGACGGGGTCTCACTCTTGTTCAGGCTTGTTTCCAACTCCTGGCCTCAAGCAATCCTCCCACCTCAGCCTCCCAGAGTGCTAGGATTACAGGCATGAGCCACTGTGACCAGCCTTTTTTAATGCTCTTTAATAATTTAAAAAACCATTCTTATCTGGAGAGGCTATACAAAAACATGTCTGACTGATTTTGGCCTGCAGGCCTGTTACAGACTCTTATTCTATTTGGTTCAAACACTATATCAGGTTTTAGTTAGAGCCACCAGTAATAATCGTTTACACAAAAAAAGAGTACCTGGTTAGGTCCCAAAGGAATGTCATGTGTTAATTTTTGTCCCAACAGCAAAACAGGATTTTCAAGTGAAACAATGTAAGTCAGTTTGTCTGTCTATTATGTTTAGTTTCTGAATGAAACTGGTCTGTTCAGCCAGGGACAGAGATACTGTTTTGAATAACAGGCTGATTGTGGTACAATTCACAGTTGATAGATTATGGGATCTAAATAATTAGACAGATGGGTTTTGCTAAAACCCAGGACACAGGTGATTGTTGAATCCAAGCAAGTCCTGAGTAGAAAGCAATTTTTCTAAACAAATCATTTCACTTTTAGTTACATGGGGCTGAATGATACTTTTAGTTCATCTTTACTTTCATGGTTTGAACAACGTTGCAATAATGTCAAGAATTCCAAACATTGTCTAAACACTGTGCTACAGAGGGCTTGGGGAAATAGAAACTCTCATACACTGGTGATAGTGGTGTAAATTAATACTTCCTCTTTGAAGGGTGATTTGGCAATATCTATTAAAATTAAAAATGTACCTACCCTTTGACCTACTTCTTCTGCCTCTGGGAATTTACTCAGTAAGTACAATTCATGCATTTAAATATCTAGTCATTGCAGCATTGTTCACAAAAGCAAAACACTGGAAATAACCTAAATGCCTGTCAACAGTGCACTGCTTAAAATATTATGGTATACATATACAATGGAATATTATGCAGTCCTTTAAAAGAGAGTTATTGGTAATTACTGATATGAGACAACCTCCAAGATATATATCTTAAAGCAAGTTACAGCATAGTATGTACAGTATGCTACTATATGTATAAAAAAAGACATACATATGGTTTTACATGCAGATAATATCACTGGAGGAATATTGACGCATTAAACATTATCTGTCAGACACTGTTCTAAGATCTTTTCATAAGTGAACACATTTAATTCTTGCAACTTTAGTAAGGTAGTTGATATTATTCTCATTTTATAGATGAGGAAACCAAGGCACAGAGATTAAGTAATTTACACAAAGGCACAAGAATCTGGGAACAATGGCTACTGCTACAGAGAGGGACTGAAAGACTAAGGGTCAGAGCAAGGAGGCTTATTTTCACTGTTTATCTTTCTCAGCTGTGCATTTGGTTTGCCTTGTCTATGCATTACTTAAAGAATTTTATTTTTATTTATTTATTTTGAGACAGGGTCTCCCTCTGTTGCCCGGGCTACAGTATAGTGGTGTCATCATAGCTCACTGCAACTTCAAACTCCTGGACTCAAGCAATCCCCCTGACTCAGCCTCCCAAGTAGCTAGGACTACAGGTGCACACCACTACGCCCAGCTAATTTTTAAAATTTTTTGTAGAGATGCGGTCTTGCTATGTTGCTCAGGCTGGTGTTGAACTCCTGGACTCAAGTGATCCTCCTGTCTCAGCCTCCCAAAGTGCTAGGATTACAGGTGTGAGCCACTGTGCCTGGCCTAAAAAAATTTTATTTTTTAAAAAATATTTTTAATCTTTTTTGAGCTATAACATGGCAAAAAAATTTATTTTTAAAATAATCTGTACCATTAAGAAGATAGGCAAAAGACTATCATGAGCACACTATTCACAAGATAGTCAATCTTACTAAGGTAACTTACATATTAAGATATTTTCTTTTAGCTTCAGAAAGATTTTAAAGATTGATAATGTCCACAGTTGGGGAGTATGAGGAAACGGGCACTCTCATATACTAGGAGGATAAAGCAGTAGAACTTCTTGGGAACTCTGGCCATGGACGGTATTAATTTGCTATGGCTACTATAACAAAATACCAGAAATTGGGTGGCTTAAATAACAGAAAACTTATTGTTTCACAGTTCTGGAGGCTAGGAGTCTGAGATTAAGGTGTTAGCAGGATTGGTTCCTTCTAAGGGCTAGGAGGAAGAATCTGTTCCATATCTCTCTCCTAGCTTCTAGTGGTTTTCTGGCAGTTCTTGGCATTTCTTTGCTTGAAGATTCACCATCCCAACCTCTGCCTTGGTGTCCACATGGTGTTTTCCCTGTGTGTCTCCAAATCTCCCTTTTTATAAGGATATGGGTCATATTGGATTAGGGACAAATACACATATACATAATATACATAAAAATTACCATTTTAGCCATTTTTAAGTGTATAGTTCAGTGGCATTAAGTACATTCACATTGTTGGGCAACCACCATCTATCTCTAGAACTTTTTCATCTCCTCAAATGGAAACTCTGAATCCATTAAACAACAATTTCTGGCCAGGTGTGGTGGCTCACGCTTGTAATTCTAGCACTTTGGGAGGCCAAGGCAGGAGGATCACTTGAGCCCAGGAATTTGAGACCAGCTTGAGCAACATAGTGAGACCCCACCTCTCCAAAAAATAGAAAAATTTAAAATAAATTTTTGGTGTGGTGGCACATGCCTGTAGTCCCAGCTACTTAGGAGGTTAAGTCAGGAGGATCGCTTGAGCCCAGGAGTTTGATCTTGTGGTGAGCTATGATGAGGCCACTGCACTCTAGACTAGGCAACAGAGGGAGACCCTGTCTCAAAAAAAAAAAAAAAACCCAAAAAGCACAATTTCTCATTCTCCCCTCCCCCTAGTCCCTGGCAACCACCATTCCGCTTTTTGTTTCTATGAATCTGAAGTTGACTACTCTAGGTACGTCACATAAGTAGAATCATGCAGTATTTGTCCTTTTGTGGAGGTTTTATTTCACTTAGCACAACGTCTGCTAAGATTCATCCATATTGTAGCATGTGTCAGAATTAAGGCCAACATTCCATTGTCTGTATATACTATATTTTGTCATGCATTCATCCCTTGATGGACAATTTGGTCGATGCTTCCACCTTTTGGCTATGAGCATTTGAAAAGACACTCAAAGTTACTATAGTACAATAGTTGCCATCATCCGATTCAACAATTATTAAGATTTTTGCCATTTTACCCCCACATACAGTATGAATTTCTTAACATTTAAAAAAAAAAGAGAACATTGTCTTACAAAATCTCAATGCCATTTTTAGGCTTAACAAAATAACAATTCTTAGGTTATTTGGTATCATCTAATACCAAGTCCACAGTATAATTTCCCCGATTGTCTCACAAACGTCCTTTATAATTAGTTTGAAAGAATATCTAAACGAGGCCACACACACTACATTTGGTTACTGTGTCTGTAAGGCTCTTTAAATTGGAGCAGTTCGCCCATTTTTGGGGGGAGTTATCTTGTAGAAGTGACTCAGTTTGTATATGTATGTATTTACTGAAGAAAAAAATCTGCACATTTTAAAGGAACCAAACACTGTGTATTTTGAGGTCCTGGAACCTGGTCTTATCTCGAAATGCTGCAAATGGTTATAGAGACACGGTATTTCCAAATCCACATAAACCCCTTACGGTAACGCGCAGCTTCGTACTCGTCATATGACTACCCCGGTACAATTCAGCAAACCACAATTTTGGTCTCCGTATATGCAGCCTCCGCAGCAGGGGACAGGATTACTTCCTTCTGGGAGCCCCTTCCAATGCTAAACCGAGTGAATGGTTTTCAGGTTAAAAACAAAGATAACCCAATGAAAAAGTTTCCTCTGAATCCAGAAATAAATAAGGGAAATAGCCAGAAAATGTGCTGAGGAAACATGACGAATCAAACACAGACCGGAGAGATTCTGGTTGAAAGGGCAGTCAGATTTGGCTGAATAGCGAGCAGGGCAGGGGAATCAGAGTCCGTAGATGGAAACGGAGGGTGAAGAGTCGGGCAAACAGTGGTGAGCTGTCAGAGAGGGGTCGAAACCTGCTAGGCCACTCCACCCGGGGACAGAGCCCACGACTCGGGGAAAAGACCCCAAGGGCCAGAGGAGAGTCGAGCAGGGGACGAGAGCGAACCTCAGGGAGTAACTCCTGGCGTTTGAGAGGCAGTACTGGATCCCGGTTTTTCTGGGGGCTGGAACAACCCGCAAAAAGGGCACTGGGCGCAAAGCCGGAAAACAGGCCACAGACCCCCACGTCACCGCGCCCAGCGCAAAATCCAGGGCTCGCACAGAGCAGGTGACTCAGTGGCAATGACTTGCCACCTGCCACGGCCCGTGCCTCCGCCCCGGGAAGTAGTCCCCGGCCGCGCCCGCTCCAAAGGGAGCCGAGGGAGGGAGCCCCGACGCCCTCAGTGCGTGGGTCCCGGCAGCGGCGGGCGCGCAGCCAATCCCTGGGAAGGAGGGCGTGGCTAGCCCCGCCCCGTGGATCCCTCCGCTCGCGCTCGGGGTGGTGAAGCCGAGGGAGCCGCCATTTTGGATGTTGATCCGTGGTTCCGAAGCCGGTCTCTGCTGTTTTCACGCCTGGATTCGGCCAGGTGAGTGTGGCATCCTCAGCGTCAAGGGTTTTCTTGGTTTTGTTCGTCTCCTTCGCTCTACGCTCCGAATTTAGCAGTCCCCAGCCAGCGCTAGGGCCCGGGATTTAAACGACCCCGGATGTGGCCGATGAGGAGAAAGGGAAGGATCCTGGAAGTGGGGTCAGGCCAGAGGTCAGGCCCGAGGGGCCGCGGCGCGGGAGGCGGTCCCCGCTGGGGGGATAAGGGCGTGGCAGGGCCGCCAGCTTCTTGGAGACCGCTGGTCCTGGATACTCGAAGCCGCCAAACTTTCCTCTTGTTCTCCCCGCTACGAGGCGTCTCTTCCGTGGCGCGGAAACGCCGCGGCCTCGGGTTGGGCTCTTCGGCTGTACCCCTACCCCCTCTCCTTTGCCCTGAGAGATTTCGGGAAGGTCAGTGTCCGCAGTGCCGCGAGATCGCCTCCGAGTCCGGGCAGTCTCCGCCGGGCGGGGTGGCTTCCTGGGCTTGTCCATGGGGGGCCCGGACTTGGGCCCTCTTTGGCCGGAGGAAATTACTGTTTCTTTCACTGAAGCAAGCGGCGGCCTCTGCCCCCCTTCTCAGACCCCCCTACGTGTGTGATGAGAGACCTTGTGAGGAGCCTGCGGCCCTGTTCTTGCCCCTTTCTTTGTATTCTCAGCGCTCCTCTTCCGGGGTGCTGGAGGTGAGCACTTGCAACTCATCAGTATAAAGTTCAACGAGGATCCGAACCCAAGAGCATCCGTTTAATAATTAGGTGATGGGACTGTGGGATAATCACAAAAGACAGCGACCTGCTCTGTGTGTGGTAGTAAACTGAAAGTATGGTTTTAAACAACTCTTTTGGGAATTGTAATTTTTAAAATGATGATGTATTTTAACTTTTTATTATGGAAAACTTCAGACAGACAAAAATAAAGAGTATAATGAATTCCCTCCTCATCTAGTTTCAAAAACGATCAACTCATGGCCAGTCTTGTTTCATCTATACCCCTCCTTGTGTCTGTATTTTTTAAATTTAGTAAAATAATTGCTTATTTATCTTCCCCACCCCCAAGTAGAAGCCTTTTGGCTCTTATGTCTACAAACCGGTAGTTCTTGGGAAACTTTGTTTTTACAGCTTCCTTAGAACCACATCTTCTGGCATAGGAGGACTTGGTAGTAGTCATTAGAAGATAAAAGTGTTTTGAAATGTTAGTATTACATTTTTAAATCATCCAGTTTCTTAAGTCTTATTATTTTTAAAGTAGTGTTGTTATTTTGTCCAAATAATTTTTTGTTTTTCTCTTTCTTCCTGTGCCTCTTTCTTCCTGGCTTCTAAATGATCGGGAGCTCCAGAATTCTCAACTCCAGTCTACTTAATTTAAGCTCTTATTATTTTAAACTAATCAGAATCAAGTCCCAATTAAATCTAGCTTGTTGTCATTTTAAAATACAGCTGGACAACAGAAAGTGTAGTCTGAAGAAATAATTTCAAATACAGGAAAAGTAATATGCACATGAATACTTATTTCAGCATTGTTTATATGATATAAATGTCAAAAGGTTGGGGACTTAACAAGAAAATTATTACCCAGTGGAATATTAGGCAGCCATATTTTAAGGTTTTTAGACTATAACATGATAGGATGTTAGGTGATAGGATTCTGTAGTGTTCGTAGTCCATAAATACAAATTTATAACAATATGCCTTAAGACAAACTCTTGGTAAAAGTATATTCTAATGTTCTTATGCTAATTTTACTGAGAAACAAATTAAGATAAAAATACTTTCATAATGCCTATGCATTCCGGTATTTATAGCTCCTTCCAGAAAACTCTGGTCTTTGAATTCTGAAGCCTGTACTTTTTTGTGAATTAGTACATGATGCTGCTGGTCTTACAGTCTTTTATTAAATTTTCAGTCTTGATTATGGTCAGTGAAGATTTGATTATGTTTATAGTGTGAAAACATAGTAAACTTTGTGGCAACCTGTACGTGAAATGATTTTTAGGGGGATTGGATTATATTATGTTGGAAATGCCTTTTAGCTCCACGTTATGTTTCTACTCTTATGTCACATCTTCATAATTGCAATACAGTGGTCATACCTAAATCTGTAGATATCACTTATTTTATAAGAAAAAGTTTCAGAATAAATAAAACAATACATTTCAAACAGTAAAGTTTTGTGTATATTGCAAAATATCTCTGTAGTCACTATTGACTCTGCTCTCTCCCCTCCCCATGTGGTACTTTCGGAGCTACAGACTAAAGCTTGTCCTTTATGAGGTCTTCTGATTCTTTTTATTTATTTATTTATTTATGCTAGTTTTAGCTACTTTGACTAGAGCTTTCAGGATCACTACTTCTGGGCATCTTCACTAGTTTGGGCCCAGCAGTTCTGACTCCTTTCCTTCCCCACATAACCTGAGAGGAAGGACTCAATCCATAGTTTTACACTTTCCTTTATTCACGATGGAGAGATTATCTAGCTCCAGAAGGCTCAGGGAGCTGAGTGATAAAAGAGGGACTAGGTGGGATTGTTGTGCCAGCGTTAAGGATTGGAGTAAAGTGAGGGTTTGGAAAGAGCCAAGAATGGCACCTAGGCTGCCAACCCGTGTGTAATAGTAATAAAAATAATAGTGTTAAACTAATAAAAATAGTGTATTTTAGTACATAAACAAGAGAATTAGTATTGCAGTCACTAGTTTATGATCCTTTTTTTAGAGTTTATGTTATAGTTGTTTACTTGTCTTATAGTTGTTTTTATGACACTAATCCCTGTTAGATTGTAAACTCCTTGAAGGCTAGAGTCAGCTATCGTTTAAATGTCTCTTGTCTACAACAGGTTAGCACAGTGCCTGGTAGACTAGCATTCAACAAGTGTTTGTTGTGTGAATGAATGAATGAAGATGTTGAGGCATGGAGTGATCTTAGAATAACCTCTGAATGACAAATAATTTTAGGTATTGGACAATATTAGTATGTGGTATATATATAAAATGTATTCACATATACGTAAATTTGTTTATATATGTTTATGTATATATTTGTACACATATAAACAGTAACTGTTGACCAGAATATTTTAATATTGCTGATACTGATTTGTTTTCCTTTTTATTTCTTTGTCAGTTTGTTATGTAGGTTTATCAATATTTAAAGCCTTTTTGAAAAACCAATATTTGGTTTCCTTGGTTTTCTCTATTTTTCTTTAGTTTCGTTGATTTTTGTCTTGTTTTTGTATTGTTTCCCTCTACTTGCTTTGGGCTAATTTTACTCTTTTTATGGTTCCTTAAAGTAGAAGTTTAGATTACTGATTGAGACTATTCTTCTTTTGCCAATAAAAGCTTTAGTGTTGTAAATTTCCCTCTAAGCACTGCCTTAGCTACGTCCCACAAATTTTTGTTGTATTTTCATTTTCTTTCAGTTCAAACTTTTAAAAAAAAATTTCACTTGAGATTTTCTCTTTGACCCATGAATTATTTAGAAGTGTATTGTTTAATTTCCAAGTGTTTGGAGATCCTTTTCTTTTTCTTTCTTTCTTTCTTTCTTGACAGGGTCTCACTCTGTTGCTAGGGCTAGAGTGCAGTGGTGTCATCATAGCTCACTGCAACCTCAGACTCCTGGGCTCAAGCCATCCTCCAGCCTTAGCCTCTGGAGTAGCTGGGACTACAGGCGTGAACCACCGCACCCAGCCTGGAGATTTTCTGTTACTGATGTCTAGTTTAATTCTAATTACGATTAAAGAACTTTCTTCGTGTGACTTCAGTTCTGTTTAATTTGTTAAGTTGGTAACCCTGGATTTGGTCTACATTCATGAATGTTCAGCGTGTGCTGCTGTGTTGGGTGGAGAGTTCTATAAATGTCACTGAGATGCAGTCAGTTGGTGGTGGTGGTCACTTCTTCTGTAACCTTGCTGATACTGTTTGCTAGATTGATCAATTAATGAGGGAGGTGTATTGAAGTCTCCAACCATAATTAGATTTTATATTTCTTCATTCCTGTCAGTTTTTGCTGCATGTATCTTGAAGCTCTATTGTTGGGTGCATTCACAATTAGGATTGTTACATTTTCTTGGTGAATTCACCCTTGTATCATTATGTAATGTTTTTCTGTATCCCTGGTTTTCCTTGCTTTGAAGTCTACTTTGATAACATAGCTCCTCCAATTTTCTTTTGATTAGTGTTTACATATATACCCTTTCTCATACTTTAGAGAGTTGAGAGTTCTGCTACAGAGGTACTTTACTTTTAACCTACCTATATTATATTTGAAGTTCCTTGTTGACAATATATACTTGGATAATTTCTTGGTCCATTCTAACAGTATCTGTCTTTTAATTGTGTTTATACCATTTACATTTAATTATTTATGTAATTATTGAATGTTCCAATTAAGGTCTACCATTATTTGTTTTCTGTTTGTTCCCTGTTTTTCATTTTTCTTTCTGTTTTTCTACCTTTTGGGTTACTTGAACACTTTTTAGTAGTCTTCTTTAAAATCAATTCAGTCTACTTGGAGTCATTATTTTTCTCGTGGACTACAGAAACCTTACCATTATATATAATATGTGTCTCTTTACCCTCCCCCCTTTATCCCATTATGTTGTGGTTATCTTAGTATTACATCTACATATATTGAAAACTCCAACAGATAGGGTTATTGGTTTTTTTTTCATCATAGCACATTGCAACCTCAAACTCTGGGGCTCAGGTGATTCTCCTTCCTCAGGGTCCCAAGTAGCTGGGACTACAGGCGTGTGCTACCATGCCCAGTTGATTTTTCTGTTTTTTGTAGAGGTGGGGTCTCACTTTGTTTCACAGGCTGGTCTGGAACTCCTTGTCTCAAGCACTTCTCCCGCCTGGCCTCCCAAAGTGCTAGGATTACAGGCTGAGCCACAGCACCTGGCCTTTTGTGATACTTGAGTAGGGTCATCTATACCCAGATAGTCACAATTTCTGTAACTCTTGTTTATTCCTAATGTTCCAAGTTTCCTTCTAGTATTACTTCCTTTTGTAAGGGCAAAAACCCGAGTCACGCTGCCGAGAGAAACACTGAGAGGTACGCGAGGATGCAGAGAGAACAGGTTTATTAACTCTGGCGGCCTCAGAGGGGACTCCTCCGCCAAATTCTGAGCACACCCACCCCCATCAGGGGGACTTGTCTTTTATACTTAAAGAGGGGGTGGGTGGGGGGGTGGGGGGGTGTACGGTACAGAGTGGCTTATGCCAGGAAGTGCACACATAAGGACGTTACTGTAATTTACAAGGTAGCTGCTGCAAGGGGGAGCTGTTTATGAGAGCAAGAGCTGCAGCCATTAGTCAGTTTCACAAGGCCACAAGCAGTTTTACAGAAGCAGATTAAGCAATTAACATACATAGGGCTATAGCTTGTCTGTTTCAGGTAAAAGGTTTTTAGTGAATTTCCAATTTTCCCTCACACTTTCAGCTTTAAAAATGTCTTTTAGCAGTTCTTTTAGAGCAGGTGTGCTGGTGACAAATTCCCTTATTACTTTTCCCTCATCTGAGTATGACTTTATTTCACCTTTATTTCTAAGGGATATTTTCACTGGATATAGAATGTTAGATTGACAGTTCTTTTCTTTCAGCACTTTAAAAATGTTCCTCTTCCTTTTGGTTTCCCTGGTGTCTGGTATGAAATCCACAGTCATTTGAATAGGTCCCCTAGAAGTAATGCATTGTTTTTCTCTGGCTGCTTTTAATATTTTTAAATTTGTCTTTGGTTTTCAGCAGTTTGATTATGGTGAATCTGGGCATGAATTTCTTTGGATTTTGTTGTATTGGAGTTTGCTGAGCTTTTTGAGTCTGTACATTTAGATATTTTGCTAAATTTGGAAAGTTTTCAGCAAGTATTTTTTCAAGTTTTTTTTTTTTTTTGGTACCACACTCTTCACTCTTTCTTTTGTCCTTACAGGACGTGACGACACAAATGTTAGACCTTTTGCTGTTGTGCCACAGACCTCTAAGGCTTTGTTCACTTTTTTCAGTGTTTTTTCTGTTTTAGATTGGATACATTCTGTTGTTTGCTGCTGTCCCACAGATCTTTGAGACTTTGTTCAATTTTTTCAATGTTTTTTCTCTGTGTTTTTCAGATTGTATACTTTTTATTGATTTATCTTCAAGTGCACCGGCTCTTTCCTGTTATTTCCTACTCTGCTATTGATCCCATACAGTGAGTTTCTTACTTTGGTTATTGTTATTGTATTTTTCAGTTCTAAGATGTCTTTGTTTCTTTCTTTTTAGAAAGACAGGGTCTCACTTTGTGGCCCAGGCTGGAGTGCAAGTGGCGTGATCACAGCTTACTGTAACCTTGAATTCCAGGGTTCAAGTGATCCTCCCGCCTCAGCCTCCTGAGTAGCTGGGACTACGAGCTCATGCTACCATGTCCAGCCTAGTTCTAAGATTTCTATTTGTTTCCTCTTTATGTCTTTCATTTCTTTACTTTTTATCTTTCCATTCAAGAGTACTCTCTCTTACTTGTTGTAGTATTTTCATAGTAGCTGCTTTAAAGTCTTTGTCAGTTAATTCCAACATCTGTGTTGTCTCAGATTGACATGTGCTGATTGTTTTTTCCCATGTGAGTTGGTATTTCACCCACTGTCTGTCCATACCAGAGGTCCCTTTTCCAGTTCCTCAAGCCAGGACTAGAGAGCGTCTCTTGATGCTCTGTCTGTGCTGATGTACACTTGTGGGTTTCAGACTGCTTCACATCGGGGAATATCAGAGGAAAAAAAAAGATAAACTCACTGCCAGTTTATTAGTACTTCAAATTCTGGTCTTCATCCATCTGCTATTATTTACTTTTCAGAGTTTTCAAATAGCTGCTACGTGCATTCTGTTGAGGTTTTACAGCTTCCTTCAGTGAGAGACATGGAACCTAGAAACCTGTTTCTTATTTTTTTGCCTCTGTTTTTAAAGACTACTCATGTTGCTCTAAGTATAGCTGTTTCCTTAATTCGTACTGCTACATAGTATTCTGTCTTATGTTTCTGTTGCATTTTATCTGTCCTCTTGATATGGATACTTAGCATTCTTCCACCTCCTACCACAAAATCCTCACATGTGTGTCTTCATGGTTCTATGTACAAATTTCTTTGGTGGTATATGTCCAGGAATGGGATTGTGTCTCTTAAGGTATATGACACCTTTCACTAAAATACACATTTCATTAAATACTGGAAACTGGTTTCTAAAATGGTTATACCAATTTATACATTGATATTGGCCAATATTTGAAACCCTACTTCTAATTTTTGCCAGTCTGACAGATAAAATTCTATTTTTGTTAGCACATTAACTTGTAGGAGTGTGCAGAAGAGTAAATGAAAACTTGAGAATAACTCCTCAGATTATCCTTCTCTTCACAATGTTACTGTTGGCTTGGCAAGTTTGATTTATCCATGTTAAGCTGGACTAATTGTCTACTAAGGGCAAGATCTTTGTAGGCATGTCCAGGAAGACTATTTCTCATGCTTTTTTAAACCTAATCTCCATATTAATCATGTATATATTGAGTAATTTAACAGTGAATTGCATAATGTTCCTTAGGATAACATCTTCCAGTTTCAGTCACTACTGATAAGTAAGTTGTGTGGGAGTTGATTTAGTTTTCTTTATAATATAATAATAAACCTTGATATATGGTAGTCCCCCCTTAGCTTTTGCTTTCAGGTACCTGCAGTCAACTGTGGTCCGAAAATATTAAGTGGAAAATTCTGGTAATAAACAATTTATAAGTTTTAAATTGTGTGCCATTCTGAGTAGTGTGATGAAATCTTGCACTGTCTTGCCTGGGACATGAATCATCCCTTTGTCCAGCATATCCCCACTGTATATGCTACCTGCTTGTTAGTCACTGAGTAGCCTTCTCTGGTATCAGATAAAAAAACGTAGTACTGTATGTATACCATTTGGTACTATCTGTGGTTTTAGGCATCCACTGGGGGTCTTGGAATGTTCCCCCCACCCCAGATAAGGGGGACTGCTGTAATTCATAAGGGAAAGTGTGGTTATGTAGAAAACATTCTTACCTAGATATACTTGAATACATTTTTATAAATATTCATCAATATAGAAGTATATAAGTGAAAATATTATGGTTTCCATTCATCTCTCCTTTCCAGAGTTAACACTATTAAAATTTTGGTACGTATCTTTATAGGCCCCTTTACCATGCATTTGTATACGTGTATAAACTGGTATCCTACTATATATGCTATTGTTCAGTTTGATTAAAAAAAATCTTGGAGAGCCTCTATTTCATTTATTCAAATATTTGAGTGCTTGCTATGTGCCAAAATGTTTTAGAATGCTAGATTACCTTTTGTTAAAAAACTACTGCTGCGTAGTCCATAAAATAGATATGTCTTAATTTTAATTATTCTTAATTGTTGGAATTTAGATTATTTCATTGTTGTACATTCCTCTCTGTATACAAGTGAATTGTTCTTCAGGATAAACATTTAAACTTGGAAATTTGAAAGAGTACCCTTCAGAAAGGTTGTACCATTTACATTTTCAGCAGGAGTTTGAGAATGCACCTGCTTCCTCACACACTCATCATCACCAAGTTTTATTAATCTCTGTTGCAGATTTCCCCCCAATATTGCTTACCTTCTAATTTTACTTACGGTTTAAGTATTTTTATACAAAATAATTTAATTTATGTCTTCCTAAAAAGTCCTATCTCCATTATAAAAATACTCTTCTATACTTATCCTAACACATTAATAGTTTTTTTAACTCTTAAAAATTAAAAAAATTTTAACCGTGGTTAAAAAGCACATGACAAAACTTACCAACTTAACCATTTTTAAGTGTACAGTTCAGTATGTTAAGTATATTCACATTGTTGTGCAACAGATCTCCAGAACTTTCTCATCTTGCAAAACTGAAACTCTATACCCATTAAACAACTCCTCATTTCTGCCTACCCCCAGACCCTGGCATCCACCATTGTACTTTGTTTCTATGAGTTTGACTACCTTAGATACCTCACACAAGTGGAATCTTAGAGTATTTGTCTTTTTGTGACTTACCATAATGTCCTCAAACTTCATCCATGTTGTAGCCTGTGACAGGATCTCCTTTCCTTTTTAAGACTGAGTAATACTCTATTGTATGTATATACCACATTTTGTTTATTCATTCATCCCTCCCTGGACATTTGGGTTGCCGCCACCTCTTGGCTATTGTGAGTAATGCTGCTAGGAACCATGGGTATACAAATATCTCTTTGAGACCCTGCTTTCAGTTCTTTTGGATATATACCCAGAATTGGGATTTCTGGCTGATATGGTAATTCTATTTTTAATTGTTTGAGGAATCGCCATACTGTTTTCCTTAGTGGTTTGTACCATTTTACAAATCCCATCAACAGTGTACAAGGGTTCCAGTTTGTTTGTATCCTTGCCAACACTCTTTATTTTCTGGCTTTTTCTTTTTTTGATAGTAGCCATCCTAATGGGTGTGAAGTGATCTCTCGTTGTGGTTTTGATTTGCATTTCTCTAATGATTAATGATATTGGTGTCTTTTGGTATCCTTTTTGGCCACTTGTATATTATCTTTGGAGAAATATCTGTTGAAGTCCTTTGCCCATTTTTTAATTGGGTTATTTTGTTGTTGAGTTACAGGAATCTTTATATATTCTGGATATTTTAGCTCTTACTAATTTGAAAATTTTTTTTGTGTGTATGATAGGCTGAGTAATACTCTATTGTATGTATATATCACACTTGGTATATACATACAGGCAGTGATTTTTTTTCTTTTATCTTTGTACTTTCAGAACCAGGCACAGTTTCTGGTATATAGTAAATTGCTTAATAATTATTTGATGAATGAAAGAATGAATAAAATAAATTGCTGGGTTTAGGCTGGGTGTGATGGCTCAGGCCTGTAATCCTAGCACTTTGGGAGGCGAGGTGGGAGGATTACTTGAAGCCAGGAATTCGAGACCAGCCTGAGAAAGAGAGATAGACCCTGTCTCTACAAAAAATAGAAAAATTAGCCGGCCATGGTGGTGAGCACCTGTAGTCTCAGCTACTGGTGAGGGTGAGCCAGGAGAATCGCTTGAACCCAGGAGTTGGAGGTTGCAGTGAGCTATGATGATGCTGCTGTACTGTAGCTGGGGTGACAGAGCGAAACCCTGTCTCAAAAAAAGAAAAGAAATTACTGGGTTTATTTTTATAGGAAAACAATGTTATGTTACTTTTTAGAAATAAGGTTCCTAAGGGATAGCTTAAGGATTAATCTCAATTGTCTATGCCTTTTGCCTGTTCCATATAATTTAGTACAACGATACATCCAGTGTTCTTTAGAATCTTAGGGCTGGAAGGGACGGTAGAGATTATATTGCAAGAACTTAAAATATGTTCACTGTACTTTATTATTGTAGAAAGAACAGATAAATATGCAATTTATTTAGACAGTTCGTGTACCTTCAGTTTTCTGGTCTAGTTAGCTGATGTCTTACTACACGTAAATCTGGGGCTGCTTTGGTAGATCCAGGTCTCAGCTTCTTTGGGCTTGTGTAAATATAGTCTTTGTGATGAATATCTTGTTTTCTTCTCCAGAGCCATATGCCATCCTTTTCCCTCTGATCTATGTCACTGGAGGCTCACCCATGTGAACTGAGTCTTGGGCCCTTTTGCTTGCTTGATTCCAGTTGAGGGTAGTTGGGAGGTACCAGCAGAAGACCTGAGGGCTGGATATTTATTCCCCTGCTCCCCCCTGCAGGGTTGTTGTAAGTTGTCTATGTCTCTACCAAAGATCTTGACTCCTATCTCCTGGCCCTCTCCTTATAGCTACCTAGGTTCCACTTCCTCACCTTGCCCTCTCAGGCCTAAAGGTGTTAATGGCTCACGGGCAATGCACTATCATTTGTTGGTTTCTCTAAACCTTATCTATACCTTTGTAAATACTCTCTTTATTAAATTTTCCTCAAATTGCCCAGGTTGTGGGTACCATCTGTTTCCAGCTGCGACCCTGATTGTTAGAGTCCCTGAAAGGGCCCTATGATTTTGCTTACTTTTATAGGTTTGAATAAATAAATAAATGTTGTTAATGAATCATAAGATGATAATTTGGATTTATTTTTGTCTGTCTTGTATAGTAGGCTTCCATAAACTTCTCTGCATCAGACATCTCCAGCCAAAAGATTAACAGTGAAAAGATTAACAGCTCTGCACACTTCAGTATTTTCAACTTCATTTATTGGGCTTGATTTCTGTTTGCAGCATAAAACATTCAAGTTCCTTTTTCAGAGAATTTTAGCACTTCTTCAAAGTCTCTATTATTCTTGTGACTGTTGGAATCCTTTCTTTTTCAGGCTGTTTAAGTATGGTCCCAAACTCACATTGGTGGATGCTGACCATTTTAGGCAAATATGTGAAACAGAGAAAGATGTCTTTACATCCTCCTGAGTTCCATCACGTTACTAAAGCCACTCCTTTCTTACTTGTTTCTTTCATTTGTGTCCTTCAGTGTCTAATTCTCTCGAGATACCTATTCTAATAAGTTAATTTTGATTGTTAACATTTTTTTGATGACTTAATGCTTTGCTTTTCTAAAGGAGCAAATGCATTTATATTATTCTTTGTTTTTTTAATAGGAATTCTAAATTAAATGCTTTGAGAGGTAGATTTGGATTTAGCATTAGCTTTAATGTTAGTCCAAAGTCCTTGAAAAGAGTTTACATATAGGAATGGCTAAATTTTTTTAAGTCCAATCTTTGTCTATGCATATGTGCTTTTTTAGAATTTGAGTTCATACTTCATATATATATATACACACACACAGATATATAATCATAACTTCTTAAACTGTATGTCATATCATTAATATAACCTCATGTCAGTAAATGCTTTTTTAAAATATTCTAATGGCTATGTAAAATTCTGTCATATACTATAATTGATTTAACTAGTAAACAATATTAGTTCATTATTTATATAGTTTATTCTCATTTTTTGGTCTTAAAATGTGGTCAGTATTTTCATGTAAAAATATGTGCATCAAGGTCTATTCCTTAGGTTAAGTTCCTAGGAGTGGAATTACTATGACTAAATATATGTATATTTTGTTTGTTTATTTTAGAGACAGGGTCTTACTCTGTTGCCCAGGCTGGAGTAGGCTGGCACGATCATAGCTCACTGCATCCTTGAACTTCTGGGCTCAAGTGATCCTCCTGCCTCAGCCTCCTGTAGCTAGAACTGTAGCTGCAGGCTACTGTAGTCCTACATGGCTGGCTAATTCTTAAAATTTTTTTGTAGAGACAGGATCTTGCTGGGTCACCTAGGCTGATCTCGAACTCCTGGGCTCAAATGATCCTCCTGAAGTGCCGGAGTTACAGGCATGAGTCATCACATCTGGCCCAAAATATATATGTTTTCAAGCCTCTTGAAAATATTTAAAATGTAGACATGACTAAAGTTTTGTCCTCAGGCCTTGACACATCACAAAATTGATGCTTATAGACCCCAACATAGACTACTTAAGAACCGCACAGAAATGTTGACATTTTTCTGTCATAACTCTGTATTAGACCCCCAATTTTTTTGTCTTTTATCTTTGAGACAATTTCCAAGCAAAAAGCTGAAGAGGTCAAATCCCCTTATGATAAGTCCAAAACACCATTTATTTCTTTGTGTCACTGACTACAGTTGTTATTTTACAGTTAGTGGCACAGTAAGTTTCTCCAAGTGTAAACTCCATAAGGGCAGTAATAACCCCGTGTGTTTTTCCTTATTAGTATATCTCCAGTGCCCATTATAGTGTAGTAGGCACTCAGTAAATATTCATCAAAAAGGGTTTAAAAATATATTGTATTATGATTTATAGTGCTGAAAATGATACAGTAGTGTATGATTAAGATTGTTTACTTGAGTTTTGAATTCAGATACACTTAGGTTTTATTCTTAGCTCTACCATTTAGTTGCTGACTGATTTTGGGCAAGTGCCTGGTAGAATAAACGATAGTAGTAGTTACTGTTTTCCTGGCTGTCTTCCCACTTCCCATCCATCTCTGGTTATGAATGCCTTGAGAACAAGGATACTGCCTGGATCTAGCTAGCACCAGAACCTACTGCAGTGCTTGAAATCTTATAATTAATTGTTGAATTGAAGTCTTGAAGTTACGATTATGAGAGGCATGTTACGGCATAAACTGTGGTTAATCCCATACTTCAACTGTGCTGAACTTGTGTCTCTCAGAAAGCTCCTTTTCTCTATAGTACCTTGGTTTTTGCACACACCACTCCCTCTGCTTGGGATATTTATACCCAGGTCTTGACAGATACCTTGTTTGTCCTTAGGACTCAGCTTAGGCTTTCCCTTCTGGAAAGCCTTTCATCATCTCCCTAAACAGGTTGGGTGTCTTTTCTCTAGGATAGGTTTCTCAATCTTGGCACTGTTAACATTTTGGACTGGGTAGTGTTTTTGTTGTAGGTACATTGTCCTGTTCATTGTAGGATGTTTAATGGCATCCCAGGCCTCTGCCCACCAGTTGCCAGTGGCATCCTCTCCAGTTGTGAACACCTAAAACGTCTCCAGTCATTGCCAAATGTCCCCTAGGAAGCAAAATTACTCCTGAATGAGAATTCGAATCTAGAATTAAAGTCCTTATCCAATAATATTGTAGTTGCCAGATTTTCTTAGCTGTTTTTTTTTTTTCAATAGAATGTAAGTTCCCTTGAGGACAAGGACTGTACCGTATTTATACTTTTTATCTCCAGCATCTAGCTAGTGTCTGACATATAGGTAATCAGTACATATTTGTTGGATGAATCGAACATAGTTCAGTATAATGGATTCCAGATACCTTGTGACATACAAGCCTCATTTTAAACTTGGACTTGGGTTCATTTTTAAATGTAACATAATGGCTTCTGGAGGCAATTTTACAAAAGGAAAATACATCTGATGATTTCTATTAGTGGTTTATTCATAAGTAGACAAGTACTATTCCTAGTGTTTTCTTACATTGGATCTCTTTTGATTTGTCTGCTTTTCGGTTACTTTGTTAGACCTAGCTTTTGTTTGAATATTACATATTTTGAAGATTTGAGTCCACGGTTAATTGAGTGAAATTGAAATTGTGCTATCTTGAAATAGAATGCACAGTGGGTGGTGGTATACCCTAAAGTCTTGTGGGTAGAGGAGGGATAGTTTTGTTGACTGTAACTCTGCTGTTCAGTGAAATTCTTGGTAAACAGTCTTTTGTTGTAGAATTTTGTAGAGCAATTTTTTTTCCCTTGGGCTTTTCACCTCCTTGTATAACTCTGTACGTGACTAGATGGTAATGATATTTCTGTGATGTTGGGCACTAGCTTTTCCCCAAAGCCTGAGATTTAGTAATAGGATTTGAGGAATTAAGAAGATGAGAATATTTTGGGTGTAAATTTCAGAATCTTTTCCCATCACCACCTCGGTTGAGATTTTTGGGAGAAGCAGGCGGCCTTCCTACTTATTTGTCTTTTTATCACCTTACTCCCGTGCCAATACCTAGGTGCTCATTTCATCTGTCACCAAGTTCTTTCATCTCTGCCTTCAAAATAGATTTCAAATCCAGTTGCTAAAACACCCTGGTCTAAGCTATTACCATCTCTTGTCTGGACTATAGTATTAGCCTTCCCATTGGCCTTCTTGCTTGCGGTATTACTTTTCCGTGATCGGTTCTCTACACACCAACCAAAATGATTTGTAAGAAAATGTGAATTAGATCATGTCATTTTCTTGTATTGGAAAACCAGTGGTTTATTGTGTCAAATAATTCACCTCTAAGTGGTGAAATAAATAATTCATGAAATAATTTTGACTTGAAAATATTCATTGTGCTGCTTCTTTTTCCAGGAGGAACAGCACAACATGCTGGGCTCTGGATTTAAAGCTGAGCGCTTACGAGTCAATTTGAGATTAGTCATAAATCGTCTTAAACTATTGGAGAAAAAAAAAAGTGAGTAGTACATGATTGCTTTACCTTTTTTTCCTTAAAATATATCACTGGGTGCAAGCACTAGATCTTTTAGGCCAGTTCTATGAAGTATAAGGGATCTCTTATCTTTTAAGCTTTTGATGCATTTCTTCCTTTTGTAACTAGTTAGACTGAGTCACTTTGTGGCAGGGAAAGGGACATAGTCTTGCTATGGAATAGGTAACATTACTCCTGAGTTGGAAATGTCAAGCTGCCGGAACTATATTCTTACCTAGACAGAGTAGCAAATTCTAGAGTAGATGGGCTGGAACTAGACTTCCTAAGGGAGAGTGAGCTAGGTTATAGAAGAAACACCCAGTTCTCTGTTGCGATGGAGGTCAGCTTGCAGACCAGGTGCGAGTGCATCACTGCTGTGTGACTGGAGTGGAATTTGTGCCTTAGCCGAACTGGCCCAGAAAGCAAGGAAGGAGATTGCTGACTATCTGGCTGCTGGGAAAGATGAACGAGCTCGGATCCGTGTGGAGCACATTATCCGGGAAGACTACCTCGTGGAGGCCATGGAGATCCTGGAGTTGTACTGTGACCTGCTGCTGGCTCGGTTTGGCCTCATCCAGTCTATGAAGTAAGATATTTTGATTCAAAGACCTAAATCACTTCCAGAATTTGAGAAGGGAGTAATATTGATCTCTTCCTACATGTAGGGGGCTAGCACTGAGGGACTATTGCACATACCCAAGGATCTTTTTCCTACCAGTTGGCTTGAAGGTCTGGTCTCAATGTAGGTAACGGTTGAAAAGAAAATAGAGAGTCTGAAACTGAGTTTGAGTCTGGCTCAACCATTCCCTAGCTTTGTGGCCTTGGGCTTGTTGGCTAGTTTTGAATTTTCCCAAAAGTAAAATACGGTAATGAAAACGGCTAGAAACCTAGAGTTACTGTGAGAATCTAATGAGATTGGTGAAATAGCTTTAGAGGCTATCAAGTATATGATACAAAAGCCAGGGTTTTGTTGATTTGTTTTAAAGAATGTTAAATTATATTAATTTTTTCCTTGATTAGGGAGCTAGATTCTGGCCTGGCTGAATCTGTGTCTACACTGATCTGGGCTGCTCCTCGGCTTCAGTCTGAAGTGGCTGAGTTGAAAATAGTGAGTACAACCAGTTTCAGTGCTGTCTGTAGCTTTTCATATTGTGAGAAAGGTTGGCTAACGTAAGTCACTTCTGCTCATTTGACCAGGTGTTTTGTACCCTTCTCATGCGTTTGAAACAGCTTTGTAAATTTCTTTTTCCTTTTCAGGCCTCAGATCATAGAACAGTATTTTGCAAACCTGAATAATTTTTTTAAGGAGCAAAGTTTTGTGTATCTCCAGTTTTGTGTTACATGATTTTTATTATGTTATTTAACTATATACAAATAGAAAAGTTCTTATACAGTTGTAAACCAGTAAAGTTAAAATAACAGTCATTTAAGGTGACAGATGTTTTGCTTCATTTGTTAATTCCACATATATTTATTGAGTGGATGTCGTGAGCTAGGTGAGTGCTGAGGGTAACAGTGGTGAGCAAGATGTGGCACCAGCCATAGTCTTGCAGCCTAAAGTCTAGTGAAAGAGATGGACATGAACCAGAAAATTGTACATCACAGCATGGATGTGGTACTGACTGCTAGGATACAAATTCAGTTGAGTTGTTTTCTGTTTTCTACATCTTTGCCTTTTTGTTTGATTTTCTAGAAGTTTGTCTCAGTCTTATCTCCTAACCCATCTGTTGAGATTTCCTTGTCTTCTATATGTTTTTATTTTTCAAGAGCTCTTTTTAATTCTTTGAATATTTTTTATAATCTGTTTTTTTATTTTTGGAGATGGGCTCTCACTATGTTGCGCAGGCTGGTCTTGAACTGCTGGGCTCAAGCAATCCTCCCACCTCAGCTTCCCAGGTAGCTGGGACTACAGGCACCATAGTCTATTGTTTTTGTTTCATGTCTTCTAACTCTCTGAAGATATTAATTATAGTTTCGTTTTAACTTTTTTTCTTTCTGTCATGTTTGTTTCCTTCAAGTTCTTTTTTTCTATTTCTTAGTTTTAGACTCTGTTTTATAGTAGAGGCTTTTCCAAAGGTTTGGTGGTCCTTGGCTGTCAGTTTACATTTAAGAGTGAGGCACTGAAAAACAGATTGGAATCGCTTGTGTGCATGGCGGGGTGTGGGGGTTTACTGCCAGATGCCCTCATTATTGAGTGATTTAGCTAAGCCCTTTCTTGGGGGGATTCCAGACTGTCAGAAACTAGTTTTCTTTCTTTGGGTTGGTTATTTTCCCCAGAGAAATCCTACCTGGGATTTCTACCTGGGTAGAAATCCTACCTGGGATCCTACCTGTCTTCTACCTGGAGGGTATAAGCTGGCTGCCAGTGTTTCTGAGAGACCAGTGAAAAAGGAAGCCAAAAGTCTCACTGTTTGATATGTAGACTTACACTTAATTCTCCTGTTGTCAGTAAGTCTCTCTGCTCTGTCCTGTGTATGGAGTCCAGAGTCCCTTTAGTTTAACTTCCCCAGAGAATAAACTTCCTATTTTCTGCTAGGGTAGGGAAGGTAGTCATTGAGTTTTGTGGACAGAGAAAGGGGAGAGTAGAGGCAACTGCTTCTTAGACAGACTTTTAACCTCAGTCTCATTTTTAGTTTCTTTTGTCTCCTCCCTTAAAAATAATCTCGTAGTGGAAAAGGCTTACATATGTCACAAAACCCAAAAGCCATAAACAAGGAATGATAAATTAATGTAAGTAAACGTAAAATAGTCTCTGTATAGTGCAAAGCAAAACAAAAATCGTAGGTCAAAAGACAAATGACATTTATATCATAGGTACCAGGTACCCCTTAGAGTCTACATATCGAACAGTAAGAATTCCCCCACTGGGCTCCCAGAATGTTGGGACCACTCTGGTTCAGTGTCATTATCATCTCCTGCCTGGACTATTTGGTAGTTTCTTGAATATTCTTCTAAACCCATTTTGGCTTCCTTCAGTCTATTTACCATTCCATCAGAACAACCTGAGGGTTTTGTTGAAAACACAGATCTAATCCTGTCACTACCTATTGCTTTAAAGCCTTTTAGTAGCTTTCTTTCGCTCTTGTGATCGAAACAAAACTTCTTAATATGACCTACGTGGCCCTGCATTGTCTGGCTCTCACCTGCCTTTCTTACTTCATTTCCTACCACACTCCACCCTCAGGCTCTGCACTAGAGGCTCACTGCCTTTATTTCAGGCTTGAAGGTTGTCCATGTTTTTTCTTTGCACATGCTGTTTTCTTTTCCTGGAATTGTCTTCCTTCCTGAAGCATCATTTCCTTCAGAAAGCCTTACTTGATTTTTCTGATCAGATCTGATTCTCCTGTTACAAGCTGGTGATAGCATGGTGTACCTTCCCCTTGGTAGCACTTGTCACAGCTGCAGTTGTACCTTTACCTGTGTGATTATTTGGTTAATGACTGTTTTCCCCAGAGACTATAAGATTCTATAAGATTAGGAACAAATGTTTGTATTTGTTCATAATTATATTTGTATTGCATGCCATAATGCTTACATAGTGTTTGGCACTTGGTTGCTGCTCATTGGATAGATGGATAAACAAATAAGTGAGTGAATGAATGAATGAACGTATATCCCTTAAGGTTTTATAGACTCCAGTTTTTTGGAAATCCTGTAATAGAAGCATGTTAACTGTTGATAGGAGGAAGCTTGATGCAGTTTGTAGGAATGGCTTCCATTTTTATTTACTATTCTTTTTTCTCTATAGGTTGCCGATCAGCTCTGTGCCAAGTATAGCAAGGAATATGGCAAATTATGTAGGACCAATCAGATTGGAACTGTGAATGACAGGGTAATGAGCGTACTTGGTAAATGTGGAGCAATACACGGGTGGGAGCAGGTTATTTTACTGCCTGTGTTGATTCTAGTGGGTACTACTGTGAGGCTCAGTTAATCTAGGATTGCACATTTCATAATGAGGGCGAGAAAAACAGCTGTGTGGCTGGCAGTGCAGTCAGCTCCTTACCCCTGCCCAGCACCTCTAATTGTGATGTTCTCTGTCATTCCTGGCTTTTCTGTCATCCTTGGTGACCCTCGCGATTTGTGAAGGTAGGACATGAGGTGGGGAGAAGTGTGGATGAATTGAAATGTGGAAGGCAGCAGTGTTAGTCTTTCACCAACACCTGGGCCATGTGTAACTGGAGAACGTGAGAGAGAGACATGGGTGTTGTGATATGCCTTGTGATTCTGAAAAAAATCATTTAACTGCTCTGAACCTCTTTTTTCCTCTACCTGTAAAATGAGAGGAACTAGGTCTAAATAGTGAGACAGGTTAGAATTAGGCTGGTTGATGTAGATGCATCTTAACCATGGTCTTTTACTTATAGCTAATGCACAAACTGAGTGTGGAAGCCCCACCCAAAATCCTGGTGGAGAGATACCTAATTGAAATTGCCAAGAATTACAATGTACCCTATGAGCCTGACTCTGTGGTCATGGTAAGTTTATCCCACAGTGCAAAGGAAAATGAGTTTCTAAATGTGACCTTTGAAAAAATAACCATATTCTTTGCACTAACTTAAGTTTGTGTATGTGAATTTAAGCCTTTGTCCAGTTACTGCCTTTTTGGGTGACAGTAAATGTGCCACCTGTGTTTCTCAGAGGGTACTTAAGAATCAGATTAGATGAATTACTGACTGCAAGCACTTTGACCATGTACAAACCTTGACACGAATGCAAAATGCCACTATTATTGCTGCTTTTCAGTAAACTTCAAGGAATTGAGAATCCCCCTATGGATAACAAGAAATGTCTCAAGACCTAAACAGTTCCTAAAACTTTTCTTGGGTGCCCACCATGTGCCAGATAGTACACAGAATGCTGAGAATACAGAGATATGTAAAAACAAGGTCTCTGTCCTGAGAGGATTACCGTATAAGGAGAGTAAATGCGCAAACAATAATCATCAGCAGTTAAAGTTGATGGGGTGTGGTGGACGCTTTGGTGTCCTGCTCAGTCACCCTCTTTAGTCCCAGTTGAGGATACCTTTGCAGGTCTATCCCAGCTCCAGAACTCACTGGAGATTTGGCTGAGGCCTTTGTTGTGACTATGTTGCAGCCCAACTTCTCTGACTAGCCAACTCTGCTTCCTTCAGTTTCCCCATAGGTGTTCATCCCAAGAGCACTCTCTGGTAAACTTCCTTCATGCCGATCTCCATCTCACAGTCTGCTTCCTGAGAAACCTGGCCTTGGACATGGATTAATGATAGGGGTTTCTCTCTTTTTGTCAGGCAGAAGCTCCTCCTGGGGTAGAGACAGATCTTATTGATGTTGGATTCACAGATGATGTGAAGAAAGGTGGCCCTGGAAGAGGAGGAGGAGGGGGTGGGTTCACAGCACCAGTTGGTGGACCTGATGGAACAGTGCCAATGCCCATGCCTATGCCTATGCCCATGCCATCTCCAAATACACCTTTCTCATATCCACTGCCAAAGGGACCGGTAAGTTTTACATGTAAATAAGTGTGGATGTAAGCTTTATAAAATGTTACGGAAGGTGACAAGTCGGCTCTGTGAATACACCCAGGAATTGTAGGTTGTCAGGGGCATTTAGCAGTAAGAACATTTGGCATTAGCTTAGTGATCACATTGTGGAAAAAAATAGCATTGGGATTCAGAGAAAGTGTTTTGGCTCAGCTATAGGTAATGAAGTGGAAAATCTAGAGAGATGGTGCTAGAAAGACCCTTTCATATAGGTTTACTTAATATCTTTGTGACCTGTTCCAGTCATGCTACCAGCTTTTTCCACAAATGAATAAACCACCACTTATTACCAGGCAGAAAAACTTCCTTTGTAAACGAGAAGAAGGAAGTCATTGCTGGTATGGAAGTTTGATTAGAATTTTCCTTTGTAGACAATGAACCACTTGATTTAGTAATTTGAAGAATAGCTATTGGCTGTAGATCTTGAAAAATCTGGAATCCTTCCAACCCCATGTGGTCTTTTCGGGCATCTTGAATATATTATATATTCAATGTGAGGATATATGTATTTCTCCCTTCCCATACACAAACCTCAGAAATTGCAAATCGGGGGCAGTGTCTCTGATGTTGCCTTTCTCCTCTTGCAGTCGGATTTCAATGGATTGCCAATGGGGACTTATCAGGCCTTTCCCAATATTCATCCACCTCAGATACCAGCAACTCCCCCATCGTATGAATCTGTAAGTGCCTGAGCCTCTTTTATAAGCAACAGGAGAGAGAATCCCATGAAGAGAGCGCAAAATAATGACCACAGGGAAGGCAAAGTTTTGATCAACTCCTAGTATGAGCATTGCTGTTGCTTTGGGATTCTTGTGTTGCTTTAACGCTACCCTGGAAATGGGGAGTGGCGGTGATGGCAGTATCCTTGGTGGCAATGCTTTTGTCCATGCAATTAAGCCAGGAATCAGGAAGGAGCTGCAGATCTCTTAGAGAGTTGTACCCTATGAGGGCACTTAACCAGCTTTTTCTTTTTTTTTTAAACTAGCTAGGCAGAAAATCACACTGAGCTGGTATAGTCTTGGTGCTAGAATATCATAATTATTAAAATAGTAATGTTAGAAGTACTCAACACTTATATAAAGGAATAGTGACCATATTTTCATCTATAATAGAAGCATTTGGTTAGGAGATTTCAGCCTATAGCACATTTCACGTTTTAGTCTTATAGTTAAAACTTGCTGTAAATAGCTAATACGATAATGATGCCTTGAATTGTAAGTGGTTGTAATGGCTTTGGTTCGCAATTAGATTTGTTTTCTGTCAGCCTTGTGTCCTCAGTTAGTATATGCCTTTTGACCCCTGTTTCCATCTGATACTTTACTGATAAAACAAATTGCTATGGCACTTGTGTGTAATTATTCATTTAGGAAAATCTCCCTGTTCCTGAGCTTACTGTTTGTTTTTATCTCTAGCTGATTTGTTTTATCTTGGGCCTGAGTTTTTCTTATGCTTTGGTCTTGCATGTGTCAAAGCATGACCCACAACTTTCTAGGAATGAGGTAGAAGATCTCTATTGGTATTTGAGGACTTGGTTCATATAGATGTATTCAGTGGTTTAGTGCTTTCTCTTTGCCTGGAAGGTGAAGATATCATTAAAAAAAGGTGTTACGGTGTGGTAAGAAGGTAGTTAAGAGTTCAACATGGTATCGACCTGGTTGGAAGAAGTGGAGGGGGAGGGGCAGTTTCTTTGGAGCAACTTAGCTTAGCTCTTGGAAACGCAGGGGCTTATTTATACCAGTACTTTCCCTGTTGATGCCATTGCTTTTTCCTCTGATAACAATCTTTGTGTTTCAGGTTGATGACATTAATGCTGATAAGAATGTCTCTTCTGCACAGATTGTTGGTGAGTGTGTCAGAACCCTTCAGGGTTCACCGTTGAACCCTCTGCTGTTTTGTCATTATTGTTCTCCCCTCAGAGACTGTTTCCACATCCATGGCATTCTACCCACATTCCCTATTCTCTTCCCAGAAGTAGTATGGCTAAAACAGAACTCAAGATTTCCTGCTTCCAAAGATAAAAGATTTTCCCTGGCATCCCTTTTTTTTTTGGGACGGGATCTCACTCTGTCGCCCAGGCTAGAGGTGCAGTGGCTCAATCATAGCTCACTGCAGCCTTGAACTCCTGGGCTCCCTAATAGAGGGGGCTGCAGGCATGTACCACCATGCCTAGCTAATTTTTAGAAAAATGTTTTGTAGAGATGGGGTCTCGCTATATTGCCCAGGCTGGACTTGAACTCAATTGCTCAAGCAATTCCCCCCCTAACCCCAAAGTGCTGGGATTAAGGTATGAGCCTCTCCTGGCTTCGCTATTCTTTTTGATCTTGTAGTTTCTCAAGATCAAGTCACCTTCATTATTGTTGGTTCAGTTTCCATTGTGCCTGGAAATACCAAAAAATTTTTCTTTTTAATCAGGGCATTAGAGAGATGTTAAAGAGGTGAAAATAAGCACAGATTATAAGCATATAGGCTCAGTTGATTTTCACAAAGCACGCATTTTCATGTAGCTATCCATGCAATTAAAAAATAAAATACTACCAGAAACCCAGAGGAGGAATACTTCTAAAATTAGACCGTTTTATTGAAGTACAATTTACATGAAAAATCACATAGACTGAGTTTTTATACACACACAACTACCACAGGAGTCAAGGTATAGAATGTTTACCACACCCCAGGAAGTTCTGTTACGTTCCTTTCCAGGCATGTTCACCCTTTCCCCCATAGGCAAGCACTGTTCGGATTTTCTGTAATTTGGTTTTGCGTATTCTAGAACTTAAGATATAAATAGAAACGTAACAGGTAAATGGGAGGATGATTTTAACATAAAATGCAAAGCAGAAGACTAGAAATACAGGTTAGGCCATTACATCAGATAATACAGACATAAACATTCCTTATAAAAAATTTTTCCCCTAAGCCTTAGAGAGTAGTTCTTCTTAAGGAAGCAGTATTTGTTCCAACAGAATTCTGGTACCACTCCTTGGACTTGATTGTTACAGGAGTAGACGTCTGGGAAAAGGAACTGTCTATTTAGACGAATGCTTTGTGGACCTGGCTCCATGCATTATAGGTTGATTTCCCTTAAGAATTAAATGTTAATTATTTTTTAAAAACTAATGTTTTCTCCTGTATTTTGATAGTTTTATTTTTTCTGCCAAAGGGGATCTGAGCCATTTCTCTGGCATTTGTAACACTGTGCTCCTTGCCCTAATTTAATTAGGTCCTGGACCCAAGCCAGAAGCCTCTGCAAAGCCCCCTTCCCGACCTGTGGATAACTACGACAATTTTGTACTACCAGAGTTGCCATCCGTGCCAGACACACTACCAACTGCATCTGCTGGTGCCAGCACCTCAGCATCTGAAGACATTGACTTTGATGATCTTTCCCGGAGGTTTGAAGAGCTGAAGAAGAAAACATAGGCCTCTTAAACCAGGCAACTTAGCAGCTTCTCCATGTAACAAACAATCTCCATGAAATTCTGTTTCATCTATTAACCATCACCGAGCACAGTTCCTTGGGGCTCTCTTCCTGCTTCTCCAGATTCTGCTGCTTTCCAGTTCTGTATTGATCCTAAGAGACTAACAACCAGAGACTCTGTGGCCGGAACAGCTGTGCTTGTCCATTTCCTGTCAGTGATCCCAGGTTCTCTCCTGGCCTCTCCACAGGAAGATGAACGCCTTGTGAGGAGAGCCCCCCATGAAGCGTCTCAGCCTCGTGTTGAGGTTCCAGACTTAGAAACAAACCCCTCTGTTCAGGGGGATTGAGGTGAGAGAATCAAGGCCATGGTTTGTGTTTTCTCACTCTCTAATATGAATGGGAGAGAGAGAAAATGACTCAGGAAGCCATTGTTGTAACGGTTCCTGGAAGCTGGGCCCTCTCACTGGTACATACACTACTTCTCGCTGCAGGGCACTATTCCACCTGGATCCAGTTGCAAGTTTATTTGGAAAGTTGAAGGCCTCTCTTAGTTCTGCTGGATTCTCAGGGAGCCCTCTGTGGCCTTTTGCTTTATTTTGAGTGCTGTGTTTCCCTTTTACAAGAGGGCAGCACTGTAGAAATTTGTTTTCCACATGGCATGTTCTGTTGGATTGCATTACTGGCAGAGGGAGGACAGGCCACATGCTGGGCAGTAGCTGCCATTCAAGCCTAGGGTGGGCTTCCAGCTGCCTTAATAGAAGTACTCAAGTCTCTTGGGTAGTGAGCTGGAAAGCCTACAGGAGAAGAGGGGTACCTGTTTTCATTTGAAAACTTTATGACTAATGGAATCTTTAAAACTGATCTCAGATAAATTTTTGGTGCCCATGTGGCTGTAGTTGTTCACGGCTTTCCTGAATGGATGAGATTCTTACTGTTGTAACTCATGTGCTCCTTTGCCCCATAGCGAAGGCCATCCTTCTTCACAAGGGATGGTTTTGGGATTGGAATATATAACTTTCGTTTCTGTGTAATGTATCTGTACATACCTGTTTCGAGCAACTTCTCTAACGTTTTGGATTGGTTTGTATCTCATAGCTCAGTAGCTGCTAATAAAGTTAGAAGATCCTGTGTCCTCATTTCTCCACTGTTGGGTCAAACAATGATGTACAGATTTGGATTTTAGTGGAGAATGTTTTAAGCAAGTGATTGTTAGTGCACAAGCCAGAGCCAGCCCTCACCTTTGGCTCCCTCAGTAATGCAGATGTCTGAAGCAGTGCAGGACTCATTTTGATCTCTGTGTTTAAGCCCAGATAGCATCTGTGAGTTTGGTTACTCCTCTGTGGCAGGGTTCCGCATCAGCTGGAGTTCATGCTTATATCTTTATTTTTAGTAAGTTGCAGTAAGCTCACTTCTGACTCATTTCGCACAGCCATCCTGCAGCATGGGTGGTGTTCTGTTACTTGCTGCTTGGCAGCAGAGCTGGTTTATTCTGTATTATTCTTGCTGTGTTTTATTCTATCCTGACAGTGCCAAGATCCATAAGCAAGAACTTGGAGCCAAGGGGATTTTGATTCCTTACTAACAGAATTCAAGTATATTATATACATCTATAATTTTCTAAGCTATGCCATGCAAATACAAGTAATAATAAGCTAGGAAGTAACAGGATTAGTGTAGTTCATCTTCTAAAACTTCAGTGTCATTTCCCATTGCTGTCATGGCTTCTTGCTTAGATGAGGAGTTCTGGTGTCGCTGGATCCCTAATAAATTTGAGAGCCTCTGTAGCAGCATATCTACCAGCACAGCTTCTTTCTGAGTATTTGAAGACAAAAGGAAAAAAATTTAAAAGTTGAAATTATTGCTAATGTTCAAGTAAAGAAACACCAAAGATAACAAATTTGTAGATATATAATGAATAGTAAAGATACTATTTCTTTAATGATTTACTGTCAAGCATTGGAGTGTTTCTGCTACTTAATGGTTGAGGGCCAGCTGTCTATAGGACATTGGCTATAGAACATTATGTAGTCTTGGTTAATTGGGTTTCCTAGGAAAATAGTTGGCAGAGCTGTTGAAACTAATAAAGGGAAAATGCTGACACTGTGCATTATGTCAGTCTGTAATCTTAAGAGCAGTTAGAGTTGAGCTTTCCCAGTGATACAGTTCATTTTTCAGTTACCAAGCCAAAGGTACCTACCTTAGGGGACTTTCTTTCTTTTCTAAAGGCCATTAGAATGGCAGAAACAAAAAGATTAATTATCACAAGTACCATCAAGATGACACCGGTGAGGATCAGAAAGGAGTCCAGGACTGGGTCTAAAGCAATAACCTGGAACAATAAGAAAACTTTGAGTGACAATTTAGTTTCTACTTTACAGACATAGCTGTATGCTAGTGTTTGGAATCTACTCATAAGACATACCTGGTGGAAACTAGGGAGAGAGGCAAAAAGATATTAAAAAGGAAAATAATTTTAAATAGTAGAGCAGGAATGACCGTAAGGATGTTAAAATAATTTTGACTTCAGGCTTTCACGAGAAGAAAACAGGTGAGTTACAGTGGAATTGTAAATGATTCAAATCTCGTGAGTTTTGACAGTTCCAGAAAATATATCTAAACATGGAAGCTTTAAGGGATAGCAAATGCATATTGAAATAATAAATGCATACCAGAAGCGAGAATGTAAACGGTCTCTGCCATATCAAGAAACTTCTACCTGGCTGGGTACAGTGACTCATGCCTGTAATCCTAGCACTCTGGGAGGCCGAGGCAGGAGGATTGCTTGAGCTCAGGAGTTCAAGACCAGCCTGAGCAAGAGTAAGACCCCGTGTCTCTACTAAAAATAGAAAAATTAGCCGGGCGTCACGGCATGTGCATATGGTCCCAGCTACTTGGGAGGCTGAGGCAGCAGGAGGATCGCTTGACCCCAGGTGTTTGAGGTTGCAGTGAGCTATGATGCCACCACTGTACTCTACCCAGGACGACAGAGTGAGACTCTGCCTCAAAGAAAAAAAAGAAACTGCTACTAAACACAGGAGCATTCTGATAAAATTTTAACAAGTTAACCACGGAAAACTGGCTTTTATTATAAGATATTTTTTTCCATTGTTATTTTTAAAGTATAATTGCTGAGTTGTCATTTTTTTCTTGAGATAAAAAGTACCTCTGCAAGTTGTCATTTACTTTTCTGCATAAGGAAATATTTTTCTCAAATTCCTGGCCTACTAGAATGGTTTCCCATAACAATTTTTTAATTTGGGTGTTTCTTTTTAACAGATATTTATTTTCCCTTGGTATTGACCCATTCATTGTTGCCACTAGGGCACTGTTTAAAAAAAAAAAACCAACAACTGAGACGACAGTTACTTACAATAAACACTACCCTGATTGGAATCTCCTAGATGACAAAATATTTTCAAGCACCAACCTATCAGCCACTTAAGTGCTTAATTATAACAATTCCAGGTGAACCAAATAATCTGGGCACTCTCTGAGTTTGTGATGCAAGATTTTTTTCCCAATAAGTTTACTCTCTTTTTCCTTCATGTTGCACAATTTCATTGACAGCAGAAAAATTTTTATTTTTGTTTTTTAATCAAGAAGTATATGTTAGCAAAAGTTTATTATTCTGGTTGTTACTTCCTTTAGAATTTTAGGATTTGAAGTGCTCAGGGGTGAGGGCTGCATGCCCTAGTGATTGCAGCTAGGACCACAACAAAATAGTCCAGCCAAAATAGCAGTTACAGTCGTCCCTCAGTATCTGCTGGAGATTGGTTCCAGGACCCCTTGGGATACTGAAATCCACAGATGCTTAAGTCCCTTATATAAAATAGCACAGCATTTGCATATAACCTTTGCATATCCTCTCGTATACTTAAATCATCTCTGGATTATTTATAATCCCTAATACAGTAGAAATACAATGTAAATAGTTGTTATATTTTAATTTTTTTTTTTTTTCCGGATACAGGGTCTTGCTTTGCACCCAGGCTGGAGTGCAGTGGCATCATCACAGCTCACTAAAACCTCAAACACCTGAGTTCAAGTGATCCTCCCACCTCGGCCTTCCAAAGTGCTAGGATTACAGGCGTGAGCCGCTACGCCTGGCCAGAATTTGTATTCTTTTTTATTGTATTTTTTATTTTATTTCCAAATACTGAATCTGTGGATGTGGATCTCACGGATATGGAGGACTGACTGTATATTCTTTCTCAGATGGTGGTAATTTTCCACATTAGAAATTGAACTTGCCTATTTTAATTAGTAACCTCTGAACTCTAGATCATCAGGATGATCAGCCTCGATCAAAGTCTTGCCATTTCACTAACTAAACTGCAACTTTTTCCTTCCCTGTGCAAATCTACTCACATACTAGTGTTTGGAGCCCAATTCCTCATTTGGGTTTTCTACTTTATCTTTTATGTTGAGGAAGACAAGGATTTGTATTGATAGCTCCTTGGGGAAAATAATAGGCTCCCTGAAAGAAGTATTTATTAACTGTTAACAGAAACAATGCAATTCTTCCTGGAACTGAACCTCCCTCATTTTTTAAAGTCACTTCCATTATACACTTTCAAAGGGCCATTGAGAAAGCAGCAGCAAATCAAGCACCTGGCCAGGTGTGAGAACGAGTTTAGACCTAGTGTCCCTTAGCAGTAAGATTGAGGATATAAGAAGTGAGAAAGGAGGAACTGGGTGCTTAGGAAAGGGCAGATTTCTGAAAGCAATAGTGACTCAAAAGCTGTATGCATAGCTAGTACCTGGGACAGAATAGCGAAGGATCTAAATTTCTCTCATTTCCAGTGTGCAGTGGTACAGCGGGTCTGTTTTTATAAGCAATTTCCCCGTCGTTAGATACATTAAACCAAGTAGAATTTTGCAGAGAAACTAGGATGGATTTTATTTTTTTACCTCCTTATGGTGAGAAATTCCCATCAGGAGACCAACAACAGTCACTGCTGAGCTGACAAAAGTCTGGTAGTCAGAGATGCTCCATCCAAACAGCAGGTTAAACTGAAGAGGAGAAAAGGGGTCAGTGGGAGGGAGTGCAGGTCTCTGTCCTGAGGCGCTTGATGACGTAGCCAACATAGAACCAATGGGATGGAAAGAAATTCCTTGTGGCACTCAAATTACTATGCCCCAAAATTACATAAAATTCCTTTGCAATTACATAGTGTTGTTCATTTAAATTTATTTGACATCACATTACCCAGTGAGCTACATTTTATCCCCATTTTTGAGAGGAGACAAACATCTGGGTTTAAGTTATATTAGTTAAGTATGGAACCACAACTAAACCCAACTTTCTTACTCTACTACCTTTGTCCAAAACTCATGGTTTTTCTGTATCGTGACCTTTTCTAAGGGAAGTAATTCCAAGATCACAGCACGTGGAGAAGGAAAGACACCGGGCACTGGGGCTTACAGCAATGGCATAGCCCGTAAGCAGGATCAGGATGATCAGCAGGAAGCCCGCCACCTCGTCCCAGGCTTTGCTCAGCGTCCTGCCGATGACGTGCAGCCTGGCGTTACGATGCAGCAGATTCCATAACTGAATAGTGGCGAGCAGAACCAGGAAGCCCGCGAGGTGAATGGCAGCAGAGTTCACTTTTACTGCCTCATAGAAGCTGATGAACCTGTACCAAAGAAAGCTGACAGTTATTAGCAGGAAGTATGTGCCATCATCAATTCCAGTGGTGGCAGTTTCTCTGGTGCTCCTGCTGCTGAAGTGCAGTAGCTCTGAGTCCTATTAGGTTGAATACTTGTTGATGTAAGAACTCTGCTTCCTAGTGTGGCCTCTTGTGCTTGCAGATGTGAGAACGTTAGCAAAAGGGCGTGTATTTGTTTGGGAGCTGTGCTGAGGAAACCTTGAAATGTGACCTCTAGCTGATTTTATTTACTCTAAATTCACCCTGGAAATAAAAACCAGCTTCCTGTAGCTGCTCTGGTCTGAGCTAAGTCTCCCCTCTCCAGAGGAGATGAGTTAACGCAATGAGAAGAGCCATCATGCTAACCTTTTTTCTGTAGCACTCTGATCCTATATTGTTCCTGGTAGTAGATAATTGACCTAATAGGTTTAACAGTGTTTAGAATAGAATGACAGATGATACACTAGAGGTGAAGGGTGGTGCTCACCAAATTAGGTTTTGTTATGTGAGAGATAACATTCATAATTTCATGTGGCAACAACTAGGTTACTTGGAAAGACCCCCCCCCCAGACACAAGCAAGTTGGCACTTGATCACAATTCTTTCATTGTCTAAGGCCTAGGCAATGCCACACAGCAGGCTGGACCTTGGCTGCCATCACCACGCAAACTGCAGACCTACTGTCCCTGTATGAACAACTTTCCATAAGGCCCACTGGGATAGTGCCTCAGGAAAAGTCTTACACAGATCACAGCCCAGGCTGTTGATCACTGAAGAGGTTAGCAAAGCACCAATTGGCAATACTTGGTGTGGGAATACTTGATTCTCCTCTCCATGGGAAAGACCAGAGAAGGTGCCCAAAAGGGCACCAAACATCTCTTGGTATGGATGAGTTAAAGGATGAACATCCCTACCCAGAAAGCGATTGCCTTGGCATTTAAAGGATGGTCTAGGTGTTGTGGTTTTATTTAAAAGATGATTAGTTGTCATACCTTAGGCTTTATGCCTTGGCCAGGGTGCAAAATAATGACCAATTCCAGGACCTTGCTTTGTGAAATTTAAATGCATTATCCTTGACAAGCACACACCTAAGCACTATGAAGGCAGAAGAGCTTTACAACGTGACCAGCAGTTAAATGGTTTGTAATTAATTGTTTTCTCTGCTGTGGACATTAGTCCCAAGTTCTATTTTAACTCTGATATTATACAAACACACATCGGTTGGGCAGTGGAGGAGGAGGGGATGGAGTTTCAAAGAATATGTGTGTGTAACCAGGAAACTTCAGACATGAGATAGGGATATCCTGTGCTCCTCCAGCTCCCTCTTACCTGTCCCGGTCACAGCGGTATTGTGCCATGTTTTTCTTATGGAGAGAAATGCTCTTCATGTCAAGCCCCAAGATGATGAAGCTAATGAGGATTATGCTCGTGACCAGAATGTTTCTCTTCCTGGTGAAGAACCTCCACCTCTGCCGTTTCAGCCGCTGACCCTGAACACACCACAGTCTAAAAAGATTAGCTAGGTCTCTCCCTAATGAAGTGTTATGAGCACAGCTGACTTCTACAGGCAGAGCCCATCTAACTCGGACAAATGGGTATGGTCTTGGTTCTGCTCTGTAGTCATTCAGAAATGCTGCTTACAGAAAAGGTGGCCTGTAATAAAACTTCCATTGGATACATGGAAGTCATTCTTTTTCTTGGAGATCATAGAGCTGGCACTTAAAAATAAATAAAAAACATTTCTAAGTTATCAAGTCTGAGAATAAAGAAAAAAATACTGTGTCTGGCTTAAGATATATTCTCTTCTGAGTGCAATCATTTGTATTTTTGAGTACTTGCCTCTTTGTTCATCATACTTTCTTGATATAACTTATACAGGGGTAGTAAATACTGTACATAAAATAATATTTCAACAGACTTAATTCTTTAGCTCCTGAAAATTGGAAGAGCTATACTTTGCTTGGTGAAAAACAAGTCAGCCACTAACTGAATTCAGGTTTCTAGAAAGGACCAAAACCATAGCCATAATTCTAGTAACAGGTCTTTGTAGAGCTCCCCAAATAAAATCTGGCAACCTTTATTATTATTTATCACATCTAACATTTTCAATTCACCTGTATGAAGGCATAGTAACAGGCCAGTAGGTAATAGATGGCTTGTACCATGATAGACCAGGCAAAGCCCTTCTTTGATGTCTGAAGGGAAGGTAAACTGTCCAGTCTTACAGAAGTGAAGAAAGCACCTGGGAATAATAAAAAACACCTGGAGTCAAGAGTCTATAAAACTTTTGCCCTCTTCTCTTCAAACTTTGTCTTTGAATAACCCCAACTGTTTCTATATCATCAATTCAAGTGATTCTGAGTCTCTACACTGCACTTAGTATTTCCTGTAGAGCTATCAATGAACATTAAATGAGATCACTGTTGACCCCACCTAGAGGAAGTGTCAGTGGCTTAATGGCTGTTACAGGTGTTACCTTTACCAAGTTAGAATGGCTGCAGAGACAAAAGTCTAAAGCACTAACATCCCATGAGTACTGATAGTATCCCAGGGATACTCAGATGTTTAAATGAGGGGGAACTAAAAAGCTTCAGCCTCCACCTGCAAGGACAGTGAGAATGTTTATAAAACCATGAAAGGTCTTGTGCATATAAACTTTTCATAAAGCTCCAAAATATTAGAACTAAGATGTACCCCTTGTACGTAGAAAGTACATTTAAGAACAAAAGGAATTTCTACTTCACATAGCCCATTCTCAAGACTGAGACTTTCCCCATGTTTATTTTTACCCCTGTCCCATTTTTGGTAGTTACTGCCAAAAGCCCTCAGTGAGCTGTTATGCTTTATTTAGAAATAAGTATAGAAGAAGTGGTCTTTTCTTTGTGGGTCTGGGAAGAAAACGTCCCTGATTAGAAGTAACACCTAATGGTAAATGGAAGACACTTGTGGGCCAATTCTCGGGGAGAGAAGAAAGGAGAAAGGAAGTTGGATTAGGACCGACTCCCCGTCAAAGGTGGGGGAACTGAATGCGCCAGCTTCCCCCCAATCCCTTCCCAAACGCCACCACAATGGCAGTGAGGGGATAAAAAAAAGACCCAAAGGTAAAGAGGAGGAGGGCAGAGGAGAGGGACAACGGTTGGAAGCTGGGAAGGAGAGGAGTGATACTGACTTGAGCAGGTTCAAGAAAGCCGAAGCCTAAGCCAGCAGTGTAGGAACCCCAGAAGCAAGCCAATTCTAACCACAAATCCCGAGAAAGGCTCAGAAGTTGGAGGCATCAGGTACCTCTGAAGGTGGAAGTTCAGATGGAACTGAAAATAGCAGCGATTGAAAGTCTGGACATGAACAATTAGATCCCAGATTTCCCCTCTCACCACTCACAACCAGGTATTTGCTATTCATCCTGCCTTCCACCAGCCCACGACTAAATATTTGCTTCCTAGTGATGCTGAACTAGTGAGAATCTGGACTCAGGCGCACCAGGTACATCTGAGAGCAATGGTTTGCTGAAAAAGGGAATTAAGGCAAAGTTTACGCACTGCGTGGTGAGTCCCTTCTCAGTCCCCTTCCCTTCACTGGTCTGAGAAGTATACTGCTCATATCCTCCAGGCAGGAGTGTGGAGGGTCCCTCTGTGAAAACTGACTGCCCAAAAGAAAATATATAGATACCAGTCAACAAGCTCTATCCGTGAGCGCAGATATTCTAATTAGTATTTATTTGCTTTTTATTGCCTTCCCTTAAATGTGAAAGGACAGCCAGACGCTCAAACCTCTACCATTGAAAACTGTAGATCAAGACAAAACAAATAAAAAAAAAGCAACTCAGAGGAATTAGAGAAAGTAAAGGAGCAGAAGAAAAAAACCACTATAATATCCTCAGAGAGTTAAGAGAGGATTTGCATCTATAAAAGAACAGGAGACTATGAAAGAAAAGAATACTATGAGAACAAAAACAATTTTTGGAAATTAAAACATTAGAGAAAGAAAAAATTCAAATGTTTTGAAAGAGGAAATAACCTCTCAGATATTAGAAAAGAAAGATGGAAAATAGAAGCAAAAACATAAGAAAATCTAGGAGTTCCAACATCAAAATGCTAGGACTATCAGAAAAAGTGAACAGAGAAAATGGAGAAGAAATTAACAAGGAAAAGTGCAAGAAAATATCTTAGAACTTAAGGACATAAGTTTCTAGGTAAAAAGGCTTACTATGAGGTCCTTTCATAATCCAGGGGACAAAGAAATCTAAATACTTTTGGGGCTGGGGGCTGGGAATCAGAACAGCATCATCCATATATATATATATTTTTTTTTTTTTTTGAACCATGATGCTCAAGCAGACATCATACTTCTTGATAGCAACATGGGAAGCTAGAAGGCAGTGGAGCTATACTTTTCAAAATTCTGTGAGAAACAAATTGTATCCAGACAAATTAGCAATCCAATGTGATAGCAGAATAAAAACATTTTTTGGACATGTAAGGCTTCAAAAAGTTTACCTCCCTTGCACCAGGAAGGAAGTTATTGAAGGATGTGCTCTAGCAAAATGAGGAAGTAAACCAAGAGCAGAAGACACGGAATCCGATAGAGCAGAAAGGTAAAGATAATCCCCAGGGTGATGGTGAAGGGAGAGCCCAGATGACAGCTATAGCGAATGGGCCTAGAGAATAACCAATCCAGACTGTACCCAAGGGGTGGGGAGCCCCAGGGAGGGTGTCTGTAAGACAAAGATAAAAATGATACTGTATGTGATACTGTTGAACACAATGAGAGATTTTTTGCTTCTAGGAAGAGTCTGGAGATGAATCAATGATTGATAGATATAAAACCAAGCAAATTAAAGAAAAAAAGAAATTATAAATTCTAGGGAAAACAAAAAGTTATAAAAGACAGGAAATTTAGTCTCATCTTTGAAAAACATAATTGCAATGGAAATAAACTAAACATAAATTATATGGCTATTAATAGACTGGAAGAACAAAGAAAGTGGAAAGATGTGTAGGAGTGTGTGTGCTCGGGAGACATGTGGGTATAAGAAAGCTAAATCTTCATCCTCACAGAAAAAAGATAATATCTAGAACTGAAAATTCATGAAATAGCTAATAAGCATGTTAATTTTTAAACTCTGAAAGAACTAGTTTAAAAAACCTGAAAGTAGCTGCTTTGAGGGAGTAGGAACGAGGTAAGGATGAACTGAGAACTGCTGTTTTTTTCCTTGAGCTATTTGACTTTTCAAATTATATAATATTTGTGAGCTAGGCTCAGTGGTGGGCACCTGTAATCCCAGTTACTCGGGAGGCTAAGGTGGGAGGATTGTTTCAGCCCATGAGTTCAAGGCCAGCCTGGGCAGCACAGTGAGACCCTGTCTTTAAAAAAAGTTATATTTATGTACAACTTTAATTAAAATAATATCTTTTAATGAATAATATAAGATAGAAAAAGAAATTGGGCCTTCTACTGAGATACCCAGGTGTCTTAGTCTGTTTTGTGTTACTATAAAGGAATACCTCAGTCTTGGTAATTTATAAAGAAACATGGTTTATTTGGCTCACAATTCTGAAGACTGGAAGGTTCAAGGTTGGGCATCTGCATCTGGTGAGGGCCTAGGCTGCTTCTACTAGTGGCAGAAGGTGAAGGGGATCCTGTGTGTGCAGAGATCACATGGGAAGAAAAGAAGCCAGAGGGAGGGGGGAGGTGCCAGGCTCTTTTTTTAACAACCAGTTTTCTCCAGATCTAATAGAGTGAGAACTTATCCCCAAGGGAGGGCATTAATTTATTTATGAGGTAATCCACCCCCATGACCCAAATATCTCCTATTAGGCCCCATCTCCAACATTAAGGATCAAATTTTAACATGAGGTTTGGAGGGGACAAACATCCAAACCATACCACCAGATCACAGACAGAGGAGAGCAGAAGATTTCATACCCACATCACTGGACTCCAAAATCAGGGTCACAACACAGAACAGGTTCACATTAGCATTGAAGACCACAAATTCCACAAATAGGCCTTTTGTGCATCGGTCTAGCCAGTGCCTCTGTTCAAGATGCTGTAGAACTCTGGGGAAACAGAAGGACGGGGTCAGCTACTTTCTTCATTCAGCACTGCAGAGGAGGAAAATGTCCCGACATATCCAATATCACTGTCACATACCAGGTAAGAAGCTACATTTCTCTATCTGGTTGTCTTATAAAATATTTTATGATTATTAATGCCCAAACTTTCACTGGTGTTAATATGAATATAAGTTTAGTAGGCTATAAAAAATGAAAGTTGTCACAACAGCATTCACACCAAGGTTAAACATTTAGGAAAATATATTTGGCATTAGGGTCAGAGGAGTAATTAATTTTATATGCTATTTAAGCTACTTCAATTTGAAATATTAAATGCTACTCTTTACTAACAGCTATTCAGTTTTAAGAGGTAGGAGTATAAATGTCAGTATTTAGTTGGCATTATTGTTTTTGAGTAATTAATTCCTTGCTGTAAGTTTAAATGAAGAGGTAATTATTTTAATTCTGACTTTTTCATATGTAATGAGAAAGACTCTCAAAATACTAAACCCCTCTATAAGTCTCTGGAAATTTAATTTTGGCATTTGAATTTTGGATTGATATACACATCATGGTTTATGAAGGGTAGTGTTTCCTTTTATATTTGAAGATGACAGTGCATCCAAGCTAGAGTCACCTGAATTTAACTATAACTAGGATTGAAGTTGATATGTGTTTTTCCAGACAAGAAAAGGCAAATTTTGGCAAATTGCCAAACTGAAACATACCTGTAATTTGAAACTGAACAAGGAATTTTTTCACTAAAAGATACATTTCCTTTGAAGTCTACAAGTGTTACAGACAATACAGTAGCATTGAAACTACTCAAATGGGTCCTGAATTCTTAATCATCCTATGAATGGCCAGAAGCAAACACCCTGGTCCTCTTGTTCAGGGCTCAAGCTTGCTCACCTGGTTGCAGTACTGGAGTTTCTTCCAAGTTTCACAACATATCTGCCTCCTGAGTAAATGGCAAACTCCCCTTGGATAGGATAACCACCCAGTGTCTCCTGCTTCTGATAATGCCAAATGCTATCCGATTCCGTGGTGTTCGTATCAGGGGGTCCCCAATTTACCCCATAGTTCTCTGTATCCTCCTGATGTTGGCGAGATGGCCTCACTTGTTCTTGGAGAGATACTTCAGCTGGGAAGAGTGTGGCGTTGGGAAGGCGAATCTGACGAAGCAGAACATTGCCAAAAAGAAAGGAGTTCCCATCAGTAATAAATCCTAATAAGAAAGTGAAAGAAAGAATTTTATAAATTGCGTCATTAAGTTAGTAACAAGACAAAGATGCACGCTTTCACCACTATGTTTGAAAACACTTTTAGAGGTACTCGCTAATGCAATTAGATAAGAAAAAGAGGTATAAAAATAAAAAAGGGAAGTGAAATCATCACAATTTGTAAATGATACATATATCTAGTTAAGAGAATCAACTGAAAAGCTATTACAGTTGACCCTTGAACAACACAGGTTTGAACTGCATAGGTCCATTTATAAGCAGATTTTTTTCCGCCTCTGCCACCCTGAGACAGCAAGACCAACACCCTCTCTTCGTCCTCCTCCTCAGCCTACTTAATATGAAGATGATGAAGATGAAGACCTTTATGATGATCCACCTCTACTTAATGAACAGTAAAAATATTTCCTCTTCCTTATGATTTTCTTAATAACGTTTTCTTTTCTCTAGCTTACATTATTGTAAGAACATAGTATATAATACATATAACATACAAAATATGTGTTCATCGACTGCTGATGTTATTAGTAAGGTTTCCAGTCAACAATAGGCTATTAGTGGTTAAATTTTGGGGGAGTTAGGGGTTATGTGTGGATTTTCTACTGCATGAGGGGTCAGTGCCCCTAATCCCCCCATGTTGTTCAAGGCTCAACTATACTTACAAAAAAGATAATTCAGCAAGGTCGCTGGGTACTAAACAAACACAGATCAATAGCTTTCATATAGCCACACAATATTGACTTAGAAGGTATAAAGAAATAAAATATCTCATTTATAACACCAATACAAGGCACTGCAGCCGGCATCCGTAAAGCAAGATGGTAGTACTCTGTCTGAGGCGATTATCTAATCTCCGTTTCATTTCTAACGTTTCTCTACTCACTAGGAACTCTTAAAAATAAATATCAAAACAAAAAAAATTTAAAAAAATAATACCAATACAAAAGATAAAATAAACCTAACAAGAGATGTGCAAGATTTATATGAAGAAAAGTTCTGAATATTACTGAAGGACACAAATGAAGATGAAAACAAATAGAAAAGCATACCATGCTCCTAGGGATGAAGAAAACATAATGAAGATATCGGCTCCCTAAATTAATCTTTATAGGTTCTTAGTCTGTATCTATATAAATGTCTAAATCTCTATCTGCAACTGTATAAACTCTTAATATATAAAAAGCTCCTACAAATCAAAACAGGTAAACAAAACCAAGCAGCCCGATAGAAAATGGGCAAAGAATACGGGCTGACATTTATTCATTATTTCTTTCAGTCCGTATGTATTGAGTGCTCACACGTACAAGGTCCTGTTCTAGGTACCTGGAATACAGCAGTGGATGTAAGAGAGTCCCTGCCCACACAGAGCTCACATTCAGGGATCAAGACAGGCAATAACCAAACAATATTCAGGTAACAAGTGCTAAGAAGAAAAATTAAGCAGGATAAGCGGGGGAGAGTATTTTGTGGGGAGGGAGCACTGCTGTTACGTTAGGTAGGATGATTAGAGAAAGCTGCTATGGGGAGGTGGCATGTGAGAGACCCTAATAAAGTTTGGAGCACATAATGCAGACACTAAGCAGGGGAACGGCAAGTTCCAGGGTCCCAAAGTGGAACAGGCCTGACGTATTTAAGCAAAGCCCAGAAGCTTGAGTGGCTGAAGCAGAGTGAATGAGGGCTGGAGGAGTAAGAGATGATGTAACAGATGCAGCTCAGGCTGAGCAGGGCAGGTCCTTGAAAGCTTCGGAAAGGATTTGGGACTTTAAGTGTGATGAGAATCCACTGGGAGGTTAGGAACGGGGTGCCTCGGCCTCCCAGAGTGCTAGGATTACAGGCGTGAGCCACTGTGCCCGACCTGGATTATGTTTTAAAAATACAATATGGGGAGGACAGAATGAAGAAGGGCAAGAGCACAGCCAAGTATTGCCCACATGAGAGGTGAAAAAGGCTACTTTTGTTTAGTTTACCTTGCACTTCTCTCTTGAGTGCAGCTGCAAAGTCTTTCATATATTTCGGAGCCACTTGTATCATTTGAAAATGCCAGTTTTCACTGGGTTGTTGGGGATGTGGGCAGACTCTCTTGTGTGTTGCTAATAGGAGTGTTTATTGGTACAATAATTAAGGAGAACAATTTGGCAATATCTTTCTAAATTAAAAACGTATATATACTTTGACCAAGCAAGACTTTTCCAAGGTATTTATCTCACAGATATATTTGCACATGTGTGAAATTAAGTACCTACAAGAATATTAATGGTAGTATTGTTAAGCAATAAAAGATTGGAAATGGCTGGGCATGGTTGCTCACACCTGTAGTCCCAGCTACTGGGGAGGCTGAAGCAGGAGGATCACTTGAGCCCAGGAGTTTGAGGTTGCAGTGAGCTATGATGATGCCACTGCACTCCAGCCTGGGTGACAGAGTGAGACCCCGTCTCTACTTAAAAAAAAAAAAAAATTGGAAATGATCTAAATGTCTATCAATAGGGAGCTGGTGATATAAATTATGGTACATCCATGCAATGGAATACTACACAGTAAGTGAATAAAACATAAGAGGGGCAGCTTTATATATACTGATGGAACAATTCCCAGATAAATTGTTAAGGAAAAAAATAAAATGCATGACAATGTTTATAGTATGCTGTCATTTACTGTCAAATATATTTGCAAAGGCATAGATTACCCCTGAAAGAATATATAATAAATTGGGAATGTAGTTGCCTCTTGGAAGGAGAGAAGGGACTAGGAACAAGGGAGAGTTGCATAATATATCCTTGTTGTACATTTGAATTTTCTCCATATTCACATTTTACTGATTTGAAAAAATGTCCTAATGCAAAAGAAAAAGATTATGTTAAAGAATTTGGCAGGAAGAGGTTTGTAGTAATTTCTAAAGAACCTGGGGTTCTGCAAAAGATACAGGAGAAAGGTAAGGAGTGACTTAACCTTCAAAGATGGTCTCACTTTTCATTTTTTAAATGAAAAAAATACATAATTATGGTGGATTTTTGATCAGTTGTTTTCCAACTCAGAAGAAAGTCAAAAGAGAAAAAGCAAGATTAAAATGCTGTAAGAGAAATTTTAATTAAGTCCTACCAAAAAATGATCCTTCCCTAAAGATGATTAAATATTAGACTAGCCTATTCAGGAAAAGTTATGTATTTACAGGATACAGATTTTTATCTGTTAAGAAGTTTCTGTACAAAAATATGTGAATTTTTAGAAATCTGTGAATGGCTTGGGCGTCAGAGTTCCTGAAAACATTGGACAAATATGATTGACTACATCAATCCTGAAAGTCAAGATTTTTAGTAGTTGAAGAGATAAACCATGTTATTGCCAATTTTTACTGCTTTTAACACTATGTCTACTTAATTCTACTTCTTCATCTATATTCAGGTTTGCAGTTGCTGTTCCTTAGTATGTCCAGGTAACTCACATAAACTTTGTAGTTCTAGTAGGTTAACCAGAACTCCAAGTGCCCCAGTTAATATTAATAGCTAACACTTATCCAGTGAATATCATGTACCAGACACTGTTCTAAGCACTTAGATCTATTGACCTTTTAATCTTCATGTCAATCTTACAGGGTAGATCCTAAAAGTATCCCCATTGTATAGATGGGGAGACTGAGGCACATAAGGTTGAGTAATTTGCTCAAGATCACACTGCTGGTAAATGGAGAGCCAGGATGCAAACCTGGGCAGTTTGGCTTCTGAGTATGCACTTTTGGACCATGACACTGTACTACAGAGCCAAGGAGTTCAGGAGGAGGTCACGCACGCTGTGATGGCACAGACCTTAGCCACGTAGGGTTCAAGTTGCTTTGATTTAGTCAATATTTTAGTCAGCATAGAGTTACAGACTGCAAATAGAATGTGCCCTGATCCTAGAACCATCACCATCTAGAATTCAACAAAACAGAATCAAGATGCAATGAATAAGAGTTGCCATTTATAAAAACTCTCCTAAACATGCCAAGTGTATCTTTAAGAAAAGACTGTAAATGTATGCTGAGATGAACATATATTTTGGATTCTTTTCAGGAACCTAGGAGATGATCCAAATCTCATTAGTAAGCCACCAATCCTGAGACAAATTTCTAGAACAATTTCTAGAATACAAGATATGAAGTTATACAATGACAAAGCGTTGGTAACTGGCGAAAAATGTTGAACAAAAAGTATTCCTTAAGAAAGAAATTTTTTAGCATTTCTTCAACACTGTCCAGGGCAAAGCATACTATCTCCTCTTGATGGCAAGTTTGTTGGAGGGTCCAAACTGTACTATACCCATCTTTTTATCATTAGCTCCTAGGATAGTTCCCAGCATAGTATAGGTGTTCAATGCATGTTCATGGAACTGAATTGGGTAACCACACAAGAAAAGTTACACAGACACAGTCGCAGACCTGGGAAAGATTGTACATCAGGCCAAACTATCATCTCGTGTGGAGACCCTTCTGGTTAGACCATATTCCTGGTTTTTGCACTCATTGAACAGCCTTCTTGGCTACACGTGATTGAGTCCCAGGGGTTACACTCTGGTTACTTTTCATGCTGTTAGTGAATTCGTTCTTATTCTTGTTTGTCAGCTTCTTGTGAGACTCGGCAATGGGAATCGGCCCCCATGGGCCTGGGTGAACAGATGTAACTGAACCTGCTTAGATGAAGTCCAGGGAACAGACCCTCTGGGTGCCCACAGGGTTGCAGCCATATCAAAGAAGCCCACCGGCCTTTCTCTAGTTTCTCATGCCTCTTGGTAGGGGTGTTTGGAAAACTGACTGTACCCCACATTTGCATGGCTGGGCCCCAGGATTGTGGCTCTTACCTCTGTAATCCCCATACAGGTTAGGAAGGAGGGTGCGATTGGCCCATGATTTCTGAAAAACGGTGAGAAAAGCTCTTCCAGATGGTTTGATGGAGGTAAAATCTACTGGAGTTCTTTGCAGAGTAGACTATAATCATCAACAGGATAAGGAAGAGGATTTGTACTAGTTTAGATGGAAAAAAAATCCTAATTGAGTGGTAGCTTAGAAATCCTCTACACATTTTTCTTCATTTTTTCTAAGCCTATAGATTTTTACGGTCAAAAATAGTCAGAAATTGGCATTTTACATGGCTCAACCTAATAATCATTAATATATACATATATATGTGTGTGTATGTGTGTGTGTGTGTGTGTATATATAATCCCTTCCTAGAATTATTCTGTCACTAATCAGAAGTTTTACTTAAAATACATAAAAGCCCACACAAAAAATATTGTGTTTAGTTTTTAGAACTAAGCATGCATGTGCACACGCTGTCTCTCTCACTTCCTCCCGATTGTCTGTATTCCCAAGGAGCGAAGGCATGATAAAACAGAATTTATCTCCCTCAGTCTAGGGAATCCAATAGCGTACTAGATGTGTTGAAGCCGGTCACCTAGCACCTATGGAAATAGCCATTTTCCAAAGCATTTTCATTTTCCCTCCACCCCACAAAGTACATATTTAAAAGATCAAATATTGTCATTACATTTTGTAGGTGGAGAAAATGACTCACTCAAGTACACAATGCCATCTCAGGACTCCAAGTTCAGGAGTCTGTCCGTTTACCATACCACCTTGTTTACCAGAATCTCAATTTTCACAAGGTGAAGATTTTAAAAGACACATTTTCACCTTTCTCTGTTTTCCATTTTATCCTCTCTCCCCCTTTCCCTCCTGGAAAGTGTGCTGCAGTATGGACACGTTGCCATTTCCTGTCCGTACCCAAAATATCTCCAGTCAGCTTGAAGAGTTTCTTCTCTTTTAAGGTTCTTTCTGGGTGCTTAGTTGGACTGTTCATAGCTGGGGCTATGTAGATGGGGTTGTTCTTATCTTTCAAACCAGGTAATGGTGAAGAACATTTTGCTGTCAAAAATTCACATGTAGAGAAAAGAAACGTTATATTTCATTAAGTAGCCACTCACCAACATTTGTTGGGCATCTACTATGAGCACCTCCTGTTACATGTTGAAGAAATAAGGAATAAAGCTACCTATGCCCTGCTTCTCAAACTGTTTATGGTGAAGGACCTGTTTTCAGAAAAATTCCAATCCACTGGGGATCAACACTTTGGTACCAAAACGAGTCGCTAGAAAAATGAAATAAAACAGAAGCATATAAAACACAAGCCCTATTTTGAAAATTAGATTCAATAGGCATAAAATTAGTCTGCCAAATTGCTATAAATTTCTAAATGCTTACTCTCAATTTCTGTACATATCTTGGACTAGAAACAAACACTTCTTGTCAGTGGACAACACTTAGGGAGCACTGTTTTACAGCAATGTTCCTCGAATTTTAATGTGCATAGGAATCACCTGGGAATTTTGTTAAAATGCACATTCTGGGGTGAGGCCTAAGATTGTGCATTTCTGACAATGCCAGGAGATGACAGTGCTGCTGGTATGCAGACAACACTGTGAGCAGAAGAATCTAGAGACATACAAATCAAGAGGGAGAGAGAGAGGGAATCAGAGTATGATACAAAACATGTGAGCATGTATGTGCCAAGTACCACGGGATCACTGAAGGGTGAACAAATAAATCTCCCCAAGGAAGTGACAGAGGAAGTGACGTTTGACATTTGCTTTGGAGGATGAGTCAGAGTTCTCCAGATGGACCAGGGTGAGGATAAGAAAAAGCATCACTTTAGGCACAGAGCACAACAGTTCAGAATGTATGGAGAAATGACCTAAGGGCAAGGAAGGCAGTTTGAAGTTAGATTATTAATTTTTTTAATCTCACAAGGAATGGAGTGCCTACCGCTTAGTAGTGTATCACTGCTCAGCTCAAGAAATAAGTAATTGCCAACATAAAGTCTGTTGTGTACCCCTGCATCATGGTATCCCTTCTTTTCCTCAGAGACGTAAGACTTTCCTGAATTTTAGAGTTTATCATTCCCATGTATTTCTTTATACTTTATCTATAAATCTATAAAGGAGATACATAGATGTCCTCTAATCAGGACATGCAATGTTTTTACACGATTAAAATACTGTGCTAATTTTTCTGCAACTTGCTTTTTTTGCCCAAGGTTGAGTTTGTGAGTTTCATCCAGGCGGTTTGAGCAGCTCTTATTTAGAGGGTAGACGTTCTCAGGCTTGCTGACTGAATGTGGGGAATACGAGAGGAGTTTAGGACTAGGTACCCTGACATTTTTGGAGAATGGTGATGCTCTTGATTGAAATGAGAAAATATAGTAAATAATTGGATTTGTGGGGCAGGTAAACAATTTGGTTTCATTTGAGACACCTGCAGGCATTCAGATACAGAGGGTGAGCAGATGACAATAGCAGCTGGGGCTCAGGAGAGAAAGAGATTGAGGAGGAGATCTAGAACACTGGGGGGAGTCGAGGCTCTGAGAGAGGGTGTGATGATGGAGGGAGGAATGCACAGAGTTTTGGCGACACATTAGCCTTGGGCAGAAGAGGTGGAGCAACCAGCTGATGAGAGACAAGATCTCTGAATGGATAAATCTGTCAGTAGACAGATAAATTTGTCAGTAAAGTGGCTAGAATTCTACCAGTCTAATTTGATCTTTGAAAAATTAGATAGTAGTTAGAACTACTTGAATTACCCAAGAGTGCCAAGACCCTCCTCATTTGCTGTTCCTTCTCTTTGTTAAGCCATGGCATCCTGCTCATCATCAGTGAGAATAAGGATGTGAGGAAGATCACCTAGACAGGAAAATCATAGAACTTAAGGAGCAGATAGTACAGATCCAAGATGACATCATATACAAAGGTAAAGGTGGGTATTAATAAATTTCAATTACTTGGCCCTTTATTTTTATGGAAAACTGACAATTAACTAATTTTATACTCATTTTTTTTCATAATGACGGGAACCTGGAAGGGCCAAGAGTCTAAACAATGTTAATATTCATATTTTGTTTGTAGTTCTTAATGTGGCTGGCAGGGAAAGCTTAAACTGTTAAATGATTTGTGATGACTTGTGTAAGTTGTTCAGTGATGTCTCTTAGCATCTTTGGAAAACCTCTGATGGTCTTTACACATATCCCTACTCTGCCTAGTTCTGTTTTTTGCAGGGTTTTTTTGGTTGTTGTTGTTAAATTGTCAAAAACCATCAGGCACCTTGGACTGACATCCATGGGACCTCAGTTTCCCAAGCTTTCTGCGACTATAATGGTTTGTTCCATTGCTCACGTACCTTTACTGGCTGGCTGATGAAGATGTTTTGAAGCACTGATAAAATAATCAAAATAACCCAGCTGGTGGCTTGGTCTTTGTTCAATTCCAAGCTATAAAGTGCTGTAAAAAAGGCTGAAGCCAGGCTAGTGACACCTAGGAGGAGCCAGCAGATATAAGTCAACCACTTGGGCAGGCAATTAGAGATGGGATTCTTCCCTTCTCCTAGGCTCAGGGTGGGGAAACTGGTCACCTCCCTGAAGGACAAAACTTGAAGGAATAATCTCATACCCAACAGCTGAGAGAGAGGATTACAGGTGATAAAGAGAGCCTGGTGTGGTGCCTTACCTGGATGGCTCTTCCTCCGTGGGAAGAATATGTGTTTCCAAGAGTTCCTGGAATTTCTGAAATTGATTGGCTGCATCTAGGAAGTCACAAGGCTGGTGAACCTGGGTGAGACTCAGCGTGCCTAAGTGAGACTTCAGCCTCTGCAGAACTCTGAGCAGGTAATAGCAGAAGTGACGGTGGTTTTCAGGAACCACTGAAAATATATTTCAAGTTGACACTTTCGCAAGTGGAAGATTTCAAGAAGTAGCAATTAGTGGTAGAGATTAGCAATTCATTAATTGATGATAAGGTTACATTTTCTCTGTACTAATGGAGATTGGACCCAACACCTACAGTATCACTGTCTTCTCTGAGGATGCTGGTGCATTTTTAACAATTGTAAAATTCTAAACTTTGATCTAAAGACTTTTAAAACCTCATTGAGCTATTTCTCTAGAACTGCAGTACATGCAACCAATACTGGTAAGTGCCCAGGAGACTCAAACTGTATCTGAGTTTGATAAACTGCAAAATCTCACCATTCTATGGGAGAAAAGAATGACAAGTTCCAACAGGCTTTAACAAAGCAGATGGAATATGGGGGTCTGATACAAAGAGTATTTTTGTGGGTTTTTTCTTAATCCTGTACTTTGAATCACCAGATGGATTGTCTAGAAGCCAAAGGGATCAGAGCTGCTAGCCCTATATTGGACGCTTACGGAAATTAAAACAAACAGAAGGTTGTATCCTGCCTGTTGGTTATGAATGAGTAAGAAAGCCAGAGACATGCAAGGGAGTGGGAGGCACATGAAAGATGAGTTACTGAAATCTACCGACCTTTACCCTTTGCCCAGTGGGGTTCTGCCCGCTGATGACACCCTTGACCCTCTAAGTGAGAATAAATGAGGCTGGATAAGAGTGTCACCAGCTTGTTAATGTCACAAGAACTCCACGAAGCTTGTTCACACTCTGACAGTAGATATGGATTTCTCCTGAGCAGGAATCCCACAGTTTCCTGTAATTCCTGAATGAGATGATAAAAATCAGCCCATTGTACATCCACCCAGGACTGCCAGCAATTACAGAGGGTAAGGCTGTTTCTCATAGTTAGAGGGGGATATGCTTAGTGTAACGAAGCTCAATTTTTCATTTTCTAATATTTCAGAAAGCAGTCACCTCACAGATTTAAAACCAGTTTTATGAGAGAACATAGAATGAAAGAAGGGACAGTTTGGTCGAACATCAAAAACTAGAACAACTCCAGAGTAGTACCTAAGGCATTCCCACCCTGTCCTCAGAGTACTTCATTACCACGAGTAAAAGCCAGAGGTATGATTGATCACAACTCAGGGGACAGGAATTAGGGGAAAGATATTAAGGGTAATAGGGCCCCCAGAGCCTGCCAAGAGATCCTCTCCCCTGCTCTTTCCCATCACACAGGGAAGGGGAGCATGTCATTTCCCTTACCTCAACCACATTTGTGAGACAGAGGGGCTCAACAGAAGCATCTGACAGGCAGGAGGCCTGGATGGCGGGTAAGGGAGGCGGAGTTTCCCGTGGTTGAATCAATGGGAAGAGCTGCCCGATGACAAGATTGATTGGGAAAAGGATAACAGCAGTTTGGATGCCGATAAGCAGTTCTGACCAGGTCACAGCAAATGGACTCACTGAAAGAAAAGCATTACATCAACCTTCATTCTCAACAGTTAAAATCATCACAAAGTCATACCTCTCCTAGGTTTAACTATTTATTTAGGAATTTAACTATGCTTATCTAGGGATAGAAAATTACCACGGCAGTAAAGATCCTGACATGTTCCTAGACTGCTTCATTTGTTAATGATGAGAACACAGAAAATCTGTTGGAGTGTCCTAACGTCAGGGCAGTGGAGGAAAAATAAAGGTGCATGATGATTCTGCATTTAACCCTGAAATTAAGCAGGGTAGAGTTCAGCGAAAGGATTGCATAGTACACACACCACACATCACGGCTCATACATATTTGCTCGTCTCTCTCGGCAGTGGTGCTGGTTCCCTTCCAGAACATAACATTGATGACCATGTTGCAGAGAAGCAGCATCACGCAGCAAGAGAGCCGCCGGACTCTCATAAACTGGTTCCAGGGATGCCGAGTTGCAACTGAGAGCCACAGGTAATCCCGGGTGAACTTTTCCACAATCACAGAGGAAAATGTGTGTCTAAAAAGAGAAATTAGAACAGGAAAAACATGAGATTTCAGTTCGAAACTGCTCTAGACGAAGATGTGGTTTTGCCTAGCAATAAGCTACGTAGTAACTCCTCAGCCTCTATGCAACACCTCTATGAACAAGCTTTCAGATAATTTGATTCTTTTGTTATTTTAGGATAAAAGGTTCTCTGAGGATAAGGATAGTTTATATCATATGAGAGTTTAAAATTTTTAAAACTGTTGTGTTAGCTTTGTAAGAGTTTTGATAATTCTTTCAGTTTTCAGAAGTTTACATTAAGCTTCCACTCAAAAGAGTTTGGGTAATTCATACTTTGAACGCCTAGTCTCTTCCAAATGTGGAGGAATTATAAATAATGTATAAAAAGAAAGAAAGAACCAAAAAGACTCTGCTGGGCTTAAAAACAAAATAAATATATCCAAGGGAGATAAATGGAATTAGAAAACAAGGTGGTGAGTGAGGTAGAAGCCACAGGATCATGGAGTAGCTCTAGGCCTGGAAGAAGGCAGGACACAGGTGGGACTGTTACTCTTACAGGGTAACTTAAACTGAAAATGTTTCACTGGGCGAGAGGAGGGGACAGACAAAGACAACTTCGTTGCTAGAAGCCAGAGTTGAGGCTGCAGCTTATGAAAGGATACTATAGAACAAAAAACTGCCATAGACCTACAAATTCACAGGTAAGGAGGTAGAAAGGAAAAGGACAGCATCACAACTAGGAATTGAGTCGAGAGATCCATTGGCTCATGACAAGATCTGCAATAGCCCTAGTTTCATTAATTTAATTGAGGAATAAGAGCTCCAAAATGCCATATAATAAGGCCTAGTTCTAGGCTAAAGATGTGAAGGGTTGCACAGGAACCACAGAAAAACTAGTCAGGGATGGTTGTGGGGGGAGGAAGAGAGAGAAGCACAAACAATAATTTTGTCGGAAAGAAATTAATTTGATGAGACAGTGTGACAAAGAGTTCAAAATAAATATTTCAGGATGCTCAGAGATACAATTAAAGGAAAAATACTCACTTAAGAATAATAAAAAATCATGAAAAAATAGATATAAAGTAAATTATAAATGTTAAAACTGAAAGATGTGGTCACCAAAACAAACAAAATTAAGATATATGGATATGGTTGAAAAGAAAATTAGTGAAAAGAAATGCAGTATTAAGTACGTTACCCAGAATACATCATGGGGAGACAAAAAGAAAATAAACATGCAAGAGCTGTTTAAAAACATGAAGGATAATTTGAGAAGCTTCAACATACAGTAAAGGAATGGCAAAAGAGCAATACTTTCAGAGATGAAATTTGAGAATTTTTCAGAATTGAAGACATGATTCTGCATATTAAAAGTACATTCTAAGTACCAAACAGGATAAAAACGTAAATCCACAGTAAAAATAATTATGGTAAAATTTGGAACATCAAGGTAAACAAACCCCACTTGCAAAGTTGTCCTTTTTTGACCTGACTGGGTGCTTACCCAGTGCAAAATACTTTTTCCCTGGGAGCACTGTCAAAAATATTCAGAGGCAATTGTTTAACTTCACAGCTGTCTAATGTGGTAGGCAAACAATAGGCTAACCAAAAAACTTACAAGAAAAAGCTGGGAGACAAGAAGTCTGTAGGAGCTTTGAAAAGCTCTGATATATTCCTGAAAGTCTAAAGTTATGTAGATTCTAAATAAAATCTTCTTAGAAAATTAGGATATTTAGTCAAAATATGACTAAAATTAGTCATATTAGTAGTGACAAAATATGTTAAAAAGTTAAAGCTGACCACCAAAAAGAATTAGAAGAAGAAAGAAGAGGAGAAATAGCAGCAGGAGATAGAAACAGAAGAGCAGGAAGAGGAAAGAAATACAATGTATAGTTTCTAAACCAGGAAAGATTATAAATATAGGAGGTAGGGAACATTAAAAAAAAAAAAAAAACCTTGTCAATCTAACAGAAAGGATTGTAACAAATAATGCAAAATAAGATGGTAAGGTCCAAATGGATCAGTAATCATAATTAACATAAACATATTAAACTCATATATTAAGAGATAGAGATTAGATCTTATTTTTAAAAATACGATTATATGTGGCTTGCAAGACATGCATCTAAACAAAATTATAGAAAAGGGCTAAATGTAAATAGATAAAGATTCAATAGAAATATTAACGAAAGTTGATGTAATATTAATATCATACAAAACAGAATTTAAGATAAAAAGTGTTAAAAGGATAAAAAGGAAAGCTATATAACAAAAAAAGGAACAATTCACCCAGAATAACAAACACACACTTAAATTTCCTAATAAAATATCCTCAAAATATATATATGTGGTAAAAATGTACGTAATTAAAGGAGAATTAACAAATCCACAATCATACCTCTATGAGAAACACAGAGATTAAACAGATTAAAAAAATCACATTTCAACAAAATGAATACACTTGAATTAATAAATATACCCATATATTATAAAAAATACTAGAACTAGCTGGGCATGGTGGCATGCACCTGTAATCCCAGCTACTTGAGAGGCTAAGGCAGGAGGATCGCTTGAGACCGGCCTGGGCAACACTGGGAGACCCCATCTCAAAAATAAAAAAATACTAGAACTGAATCAGGTATAAGGGGGGGTGATACTTATTTGCCACTTAAGTTTTCATAAAGAAGAGGAAATTTCTACCAGTTTATTCCTATACACAAGCAACAAACAATTTAAAATATGTAATTTTAGAAAGATATCACCTACATTAAAAGCAAACTCTACCATTTGGCATTCTTACAACCAGTACAAAATATTTCCCATTGTTGCACAACCTCTTCAATCCCTGGAATTATCAGACTGTCATTTTTGTTTGTAATGTGCACACCCTTCAACTCAGAAAATCTACTTCTAGGTACATACCCCAAAGAATTTCAGCACATATCTAAAGGAGGACAGATACCAGAATGTTCCCTGCAGATTGGCAGACACTCTTGGTTGCCTATCCAACAGCCATTTATTTCCTTCTTCCTCTTTGCTAGTAGAAACCTGATTTTCCAGTAACAAGTAGCAACATGGGTAAGTCCACCCCAGAGAGTGAATCATGATTGTTTTAAGCCAATTAAGGTGATCCTATGCCCTTGTTTAGGAATAGAAATATGTTTTAGTTTGGCCAAAGAAACCTAGGGGGAAATCTGCTAGGGTACTTCTAGGTAAGATTTTTCTTCTCAATAAAAGATGACATAACTTTAGCTAGCACACATGTCAAATGTGAGGTTCCATATGACTAAAGGACACAGGCAAATTCAAATCATACAGCCTTTGCTATGGCAAACAAAATAACCAAAACGAAATTTGTGTTCTTGTGGCAGTTCAGAAAAAAAGTTTCAAAATTCTTTGTTACTTCTCCCATGAAAAAGTGGGGTCTATGTCCCTTCCCCTTGAATCTGATTTTTCAAAGCTAGGTCAGAAAAGGCCAGAGGGCTTCCAGTTAGTTCTCTTGAAATGCCCATCCTGGGAGAAGCCGGCCACCGTGTAAAAAATCCAGCTATGCCGAGGCTGCCATGCTGGAGGCCGGGTGTGGATAGACAACTCTCTCTGCCAGCCACGGATGAGCTCCCAGCTGACAGGCAGCACCACCTGCTGGCCATGTCGGGGAGCCACTTTTGGATCTCCAACACCACGGAGCCCACAGATGACTATGAAGGAGCCCAGGGAAAACTGCCCAGTCAAGCCCTTCCCGAATTTCTGACCCACAAAATCACGAGAAAATAAAAGGTGATCCCATGCCCTTGTTTAGGGATAGAAATATGTTTTAGTTTGGCCAAAGAAACCTAGGGGGAAATCTGCTAGGGTGCTTCCGGGTAAGATTTTTCTTCTCAATAAAAGATGACATAACTTTAGCTAGCACACATGTCAAATGTGAGGTTCCATATGGCTAAAGGACACAGGCAAATTCAAATCATACAGCCTTTGCTATGGCAAACAAAATAACCAAAATGAAATTTGTGTTCTTGTGGCAGTTGTTTTAATCCACTGAGTTTTGGGAGCAGCAATAGTAATCGGAAAGGTTCTTAATAAAGAACTAAATATTTCTTGCTGTTCTGGAAGTCCTGACTACTTACACATAAGAGGAGAAGAAGGAAACATTCATTAGGGAGAATTAAGCACAATTTTTCAAAAGGAAGGGAGTCAGGCTCTGGAAGAAACAGTTACACCTTTTTTGCCTTTAACACATTTTTACGTAAGGTGCTCGGACTTCTCGAAGTCACTCATCTTGTTCCCATGAGGAAAAAGCTAAGAGCCCTGATATCATTGAACAAAAAAAAACTGAAGGGAAGAAATGTATCAGGTAGTCAAGGTACATTCACCTGGATGGCACGTCAATATTTACTGTTAATAGCGATTTCCCAACAGTACCTAAAGGAAAAGAGCTTTCTCTTTGACGCTGGTCTGAAGACCCGGTCCTGCTCACAATCTCCTAGGTCCACGGCCAGCCAGCAATTGCACAGGAAGTGCCATTTCCTCTTAACTGCCACATCGCTGACAATTACCTGGCTTACATACCTATAGTAAAATGAAGATAATCACATTAGGAAGGTGGGCTTGAATCAATTGCTGTGTACTAAGACGTAATCTTTCATCATCAGTGGATGTCCTAGTAAGTGAATTGTTTCAACGCAAGGCAAGAACTAAGGAGAGAAAGGAGAGTTGATCCTCTTCCCCTTCCCACCCTCTAAGGGAGTTCGTGTATTGGACACCAGACTGCAAACTCCTGTTACCTACGAGGAGTTCAGTATGTGAATGTACTTTTAGCCTTTCTCTGCTCCATATGTGACAGTGCCCTGTTACCTCTTCAAGTGTCCCATCTGCCTCTATGTTTCATCACCAGGGGGTGTATATAGGGTGTGGAGAGTGGTCTTCAACATGTATATTAATATTAATGACCTCTCGCTCTATGGCCTGTGGCCTTGTTTCCACTTCGCAGAGCCATAGGCCCCGAGATCTCCTCCTCTTTCATATGTAAGAAAAAGAAGAGAATCTAACATGAGTGTTAGCAAAGTCTGGTTGAGGCATTCACTATGATTAACAGCAAGATATTATTGGGAAAGATTGTCATTTGCTAAAAAAAAAAAATTTCTGGCAGTCTTTTCTTTAATGGGAGGTAGTTCTTTTGCTTTTCTGTGTTTTTCAAGTTTTCTGCATCAAAGCACGTATTACTTCTGGAATTAAAAAAAGAAGGACTAATGGCGAGTAGAGAAGCCTTCAAAAGAGCCTCAAGGCCGGGCGCGGGGGCTCAGGCCTGTAATTCTGGCACTCGGGACACCGAGGCGGGAGAATCGCTTGAGGCCAGGAGTTCGAGACCAGCCTGAGCAACATAGCGAGACCCAGTCTCTACAAAAAATACAAAAATTAGCCGGGCCTGGTGGTGTGTACCTGTAGTCCCAGCTACTCAGGAGGCTGAGGCAGGAGGATCGCTGGAGCCCAGAGTTTGAGGCTGCAGTGAGCTGTGATGAGGCCACTGCACTCTACCCCGGGTGACAGAGACCCCATCTCAAAAAAAAAAAGTTCTTTAACACCAAGCTGATAGGAAGCTCTAGAGGTGACACATAACCCTGAGAATTTAAGTGTAATAAATATTGTTACAGTATTAACTATAGTTACTAATTGTAACAAATATATATTCAGTCCTAATATAAGTGTGGCACTGAACTAGCTGCTGAGAATGCAAACATGATTAAGACAGTATCTTTATCCTTGAGGAGCATAAGAGCATCGTGAGCTAAAAAAAAATAGTATTATAATCAAAAACTACATATAAAATTAACAGTAAACTAGTGATATGAATTAGTGAGAAAAATAGAAAGTATTACATAGATATGAATTTCTTTAAGTGCTTCTTCTAAAAGAGTTATCTGTTTTAAAATTTAAAACTATCTTCCTATGATTATAAACTAATAGGAATTTATTGTTAGAATTTTGAAAATACCTAAAAGTGCACTGAAGAAAATTTTTAAAATGTTATGATCCTACTACCCAGAGATAATTATTGATAATAATTATCAATTATCAAATGATAATTACCAAATATTATATATACACTCTCTCCTATACATATACTTTAAAAAAATCAACTTTACTGTGGTATAATTTACACATGATAAAGTGCATCCATTTTAAATGTACAATTCAATGCATTCTGACCAATATATACACCCGTGTAAGCACCACCACTGCCACCCAAACTATCCACCCCCAAAGGTTCCCTGTGCCTCTTTCCAGTAACCTCCCATCCCCTCATCTCCTGGCCTCGGGAGACCACGCATGTGCTTTCCATCTGTATGGACTAGTTAGCCTTTTTTAGAATTTTATATACCATTAATTCATGTATTCTTTGTATCTGGTTCTTTTGCTCAGTATGATTTTCTTTTTTAAATTCACCCATGCTATTTTGTATATCAATAGTTTTCTCTTTTTTTGTTGAGTAGTATTCTATTGAATGAATACACTAAGATTTGTTTATTCATTCATTTGATGGACATGTGTGTTGTTTCCAGTTTTTGACTGTTATTAATAAATCTGCTAGGAACACATGTGTACACGTCTTGGGGTGGACACAGATTTTTCATTTATCTTGGGTAAATACCAAGGAGTGGAATTTCTGGGTCACCTGGTAAATCCATGTTTAACTTTGCAAGAAACCACCAGACTGTTCTCTGAAGTGGCTGTACCATTTTGCGCTCTCACCAGTGATGCGGGAGTTCCAGTTGCTCCCCTCTGCGCCTAAACCTGGTTTTGTCAGAACTTTTAACATAAGCCATTCTGGTGGGTGGTTAGTGGTCTCTCACTGTGGCTTTAATTTGCATTTCCTGATGACTAATGATATTGAGCACCTTTTCAAGTGCTTTTTATATATTATTCCCCTTTATAAATAAAACTGAAATGGTGCTATACAAACTGTTCTGTAGATACCTGAACAGAATAGAAGCAGCAAGGAAGTTATTGGGCTCTACTGGCCTAGTGGTTGGTATGTCTAGCCTAGCAGGGAAAAACTCATTTTGCTAATGACTTTAGGCAGACTGCGTGCTCTTCTCAGGTGAGCAACATTCGGCAACTCGTCCTTTTGGTGCCTGCGCCTTACAACTTTCACCCATTCCCTTCTTTTTTCCTAACTCCAAGAAACCAATAATCTTCATTCTTTAATTAATTTTATCATCCACTTTCTCCACCACCTCTCCTAATTCTCAGGGTGTTGCTGAAGGAAGATGCTGAATCATTTGGACCAAACATGTGCCCGGTTCATGTGCTCTATCATTGCCCCTTCATCTCTCTAACCCCCCACGCACATCCCACATGCTCATTCTGTTCTTTCCCTTCTCCTTAATCTCTCAATTTTGACCCAAAGTAAATTCAGTAGATAGTTGGCTATAAAATTTATTCTTTAAAGATTTTTTTTGTATTTAGAAATAATTTTAATTTATGGTATTTTGGGGCAATATTTCATTGTTATCTGCTGTTCTTAATCATGACAACACTTACTGAAAATAAAATGGAAGAAAAAGTATCTATCATTCCACCATCCAAAAAAATCATATTGTTGATTTTCCGTATTTCCTTCCAGGGTTTGTTCTTTGTAGATAGCTTTAAAACTTAAATCTAGTAGTCATTTGTTACTATTTGGCCCAAAGAATTAGTTATTAATGGTGATGGCATGCTTTGCATTTTTTTTCTCTATGAGCCATAAAGAAGAAACAACAAGCCAGTATGATGCAGGCCCTTACCAAGAAGGACTGATGCCAGAGTTGTCATGCCAGAGCCGAAGGCTATGCAGTTCCCCTAGCGAGGACCAAGTGGTGAGAAGGAAGATGTCCAGTCCTCCCCGCTCAAAGACTGTCTTCTGGGGGTCCCAAAGGTCATGGGGCTCACTCCGTCCCTCTGATCCGTAGAGGGTGATAACAACCTAAAATGTGACAAGGAAAGATAAAATATAGGAAATTTTAACATGATTCTTTGCGTTTATCCCTAAGAAGATGAAGACATAGAAAACTGTACTTAAATGAAGTCTTGGGAATCTTAGGCAAGCATAGCGGGCTCTTCACATTTACAACTTAGAACCAGGAAACACCAGTCTCTGTGATCCCTTTTAAAGTGCTGTTGGGAAGTGCCGGGATATCACCAAGTCAGAGTGGGTCTCATGTGGTAGGAGACACAAAGCAATGAATGAAGAACACTTATCTCTTAACCTTAGCTGTTGTAGCAGCCCTTCTTCGATATCCTGTGTAGACCTGGATAAGGTAGCGAAATTGAGAGCTGGGGTCATTATCGGCCAGGACAGTGACCTTCACCTGCAGGAAAAGCAGAACCAAGAAACTTAGCAGGCCTCCACTTAGCACAGCTTCCTGCTTCCTGCGGCTAAGGAAGAGGAGGATGCACCACTGCAGGTTGGGCAGCCCTACAGAAAGCGATGGTGAGGTGTGATTAGAAGACAAGCGAACAAGCAGACCTAAGTTAAGTGACTCAAGGGAGGATGAGGCCTGAAATTCCAGAGCCTATCCCTCTAAAATGAAATATTCATAGAATCAACTACTGATCCAATCTTGGGCCTCTAAATCCTACTTTCCTCCCACTCAGGTAGGATTGCCAGCTAACATATAGGATACCCAGTTAAACTTGGATTTCAGACGAACAATGAATAATTTGGGGCATACTTATACTAAAACTGCATTCACTATTTATTTAACATACAAATTTGACTGAGTATCCCGTATTTTAATTTACTAAAGCTGGCAACTCTATAGCCAGGGCAACAAAGAAATAGATACTTTGCATATTCTACAATTTCCAAGGTATTTTCTGAGTCCCATGAGAATACAACCTTGGCTTAAAAAAAAAAAAAAAAAGGAGATTAAAGAGTTAAGTTCTTAGGTCTTGAGACAGTAGATATGAAGAGAAATTTAAGAAAAGTCCCACTTGAATTTCTGTGCTACCTAGTATCATGCTACCTGTTTCTTTTGATGAAGGGTCCCCCCAGTCTTATTTAATATACTCAAGATACTATGCCAAAGCTTTTGGAATCAAAGTCTCATTACCTTCTGCATATCTGCTTGGTCCTTTCTCCACGCCCACACAGCTATGATCATATAGAATCCTAAAAGGGTGGCCAGCAAGGACACCCCAACAGGATTGCTGGTCACACAAAGGAAAAGTTTGATTGTGTCTTCAACATTCACTGTCCTGGCAACAATGAAGAAGTCGCTGCTGAAGAAGGTCAGGTGGTTACAGAGACACTGCGTCCTCAAAATTGTGCTCTGGGCCCCAACCTGGAATTAGAATCAAGACATTGATTCTAATCAGAGTGCTGAGGAAGGGACAAACCTATGACATCAAACACAGGCAATTTCGAGATGGAAAAGGACATCCGGATCTCTTGCTCACGGCTAGTGGTGGTGTAAATAGGTATAACCAATGTGGGGAGCAATGTGGCAATATCTAGCAAGGCTGAAGAAGCTCAAACTCTTTGAATCCTGCAATTCCAGTTCTGAATATATATCCTAGGGGAACTTGGCACATGTGTACAAAGATACGTGGAAAGGAATGTTTTGTCAGTACTGTTTGTAACTATGAAAAATAGGAAACAACCTATAATAACAGAACATAACAAATTAACAAGTATATAAGTGTATAACAAGTATGTAAGTACAAAAGTAGAATCAAACTGATGGAATACTATGCAGCAGTTAAAAACGAAAGAATGAGAGATGCATCAACACGGACAAATGCCGAGTGAACAGAACAGGGATACGTGCAGTGTGGTACCATTTACACAAAGCCCAAAGCGTGCAAAACCACACTTAGTTATCTACTGAGTTTCAGTTTCTCTCTCTAGAATGTAAGCTCATGAGGATACCGTCTTATTCATGGCTGTATGTCTAGTTCCTAGACTTGGGCATGACATGCGGAAGATACTCAATAAATATTTGCTGAAAGAGGGAACACGTACGCCAGACTTAGGACCGTGGTTACCCTTTGGTGGAAGGGAGAGAATGAGACAAGAGGGCTTCAGTCACTGAGTGTTTTATTTAGAAAAAAATCTGCAATAAATGGAGCAAAATACTAACTTTGATAAAGCTGAGTGTGCATTTAATGTTTATTATTCCGTATCACTTTCCATATGATGTAACATTTCTTCCTAATAAATACTAAAAAAATATTCTAGTAGGTGAGTACATGGAAGCCACGAATTCTGTGTTTGGTTTTGTGGATGAAAAGCCTAAAATATTGTCACTATGACTGACTTATTCTTTCCATGGCTTAAGGTTAAGTTCTGGATGCCCAACCTCTGTGCTCTGCCCTTGGAAGAACTCTCATGCTGTACTTGGCAGCTCTGTTCCTTTCGGAGGTCCAAGCACTACAAAGAACTTCGAGGAGGCGGAGATACCAGTGCCTCCTGTGATCGATGGGTCTGTGTTGTGAGAGGAGAAAAGCTCTCGAGCCTCGCCACCCGCAGCGTGGTTTCCCTAGCAAGCGGCACTGGCGTCACCCAGGAGCCGGTGGGAAGCGCAGAATCTCAGGCCCGACCCCAGAGCTACTGCGTCAGAATCTGCATTTTAACAAGCTCCCAGTTTGAGGATTTGCATGAGAAGCCATGACCCAGAAACCACTGCTTGAGGCCAGGAATGGTGCCCACGCCTTCCTGGGAATCGTTTTTTCCTTCTCTGTCCAATCTGGATGACACTTTCTCAGCTGTTTTAAGAACAACAGCATCATGATCTCCAGGACCTTGCACCACATTCTTTGTGCTACTGAACCAAGACTTTAATCACGCAGGAGCCGACAGGATGTGTGCGAATGGATAGTGCTATTTTTTACTTTTAATTTTTTTTGGAGACAGAGTCCTGCTCTGTCAACCGGGCTAGAGTGCCGTAGCATCAACCTAGCTCACAGCAACCTCCAACTCCTGGACTCAAGCAGTCCTCCTGCCTCAGCCTCCTGAGTAGCTGGGAATACAGGTGTGCACCATCACACCTGGCTATTTTTTTCTGTTTTTAGTACAGACGGGGTCTTGCTCTTGCTCTTGCTCAGGCTGGTCTTGAACTCCTGATCTCCAGTGATCCTCCTGCCTTGGCCACCCAGAGTGCTAGGATTACAGGCGTGAGCCACTGGCCCGGCCAGATAGCACCGTTTTAAAGTGGTCAGACTTTAATTATCACCAGGAGCAAGGTGATAATTACGGAAGTGACAATCTGTCCCCACCTGGCCTGAAATGTACGAGAATCTGCCAACGATTTTTTTAGCTATAAAAATTACCTTTTGTTTGCAGGGAGTTTGTTTCATTTTACCTACACCACATGTAACACTTGAAGACTTTCACGGCTTCCAGATACTGCTTTCGTTATTTCATCTACAATTGTCACATTCACCCTGGACTGTGTTTGAGAAAGAAATTACAAAGATAAAGCACAAGCCTGCTCCTGCCCCAAGGAGACACACTTTCCCTGCTCACCACGCACAAGCCTCCTCCTTTTTCCCAGGCTGATTTATTTCCCTTCTGATTATTTGTCTTTCTGGGCTGAGAGAACAGGGGCACCGTGTTTAACGGGGCAGCTAAGGTACAAGCAGGCCTGGGGAGCGGCTCGGTTTCTTACCTGGCATCCATTGCTCCTCCATGTCCTGTTGTGGCTGTCCCAGAAATGGCACTGAGTGATGGCAGTGACGACTGAGACCAGGGTGGGTGTCAGCTGAGCGCTGTCCTGGCTTTCAGTCCACACGGCTGTTATGTGGTAGGTGCCCGTCCCGTACCACAGACTTGCTGGAGTCAGCACCCAGGCGTATTCCTCATCTTAGAGCAAAGAACGATGCTTACTTACATTCCAGATAGGACAAAAATGCCAGTAGAACTTTTGTTCTGATGGGTCTATTGTTATTTTATTTTATGAATGAGGAAGTGATAAGCCAAGAATCACGAATGATTTGAAAGAAAATGATCAGCGATACAATCTCAGTCTCTGGATTACCCCTGTTCCAGTAAAGGATCATATTCCTTTGATAAATGAAAATTTAGATCTAATGATTTAGAATATGTATTATGAGTTTTAGAAAAATGAAATAATCACACATCTAAATTAATAGATAGAAAATCCAGATAACAAAAGAAACCCAAGGGCGAAGCAAGGGTAGGAATAGCACGTGGTTCCAGGAACAGGGTCCTGGACTGCACGCCAGGGGCCCGATGTCAGACCTGGCTCTGTCACCAGGTGGCTGGTTAATGACTAAGGCAAGTCACCCAATCTTTCTGGGCCTCAGTTTTCTCATCTTTCAAACAAGGAGTCTTGTCTTTCAAGCAAAGGATCTCTAAGGCCCCTTCCAACTCTAAATGACACAATATTATTGCCAAGATCAGCGTGAAAAACCGAGGGCACCTTCTGAATCGGAAAAACCCTGCTGGTAATACATGCTTTTGATCAAGTATATCTAGGTACTATTAATATATCTTGGAAATTTTTAACTATCAATGTCTCAGAAATTCTTAGCTTTTCTAAATGACAATGTAGTCATTCTGGTCTTATACCAAGACTTACTGAGATAGCCTTACCCAAATCTAAGATTAGAAATAAAGTTGAAGTAGATGACATATTTCATATACATATTCATCTACAATACATAAAATTTTAAGTATATATGATCCATGGTGCTGAAACTTTACTTCTGCTGTAGGTCTCAACATTTAATTATGAAAATTTAACCATATAGAAAGTTGAGAGAATTTTTATAGTGAACATCCATACAATCACTAACTAGACTCTACAATTAACATTTTACTAAATTTGCTTTCTCACATGTATATCCTTTCCTCCACCTCATAATCCATTTTGGGGGGGGGTTGTTTTTTAGAGACAGGATTTTACTCTGTCAACCAGACTGGAGTACTGTGGCACAGCCATAGCTCACTGCAGCCTCAAACTACTATGCTCTGAAGCTATCCTCCCACCTTTGCCTTCTGAGTAGCTAATACTACCAGTGTGCCCCACCATGTCTGGCTGTTTTTAAAAATTTTTTGTAGAGATGGGGTCTCACTATGTTGCCAGGCTGGTCTCCAACTCCTGGCCTCAAGCAATCCTCCCACCTCAGCCTCCCAGAGTGCTGGGATTAGAGGCATGAACCACTGTGCCCCGCCCCCATCCTTTTGTTTTTAAAATGCATTTCATGGTCACCTGTATCTACATGTGGTAAAATTGCACAGAACTAAATACACACACACACAGAGAAATGAGTGCTTACAAACCTGGTGAAATCTGAATAAAGTCAATGCATTATATCATTGACTTTTCCTGGTTGTGATATTGTAACTATAATTATGAAGGATGTTACCGTTAGGGGAAACTGGATTAAAGGTGTATGAGTTCTCTGTTTTATTTCTTATAATTGCATGTGAATCTACAATTATCTCAAAATAAAAAGTTAAAAAAAGAAAGAAATGCATTCAAAGTAAGTTTCCAACATCTGATTGGGATTTTACCTTTCTGCCACACCTGATCCTTTGGGAGGGTGATGTTCAGGTGGAAGTGAGTGTGGTTCGGCTGATACTGGAACCCCAGGTAGAGTGTCATTACAAGGGAACTTTTAGGCTCTATGCTCACTATCAGGGATTTTTCCAAAGAAGTGATATTCACTGTGATCACAAAACGGTCTGTGCTTGTGTTGAGGCTGATGGGATGGGTTTCCATGCTAACATTTCTCCAGAGAGTGATCTAGAACAAGAGACAGTCAATCTTCAAGATTAGGATGGTCCATCCATTCACACCTGTCAATCTGCTTTATACTGATAAGGTAGTGAAACTGTCTAGTCTTTCTCTTTGAATATTAGTAGCTAACATAGTCCTAGGGGTTAAGGCAGAGTATATAGTCTGAGACCTAAAACACCTTTTTCTAAGGGTAAAGAATCTCTTTGTAAAAGTTCCCAAATAAAGATGTCCACAACAAAACAATGGCACTGCCATCAATCTAAAATGCTCTCCTTCAAGTCATTGTATCCTTCCATCCTATTCTCCAGGATAGCCTATGCCCTTCTATTTTATTCCCTAAGAATCAATTCCTACCTCGATATCTTCCACTAAATCATGGACTTGGAGCAATGTATGATTAGAGCTTAGTTTCACACTTCCAATGCTTCCAACAATGTTTCTGTCACCAAAATCCTTGAAGGGATTTAAAGCTAGTCCTGTCACCTTGAGACAAAGAAAAGTCCAGTTTCATCAACTGCTGATATATTTATAAGTGACCCCCTGATAGGTTACAAGGTATCAGATACTGTAAAGTGAATGTTAGGATTTTCCCCCTGCTAATATCTCAAATGAAATAAGATTTCATATTGTAACATCTACGAGAAACAATTAAAGACAAATCTTATTATATTTGGGACCCTCAGAATTATTTTTTTTTTACATCTTTATACCTGGAAGATTCTATTTTACTAGGGAGTAAGTGTTCTGCTCTTCAGGAAAAGGCAGCAAAGCTATTTGTGTTTGTCAGGGAAACACCAAAAGATGTACAATGCATTGCTGCAACTCGGCAGGTCATTGACACCGAGTCAGTGACTGTTCAGACATTCCCAGCTTCGTGTCAACAGTGAGGAGCCGAGATCATTCCAGTTCACAACACAGAAGCTTAGTTAAATCCACAAATCTGTTTTATGCTCTCGACCTCTCTCCCTGCCAGTGTAAAATGAAAATTGACGCCATAAAAGCCCTCTCATTTGATCTGGTCAGCTTACATTTCATGGACATTTCTGTCACCCAAGTGCCTACATGGCCACCCAATCCCCATTTTCATTCTGATCAGAATCAATTTCACACTCACTTGGACATTAACTCCTGGGTGTTTATTCAAGAGCTCCTTCAAAGCTGAAGCTGATGGAAAGCATAACCTTACAGGTGCTGGGTAACCCACCATATAAGAGCTCAAAGGCAAAGTTGATATGTTTTGGCTAATGAAAAAGAAGTTAAAATGGAAATCAATTTTTGTATGTTCTCTCAAGATGGAAAACTCAAAATGAAACTCTCTCCCTTCTCTCCTCCTGTGTTAACCTGCTCAGCATCAGCGTGGCAACGGAAGAGGTCACAGTCACTGAAGACGCAGGAAACTGGTTCTGCTGTAGAAATGCTTCCTGGATTTTCCCAAGCGCCACCAAGGACATTTCTAGCATGTCTTCTACCTGCATTTAGAAGGAAACACCATGTGACTTGTATAACCTCTATGTATTGTGTTAGTGAAATGATGGTTTTAGAAGGTTGGAAGGGAAATTTTGACAGTGATGTAACAAAAGGTGACATTTGGTGGAGAAGACCTCGGAACCCCACGGAAAGTACTTGCAGTCTGGCTAAAGACTTATCATCCTTCATATGATAAGTCTTGTTTTTAAATGACAGCTTTAAGATAAAGTTCACAAATACAACTCACCCACTTAAAGTATATAAGTCGATATTTTTTAGTATATTGACAAGGTTGTGCAACCATCACCACAATCTAATTTTAGGATCTATCCTCCCTAAAATAAACCCAATATCCATTAGCAGTCACTGTCCATTCCCCCACCCCACTCCTCCTATACCTAGATAACCACTAATCTACGTTCTGTATCTACAAATTTGCCCCTTCTGGACGTTTCATATAAATGAATCACAACATACGGTCTTTTGTGACTGGCTTCTTTCACTTGACATGTTTTTAAGGTTCGTTCATGTTGGAGCATGTATCAGTACTTCATTTCTTTCTGTTGCTGAGTAATATTCCATTGTATGGATATAATACATTTTATTTATCCATTGATCAGATCATGGACATTTGGGTTGTTTCCACTTTTTGGCTATTTAGCTATCTGGACAATGCTGTTATGAACATGAGTGTACAAGTTTTTGAATGAACATATGTTTTCAACTCTCTTGGGTGTAGACCAAGGAGTGGAATCGCTAGGTTACGTGGTGATTCTATTTTTAACATTTTAAAGAACTGTCCAACTGTTTTCCAAAGCAGCTGCATCATTTTACAGTCCAAAAATATATAAGGATTGCAGTTTCTCTGCATCCTTGCCAATGCTTATAATTGTCTGCCAGTTCTTATTGTTTGGTGTAGAGTGGTATTCCATTTTGGTTTTGATTTACAGTTCACTAGTGATGTTGAACATCTTTTCATGTGACTAACAAATATAATTTATTGTGTGTTTAATACGTGCCAACACCTTGCTAAGTCCTTTTCACTTGATTACAGTGCTAGGTAGTCTTGGCCCCCTAGTACCGTGGAGAGGGAGAGCAGAGAAGGCTTGGCATAGCGGTTTCTCCAGCTGTGCAGAGTTCAGCTGGATTCTCTTTAAAGGTCTAGGGAGAGGCTGGACCTTTCAAGATTAAAACGTTTCTAAACAGAGTTGGCCACTTGCACGTAGTGCACCTACCTGCTCAATGTCATGCTGGGATTTCTGCCGACTTTCTTCACCAGCTTCCATTACGTTGTTGAGGGAATGAAAGAGACAGACAGTCACAGGGAATTTGAAGCCCAGACTGCTGCTGTTCTGAAAATGGGATCCTCAGTAACTGCTCACTTAGGTAAATAAGAGAATTGATGACATTGACCTGGGAATATTAGAAAGCAAACACACATCTCTGCACTGTTTATGATTGTTGTAAATTTGTGTTCTTCTTATTAGCAGTTCAATATTCTTTACATGTTTCAAATGCATTTTTATAAAAAGAGTATTACAATTTGGCAAGAAAGGAAAATAGATTATTTCATATTACTATAGGGGAGGATTCATATTTCATGCCATTCAAAAAAACTGATATAACTCTTTGGCGTGGTAAGTATACCAAATGTCTAATTAACAAAACTAAACTAAGAAAAGGAATGCCGAGGAAAAGGGCAATGCTGACCAAAACGATGAGTAGACTGTCCTCTTATGTCTAGTCTGTCTTGAATGCTTTTATATAAAAACAATGCTTCAATGCTTTTGATACAAAAGCATTCAAGATAGACTTAAAATAGAGAACAAAGAGAAATTCTAAATGGAACAGAAAACACCAATTCTCCTTTATGTAGGTCGTTCTCATGTAAAAAATCAAATAAGAAAGGTTAAGCAAATTGACAGGTATTTACTGAATATTCACTGTAGGTACTACTGTTTTTATTTTGAAATTTTATTTTCACAGTTACATTTATCAAAAACTTCTGCAAAATAAAAGACATAGTAAACAAAGTTAAAATTAAGACATGGGCACAAAGTATGTGCAACATATATAAAACAAAAGATTAACATTAATAATAAATAAAGCTCTCTTACAAACAAATAAGAAAAAGACAACCCAGTGGAGGGAAGAGAATGGATGAAGGACATGAAGAAACAATTCAGAGGAGAAATGAAAAGGTGAATAAATATATAAAATGATGCTCAGCCTTCTTAGTAATCAACAAAATGCCCCTTCCACCTTTTCTATCTTTTCTTGCTTTTGAAATTGGCAAAAGCAAGAGCGTGGGGAAATGGTTGGTGGGAATGTAAAATGGTACCTTTTAAGAGGGCATTTTTGTGATATCTACTGAAAATTTAAAAGCCCATCAATTCTACCTCTAGCATTCTATCCCACAGAAATATTTGCATATGTGCTCAAAGATATAGGTACAAGGACATTCATGGATATGCAGTTTGTCAGAGTAAACAAATGAAAGAAATGAGTCCATTATGTTGTACTGATGTGAAAAATGTCCATGGCAATGTACTAAACCTAAGAAAAAAATCAAGGATCCAAAAAATTCATATACATTAGCTCCATTTTTGTTAAAAAACAAAACAAAATAAAACCCAACAAAAAGAGCTTACATACGCACAGAAGAAAGCCTAGGTGGTTATGTACAGCGAGTTAATAACAAACTAAGAACAGTGATCACATCTGGAGACTGGGATTGGGAAGAAGGACAAAGACGGTGAGGGCTCCAGCTTTTTACTTTATACACTTTCGTTCTGATTTTTAAATAATAAGCATGTATAATTACTGTCATTAAAAAGTCCAAGTAAACCAAAACAGATTACATTTACATGCTTATTGCAGAATATTCACAAATATAGAAAATGGGAAAAAAAAATTAGAATTCTCACTAATCTTACCACCTTAATTTACTTATGTGTAGGAAGTCCTTCTACTTCCTACACATGAATAATTATTGGGAAGTAACATTGGTAAATGTGGTTGCAACAAATGCAAGTATCACGAGCATGCTGATTTCTGATGCCTGTTTCAGGGCTGTACTGCTCTACCCATGGCAAGGAGTGGATCTGTTTTTGTCTCCCATTGTCTCTCCTAACAAACGCATCAGAAAGGCAGTAACCTGATAAATGAACAAACGAACATAAACATGGCACGTCCAAGAATGTCACTACTAATCAATTTATTCACAATCTTTAGATTTAAAGATACAAATATACTTGCTAATATTTAAATTCAATCTCCACAAATACTGCACAGGGCACAATCTCCAGATTCTTTTTTTTTTGTTTTTCACTTTTCCCTTTCTCCTGTCTTGTTCCCTCCTGATCATTTTCTGCTTACCTGAGCTGGCTTAGAAAATCTTGGGGCAAAGGCTGTCAGTTTCTGGAGGACCTCCCAAGCTTTCTGTAGATTTTTATGAGGTTGCAAACCATAAATTGTGCTGCTAAATTTCCCTGCTATTTCATCTATGACCTGTTGGAAATAAAGAATTTTGTCAAAATTACTTTTATATAATTATCACACTTTAATGGTTTGAGACATTGTCTTAACCAGAGTTGACTTTTGGTAACATTAAGCTCTATGAAACACAGGCTCTCCCCAATGGTTACTTTCAGAAGCTTTTCCGCAAATTGGATAGAATTTCTTTTCACTTTCATACAGGACAGAAAATGAATAACTAGGTTATACAATGATCAGTGCAAGGGCAAATAGGTCTAGAAATAAGACTTACAGGAGTAAGTATAAGTCTCATAGCTATGATCAAAGGTGAGGGAAACCTGGAAATCAAAACCATAAAAACAAACTTTTCTATTCAGAAGTATGTCTTCCCCTCAGGTTTCCTGTGGTGTCTGGTTCCCTCAATTCAAGAGTTTGTGTTCAAGAGGGAACGACTTGCAATACTGCCTAGCGGGAGGTGGGAGGCGGAAAACCTCCCTGAAGAAACAAGCGGTGATCCCAGTGCCTGAGAGGCTACCGCTTTTGAACTGGATGCCCAGCCCCAGAGGATCTCTGTTGACGCCAACTACTTGGTCCATTTCCAGAGAACAGCCACTTATACCTTAGTCCAATCACGTATTCGAGAAACAGTTACTAAGGGTCTACTGTGTACTGCTAGGTGCTAGAGCAGTTCAAGCCAGTCATGCTCCTGCCCTTGTGAACCGCACAGTTAGATAGGGTTATTCCTGATTCAAAGGGTCTGTAAAAGGTTAGGTCATTTATAAAGTGATCTTAGAACTGAGGAGCACCCAATTTTGGTTTTACACTTTGGGACTGAGGTGTAAATAAGCAGGTGTGAAGATATAGTTGCCACCCAACTACACATTTTGCCAATAAGAGGCCAGGTCTTATTTGATGCTGTTCTAGCCACAGCCAGGAAGGTCACTGAGGGTGCCTTATTCGACATTTTACAACAGAACTTGTAACCTGAGCTGAATTATGGTATATCCTGCTATTAATCTAGTCTTTTTAAAAATATCTCTTAATAAAGTTATATGGTTGTCCCCAGAGACGTTCTGCACACTTTTGGTTAAATTTATTCCTAGGCACTTGCTATGATATCTTTTTTTAAAATCTACTTTTCTAACTGTTGCTGATATGTAAAAATACAATTAGCTTTAGTATACCGATCTGGTATTCAGCAACACTGCTAAATTCTTTTAGTATTTCTAATAATTTTTCTATAGACTCTTGGATATTCTACACTTCAGACTTCTTTATTTAAGGGAAAAAACACTCTTTGTTTAAACTACCATAGGTCAATTTTTTTCCCCAGTAGACTGCTGAGACCATAGTGATCATCTAATTTCCACAACCACTGAAAACAGATCCAGAGTAAACAGGAATACATTTTAGCAGGGAAACGTTAGATGGCACATAAACAGTGTTGGTGTTAATTAAAAAAAAAAGAAAAAGGAGGGGGAAGCAGGATGATTTTCTTTAGTCAACACCGTCAAAATGGCTTTGCCTTTTTTTTCTGTTTGTAGGAGAAAGGAAACGAGGTGAAAGGGAAGCACAGACGATGAGTAGGAGGAGTTGCTGCTGCTGAAAAAGTGGGGCAGGTGATGAAAGCTTCCTCCCCGTCTGAAGCCTTACATATGACAGCATCGAATCGTAAGTCATTAAGTACCGACATGGGCAAACACCCATCGTGGAATATTTTCATGACCTTGTTCTGGTTTTGCTTTTAATTGGGATGCATGCTGGTCTGCCAGGCATTCCTAGGCATAGTTCTGCTGGGAGGTGAAAGTGTAAACCGGGCTCATTCTTATCACCGTTATTTTTTAAACATCACCATAATAGAAGGAAAGAATAAAAGTGCTTTTTTAGTGTCACAGGGCTACCCAGTGGTGACTTCAGTTTTCCATGTCTACCTGATCAGATGCGTTCTGAGATGACGCTTGTAGGTGAGTAGTGAAGACATCCAGATGTGAGTCCTCCTTTGGGCTTGAAGTTATTTCTGCCAGGGATGTTCCAGCACGTGTGACAGACACAGGCCCGCTGAGCTCTGTTGTCACAGGGAGAGGCTGGCTGGTAGGCAGAGATGCAACTGGTATTACCTGTGGTGTGACTTCTGGTTGTACTGCAGGGAATGGGCGGATGGGATGACACAGGGGCTTAAATTAAAAGATAGAAATATATAAAGGAAAAGGCTGAATCTGATTTTACCAAATAATGAATAGTTAAGGCAGTGTTTCCCAAATTGCTGTGAAATGCCCATGTCCTGTGAGGTATTAGTAGGCATTTCTGTCAAAGGACCCGGTGCCGCTCAAACAGCTTTGAGAAGACCACGTGCCGCATTCTCTCTCTTTAAGGTTTTATTTACATCAGTGTATTCATAGTCATTCGATAAATTATTAGACATCTATAAGGTGCTAAGCAATGTTCCAGAGAACTTGGAATACAGTGTAAAAGGAAATAAAAATCTCAGGACCCCCTTCCCCACCCCGACCCCCAACTCCTTATGCAAAAGGGAAGGTAAAGGCCGCAGGCACCTACGAAGGTCTGGCCCCACAGATCAGTCATTAAGGAAATTCCCTGCCGCCTCCTATAAGCAAGGACATGCAGACTATAACTTTAGGTCTGCAGGCTACGTCCAGCTCCTAAAGCTAAAATCTGATTCCATCCCGACAATGGATTATAAGTTTATCTTCACAGGTGCAGAACAGAGACAAGACAGGATCAAACATTCTTCCACCATCCAGGGGCATCTACACGATTGATGCTTCCCTTGCTCCCTTTTTCTCTTCTAACATTTGCCTTATCTTATGTGAAATGTAGATTTTCCTGGGTCTCACAAGAATGTAACCATTTTGCTTCATTTTGCTTCCCATCCCCCACTTTTTTCTTTTCCTTTCTGTATGCCCTACTCCCCTTTAGACACTGAAACTTCCAAATTCCCCTTCAGAAAAACAGCCACAGATCTGTCTGTGATTTGTATTTTTCCCAGGCACTTGGTTAATAAACCTCCACTGATTGAGATCTCTGCCTCAGTCACTCGTTTAGGGTTGATAACAGCAGTGAACAGAACTAGCCAAGTTCCCCGCCCTGTGGTGCCTCCATGCTAGCGGTGGAGGCAGACAGACAAATTATATCATGTACTGAATACGTGTGATGAAAAAAAATAAGGGTAAGGAGATGGAGAGGAAGGGTACATTTCAGATAGGGTGCCCAGAGGTAAGGAGACATTTTTGCCGAGTTGAATAAAGGGAGACAGAGAGCTCTGTCAATATATTAGAGAAGAGCATGTCAGGAGTGCAAAGGCCCTGAGGCCACAGCCTGCTGGGCTCGTTTGGGGAAGACCAAGGAGGCTAGATGAGCAAAGGTGGTAGGAGGGGGATAGAAAAGATCCTGGGGTGGGGGGAGCGTCGTATGTCAGGCAACTGAAGGGAGTACGGACTTCACTTTGAATGAGATGGGAAGACATTGGGGGCCTTGCAGAGCAGGGGCACGAACTGACTTCTGTGTTAAAGGATCACTCTGTGTTTTAAAGGCTCAACCATTCTGTTGAGAGGACAGAAAAGGGGGCAAGAGTAGAAGTCAGGACATAAGCAGGAGGCAAATGCAAAAGTTTGGATGGGAGATGATGGTGGCTTGGACCGAGGTGTGACAGTGGTGACAACGGTGAGGAGGGATTAGTTAGATTTGGGACATACGAAAGGCTCCAAGAAGTCCTACAGTCAAAAATCTTTGTTTTCTTCCCTTCTGGTGGCATTTTGTAGGGGTGACAAAACACCATCTCCATCCTCTTGGGGTCCCATCTGGGCCCGAGAATTAAATGGACAGAAGATAGATTAACAGGAGAAAAAGGACACAAATTAATATAATACAAGTTTTACGTGGCACAAGAGCCCTCATAAGGAAATGAGGACCTCAAAGAAGCAGTTAGAGTCAGTAACTCACATACCAAATTGGACAAAGAATAGTAAATTGTGAAAAAGCAAATTACGGGAGGAGGCTTAAAAGAGTTATTTTAACAAGACAGAATTCTGTCTTGATTTCTCATCCTTGAGGATACGGATGTTGCATATTTTACATGAGAATTTTATCTCTTGCTTTTAAGAAACAGTACAAAGGTCAGAGAGATCTTTTTGTATCTACTGTTTTTCAAGCATCTTTAACTTAAATATGCCAGAGTGGTATTTTTAACTCCTTCAATTTCAAGGGCTACTGGTGGTTATCCTGCAGAACTCAGCTTCAAGAATACTGATTTGAGGGATTTTTACTTCATCCTTGTTCTCTATTATATTGCTAAAAACACTTATTTTTGCAGTTAACATTGAGTCAAGTAAATGTAAATCTATATTTAGGTATCCACTAAAGGGTTTCTGTTTAGGACACAAAGGTGAGAAGGCTGAGAAATTTCTTGAAGGTGAAATTTTTATAAATTATGCAGATAGCTTCTGCCTTTATTTTCCTTTCTCTCTGGTTTATATCCTTTCCTTTTTGGCTTTTAAATTTTGTTGCACCATATATATTTTTGTAAGATGCCACAAGTCCTTTTTGGAATGAAGCAGGGAACAACCAACCAACAAATAAATGATAATAATACCAACACGAAAGCCAAGGATAGGCTTTAAAATTTTCTGTAATAAAGCACCCATTAAACCCAAGTCTTTCCTGCACTTAAGTACTTGCATTATTAGAAAACTCTATCCAGAGTGCTCTATGACACAGAGTAGAGTTCTGGCAGGATCTACCAGGTGTGACAAAGAGATTAATATTCCAAGATGTGTACTGAAGGTACTGAAGGTGAGTAAGTACTTACAGGTTCAGCATGAGCAGGATGGTGACGTGTGGGTGAATGATGAAACACTTCTATGGGAAAAAGAAAGCAGATTAAGTTCAAATAAAAGTCTAGGGTAGAAATATTTATTTCTGTTTTATTTGAGGATGTCTTATTTGTGGCTACAAACAATGCAAATTGCTTTACACAGGAAACCAAAGTGATTATTTCCCACTGTCAATAAATCGGTAGACAAATTAGAATTCTGGAGCTCAAACATTACAAAGCACTAATATCTAATCCATCTGTTTACTGTTCAAAGACCTCTGTACAAAAAAAAATACATTAAATCAATCATAAAGTTACCAGCATATAAATATCACTGCAGAAATATCTGCCTCAATTTTACCCAAAGAGGAGCTCTTTATTAATCAAGAAATCATTTGGAAAATGATCATTTACAAACATTTTTTTTAACCAGATTACTGTCATTGCTCTCTCTTTCCACATTTTCCAGTAGGAAAATCATGACCCGAAAGGCACTATCAATGCATTAACGTGTCTGTTTGCTATTAGCTTAGGTTGACTTCTTTCAAGGCATGAGCTTCTAAGACCTACTGAAATTTCCCCAGCTATAGCAAGTCTGCTTTGCCTCTCCATCTTTTCTTGTAACGTTCCATCTGACGTTGAGCCAGATCTCTCTCCTCTATCACAGTAGTCTTGACACTTACCACAACTGCCCTGAATAGTCTTCCTTACTGTTTTAAAGAGTGTGAAGAATAATGTCTTTAACAGGAGGAACTGACACAACTGAGACGTGGATGAAAGGGACTGTGTAAACCTGCAGAGGTTTCTCCTCGGGGAATATCCCAGTTTTGCCTTGTGAAAGGCACAGCCCGATCGGTTTTGGGTAGGAAGGAACTCTGTTATCCCCTTTATACCTGTACCTGGACTCAGACACCCAGGGCCTTTACCAGTCGGAAACGTGGGAGCATTTTCTCTTCTTCGCCAAGTCCCCTTCTGTGAGATAAGCACAGTGCCGTAGTCACTGTTCCCAGCAGCTTCTCCAACTCACGCCGCTTTCCAAACCCAGAAAGCCCCTGGTCACAATAGACAACAACCAGGCAAGCAAAAAAGAAGGGAATCGGCAAGGGTGTGATGGATTCTGTGAAGTGTTGGCCCCACCAGTATGGCCCCCCAAAGAGAGCGCTAGGGAAGGGGATGGAGGGCGGAGTCCTGGGGAGACAGGTGTATCAGTACAGCAAATGCTGCTGGGAGTCGTAGTTCTTCACATGCATTGGTTCAAAGCACTAGAAAACCAGGCCACGGATATTAGAGAAAAACGTCAGCTCAGATTAGGGTCCTTAGGTTGGTAGCTTGCTGGGAGCAGGGCATTGACCCTGCACCTTAGCTGTAGATCTAAGAAGGGGTCCTGACCATTAAATAAGCTGATCGCCTGCTGCTTTAGGGCGATCCAGTTTCTTGGTCCACTGACAAAACGTTGCATTTGGACAGATCTTGCCTTAAAAGATAAGAAAAAAACAAAAGGGAGCTGGGGAATCGAATCCAGAGGACTTAGAGGAAAGCATACCTCTGAAAAATATCCACAGCAAAACCCAGAAAAATATTGCAGGCAGCTGTTTAATACATCCTTGATAGGGACAGAAAATCCTAAGGATAACCAACTAAAGCTAAAATGCACTAGAGTGACATAAGGTTAAAAGAGAAATAGATGACAGGAGAGGATTTCAAGAAAACTAAAAATGCTACACGAAAATTAAAATCCATGTTGGAGTTAACACAGAACAGAACTGATCTGGAAAAACCAAGTTGCTGACGTGGAGGATAAATACGAAGAGTTCTCTCACCGTGCAGCAGAAAGGGTGATGAATACACAACCATTCTTCTCATTTAAAGAATCGAGGATAGAAACCGGCAAGGCAGCCGCATATGATCACCCGGTATTTCTTGAGGACAAAACCAGAACAAGTGAAACAGGATGGAAGTGATAAATGGGTAGAAGGGCAAGAGAAAACCTAGTCCCCCTGTCAAGCCCTCTTGTGAGACACCTGACCCCATTCCCCCGGGAGGAGCCCCATGGCCTCATCACCTCTTAATACTATCAACATTGGCAACACCTGAATTTTAGAAGGGACCCGTTCAAACCACAGCAAATAATTACGTAAAACATTTACAGAGTTCCAGTGTCAAAACTATAAAACAAATTATATTCAGAAAGGTTAATTTCCATCTTCATTCTTTCTACCCTCTTCCCTCTCTCCCCTATAGATAACCGTTTTCATTAGTTTTTGTTTGTTCTTCTATTATGTTTATATGTATGTGTATGTATATAAGCAAATACATTCATATTATCTCCCTTTCTTACAGTAGCATATTATATAGTACATTGTTCTGCACCTTTTTTAACCACTAAAAAGATATTATCATAGAGATAATCCCATTGTAGTACGTAGAGATTGTCCTTATTTTTTTTGTTTTTTTGTTTTTTACAACTAGTTTCCTCTTCGTGGGCTTGTGGATTGTTTCTACTTTTTTGCCATTACAAAGAGAGCTACAGTGAATAGTCTCGTGCATATGTCTTTTTGTATTTTTGTCAGTGTAACTTTGGGAGTAGATTGCTGGGTCAAATAGCAGATGTATATGTAATTTTGCTAGAGATTGCTGAATTCCCCTCCATAGAGATATCTTACTGCATTCTCATTAGCAATTTATGAGAATACCTATTTCCTTGCAGCCTTGCCAACAGAGTATGTTAAGTTTGTGGATTTATGCCAATCTGCTAGGTGGAAAATGGTATCTGTTTATTTTTAATTTGTGTTTCTCTATTCTTTGGCAAGAATACTGGGTAAGTGATGTGTATACTTACAACAGGGGCATTTTTCTATCTGTCTATCTATTTATTTATTTATTTAGACAGAGTCTCCTCTGTCACCCAGGGTAGAGTGCAGTGGCATCATCATAGCTCACTGCAACCTCAAACTCCTGGGCTCAAGGGATCTTCCTGCTTCGGCCTCCCGAGTAGCTGGGACTACAGGCACATGCCACCACGCCCGGCTAATTTTTTCTATTTTTGGTAGAGACAGGGTCTTGCTCTTGCTCAGGCTGGTCTCAAACTTCTGAGCTCCAGCGATCCTCCTGCTTTGGCCTCCTAGAGTCCTAGGACCCCACCAGCTGAGAGTTATTTATACATTCTGGATACAAGTTCTTTTTTTTTTTTTTTTTTCCTGTGACTCCACTGGGAGAGGATGGATACAAGTTCTTTGCCTGATCTGAGGTTTGCAAGTATTTTCTCCAGTCTGTGGTTTATCTTTCATCTTAATAGGATGCTTCTCAGAGCAAAAGTTTAAACATTTTTGATGAAGTCTACTTTATCAATTTTTCCTTTTATGAATTGAGCTTTTGGTGTCAAGACTAAGAACTCCTTGCAGATCCTTTAATCCCAAAGATTTTTTTTTCCCTAAAAATTTCATAAGTTTAAGTTTTATACTTAAGTCCATGATCCATTTTGTGTTATTAATAGTTTCTTATAAGGTGGGAGACTTAGGTCAAGTTTTATTTTTCTTTTTGTGGACGTTCAATTGCTTCAGTACTAGTTGTTGAAAAGGTTATCATTCCTTCATTGAATTGCCTTTGCCCCTTTTAAAAAAATCAGTTGGGCATATTTGTGTGGGTCTTTTTCTGGGCCCTCTATTCTGTTCCATTTATATATCCATCCCTCTGCCAATATCACAGAGGCTTGATTACCATAGCTTATAAGTCTTAAAACCAGGTAAATAATTTATCCCACTTTGTTCTTTTTCAAAATTGTTTTAGCTATTCTAGGTTATTTTACTTTCTATGTATATTTTAGAATAATCTTGTCTATATCTATAAAAATTCTTATAGAGATTTTGGTAGAAATTCTGTTAAACTTATATATCAGTTTGGGGAGAATTGATATCTTTACTATACTGGGTCTATCTGATCCTTGAACACAGATCTTTTATTTAAAAGTGCTTTGATTTCTTTCATCAGCATTTTGTAGTTTTTAGCATACAAATCCTATATATGTTTTGTTATGTTTATACCTATTTCATTTTTGGGGAAAATTGTAAACAGTATTGTATTTTAAATCTTGGTGTCTACATTCTCATTGCAAGTACACAAGTGGTTTTTGTACATTTATGTTGCATCTTGTGACCTTGCTGAACTCATTTATTACTTCCAGGAGACTTGCAGACTGCCGGGGGTTATCTATATAGACAATCATGTTATCTGCAAATAGGAGAAAGACTGCAATGTATCTTGTTTCAGTTACCCATAGATGCTTCATATTTTAATAAGGAGGTATTTGTGATGTTTTAAAATGTAGGACAAAATTTCTACCTAGACAATCTGAAACATCATAAGATCTCTATGAATTCAGTGAGCTAAGAATAAATGCTTTATGGAAGTATGAAAGCAGAAGTCACCACCAGGAAAAACATTGCTGAATTAAAAAAACAATAATAACCACCACCACACGTACACAAATACGTACACATGTAGCTTAATTCTGATCTCTTACTTCAGAGGACGCCAACCTGGAACTGATAACAACCCCCCCACCTTGTCTTCTCGTTTTCCTACACCGTGTTCTCTTTTCCTCCTGAGGATTCCTATTCTTTCCTCTAAAGCCCAAGTGCTGAATGGATTAGGGGTGTACACGTGGAACACAAGGGTTACCAATACAACTTCTCCCGCACTCTGCCCAAGTCAAAACATGAGGGGAACATCAAGGCAAAACTGTTTTCCAACTACCCCTGTGGGATGCATAAGTTGGTCACTCCAAATGAACACAGCTTCTCATTCTAATCAATATCATGCAAATCAGAATCCCTATATCCGCCCTATGGTGCATCACTCACAGACTATTTAACTAATACTCCCACACATGCTCCTTATGTAGAATCAGTTTTAAAAGTTTGGGTCTTTGGTAGCATGTAACTTCATTACTTACCAGTCTGGCAAATGAAATAATATCCCAGTGAGCACATGTCTTCTTTGGATGAGATCAGATCCAAGTTTCTGGACAGGTAGGTGCAGCCAACGGGCTTTGCCTGATGGGCTACAATGCCTGCTGAGAGGAGACCAGATCCAGATAAGCCTCACACTTAGAAGTCAGACATTTAAAAAAATATATGAAAACCAAATCTGGCTGGCTTCCAATAAATGAAAATTTAGGATTTCTGCCCACATATTGTAGATTTTTTTTATATGTGTTCTTTACTACAAGGCTTAGTATTAACTTACCTACATATTCATGAAGATGATGAGGACAACATAATAATGCCTTGGAAGTTTTTTTCCTAAAACTTCAAGATTAGGGCATATAACTTTGAAACTATTACATAAGAAAGAAAATAGGTGGATAATCGTTCCCCCTAGTTTTTGCATTAGGAGACTTGAAGCCCAGAATAACAAAGCGATGTTTACTAGGAAAAAAAAAAAAAGACCATAAAAAATGTCCTTCTTTAGAATCTAGCACAATTCTTTTAGTGAAATATAAGGTAACTTAACTTTAGATAGGCTCTGAGAAAAATCTCATCACCTTTGTTGCACAGACAAATCAAAGGTTGTAGCACAAAATGCGAATATTTCAGAGGAATGATGGTAATGAAGTCAAGTGACTGATTTTTCTGTATAAAAGCAGAAAGATTGAAGTTGTTTTCTTCCTCCCGTCCTAAAATAAAACGTAAGGAAGTTTCCTTCATAAACACTAACCCCCAAAGCCTTACTCGGGTGGCTTTTTCCTTGATGCTTTCTCTGCTTAAAATATTTCCCAATCCACAACTTCTTTCCTTCGTCCAGAAAGTTCCAGAGGAGATCTTGAACTTCCTTGTTCCAGATATGAGCAAGTTGTCCTCCATGGGCATGACAGTAATTTTCTGCTTTCTCAAAGCTGCACTGAAATCTGTTAAGCTGATAACAATGATTTGCCCCATGTAGCTCTGGGCTATTTAGTTTATTTCCTAGAATGATACTTGTTCTGAGGTATAACCAAATCCAGGTTCTTCCTCTGAAGAACATTTTCTCTGTGAACTGTGAGCAAGAAAAAGTGTGGGGGTTCAGCAGCTGCCTGGTCCTTTAAATATATCTCTTAGTGGGTTTGTCTTATTAGTGTTACTCTTTTATGAACTGGGAACAATTTACCAAGGACACAAAAGGTTTTGTTTTGTTTTGTGGAACCAGGTGCAGTTCTTATAAGCTTAAAACAAATTGCAGAGATCAACAAAGCAATGAGCCTTTATAGCCGGGGCATCACCATCTGTGTCTACACAACCGGATCTGCCTTCAGCAAATACAGATCTACCATAAAGCTAAGTTTAAGCTGTAGTGGGGGTAGAGAATAATGAATATCTAAGTCAATTTTTAGTGTTGCTAAAATTGGCAAGTGTACGTTTATTTAAAAAAAAGGAAACCATTCTTACAGACCTCTGGGATTTTTTAGAAATAAATTTTATTGTGTATATTTAAGGTACACAAAATGTTATGGGATACATATAGATAGTAAGGAGGTCACTATAGTAAAGCAAATTAACATATCCATCATCTCACCTAGTTACTCATTTTTTTTGTGGCAAGAGCAATTAAAACGTCATTTAGCATGAATCTCACATACAGTACAATTTTACTGCCTATAGTCCTCATGTTGTACATTAGATCTGTAGGCTTGTTCACCCTACATATCTGCTACCCTTAGGACTGATTTAAGTTACTGTTTTTTAAATTAATGCAAACAAAACTAGGCATAAACTCTATCCTAAAGCTCCTACACAATCATAAAAACCAAAGAATAAATATTTAATGGAAGAATGAATACAAATTAAATATAAACAAAACTAAAAACCAATGAAATCCAAATTTGCTGCACTAAATAGCAGATAAACGTGGTTTTGGCTTAGGACTACACAGAATCCTCTGGATTCAGCATGCACTATTTCACGCAGTGGGGAAGATCCAACTCTCACCACTTTTCTTTGACTTGCTGAAAAACTTTTGTTCATATGGCAGGTCATTTGGTCTTTACCTGTTGCACACCCAGCATTTATATACCACAGCTCGTTCTTTCCTGGTGCCAACAATTGATCATAAATGCAAACACACGTGAGTACTGAAATCACTTGGCAGGTTTCAGGATTAAGTTGGTTATCCACATGGTCCAAATGATGCTTATGTTACTTTTTAAAATCACTATCGAAGTGGCCAAAGTAAAAAATTTTCTAAAGCACAGACTCCAAGAATACCTCCTTCAGTTTGAAAAACACTGCAGCAATCAAATGAAACATCAATATAGTATAATCCCTACTTTCAAAAAGACTAAGTAGGGAAGAAGAGACATAATTGTAATTAATAAAAACAGTGAGAAGTGCCAGCATAGAGGGACAACTTAAGTGCTATGAAGGTTCAGATGAGGAAGAAATTATTTCCAGCATTTGAATTGAACATATAAAGATGGTCCTATTTAGACAGATGAAGAGGACTCTTGTCAGCAGAGCCAATGTCAGTAACGCAAAGGTGGGAAAGTGGAAGGTATTTATAAAGACAATGAGATAATTCCATGTGTGTACGTATGTGTAGGGGGGACTTGGTGGGAGAACAGTGGAAACTGTAGCCAGAAAATGAGGTAAGAATGTTTTGTATGCCAGGATAAAGAGTCCACAGTTTATCTGGAAGGTTCCTGAGCAGAGCAGTCCACCCATACTGAGTTGCAATGGAATCATCTGGGTGTGGGATGCTTCTGTTTTCAAAGTTCACAAAGTCTCAATTTCCAAACAGCTTCATATACATACATACATATGTTTCAAGCATTTTTAAGTGACACCTGATGTTAATAAAATCTCTGAAAGTCGACTCAGGTATTTCACACAGTGCTGTAATTTCTTTCAGTACTTTTCATGGTACATGACATACACTTTCTCAATCGTGCTTTATCGGCTGGGCGCAGTGGCTCACACCTGTGATCCTAGCACTCTGGGAGGCCGAGGTGGAGGATCATTTGAGGTCAGGAGTTCAGGACCAGCCTGAGCAAGAGTGAGACCCCCTTGCTAAAAGTGCTAATTTTTCTATTTTCCATGCAAGCGTGGTGGCCCATTGCATGTAGTCCCAGCTACTCGGGAGGCTGAGGCAGGGGGATCGCTTGAGCCCAGGAATTTGAGGTTGCAGTGAGCTATGATGACACCACTGCAGTCTAGCCGGGGCAACAGAGCAAGACTCTGTCTCAAAAAGAAACCCCAAAAACAAACGAACAAAAAAACACAAAAAACATGCTTTATCTAGAACATGGCACTCTTATCAACAAAAGGTTTAATTTAAATATCAAAAGTGTCTAGCCTGGACAACATAGCGAGACCCCGTCTGTTTAAAAAAAAAAAAGCAGCTTAGAAGCGAAGAATCAACATATAGTCTTTTGTCCAGGATGGGTAATAATTTATGTTAATTAAACTATGCTGAATTAACTTATTCCATTAAAGTATAAAAAAAGGTTGATAAGCATAATTTTTAGTCTGATAAATACTTTATTTCTATTGTATGCAGACCATGAGACACCTAGCATATGAATTATTGCTGTAGACCGTATCTAAGTCTCAGTGGGTCTATGAATTTATTCAAATTTGATAACTTCATACAATTGATGAAGTTCGAAAATGGCTTGAGTTAGATACACCCTCCCTCTTTTGCTCCAATTTCTGCTAGGAAAATACTCCAGCTACTTCAGGTGGTGGAACAACTATCCAAAAATGACATGGACAGGTGTAGAGCCTCCCAACAGTAAGTTTGATATGATTAATGCCGAGTCTACAGAAGCTCTTCTCCAACAGCCACGACGTTTGTTAGGTAAGAGATTTTAAAGTTCTTGATTGAGACACAATCGCTCTAGAGGACTGTAAAGTGACACGCTAGGTCAGCATAAATCCCTGCAGTACCCTACACTCCAGCAGAGCCGCACACCCAGGGTCTTGATTAGAAACAGTGCTTTTAAAAATAGCCTCCACATCTGTTGCACCAGGATGTCAAGGCACAACCAGGGCCACCTTAGCCAGTAGGCACAGGGCCAAGGGCCCATGACATTTTCAGGCGCTCAAGAAAATATCTTCATTTCTTTTAAAATCCGAAGAAAAATAAACTTTTAAGTAGAAGTTTATATATTAATATATTCATCTTTCTATCAACACAGCAGTAAAACTTATGTTCTAAACTGACAAAAACTGTACATATTTATGGTATAAAACACGATGTTTTGATATATGTATACAATAGTTTATATATGTATAGAATAGTTTTTTTCAGGAAGGGGCCGACAAAAGTCACAACGCAGCCCCGGCATCAAGACGACCATCTGGGGCCCTAAGGCCGCCGGGAGCACCGGGCCGCGGTGGGAAGCCCCGCGGGTACGACTTCGACTCTTCTGGGACCTCGGCGTGCGCTCGCCTCTACAGGGGCTTCTAGGAAGCCTTTCCTTCCTCCTGGAGCCTCGGCTCCTCAGGGACCCTCCGATCCCAGGGCGCAGGACTGCAGACAAGCTCGGCGGCAGCAAACCCCGCGGCCCAACAGCACTTCTACAAAAAGCCGCACACACCCGCGCGGGCCGGCGGGCGGGCGGAAGAGGCGTGGCCGCCGCGATTGCTCACGCGCGCGAGCGTCCAACCAGAACGACGGGGCGGGACGAGGCCTTCCCCGCCGCCGAGGCGCTCGCCCTACCCTTCTGCCCGGCGATTGGTGGATTGGCGACTCCACACGCGGAGGTGGGGGTGGGGCGCCTCCATCTCCTCCAATGGAGGAGAGGCAGGGGCGGGCCCAGGCGGAAGGAGCATGGCGTGGAGACATCTGAAAGTGAGTCCCTCAAGCGAGCCTTGCGTTGGCGAGGACGTCTCCGTGGGCTGCCTGGGATGGGAGGAGGGACTCGAGCGCGCGGGAGCTGGGAGGTGCAGTGCTCGCGTACGCGGCCAGCTGCGTGCAGACAGCACACGCGTGTCGGGGCAGATGCTGATGTGTCAGTGCCTGTGGGCCACATTTTTGTGGAGCCTGGCACGTTCGCCTAGCATGTGTGCAGGAGCCAACGCGGAATGAAAGTGGAGTAAGACAGGATCCCAATCCTTCTAGATAAAGTTTTGTTAGGGCGGGGGCTCAGTGTGAGGAGTTCTTAGTTGTATCCCCTGGATCTGGAACGTGTTAAGCGCTCAAATGTTGTTGACTGACATGAGGGGCGTTCCTATGGTCTCCAGGAGGACTCAAGGGAGACAATGAATACTCGATCTACATTACATCAGCTTTGAGGGATCCTTAAAAGCAAATCTGATCATGTCACTTCCTGGCATAGGGAACAAAACCTAAATCTTTATTTTAGCCAAGACTTTCGCCTGATTCTCCTGCCTCATTTGTAATTTTGCTTTGCCTCACTCCTCAGTTCCAAACAAACTTTCTCCCCTTCTCATTCTCTTCTGCCACCTAAAGAGCCTTACGCTTTTTCCTCCCGCTACTGCCTCCCATTTAACTCCCATCTATCCTTTGAATATCAGCTTTAAGTCGTTTCCTCAAAGAAGCTTTTCCTTACCTCAGATTAGGTTGGGTCCTTCCATTACCTCATACTTTTTTTCCTTCATAGCAACATATTTGCGTGATCATTGATTTCTGTCTGTTCAAGAGATTGCACGCTCCATAAGGGCAGGGACCAGATCTGTTTTGCCCACCTTTGAGTGCTCAATCAGTATTTGATGAAATATTGAACTAGTGAATGAGTGATTCAGCATCTGGCAGCGTTAGTTAGAGAAAAGCGTTGTGAACCACTTTTGAGCTTGGATAGTGGTTCTCAATCCAGTAAGACCTGAAGCTTTTTTATATTTTGCAATCACCTGCATCATGCAGAAAAGGAATATGTGTAATGTCTATGTATAATTTTTAAAAGCCAACAATGTTTTGACACATAAAGGAGAAATTAAAGTAACTTATAATAAAATATTTCAATATGTGATAGTTGGGTGTTTAAACCTCTACTTAGAAATGTGTCACAGGTATGTTGTATTTTCAGACACCCCAAGCAAAGCAGTTACCATTCCTGATGGTATTTTCTGAAATGGTGAACAGTTCTTGCTGTGTTCTTGCTCTGTGCAAAGCAGTACAGTTGTCCCTCAATTTACAAGGTAATTGTACTGTATATGAAAACCATAGTTTCATGGATAAACTCCCATGGATAGTTTGTGTTTATGTGGTGAAATAGTTTGGCTCAAGGCTCAGATAATATGAACAAATAACTTTTTACCCACACTAATGTCAGGATGTTGAAAAGTCATACAGGATGTGGGACAAATTCATGTGTCAGTCTCAAGCAAAATGTTTGACTTCACTGATTCCTGCCCACAAAAATCTATTAGCTTTGCCCCATCAGGCTAACTGGTAAAAAATGCATGCCCCTAGGGGGCAGTACTGCCCCTCTTGAAAACCTCTGGCCTGGAGTCCTAAGGAAAGTCTTCAAGGCCAGAGGAGTGTGTGTAAGTAGAAGTATAGATACAGCTTCTGACTGCAAAGGCCAGTGTCAACAGAAGGCTAGGGAGACTGCTTCACATGACCTGTCATTATGTCCTGTGAGTATAAAGGACTCAAGGATGCTGCAGCCTGGCCCGGTGGGGGTGGGGGGCCCCTAAAAGGCTCTTTTTTTTTTTTTTAATTTCTTTCTAGAAACGGGCCCAGGATGCTTTGGTCATCCTGGGGGGTGGAGGACTTCTTTTTGCTTCCTACCTGACAGCCACAGGGGATGAGCGTTTCTATGCTGAACACTTGATGCCAGCTCTGCAGGGGCTGCTGGACCCGGAGTCAGCCCACAGACTGGCCGTTTACTTTACCTCTCTGGGACTCCTTCCTCGAGTGTCATTTCAGGACTCCGACGTGCTGGTAGGTACTCTTGGCACACCCTATGCATTAAATACCAGGGGGAAGCAGGGACTAATGTTTCTCAGCTGGGACCAACCCTTTTTAAAACCAGAGCCTCAAGTTAGCAGTGGGAATTAGAGTTCAATCTGAGCAATATTTATCATATGTAACATATTATAAAATTAAATAACAAGGATTATTATATATTACTTATGGGACTTGTGTTAGGCAGTGTTCTCCTTTGAGCTTCACAACTACTCCATGAGCTAGGTGCTATTATCATCCCCCATCTGCAGAATAGGAAACTGAGGCACAGTAGTTGAGTAACTTGCCCAATGTCACACAGCTAGGAAGTAGCAGAACCATAGTGGGAAAAGACAGTGTCCATCTCCTGTACAACCCATGGTGGAAACACTGTTTTTCTTCCCAGACTTGATGATAATAGAGCCTCATGGTTTTCAGACTCTAGCTGTCATCACAATCACCTGGAGAGCTCTGTTAAAAATAGGTTCTCTCAGTGCTCCCTCCCCTTCCTTGGGGGCCCTGCAATCCCATGTTTAACAAGCTTCCCAGGTCTCTCCTGATATGGGTGTGCCAGGGAGCACACTTTGAGAAACACTGGGATAGCCTTATGTAATTCTGACTTTTGTCATCTTCTTCCCAGGAAGTGAGAGTTCTGGGCCACAAATTCCGAAATCCAGTAGGAATTGCTGCAGGATTTGACAAACATGGGGAAGCTGTGGATGGACTTTATAAGATGGGCTTTGGATTTGTTGAGATTGGAAGTGTCACTCCAAAACCTCAGGAAGGAAACCCCAGACCCAGAGTCTTCCGCCTCCCCGAGGACCAAGCCGTCATTAACAGGTAGGCAAGAGAGCCAGAGTTAACAGATGCCTCTTTCCAGCCGGGCGCTCAGGGAGGTAAGATCTGTCTCGGTTTTTTCTCTCATATGATGTGGACATTGCTCTGTCACTTAGAATGTACAGGAACCCTGTTGAGCATCTACTGTGTGCCAGGCATCTGTCCTCACACCAGCCTTGGAAAGCTGGTTTCATTATTTCTATTTAGCAGGTGCACATACTGAGGCTTAGAGAGCTAAATGACAGCTGCAATCACGGAGATACAAAGCAGGCGAGCTTGGGTGTGGCTCAGGTTTATCGGACTTCAGAGGCTGCGCTTTGTCCACCTTGTTTCTCCAATGCCCTCACTCAACGCTGTGAGCCCCATACATAATTCAAAATAGTCTAGTGACATTAAGACAGTAAAAAGGGCTGGGTGTGGTGGCTCATGCCTGTAATCCTAGCTCTTTGGGAGGCCAAGGTGGAAGGATTGCTTGAGGTCAGGAACAAGAGTGAGACCCTGTCTCTGCAAAAAATAGAAAAAATTAGCCAGGCTTGATGGTGTGTGCCCATAGTCCCAGCCACTCAGGAGGCTGAGGCAGGAGGATTGCCTGAGTTGGAGGTTGCAGTGAGCTATGATGTCACTGCACTCCAGCCAGGGTGATAGAGCGAGACCCTGTCTCCAAAAAAAAAAAAAAAAAAGTAAAAAATCAGTGAAATTAATAATTTATTTATTTATAATTATGATTTAATTATAAGTACTTTATATTGCAGATATTTTAACACATAATCAACGTAAAAATACTAATTAGCAATTTTTACCTCTTTTACTTGTACCAAGTCTTCAAAAGGTGGTGTGCATTTCCCTGTCAGCACCTCTCAATTTGGGCCAGTCACATTTCAAGTGCTCAGGGGCCACATGTGGCTAGCAGCTCTTGCACTGGACAGTGCAGCTCCAGCTTTTAGTGAACAGGAGAATTTAATGTTCAACATATACAGCTACTTTTAGTAAGAGAAATCTTCCAGACTGTACAAAGCCCTTCCCTTTATCATCCCTGGGCAGTTTTTACTACAGCAAACCCAGAAAGTGAAGAAGTTCCTACTTTTTGGTAACAGAATTTTGAAGCACCTCCTTTGGGAGATTTTGATTGGCATCTTTGGGGCCATTCATGGCTTTCTGGGAGACTGACACATCGGTAGTTTATTTGACTGCACTTCTGCTTTATTGTGCTTGTTTTAGGGAAATTTTCCAGCATTAATCATCAGGTTATTGATCTTTTTGCTGCATTGCAGGTGGGGATTGATCTCTTTAGAATTGGCCAGGCAAAATGTATTTGTCTATGATTTGGCTGCCACAGATATGTGTGCACTGTATCTGTTAGACCATTTTTGGCTCTAAGTCTCATTATAGGTTTTTTTTTTTTTCTTTGAGACAGGGTCTCACTCTGTCACCTGGGCTAGAGTGCAGTAGTGTGTTCCTAGCTCACTGTGGCCTTGAACTCCTGGGTTCAAGTGATCCTCCTGCCTCAGCCTCTGAAGCAGGTAGGGCTACAGGCACGTGCCACCATGCCCAGCTAATTTTTAAATTGTTTGTAGAGATAGGGTCTCACTATGTTGCTCAGGCTGCTCTTGAACTCCTGGCCTCAAGGCAGTCTTCCCACCTTGGCTTCCCAGAGTGCTGAGATTATAGGCATGAGCCACCGTGCCCGGCCTTGGCTCTAAGTAACAAAGTGGCTTAAACAACAGGCATTTATTATTATTTTCTTCTCATGACAGGTGTAGTGGGAAGATCCAGGGTTGGTAGAGCACCAGGGCAATGTCAAGACTCTGGTCCAACTTCTCTGGGCCTTTCCTTCTTTGTAAGATGGCTACCCCAGCTGCAAGCATTATGTCCTCACACGGACATCCAAGAGCACAGAAGGCATCACCTGTGTCTCAGTGCCCATACCTGGTCACACACTCAGGCTTCAGTTGCCAGCAAGGCTGGAAAGGGAGTCGTTAGCATTTTTCCTTGTGTCAGGGGAGGTGGGTTCCACTGGAGGAAGGGAAGGGGAGGGGAATGGCCACTAGGTCAGCCACCCACAGTGGGGTTGGGGATACAGGGATTAAAAAGAGAAATGAGGCCCCTGCCTATGGGGGGTGTCTAGTGACAGGGTGATAGAGAGGTAAGACGTGTAACTTGCCCTTAAGATTATAACCTGGGATGGGAACTTAAGCATATACATACGTACATACATATCCTGAGCCAGCAGAAAGATAAGTACAAAGCCTTCTGTGAATGCCAATGGGCTGAGGGATCCTCTGCAGCTGGGAGCTCTGTGCAGGAGGAGAGGGAACATTTGCTCTGGGCCGGGAAGAGGGGCGATTTCATAGGCAGAAAGCATGGAGAAGTGGAGCAGCAGCATGGGCTCCAGGATGATGCTGGTGGAGCCCAGGTGGGAGGTGGCAAGCTGTGGTTATCAGAGAGTGGTGAGGGCTCGGCTGGGTAAGGTGTGGACGCAGGATCCAGCAGGTCTGGGGCAGCTACTGGGCTGTTGCTGGTGCTAGTTGGCTGACTGGCTTGTTTGTGAATTTTAATCTTTCCCTTTGTATTAGATGGTGTTCTGGTAAGTTCTCTAGGAGTCCCAGGAAATTTAAGAACTGACTCTGATTGTTTTTCTTTTCAGTTTTTAAACATCGTAAGTATACAGTGGAAGTGGCCATGGAGCTCTCTCTCCACATTCTTTGCTTTCTAACTTTGCCCCTCCCTTCTCCTTGTGTGCTGCAGGTACGGATTTAACAGTCAAGGGCTCTCAGCGGTGGAACACAGGTTACGAGCCAGACAGCAGAAGCAGGCCAAGCTCACAGAAGGTAAAGTGGAGTTGCATTAGAGGGGCTATTTTCATTTATTAGGAAGAAACGTGGGAGAAATGTTGGCAACATTCCTAGTGAAATAAACGTGACTGAGCAATAGAAAAAACCACTAAGAAACTCAGGGCTCTGAATCTCCTAGAGGAATTTTCCTGGTTCTACCGCAGCCTCCAAGATTTTAACTGAATTTCACAATTCAGCGAAGACTCACTTTGTTTCTGCCTCATTATGTAGCCTGTGTTATATCATAACTAGGGAAGGTTGGAAGTAAGCAAAGCAAAGTGGCTCTGCTATGATCATATGGGTGGTTAGGATGTGAATAGGACTTGAGTGCCATCTTCCTGTGTTCACTCTGTTGTCCTTTTGTCCATTGTATAAATAATGTATATTAGTTACAGAAGAGTTAGTAAATACAGAGAAGCATTTAGAAGAAAAATTCAAGTAACTCACATTCCTCCCCACTCAGGGATAACTAATATTAGCATTTGGGAAAATATTCTTCATGACTTGTTTTGGAAACAGTAAGCATTTTTGAAGGCTGCCTTTGGAAATGCAGATGTTTACTGTCTGTGGCTCTCTGCTTTGCTCTCAGGATGCGCTTAGTGCTCATAGCCCTGTGTTGTCCTGACTGTAACTCCCCGGGTGCCCTCTGGGATTGTGCAGGGCTCTGGCTCGGTAGGGATCATTTTCTTCTTTGGGTCCTTCTGAAACTCCTTCCAGGAGGTCGAAATCTCATTAGAAGTCCTGGTAGCATGGTGAGGAAACCCATGGATATCAGATTCATTTCAGGAAGTGAGGTGGAAAGGTCCTGGCATTTAGCAATGTCAGATTTGAGGAGTAGGAACAGCCTTGTTTGGGAGCACCTGACTTTGTTATACTATAGAGCTGCCCACTTGGGGAACTCAGAAGGTCGTGGTAGGGCTTTCAAGGTTTGTGATGCTTTCCTACCTTCTCACCTTCCTTTTCTTCTTTAAATTGTCCACCGTGCTCTGTGCACTGGCCTTACCTCCGTTCTCCTGCGCCCACCCTCTCACCCCCAGGCTGGCCCTCATGCTCACTGGAGCAAAGCAAATCCCATAGCAGTGCTCTGTACAGATGTGTCTGCCAGCAGCTGGGAGCCTTGAAGACAGCTTCTTGCTAGCACAATGCCAAGGGACAGGAGTTGACAAAGCTGTGGTGCCCTCTGGGGAGAGAGTTACTCAGCAATTTCTGTCTAACTCCAAAATCTTGTCAGTTTGGGCACATGACTACTACTGAGATTCATTAGCTACATGAAAGTGATACTCTCTTTCAAGCCAGTTTACCTGTGGTGGAAAAGAATTAAAGCCTACAAATGATCTTGGCTTGATGGTTGCTAAACTTGGAAAGCTTGGAGACCTTGTGTTGTAACTGTTGTCTAATTGGATTCTAATTATCTCCTTCAGCCCCCTCCCAGCAGGTTAGCGACACAAATCTCATTTACTTTCAAGCTGATGATAAAGTGTGATTTGGAGTGTGAGAAGGGGATTAGCAGTACTAGATATTGTTCTTGGATCCTCTCTGGCCTGACACATGTTTTGTGAGCTTATTTGGTGTTCTAGGTCTTTTCCCAACCATCAGATGGAAAAAGCAGCCCAACCCATTGATGTACCACTGACTTTTGCAGATAGGATAGTATCTTAAGAGAAGTCAATTACACACAACCCCTTTCTTTCACACATAGCATATTTCTGAAAATGCCTTTTCCTGGAGGTCCAAAATGCAAGTCAATTGATAGTCCTATGGATTTTTAAGCAAGATGACCATATTACTTATATGCAAATTGAGACAGACTTTTGAGAGTGAAAGGAGAAAGGCATTAGTAATTACGCCCAGGCTCCAGGAGTAGTCAGCGCTGCCCTGGGAGTGCTGAGATGTATGGTCACCCTAGTTATAAGGGGGAGCTCCTCTTGTCAGAAAAAAATTATAAAACAATTATAGCTCTACATTTTAGGCATGATAATTAAGTATTTTCCAGTATTTTATACATATTCTTTAATTTTGTTTTTTCTTCACAATTACACATTTCTTGTTGGAGCATCGGTTGAGATTAAAGTCGCCCCTTCTGATATATATATATTGATTTCTGTCTACTCTCAGTTTTATTAAATTTATGAGGCCTACCTTTGGATCACTAGTATTTGCACTCCTAATTTCTCCATTTTTCATTACATTTTTAAAAATAAAAAAGGCAAAATGCAGTAGAACATCCTTGGAGTTGCCCAGAATTGATGTACAAAGGTGGCGGCTGTTCTTTGGTGAGCAAGCAGCACGCAGTGGCTCACCGCGTATGTCAGCGGGCGCAGGACAGCTCAGGCTTGGAGGGGGAGGCCTACAAGGCTGTTCGCGGGCTGTTTAGTCAAGGGCAGCCTTAAAACGTTGTCCCGGAAGTGGTGTGTGTGGTCAAAATCTTGACCAGCGGTGTTTACAGATGGGCTGCCACTGGGAGTAAACCTGGGGAAGAATAAGACTTCGGTGGATGCCGCTGCGGACTATGCAGAGGGTGTGCGCGTGCTGGGCCCCTTGGCTGACTACCTGGTGGTGAACGTGTCCAGCCCCAACACAGCTGGGCTGCGGTGCCTTCAGGGAAAGGGCGAGCTGCGCTGCCTGCTGACCAAGGTGGGCAATTACACCTCCCCGCTGCCATTCATCCTCCAGGGTGAAGCTTCAGCGTCACCCTCCCCAAGCTGTCCTCCACACCCGGCCCAGCCAGGACCCCTCGCCACACCCTCCTGAAGCACCCTCTAACCTACCACAACACTAATTATATGCAGTAGTCATTAATTGTTCAGTTGTCTGTCCTTGCGGTTAAACCATAAGGCCCATGACAACAGGGACCGTGTCTCTCTGATTTATCACTCTGTCCCAGGCACCTAGCAGAGTGAATGAACTGAATGACTTTTCACCACCTAGTACTTGGTGCAGTATTTCCTGGTTATCTTTTAGGAGCAAAAGTCTAAAAAACCTTAAGATATTATCCAATGCCAGTGGGTTTTCCTTGGTTCAAAAGAATTCAGTCAAATCCATCTTGATGGGGTCCCTCGTGTAACTGAGGGCTGGGTTTCCTAAAAAGGAAAAATTGCTTATGCTTTAGTTTGATAACTTGTGTGAAAACCCACTGACCTGCAGCCATAGGTCCCAGTCGCACCGTCGGGCTGTGGTCTGGGCGTCCCCATCTCTGGCCATGTGTCAACCCAGGTGCTGCAGGAGAGGGATGCCTTGCAGGGAGCACGTAAGCCGGCAGTGCTGGTGAAGATTGCCCCTGACCTCACGGCCCAGGACAAGGAGGACATTGCCAGTGTGGTGAGAGAGGTTCGAGTTGGGGCCTGGGCCGGTGGGGGGCACCGCTCATTGTTGAGGCCATCTGGCCAGCTGGGATAGCCCAGAATGGCAGCCTTTGTGATTTCCTCTCTGTGATAGTGAAGGCTGGTTTGGTGTCTGTCATGGCGTAATTCATCCTGTAGTAAAAAGTGAATGTTTGAATAAACGTTTGAATGGGTCTTTTTCTCATGCTTCTTCCTTCCTCTCTTTTTTCATCTTCATCCAGCAAGGGCTTTAAAGCTTGTACTTGTATCCTTGGCCAATCGCAGTTGGGACCGGAGTATTCTCTGTCTCTTTCTCTGCAGCCTTTCTGAATACCAGGGCTCGGTGGCTTAGGAGAGTAGTAGAAACAGAGACTGAGTCCAGCAGTCATAGGTAAAAATCTTGGTTCCACCACTTACTAACCGGGGGCCTCAGACAAGACACTATATTATTTATTTATTTATTGAGACAGGGTCTTGCTCTATTGCCTGGGCTGGAGTGCAGTGGCATCATCATAGCTCACCATAACCTCAAACTCCTGGGCTCAAGCAATCCTCCTGCCTCAGCCTCCCGAGTAGCTGGGACTACAGACATGAGCCACTGTACCCGGCAAGACACTATAAAGTGGGTTGTTCCAAGGATTAAACTCTGTCCTGGTGGAACGTTATGGGTGGTCAGTATGTGATGGCTGCTGTTGTCACATTGTGGCTCATTCAGATACTTGTTCAAAAAGGATAGTGAGGTCTGCTGCAGCTCTTGCTTCCGGGGGCTGTAGCTGTGGACACCTGGCTCAGCTGCTGTCTCAGACCTCCAGAGAAGTTTCTCTGAGTCCTTCAGTGCCATGACTCAAGGGCTTTTCTCTGTCTCACGCTGCAGTTGGGCATCGATGGATTGATTGTCACGAACACCACAGTGAGCCGCCCTGCCAGCCTCCAGGGTACCCTGCGCTCTGAAATGGGAGGGTTGAGTGGGAAGCCCCTCCGGGATTTATCAACTCAAACCATTCGGGAGATGTACGCACTCACTCAAGGCAAGGAGTCTGGTGTCTTCAGATCTGTGCGTGGCTTGGGTTCCTGGGCTGTGATTGGAATCATTGTTCCCTAACCTGTTGTGTTTGGGGGGCTGTGGGGCTGAAGCCAAAGTGAGGTCCTGGTTCTTGCACCCCTCCTCACGGTGTTGCCACGTGCTTCTCTGCAGGCAGAGTTCCCATAATTGGAGTCGGCGGTGTCAGCAGCGGGCAGGACGCGCTGGAGAAGATCCGGGCGGGGGCCTCCCTGGTGCAGCTGTACACAGCCCTCACCTACCGGGGGCCGCCCGTGGTCGGCACGGTCAAGCGGGAGCTGGAGGCCCTTCTGAAGTGAGCGGGGCCGCGTGTGGCTGGAACAGAAGTTAGTCAGGAGACGTTAATTCTGAACGAGTCCAGTCACCGGGATGCTATTCATCTATTTATTGCTCATTCAAAAAGACTTGAGGGGTACACTCAACGTGGGGAAAATTACTCTGTGTTTCTCCCTTGACGGAGGACAAACAGTGCCAAGGGGATTCGGGATTAACGTCCACACCAGTGGTGTTTACAAGGCAGAGTTGTCCATTTCTTTAGGGAGAGGAGCTTGAGGAATCCTGGCAGCATTCCTTTTAATAAAGTAATATTTGCTCAATGTCAGGGAGCTGTCTGTACTTAAAATTGATTCCCTTCCTGCTTGGAAGACCTGGGTAGAAATATCTCTTGGTTCTTGGGTGAAGACAGTGTAGAGGGCATGCCACATGCTTGGGATGTGATAGTGCATTTATGGGTGAACGTGGGCTTTTTGTAAGAGCAGGGCCTGTTCGCTGAAATTGCTTTGTTTGCTCTTTTTCCAGAGAGCAGGGTTTTGGCAGAGTCACAGATGCCATTGGAGCAGATCATCGGAGGTGAGGACACTGTCTGTCAGGACGCCTGATCTGGAACCTTTCCACAAACTCAGGCGAGCCTTTGCGGCTGGATGAGAGACTCTGTCTCAAGCCATGTCCCCCAACCCGTGGCCAGCCCCCCCTGTAAAAGCCAGTCATGGGGGTCACCAGAGTCAATAGAAGGCTGTCTTCAGTCCCTTGGTCAGACCGTAAACTGCATTTGTGATGCTTTCTAGATTCAAATCCTAGGATCCTTCAATATTGCAAGGACATTGGATATTTGGGGGGAAAAGTCATGGAACAAATAAAGCCATTTGGAACTTGGATTTAAATCCCTTTTGGAGGGCCGGAGACCTCCAGATGCTGCAGGTCCTCCCAGGCCTCTGCCACCAGCATCTTCAGTGGGCTTCCTGGAAACCTGAGTGTCTTTCATTTGACCTTTATTTTTATTTATTTTATGTTTTTAACTTTACTTTAAAAATTCAAAGACAGACAGCAGTTGAAAGAATAATACAGTGAACTTTCACATACCCTTCATTTTGATTCACCAATTAACATTTTTCACATTTTCTTTCTCTTTCTCTCATATATAAAACATAAATTATATGTAGATAAAAATCTACAGATGTTTTATTTATTATTGCTGAAGCATTTGAGGGTAAGTTGCAACTGTCATGACCCTTTTCCTCAAGAGCTTCAGTGTGTATCTCCTAAACATACTGACATTAGTTTTTAAATTATAACTGGCATGCATTCTGATCAATTCAAACAACATAGTACTCTTGAAGTGAATGTTCCTGTTCTACCTAATCCCACTCTCCAGCAGTGACTACTGTTTGGAGTCTATCTTCCCAGACTTTTTCCTTTGCATAAAAACATTCATTTTGTACATACACACGGATGTATATTTTTTGTATAACTATTTATACATGGAAGGTACACTGTTTTCTACATTTAGTTATTTTACATTCATATTTTACATTTTCACACAGATAACATCATACCACAGATATGATTCTGCAGTTTCCTTCATTGTTGTCATGTGGACATTGTTCATACTGGTTCATATCAACCTGTCTCATTCTATTAGTGGGATGTATTTAGCCATTCTCCTATTGGTGCTCACTTGGATAACTTCCAGGGTTTTCCTATCACAAACAATGCCTCAGTGAACATCCTTGTATGTGTATTTGTACCTTCGTTTGGGTGTTACGCAGAGCAGGTTCTGAAAGATATGGTAGCTGGGCTGAAGGGTTGGTGTGTTTTATGTTTAGACAGATAGAGCCAAAGTGCTCCTGTGAGCTTTTAAAGCTGCCCATTTCCCACCGTGGAGGCAGCAACAGAGGGGACGTCCCTAGCTCCTCTGGCAGTGCCCACTCCAAGCTATACTGAGGTGCCTGAAGAAAGAGCCACCATGGTAGCAGTTAATGTCCACTAAGTGCTGACTGTGGGCCGGACTGTGCCAAGGCTTGACGTTCCCTCTTTACACGTGCGGTAACGGGGGCAGAGCGGCCACCGACTTGTCCAGTCCCACTGCTTGGAAGCTGTCTACTGGGGCTGGAGCCAGGCAGTCTGACCACAGAGTGCGTTGCACAGAATGGCTCTGCCGTGGGTCACGCAGTGGCTGTTTTAATTGCTGGTTCGTGGCCTTCTCTGCTTCTCCATGTTCATTCCCTACTCAAGGAAAAGCAACACACCAGAGGAGCCGTGGGAATGGGAAAAAGCAGAAGGAAAAGAACGCCTGTGCTGGCCAGTCCCCCGCGCGGTCACGCGCCTCACTGGCCTGGCTTCGACCCGCCAGACGCCTACACACACGCTCAGGACGCGCTTCTGCCCCACGTTACAGGCCCTCTTGCTCTGCCCCACCGAGTAGCAGAGTAGCTTCAGGACCGAACTCTTCAGGGAAGGGAAGGAGGTGGGAAGGGGAAAGAGTTACCTTTTGGGAGGTCCTGCCCTGGAGACTGACATTCTGTCTCAGCACAGCTATAACAGGCTGCCACCTCTTCTCTTGAGCACCAGAGTAAGGAGTCGTCTCACATTCAGGGGCCAGGCGGTGTGAGCAGTACCTATTTTTCTTAATGCTAGAAGCCACTCTCAGAGCCCAGAGCAGCTCACGATGCTGGGAGACACAGGAGCAGCACCAGGCTGATGATGCGGGGGTGTCCCCCCGGGCCCAGGACAGCGAGCAGAATGGTGCAGAGAATTCCAAATACAATTTACATCACGTGCTCTTGTGTTTTTTGTGGAGTGTGTAATTGGCATCATTTGCCAATTTCACGTTAGTTAAATATAAGCAGTTAGTTAAATTGTATTCTGTGACTCACTTTTCACATATCATTTCTAACAGCCCTTTGGTTTTCCACAGCATAAATACATCCATGTTTGCTTACGGGGAAACATGTAGGCTGTTTTCAGTTTTTCACATCACAGACGGTGCTGCAGTGACTCCAGGTTTATGTATCTTTGTGCTTCTCTGCAGGACCTCTGTACAATAGATTCGCAGAAGTAGTACTGCTTAGGCAAAGCAATATGCACTTAACATGTCGATAGTGATTGCCAAATCGCCGTTAGAGAGGGCTGTCTCAGTTTATACTTTCTCTCTGACTTTGGAAGAGAGGGCCCCTTTCCCCTTATGTTGCTCCATGCCAGAATTTCCAAGAGCTGGTCTGGAATAAGTTGTTCTTCCTTCTCCACTTTCCCACTGGGAATAGCTTGCATTATGGCTCTTCCTTGGTGGAAAAAGATAAAAGAAACTGAAGCTTTAGTAAGTTACTTTGGGCTGTAGCCAGAGTGATTGCCACACCCATTTCTCTGTGTGTGTGTGTGTGTATGTGTGCATGTGTGTGTGCACGTGTGTGTGTGTGTGTGCATAAACTTGGGATCAGACACAGGGCAGGACACAGAAGGGGCAGAGTTTCCCCTGGGTTCACCCACTCCCACTTGGCTTGGGTGACCCTGCCCGCCTTTGCTCCCACCAGTGGGGCCTGTACTAGGCTCAGCTCTGCATCACAAAGGGCTGGCATTGTTCACGCAGCAGTTTCCTCCAAAGGGGTAGGCACATCAAGTCACACACACTCGGTGTTGTGAGAGAATCCATTTCCCTCCTGACCTTCTGATAGGCTGCTTCTGGGTCAGATTCTGTAGCCAATACTTTTTTGTTCGGTTACCTATGAGGACCTACCAGGAAAACATCCATCAGAATGGTGGTCTCAAGGACAAGCATGAAGCTGAGAGGCACAGTGGAGACGATTTGCTCAATTCCACCTTGGAGGCCAAGGGTGTAACTTGGCTAGCTCAGTAGGTTCCTGGTGGTGCTCACTCAGTGCCTCTTGGCAGGAAAATCAAGTTTGCAGGACACTGAGGGTTCACTTGTTTCTGTTCTCAGTGGCAGAAAGGGGGCATGGGCTCCATCTGCAAGAGGACTCTGCTCTCTGGCTTCAGCTGGTTTGCTACCCAGGAGGGCCGACCAACTTCTAACTTGATAAAAGAAGGCAGAAATCTGCATGTTTTATGTGACATCTCCAGTTTTTTAAACATGAGCTAATACTGTGCCAGTCCATGAAAACTGGTTTGTGGCCAGTGTGAATTAGGGCTTCCAATTTAGGTCCACACGGTTAACAAAAAGACCATGAGATCTGTGGAGGCAAAACAGAGAACTTTATTTTCTGAAAGCAAGCTGCCCATTGGGGAGATGCAGCTTTTGGTGCAAAATGAAAATGCCCTCCTAGGAGGGGTAAGTAGGAGATTATAAAGGCAAAAACTGCAGGGCAGGGGAGGGGAACCAGGGGAGTGAGGAACGGTCTTGATCGGATGAACTTTAAGCCCCCAAATCACCAGTCTCTCTTAATTAGCTGGTTTCAGGTGGTTGGTTGGTTGGTGCCAGGTGGTCTGTTGGTGGTCAGTTGTGGTTGGTTGGTTGGTTGGTGCAAGGTGATCTATTGGTGGTCAGCTGGGGAATGTCTATCTGTAGTTGTGTTCAAGAACTGTTCTTTGACTTCGTTGCAGAAAAACATGCTTTGCAACGCTTTCCAAGGACACAGAGAGTGTGACTGTGCCCTTACCCTGCCATGGCCTCTTGGGCCTGCTTTTACCTTTTGAGCCACAGGGAGTCCATCTTGTCTGTCAACTGGAGGCATAATTTGACATTTCACCTTTTGGTCAAAAGCTGCTATAGGCAGTGTTGATGACCAACTTATGCTATGTCCCATTCTGACATTCTGTCTCAGCACAGCTGTCACAGGCTACTGCTGCTTCTCTTGCGCACCAGAGTAAGGAGTTGTTTACTCCTTACATCGCCAGGGCGGTGTGGCTACCTGCCCTAGGTCCATCTAGTCCCTCAGTGGGACTCATGTGCCTAAGAAACTTATGGCCAATTGAACAACTCAGATCAAGCAGGGCGAAAAGGCAGGCAGGCATCTTTTAGATCTTTATCACCGTCCCTCATTGATGTTCAGTGCTATAGGTTAAGTCTATGGATAAGACTCGCAAGTGTAGTGTAATCCAAATCTAGGTTGGAGAACTGGTAAAACGCTTGTTAAAGCAGACAAGAACGATTTTTTTTTTTTTTTTAAAGACAGGGTTGCCCAGGCTGGAGTGCAGTGGCGTGATCATAGCTCAATGTGGCCTCAAATTCCTGGGCTCAAGTGATCCTCCCACCTCAGCCTCCTGAGTAGCTGGAACTGCGGCATAAACTGCCATGCCCAACTGGACAAGAACGATTTTGAAGGGGCTTAGGCCTAGTATGAGAAGGATTTAAGGAAATAACTGTGGATGAGAAAAAACGTGTAGAGTAGTCATGGTTAAAGATGCAATTGGCAAGGAAATTTGGTTATTTCTGTGATATACGACAATTTAACATAATAACCATAATTATGACTGGTAAGATATACCAACATGTTTTGAAATTTAGGAATATCATACAATTTTGGAACACATATTAGTAATACATTTATATAAATATAACTCAAAATTAAACACCAACTTTTTAAAAATTTGATAATGCTTCCTGTATGATTTTAACATACCAAACAAGCCCAAACTGTCTCTCTTGGACTTTGAGGGGTTCCTATTATGTCCAAGTTAGTTCAGGTCAAAAAGATTTGATTTTAGAACTTGAAATTTAATTTTGGGAAATCTGTCAAATATCAAAGATTTAAAATGCTTGATCAAAAAATAGGATCATAGGTCTCAATAAAATAAACTCAAAGCGACAAAAGACTTCTGAGGCACAAAACACGAGAAATTACCTTGATGAAACACAGAGTGGAATTTGTTTCCTAGGCCAGTTACCTAAAAGGTAAAGAAAAACCTTTTATCATCTTCTTAAATTAAAGAGCAGATCAATGCTTTGAGAAAACCCTGTTGTTCTAAAACAGGGGCCCAGACTCAGGCCTTGCATTGGTGTGGTTTTGACAGTAATGTTCAATTTTTAGCAAAACTTATAAATAATTTTCTTTTATTTTTAGCCAAAAAAATTTTGATCACACACAAAATTTCTTTCATAAGATTAATCTTATACAAACATACAACTTGTTTAAACCTTCAGTTTTATCCTATACTTTTTTTTTTGGTATTCTCTCTTAGGACAAAAATTTATTTCTTTCTCCTCATCATCATTTTGACCACATAAAGTTCTTTCTCATGTAAAAGAAAAAAAAATTCTTTCTTTTAAACTTTTTTAAAAATAAAAATCTTTATATAGTCTGTATATAGGTTTGTTTCTCTTATATCTAGTAGTTTTAATTACATACATTAACCACAATTTTAACTCTTAGTAACCCTAACTTCCAGTGAAAAACTTAGGAAGTAATTTTGAACTGTTTTAAATCTGTATTTTTAGATGAAAACCATTTTATAATTTTTTAGTAAGATATGTTTCCTCAACTTTTTTGTTTTTTAACAGGTCTAAATATATTTAGCTTTTCTATACCATGTAAATGACTCAGATATTCTATGCTTATCTATTATTTAATTTAACATAGCATGACTTTAAGATTTTAAATTATAGAAAAGAATTTTGAAACTATGACACAGGTACCCTTCCTAAGTCTTTTTCAGTTATCTTGAGTCTCAAGTACCCATGTGGCAACCAAGGATTGCTATGAAGGGCAGGGCTGGTCTGGGCCCTGAATTTACATCTGGTGTAGAGCTCAGGATAGAGGATGAAGTTGTGAAGATAATGCCTGGAGGATCCAAAGCTGGTCCAGGAAGGATAGGGTCATATTGGCCTTGGCTCAGCTTTACAGCTGGTAGTCCAGGTGCTGAGGACATGTCCTCAGGCCTCATCATGGCTACCTATCCAGACCCCAGAATCCAGAAGCTCAAAACCAAAGACTAGCTCACACTAACTTGTGGGCAAGGCTTTGAGGGAGCCCAGTAGCCAACCCTTACAGGTTTAGCTCACAGACAAATCAAGCAAGTATCAAACATACAACAGAAGCAACAGTTTTATGACCTCAAAACATCTAACAGAAACATCCTAAACCTGTTTCACCAGTAGACCCAGGCAAAATGTCTGAATAATATTTAATATTGACAATTCTGAAGACATTCTAATTTTATTTTGCCAACAATTTTAAACTAGTTTTATTTACCAAAGGTTAATAAAGTCACATGAGCTAATAGACATTTGAGTTAGTTTCTATTTTTCTGATAAAGTATTTTACTTTTTCTTTAAGCCAATTAATTAGAGCTCTTTCATACATTTTGGTAGTGAAATATCACATACACATGACACATATAAACATACAGACATGCAGACATACAGACAGAAGCAGATTTTATAGCTTTATAAGGTTCATCATTTGCCACTTTTCAGATGGTTTTTCAACCCCCTGTAGGCTATCAAGCCCTAACAAGTGTTTTCTAGGCAGCCCAAAATTTGCACTTTTAAGGACATGACTTCTGAGGTGAAAATTTATATTCCAAAGGCACAGAACTTTGATATGAACACCATTATTTGCTGAGATGAAGAAGGGGTAGGAAAAGGCCCAGTCAAGACAAGATTGCCAGGAAAAGTATCCTAAACAAAGGTAAGGTTTGTCCCGTAAACTTTAAGCCAATGTCTTCTCCACTGTAAAAGTTTCTAGTGGTTTAGGTGCAGGGAGGGAGATGCTCTTATAAATGGAGATTTCTTTTACAGATGTAAATTTTTTTTAAAAATTAAAAAATTTTTTTCTTTTTGTCTTATTTTTTCAAGATGTAAATTTCTTTTACAAAGAGTTTTAAAATAGTCAGCTAAATGCCAGAAGGTATTTTGGAGATGAATCTAGTTAGATAGGTGGTCTTTTAAACTTAGGTTGTTTATTGATTAGATTACTGACTTCAGGGCTGAGCCCTTTAATAGGGTGAAGAAAGCATTTTCCATACCTGAATTTAGCATGCTAGCTCTGAAAAACAAGGAAGCCTATTTTACCTGAGGGCCTATCTTTTAGAAATACTTTATCTAGATTTTTTTTTTCTTTTAAACCAAACGTAAGTTTTCAAGTGATTCACCAAAACCAATAAGCTGTGAAATAAAATAAAATCTTAAGCCCCCCAGCTGACTGAATGGACTCCCTCTTAGCCAAGGGGACCACAGAAGTACCCTAAAGCTGAGTTGCTGGCTGTGAGGAAGGGAGGTCAGACATGCCTTGTCATGCTCCCTCCCTTCTCGGAGATATCCTTTGTAACTCATTAACAGGCCTAAGGCTATACAACACAAAACTTAGGTTGGGCATGGTGGCTCACACCTGTAATCGTAATCCTAGCACTTTGGGAGGCTGAGGTGGAAGGACTGCTTGAGGCCAGGAGTTCGAGACCAGCCTGAGCAACATAGCCAGACCCAGTCTCTACAAAAATTAAAAAAAAAATTGAGTTGGGCATTGTGGCCCACGCCTGTAGTCCCAGCTACTTAGGAGGTTGAGGCAGGAAGATCACTTGAGCCCAGGAGTTGGATGCTGCAGTGAGCTATGATGATGCCACTGCACTCCAGCCCGAGCAACAGAGTGAGACCTTCTCAAAAAAAAAAAAAGAAAAAAAAGAAAAAGAAAAAAAAGACATAGCTTACATCACACCTGCAGGTCTTTACTTAACAGATCACCTGAGTCTGTATATACCAGGGCTGTTCCGAAAGTATCCAGCCATGTAATATGTTTTTGTTATGTTAACAAAGTTAATATAACTTGGATATAATATAAGTTGGATACTTTCCTGACAGCCCTCGTATGTCAAGTATATGACTGGTGTGGCTTGTCTCTTATTAACAGACTTCCTTATCTTAAAGTATTCCAAGCCTTTAGACAAAGCTTCATTTCCTTAACCAATCACAAATGAAAGAATCTTTAAACCCACCTATAACCTATAAGCCCCCCCCGCCCCCGTCCCGCCACCCCAAGAGATTTCCTGCCTTTTCGGGCCAAACCAATGTATGCCCTCCACATATTGACTGAGGGTCTTACATGTAATTCCTATCTCCATGAATGTATATTTATTTATTTTGTTAATTTATTATTTTTTTTCCATGAATGTGTAAAACCAAACTGTAACCCAGCTACTGCAGGCACATTTTCTCAGGACCTCTTGCGATCATGTGCTCCAGGCCGGCCACACACATTCAGCTCAGAATAAACCTCTTTAAATTATTTTACAGAGTTTGGGTCTTTTTCTGTTAACAAAGCCATTGTAACCAAGGTTATGACTTAGCCAAGGATGAACTAGGTATCTCCAAAGAGGTACAAAGCAGTCCTCACAAGATCCAGAACCATCTCAAAAACAGCTCAAAGAAAGAAAAGTCTTATTAGCTACAAAGGGAGTACAACGTACATTTCTGTCTGGCCATATTTCCCAGGATCTCAGCTTCCCAGCTGAGAACCTCTGCATAAAGGTTCAAAAGCCCCATATGCCCCAGAGATGAAAAAAGACAGGAAATCGAAAGCTGTCCATGGAAGGAAAAAGGATCAATAACAAATGGGTACCACAAAAGGTCAAGAGTCAGACAAATAATTTAAAACAAATGGAACTGGTTTCTTGACTGGGAATTAAACCTGGGATGCAGCCATGAAAGCACAGAATCTTAGCCACTAGGCCACAGGGCAGAATGCTTTTTATGAATTCTTCAGGAGATCTAAAGTAGGCAGTTTGAGCACACAAAGGATTTTAACTTTGTTTTAGGGCAGATTTTTGCTCCTTAATTTTGTCAAGAGAATTTCTAAGGCCAGCCCTAACGCTATTATGTCTTTTTAAAACTTAATCTTTTCATAAATACAAATAAGGCAATGTTTAGAATGAGAGATCTCTAAAATCTTTTTAAATTTAGAAGTCTAAGTTATGCTTCTGTAAGTCTTATAAAGAAAAAAAAGAAGAAGTCTAAGTTAAAGGACGTATCTTCTGGCATTGACAATTAGAATTTTCAATGGTGTACCTATTTCAATAGTGACTCAATCCAATAGCCTGTTTATGGAAAGTCCAGGATATAATATTCCAGGTTTAGAATAATTTTGTACCAGTTAAGAGGAGGTGTTTCCTGGAGAGGGCATAGATGAGGCAATCCCAAAGATAACCCCCACAAAAAAATTCATTCCCAGGAAGAGGCTAAAATGGCAAAAGACTCTTGTTGCCACAGACAGTTAAGGATAGTATTTGTGTGTACGTCACCTCTGGCAACCTATAAGTTTGTGTGGGGGGGTGCCAGTCATAGGCCTGTTAATCTGTTACACTGGGTAGGCCCTGCTGGGATTGGATTTTCCCAGGACTACCAGGCAACAAGGGTTGAGATGACAAAAGCCCCATAGAGATGGGACTCCTTAAGACAAACTCCCCCGAGAGCTTGGCACGTTCACAACAAAAAACGTGTTGATCAGAACTGCAAACTGACCAGTCTGCAGGGCCAGCTTGAAAAAGTGGGCTTATAGGAGTGTTAGGCCTGTGTCCTACCCTATGGTACCCCTTTTGATGACAACACAGAAAGATTAAAGACAAAAGACTATTTCTGGGAGGAAAAGAGATCAAACGATATGAATATTCATACCAAAAAGTACCAAAAAGCACACCAGAGTTGCTACACCCAAGACTTGCCACACAAATCCTTTTCTCCCATTAATCAAGATTTTGTGGAGAAGACAAACAGTGATTTTCACAATCTGCTTGACCAGCTTTCACAGAAAAAGAGGCCAGGAGCCTGACTGGTAAGAAATTCTTACCCTGCTGCTGGCACGTCAGGTGCTGGGTTCCCTTCACTCTGTTCCAGAAGGGCAGAGTGGCTTTGGTGATCCTGCTCACAGCACCAACCTGTAGGGACCAAGGGAAAGCTTCCCTTTTGCCCTCTGAAAGTTCACTGAAAAACCAACTCACAAAGGAGATTAATAGGAGAAATGGCATGCATACAAATTTATTAATGTGTACACGGGGGAGAACCACAGAATGATTACCCCCTTCTTGAGAAACAAAAAGTCTCAAGGAAAAACCCCTTCATCAAGGAGTGAGAGCAAATAGCTGACTGTCCACCATGTGGGAGGTCCGAGACTCAGGAGAGACTCACTCAGTCCTCCGCAACCTTGGAGGAGCCAGAGGGGCTCAAAGGGCCCAGGCTGGTGTTGAGGCCACCCCACCCCACCCAGTGTTCCAGATGAAGGTGGTGGTGAGCAGGGAAAAGTGGAGGTGGAATGTACGGGGAGCAATAGGGAGATACGGGCCTCTCTGTTTCACAGTCTGACAGCTTTTCAAGTTTTTGGAGATGTTGGTTAAGTCTTCAGATTAGTCTCCTTTAAAAATTTACAGAGACTCCCAATTGTGTTTGGAGGTTTCAAAAGCACTGATTAAAGGAAAGCCTGTTATTATCTTTGAGAGGTCTGGACTCCTGTTTGTTCTAATTGCATGCACAGATAGTTCAGTTTAGATGCATCTCTTGGGTCCACCTTGTCCATCAACTGAGAGCATAATTCAACAGCACCAACCCATGGCAGTGGTCAGTAACTCCCATGAGCCAGGAGCACCAGCAGGAAGGATTAGGAGGTATATCAGCAACACAGCCCATCTCAGCAAGGGGTGGTGCAGGAGGGCACCAGGGGATGTGATATTGACTCTATGACTCACTGTGGGTAGGGGAAAGAGTGTAGACGTTGGAGCTGGCCTCGGAAGATTCACCTTACCTCACTGAGGCCCTATTTTCTCATCTGTAAAAACAGTGGTTTGGAGGGTTCAATGGTATCCTCACAGCAACTTTTAAAAAGGTGCATACTATGTGCCAGGCACATTATGTACTTCTTAGCTGTGGGCAATCATGTAAGTTTCATGTGCCTCAGTTTCCTAATGTGTAAAATGGGGATAAGAATAGTACCCATCTCAGAGAGTTGTCATAAGGATTAAATGTGAAGTGCTTAGCACATCTTAAACTTCTAATAAATGTTAGCTATTATTTTTAATATTCCTAATCATCACAAATAGGTCCTACAAATAGGCATTAGTTTGTCTATATTTACAAATGAAACTAGGGTATTGAGAGATTAAATAACTTCCCCAAACCATGAGGTTAGGAATCCACAGAACGGGCCCCAGGGCCAGAGTGTCTCTTCCTGATGCAGGCAAAGGGCCTCTCAGGACATCTGAGAAGTATGATTAGTTTCTTTTCCCTTTATTTTTCTTTATCTTCAAAAGTTCATTTGAATAGGCTTCCTACAGTGTGCTATTACTTTTTAAAAGAAGCTTTCATAGAAACTTGCCCAGAGCACTTGATTTGCCTAAAATAAAGTGGTAGATGGGGTCTAATGACTAAAACCCAGAGCACTGTAGGGGTAGAGAACATGCTGTAGGAACCACAGTGCCAACCAGGGCTGAGTGAGAGGCTCCTGATTGTAACAGCTTGAAACAACAATCATTTAATATCCCACACAATGTCTCTGGGTTTGAATTCAAAAACAACTTACTTGGGTGGTTCTGGCTCAGGGTGTCTCATGAGGTTGCAACCAAGACATTGGCTGGAACTGAAGGATCCGCTTCCCAGATGGTTCACTCATGTGGCTGATGAGTTGGTGCTGGTCTTTGGCAGGAAATATAAGTGGATTTCTCCATAGGGCTGCTTCAGTGTCCTCACAGTATGGCATCTGGCTTCTCCCACAGTGAATGATCTAAGAGGGAGCAAGGCTGAAGATACAGTGCCTTTTATGACCTAGTCTTGAAAGTCTCACACTGTTACTTAAGCCACATTCATTCTACGTGTTAGAATAGAATTGCCAGTTTCAGCAGAACAAACAAAAACAAAAGGATGCCCAGTTAAATTTGAATTTCAGATAAACAATGAATACACTTTTAGTATAAATCTATCCCATGCAATATTTGGGACATGCTTATACTAAAACTTATTTGTTGTTTATCTGAAACTCTAATTGGGCATCATATATTTTATCTGACAACCCTATGTTAGAAGCAAATCACTTACTCCAGCCCACCACTCAAGGGGAGGGGAATTAGTTTCTACCTTTGGAGGGAGGAATGTCAAAGAATTTGTGGAGGTATTTTAAAACCACCATAGCAGGATTTTGAGGAAGCTCATTTGGCCCTGGTGTCTGTGGCTAATTGCACAAGAACCTAATAGGATGAAGCAGTAGTTCTGGTTCAAGCAAGGTCATCATCTGAAAAGTCTTGCACATTTATAGAAAATCACACACAATATCTTATTTGATCATCAGACAGCCTCCTGCGAGGTAGGCGAGGCAGGGATTACAATCTCCATCTTACAGGTGAGGAAACTGAGGTTGAATGCCTGCTCCAGGGTGATATGGGCAGAAATGGTGGAGCGGGGGACAAATTCTCCTAGTCTCCAGTCTAGCATTATGTTCTATTCTACCCAGTCGTTTCCCGATATACTACTGATGCCTCCACTATACGAGACGTCATTTTCTATCTTCTGCTATGTTGTTATCTCGAATAGGCGATGGGATTTGTGGATCCTCAGGCCCTGGAGAAGCTGAGGCCCAGGCAAGCTCTGAGACACATCCTGGCAGACCCTTTGCGCTGGCTGGCTCCAGAGTGCCGACAGGAGCCCCGTTCCTTCTCACCAGGAGGCAGTCGGCCTCACACGAGAAAGACTGCGGAGCAGCCAGACCAAATAGAGAATTGCCCTCCCCAAATTTTTATTATAAGAAATTTCTGACATACAGAAAATTTGAAAGAATAGTATAATAAATATCCATACTCCTTCCACCTAGACTCAGCAGTTCTTACTATCTTTTTCATCTATTTATATACTGTATTTTGATTCACTCCTAAGCACTTCAAAGCCTGCATTATCTCAATGTAAGTACATACTCCTATGTAAGCATAATTCCATAATCACACGTAAGAAAATTAACCACAATTCTCTAATATCTAACATTGAGTTCATATTTAAACTTCTCCTATTGTCTCCCAAATATCTTCCATAACAAATCAAGGCTCACCCATAAGTCTCTTTAGGTTCTTTTAATCAAGAACAGTAACCTCTGATGAGATCCGGTCAGTTATCTTGTAGAACGGTTCTATGTTCTGGATTCCCAGAATAAAGACTACATTTCCTGAACTCCATTATAGTTGGGTGTGGTCACATGATCAAATTCTATTCAATAAGATATATGTGAAAGTGTTTTGTGAAATTTCTGGGAAGTTTTCTGCTGCTTGGAACATGGGTATGATGGCTGGAGCTCTGGCAGCCATATTAGACCTGAGGATCAGGGATGATGGAGGTCAAAGCTGGAAAGAGCTTCATGGAACAGCCAATATAAGCTCTGTCTGCCTACTTCCCCACTTCTTTTACTTGAGAAAATAAAACCTTTTGTGCTTAAGTCACTGTTAATTGGGGTTTTCTCTCATACTTAGCCAAATTTAATCCCAGCTAATAAAAAAGCCAGGTTGAGGCCTACTATAGTCTTGTATTTGCCTGGAAGAGATGTTATCTGCTTTCTACTTGACTAAGACACATTTCAGGATTTCTCTTTCCACCAGGTGTAGATTTCTGGTGCCAGCATACCATGAGAACATTCTCAGACTACAATGTTTCCTACCCTCTAGTCTTGGCCTCCTATTACGTTGAATGAGTCTTGGCAGTGAGAGAAAAATTCTGTAAGAACCTTGTGGTTAGACATGTGGGAAATGAAGTCAGTGTGGCTTGTCATGTGTAAGAGGACACCACGGGACAGGGCAGTGTGCAGGAGCAGAATGGGAACGATCTGGAATTTGTGAAGTACCTGGGCAGCAACACAAGGGTGAGGGCCTTCAGGAGAAGAAACACAGTGAACGTTTGCACTCCTCACATTCCTGCCAGCCCAGGAGAGGTTTCCTGAGTATTGAAGGTTCCATTTGGAAAGTGTCCCAAGGCGGGAAAAAAGGAGTTACAGCATGTGAAGTTCTTCTGGCTGCACTACCTGCTGCCTTGTTAATCACCTGACTTGGTGGGTACAGGAACAAAGCTGTGTGCACAGGGTCAGAACGTCCCCTTCCTGCCCCAGGCACGCGGAAGACATTCCCTCGAGTAGTAACCTTGGCACCGCCTTGGTTATTTGAGAAGCTAGCCAGCTTCTGACCTTCGTCCATTCTCACGGATGCTGAATTTGCAGTTCTTTATTTTTATTTATTTACTTATTTTGAGATAGAGTCTTGCTCTGTCATCCAGGCTGGAGGGCAGTGGTGAGAACACAGCTCACTGTAACCTCAAATTCCTGGGCTCAAGGGATCCTCCTGCCTCAGCCTCCTGAGGAGCTGGGACTACAGGCGTGGAATCTGCAGTTCTTAGTGGATCTAGTGACATCTTCCTACCTCAACAGAGCAAAAACTATGGATCCCAGGTCTGGGAACCTATAAGAAATCACCATGGTTGGGTCAGAATTTCACCTTTATTTGAGACTTTGTTATAATCATTAAAAAATAAACACACACATGCAATATATATTTACGCATACACATGCCTATGTGCGTGTGTGAATAGGACTGACCCAGATCCATTTGTTTTTTTACTCACTCATTCCTTCAAACAATTATTTATTGAGATCCTACCTCTTGCCAGAGGCTGTGCTAATGTGCTGAGGATGAAGATGACTGAGTTTTCCAGCATCTCGCAGCCTCTCAGAAGAGACAAACACAAACACAACTGTCTAGAATCCAGTGGATCACACCCCACAGCAAAGGCAGGGTCCCAGTGCTCGCATAGTGGGGAAAGCTTAGCAAGTTTATGCAATTCCCTGATTTTTTTTGCACTGACTGCTCAAAAGCAGAGCCCCATTTTAATATTCCTTCTAGAGAGATCTGTCATGAGACGGGTGGATGGTTCAACTCTTCCCAGCACCTGGCTGGTACCCAGGGGACTCCGTTGCCCAAGTGCTCTGTTAGGCAGTTTCCTTGGTCTATTTCCTAATGTGTTTCCCAGCTATGGCCCACATGGTCTTTGCCTGCTCCTCATGCCTCTGCTTGGTGTGCCAGAGGGTCTGCCCAGGCGCTCACGCTTGGGAAGAGCCTCAACCTCTTCTCAGCCTCAGGCTTCCCCAGCTTCGGGCGCCAGTGCTTTAAGGTCGGCCTCATCCTCTTTGCTGGGCATCACTGCCTTGGTCACAGTTTAAATCTGATACACAAAATTCTTAATGGGCTTCCCTAGCCACTTGGAACTGATACCCTTAGCCTGGCTAATGTGGTTAGCTAGCAAGTTTTTAATCCCTTCCAGGTAAGTAATGCCTTAACCCAGCGGAAGATCTGTCTCTAGCTGACTCTTAAAAGTGGCTCTAATGGTAAGAACTTGAGGCTGATTATGTGAGGGGCCTTTGAAAACCCTGTAAAGTTCATCATGCAGGAGAGGTAGCACTCCAGGGTGGTCAAGGGTTTGGCCTGGGTTTCAATCCTGTCTATTCTACTTACTAGCTGTGTTACCTTGGATTCCTTATCTTCTCTGTGACCCATTTGTAAAAACAGAGTTGTTAGATAATGAAAGGACCTACTGTTCATGGGTTGTTGAAGAATTTAAAAAATGAGTAATTACACACAAAGCACAAAGAACAGTGCCTGGCACGTAGTAAGGACTCTCACAATGTTACCTGTTAGTATCACAAGTTGACTGGCTTTTCTCCTAAAGTACTTGTAGGACTGGTTTTGCTGGCAGCTTTCATGCCTCTGCAGGCTGGATATTCTCTATTGCATATGGAAAATGATGTGACAGGCAGCACTTAATCATGTCATAGTGTTTATTTCTTCCCCCACTCTGAACTCTTTGAGGGCAGAGGCTATGGTTATCATCCACTCAACTGAGCAAACTGAACTAAGCATCTGTGTGTGCCAGGCATTGCTAGGCATAGTGATAAAGGTGAACAAACACACACCAACATGGTCCTACCTTGTTTCCTGGGACCTAGAAGAATACGTGTCCCACAAAAGTAGGTTGAAGAAACTGAGGAAAGTTGATATGAATTCTTCTAAATATGGAGTCAGTTTTTATACTTATACTAATATCCTAATGCCTTTGACGTCTGACTAGCTTCATACTGCGGAAGACAGATTTCACTGGAAGTTTTGACAAACTGTGTTAGTTTGCCATCTTTGGTTGGCTGTCATTGCTGATAGGAAGCTGGTCTGAAGATAATATTTGACTTAGCAGACTGGATCTTGGAAGTTACTCATTTACAAAGTGTCAGGGTTCACGCTACTTTTGAGAGGCTTTTAAAAAAGCTTAAAATATCAATATGTATGGTACAAAATGTCAGTATGTGCATCTGCCAGTAGCTCAGTTTTCAAGCAGAGAATTGCTGGCACTAAGGAAGTGTGGCTGGGAACCAATGCCCATGTTCTGGGCACAGCAGGACATTGTAGTCCCTGGTCGCTTGTGATTGAGGAAAAGACATGTTCTAGGAAGAGGTGAAATAACGGGAATGTCTTTGTTTGATTTTCTTATCAAGATAAATTGCAGTTTTGAACAATATGTGCTGTTCCAAATTCAATACTCCACTCTCCATTCTGTCCTAAGGTCACATTCACTCCTGGGAAGATCCAGGGATTCTCATTCCGTGGCTGCTCATGTACTTGTGTCCTCACTATTTCATCAATTCTGAGATGCTGATTTTTCTCTTGAATCTGTCCTTTCCTTTTAATTTCCACAGTACTGAATTTGTCTCCTTGCCTTTAATTTCCTTGCACTTCAAGTTATCTCATACCCACCTGACAGACACTGTTTTTAAAAAAGTATTTGTGGAAGTTTTAATATGTAGATGTAAAATATATGACTATAATAGCATAAAGGAAGGGAAAAGGTAAAGAGAATTAAATTATTGTAAAGTTCTTGTATTATTTGAAAAGTGGTAAAGGCACTAATTTAAAGTAGATTGTGATAAATCAAGATGCATATTTAAAAATCATTATAGTAACCACTAGAAAAAATATAAGAATATATAACCAGAAAAGCTAATAGAGAATAAAATTTTTTTTAAAACTGAGTAATACAATAAAGGCAGGAAAGGAAAAATAACAAAGAACCTGTGGATTAAATATAAAACAAATAGTACAATGGTAGACTTAAGACCAACTCTGTTAGTAATTACATTAAATATAAACAAACATTCCACTTAAAAGGCAAAGGTTGTCAGAATGAGTAAAAAATCAAGTGTCAATTACATAAGTAAATAGATAGAAAACGATGTACCATACAAATACTAACTGAAAGAAAGTTGGCACGTTTTGAGAGACCTTATGGCAAGAAGAATGATTAGAGATAAATAAGGACATTTCAAAATGATAATTGTCAATTTAACAGAAAGACATAATAAACCTAAATTTGGATGCATCTAATAACAGAACTTAAGAAAAACAGAAAGATTCACAATCCTTCTCTCAGTAACTAAAACAAAAAACAGGAAAAAAATCAGTAACGATGTAGAAGATGTGGACACAACAGTTAATAAACTTGACCTAATTGACACCTACAGAACATAACACTCAAGAACTGCTGACTTCTCTAGTGCACAGGGAATACTTATCCAAATAGGCCATATGCTGGGCCATAAGGCAAGTCTCAATACGTTTCAAAGGACTGAAATCACATGGAGTATGTTCTTTGACCACTAGGGAATTAACCTAGAAATCAATAATGGAAGAATAACTTTAAAATCTCCAAGCATTGGATATTAAGCAACATCCTTCCAAATAAATTATAGAACAAACAAGACACAAAATGGAGATTAGAAAATATTTTTAAGTGACTGATAAAAAATACAGTACAGGCATACCTTGTTTTATTAAGCTTTGCTTTATTGTGCTTTGCAGATATTGTGTTTTTTTTTTTTTTTTTAACAAATTGAAGGTTTGTGGCAACCCTGTGTCAAACAAGTTTATCAGTGCCATTTTCCCAAAAGTATGTACTCACTTTGTATCTCTGGGTCACATTTTGGTAATTCTCACAATACTTCTAACTTTTTCATTATTATATCTGTTATGGTGATCTGTGATCAATGATCAATGATCTTTGATGTTACTACTGTAATAGCTTTGGGGCTCCACGAACCATGCCCACAGAAGATGGCTAACCTAATCAATCAATGTCATGTGTGTTTTGATAGCCTCCCTATTCTGTGAGACACAACAAAATTGAAGTTAGGCCAATTAATAACCCTATAATGGCCTCTAAGTGTTCAAGTGAAAGGAAGAGTTGCGCATCTCTCACTTTAAATCAAAATCTAGAAATGATTAAGCTTATCGAGGAAGGCACAGGAAAAGCTGAGGTAGGTAGAAATTAGGACTCTTGCACCAGTTAGCCAAGTTGTGAATGCAAAGGAAAAGTTCTTGAAGGAAATAAAAGTGCTACTCCACTGAACACACAAATGATAAGAAAGCAAAACAACCTTATTGCTGATATGGAGAAAGTTTGAGTGGTCTGGATAGAAGATCAAACCAGCCACAACATTCCCTTAAGCCAAAGGTTAATCCAGAGCCAAGGCCCTAACTCTCTTCAATTATGTGAAGGCTGAGAGAGGTGAGTAAACTTCAGAAGAAAAGTTGGAAGTTAGCAGAGGTTGGTTCATAAGGTTTAAGGAAAGAAGCTATCTCCATAACATAAAAATGCAAGGTGAAGCAGCAAGTGCTGATGTGGAAGTTGCAATAAGTTATCCAGAAGATCTAGCTAAGATCACTGATGAAGGTGGCTATGCTAAACAGTAGGTTTTCCATGTGGATGAAACAGCCTTCTATTGGAAGAAGATGCCATCTAGGACTTTCATAGTTCAAGAAGTCAATATCTGGCTTCAAAGCTTCAAAGGACAGGCAGACTCTCTTGTTAGGGGTTAATGCAGGTGGTGACTTTAAGTTGAAGCCAATGCTTATTTACCATTCCCAAAATCCTAGGACCCTTAAGGATTATGCTAAATCTACTCTGCCTATGCTCTATAAATGGAACAACAGAGCCTGGACAACAGCATATCTGTTTACAGCATAGTTTTCTGAATATTTTAAGATCACTGTTGAGATCTACTACTCCATACAAAGAAAGAAAACACAAATTATCAATATCAAGAATAAAATAAAGGACAACACTATTAATCCTACTGATATTATAATAAAATAATGTTGGGAACAGCTTTATGACAGTAAATTTGACAACTCTGATGGAATGGGAAAATTTCTAGACAAACACAACCTATCACTAGCAAAAAAAAAATCTGAATAGTCCTTTATCTATTAAAGAAGAGATGTTGAATAGTCCTTTATCTATCAAAGAGACTAGTCCTTTATCTAGTAGAGAAATTAAAAAATTTAAAATCTTCCCAGAAGAAAATTATAGGACTATATGGCTTCATTGAGAAATTCCTCCAAACATTTAAGGAAGAAATAATACCAATCTACTCTTTGATGAGAAAGAAAAATAGGAAACACTCCCCAACTTATATTAAGAGATCAACATAACCTTAACAAGAAATCCTGAGAAGGACATTACAAGAAAGAAAAAAAAAAATTTTTTTTTTTTTTTGAGGCAGAGTCTCACTCTGTTGCCTGGGCTAGAATGCAGTGGTGTCATCATAGCTCACGGCAACCTCAAACTCCTGGGCTCAAGTGATCCTCCTACCTCAGCCTCCCTAGTAGCTGGGACTACAGGCACATGCCACCATGCCTGGCTAATTTTTCTATTTTTTGTAGAGATGGGGTCTCACTCTTGCTCACATTGGTCTTGAACTCCTGGCCTCAAGCAATCCTCTTCTGCCTTGGCCTCCCAAAGTGCTAGGATTACAGGACTGAGCCACCTTGCCCGGCAAAAAAGGAAAATTACAGGCCGATATTTCTCAGGAATTCAGATGGAAAAAAAAAATCAGCAAATCAAGCCCAGTAATATGTAAAAATTATACTACATCTTGAGAAATTGAGGTTTATTCCAGAAATGCAAGGTTGGTTTAATGTCAAAAATCAATCAGTGTAATTCACCACATTCACAGGATAAACAGATGATCTTCATGTATAAAGAAAAAGTAATCAACATCTCTTTTTGGTAAAAACAAAACAAAACAAAATTCAATACAATAGGAGTAGAAAGTAACTTCCTTAATCTGATAAAGAATATCTACAAAAATGAAAAACTAAAAACCCACAAAAAACCCCAAACAAAATAAACCAAAACAACCAAAATAAAACCAAATATAAAATTTACAGCTACAATAATACTTAAGAGTAAAATTTTGAATGCTTTCTCCCTCTCTGCGTTTGGAAATTAAACAAGGATGTCCACGACCCACTTCCATTTAATACTGTAATAAAAATTCTAGCTAGTGCAACAAGGTGAGAAAAAGAAATAAAAGGTATAAAGATTAGAAAAGAGGAGGGAAAAGAGCCTTTATTTGCAAATGACGTGATTATGGCTAAAAATTTTAACTACTAATCAAACAATTAGTGAGCTTACCAAGGTTTCTGGATATAAAGTCAATATAGAAAAATCAATCGTACTTTTCTATACTAGTAACATATAATTAGCAAATTAAATAAAAATATCATTTACAATAACATAAAAAACAAATACTTAGAAATGAATCTAATGAAAGAGGTGCAAGAGATCTACATTAATATATACAAGGCATTGAAATCAAAGACAACCTAAATAAATGAAGAGATAAACTATGTTCATGGATTGAAAGACTCAATATTGTCAAGATGCTAACTCTCCCCAAATTGATCTGAGATTCAACATAATCCCAATCAAAATCCCAGAAGGACATTTTGTGAGAAATGGAAAGCTGATTCTAAAATTTATATGAAATATAAAGAACCTAGAATAGTCAAGATAATCTTAAGGAAGATGCATAAAGTTGGAACACTTATAATACCAGATAGCAAGATTTACTACAAAGTTCCAGTTGCTAAGACAGGTGGCATTGGCTCAGGATTGTACAAATAGACTAATGGAATGGAATACAGTATCCAGAAAGAGATCAACACATATATAGTCACTTGATTTATAACAAAGATACCACTGCAACTCAGGGGTGAAAGATGATCATTTTACCAAGTAATACTGGATTAATTTCATATCTATATGGAAAAAACGAACTTAAACTTTTATCTCACATAATACATGAACATTAATTCCAAATGAATCATAGACCTAGATTTGAAAGGTAAAATAATAAACTTTTAGAGTAAAATATGGGAAATATTGTCATGACCTTGTAGGAAAAGATTTCTTAATCAGAACATAGAAAGCACTAGCCATAAAATTTTAAAAACTGATAAATTAAGACTTATTAAAATTAAGAACTTTGTACATCAGAATACTTGATTAAGAGTGAAAAGACAAGCCACAGAACGGGAGACCATGTTTACAATACATTTATCCAACAAAAGACTAGTGTCCAGAATATTAAAAAAAAAAACCCAAACCCTACAAATAAACAAGAAAAAGACATTTTATAAAGAGGATATTTAAATGGACCAATATGAATATAAAAAGTGTTCTACATCATTCAATATTGGGGAAATGTAAATTAAAGCCATGAGTATATTTTACTACATATACACCAGAATGGCTAAACTTAAAGTGGGCAAGGATGTGGAGCAATTGGAACTTTGACATATTACTGACAGGAGTGTATATTGGAAAACTGTTTGGCAGGATCCACTAAAGCTAGACATACACCTACCCTGTGACAAAATAAGGTATTTATCCAAGTGAAATGAGTGTATGTATCCACCAAAAGACATGTGCAGGAATTTTCATAGCAGCTTGATTTATAATAGCTCCAAGTTAGAATCAATTCAAACATCCATCGACAGAAGAATAAATCAATTGTGGTTTATTCATACAATGGAATACTTCTCAGTAATAAAAAAGAAATAAACTAATGTGACAACATGGATGATTCTCACAGACATAATGATGTGCAAAAGAAGCCAGAAACAAAGAATGCCTACTATTTGATTCTATTTATATGAAGTTCAAGAACAGGCAAAACTATTCTATCATGATAGAAGTCAGGACAATGGTTACTTTTGTGGGGGTGGTTCTTGACCAAAAGGAGCCCAAAGTCATCTTCTGAGGTGCTGGAATATTCCATATCTTCATCTGAGTGTTGATTACACAGGTGTTATACATATGTTAAGATTCATTGAGCTGAACACTTAAGATTTGATATTTTTACTAAATGATGCTGGATTAATTATACATCCATATGGAATAAAATGAGCCTGGACTCTCCACTTCACTTCCCTGTGTGTATGTATGCTATAACAAAAAATCAGAATTATCTTAAATTTCCAACAGTAAGGGGTTAAAGTACATATGACAGATCCTTAAATTAGGAGAATAACATGGCATTAAAATGTTCTAAAGAGTTTGCTGCAACATGGAAAATGCCTACAACATTGGATGAAAAAGGCAGACCACAGAAATTCTGTACAGAGGATGATTAAAACTACTGTGTACAGAGAAAAACCTGGAAGGAAGAAATACTAATGTGTTAATAGTGGTTATTAGTCTTGAGGTGGTAAAATAATGGAAGAACTTTTTTCTTATTTTTCCATAGCTTGCAAAATTTCAAGAATTTCAAAATGGCAGAAGGAACTTTTAAAAATAATTTTTTCCTTCTAAAATCAAAACTCTGTCCTTCAAGTGCCTTTGTCAACTGCTGTCCTGCCTATAAAGCTTTTCTGCTTTCTATTCTTCCTACAAAATATATTCCTAGCCCCTGTGGCTGAGTACGCAGAGTGCTCTCACCACCTCCCATCTTGTCTCATCCAATTAAGAGAGGCGGCTTTTGGGCTGGATACTCTTTATTGTCAAGTTAATGAAAGACGCCCAGGGCAGGGAGGCTGTGAAAGCTCCCTTGTTGCCCAAGACAAGGGGTCAGAGTAATAGAGTTCAGGTTATGTTCAGAGGAAGAACGTGAATTTTCATGGACCTTGTTCTATAGCAGTGGTGAGGAATGTTTCATTTTAGATACCCTAGTGGGGCACTAGCTGCAGTCCAAAGAAAAAATCTCCCCCTCCATTTCATAGGACCAGAGGTCTCCCTGCTTCCCTGGGGATCCACAGAGTCACAGAAATAAAGCCCATCTTTTTCCTCTGTGGAAGAGCAGAGAAGAAACAAGAAGGGTTGGGCTGTGATGTTTGCAAGATTCCAGACAGAGGACTGCTAGAGGCTAAGCGCTGATGATTTCTAGAAGGAGGAGTGATGGATTGGAGGGACATGTGGATTCTGTAGAAGGAGAGTGTACCACGTTCAGTGGAATCCTTCATAGTCTTCAGTGTGTGTTCTTTTCGAGGAAAGGCCTTTGGAAAATGTAGGGAAGTAACTCCTTCCTTCCAGTCATTGAAGGAAACTGGGTGGCAAAGAGGTGGTAAAGACAAACTATGACCAAAGATATAAGGGACCTAGGGATCTAGGGAGCAGAATTCTAACTCCTTTACCTTAGACTCAGCCAGAGTAGCTCCATTTCTATCTGTGCCATATACCAGCTGTATCAGTTAACATTTGCTACCTAACAAACCCTCCCAAAGCTTAGTGACTTAAAACAGCAACGTTTTTATTTAGCTTATGATTCTGTGGGTCAGCAACTTGGGCTGGGCTTGGCTGGGGGTTGTTTTGGTCGGGGCCAGTCTCAGTTGATTTTGGCAGGGGCTCACTCAGGCATCTGTGCAGGGCTTCTGGGAAACTGGAGCTGGATGTCAGCTGGGATGCCTGGGACCTTTCATTCATCCTCCAGCAATGGAGGAATAGCATGGGTTCATTTACAGGGAGGCCCCCGCATTCCAGGTGCAGTAAAAGCAGATGACCCCAATTCACAAGCATGCTTCAAGTCTATACTTGTGTTATGTTCGCTACTGTTGCGATGTAGTCACAGAGCCAAACCCAGATTGAAGGGGTGAAGAAACAGGCTCCCCCTTATGACTGGAAGAGTTGCAGTCTGTTGCAGTGTGCGTACGGGGATGGGGAGAAGTTATGGACATGTGAAATGCAGATTCTCAGATCCCTGCTCAGACCTATTGAATCCAATCGATTGAAAAGGGGCCTTCTTAGTAGGTCCTTCAGGTGATTCCTCCATCCTTCATATTTTAAAATGAGTTATTTGATACTTAGCAAATGTTATATGTCATATATATGTGTCGTATATATGTATGGGCATATATGTCTTTTTTAAATTAAAGCACAATGATATAATGTACATTCATGAACCTACCACCCAGCCCAAAAGCTGGATCATTAATAACAATTTATTTATATTAATATTTACATTTACTTATATGTTTTTCTTTTGTGCCTTTCTCCTGTCTCCCCATGAGAAGTAACATTTTATATTTTGTGTTTTCCATTCTATTAAATTTAAATAGTTTTGGTTTCATTGGTATCTACGCCTATACAACATATTGCTGAGTTTTGCTTTTTTTCCTCTCCAACAAAAAGAAGTTTTTTAAAAACTTATTTCTTGAATTTTTTACTGTGAAAAAATATATAATATAAAATTCTGATTTTAACCATTCTTAAGTGTACAATTCAGCAGCATTAATTACATTAGCAATGTTGTGCAACCATCACCACTGTTTCCAAAACTTTTTCATCACCCCAAACAGGAACTCTGTACCCATTAAGCAATAATTTCCCATTTTTCTCTTCTCCCAGCCCCTGGAAGCCTCTAATCTACTTTTTGTCTCTATGAATTTGCCTATTCTAGCTATTTTATATAAGTGGAATCATATAATATTTGTCCTCTTGTGTCTGGCTTCTTTACTCAGTATGTTTTCAATGTTTATTCACATTGTAGCAGGTATCAACTTCCTCCCTTTTTACAGGTGAATAATAAGTGTGAGTATTTACCACATTTAGTTCATTCATTCATCTGTTGATGGATGCTTGGGCTGTTTCCACCTTTTGGCTGTTGTGACAAATGCTGCTATGAACACTGGTATACAAGTCTCTTTTGGGTATTTACCTAGCAGTGGAATTGATGGTCATATGGCAATTCTATGCTTAGCTTTTTGAGGAACCATCAAACTCTTTTCCACAGCAGTGCAGCATTTTACACTCTCAACAGTAATGTACCAGAGTTCTAATTTTTCCACATCCTTGTCAACCCTTGTTTTTTATATATATATATATATATATGTACAAAATTATAGCCATCCCAGTAGGTGTGAAGTGGTGTCTCATTGTGGTTTTGATTTGCATTTCCCTGTTGGCATTTCCCAATGGTGTTGAACATCTTTTCATGTGCTTTTTGGCCATTTATATATCTTTTTTTTGAGAAATGTCTATTCAAATCCTTTGCCCATGTTTTAGTTGGGTTATTTGTGGGGTTTTTTTGTTGTTGTTGTTGCTGTAGGAGTTATTTATATACTCTGGATATTAAATCTTATCAGATATGTGATTCGCAAATGTTTTCTCCCATTCTGCAGGTTGTCTTTTCACTTTGATATTTGTCTTTTGATGCACAAAAGTTCATTTCAATGAAGCCCAATTTATCTATTTTTTCTTTTATTGCTTGTGATTTTGGTGTCATATGTAAGAATCCATTGCCAAGTTTTACTTGGTTTTGAGCTTTATAAGAAGGGTATCATACTGAATGTAGTCTTCTGAAACTTGAGGTTTTCTTTCAAAATAATGTTTATAAGATTATCCATGTTTTTGCACAATTTATTCATTTTAACGTCTGTATAATATTCCATTATATGAATATACCACACATTACCCATCCTCCTAGATGTCCACAAATTGACGGGCATTTGTGTTGTTTCCAGTTATTGCTATTATATCAGTGCCACTATGAATATCCCAAAGTGATTCCTTTGTACACTCTAATTTAAGAACTACTAATCTTTTTTTAGTGAAAAAAGCAATCTTTTATTGAGTTGCTATTAATTTTCATTTTAACAGTACCTGGGATACACACAGGTACAGCAGACATTTGACTGAAACATTGATTTTTCTCATCTGCCTATTTGGACTAATCACCAGACTATAAAACCATGAGAACCACTGCTGTTGAGAATGGTGTCAGTTTACACTACAGCTTTAGCTACTTTGTGTGATTTCTTGCAAAAAGCAACCAGAGAAGACACAGTAAATACATTTTACTGATTTCAGGTTGGAGAGCTTTTAAGCAATAGGGAGATGTCCACACACAGAGTGGAGAAAATTACTGCGAAAAGAAAGTGCTTTCTTTAGAGCCCATCTAAGCTAGGTTGCAAGGAGTGTCTATAAGGGGGTTGAAATAACTCTAAGAAAGACCCTTTTCAGTGTGAAAATCATCCAAAATAAAGAGACAGATTGATAGTTCTTTCTTATCCCCTGCCCCGCCCTGCCCAGTTGCTGATTTCGGGAAACACTTTGGCAGGTACATGCTGTCATAAAGTTGCCAGGTTTCTTTGGGGTTTGTGAAAGAACGCCATGGGAAAATCAAGCATGAAGCAAGAGCTCAACTCTTAACAGGGGTGTTGTTTGTGGTTTTGTTACTGGAATATGCCAATGACCTTACAAGGCCAAAGTTTTGTAGACACAGGAATTACAACATCAAGAAGGGGGTGAGGTGAGATACTGGCAGCATAAAAGGAGCAGCACAGCGCTGCTCTTCCACAGTCAAGACAGACCAAGATGAGGTGGGTCCACAGCTTTCCTTCCTCCCTTTTCTCTGGCTCTTTATTTCATCCTTCTTTGTGTTCATTGGTAGAAATGCAGAAATATAACAAAGAATCAGGGCAAATGGGCTAACTTATAGTGAAGTAAAGTGTTTAGTTTGTTAAATCTTCTTTTCTGTATCCATAAAAGACAGTGCTGTCTTTCCCAGGAGATGTGATTTACTCTAAGGAGCGTCTTCTCCCTTGAGGTTATGAAGTTTTTGTCTTTATAGGGGACACCAGTAGCTCCCGTAGTAGGCTTCCTGGCATATTGAACATATTTATTAGCAGATTTTTTCCTTTTTAAAAATGTATAATAAGAAAGACCAAGAGAAACATTTGAATGACACAACCAAAACACTTAGATCTTACCAAAAATAAAAAGACTTTTTGAAATGTTGAAATAACAAGACTAGAAACTTAATATAACCAAGCAATCCTTGAATGGTCAATGTCTGCCAGTGAGCTGATTAAGTGGTAAGTGGGGCCTGTGCACTGATGTCCACGGCCACCATCCTGCTTTCAGGAAGCCAGTTCTCTTCCAGGTAATCTTTTGGCATTTGGGGATTTGATATACCATTTCCTAAAGGCAAATTATCATAAAATAATAGAAACAATCATATAAATGTTTTAAAATTATATATATTAAAAACCTTTTATTATGGAAAATTTCAAGAAGTAGAGGGAATAGCATAAGCCCCTATGTTCTTATTTTCAAGTTATCTACATTTTACCAGCAGTATCTTTGTAGCCCAGTACATTAGGGCTGACTGAAGGAGGCTTCTCTTTGCTGGAGAGGTCATATATTATTGCCAATTTAATGTTTCCTAAATGCAGCCAGAAATTGAGGCCCACCTACCCACATGCCTTCCTGTCTTGGTGATCCTTCTCTGAAGCTTATGCAGAGTTCCCAGCAGCACAGAGCTTGTGGAAGCTGGGTGTGCTCAGAAGCTGCAACTTCTTGGTCCTAGACCTTCCACATATCAATTTTTTCTGGCTGCTTAATGGGAGATGTGTGTGTGCACGTGTACATGTGTGTGTGCACGGTGCGTGTGTGTGCACGGTGCATGTGTGTGCGTGTGTGTGTGTGCTGTGAAGCAGGGAGACCAGCTTTGCACTCCTTCCTGTATTCTCTCTGCAGCGCCCTGGGAGCTGTTGTTGCCCTCCTCCTCTGGGGACAGCTTTTCGCAGTGGACTTAAACAATGATGTCACAGATACCGCAGGTGGGTCATAGGGTTCTGGCAGGAACTGTGCATCCCCAGTGTCCTACTTTGACCCTATCAGACCTGCACTGTTTGGGAAGAGTCCATTTCCCCTTCCCATCCTGATCTCACGGCTTTCAGTACCACAAAGAACACTGGGGAACCTGCCAGAAATGAGAGGAGACTGCCCTGTCCTTGGCTTCCATTTGGGGTGGAAGGAGGTTGATGTGCAGAGCAGCTTCCTCTCATCTGACTTTTCATGGGTCTCTGGCAGCAATTTCTGAATATTAACCTCCTCTTCCGGCTTCTTTTTCTTTGTAGGTGATGGTTGCCCAAAGCCCCCCGAGATCGAAAATGGCTACGTACAACACTCGGTTCGCTATCAGTGTAAGCAGTACTACAGACTGCGCACTGAAGGGGACGGTAAGACCTACGCAGGTTCTCTGTGCGCCCAGACGTTTCCATGATGGATGGGGCTGGGGTGACTGCCCAGAAAGTTCGTGTGTTCCCCTTGGAGCCAGATTTAGATTCTAATAAGGGTTTTGTGACCAGTAGCTATGATCCTTTGGGCACACTCACTTTTCTCAGCCCCAAGTTTTCTCTTTTGTTAAGGGGAGGCAACACCATGTCGCTCACCTATTTCAGGAACTGTGGTAAAAGAACAAATGATGACAACAATAGGTAGCCCTCATCTAGAGATTTCTATGGTCCTGGCACTATCCTAAGTGCTTTATATTTATTTGTTCACTTAGTCCCCACAACACCTCTCTGAAGAGATATTCTTATTCCTATTTTGCTGAGGAGGAGCCTGAGGCACAGACAGGTTGAGCATCTTGCCCAGGTTCAGGCAGCCTGTAAGTGGCGGAGTCAGGATTTGAACCCTGAGCCCTACCCGCACTGGCTGGCTGTGACCATCATGGCCAGGTCTGTCCTGCTGGGCTGAACTGACGCCCAGCGCTTGGCTTCCACCACGGTGCTCCTCCCCCTCCCTCTTCTTCTTCCTGGTCTTTTTAATTCTTCTCTTTAAATACCTTCTCACTCCGTGCTATGTCCAGTTGATTTCTCTTTTGGTTCACTTCTTTCCTTGTTTCAGGAGTGTACACCTTAAACCACGAGAAGCAGTGGACGAACAAGGCCGTTGGAGAGAAGCTTCCTGAATGTGAAGCAGGTGGGAGTCGAGGGTTTAGGGCACAGGCCAGCATCTAGGGAGTGTCACAGAGGCACAGCCCACCTGTGTGGCTTCCTCTCAGTGCACAACAGCCAAGAGAAGGGATCAAGGAGCCCCTGGTCAGGCAGAGATCGAGCAGTTAGGTGATGACTCCTGATAGAGCTCACTAAGGGTCTTGTTCATTTGGGCCTGAAAGGCATTGGCTGGACCCACTGTGCACACTGCCCCCAGATCAGGAGACCCTATGCATACAGACAGCCTGCCCAGAGAGCCCTGGGTCAAAGGTAAAGCAAGTTCCAAGAAGAACAAGTCAAGGGAGGACATAAAATCTTACTCCACGAAGTGTAACAGGAAGCTGGAGATGGGCGAGGGCTTCTGTTTCTCGTCACTGGGAAGAGCTATTGCTGTCTCACTTACCCCTTGGAACAAGAGAGTTTTGCCCAGCTTCTTCTGCTGTTAGTGGTGTGGAACTGCCAAACTGCCTTGTATTAATTGCAACATCTGTACAATCTGAGTTCCAGCCAATGCTGCTACGGATCCCCCTTTATTCAGAGAGAATGAATTATCACAGCTCCCAGCCCGTTCAGTGAATTTTGGGGAACTGTGGACATTCCTCTGTTGTGATGCATTGTTTAAATATAACATAGTTCATCACCAAGGGCTCAAAAATCTCAGTGTTACTTATTTCTTTTGTGAGTTAGAAAGGCAGGAAATAGAATTCTGCTTTGCGATGCAAAAAATTAAAAAACCAAATTATTTTAAACTATAAATATTGGAAATGAGACGAGCAGGTGGTAAGGGCAAAGCATTTAAATCTTTCTAGCTCTGAAAGGAAAGAATAAGAATAGCTTAGACACCCCATAATATTCTGAAATAAAAAAAAAAAAAGAATAGCTTAGACAGCAGTGATGGCCAGTGCTTTCTATCCCTCTTTCCCAGACTGGGAGACTCTCACCTCTGCTCACGAGTTTCTTGTTCTCCTTGACAGTATGCGGAAAGCCCAAGAATCCAGTGGACCAGGTGCAACGGATCCTGGGTGGCTTTCTGGATGCCAAAGGCAGCTTTCCCTGGCAGGCTAGGATGGTCTCCCGCCATAATCTCACCACAGGGGCCACACTGATCAATGAACGATGGCTGCTGACCACGGCTAAAAATCTCTTCCTGAATCATACAGAAAATGCAAAAGCGAAAGACATTGCCCCTACTTTAAAACTCTACGTGGGCAGAAATCAGCCTGTGGAGATTGAGATGGTGGTTCTCCACCCCAACTACTCCCACGTAGATATCGGCCTCATCAAACTCAAACAGAAGGTGCCTGTCAACGAGAGAGTGATGCCCATCTGCCTACCTTCCAAGGATTATGCAGAAGAGGGGCGTATGGGTTATGTGTCCGGCTGGGGGCGAAACGCCAACTTTAATTTTACTGAGCATCTGAAGTATGTCATGCTGCCTGTGGCTGACCAAAGCAAGTGTGTGAAGCACTATGAAGGCAGCACAGTGCCCGAAAAGAAGACACCAAAGAGTCCTGTAGGGGTGCAGCCCATACTGAATGAACACACCTTCTGTGCTGGCATGACCAAGTACCAGGAAGACACCTGCTATGGCGATGCTGGCAGTGCCTTTGCTGTTCATGACCTGGAGCAGGACACTTGGTACGCGGCTGGGATCCTGAGCTTTGATAAGAGTTGTGCTGTGGCCGAGTACGGCGTGTACGTGAAGGTGCCCTCCATTCTGGACTGGGTTCAGAAAACCATAGCCGACAACTAACTCAAGCCTGGCCAGAAGCCCTTGCCTGAAAGCAAGATTTCAACCTGGGAGAGGGAAAAGTGGACGGGAGTGGGTGGGATAAGAGGTGGTCTGAAGCTGATGGGTGCCAGCCCTGCGTTGCTGAGTCAGTCAATAAAGAGTTTTCTTTTGACTCATTTCTGTGCTGTGTTCAGTCCCAGGCCTTTTCTATGCTTTCATTTATGGTCCAGGAACTACCAAGTGGTATAGAGGATACAGGGAGTATGGCAGAAAATACCCCAAGCCAACTGGAAATCCCTAGGGTGATGCACACTGTTCCACCTCAGGGAATCACGCTCACTGAGTGCCTACTGAATGCCAGGTCGCAGAAAGGTAATTGTCCTTGTTTTACAGATAAGGAAACAGAGACTCAGAGAAGTTAAGTGATTTGCTTACACAGCTATTAATTAGTGAAGCTGAACCTTGAACCTAGGGCTGTTTGAATACAAACTTGGAGCTCTTTTCACTGCATCCTTGTCGCCTCTTCAAAGTGAATTAGGAGAAAGGGTGCTAGCACAGTGAGGAAAACACTAGCTCAAAACGGGATGGAAAAAAGTGTATCAACAGATAGTACTTTATTGTCTGTGTTCCAAACTATCAGCACTCCAGAAAACAAAATAAGATGCTGTAAAGGCAGGATCTCTGGATTTGCTGGGTCCAAATCATAGCTTGGCCCACAAATTTGCTAACTTCTTTAAGCTTCCTGGCCGTCAGTTCCTGATTCTCTTCCACGAGGGGCTTAAACCACACAATCTCTAAAGTCCCTACCAGCAATAACGTTCTGGGACTCCACAGAGAGTTAGGAGGTCAGAGTCTCTTCCTCCGTAGGAGCTGCTTTTCCTACTTGGAAGAAACCTACTCTTCACCAGGAATCAAATGCAAGTCACCTGAGTCTTATCTTCCAAAGACAGGGGTCTTGCTATTAAGGGTCTCGCTAAGGGCCTCCCACAAAAAAGGTTCTGGAACTCTTGTCAATGGGAACTCTTTTTTGCTGTAAGCCTTCAGTACGCTGACCCTTCACCAACACACCTCCTTCTCATGCCAAAAATACGGCCTCTCCTTTTCTCATGGTGCAAAATACCACCCGTGGCACTCTCTGATCAGGCACGCTCTGATTTTTTTTTTTTTCCACATTCATAGCTGCCTTTTATTTTATTTTATGTTCATTCCTTGATAAGAGGCTTTGACTCTAGAACCCAAGTGGCAGCCCCTCTCCTTTCCCCTCCCCACCCACCTCAGGCTGCTTTCTACTTTGCAGCTATGACCATGTCTTGGTTGTGCCTTTAGGAAGACAAGCTGGTCAGCCACAGCAGTCCTTTTCTGAAGGGTTCCTGCCTCCCTGGTTCTCCTGCATCCTGCATAGCACCTCTCTCCACCGAAGTCCCTCTGTGGCAGTCTGGCCTTCCATGTGCAACCCTCTCACGTGCACCCTCCAGATCCATTGACAAATTCCAACAGGTTAGAGCTAGTGGACCAATGAAGATACGGACCTATATTCTAGAACCTGTGAAAGAGATAATTGCCAGAAACTGGAAAATAATAGGCAAACACTTAGAATTAGTGATTGTATTAAGTGGTTTCTGGTCACTACTCAGGAGGAAAACAATGATAACAGAAAACCTCTGGCATTTTCTTCATCACTGATCTTCTCTGCCCAGCAGGACCTCCTGCCGTCCTGGCCTAAACTTCGGGGTTTCAGCAACACTGAACTCTGCGTTGCTCTCTGAACACCCTCTGCCATCTCCAGCCCCTGGGCCTTTTCCCTCAGGCGCCTTCTGCTGAAATGCCCTTCCCCTTTCTGCACGAGTACCTCCTGCTCTCCTTTAACACATGGGCATTGCCTCCTCTGAGGGCCTGTTCCCCTGTACAGGAGTCATTTGCATTTATGAAGCACCTAGCATAGGATGGGGCATATAGTATGTACTTAATAAATACTTGTGGAATGGAAAGCAGCTAAGATAGGATCAAAAATATAAATCAAGACGTCGGAGAAAGATTCTCTAAAGCCCTCAAGAGAAAAGAAGATATGAGAATTTTATGCATGCAAGTTCTGAATTTTTCTATCTCAGCATTTACCACACATCAAATACTGTGTGATTTGGACTGAGGAAGAGAAAACCCGACTAACAGTGACGTAGGCAATGAAGACATTTTATTCTTTCATAGAAGCTGGAAGAAGGCAGGTCTAGAGTTCACTCAGTAGCTCCATAACATCACCAGGGATCAGGCTCTTTTTACCGTTCTTCTCAGCGTATTGATTTTTCATCCTGATGCTGGTTGCCTCATGGTCCTAAGATGGCTGCTGTAGCTCCATGCGTCATGATTAAAACCAATAGCAGGAAGTGGAGGAGAGGAGAACACAGAAATGGTGGTGACAGGGTTTTTTTTGGTCTTATTCCTGGAGTGTCTCTCTCCTTTTATCAGTGGAGGACACAAAAAGTGCCCAGCAGCCTTCCCTCTATGCTGCATTAGCCAGAATCAAGTCTCATGGTCACCCCTTCTGCAGGAGAGGCTTGGAAAGGAAGCATGTGGCAAAGGGGGTTGGACTTGCAGTGACGGTGCTACCCTGAACAGAACTGGGCTTCTGTCAGCAATGAGGTCAGTGGCTGCCAGGCAGGTGACAAGCTGACTGGCCCACTGCCCTCCAGCTCTGCACCCATTCTCTCACCCAAGACAGTCAAGGCCAATAGCTGCCATGGAGTTTTGAGAAGAGCACTAACTTGCCCAAGGTTGTGCTAGGTGATTCTGAAAGAGCAAAAATTCCTCATAAAATTATTAAAACAGGCAAATCCCACAAAGGTGACATTTCTTTCTAACAATTCTGACATCTCTTTTACTTTTGAGCCCGTGAAATACAATTCTCTGCCTCAGGATGGGGTGGCAACCTCTGGGAGAGATCTGTTCCTACTGACTAAGAGTAGTTAATTCTTTGTTTCACTCAAATTGGGTACTGGATGGTGTAGGTTCAAGTTTTCACTTCTTTGGCAATTTAACAACATAAAAGCTAGTTAAATGAGCCAAACAGGACAGTGTTTTAAAAGTCAGAGCCAGAAAGGCTCCAAAATAAAACAAACAGGCAAGAAGAGCTATTCCCTATTCAGTAGAGAATTAATTATTCTAAGAGAAGCTGGGGTAATAAGGACTGGAGATTTTGTGTGTGAGTGTGTTTGTGCATGTGCACACATCTAAGGTAGAAAATATGTATTTTTGCTCCTATGGGAATTGACTCTCCATTTTACTTGTGTATCAAATAAACATGGTTAAATAAAATTTTACTAGGCAATGTTTGGGAAGATTCTGTATTATCTTAAAGTATAAAGAAAGCATACTATAAAGAGAAGGTAAAAAAAAATCACCCTGGGGAAACTGAACACCACTGACTTGACTGCTCTGAGGTCCACAGGGAGTAGACATTTAGGCATCTCAGATAAGCAGATAAGTACCAGTGTGATTTTCTCCGCAGGGGCTGGTATTTTACATGCATGTCAAGCCTCTTCTCTGCTGGGACACTGAACACGTTTCTGAAGTACTCCAGAAAAACAGCAAGCTGGGATTCAGGTACTGTTCCAAGATGTGCCTTTCTCTTCATCTTTGACAGCAGTTAGTGTACTAAATGTCTTGATAGAGAAGGTCATATTTGGGAATATTCTTGGGATCAATAGGACTTTGGACAATAAGTTTTCCTCTCATTGCTCCTCGATAGATTACTTCAATCAAATCTATGAAGTCTTGTTTGGTTTTGAAACTTCCCACAAACTTAGTGTGATCTGGAGATCTAGACGGCATAGAAGAGAAACAACTGCTCTTAGAACTTTTAATAATTACTTTCTGAAGACTTTCAGGATAAACAAAGTGAACAGCAGCTTTGTTATTTTTCTTCTCATCAAGGAGACTTTAGACATAAAGCCTGACATTGATTTTTCCACTGACTTTTTCCCCAGGAGGTATATGACTACAAAATCAGTGCTGTGGGCCACTAGCATGAAAACCTGCCATGTGAAAAGATTCTGCTTCAAAATCTGTCTCAATCACTTCTCAAATCATTAGCAGGTAGGATTCACCAAGTGTTGGAGTGGGCATTGTTTCTTTGTTGTTTGCCGTTTTTGCCTAGGCACTGTGCAAAACCCATTCATAAGTCATGGTCTCCAAGTTCTAGTCACTTATATTTTTGAGTGGTAGGTATTAAAAAACTGTTTTTAAAAAAATATTTCAGACATCAGGTATGTTTATTGTAGAAATTTTTTAGAAAAACATAAAGTCACCAGTGAGGCCAGAGGTCACCTTTTCGTATATATCCTTCCAATCTCATGCATGTGCATGTGTACGTGTGTGCATGTGAATTTCTTTTTTCCCAATATTGGAAATTATACTGTACAAACTATTTAGTAATGTGCTTTTTTCCAACTAACATATATTTCTTTCAAAGCCATTAAACATGCACCTACAACTTCATATTAAATTTCTAGAAATGTAATTACTGGCTTAAAAAGTCTAAACACTTTTAAGTGTTTGATACATAGTGTTATAAATTGCCCTCTAAAAAGGTTGTACCAAATTAATATATCAACTGTGTTCCAGGAGAATAAATAGCTTTAAAACACTTTAAAACAGGTAATATTGAACACACTTACAAATAGATGACAAAAAAGGTACACAGATCTAGACAAGTAGATACCTCAACCACAGCAAGAAATAATAAGAATGATGGATACATTCAACCATAAATATTAAGTATTGAGACAGTAATTGGATGAAGTAGAAGGCATTAAAGAAGACTTCTTGTCACTTATTCTTGACAGGCTTTGTTGATGAATGATTTCAAAATTCTCTGAGTGGTAGAAGATAGGAAACTTGGCGAGAGAGAAGCATATCCTAGTTTGCTGGAAGGAATGCATCTTTCATAAATGCCACCCGCCAGGCCCAAAAGTTCAAGAACAACTACATATTTTGTTTTAAATGAAATTCCTGGGAAACTTCTTTATTTAGCTAATGTAACTGTTTCTATATTTTATAGACTTAAGGATGGTTAGTGCTTCACAAACTGTATTATTCCTTCATTCATAAGTTGGAAATTAAAATTTGCCAATCATACCTGAAAAACTCTCATTTTGTACCAAAGTTTTGCATAAAAAATTACAGAGTATCAACTGAGAAAACAATACCAATATAAGGCTCACAGAGCCACCATCACAGGCAAATAGGTGAGATACTGAAACTGCTTAGATAAAGGAAATGTTCAAGATTCTAATAGGTAAGTCATCCTAACTTACCCGTAATCCACTTTCATATGCTGCCCATTGAAGAAAAAGACAGTAGATGGAATATAACTGATGTCAAAATACTGTGTATAAACGGGAGTTCGGTCCACATCTACCAGGTATATAGCAGCCATTTTACTTAGGTCAGAAGAGGTCTTAGAAAGCTGCAAATGACAAAAGAGATGTAGGTTACAATATGAGAGCTAGCTAATGTTTCTTCTACTAAACCTTTTACTACAACAGAGTACTGTGTTTGAAAAAAAATTCCTAGGCCAAGAATCTAGCCTGTTTGGGTTCCACATTAGACACAGTGTAACCTTATCATCCAGAGTCTGAATCACTGTTGACAGGGTTATGAGAAGACCCTGGGTAGTATTGTGTGACTATATTTCTTCCTTTAATTTTTTTCTTTGATTGTTTTTATAAAAGTAATCTATGCTCACTTAAAACAAAATAGAATAACTTAGAAATATGTAGTGCAGATGCTGAAATTCCCTAAAATCTCTTTCCTCACAGAAGTGATAACTATAATAATTAGTAGCAAACATTTACATTACACTTACTATGTGCTAACTGTCCTAATAACATTTGTTAACTCATTGAATCCTTACAACATTCCTATGAGGTATGCACTATTAGAGTCCCCATTTTATAGAGGAGGAAACTGAGGCACAGGGAGGTAAAGGAATTTGCCCCAGGTCACACAGTTACTAAGCAGCAGGGCTGGGATTTGAACTTTGGCAGTGTGGCTTCAGAGTCTATACTATTGACTTCTGCAATATTTCCTCCTCCCTCCAGCTGAGGGTATAATCCTCTGGTCCCTTTTTCCCCAGGTTAACACATTATACACTCATTTTTTTTTTTCAAAAGAATTGTTTGCTTTTGACACATTTTTAACCACAGAAGTGAGGATTCTTAAACTCGATTTCTACAGTGGATGGCAGCAATGGAAATGGTGGGAAGGGATCTTAGTCCTGGGTTTAGTCTTTCTCCATGATAAATACAGACAAGAATATACCCACCCTGTCCCATACTCTTCCTTCTTACTAATCACAGTGTGAAGATGTGCTGTGAGATCAGAGACTATTATCAGGACATACTGGAGACAACACACTAGGGAAGAGTATTGGCAGCTACAAAAAACTGAGTTCAAATCCCAGCTCTGCAACTTAGTGGATCTGGGCCTGTGGGAAATTATTTGACTTCCCTGGTATGCACTTCCCCCTTTGGGAAATGGGGCTACTATTACTCCACTGTTGTGGGCATCAAAAAAGACAATATTCATAGATGCCTGTCAAACATGTTTCCTGCTCTTCCATTGCCTTGTTGGTGAAACTGAGCATTGACAGCTGTTAGTGGGAAGGACATCCGGGACAGATTCAGCACAGTCACAGATGTGGGGGCTCAGCTCAGGGCAGCCACATGATCAGCTCTTAGTGAAAGTGTGCTAATGACTGAACAGCTTTACGCCCAGCCCTGCCTGCTCCATTTCATGCACTTTCCAGATAATGAAGTGAGAATATACAGATTTTTAATAAAAACCATTTATTTAAAAAATTCACTTACAATATCATCTAGCTGCAGACAGACAGGATCTTCATCTCTCCCAAACCTGAGAACCAACACCTTCTCTGCAGTACTTTTTATCACCTGGTCTACTTCCTTTTTGCTGGTCAGCTTGGGCAACAGGAAGCTCATCTTGAAATAATTCAAATGTTAATCCTCACTGTCAATCCTGAAATAAAGTTGCAATGTTTAAAGACAGTTTAGATTAAGTTTAGTTTAAGACTAAGCCCTAATTTAAAAAAATTAATTTTTAGAGTAGGTTATGTATTCACGTGGTTTTAAAAGAAACAATACAGAAACGTGTACTGTGAAAAGTTTCCCTCCCCTTGTCCCTGCTCCTTGGGCCCAGTTCCCACTGCCCCATTTCCCCTGCAACACCAGGTAACAGCTTTCATTACTTTCTATTTATATTCTAGAGTTTTGTTATGCATTCACAGGTAAGTACAAATATTTGTTTCTATATTTTCTTCCCTTTTTTATCCCAAAAGAGAACCTATTATATCAGTCAGTGTTCCAGTGGGATAACCATGACTCTCTCAAATTTGGTAATTTGAAGATAGTTTAATTAAGGCCGGTGTAAAAAAGCTGTAAGGTAAAATGCAGTACTTTGGGGCTAGTAACAGCAGGATGCTGTTCCCACGCCTAGGCCTAAAGGAGCCATGGGAAGGAGTTAGAAGAATTGTGTGGCAAAGAGAGGTGAGCAGAGAGGCCGCTGCATAGGAGGTCAGCCTGCTGATAAGGGATGCAGCCACTTTCCTCCCTCTCTCCCACCTCTGCTCGTGCCCCACTGGTTGACTCCAACTGGAATCAGAGCGCAGGGGAGCTGCTGAGGAAGGCACGCCTCCCAGTCCCAGAGCAGTCTAGAGGAGGATGAAGAGTGGCTCTTAAGGGGCAAATGGCAGATGTTCAGCACATACATTTTACCCACTCTTCTGCACTTTGCATTTTTTAAAACTAACATATGAAGATCTTCCCATATCTCTGTGTAGAAAACTTCCATATTCTTTGTCATAGCAGCATACTATTTCATGCACGTACCATACTTTTTAAATAGTCCTTTATTTACAGACATTTGTATTACCATGAATCTTGGCGTAAGGATTCTTAGTGCATACCTTACTAGGTGCACCTCACCACATGGCAAACAGATCAATTAAGAATGTGTGTAAAACCACAATTAAATAAACAAATCATAAAATACCGAGATGGAAGGGGCCTAATCCAACCTCCTCATTTTGCAAACTAGTTTGCTTATAGTTACCCTTCTAGCTACAAGAACAAGGACTAGAATACAGGCCACCGAATTTCTAGTCCAGGATTCCATCTACTACAATAAGCTCCTATTTTCATGATTGGAAGAAATGTCATTTCTGAGAAACTCTTTGACCAAGGAGCTAGTTTTTGAGGCCATCCACGAGAGACTCCATTGGGACACCTGATATTTTGAATTCAGCTCCGAAGTTGGCTAATGCAATGAAAAGGGAGGATTTCTTTCTTTATATTTTTTTTTGGTCACAAGTTACATTTTAAGATACGAATTAAGAGCCAGGTATGGTGGCTCATGCCTGTAATCCCAATGACCTGGGAGGCTGAGGTGGGAGTATTGCTTGAAGCCAGGAGTTTGAAACCAGCCTGGGCAACACAGCAAGACCCTGTATCTAAAAAAAAAATACGAATTAATAAAAATTCATATAGGAAATGAAATTGTTCCAACAATGGGTCATACTATGAATGGGGATGTTGACTGCCAGAAGGGAGTTCATTAAACATTACCAGAACAAATTACCAATGAAAGGGAAAGTCAGAGAGAAGACAGATCTGTCCCACCACTGGAATTCAAACAACAGCAACTCCTCTATGTTACCGATAAAAAAGAGGAAGTAAGGGGACGACAACATGTCACCAAGCAGGCAAGGGGTGGGCCTGGACAAATGCTGGAAGAAGGAGAGGGAAATTGAGACCACACCTAAGAAAATGTCCGTAGCAAAGGACACAAACAGAGAATTCCCAAAAGAAGAGGTACAAATGGACAGTGACTAAATTTCAAAAGCTTTACTAGTAAGCAAATAAAAGCAAATTAAAAGGTATGTTTAAAAAAATCCATTAAATTGGCAAAAATTAAACAATATAGTAGTACACAATAAGGGCAAGAGTATGACTATAGGGGCAGGTATAGATAGCCCCTGCTGGAATGTAGAGATAAAACCTTTCTGGAAAGAAAGCTGGTAATACTCTTTGACCAACAATTCCATTTCTGAAAATTAATTCTTGGTGAATAATTAGACATGTGGACACAGATTTATGAAGAAAGGATACTCATCCCATTTATAATGGTGAAAAGGTGGAAACAACGTAAATGGCCATCAGTAGGGGATTATTGGTGAAATAAGTACTGGTACAGTCCTGCAACGCACTATTATAGAACCACTAAAAAAAAGTGTTTGATCTTACTTTTGTACAGAACCTAATTATAACGTATATGTACATATCTACGTAGAAAAATAACTGGAAGTAAATCTCAAAACATCATCAGTGGTTATCTCTGCGTGTGAACACATGGGTGATTTTTTATTACATCGGGGCGTGCGTCTCTATTTTCCCGATATATATATTCTTAAAGTTGCCTGTGGTTGCGCTACTCCTGGCCCACAAGTGCCAGGCACGACGATACTCACTTTGCCCGTGCTAGTCACCTTCCCCGCTTCCACGTCAGGGCTGTCAGCACCCCCGACCCGCTCTCGAAGAGCCGGGACGCTAGAGGCTTCTTTCTTCGGCCCCAAGCGGGGCAGCGACCCTAATCCGAAGTAACCCAGGGACTGTTGCCTAGCAACCCTCGTTGGACAATTTAGCGGAAAGGAAACGGAAGAGAAAAAAAGCACAAGCACAGAAAAGGAACTCCCTGTAGCCAGTCGCCCCCGCTCTACAGCCCAACGAGCAGAAGACTCTAGTCACTGCCCACGCTGGCCGGAAGCCATGCGTCACTTCCGCCCTCATTAAATATGGCTGATAATGTTCCTTTCCCCCCCACCCCCAGACTAGAGGCGGGGGTCTCACCTCTTAGGCTGAGCGTGATTGGTCGCAAAGAGACTCGGAAGTGTCTCCGATCAGAACCCCAGAGGAGGTCTGGAGAACCTGGTCGCGTTCTGTCCCACGTTTGGATCCAGGAATCGGCGATTTCCAGGCTGCTCTCTATGGTATCTTTGGACGGATAGAGGGGGCCGCGCAAGGTATTAAGGGACAATAATGGCCGCTTTCAAGGTGCGGATTTTAGCTCTTTGAGGCCGTCTGAGGGAGGGGTGGCAGCGCCGGTGCCCCAGAATCTGGGACAGAAGGGTCCCGAGAGTCGCGCTTGGTGAGGTGAGTGCCCCTTCTTCCTTACTGACTGGCCCTTCGCCAATCATGGCGGCCCCAGGCGGTGGATGTTGGTGCGGGCCCCGGTTTGGGAATTTCCTCTCTCGTCCCTGTCACCCACCTTGCCTTACTCACCTCAGGGACGCCGCGCCCGTCCTGACTGCCCCGGCCTTCCGCCTTGCTCTGGTCAGATCGGCTGCCATGAACGGCTTCGCTGAGATCCAGGGATGTTGCCCAGGATCGCCCCGAGCCCTTCCTCAGCCTTAGCTCACTCCCAGACTGTCGCCGGGCCCAGTAGAGCTTCTTGTGTCTTCCCTCTCACAGTGCTGTCTCTACCAGGCCGTCTGGTGGGCGATCGCTTCTATTAGAATGTCAGCTGCAGGTGGGCTGGGATTTTTGTCTGTTTTGTTCTCTATCTTTACTGACGAGAACAGCGATTGGCTCATGGAGGCACTCGATGAATAATTGTTGAATGAATAAACCCAGATTCTTTCCTCACAGTTTCTCTCGTACACCTTGTAGTTTTTTTTGCCATTAATTCTTCTCCAGAATCTTGCTCTTTAACTCCTTATTTGTTCTCAGCAGCTAGTTAAGTCCTCTCTGTCAGACTCCTTGTCCTGTGTTGCTGGTATTTTCCTTTGCTGTCTCTAGAAATGTTTGGCTTCCTGTTCCTTAATAAGTTTAAATTCATTCATTCATTATTTATCGAACATTTATTTTGCTAGGCACTGGGCTACAGCAGTCAACAAGACACAGGTTTCTCTCACCAACGTGGAATGGCATTCTAGGATATATTTCCTAGTTTAGACAACTGCTGAGCAGAGCCTGTATAGCTCTACCTTCCTGTCTGGATTTCCTCACATGCGTGCAGATGTCACCAATATGCAGTTTTTTCTTTTCTATTCTGCCTGATGACATTTTCAAAATGTAACTCGTGTTTCTGTGTCTGTATTACGTGTTCAGTCTGTTTGGCAATACTCCTTTATAGAGCTGTGCATTTAATTAGAGCTTGACAAAAAATTCTCCATTCTGATGGTGCCTGACCCCTCGACGGTTCCTGTGCTTCACTAAATTGTTGGAATGAGGGGAATTATCCAAACACCTAGGATAGGTGCATATTTATAAGTGGGAGATGTGTAGTGGGAGGTAAAGAGGAATTTGTTACAAGTTGAGTGCCAGGAAGTCTTCCAGTCACTTAAATACTTCTCAGTAACACCATTTCCTAACCTATTGTTTCTCATAAATATTTTTGGTGAACGTGAATTGTTATTAAACTGATTTTGGCTGCTGTGAGTTAATCCTCTTCTATGAAACACAACTAATCCAAAAAAAGCCAGTAAAGTATGGAGACCATGGATGGTAGTCTTGTACTCCACCTCTACTCTGCTGTATCTGTTGTGTAAAGGGAGGGAGAAGTAGAACTTATAAAAAATTGGTGAGGGACCAGTCAGTATATAGGAGCATAGAAAATAAAATATTGTAACAATTACATTTATGTAAGTCTTGTGGTTACAGAGTGCATTCGCATACACTTTCTTGTTTGATTCTCACAATAGCTCCACTGGTTAGACAATGCAAAAATTGTTTCCATTTTACAGATATAAAATTATGGCTAACCAAAGATTAAGTTATTTGCTTAGGATTGTGCAGGTAGAAAATGTCAAGAGCCTGGTTCCTAATTGAGGTTTCTGACTCAGATTTAGTGGGGTTTCTGCTATACTCCTGTTATAGGTGCCATCGTATTCTAGTAAATGTCCCTTAGTGAAGCCTTTTCTTGGCTGTGGATACCCTCCCTCTTGGATCCTGGCATGTATGCAGGTGTGTGTGTATCTATTTTGGTGACTGTTTGGGTAAGAATAGAAGGGTCTTTTGAGATTGTCAGTGACTTGATGGAAAGGTCATGGTGAGAAATAGCAGAAGTGTTCCTGGTGTTGGGGGGCAGGGGAAAGGTTAACCACCTAAATATACCCATAATTGCAATTATTCTGGGACATAGCAGAGCTGAGCCTTCTCCCCTCTTTCTCCACTTTTATGTCTAATACTAAATGGTTTGCCTTCCTTCCACAGAAATCCCAGAGCCTGTGATGGGGGACACCAATGAGGATGCCTCGATCCATCGATTGGAAGGCACTGATCTAGACTCTCAGGTTGGTGGTCTTATTTGCAAGACCAAAAGTGCGGCCAGCGAGCAGCATGTCTTTAAGGCCCCTGCTCCTCGCCCTTCATTGCTGGGGCTGGACTTGCTGGCTTCCCTGAAACGGAAGGAGCGAGAGGAGAAGGATGATGGGGAGGACAAGAAGAAGTCCAGAATCTCTTCCTACAAGGACTGGGAAGAGAGCAAGGATGACCAGAGGGAAGCTGAGGAGGAGGGCGGTGAACAGGCTGGCCGAAATAGCCGGAAAGACAGGTAAAGGCCTTAGGATGGGTTGGCCCAAAGGGAAGCAAATGATGGTCAGGAAATAACATCTCATGTTTATCTGTTGGACGTTTAGAGCTTTATGATTTTATTATGATTCTATAATACTGATGATAGGTAGGAAAAGTATTTTCTTCAGATTTGTGGGGAAAATGCAAAGGTGACTAAGGAGTAGATGATGGAGGTTAGAAATGCCTCAGGTTGCTGCCATAGGTAAGCCTGCAGTGCCAGGGAGGTAAAGTGGGAAAGGAAAGATCGTTTGTTTGGCACGGCCAAAGGCTTGGGGCAAAGTTTTTCTCCCGTGGAGGGCCCTTTACCAGTTGTTCTCCCTGTTTCAGACATTATCGACCTGCTCGGGTAGAGACTCCATCCCATCCTGGTGGTGTGAGTGAAGAGTTTTGGGAACGCAGTCGGCAGAGAGAGCGGGATCGGCGGGAACACGGTGTCTATGCTTCTTCCAAGGAAGAAAAGGATCGGAAGAAGGAGAAATCGCGGGATGGAGACTGTGCCCGCAAGAGAGACAGAGGTAAACTGTCCAGCATACTTGCCGTTGCCTGTTAGCATTTGGATAAACGTGTCAGCCTTTTTTCTGTTGCAAGAGGTTTTACCACACCCATTAACTGGGGAGCCCTATTTGCATGATGTCAGCCTGGTTGGTTTTGACCCTGGGACTGGGAATAGCAGGCAGTTTAAGAGCTGTTGCTTATAACGTAACTGCTTTGCTTCAGTGTGTGGTCCTTGTTTTATTATGAAAATTGGTGATAAAGGAGATAATGGGTAATATGTATAAGAAACCAGAGTTTATAATAGTGTTGATGATAGAGAAAGGATGGTGCCATGCAGCAAACTAGACATACAATCCAACACTGGCTTTGCTCAATATTGTTTAAGTTTAATAGCTTATAGACTTGTAACTATTAAAAGATATTCACTATAGATTTATAACTATTCTTTTTTGAATTCTTGCAGGAAAATAAATGTTACTGTGAGTTTGAAACTTTCTAGCCAGTAACTATTTTTTCCCCTTGAAAGAATGGGAATATGTGAGTTTCAGGAGCCCGAGGATCACTTTAGAGCAGTGCAGGTTGCACCTGTGAGTCAGTGGGCGGCCTGTCTTTCTTTAGGGTGCAGATGGGTGTTCCTTAGGATGGGTGGGGCACGTTTTTGAGCTCTGCATATGACTTTTCACAGATGAACGGGATGGAAGTAGGCACAGCAGCAGATCAGAGCGAGATGGGGGGTCAGAGCGCAGCAGCAGAAGAAATGAACCAGAGAGCCCACGCCATCGACCTAAAGGTAGACTTAGCCGTTTCCTGTGGTGGTTTGTTAGGATTCAATTGTTTTAAAGGCAGAGTGAGTGACTCCCATCCTCATGGGGTTGCTGAGGCATTGCGTTAAAACTCCTGATTCCACCATGAACCTCCTGAAATATTTGGTTCTGAGCCAGGTGAGCACAGCCCTGCACTTCGCCATTGAGTGCCCTGCACTCAACTCCATTGAGATGCCCTAAACAGCCAGTTTTCCAAATGGCAAGGAAGGTCACAGGGAGCTGGGGGCAGAAGAAGGATTTATTTTTTAAAAAATTATTTGTATTCAGGAGGGGTGTGTTTGCAGAGATAAATTGAATATTCCTTAAAATGTTGTCATAAACACAGAATGAAAACTGGACCATTAAAAATTCAGATGTTTTTAAAAACTGTCAAAACCATCTTATCCCTTACAAATAAGTGCATGGTTTATAAATAGTAAAAGGAATAAATTTGGGGAATTGACTTTTAGTTAATGGTTCTGGAGCTATGTCTTGGTTAAATTAGATGTTTCCTGCGGATGTGTCTTTTGTGGCCCCAGATGCAGCCACCCCTTCAAGGTCCACTTGGGAGGAAGAGGACAGTGGCTATGGCTCCTCAAGGCGCTCGCAGTGGGAATCGCCCTCCCCGACACCTTCCTATCGGGATTCTGAGCGGAGCCATCGGCCGTCCACTCGAGATCGAGACAGGTGACGTTCCGGGTGGAGCAGCCCAGTTTCTCTGGGTGGGTGGTAGGGGGTCTGGGCAGAGAGAGCAGGTGGCTGCCAGGGGAACAGGGCTCAGCTCAGTGACTGTTTTGTGATGCTGGTTCTGCTGCTTCTCAGGTCTGTGAGGAGCAAGTACTCGGATGACACACCTCTGCCAACTCCCTCCTACAAATACAATGAGTGGGCCGATGATAGAAGACACCTGGGGTCTACCCCACGTCTGTCCAGGGGCCGAGGTAAGGCCTGGGGGGCAGGAGGCAGAAGAGCAGGATTGCTTGTGTTCACGTGGCTGCGCAGGTCTGTCTGGGGCCTCTGGGGATAAGCCAGGGTCGTGTGGACTGACCTGCTACTTGTGCTCCTTCAGGAAGACGTGAGGATGGCGAAGAAGGAATTTCATTTGACACAGAGGAGGAGCGGCAGCAGTGGGAGGATGACCAGAGGGTAAAGCTTCCCACCTCTGAGGGCTGAATGAGGGGGTTGCCCCTCCATTGGTGAGTGGGTGGTGGGAGGTATTAGAGCACAGGGGCCACAGGTGACCCTCTAGCAGGATTGGGCTTTGATGAGGGTGCAGCTGAGCCTTGGGCAGCCCTGAAGCCCTGGAATCTTTTTCCAGAGCATGGGCTGCACAGCTTGTCACTTACTGCAATAGTAATGATCTTATTCTTTATGTGTTGGTGCCACCGTGTGGTAAGTCTAAGAACTGCTGTCGCGATGGGCTGCCATTCAAAGTCTCCTGCTGTCGTTCTCAGCTGCCTTGTGGGAGCAGGGTGGCCTCTCCTGCACCTCCATGAGGGTTGCGCCACCGCACTGTGACTTCTTACCGAACATCTCCCCTGGTGGCCGTGTCTCACGCATAAACTCGATCTGTCCCTTGTTCTCATTCTTTGTCTCATGCCTGCAGCAAGCTGACCGGGACTGGTACATGATGGATGAGGGATACGACGAGTTCCACAATCCCCTGGCCTACTCTTCCGAGGACTACGTGAGGAGGCGAGAACAGCACCTGCATAAACAGAAGCAGAAGCGCATTTCGGCTCAGCGGAGACAGATCAATGAGGTGAGGCTGTCTGCAGTGGTTGGAGTGGATTCAGACCTGGAGGTGGGGGCACTTGGGAGAAGCAGCAGGTCACGTCTGATGTGATGGCAGCACAGCTTGTCTCCCCATTGCCGAGAGTGCCGGATCTAGACAGACTTCTGGAGGTGAAGGAGGGACAGTTGGGGAACCTTATGGTCATTTAAGAAAGACCCCAGCTCATACTCCTCTTTTTTGTAGCACTTCCTTGAGGGGTGCTGTTGATGGTAATGGGTGTGGTAGGACCTGTCTTTGATTGGGCTAGGGATGGTCACCATTCGTGTGTCCATCTAGGGTTCTGACTTAGATGTAAGATGCTTCTTCTGCAGGTAATTTGGGATCAGTGACTCTTCTGTCTCAGGAGCTGCAGGTAGAGAGGCCTATGACATCTCTGCGGCCACCCGTGGCCCTTCTGTCGGGACTACTTGACGTGTGGACTTGCCTGGTGACCTTTCAGGATGACCTGTTGGCTGCAGTCTGAGTGTGGCTCCTGTTGTGTCCTCACAGGACAATGAGCGCTGGGAGACAAACCGCATGCTCACCAGTGGTGTGGTCCATCGTCTGGAGGTGGACGAGGACTTTGAAGAGGATAATGCAGCCAAGGTGCATCTGATGGTGCATAATTTGGTACCTCCCTTTCTGGATGGGCGCATCGTCTTCACCAAGCAGGTGAGGTTCCTCTGTGGTCGGAGACAAGACGGCTCAGAAAGGCCTGATGTGGGGAGAGAAAGAAAGAAAAACGGGAAAAAAGCCCCCTATCCCTATAGGGTAGCAGCCCCTTTCATTGACTAGGGCCACTTTGAAATGGGCCTTGTTGCTGATTTTAATGATTAGGGGATTTCTCTTTTTCCCCAACCTGGTGCAGCCAGAGCCTGTGATTCCAGTCAAGGATGCCACTTCTGACCTGGCCATTATTGCTCGAAAAGGCAGCCAAACAGTGCGGAAGCACAGGGAGCAAAAGGAACGCAAAAAGGTTGGTTTCTTGTCACCAGGGCTGGGAAGTCTATGTGTATTTTTCTTTCCTTTTTTCTTATTTTTAAAATCTTACCAGGCTGCATGGGTAGATTTCTGTTAGAAGTTAGAGGGTACACAGGGAGCAAGAATCAGCCCTGGGAGGAGGACACGGTGTTCCTCCATCAGGTCCTTAGTCACGCAGCTGCTGTGCCTGACGCTGGGAGAGCTTGAGGCTTGAGGCTTGGAACATGTGGCTCGGTGCCACCAGTGCCCTGGGGGAATTTACACCTGCTGGGGGAAGCCTGTTGTCAGCTGCGTGGATTTTCCATTGACCCCCGTCATGTCACAGGATATAGCTGACTGACTTTTCTTGTCTTTTTCAGGCTCAGCACAAACACTGGGAACTGGCTGGGACCAAACTGGGAGATATAATGGGCGTCAAGAAAGAGGAAGAGCCAGATAAAGCCCTGACAGAAGACGGGAAAGTGGACTACAGGTAGGCAGACTCTGCCAGCAGCAGCCTGCTCAGGGCACTCGAGGCAGAACTGATGGACTTCATGCTCCTGAAGAAGAAAATGTTACCACGTTACTCTGAATCTTCTTCCCCCTTCTAGTCCCTTTTTCCTGGTTTCTCATCTGCTGTCTTCCAGCTTTTCTTAGATATTATTCCTAGCTACCACTGCCACTACCAAGGAGCTTCCTCTGTGCCAGGGGGTGTTGTGAGGAGAATGAGGCCCAGGGAGGTTGAGGAACTTTTCTGAGGCTGCACAGCTAGTAAACAGGGGAGTTAGGGTCAGACCAGGCAGTCTATGTCAGAGCCCACGCTCTTGGCCGCTCTGCTAAAGGGCCTCTCAGGTGTTCAGTGTGGGAAGTTGAGTTTTGCTCCCTTAGTCAGATAGATTTCAGTTCAATATAAAGCAGAATTATTTTTAACAGAGGTTCCAAAATAGAAAAGGTTATCTTACCGGGTAGTGAGTCCTCTGTTCTTTGAGGTATTTAAGCAGATGTTGCATAACTGCTTACTGGGATTCCTGCATTGGGTAGGTGGCTGGACTTAACTGCCTCTTGGATTCTCATCCTTTGAACACTCTCAAGTCCTGCGGAGCTGTCATCTGAGTTAATAATTCCCTGTACTCGTGTGAAATGTCTCAAATGAGAAGTTGGGACTACTGATGAGCCCTTGTTAGTCTCTAGTTAATTTAATCCCTTAGGTATTAACTGTTTGACCAGGAGGGACTGGGTGAATTAGAAATGGAAGCGTGGCAGCACACGGGGCAGATCTGACGGAGGAAAAGCCCCTGGGGAAGGGTTGGGGGAAGACCGTGTGGACTGCTGTAGCCACCTAGCACTGAACTGGCATGTTTTTTTGCTGTGCAGTCTTGGGATAAGTACACGTGTCAGATGTTGAGTGCTTTCAGTAGAGGTTGCAGGTGAATATTAAGTGGGACTATTCTCACAGTTCTTTGAAAATGAAGCCTTGCAGACTATGCTGCCCTGCCAAGAGGAGGGAGGGAGTTTGAGCTACACTGGGTGCTCTGCGGCCATAGTTCCTCAGGAGACCTGTGTGACTATTTTAGGCCTTTAAGTGTCATATTGAGATTGCCTGAGGGTGTTCTCCACAGTTAGTGACCTGGTGACTGATTTCAGCTCCTCTTCTGCTCAAACTCTGTTTAGGGCAGAGGATTTGCCCAGTTGGTAATCTGTGACTCCTCTGATCCACGTTTAGCTCTGACCCTGGGGCAATGAGTCTGTTGTGGATGATGGATTCCCACACGGCAGTTCCAGTCCTTAGGCTGACCAGAAACATCTCAGATTACCTGGCTGCTTTGGTGTCTCAAAGATTCTTGTCCAAGTCCTTCTCATTCCTGGGTGTAGGAAGAAGGGCAGTAACCCAGTCAGGAAGGACAATGTGGGAAATCGTGCAGGGTGCTTAGGCTGCTATGTGTTCCCAGGACAGAGCAGAAGTTTGCAGATCACATGAAGAAAAAGAGTGAAGCCAGCAGCGAGTTTGCAAAGAAGAAGTCAATCTTGGAGCAGAGGCAGTACTTGCCTATCTTTGCAGTGCAGCAGGAACTGCTCACTATTATCAGGTAACTTCACCCAGGGCCCGGGAATTGCAGTGTTGAATCAGGGGTCCCCTTTGTCTCCCGTGTTTACTCAGGAGCTCTTTTTCTTTTGTGCATTGCAACTGATGGAGAACAGAAGTAATTTTTTTCCTCTGACCTGGTTGCCCTGGGCTACATTGCACAAAGAAACAAGATGGCATCATTTTGTTTTAGCTTAACCTGTTTAAACCTCACTGCATTCCAGACATTTCAGGGGGTATCTCCATAACAGGCTGTTATGCAGTGGAATCTTCCTCTCTAATCAGGAAGCTCCTTGGGTGGCTAGACATGGGGAGAGGAGGTAGCAAAGTCTCCTTGCAGGCTCAGGGTTGGCCTTCCACTGGTGCTGACGAGCCCGGTCTACTTTTCCTTATAGAGACAACAGCATCGTGATCGTGGTTGGGGAGACAGGGAGTGGTAAGACCACTCAGCTGACCCAGTACCTGCATGAAGACGGTTACACGGACTATGGGATGATTGGGTGCACCCAGCCCCGGCGTGTGGCTGCCATGTCAGTGGCCAAGAGAGTCAGCGAAGAGATGGGGGGAAACCTTGGTGAGGAGGTGAGTTGGCGCAAGGGCTGAGCCATGTAGTTATTCCCTGATGGTTTCTGCCCCTTTGTGCTAAAGGGTGTGATCTGCTGAAGTGTGGACCCCAGCACGGGGTGTGCTAGTGGTGAGCTGGTGGCCAGGGCTTCTGAGCCATCTTTATGACCTCCAGGTGGGTTATGCCATCCGCTTTGAAGACTGCACTTCAGAAAACACCTTGATCAAATACATGACTGATGGGATCCTGCTCCGAGAGTCCCTCCGGGAAGCGGACCTGGATCACTACAGTGCCATCATCATGGATGAGGCTCATGAGCGCTCCCTCAACACCGATGTGCTCTTTGGGCTGCTCCGGGAGGTGAGGGCTGTGGGTCTAGTCCCTCTGTGCCCACAGGGCATTGAGCAGCGCACTGCTGGTAGTTAGTGACAGAGGTGTTCCAGGTGGGCTGAGGGGTCTTTGACAGGCTACAGTTTCCCCTGAGGCCTCCAGTTGCCGATTTCAGACCTGGGTTGTAGTTTACTCTGTTCTTACTCAGCTGGCTTGGGGTTTTCTTGGCTGTGGCTCCATTCTGCAATCTACAGGATTGTTAAGAATCTAATAGGCTGGTTGATCAGCTTTGGCTTCTGTTTTATTTGGGAGTGATGGTGATGAGACTGGAGGGCGGGACCCAAGGGTCCCAAACCCATGGGAGCCTCTGAGTGACCTCTTCTCTCAGGTAGTGGCTCGGCGCTCGGACCTGAAGCTCATCGTCACATCAGCCACTATGGATGCAGAGAAATTTGCTGCCTTTTTTGGGAACGTTCCCATCTTCCACATCCCTGGACGTACCTTCCCTGTTGACATCCTCTTCAGCAAGGTACTGGGGCCCCCATTCCATGCCATGCACTTCTCTCATGAGAAGCCAGCTGGAGGGTGTGGGGCGGGGAGGGGACTGAGCTGGGGAAGGTTTGTGGGCCCCGTGAGGCAAATGGGGCAGCCTGCAGCTCCAGGGCTCAGGGGGCCAAAGCACTGTACTCTGGGGGAGGTTTTGCTTCATTGTGTCTTTGCAGCTGAAGTATGGGGCCCGGGGAGGCCCTGGGGCTTCTCTCACGGGCCTGCAGTCAGGCCTGTCTGTAGGTGTGGGGGCCCTGAAAGTCCACTGCTTCAGTCCAGACCAGTGACTGGGCCGTGGGGCTCCCAGAGGGATGCCGGCTCGCGTCTCTGCCACCTCCCTCTGACTGTGTTCCGTGGCTGTGTTGCAGACCCCACAGGAGGATTATGTGGAGGCTGCCGTGAAGCAGTCCTTGCAGGTGCACTTGTCGGGGGCCCCCGGGGATATCCTTATCTTCATGCCTGGCCAAGAGGACATTGAGGTGCGTGCCTTGGTCACATCCACGGTGAATAGGTGTGCCTTGTGTATGAGAGTCTGGACCTTTGGTGCCTCACAGCTCTTCCTTGTGCCCTCAGGTGACCTCAGACCAGATTGTGGAGCATCTGGAGGAACTGGAGAACGCACCCGCCTTGGCTGTACTGCCCATCTACTCTCAGCTGCCTTCTGATCTCCAGGCCAAAATCTTTCAGAAGGTACTTACTTTCCTGGCAGGGGTGGGGTGGGAGGTGGTCCCTCACCCCCACTGTGGACTCTTCTCTCCTGAGGGACTCAGCTCCCCACCTTGCACTTCTGCTTGGCTCTAGGCTCCGGATGGTGTTCGGAAGTGTATCGTGGCCACCAACATTGCTGAGACGTCTCTGACTGTCGACGGCATCATGTTTGTCATTGATTCTGGTTATTGCAAATTAAAGGTAAGAAAAGACACAGGAGGGGGGCCCTGGGTCTTCACCTGGAGCTAACTCAGCTTAGGGGGTGGGAACTCAGGCCCTTGTTCTCTGCCAGGGAATGGGGGATGCATGTGGAAGTGGTGGTGGTATTAGGAGGTTAATGTTGAGTGCCCATTTTGCCATGTGCTTGATTCATTTAATCCTTGAGGAGGTATCTAAATAACTCAGTAAAGATTACAGAACTGGTGTTTATGGGGAAAACTTCTTAGGTGTTTATGAGAAAGTGTCAAAGGCTCCTGGCTCCAAAAGGATGGCTGCCTGTGTTGCTAAGACACTTCCTCTGTGATGTGTAGCAACCAGGGTCTCTTTGCCTCAGGGCTGCCTCCCTCTCCCCCTCACTTTGTCCTTCATCAGCGGCTTGCTGCCCCTCCTAGGTCTTCAACCCCAGGATTGGCATGGACGCTCTGCAGATCTACCCCATCAGCCAGGCCAACGCCAACCAGAGGTCAGGGCGAGCCGGCAGGACGGGCCCAGGTCAGTGTTTCAGGTAGGAGCCCTGTGCTTTCTGAGGCAGCGCTGGGATTGCTGAGCATGGAGCCCGGGCTGGGGTGGGCAAGACGCTGGCCCTAGAGCTGACCCTCAAGGCTGGGGCTGCTGGTGGGGCTGCCACTTGCTTGTCCTCTCATGATATGCCACTGAGTGGAAGGAGTAGCTTTTCCCAGGAGCTCTGGGGTCTGAGGCAGACCCGCGTGAATGTAGGCACACATGCAGGTAATCCTGCCTCCCTCCACAGGATGGGTCTGAACAAATGATGCCATTGGCTCTTTTTTACTTCTCCTATTTTTCTTTCTCTCTCCCCCTTTTTTTGTTCTGAGTTTTAGAGATAATGTATTCCCTATAGAGATTCAATAAATGCAGAAAAATATTAAGAAAATAAAACTCAGCCATAATCCTAGTCCCAGGCTCACTGGTTCCAGAAATGAATCAGGCACATAGTAGGCTCTGGCAGAAGAGCTGAATTGGCAGGATGGAGTTTTGAATGGGTGGAGACGAGCGATTCACAGAAGTGGGAGGTGGGGAGAAGAAATGAGAAATTGTCGCCCCTACCTGTGGGCTTCCATCTGTACTGGCTGCCGTGGGGTTCAGTTGTGGCGAGAAGCTGGGTTGTCATCGATCTTCCACCGCAGCGGTCCCCGCGTAGGCAGCCAGGCAGGGTGAAGAGGTCGGCAGGCCAGCGCAGCTGGGGGCAGGTGCAGCAGAACTAGGGTCTTCTCCCCACCAGGCTGTACACCCAGAGTGCCTACAAGAATGAGCTCCTGACCACCACGGTGCCTGAGATCCAGAGGACCAACCTGGCCAACGTGGTGCTGCTGCTCAAGTCCCTCGGGGTGCAGGACCTGCTGCAGTTCCACTTCATGGACCCGCCCCCGGAGGACAACATGCTCAACTCCATGTATCAGCTCTGGATCCTCGGGGCCTTGGACAACACAGGTGCGGCGGCCCCAGCGGCAGGGGCCTGGTGGGCGCGGGTGCTGGGTTCTCTCGCTTTCCTCCACTGTCCCGTGGAGTATCTGAGTTTGCTCCCCTCTCCCAGGTGGTCTGACCTCTACCGGGCGGCTGATGGTGGAGTTCCCGCTGGACCCAGCCCTGTCCAAGATGCTCATTGTGTCCTGCGACATGGGCTGCAGCTCCGAGACCCTGCTCATCGTCTCCATGCTCTCCGTCCCCGCCATCTTCTACAGGCCCAAGGTGGGGCAGCTCGCGGGTGCACCGGAGGGGAACCGCTGCGCTCTGTGTTACTCACACAGCACAAGGGCCAGGAATCACAGTTTCCAGATAATGAGTTTGCTGTTTCCCGTTAAGCAGGTTGGGGTTGGGGAAGGAAAGGGCTAGATCAGTGGTTCTCAGGAGTGTTCTGGAAATCTGCAGAGCAGTTTGTATCTACTATAACAGTATGGTTGTTCCTGAGTCCTCACATTTTAGAGTAAGTGTTTTATAAATTACTTCTGTTATTTCTGTAGTGTTAGGGCAGCATGTGGATGTGTTTGAAGTTATGTGTGTGAGAACCTCCAGGATGTGTTCAGTGGGCCTGGACTCCCCTGTGCTTAGAGTGAAGGTCCTTTTTCCCTTCCCAGGGCCGAGAGGAGGAAAGTGATCAAATCCGGGAGAAGTTTGCTGTCCCTGAGAGTGATCATTTGACCTACCTGAATGTCTACCTGCAGTGGAAGAACAATAATTACTCTACCATCTGGTGTAATGATCATTTCATCCACGCTAAGGCCATGCGGAAGGTGGGGCCAGTGGCCCAGATGAGCAGGATGTTGAGACAAAGGCTGGGAGGGGAGGGGAAGGAGGGCTCCGTCCTGGCCCACCCTGTGTTCTGCTCCAGGTCCGGGAGGTGCGGGCTCAACTCAAGGACATCATGGTGCAGCAGCGGATGAGCCTGGCCTCATGTGGCACCGACTGGGACATCGTCAGGAAGTGCATTTGCGCTGCCTATTTCCACCAGGCAGCCAAGCTCAAGGTGAGCCCCAAGAGCCTGGTGGAGCTGTGGCACCTTTCTGGTGTGTTACCTGTATGAGGTCCAAGTTCCTCCTTTCTCCTGGTGTAGTTCTGTAGATCTGGGCTTCCCTAAGCCTGTGTTAAGGGATGGAGTAGCTGCCCCAATAGGCAGCATTTTCCTGATGTGGCCACCTGTTGTGTCTCTTCCCCAGGGAATCGGGGAGTATGTGAATGTCCGCACAGGGATGCCCTGCCACTTGCATCCCACCAGCTCCCTCTTTGGAATGGGCTATACCCCAGACTACATAGTGTATCATGAGTTGGTCATGACCACCAAGGTGAGTCTTTTCCAAGGTGCTTGCATAACATAGGCCCACCTGCCTGGACCAGGCTTTTGTTACCCCTCACTGCCTTCTGGTATGAGCGAGCTTTAGCCTGGAAGAGTTGAGGCCGCATGCATTGCTTTGTGGGGCATTCAAGTAGGTTGGGACATTCAGTTGGGGTTTGGGGAAGCTTTGCACAAGGTTAACCTCTAGACTAAAGTGACCTCAGCGGTGCCAGTGGGATTGTTCCCTACTTGCTGCTTAGGATGAATAACCCTGTTGGGGCCATTAGAAGGATGTTCTGAGGGGTTGGGCGTTTTCTTGTACATACTAGGAGGCATTTTCTCAAGCATGGAGGAATTTGGATGGGAAAAGGGATTAAAATTCCAGCATCTGGGGCTTTTCCCTTCCTTTTTCAGCCTTGCAGGGTTAGGAGTAGGGCCCTTCTCATGTGGCTCCTAATTGTGGACCCACCCTGGGAGGGACTGTGGCCCTCCTGTGACCTCCACCTTGCTGGCCTTCTGCCTGCAGGAGTACATGCAGTGCGTGACCGCTGTGGATGGGGAGTGGCTGGCGGAGCTGGGCCCCATGTTCTACAGTGTGAAACAGGCAGGCAAGTCACGGCAGGTAAGGATCGTGCACTTTCTGTGGAGGTGCTGTTTGCCTGTGGGTGGATTTCCCTTCAGCTTGGTATTGAAGACTCGTCATCTGGCCTCTTACTCCTCTCTCCATACACAAGAGCTGTGATCCAGCCAGGCCGGTCTGTCTGCTCTTCCCCCACCCACTCCAGTTGCTTGGTCAGCTGAGCCTTTAAGAAAAAATTATTATTGAAAAGTCCAAGTATTTGTAAAAGTGGAAAAAACAGTATAATGAGCCACCATGAATCCATCACTTAGCCTCTGTAATTGTCAACATTCTGTCAGTCAGTGTGGTTTTGCTTATTCCCACCTCTCTTCACACATAGCCATTTCTGTTTTCTGGAATGTTTTAAAGCTTATCTCAGGCATCGTGTTATTTCACCCATAAATATTTGAGTATGTGTCTCTGACTAAAAGGACTTATTTGGTTTTTTTTTTTTTAAATGTAACCTCTGTGCCATTATCACTCCTAACAAAATTAATACTTAATGTCACCTAAGTCTCCAGTCCTTGTTCAGATTTCCCCACTTATCTCAAAGATGACTTTTTACAATTGATTTGCTTGAATTAGGATCCAAACATTGCCATTGGTTGTTATATGTGTTAACTCTTTTATTCTAGAACAGGCTCCACCCCCACCCTTTTTTATGACATTGGTTTATTGGCGCAACCAGATCATTTCTCCTGTAGAATATTCCATAGAATGTATGTGGCTGATTGCTTCCTCTTGGTGGTCTTTGACTTGTGCTCCTATTTCATGTACTTTCTATAAACTAGTAACTAGCCTAAAGGCTTAATTAGAATCTGGTTCAGCATTGGTAGGCGGGTATGTGCACATGTGGTGCTGTGAACTTCCTTTAGATGCTATAGGGAGACATGTGAGGGCTCAGGGCCCTACCTTTGATAAGGGCTGCAGTAGTGCTCCTGCTCTCCCCGGTGCAGACTCTCCGCCTGCTCCTCTGTCTCCTCCAGGGTTTGTGTCCATTGACGACCATTGCCGGGGTTCATTATTCAGGGTTGCAAAATGTTGCTGGGCTTTGGCTTTTTCCCTTCTTAGCATAGTCTTCCCCACACTGGGCCTGTATGCATCTTCCTATGTCTGTCCTTTCCAGCCAGGTGGTAATGTCTTCCCTATTTTCCTGTACTTTCTGGTATAGTCGTGAACTTGATTTTAAAGAAAAAAAACGTGAGTACTTAGTGAACTGAGTGGAGTGCTGACGCACAGCTGGATTAGGATGGAATGGTCCAGTATCTATCTTGAATCAATGAAAAAAATAGGTGTTGGCTGCAAAAGAACAGGGGGTGTTGGTACTGGGGCAGGCAGCTGGGTGGCCCCTGCCCTGAGAGCTGGCCTGGATGACACAGCACCTGGTTCGCAGCAGGCACATGGGTCCTTGCCCGATGGTCCCCAGTGGGCTCAGCCAGGCCTCTCTCTCCCTTCTCTAGGAGAACCGCCGTCGGGCCAAAGAGGAAGCCTCTGCCATGGAGGAGGAGATGGCACTGGCCGAGGAACAGCTGCGAGCCCGGCGTCAGGAGCAGGAGAAGCGCAGCCCCCTGGGCAGCGTCAGGTGAGCTTTGGCCTCGAGACCCTGGCTGGGATGGATCCTGCCCTGGGAGGCTGCCAGGTCCTGATGCGGGGTCAGGATTTCAGAGAAGCTGAATGTGTGAAGGTGAATTGGTGACAGAAGTTGCTTGAGCGCTGAGTGGTCACATATGGCAGTGCAGGAGGAGTTCCAGACAACTTTAAAGGGGCGGTTGTACCTCTGCAGCTCCCAGTCATTGTCATGTTTTCTTCAGGGCCTGAGGTGGCCTGGAGTAGCAGCTTAGGTCTTACAGCTTTACTGACAAGCAGGGGGTTGGAAACCACAGTGGAGTGGGGAGAAGAGTGTGTTGGGCTCCCGTCTGTGCTGGTACCTGGAGTTAGGCCAGACTCCACAGGTCAAGGGCATGGTCTTCCCAAGACTGCTCCCACCTCAAATACCAGCTGCAGGTTTGGAGGTCACTTTTACTCCCAACCAACTTGCTACAAATCTGGGGATCCCTGTGGACTCCCTCAGGTTCAATAATTTGCTAGAATGACTCATAGAACTCAGGAAAGTACCATACTTATGATTATAGTTTTATTATAGCAAAAAGGTACAAATCAGAACCAGTTAAAGGGAGATGCATAGAGCAATGTCTGTGAGGGTCTCAAATATGAAGCTTCCTTTGTCCTCATGGTCAAGTTATTCTTCCAGCACATCGATGTGTGACAGTTCACACAGGGTTATTGCCAACCAGGGAAGATCACCTGAGCTTCACGGTCCAGAGTTTTTATCGGGGTCTCATTACATAGGCACGAATGATTGAGTCATTGTCCATGTGGTTGAACTCAATCTCCAACCTCTGCCGCTCCCCCCCAGAGGTCAGGCTGATGACGCGTGGCTCACAGCCCCAACTCTAATCCCATAGCTGGTCTTTTGGCCAGGCCGGCCTGTCTTGAGTCACCTTGCTAGCATAAAATACTGTTGAGGGGCCCACCCTGAGTCACCTCATTAGCATAAACCTCAGATATGGTCTGAGGGGCCTGATATGGTCTGAGGGGCCTGCCGTGCCTAGCAGAGACATCCAGTCACTTGGGAAAAGACCCTGGGGATGAAGGCAGGTCAGACTCTTTGTTACACAGCTGGAGTGGCAGTCTGTGAGCTGGACGGAAGGCTACCTCCATAGCTCACCTAGGGGCTGTGAAAGGACTTGTTTAAAAAAACCTTAAACATTCCTTAATGCATATCAAATGAGTGAGCTGCTTTTATTTAATTATGCTCCCAATCCACAATGGGGATGGCAAGGGGAGTGGGAACGTCCTGGGGTGACATCCCTCAGGCCCAAGGCCTCACATACGGGTTAGGAATAGCAAGGCCTAAGGCTCTCTGTCCCGCTGCGCATCATGCTGCGGTGAGGAACACTGTGTCTCCTCCCCCTCTTTCTGTGTCTCCAGGTCTACAAAGATCTACACTCCAGGTCGAAAAGACCAGGGGGAGCCCATGACCCCTCGCCGCACGCCAGCCCGCTTTGGCCTGTGAGCTGAGGCTGTCCCTGGAGAGGATGGCAGCCAAGTTTGGGGTCCTGAGCCCTCAGGTGGGAGTGCCCTGAGGCTGCAGGCAAAGCCCTTTCATCTGAGCACTTTCATCTGTGCACATCACGGCCCCTGAGGGCAGTTCCTGCCGGACCAGGCTCTGCTACAGAGGAAGTGGGAGTTCCTCCGTGCAGGAGCGTGGTGGGGGCCAGGGCACAGAGCAGCTGAGATGCTCCCAGGGCAACAGGAGGTAGCCAGACCCATCGCATCCAAATAAACTGGCCTGGACGCTTGGTGAATGAGTGACTTGGCTGTGACTATTTCTTTTTTAATCCTTGTGTAAAGCAGCAAAATAGACCTAGAGGAAATTGTAATTTGGTTATAATTCAGAATTTGGAAATAAATTTATTATTTGTAAAATGCGACTGCATTTCTGACTTCCTTTTTCCTTCACTGCCCTAAATCATACAATAAAGAGAGGAGGGGTAAGACCCCCTGCCCTGACTTTCCTTGGGTGGATTATCCTAGAACTCCACCTTTATTTTGGCACAGGGCAGGCCAAGCGCTGAGGGTGCCCAGCTGCTTCTGAGGCTGGTGGCAATGGCAGGCTGGCCTCGATGGCCAGGTAGTGGGAGGGGGTGAGCAGGATCCCCTCTGGCTTTCCCCAGGGGTGAGTTGGCTGCTTTGAAGAGGTCCATGCTAATGCTCAGAATGGCAGAGGTTTCTTCTCTGCAGGTGTAAGGGCTGTTCATTGACTGAAAAATAGTGTAAAATGTTGCTTATTGATTTTCATGTAAAAGATGATCCTTATACCAGAATCACTAGTCTTTTCTCTAGTTAAACAGCCTTAAGTCTGCTGAGGTGGCTTTTTGGGTATTTGGCCCTTTGTGCCAACCATGGTCTTAATTTTTGTGTTTTTTTTTTTTTTAACTTTAAAAACTATTTTTCCACACACAGCATTGAACCATGATCTTTATCTTGTGATTCCTCAGGGTTGGGCTTCTGCCAGGTGTGCTGGTCGGCAGGTTCTGCGTCGGGGCTGTGTCACCGACAGGACTGGGGCTCAGGAGCACCTTGGCACCAGGAAGGGCCCAATGTGAGCCCTGCAGTGCCTGGTTCACTGTGCTGTTAGTTCCGATCCCTTTCTCCTTCTGTTCCTGGGATTTGAACTTCCATCTGTTGTAACTCAATAAAAGTTAATATAAGTCAATTTTGTGGATGAGCTTGGAAACCACGCTTTGCCAGCTAGCACCACCTACCACCTCTACTTTGGTTGTCCTTACCTTGAGCCACCTTTGTTGGCAATGCAGCTGGAAACTGGCTTTTCAGGGCTCTGCTGAGAAGGGAGGGCTGCCAGGGGCTGGCCTGGGAAGGCTTCTAATCTTGGCACTAGGTTGAAGGACTAGGAGAAGGTGTCTACCTGCTCTGCAGAGAGAAGTTGGCTGGTGTGTGACCTATCTGCAGACAGGCAGGGATACAATGGAATAGGAAAAAGATGGAGGTTCCAGTGAACAGTTTATTACTAACGAGGTGTGACTTGGTCACAAGCTCCCCTTCAAGTCCCTTAGGTTAAAAAAAATAGGTATAAAACCTATGGGTCCAAGCCAACCTTCTAATTTAAACACCAGGAACACCTGGCAAGGGCACTTGGCACACACAGGTGCTACAAGGTGAGTGGGGAGGCTGCCCTAGCCACACAGCTCTCCCTGAATCAGCTTTGGTATTGGAGCCTCTGCCCAAGGCTGGCCCTGTGTCTCCTGTGTTTTCTTTTCAATTACAAAGCCTTTCCATTGAGATTTTTTAAAAAGTTCCATCTAGCTTTAATACTCTCATCCCCACCGCCTTTTCCTCAGATGATAATTCTTCTTCTAGAGGCAGGAAAGCATTTCTGTGACCACAGTCCCGTGGTCTCTGATTAGCCCTGTGGCCCTGAAGTGAATTCCTGAGTCTGGCTACTGCTTGCAGATTTCCTGGAGTGAGGAACTGAGTGCACTGGGCTGGACAGTCTTTACAAAGGACCCCTCCTCGGGGCTTGAGGGTGTTTTGCTCTCTGTCATCATGCTTAGTTGATGGTAACAGGGTACTTTAGACACACTAGCATGTCAGCCGTGGTGGGTCTGGGTCTGAGGCTGATATTGGGGATCCTGGGGACCCCAGAGCTTGCTTGATGGACTGTTGTCTACAGCAGGCTCCAAAGGCAGTCCTCAGTTGGGCTGCGTAGGGAAGGCTCAAAAATGGTTCAGGGGCACTTCTCCTTTGCAGGGAGGGATGGAGGTGGAATTTTAATGAAGAGCTGGGCTGGGATGGCTGATATTTGCTCTGGGTGCCTTTAGCTCAGGGGGAAGAACTGTACTCTGGGTGGGTAGAAGAGGATCCACCGCTAAAAGATTCTGCTGGCATCATTTATCAGAACCAGAGTGACATCCTTCCACTGGGTGGCTGAAACACTTATTTTATTTATAATCTTCTTAGCTAAGTCCTAACTTTGTAACCATTTCTCTTTTTTTTTCCATTTTTTTTATTGTGGTGAAATGCACGAGACATCTTAGCCATTTTCAAGTTTATGGTTCAGTGGCATTAAATACATTCACCTTTGTGCATCTGTCACCACCATCCATCTCCAGAACTCTTTCATCTTGTAAAACAGAAACTCTGTACCCATTAAACAACAACTGCCATTCTCCCCTCCCCCCAGCCCATGGCAATTACCATTCTGCTTTCAGTCTGTAAGATTGTGACTACTCTACGCAGCTCATATAAATGTAATCATATAGCATTTTTCTTTTTCTGACTGGATTATTTTACTTAGCATAGTGTCCTGAAGGTTCATCCATGTTGTACCATATGTCACAATCTCCTTCCTTTTCAAGACCGAATACTCCATTGTATGTATATAACATGTTTCTTCATCTGTTCATCTGTCGATGGACACTTGGGTTACTTCCACTTTTTAGCAGTTGTGAATAAAGTTGCTGTGAACATGGTGTACAAATATCTCTTTGAGACCCTGTTTTCAATTCTTTTGGATATACCCAGAAGTGGATTACTGTATCTTACGGTAGTTCTATTTTTAATTTTTTGAGGAACTGCCATACTGTTTTCCACAGTGGCTATACCATTTTATATTCCCACCAACAGTGCACAAGTGTTCCAGTTTCTCCACATCCTTGCCAACGCTTGTTATGTTCTGTATTTTTTTTATAGTAGCCATCCTAATCGGTGATATCTCATTGTGGTTTTGAGTTCCATTTCCCTAATAATTAGTGATGTTGGGCATCTTTTCACGTGCTTATTGGCCATTTGTATATCTATTTTGGAGAAATGTCTGTTCAAGTCCTCTCCCCATTTTTGAATAGTGTTGTTTGTTTTCTTGCAGTTGAGTTTTAGGAGTTTTCTATATATTCTGGATATTAATCCTTTATCAGATTTGCAAATATTTTTTCTCATTCCGTGAGTTGCCTTTTTATTCTCATTCTGTGAGTTGGTGTTGTCTTTTGATGCAAAAATTTAAAAATTTTCATGAAGTCCAATTTGTCTATTACTTCTTTGGTGCCTGTGCCTTTGGTGTCATATCCAAGAAATATTTGCTAAATCCAATGTCATGAAGCTTTTACTCTATTTTTCCTTCTATGAGTTTTATAGTTTTAGGTCTTCTTACATTTAGGTCTTTGATCCATTTTGAGTTAATTTTTGTATATGGTGTTAGGTAAGGGTCCAAGTTCATTCTTTTGCATGTGAGTATCCAGTTTTCCCAGCACCATTTGTTGAAAAAATTGTCCTTTCCCCATTGAATGGTCTCGGTACCCTTGTCCAAAATCATTTGAATATATGTGTGAGCGTTTATCTCTGGGCTTTCTATTCTATTCTATTGGTCTGTATGTCTGTCTTTATGCCAGTACCACACTATTTTGACTGCTGTAGCTTTGTAGTAAGTTTGGAAATCAGGAAGTGTGAGTTCTTCACTTTGTTCTTTTTTGAGATCATTTTGGCTATTTGGCATCCCTTGAGATTCCATATGAATTTTGATGGCTTTTTCTATTTCTGTAAAAATAATCATTGGGATTTTGACAGAGATTGTATTAAATCTGTATATCACTTTGGGTAGTACTGACATCTTAATAAAAGTCTTCCAATCCATGCATATGATATGTGTTTTCATTCATTTATGTCATCTTTAATTTCTTGTTTTGTAGTTTTCATTGAACAAATCTTTTACTTCCTTGGCTAATTCCTAAGTATTTGATTCTTTTTGATGCTATTGTAAATGAAGTTGTTTTTATAATTTCCTTTACAGATTGTTCATTATTAGTACATAGAAATACAACTAATTTTTATGTGTTGACTTTGTATCCTGCTACTATGCTGAATTCATTTACTAGTTCTAGCAGTTTGTGTGTGTGTGTGTGTGTGTGTGTGTGTGTGGTGTGTAGTCTTTAGGGTTTTCTACATAGAAGATCTGTGAACAGAGATAATTTTACTTCTTCCTTTCCAATTTGGATGCCTTTTATTTCTTTTTCTTGCCTAACTGCTCTGGCTAGAACTTCCAGCACTATGTTGAACAGAAGTAGCAAAGTGGGCATTCTTGCTTTGTTCCTGATCTTAAAGGAAAAACTTTTAGTCTTTCACCATTGAGTATGATGTTTGTTGTGGGTTTTTCATATATGGCTATTGTGTTGATGGAGTTTTCTTCTATTCATAGTTGAGTGTTTTTTTTTAAAAATCAGTGTTTTTTTAAAGAGCGTTGTTGTAACCATTTCTTTTTAATATCGGCTGTTCAAACTACTTTTTAGGAACTTACTTCTTTGGTTATTTCTTAATGAATTAGTAGGCAGGCAACACTCAGCTCCCCAGGCAACTCTCTACTCAGCGACGTCTTCTGCCTGCCTGGGCTCTCAAGGCCAGATGGCTGAGTGACATGTCCAAGTTTTTCTGTCTCTGCTACCCCTTTGCTCTCCATAACTCATTACCAGCTTTGTTCTGGTATAATGATCCCACAGGAAGTGAAAGCCAACTTTGAAAAAAATGTACAACATTCCAAGAATCCAGAGATTGTCATTTTGGCCAACATATATGAAACCTTGTGGTCAATTATAGAGATAAAATGCCTTTTTAATAGACTGGACTGGGGATTTTAATGACATTGAACTTTCACTTGAATAAATGGGCCATGGGCTAGATTAATATGAGATTTTTTCAGTCTTTGTTTTCGTTAGAAAATAAATCCATCTTCTAAGCCAAATGGAGGAACACAGTCAAAAGAGCATAAGCGGATAACAACCATCACAAAAGAATCTACCAGAGATACCCATCACTCCTAGTTCACACTGCACTTTGGAACTTGCCCCTCCTAAGTCCTGTGAGGGGCATTCTATGTACCACGTCCCTGTTAGCCGTGAGTTTTCCTGGCTTTTATTTGTTCAGGGAAGGAGGCAAGAATATTTAAGAATCATTGCCGACCAGTGGATTTTTCTTTCACTTATCCTGCCCCCTCAGAAATGCAAGCTCTGTCCTTTCTTCCTCTTTTTTTCTTAACCTTAGTAGCTATTTCTCTCCATTTCCTATAGACTAGAAATATAAATTCTAGACATGTACTCAGTTTAACAAAATCCTACCACAATAAAATAGTTTAGCTGTCCTTGGAGTTTGTTATAATGAAGTTTTACTTGTATTGAGGTGGCTGGGGAGAAAAATAAAGTTGTTAAAAGGAGGCATGGAATATGGCAGCCAGGGAGAAAGCAGATGGCTGTCTCTCCCGCCCCCATTTGGAAATGCATTCCTTACTTCTCTTCCTTTCTTTTGGGCCTCAGGTTTACTTTCCTTTTTGAGGGCTTTAGATTTTTTTTTTCTTTTTAAATTTCAGATAGAGATGGAAAGGAGAAAAAGGAGCTAATTATCTCTTGTTGGTTTAAAAGAATCCAGATAATCTGGAAGCTTACTTTGGGAATTATATAGCTCCCCTATATCAGTGAGGGAGACTGATACATCCAGAGAAAACAGGTATGAACATGTTGCTGGGGGGTTGTGGGGGTAGAGATGTCTGCAAGAAACCAAGAGCTCACCAAAACTGCTATGCTCATGCTCATATCTTTATTTTAGAGTTTGGGCCTGGAGATGGTAGTGTGGTTCCAAAGCTCACTTCATTGCAGGAAGTGGACAAAACTCAGCAAAATGTCAGCATCTTGAAAAACAGGCTGGGACCTTGCTATATTCCTGTAAGAGCTGATCCAGGTCAAGAGAGAGGGATGGGAACTCACTGTCCTCTGAAAAACGTGTGAGGAAATGATGCGCAGGGCAAGACGCTGATTCTAGCAAAATGAGGAACCTGAGGGAATAGGGAGGAAAAGAGAGTTTTGACTTGAGGAGAAATTAATGAGGTGATTCCTCAAGGACTGGCCTCTGGCCAGGCAGCTCTGTTGCAGGATGATTTCTTCCCTCTGGGGTAACACGGAGTTTATAGGTGGCAGGAAAGGTAGCTGTGAACCCAGGCTGAGTAAGTGGCTGGGGTGCTGTTGTGGGGTTTCCAGACACATAACAGGAGGAAGATACCTATTCTGCCTATTCGCCTCTTGTCCCCATACTTCCCAAAGGGACTGGATCAGGGGAGGGGCTGGGTCTGAGATATGAGGCACTTGGTATCACCAAAGGTTCTTAGATCAGGATGGGCCTTCATTCGCCTCTTCCCTCTATGGACATGGATTCTCTTTGGTCCAAAGTAGCTAAGCAAATGACTTGAAGTCATGAAAGACCTGTTTTCTTCTCCCTCTTTGAATTCCCAGTCCAGTGATTAAAAAAAAAAACCACACTTTTTTTTTGACACATGGGACAAATGGCAGATGTACCTGAGCAGTGGGGCATCCCAATGAACTTGCTGATGTCCATTCTTTGGCCCGTGTCCTGGGATGTCCCCTTCCAGCCCAATGTACTGCACACTTTCCCCTTCTGTGTGGGCTCCACTCTGCCCGGGCCTAGGGCTTTGGTGCACACCCGTGTGCCCCCGGTCCTCATTTTCTTCTCTTCTATCTCGTTCTTCAGCTTCTTGTTTTCCTGCTGTAGATGGACCATTACATTGTGGAGGTGGCTGTGGGAAGGAGAGGAAAGACAGGTGGGTGTTGGTTTGCTTGATCTGCTTGGTTCCCTGCTGGAAAGGACAGATAAAGGTGTCACGGGAAAGAGGGCGTGGAGGCCCCGTTCCTTGTGGAGCTGGGCCCTTACATATGCTCTGTGGAAATGGAGGCCTATGGGTATTCTGCAGAAGAAGCTCAGGCCTGGGCTCCGGAGGGACCCAGAGCTAGTACTCCTGACCGCCTCGGTCAGCTCTGGGCCTGCTTTCTTATCTGTTACATGGGGACAATCAAGCCTGACCTGCCTGTTGGGGTTTATAGAAGGATCCGGTTTGACAGATGATAGAAATCTGATTTGAAGAGCCAGCTGTTATGGACAACTGTGTTCATGTGTCCGTGGGTTCTCACAGACATGCCTTGGAAACACTCTCACCCAGTGCTAATGCCAAAGCCCAAGTTCTCCTGTCCGGGAGCATAGGGGACCCTGTGTCTGTTGAGAACTCGAGCAAGTTACTTATCAACATTTTACAGATGAGGAAATGGAGGCTGTGATGTAGTGAGGGGAAGGATAACTCAGCATATTTCCTGTGGCTCAATGAACAGCAGCTATTATTACCAATACTTGTATTTCCCCAAACTAATGTTGACAGCGATGACAGTGGGCTCTGAAACCAGACTTTGCACATTGGAATTCTGGTTTTGTCACTTGCTAGTCGTGAGACCAGGGCAAGTTATTTAGCCCCCCAGTCCTCTTTCCTCACCCGTAAGTGGGGATTGTGACTATATTGAACTCACGAGGTTTTATGAAGATGAAGTAAGTTAATATATGTAAAGCACTTAGAACAGCATCTCATACTTGGTAAACAATACATACTAGTTGAGCTATTATTATTAAAAGATGGTTTTCCTTCAAATAGGATCAAGCAAACTCAAGAATGAGTTCTTTGTGAAACAGAACTTCCTAGAACTTGGCACCATATAAGAAAAAGCCTGAAGTTATCTGTTATCTTCAGATTCTGACAATTTTTGGCATGTGCTTTACCCTGTCACTCTCTACAAATCCGACAGGCCTTGAAGGTTTCTCATCCCCTGTGCCGCCAGGCCTGGAAGGGGGATCCCGGCAGTGCCCTCTGCCCTAGCTCCCTGCCGCTCTCCCTGGCCCTCTCCTGTTAGTGTCCCTGAAGCCTTCCACATCCCTTGCAGCCCATCCACGTCCCGGCCTCTCAGGTCCTTGATCTCCTTATTCCAATGGTCTTGTCCTTCCGTTCTACACAGCCATCTGCCTCAGGTCAAAGCCTAGAATAGAGCTTTCCAACTGGCGTGCCAGGAATGGGTTCCAGGTGTGCTGACACACCGACGCCCGCAGTGCTTGGGGCAGGGTTTGGGGTGGATGCTGCTTGGTCATTTACTTACCAACATTTTACAGATGAGGACATGGAGGCTGTCGCAAGTGTGCCAAACAAATATGATCATTTTCTAAGTGCTCTCTGACGAAAGGTCGGGAAGCACTATCCTAAGGCTTGTCGTGACCTGTTACTTTACCACCTCCCAAATCTCAGCTGTAGAAGTTCACCTTTCACCTCTGTTCTCAACCTGCGAACACTCCTCCCGTTCCTTGCTCTCAGCCAACCCAGCTTTGACTGTGCAGGCGAAGCAGAACCACAGGGGAGGGTGGAGCGACAGGCAGAAGGAGCCTAGGTCCCCAGACGACCAGGTGGAGGGACAGAGGGACCCGCCAACCTGAGCTGCTCACTCAGACCTCTCCACGAAGAGCGTTCCTTCTGTGTTCCTTCACCCGGGATCTCTCTGTTACGGCTTAGCCCCTACCCGAGCTAATCGCATCTGCCTTTCAGTGCCTCTTCCCTTCTCAGCATCTTGACCTCTGAGAATCACAGTGGGTGAGAGCAGGAAGGAGCATAGAGACTATGAAACCTCCTGTGTGTCGCTGGTGAAGCAACTAAGGCCCACAGAGGTTAAGTGATGTGCCCAAGATCACGCAGACAGAGATTCAGGACTCAGGGGGTCTTTCCAAAGTAGCATGCCTTTCTGGGGCCTGATGTGCCTATTGAATGACAAAGCCATCCCTGGCTCCTTGCTGATCCTTCTCACTAGGTCCCAAGAAGCAGCGGGGTGGTGTTGGGTGACTTACTCCTTTTCACCAGTCAGCTTGGCGATGTATTTGACCTGCTCACGGAGCTTGTTTCCTAGTTTCTCATTAGCAATCCTGTAATAAAATTCACGGGAGAAAAGAGTGGCCAGTTCCCCAGCCTCCCGTGAGCAAGGGCACAAGCTGGCTGAATGGGACACTGGGCATTCTCAGCAAGGCTTCTACCAGATCTTAGACCCTCCATGCATCACCCTAGCACCTCGCAATTAAGAGGACTCTGTACTTGCCTGCTATGCAAAATCCCTGTGATCCCCAGTTGAGTTCAAGGGAATGAGTTCATGGGGTCCAGGCAGTGAAGCTGGATCCCAGGATGGGAAGAGGACATGTGAGCCCCCAGCAAAGCATTTCTTCCATCTTGGAGCTGCTTTGTTTCTAAGTCAGCAGGGCTTCCCGAACCTGCTTGAAGGGTTGAGCCCCCTCTGTCTTATTCCCGCCCCTTGGGTGTTGGCTGAGCTTGGATCAGTCTCCCAGGAGGGCAGGGTGTGTGTGTGTGACTAATCTTTGGCACACATGTGGCTCCTCAGCTCAGCCCAGGCCTGGGGACCCTGCCTTCCTTTTTTATTTTTCCTTACTTACTTCTGCTCTTTTGCCCATTGCTCCATGTTGGACATGATCTGATCATTGTCTCGGTGGAGCCTGCAGGTGTCTTTGGGCGCATACCGCTGGGGCAGGCAGCAGGGCTTTGGTACAAGAAGAAAACGAGACAGTAAGGGGTGGGAGCCCAGCCCATCACCCCCTCCTCCCTAGTCAGGCCTCTTCTCTCTTGCTGGGGGAAGAAAACTCGACTCTGCTGTCCAATCTGAGGCCAGAGTTGGAGTTGCCACACCAGGACCTCCACCTCTAGCTATGCAGGTTGCATCTCACACAAAGGAGACATCTCTGAGGAGGCACCATGTATAGCAGAGACACGGTGGATTTATACTTATAATAATGATTTTCAAGCTGAAGGCATTAAAGTGATTTGTTCTAAAAAGGCAGTACGCTAAGCCAAATTTCTAACAGATGGAAGAAAAATATCTGGAGGAAAAGATGCCTTCTTTCTAATTTGAACAAAGGCCCTGTGGCTACCCCAAGATGTCCCACGGCCTCCTGCCATGAACATCAGTGCTCAGGGAGCTGGGCCTGGGACATGCCCCGAAGGTCACTTAGCCAATTCTACTGCAGGGTCCAGGGCTGCCGAGAGTGTCAGGATATACTTTGGAGTGGGACCACCCGGTGGGTTGTCTAAGTCAGGGGTGGCTGATGTACCTGTCAGTCTCTTCTCTGGAATGAGGCCTTTGCCCTGCTCAATATCTACCAGCAAAGCCACAGGAAGATAGGTGGGTGGAGACAGCAGCTGTGGCCCTAGAGTACCCAGACCCCGCTCTGTGCTGAATGGAGGGGGGTGTCCTTTTCTTGCTCCGAGGCACCTATACCCCTACCATTGCTGTCTGGCATCTGGGTGGCCATAGGATGTGCTGGGAGGCACCGAGAGGGAGCGACCAGAAGCCAAGGTGTGCCCACCTCCTTCTCATCTGCAAGGAGGTTCTCTTTCAGGGTGGCCATTTCCTCCTGGAACTCCCTCAGCTGCTCCTCTTTAGCCGCCAGCATCTTGAGGTCATTCTGGTGCTGCTTCTGCCACTGCAGCACCTGGCTGCTCATCTCTTCTAGCTTCTTGTCGAAGGCATGCACCTGCACAGGAGATCAGAGTGAGGGTGGGGGTGCCCAGCTGGCCTCCCCAACCCTAGAGGACCCACGAGAAGGCCAGAGAGTGCTTTCCCACTTTGGGAGACTCGCTGGGGGTATTTTATTCCCAGCAGCCAGCAGAGGGCACCCTTGCCCTGAGCTTTGCCACCTCTGCCTGAAGTTCAGGGAGCCCACAAAGTGGCAGGAAACCAAGGCAGGGGTGGGGAACCTGCACCCTTAAGGGCACATGTGGCCTTCTAGGTCCTTATGTGCGGCCTTTTGACTGAACCCAAATTTTACAGAACAAATTCTTTTATTTTTATTAATACGTTTTTGTTCTTTTATATTTTTATTTTATTTTTAAAACGAACGTATTTAAAACACCAAAGAATAAAATAAGTTTCAGTGAAATAATACTCACAGATTGACCAGAACAATTAGAACATTAGTAAACCATAAGGGCTAAATTGACAGCTGCTACACCCATGATTTAGTTCTAACTTCCCCTGCCTGACTGGCGCCACTACCGCAGGAGGCTGGTTGGCGAGAGTTTATGGGGATTGAGTACGCTTGTCTGTTATCAGCTTTTGACAACAGTGCACTGTGTTTCTGTTTGAAGTGGAATTTGTGAATAGTTTCACAGCTCAACAGTATTTTTTAATTCTGTCTGCTTAACAGCCCATCAAGTCAAAGAAGACCAAGAGAACACTGAAGGGAGAAAACAAGTTTTTTTCTCTTTTTTTTTTTGGAGACAATCTCGCTCTGTCATCCTGGGTAGAGTGCAGTGGTGTCATAGCTCACTGCAGCCTCAAACTCTTGCGCTCAAGGGATCCGCCTGCCTCAGCTTCCCGAGTAGCTGGGACTACAGGTGTGAGCCATGACACCCGGCTAATTTTTTTTTCTATTTTTAGTAGAGATGGGGTCTCGCTTTTGTTCAGGCTTGTCTTGAACTCCTGACCTCAAGCGATCCTCCTGCCTCAGCCTCCCAGAGCGCTAGGATTATAGGCCTGAACCACCGTGCCCAGCCAAAAACAAATTTTTAAATGAGGATTGGGAATTGCGATATTATCTTATTTCTGCTAAAGATAAGACGATTTGCTTGCTTTGTGATACTGCAACATCAACATTAAAGACATTCAACGCTCATCAGCATTATTACACTCAAAAGGACCACAAATATTCTAAATTAGAGGGAGAAGTGGGAAAGGATGTATTGCAGAAATTAAAAGATGAAAAGCAAAGCAACGACAGTTCTTTCAAGCAGCAATAAGACCTGGAAATAATGCCAATGAAGCAACTTATAAACTAGCTTATATGCTACTTTATAAGGGAAAAAAAGGAAGCCACTAAGTGATGTAGAAATTGTGAAAGAATGCATTTTTGAAGTCGTAGGATGCTTAGACCTCGATAACATTTCAAAATACCAAAAACTGCCTCTTTCAAGGAGAATCATAACTAATTGGCAGCATGAACTGGCCTTCAACTTAACAGAACAACTTCATGTAATACTTCAAAAGGAAAACATATATCATTCAATCGTTTTGGATGAATCAGCTGATACTACTGACTCAGCGCAGGTTTTATACTTCATTTGGGTCATAACAGAAGATTTTCTTTGCTACGAAGAATTACTCACTTTGGGCACTCTTGTGAACAGAACACAGAGAATAGATATCTTCAACAACTTTGAAGATAAATGTGAAGTTGGACTGAATTTGGTAAATTTAGTGACTGTATGTACAGATGGTACACCTTCTACAACAGGAAAACATGAAGGGTTTATTGCACAGATTAAAAAAAAAGTGCCCTTATTAGAAGAGATAGGAGAGAGGGTTTTTTGGTCTCTCTCTCCTCCATCTGAGGATACAACAGGGAGACAGCCATCTACAAACCAGAAAGAAGGCCTTCACCAAGAACCCAACCACACCCAGGCCGGTACCCTGATCTTGGATTTCCAGCCTCCAGAACTGTGAGAAATAAATAGTTATTGTTTAAGCCAAAAGAAAAAGAAAGTATTAACAGATCCAGATGCTCTCATTTCTTTTCATTGTATCTTGCATCAGCAAAATCTCTGTGCTAAAGCTATTATTTTAAGTGACACTTTGCAACAAGTTATAAGTATTGTTAACTATATCCGTACAAATGCATCGTCAGTTTCATAACATGTTAAAGTTGAATAATGAGGTATTCAGTGTGGATTTGCCGTATCATTCTAAAGTGCATTGGCTATCGCAGGGACAGGTGTTAGCCAAAATTTTATCTCTGTGAGAACAGATAGTTAAATTTTATGAAGAACAGAATCAGCAATGTGAATTATTGAAAGAAGATTTCTATAGGAATGCAGCATTTCTGTATGATATGTCAAATCAAAATGACTTGAATATTTCTCTGCAAGGTAAAACTAAGTCTATATATGATATGTAGCAAAAAATCCAAGCATTTTTTAAAAAGCCATCTCTATCTTTTTTCAAAACACTTCTTCTTCAAAAGGAAATTTTGGATGAACATTTTCCCCAGTTAGCAAAGGTTGTTGATGAGCAGGATGATATATGTGAATCATTTGAAGAATATGCAGCTATTATAGACCTATTAATTGGCGAATACAATGAAAGATTCACTGACTTTGAGAGTCATGACATCACGCTCAAATTAGCATTTCAGCCTCACCTAGTTGATATCACCAAGGCACCTAAAAAACTATAGATGGAATTGATGGAGCTCTCAGTAGATGACATTTTACAGTCATTGTTTGATACCAAGAAAGATACAATTGAAATACAGAAAAATGCAGCATACCCACACCTTTAGCAACATGCCCCAAAAATGCTTTCTTGCTTTTCAACCGCTTATGGCTGCGAATCTACATTCTCCTACCTAACCCAAATCAAGAGGCCCTTAAGGTCACAAATGACTGATACCCATCTAGAGGGTCAACTGAAACTGCAACCAAATATTCAAACGCTTTCCAACAAAAAGCCAACAACAAACAAAGCCATTAAAAGGTTAGTTAGGCCAGCGTGGAAGGCCTAACTTGGAAGGCCAAGGCAGGAGGGTCACTTGAGGTCAGGAGTTTGAGACCAGCCTGACCAAGAGCACGACCCTGTCTCCACTAAAAATAGAAAAAATTAGCCTGGCGTCTTGGCGTATGCCTGTAGTCCACTCAGGAGGCTGAGGCAGGAGGATCATTTGAGCCCAGGAGTCTGAGGTTGCTGTGAGCTAGGCTGCCACCACTGCACTCTAGCCTGGGCAACAAAGACTGTTTCAAAAAAAAAAAAAAGTTAGTTAACTTAAAAATTAACAAATAGTTTTCATTTTTTGAAATTATTAGGTACATAGTAGTTAGATTTTTACAAAGTAATGTACATTTTTAAGTATATCTAATTGAAGTTTCTTGAATGTGGCCTTACTTGATTACAGCTAAATTAATGCGGCTTCCAACATGAAGAGGTTCCCCACCCCTGGCCCAAGGGAATGGCTGAGGGCTAAATAATTCTGGATGCAAGAGGTGACCTTGCAGACTCACAGGAAGGCAGCGGGAGCCCCTGGCTGCTCCTCACCTCTAGCTCACTCTCCTGGTGGAAGCCCTGCAGTTTTTTTAATTCTATATTGAGCTTTTTCATCCTCTCCTCATAAGCAATGATTTCCTCTTCCAGCTGAGCTTTCTTCTCTTGAGTCTGTGTCAAGCTTCGTTGCAGGCTCTTTGTCTCCGAGGTGGCATGATTGAGCTTCCGATAAAAACAAAGGGGTGAGAGTGGCCCAGAGCCCTTTGGCCCTCGCTGCTAAGCCCTGAATGGAGAAGGGTTCCGGTCCCTCCCTGCCCTCTGCTCAGGGTGACACAGACGGTCACCTTGCCTAGTGTCCCAGAGAGGGGTGGGAGGTGACAGTGGTTGGTTTTCTGTACCTCCCTGTTGCTCCCCACCCCCACCCCCCATTCCTTCTCTCTGCAGCGCATGAATTGATCGGCCAGGCACGATTAGCACAGGATGGGGCATGAACTTCCCTGACAATCCAGGCTTTGGGAAAACCTTGCGCCTGAGCTACCCACGGGCAGAGAGACTTGTTAGGTTTGGCCTTCATCTCCCCCCGCCCCCGCCACACCTCCACTGCACCCCCCGCCCTCACCCCCAGCTTTACTAAGAGGAAGCAGGCCTCCTCTGGACAGACATCCCAGCCCATGCAAGGGTTTGAGGTAGCCCTCATGATGGCTCCTGTGCCTCTCATGCTACCCTGACATTTCTTTGCCCTAAAACAGCCCTGGAGATGAGAGGGTATGGCCTCACCTTCTCAAGGGCTTGTGCCAGGTCATCTTGGCAGGCAACTGACTTCCGGGATAAGGCTTCATAGGCTTCTTTAGTGACCATGGTCTGGAGACATTGCTTCTCCTTCTGCAGAGCCTTGTCCAGCTGGGCCTGCAGACTCAGTAAGGACTCCTTCTGCAGGGCTATCTTTAGGGAGGGAGAACATCACTGTCAGGGCTCCAGCTCATGGCCGCACAGGCATTCTCTGTGAGTACAAGAAATGGCCAAGAGCTGGGCTCTCTTCTCCCTGCAATGACCTGCAGGGAGGTCTGTGATAATGCCCACATCTTCACCTCTCTGTTGTGAAAGATAGAGCTGTCTTTCTAGGCCCTTCTGCACCCTTCCACCCACATTTCACCTTCTAGTTAGCACATCTCCAACTACCTGAAGTACTGAAGCACCGTATGCCAAGTATACACAAAGTCTCTTTCACAGACTCTACAGCCTTTGATAAAGACCTGGAATCCAATTCTAGGTTAGTAGACATGATACAATGTTTCATCTGTGTTTTATGCCTCTTAGTTCCTGACATAATTCACCAGACTTGATGGGCCATGAAAGCAGAACTGTGGGGTTTTTTTGTTTGTTTGTTTGTTTTACCAGAACAGTCAAAGAGAAAAGGACTGTGTGTTTCGTTCACTTCTGTATCCCCATTGCTATAGTTCAGGGCATGGCACATAACAGGTGCTCAGTAAATGCTAAATAATGTTTTTGTTTTGACTGAGTGAAATATTGCATTGTTTGGAGTTAGGGATCAATTGAACACATAGTTCCGGTAGAAGTGTGTTTAAAAACTTAAGTCTGTGTTTTCAGCTAGTAATGAGTATTCATAGCATAGTCAAAAGGGAGTTGAGATCTGCAGTCAGAAAATCTGGGTTGAGGTCCGGGTTCTATCATTTACTTATTTCTCTGGCCTCAGTTTCTGCTTCTACAAATTGGGATACTTTCAACTGTTTCTTTCACAGAGTTTTTGTGATGATCAAATGAGGTGATGTATGTAAAAAGGGTTTTGTAAGGTATGAGTCATTATATGACTGCGAGTTATTATCATAAACATGCAGAATAATTAGCCATCTTCTTATATACTTTAAGTATAGGACAGAGATCTGCTCCTAAGTCTGGAAGCAGGAAGGAGAACTTAGAAGTGCACATGCCTGCCTTCTGTTCTTTGGTATGCTATTTAATAGTACACCTCTGTTCTAACGTGGCCATACATAACGAAATACATTCTTTTGTGTTTTCTTGCTTTATTTCCAGTAACTACTCAGTGCTTGAAGTTTATTACTTTTTCAGATAGAATTTTGAGTACTGTTGGCCCGGGAAATTAGTGAGATGAAAAGTGTTAGATTGGACTTCTGACCCTATATTTTATATGCCCTGGTGGTAAAACTATTCCTAAAGATGAAATAATTTGGTCTTCTGGAAATAGAAGTGAATCGTTTCTAGGGGCTTCTGAAACACACGGAGTCGGCTAGGTCTGCCCAGTAAACCAGGGGAGTCACTGGAGAAACTACAATTCACTGTAAGTGCTTGGTAAGTGGCGGCTGAACTGAGAAATGTCACCATGGAAGTGAGATATTAAAAATAAGGATGGTGAAAAAAAATCACCATCTTCCAGAAAAAATGGAAGCTTTATTTTAAATTTCTCTAACATGAGTGGTTTAAGTTGGAGAAAGATACTAAAAATCTAGATATAGACATATGTAAATTACAGAATCAAGTCGTTCTAAAAAAAAGATCTACTCTCTTCCCTTCCAAAGGTATTAGGTCTAGATGGTTTTATGGGTGGATTCCACTTAGTCATCCTTGATTCCTTGTTTTCTCTCACGTTTGTTGCATCAGGTTGACTGGTCACTTCTACCACCAAAACAATGCTGAATTTGCTCCCTTGCTCCTTCACAGACACCACGCTAGCCCGGACAGCAGCAGCTTCCTAACTGGTTCCTCACTTCCACACCTACCCCTCCCACCAGTCTATTTCCACACATTAGTCAAAATTATATTTTGAAAACTTAAATCAGATCAAATCACCTCCTCTCTTCCTTTAAGGAATTCCCATTAATGGCTTTCCATTGCTCTTTGAATAAAATGCCAAACTTCTTAACAGAGGCCACAAAGTCTGCCCCTGCTTACCTCTCTAATCTCAATCTATATCAATGTCTCCCTCGATCAATACCCTCCGGTCATACTGGCCTTATTTCACCTCTTAGAATGCACTAAGTGTTGTATTAAAAAGAGTGATATGTGATGCAGAATCAGGACTCGTGCTAAGAATGCAAGGATTAATTAATTAATTAATTTACATGTTAAAATTATTATTTTAAAGTTTCTGCCCTTGTGAACAAACAATTAATTAATTTTATTCACCACGTTATTGATTCAAGGAGAAAGGTGATATAATCACCTCAATGTTTTCCTTAAAAAAGAAAAGCATTTGATAAAATTCAACATCCATGCTGATGAAACTCTTAGGAACTGAGGGATTGAAGAAACTTGATAAGTGATATCAACAGGAAGCTTATGGGGAACATCACACTGAAATAGACGCATTCCACTAAAGAGCACGAAAAATATGCCTGCTAACAGTGCTGTTGTTGAACATCACACTGTAGGTACTTTCCAAAGCAATAAGGCAAGAAAAATAAAATAAGTAAATATAAATATTGCAAAGAAATATTTAGAAAACTGTTCTTGCTTGCACGTGATATAATCATCTACTTTAAAAATCCATGAGAAGCAGCAGAGAAAATACTACAACTTATAAGTGAGCTCAGTAAAATGTCCAAATACAGGATGAATATATTTTAAAAATATAAAAGTAAATGATCTGGGTATGGTGGTGTGTACCTGTAGACCCAGCTACTTGAGAGGCTGAGGCAAGAGCATTGCTTGAGCCCAGGAGTTTGAGACCAGCCAGGGCAACATAGCAAGACCCTGTCCCCCCACCAAAAAAAAGCACTTTCCTATTATTCACAGGAATTAATTATAAAATATAGTGGGGAAATAGTCTAGAATCAAAGAGATGGAAAGGATCTGAAGATATATTGCCTTGACTTCAGATGGGAAATTAAAAATTAAAATACAGAATATTGAGTAAAGGAAGTGCTTTTTAGAAAGCAAAACTAAGCTTCTTTCTAATGACCATTTCAATTAGTTCAGTAGTTAAATTTATCATATGTGTGACATGCTTTTAAAAAGTTGAACATGCTTACATACAAAAAATATCCCTCTAGCTTTTTGATTCCCATTAAAGGAATTCAGAAATTAGCGATTTTACTTCCACATTTACATGTCATCTTTCTTTTGGGAAATGTGACAACAAGCCTATATTAAATACTTAGGCAAAATCCCTTATATTCAGGAAGGTTCCTTAGGGATCTGAGTGACTCAGACCTCTACTCTGGATCACATTAAAGGCGAGATTTATATCACTGGAAGACAAAACTCCGGGAACATCAGTGCCTTAGACCTGTGCTGTATAATATGGTAGCCACTAGCTGCACGAGGCTACTTACATTTAAATAAACTCAAAATTAGTTAATATTAAATAAAATTATAAATTCAGTTCCCCAGTTATACTAAGCCATATTCTAAGCACTCAATGGCCACATGTGGCTAGTGGCTGGAGTATTGGCAGCTCAGATATACAACTCTAACATCACCACAGAAAGTTCTATTGGGCAGTGCTATTCTTACATTTAGAATAGTCATACCATTTTAAGATTTTAAAAAAACATTATGATGGAATAATTGCTGCTTGGTCTTTCATTTGTATCCCAAGAGACCATCTACCAAAGTGCTATAGTTTTTCTTGCCCAAAAAGATGGAACGTATTCAGCTGGGAAAAGTGTCACTGCTCATGAGGAAGGAGAAAGGGAGAATAGGTGTTAGAGCTGGATGGCCCAGGTTCAAACACTGCTTCATCTCATCACTTACTGATCAGTGACTTTGGGCCTCAGCCTTTCTTCCATCTGCAGTGCATATCTTGTTGGGAGTAAAGCAGATGGAAGGCAGGTAAAAAGCTTAAGTAGACAATAAATAAATGATGACTAAATTCAAGCATAGTGCCTAGCACATGTGAGATGTCATTTACTCCTTTCTGTCTTTTCACTTGTGTAATGAAACATAACTGTCTCCCCTCCCATCCCCTTTGTGTGCTTTGCGACAAGTTTTGGAAGTATTCCCTAGCAAATTGCCCCCAAAATTGAATTCACTCAACTCTGGTCTAAAGTGAAACATTGTAAGACTTGATGCCAAAGCCCAAATAGTTTGGAGGCTTCACCAGATATGAAATAAAACCTTCCACATACGGAAGAAACATTTCTTTGGCTTAGCAACCAGGTGCTAAAGGGTTATCCCCCCTTAAGGAAAGAAGTGGGGCTGCAGATGCCACAGGCTGCACAGTTGGCCAAGCAGTTGGTTGCATTTCTGTGGTGGAGGAGGGATAGGTATAGATTTCAGGTCAAGGGTCACAGGATTCAAGTTCCTCACCTTTGTGGAGTTCCTATCCACTTACCTCTTTATTCAGCTCTTGGACGACTTGTTGGGTGGTATTGTATTTGTTGAGAGAGGATTCCAGTTGTGTAGAATAATGCATTAATTCTGCTCGGAGATTCTCATTTTCTTCCTCCAACTTTCTTGTATTCTCCTTTGACTGTTCCCCATTAAAGAACAAAGCCCAGGAAAGAGGCGTGAACGCAGACTACTGTAAAAGCTCCACTCCTCCTTCCCGCACCCACAGTGGCTCCCTTCTCCACCCTGTGGTGTCTCAGGCCTTCTCATTTTCCTCCTCGCTGGCCCTTCCTGCTTCCCTCCCTTCTTTCCTGAGGTCTGAGCACCCAGGCCTCTGCATCCCTCCAGGCCCAGCTGGATTTGTGTCTGGCCCTGGATTCATAACCCTCACTCATCCCAGATCTTCCTTCTCACCAACTTTTCTTTCCTTTTTGCTTCTTGACGCAAAGCCTCAAGTTCTTCCTCCAGGGTCTTCTCCTGTTCTTTGCTCTTCTTCCATTGTTCCCGTTTCTCCTCCAGTAACTTTTTTACCTCCTGAAGCTCATCTTCCAACTTGCTTTTGGTGCTGCTTTGCTCCTTGTGCTGAGAAAATAAAGACTGGGCTGGAAGAAAGTCTTAGACTGTACTATATTTGGGGAAAAAAATCCAGACAATTGCACACAGGATATGGCTGAAATAAACATGAGGACAGTTCCTTAATTATATAGCATACATAATAAAAAATTTTCCTCTGATGTTTGTAATATTTTTCTTTGTTCAATTAGATATACCAATTTATTTTATTTACAGATCCACTTCCCACAGCATTGGCCTTCTCGCCTACAGACTCATCAAACCTTTCCACATAAAAACTTCTTTGAATAAAGTTTAAAAAAAACTCAGAAAAGCACAAAAAGAATAATTCAGACATCAAAGACTTTAAATGGACTGACAAGAATAGCTTTTGAATCCTAGAAAGAACAACATAGTCTTTTGATTATTTTTAAGCCTAACCCTGAAAATGCTTGTTATTGGTCACGGGAACTGGTGCTGAGTGGCTGGCTTAGCATTCTAACACAAATTCCGGACAACTAGTTTGTATGGATTGGTGGTAACATCTTCCACCAATATGTTTAATGTATTTAATCTCAACTGAGCAAACACTTGAGCTGTCTGCCTACTTGCCCTTCCTACCTGGTGCTGGATGTGTTTGATACGATCTAGCAGGTCATTTATTTTCACATCCTGCTCAGCCACTGTCTTCTGAAGCTGTCTCTTTTCCTTTTCTGAATTTTCAAGCTTCCTTAGGGCCTCCGAGAGTTCTGATGACAGTTCCTCTAACTGTTTCCTAAAGCAAAATGACAGCAACAGGAAGATGGACTTCAGTGCCTGTGTTGATGGATTGTGGAGATGGCCCCATGGGTGGTCCTTGCTGTCCCACTCCTGGTCCTGCCTGGCTCACAAGGGACAGAACCTCTCTCTGGAGGTGAGCCTGGGGTACCTTGTGCATGTTTGTCCCTCCTCAGCCATCAAGGACTCCTTCTGCAGCTTCTGAATTTCTCTCTGTAGCTCCTGGATGGTGTCTGCCTTCTGCTTGTCCTGGAAACTGCAATGCTGCAGTTTCCTCTGGGCATCCTCCAGGTTACTCTCTGCCAGCATGGCCTCTTCCTTACACTGGGCTACTTGCTGAGCTGCAGAAGCCAGGAGATGGGGGCATGTCCATGTAAGAAGGGAGGATGTGTGAAGACCAGACTCTCAAATCAGACTGGCTGAAGAGTCTGTCCTTCCATTTTGTGACCTACTTCAATTCCCAACCTGTCCTCATTTCTCTCCATTTCATTATCAGTCCCAAGGAGCTCTATTAAATTATTTGTCTTCATCTACCCCTCAGCTGTGGACTCTTTCTGGATTAAAATTAAACAAATTGGTGGAAATTGCTCAGTATCTCCTGTGTGACGCTTCTTGTCATTAGGGACAAGTCCTGACCCTCATGAAGTTTAGAGTCTGACAAGGGAGCTTACTGCCCCACCTGCCATTGAGAACACTGCCATGTTAAACTCACACCGACTGTGAGCTCAGGAAGAGAGATCAGGGTGGGGTAGAACACTTGGAGATGGACTTATGGAGGAACAGTAGTTGAGCTGGGCCTTAGAAAAAGCAGGAGGAAGGCAGTTCCAGGCGGGGGGATTGTTAGAGCAAATGCACGGTGGAGGGAACGGGGAAGAGACCCGTCCTCCACCCACGTGCTTGGAAAGGGAAGTGTGAGGAATGGTGCACGAGAGAGTTGAGTATGTGGGTGGATTAGAGGGGGCTTCAGAGGACTTTGAAAACCTGAGAGAAGTATTTAGACTTGACATAGTGTGCTCTTGAGCAGAGACCTGACAAAAAGAAAAGAAGTGTTTAGGGAAATTGGAAAGCATTAGAATGGAGACAGACTTCCAGCAATATCCTCTTAGCCCACGCCCTTGCATGCACCGGGTATGAGGGGAAAAGCACCTCCAGTAAGTTGTTCACTGGGTCCTTTACACCAGGTATGCTCTCACACCCTGCAGTTTCTGCTCTCGTTTCTACTTTAAACATCACTGTCCTCTCATCCCCTTCTCCACGTTTTCTAGCCTGGGATGCCAGAAGAAGGATGGTGTCACTATGAAAATAACACCACAACTCGGAAGAAGGAGGAGGAGGAGGATCTTTTTTTAAAGTGGGGAAGAGAATAGGTTCAGTTTTAGAAATGCTGAATTGGAGAAGCTGGGTTGCCCAAGGGGACTTAGTCTCTGACCACAGCTGCACAGTCAGCGCTGGGGCTCTAAGTTTGGGAGCCACCAGCAGAGAAATGTAGCTACTACAAGGAGGAGGGGAACTCACCAAAGGATGAGGGTAGAGGGAGAGGAGAAAGGGTGGAGAGCCTTAGGGAAAGGACAGCTGTAGTCAGAGCAGAGGGAGAAAAGAAAACAGTGGTGAGGTGTGTGGAAGAATGCGGACTCCTTGTGTCTCCAAGCTGAGAAGCAAGGGTCGAGCTATGGGTGGCTAACAGCGTCAGGGACACAGCATTAAAAGAGGGTGAGGAAGGAAGCCAAGCTTTTGTCTTTTAATTTTATCTTTTTAATTGATAAATAATTCATATAAGATAAATTTTACCCCTTTAAAAGTATATAATTCAGTGGTTTTTAGTATACTTCTAAAGTTGTACCACCATCACCAATATTTAATTCCAGAACATTTCAATCACCCTCAAAGAACCCTTGTACCCAAGGCAAGAAGTTATTGGCGACCTCTGAGAAAGCAGTCCCCCTGGAGGGGCAAGGACACAATCTAAAGTGCAAGCTGTGTAGAACAGAACACGTTTGGAGGAGGCAAAAAGGAGAGAGAGAATTAAAAACCAGGGAAGGGAGAGGCGCATTGTATGTAAAGGGCCTGGAGAAGATGGAGAGGAATGTGGTGCACAGAAGCAAAGAACAGAGCTCTGCCTCCCTGGGGCCAGGAAGGGACAGGAGCTCCACGTGAGACTGAGGGAGTGGCGGGTGGGTGGGCTCAGTAGTTCACTTTCTCAGGCTGAGCACCTGCCATGTGTGGAAGCTCCAGAGAGGAGGTGAGCTTGCTGGGGAGTGGAGGAGCTCAAGAGGGTGCTGGTCACTGCTGTGAGGTGCAGAAGTGAGACACTGGAGGAGGGGCAGGGGAAGTGGCCATGTGGAGAGTGAAGGCAGCTGCTCTAGCTCCGGGAGTGGGGAGTGTGGTGGGGACAGCACCTGCTGGGCCCTCACCAGCCAGCTTCTGCTGCTGTTTGGCCTCTTCGAGACATTCCTTCAGCTTCTGGACCTCAGCCCGCAGGGCCCCACACTCCACCTTGGACTTGTCCTGCTTAGCGTCCTTGACGGTCATTTCGAGTTCTGTCATCATGCATTGCTGCTTCTCCAGCTCCTTCTCCTTTCTCATGAGGCAGTTCTGAACCTGCGTCAGTTTCTTCTCTAGCTCGTGCAGCATTTCGTCTTTCTCTTGGAGCAGCTGAGGAGAGCAAAGTGAATGCCCTTGTCTAAGCCACCGGCATCCCTGCCTGGACATTGCAATAGCCTCCTACCTGCCCTCCCTGCCTCCAGCCCTGCTCCCCAGGCTAGCCTCCATGCAGTCATGAGAGAGGGTCTTTAAAAGTGCAAGTCCATCTTCTTATGCCTCTGCTAAAACCCTCCACTGGCTTCCATATCATTTAGAAAAAGGCCAAAGTCCTTAGATCCACCTCCTGGGATGCCCATGGTCTGGGCCTAGGTAACTTGTCTGGCCTCACCTCCAGCCACCCCCACCCCTCTCTGCCTCAGCTGATCTCCTGGAACACTCCAAGAAGATTCCTGCCCTAGGGACTTTGGACTGCTATTCCCTCTGTCTGGAGTATTCTTCAAGACTTTTGTCTGGGTAGCTTCCTCACTTCATTCAAATCTCTGCCCAGATGTCACCTTCTCAGAGAGGTCTTCCCTGATCACCCTGTGTAAAATAGCCACCGAGCTGTTTTAGGGATTTATCAGTACCTGCCATGAGTATATCAGTATTAATTCTGCTATTTGTTTACTGTCTGTCTCCCTACACTAGAATGCAAGCTCCATGAGAGTAGGGATGTTGCATGCTTTGTGATATTCTCAGGGTCTAGAACAGTGCTTAAGTGCTCAAAAAGATTTATTGAAAGAATATGGAATGCCTCGAAGCTGTTTATCCAGACTCCTCATCGTCTCTCCAAATGCCTCCGTTTGGACTGATGGATCTATCTCTTCCATATCTTGAAACAGAAGGTTTTAATGACCAGCCAGTCAATCAATTGGATTATTTTTACTAGCTCTGATGAAAGTTCAGAGTTGGAATAGTACTGACTACAAAAACGTGCATTGGTTTCACCACCTTTCTGTTCTTGGTTCCATTTCTAGGCTTTTCCAGGAACTTGATTTATTTTGTCAACTACAGATCTTCCAGGGCATAGCTCTGTTAATATTTTTAAACTGCCTGGTTTACATATTCATAAGATAATAGTAATTTTTAAAAAGTGAAATCACTTGAAATTCTTAATAAGTCTACATATTATTTTACAGCATTTCCTTCCACTATCAAGCATAATAAAAGTGGAAGGGAACAAGGCAAGTAAGCATGCCCCAAACTCTCCTGTTACCTTGTAGGGCTAGGGAAGAACCCCTTTCTTGTAGAGTCAGTGCCTCTGTTTTGGCCCCTGCATGACCAGATGTATTTATTATGTACTATGAGATATACCAAAGAAGCACTCAGAATTGTGTCTGGGCCTGACCAGCCCACAGTCTCACTGTGCATGTGTTGAGGCTCCCAAAGCAATCGCGGTGGGTGGAGAAAGGCAGAACTGGTTCGTGCCACAGCACGGCCTCACACCTGCCCTGTTGGCAGCTCCTGACCAGAGGGTTCTTCACCTTACCTTGTCTTTTTTCAAAGCGAGCTTTTGGGTCTCGGTGAACTGCAGCTGCTGCTCCTGCAGCCGGCAGTGCAGGATGGCGGCCTCCTTATCCTTCCTCTCCACGTGGGCAGATGTCTCCTCACGCAGCCCGTGCAGGTCCAGCTCCAGCTTCATCATGTCTACAGCGGGACGAGACAGTGAGGCTCGCTCAGAGGAGGGCTCAGCTTCCTCCCGGCTCCCAGCCACAGCCCACAGCCCGAGGTTACCCTTCATGATGTTTTTCTTCTGCTCCGACACGGCCTCCAGCTCCATGCGCAGGTCCTTCACCAGGTTCTGGTACTCCTCCACGTGCAGGCACTGGCTGTCCTTCTGCTCCTGCAAGTGCTTCAGTATCTGGCAGAGGGAAGAAGACCAGGGCGGGGCGGGGACGTGGGGGAAGAAGGCTTGCCGCCGTGCCCCATGTCCAGAACAGGACAGAAGGTACAGCAGTGGTTGCCGGACTGCTAATGGGTACGGGTTTCTTCTGGGGAGATGAAAATGTTCTGGAATTAGATAGTGGTGACGATTGTCCAATCTTGTGAATATAGTAAAAGCCAATGGTGAATTTTATGGCTTGTCCATTACATGTTGATTTAAAGCATTTTTAAAAGAACAAGAGAATAATAAAGAAAAGGACATGGCAGACTTCTCATGCTCACACGGAATGTGCATAAAAGAAGCTCTCCTTCCTCTCTGTGATAGACAGTCATTCTTGGAGCGTCTACTGTGCGCCCGGCTCTGTCCTAGGTGCTGGGGATAGTGAAGCAGAGAACACCAATCCCTGCCCCGTGGAGCTGACCTTCTAGTGGGGCGAGGCCAGAAACATAGTAAGTAGTGACTGATGGAAAATGCTGAGTTGATGTGCCCTGCGGGGAACTGAAGAGCAAAAGCGAGTGGGAGCGCAGGGGCAGGGGCGGTGCAGTTTTAAGGACGAGGAGGAGGGTTGGCCTCCCTGAGAAGGTGGCCTCTGAACAGGGACTTACTGGAGGTGAGGGAGTGAGCCACGGTGTGGGCATCTGAGGGAAGAGCTTTGCAGGCAGAGGGACTGGCCAGGGACAAGGCCCTGTGGGGGGACACAGAGGAGGCCAGTGTGGTTAGAACAGAGTGAGTGATGGGGACAGCAAGAGACGAGGTGAGGGAGTTAGTGGGTGGTCACATCACGTGGGGCTTGTTGTCCCTGTGCAAGAACTTTGGCTTCTACCCTGAAGGAGAGGGGAATGCCTTCCTAACCAAGAGAAGGCAGGAACATGTGGCTGAGGAGGAACAGTAACTAGTTGCTTGGGCATCAGGGATGCCTGGAAGAGCCATCTGCGAGACTTCAGAGTTGCCAGGAGGGAGGGCCGCAGCACGGAGTCAGGAGGCGGCAGCTGGAGGCAGGCAGGGCAGTCACCATAGGACCCAGGTGGGCACTGCAGGGACGCAAGGGCCACACTGTGCCGCGCCCACTGAGGGGAGGAGAGGACTGCTGGAAGGAAGCGACGCGGATTGTTCTCATTCCTGGTAGGACCTCCAGGGAGCACGAAGGCTTTGGAGAGGAAAAATAAAACGGCAGGGGAAGGTGTATTCTGTTTCCTGGGGAACTCTGTATCATTTAAAAAAAAAATGGAGTGTTATGAGATTTTGCTGTAGGTCAGGATGTGAACAACATGGAACTGACCTTTAAAATAAATATTGACAGATGTCCAAGGAGGAACTACAAAGTTCAATATCGATCCCTCGTTCATCCAACTTTCTGGCATTGGAAAGTCTGGGAAAGAGAAGAGTCTCCTCCTCCCTCACTAGAGGACCTCTTGGCGAGCTTACCCGTGGTGTTTCCTCTCTCTGCCGCCCCTGTCTGCCCCCATTTCAGCATCCCGCCTTGGGGCGTGCAGGCATGCCGTCACCTGCCCACAGCGTGGTCTCACGTGGCTGGCTTTGCCATGTACCTCAAGTTCAGGCATGACTGATTTAAGACAGGACCTCACCTAGGATGACCCCTGGCTGAGTTTTGACCATTGGTTCATCAAATCTTGCTATTTGTTTACACGGTTTAACTGCTTTTCATTATTAGAATCAACTTTTGATACTGCTTTGAATTTTACAAACACAGAATTCTCAAAAAAAAAAAAAGGAACAAATTTGGGTTAACAATTTCTCCTAAATTTTGTACTTTTCAACTCCAGCCAGATGCTAGAAGGCTGGACGGTCCTTTTGGATCTAACAAGGAACAGGAGTTCTGTCATGTGTATTGTTGTAAGTGGGTTAAGAGAAAGGTGCAACTCCACAATCTAAGCTGCCTCAGTCTTTGGGGCTTGGCATACGTTATACATAGTATCCCTGTGGCAGGGCCAACTAAGGTCACACAAATATAAAATAAAATATAAACTATAATATAAAAATAAAAAATAAAAAGGAAAACCTAGAACCATATCCAGCTCAGCCTGATCCCACCAGGCACAAATAAACAAATTTTTCCCACCTTTTTGATGTCTTCACAATCTTCTGAGGAGCTGGGAGGATGTCTATGGGTGGCTTTATAGGAAGCATAGTCTGCTCGTAATTTTATCAAAGTCTCTTCACGCTCTAGAACCTGCAAACGAACGCAGGTTAGTTATGCTGAATGATCAATGTAATGTGCTTATTGCTATTACTATTACTGCAGAGTGTTCCTTTTTGCAGCATAAGTTTGTTGCAGAATTATGTAATTCATCATGCACTTCCTATAGGGTTGGTAGGGAGAAGGAATTATGCTGTCAATCTTATATCAAGGTTCTTTAGGGCATAAAGAATGATTTGGCTCAAATTCATCAGTGGGCACATTTTGGACCCTTTCCTGAACCTCTGTGTGGCCCACTCTATGAAGCAGGAGAAGGTTCTTCAGAGGCTTTGATGGAGGGATGTACCTAATCTATCAGAGGACAGGATTCAAAGTTTGAGAATTAAAGAAGGAAGTTTTTTATGGAGTGGGTGAGTGTGTGCACTTTTTTCTGGAAAATTAAAAAACATGAAATTTTTGTTTCAATTTTATGCTTTTTTGAATTTGTTGAAAGTAATTTAAACAAAACCCAAGCACTGAAAACAAGTGAAAACTTCTTCTTCACTTACTCTCCCCTCTTTCATTTCCACTGGGGGTGGGAGGACACTACTGAAAATTTACAGTCTATTCCTACATACTATCATCAGAGATTCTAAAAAACAAAAGTGGGACCAAATTATACACAGGATTCTGTAACTGCATCTCAACAATACGTCACAATCTTTCTTCCATATCGCTCTTACACATCTGCTCAGTCCTTTTTACTGGGTGTGTGTTATTCCACAGTATGGATTATCTCTCTAATCATTTCTCTTAATCTCTTCCACCATTTCCCTACTGATGGGCACTTAGGTGGTTGTGTGAGAGATTTTAAGTCTCTTTAGAATCTTGAACTTAACGTGGCTGGGGACATGCACACCATGGCGAGTATGAACAAAGGTGGGGCAAGTATACATCAGATAACTGAGGGGTCTTGGTGAAAGAGGTTAATTTAGGTGACTATTTTCCCTCCTTTCTTTCCTCATGGATTTATTGTAGTTGTCTCAGAAAAATGTTCTAGAAGAAGGCACTTACCAAAGCATTACTGCAGGCTAGCTTATTTCGAAGTTCCTGGATTAGATCATCCTGTTCAGAGACCTTTTGCCAGACTTCAGACAGTCGTTTCAGGGTCTCCTGATGCTCTTGAATCATACAGGAAGAAGTGTATATACGCACCTTTGAATGATCGCCCTTGTTCTCGGGCTCCTGGGATATTTAAAAATAATGGGTTGCTTTTGTTTATAATTTGTGAGTTCACTTCAGAATTCCATGAGCATGGAAAATCTCTAGACCTATATTCTGAAAGTATATGTTCATTTATGGGAATTAGAGTTTCCTTAGCAAGAGAAAAAATATTAACTAGTGCATACACATGGTAAAAAGTCCAAACAGTTCACAAGAGAATACACTGAAAAGTTAAGTTTTCCTCCATCTTAACTCTCTATGACTCAGATCCCCTCCTCCTTGATAGCTCCTGTTACCAATTTTTTTGATATCTTTTCAGGGATATTTTATGCATTTTTGTGTATACGCATACAACCCCCCCTTTTCTCCTTACACAAATGAAAGTCTTCTACACGCTATTCTAAACATTGTGTTTTCACTTGACAATTTATTTAAGATATTTTCCATGTTGTTACTTGTTGATCTATCTTATGCCTCTTTTAAAATTAATTTCAAATTAAACAAGTAATCATGTCTACATTATCTTTCTAAAACATTGCAACATTACAGGAAAATCTAAATTTTTCTTTGACTATCATCTCTAATTTTATACTCTCTCTTCACTTCAGAAATGACAATCTGTGCATGTCCTTCTAGAACTTTATACTATATTTACATAATATAAATGAACCTGTACAATACAGGATTATGTTGGCTTTTTAAAACCTAAAAGTAGATTTTCTTTTTACTCAACAAGATGTCTTAGAGATTTCTCTATGTTAGTATATGTGCTTCAAAAGAAATTAAATTGCTTTTAAATGTGTTTATCCATTTTTCTACTGATGGGAGTATAGGTTGTTTCTAGGTTTTTTTCTGAATTGAAGCTGAAATGAATACTTTTACACATAAATCTTTGAGTACCTATTCTGGTATATGTGTAGATTAAATTCATAGAAGTAGGACTGCTAGGTCATATTTAAAACTTGGATAGATATTGTACAATTGTCCTTCAAGGAAATTGTACCACTTGATTCTCTCATCAACACGAGTATGACTGTTTTCCTAGAATCATGTTTTTGTTTTTGGTCTTTAAGTGTCTGTCCCTATATCATCTGAAATCATGCATGAAAGATTACTGCTCTCTCATTGGTCTGTACTAATAATGGCGAGAACTGATGCACGTAGTAAAAAAAAGAGCAAAGAGTTCTAAATCGTCCCCCTAACTGGGCTTTCTCGGGCAAAGTTAGAAATAGTTCACGTTCACTGAGCATGAAAGCTACCCATTGAGTAAGCTAGAGGAAAGTCAATCTGAAACCTAAAATTGACCATAAATAATGTTCATATGGATAATTTAGTATATAAGAGGGCAAAAGAATGAAAAACATAATAGAAAAGTTAAAAAGGGAGAAGATACCTACAGGTTCCAATATCTTCTTAATACTATGGATGAAAAATGGAAATTACTTCAAAAGTAATAAAAGAAAAATTCCCTGAGGTGAGGAAAAATGTAGATCTTCAGATTAAAAGGGTTAGTTAAGTGTTGAGAGGCTTAATGAAAAATAAACTAAAAACACCCTGAGCCTAAAAACCTTCAGAGTTCAAAGAGATAAAACAGGTGATCTGTGAAAAACGAGAATCAGACTGACATCTAACAATGCATCTTTAGTACTGGGTGGTACAAGAAAATGCAGCAATATCTTCAAAGTCTTAAGGGAAGATGCTTTTGAAAGTTTGTACATCCAGCCAAATTAGCATTCAAGAACGATTCAAGGTTTATACAAAATAAACTTTGTTCAAACATAGAAATACTGAGAAATTTTGCACCCACAATTGTTTCTGAAAGAAGTAAGAAGGAAATATTACAGCAAAAGGAAAAGTCCAAGAATGCAGAAGAGGTGAAGGAGACTGCTGAGCACAGTAATGAGTAACAGTTGGGTTTATTTGTAATATTAAAGAAATAGACATTTTCTATGTTATATAAACAGTTTCAGAGACTTTTTAAAAAAAGCAAAAAGCTTTCCAACTCATTATGTTAGGATAGCATAATCCAGACACTAATATGAGATGAGAGGGCAAAAATTTTAGCCATCAAACTAATCTCATTTCTGAAAATAGATACAAAAAATAAAACTTTAACAAATTTAGTATAGCAGTTTATTAAAATAATGTATCACAATCAAGTAGGGTTTATTCTAGGAACATAAGGATTGTTCTATATGAAAATCTATTAATGCAATTCACTTCATTAAAGGATAGATGCTAATAAAAACATCTGATAAAATTTGACATTCATTCCTGATACAAATCCTTGATAAAGATGGTCATACCTTCCATTTGAAAAAGGATATTAACAAGAAGCCAATAACAGGCATTATACTTACTGGTGAAAGACTAGAAACGTTTCCTTTAAAGTAAGGACCAAGGCAAAGATGCTACAATTCTACATGATTCTGGAGGTTCTGGTTAATGTGATAGGATGGAAAATAAGTTGCATAAATTTTGAAAGGGAAAGCAATGTAAAAAAATCCAAGATGTTGAACTGAAAATCTGATAAGAGAGCTCAGTAAGGTAGCAGGATAAGAGACAAGTTTTCCTATACATCAGTAATAATTAATAAAATTAAATATATAAAAGACCCTATTAAAAACAATAACAACTAGAATATATCTAGGAATAAACTTAGCAAGAAATACATGAGATCTATAAAGAAAAATGCAAAATCTTACTGAAAGACACACAAGAGAACTTGAATAAAAGTAGAAGCATGTCATGTTCCATAGGGCATGCATGCTAATTTCCCCCAAATTACTATATAATTTGAAAGTCAATCAACATAAATCTAAATTTCATCAAGAAGAGATGTACAAAAATGGCCAAGAAAAAATTGAAAGTATAGAACAGCGAAGGAGGACCTGCCCTAAAATGAGCTATCAAAACATGCTATCAGTTAAAGTTACTGAAAAATTCTGATATTGGTGCAGGAACTGGCAAGAAGATCAAATGAACAGAGAGTTCAGAAAAAGCCACATGTACAGAAGAATCAGTATATGAGTTGGTACTTGAATCAGTGCAGAAAGGTTGGGACATTTAATAAATGGTCTTGGGACCACTGGAGATCCATTTAGACAAACATAAAATTAGGGCCTTATCTCATTTATATATATAAATATTTTTTTTTCCTGGATGGACTAAAGATAAAAACATAAAAATGCAAATTTACAAAAGTGCTAAAAGAAAATACATGATAAACTTTTATAACATTGAAGACAGAGAAGGCCTTTCTAAGCAAGACATAACACCTAGAATTTACAAAGGACTGGCAGATTCGACTTCATAAGAATTAAACACTTCTGTACAGTGAAAAATATGATTAATAAAGTAAAACAAAAAGTTACAGACTGGGACAAAATATTTGCAACATATGTAATGAATCCTTATAACTTGTAATATATTAAGAAGCTCCTATAAATCAATACAAAAAAGACTAGCAACCCAGTAAAAAGTGAGTTAACAAGTAATCCACAAAACAGAAATCCATATGACCGACATGCTTATGAACAGTGCTCAATACTTCATTGGTGCAGTGGGAACTGTGATGTGCCTCCCAGATTCCCTTTGGCAAGGAAGGACTTACTGCCCCGCCTGCTGAGAGTGCTGTTCTAAGATGGCTCTCAGTTGTCAGCCCTTCTTGGGGATTGCCCGGTCTGAAGAAAACTACTTTGCCCAAGGCCACACTTCTCCCTAGGGGCAGCCCACACCCCATAACTGATCAACATGGAGGTTTAAAGGCCAGCACCCTTCCCCTCAATTTAGGACCCTGAAGGTTCATCCAGCCCCACAGCTCCCCATGGGGTTGGCTGAGGCCTTTCTTGAGACTTCATCACAGCTCAAGTCTCCCTCTGCCCAACCCTGTTTCCTTCCCCTTCCTTTCACAGGTGTTAATATTAAGAGCTCTTCCTAAAAATGTCCTGCATACCAATCTGTCTTAGAGTCTGCTTCCTGGGGAACCTAACCCACAATTATTAGAACTAAAGACAATGAAAATTGTAATGAGAAACCTTCTCCCCTCCCCCACTCATCAGTTTAGCACAACTTTAAAAGTCTGAAAACATACAACGTGGGTGGGTGTGGGGAGTTAAACTCTCTTAATTATTGTTGATAAAAGTGTAAACTGGTAGAACCTTATTGGTATACAATTGAGAAGTATCTTTAAACATTAAAAATAAGCATATCCTTTGACCTAGCAATCCCATTTCAGGAATTACTTCATGGAAATAAGGATGTTCATTATAGTTTGTTTGTAACAGAGAGAAAACAACAGGTCAATGGATGTGCAACTATACTATAGAATACAAGGTAATAACTAAAAGAAATTGCTAAGATATTCATTTTAAAAGCAAGTTGTAAAACCACATTTATGATATGATCCATTTATGTAAAAAGAAAAACCCTAACCATTTGTGCATGTAACTGTGTAGCAAAAGCCCCGGGAGGACTACCAACACATTATTCCAGTGATTGCCTAAGGAGAGGAAAGTGGAGGGGAAGAGGTTGAAGGTGGACTTTCATGTTTAATCTCCGTGTTTCTGTCTAGAGAGCTTATATCATTGTATTACTTGTGTAATTAAAAAATCAACTAAAAGAAAAAACAAATCCACATTTTGGGCCTCTTTTTTCCCATGCTTCATGGCTTTCTCCTCCTGTTTGATCCTGAAGTCATGGTTTGCGTGAGTCCTGTGGCCTAGAAGAGCCCTGCTGGACGCCCATGAGAACATGGAAGATTGGAGAGCTCATTTGGTAATTCCCTTTCTGCCTTATTTGAAGTGGTGGCTCTTTATAATAATTAAAGAGCCTAAAAATTTCTAAGGAGTAATGCTAGTTGTGAAAGCTGGAAGTTCAAAAGCTGAAGGCCACAAAATCCAGGGCAGGACATGATGTCTGATTTAAGGTTTGGGTTTCCGGTGGCAGAGGCTGGGACTGTGAGAATGGCCGCCGGGAGCACGTCCACGTGTGGAATGCCTGGACCCAACAGTCTAGTTTAAGTCCTACCTGACTGATGATCCCGCTGAGCTCGCCCTCCAGCATCTTCACCTGGCACTCCAGTAACTCGATGTTGCTCAGGGAAGTCTGGTATTTATCCCTGTAGAGGTTTAAGCTCCTTTCTAGGGAAACGATCTTGTCCCCGGCCAAGGCGAGTTGCTCCTGTGCCAAATGGAGCTTCTCCCCTGTGTTCTCATTATGATTTCCCATTTCCTCCTCATAGAGAATCACCTGTTAGTGTATGAAGGAAACCACACTGAGCCCATGGAAGCATCTAATGAGGAAAGGATATGGTTGTAAGACCCCCTACAGAGCAGTCTTATATTTAAATCAGAAACCCAGATGAACAGAATAGGGGCAGCACAGATATCTAAAAGCTACAGTATGTAATACAAGGATATTAATGATTAGAAATAAAAAAAGATTGTCCTATTCAGAGGGAAGCTCCTTAAAGGCAGGGACCATATATATTTACCATACTGTCTGGTATGTGGTAGGAACTCAGTAAATACTTATTAATTTATTAATAGGAATGGATTTGCATAGCTCCATTTTTTTTAAGGGCTTGAAATGCTAGTATTCTTTTTTCCTAGGCATTCTGTAGAGGTCTAATTTAGAAAATGTAGAGCTCCTTGTGCACACAGGCCCACATCAGCGAAGTCCCCAAGAGACAATAGGGGAACATGACCTGGAGTTCCTCTGGGACTTGTACAATCCTTATTTAAATTTTCATCCTAATCAATTACTTGGTCAACCAACTGACAGATACTTATTGAATGCTCCTGAGCACTGCTTGGGTGCAGGGGGATATATCTGATAAGACATAGGCCCACCCCTCAAAGAGTTAAGAATTTTTACAATCTTGAGGAGATAAGATTTAAAATTAGCAAACAACTGTATGTAGTTGAGTGTGCTAAATTGTATGGCTCCAATTATATGTGTTGAAGGAGTTAAGAGCAGGAGAGTCATCAAGGAAGGCTTAACATTCGTTCAAATTTTACTGCTTAGAATTCTGATCAAACATGTTCTATTAGTTTGGGTGGGGAACCTGCGGTCTCAAGGCCACACGTGGCCCTCCAGATCCCCAAGTGCAGCCCCTTGACTGAATTCAAACTTCACAGAACAAATCCCTTTATTAAAAGGGATATTATAAAGGATATTAGCCTAAACTAATTATACTTGCTGCCTGTCATCTGAGATTCTTCTTAGGAAAGGACCATTTAGTTTAAAGTGTTTATTAGGTAAAGAGAAGAGGAGAAGAGCATTTGATATTCAAATGTTTGTAACAGAAGCTGTCAGTGGCCTGCTCACATGCCCTGGGCACTCACTATTTCTTTGCAAGCTAAGCCCATTCCAACTGCAGTCATCTACTACTCTGCCTGAGGGCTTCTCTGGCCCCAGTAGCCTCTTCAATCAGAGGGGCAAGACAGGGTAGGTTAGAAGTGCTGGGGAGTTAATGCCCCCAGGAGCAGCCCTCAACCAATGACTGGGATGGGTTGGTGGGATCACTCTGAGCATGCTCTACACTATCTCCCAGAGTTCCACAGATGGATTGAGCAAATCTGCTCAATAGCGATTTCCTTTATGGGCTTCCTGCTCTTCTTTGACTCACCTCCCCACACACTTCTAGGAATCACCCCCTGAATTGCATTTATATACTTGTTTTAGGGTCTGCAGTTGGGAGAACCCAATCTTAGAATTTTGAAGCTTCTGTGTAACAAAGCATTGAGGGGACTTAGCAGAAGGCCTAAAATAATTTTTCCAGTGCTTTCCCAGTTTGGGATCTGTGACAGTGACCACTACTTGGCAAGTTCCACATCTATTCTTCCCCTTCTGTTTAGTAATAGAAACTTGACTCTATTGGGGGCAGCAGCAATACACCTCCTAAAACACCACATTTCCTAGGCTTTCTAGCTAGGCCACTAGCTGTAGCTATGTGGCTAATTCTGGCCAATGATATGTAAGTGAAGGTGTTATGTGGGGCTTCTGGAAAGTGTTCTTAAAAGAAAGGAGTGTGCCTTTCTCCCTGCTCCCCTCACCCTGTGCCCCTTCATCTGGATTATTTGGAAAAAGGATGTGACGGTTGGAGTTCCAGCAGCCATCTCAGGGGACCTAGAGAATGGAAGCCTTGAGCTGATGATGGTGGAACCAAAGGTTAGAACCCAGGTGCCTGATGACATATGCAGTTACCATAACAGTAATAGGCCAGCTGTCTCTGACATTTTAAAATGTGACATAGAAATAAATTATCTTATTTATTTTCTGTTATATGCAGCTAAATAGAATTCCAACTAATTCAGGGTCACTTTATCTAGGCTGGACTCTTGTTTAAGTTATAGTGAACCAGCCAGCTCTGCACTAGCTTTATTAAACTATGGTTTATGCTCACAGGCTTAGTTCCAGATTATATTTTGTAGGAAAATCCTTCTCTATTCCTTCCCCTCCCAATCCTTTTCAGAAAATTCTCATTAGGTTACCCTTTAAAAAGTCTGTGTTCTTTAAGACTCCTTATAAAGTCCTTGGAGTTAGTCCTTAAGCAATAACACCATCCAAAACACTCCTTGGAAGTTTATCTTTAAACCTAAAGGAAGAAAATGCCAGGGGAAGGCCCAGGATGTAAGAGTCTGCCCGTCCCATTGCTTAGAACCCATGTTTTTTTTTTTTTTTCCCCACACACCCCCACCAGAACCCATGGTTTTATTGCAGCTAGCGCTCACCACTCGGGTGGTTTTAGTTCTGCAGCTTTGGGTCTTTGGAAGTTACTTGGGTTTCTATAGGGATGCTACTCTTTGGTTTAGAAAATACTGCCTTGGAACATGAATAGAAATGAATGCCCTGAATATACTTAAGCAAAGTCTGTATGATCTAAAACTCCAGTCTGAAAAAATGACCTGTTACTGTTAATGACTGACTCACACTCAATGTCTGGTTATCTTATCAGCTATGCAGGTGCCAGGAATTTATATTAATATATTACCAAAACCTTATTTTTCTAAAAATAGTTGATTTAATGGGCCTTGTACTTCTTTTATAACCCGCAGAGACCTACAGTCTTTTGCATTTAAATTGCAGTGGTAATAGAAAGGAGATGGACTTACACACACACCCACACACACGCACATGCATGTATGCACACACACTCCATGTATCCTGCATGCATTAATACTAGAGCTCTCACCCAATTGTGCCATTATGTTTAGTTTCCTTCTGCTCGGCTTCTAAAAGATCAAGAATTAAAGAGGGAAAGTTTATAAAACCTGCTGAAGATGTTGCAAAGCTCTCCTCTTTAAGTCCAATGCCTGCTTTCTAGTAGGCTCAGCCTGGTTTCTGTAGGTACATGGGCATACGGGACATTTCCATAGTTAATCTGCCTATACCTCATCTTCTTTCAGCTTGCAGTGATGATGAAGAAGAACCAGGTCAGATGTCTGCTTCTCTAGGATGGACTGATACTGCAGGAGAGAACAGTAAGAAGTCTGTAACTCCTCTGTACGATACTCCAGTTCTTGCTGAAGGGCCAGCAATTTTTTCTTCAGTTGCTGGAGTTGTCTCAGATGACACTGTTTACTGGACCCAAACTCCATCTGTGAGTCCTCGAACGCTAACGTCTGCGCTTGCTTCTTGTTCTATGACACAGATAGAATATACAGAAAAAGTTTAGATTGTGACTAAGGCTGCGTTTGTTCTTTGATTTTTTTCATTTGTTCAACCATTCACATCCACCTATCCATATTTTTATCTTTACATCCACAGAAACTTATTAAACATTTCTCTCTATTAACAAGGAAATATATCACTTAGTATTTCCACTCTGTAAGAAGGATTCAATAGAAGAAAAAAATATGGTTCTTAAACACCAAAAGCTTATTATTTTGGTCAGAAGAAAAAAAACATATACACAAAGGACTTAAGGAGATGCACGCAATAATATGCTTATGTCTTGCCTTTCCATATAAAGATAACACAATTGACCTGGAAGGAAATGGATTTCTGTTCATGATTCTTGAACTGAACTTGGTATTAAAAACACCTGGGTAAAGTAGTATTGAAAAGAGTCAAGGGTAAATTCTTGGGGATTCTGGAATGCTGAAAAGTGGGAGGCAGAGATATCGTTCAGGTGCATCTGGGCACTGACTCTGTTTCTTTCTCCTGGAGGAAGGTGTGACCATGCAGATTCTGTGTGTGTGTGTGTGAGGTTTGGACTCTCCCTGCCAATCCACAATCTATCTGAAATGCTGCTAGTCCCATCCTACATTTTCATGCGTTCATTCATTCATTTAATAAATATATGCTGAGCACATAATTTGCACCAGGTATTCTCTGGTAGGACACATCCATGAGTTGTTGACGTGCCTATGTGTTCTTGCCCAACATCCTTTGTGACAGTGACATGTGAACGAGAGGTCAGTGAAGAGGGTAGCCTGTGGCAGTTCTTAGCTCCCATCTCTGCTAACAAGACAATGATAATAATCCTCCTACTCATTCTTTAAGACCCTGTTCAAATCCTGCTCCCTTCCTGTTTTTCTCTGCAGAGCTGTCTTTGCACCAGTACCATAGACTTTACTGGTACATCCTCACTGTGGTATTTCAAATTCTGCCTGTAATTATTTCTGTGCATTTTATCTTATAATTAGATTATAAACTCCTGGAGGGCAGGGCCATGTCTGCTCCTATAGGACCTAGATTAGAGATTTACACATAGCTATGTATTGAATGAAAGAAATGAAAATAGAGCCTACACAATCTCACTGGCTCCCAGGAATTTGAGATTGTGGCCTTGGCCTCATTAACAGGGTACTTTTAACATGGTGGCCTTAAATTCTTTAAAAAATTACCTTTTCTTTACAGTTTTATTGAGATATACTTTTTATATCATTAAATTCAACCATTGCTAAATGTTCGATTCAATGATTTATAATAAATTTATAGAATTGTGCAACTGTCATTACAATCCACTTTTAGAATGTTTCCATCACCCCCCCCCCCCCAGATTTCCTCATGTCCATTTGAAGTCATTCTTTTTCCTACCCCCAGTTCCAGGCAACTACTGATCTGCTTTCTACCTCTATGGATTTGCCTTTTCTAGACATTTCATACATAGAATTGTACAATATGTCATCTTTTGTGTCTGGCTTCTTTCACTTAGCATAATGTTTTTGAGGTTCATCCAGGTTGCAGCAAGAATCAGTATTCTGTTCCTTTTTTTGCTGAATAGTATTCCATTGTACAAATACACCATGTTAGGTTTATCTGTTCGTGAGTTGATGGATATTTGGATTGCTTCAGTTTTTGGCTATTATGAATAATGCTGTTATGAACATTAACATACTAGTCTTTGTGTTGACATGATATTTTCATTTAATTAATTTGTTCAGCAAATATTACGGTGCACCTACTATGTCAAGCACTACACTAGGTAATGGGGACATAGCAGTGCGTAACATGGAAAAAATCCCTGCCTTCATGGAGTTTGCATCTAATAGGGAGAGAAAGCAAACTAAATGAGGATATTACGTAGTATATTAGAAGGAAAAGAGCTTCAGAGGAGAGTAAAGCAGGGAAGGAAGATGAGGAATGCCTGGCTGGAGGCAGTTATAATTTTGAATTAAATGTTTTCACAGAGGACCAAGTTGAGATGGCAATGTTTGAGCCAAAATTTGAAAGAGGCAAGAGGAGTCTAGAGCACCTGAGGGAGAGATAGCCCTGGAGGCAGGAGCAGGCCTGGTAGTATTTGAGGAGCCCTGGGGGCTGCAGCCACTTTGTTCAGCCTGGAAGAGAGAAAGTAAGGGGGAAAGTGGTGACCCAGTACGTGAGGAAGGAAAAGGAGGTGAGGCCTTTAGGGTCATGTAGGCCATTCTTGACACTTTAACTTTTTTCAGGGAGATGAAAGACCCTTGGAGGGTACTGAGCAGAGGAGTGACAGGATCTCCCTGAGATTTTACAAAGGAAACCCTGGCTGTTCTATTGAAAGTCAACTGTAGGTGGCAAAGACAGAAGCAGGAGACCAGGTAGGAGTTGTTCTACTGCAAGAATCCAGGCAAGAAAGGATGGTGGCATGGACCAAGGTGGTAGCAGTGGAGGTTGGGAGATGTGGTTGGAGTCTAGGTATATTTTGACGGTAGAGTCCACAGGATTCGCTGCTGTGTTAGATGTTAGATGGTGGGAGATGATGGTCACTTAAGACAGAATAACTCCAAGGTTTTGGTCTGAGTAACTGGAGAGATGGAGTTTGAATGAGATTAGTTCAGCAAGAGCTGGGACCTGAAAGAGAGAAAATCTTCTCTACTGAGAGTGTGGTGGCAGCACAGACAAGGCAAAGGAGGCTCAGCCCAGCTCAGAACCAGAAGGACAATAGATGATTGTGTCAGTTCAATCTGAATGACTTTTTTCTCGCTCTCCTGGAAGTTTCTCCCACCCTGAATGCCTCAGAATTGAGAAGACAGACAGAGAAAATGGACCACTATGGTTACCAGGCAAAAAACAAAAAAAACAAACAAAAAAAATCCTAGGCAAAGACAGGCTGAACTCTTGGCCCAAATACCCAGCATATGTGGACAGAGGGAAGTTGATGAGACTTCTGTCCTAAACTGAACAAAGCTAAATTTTGTATTATATTTACTTTGTGCAGCTGTAATTGCCAACACTTACGTTAAATGTTGCTAAGCACTTTTATTCTTTTCAAGATAAGAACGTTGCTATTCTTACAACTCATCTGTGATGAGGTTTGGAAAGAAGGGAGTTGGAACTATTAAGTGTGTGTGTGCCTGTGTACGCACACACACACACGTATAAAGGGGGGTTTTCAAGAGCCCGAGTCCTCCTGTTAACACAGGTAAAGTGTGTGGGGGGAGCTACTTGGAAAAAACCGTGATCACAAATAAGTACTTAATGGGGACAGAACTAAAGTAAAAGAGTGAACATCCTGGGGTAGGGTTAATTCAGAAGGGCTTATTTTAGTGACGCAAATACCCAATAAAATTCTTATCAGAATGTGCCAAAATCCTTCTCCTTTTGGCTTTGTTGAAGGTGACCTGATCTCTGAGAATTAAGAAAACGGATTCCTAGTGCTTCTAGTGCTTGTGTGTAACTTTTGATTTGGAACCACCTCTCCACTGCAGGATGTATGGCCCAGTTGAAAACTAATTGTGGTTTCCTGTTGTGTATTCTTTCTGTTTCCCCTTCTCTCCATGTCCCTATTTCCTCTTCATTTACCCAAAAGAATGAGAGAAATGCTCTCCTTTTAAAAGAAACCAAATTCTTTCTTTAGGGCTTTTCCTCCTGGTACATCGTCTGTAATTAGGTGTGTTCGGAATTGCCCTTTAGCTTTAAAGCTTCCTGTGGGTAAAGAATGTCTTTCCCTAAATGGTGTGTATAAAGCTTAGCATCCTAGCAGTGATACTGGTGAAATGTTAATAATTTCTCTTTTCCAGAGGTCATGTTCAATCGTCTGGGTTTAATTTGGGTTTGAGGCAACATGATGGACCAGCCAGATGATGAGAGTTTATGTAACTCTTCCAGTACAGGACAAATATATCACATGACCTAAATTGTCTGGCTATAAAGATCCAAGGACTACTTATATCTGCAGAGAAACTAGAGTTTTCTTGGATGGGAATTTTAAATATTTGCACACTATAGATACCTACGGGTTTAGAGAAATCAAGTTTCAAAGACTTGGAGAAATGCCTAGACCTATCTGAGAACTATTAAATTTCTACTTATTTATCCTCATGTGTTCAAAAGTTTCTTTTTCTTAACTCTAGATGTATAAAAAATTACATGCTATGAATTAAACCAACATTTCACTTAAATAAGTGCCAAAGAGCAGTATCATAAAGGCACTAACACATTTCCTATTGCTTCTTTGTCTTCTTTTTTTAAAGTTTTCTTTCTAGTGAAGACATAGATATTTTATTAGAGTTTTATTTGACTTTTAAACTGAGATCTGAAAAGAAACAAGCAAGTTGGAAATGATTTTATGGAAGTGAGATTAGTTCTTAAAATTACTGTCCAGAGTTAGAGGTGATTCTCGAGGCCATCTGGCCCACCAGGTTTCTCAGCTAGATTTCTATCCAGGCTTCAGCTGCTTGAAAAGATGGAGAACACTGGCTGTCCACAGGAACTGGTTCCCATATTTAGTCAACCTTTCAGCCCTACTTGTGGTCAAAGAGATTATACCTATTGCTCCTTTCTTGCCTATGTGGCCACTTGATCACAGAAGGAAATTAATTGGCCTGGCATGATTTGCCTTTTGAAAAGTCACGTTGGTTTCCACCCAATACTTTGTGCTTTTCAAGTTGATGCTAATTGACTGATGTTAAGTTCTGTATTTTCCCTGATATTGAAGTTAAGCTGACAGGTCTATAATTACCAGGATTGTCCTTTTTCCCTTTTTAAAAAGATGAGCACTTCATTTACCCTTTTTCAGTCTACAGGGACTTTCTTTATCCTCTTGAGTCCTCAAAAATAATCACTAGCAGCTATGTAATAACACCTGCCAATTCCTTAAGTACTCTTCGAAGTATGTCATCAGGCCCTGCTGATTTGCCTAAAGCCGGCTTTTCAAAATACTTTTTAACCATTTTATTCCCTATTCTTTTTTGCCCTGATGAGGTTGGCATTGTTCTGATAACTGAATCTCTGATAATCTTTTTTTCATTTAAGAACTAAAAAGTCTCACTATCACCATGAACTTCTTTTCCTGTCTTTGACATGTTAAGTGAGATATTTCCTTAGAACTCTAGTTTAGCCTCATATCACTAGCTGGGTTTATCTGTTACTTTTTATGTCTCCTACACATTGCATTTCTTGTTCTTTGTTGTACCGGTAGAACATACTGTGTGTTTCAGTGACACGCATTTCTTTTGGATACATCTTTGTGGTTTAGACGTTCTTCTTACCAGTGACTCTGCTTACCTGAGATTCATGGGTTTTTTTGAAAAAATAAACTATTTTGGAGTAATTTTTGATTTATAGAAAAATTGCAAAAGTAGCACAGAGAGCTCCATATATTCATCACACAGCTTTCCCTAAGGTTAACTTCTTATACAACCTGGTACATTTGTCTAAACCAAGAAACTAATGTTGGTAGATTACTATGAACTATACTTTATAAACTGGATTCCACCAGTTTTTCCACTGATGTGCTTTTTTTCTGTTCCAGGATCCAATCCAGGATCTCACATTGTATTTAGGAGATTCATTAAAAAATTTTTTTTTCATTTCCAATGATTCAAAATGATACTGTGTGATAATGTCTATCAAGATTCTACTAATCTTTACATATTCAACTAATTATTTTTATCTATAGGAATCAAAGTAGGCTTGTATAGTTTTATGCTAAAAACAGCATCCTCCATACACTTCAAAGATTACTTTGACAATCTGAGCTCTACTGAATATCAGGGCATGCTCCCTGTGCCAGCACCAGGGAATAGAGCCTGGGAAAATTGCTCAAAAAGATCCTTCCTTTTCTGGTTTGATCATTTTATTTTGATATCTCTGTAGTTTGTTTCTCCTTTCATTGTAATTGAGACACTCTTCATTCCTGGGTAGGGCCAGGACTAGAGTGCAGCAAGTGAGGTGCAACTTCTAAGGAGGCGCTCACTTTGAGGGCCAAGCAGGTGCAGGTTGGCACCTGCAGAGTGAGTGCCCATAGATTTTGCACCCGAGGGACCTCACTTGCTTCACCCTAGTCCCTGCTCTGTTTCTGGGTTTTGGAGAATAATGTATTCTTGATTTACAAGGTCATGTCATTTTATTTCCTATCACCTACACCTTGCCTGCCACTCCTTTTGTTACACATAACATCTGATGTAATATTTTAATTTTTTCATGTACCTGTGGCCCTAAGTCATGACCCCCTGCATATGTCCCCAGCTCCTCGTTAGATATTAGTCAAAATTTCAGAAAGTCTTGGGTTTCCCCTTTGTTCTCATATTACATTTCTTTATGGAAGGTAGATATTAAAGGGATTTTCTGAGTGGATGAGTATAAGCCTACATCTAATTGTGTATTTGTATGCGTAGTCTGCAATTTAAATTCTGCACTAAGTGCTAGGAAAAAAGAGACTGTTTTAAAGCTTGTTTCAAGCTGTTAGACCTTCTTCTGGGTAATTAGAATACTAAAATGCGATTTAATACCTTTCTCCTTCCAAGGTGCCAGGTACATTTACAAGCCACATGGTTTTCCCTGACTGGGGGAATAAGTCAACTCATGACAGCAATGGTGAAAATATCCTAAAATGTTCATATTTAGAAAGAAGTAAATTATGATAATCTTCTTCCTGAGATCCATTTAGGAAAACCAATGAATTTTTCTATACTCGAGACTTCCCAAGGAAAGGATAGCAATGCTCGGTAAGACAAGGTAGAAATGCTTTGTTGGTAGCATTTTTAGGGTATTGCACAGGAACAATGTGTGGTTTCTATAGTGAGGTAGTAAGTCCTGGGAGAACTCTAACAGACACAATGAAAAGAGGCCAGATCCTTGACCACAAATGTTCAAGAACACAGTGGTTGCTTTCACAGCCTCTAAGAGGCTAACTTGGGGGTCCAGCCACAGGTCTGTGCAGCCAGTACAAGCTTTATGTTTACCGAGAATTCAAGTCACTAAATGGAAATGAAGACCACAAGTAAGGAATTCTTGGAAACCCAAAGTGTTTAGAGAGCTGTGAGAAAATATCTCCCAGCTGGCTCCCCAGCTTGTGTGGATAAATTTAGAGACTGGTTTAGAGACCTTAGGTTTAGAGTTTCCAAAGAAAGAAAACCTCAGGCTGAAATGAAGTTGCCTCAGCTGATAAACTGCCTAGACTACAGATAAGCATTAGTTCAGAATCATAGTCTCAAGAAAGACGATCATGCCAGGAGGTCTTAATGTTCAAACATGTGTAGGGTAAGTGTTACTGAGTGTCTTGGCTTGGGGACCCCAGAAATCAGGCTCTGTGACAAGGAACTGAGTGTCAAGTAGTAGTTTGTGTGGGAGGTGATCTTAGGAAACTCTGGTATGGAGTGGGGGACTGAGACAAGGAAGGGGAGGAAGCTGATAGAGGGCATGTCATCAAGCCAGTTACCGATGTGGGCAACTGGTCTCAATCTTCCCATTGAGGAACTCTGTGAGAGAGCAAAGGGCATGCCTTGAGTTACCTCTGAGTAAGAAGAAAGGAAGACAGGTTATTCAATCAACCATCTCCCCATCTGTTATTGGTTGAGGGCTGCTTCTAGGGGCATTAACTCTTCAGCACGTCAGATTGTCTTATGATTGGGTTCTGGCATCACAGGCAATGAGATGCAGGTATGGCAACCAAGAGCCCCTGCTGCACTGATGAACAGTGATACCTCGGAGCAGGTATGATGGTTTTTATTTTCATGGTTGACTTAGAAGATTGTCTGAGGTCCATTAGGAGACAGTACTCTCCTTCTATCACTTTGATCTAGTATTTTAAGGGCAATGGGGCTGTAAGTCCAGGTGTGAAAGGCCAGATAAGGAAAAGACTGTGCCTCAGATGTAGATGACCTTGGAGATAACTAGATTGAAAAATCCTGAGGGCGAGAATGGCATTTTCCATGTGCGTGTTAGCACGTGTGTGTTTAATTCTCTCTCACTGCTTGCTCAGTAAGTACTCTTGAGTAGCCAGTAGAAGAACTTTCTATTATTCCTGCCCAAAGGAGCAGAGGTGGGTAGCAGTGGTGGATCACTTACGTGACTGCTGTTCAACATTGCTTCCTCCACACAGAGCTGACTCTCTTGCAAGGTCTTCCCCTGTCTCTTGCAGACATCATGCAGATTCTTGATGTCAAGTTGCAGGCTCAACAGCTTGCTGTTCAGGCTGCTCACTTCTCTGTCTCTTTCCACCGCCTAGGTAGCCAGAAAAACAAAAGCATCAATTATAAGCTATCAAGAAAATGCTTACTTTCGTTCACTTAACAGGTTGACAGAGACTTTAAATTTGCTGGAAATTTGTCCATCAACACTTAGCTGTTATTACTCATCCTGTGTAACATTTACATAGTTTCCATTTGCCAGGTGTCTGAGTGCTCGGCATTATTCAGACTATTACTTATTTATATTAATTAATCTTCACCACACTGCCGTGGGTGCATTACAGACAATTCCCCTGTTTTTCAAGAGGAAGTCAGTGCCTAGAATAATTCCAGGCACCTAGTGGACTGTCTATAAATATTAATGGTTCTGCCACTGATGAAACGAACATATTGAGATGTCAAATGAACTTGTCAAGACAAGTATAGTGAATCAGTGATGGAGTTGATGGGGGATTCTGAAGTCTCTTGCCCTTCTCTTCTACCACCAAACCAAATGATCTTCCTCATCTATAAACCTAGTGCTTTTCTTTGGAGGTGTTCACCAACGGGAACAAAAGTGAAAGCCTTGGGCTGTTGGTGTAAGATCCCTGTCTTTGATTATGAGTGAAAAGGATGCGCTGCTTGTTGCCAGGTGGGAATGGAAGTAGTGATCGAGATCAAGACGGAGCGTGGAATGCAGCAGCTTGGGTGGGGCTAAGGGTGCAGCCTGTGGGGGGGAGGGCTCCAGCACTCCAGGATGCCACCTCCCACGCCCTGTGTTGTGGATGGCAACAGTGTGAAAAGGAATTAGGAAGAAGTCCTCTGTGAGCCTGTGCAGTGCCTCAGTCCAGTTACTGTGCTGGCTTTTTACAACACTCATGAGCACAGGCATTGCCACCTCTGAGTTTTAGATCTAGGAACTGAGGCTGGTGTGCTTACGGTAGGTCCCTGTATCTTAGGCTAGATTATCCAGAAGGTTCTTAAGCGAGTATCTGTGCCATCTATTAAAGAAACGCTCCCAGAAGAAACCAGCAAGGAAGATGGGAAGGCAGGACAGGGAAGGGGAAGAAACCAAGCAAAGGTATAATTTCAGAAAAATTCCTGTGGGAAGTAGCTTTAGCCTGACCCCACAGGGCACTCTAGAGTATAAGGTACACCTCAGAGTATGTCCTGACTGGCAGCAATGAAAGCTGGACTGTCAAAGTCAGCATCAGCCAAAGGCCAACGGCCACCCTGTGGGATGTAAGCTCCCTAGGACTTCCAGCTCTCTGCTCCAATGGGCAAAGTGACCTCAATAGTCTAAGGACAATTCTAAGACAGTTACAGCTACAAAAGCACACAGAAGGCAGGGGATGGGTGCACAGAAACAGTGAAGGGGTCTAAGCCACAGTGCCTGACGTCCCGTATCTCGTTAGCAGTAGGGCCAGGAGAGCATGTTCTTCCTGACCCTGTAGCCAGTGCTCTGCCACCACATCCATCTGGCTGGTCTGGCTTCCAAAATATATGAGCTACATAACACACATTCCCAGGGGAACTGAAGACCTGCTATGGACATTGTAAATCAAGCCTTACTGGACAGGGCAGTCTAAGAGACCTCTGCACAAGGCTGAGGGGGGCCAGAGGACAACGGCAAGAATCGGACACTGCAATGTCAGGGTATTCGGAATTCAGAAGGTTTCCCAGAAGTGCTGCTGTCTCAGCTGATTTATTTCTTCATTTCCATTTAGTACCTGGATTTTTTTTTTTTACCACTTTACAGTTTAATTAGGTTAACGGCATGGCTCTGTCATTAAAAGGATTTCATTATCTCAAAACTCTCCCTCCTCCTCTCTTGCTCCCGTCCCTCGTTCCTCACTTCCAGAAAAATAACAGTGGATGTCAACTGCCCCAAGCATGTAATTACCATTAAGGCAATTACTAGGGACTCTCTTAAGAGAATATGTGTAGAGTGGCTAAAAAAATTGGTGTACACTGTTTTCTAACTCGAAAACAAAAGCCTTGACTTGATAAGGAGCAGCAGTTTGCTTTAGATCCCTTTTGTTATGGGTTGCTACACCAGGAATAGGGTATGGTGCCTCACTGGGAAGTGGGACCCTAGGGGCCCCCTTCACTCTTGCCACAGGACCATCTTTCTTTGGCATCTATGAGTAGATTAGATGACAGTACAATGTCTGCTCTGCGTGAGAGCCAAATACCCTATACTCTCGCCTTGATGCTAAATATATGTGTCTGTGGCCAGATTGTTCCACATGGAGCCTAGAACACTGAGGGCTCACTAACAAAATACCAATGATATGCAACTTGAGCCTCCCTAAGTTAAAAGTTAAATGCTCTCTCTCAGACTAATAAAAATATACCTTCTCCCTCCAGTTTTGGATGTCCTCTGAGTAGAAGGTTTGCTAGTGCAATTCTTTTTGCACCACCAGAAGTTGAGAATTGGGTCTTTAATGTAGATGATCTCATCTAATTTTGGACATTTAGCTTTGACTCAGAGTCTGTGAGAAAATTTCTTCATTCATAAAACAAGAGGTTTGGAATAAATCATCTTTCTTTCAGGATTCCCTAAACCAATTGAATAACAAATATGTTTTGATGGATGTCAAATAAAGTTTCCTTTTGAAATCAGAACTTAACCATTCACTTCTAAAGACCAAGTTTTAAAGGGGTTTTGATACATCAGAACAGGAGTGGAAATGCCGGGAGAGCAATAAGATGATTCCATGAACCATGTTCCTTTTTCACCTATAGGAAGTTATTAGAAGAGGCCGTGTTCACCTCAGACCTCCAGAAAGGCAAGTGTATCTGGGGTCCCAGCAAACCTAATTTCTTGCTAATATCTTGCTGTAAACTATTTATAATCCTATCTACTTTATGAAGGCTAAATTCCAGGCAGATGCCTTTTGAGTATCAGCATGCAGTAGGAATAGATTTAATCTGACATTTCATCAATCATAGCTCTGTAACCAGTACTGGGGCATGAGATGAACTGAGAGTCAGAATGCTGACCCTCAGGCACCGTCTGATCCTGTCCTGGATCTGAAGTCATTAATGATGGCTGAAATCACAAGCTTTTGCTGCTAGGTGAGTTTTCATTTACATAAGCCATCTACTTAGATACCCAGTTTTGCTTAAATGAGGCTGAAACCTGGTCCCTTTGCTTTGAAACATATGACATCAGCAGCAACTATCAACTCTCAGGCAAAATGGTGAGTGCTGATACTGCAGTTGCTACCATACTCATGATAATTATTGGAAAATAGGTTATTTACTGAAGCAAATTTTCTGTATTGATTAAATGGGTCTTTTGTCAAAGAGGATGCCTTTCTCAAGCATATATTTCAAAAGAAGAGAAGAAATTTTGCTCTAGGCTTCCAAGTATTGACAGATAGCCTCGTGTTTCTTCTTAGGGGAAGCTGATATTAAATTGGAGCTTGTGATTCAGTAGCACTTTCAGAGCCCAACAGCATTGCAAAGATTCAAAATGGCAGCATTCCCAGGGATTTGGCACTTGAACAAGAAGCTTGGGTGGCAGTTTCCAGAGTAATTTTGGAGTCAAACAATAACACCTTAAAGGTCATCATCTTTGGGAAATTATCTTATTTGTCTGAGGATGAGGACAAATCTTCAACAATTACTGGAAATTGACTTTTAACCACCACTAATACTACAACCATTCAATAGACATCAATTTATGGTGAGACGCTTTAAAAGCATGAAACCTTAAAAATTAATGTTGGTTCAGGAATTTTTGCATTTAATTTGTGTAATAATAGAGTTTTCAGTTATCTACAGTAATTTTAAACACTATTATTGATATTACTAACTTGATTCCTCAGTTTACTTTTCCATTTATAGAAACATGACAGCTTTTACATTACTTGTGATGAGAATTAATGGGTACTTATACAAGGTTTTGCCTGTGAACAAAAACTTCAGAACCAATTATGTTCATATAGTGAGGAATGAGTATACATAGCGTTCTAAATTCCTTAAAAATTGGCACACTTGGCTAGGCATGGTGGCTCATGCCTGTAATCATAGCACTCTGGGAGGCTGAGGTAGGAGGAACGCTTGAGGTCAGGAGTTCAAGACCAGCCTGAGCAAGAGTGAGACCCTGTCTCTACAAAAAATAGAAAATTTAGCCAGGTGTGGTGGTGTGTACCTGTAGTCCCACCTACTCGGACAGCTGAGGCAGGAGGATAGCTTGAGCCTAGGAGTATGAGGTTGCAGTGAGCTATGATGATGCCACTGCACTCTAGCCCAGGAGACAGAGCAAGACTCTGTCTCAAAAAAAAAAAAAAAAACCAAAACAAATTGGCACACTGTATAACAGTCTAAGATACACATGGCATATGGCAGAAATCAGCCACCTATGGAATGTGGGCTGGTTTTTGTTGGCACTTGGGTAGTTGACATAGACTTTTCACCATCATATCCTTGGAGAAATTATTCCACTAGAAGGTAAACTCCATGAGAGTAGGGATCTTTGTCTATTTTGTTTACTGCTTTATCCCTCGCTCCTAGAACAATGCCTGGCACATTGAAGGTACTCCAAAGATATCAGTTAAATGAAGAAATGGCCTTCTAGAAAATCCATACCAGATCTTTGTTCCCTGCAGAACTGGCAGCAAGTCCTGTACAGCTCTAGTAATCTAGCAGGAAAGGTGTGGAAACGCCTGTTTTAGAAGCTTCTCATCTTTTGGTAGGAGGTCTGTTAAAAAGCATATGTCTTCTGGGACAACCCTGTGCTAACCAAAATAGCCCCTTAAATCTTTTCTGAAACAAGTCAATGAATACATAAACACAGTTTGATCAAAATATTAGATTAATCAGAATACTCCATTTTTATATCATTCCAGATAAAGAGAAAGTTGGTAACAATAGTTAATATAATATTTAAGTGCCTTTTACAGGCAGTATCTTATTTAATCCTTATACCAAGCCTTTTAAATAGGTGCTCATCATTCATATTTTCAAGGTAAAGCAAAGGGGCAAAGGAATATTAGAGTAAGCAACATGCTTAATATTATACTGCTAGACCCACCTTGCTCGAGTCTGGGTTCTTAAATGCTGTGCTCTGCTGCCCACCCCTGTCCATGATATTTTGTGATGCTTATAACTGAAATTTTGAATCATGAAACTTGAAAAGAAGTCCTTTGTAACAAAGGTTCAAATCCACGTATGTAGAGGAGTTGGGAGACTTACCTCATCTTTCATTTCCTTGGCAGCTCTCAATTCTCCTTTAAGCTTTAGCATTTTCTGAGCTTTGTTATAAACCTGAAAAAGTCCAAATGTTTAAGATGGAAAAAGTATAAATGAGCCTGGCCCTTTAAAGGTTTTCCCAGCTGGATCTATGCCCTCCGCAGGGTGTTTGGAAAATTTTCCTGAACTGTTAGCAATACCTACTTGCCTACCCATCGGTCTGTGTTTCAGAAGTGTGTTAATACCTTCACCTAGCAGTACCATGGTTTTATATCTTTTCCAGAAAACCACTACTTGGTGGACCAAATAGTTCCTGAATTCACCCTTCTTGGAAAGCAAAAGGTCTGAATTGAGTTTACTTTCTAGATTTCTAAGTATTCTATGGCTCTGATACGGTTAACATTATGCACTTATTATGAACCAGACGTGATGTACATGACCAAACTTCATTCTCACAATAACCCTGGGAGGCAAGTACTATTACTATTCTCATTTTACAGGGAAGGAAACTGAGGCCCAGAGAGGCTAAGTGACTTACCCAAGGTCACATATGCTCTCTTACTACTCCATGAGGCACTTCCATTAATTTTTTAACTATTAATTTGAAATAGCTGATGATGTGATGTTGTTTAAGCATCAACTTGCCATAATGTTGGTGCTGGTAGAGTTAGGAAACTTATAAAGTGCTGAGAATTATCTAGACAGAATGCCTCCAAGTAAACAAAAAGTTTTTGCACATGTATGTGTGTGTAAGTACAGGATAATGCACTTGAGGTCATAATGCACTGAATTTATTAAAACAATCTAATTCATTATGTTTTAAACTCTAAGACTAGAGGAAATTTCTACAAGGCACTTACCTGCAGAATAGTTCAAAGAATGAGAAGCTATCAAAATACTCATTCTTTGTAAAGAACCACATCCCCCACCCCTAATATAAGCCAAGAGGAAGAAAGAATGCTGGTGATACACGGAATTTGGAATGTTTTATGGAGTTATATTCTGATTTTCTGCATTGTGTACCCTCTTAAGTCTTCATGCACACAGATGCATCATGGGAATGATGACATAGCTCAGGCTTACCTGGTAGGAATAGACTAGGGGATGCTGCAGTAACAAACAACCCCCAAATCTCAATGGCTTAAAGCTATGAAGGTTTAATTTTCACTCACACTCCGTGTTCTTTGTAAGTCAGCTGGGGCTGTGCTCCACATTGTCCTCTGCTGGTGGAACTTCTATTATCTAGTATGTTGCCTGTTGCCATGGCAGCAGAAAGGGAATTTAGTGAATCACATACTGGTTCTTAAAGTGGAAGCGACACACTCACTTCTGCTCACATATTATTGGCCCAACCAAGCCTAACTTCTTCCTTTGTCCCCCAAAAGAAATATAGAACTACCCTGGAGATACTGTGGGTTTGGTTCCAGACCACCGAAATAAAGCAAATATTGCAATAAAGTGAGTCACACAAATCTCTTGGTTTCCCAGTGCATATAAAAGTTACGTTTATGCTATAGTGTAGTCTATTAAGTGTACAATAGCATTATGTCTAAAAAAACAATGTGCATAACTGAATTAAAAAATACTTCATTGCTAAAAAATGCTGACACAGAGACAGGAAGTGAGCACATGCTGTTGGAAAAATGGCACCAATATACTTGCTTGACAAACCTTCAATTGAGGTTTTGCCTCAAACCTTTCAACTCAAACCGGAGTTGCCACAAACCTTCAATTTTTAAAAAACGCAGCATCTGTGAAGCACAATAAAGTGAAACACAATAAAACAAGGTATGCCTGTGTTGGTGAACATCACAAGTGACTTCCACACAAGACAAACAAGAAGATTAAAATAGAAGATTAAAAAAATAACACTAAACAAGGCTCTAGGCCACCAAGCTTCTAAACCCAGCTTAGCACCTAATTTGAGGAGTGGCCTTTGGAAACGCCCTCATGTCTCCGAGCCTTCATTTCTGCCTTTGTAAACGGCGGAGCTGTACTAAATTATCTGTAAGGTCTTTGCTAGGTCTGAGGTTTACTGATTCAGTGCTCTACCATGATGGACATCTCTCTTTAGTAGGAACTATGAACTCAGCCCAACCATCACACAAAGTCGTAATAGAACAAATGTATCCTTGAGAGTAATATTTCTCTACAGGCAGACCCACTGGATGATCAGGGGATGATTCTTAAATCACATGAAATCTTGTCCAAAAGACAGAAAACTGATTTTCTACATTATGAGGGTTTCGTCCACTAAGGAGTTACACAGCCATAGTTGCAAGGGCCGAGAACATTTGGAAGGAAAAGTGGAAGGCCTATGTTCTAATATTTGCATGATAATATGTTGGACTTTGCTAAGTAAAATAAGTCAGAGGAAAAATAGCTGAATTTTGTTCCATGAAGGAGACATAGGAATCCTGTGAGTCATTAACAATAGCAGCGGGCAATTTGGAAGTGTTCATGGTGAAAAGAATGGAGGGGTTATACGATAAATTTTTGATGCATTTGACACAGTAATGTCTGCCAGATGGATAGGGAGGAATGCTTCGAGGGAGCCTCAAGTCCTTTACAGAATGATCACGTGGACCTTCACAATGCTCTCTGAGGAGTGCGGCTGGACAAATATTTTGTAGAGGAGGAGGCTCATCCCAGAGGGAGGGGCTTGCTGCCAGATCCCTGGTTACTGATTGTCTGGACTCAGGACTTCGTCAATGTCTTCTCTCTTCTCAAACCCTTGTTATTGCATCTTCTATTCTGTCTCCTGCATCTCTGTTGAGACCTTCACCTCTTCATGCCTCATTTGCTGCATCTGCCCAGGGAACTACTTTCCTGTATTCAAAACTCTTGCTATTTGCTTTCCAAAGTAGGCCTTCTCTTGGTAATGGCTACTCCTAGAAAAAAATGATTGTAGTGAAAACAAAAACTTGGTCAGAGCTTCTAGTGATGTTTTGTGCTTCCTCTCAGCCCATTATGAGAGCACCTTGCAGATTGCCAACAAACACCTAACACTACACCTCAAATGGGTGCCTAGTGTAGCAGGTATGAAGTCAGGTGTGCAAAGAAAAAGGAACTGTTTTTCTATTACTCAGCCTCTTTGTTGAGCCCCATTTCTACCAAATGGCAGAAAACATAATCTCAAGTTATTTCTCAGAAAGTGCCATCATTTTCAGGTTAAAAATGAAACAGTTCATGATTCCCTCAATTTCTTTAAGGCCCCTCCAGAGTGTGCCTAAGTTCTGGGGTCCTAGGTTAGATGCTGGCATCAGGGCAGCTTCTGGTCCATGGTCAGGGGCATCCCTCCCAGCTGGAGTATGCTGACGTATCTTTGCCCTGGTCAGTAGGTCAAACATACTGCATCTTCCTCATGCTATGTGATTGGGGTTGGCTGGCACTTTCTCATCCTCCAAAGATGTTCCTCCATGTACCTAATGCAGACACACACACACACACACACACACGAGTGATCTCAGGCCCTCTCTAATCTGTCCTATCTACCTATGTTTGGCCTTGAAAGGTGCTAAGAGAAAGTGGATAGGATGTCAGGATCTTGTTCACTTTCCTGGTTTTGATCAAAAGTCTCCCTGCCCTTGGATCACTAAACCTATCTGGGTATTTATTGTTTTCCCTCCCTTTTGCCCCATCTCATAGATCTCACCAGGAGATCTATGTTCCATTTACTATCCATCCTCTTTCCTAACTCAGAAGGGCTTTGTTTAGTTTTGGGGAGAGGAAGGAGAAAAGGATAAAAGTTTGATGAAATACAGGTTGAGTGGGGCAGGATGTGAAACACACCAGTTAGTACTTCATACACCATCTGTCCACGTTGGGTTACACAAACCCCATAACCGCAGACTGCTGATGTTGGCTCTCTCCCCAAATATGGGAACTGTCTGGGGATATGGTAGACTACTGGCCTTAGAGCAACACTGGCTATTCCTTTTCCTTAATGACCTCAGTGGAAGAATATCAAGGATCTATTTTTCCTCATACAAAACATGTTTGGGTTATCAGGGAAGGAGATGCTTTTTAGTTTAAAGTTAAAGCTGTCCTTGTGGGGGGGTCAGTAGAAATCAACTTAGATTTACCTACACCCAGCCATGTCCTTCTTTTATGCTGAGTTTTAGATTTTTCTCCAACGTTCTACGTCCTACCAGTGAAAGTGTGATGAATCCTAGAGCTATTAATTGTTGAAATGATGAGAGGGTGCTCAAAATTTCCTCTGTTTTTAAAAAATGTGAGCCCCATGAATGGACAGGGAGGCTCCTTGTACACTGACTTACATTTACCCAGAATGCGTGGTTAGAGCCATAGTGTGCAGAGCCCTGGCATGAAGAGATTCCACCTTATTGGATCCAAACCCAGTTCTAAAAGGGAAAATCCTGGTCATATAGGGCATATCTAATGGGGGGAGTGGTAGGAGGAGATGATGCTGGAGATGGTTTTGCCAGGGTTTGGGATTCTGCACAGTAACACAGGGAATAGGAACCTGATACCAAGGTCACTGAATGAGTCCAACGCCAGGACTGAGGCTCTTCTGGAGAGTAATCAGGGCTAGTTGGGTCTCCCCAGAAGGAGACTTTGGAATGACAGAAGATATGAAGCGCCAGGAGGAGCAGGACAAGGACTCCCAGGATTTCTCAGACTCACTGGCCTGGGTGAAAACCTCTCCCCATGGCTGTCTCCTTTGGTGCCCTTCACAGAGACTATCTGTTGCCTATTCCAACATCTATACTCTTTATCTTCTTTGGTAACAGAACCTTAATTTCATTGGGTGTCCATGTACTCATCTAAAAGACTGTATCTCCCAGCCTCTCTTGCAGCTAGCTAAGTTTTGGCCAGTGAGATGTAAGAGGAAGTATTATGGGAACTTCCAGGAAATCTTAAAGAGAAGAGTGCACAGCTCTTTGTTTTTTTCCTCCTTCCTAACTGCTTGCAATGCTGATTTAATGCCTGGTGCTCCAGCAGCCATTTGGAACATGAGGAGATGCTCATAGAGATAGAAGGAGCCTAGATCCCTAATGATGTGGAATCACCATGCCGGTCATAGAAAGAGAAAGCATTCTATCTTGCTTAAGTCACTGTATTTTGGATTTTTCTGTTTCATGCAGCTGAATCTAATGCGAATGGACAAAAGTACCCTTATTCATGTCCCTCTCAGCAGGACTACTCTACAATTCACTCCCCATTTCTAGCACCTCCACTAGCTGGTTCCATTGTACATTTGGGAACCCCTGTTTTATTGTGGACCAACTCTTTGACAAATCCACAGATATTTTTCTCAAATGCCCCTTCCCTTCCTCGACTTGTCTTGGTTTTCTCTTGCTACTTCATTTCCGTTGCTTTTGCTCTTTCTCCTTCTCCACTTGCTGTATGGAGTGGGAGCCAGGGAGGGGAAAAGAGTAACATACTCAGCCCTCCTACTACCACCACCATTATTCCCATGCCACTCAGTAAAATTTCCTTTTTTGAAGTACACACTCCATCTAATCTTGGTTGCCATTATCGCTGACATGGAAAAAATTCTCCCACCTGATTGTTCTATGTCTGTCTGTCTTTGTGAGACATAGTCTTTCTGCCTGTCAAGTTACACAACTTCAAGACCCAACTCAGTTGCCATTTCTGTCATCTTCCCTACAACAATGTGTAACGTTAACACTTGTATGGCAGCTACTATATGCCAGGTGCTGTTCTGAACATGAACTATTAATAACATAGTTAATCCTCATAGCAGTCTTGCCAGGTAGGTACTCCCACACCTTACAGCACTTTATCTCTACCTATTTTAACACAGTGATATGCCTTATGGTGGTTATTTGAGACTTGCTTTGTCTCTCCACAAAGGTAGCAGTGGTCTACTCTGGTGAAAGAACAGGAGTATACAAACCTTTTGAAATAATTTTAGATTTTCAGAAAAGTTGCAAAAATAGTACAGAGAGTACCTGTATACCCTTTTTCTAGCTTCCCCACTGTTAGCATCTTATATAATGTTGATACAATGATCAACACTAAGAAACTATTAACAAAACCATTATTGAAACTACACATGTTATTAGAATGTTGTCAATTTTTCCACTAATGTCTTTTTTCTGTTCTAGGATCTGATCCAGGATCCCACATTGCTCTTACTTGGCCTATCTCTTTAGACTCCTCCGATCTGTGATAGTTTCTCAGTCTTTCCTGTCTTTCACGACTGGGACGATTTGAGGAGTACTGGCCAGTTATTTTATAGAATGCCCCTCAATTTGGATTTTATTGATGTTTTCTCATGCTTAGATTGAGGCTATGCATTGTGGGCAAGTGTATCATACACCTTCTTAGTGTATCTTGTCAGGGGATACATGATGTCTCTATATCATGTATACGTTGGTCACTTGGTTATGCTGGTGCCTACTGGGTTTATCTACTTTGAAATTACTATTCTTCCCATTACAATTAATAAGTACTTTGGGTGAGATACTTTGAGAGTATACAAATATCCTGTTTTTCCTCAAACTTTCACCTGCTATCTTTAGCCAGATGTCTATGGCTTGCAATAATTATTACAGTGGTGTTCTAATGGGGATTTTCTATTTCTTTATTCCTTTTACATTTGTTCATTGGAATTCTTCTGTAAGGAAGAGCTGCTCCTTCTCTCCCATTTAACTATTTGTTTATATCAGTATGAACTCATGGATATCTATTTTATTTTATGGGTTATAATCTAATATTAGTATTTACTTTGTTGCTCAAATGTTCCCACTCTGGCCATTAGGAGCTCTTTCAGGTTGGCTCCAGTGCCCTTTCAACAAGTCCCCACCCTTGAGCACTTCCTTCCTCTCCAGCACAAGATGCTCCAGGTTCATCTTGTACTTTCCCTGCCCGAGCCACTTCTTCATGGAGTCAGGTCTCACATTTTGACTCAAGTCATGTAACCTTGGGTATGTTAACTTCTCCGAGTCTCAGTTTCCTCACTTGGAAACAATTGGAATAAAAATACCTACCTTACAGGGTTATTATGGGGATTAAATAAATAATTCATGTGGAACAGGGGTAATATTTAAAATTTTTTTAATGGGCTTTTTTTCTGTGCTCTCTCCAACATAGAATCTGCTTCTTGAGTTGCCCTGGGCTGCCTTCTGTTTGGTACTATGCAACAAGACTCTTGTCTTAAGAAAGGATTTTCCAAATTCTTTTATCTTCTCTCCCCAGCTCAGCCCTCCTCTACCTTCTCTCAGGTTTCAAAGGGCTCAACAAAAAAGTCAAGGCCTTTTGGAGGTTTTATTATCAACTGTTATTCTTCTACATGCCTGCTCTCCAGCAGGAGAAGGGTTAAATACTTTGTGATAACTTCAGCACTGAACTGCCAAGTCTCTTAGGTTCAGCTCAGCAATCAAACTGCATAACCTAATAGAGCCCCTGGTGCTACGGGAAACACAAGACACTGATTTATATTTTAATATCAGTAATTTCCACAAGAGCAACATTTCTGAGTGTCATTTTACAATTTCTGTCAAACACCAGCTCAGTTTTTCTTAATTCTGTTTATTGTGTCTGAATTTGCAACCTCATCCGCAATGCAGATTCTTGGCTCCCAGGAGAGAAGAACGTTTCCATCTTTCTCTGGAATGGGAGGGATGGGGATGAGGGGCAGAAATGGGCTTATAAAATAATTGGAAATGTAAATGAAGTAGTGTTTATTAAGAAATGATTATGAAGTACTTTTAGTTAAAAATAAAAAAAAGAGGCGGTCCCAAACAAACTTTATAAAAAATGACAAACAAAAGGGCTGTTTGGGATCCAAACTGGAATCTTTCCTTCCAGAAGAAAGAACTGTATGTACACTAAAAAATTGAGAAGAGGGACCCAGTATGGGGAATATTTGGCCACGTTTACTGTATGATCATTGCTATGGCCATTAGCACGACTGCAGGTTATAAAGTGCTTTGGGATCCTTAAGGATCAAAGGTGCATGGCTACATAAATGCCAGATGTTGCTATTAGGAAGAAGGAGCCTGGTTCTCTCCTGTATTCTTTGAACATCTAATAAAAGAACAAAGCTGGTGCTGCTGGCAACAAACCACATCTCCTACTCGGCATGCTTAAGGGGTGGGAGTGCTTCCTGAGGCCATTGGCTGTAGATGCATACCCTGGCACGCCCAGTGTCGTCAGCTCCACTTTCTGCATTGGTCATTTCCTGGACAGTTGATGAGTAACCTCCTGGAAGAACTCAGCGTGACACTCTTCTTTGAGGCCTGAAACTTAGCTTTGGCCAGAGAGGTTCTCTCCCTCGGTTGCTACAGAAAGCGGACCAAGAGTCAGAAGCAAGGCACTTGCAACCCAGTGAAGCTTCTTGTGTGAACATCATGTGGGCCCTTCTCACATGGGAGTGTTGTGAGTCTCCACAATCCTTCTTTCCTCCAAAGCCACAGCTCTGGTAGGTCATAGCAAGCCCAAAGCCACTTGTTCTGCCTCTCGTTGGTGTTAAGTCCTCATGCTTTTTGCCAGCATCCTTCAGTTTCATACACTCTAAATCCAACATCATGTCTCATTGCCAAACCTCTGGCAGAAGCCGTGTCGAGTTTCTCAGTGGAGCTATCGACCACATTGACTGAAGCCGCGGCAACGTGTTTCTCCCCGTCCAAAAGGGTAAAAATAACAGGAACAAGTTGTCGGAAATGAAATTTCAATTCATCCACGCCCTTTCTACACTTCTGCTGCGACTCCCAAGCAGGGATCGATAGTGTTTAGACAGCCAAGGAGATTTTTTCCCCTCTTAAAGCACCAGATCAATAGTAAAAAAAAAAAAAAAAAAAAAAAAAAAAAAATCCTCCAGCCCTCTGTATGTGTTGTAGTAAATGTGAACAAATCAGAGGCCTTTGGCTAAACAGATTGACTGAAGGCGGCAGCAGTCTGGCGCTTTGTAACTAAGAGCGCATCAACCGCACAAGGGGCAACGAGGGAGGAAACCCTGGTGCTCCCACGGTTCCCATAACAAGGAGGCTTCAAAGAGAATTTCTGCCCCCAAAATGAATGAAAGAAATGAAAAGATTTCTGTGCACTGTGGCACGGGGCGTGACTTCTTAAAAAAAATGAGAAATACTCAATAAGGCTTACTGACCATCACAGGAATGCATTTTCCTGGAAGACAGCTTGGACTGTGGGATACTCCACACTTCCTCTCCATTTTCTCTTTTGCTTCTTTTATCTTTTTAAAAAAAGTTCTTAGCTTTTTCTCATTGCTTCACAAGTTTTCTCCCCATGATGCTGTCCACCTCTCGAACATCTTCTCCTTGAAAGACTCTGGACCCTGCCCATCTGGATTCCATGTCAGTCATTTCTCCGACTTACCTGGCTCCTCATTTGCCACCACTGATGTTCCCTAAGGCCTGTTTTATCTCCTCCTCTTAATTCCATTATTTATGTGAGAGAGAAATTGGATCGAAGCTCAATTCTGATTTTCTTCAAATGATTTACCCATGAGCAGCCTTCTCCTCCCATTATGAAAATTTTTGTATATTATTGTGTCCTTCTTTTCCACCAGAGATAAATAACACAGCAGGCAGATATCCACATGGGTTAGACTGACTTCCAAATTTCGTCCTTTTGTTGCAAGAACCAATGGACTGCAGCCCTCATTACGGGTTGGGAAGTGGAAGACCTCTGCGGTGGACTGTCACAGAACAATTTCTTTAATTTTGCTTGGAAAAGCCAACCCAGGGACTCAAAAGACTATCACATAGCTGGTCCTCCTTTGTGGGATTAAAAAATTATTCAGGTTGCAAAACCCAAAGGTGACCTGCTATGAAAATGTGAGTGCGGGCCTTCATTTATAAAAGACTTGTTATCCTTATCAGTGATTATCATGCTAACTTCTTTAATGAATTGATTATACTTGAAACAAAGCATTGGCTAAATATAGTGTAGAAGCATACAAAAAAGATAGCATGTCAACATGTATTAGTTTAGATAATATAATCTTTTGTAGTAGATTTAGTTAAATAAAAGTTTATAATCATAGATAAAAGAAATGATTCTTGCAGATTGTGCTTTAAACAGAAGCTTCTCGTGGAGTCACTTCCTGCCTCGTAGGAACCCATACTTTTGACCAGACCTATTTTCCTTCTGGTCACTGGCATATCTCCCAGGTACCCTAGGAGAAGAGAGATTCATCTCAGTCACTTCAAAAGTCAAGAGGTTAGGTGATAGCAGGAAACATTGCTCTCAATGAATATTTCCAAAGATGAAAGGAGAAACAGGGACTATAAATATTAATTTATTCTGTAATTCAGAAGTGCTGAGAACCCAGTATGCATTAGGTGAAGCCGAAATATACAATGACAAATATAACTACGAGCATACTGGCACCATAAAGTAGCCTCTTCCTTCCTGCAGGTGGCCTCAGGCAGTGAGCTGCCTTGTCACTACAGCCTCTCCCTCTCTCATGGTTCTTCTCATTAGCATTTTTAAGGTTTGAATGTTTGAATATGTAACACAGTCATGTTGGTTCTGACAAGTGAGAAGGAGATGGGCCGGTTTCCGTTCGTCCCTCACATCTACTTTCTCCCCCTTTCCCCTTGCTCTGTGCCCTAAGAGGTGGACCCTGAGCTGTATCCACCAGCTCTCTTGCACTCTGGCCTCTGACCTCGGGTGGGTTTGACCAACGTGCAGCATCAGCAGGAGACCAGAGGGAGGGAGGACTGTGCCCTGTCACATGTGCCCTCAGCTCCTGCTGTGGCAGACGTCCAGAGTGACCAAGACGCTGGGCTCTTGGGGGCCTTCTCCACGCTGCTGCTCTGCTGCCCACTTCAGGTCTGCTCCCCCAGCGCCGGCCCCTGAGGCCTGGAGGTGGTCAAGGCCTACTCTTACTACACCTGGGCACTGCATGATGCCTTGCAGCTTCCTTACACCATACCCACACCTTTATGCCCAAGTCCCTTTATGAAATATCCCACAAATTATTCAGCTGGAGCATACCATCTACTTCCTGTCAGGACCCTGATTAATAAGGTAAGTGGGGGAAAGTATTATTAGCAGTTGTATTAGTTTCCTAGGGCTGCTCTAACAAAACACCACAAACTGGGTGGCTCAGAACAACAGAAATTTATCGTCTCACAGCTCTGGAGGCTTGAAGTCCAAGATCAAGGTGTCAGTTGGGTTGGTTACTTCTGAGGGCTGTGACAGGGAGTCTGTTCCATGCTTCTCTCCTAGCTTCTGGCAGTTTGCTGGCCATTTTGGCATCCCTTGGCTTGTAAACTTATCACCCCAATGTCTGCCTTCATCTTTATGTGGTGTTCTCCCTATGTGCCTGTCTGTTTCCAAGTTTCCCTTTTATAACGTCAACAGTCGTATTGGATTAGGGGCTCACCTACTGCAATATGATCTCATCTTAATGAATTACATCTGCAATAACCCTATTTCCAAATAAGGCCACATTCTCAGGTTCCAGGGGTTAGGACTTCAACGTATGAATTTTGGGGAGACACAATTCAACCCATAACAGCAGTTGAATATGTGCAAGTGTCTTCTATTTTACCAGGAAAAGAAAATCCTCTCCTGCCTGCCTCCATCTGTTGTCTTCTCTCTCTGCTCTGCTCACTACTCATGTTTATGAATGAGTTATTTAGGTTTGCTGTCTCTTTATATTTCCCCCACCACTCCCTTCCTGCCCCCACCTCGTCACCCTCACCCTGCTGGCAGCAACTCTGGTTGGCCAAGGTCAACATTTTGTTGTCCCATCCAGCAGGCTCTTTTTGGTCCTTATTATATTTGACAAACTTGACACTAGTGGCTGCTTCTAGAAACACTTCCTCCCCCTAGAAACATTGTCTGTCCTTGGTTTCTGAGACCCTCTCTGAGTTTCCCTCCTGCTTTTCTGAACTGCTTCTCAGTTTCCTTGGCATGTACCTCTCCTTCTGCCCATTCCCGAAATGGTCCCCAAGGTCCGCTCTTGTCTTGTCCTTCCCTTTCTCATTGTATATTCTCTCTGGTCCATTCCTCCAACGCCTGATTTCAGTTACCATTCACATGAGGACTGCCCCTAAAACAAAATCTCTAGTGCAGCTCCCCATCTGGAGCTCCGGATCTCTATACATAACTGCTCTCTCAACAGCTATGCTCTATGTCCCACAGACCTGCAACTCAACAGCTCCAACGCTAAACACATAACCCCCTACTCCAAACCTGCTTCTCCTCCTGTGCCATCTATTTTATTTATTTAACAAACACACATAACATTTATTACGTGCTAGGTACAATTCTGAGCACTTCACCATGAACAAGTCTGTGATGCAGGTACTCTGGTTATTTTCATCATAGATGAGAAACCAAGGCACACAGCGGGTAAGTGGCTTGCCCAAGACTACACAAGTAATAGGAGGTAAAGCAGGGATTCAAACATAAGTAGCCTAAGTAGCCCAACTCTGACCCCTACTACACCCTGCCTCAGTGAACGGGACCACCACCCACTCCATTTGTTCACGCCCAGAAATCTGAGCACCATCTCGATTCTTCTCTCTCCCTTTTTCCCGCTCACTCACTTCAACTCCCAGACCCTTCATCCCGTCACTCGCCAACTCCTGCCTGTCGTACCATCTAAGCAAACCTTCTACTGGCCCTCTTCTCCTCATCCCCAATCTTACTGCCCATTCCTCCAGCAACTAGAGATAGGATCATGTAATTTGCTTACTCAAAACCTTTCAAAATTCTCCATTGTTCTCATGATAAAGTACAGACTCTTAAAATGGTTTAGGAGGCCTTTTTGGGCCTATGTCCTGTTTTTTGACCCTGGTCCCTAGCCCTCTTCACAGTCCCCACTCCAGCCCTACTGAATTGCGCTCGGTGTCTCAGACACGCCCCGCTCTTTGGCCCCTGCTGCTTGTGCCACACGCCCCACACCATTTCTCTCCTCCCGTCACTTTCGGGCTAACTCCAGCTCATGGGAACCGGAATACTCTTAGTTCACAGGGCCAGCACATACTCTCTCTACAGGTAGATCAACATGAGAAACCAAAGAGGTTTTTGGGTGACAGAATCAGAAATAAGGGACACTGAAATAATCTGACATTGAATGGCAACTGGCTAGGACAGCATCATGCAACTCTTTCAGATGCAAAGGTCTTTCCCATGGGGCTGATACTACCAGTCTGTTGGCCAAGGCTCCCTCTCTCCTGGACATGGCTGGGAGGGGTCTGGACATCATTCCCTCTGTGACTACATTTCCCCCCCCCTTCTCTGTGTCATGAGATTGATAAGCTCTTTCCTTATATAGTCTACTCTGTTCCAGTTAGGTTTAGCAGATCCGAGAGCTATTCTGTCTCTCTAAGGCGACTTTGGGTATGGTTCAGCTCTCCCAGAATAATCTTTCTCTCATTTTCAAGTTCTGAGGGGAAGCGCCCCCCTGAAATCCACTTTGAAGTTGTGGAGTGTTCCAAAGGGCTACTGCCATTCAGAGGTGCAGTGGATCACTTTTCATTTGAACTATCAAGAAAAATTTTACGGAGATGGTTGTATTTAATCTTGTCTTTGATTCTGATAAATGAAGATGGGTTGTACTCTAAGATATTGAGGAGAAATAAAAATTTCCAACTGGAGCTGGAAGAGTAGGAGAGGCAGGCATGTGAAGAGCTTTAGATGCTAGGACTCGGAGTCTGAAATTTATCTAGAGGCAATAGGGAGCCAGGGAAGGTTTTAAAGCTGGGGAGTGATACATTAAAAGTTGCTTCAGGCAGATTACCTGATCTCTGTGTGTAGGAGACAGAGTAGACAGAAGTAGGAAGAAGAGGGGAAGGCCTAGAGAGCTAGACAGAAGTTAGGAGATGATTATGCTCAAGTAAAAATAGCCAGTTGAGCAGAGCGATAGGTAGGAAACCTATTTCTTTAATTTGACACTATAATATTAATAGTATAATATTGTATCCAGATCTATAAACAAATCCTATAGAAGTTTATTAAAGCACCAATTAAAAGCAAAAAAAAGGAACTTAATTTCTGAAGAAAAATTTACTAAATAAAGACTGGTGGTTGGTGTGACTTAAAATCATCATTGGGACAATACTGTATTTCTGAATGGTTCATTTTATTCAATCATTAGATGGGTCTGCAGATTAGATTTGGTTACAGTGGGCTCCAAGAACTGTCCACATTCAGCTGGTTGGGTTAAAGTGGTCTGAGGCACTAGTCAAGTAGTAGGGACTTGAAAACCTTTTTGGTCTAAACAATTTCTATTGTACTAGGATCCACCCTGGACCCTGTAGGATTGTTTGTCAGACATTTCATTTGTAACCCTAAAGGGTCAAGGTGAGATGAAGATAGGGCTGATTTTGGAGGGGGTGGGGGTGGGTGGGTAGATTGTTTATATCAAACCCATTTATATTTCAAAGTCTTTTTCCTGTAGCTATTCTTCAGTGATCATGTCATGGAAGGGAAGGGAGAGTGAGGTGGTTACATATGGGCGCTGCTATTGTTATGTTGGAAAATACTTTTTGATGAACAGTCATTTCCTTCCACTGCCAGAGGGTGTTGATAATGAGCAAATTACCTTTTACTCCCTCTGGTGTGGATGTGAAATTGGCTGTTAATAGAGTTGCTAATGCTACCGGGTTAGCATGTGATTGTTCTATTTTAAGCCAATTTAAGTTATATTTGGGGAGTAGCCAATCAGACATCTCGCTAAGAATATGGGCCCAAGTGCAGCATTTAATATCGAGAAACCTGCCTCACCCACAGATGTGGCTGTGAGGGGAAAGTGCTGAACATGCTGTCGTTAACATGAAATGTTTTAATACAATGTCTTTCTTCCTTTGTAGGTACAAGAATGGTCTCATTAGGCAAATACCAAATGTTTTCATCATAGGATAGGACCCATTTCAAACCCCAATAATATAGAATGCCATCAGCCAGTGATGTACTTTGTTTAATCTAACAATGGGTTAATATCGGTCATTTCGTTACTGCTTGTTATGCAGTGAAAGCTTACTAGAAAATGAAGCGTTCAGAAATTAGTTGAAAGGAGCAAAAGAGGTGAGAGATTTTACCGAGTTATATGCTCGATTGGGCTAATTAAAGGTACAGACGCATTCATGGGTTATGGGAACATCTTTGATTTCTAATGATGCTTTCCTGGGAGGGGGATGGCGTATCTAATCATATATAGCATTATGAGCTTCCCAAGGGCAGGGGGCACAGCTTTTTATCTCATATGCGCTCCCTACCCCTTTCCCTAAAGCACCTATTGCCATCTGGTACCTGGTGGGTGCATTGAGTGCATTACTTGGGAAAGTTTTTTTAATTAAATAGGATATTCTTGAACAAAGCACTGTTGATTTGTGGTTTTCATGTTTTACTGGCTTTTCATGTTTTAAATATAAAGCTTATTACCTACACACAGAGAAGGAAACAGGTATGAAGGATGGAAAATAAAACTCAACTGATGTGTTACAGAAAGGTACAGTGTGTGCCATTCTCGTTTAGATTAATTGGGCTTGGCACTGTTATGGCTCCTGCCACCTGATCAGTTTACTGGGCTGAAGAAATTGTGGGAATGGAAAGTACTGGTGCCTAACGATACCCCAACCTCACCCCCTGCCAAAATCCCTCCCCAGGACATTCTAGGCCCATGCTCCCTAATGTGCCGTTAAGATTGGTGGCCATGGAAAACCCATCCCGTGTGATCTCCCACTCATTCAACCGACATTAGCTGAGAGCTGTCTTGTGCCAGGCTGGGATTCAGAGGGGACTGGGACTGGGACTTCTGACCAAGGGAGCACAGAGTGTGCCCGGGAGACACTTATCTAGAAAGTATAATACATGGTGATAAATGGCCTTAGGCATTTGGAAAACACTTTTAGTGTTGACTTTTGTTTTCTTAAACAAACACACACATAGTATTTATAATATGCCAGGCACCACTCCATGGACTTCACAAATATTAACTCATTAATTCTCCTACCGATCTCTAGAGGCAGATACTATTATTTATCTTTATTCTATAGTTGAGGAAATTGAGGCACAGAGATGTTAAGTAATTTCCCAAGGTCACACAGCTCAACAATGCAGAGTCAGGATTTGAACTCACACCATCTGGCTCCAGAGTTCATGCCCGCAGCCACTACATACTGCCTTCCCTTTAAGCCAGTCCCTGCAGGATGAGTGGGACTGGGGCAGATAGGGAAAAAGGGAACGGATGAGATGAGGGCATCAGGCAGAACAATCCAGGCAAAGGGATATTCCAGGCAAACTTGTCCAAGGGCACGGACGTGCGACCCACGAGGAGAAACGCAGTGGTCAGAGCAGCAGGATGAGAAGGGGTGCTGTTTGGGGTATAAGTGCCAGTCCTGGAGGGATGGGCAGAGAAAGGGCCGGCAAAGAGGGCAGAGGAGGAGCCCCTCCAAAGGGGAGAAGGCACAGAGATGATCCACAGCGTCAGCTGCGGCAGAAGTTCTAGCGAGATGAGGGAGACCAAGCCATTGTTTTGGAGATTAGGAGGCCGCTGCTGATCTTGGCGAACACAGGGCGGGTCGAGCAGAGGCCTGCAGTTACGCTGGAGATGATGAAGAGTTTCTGGGAGGAGAGAGTGGTGTGAATGTTTTTCTAGAAGTTTTATGGTAGAGGGACGAGGGGAGAGAGAGAAAGGAAAGGGAAAGGGAGGGAAGGAGAAGTAGAGCGGAACGGAAGGGAAGACGACGAGCCGCGCTCAGCTCCAGAGGCAGAGGGCAGAGCAGAGAGCGAGGGGCTGGGACAGAGGTGGGGCTGGGGAGGCAGATGAGGTAAGACTGAGGCACAGAACCGCTCCCTGGCCTACCCTCCACCTGAGCACGCTTTGGGGCACGATGTAATTATTATTTCTTCCAGGCAGCGGAGCGTAACATAAAAAGGTTCAGATGCAGATTTAATACAGGGGGCTTTATAAGACATCCTAGACGGTGAGGACTTTAAGGGAAGACCTATGCGTCCCCAACAGAGTACAGGGCATACAGCAGGTTCTTAGTGTGTTTGTTGAATGAATAAATGGGTCTTATTAACATTTTTATTGTGAATATTATTAAAAAAAGAACATGGCACTGATTTTAAAACACCTGGAAATGCAGTCATAAAAAACCGAAAATTTTAGGGCCTGCAAGTCATTTTAGGAAATGTTGCAAAGACATATATCCATCCTGCCCGAGGCCTTGAGGTAATAGGACCATTACAGAATTTCTTACTGGCTTATCAAAAAGTTTCTGCTCTCATATTCCAGCTACTTTACACTGAGATTCTGTATTTTATTGAAGGTAGGAAAAATAAGTTGTTTCTGAAGCATAGGGTATAGTTAAAGGTGTTAAGAAAATGTAAAACAATTTTACTAGTGTCTTGACTACTAATTTGGATAAATGTTTATTCTCAAAATGTTCCAGCATTATCTTTCTTCTTCCAGAAAGGTCAGGCACATGCCACTAAAAATACATTTAGTACATTTGAGAATATTTTTCAAGTGATTTATTGGGGTAATGTATGGACTATTTATTTAAATATATGTCTTATTTCCAGTAATGCTACAACCTCATTAGAAGCGACTTGGCTCATTGCTTAAGCAGAATGATTTAGCTATTTAGGACCTCTCTTTCAAAAATAGGCTATTTTCCTCTAACAGTTTACCAGAATTGGGAATCTATTTTTAGAAAAGTACATGAGAACGGGTAAGGTCGTAGCCCTGAGCCTTAGGGAATTCCTCCAGAAGTTGTGTCTCTTGTATGTTCTGGTTCATTTTTCTCCCTCCCTGCTTCTCTAGAGGGGAGGAATTCTCCACCTGAGGAATGAAGACACAGCCACTTCTCTGGGGGACTGTGGAATCCTCTGGAGAGACTCTGTACCGCATTCTCAGTGGCAGGCACCCAGCCAGTAAGGCATTGGGCCTGATTTCAGCGGTGAAAAAGTGCTTACGCTCTTTGGGGACATGAGAACACTATTTGACATATTTGAAAATAAAATTTGCTAACTACCGAGTGTGCAATACATATTCCCCTCTCTGTAGCTGATATTTACAGCATGTATGTAAGTTACGAAGCAGAACAATAAGATGCATATATGTGATCCCTCTGGGAGCTGAAACATTGCCAATGTTGTGGCATCTAAGCGTTCCTCCTGGTCTCATTCCTCAGACCTCTGCCGCTCCCCACCATCCTGAATTTTGTGTTTATTATTCATCTGATAAAAAATACTTTTATCACATATGTATGTATCCTCCTAAGGGGAGGGAGTGGGAGACAGAGAGACAGAGACAGCAGAGGAAGGGAGGGAGGGAAGGAGGGACACACACACACACACACACACACAGACACACACAGACACACACACTCTCATACAGAGAAAGAGGGAATGCCCCCAAAGAGTTTAAGGCCAGTAAAGAAAATACACAAATTTCCTCAGGTGTTTTGTTCTAATGATCTGAATTCAACTCTTCCAAGATGCTAAAATTGTTACTATATTGAAAGCTTTAAAAATGTATTAAATTCAGTTAGTCTGCATATGAGGAAACTGGCAGTTTCCTTTATTGTTTGTAGAGTGTTAATTGTCTTCTTTCTTGAAAGTAATTTAGCGATATGTAATAAAAGTCCTACAGAAAGTACAATTGACCAGGCAATTCCCTGTATAGGATTTTATTCTAAGGGAAGAATAGAATAAGTATATGAAGATGTTTGTTTAAGGATGTTAACTGCACAGTGACTGATGATAGCAAAAAGAAATCAGGAGAAATAATCTAAATGTCTGAAAGTTATTGGTTAAATAACTATGCAGCAATTTAAAATGATGGAAGGATGTGCCTGTTATCATGAGTGGAAAAAAACCAGTTATATAATATGTATTTGGACCATCCTATATATAGGACCATCCAATTTTTATAAAAATAACTTCTATATTTATATTCATGGGAAACATCATGGATGCAAATACACCAAATTTTATAAGCAGTGACAAGTTTTTAGGTAATTATTGTATCATTGCTTATCTGTATTTTTTTCTACAAGAATAATGTATTACTTATTTTGATAAAATGAAAAATAAATTGTTGCAGTCTATTTATTAAAGAGAAAGTTTGGACATTTTTGATACTGCCTATACTCCACTAGCCATCTGGGGATTATCTTAGATAATTTAAAATCATAGATTGATACCTGCTATGAAGACCTTTTCTCCCTTGCTGTGCTTTCTGGGGATGTCAACTGATTTTATATCAGCCTATAAAACAAATATAATTACACAACCCTCAAATGCATTCCACTGAACAAAAAGTCAAGCATCTGTATTACCCGTGATCATATATGCCCCGGCTCCAGTCTGTTGCGTAGAGCACACGTACCACCGCTAGCTAACTGCACCTCCCCAGTGTTTTGCACAGGGTGGCTTAATATCTCTAATTCCATTTGTCATTACAACATCCCCATGAGGTGGGGGGAATATATAGTGGCAGGTATAGTAATTATCAAGGCTCCTTTTTTTTTATTTTGTAAAAGACTGGTCAAATATTTTCATTTTATAGTCCTTGGACTCTTGGAGCCTTTGAAAATAATGGTCAGTAGTTCCGCAAGTTCATGAACTAATTCCCTTAAGGTTGGGGAATGTGTATTACCCGGACGTGCTGATTTACATATTGTGCCATGTTTTCAAGTATTCCCTCACCTGGTTTATTTCAACATCTATACTTAAAAGTCTTCATTGCTTCCTAATTATCTATGCTCCCTTTCTTTACTTTTCCTGTTAAAGACCAATTTAGAAGAGCAGCTCGGTATCTCTGCCACTCAGAGTCATCATTAATTTCACTCCCCTTCTCATTTATTAGTGCAGCCACTTTACTGCCACGCGTCCTCCTCCCTGGCCCGTTTTCTTCGCCTCTAACCTCTCTGGCAGTGTTAACTCATTCTGCTCTCTATGCTGCTGCTCTTATCTTTCCTTGACGAGCCTTCGAAAGAGTTGGCACATTCATTTTTTTTTGGCGCTTCCTCATCCTTTCTCTATTTCCGCAGCGGGCTTTCTTCCACCCTCAGATCTTTTCAAGGTTCTTTGTCAAGCGGCTCCTTGCATTTTTTAATTCAAGGCATCCTGGGCCTTTGTGGCTTAACTGTGATTCTAAAACTTTGTGCCCTTGCCTGTAGTGCTGTCTGGGTTTCTTAATTCACCCAAATTGGATTTCTGAAAATCTTTGAACTTGGGCAAGTTCCTTAATGTTTTTAAATACAGAGATCGGGTCATATCACCTGGGCAGTGGTGTCTCCTGGTCAATAGTATCAAAGACCATTTATGGGAGAGAGAGAATGGGTAGAGATGTGAAGTCACTGTTCATGCCTTGGGCAGGATATAGACATTTTCAGACCCAAATCCATCCTCAACAGAGAAGCTAAAGCGCTGTTGGTGTTCCAGGTTGTTGACATTGAACTTGGTGTCCTGGGCAGAGAACACACCTTGGAAGGCAGCCAGCTTGCTGTTTAGAAAGGTGCAATTAATAAATGCTGCTCAGGAGCTCCTCTTTCTAGTTTGCATTAGTTAATGGAATGAGAACAAGTGCTAAATTTTATACTCATCAATTTAGAGGCATCCGTCCACAGTGTTTCTTCACTCTCTGTTTTTAATAGTGGATGTGGGGATCTGCTGGTAAATATGTGATCTTGGGACAGCTTCCTTTCAAGTCAGCAGCAGCCATGCTGCTCAGGTCTCCCTCTAGAGAAAACCTGCCACAAGGAGTGCAGTTAGCTGACAGCCTCCAGCTGTCAGTGTCTCCAGGGCAGCTTCTGGAAAATGACTGGGCACAGCGTGGTACCAGGGTCCACATTTTCTGGCCAGTGCAGGACTCCTCAATAGGTGATCTTTGCACCAGATTGTCCTGGATCGTCCTGTTGGGCTAGCCAAACTGTTCTCCGAGCTGCACTGCAGTCTGAGGCTCCTCCTACCTCATCTTCCTTCCTTCCCCCTCTCCTTTTCACAGACGTCAGACCTGCAATGAAGTCTGAAGGCTCTCCCTGCCTACTCCTGCTTCCTTTCTCCTTTATCTTTCAGTAAATCTCTTGCACTTCTAATGCCATCTCAGCATCTGCTTCTAGGAGGACCTGAACTGACATTAGAACCCAGCCCCCCTTTAACCTTGCTAACCCCTCCTTCCTCCCCCATCCATCCTGCCTGACATGAGTTCAGCCATACACTCTTTTATGTTACTTTATGGAAAACTCAAATGCTACATTGTCACAGAATGCATCCAGGATAAACAAAAACAGAACTGGTGGTCATCTCCAGCTTGGGATTACTGTATATATACTACTATTCTCATTCATTAATATGGATAATTGATCTTATTACAGTTTGATCAAATTGGACAGTTCCCAGGAAAGAGCTTGTACTTAAACGTAGCAGCACTAGGTGATGCTGCTGCCCCACACAACAGCTACAGCCTGAGCGAGGCTTGGCCAGAGCCATCCTGGGCTGGGGGTCCTGTCTTTCCTTGGCTGGATGGGGCCTACTGGTCTGTAATCCACTCCAGAATCTGAAAAAGTAATTTCTGGATCCATGATTCTGGACTCTAGAAGAGTATGTTATTAAGTCAGTCTCTCCTCTCTCTCTCTCTCTCAGAGCTTACGGAAGGTGTGTGTGTGTGTGTGTGTGTGTGTGTGTGTGTGTGTAGGAGTTTTTGGGAACTCTTGAATTGATTCAGGAACTAACTGTGGTTGCTTTAATTTCTCTAAGTGCCCACCAGTTTACCTTACATAACTGCTCACACTTTTGGATCAAAAGAACAACTGAAAGTTCAGCAACCCCCACCTCCTGTCCCCAGATATGGGAGAAAGATCAATTTGAGTGGTATTGACACTAACATCTTTTATCTAGAGTTCCTCAAAAGAGTTGCACGTCTGGGCAACACTCACTTGTGTTAGAAGAATAGGGAGACATAGAGTACAGGTACCCAGTCTTCTTCTATGCTTGGTGTCTTCTCTGCTGAATACGAAACAGGCACTTCCCAGGCCAGCTTTCTGCCTTTAACGCTGCCATCTTGGACGTTCCCCCTCTGCCCCTTTATATGCCCGGTCAGCAATCTGTAGACCTAGCATCGGTCTTGTAAATCTTAACAGGCAAAGCTGCTGAGTGGGACTAAAAATTTAACCCTGTGATTCACCCCACCCCCAATCAGTGGTATCTGATCTACATGCACAGTCTATTCTTAGAGCAGCTGGGTTGGCACATTGGTTAATCTGAGTTTTAAGAAGTGACTTTCTTACACATGGGATGACTATTTGGTTGCACAGAAAATACGTTCATACTAATGGGACTGAATTCATTCTTGTCTCCACTGGGGGATCTCTAGAACCAAAACCATCAATCTACTCTTTACATGTCTCTAATATTGCCCAGTCTTTTTTTGTCCCATTTTATGCCAATAAAGGTTAGGAATTTCCCAGAAGACTTCTGGCCCAGCACCTTACAGAGAGACATTAGCAGTAGGTCACTGGGGTAATTTCTGAAAGATAGCCCTAATATTGCCAATAGGCTCTACAATCCAGGTGCAGTGCTACTCAGATTTACTTGATTGTAAGAATACAGATTTCCAGGTCTTTCCCCTGCAGATTCTGACTCAGTTGGTCTGGGGTACACTTGGGAATATGTATTTTAAACAAGCAGCCCAGTGACTCTTATGAACAGGCAAGTTAAGGAAACATTGCCTCGCTATACAAAGTGGGTTCTAGCTATGAACTAGTATATGATTCCACTCAGACTCAGCAGAAGCAACAATGCAAAGAAAGATCACGGAGATTTTAATAGCTAGACAGAGAACCATCTGTGAGCCCTGGGATGCCCTCACCAGGTAAATGGGCACCTGGGGTCATTGTGGGCACCTGGGATCATTGTAGCCACCTGGAAGCTTCTGATAGAGAAAGCATTGGGGAATCTTTTATTAACATATTTAATGTGCTTGACTAAGGGGAAAAAGTATGGAAAGCCAGGAGGCCTCATTAGCAATCTTTCATAGCACATGGCCAAGAAATAATGCTTTCTTTCTCAGGAAAGGTCTAGTTTAACCCTTGGCGGTCTTTCTCCAGGGAGAAGCCAGTGGACATGTACAAGGCTAACAGTGGGCTTCCTAATAGGGCTGGGGGTCCATGGGACTCCAAGGGACTCCATGGGCAGTGCCTGGGAGGAGTACATGGAAAGCAACATGGAGCTCTGTCATGGAACAAGGTTATGGCTTCCGCTAGGGAAAGCAGTCGGCTATGTTCCGTCCCAGGCTGCATTTCTCCCTATGGGAGTCAGCTTTGAGAATCCCTGCAGACACCAGAATATTGACCTACCCAATGAGAAATCCCCCCACCCCTTCCTCATGGCTGAGGGGTGAGTGCAGCTCTTGCCCAGCTGAGGATTAACTAAGATAAACTGGTGCAGAACCTTAGTCGGAAGCTGAAATTGGAACCATGTGCCTCAGAGGGTCACATGGAAACTCTGATCTGCAGGTTTTTCAGGCCACTTCTGTCACTCTGCATTCAGTCTGACATCACACCTGCACACCAAACCACAGTAGGTAAGATTCCAGTTTGCCCCTTCCCCAACAAAGGCCACCCTGTGGGAAATTTTTTGTTTGGTGGCAACAGCTAAGTGAAAAGGCAACATTCTCTTCTTGTCTGCAGATAAATCATTCTGTGTCGAGGGCATCTTTTTGTTTTCTATCCCTGAAAGAGTCTGGGGGTGGCTTTTCTTTTCTTTTCTTTTGCCTTTTTCATAAATAAATATTTTAACTGGAAATTTCCAAGCATATGACAGGCCTAGAATGTGAACTTGAATGTACTGTAATAGAAATCATCAGTTGCCATGGCGACGTGTTCCAAGAGCAGATCACACCAAGTCACGTGAGCAGAGAGTGCTCAGTAATACTAACACATCAGAGAGCGAGGCCACTTAACCTCAATCGCTTCCAGCTATTGTGCAGAATGCAATTGAATTTATTCCTAATTTCTGCCAGTGCTAAGGAACAAAATTTCCCTGCAGATTTTAATCTTGCTCAGGCAGCCCCAGCCGGTGCTCAGACACTGTTCAGCACCACTATTCAGCTGGGCTACTCACCCACTTTACAGCTCTATTTTCTTATTCTTATTTTTAATAATAGCTTCTCTCTCCCTGCTGGATCCCACACATCCCTCTGCCCTGGGGAGAACTGCCCTCCTCCTTTCCGAATGGCTGCACGGTTTCTCTGGCTCCATCTGCTAAGGCAAGGAACACAGCTTTCATAATAATACTGATTAAAAAATGACAGGTCTCCACTTTCAGCAGTAGTTCCCCCCCAACACAAAACCTGTTCTGAAATATAATTCCCACCAGCTTTGGGCTATACCTTGGAAGGCCACAATTAACAGCCCTGTCATAATAAGGCAAACCCGTGGATCAGTGAATAATGGAATCAAAGTGTGTATTTTCAGTTCCTGTCACAGTCACTTCCCCCACATCCCCCCAACCAGGACAGCAATGTAGACTACCAGGAGGTACAGCTGCTAATCACAGAGCACTCATTTTGAGAGCTTATCAGTGCCTATGAAGGCTGATAAATCAGAGTCTCTCATATGGACAGTCTCAAGTTAGCAGCATCATCGATCTCCCCTGCCCCTTTTAAGTTGTTTGTCTTATTCACTTCCAAAGATGATATCAGAGATGCCAAATGAGCCTTTGTTTTCTGTGCTCTTGAGCTGCCTAGGGTGAGTTGCTGTGTTGTTGCAAGGAACTAGGAAGCATGCTTTCAGGGCTTAGCCCTTTGTTTCCAACCCAAGGTCACCTCTCCCCCATCAGTTCAGGTGTTGTCAGCACTCTGCCTGTGTTCCCAGGCAGGAGGCAGACTCTTCCCTGGCTGACAGTCTTTGCATGTCCCTAGCCCTCCAATGACCTCCCCCTTTTATGAATGTCACTTTAAAAAAGTCATAAAACCTGCTTGAATAGCCAAATGGAGACAGTGCAGAGTCCTGTCCTCAGAAAGCCCACGTTGAAGGTCAAGTAAACGAAACTTTAAAAACATAGGGAGATTACTGGAAAGGTCTTTTGAGAAAAAAAGGGTAGTTTCTGCAGCGTCTTCCTTAAGCAGGTAGGTTCCTCTAATAAGGGGCAAAATGTAGCTGCAAATCACTCAGTAGCAAGTCACTGTTCTAGCACTGTGCGGGAATAGGAAACATGTAGAGAAGTCAAGAAGAGAGGGAATGACAGTGTGACATTAGGACAGGCTGTTGGTGGTCAGAGTTGACTCGACATAGAGCGCTTGGTAACTATGGAAATCCTCCTGGAGCCTGTGAGAGAAAAGCAGCCAGAGAGGAAATGAAGGGAAGTGCTGCAGTGAATTTTATATCAGGAGTGTGACATCTGGATCTGGCGAGAGAAAACCACACGCCAAGCTGCTGGTAGTGCGCATGGCTCCATGCCCACCCTGCTGCGATGGAGCCTCTGAGAGGCCTTTGCCAAACAGCCTCTCCCCACACCTGCCTGTCCCCAGAGCAAGGTAGCAGGGTGCCTTCAGGTAGAGTCAGCCCTCTAGCCCCTACTGGGGACTTTAAGCCAGCACAGCTCCCTCTGGCTAGGATGCAGAAGTACTCTCCTTTAACTGGCAAATTAAATTGTCCAGCTATTTTCCAGATGCGTGCTGGGTATAAGAAAAATAAATAAGTAGTCCAGCTATTCGCAAAACTGAGTATATTTTCTAATCAAAATTAGTTTGATTTATACTGGATCATCATTTCCACACTTACTGGTCTAAAATACTTGCTGACACTTTTACTAGCACTGTTCAGTCAATTAGTACCTTGGAAGGTTCCAGTGCTGGTCTAATCTGCACCGAAGCGATGTCCCTTTGGACAGAGTGGCTCTCTGGAACATCTACCCATACAGAGGAACATTTCTGGAGGCCACTGAGCCTCATGGCCTCCTACCAAAGAAAGATGGTGAGAGAATGTGGGGGAAAAGCAGGAGCATTTTATCCCTGGTGAATTTCATTAAAGGGAAGGACAATCTGTGCTATTATGCTAGTACTGGCAATAGCAATTTTATTATGTTCGTTAATCTATAGTCAAGGAATAACATTATTATAATTCTTACAGCTTTTCAAAGTACTTTCATAACTATTACCTTATTTCAAATGCATGGCAACTCTATGATGTTGGTGAGTGCATTTCACAGATGAGAAGATTAGGATCTAGAAATGTTGGGGCTAGAACAAAATCACACAGAGTAAGGACAACCTGGTCCAGTGCTCTTCCCACGGCCCATGAGGTACTGGACAGGCTCAGGGCTCAGGTGCCTGCTGCTCACTTCTGAGGGAAAGGGCCCAAAGGGGCTCTTTCCTGAACAATTTGCTAGATAGTTCTATGTTTGGAAAGAGCCAGCCCACGGATTAGTGGATGGGGGTTGGTGTCTGAGCAGAGGCCAACCATCTGCGGGTTGAGCATGAAGGAGCCAATTGCCTTTGAACAGATTTGTTGTAGATTCTGCTCAATTGAGTTTTCCAGATTAAATAGCAGCAACCTCACCCAATCCAATCTTCTGTTTTGGGAAGTGTGGATTCTGGTGGCAAACAGGAAGTCAGGTCCAGTTCTCCTTTACAAGAAGCCCCTGTACAAACCTACCACAAAAGCAATGGGACTCAGAGGTTCTGACAGAGCCATGTCGACTCCGCCAAGATACAAACCACTGCATTTTCAGCTGCCAAGTAATGGAAGAAACAGACTTCTTTACCTTTTCCTGTGCCATCCTCCCTTCAAGATGCCCTTCCTTACCCTGTCCTTGGTAGTACAGGGATGGGATCAGGGATGGGTTGAGAATCAGGGATGTCTGGTAGACACATTACCTAGCAATAAAAAACAGTTTTAACACTGGCTGTTGGGATGAGGCTACATCAAAAGGGCTTGTTGGAAATGGCCCCATGAAAACATCCAGCTTGATGATTCCTTGGGAAAAAAATCCCTGTGCTATTCCAAGTTTCTATGGATCTTTGTATTGAATATCTATTACAGAAAGTAACCTGAATGTGGCTTTGGTGATGTATGGAAGAGATTCCCCAAAAGTTGGGAAGAGTGAATGGGGAGGAGGAAGAGAAGGAGTAAAGGCTTAGAGTCCTGACTGCAGAGGAGACTTGCACCTCAAAACCTCACAGTATGTGTGAGTGAGTGGCAAGACCTCAAAGTGAAATGCACACATGGTGCATCGAGGTCAGGGTTTCTCCACGTTGGCATAGCTGACATAATTCTTTGCTGTGGGGGCTGTCCTGTGCATTGTAAGATGTTTAGCAGCATTCCTGACTCTATCCACTACGCTATACCAGCAGCACCCTGCCCCCCACCACCAGTCATGACGACTAAAAATGTCTCCTGACATTGCCAAATGTCTCCTGGGGGGCAAATTGTTCCAGTTGAGAACCACTGTCCAGGCCAGGGGTTGCAAACTCAATTGCCTGTGGGAACCAGATGACAATGATGATGACGACGACAACAGTAACAGCAGTAGTCACAATAGTTAACTCTTCTATAGTACTTACTGGGTGCCAGGTACCATTCTAATCACGTCATGAGTTTTAATTTATTTAACCCTCACTATTACTCTACAAAGTATGTATAACCTCATTTTACAGATTAGGAAACTGAGGTACAGAGAGACTAAGAAACTCATCCAAGGTCACACACTAGCAAGTGGCAGAGCCAGCACTGGAGCTCAGGCCGTCTGTTCCCAGAGCCCATGCTCTCCTCTGCTATGAGGCCTCACCAAGGCACCACCTTCCTTTATTTAAGCCATTTTTTTCGCCTCACCCATCAACTAAGGGAGAAAACTGTCACAATGCACACTTTTTAAGGCTTAAGGAGTTTTACAGTCTCCTGTGATACAAATGTTTCTATATTTGACAAGCATTGCTCAAATGAGATGTGTTAAATTGACAAAAATAGGTGGGCATTTTAAAGTATGCAGCAGCGTGCCGGACCTTCCTCTGGGCTATACTCTCTCGTATTCTGGCAGCACAAGGTTTTCGTGTCAGTGGAGTACCTATAAAGATTGGTTGCACATTCAGAACTTACCATGATATCTGGTGCTCTCTTTCCTGCCTCCTCTGTACTGGGGAGGCAAGGCAAAAATCAATTTAGTGGTGGGCTCTGCCCAAACGAAACAGGCCATGTGTCCTTGGGCATTCTCTACCAGGCCTTGGTGGGTAGCAGGCTGCCAGGAAAAAGGGAAGTTGCCTGTGGGCTCCCATTCTGCATGCTGCTGGTAACATATATGCAGACTGTTCTTGGTGGGGTCCCTGGGTGCTTTAGCTTGATTATGACCCTCTGCCTGTATGACTGTGCACTTAATGTTCCTCCACGTATTGTTTCACAGCCTGAATAACTCCTTGTCCCCACCCCACCTATGGGACAGATTTGCAGAGCTCTCAAGACTGTCCTAGATGTGTAGTTTGTGATTACATCATTGCTCTTCCAGCTCTTTTCCTGGCAATGCTTTAACACTGACCTGGAGGTGTCTGGTAGGAAAGCTAAAATTTGGTCCTATGGCCTCCGTTCTTAGGCTTTCTCTTGAGAGGGTGATGAGATGCTAATTTGAGTTCATAATTTTATGCTGAACAATTATCCTTAGAATTTAAATTTCAGCTGGAGTTTGAGAGGTACAGAAGTTATAGGAACTATGTCCACATTTTTATTATAGATTCTCCTCATTCCCAATGGTTGTTAGAAAGGTCTTCAACACTTCCCACATTACGTGTGGTTCTTAATTCAGTAAAAATTATGCATGCCTCCTTTGAATATCATGGTTAGAAACAAACAGCAATTTTCAGAGTAATTCTCTCAAACATGATAGTGAACATTTTCCCAGGACACAGAAGGGCCTGGTTCCAAAACAAATAAAAAGAATTCAAGCAAAGCTGCCAATTCCAATCCTTTAACATTGACGTTGGTCAAGGGATTGCACTGCATTTCCAGCTTACATTCAACCATGACGTTTACCTTTCCCTCTGGGCCCATTTCCATCCCAGAAAAGGGCTAATATTTATTAATTACTCACTACATGGCTAAACACCCTTCTTTATAGACATTATCTCAATTCAATAAAAAAATACTTTCAAAGCTCATTACTTAAGTCAGATATAAATGAGAAGATCAGATATACTGAAAGACAACTAACTCCATGAGGTGACATATGGTAGGTGCTGGCCACATGGCAGACTACCCTGGTTGTTCAGAGGGACCGAACACCTAAGCGTGGGTGCTCGTGAACTTTCACTGAGACTGCCTCCTCCTCCAGGAAGGTCTCCCAGATCCTTCTATCGCTTCCCTCCACCAGACTGAAGTAACTCTCCCATCCTAGAATTTTCACATCACTTAATTTCACCTGCTACCTTGTACTACAGTTATTTATTCATGCCCTTCCTCTACATTAGAAAGAAATTACGTTAGAGAAGATTGTCTTTTTTCCTTCATCTCCCTATGGACACCATGACTAGCATGGTTCATTGCACATCTTGTACACAGAGGGTGCTGAGCAGATAGTCTTGAATGAATGAATGAAGGAATGAGTTGACTTGGGACTAGAGCTGAATCTTAAAGGACAAGTAGATTCAGACACTCCTCAGTAACAAATTAGTCACTCTAAACCATAAATCATTCTGGCTGGCATCCTTCCTGGACTCCTAACTGATATTTTTCTCTAACCATACTAAGAACTGAGCCATTTTCCTCCCCAGATCCCATTGCAACATTGGGTTAAACTGGTTTAATAGCACGGTCTTTACTGACATCAAGACTTTATTGGCATAGGAGGTTGGCACTTTGTTGCAGAGATCCCATTACTGCCCCGTAGGAGGCTGTCACTTCCCTGAAATGCGCTACCTCTGGTGCCAATCTCTCGCTCACGCATTCTCCTCCTGACTGCTGGGAGCACACAGGCATGCTGCCCGTCACCTGCTCCTCCAGCTTTTGACAATCTCCTTCCTTTGTTTCCAAATCCTAAGCAAATTGCTCAGTTGACAATCAAAGCCTGCTAACATCAAACAGCTGCTATAGACAGGTGTGTTCTACAGTTACCTGCTGTTTGCTTTCCTCAGCAGGGACTGATATGACAAACAAAACCGAGAGCTGGGTGCCAACTTTCAGAGTCACTCCTGAAAGCTCAACCTAGTGTCTGTTTCTTTTGCTCTCCTGGCATTTTTCAGACTTGGAAATTCACCCTAAGCAGAGCCTCCCTCAGTCTTCATCAGTGTGTAGCTGGGTGGGATGAGGTACCACCCCACCGATGCCTAAAGTTCTTTGCAAAAACCTAGGAACTGCAGTGCCTGCATTGAAGCAAAGAGCTTGCACAGTTCTGGAACCCTTGATTTATAAAGGACATCCAATCTCCTTAAAATATTTTCCAGACTTTTCTTTCTTGTTAACACGATTACAAGTGTTGCCTCCTGGTTTCTGCTTTTAGCAGAAAAGGTCTCAGGCTCTGAACTTTGAAAGTTGCTCTCACCACCCTGGAGTGAGTGACCACTGAATCCCCTGTCACTGGAGGCTAGGAGGATGTGGCAGGTTAGAGCAGAACGAATTCCCACTTTTTCCAGCATTTCTTCCTGTACTTTGGAGCCTGGAAAGCTACCAACCATTGTTTTCCACATTCTCTTTTATTTCCCAGGTGTTTTACACCTAAGGTTCTGGAAATGATTTAAGTTCTGCCAGTCAGATGTGCCCAGGTGAAAGGTGGACGGTGAAAATGAGTCAGAGCCCATGTTTTCTGGGGCTGCTGTTTCTCTGGCAGCACCCTCGTGGCTCTGTGGGGATTTTCTGTGGCAGCTACGGATGGTGGCCACTTCCCGACTGTACTGCTTCCTGATCGTGGTGGCTTCCTGATCACAAATGAGGCAGCAGTTTCCCTGGTGGCCTGGTGTTCACAGTCACTCCTGAAAGCTCAATCTAGTGTCTGTTTCTTTAGCTTTCCTGGCAATTTTGTAAGTCATTTAATGCCCTGCCTTAACTTGCTAGAGTGAATTCTACTCCCTACGACTGACCCTTAATCAAAACAGAGGGCAATTGGGCTAGGACATTAATCCCCCACTGCTTAGCAGGGTGCGCTGAGGTAATCAGTCAGTCGGCAGGGGTCCTCCACAGAGCCTCAGGCTGGATGCTCTGGGAGAGGAGGGCCACTGTTCCGCCAGGGAGGACCCTGTCTGCCTTTGTGCTTTGCTTGTGTCCTTCCTGCTACTTGGGATAGTCTTTCCTCCACCTCCACATTTCTCCTTTGAGGGACTCTGTTTCCCGAGCTGGAAGCAGATTTTCCTTCTCTGAACTCTATGAGCACTCAGCACACTTCTCTTATGAAATGATCACTTTTTATTGGTATTATTGTTACTTGTGTACATTTCTAATCTCTTGAACCAAACTGTCAGTCCTTTAAGAGCAGGTAAAGAGTCTGAATCATTTTGGTAGGTCCTGAGAATCCCAACACTGGGTGTGCCTTACAGGCACACGGTGACATTCCTGACACAAATAAAGAGGAAAGAATGTACATGTAGGTATGCTCCCAGCTAGGACATGATGTATCATTTTTCATCATTTGCCTTCTCATGGATTTGGGGGAGCCTCACAAAGACCTCATGCCAGTTTAAATGATGGTATTAGAGTAGCAGCACTGCCCAACAGAACTTTCTGTGGTGATAGAGATGTCCTGTCTGGTGACAGTAGGTAGGACCTAGCCACAGGTGACTATTGGGCACTTGAAATGTGCCTAGTGTGACTGAAGAACAGGATTTTAAATTTCGTTTAATTTTAAATTTAAATCTTAGTACCCACCATGGCAAGTGGCTGCCGTGTTGGAGGGTGTGACATCATGGCACATACTAGTTTGGTGGGCACACAGGACCTCTGTACTAATATTCATTCTGTCATGGCAGGCCAGAACACTCTAAATGCCATCCTTGTTGTTTCTGTTGTAACACTGCCTTTCTGGCCCAGGATGAGGGCCTTACAGTTTGGGAGAAAGTAGAGGTTTCAGAGGGAGGCTTTAAAAACAGGGGACTAGCTTTCAAATACTCTTTTCCCTAATTTCTAAATGTGATCTGCCTTTTCCTTGCACCCCTGAAGCACTGATGTGCTGGTGCAGGGCTGTGGCAGTGCAGAGGTGGAATGTTGCCAGAAGAGTGGTTGGCCACGTGTTGAATAGCCTCCTGCTACGGATCAGCACTGAATGGACAGCTCCTTTTGGAAAGGATAATCAGTTTCTCATGAAGACACTTTCCCGACTCTGTGGCATATCCTACAGCAACCACATGTGGGTGTATCCAATTGCACTGGATGTCAAGGATGCAAACAACCCCTGTGGGCATCCTGGATTGCTGTAGGCAGGGTGACTGTGACACATCCCTGTCCTGGCCACATTGCTAGCTCTCACTGCACATACAAAAGGGCATGATGCCAGGACAGTACTGGGATAATAATGCAAACATAGTATAGTACACATGCTCTGTGCACATATGTGGTCACCAGGAGACAGAGTGGCCTTCTTGCATGAAGTTCTGAGGGTGCACATGCAGGGTCCTTTTGTTTATAGTGATCTCTTTCATAGAATTCTTAGAGATCTCCAACCACACTTTGGTCCACTCTGCTAAGTGCTCATACTCTTATCTACAGAAGTCAGCCCTCCCCACCACCCTTGATGCCCCGTGGCATAATGTAAGCAGGGGAGCTCTAGAAGCATCAGATGCTCAGAGGGCCTTGGTCTCTTCCTTTCCCACTGCTTATGAAGGTGGAAGCTACGAATAAAATGACCAGGGAGCCAGAAAGAAATCTCACTGCTCTTTGCCTCAGTCCAGACCCACTGAAGATGAATGGATGTGCTGACTAGATAATCGCTCACTATTGGAAAATGGGCTGGGGGTGTGAGGAGGTGAACGAGAGTGACTTGGAAAGGTTTGGCAGAGACAGGACAAAACCAGCGAACCACGAGAAAAAAGGCACAGTTAAATCTGGGCTCACATTCTAGCTGTGAGCCTTGGTCAAGTTACTTGGTCTCTTGGAGGCTCCATTTCAATGTATGGCTTGGTGAGAAGTTGAAATGAGCTAACCCAGGTGACAGTCCTCATAGAATGTTTGACAAATAGAACCAGAGGCATCTTCTGGTAAGGAGCCTCTGTGACCTGCACCTATTTACAACTTTTGGAGGTGAGCTGAGATTTGGGCTAGCACCAGGATGCTCACTCACGGTCGTGACATCAGCATTCCAGGAGGGCAGCTCCACAGGATGAGCCAATTCCCCTATTGCTGGCAGCGCACCATCAGTAACAATGCGATAATGGCTGAAATGCATACAGCCTTTATTATGAGCATTTACACTGATCTAACCACTTTCTGGGAAACCTCACAACAGTCCCATGGGTGTGACTATTGTTATTTCCATCTTGCAGATGATGAAACTCCCAAGACATTAACCGACTTGCCCAAGGCCACACTGCCTGTATGTAATAGAGCTGGGATTCAAATCCAGGGAGTGGTTTGAGAATCCACACTGTTAACCATTGCCTCCAAAGCACTGCTTTCAGCTGAACTCAACGTAGTGGTGACGACCATAGCTAACGGTAACAATAACAAAGCATCAGAAATGTTTAGCTCCCTGGAAGTTTTATAGTGAAATTCACGTGAAGCATGTTTTTACCCAGAATTCATGTGATCTCAAAATTTTAAAAAATGCATGTAGAAAGGGCATTTTGAATTAGAAAATACGAGTTATTTACATTTCTATATTTGTCAGTGTTAGAAGGAATAGAAAATATTTGAGGAAGGCAGCCCTATGCAACATGGCTCCAATCACCCAGAGTTCTATTTTGTCTTGATAGCCAGCCTGGAATGGTGGGTCAGGTGGTAGAGAGGCTCAGCCACTCAGCAAAGAAGTCTGGGCTTTGCCATGAGTCACTGGAGGTTTTTAGGAGGGGCCAGATGGGATGAACTATGTTGTGCTATAATCAGCCTGGCAGTGGAGTGCTGGGTGAAGGAGAGGACAGACTGAAGGCAGGGGCCGTGAGAAGGCTGCTACGTGTAAGGATGAGGGCCGGGCTAGGGTTCAAGCCGAGGGAAGGAAAAGATGGGGATGTCTGGAAATGGGCTTGCTAATTGGATCCTGGAGTGGGAGAAGCAGGCATAGAAGTCTTCAGCCACAAGTAAGAGAATTAAGAGGAAGAAGAGATGGTTTTGAGGAAAAGAAGATTCAGACTCACTGAACTTTAGGTGAGATGGGTGCTAATTTGCAAGGCTAATAGGTAGTAAGAGATATTGTGCCGGAACAGAAAATAACTCAGGCTTATGATTCAGTGGAGAAGTGGGAACTGCAGCATTGAGAATTAGAAAAGGTGGTGAGAGAGGACTGAGAACCAGGAGACGATGTCAGCATCAACAAGGGTGAAGGTGGAGAGCAGCCTACAGAGCCCAGCAGGAAGACCACTGGTGACATTTGAGAGTATAGTCAGGGTTCTCCAACGGGATGTGTGTGTGTGTGTGTGTGTGTGTGTGTATACACACACATACATATACACACACACACATATATATGTAAATATATATATAAAGAGATTTATTATAAGGAATTGGCTCACATGAGAATGCAGGCTAAGTCCCAAGATCTGCAGCTGGCAATTAGGAGACCCAGGAGAGCCAATATGTAATGCCAGTGAGAGTGTGACCACCTGAGCATAGTGTAAATTTCAGTCCCCAAACAAGTACTTAAGACCCAAGAAGAGCCAATGTTTCAGTCCAGGTTCAAAGTCCAGAAAAGACCAATGTCCCAGCTCACTCAGGCAGGAGGGGTTTCCTCTTACTCAGCCCTTTTGCTCTATTCAGGCCTTCAACTGATTGGGTGAGGCCCACCCACACCAGGGAGGGCAATCTGCTTTACTCAGTCTACCAACTCAAATGTTAATTTCATCCACAAACACCCTCATAGACATACCCAGAATAATGTTTAGTCAAATGTCTGGGCACCCTGTGGCCCAGTCCAGTTGACACGTAAAATTAACCATCACAAGTGCCGTGAAGTTTGTTTTTTGGAGGCTAAAGAAATTTGTGGTGGGGAAAAGGATGCAGGAAGACACAAACCACCCACTTGGGAACGTTGGCAGCCAAAAGGGGCAGAGAAATCACGTATTAATCTGAAGAGGCAGCAGGATCAACAAACATTTCTTTAAATGATAAAGGAGACCTCACTTGATTCTTTTTTGCTAATCCATGTGGACATTCATTCTGTCATCCTTTTCCCCCCAGAACGTTATTACATTGAATATACAATTTTCCATTCTAATTATATTTGCCCAAAGGTAAGTTGAAGGTAGTTTGCATTTTTGGGAGGCATGCCAACTATTGGCAGAAGCTGGTAGCTCAGAAACGCTCTGGGGCAAAGGAAAAATCCAGCTCACGATCGAAAATGTGCTGTGGATAAAGATGCATGCTGCTTACAAAGATATAATCACAGTTAATCGTTCTGGTTTATTCATGGCTTTTCATCACTGGTGCAGAATAGACCTGTTTCTTACCAGCATGTTGACCACCTAAGTGTTCACTTAAACAAATATAGGTAAGTATATCTTTCAGGCACTGGTGCCAGATGGGTCAGAAGGAGCAAAGGAACCTGCAGTTTTGTCAGCTGGATCAGTGGTGAGTTGGCTGAGGCTCCATGACATGTCCCTGCACTTGTCCCCATCTGATCAACGCAATGCTCACAATAGAAGAATTGAGACTCTGAGAAACCTTAAGGATGAACAGTGATGAAAGCCTTTTTGAGCCTGCTGACCATTTGCTAGAATCCTAGTTTTATGTTTCACCAGTGCTGCCCCCATGCCCCCCACACCTCTCCTCTTAGACAGATCCCATGTGGGCAGCTGAGCCTTCTTCCTGGAAACCACTTTCTTTCATCACTTTCCCTCTTAAAGAAGACCACACAAATGGCCCTCAGACGGTGCCTGTGTCCAGGAAGTCACATGCACAGTGTGCCTGCCTCTGGACGCCAACATCCCACGTGGGTTGGCTTTGGGTTGTAAGTTGCTGCCAAACGTGCCCCTTAACTGTCACTTCTCACTGTTCCTTACTTTTACTTAAGAGAGGTGAGACCCACCCATTGACTTACAGTGACTCCACACACATATTTTCAGAGTGGTCACTACATACTATTATCACAACATATATAAAATATAATATATACAGATATCTCTTTGCTCAATTTTTTTACAATATAATAACTAATTATATTCAAATAATCTAAAAAGAACATTTATTGAGCACCTGTGTGTTTGGTATTAGGTTAAGCCCCATGGGATACAGAATAAATATGACATAATATTGACTCTCAGGTTGACCATACACAAGCTGGGGAAACAAGACCCAGCACCAGAAGTGACAGTTAACTGTCCTGGGCCAGGCACAGTGGCTCACGCCTATAATCCAAGCACTTGGGGAGGCTGAGGTGGGAGGATCGCTTGAGGCCAGAAGTTTGAGACCACCCTGGGCCACACATTGAGACCCTGTCTCTACAAAAAATAATTTTAAAAAAATTAGCTGGGTGTGGTGGCACGTGCCTGTAGTTCCAGCTACTCGGGAGGATGAGGCAGGAGAATCGCTTGAGCCCAGGAGTTTGAGGCTGCAGTGAGCTATGATTCGGCCACTGTACTCCAGCCTGCGCAATAGAGCGAGACTCTGTCTCTAAAAAAATAAAAATAAAAAAATAACTGTTCTTGCTGGGTTGGCCATGGAAGGCACATGCAGGAGACTGAGAGGCAGGAGGGCCTTTCTCCCCTGTTCTCACCCTGCTTCAGCCTCTCTGGGAAGGTCACATCCTTCCATGACTACAGCTTCTGCGGGGCTGCTCTCCCAGTTCTCACTGGCTCTGGTAACACTATGTCCTTCCATTACTCCTTCCACCCTAGGGGGAGTAACAGCTCCCTGCTGTTGCTAGTCACTGGGCGACTTTCCTGCTTGTTCTCTTACCTCTATCCACTCCTTTGTCAGTAGCCTCTTCCTTAATTTCTCTTCATCTATACCATTAGGGGTGAATGCTGTTCCTTCCTGGGACCCTGAGTGATGCAGTGAAATTTATGAAGTTGCAGGTAGGGGGTTGCTTCACTTGTTGGTAAAGATTCTAATGTGGCAACCAGAATAAATACTTGTTTGATAAAGGAGAAAGGAGTTGGTCTTCCCCAGCAGGAGAGGAGGAAGAACTTTGAAAGAAGATAGACTGCTTACAGAGAGAAAAAGCAAGGGCTTGAAGTGAACAGGTTGGCGTTTTGGTATAGACAAGTCTGATCCTGTACAGCTAAATTTTAGACTTTAAAAAGTTAAATGAATCCTTCCTGGAGGCTTGTGCTTCCTGTCCCATCACTTGTCTGAAAAGAGAGCTACATCAAAGTCCCAGGCACCAGAATTCCCCAGAACCCAAACTTCACAGTCTTGCTGGGGGATACCTCAGATCCTTAACTAGGAGGAAGAGTGGAGGTGAGCAAGGAACCCCCTCCTGCTTTAATTACTCCTGGCATAATATTCTTTTTAAAGCTTTACTAATTGAAATTAAACAGCTGCCATGTTTGGACAGGGCCAAAAAAGAATCCATTTTTCAGCTTTCTCTGATTTAACAGAGACTGACAGTCTGTGAGGCAAGCAGGGGCCATTTCACTCCCGTGGCTACTCGCTCACCAGTGGTTGACTCAAAGCAAAACAAAGAGTGTCGAGGAGGTGAAGTCTTCCTTACTACAGCAGGAGCCATGCTAGCAGGGCGACCTCAGGACACATTTCACAGTAAGTCAGTCTCTTGGCCACCCTCACTACAATGATCCAGTAGCCAACTCTTCAGGAGCCCAAGATTACCCAGATACCTACTACCATATACTAGATGGGGCTAGAAACAATCAAAGATGAAAAAAATGCCTGCCAAGTGGATTGTTTGCTAGGTAAGTTCTTTTACGATAGTGAATGGTGGTAAGGGGTGGTTTTATCGCCCTAGAAGCCAGATTAGTAAAAGGATGCTGAAGGAAAAAGAAATTCCACAATGCAATTAAGGGTGTGCTAGGTGCTTTCAGAGAATTTGTCTTATTCAATTCCTATGGCTACATGGGGACTCAGGTCTTATGAAACAAATGAGACTTGGAGCTAGGGGGCTTAAGTTTGTGTGTGGTGAGGGTGATATGCATGAAGGGCTTGGGTAAAAATCAGTGACCAGAACACCTGGCCTTCCTCCCACCTCTCAGTCTCAATGCACAGAACGCTAGCAGCAAGGCATCTACCCTCCAGGCAGAAAATCAGAAGTTTCTTCTCTGGATAAACTAGATAGCCCTAGTGACTAGACTTCCCTACACTAGAATTCTCTACCTAATAACCTTAAAGTGAAGACATTTGTTTGCAAGCCCTATTCCCATTCCCAAAGAAAATACTCCCCGTTTAGAATCTCACATTTAAATAGAGTAACAGGCAAGGATTTTTGAGGAAAACCCCTGAAATGAAAGGAAACAAAACCAGACAAACAGAAAGAACAAACATGAAGGAAACAGAGATAATGTAGGGAACAGAAAAAAAAACTTAAAAAAGAAACAACCTCTAGTTCATATCTTTAGACAGATTTGAGAGCAATTGGAGAATAATAACATGTTCTTAGAATTTAAAAATAGAATTTCTAAAATAAAAATTGCGGTGAAAGAGTTGGAAGATAACATCAAGAAAGTCTCCCAGAAATTATAGCAAGAAGTAATAGAAAATATGAGAGAACAGATAAGAGACATAAAGGATAAATCTATCTAGAAGAGGTTGGCAATTAATGGTCCATATGCCAAATCCAGCCCATGGCCTGATTTTGTTAAGTCCTTAGCTAAGAATGTTTTTTCCAGTTTGTAAAGGGTTGTATTTAAAAAGAAAAAAAGAAAAAGAAGAATATGCTACAGAGACCATATGTGGCCCACAAAGCCTAAAATGTTTAGTATCTGGCCCTTTACAAAAAACATTTGCTTACTACTGATTGAGAAGGTCCAACATCCAACTAATAGGAATTCCAGAAAGGGAGAAGAGATAAAATGGAAAGAGGAAATTATTAAAGAAAATATACAAGAACAATTCACAAAATTTAAGGACATGAATCTTAGGCTGAAAAGGTACATAGAGTATCCAGCACAATAAATGAAGACTGGGCCTTAATTGAATAATATCATTGTGAAATTTCAGAACATCTGGGATTTAAAAAAAAAGGATTCTGAAAGTTTCCAGAGGAGATAGAAAAACAGATCACTTACAGAGGCATCTTAATAGCTATGCTTGATGCTAGAAGAAAACAGAACAAGGCCTTACAAATTCTGGTAGAAAGTAATTTTTAACTTTGAATTCTATACTTGGACAAATGTAGGGGATATTAATATAAAGACATGTCAGACACAAAAAAGACTTAGAAAATTTACCTTCCCAGTACCTGTGTTAGGGAGCACTAACTGTAGGAGTGCTCCCCTAGAATGAGAGAGAGTAAACCAAGAAAGGAGACATGAGATCCAGGAACACATTTAACTCAAGAAAGTAGGGAAGGGAACTCTCAGATGTCAGCTGAGAGGAGATCTAGCGATTAACAGGTACAGACTAGAGCAAGAGAGAGAAGGAGAGCTCCAGGAAAAAAACAAAAGGGCGTGATAGGCATCCTCTAAAGTGTCTTCTAGTGATCTCAGACTCCTGGTAGTAATTCCTTCTATTAATATAACCCCCTCCTTTTGAGCTAGACCTAGTTACTTCCTTCTAATAAATAGCATATGGTAAAAGTGATGGGGTGTTACTTCCAATATAAAGTTTAAATATTAAATTTAAATATGAGGGTTTAAAAAGACTCAGCACTTTGGGAGGCTGAGGTGGGAGGATCACTTGAGGCCAGGAGTTTGAGACCAGCCTGGGCAACACAGTGAGACCCTGTCTCTACAAAAAATAAAAAAATCAGCCAGGCATGGTGGCACATGCCTGTAGTCCTAGTCACTTGGAAGGCTGAGGCAGGAGTATCAATTGAGTCCAGGAGTTCGAGGCTGCAGTAAGCTATGACTGCACCACTGCACTCCAGCCTGGGTGACAGAGTGAGACCCTGTCTCTACAAAATATATAAATAAATAGCCTCTGGCTTCCATCTTACTTGCCCTCTCTTGCTCTCTCGCTTGCTTGCTCTGATGAAAGCCAGCTGCCACGTTGTAAGCTGCTCTCTGGAGAGACCCATGTGACAAGAAACTATGGGAGGGCCCTGGCCAAAGCCTCTGAGAAGCTGAATCCTGCAAACAACCACTTGAGTGAGCTTGGACGTGGATCTTCTCCTAGTTGAACCTTGAGATGACTACGGCCCTGGCTGACAACTTAATTGCAGCCTTGTGAGAGATTCTGAGTTGGAGGACACAGCTAATCCAAGTCTGATTCCTTTCCCACAGAAATTGTGAGATAATAAATGCTCATTGTTTTAAACTGCAAAGTTTTGGGGCAATTAGTTACTCAGCCATAGATAACTAATACAAAGAGGTTGAGTGAAACCTGCTATGATGGAGCATTTGGGGGAAGAGATTAAGGATAAGTAGATAACAAACTTTGCACATAAATAAAGAGCAAATAGAAATTTACAGGAAATTCCAAAGTTGCACCGGAAAGAAAACACAATCATAGTTCCCTACTTGGCTCAACAGTGAACAGTATTAACATAATTATACTGTTATAAACATTGAATATATAACTCAAAAGAGGAGTAATATAAGGTGGAGTGAGTTCTCATTTATTGTAATATGAAGTCACTGGATAATTTCTAAAATTGCAAATAAAAATAGCAGTTTAAATACATTATGTATAAGTATGGAGGTAACTGTCAAAGAAACAGCTAGAAGAATTGAAAGTGGTTGCCTTTGTGGAGCAGAACAAGGCAGCACACAGGAGAGGGGTAGGAAGGAGACTTTGCATGTATTACTTTCATGTCAATTTGGCCATCTAGACTGACATGGGAACACAAAGAAATGAAAAAATAAATATAAATTTAAATATTGAATACATAGGCAAAAAAAATTTTTTTTTTTTTTTGAGACAAGTCCTTGCTCTATTGCTCAGGCTAGAGTGCAGTAGCATCATCATAGCTTACTGAATCTCAAACTCCTGGGCTCAAGCAATCCTCCTGCTTCAGCCTCCCGAGTAGCTGGGACTAAAGGTGCACGCCACCACACCTGGCTAATTTTGCTATTTTTTGTAGAGATGAGGTCTTGCTATGTTGCTCAGGTTGGTCTCGAACTCCTGGCCTCAGGTGATCCCCCCACCTTGGCCTCCCAAAGGGCTAGGATTACAGACATGAGCTACCGCACACAGCCTTGCAATTAATAATATTGTAATTACTTAAAAAATATACAATACTCTTTATTGTAATTTCCATATAGCTGATTGATTCTCTCAGAATGCTTTCACAGATTTTTATGTATGTCAGAATTTACTTGTTCATCAATAATGTGGGTAACTTCTTTGCTGAATCACTTAACAGTTTTCAAATACTGGAAAAACACTTCCTCAATATTTTGTGCTATTCACAATGTAATGGCTACAGATATAATATGCTTTTAATTAATCTGGACTACTAATACTTTATAACTTTAAAAAAATCTCTAGAAAATCAATAAAACAATAAATAAAACCCTGATTTGTAGTGTTTGCCAATTTCTGTGGTATAAATACCTCCACCATGGTCGATTTCAAATTACCAACGTGATACCACCAAACACAGAGTCAGGAAGAAATGCATAGTAGCCACCACCATATAGTATATCCCACTTATTGATACAAGAGGCATAAATAATCTCAGGCACAGATGATAGTAGAATGTAGCAAAATAGGAAGAAATGAATTTGAATAATTACAGGTTGAGCATCCCTCATCTGAAAATCTGAAAACCAAACTCCTCTAAAATCCAAAACTTTTTGAGCCCCAACAAGATGCCACAAGTGGAAAATTCCACACCTGACCTTATGTGATGGGTTGCAGTTAAAACGCAGGTGCACAATGATGAAGATGATGTTGCTAATACTGCAGAAAAAGTGCCTATAGATGGCATGGAGAAAATGTGTGATGGGCTTACTGAAAAACTAAAGCAGCAGGTATTCATAACAGAATAAGAAATCATGTCATTTTATAAAATCAAAGAGAGCCTTCTATGACAAAAGCTGTTGTTAGTGAGGCAGATGACTCTGGAGGAGACATTTTAAAAAGCCATCCAGCAGAATGCCTCCGCATCCCTAGAGGACCCACTTCTTGGTCCCTCAACTGCATCTGATGTCTATTCTCACCTAAAAAATTAAAATACAGCGTATAGTAAGTAACCTTTTAATCAAAAACACAGCATCATAGGTGGAGACTGAAAGCCTGTAGTTGTTTGTTGCTGCTGTTGTTTAACAGCTGGCGCAGGTTCTGGTGATGCTGCTGTGCTGCTTAGTTACCCTGAACACATTATTTTTTCACTGTATTAATGGTATATCATATTTTTTTACTGTTAAGTACTTACATGTGAATAAGCATAAGAAAATGATTGCTTATTGGTAGCATATAAATTCAGAATCCGAAATGAGGATGATGCCAAACAACCACAGATTGTCCGCATGGGTAGCTGAGAGAGTGATACCTACGCTTCTGACAGTTCAATGTATACAAAGTTTATTTCATGCAGAAAATTATTAAAAATATTGTATAAAATTACCTTCTGGCTATGTGTAGAAGGTATATACAAAAACATAAATAAGTTTTGTGTTTAGACTTGGGTTCCATCCCCAAGATATCTCATTATGTATATGTAAATATTCCAAAATCTGAAAAAATCCCAAATCTGAAACACTTCTGGTCCCAGTCATTTCAGATAAGAGCTACCCAACTTATATTACATTTGTTTTTCCTTTAATTTGTTTTTATTTAATGGTATATTTATATAATTTAATTTTTAATAATGTCTGTGTTTAAAAATCAGCTTGCAAAAATTTAACAAGTGACTGTTGCAAGTCATAATGAGTCAGCTCCAGCGCACCACTAAAATGAAGTATGCCACTTCCACGCCTGGCCCCTAAGATATGCAGCATAACCCTTTATAGACTCTGTCTTCATTCACCGGCCAGGCCAATACAGAGAATCCGGTGGAGGACACCAAGAATGCCCTAGGGGACAGCAGAGCCTGGATCCCTGAGTTACTAGGGAGATGCCCAGAAGTGCCATCCTACTAAAAATATCTACCTTAAACTTGGTGTGAGCAAGAAATAAGGCCGGATGTGGTGGCTCATGCCTGTAATCCCAGCACTTTGGGAGACCAACGTGGGAAGATTGCTTGAGGCCTGGAGTTCAAAACCAGCCTGCTCAACATAGCGAGACCTCATCTCTACAAAAAATTAAAAAATTAGCAGAGCGTAGCAGTGCGTACTTGTAGTCCCAGCTACTCAGGAGGCTGAGGCAGGAGGATTGCTTGAGCCTAGGAGTTGAAGGTTGCAGTGAGTTACGATTGAGCCACTGCACTCTAGCCCAAACAACAGAGTGAGACCCTGTCAAAAAAAAAAGAAAAGAAAAGAAAAGAAAGAAACTTTTGTCATGTCAAGTCTCTGAAATTTGATGTTATTTGTTATAGCAAAACCTATTTTGACTAATATATTTTGCTAGAAATGTTAAAAATTAAAAATAAAATGAGAGATTAATTTAATGACAGCATTAAAAATAACTCTAAAACACAGTGGTCAATACTAGAAATAATAATAATGTTATTTATCATATCCAAGGCCAAGCATTTTCAACATCATATCTAAAAGTATTGATATTACCCTTGCCTTCCCATCTTGCTTTTTTCACTGGTGATCTTTATTCTTTCCCTGTGTAAATCCAGGGCTTAAAAATATCTCAAAAACAATGTCACTGATGTTAGAGCTTCACTTGTAGTGTATTAATTTACTTGACAAATGTTTGGGACCAAAGGCCAGAATCACACAGTTGTAGCTGAATTGATGCTATTGGTCAGAAGGCTTAAAAAAAAAATCCTTCAGCTTTAAGATAATGCTTGAAAGATCCTGTTTTAACTGTAAGACTACTAGTTATTTAGGTCCACATCTGGATACAGAATCCTATCTGAACCAATTAGCCCCTAAAGCTAAAATCTGTGGTCTTTTCTCAGGGAATATTCTGACAATACCTACACTAAGCACAAGGAATTACTGGGGAAAACCCTCAAAACATCCTTTAATGAAAATTAAGAAATGTCCAGCAAAAAATCAATGGGGTCTACTAGAAAAAATAAATGCCTTGAGAAAGTATTTTTCCCAGGTTGAAGGATTCTTAAAAATTTTAAATATAAACATCTAATCCTCAAGTTGAAGAGTTCCTTACAATTTCAAATATCAATATCTAACCTAGTTTGTAAAACATTCCAGAAAGAAATGAAGGAAACACATTTCTACGGATGTCTTAGTCCTATGTTAATTTGCCAGACGTTCACTAGGCATCTACCATGTGTGAGGTACATACCAGGTGTGCTGAGCGGTACATAAACCTTCATGGAGGAGGTGGCATGCAATTGCTGTATGGGGAAAGGGAAAAAAGGCATCCTAGGCTTAGGAAGTGGCCCTGACAAAGGGCATGGCATATTCGAAAATGGGGTAATACACTAGGGGGTCAAATGACATGAAAGCCCCTCATGACATACTGAGGATTTTTAAAAATTGATTAATTATTTTAAATTAAGTAAAAGTTGTATACATTTATGGTATACAACATGATGTTCTGATATATGTATACATTGTGAAATGGCTAAATCAAGCTGTTTAACATATACATTACCTTACATACTTATTTTTTGTGGTGAGAACATTTAAAGTCTACTCTCTTAACAATTTTCAAATATACAATATGTTGTTATTAACTGTAGTCACCATGACGTACTACTGAGGATTGTGGACTGTATTCTATATACAAGGAGGAGAGAATCACGGTAGGGCTTTTTGCTTACGTAAGAAAGACAGTGCCCTGGCACTGTGAAAGGCCAAAACACACAGGGAGAGGCTGTAGGCAGAAGACAGTCGGGAGGCTCTTGCATTACTCTAGGTGATAGTTGGGTCTGAAGCAGGACTGCAGGAATGGGAGGGAAGAGGCAGCCACGAAGGCATGCGTGGGTAAAGCCATAGGACTTGCTCACTGACTGAATGTGCATGAGTTGGGGGGCTAGGAGGAGGGGCTGCCCTGCAGAAAACCCCCATGTCTGGGGCCTATGGGAACTGCTCTATGTGGGAGTCTCTCTACTCCAGATGGGAAATGTGAGCAAGGAAACATGCACTCAGTTTTGGAAACACTGAGCAGGAGAGGCCATTAGGCAGATCCAGATAGAGGTAGGACACTCGGGTGGTGTAAGATTTGAGGCTGGCATTCCAGAGAAAGAACAGGAATAAGATACAGATTTGGAGTCATCAACAGAGAGGCAGTAAGGGCAAAGAGCATTCATGGAGAAAAGCAGGGAAGCGAGGAACCAGGGGTGCCAAAGGAGAGATACATGCTCAGTTTTCCATTTTGCAGGTAAGTCAATTTAACACATTTGCTTAGTCTCTACTATGTGCCAGAAGAAGAACCCAGGTCTTGGCTGTGTTGGGGTTCACAGTCTAGAAAGATCTCTAGCAAAAGCAGCCTTCAATTTAACTGAAACATTACCCAAAGAGGAAACTTGGGGAGAAATTAAAGAAATGCATTTAAATCTGCCAGCTTAGCAAATATTTTCTACAATTGCAATATTCCATACTATTGCAAGATTGAAGAAACAGGCACATTCATGTATGACTGTTGGAAATGAACTGGCATAACTCTTTGGAAAGTAATTTGGAAATACATATATCAAGAGTCTTAAAAAGAATTATACTCTTTAAATCAGTAATTCCTCTGGCTATTCCAAAGGAACTAATTCCTAATTAAAAAAAAATCTTTCTGTACAAAGATGTCCATCACAAAGTATTTATGATAACAGTTTGAGAATTAGCTTAGATGCCCAGCTACAGTGGAGTGGTGTAGTAAATTATGACAAATCTGCTAGATGGAATATTAAGCAGCCATTAAAAACAATGTTTGAAAGAAGTTTGTTACCTATGTTATAATGTTCAACGGAAAACATGATATTCAGTATCATCACAAATGCATAAAATAAAACCAAAAGCCCATGAGTAGGAAAAAAATGTCTAGAAGAAAACATACCACAATTTTGAATAGAGGATGTCTTTAGGCAGTTAGCTTAGTTTTCCCTTATTTGATCCATTATTTTGTATTTTCCAAATTTTCTATATAAATATTTAATGACTATTTATCAGAAAAATAAGCTTTAACTAGCAAATACAGAATGAAGAATGATGAAGACTTAGTGGAGACTCTTTGGAATTGAAAGTTAACAGTGAGGGCTCAGAGACAGTCCATCAGCACTTTTCTCCAGGCCTTGAGGATTCACGGTTGTCAGTGCTGCATCCCTGTGGATCTGGTGCCCCAGGTTCTGCAGAGACATTCGGGGGACCCAGGGTTCTGAACAAATGGGCAGATGGTAATAACACACCCTTGAATTGTTTCTTCCACTTGTATTTTCCCCTATTCACTGTCTGCTTTAGGAAAGGTTAGATCACCCAGTAAAAGTACCCTCTGGACATCTTCACTACTGACTGTTGCCCAGAACTCTGTTTTCTGGGGACTGAGGCTTCCTCCTCCATTTCTTGCTGCAGCTCCTCAGACCCAGTGAGCCCAGAGCCCAGTGAGAGCACAGTGGGGGAGGGTAGCAGGTAGCGTGCGATCGCTCTGAGACACACCAAAAGCCCATAAAGTCTGAAAGGTTAAGCAAAGACTGAGGCATGAAGAGTGAAAATTCTCCATTCAACAATAATCTCCTTCCCCTCATCTCTTCTTAAAATGGAAAGAAAGGGTGCAAGATGACATTAGGCACTTTAAAATATGCAAAATTAGGAGCCGGTGCAGACCTCATTAACACCCGCCTCCAACATCATTAAGATGTTTCCAAGAAAATTAATTGAGAGACTCATTAAAAATAAATTAAGAAAAATGTGTTGCAGAGCGCCTGCACTCAGCTCATAAATCACAGCTCAGAGCTGCGGCCCGCTGCTCCGGCAATTAACTCCAACCTATTTGTTTTATCCTGACTGTGAAAATTAGAAAGCAGACGTGGAGATTAGATTAGGGACGTCTGTCAAGCGGAACTTGGAGTGAATATTTTAGGATACAAAATGGAAACCAAGAAAACAAAGACAGCAGAGATTTCATTCTGAGGAGCTTGTCTTTGGAAAGTGACAGGCAGTTGAAGGGTGTTGGAGGGAGGGTGTGGGGAAGGAACACATGTTCTCCGGAGGAAGGAAGGGGGAGAGGAAAGAACAGACATTTAAACTATTCTGACCAGGAATTGCATCATACATTTGCATTATAAATACAAACAGTTACACATCTCAGGAAAGCTGGCATTAAGACGTAAAATAGATGTTCCTGATGATACTTGCATATGTCATACTTTAATGTTTAGACATATAGTCATTTGGTCTAATCACTCAAAAGTTACTGGTCTCCTGCAATATATTATATATCAGTGACGACTACATGTTCCTCTATATGATGTGAAATATGCCAACCTCTTCCCCGTATCTCTTATTTAACAACAAATAGCAACAATTATTGAGTAGCAGACACTTTGCTGGGTTCAGTCATGTATGTCATCTCATTTAACTTTCACATCTCCAAAAAAGAAAACCATTTTACAAGATGTGGAAACTGAGGCTCAGAGTAAAGTGATATGTGTGGGAGTCACTCAGCCAGTAAATGTCAGAGTAGCAGCTGCAACCCTGATGTTCTAAACCTCAGACCAGTGCAGCCCTCAGATTGTTTTCATTCAAAAGCACATGTTGGGTCACTGTGTTTTTCAAACCTCAAACTAGAGGTTCCCTTCCTTTCCTTCCTTTCTTTATCTCTTCCTTCCACAAATATTTATTGCATGCCTGCAATATGCCAGGCACGGTACCAGGTCTGGGGGGATATAATGGTGGCCTTGTTGAGTTTGTGCAGACAGGTGCTTAAGTCACTGCAGACGTGAGGGCTACTGTAAAGAACACAGTGCAAAGGGAAACAGTGACTGTGCCCATCACTCAGGTCATTTATTGAATGCCTACTGTGGAACAGCACTGAGGACCCAGATGTTAGACTGCTGGCTCTCCTACTTGCCAGCTATGAGATGTTGGGTAAGTTATTTAGCCTCTCAGTTTCCATGTCTGTAAAATGGGGATAATACTAGTACTTACCTCAGAGGTTTTGTTTTGCTTTGTTTTGTTTTTGAGGACGAAATGAGAAAATCCATGAGAAGCCCTTAGCAAAGTGCCTGGCTCAGAGTAAGCGCTGAGTAAATGTCAGCAGTTATTATTTAAAGGTGACATTTAAGTTGGCTCTTAAAGGAGCAGTAGGAATTCAATCAGAATTCTGTATCTGGGGACAGTTGAAGCCTTATGGGTGGTATTTAAAATTATTTGGATCTTTCAAATAAAAGAGGGAGTAGATAATCTTGGGCATTAATAAGAGGCAAGCCAGCTTGTCGTGACACACGGCCTCACTGGGGGAGGGGTATGCTGCTCCAGACTGTGAATGAGTGTGGAGTGTAACAAGGCAAGAAGTGGGTGGCAGGCAGCTTTGCTTCCTGTTCTCCAGAGCATCTCAAAGGCACTGGGGGAAAAAATCCTTGCACAAGGGACAAAGGTTAATGTTGAGGAAGTGTATCATATCACAGAATTTCCACGCCTCCTTCCTACCTTGCCTAGGAAACTGTTGTGGATCAGTAGTTAGTGGACCAGCATCAGTAATCTTTGGAAATTCGGTGACAGTGCAGTGGATTGTATTTTATTTTTCACTCTGTTTTAATCTAGTTTTTAAAAGACTGGGTATATTCTTGATTATAGGTCTGTAGGCCCATCCTTACTTGCAAGGCCGTAATAACCCAGAAGATGCCAATATCAAAGCTGATACTCAGCTGGATGTTCTGATATGGTCCTAACAGTTATGGCTAGTGTTCCTTGTGACCAGTTGGTGACCGTGCTGTAAAGAATTATTCAGTATTTTGTACACAAGGCTAGACCAAAGTAAAGTTTGAAATATATGAAACATGAGAATAAAATACTTCCTAGTTAGTAGGTCACCTGCCCAAATCATAAGTGAGGGCCAACAAGCTGGATCTAGTGAGTTCCCTGGACAGAAAAGGACTAAAGTTAGCAGACCTACGAAAGACATGCCAAGGGGGTGCTGCCGGATGGTCGCAGGCGCTAGGAACCTATCTGAGGATGAGGCTACAGGAGTTACCCTCTGAAACTGCAAAGCTTATTCTGAAAGGAATACAATATATGAAGGGAAACACATTGGAAAATTATTAGCTAACACTAGAAATTTACTTCTTAAAAGTTCCTGTCTCTAGGTTAAAGCTTAGAGATCTATTGAAGGGCAAATACCTGGGAAGGATAACATTGTAAGCCCTCAGCAGACAGGATGAATTTCACACTCTTTTCAGATGACAGATTTTGACAGTGGAAAGGAACTAAACACAATGACCCTGGACAGCAGAAGAGAGGTACTGCACTGAGCTCTCCAAAGCTGCAAATAATAAAGCCAACCTATTTCAATAATTTTCCAAGGGCTGGGCTGTTGACGGCAACACTTGAGAAGTAGCATCTTCAACTCTGTCCTCTCCTTGACCTCATGTCCAAATAGTTGCCATGTTCTGTGGATTCTACGTCCTCCATGTCTTCTGTATCCATCTGTCTTTTCTATCCCCCTTTGCCCTGCTTTGACTCTTTCATCTGGGCTCTTGCAACAGCTTCTTAGTGAGTTCCTCTCCTCCAGTCTCTCCTCCTTTACTCCACTAACATATTTTGTTGTATAGCATAGAGGAAGTCGTGTTACGCCTTTGCCGCAAGACTTTGATGCTTACAGAAGAAAGTTCAAGCTTCTCAACTTTGCCACTTGGAATCTGGCCACAGGTGATCTCTTTGGGTATATCTCTCACTGTCTCCTTCTTTTTTAATTACACACATTTTTGATTCTTGCCTAACCAGACTATTCATTATTCCCCAAGCACACCCTGTACTTCCCCATGCCTTTTACTCCCCCTGCCTCAGCTCGTCTCTGCCTGAACAATTTTAACCTCTTCTTCAAAGCCCAGCCCAAATACTCATTTCCATGAAGCTTCTGTGACTTGCCCTCTCCCCTGCCCCACCTCTCACCTCAGAGAGAAGGAACTAACTTGTAGAGTTCACACAGTGCCTGCCCATACTTGTTGAATGACTGAATAAACTTGCTTATAGCACTTACCACATTGTCTCTTACACCTCAGTTGGTTACAATACATGCACTGGTCTGTCCCCTCACTAGACTCCAAACTCCCTAAAGATATCAACCTTGCCTTGTTTGTGTCCCCCACAGAAACTGTATCATGCATACTTTAAGGGCTTCTTAAATTTTGTTATACTTTACTTATAATAAAATTTAAGTGCTTTGACACATTATTTTATTTGTTCTGGGTTACTTATATAAACAAACATATAGCTCTGCTTTTAATAATGAATTAATGGCACCTGTAGATTGATTTACTTGTGAGACATGGTGGTGGAGCTAAGGCCATCTCCCCAACTTCTGGTCCAATGTTCTTTGATCCATTGTACTTTATCCATGTGCCAACATTCCTCAAAGAACATTTCAGAATAGTTACTTCTTTAACTACCTAAAAGAATACAGCCTACTGGAGAAGGGATATCTGAGAAGGATAAACCATGAACTGTCCACACCCCAAATGATGCACAGAAGGCAGATCAGTGCTGGTCATGCACAAGATGCCTTGTTCCACTTAGTCTCTGAGGTCAAGCACACCACCTTGGGTCATTCTTTTATCTCAGGACAGGAGGGAAATTAAGAAGTCAATAGCAGCTCACAAAATCCTAGAAGCTCTTATTTAGATATAATCCTCTTCACATAGCCCATAGATGCTAGAGGAGTAGTCCCATTTTGAGAAATCAGACTGCGTTGCAGATGAACAAATCACCACAGTTCGTTCTTTCACATGACACCACATGTGCATGTACACACACACACAGAGCAGTAATCTTCAGGTCTCCATGGGCTGAAGTGTCTCAGAGCTACCACTAAAAATTCTCTGAGATGCCCTGCCCAATTTCCTCCTGTCAGTGCTGTATTTCCACTGACCATGGTCATCTCCAGCTGGAGACGGCACTCTATGCTATGGAATCCATTCTCTCTCTTAAACTACATATTTTCGTGCTTTATTATCCAATTGGACCAGCCAGGCTTTGTGAGCAGTGTGTGAGTATACCCATGGGAATTCTGTGGTTACTAGATTATTCTGGACTGTGCTGTCTTTCAATACCTCATAGGTATTATCTAGTGTTTCCAGTGATAATAATTAGAGCAATTAGCATGGCCAGTAGCTTTGGACTGATTTATTCTCTTAAGCTCATATGCAGGTAGGAAAGATTTAACTGGCCTGGTTCTGTCAGGGTCCAAATGGTGCCTAGGCTTCCACTGCTTAGTCAAGCATTTCTGGGGTTAACCTTGACACTAATGACAAGTGACTGTTTCTGCCCCCATTTGCAATTTTATAATAATGTCCTTTTGTTTGCTTCTCACTAAAGGATACAGAGACATTGCTGAAAGCTTACATTTGTCCCCATTACATATCATGTGTAATTTTAATTTCAGAACTGTTTCTTTATAAGAACCGTGTCTCTCTCTTAGAACACAAAATATCTGAGGGCAAAAACTATGTTGTTTTGGTAACCAGTACAGTAGGTAGTTGAAATGATAAAAGAAATAAACAAACAAATAATTCCACATCCGACCTAACAATATTCTAGGGATTCACAAAGAAGCATTTGGATTTGAATCTGGCCACAACATGTCATGAGAGACCTTTTGTGTGTTCCTTAACCCCTCGATCTATATCAGCAAAAATGGGGATAATAATGCTCACCTAAAAAGATTTTAGTGAAGATGAGATGAGAAAAATTTTTATGAAAGTACCTAGCAGTGCTCGGACATCAAATGCATCTGAGCATATTATCATATTACCATATAGCCAAGACCTAATCAAAGAACCCACCCTCCCTAAATGTCCATGAAAATGTAACTAAACCAAGAAAAATTTAATGTATTTCTTTTATGCCCCTCTGCCTGATTTCATTTTAGTATAACATCATTTGTACTAAAAAAACCCTATAAAATTTAGTGTTTTTAGAAATTATAAAGACTATTTAGCTTAACTTCCTCATTTAATAGGCAAAGAAACTGAGATTCGGAGAAGTTAGCTTCAAGGTTATATGGCTAATAATTAGCACAGGCTGATTTCCCTTACATCTTGCACACACGATAGCCTGCACTGTTATTCGGAAAGACGTGTTAAAGAAGTGATCTTTCCTCTGGAGTCTCAGGTGAGAATGACTGATGACAGCAATTCACCTTGAATTTTTTTAATAATTTTTGTTATGCTTCCAATGATTAAAGGAACACATGCTTACTCTAGAAAATTTGGAAGAAAAGTGTAAAAAAAGAAAATTAAAATTATCTACAGTCCATCACCCAGTGAAAACATAATTTTAGTATGTTTAATAAAATTGGGATGATTCCATATGTTTTTGTATTTGAGTTTTTAAAAATTTGACATTGTTCTATAGATATTTCCCATATATCATTAAACAGTCTTTGAAAATACGATTTTAAAGGGTTATATAGTATTCTTCCATGTGGATTGATCATAGCTCAAGAGGCAGAATGGTGTGCCCTTAAGAGTCAGACAGACATGGGATGGAATCCCAGCCCCACCCTTAACAGCTGGATAATGCAAAACCAGCTACTTATCTTCATTAAGCTTCAGTCCTCACGTCTGCAAAACATTGATAATACTCACCACATGTGGTTCCTATCCAGGTTAATTGATGTAGAGTATAAATGTACTCAGTATTGTGCCCACACACAGTAGGCACTCAATAAATGGTAGCTATTTATTATTGTTATTATTTTATCACATTCTTATTACTGGACATTTAGGTTGTTTCCAGTCATAAACAAACACCGGGTGAAATATCTTCCTCATAGCCACCAGTGTAACCTACCTGAAATATATATCTGTTATGGTTACTCCTGTGCTTAGAATCTTCTATAGCCCTCCATCAAAGGTTTTCAAACTTTCTTTTCAGCAGGGGAAGGCTTCTGCTAAATATCTTAAGTAAAACTTCCCTGGGAACTTGGGTTGTGTTGGGAGTGGGGTTCAGAGCCTGGACCAATGCCCAGCCCTGCTCCCCTCCTTGTTGACATCGGCCCCTAAAGCTTCTCTGAGAAACACGAAGGCTTCTCTGAACACGCTGGGAGAAACTCTGACCTACTGGGTAAAAGGGAAGCTCCAGAACATGGTGTACTATATCTCTAAACTGTTTGTTCCTGAAAGACCATGATGTAGTTTTTTTTCTTATGACTTTGCTTATGTTGTCACTTCTGTCTGGAACGTCCTTAACTCCCTTCTTCCCAAGGCTAACACCTACAACTGGCTCAGTCTGCACATCACTTCATCTAGGAAGCCATCCCTGCCTTGGGCTGGTGAGATAATCCTCTTCTCCGTCCCTGGGATACTCAATCAAGTTCTCGGTCATGGTGGGTACCACATGCCCCTGGCGTTCTGGACTGTGAGCTCTTAGAGGACAGAGACTGTATCTTATTGACAGTTGTATTCCCAGTCCCCAGGACAGTGTCCAGTACTGGTAAATGCTCACTAAAACTATTTGTTAAATCCATAAACTTAAAAGTAAATTTTGAGTGCCTCTCTAATTATTTCCTTAGGATAGTTTGTAGAAGCAGGATTACTGGGTCAAAAGGGATGAACATTTCCAGGCCTCTTGATGCACTCTCAATAAGATTTATTGCAAAAAACTGTAAGACATTCATTGAAAAATGACTGTCTCTCCCATGTCCATTAGTGTTTGCTACTTGTGTTTGGGGGCATAGCAAAAAATGACAAATTTTGGACCATAAAAATCAGCTATTTTTTTGCAATGCCTGACTTGGTTGAGGTAGACGGAGGTATTAGTACTTGGGGTGACTAGTACAGATTGGGGCCCTAAAAAATGTTGCTGTCCAACAGCACATGTTACGAGATGGCTGGAGATACACACTGCTAAAGGATGGTGCCGTTAGCTGCTTTTCATCCATGTAATTTCTCTGAGCCTATTTTCTCATCTGTAAATGGGTTTAATGATACCTCTTAGGGGGTCATGTGATGACTGAATTGAATCAAATGGGCTGACACATAAAATCCTAATACACACATTTATGTGCTTTTACAAATGTTAATGAGGAAAGCTAGGCACAGGGGAGTTGAATAATCTGGGCTACACTAAGAGAGAGAGTACCAAGTTTAGGAAACATTTAAACTGATCTCTTTGATTGGATTTGCTTTTCATAAAATCCCATAATGTCCATATATAAACTATTAGGATATAACCAGGTTACCCCATTGTATAACATGAAAGATAGAGAAACCACAACTATAAAAAAATCTTACAATTTGAAGGTAAGTTGAATCAGTTGAAATGGCTCCAAGATACTTTAAAAAATTACACTCAATCCTATGGTTTTCATTATTCATATGTCCATGACTTTGAAAATCCAAATCTTTAGCCCAGAACTCTCCTGAGTTGACTCATATATCCAACTGCCTGGATGATCCAGGTATGGTAAACTCAGGGTGCTCAAACCTGGATCCAGCGCCCCCCCTCCCGTATCTGTCCAAATTTGCTCTTCCTGCTGTCCTCTTATCTCATCACCACCCACTTGGTCACCTCAAGCCAGAGACTTAGGAGTCACCCAACAACTCTTCTCCCATTCTCACCCTCACATCTAATTAGTCAGCCCCAAACCCTGTTGTTCTAATGCCTTAATATCTCTCACACTCATCCCATCCCAGGGTTGTCACTACCCTGGGTCAGCCCCTCACTGTTTCTTGCCTGGATGGCTTCAGTAACCTACTGACTGGTCTCCTGGATTCTGGTCTTGCTCCCTCCATCACATCACTCACAGCTCTGTCATAAGCATACAATCAATCTGGATGAAGAGCAGCTGTAAATGGCAATAGATATCAATGTCTTTAACTCATGTTCTTTAAAAAATATGATGTCATAGGTTAAGACATAATCAGTTAAACATAGTTCTCTTGGAGACAGGTTGACTGCTTGGCATGAGAATCAAATGAAATATAACAACGAACGATGTATCAGTTCACTTGAAATAATACTCATGGTGAACCAACATTTATTGGATTGTGCAGAGATGACATGGAGGTAATGCTGGAAGGGCATGGTGGATTAAGACTAACTTCTGCAGCGTCTCGAGGGCCACATGGTCTTTGCGAACGTGGCAGAGAGAGGATCATTTACAAAAGTCTATTATAGTTTGATAATTCCAAGAGCCAAAGTCACAACCAACAGGAACAAACTTTTCTCCCCTAAAAATGATAAGTACATTGTTACATTGGCTAAAAGAAGGCTTCTTCGGTTTCGTGACTGTGATGAACCCCCAAATACGAGGGGCTTTAAATGAGGTTACCCGTGCCTCAACCCTTGACACATCTACTGCCTACAGTTAGAGAGGGGAAAACGGTCTAAGTTTAGCATGTTCAGAGAGAATGGCAGTAAGTATAAAATGGAATGAAGTCTGGAGACTGGAGAAAGACTAATAAGACTAGCAAACACGTAGAGATGAGACATGGTATTTTAGATTAGTGTCTCTCAAATTATGTGTGGTAAAGACCAGTTTAACTGTCTTTACCAAACCATCATGGACTAATCTTTTTGTAAAACACAATAAAATTAATATTGGAAAAACGGAATATAAAAAAATACAAAATACAAGGCCTATTTTCAACAACTAGATTACACAGATATAAAATTACTCTGTCAAGCTGCTATAAAATTTTCTAAATGCTCATTCTTAATTTTTGTATTTATCTTACCACAAACCAGTAACAAACAGTTCATAGACAGGAACTGGTCCCTGGACCACACTTTGAGTAGCACTGCTTTAAAGGATTTGTTAAAAGATACATGGGAAAGATTTTTCTCACAAAGTTATTCTCTTGGGAAGACACCAATCTTTTAATTGATATTCATGTATCTTTCCTCCAAAGACTGAAACATTTTGGCTGTTTGGGTCTTGGAGAACTTCCATCTCTGGTCAGGCTAAGTTGAGACCATTGACGTGAAAAAATACCTATCAAACTGATGAGCCCCAAGTCAACCTCTAGAAAAACAAAGGTTGTATGGATTAAAAACCCTCATCAGAGAATATATAAGCTGTGACTATAATGTTCACTGTATTGTTTAGTGATTAATTTTTCAGTCAATCATCCATTAAGAATGGTCCTCCATCCCCACCAGATCTCAATCAATTATCATGATGTCTGATTTGATAGGCTGATAGTCACTGCGATAGAAACCCTAGTGATAGGGCAGGTTCCTTTAGCCTCTATTGAACAATAAATATCCATCAAGCACAAGCTATACGCAGGCTTCTTTCTGTCCTTATTCTAAATACAAGGGCAGCTGTCTCTCTCTGGAAAAAACATGCATAGGCTGTGTTTAAACAATAGATGGAAGATCTCAGATTCTCAGATCCACTATTGTGTTAGTTAAAAGGGCTAAGAAGTATTGATGAAGCAGGGATAGTCAAAAGAAAAAAATGGACAGATATATTTATTACCTACCTCTTAAAATCTTGTTCACAGATAAGCTGTCCTCATTCTGTGGCTTGAAACCCCATTACAATACACATTTAACATGACTGTCATGGGCTGTTTCTCATTATGGCCAATGGTGAAATGATGGTTAGTGGTAACTTTAGAAAGAAGGAAATGGATATAATGCATGATGAGGATAAGAATTAATTTATATATCAAACTGTAATTTGAGGGCACTGACATGCAGAGGTTGGAGAAGAGAAGACTTGGAGGAGGTAGCTTTCAAGGGGTGAAAAACAGAAATCCTGTGGAAATGAGACTTCAGGTCCGCAAACACACATTGAACATGTTCTAAGCATTGAGGATGCAAAGTTAACAAAATACTGTCTCTGTTTCTATGGTCTGGTATCAGAGGCAGACATGTATACAAATGATTGCAAAATGGTGGGACACATGCAGAAGGTACAGATGTTGTACAGACAAGAGAGTGATTAACTCTACCTGGTAGAATTGTAAGAAAATATAAAAACTTACGAAGCCTTTTATATTGGTAAAGTCACTCTCAAAATGTTAAGGTAAATCATTTCTACAAATTGCTAAAGGGAAAACTAAGATCTACTTTACCTTAAGTCAAGTATGCACATAAATCTCCCACTGGTAAGGATTTAGGTGAAACACTCTTCATCAGGATAATTCTTTTCCACCAAAAATTATACATATACATACCAATACCCGAACCCTAACCCAAAATTTACTGGCAAAACTCTTATTCAAGTAGAATCAAGTCTCTAGGAAAGAACTATTTTGAGTGAGTGCTGGAGGGATCCACAAAAAGGCAAAAGATAACGGATGAAAACAATGAGCTCTACCTGGCTTACCTTCAGAACAGACGATCATCCTACATCCTTGTTGGGCTCTGATACTTTTAGATTTGCTTAACAAATATGTAACAGATAAATGTTTTAAGCAGATTGAATGGGATATAGAATCTTTATGGCTGGTTGGTAACAAAAAGAATGAATGATTATCAATACTAATGCCCTTCATTACTTCTGTTTTTTCATAACAACTTTACTGAGATATAATTCACATACCATAGAATTCAACCCTTTGAAGTGTAAAATTCAATGGTTTTTAGTATGTGTGTACAGAGTTGTATAACCATCACTATTATCTAATTTTAGAATATTTTTATCACCCCCAAGAGAAATCTTATGTCCATTAGCAGTCATTCCCCAATCAGTCCTTTCCCCAGCCCCTGGCAACCATGACTTTACTTTCTATCTCTATGGATTTGCCCATTCTAAACATTTCATATAACTGGAATCATACAACATACGCCTTTTCTGTCTGGCTTCCTTCACTCAGCCTGATATTTTCAAGGCTTATCTATGCTGTAACAGGTATCAGTAATTCATTACTTTTCATGGCCAAATAATATTCCATTGTATGTATGGACATACTACACTTTGTTCATCAGTTAACTGACATTTGGGTTGTTTTCACTTTTGGCTACTATGAATAATTTTGCTATGAGGTTTCATGTACAAGTTCTTATGTAGACATATATTTTCAATTCTCTTGGGTACATACCATTACCACACTGTCTTGATAACTGTAGCTTTGCAGTAGTTTGGAAATAGGGAAGTGTGAGTTCTCTAACTTTCTTCTTTTTGAAGATTGTTTTGGCTATTCTGGGTTCCTTGCATTTCCATATGCATCTTAGGATCAGTTTATCAATTCCTGAAATCAGGCATCTGAGGTTTTGATAGGGATTGTGTTGAATATGTAGATCAGTTTGGGAAGTATTGCCATCTTGACAGTATTAAGTCTTCCAATAGATGACCTTGGGATGTCTTTCCCTTTATTTAGGTCTTTAATTTCTTTAAAAATGTTTTCCAGTTTTCAGTTACAAGTCTTATACTTCTGTAATTAAATTTATTCCCAAGTATTTTATTTTGTAAATACTATTATAAATGGAATTTTCTTAATTTCATTTGTGGACTGTTCATTGCCAGTGTATAGAAATACAATTGATTTTTTCTTTTCTTTTCTTTTTTTTTTTGAGACACAGTCTCACTCTGTCACCCCGGCTAGAGTGCAGTGGCATCATCATAGCTCACTGCAACCTCCAACTCCTGGGCTCAAGCGATCCTCCTGCCTCAGCCTCCCATATAGCTAGGACTACAGGCATGTGCCACCACACCTGGTTAACTTTTTTTATCTGTTGTAGAGATAGGGTCTCGTTATGTTGCTCAGGCTTATATTGAACTCCTGGCCTCAAGGGATGCTCCCACCTCAGCCTCCCAAAGTGTTAGGATTACAGGCATGATCCACGGTGCCTGGTCGATTTTTGCATATTGATATTGTATCCCGCAACATTGCTGGACATGTTCATTAGTTGTAAGAGTTGCTTTTTTAATGGGTTATTTAGGATTTTCTATATACAAGATCAAGCCATCTGAAAATAAAGATAGTTTTCCTTTTTCCTTTCCAATCTGGATGCTTTTAATTTTTTTTCTTGCCTTATTGCCCTTGCTAAACCTGCGATGCAATGTTGAATAGAAATGAGAGTGGATGTCTTGTTTTATTCCTGATCTTAGGGGCAAGTATTTAGTCTTTCACCACTAAGTATGATGTTAGCTTTGGGGTTTTCATAGATGCCCTTTTTCAGGTTGAACAATTTTTCTTCTATTCCTAGTTTATTGAGTGTTTTTATCACAAAAGGGTGTTAGATTTTGTCAAATGCTTTGTCTACTATTTCTCTATTTTTGAATTTAAAAATTGCATTGCTTAAGCCTGGCTTTTCCAGGAAGACAGGTCATATACCTAACGAACTTGTGAATTTAGGTGAGGAGGATGAGAAACAGAATGTTACTAGTGTGCCTTAGTTCTATTAGCTACATTTAACAAGTTAGTACAAGAAAAAGAGAGCTCAAGAAAGAACTTGCTAGTTTGTTAACAGGATTTAAAAATGCAACTATTTTTAATTTCCAACTAGCAAAAGATAAAATTGAGAAATACTTTTAGAAATAAGGCTGACTTTTAAAAAGCCTCATACCCAAAACCTAATCAAGACTAATGCCATCATTCCTTCTGCTGAATCTCTGAATTGATTTGGCAGTGTCCACTAAATGCTGTCAGTTGGACAAAGTGACAGAGAGAAACAAGCAAGGATTGAATGAATCATAACATAGCTGTGTAAGCTTATGCTGGGAAGTTGTACACATCACTTTTACCCACATTTTATTGGTAAAAGAAAGTCTGTTACCAAGCTTGATGTCAGACAGTCATCTCATACGGACAGGTACTGAAAATCAAATAAAAATGAAAATGAGTGATAAGTATAATACTTTCATAGGAAAGGGCAGCAAATAATCGGGAATAGTAATAAAATCTACCACAGTCTGCTCTTTTGGTGATAAATATTTATTCTCCCCTTTTATATGCAAAATACTTTCACTTCTTCTCTAAAGAAGACATCCTAAAGTCTTATTCAATCACATTTCAAACTCAAAGCACTGGATCTCATGTGACTCCTCTTGATCCAGACACTTACGAACTAAAAAGCCAAGTTACTTGTCCCCACAAGCCCAATATATAGTAGAAGAGGAACAGGATAATTACCATATACACTCCCATTTAGAAAGGGAAAGAATGAAAACCATAGAGCAGTCACTGATTCACAGCAATCCTGAAATCTTTGTGGGATGACATGGTAGGGGCCCCCTATGGGTAGGAACTGTTTTTTTATTAGGCCCTGGTTCCGCTCTTTAGGGAAGCTTCCCATTTGGTTGTTCTCTGTGGCTCTGGGAGGTACTTTTCTCTCATTATCCTCCTTGGCCACACCTGACAAAGGCACTGAAAAATATGCTCTCTGTTGTGACTCAGCCTGCTTTCTATAGAAGACAGGGAGTTCCAAGGTCATTCTTGTCTCAAATTGTCACTTTTTTTTTTTTTTTTTTAAATCTAGGGTGGTTGCTGTTTGGGGAGTGTTGCAATCTTAACAATATTAAGTCTTCCAATCCATGACCATGGGATGTCTTTCCATTTATGTAGGTCTTTAACTTCTTTCAAAATGTTTTGTTGGCATTACTTCTCTTTTAAAAACGTGGTTGGCTTTGTATCTACTTGATCCTGGCCAACTCTATATATCAATACCAGTTGCTCAATTCTTTTGAGACATGCTTCCCTTTGGACTTGATTATAAGTATCTTGAACTGTCAGAGTTCTGTGGGAAAGCCTATTCACAGGCAACATCAGGAACCATGAAGTGCCTGCTATGTTTTGAGTATATCCTCAGAAATATGGGCTTTATTGTATAGAGAAAGATTGTCTCCAAAACATGGGACTACCAAGCCTATTTTCTAAAATGAGAACCATTCTCTTTAGTCCAGTGGTTTTCAATCAGAAGTGATTTTACTTCCAGGGGACATTTGGTAATGTCTAGAGACACTTTAATTGTTACAGCTTTTGGGGAGGGTGTTATTGGCATCCAGTGGGTAGAGGCCAGGGATGTGCTAAACATCCTAAAATGCACAGGACAATCCCCTTCTTACTTCCTCTCATTCCTCCCCAGCAAAGAATTACGCACCCCAAAATGTTATTAGTGTTGAGGTTGAGAAACCCTTTTCCTAACAGTACCATTGAAATGGAAGTCTCATTAACACTCCTGATGGCTCTCTAGGCAAAAACAAAGATAACATGTTTCCATGTTTACCCCACCAGCCGCACGTGTGTTCTTCAATCTTTTCTTCCTCAGAAGCAAAAAGTAGGATCAGAGAGACTATAAAAGGCCATTTGTTTTGATACTTGAAGGAATCACAGTTGGTTTTTTTTGTAACTCTTTCATTGTCTATTGACCACCACATCTCTATCCTCCGTCTTACTTGTTAAGATTTTTTATGCAATACATAATATTTTGATCCCTTCCTTTATCTCCCAGAAGAGTCTCTATTGTGCTAAATAAAACACATTCTCAATTTATACAGATTTTATTTTTTACTGTTTAATTCTTAGTATGGCCTTTCTTTAGATCCTTTTAGAAGGAAAAACAGAGCTACTGGGAGGTCCTGTTTGGTTTATAATAATGTCTAGTTTATCATTATTATCATCTAGTACCTTCAAGAATGTTCTTACTGTCATTAGGTGTTTGCAAAGAAAATCCATGAGGCTTAATATTACAATAGGAGATATACTTGAGGGTTCAGGGGTTTCTGGCCCAGGACATTAGGGTCATCAAACCCCAGGGAGCTATTTTGATAAAAATATGCAGCACATTTCAGCTAGAGATTAGTCCAACAGGAGGCAGAACATAGCAGGAGAGAAATAAAAATTATAGACGCAAAAATATCTACTGGGACATATCAGGTGGATTTTTGCTCAGAGAGCAAAGCAGGCTGTACCCTCTAAGGATCTAGATTCTAGAAGAAGAAAAGGAAATGCTGGTTTCTCCTAGTTTCAGCTATGTCACTAGTTTACAGAGCCTACGTAGGATCTCAATGACTACATGGTTGAATATGACTGAATTATTCTAACATTTCAGATAAAAATATATAGAAAGAAATAAAGCATTGTGATTTTTGCAAGCATCATTTGCTTTCTTGGCTAGTTCCAAATGTCTCTACTAATTTTCTAAAAGTAGGACAGTTCTGCCTTCTAATAGAATTCTCAACTAGGCAGATCATTTTGTTAGATAGACGGTCTATTAACATTTTGCTTTTCTTCATTTCATACCATATTCCATTTTATTCCTTTGTATTATGGTTGAAAATGTATATGATTCTTATCTCTTCCTTAGGTTTTTCTTTTTCCATCATGATGTCTGTGCTTGAATCATGGTTTAGCCTAGCTGCAGAGATTTGATTCTTTAATGGGAAAAAAGCACATTGCAGCAGAAAGAATGCCAGCCTGGAAGTTAGACACCTGGACACTAGCCTGGCATCTGCTGCTCTCTGGCTGAGTGGCCTAGGAAAAGTCACTTCACTGTTGTTTTAGTACAATTAAGGTTGTACCAAAAGATCTCTAAGGGGTCACCTCCACCTTAAATATTCTCTATATTTTGATTCTTCTTTTATATGCACATGAAAACAGTAACACAATAACTATATATTTTCTTCTTTCTCTGCTTATTTTGCAACTGTATGTTGGGTGTTGTGTGTGTGTGTGTGTGAGAGACGGAGAGAAAGAGAGAGACAGAGACAGATAGTGGCAAAGGTTGTGGTGGGGGGGTAAGGAGAGAATGGACTAGTTAACCTTGGCAGACAATACCAAGGTGTAATGATCTGTAAACATAACTTGTGTTGAAGAAGATATGCAGGGTATTTGAACACCCCTGTTAGAGGAAATATGTAAGTATTCATCATGCTTGCAAAATAGCATTCTCAGAAATGTCATAGTCTCCCTCCCCCAGGACAGATAAAGTACCTGCCGACTCCAGCCGGCCACTGAAACAGCCATGAAAACCGTTGTGCTTTTATAAAGCAAGACAAAGCTTTGAAGCTTCAGCTTTAAATCGCCCCAGCATCTCCCAGCTGTAATGAGGACAGCATTTCCCTAGTCAAAACATCCTGGTTCTATTTATAGGTGTTCACTTCTCTGAATAATAAACAGAAGTAGCAGGCTAGTCTCATAGTATATCATTTTCCTTCACCTACCCTACTATTTAATACAATGCCAACAATTAAAAAAAATTCCAGAGCCACAGTATGTGACAGTGTTTAGTTCATTACCGTAGAGAAGACACTGACTGCCATATATTTGAATAGTCGAAGCTTTGCAATAATATTTGATTGGCCTTTGTTTACCTGGGGTTTCCAATATCTCCCTTGCTATTTCATGGGGAGGGGTCACTTCTTTAAATGATTCCAGAAATATCCAGTCTCCTTAGTTGAAGGGAGACTGTATTCATCTGCTAAGTAACGTCCCTGAACTGATGTTGTTTTAAATAAGGACAGTAGACAATACAACATCCACAGAGACAGCCACAATTCACTTCTATTCTTTTTCAAATGTAAGTTTGTATTAGGTTATTTAATGGGCCACAATATATTCAGTAGGTACAAAATCCATACCCCCAACCAGCTGGTGCTTAATTCCATCCCTCCAGTCTGTTTTAACTAAGACGTTTCCTCCTGTGCATATAATCTTCATTATCATAGAAGTTATTTTTAATTTATAATTAACATAGTCTCCTTCTCATTATGTACGCCTTGATCGACTTGGACCCTCCGGACAATTCTTGTCTGGCACGGTGCAGGCTGCATCCTGCAGTTCTCCGAATGTGCAGTAGGTGTCTATCTTAGCCTTTCCTTCGTCCTTCCTCCTCCTCTCCGCCCTGACACTGTGATATAGTGCATAATTCCAAAATGGCAGCTTTTTGAAAATTCACCTTGATTATCAGACATTAAAAGTGACTCATCCCGCAGTGACTGTCTGGCAGAAGGGATGGGATCAGACAGCAAGACAATGAGGGGACTGGGCGCATTAGCGCACTAGATTACAGAGCCCATCAAAAATACCTTTGTTCTGTCAAAGATCCAATCATTTACTAGTAGTGTTCCGCAGAGGAGAAAGAATGAGAGGGGCAAATCCACCAAACAAATAAACAAAAAATAATTCATCCACAAATTTAAAACCTCCTCAGTTCTCCTTATTGTAAGAGGGGAGGGAAGTGTCTGATCAACCATCTCAAGAGAAGGCGAGATGGGGATTGTGCTTCTGAAACGGGAATCTATAGAACCCTTTTTTTCAGTGGCTATTAAATTTTCTACATGAGCTTCTGTTCTTTGGGTATGAGGGAAATTGGCAAGTTAATAGAGTTTGGTCTTGACTACATCTGCACTCAGCCTCATTTCCAGCAGAATATTTAGAAGACAAACTATTTCACCATTAGAACATTCATTTTCATTAAAAGCAAAGCTTCTGATTTCTATCATGTTACATTTTAATGCTAACCAAGAAATGTGTGATGGGTGAGAGGGGAAAAATATGTGTAAGGGCCATTATAAGCACCTAAACTGGCCTATATAAAAAGGCAGTAGGAATCTTTGAAAAGAGAAGAGCACGTGAATTCTTGTATCGAGCATGTGTGTGTTTGTGTGCAAAGGGGAGGAGGGAACTGGAGAAGGAGGGAGGAGAGAGATGAGGGCATTCATATTGAGCCCTGGGCGGGTGTATAACTGGGTGAGGTGTGTGCTGAATCGTCAGCATGACTGCAAGCCCGGCGAGTTTGTCTGATTCTCCAAGGAGACAAAATACCCAAATGGGAGGTTGGTGCCTGACTTTCTTCTTTTTATCATTTTCATCATTTGCCTAGGAACTCAGAGGAGCAGTTTATCAGTCATGGAAAATGCCCCCAAGGGGCCCAGATCAAAGGCAGGCTTTGAATTGTGTACTTAGGTGGATCTCCCTGCCAAAGACATTAATGCGATTAAAACACAAATTCCATAAACAATTATTTTCCATCTGTTTAGCAGTATTAACAGTGACACTAGGTACCATCAATAGCATCCTTCACTTACAAAGATACACCAAGTGAATTCAAACACCCTTCTGCACGTGGATGCTGAAGCACTTTCGTAGGATTTAGGAGGTCTTATATGCCAGCAGGACAGGAGAGAGGCTGCTGTCACCATGTAGGGATCTCTTGATAAGAATGGCTATATTTTAACTGTCATTTAGCAAATGGATTCATTTAAAAAACTCACTTGCATCCCACCAATTGTGCAGTATACTTTGGGGTTTGTCATTTCTCACCCCTGCTTCCGTGTTTATTTCTACTGTCAGATACAGAAAACATACCCCTCTTTTTGCCTCTCTTAATTATTCCCAGCACCAATGACTTCATTCCTTTATTAATGGAGGGAGGCAGATTCGGCAGGACTGCTGGGTCTAAATGGCTCAGTAACAGTTACACATGCAGAGACCCATTTGTGTTTGTTTGGATTCACAACACATACTCTGAGTAGGGAGAAAGAGAAATCTATAAGCTTTAAAAATCTCTGCCTAAACCAGACCAAGAGATTAAAGGGGAGGGCAAAAGGGGAGGGCCCAGACCAATTTCCACACACCAGCACTTGTAACACAGGGATAGATTCCTGAAAGAGAGACCGGCAGAGAGTTTTCATCAGTGGAATTTTAATGAGCCCTAAAGGTTAGCCTTCGACTTCGTTAACAAACAGCTCAAGAGATAATTTCCAATTTTCAGTGTTTATAGAATAGTGGTTCCTTGGTCATAATGAAATTCTGAGACTGTCTAGAGCCTAGTCTGCATGTCCAGCTGATGCTGAAACACAAACCATCAAAAATTATTAAATGTGTGCTCAAAATCAAATGGGAAGAAATAAAAAGAGGAAGACATTTTGCAAATTAAAGTGATCACATTAACCTCCTCTGGTGAAATTGGTTCAGTCAAATGAAAAATACTTATTTTAAAAAAATACCCTGCACAGATATTTTAGCTATTAAGAGGGTAATGATTATCATAATATCAAAATGGACAGAGACAAGAAAAAAAGAGATAATAAACAAAAGAGGAAAGCTCTGTTCCCAGCAGATAAAGACCCATGTCAATGGGTTATAAATGTGTAGGAAAGAATACTGAAGCAAATATGCCAAAATTGGCACTAAAGGATAGGTCAGCTTGTTGGGAATATGTCCCCTCTCCTCCTTCTCCCTTCTCCTTGCTTCCTCCCTCTTTACTGAGCCCTCGAAGAATTGCCATAATTGTGCCAGAAAGTAAACAAGAATGACTAAGATTCCAGCCACATAAAACAAGAGAGACGTGTGGTTAAGACAAAGGGCCATGTCCAGAGATTTGTCTTTCCCCCTTTCCCTGGCCCTGAAAGAATTATCAAATCTCTTAATGGTATGGGATCCAACAAACAGCAGATGCTTGAGCTGTAAAGGCGGGGAGGAATTTTCTTTAGATTATTTAAAGTTATACTAAATTTTATTTCCTCCAGTGCAACAAATCACTTTTCACTCCCTAGGCTTGTCACTTTCCTTCTTGATTTGCAGAAGGATGGACAGGGTTAAAAGCAAAGCGAAACAAAACAGAAAAACAGAGCTGGATTGAGGCTCTAGCAGGTCCAAGGGTGCAAGAGGTTAAGGAGCCAGGGGCCCTGCTGGGTGAAGTTCTGGTCAGTTTTCAGCACATCAAAGACCATGCAGGGCATGAGATTAGGGCCTGGCTAACTTGGGTTCCAATTCTAGTTTTGCATTTTACTCCTTACTCCCCATATAACCCTGGTGGGGGCAGTCAAGCCCTCAGAGTTACAGTTTTCTCCTAGGATAAAAGGGTTTAGTGAATTCAGGTAATGTTAGAACTGGGAGGGATCTCAGGGATTATTTAGTCAATTTTCCTCATTTTACAGACCAAAAACTAAATAACAATAACAGTGGTTACAACAAGAATAATTATAATTTATAGCTAATGTTTTTGAGCATTTAATATGTGTGAGGCACTATTCTAAGCACATCACACAAGTATTGTATTATCACAGCAACCCCACTTGGGAGGTAGTATTGTTACTCCCATTCTACAGACAGGGAAATTGAGGTGCGGTGAGGTTCAGTATCCGAGGTGGTACAGCTGGTAAATGGTGGAATTGGGTTTTCAAACCCAGAAGGCCTGGCTCCAGAGCCTATGCTCTTAAGCACTGTGCTTCAGTAAGCTGTGAATTCCACATTTATCCCCTTTGCACAGGGGTGCACTCATTCCAGGAAAAGAGCACTACTGAATTAGTGCTGCACATGATCCAGAAAACACAGACACCACAGAGATGTGTTCCCAGTATCATGGCGATGGCTGACAATGGCTACTCTGCTCCCTCCAGTTTCCCTGAGGTTACAGCTTCCCTCTAGCCAAGTTTTCTCCCAGCCTACTTTCAGAGGTGTAGTGCTGTCCTTCCAGGATGCCCCACTCTGTGTGGTGCCCTTCCCAGGTCAGACTGCCATTGCTCGTTAATTGTCTGCTGACGGTTTTTCTCTCTCCCTCTTCCTCTCCCTCACCCTCTCTCTCCAACCATTTCCTTGAAATTCACTTGAGCTGCTATTACCCTTGTGTTTGAACACCCAGCACGATATTCTTCATTTCTTTGCTCCAGCACCAGCACTTGCACATTTTTTGTTAGCCATTATGGATCAAAACTGCTTCTTAGAGCAAAGATAAATGGCAGGAAGAGAGCTCCTGGCAGAATAAATACCACCATTGCAAAAGACAGGCCCCTCTGAAGAGTGTGGGAGAGTACGCACTCATTGGATAAGACTGGTCGCAGAGTGGTACACTGATGCTTGTTGGTTGAGAGAGGAGACTACACTTTGCCACATTAATTCTCTTTGACGAACAGTACCCAGCGCCTAGGAAAAACGTATTACCAGTAAGTATATGGTAACAGACTGTTGCTGAAAGGACAATAGCATTCATATCAAATTACTGCGGCGTAGAGAAGTGTTAAATAGGTGATGTGCATTCTAAGCCCAAAGAGGCTTGATGACTTGTCTAAAGTTGACAGGTGGTAGGAGGTGGAACCCTACTGCAACCTAGGTTCTCTATTTCTTAGAATACTGGTTTGCCATTGGGATAACACCCGACAACAAAGGCTACTGTGAGGAACAGCTGAAATGAAAGCACACTATGACACATTCCAGACACCTGCACAAGGCCCACAAAGTCCTTCATGAACTGGCCTCACCTTCCGTTTCAGCCACATATCCTCACACCTTAATGTCCTCACACCTGCTGCCCCGTGTGCTTGGGTTGTGCACTGCCCCGGCTCTTTCCTCACTCTCCTTCTCCAGTTGTAAACATCTGTTCGTCTTTCAAGACCTGGCATCAAAGTTACTTTCTCTGGGAAGCTGCTCAGCACTTTCCGTGTACACATGGTTAGAACACTCACCATATAGGACTATAATTGATTGGTTATTCCTCTCTCTCCCCTTCTTAACCAGGGCACTCCTTGAGGGCAAACACTATATTTCATTTATCTTTGTATCTTCAGTACCCAGCACAGGGCCTGGATCATCTCATTTACTCGATAAATATAGAAGGAAGGAAGAAAGAGAGGGAGAGAGGGAAGGTACCTCCTTCTGAAACTATAAAGCACTACGGAAATACAAGATATTACTGAGAAGGATGCTCACTGTTTGATGCTCTCCTGCTGTGCAGGAATGAGCTGTTTTTGTAGGCACAATGCTCAGGCATAAAATGGGGCCAGTGACAATGCCAACAGGAAGCCCATTTCTTATTCCTCATTTACCTATCTCATTTTCTTGGGGAAATTGTGTACCTCTTAACTAATGCCATCCACTAGCACTAATTTGGTTAGCTGAATTATCACAAAATCTAAAGAACACAGAGACTTAAGGAACTCTGTTTAATTCATGGTACTAAGATACTTTATCAGGTGGCATGTAGTTAAGTGCACCTAAACGAAATCACATGGCATTTTATTTGGTCATCCTCATCTGGCGGTTTTAGAAAAACCAGGAGAGAAAAGCAGCCTCCTCTGGGATTTTTCCTTACTGTACAATTTTTACAAAAAGCTGAGCGTACAACTTGTGAAATAATAAACTTCGGTGATAACACAGGCTTCAGCTACAATTATCACAAAGAGCAAGTCTGCTGCTCAAGCTTCTAACTTACCCTTGTGACTACAGAACAGCCCAAAATGTCACATTCAACTTGAAGTGACTGCAGCCAATTAGGTAATTTCCACCAAATTGGGTCCATTAATACTTGGACATTATCTTGAGGGAGAAATAGGACTCAGTGACAAGCTGCAATGTGGCTTGTGAAATATTAGTTTTGGACAATCACAAATCAAGATCCAAGGGTATGTTAAATTATTCAGTATTCTTGACCTCATTATTAAGTGACTTCATATGGGTTTTTGCTCATATTCATATAATCCGAGATCCAAAGAGCTTGATTTTTATTTCCTTTTCCCAGCCATTTCCCTCTTTATGTACCAGAGGTTTTATGTATATCTCTTTATTTTTTATCCTGTTTAATTTTATAATTTAAAGGGCAATGGCTATGTGTTTGAGGAATACACAATGAGGACACTTGCTCATATGATACCAGAAATATGAATATTAATTAGAAATTTGGTTCCCACGTCTTTTTTTGCTAGCACACAACCTCAGGTAATACAACAATCTTCCATCCAAACATCTGCCTTGGTCCACCAAGTACTGAACAGAAAGCTACGATTTATAACATACACCGTTATAAATGAATCAGAACCTCAAGTCCAAGGCTGCTTCTGGAAGTATTCTAAAATGATAGCAGCAATATTATTTTCCAAAATAATGGGAGAAAGCCACAAAAACATTCCAGGAAGATCACGTACCAAAGATGTTTGCTGATTTCACTTTGTTCCAAAGATGTTTGGAACAATTGTTAGTTGATGCTGATAGAATTTCTACAACTAGGATATGTGTTGGATATTTAAAACTGTAAATCAATGTTCCTGTAAGTTCTAAAGAACTTTAACCAATTGCACAATTATCCTAAGAGTATCATTAGTAGATATCATTTATATTTACAAGTGAAAATACTTTATATCTTTGAGGCAAATCAATGATATGGACCTGGAATATGAACATCACCAGATAATGTGACTGGAATCAGTTAACACCTGCCCCCCAAAAAATTCTTTTTGAGATTAACAAAAGAAATTAGATAGCATTAGGCTGCTCATGGGATACATGGCTAGAACAGTTTTTTCTTTCAGATATGTGTGTTTTGTAATTTTGCTCAAAATTCTGACCAAAACAAATCCTTTAAAGCAAAGACACAGAACTCCATTTCAGCATATCCCAACCAGATAGGACCAGAATAGGTGTGATTACTTTAAAGTGTTCTTTATAAATCAACTTCTGGTTCATTCCAGAGTGGAGCTATCAGCCCTTAGGTGCCCAATGAAGTTGAGAATTTTCAGCAAACTAAACATAGGCATTAAAATCATGTTTGAATTAATTTTAATCACAGTGGCCTAGATTCCCATGCTGCCCAGGACCTGTATCTCTTCCCTGCGCGAGATCCACGGGAAGGCTGCACATGGGGAAGACTCACTGGAGTGCAGAGCAGGAGGGAGAATTTAGGTCAATTACCTTTTGAAGTGTGATCCCTTTAAACAGCTACTCAAGGTAGTATCTTGCTAACAGAGCTGTATATAATAAAAGTGACCTGTGCTGTTTCTTTAAATCCTGCTTTTTGGTTACAAGTGATCAAAGTATTAAATTTGCGCAAGGAAAAAAAAAAGATCAAGAGAAGTTTCATCCATATTCTTTCTGGAATCTATTAGGAAGGATTAGATATGTGGTTTACCTCTCTTAAAGTCTGGGCTTGAAAGTAGGTGTGTGCCTCCATTTCAGTTTCCTCCAGCCAACTGGGTCTTTGTTTTCTCCATCTGCAAGTTGAAGAGACAAGTTTAGATGTCACCTCAGGACCTTTGATAATATATTAAAAAATCAAAAAATCATGAAGTAGATGGATGTGTGGGGAGGTGGGGGATGGAGGCAGGGAGTATTTGCTATGGATCCATTCCCAAAGTTTAAAAAAAAAAGTATCGTGTGTGGGAATGTGTGTTTTCTTTCATTAGCTCTCTGAAAAAATTTTTTTTTCCTCAAATCATAAAGAAAAATTTGGTAGTTTTTTTTACCTTTAAAAAGTAGACATCATTTTGATATGTTTATTCTTTCTTTCAATAATTATTTACTGGTGTCTACTATATGTCAGGCATTTTGCATCTTCTTGGGAAGACAACAGTGAGCTTAATTAATCTAATGTCTGAGTTCAGGGAAAAGAAATAATGTATCAATAGTTTTTGGAATCTTAGAAAGGAATGCTTAGAATTATGGACTAGATGGACATATTTAAAATATAAATATCAGGCTGGGTGCAGTGGCTCATGCCTGTAATCCCAGCATTATGGGAGGCCAAGGCGGGAAGGTTGCTTTAGGCCAGGGGTTGGAGACCAGCCTGGGCAACATAGGGAGACCCTGTCTCTACAAAAATGAAAAAAATTAGCCAGGCTTGGTGGCATGCACTTGTAGTCCCAGCTACTCAGTAGACTGAGGCAGGAGGATTGCTTGAGCCCAGGAGTTAAAGCCTGCACCCTAGCCTAGGGCAACAGAGTGGGAATCTGTCTCAAATAAAATAAAATATGTATGAATATCATTTTATTTAATTTTTAACATTTCAAAAAATGCAGAATAATTTAAAAAAAACCCAACCCCTTTGCCAATTCTACTCGTAAGCAGTAATCACCATGAGTAGTTTGCTATATGTCCTTTTGGACTTTTTTCCATCTATCTATAAACGTATATAAAAAACAATTTCTTAAAAACATGTGAGCAGACTTTATGTCCTGATTTGTAACTTTTTCTTCTACTTAAAGGTATTTCATGAGCATCTTTCCATGTCAGTGTACATATGATGTACCTCATTCTTTCTAATGACTGTAGGGTATTCCATTTTATGGATGCCAAATATAATCACGGATGACAATATGGAATGGCATGAAGGTACCAGCTAAATGCAGAAGGTATAAGTTCTTGGTTATAAATATTGTCCTATCCTGTCATGGATAAGGTCACCAACATTTCCTGACAGGTGACTGAACAAATAGTTTTGTGATTTAAAAAATATATATTTTAGCATGGAAGATCAAAAAGTGTCTTTTAATCAGTAAAACACTTTGATTGCTTTTAATTTCATGGCAAAGCTTAAGAAAAAGCAAATAGACTCAAAGCAACATAACTAATATAGGAAATATCTCCCACATATCTTCAAAGAAAATGATATAAAAATTTTAAACATTACTGATAAAATTAATTTCATGGTGACAAAATAATATACACTTATTGTAGAAAATTTTAAAAATATGCAGACATAAAGAAAATAAAAATCACTCTAAATCCTACAATTCAGAAATAACAACTTACTCAACAACTTTCCTTCTAGTATACATGCACACACAGACACAATAAAAACAGCCCGGAAAGAGATAGATAGCTTGCACATTTATGTATGAATGTATGCATGTATTTACCAGTTTATAGACTTTTGTATCCAGCTGTTATCCTTTATTATATAGTGAGTGCACCAAAAAAAATATTTTTAATAAGGTTAAAAAAGTGGGTTCATTTCAGGCGTACAAAGAACTACAGCAATGAAATGTTAGGAACCTCTTTTCTGTCACTGCCTTTATTCCAACAGGCTCATGGGTTATTAGAAAGTTTAAGATGGCTTTCAAAGATGAATTAGTTCCACCTTGAATTTCAACAAATACCCAAATGGTGAAAGCAAAGCACAAAATCTGTTAAGCCTAGTGACTGTTTATTATGAAATTCTGATTTTTAACCATCTAGAAATATAATCCAAGCTCAGAGTGAGTTTGCATCCCTCAAGACTGCAAATGCCAAGTAGAGCATGGACCTGGTCTCCAGGCCTAGGAGGCTATAAGGGGGCAGAGGAGGAAAGAGCTCCTTGCCTTCCCCTGGGGCTCCAGTCTCCATGCTTGCCAGCACCACAGCTCACTCACCCTGCTTGTGGAATGGCTAGCAGAGATTCATCACTCCCCTTCCCCGGCAACTAGAAGGATGGCAGATCTAGCCTTTTGTACACACAGAACTCCAAGTCATCTCCCCATAGCCCCCCCACACAACAGAAATGCCCATGGTTGTGGGGCAAATCATGTCCTGCCCACTCTCATGATCCTCAGTCACAGCAACACCAGCCAAGACATTGAGGGGAAGGTTTGCTCCCCACTATTTGGTGAAATGGGGAAGTCAGGGAGCAGAAGGAGAGATTCAGATTAATAACATTTAGAAAGAAAATCTCTAGAAGCTCATTACTGGGGCCATTCAGGAAAGAGGCTTTGGAGTCAGTTGGGTCTTTCATTTATTCAGTCAACAAATACTCAATGAGTCCATACTATATGCCAGTTCTAGTAGCTGAGGAAGCAGTAAGAACAAAGCAGACAAAATCTATGTCTTAGTGGAGCATACATTCTAGTGAGGGGAGCAGACAATAAAGATAGCATTAGAGGGTGATAAGTGCTACAGGAAAAGAAAACAGCAGGGTAAGAAAAACTGGGAGTGGGGAGTGGGGTTGTAGGTTGTGGTTTTAAAAAGGATGATCGGGAGAGGTCTCACTAAGAAGGTGACATTGGAGTCAAGATGTGAGAAGGTGATGGAATAAGTCATTTAGATGTGGGGGGTAGAGGGTCTCAGGCTGAAGGAACAGCCAGTGCAAAGGCCCTGAGAGGGAAGCAGCTTTGCAGGAGAGTGGAGGAGAGGAGGTATTAGGAAATGACATCTGAGATGTAAGGGGTGGGGAGAGGGTGTGCATGCAGGACCTTAAACATAAGGACTTTGCCTTTCTATTTGGGTTTGAATTCTTGTACCACCATTTACCAAAGGTCACAGGTTGAGTGACTCTCTGAACTCCTATTTTCTTTGTCTGTAAAATGGGAATCTCATTGACCACACACAGTCACTTTGAGGATAGAAATGAGATCATATCTGTAAAATACCAAGTACAATGTCTGGCCTGAGGCATGTTTGCAACAAATGTTGATTCTCTTATTCCTCTGGGTATAGTTTTGTGCATTTTGTATCTATTTTATAAATGTACACACAAACACAGAAGGGTGACATGACTGACCAGTATTTACCCAGAGGTAGGAATCCAAATAGATTTTAACTTTATAAATAAATAACAATTTTTCCCAAAACAATAAAAGCTGAACTATATCAATACAAACTAATAGTTTAGGAAGGTGGGTTGGGGATTCAGGTTGACCAAGGAACTAAATCTTGGATATATCAGCCATTAGTGAGGACTGATAGATTAGTAGAAATGTACAGGCAAATTTCATTATTTGCCATTTCCATTGAGTGTCTATTTCAAGGTTAGAAAAAAAAAGCTATCTGTCCTTCCGGGGGACATGTGAACATTCAAACAATACCAGATAAAATGGTCGGCTTGCAAACTTTTGAAAACACCACTGCCTGCAGGGTTGAAAAGGTCTCTGTTAGATATCAATCTGCTTTGTGTTAACTTTTTTTATATGATTGTAGCAGTTTTCTTCTTATGTGGTGGTATCATTAGAGTCTCACTTGAGTTCACAAAATAATTTTTGGCTAAGTTTCTACTCAAACCCAGTTGCTGTAGAAGTTGAACATCAGTGGGGGAGGCAATTAGCTAGTTATTATGAATTTACTTAACTTAGTACATTTTTAGTGAAGGAAAAATGACAAAAACCTAAAATTCTATACAAATATACAAGTGACTCCTTTTACCTACAGCTCATTGGTACAGTGGAATGTATTTCAAAGAAGCCACCAACACCTATAACACCCTCTCCTGTTGTATCGTTATGCCATTGTCATCAGTTGATAGAGCCAATGGGAACCATTTTAACAAAAATTATAGGGTACTTATTGTTGGAGGGCCTGAAGCTATGGGAAGAACTGAAGATGGATTCCTCTCTGTAGGTAAATAGCAACTGTACGTAAGTTATTGCCAAGACAATTAGTTATCTCACCTTTGGATATTCTGCTGGCCAAATGCCCTTTTAGCAGCTTTAAAATATATTTGCCAAAGAATTTCTCCAGGGGAACACTCTGTTGACTATCCTACAAAATTTTCGATGCTCTTAAGCACTAATGTATTATTTGGCCTCTACCTCTGGTCTAGATTCCAGAGTTTACAAAAAATCTGTACTATCTCCATTCAATCTCAAAAGGGGTTTTCTTGACAAATATGTCTTATGGTTTTTGTGCCCTATATTAGATGCCCAATAAATTTTGTTGATGAGTAGAAAAAAAATTTTACTTCTATTTCTTTCTACTTGTCCTGTTACAAATCAAAGATTAGCACACATACACACACGTATATGGTATATTTGCCTATTATATGTACATACAAAATTGTATGTACATATGTATCTATCTATACCAATGTATACATGGATATATGAAGTATGACTATTTTTTTAAAAACACACACACCAGAATTTTTAGCTGCAAATGAGAGTTGCCTTTTTGGAAGTCATGTAAAGAGAGGATCCATTTATTTCACAAATGCAAGTAAAAATTTTGGGAAATCTTCTCTAGGCAGTTCTCTCATCACCTCTGGCCTTTATTTTGGATATTATCATTGGTGGCAAATATATACCATTACACAGTAGATTAGATTTCTAAAAATAGCTAAAAGTCAGTTGGGACCAACCTTCTGAAATAAGTAAGTCAACCAGCTGGGTAATACTATTTGTTACCTAAAAATATTAAGTAGGACCATAAAGTAATGAGTTAATACTTTTTTATAGTATGGCTTATAAATTGCTTTTTAAAAAAATAAAACAGTTTTATTGAAAAATAATTCATATACCATATAATCCACCCATTTAAAGTGTACAATCCAATGATTTTTAGTATATGTACAGATACGTGAAACCATCATCACAGGCAATTTAAAAATATTTTCATCACCACAAAAAGAAACCCTGTAACCTTTAGCTGTTATCTTCATGCTTTTCACAACCTCCTCACTCTCCCAGCCCTAAGCAATCACTAATCTACTTTCTGTCTCTATAGATTCGCCTTTTCTAGATATTTCATATAAATGGAATCATGTATTATAATATTAGTCTTTGGTGATTGGCTTCTTAGCATAATGTTTTCAAGGTGCATTAATTTTGTAGCAGGTATCATTCCTATCATTCCTTTTTTTGGTGGGGAGGACAGAGTCTCACTCTGTCACCTGGGCTAGAGTGCAGTGGCATCATCATAGCTCACTGCAACCTCCAACTCCTTGGCTCAAGCGATCCTCATGCCTCAGCCTCCTGAGTAGCTGGGACAACCGATATGTGTCCCATACATATCTACACCCAGCTAATTTTTCTATTTTTTGTAGAGATGGGGTCTCATTGTTGCTCAGGCTAATCTCGAACTCCTGGCCTCAAGCAATCCTCCCACCTCAGCCTCCCAGAGTGCTAGGATTATAGGCATGAGCCACTGCATCTGGCCCATTCCTTTTTAAAAATCAATATTCCACTGTATGGATATACCACATTTTGTTTATCAGTTCGTCTGCTGAAGAACACTTGGGTGGTTTCCACCTTTTGGCTATTGTGAATAGTGTTGATATGAACATTCATGTACAAGTTTTTGTTTGAGCATCTGTTTTCAATTCCTTTATGCATATACCTAAGAGTGGAATTGCTGGGGCATATGGTAATTTTATGTTTAACTTTTTGAGGAATAACCAAACTGTTTTCCACAGCAGCTATATCATTTTAAATTCCACCAGCAATGTATGAGGGTTCTAATTTCTCCATAACTTTGCAAACACTTGTTTTATTTTATTATTTTATTTTATTTCAGAATATTACAGGGGTACAAAGGTTTTGGTTACATAAATTGCTTTTGTACCATTTGAGTCAAAGTTATAGGTGTGCCCATCTCTCAGATAGTGTGCACTGTACCTCTTAGGTACGAATTTACCCATCCCCTCTTCCCCACTCCCTCCTGCTTGATTACCAATGAACGTTATTTCCATATGTGCATATAAGTGTCAAACATTTGTTATTTTCCACTTTTTAAAAAAAATTATGGCCATCCTAATGGCTGTGAAGTGGTATTTCATGGTTTTGACTTGCATTTCCCTAATAACTAATGATGTTGAACATGTTTTCATGTGCTTATTGGCCATTTGTATATCTTCTTTGGGAAAAAATGTCTATTCAAGTCCTTTGCCTACTTAAAAATTTTTAATACATATTTCCAGAAGAGGAGACCCAAATATTTTGAGCAATAGCAGCACTGTTGGAACAAATCCATGGCCTTCTGGCATCACTAAGCCAAAGTGTAACTACTTCTTTGACCATAAGAGTAAAGAATAAGCAATCACATTAGCTTAAGGTGATTCTTTGTCCTACATTTAGCAATACCACATCCACGGGTTTTTACAAATATTTACACATGTATTGCACATTCATAGGCCATATGCTGCCTTGTATACAGTAGGGACTTACAAAATAACCATAGTGACTACAGAATTTCCTTAAAGGAGGGATTTAAAGGCAGCAATCTGGTTAGAAGGAGGAGTGCCTCGAAGTTATGTTTGCACAGTGCTTATGTATGACTGAGAAAATATGATTCTTCCAGAACAAAGAATAGCAGGAAGTTGATGGAGATCATGGGGATCCAAACCTCCCCTTTCCCCAGCTCCTGGTTTGGTACTTCCACTGTGTCTATAACCACATGAGAATCTGAGAAGGTAAAGACATAATTTGAGCAGGAAGCATGCATTCTCAGATCTGCCACTGGCCAATCACACAAATATAGGTGCATGACTCCTACCTTTTTTTGCTCCAAGCTTGGATATATACAAGCAAGTTGACGTATAGATATGTGAAAAAATATGTGAATTAGTGGTAGGAAGGGTCACCAGCAGATAGGTAGATGGGAGACAGTGGCATCAAGTAGACATCTTGTGGGAGAAAATGGACTAATAAACAGGTGAAAGTATGAATGGGTAGCAGAGAGGGCTTCTGCTGAGTGCAGCAACCCAGGCTGTTAGCAAATAGTAATCCAATATAAATCTTAATAGTCCAAGAGATTAGTCAGCTGAGCCACAAAACCAGGTTCTGATGAAGTCCTTTTAAAACATTCAATTTCATCCACTCTGGCACCTCTGAAAGTTAAAAATTGCCTCACTGGGTCCAAGTTGCTCTGACTAATATTTCCCATCCAGTTCTCTCCAGATCTTTGGTGTGGATCAACAGCTCATGAGAAAAAATGGCAGGGGGGAGGGGAGTGCATGCATTACTGGTAATCAATTACCCAAAAGCTTTAAACTGGAGACACAAGATGGTGGCAGCTTCTCCCAGGGCTACTATATGAAGAAACGACAATCTATGACAGCAGAATAAAAACACAAACTGAAAGAAGAGGGAGTTTGTGAAATGGCTTATGGATTTTCCCACCCTTCTCTAGGGTCTGTTGTTAGAAAACAAAATCAAAACTAGGCAACACAATCCCTTCCATGCCTTTCTCTTGCTTGGAATTAAAAACCATCCACTGAAGACTTTCTCACTTCAAAACCCAGTCAGGTGCTTTCTATTATCAAGGAAGGTGCCCAAAGAATAAATTGCTCCTATCAGAAATAAAGCATTTTAGTTCTGCCACAAGCAGTGAGATCTGTGTTTATAAGTCTCTCCAAAGGCAACTCCATTTTTGCTGCTCTACTCTCATTTTCTTTTGATGCATAAAACCTGCAGACTGGAGCGCTGTGATTGCATTCTGCTCCGGAGCAGTGTAATTGTAAATATTCATTGGAAATCAAGCTAGTTTCCCCAGGTCTCTCCTAGGGTTGTGCAGCTATGCAAATAGCAGTGGTGCCACATTAGCTCACAGCCCGGAGGCCGCCTATTTCCCCACAACCCCTAGGACCCTTTCTGTAGAGCAAGCACACGTAGAGAAACTGGCCCTTAAACACCATTTCAATCTACCATTTCGCTTGTTTTTCCTTTTCTCCCCATGACTGCTGATCCTTAGTAATTCTGTCAATCCCAAATATGCATTAAAAAGAGAACCATGTCCTTGACTAAAAGCCTATAGTCTGAATGCTCTTGTTATGTATGTGCCCAATCTATTTAGAAGATTAATCAGATTCCAGCCATTCCATGAATACACACACACACACACACACACACACACTCTCTCTCTCTCTCTCTCTCTCTCTCCCCCCACACAGGATATATATATATATATATGCAGCAAATCTAGATGAAAAACTGGGATAACTACCTACTCTAATTAAGATACAAGAGCATTCATGAGTTATTCTATCTTTTTCCAAGTTAAAACCTTCAGGAATCAAAAATAAATTAATATGGGATTGGGAATACCATATTAGTTATAATAACCCTACAAAAAAGAATTATTTACATATTTAAAATATAAAAAATAGGCCTGAAGGAATCTGTGTTTGACTATGCTAATTGAATTCTCAATGTATTGCCTAAAAGGGTGAAGTTGAAGGTCCGAGCCAGGCTCCTTGGACCACTCCCTGATATATCTTCTGAATGCCAGATGATTAGATTCCAACAGAATTCAGGGCACCTGCAATATAAACTTCAAAATAATCCAAGGAAAAAATCGATGCATAGAAAAATGACCTATAGAAACCAATTTATAGAGTTTCAAAAAAAGAGAGAGAAAGAGGTGTTATTAATGTTGAAACATTTCAATGAAAAGTAAGTCTAGACTGAAATTCTTTGGGCCTGGCCAATATTTAGATTTAATGGTAAAAGTGAAAAATTACTTTAAGCAACAGAAATGTAGGAATGGTTAAAATTTCATATCTAAAAGTAAATTTATTTTAATTTGATTTAACCAGGTGAGTTCATGAGTAAAAGGCACTCTGCTAGGCATTTGCGGGGATACAAAGATGAATGATAATTGTGTCCTATGTCTTGAGGGGTTTAGAATTTAGCAGCAGAAAGAAGATATATAGAAATAGCTATGCTATAAAAGGGGCAAAATACTATGTTACCTCAGGAGGGTTGTGGGAGGATTATAAACAACTTCATGGCAGAGGTGAAGATCAACCAAACTCTGAAGCAGTAGGAGGATTTTGACTGACAAAGTTGGATGGAGGGAGAAGTCTATCTCTGCAGAGAAGTGTTATGGGTTGAATCGTGTCTCCCAGAAAGATATGTTGAAGTTCTAACCACTGGAATCTGTGAGTGTGTCTTAGTCACACTCTGTAAGTGTGCTTATAAAAGAATACCATAGACTGGGTGGCTTACAAACAACAGAAATTAGTTTCTCACAGTTCTGGAGGGTGGGAGTCCAAGACCAGGGTCAGCATGGTCAGGTTCTGGAGAAAGCTCTCAGAAATTCTAAGTTGCAGACTACCGTCTTCTCATTGTATCCTCAATGGTGGAAAGACAGTGAGGGAGCTCTCTGGGGTCCCTTTCATAAGGGCACTAATCCCAACATAAGGGCTCCACTATGGTGACCTAATTACCTCCCAAACACTCTACTTCCTAGTACCATCTCCGTGGGGGTTAGAATTTCAACACATGAATTTTGGGGGGACACATTCAGTCCATAATAGAGCATGACCTCTTTGGGAATAGGACTTGCAGATATAACCAAGCTGAGATGAGGTCATGCTGGATTAGGGCTAGCCCTAATCCAATGACTGGCATCCTTATAAGAAATAGGAAATTTGGACATAGATACACAGGAGAGAAAGCAATGTGAAGACGGAGGCAGAGTTTGGAGTAATGGGTCTACAAGCCAAGGAACACCAAGGATTGCCAGCAACCACCAGAAGTTAAAAGAGGCAAGGAAGGATTCTTCCCCTAGAGCCTTCAGAGAGAACATGATGCTGCTGACACCTTGGTTTTGGGCTTCTAACCTCCAGTATTGTGAATGAGTACATTTCTGTTGTTTTAAACCACTCAATTTGTGTTGCTTTGTTATGGCAGCCCTGGGAAACTAACACAAGAAGGAAGAAGATGTGGCTTAGAGATGGGAATTGTGGGAATTATTTTGAAGGTGAAGTTTGGATTGGTCGGAGAGTAGTATGTGTAAAGACCAACAGAAGAGATTATGTATGGGAGAGGAAAGGGCCCAGATTGTGGAGTTTTGGCCTTTATCTGTAGTATATAAAGCATTATTAGGAAAAGGAGTGATAAAAGTTTCAGAATAGGCTGGAAGAAATGGGAGCAGTTAGTAGGCTGTTGTGATATTTGACACAAGAGGTGATATCCTAGACAGCAGCAGTAGTCCTAGAAATAAAGTGATAGATTTGAGAGAGGTGGAGGTAGAGTTGATGGAACCTGGAGACTAATTAGGTGAAGGAGGCACAAAAATAAGTTGTACCTTTGAATCTGGGAGATGGGATGGGAGGATGGAGATGCCATTATCAGAGATAGGAAACCCAGGAAGTAGAGTTGGTTTGGGAGAATGTGTTGAGTAGAAAAGTTTAGGTTTTAGTAAATGTTGATGTCCAGGGATATGTTAGAAATGTGAACCTGCATTTGTTGGGTTAGGAATATAGATCTGGGAGCTATCTGCACTGAGGAGATAGTCAAGGGCCTGGAAAAGGTTGAGATCACCAAGGGAGTTGAGTGATCATATATGTAAGAGTTGAACATTCGGAAAGCACCTCTCTTTATGGTGTGAGAGATGGAAGAAGGCAAAGGCAAATTAGAGAGGCAAGAGGGTAACCAAGATCAACCCAAGTCAAGGAAGCCAAGGAACATGTTTTATGAAGGAGATGGTGATCAATGAGACAAAATGCTACAGAGAGATTGAGGAGGACAAGGACTCAGAAGAAATCATCAGATACAGGGATTAGAATATCAATAGTAGTTTATGAGAGGATAATTTCAAATTAGTGGTATGAGACATCACTTTAAAAGGGTTTAGGAATGATTAAGGGTGAGAGAGGCTAATTAATATGTGTAGATTATTCTTTTGACAGATTTGGCAATAAATAGAAGGAGAAAGATGAGAAGATTTTTTTTGTTCTTTTTGTTTTAAGGTAGAAATATACATGAGCATATTCATATGTAAAAGGGAAGGAATCAGGGATTTAGGAGATGTGTAAAAAACAAAACAGAGTGGTATAACAGAAGGAACAGAGCACTGCAAGGAAGATAGATGGATTTGGATCAAGGCAGAGAGAGAAGAATCAGCTTTGGAAAGGAGATGGGGCACTTTCTCCTCTGAGACAGGCAAGGAGATAATAGGAGGGGTTACAAATCACTTGGATGTGGAAGGAGGAAGCAGTGTTAGAAAGTCTCTTCTCAGTAAAGCAAAAAGCAGGTCAACTTCTGCTAGAGATGTGTGGATGAGTGGGGTTGCAAACTTGAGTGATGGGAAAGATGACATCTTTAGGAAATATGATAGTGAATAAAATGACTGCTAATAGGCCTAGTTGAGGTGGTAGCAGCAGTGCTAATTGACAAATATTAATTGACAAGATGTAACTTTCCCCAGTAAGGTCTACCAGCTTGGGAGAGGTAGGCAGGTGGAAAAGCAGAAGACGATGAGAGGCTGGTGTTGGTTATAGGCCAGGTAAGTATAAGAGAAGCTCAAAAAACACGGGACCCCACGGTATAGTAAAGACTAGGTTAGAATAGAAACTCAAAGACCTTTTGAGTGGATATCCTTGTCCTTGCACTTCAGAGTAACCTAAAAATAGTGAAAGAATAAAGAATTTAAAAAGTAAAGGTAAAGGATAAAAATTGTGCTCCTTTCTTCCTTCTTTCTCTCTTTTAATTTATTCATTCAACAAATAAATAACTTGCTGAATGCCCCTTTATGCCAAGGCATGGGGAGAGAAGGCTGGGCACCAGGTCTGTAAGACTAGGTTGCTTACCTTTAAGTGTCTGAAATAACAAGAACAATAAACACTTACTCCACTTGTACTATCTACCAGGAACCGCTGTAAGTACCTGTCCACATATGAACTCACTTAGTACTGTAACCTCCAGAGGTAGGAAAAAGCATTATGCCCCATTTCATCACTAAGGGTACCTAACTCCAGAGAAGTTGAGTGACTTGTCAAGATCACATAGCTAGTTGCCAGCAGAGCTGGGATTTAATAAGTCTGGCTCCAGAGTCTGTGCTCTTATTCACTATGCTATATGAACTAAAAAGGGTTTGAAATGGGCTATAAGTAGAATGATCACATAGTCCAATCATTCTGGAACAGTCTCAGTTTATGCCTGTTGTCCCAGCAAAAGTATTCATTGTGCCCCCTTTCAATAAAGGTTTGGAGAATAAATTATATGGTCACACTAATTATAGGAGAAACTGAACAACTGCTGAGGTTTTCTTCAAACGCTTCATTGTTAGCTCATGTGATGAACAGAGACTGAGAACTGTAAGGCATTTAAGAAGCATAAATGAAATGGCTCCCCTTTCCCATGATACACAGCCTGAAGACCCACAAGATCCAGCCTCTTTGATCCCCTTGGTGAGACCACAGCCCCTTCCCCATCCCTAGTGGCCTCTGTACCCCAAAGCACTTTAACCCTACTGGTTTCAATTAAAGGAGAAACACAGAAAGGCAAATTCTCCAAGCTGCCACCAAATGGAGTTCTGCAAACCCATTCTTTAAGCAGCAATGGAAATTGAAATTGAACACACAAAACCCTACAGCAAATCTCTCCACCCACCTCTCTCTTCCTCATATTCTTTCCTTATCTCAACCCCCAGGCCAGCACGCTAATGTTCACTCCAAGCCTCAGGCATAATAACCACATGTCATACAGATGTACGGCCTCTGCCAGAGCTGGTATCAGGCTGACGCCAGACCATTTGCAGCAATTTCGGCTGTTTTGTGGCTGTTGGTAATGTCTTCATTTCCTGAACTCCTCCTTTTGTCTTCAGCCTCCAGTGGGAAGCAAGGAAATTGGTACCAGCGACGTGGATCTGGTACCCTACAAGAAAATGTTGTGTTCTTTGTTGTTGCCAAATTAGCCCCACTGGAAGATTTAAAGATGTACATTCAACTCCCTGTAGATGATTTAAAAATGTATCACTTAGTTTTCTAATGCTCCCTGATGACAGGCACTTATACGACATTGTGATTCAGATTTTACTCCAGTGATACTATTTAAAATACTGCAACATGCAAAAATGATGGTAACGCCTAGGTCAGAGCAAGCAGAGAACCAACTCAGAAAACTGAACAGAAGACATACATCCAGGGTTTTCAATATCCTGCCAAGTGACCACTGTTTTTTGTAAGACTTCATTACTCTCTATGGTTTAAACATGCTGGTCCACAGAATTCTCTTGTTATTCTTTGGATTGCTTTTTCTATAGTCTCCTCTGTCTGTCCTGGGTCCTCTGTTTTTCCTTCCTCTGAACTCAATCTTGCAGTGAGTTTGTGCATTCATAGTGATTTCAACTACAATTTAGATTACAAATGGTTCCAAATATACATCTGAGCTGCCTGAAGGGCATTTTACTCTTTCTCTCTTCCTTCCTTGGTAAGCTCATCCTTTAATATGATTTCAATAATAGCTAACATTTGTCATGTGTCAGGCATGAAATTGATGCTCGGAACTCTGCAAGGGGCGGGAGTACTGTTATCATCTTTGTCCTCCAGAGAAAGATCTAGTAGGTGGTAGAACTGAGATTTGGACCCAGACAGCTTTGCTTCAGAACCTATGTTCTTAACCGCCACACTATGATGACTCCTCACATTCAAACACTTGGCTCTCTACCTCCTGACTAGGTTCTGCCAATAGCTCCCTCGTACTCTTTCCGGCACCAGCTGAACTCAACACCATGTTTCACATGGAAGGTTTACTGTGTTCTCTATTGATCAAATTTAAAGTCCTCTGCTGAACCTCCAAAGTTTTCCACTGACTTTTCTGTCACCCAAGCCCAATACAGACTCTATATTCCAGCTAAGGATACTTATGTGGCATGTAAAATGTTCTTCCCACTTCTTTAGGCTATTTCTTCTACCTAAAATACTCCTCCTACCTACTATATGGGAAAAGAGGATTTACCTCTTTTAGGAAATCTTCCCCAACTAATTACAAATATAAGGGTAAATTACGTATAGTCAGGGATGCTGTCTTCTATTTCTTTGTATTTCCTAGAGTCTAGTAATGTTTATCATCTAATAGATATGCAATAAAGATTGTTAAAGTACTGACATAACCATTCTAACCAACACTGGAAAGAACTTGAGCCAGATAGCTGAGACACACAACTTAATATTAACAATTACTAGAGACTAGGGTGTAGGTCTTCACCTATGGTGGGGGAAGGCGGGAGTGGAGCTTCTGTACTATTTCTAGGCCTGTTTATTTTAAAATCCATTCTTCATTTTCTCCCTGTTTTGCTCTGTGTGGCTGGGAGCAGATCCCCTGCAGGCCGCATCACTAGGCTCACAAGTCAATTGGCTTCCAGCTAGGTTCAGCCAATGGGAGGATCTGGAGGGAGAACTGAGCATGGAGGGAGAAACCAGGACTTCCACTCTGTTTGGGATAGGACTCCAGCCCCAGCTCAACCACATAGGCCTTCCACAATTCCAGTTTCCATGAGATGACCTTGGACTCTGGGTTCTGGTAGCACCACCTCCTCCCTTTGTCTCTGCAGCCTAGGGATGCTCTTGTTACCCTCAACACTCCCACTGGCTTCTCCACTTCTCCATGTAGTAATTCCCTGCGTTAAATTTCCTATGCTGTAAATCTGTGAAGTGCTCTGTTTGCCTGGTTAGACCCTGAAAGAACAAGCAACATTTTTTTTCTTTTTTTTTTAGATTAAGACAATGTCTTGCTATGTTGCCAGGCTGGTCTGGAACTCCTGGCCTCAAGCGATCCTCCCAACTTGATCTCCCAAAGTGCTGGGATTACAGGCATGAGCCACCATGCCTGGCCTATTTTTTTTTTTTTTATTATCCCAATAGAATCATGGAAAAACTCTCCTGTCAAAACTAAATCCCTGTCAAGACAGATTACTTTCTGTCTTCTGGTTGTTTGACTAGGAGGTGAGATCTGGCCACATGCAGGAAGTTTACACATAAAGAGATAAAGGTGACATGGCTGTAACAATGGCATTAAGCCTGTAAGAGAGTACTGACGTAACATGTTTCAAACTTAGAAGTCTTCAATCCCTGAGGTTCTCTATTATAAATAAAATTTATACATATCATAAATACAATAGCTTTGTAAGTAGCAAGATTTGGGGAAAAAACCAGGAGAGATTCTTTTATAATTTCATAGGTAGATGACACCAACTCAACCTACAGATTATGACCCTGTCTTATTATTTATTGGTGTATTTAAAGGGACTAGTTTAATGTTTTATCATTAAATGGGTGTGTTCACATTGCTGTAGGAAACGGTGCAAACACTTTTAGCCTCTACACAGATTCCAAGATAAAGCCTTTCCACAAAATGAGCCATAAATGCCCCTGTGCCAATCCAACGAGAACCATCTGGTGAGCAAACAAGACAGTCACCATCATCATCTGTTTGTGGGCACACTAGCTCTGCCCCATTCCTAGCTCTTTTCAACTATGTCCTCTGGAGAGATCCTTGGCAGTATTTTTATTAATAGAGAAGCCTTTATAGTTCCTGTCTGGATATAACTTCTTTGATATGGAAGAAAAGAAATAATCAACTTAACCACCTGTACATTTGGCCACTTAATAAATATTCATTGATCACACCCGCTGTGCCTACACACCTAAAATGAGAAAAATTCTCCAGGGAAGACACTATTGATTGGTTATCCCAAAGCCATTCCTGACCCCTTGTCTTTTGCAGCCTTCCCACACAGAGGCTGGGGTGGTAAATACTTCTTTCCCAGCCTCCCAGGCAGTAGGGGGGTGGTTGGGGACTTATCTGTCTATGAAATGTATGCAGATATTTGCCGGAGGTATGGGAGGGGACTTCTGGGAAAGCCACTCATTTCCAGGTAGAAAGAAACAGGCACAGAGGGCATGAATTTTCTCCTTCTTCTTCCTTTTTGAGCATGGACATGATGGTTCATGCCATTGCACTCATCTTGTAACAGTATGAAGAAAAAGCCAAGAATCTCAGCATCTTTGGCTCTGATGTCATGGATAGAAAAGGCCTGGTTCTTTAATAACACTTTCGAGTACTGAATCAGTGCCTTCAATGCCATCTAGACTTCTTATGTGAGGGAAATAAAGCCTATTTCTTAGCCCACTATTTTTTCTTCTATTACTTGCAGGTGAATGGCATCCTAGCTGGTTGGAAGGACCCTTTTTTTTTTTTTTTTTGAGACAAGGTCTCATGCTGTTGCCCAGGCTGGAGTGCAGTGGTATGATCATAGCTCACTGAAGCCTCAATCTCCTGGGCTCGAGCCATCCTCTCGCCTCAGCTTCCCAAGTAGCTGGGACTACCAGCATGCACCATCTCACCTGGTTAACTTTTTTTTTTTTTTTGGTAGAGACAGGGGTCTCACTGTGTTGCTCAGGCTGGTCTTGAACTCCTGGCCTCAAGTGATCCTCCTGCCTCAGCCTCCCAAAGTGCTGGGATTACAGGCATGAGCCACTGGGCCTGGACACATTTTCTATTTATTCCAAATGTGTCACATTCAATTGTAATTGCTGGCTCTAGATATAATTTGTAATAAACTATTGACACCTGTGCTTTCATTGAGATTTCTCATCTCTTATCCTTGCTCAAGGTTGATGATCTTAGCAGGGGTCAGTCGACTTCTTCCGTAAAAGGTCAGATAGTAAATATTTTAGATTTTATGGGCCAGATAATCTCTGTCACAACTACTCAACTTTGCTACTATAGTGTGAAAGTAGTCACAGACAATATGTAAATGAATGGGTTTGGCCGATTCCAATAAAAGTAACTACAACAAAAGGTGGTTGGCCCAGGTGTTGTAGTTTGCCAACCCCTGATCTTAGTAAACCCCAACTGAGAAAGTGAAAATAGTTGCAAATTCCTACAGGTCTGGAGCCTCCATCTAAGTCCTACAGTGTGTCAATTTTCTTTTCCTTCTTGCCCCTTCACCTGAGGGATCCTTAGGAAAGACTCAGTCCCTCTGCTAAAACCAAATCCGCAGGAATTGAGAGTTCCTTTGGGCGTATTTCCCCAGCATGTACTGTGTGGCGAGTGGAGAGAAGAGTATGAGATTTCCCTCTCAACACAGATTTTCTTATAGGATAAAAGATGCAGGGCAGGAGAACCTCCACTCTCCTCTACCATTGGTGATGGGGTGAGATCTGTGATAGTTATTGATCTTGTGAATATAATCAAATCTCAGTGATTCAGGTTCCATACAAACTGTGGATTTTCTCTTATTTTCCTTCCTACTTTTCCTTCCTTTCCTTTGGCCCTTTCATGTTCAAGTGACGCCCAGGAAATCCAAGGAAATGCAGCTCAATTTGTCAACTCCACTCGTTGTTAAGGCAGGTCTGATAAGGGGAAGGGTGAGTAGGGTTTGGAATTATTAACTGAAATTGGACTGGGGATTATTTGTGGACTTAAAATGCTACCTCTATCTCCTCTTTCCATGGACTAGTTTATAAATTCCCTGTTGGGAGTGGAAATGTGAATACATTATTGTTCAAGTTTCTTTTTCTGACATGGAACAGAGGAAGGTAAAGCTAGTTTCAAAAATCTTAATGTATTGTGAGTGCATTTTTTAAATGTTCAATTGAGAGACATTTCTGATCTGGTCAAGTTAACATGTGGGCATGAAAAACATTAAATTACCCTGAATTTAATTTTGATGTTCAAGTTGAGAAAACCAGAATTTTCCTTTGGGTGGGTTCAGAATTTTCCATTTGGTGGGTTCAAAAGCAAACCATCTCCCATGATCAATGTAACTCCTTTAAGGGTGAAGTCAAATAGCTTTATTTCCTTACATCTTGGTTTCTGCTGTCTGGGGAGTGATTTCTGGTTATATGTATATCTCTCCTTCTGGAAATATAAAAAGAGTGCAAAGTTGCCATGAAGCTTTGATTCACTGTCATTAAAGAATGAGAAGTAAAACTAATGTAATGCCAATTCCAGTGGATCTACAAGGAGAAAACCCGCTTTGGGAGGTCTCTGAATCACTGCAAATACTATTTACACAAGTACAGTTAGTCATAAGTACAAGAAAACACTTGTCAATTACTTTATATCTTGATTAGTCTTTAATCAGAGGCCAAGGGGATGAAAAGAAGCTGTTATGAATCTTCAAACTTCAACATGAGGCCCAAGAGAATAGATCTTTGTCATTGCTAGATTACATGAAACTCAGAATTGCCTGACCACTTCAGTTTTCTAGAAAGCAAATGATATTCAATTCAACTAACTTTTATGGGGTTCCTGCCATTTTCCACCTACAATGCCAGGTGTGGGAAAGCGCTGAGGTGAATGAGTTCTTATGAAATTCACAGCCTATAGGAACAAGAGTCCCATGAACAAATAAATTAGAATATGAGGTATAACAGCAACTATAGAGGTATAGTTACAGATGTAGCAAAGACATGGTCAAATTTATCTGGGAAGGTCAGGGAAGGCTACTGGAGGATGTGATTTTATGGGAGTGGGTGGGCTGGACTGGGCATGGGTAAAAAAGTGAAAAACAGGCCTGGAAATAAAGGCTGCCTTCTTTCCAAACTGAGTAACAGTGGGTGGTCATTTTCTTCTCTTTCCTTTGAGATTGTCACTTGGGACTTTCAACAAAGGAAGAAAACTCCACTAGACCACCTCAGATGTGATAAAGAACACTGATTTCCCACCAGAATATCTGTACCCAAGTCCTAATTCTTCAGCTTAATAAGTTTTGTGGCCTTGGGCAAATTGGTTATTTCTGAACTTCAGTTTTCACTTTTGTAAAATGATGCAGTTGGACCCTACTGGTGGTCCTCAAACCTTTGTATCCCGTCAGTGATGGAACTCTGCCCATACAAGCCAGTTTCTTCCTCACTCTGATCCCTCTTCCCTCCCACCAAAGAATGAAAAAAGCAAGCAAGAAAACTCCTTTTTCAAACATGAGACTTCCATGCTTATGGGCCTTCTATTGCCCTTTTATAATTTATGATTTTTTATTTTTTTCTAGGATACAAGAAGTTTTGGACAGTAAATTCTATCATAAATCCATAAGTGTTCTAAAAATCTTGGGGCCCACTTAACCTAGTTTGTTTTCCTGCTGGTTAAGAATCCTTCTAGCATCTTACTCTATGTTCCTCTTGAATGCTCAAAGTCACAGTCCTTCACTTCAGTCATCTACTTCTTTTCCAGTTCAGAAATCTCAGGTAGGCAAAGTTAAATAGGGAATAATACGCACATTGGAGCTAAAAAAAAAAAAAAGCAACTGTACTGCTGATAGTAAACACCAAGTGCTGAAGATGTAAGTAGTAATCAAACAGCCTTCCCTTTGGGACAGCTAGAGGAGGAAGCAGTCAAGAACCTTCAATGCCAAAAGGACCCTGCAAGCCTAGGTCATTAACCTTCTGTTTGCACTGGTTTGTCAGGAGAAAGATTTCAGGTGCCTGGCACTGTATGTGGCTAAGATGATTATGCAGCAGCGACTGACTGAAGAACAGACGACTGAAGTAGAAATTCTGGGTTTGACCCCGAGCTTCGCCACTCCCTTAACTTCTCTGCACCCCAGTGTCTTCAAATGTGATACCAGAAATCATTACCCCTGCTTCACAAGGTTGATGTGAGCATTTCCTATGTTTGAATCTGAACCTTGGAAATATTCAAGAATTGGTGGAGAATCCCCAGTTGGCTGATGTAGCTACTCTGGCAGTTAAGATCAGGTTCTTAGGTGTGAGATATACCCAGAATTTATGTATGTATGTATATGAATATATGTATACACATATATGCACACATACATAGATGTTTACGAGATCAAAGGCTTGGAAAAAGGGAGAGGTAAGGATATGCCATCTAATTGAATAAAATTATTCAAAATCCTTTTAGAACAGCTAAATCAGGAGGCAAGGAAAAGTAATATTTATTTCTCCTTTTAAGCAAGATAAAAATCTTCATTTAGTTTTCTGGAATTTGGAAACCCTCCCATCGGCTTCCCCACAGCCCCGGCTCTCATTCCCCAAGCAGTAAGAACAGAGTTCTCAGCTTCTACATTGATGATTTATCCCGGTCACAGAGGGGACACCTGGCTAACTGAGGTTAACAGCTTTCTCAGTTTCATTTCAAAAAGACATTAGCATGGAGGCTCGATGAAATGCTGATATGCCAAATACTGATTCATTCACCTGCAGAGTTCACTATAAGGCAGGGACCTATTTGACAGGCAGGGCTGAGCTCCCAGCCTTTTCCTAAAGGGCACTCCCATAATTCATCTCCCAGTGTTAAATTATACCTGACACTTTACTGAAGAATTCAGGTGCATTCACCCAACTGCAATAAGCCTAATGCAGAAGAGGGTTGGAAATGACAAAAGTATTCTTTTTGAAAATACTATAACTAATTCAATTGTGGGTGGAAATATCTGTGACGTAAAATATTCCCAGGCAGAATGTGCATATTTGCTTTTGTGGGAATGCAAATTGGCCAGGAACACGGTAGGAGAGGCCACAGCAGGACAGGGTGGCATTGGGCAAGTCCTTAGCCTGGCTACGGTCTAAGGATGGGGGTCTCTACATTGTGCATTATACCTGAGCTACATGCCCCTTGGTGTGTCCTTAATCTTGGCCTGTTCACTAAAGGAGCTCCAAGCTTTCCTGTGACCTGGGCTTTCCCTGCTCTATTCTCCTTCCAAATTTGCAGGAGAGAATTCTGCCCAAAAGCTGCAAAGTCATGGGCTCTTACTGCTCCTCTGCAGAGTTTTCTGTGGAGAGGTTGGGGAATACGCACAGGAGAAGCAGATCTGTCTCTTACCTTAGGCAAAGGGCGCCCCCAGCACCCAAGTGCTTTAGCTGGTGCTTACCTTCTTATCAATCATGGTGATACAGGCAGGCCCCAGGGGTGATTTGGTGAAAGAGAAGGAAAAAAAAACTGGCAAATGAAGTGCTGTCTAGCTTCTTTATGGCCTTCTCCAGGACCTTCCTCCACTCTTGCAGCGTGTGCAGGGAGTTATGGATCATTTTATTTGATGCTGTATAAAGAAACTAAGTGAGCATATGAGACTTTAGCCTGGCTGATGCTCAAGGGAACTTTGAAGGGATGAAGCTGGATGTTTTCTCTCTAACTCAGGAAGTCTTTATTTGAGTATGTGCTAGGTGTTGAGGACACTGCAGCAAACAGGCAGACACGGGGGTCTTCTCTCATGGAGCTTCTGGTCTAACTTGGGACACCTGAGCTTAGAAAGAAGAACTAAGATGACTGGCCTGCACAGCTGAACAGTGCCCAGCACCCATTAGGTGCTTGATAACTGTTTGTTGAATGAAGAAATTATAAATAGGGTAAGAGCAAAGAAAACGAGCTAAACATTATTGAGTGCCTTCTATGTCTCAGATTCCATGCTAGGGCTTTTCCACTACATTATCTAATTCAGCACAGGGTGAACAGTTAAAGTCAAGGTCAGACCCTTGTATAATGGCTTCTGAGACAGTCTCTTTCATGGCATATACATGAGAAACTATGTTGTCTAGTGGACAGGCCCCAAGACTAGGTGTCCATAAAATTTGGGCTTTAATAACAATTCTGTCATTTATTAGTGGTATAGTCTTGGTCTTGGAAAAGTCATTTGTCCCCTCTGAGCTTCACTTTCTCCAACATCTGTAATTCAAGGATGATAATACCTCCCTTACAGGGTGGCCATGAGGACTGGATGACATGGTAAACATGAAAGGGCTTTGATTATAAATATGATCCTGATCTTTGTAAAAGGAAAATCAAATTTTACCCAGTCTACTTTTTAAGTGTTCATTCTGCTTCTAAACAATTAAATTTTATATGATTTCAACAATTCCAACAACAAAATCAGAAACGATATTAAGGTTGGCCTGGCAGTTATCAAAATGCTATTTGGGGACCTTATTATCAGAAAGATTCTTATAATAAACCAAGGTTCACTCAAGATAATTATTTGCTGTCTTCATCCCTATTTGGGTAAATTACTGAATACCCCAATAGTTATTCACTCAAGTGGATATAATTAAGTTCTTTCTTTATAAATCAATTCCCTTTGCTCTTTCAGCATTTCTGTGAATTTCTTAGGGTGAATTCAAATTTTGGAGCACACAGGAGCACAGCATTTCGGATTCTAACTAAACAAAGAACAACGCAAATGACAGCATGATTTTAAGTACACTTTCCCCAATGTTTTAACAATTAAAATGAAAATTGTATGTAATTATTTTCCTAGTAATCCTTTGTTCTTCTTTTAGTCATTAAAAGAGGTTAAGTACCACCTATATTTAATTTTACTCTCTACTTTTATTTTTTAACTCTTTTTGTGCTCTAACAATGCTTTGGTTTGTGACAGCTTCCATGTCAAAATATGTGAATTCTGTAATTTCCTTTTCCTTCATTAGTGAGGAATCATTAGTGAGGTCATTAGTACGGTGGTTATGTGACACTAAAGTGGGCAAAAAGTTCTCACTAAGGCAGTAGACACGTCTCCTACCTAAACGTGAGGGACTGACATTTGTCACTGCTCTTTGTTTATGATCCTTCAGCCAATTTTCAATCTATGTGACCATGCACATATTCTACCCAATTTGAATTAATTTTGCAAGTGGAAATTCATGGAGCAGTGTATCAAATGCTTTAGTAAAATCCATATATATTACCTCTAGTGCATTCCCTTCATCCATTAATCTTGTAATGCGATTTAAAAGAGTGATCACATTTGTCTGGAATGATTTGTCCTTTATCCATCCCCAAAGCTTCCTCCTGCTCTTGGCTCCATTATTCTCTACATCCTTTCAGTTTTTCTCTCTTTATATCTGATTCATTATATTATTAGGCACAGGTGTTACATTTTAATAGATGATAATTACTGGTAAAACTTTTTTCTGTTTAGAAAATATTTAGTTTTCAAATAATCTTTAAAATGTGGATTATTGAAAATAATTTCTATTCATTGTTAAATTTATAAGCAAATTAATTTAATATAATCACTTTATTTTAAGCAATGATTCTGAAAATTCTATTTTCCCAGGCCTTTCTTGGTTTCTTTTAAAATAAGTTTTTGTTATAAATTATAGTATAGTATTTAATCTGTCTTTCCTGTTCTGCTTGTTTGAATTGTGTTTGTAGAGCCGTATTTCCCCCTCTGCCTGAGAAATATGTGTACTGTGTTACATAAATTAAGGGTGATAATAATTATCAAGTTCTTGCTATAATACTAACATTGTCATCTCCACTATGAATGACTATTTTTATTTGCAAAAAGAAAAGTCTTAGCAAGTGTTTCTCTATGTGTATTAGATAATTTTCCCTGCCCTTTAAACATGTTTCTCACCTTTTAGATTTAGGTAGACTCTTTCCCTGAAAAGCTCATGTTATATACCAAATCTGTAAATTTAGGATAATAGTTAATTCAAAATATAAGATGTTTTCGAAAGAGTAAGGAGAACAGGAATGAGAGGAATAATAACATATGAGAAGAATGATAAAATCAGAGAGATGCAGATATGTAGCAGGTAAAAGAGCATGCAATAAGTTGTGGACCTTTAGAAACCTAAATACGAGATATCAGTTAAGGCGCTATGGGGCTTCTTTTCAAAAAATGAAGAGGCGCAAATACAGACTGATCCTTTGAGATCAATTCTTTGACCTATAGTTCCAATGCAAGCTACTTCTCTTTATCTATCATCATAATCATTGTCCTATTTTTCTTCTATGCTCCAGCAACACTCCATTTAGGAATGCTAGTGGGAAGGAGGACTCAGATACTGCTTTTCAACTTTCTGCTGCAGTCAGTGAAAGCTGGTGAATGCTGAACCAAGGATCAGGCTCAGAAGGATATTTTAGCTTCTGTTCCCTAGATACCTACCAATGACCCTGGTGAGATACCACTTGTAGGATACATGCAGTGCACATGGGTCAGTGTCTTAACAAATTATGGGGTGAAATGAGCTTTATTCAAACCAAGATCTTACAATTTTATATTAGATCAGATTCAATTTAGTAACTTAAATTTGTGAGATTGACTAGCATATTTCAATAAGATATTCTATGGGGGTGTATGGAATGCCATTGAAATGCTAATCAAAGACTTGGGTTCAACATGTGCTCATGCACTAGAATATTGAATGGAAAACAGCTATGAGACAATAAAAATGGCTATAAATTTTTTTCCAATTTTATCTCCATTCTGATCTCTACCTTCTTCCTCCTGTAATAAACAAGTTCATTGTAGATCAAAATCAACTTGTACCCAAGAAATATGCAGCCTCACATTGATGTGTGAATACCCATTCATTTGGGTAGGAATGGCAAATATTTATTACTGGGAAGGAAGAGGTGCATACAAAATTAAGTCCATATGCATGAATAAGTCCTGATTTTTATGTGATATTAATATTAAGAAGTTGAGTGATGTCTGAAAGTATACCTTCCGGTATATAAGCATCTGTACTTATCTTAGATAAAGCATTTGTGCTGAGGACTTAGGAGGCTTTTATTACTAGTGTTCTGTTTTTCAAGGAAATATTAACAATCATTTTCAAGTACATAGAGTTTTAGGGAGAACTTACACATGGTGTATGTGCTTTAAAATTAAAGTCATTTTTCCCCGGCTTTTAAAATTTGAATGATAAAGCCCTACAAAGCTCAAGATGTGAAGAAAGCCCTTTATCTCCTTGCCTCTGCTGCCTCTTTTCTTTGTTTGTACTAATGAGAACCTAAAAGAAAAGAAACAGGTCTGAAACTGGGATATTATTATTATTATTAGATTGTTAATATAGGATTATGAATTTTTAGGAGGCTATAAATTGAGAGTTGCACTGAAAGGGAAGTAGAACAGGTTCACATGGTCATCTTTACTACCTGGAATATGAAAATGCCACTGATGGAAGATTTGACTCAAGCAAACATTCAGGCAACTGACTTTAATTTTCTGTTTTAAAGATCATAGTCTATGATCTGTGGCTCCCTTTCTTTGAATTTTTCATCCTCCCTTTCAAGGTTTAGTGAGCCCCTGCTATATGCCACATATTGGGATAGGTGGTGGTAGTATAAATCCCATAAGCCATGACCCATGTCTCAGGAATGTGTGCTCTTGTAAGAGGGACAAACAAGTAAACTGATGCAGACCCTGTGGTGTGCTGAGGGTTAGGTTGGTGAGGTTGTGGGGTGCTCTTGAGGCACATAGTGACAGCTAACTCCGCTCCGAGGAAGGTTGTTGAAGTTCTTTAGAAGAAATGATGCTTCATTTGAATTTTGAAAAATGAGTAGGAACTAGCTAGAGTATGGGTTCTTAACCTGGTACCCACTTATTCCCAAGGAGTAGATGATGGATAGAGTTCAGAGGGTCTATGAAATTAGATGGGAAAAATATGTATACCTCTATTTTTACTACCATTGAACCATAATCTAGCATTTCCTTCAATTATAAATGTAGGAAACAAACCATAGTAATATTAACAATACTGGTGACAATATCACCAATAGAAATCATAGCTATTTTCCTATCACATCCACATTAGGTGTTGTTGAAGATATGTCAAAATATTACATATGCTCTAAAATTACTGTAACAGATCCACCACTGGACCTTATCAATGTGTTAATAAAAAGTACACATATTACCATACCAGAAATTGGTTTTAATATTTAATTGATTTTAATATTTTGATAACTGAATTTTGATATAAACTGGTTTCCTTTATAATTCTATATGTTTCATTTTATACATTTAAAAGCATTATACTTCAATGCCTATGAAAAGAAAGGGGAAAAATAAAATAAAATAAAAGCATTACATTGAGAAATAATCCAGTATTTGGGCTTCAGGTCTATGGCAGACTAGGAACAGAGTCCATGTACAGTGAAGGTTAAGAACCCCTGAAGAGGGGAGTAGGTTGGGGAAGGTGTAGTAGTTATTTCAGGAAGAGGAAAAGCTTATGTTTGACTTTAAGTACTTCATCTTGATGCTTCAAATTATACATATGTTTCTTTAAAGGAAAACATTGGTAGGTCTGAAGAAAAAGTGTGTATTATACATTACTGCTTTGTGCACAGCTAGTGTTTTCATAGAAACATGTTATTGGAGAGCAAATCTGTTAAGCATATCAATAGCTCACGCAGAATTTCTGAGGCTAACAAAAAAGGTCCATCATGACATCAGACTCTGCAGCAGGTTGTGGTGTGATAAAGGCCCAAGGAAAATTCCTGAAATACTTATTTGCTACATTTTCTTGCATGGGTAGAATGCTAAGAATCATTTAAGATCAATCAACATTTGCCTTACATGCATTTCAATGGCTGTAATAGGTACTGAATACAGAATATGCTGAAATGTTATCAAACATTAATAGCAGCAGCTAGTAGCTGTGGAAAGAACACTTGGCCAGGAGTCCACAGCCCTAGGTCACAGCCTCAAGTCTGACACTAATATCTGTGCCACTTTGTGTATGTTTTATTATTGGTAAAATAGAGATAATGACTCTTGCTCTACCTTATCGCATAAGTTTGCTCTAAGGATCAAATGAGTACGTCAAGATGCTTAGAAAGGTTTGAAACATAATATATATATTATTAACACAGAAATAACAGTGAAATATCAATATCATAACATTTTATGTTATGAATATATAAATAGTGAAATTCTCTATCCTTGTATTATAAAATATATTGAGGATAAAACCTTTTAGACAAATAGAATTGTGAAAATATCTATATATAAAATATAAAATGCACATGTAGCATATAAATATATCTATAACATAAGAGTTATATTCCTATGAGAATAGACAACGAAACATGTTAAGTTGCTAGATGATTCCATAATAAAATCATTTCCCTATGGCTGGCAACAAGCTTTCAAATATGATCTGTAGTGTAAGACAGCAGTGAATTTATGTATGTGCTATTTAGATTTAGTGGCACTAAGACCACAAGGACATTTAATTAGTAGAGTACATTCAATTCTAAAATTTAGATCACTTTCTTTAAATAAGCTTGTTCCTCCAAGGAATCATGCAAGCAAATGTTGACAAATATTGCAAACAATGGGAGAAAGACACTGATATCAGTACTTTTCTTCCTAAAAAAATTCTGTTCTTATTAATTATACTTTTTATTATAACCTAGCAGTGCAGGATTTAAGTACCAGCCTGGGTCCTCCATTCTCTAGGTCAATGTTGAAAGTTTATTTTTACAGTAAAATATACCTTTCACATTCTGAGTGTCGCCATATAAATCAAACAAAGAGAACTGCATTCCAATTCTCTCCATTACCACAGAAGCATACAAGTTACTAACCAGAACATTTTTCCATTTTTAGTTTGAAGTGTTTTTCAACCTCAAGTATGCTTGGAACCATTCTTAAGCCAAGGCTATTGTAATTATACCTGTTAGACTTTTATTCTATAGAAATTATCTAAGCCAAATGGAGTCCAAAATACTGACCCGTGACTGCCAATTGGAATAGTCCCTAACCTTCAATCATGTGCTAAAAGAGACAAATGAGCTAGATGTGAGTTTGGGAAAAAAAAAAAAAGCAAAGCTTAATAGGCATCCAGGAAAGACACAGTTAATGCAAATGGTAGAGAAATGTGGAATACTACTCTAACCTACTTATGTTCATTGCTTCCCAAGTACAGACACCTGCACAAAGATACACAGACAGACATTTATTAACTCACACATATGGGCCAGACCTGAATAAACATTTTAAAATCAGGAGAAGCAAAACCCAGTGAATTCTCCCCACATCCTATACAGTGATTACATACCCACTAACACATTCCCTTGGCAAGTATAAGATCCAGAAGTGCTTAAAAATTTTGTAGGCATAAATTACAAATTAATGAAATCTGCTGAAAGCTGACAAATGAAGATGCACAGTTCAAGATATAAGCACTGAAGCAAGGCAGACAACTGACAAAAATACTCAGAAGTTCCCAAACTGAAAAGATTGTATCCTGGACACCAAAGTATATGGTGGATTCAGTGTGAACAGATTTGTATTCTGGGATGAGAACAGATGGTGTGTTTAGGGATCACAGTAAGTGATTTCAAAGTCCATTCCCTCTACCACCCAAATTTTAACCCAAATTTCTAAAAATTAAAGCTGAATGCTTCCAATCCTTTATAAGAATGTTCTTTCAGTGGACAAAGCTTTGATCAATGGTCTCCGTCTTGCCAGCTGGCTTCAAGGGCTCTGCCTCCCAAAACAGTTCCTCGGCATCCTTTCCTTTTCCATTCTCTTGGGGAAGGGATGCTCTGTTTACTTCATGTGAGCTTAGATTTCTGAGGTGCTGAGAAACAGGAGTATGGGGTCCTTCAAGTTGTTCTCCTAGATTTAATACTGCAAGCGAGCCAACTCAGGGTCTCAGCATTGGTTAACACCTTTGCGCTACAAAGCCTGTTTGCTACTGGATCCAAACTGATGCCCCAATAAAAGCAAAGGCAAATAAAAAACTGAAAAAGTCTTCCCTCTATCCCCCTCAAATAGCCCATTCCTTTCTGAGTCCAGGCTCCTGAATGCACATAAAACTGTGTAACCTCGACTGGGGGGAGCGGCACTCCCTCCTCAGCTGGAGGCTGCATTCAGAAAGAATGGATTTTTTCCTGCTTTCTGATAGTCTGAGACGTTGTGCCTGTCACTAAGAGGGTGAGCAAAATAGGGTTCAAAACAGAGAACACAAACATATAAACAGATGCAAGAGAGCAAGAGGAGTATACAAAGTAGGGAGACCAAAGAGATTGATATCAAGCCTTATCCTGGGATGGGCCACTCTCCCTTTGCCTCTAAGAGGCTCCTAGGCTATTTTAATTATAAATATTTATATCCACAGAAGCAAATTCAGAAGGATTTATATCCCAGGGGAGTGTAGATCAATAGATCTAAGCAAACCTCATCTCCAGGCTGACCACTTAACACTGTTATCACCGATTAGGGCTGCTTGGCCCTCTGGGAGGGTGTCGGTTCCCCTCTTGTCCTCCATAGGTCCACCCCATTCTTGGCCCCAAGAGGAAATCAATAACAGGATGCAGGGATCGATACCCAGGACACCTGCTTGGCTGCAGTGGCTCACCTTAGGATTGGAGCTTGGTCAGCCCTTGTCTATCCTGCAAACCCCCCTGCCTTCCCCCAACCCCTCCAGCCTCCCAGATTTGCTGGAGCATCCTAATTTTGATCTTTAGCTCATTAACTGAAATCAGCTGAAATGTTGTTGACTTTTTTGAGCAAGAAAAGAAACACTTAGCTATCATTTGCCTCACTTTCCAAAAGTGGGGAAACTTACCAGACCTCAAGGATTGGGTCAGAGTCGATTTCCTGCCTCATGGCCCATGGTATGCTGCCTGCTGCCGACTGTGTGGCCACCGAGGACTGTCAGAGTGACTGCAGCTGGGTGGGTTACTGTTCCAGGTTTGCCTGCGTCTCCCTATGCTTGGTCTGCGGTTGATAGATCCTCTGCTCCTGAAGCATCCAGCTATTGACCCGCCCAGGGAAAGAAAGAAAAAATGGAAAAAAAAAATCAATTAATACTAAACGGCTTAACAAAACCCTGCATAACACAGGCCTGAAGCTTGCAGGGTAGGAGTTGGGGTGGTATCATTGGCAACAGTGGTTGTGGGGACAGGACAGGCTCAGCCAGCTAGAAAAGCTGATGTTCCAGGGACAGGAAGCCAATATGGTAGGCGTGATCTCTCTCTCTCTCTCTCACACACACACACTCTCTCTCACGGCTGCCTGGTCTGACATGCCCTAGGCTGGGAGCAAAGAGGACAGTGCAGGTGTATGTTCATTGTGAACTGGTGGAGGGCGACACGTTCACCAAAACAGGAGAAGGGCTGCAACCAAATTCATACAACGGGTGGACGTTTTTGTTTTGTTTTTTGGGGGTGGGGGATGGAAGAGGAGGAGATACTGTTTTGTTCTGAAAAGGTAATACCATTTATGTGTTGCAGGAGAGTTACCCCAGGCATTTCTGTGTGTGTCTCCCTATCACACCACCACATACAGACACACATGAAGCTTTTTTAAGGGGGCAAGAAAATGGGGGAGCACCATACCTCAGCTGCCAGGCCCTCTCTCTTCTGCAGGAGGTGGCTTTGAAGGCTCAGGATTTTTGCATCTCGCTGTTCCAGCTGTAAAGAGTTTACATAGGGAGGGAGCAAGGAAGGATCATGAATGTCAACCAATGAGCAATTAGCATGACAAGACTAAAGTATTGATCCACTAAAGCTCTCTGCACTGCTGTAGCCCCAGAGGTAGAGCGGCTCCCCTGTCACTAACTCTGATAGTGCATTTCGGAAGTCTGTATTGTAGGGCTGGCTACTTTTTGTAGCCCCAAACCCCTTCTTGGGGCAGGAGAGGGTGGCACTCTCATGCTGACTATCTGCAGCTATCAGGGTGGTTTCCATCCCTGGGCAGAAAGCTGCAGAGGAGAGTATAAAGAATGTAAAGATTTTGGTTGTCCTACTTCATTCATTTTTTTAAAATGCAGCTCCCTCCCAATAGCACCGGCATTTCTATGTATTGATTGGAAAAGGGCTAGGGCGAAATCCTGGCCTGACAGCCGGGGCTGGAACTAGTACGGTTTTCTACTCTGCATGGTCAGGGGCAAAGAGCCTTCTGTAGTACCAACTTCTGGTCAATCCAAATACACATTTCCTGTACATATTTTACTCAATTTAAACACCAAGGGTCAAGACGGGAGAGGGAAAAGTGTTATTTCCCTGAAAAGACAACCTTATTCCTACATGTAAGGTTATAATATATTGAAGAGAAAATGATGGCATTTGTGACTTAGCAGACATGGTGTTTAGATGACATTAGCCAGGTGAGGTTACCCCTGTAAGTTTCTTCATTTCCACCATTGATTCTTTCCTTTGTAACTCTCAAGTATACACACACTAACCTTTCTTCATTATTTCTTCTACTTTTTCCCCTATCCATCCCATGCCTTCACAAATTCACTTCTTAAATGACTTTTCCCATTTCTTTCCATATCCTTCTTTAAAGACCCACTAGCACTCCATCTCCTCCACGAAATCTCTCAAAGAGTGGTAATCTTTTATGCTCGTGTGAACTTCTACTTATGGCAAGAACTTCTCTGACAGTGGGGATATCATGATGAACAATACAGATATGGTCTTTATACTCAAAGAGCTTACAGACTAGCTGAATCAATGAGCCATTCATTGACAACAAAACCATCCACCCATCCACCACCCAACTATTTATTGATTCATTCAATTTATGCTTATCAAGAACTTCCTATTGTCAGGAACTACTCTTTGCTAAAAATAGAATGGTGTGGCAGAGACTTGAGTACTCACTGATAACCATTTTCCCCTCTTCTTCCCAGTCACACAGGTAATCTGTATTTCCCAGTTCATTTGCAGTGGGGGCTTATGCCAATGGGATGTGGGTGGAAGAGATGCGTGCCCCTGGCCTGGCTCAGAAAAACCTCCCATGTGATCCTTCATTCTCTTTCCCTTCCAATGTGACCTTGATGGTGACATGTTCAAGTCGGGGATGCAATGCGGGTCTCTGGGGATCCAGTTGGAGAAGAGTTCCCTGACCCACTTTGGACTATGGTGAGAAGAATACATTTTTATGGTGTTAAACAACTGAGATTTTAGGATTATTTGTGTTACTGCAAGTATAGTAGCTAATGTTACTTTTATTGGCTAATAAAAACAGTAAGCAAAAACAGACACAGCCCCTGCCTTCATAGAGCTTGCAGCCCAGTGGGTGAGAGTGATAGCAATAAAATAATTACAAAAATAAAAGTAAAACCACAACTGTGATGAGGATAATAAAGGAGAGGTATCTGAGGCAATAAACACATGTGCCAGAGGAAAATGACCTAGACAATTGCCACTGTACAATTATGTTGAGATCTGAAGGGTGAGTGCACTGAGGGACCATAGGGGTGTTCCAGGAAGAGGGAACAGAATGTGGAAAGTTGCTGTGGTAAGGAGGAGTAAAGTACAGTCCTACACCAAAAGAACCCCAGTGTGAGTAGAACACAGAAAATGAGAAGGAATATGATGCAACATGAGGCTGGAGAAATAGGTAAGAGCCAGTCCATTTAGGACCTTACAGATTATAGATTTCTTTCTCTGTCTAAGATACTTGGGAAGCTATTCAAGTATTTCATGCAAGGTTGATAACAAAATTATACTTGTATTTTGAAAAGGTCTTTCTGGCTGCAACATAAAGAATGAATTGATAGTTCCATTTCCAGCCAGATGGTGGACCAGACAACCCAAAAACCCAAGATAGTCTTTAAAATAAAGGGCTAAGTTTGCAAGTAGGGAAGACCCCAAATGCCAGGTAAAAAGAGGGAACTGAAATGAGAGCAGTAAGCCATGGGACATATACCTGCTTTGGGAAGCACTGCCCAGACTCAGTGACTACAGGGATTAGGTTTTAGCACCCATACGGGGATAAGGGCTCATGAAAGTTACCAAGTTGAAACTGAGATCCCCACAGAAAACTGAGACCCTTAAAAGGATGGCCTAGGGGAAAAATCCATCTATTGTTACAATTATGCTTGTCTTTTCCTGGCCCATGGGTAGGAAACAAGTCTCCCCTGAGAATTTGTGACTACACTTTACAGGGTATGGGAATTTATATGTATTGTACACCAAGTTCAGAAAACCTCTAGGTGGAGAAATTAAAATCAAACTTAGTCTCAGGCCATTGCTACCCCTGTAGCATTTGGCAGAAGCAAACCCAAAAATAATTTGGAGAGCCTCACCTTCATGTAGGTCACCTAAGATTCTTGTAGACTCACACGTTACAAAACTAAAAACTATAAGTGAGAGTAGTAGACAAAGCAAATAGCAGATTTATACCTCTGAGAACTTCAGGTGATAGAACAATCTGGTAGAGGCTGTAAGTAAGTATGCTTAAAATGATTAAAGACAGAAGAAGGTATCAAAACCATGCAAAAATAGCAAGGCATTTTGGAAAAAAAAAGAAAATAAACTGGATGGGGATAAGAGTCATGCATTCAGATTAAAAAGTAACTTCTTACCAACTGTGCAGGACTCTTGGTACATATCAGGATTTAGGGAGCAATCACAGTTTTTTCTTTCTCTCCTTACGTTAAATATGTTATTTATTTAGGACAAACCTCTCACTTGCTCTCTTAGCAACACTGAATATATAAGGGCATAATGACTGCTCTAAAGCCAGGAAACATTTTCCATATTTAAAACTGATGATCAGCTCATAAGACATTCTCTCTGTTATGATTGTTGAAATGTCTCATAAAGGAAAATATCATCTCAGTGTGATTTCTTTGCTTCTTTGCACTCTTCAGCTCAATGTTCTCTTTCCAGCTGGGCACAAATTGAGGACACTGGCCTTTTCTATGGTGGACAAAGAGCTGTAATGGGAGGGACGCGGCAAGCATCAAAGGAAACTCAAAATAAGGAAGGCTCATTATTTTATCAGAAACTTTTTCTTCCTTGCTACTGTTCCAAAAACTATTCCTATGCCTCACAAAAGAACTAGGAATAAGCAATGTACTAACATCAAGAGGTTACCGGGTCAGCCTGAGCTGGTGCTCTGGATGAACCAAATCCCAGGATATTCCTTTAAAGACCCAGGCTCGAGTTGCAGTGAGGGTTTTTGGTAGTGAGGAGAGACTTAGATGGAACTAGATGATTCCAAGCTTAGATGGAATCAGGTCAATTTACTCACTTCTGTCTTGTGAGACGTGGATCATCATCACCATCATCACTATCCTTTATTGAGGTTTAACTATCTGCCAGACCACATATTATTTCATTTTATTGTCAGAAAACCTCTGCAGAGTGGGCATCCCCATTTCTCAGGTGAAAGATACAGAAAAATGAAATGACCTAAATGTTTCCATCTTATATTAGAACCAGGAGTAAGATAAATGTCCCTAGCCCTCCTCAGTAGGTTTAAATAGAGGCAAAGTCATTCAGAGCCCTAAGAAGAACAGGGGCCAATAGGGAACTTCTTTCTTTGGCTTCAAAGCAAGTTGTGTCCTAAGCAGTCAAAATGAGGCAATGAGCTCAACTATGTTCTTCTGTTTTCTAGCAGCAAATGCAGATTGACCTAGGTGGGAGAGAGAGATTTTAGGTAACAATGATTTATAGAATTTGGTATACCAGTGGGGCTGCTTTTAATCAGGGCTGCTTCTGATGCAAAGGGTCAGGTTATCTGAGCTCCACTTCTTCCTTCCTCACCCTAACATCTATCCATCCACAAGGCCTGCTGGTTGTCCCTTCAGATGTGTCCTAGTCTGTCCACACCACCACTCTGAGACCATCCGGGTCCAAACCAGCATCAATCATATTACGCCCTGCAAACCTCCAAGTGGGTCCTCCTGCCTCCACTCGTGCTCCTCACACTCAGTCCTCCCACGGCAGCCAGGGTGATCTTCTACAAATAAAATTAGACAATGCCAATCCCTTGCTTAAAACCCTCCAAGGACTTCCCATTGCACTTTGACTAAAATCCCACCTCTTTGTCAAGGTTTGCCTGACCCTACAGGATCTGGCCTTGCATGCTTCTCCCCTTCGCTCTCTCTGCTGGAGTCACTGGGCCACCTTTCTGATCCTAAAATACTCCAGCCATACCTCTGTGTTGGGTGGTCAGGGCTTTCCTTTGCCCAGAATGCTGACCCCAGATCTTCATGTGGATGCTCCTCTTGTCCTTTAAGCATTAGCTCAAATGTCACTTCTCAGAGACTACTCAACTCAGAGGCCACTCCCCATCACCTTACCCTGTTTTGTCATCTTGCTTTTGAACACTAAATCTCAATTACCAAGCACAGTGCCTGGCACAGAGACACTGAGTAATATTTTCAAGAATGAATAAATGAGTTCTGTGTCTTCACTGATATCCATGATTTCTAAGACAGAGGAAATGAGATGCCTGATGACTAAGAAAAGTTATTAATAGGTCAGCTCTGAAAAGAAAGTCTTTTGCCTTTTTCTCAAGATAGATAATTTATGTAGGGAAATCAGAATAAATATTTTATTTTTGTATAACTGTGGGTGAAATTAAGCTGATAGAAATAAAATCTGGCCTAAGGACTGCTTGGGCTTACTATTTATGAAGCTGCAGTATTAATAATTAGGTTTACACTTACATAGTATTTTCTAATTTAAAAAGCATTTTACCACATATTAACGTATATTTTTTTTGGTAACAACTTTATGAAGCAGACAGGTATTATTTTCTACATTTTACAGATGAAAAAGTGCTAGAGGCACTATAGCCAGTGAATATCAGGTCACAGTGTGGCCTGGTAAACCTGACGACCCAAAGATTCACCTTAAGAGGATATTTTCATTTATATCCTACTTGGGAAAAGGATAGATGGGATATAAAGAGGAAGGACTTTTGTTTAGGGTGATGCATTATATTCCTATAGAGTGATATCTTAATTTCGTAGGGCTGTTGTAACAAATTACAAAAAACTGGGTGTCTTAAAACAACAGAAACTTAATCTGTCACAGTTCAGGAGGCTAGAAGTCCAAAATCAAGGTGTTGGCAGAGCCATGCGCTCTCTGAAGGCTTTAGGGGTGGATCCTTTTTTGCCTCTTCTACCTTCTGGTGGCTCCAGGCCATCCTTGGCATTCCTTGACCTGTAGCAGCATCACTCCAATCTCTGCCTCTGTGTTCACATGCCCTTCTTCCCTCTTAAGTCTGTGTATCCTCTCCTCTTCTTATAAGGATACCAGTCATCAGAGTTAGAGCCCACCCAAATCCAGTATGATCTCATCTTAACTAATTACATCTGCAAAGAACAAATAAGGTCATATTCTGAGATTCTAGGTGGATATGAATGGGGGGAGCACTATTCAATCCACTGCAGATGGGCAGTATGAAACTGTGAACACCTCTCCTTCCTGTTCATCCTCAGTTTCTGTATGTTCTTTAAAAGAGCAGGGAGACTGTATATGTTCTCCTTGCATTTTGTTCTCTCCCCTGCTTGTGACACATACCCACTGGCTCTTAGCCCTTTTCCCCACCAGGAATATTTCTGTAACATTCTATATCAACAAAGTACACATACACACAGATGCACATTATAAATCTGTGCAATGTAGAGTACAACTTGGTTTTCATTAGAAACTTTTCTAGGATAGGGATCCTAACGATGTTCCAAAAACCAGATAATTAGATTCTGGCTAAAAGCATGATGGCTATTAGGCCAAAGAGTAAACAGCCAGTGATTTCAGGCTGTAGTAAAGGAATGCTGGGGGAATAGTTCATCAATAGCTGTAACAAATCAAAGGGTTCCTATTAATAGTTATATAACTAGGAGTGTTTCAATACAGGATTTGAGTTTTATAGTCTTTATGGTGTTCTTTCTCATACCAAAGGAATATACATAAAAGACAACCACTTATTTTAGAATCTCTTAGTACTGATCCATTTTGAGCTCCATTTCACAAGCTCTATTTCCAGTGAATATTTACATGGTGTTCATAGCTATGGTTTTTATATAGCAGCATCTCAAGTTCATATTGTGGTCTTTGATGATCTCTCCTGTCACCAATTTCACTTTCCTGCCCTGGTTACAGAGGAGAACTCACACCTGTAAAGAACTATTTGTGTTTTCTTTGTTTGTAGTTTTTACTAGCTCATTGTCTCACTGAATATGGTTTTAATCAGTTTCTACTGCTACCAAAAGACTTTTTATTGCTGAAGTTTTTTTTTTTTTTTAACCTACTAGTTTCTGGATCTTAGGTCTTAAAATCCTGTCTCCATTTCTTCTTGAATAAAAAAATTAGAAATAAAACATTATGATATTATGTCTTGCACATAGTAGGATTTCAATCAATATTGATTTCATTTGTAAATCCAAAGCAATATTTTGATTCAAGTTGTACTAGAGGAATAAACACAAATGGCATTTGCTTAGTGAGGGAGAAATGGTGTTGGGACAATACCCAATAATGTACCAAATGCACCAAATAAATTTAGATAAATTTAAAATGTAGAAATAAAGCCATAAAATTACTGGAGGAGATAATGGGAGAATTTTAAAAAATAATATTGGAGTGAGAGAAGTCCTTTCTAAGTATGACACAAACCCAGAAGTCATGGGGATTCATAAATTCATCATAATAAAAATAAAACAAATTTCTGTATGAAAAAAATCATCATAAGCAAAATAGAGAAATAGCAAGCTGGGAAAATTTATAATTCATATAATCGACAAAGAGCTAATTTCTATAATACATGTATAAAAAGCTCCTATATATCAATGTATGAAAGTCTAATAACCTAATGGAAAACAGGCAAACAGTTCATAGGAAAATAAATAAAATGAGTTTTAAACATATTAAAGAAACAATCTCACTCATAGTAAGAGAAATGCAAATTAACTCCATACTGAGATACCATTTTATACTTAATATATTGGTAAAATCCCCAAATTATTGATAATACACTGTACTTGTGAGGGTGCAATAAAATAGGTTTTTTCATACATTGCTAGTGGAAGTGGAAACTGGCACAAACTCTATGAGATGCAATTTTCCAAGACCCATTAAAATTACATGCAGATACCCTTTGACCTATCAAGTTCAGTTCTATAAACTTATCCTACAGATACACCTGCACATATGTGAAATGGCACATGTACAAGGCTATCCATTGCAGCTTTGTAATCATAAAAGATTAGAAACTACCTAAATGTCTGTCAGTAGGAGACTAGTTAAATAAATAATGGTTTGTCCACACAATGGGATACCATGAAGCTGCAGAAATATTGAGGACTCTCCTACATAGAAATTCTTTCTTTGTAACCATTGTGGGAAAATAAAATAGATGACAGGAGGGGTCCAGAAAGATCAGAATACCTATGAACATAACATATTGTAAAATGAAAAAAACAAAAAGGTGCAGAATAGGGTTATAGTGTGCTATTTGTGTAAAATTGGGGAAGGGAGTATATGCGTATGGTATGTATTTACTTGTATTAAATATCGGCATAAAATCTCTCTAAAACAATCCATAAAAACTGATAACATGGATTGCCCTTGGGAAAGGGAACGGGGTGGATGGAAACACAGAGAGAGGATTTTCACTATGATCCTTTTGTACTTTGCTTTTGGAACTCCAAGAATATATTCTCTATTTAATAAATAAATAAATGTATTTTTAAAATAGCTCTCACACATAGACATACTCATAACCACACACCCACACAGACCAAACTTCGTTTGCTATCAGACTTCAGACCTAGAAAGATGAATAAATCCTCAGCGTGCGGGGTTCTTGGCAATGTTATCACACTACGGGGCTGGCTGTAGGAGTTAATAACACATGTGCTATAATTAGGGAAAGCGGAACTCACCAGTCAAACATACTTGTCTTCTGAAGTCCTAACACATATCAGCACATTTGTTGACTTCAAAAATGAAAAATGAAAGATAAGATACAGGTTTAACAGTAAATGGCCTTTGTGGATAATCCTAAACTATTAATAAAGTAAAAGTAATCATAGTCATTATACCCAATAAGTCTAGAGACTTGGCTTCCACTATGGGGCTGAGTTTACTGCCTCATTGGTAAACAGGGAGCACTGACTAGATCATTTCTAATGCTCCTTCCAATTACATTTCTCCTTCAAGTATCCTAATTGCAGCATTCTTTACAAGAGTGAATGACCAATCTCTTCACTGTGGGATTATGTCTAGGTCTTCAGCTTCTCAGACCTGGGAAGACCCCAGAGAGTCCCCTGGCATCTCAGCCTGACCCTTTTCCTCTTTGCCTTCAAATACACACAAGTCTTCCTCTTATCCATAAAACCTTGTCTTGAGCCAATGATCCATCTAGCTAACCTCCTATATCTCTTTTCCTTTTCTCTGCCAAATTTCTCAAATATGGGATTTATACTTGCTTCTCCCATGATTTAAAGTAACCAACACTTCCATCTGTCTGTCTCTCTCATTGAGGTAAAATTCACATAACATAAAATTAACCATTTTAAAGTGTACAATTTAGTGGCATTAGTACATTCACAATGTTGTCCAGCTATCACCTCTACCTAGTTCCAAAACATTTTCATCACCCCCCAAAGGAGAACTTGTACCCATTAATCAGTCACTCTCCATTCCCTCCTCCCCCCAGACCCTGGCAACCACTAATCTGCTTTCTGTCTCTATGGATTTGCTTATTCTGTGTATTTTGTATAAATGGAATCATATACATGTGATCTTGGGGGTCTGGATTCTTTCACTTAGCATGTTTTCAAGGTTCATCCATATTATAGCATGTGTCAGAACTTCATTCCTTTTTATGGCTGAATAATACTTCATTGTATGGATATATCAAATTTTGTTTATTTGTTCATCCATTGATGGATATTTGGGTTGTCTCCACCTTTTGGCTATTATAAATAGTGCTGCTATGAACATTCATGTATGCATATTTGGTTGAATACCTGTTTTCAATTATTTTGTGTGTATACCTAGGTGTGGGATTGCTGGGTTATATGGTAATTCTATGTTTAACTTTTTGAGGAAATTTTTGTGTCTCTTTTTGAAGTAGTTTTCTTAGGCTTAGGGTGCAGACATTCACAACAGATTCATTCAGTCCATTACACCAACTGATACAAAATTGTTCTGTTCACATACAGGAAGATCTTTAGCCTATGACTATCCCCAAGGTGTGGGGAAAAAAAAAAAAAGCCTTGTCTATGTTTTTAATGGCATTCTTCAGGGGTTGGTAAAAATCGAGAATGTACCACAGAGAAGACTGCAGAACAACTAAAAATGTGGCAAAAAAAATTTTTTTAAGTACAAAAAATAAGGACAAAAGTAGGAATCATCTGTTTATTCATTCACTAAATATTCATTGAATTCCTAGTGTGCACAACACACTGTGGGGATTCAAAGGCCAAAGTTTCAGGGTTCCAGACCTCTAAAATGTATTATGACAGATAAGAGATACATAAATGGCTGATGAAGAAAGAACATAATATTCACCATATATATAGAGGTAGAAATTGCTATGGAAGTTCAATGTTAGGAGAGAACTTCATGAAAGAGGTGAGATTTGGCATGTCCCTTAGGCTAGCAGGAGGATCTCTGTAGAAATCATATGCGAACTGCTGAAGGGAACCATATTAACACATTATCTCATCTACCTTGGGCTGCCTTCTCTCAGAACTGATTCTCCTGCTGAAAATGGATAGCAGATCAACTTAGTCATTAATCTTGGGAAAAGTTTTAAGCTTGATCTTTCCAATGAAGAAGAATTCATAATTTCCTGGATGAAGTGTTTCATTTTTATCCAGGGTACTAATTTTGGGGGCCAATTTAATATTATTTAGGAAAGTGGCAAGGTAATTAACCAACAGTTTGCGTTAATAGACTTATAAAACATAAAATCTTTGCCATCAGATCCATCATTAACACCCTTAACTACCAGAGACATTGTTTCTCAGCCTTTAATGAAGTATTGGGAAAACTGCTGTGATTACGAAGGCCAATAAATTGTTTTACCCTTTAAAGAGAGCTAAGGAAAATTTATGTCAGTCTAGATTATGTAATCTCTTCCAAATTTTCATTCATCTATACCAAGTACACCAATGTCACTTCAACAATGTCCCTTAATATTTTCAGAACCTGGGTGAGAACTCAAATGGAGGTCTATATTCCATATCTAAACATTTAAAAGTTACAAATCAAATGGTTGCATAAAACATGTTCTATCTTCTTACTCTGACAAATACACACCTTTGTAACACCCTAGGAGACCACATTCTAGTTAGGAACCCTTGGACCTTAGATCATGGCTGTGTAGGGAGTTAGTTCACAGGCCCCAGACTTTAACACGTTCGCCTTCTCTTTCCACCCCTGGCTTTGACTCTCACTATGAATGATTTCATGCACTTATGTGTGGACACTCTGCCTGCACATCCAAAATTCATTCTCCAGTTCTGCAAACAGTCAGCCTTTAGCTACCCTTGGGCCTAGTGGTGCAGACCAAAAGGATGGACCCAGGGAAGAGTCCTGCACAGGCCCTGCAAACATGTTTGAACTTCTATGAGTCCTGGGGAGTGGACAGTGGTCTAGAGGTAGGAGGGCTGCTAAGTGACGAGTGGGCATCTGTCCCCCCGTTATTCCCATGGACTTCTCACACAATAGGAAAGGATGAGATGGAGCCAGAGTTGGGCCAGAGCAGAGCCCTCCAATGGGAGCCCAGAATGGAGGCTCCTCTTGCTGTACCTCAGGACTCCCTGCTCTGCTGCTTGTCAGCAGTGCGAACTTATGCCAGTTCTTTAAACTATATGAGCCTCAATTTCCTGATCTGTATAAGGGGTTGAAGAGCTGCCATTACTGCTACTACACATGGCTGTTGAGAGATCTAAATAAATGTAATAATGTATGTGAGAGTGCTTTGTAAAGGTGCTATATACTAGTAACGTATTGCTATTATGCCATTTTTTGTTTGCCATTTTACTATATACTAAATCGAAGGGCAAAGCAACTGCCTGCTGTGCACAAGCTCTCAGGTTCTCATTAACATATAACCAAAAAGGCAAGAATGGAGAGCTGATGACAAACGAGGCAAAGGTTATTAAATATCCTTTAGGTTTTATTTTTCCTGAACCTGCCGATTTCTCCAGGTCCAGAATGATTACTTCCCATTAGTGTTCACTCAGTTTGTGAACATGTGCTAATTTGCATGGGTGATCTAGGCCCTCTGGTTGACGCTGTGTGAGGGACATTACTCTTCTGCTATAAAGCAGGGTAACTCCTGCATTAAGCAGGAAGCAGACTGATATCTCATCCGTTCAGCCAGCAAAGAATATGCAGTGTACCTCTGTGGCAAAGGCAGGCAACTGAACGAGAGGGGTGTGCCAGGGAATGAATTACACCATGAGCTGCTGCATCCATAAAAATGAGGCTGCTCTAGGGTCAGGCGGGTGGGTGATGTGTCACAGAGGCAGGTTAAACTGATTCAACCCTCTGGCTCTCTGATTTGAAGCTGACAAAAGGGTCTGTGCTGTGACTTTGGGCTCAGAATGATCTTACTATGGTCTCTGGCCATTTTGAACCAGGAAAGCCTCTAGATTTTTCTGTCTTAGGGTTTTCTTTTCTTTCTTTCTTCTTCTTCTTTTAAAAAACCCATTTCATTCCTATTTACACAGACATCCATATTAGTTTTATTCTTGGGGTGAGGATTTTAGTATGTTTGGGGCAAAATCCCCATATTTTTATCCCCTTTTAGCATCTTGCTAAATAGAACAAATTGTGCTACTTCTGTTTTTTGCTTTTCAAAAGCAATTACTTCCCTGTCATTTCTAGACATTCAGGCAGAAGAGTCTGCCTTGATTACCCATCCTTCCACTTCCCTCCCCCTTTCAAGTCCTCGGCTTCAGCACTGCCAGGGAAGGATTCAATTAAATGAGGTGTCAGTGGAGCTACAATGGTTTCAGGTCAGAGACGTCAGTAAAAAGCTGCAGAGCTGCACTGCCCCTGTGTATGTAAATGTATATATTTATACCAGGGATGTCAACTTGCAGGACTCTCCTCCTCTGCTCTTCCCTGATCAAAGATGACTGCTGAGGCAATTACTGCAAAGGAAAAGAAAATCATCCTTGTGATTTCATCCTTGTGCTGTTGGAGTTTAATTGCTTGGAATAATGGAGCAGGAGTCCTTCTCCTTTGCACATGGCCACACTTAAGCACAAAACTTTCACAAATGGCTGTGCTAGGGTACAAACACCCACGATGGCCATGCAGGAAAATATTCACATGCCCCTAAGTCCTTATGCACGTACATATCTATAGAGCTGCCTGCGACACAAGGAAAAATACTGCACTCTCTGGCTAATTCAGTAAAAGCAATGCATACCTGGCCCACATTTAAAGCTATATTTTTGTCTTCCTTTATAAAAGACTGAACATTTTTATGCTCATTCTAAAAGAGATAGCTAAAGTTAAAAAAAAAAAAAGGAAAGGGATATTGGGAGAAGTCACAGCAACAAAATATACGAATTGTTCAAATTGTTTCTGTCATTTTTTTAACTCTTCTGTACACAGTCACAGAAACCCTAGGTTGCTGCACAAACGCTTCACATGTTAAAACCCCTCTCAGACCCTTTTTGCTTTGTGTAAGCAGTTACAAGAACAAGTTGAGTATTCTACACCATTCATTGTGTTCTAGGCTATTCTGCTTTTGTTATCAGATGACATAGGTCATGAAGAAGAATTCTAACTTGCATCAGCAAATATAAGGAGTGACATTCAGATGCAGAAAATTTGAGCTCTCTCTATAATTAGTTCTGCTATGTCCAGGCACCAGTAATGCACAGGGCATCAGGCTGGGATGCGTCCTTGGTCACACACAGAACACAGGCTCGAAAGCATCTACGTGGCAAATTCACGTTTTCATTTCAGCCTCCCAAGGGCTGTCAGATTTTATATATTATTATTTGGCCTAATTGGGTCCTCCTTTGATGGAAACAGAGTAAAGATATGGGGAAAAAACCCTTATAAACCCTGTCATCAACACAAAGACATGCTGCAGACCCTTGGCTTTGGGTTAGGACCACTGTAAGTTTTTCCTTTTCTTTTTGTGGATTAAGTAGTTAAGGTTATGGGAGCAAAGCACATGTCCATCCTTTCAAGGACAATAAAGAATAAACACAGATTTTCAGAAAAAAGGAATTTAGATATTTTTTCCACTGTTATGATTTTTGAAATTTGGAATATTTTTTTTGAAAATTTTCAAAAATGGTGGTGGTAGGTAACCAAGTGCAAACCAAAAAAGATCCCAAAGAACCTTATTTTACAGATTTGGAGATAAATGTGGTTATGTGGAAAGGCCCCACAAATACGTCCAAGTGTTGCATATGAACATTTGATAATGTCTCTGATGTTTTTGTTTATTTGTTTTGCTCTGGGAACTGTTCTCGGCCCTAAGGATGTTCTTTCTTCAGGGTCTCCAACGCCTTAGAAGGCAATTGGCAAGAGAGACCAGGTCCTTCCCTTACAGAGTTTACATTACAGTAGAGGGGAGAGACATAAGCAAATAAATAAATGGACATACACTATAATGTCAAGTAGTGATAAGTACTATGAAGAAAAATAAAACATGGTCAGAGGACAGAGTGTGATAGAGCTGCTATTTTAGACAGGACAGTCAGGAAAGGCTTCTCTGAGGAAGTGAAGCAGAGGACCTGACCTGTTTGAAGTGAAGTGAGCCATGGGAAGGTCTGGGAGAGGATTATTCTTGGCTAAAAGAACAGCAAGCCCAAAGTTCAAAGATGGGGGAGTGCTTGGCATATTTAAGGAACAGCAAAGAGGTTGATGTGGCTAAAGTGCAGTGAGTAAGGCGAAGAGTAGTAGAAAGTAAGTTCAGAGAGGTAGCCAGGGGCTATATCATATTGGGCCATGCAGGCCATGTAAGACCTTATATTTTATTCTAAAAGTGATGAGAAATCACTGGAGGATTTTCAGCAAAGAATGACATTATCTGATCTACCTCATAAAAGGCTAATTCTGGCCATCATGTGGGGAAAAGTTCAGAGGAAGGCAATAATGGAAACAGAGACACCAGTCAGGAGGGCATTACAGTACCAGGTGAGAAATGATGGTGGCTTGAACAAGGGTGGTAGCATTGGAGGTAGTGGGAAGAATCAGAATCAGGATACATTTTGTTGGTGAATCAGGACTTGCTGATAAATTAGATGTGGGTGTGAAAGAAGGAGGAGTCAAAGATGACTCCAAGATTTTTGGCCCAAGGGACTGAGTAATATCATTTACTAAGATGGAGAGTTCTAATTACACTTACAATTTGACAATAATTTGTGTGATTCAGTGGTTCTCAACCAGGAATAATTTTGCCACCCAAAGGACATTCAGTAATGTATGGAGACATTTTTGGTTGTCACAATGAAGAGTGGGGGGAGTGTTTTACTGGCATCTTTTAGGTTGAGGTCATAGATGCTGCTAAATATCCTATGGTGCATAGGGTAGCCCCCACAATAAAGAATTATCCAGCCCAAAATATCAACAGTGCCACTCTTAAGAAATCTGCTCTGGTTAAAGATTGACCTTCAATGTTGTATCCGTTCTATTATGACAGGGACCCTGGGGGGGTTGGGTGGCAATAGCATTGTGCTCGTAGTGCCTGACACACAGGAAAAACTCAATAAAACATTGTTAAATTATTATGATATTTACACAAACACAATAAATAAGGCTTTAAGAGAAATAGAAGGTTTAAAGGAGGTAAACTTAAAAAATAAAAAGAAAATGAGGAGACAAAAAGGAGTCAAGGTTATCTATCATCAGACTTTCAACAGCAGTGTTTTGTGCCAGAAGAAAAGAGAGTAACATATTTAAGATACTCAAGGAAAGAATATGTGAACTGAGGATTTTATATCCAGCAAAACTGACCTTCAAATATAAAGAGGCACAGACAGTTATCAACATGTAAGATCTCAGAGAAATTATTCCCATAAGCTCTTCCTCAGGAATCTTCTAGAGAACAAACTTTAGACTTAAATGACTAGAGAGACATTAAATATTGAATATAGAGTTACCTGTAGAACTCAGTGGGAATTAAAAAGAGAGATTATAGCATATAATAGCTATATAATCTGAAAAATGTAAATATAGTACAACCATTAAAAATAGGGAGAGGGCAGAGAGAAATGGGGATAACAAATGCCAAAAAAGTGTTTAACTGTTTTTAGTAATCAAAACTGATGGTGGTAGTATTAGGATAATTTTGAAATTCATACATGTAACATGGGATAAAGTAAATGAGTGAGTTTGGGATATTCTATCATCCTATGTGTTCTTGAGAACCAAAAATTTTGGTGTGGAAGAAAAGAGATGTAGGTGTAATACAGAACATTTAAATTAACCCTGCAGTCCTGAATTTGAATTGGAGATATCAACATGAGCTTATGAGGTATTTTATCTCACTATCTCACTATATAGGAAATAAACATAGGCTACATATGCATATATAATAAATATAATACAATAATTATATATAATTAAATGTTTATACATATAAATATAGGAAATATATGCTACATTTCATATATGCACATATATCTATGTACACACATATATATTTCATAGCTCAATCCATTGAAAAAGCCTAGAAATAATAACTAACCCAGTATTATTAAGAATCTTTAGTTCCCAGATTGTAGAGTTGAAATACTATTTTCAATTAAAAGAAATATATTTAATATTCAATTAAAATACATAAAAATGAAATAGATCGATAATATCACCATTTTGCAATGCCCACTGTATTAAAGGTTCTAGGCATGGAGCATTAATGGCTGTTAATGTAACATTTAAAAAGAACAAAAACAAGCCGTTATATACCTAGGGATGGAAGAACACAATTCACCTATGATCTTGTCAAAGAGTTTAATCCTCCATAGATCAAGTCTCTAGATTCAAGTTGCAGAAAATACAGAGGCCAGAGGAACACGTTGAACTGCATTTTGAGTCTGCAGTCAGCAATATTCAGATTGTGAGAAACTTTACGGGTCAAGCAGCCTGGGTTCTCCAACAAATAAATTATAAGGAAAGGAGAGGGATGGAGGGGAAAACTGTAGAGGCATCAGTGATGTGCCGAGTTTAAAAAATGGAGAAGACTAAACTATAGTGACTAGAGATGTATACTCGGGTGACAAAAAAATAAAGAAATGTAAATGTCCACTATCAGAGTCAGGAGAAAAGAAGGGGGCTATGATTGTGATGGGGAACATGGAGGGACATCTAGGTGGCCAGTAGAGTACTATTTTTTGATCTAGGTGGTAATTATAAGGGTGTTTTCTTTATAATAATTCACTAAGCTATACATTTGTCCTATACAGTTTTCTGTATGTGTGCTTTATTTTACAATAAAAAGGTACAAAAAGCTAATGGTTATAGAACATATATACATATACGTACATAAACCTAGATAGAAAAATAAATAGGTAGGTAGGTATAAAAATAGATAGATAGATAGATAGATAGATAAACAGATAGGCTCAGACTGGCAAAAATCAGAGTAAACAATAGCCCCACAGCTCCAGAGATAAGTGGGGTTCTTTTAAACAATTACAAATAGGAAAAGTTGGGTAATTTATCAAAGAACAGCATCTGAGCCTGGTGGGGCCTTTCTCCTTTCCCTGTATAAACTGACCATTTGTTAGTAGAAGCTTTTGCTCTCTGGATGGTCTGTTCAAGGATGGCTCCTTGGAAGGCACTGGAGTCTAAGAGAGAAGCAGAGCAAACCTGACCTCCTCTATACCACCAAGGAAGACCTGAAGGGGAGAAACAAAAAGGAAGGGCAATTCAACCAGGAATGGTACATGCAAAAGTGCTTTACCCTCAGAAGAAAGGCTCCCTGTCTTTTACAATCACTGAAGTTCCCAGCCAGCCTGCCTGCTCCATGCCTGTCTGTCAAAATCTACTCAGTCATTAATAAGGAACTGGAAATCAGTCCTTCTTTTCCTAGGCAAGGCCTACTGCGGAAAGGTATATACCAACCACAGAAGAAATCATGATTCTGATTCATAATGATGCATGGACAATAACATTAGCTATTTGAAGGGAACCAACAAAATGAATGATAAAGTCCCAAATATATAAAGGGAACAACTTATCCTGGAGGAAACAGAGCTATTTGAAAAAACAGGAGTGAACTTTATATAAATTCTAATTTATATCCTCAGATCTGAGAAGTTATTGTATTTATTAAATAAGACAAGATGCCATAAGAAATGAGCAATAAAAGGACAAAAAAGAATTCTTAGAAATTAAAAATATAACTTCAAAATTAAAGAACTCAGTGGTTGAGTTGACTAATGAAATAGACATAGCTGAGTACTGCATTGGTGAACTAGAAGATAAAGGCAAGGAAATCTCTCAGAATGTAGAACAAAAAGACAAAAAGAGAAAATATGAAATAAAAGTCAAAAGACCTGGAGGATAGAACCAGGAAGTCTATCATATGTTTAATAGAATTTCCAGAAGGAGAAAATAAATATAATGGAGAAGAGTAAACAATCATAAAAATAATGGACTGTCATGAAACACTTTCCCTGAGTGATAAAAAGAAAATACATATATTTTTGGATTAAAAAGGACCACTGAATATCAAAGAGAATGAGTAAATAATGGCTCACACCTAGGCATATTCTTATAAAATTTCAGAACTTCAAGAGTTAATAGAAAATTCTAATAGCTTCCATTGAACACGGAAATGTCCTATCTATAACAGAGGAGAAAGAAGACTGACATCAAATTTCTCATTAACAATATTGAAGGTTAGCAGACCTTGAAGCAATGCCTTCAAAGTTCTTAGGAGAAAAACAATCTGTACAGTATTTAGCCAAACTATCAATTAAATATGCATGTAGAATTAACAAAATTTTGGGCATTAAGCACTCAGTGTGTATCACTCACATATTCTATATAAAAAATTACTTAAGTAGATTATTTTGAATAAATGACAAAGGAACCTAAAGAAGAGGATTATATAGAATATAGAAAACAGTGGTGGCCAAGTAAAGGAAGAAATAAAGGAAGCTAGAAAGATATTTAAAGAGAACTCAGTAGAGATGTTGGTGCTTGGGACATTCTTCTAATGGTAACCTTTCAATGATCTAGAATTACACTTCCTTCTTTATTGGTTCAATCATTGTACATAGTTCTATTTTGACAATAAAATCGTAATGTAAAAACTGCATTTTATCTCAGGTTTTAAAAATCATCCTATGGATAATGCATGTAAGACTTAATAAAAGTTATAGAAAAGATCATAAATTTTATAAACATTGACAAAATAAAAATAATGCAACTACCAAAATTTTGGTGGCAGATGGAGAGAAGTGATGAAAGGAGGCGTAGGTGCACTATTTTCATAATTTTTTTTTTGTACTTTCAAAGGATAAGAAATCAAGGAACATGTTTTTTAAAACATATCATTTAAAATCATAAAGGAAACCATTAAAAGAATTTAAAATATACAGCTAATTAAAATTGTGGATAGGGAAGGAGGTGTGCGTAAGAAGATGGGAAGTAATTTAAGCGTACAAAGAACCTCAGCCTTTAGTAATGTGGAGTCTATTAGGTACCACCTAGAGTTAAAACATTAAGACAGAAGTGTAAGAACATCACTAACAGTTACAATGGCTCACTGGTCAAGTCTAGCTGGAAATAGACTGGGAAAAGGAGTGTCTGGTGTTTCCTATAAGACTTATAAGGAAAGAATGCCCCAGTTATCAGAAGTTTAGGTGCTGGGCAGTTAAAAATATATAAAATAAAATAAACATACAGCAATTCTTTTCAGCCCTCCTGTAAAGTATAGGTAGGAGTGTGAACTAACTAAACATCTGCTTTATGCTTTTATTAGGCACATCGTTTGCATTATCTCATTTAATCTTCACAACAATTTCATAAGATGGATATTGCTATACCCGTTTTGTAGGTAAGGAAACCAAAGCTCCAAGAAATTAAGGAATTTGCTCATGGTTATTTAGTTGGTAGGCAGTAGAGTCTGCATTAAATATCAAGACTGTATGACTTTGAGGTTCATGTTTCTCCCACTTCTCCATGTTATGTCTCCATGTTTAGTCTGTATTTCTGTACATATTGATTATATACACGTTTGTATCATGTATGTTTTATTTCTCCAACTGAATTGTCAGCACCTTGATGAAGTGTTCCCTTCTTGAACAGTTCTTATATCTCTTACAACACATAGTGCAGTAACTTTTGTATAAAACGAGCTTAATCATTCAATCATATAACTCTGGAATCTATATAATGAAAAGGAAAGTCATTTTTTTAGGTAAATTAGGTATAATAAAGGATCAATGTTATGAACCTCTACATCCTTGCAGGACATCAAAATGTCTTTCATAAATTTACATCTTTGTCTTTTTCCTTATTTTCCTAATTAAGCCAGTTTCTCAGGATTGCAAGCAAAAAGGATAAATAAATTAGTAGGCATCCAATTATTTTTTCCTGTTTATATTTCTAGTTTTCCTTCAGCATTATTTTCTATTCATTTCCCTTGTATTTGTCTTACCCTTTAGGCATATTATTTGTTAAAAAGAACTTTGAAGGTTAGTTTATGATGCTTACCATGATGTGTAACAATATTTCTAAGGAAGACTGGATTAAAATGGCTTAAAAAGGGAATTTGGGATATTATATCTTTGTAAACAGCAAGCTTCCTGTACACAATCTGTATTTTGCAATGCCTAGCTCAATGCAAACATGAAAGCTGGTTGAATCAAATGTAAAATAAGGAGTAAATCTTTATAGACACATTCATTCTTAGTAAAGGTGCATGTGTAATATGTCTATTCCTAAATCATTCACATGTTAGGCAGGATGCAAATGCAGCAGTGCTTTATTCTTCCTCTTATTCACATAGTCGTCTACACAGCCCACCCTGGTCAGAGAAACACATACACAGTAAGCACACTACTCGCTAGTGTAGATGGATTTCCGTCTGTGTTTTGTTTCACTATAGCAGCATCTTGTTTCAATAAGGCTGGCTCTCCCTTGGTTTTTATTCCAAGCTGAGGATGCACGCTTACAAGCTGCCTGTCTCTTTGCGTTTAGCTGGAAGTGTTCACAGCCCCTCCCCCAACCACCCTTTCACTGTTTCTGCTACTACTTTTATTCAATTCAACACTTGAAGGAACTGCAGATGAAATGCCTCTGAATCTAAATTGCCAGCAATGGAAATAACAACCTATTTTCTGACCTCCCCTTCCTCCACCCACACTTTTTGAATCTGAGTCTGGGAGCACAAAGCTGCTCCCTCTCTGTCTCTTGGGTTTAGTGGTATAGTGGCTTTCCTGGGCTAGAAAAAAAAAATACAACCTCAAACAAAAATCCATTAGAAAAAATATTTGGTAAGAGAAAAGAAGAAGTGGGTATGTATATGCTTATAACGTATATACAAATGCTAGGAAATATACAATGTGGAAGGAAAAATCAGAATTTACACACCACACAGTGAAGTCACCTCAGGAGATTATACGCGAACGCCACAAGCACTAATTGCTGCTAAACCATTTTTGAAATTTCTCTTACAGAATTGCTCTCAGCATCAGTACACAAGATATATGAGAAAACAAGCCTCTTAACACCTCATTTTTAAAAATCCTGGACACTATTAGTCAGTTTAATCATTCACCATGTTACAAGACTTCTCCATGAATGGATTTCATCAATTTAAAAAATATCAAATCCTCTCTCAAAGAAGAAAAACTTACCACTGATGAGATTTTAAAATGTGACATAGGCTCTAATGAAAAACCTACTATGTGCCAGTGGGCAGTAGCCATGTTAAACAGTACTATTCCCATTTTAGAGTTAAGAAAACTTTTATGTGAGAGATTAAGTAACTTGTCCAAGGCTACACAGCCAGTAAACGGATGAGGGGATTTGAACTCAGGGCTGACTTTAAAGCCTGCACTCTGTTTCGATAGAAATTCTAAGGAATGATTTATGACAATCTAGCATGTTGAACCCAGAGGTATAGCATGGAGCACAAGAAAAACGGTAAGCACAGAAATGGATAAAATGTAAATATAATTAACCATTGGCCATGTAATGCTTTTGTATATGTTTTAGAAAAGTAAAACCTGAAACAAGTTGTAGAAGAGGGACATCTACTGACACCACCCCCCACTATCTATTAAATATCCTTTTTTGATATGCACAGAAAATTATTTTTTCATGGTTAATAGTTGTGGTGTTGTTTGAAGTAGGATGAAAATACTGAAAAACCTTAGATTTTGCAAGAAAATTTTGTAAACCTATTATAACTATAATCTCATATTCTTGTTTTGAAATCCCATAAAAATCATTCTTTTTCTGAAATGTGTTTTTTTGGTAGGCCATTGGCAGACAAGGAGATATTCTCATATTGCACAGGGTTCTACTTATGAAAATTTGGAGGAGAAAAATTATCTTGAAGTGCCAAGAACAATTATATTTCTTTTAGAAAATTGGTTCTCCTTTCCCTTATATTTTGGAGATTGTAACAGATAATGTTTCTCTTTTCATGTTGACTGCAAGAAACTGTCTTTTACTCAATATTATGCTTGTGAGATTTATCCATGTTGTTGCATAGAGTTGTAGTTCATTTATTTTCTTTCATGTTCAATATTCCATTGTGTACAATACACATATCACATTTTAAAAGATTCAGTCTACTGTTGTTGGACATTTGTGCTGTTTCCAGTTTTGGGCTCTTATGAATAGTGATGCTATGACCATTCTTGTAAATGCCATTGGTACATATATGTATAGTACTCATTTCTGTTAGGTATACACCTAGGTTTAAAACTACTAGGTTATAGAGTAGGCATATATTCAGCTTTTGTAAATATTGCCAAACAGTTTTCCAAAGTGGTTGAATCAATTTTCACTCCCATCAGCAATTGCTTGACCATTGTCAACTCCTGGTGTTGTCTTTTTTGCCATTTTAGTGGGTATGTAGTGGTATTTTAAAGTCTCTATCCAACTAGGTTATTAAATCAGTATCATTTAAAATTAATTCATGTTTTGATTAAATTTTTATTTGTTTTTCTTAGCATAGATTTCTGTTTTGGAATTCGTGTTTGCAGGGTTTTTTGACGAAGAGATTTTTAAAAATCTTTTTATTTCTTCTTTCTTACTCCACCTTCCTTCCTGTCTGATGGTTTAAGGTTGACTTCAGGCAACCCCTCAGGGCTCCAAATCCAAAACCAAGACTTAAATTTGGGGTCAGGCCCCACCCCCATACCAAGTGATATTGGAGACATCACCATATTAGCCTCTGAGCCAGTGGGAAGATTAGTTTATTTTCTAGTACTAAGACTGCTGTCTCCTGAAGCCCCAGGCAGGAATTAGAACAGCTCCTCCTTTAGGCACCATTTGGACTATGAGGAGTCCCCACCTTAGTCCCTGGTTTCAGAAATCGAGTTTGGCTCCTATTTCCTATCCCTTTCCCCACAAGGAAAACTATTTTTTTAGTCCCCTTCATCCTTAGGGGCTGGTCTCCCAGTCATCACTGTTTCTATACCCACAGCTCTCCAGATCCATGGATTCAACACTTCTCACCACTCACTAATTTGAGTTTTTGTTTCATTTTTTGGCCTGGGGGATATTTATCTCATTTATGAATGCAAATGTAGCTCTTAAATTTTCTTTTTCTATCAAATTGTTGCGTTTGTGTGTTTGTGTGGGGAGTGGGGGTTGCTCAAAATGTGAACCTTATAGAGTCGTCTTGACCAGAATTCTCCCCATTAAACTTATCTTCAGAGATTTCCTTCAGGCATCTTGAATTGAGCATGTCTATAACTAAATTCAAAACTGGCTCTTCTATATTTACTTTATCTTGATGAATAGTACAACAATTGACCTGACCTCCCAAATTAGAAATATCGCTCCATTCTCAATTCTTCCCTTCCTCCCTCTCATCGTTTCGAACCCTTCACCAAGTCCTGTGGACTGTATCCCAGCAGCAACTCCCGAGTCGGCTGCAGTGCTCTCTCCTCTCTGACCCCACTTTCATCTGAGCATTCGTCATCTCTCTCGCCAGTGTCAGCTACTCTCTCCCTGCCACCAATGTCTTCCCACTTGACTTCATCTTTCAGCTGTTTGCAGATTTATTTTCCTAAGCAAACAAATAAACAACAACAACAACACAACCCTAAATCCCTTTAAAGACTTCAACTGTCTATTACCTAAAGAATAAAGTTCACAATTGTTAGTAGAGGTGATGTGAAAAGAGTAGGTTGAGGCTAGAATGTATGATAATGGGATGTACTGTGTAGCTGAAGTGTAGTGTTTAGAATGAATGAGAAATGGTATTATGTTCGCATACAATATTAGCAATGATCTCTGATAGGAACTAAAATGTGACTGTATGGCTGGAAGGATATAACTGTCTAAGGACAGTGTGCTGGTTATTCTGTTTATTCCCACATCCATTCTTTGTTCTTCTCTAGCTCTATGTCTGGGAGGTTGACCTCTATTGATTGTATCATCTGGACTTCCATATTTACTGGAGAGGCACCAGCAGGAGATAGAAAGGTATGAGGAGATCTGAGTAGTTATTCCTCCCCCTTCATCCCTGTTTTGCTATTGTTCTGTTGTTGTGGCGGGGGCCAGGCTGTCCATGGCTAACGCTCTCATCTAACAGCCTTTCTGCTATGGCTGGGCTCTCAAGGAGCTCTGGTAAACACCATCCCACCCTTCATCCTTTTAGGCTCAGGGATGGATGGCAATGGCTTCCACACTAACTAGTCTCTAGTTACCACACCATTCCTTCTTGCTTCCTTTAACCCTGCCTGCACTTCTGTATCTAATTATATTGTTTTTAGATAAATCCCCATTGCCTGCTGTGCTCTGATAAAGATGATAAGTATGAAATATATTTGAATGAGATGAGCAAATTTGGGTTTAAGTTCATTTAACCAAAAACCCTCAAAAACACAATATCCTACCTTTTTTAGGAATGAGGATTATTTTCTATTTTAATAGTCCAAACGGAAGAATATTGATTTATTCCTTTAAATTCAGCTCTGAAAAACAGAATTAGTGGATTTATTATTGAAATAATCTGACACCTCTTACTTACAGTCTTGCATTTCCAATTAGTGGCTATAAAATTTGGGAAGTTATTTGCAAATAGTCGATTCTAGAAGCAATATAATCGGGCCAGCTTACTTGATGACATTTCACCATTTTTAATGGACAAAATACCTATCTATGAGTCATAATTAATAAGTCCACAGTGCTAATAATATGACACAACAAAGCCTGCTGGGAAAGAAACCAGTTCGTGCTTATTTTTTTATCTAGATGTAGAAGTCCTTCTGACGCATGCTCTTTCTTCTCTGACCTCCTTTCCAAAGTCAGAAGCACATTTCGTTTCTCCCATAGCGGTTAAAAATGACACATTGGGATGTGTCTACAGGGTGAAGTATGAGCCAATTTCTAAGAACTGAAAACCATTACTAAAAAAAAAAAGATGCAGAGAGCAGTACCTCTACAAATTTAAATAGTCTCCGGGTACTGTCACTGAAAAATAATGACTTGCATTCTGTGCAGCAACCAGGAAGCAATGTTGTGTGACTCTTCCCTACTCGGCCCCCATCCCTCATAAGCCCCCTTCCACCAGCAACCCAAATTTCATTCACATTCAATGCTGGAAAAAGTATGTGGTAAAGAGACGAAGGGGAGTAAGTTTTGGAATCATGTTCTTTTTTGGGAAAACTGCTAACTCTGGCTGTTTCCATTTGAATGGCATTTCATTTTGTCCAGTTCAATGTTTGCTGATTGTTCATGCTGTCTAGAAAAGCTTGGATTAAACCTTCTAATTTCACTTCAGCTTTTTTTTTTTTCTTCTGCAGGGCAAGCCCTTGTCCTGAAGGTATAGAAATGCAGTCAAAAGGAAAACAACAAAGTAGGAGAATTGAAGGGAAGGAGTTAGGAAACTTGAAGAAATTACAAGTTTGGTGAATTTAACCACGATAGTGTTATAATTAACCAGGCATCTCTTTTTATATTTGTTTTACTAATGTCTTACACCCAACGATTCTGATATATAAAAACCTAAAATCTTTATAAAATCCATTTTCCATTTCATTTATATTTTTTCGATAGAGATGATTCAAAGATATTCCTTCTTGGCTCAAAACATGGGTGCTTTTGTGTCCAGAGTGTTCTTTTTATTCTATTGATGTGGATAGAAAAACAAAGTTGCTTATTTCTTCAGCATGGAATTTCTGACTTTGCTTTAAATGTGGTACTTGTTCAGCCAGGTCCTTCTACTCCATTAACTATTACTACTTGATTTTTAAATAATTGTTAAAAATCAATTATTCTCACAAAAGTCAACTACTTAGAGGCATGTGTGTATGCATATGCACACATACACACACAAACACATGTATCTGCAATTATGTGTACATAATTGTATATACATAATATGTATAAACAATATGTATACACATGTATTTGTACATATATACATAATATGTGCACAGATACATACATATTTGTACATATATAATATGTATATGCACATACATATATATCCACAATTATTTACAACCTTGATATATATGTTTTTTAAGAACATTTTTCATTATGAAAAAATATAGAGAAAAATATAACAAACATCTTTGTACTTACTGTTGAAATTTGAGGAGGCCAATAAATTACATCCCTCTCATCCCTACTCAAGTTCTGACTGAATTGAGAAAGACAAAGAAGTCAGGCAGATGGAAATAAAATCTGCTATATAACCAGTAATGTCTATGTTAGAGGATATAGCTTAAGTGTGTAACAAATCTTCCTTTCCATGTTCTAAAAACCAAATAAGGGAGACAAAGACAGGCAGATCTCAACAGCAGCTTATTTCTGGTAAGTTTGGAAAGCATGGGTTGGCTTTGGAGCACAATTGGCTTCATAACCCTTTACCCCAGAATTAAGCAATCATACCCACCCAACAGAGTTTTCCTGGATTTCCAACATTACACTTACCTTGTAGCCAACAGCAGACTAGAGCACTCTCTGCAAATGGGAAGATCTCAGAAAGGAGGAGGGTGGGACTAAGATGGGAATGTTCGGTCCCTCTCCAAACACATCATCAGGGAACTTTCTCAACTTCTGAGGAAAGACAAAGTGTTGTGGCTAAAAATGAAGAATGCTCATGGAAAAATACCTCCTCGAGGAAACCACAGGAGAGGGGGGAAATTGCAGCCCACTTAGCTTTAATAAAATCTTAATGTTTTGCCTTATTTCGTTCATTCCTTTTTTCATATATATATATGAATAACACATTACAGGTACTGTTGAAGCCCTCTATGTACCATTTCATGATCCCGTTTGTCTCTCCCTCCCTCTCCACTGGTGGCTTCTACCCTAGTGTGTATCATTCAAGTCATGTTTTTATACTTTTATACATACATGTATCTCACATATGTGTACATATCCATAAACAATATATAGGACTGTTAATGCATTTTATAAATTTTAAATAAGTGAACTAACAGTGGATACAGTGTATAATTTTGCAACTTGCTTCCTCATGTAACATGTTTTTGAGATTTATCCATATAGATACTTGTAGCTGTAAAATTTTGAATTATATGAATTAACCACACTTTTTATCCATTCTTCTATTGTCATTTAGTTGTTAATTTGTTCCCCAGTTTTTACCATTATAAACAATACTGACACAAATGGTCTTGTAAAAATGTTCCTTTCTGCATGTGAACAAGAGTTTCTATAGTGTAGTGATTCTCAACTAGCATGGAATATTGCACTCCTTCCATGCCTGGAGGTGCTTGGAAATGTGTTAGAACAGCCTGTGATGTCAAATTACTGGGAGTGGTACTACCAGCTTTAGTGCTGGGGACCTGAGATGCTCAATGTTCTTCAATGCATTGGGTGGTAACAAATAAAGAACTGTCCCACCCCAAATGCAAATAAGTCCACCACTAGAAACACTATTCTAAATATATCTCCGTATGTGAAAAAACTGTAATAGAGTATGCAAATCCTCAACTTTATTTGATATTGCCAGATGGCTTTTCAGTTCAGTTTTACCAATCTACAATCCCACCAATTCTTGTTAACTCCACATACTTGCCAACACTTGTGATAATCAAACTTTATAATATTTTTACAAATCTAATAAAAATGATACCATATTATTGTCTCAATTTGCATTTCTGGGCTTACTAGGTGAAGCTGAACATGTTTTCATATGGCCATTGGAGTCTAGCCTTCTGTGAAATGTCTATTCTTATCTTTGTTTACTTTTCTATTGAGTTATTTGTCTTTTCCTTATTTATTTACAAGAATAAGAGTTGATTACATTTTGGATATATTAGGTTATGAATACTTTGTGTATATTGTGACTATACATCAGTGGTATACATTGCAAATATCTTGTCCCTGTGTCTTACCTTTAAATTTTGTTTGTGATATCTTTTGTAGAACACAACATTTTTAAAGTTTTAATGTGGACAAGTTTATTAACATTTTATTTTCTGGTTTGTGCCTTTTGCATTTTGGTTAATAAGTTCTTCCTTATCACACTCTCCTATATTTTCTTCATAAAGTTTAATGCTTTTGCTTACCTCACCCCCCATATCTAGGTCTTTAATCTTTGTGGATTTTTTTTTTTTTTGGTCATGTTAGGTAGAGATCTAATTTTATTTTCCATATGGATTACCAATTGCTATATCATCATTAATTTAACTGTCCATCATTTTCCCACTGATTTCTAATACCCCTTCCTTGATATAGTAAGTCTCCACATATAGATAAATCTGTTTTAGGACTTTCTATTCTTTTCCTGTGATCTTGTGCAAATACCACACTGTGTTGATTAATATGGCCTGAGAATAATTTCTGATACATATTAGGACAAGATTCTCCCAACTTTGTTCTCCAAAACAGTATTATTTATTCTTGATTCTATATTCTTCTATATGGATTTTAAGTTCAGCCTGTCAATCATAACATGAGGGATCATTTAACCTTTACAATAGTGGGACTTTCCATTCATAATTATGATGGATCTTTCCATGTAGTCGGGTTTTCTCATGTTCTTCAATAATGTTTTGCCATTTTTTCTCCATAAAGATTTTGAGATCTCTTGCTAGAATTATTTATAGGCACCTTATAGTTTGGGCTTCTATTTTGATTCTATTTGATAAAGTAGTTCTTTAATTTTCTTTTTTTTTCTTCTTGAGACAGGGTCTTACTCTGTCATCCAGTGGTGCTATCACAGCTCACTGCAACCTTGAACTCCTGGGCTAAAGTGATTTTCCTGTCTCAGCCTCTCAAGTAGCTGGGACTATAGGCACACACCACCACACCTGGCTAATTTTTAAAAATTTATTTTGTAGAAACAGGGTCTCGCTATGTTGGCCAGGTTGGTCTCGAACTCCTGACCTCAAGTGGTCCTCCCACCTCAACCTCCCGAAATGCTGGGATTACAGGTGCGATTCACCATGCCTGGCTTAATTTTCAGTTTAACTTCTTAAGTTGGTTAATATTGGGGAAAGAGAATGTTTTTGTATGTATATGTGTTCAGCAACCTTGTTAAACTTTCTTTTTAGTTTCAGTATTTTTGTCTGTGAATTTTCTCTCTCTGTATCTCTGTCTCATTGGTAGTCTTATTCCTTTATAACAAATCCTGATATCAGTTATAAATGTTGAACATTAGGGGTGATAGTGGGCATCTCCTTTTAAAAATCAATTTTAATAGGGATTGCTTCTAAACTTTAACCATTCAGTATATCTATAGTAGTTTTTTTCCAAATCTGGTTTACTGAGATGTAATTCACATAGTGTAAAATTCACCATTTTAAGTGTACAGTTCCACAAATTTTGGCAGGTATATATGGTAGTAGAAATGCTAACACAATCAGATAGAGAACATTTCTATCACTCAAAAAAGCCCCCTCATGACCTTTTGTAGTAAATTCCTTCTCCCTGTTCCCAGCTCCTGGCAATCACTTCTCTGCTATCATTATAGATTAGTTTGCCTTTTCTAGAATCTTATATAAATGGAATTATACAGTATGTACACTATATTGTCTGGTTTTTTTCACTCAGAATAATTATTTTGAGATTCATCCATGTTGCATGTTTCAATAATTCATTCCTTTTTATGACTGAGTAATATTCTACTGAAGAGATATACTACAATCTATTCATCCATTCATGTTGATGGACCTTTGAGTTGTTTTCAGTTTTGGGCTATTATGGATATAGCCGCTGTGAACATTCATGTGTAAGTCTTTATATAGATGTATATAGATACATGTTTTCATTTCTCTTGGACAAATACTTAGGACTAAAATGGTTGGGTCATTTGGTAAGTATATGTTTAGCTTTTTAAGAAAGTGCCAGACTATTTTCCAAAGTGGTTGTTGCACTTGATATCCCCATGAGCAGTTTATGAGAGTTCCAGTTGCTCTGCATTGGTATGATGCTTGCCAACACTTGGTATGATGAGTATTTTTAATTCTAGATATTTTAATAGGTGTATAATGGTATCTCATCGTGGTTTTAATTTTACATTTCTCTAATGACCTATAATGATGAGAATCTTTTCATATGCTTATTCACCACCTATATGTCTTTGGTGAAATGTCTGTCCAAATCTTGCCTATTTTAAACTTTTTTTAACTTCTGAATTTTAAAAGTTCTTTATATGTTGTTACAAATCATTTATCAGATAAATTTCTTAAAAATATTTTCTTCCAATCTGTGTCTTGTCTTTTGATTTTTCAACAGTGCCTTTCAAAGAGTAGAATTTCAAATTTTTCGATGAGTGTCACTGTATCAATTTCTTCTTTTATGGTTTACGCTTTCTGTGTTTTATCTAAAAATCTTTTCCTAATCCAATTATTTTTGTATATGGTATGCAGTAAGGGCTGAGATTCTTTTTTTTTTGCGTATGTATGTCTAATTGTTCCAACTCTATTTGTTGAAAAGACTACCCTTTTTCCATTAAATGGCCTTGGCATCTGGTGAAAATCAAACTGACCATATATATGTGCATCTATTTTTAGATTCTCTATTCTGTTCCATTGATCTGTGGATCTTTCCTTACACCAATACTGCATGTCTTAATTACTATAGCTTTATATTAATTCTTGAAATTAGATAGTATGGGTTCTCCAATTGTTTTCTATTTCTCAAAAGCATTTTTCCTTCTCTTGGTCTTTTGCTTTTCTATATACATTTTAGAAACAGCTTATCAATTTATAGGGGGAAAATCTTCTGAGATTTAGAAGATTATAGTTGTATTGAGTCTCTAGATCAATTTGAAAATTGACATTTTTTTATATTGAGTCTTCCTTTCCATGAATATGGTGTTATTTCTCAATATATTTATATTTTCTTTAATTTCTCTCAGCAATGTTTTAAATTTACAGGATACATATCTTGTATATATTTTGTTAGAAGTACTCTGAGTATTTCAAGATTTCTGATGCTATTGTTTTAAATTTCATTTTCTAATTGTTTACTGCTGCTATACCCATTAAATAACACCACCTACCAGCTCGTTATTTTTGTCTTACTTTCGGATTAACCTTTTTCAAAACAAAAAAAAATCACTAAGCCTTTCTACAATTGGCAATTAACAGCATATTTATCAATTTTCATGCTTGCTGTGCTTTCTTATATCCCATGCCTCCCTCTGGGTTACTTTGTTTCTTACATCCTTGAATCCTTTTCTGGTTGTGCTGTGAGGATCTGTAGTTTTGCCCTCTTTCTTGAATGTTAGTACAGCAGACCATAATATTTTAAATTGACAACTATTTCTCCTGAACACCATTATATTCTGGCATTTATTATTTCTGTTGAGAAGACTGATGGAAATCTAAATTGTCTTTCCTTTTTAGGTAATCTATCTTTTCTCTATGGTAGATCTTAAGATTCTTCTTTACCCTTTATGTTATGCCAATTCGTTATAATATGACTTGATGTGATTTTATGTTTATTTACCCTGCTCACTATTCAAGGTACAATTTAAACATGAAGACTGCTGACTCTGAATTCTGGAAATTTGCAGATTTCACCTTTTCAAATATTCCTTCTATTCCATCTTCCATTCCTTCTATTTGTTTCCTGCGGATCTACTTTTAGAGGTGGCTTGGAGCGTCACAATATATCCTCTATATCCCAACTGCTTTTACTTGTATTTTATTTCTTTATCTTTCTATGAATTTCTTACTACTGCCCTCCATGTCACTAATTATTTCTTTGCCTGTGTATAACCTAGATTTTATTCCATCTATTGAGTTTAAAATTTTTCCACCTATAAATGTTATTCTAGTTCTAATGTGGAATAGATTTTTTTAAAGATAATCATTTTAGGGTTACTATTCTTAAGTTTGAAGAAAACTATGTACTCCAGAATGCATGAAGAGAGATCATTTCTTATAATGTACCAATTATTTTATGACATAACTGGGTAGATATGGCATATCTTACCTAATAAAGCCCTCTATTGTTTATTCTTATGATACATTATAAGAATAATGTATGTATAATGCTAATAATTTTGGCTATTCTTCTTTAATGGTCTGAGTTCATAGCTCTCTAAGGAGATGAGGGCTTTTTGATTGTTTAAAAAGAACAGCAACAAAGCAATTGTATTTTCAAAATAATATATGCAAGAATGCTTGAAGTGAGTTTTCATAATTCAATACATTAAGGAAGGCTGGATAATGAGTACATTTTAAATATTTCAAATACAAATAAAAGACAGCTAAATAGGCACTCTGCCAAATTTTTCCCAAATAAATGACTTCAGAACTTATCAAAAACATGTAATGCTTTTGTCTAAAAGGAAAAATTTACAGGAAGTGCTAAGAGATTAGAAACAGAGATCTTTAATGGGGAATATCTGGCATTGTAATACAGTGTTTAGTATGAAAGTTACAATGGTAAATTTCATGTAAATTTAAGTTAATTTTTATTCCATATTGGGAGATTAAATGAGGGTGGTTTGAAATGGGATAGGTTATCATTAGCTCATTTTAATGTATTAATTATTTTCATCTGAACTGATTAGCTATGGAAAATTTTCCCTTCCCCTGTGGAGTATATATACATTTATTAAAAGGAAATAAAAAGCTAATGCCTAATAAACCTTCTAATTAATATAGCATCTGTACTACCTCTTCACATATAATATTCTACAATAGCAGTTATAAAATGGGTAATAAAAAAACATAAATTTCATCTGTATTTTTGCAGACATCAGAAACTCTTTCAAATTGTAGCATTTCACGTTATTGATCAGCCATTCCTTTAAATAAAGATCTCACTTTCTGAATCCTTTTCTATACCTTTCTTCTTCTTGTTCCCTATTGTTTTCTTTAACCTTCAGTTATACTCAGTTTTCTGTCTCTTTCATATTCTTATTCAAGAAATTAACCCGTTCTCAAGATTTCAAATATTGTTTCTTTCTGATAATCAAAATCTACTTCTACAAACTGATAGCATTCTAAAATGTCTATGTGTATTTCCAACTGCCTAAACAGCATATTTAGCTATTTGGTGAGCACTTCTGCATTAAGATGCTTAAAGTTTATTCCAAAAGGATGTTTATGGAAGACTTCACTATGTCTGGAGCATGGTCCTTGGTGCTGGGCATATATAAGTCATGAAGCGTAAGGAGCTCAGAATTAAGGGGGGAGAGACATCCACAAACAAATAGTTACAGATATAGTGTGATGAGGAATTGGAACAGAGAAATGTACACAGTGTGCTCTGAGTGCCCAAAGCGGCTGGCTAATCCCTTCAGATCCCCCATCCCTACTTTATCATTCTACTCATTTCAGCTCAAAACACTACAATCATCTTTGACTCAGTCTTCCTATATGCCATATTATCAAATTAGTTCCAAGTTCCATTTGTGACTCTTCCTTCCAGAAATCTCATAAAGATCCCATCCTCCACTATCCTCCACTCCTCCCTATCTCCATTGCCACTGTTCTGGTCCAGTATCTCTCAAATCCTATGGATTGTTTTAATATCCCATTAACTGGAGTCCCTGCTTAAATCATCTGTGATCTAATCTTTCCAGTATTGTGATGTACTTTCATCATTTCAGTGTCTTGATAATTGAACTCAGATCTACCACCTAATAGCTGTAAATCTTGCCCAAGTTATTTAATTTCTCTGGGCCTCTTTTCTTCGTCTGTATAATGGATTGTATCTCCAAGTCATTTTTAAAAAAATACATGTAAGTATAAAAAACAGCGCTCAGCACATAGCAAGTAAATGTAGCTCAGCAAATGTAGCTACTATAATAATAATTACCCATTCTTTCTCTCCAAGTCCCATATGTTGCCTCTTATTAATTAAACTTATAAAATTTTTACTTTATTTTGTAGTTCTCTGTGTACTTTCTCTCTCTCTTTCTCTCTCTCAAGGCACATACTCCTTGAAGGCAGGGATTGAATCTTATTTGTCTTCAGGTATGACTTATGCACCAATTTTTCCTTGGCCTATCATTTGTCACCCAATAGGATTTGATAGACTCCTGTTTGATTCACAGTTGATGGGGGACAAAAAGCACCAGAGCTCAATTAAAACTATCCTTGAAAGATACCTGATATCACTAAAATCTATGGGATTATATATTAAATGGTCCCCAAAGAATCAGCTATTTCAGAAATTAAAAATTATTACAAAGAGCTTACTACATCATGTTATATCATATATCATACACCATAAAAATGTCAGAAGTAGCTCTATTTCTCATTACTGTATTTCTTGATGGTGATCTATCTGGACAAGTAAGGCTTGCTGAATTTGAACATAGATAATAAAGCCTACATTCTAAGAAAATGTTTAAAATATGAAATAGAACTGGGAATGGTGGTGGAGAACTCCTTGGGAGAATGCAGTTAGGGGAGTTTTGAGTCTCAACAGTTTGCAATTCTTTTCACAGCACATAAATGATTCAACAGTAACAGAGTGGCCAGAGCAAATTATTTCCATTTCTATCACTGCACAACCTATTATAAGTAACCAGATAAGATTGAATGATTATGTTGTTATGATGTACGCTGATCTGATCTGAGTTTTTATTTTCTTTTTTCTTTTGTTTTGTTTTGATTTCCAATGCCTTGGATTCTTGCCAAATCATTAAGCAAGTCAGATCCAGCTGAAGCTGGCTTGAATAACCTCAATGTAACTTGCAAAAGCCAGTTCATCAAAACCCTCAGGATCACACAAACAAGGAAACAATACCAAGGGGCCTCTCCTATTTGTCTTCCTGACTATCTGTGTTCCATGGAAAGGAAATAAAATAACATGAACAGGATTTAAATGCTCTGTTTTGACAGGTTATTAAGATCCCAATCACAACCTGCCTACTCCCCTTGATCTAGCCAAGTCCAGAAAGGTGGCAGAATGTCCCTAAAGCAGCTACACACACATATAAAACAAAAAATGCCAGAAAAGATAGAAGAGTAGAAAAATCAGGCCAACATGGATAATTTGGTAGAGTTTTGGGGAGTTTAAAACCAAGACACACGCTAGCATGGCAGGGTATATCAGTGCAGTTGATGGGCACAAAATTCCCTGCACAGAATTTAGATACTGGTGGCTTAAGTGCTGTCAATCTCATCTTTTTCTACCATGTAATCAATAGCTGCAAGTGAGACCTCCATGGGACACCAGGTTCTTCTCCTGTGAAATTAGAGCCCACTCTCTGTATGAGATTTCCTACTACCTAGCTCTGACATAGGCAGTGGGGCACCAACTCTGACTTCTCTAAGACCCTTTATAAATATTTTTATAATGACACAAATTTCACTGTGATGGGCACAGGCTTGGGTCCTTGCCTCACACTCTTCTCTCCAAGGCTGAGTTGTAATGAAACATGGAGGTTTTCATAGTGAAAGACACTGGGGAATCATTGCTGGACATAGAGCTAGGGAAATTTCAAAACTTTATAGGAAACAGAATACTCTGAAACTATATAGACTGAAATATGTCAAAATGACTATCTTTGGTACAGTGCAAGGATTGGCTAAACTATAGCCATAGGGCCAAATATGGCTACTGTCTGTCTGTCTGTTTTTGTAAATAAAGTTTTTATTAGAACATAGCCATGCTCACCCATTCATTTACATATTATCTATGGCTGTCAAAGGTGAGTGGTTGCAACAGAGACTGTATGGTCCCCAAAACTTAAAATATTGACTATCTATCCCTTTATAGAAAAAGCTTGCTGATGTCTGACACAGAATAACTGAGCAAAATCACCTAGGCTTAGTTCTTTTGGTTGGAAATAACATACATGTAGATGAAAATCAAATAGGCCTAAAAGAATGGCTACATAAAAGTCATACAGCAACAATACTTTCCAGGAAGGCACTTATTAGGATACCTGTTATTAGAAGCAGTACATATCATAGAAAGAATATCAACTTTTAATCTGGATTTGACCCATATTTTTGCCATTTATTGGGCCTAATGAACTTTTGTCTCTCAGAGTTATTATCAAGATTAAATGTTATGACCTACATGGCAGTACTTAGTACTCACTAAACTGTTGTGTTCTTTCTTTCAGTCTCTCTGTCTTCATGGTTACTGGCACAGATCTGAACACATCACAGGCACATAACCTTGAAACATTTTGAATAAGAAGTGGCCCCTGTCTGGAATTGCATCTTGACTCTCACTGGAGCTTTTCCTTTGGTTGATGGCAGACCCTTCAAATCCTTTAGGGAGATGACATTGTGAATGTCTATGATCATCTCTTATGGCTTCAAAATCTTTGCCTTCTCTATAGAACCTAGAAAGAACAGAGAAGAGAACCTGTACACAAAAGGGAAGCAAAAATTATTTGTCCATAATTAAGTACAGGTTAAAATATCCATTCAGTGTTCATAATGATAGGCTATTATCCCTGTTGGTTACATGATTAGATTAATACTTAACATCAAAAACTGCATGGAATTACTACTTTGATGTCAACGTCATTCACAATGATTTAATTCTACTACTCAATATTAATAACTGCAAAGGAACTCAACTAACAATTATAGACATTGTCTAAAGCAACTGGACATAAATTCAAAAACTCATTTTTGTTTCTTGAAAATATAAAAACATATTTTATATTGAAAACACAGTCTAATATTAATATTATATTATTAAACAATAATAATAGCTAATATTCATCAATCCCTTCCTGAGTGACAGGCTGTATAATAGATTGCACATGTATCATCTTATTTAATTCTCTCTACAACCTACTGAGAAAGGTAAGATCATTATTCTCATTTTATAATAAACTAAGACTTAGAAAAATTAAAATGACACCCAAAACATATTAATAGCATTTCACTGACAAATTATATCATTTTTAATTAACAGCAAGAAGATGTTTAAAAAATATCTGAATGTCAGGTCGGACAGAGCCTACTGCTTCATGGCTCAGTATCTCCTCACTACATGTTTGTGTGCTAAATCCTTTGCACAACTTGACCTTCAGTTCATTTGGTTACACATTAACCCATGATGATTAAGTATCAGTAGTCAATTAGTTTTTCAGATTCGATGCGATTTTGACGATTTATTAATTTTTGCTTTTATCAGCATTTTAAGTAGATTTTTGGAAGGTCAAAATATTCTATAAATTATAACAGATAATAGCAGCTCCCTGTACCACCTCTTCTTACCTCCAACTTCCACTCTCTAAAGTCAACTACTTTCAAATAGTTTAGCTGTTTCTTCTGGTATTTGTGCCCATATTTCCAAGTAACATGCTAGCACTCCAACATGTTGATTTTTTTCTATTTTAGGAACAACATCCTGACCTCTTAGAGTGGAAGGTGAGGACTTAGCTCTCTGTTGATTCCCCTATATCTTGTGCATGCCCACATACACTTTTACACATATATATCCCCTTCACCCATCTTCCCAAGATGTTTATAGAACAATTTCTTATTAAAATATTATGCAGTGCTTACATTATTATGACCATGAGAATACTATTCGTAGCTGAGTCATATAGTGTGTAAGTATAATTCCTTGTTCTACAACTTATTGTTTCCCTGGAGTCAGTAATTACATGATTTTTCATCGGCTTAGTTTTCAGTAACTTATTCTTTCTCAAACTGACTGAGTTGTAGTCCTCCTCGTGAATGGGTCAAATACATCAACTGACCAATCTGTTCCATTGGCGGGGGTGGGGGTATGGATGGGTGGGGACGTGGGGGGTGGTAGTGGGCATCTCTCTGGAGCTCTCTGACATTTTTGCTCCTATCTGCCAGAAAGCTATCATCTTGAGAATTCTATTGGGTCAAGTTTATTCAAACTCTGTGTTTTTACTTATTTTTGTATATGCTATCTGTAGATTTCTGAGAGAGGTATTAAAAATCTTCCACTCTGATAAAAAGATTTGTTAATTTCTTATGAACAAAAAAATAAATTGCACTTACGGTTGAGTCTGAATTATTTTTTGCTTGCAAGTCTCTTGTATTCCACATCTTCCTCATTCTTATATTCACTTTGTTTTGCTGCTGTATATCTTTCAATAATTATTTCATAGAGGGGTCTTTGGATAATAAAGTTTCTAGGTTTTTCAATATATGAAAAAAGGTCCTATTTTGCTCATTCACATCATTTTGTTTTCTTGGTTGTATTATTCTTGCTTCAAAATTATTTTTCTTCATATTACATTGTGTATTTTAATTTTTTAAACTTATGGGTAAACAATACAAAATATAAATTTCATTATAAAAATTACAAAGTAATCCTATATATTATTTTTTAGAGGTTAAGCAGACTTTCTTTAAAGAGCCAATATTTAAATTTGTTTACACAGATTCTAAATTATATAACCAGGAAGGTTATTATTTAACCAGGAAGGTTAAACGGAAACTAACACATTAGGGGCCATTGTCAATAGAAGATTGATTAGAGAAATGTGAAATTATAATTCAAATCAATCTGAAATGAAATTGAGGATGAAATTTATAAAATTTGAGTTAATCTAGAATTTTAAGAATCATGCTCATTGTGTAAAACAAGGTATGTACTTTGTTAAAAATTTGGTCATTCTTACATTTATTTTACCCACATCAGCTTTAAGTTTTTTATTTGGAATGAAAAAAAATTTCAATTACAGTATCCTTTCTAATTATCCAAACTGTGCTTTATAAATATAATTACTGAGGTATGAAGTGAAAATAAGGAAGGTAGAAGAGATCAATCCATTTAAATAAACTCATATATATATAAATATATACACACAAGTCTGTAAATTATTCTCATAAAAAATCAGTTTTGCTGAAGATTGGAAATAGCAACCAGGGAAAGGAAAGGGGGAGTTAATACTTATTGAACACTTACTATATGCCTTATACTGTGTTGATACTGTATATGCACGATGTCATTAGACCTTGAATTCTTGCAAATAACTTATGAAGTATTATTATCTCTGTTTTATAGACAAAAACAGAAACTCAGAGAAGTTATGTATCTATGTTCTAGATTAGGATTCAAAGCAGTTCTTACTCCCAGGTTCTCTTTGAATCAGATATTCTAACACGTTTCATTTTCTTGAAGATATTTGAATACTCATTCTTATCATGAAGAAAAATTTCTATCAGACAACAAGATGGCCATTCTGTGGCCACACTTTGTTCTACCACACTTTGTTCAAAGTAGACCCCAGGAAAACGTGTAACTCAAAGATTATAACTAAATTGGGACTAAAATCCAGGATTTTTGACCAGTAGCCAACTGGATTAACCTTTATTACTTCTGCAATCTTGGCACTGGTCCCCATTTGGCCTTGTCTCCTCTCTCTTCCCTGTTCTTATGCTACCTTTCCAACCCTCATTACCTTCAACACAGAATATTGTAAAGTCCCCTCAGAAGTTTCCTAAACCACCTCCATACCCCTTTATACACCATTGCCAATCCATCTTCCCCAAACACAGTTCCAACATGTCATCCTGTTTTGCCTGTTTAAGTCTTCTATGGATTTACACTTGGCTCCAAATTAAATACAAGGGTTCAAGACCTTCCACCCAATGGCCTAAACCTTTATTGCTCTTCAGAACTCCACCTCCAGGTTGCTGTAGTCCCTGTTTCCTGAATATTCCAATTTCTATTCTCCCAATATCTTTGCTCATCCCATTTCTTCCTCCCTCATTTCTGCTTTTAGAAATCCCCCAAGGCCTAATTTAAATTCCACTTTCTCTTGTTTTCCTAGTTAGAAATTTTGTACTCATTTTTTGGAACTTTCTTAGTTTTTGTTTCTCTTAGGGCACTAATATACCACTAAAGGAAGCCAAAATATAAAGTTTTACTTCCCGAATGGGTGGAAAGTTCTACAAAGGTAGGCACTACAACTTGTTCATTTTTATCCCACAATGCTTAGGAAAGTGCTTTGAACAAGAATTCAATAAATGTTTACTGAATGAATGAACAAATTTGGTTTTGGGCTAGAAATCAAACATGGTTTTGGGCAAAACCAAAACAAAACAAAAAGTATGTTTTGAAAAGACTATACAGAGGTCTTAAAATGTCTTTTCCCTTTTAAATGATTTTTTGTGTGTATATACATCCTGTTGAGTTTAAATTACTTCTTCAGAAGTTTTCTAGAAAAGCCAATTAAGATAACAAGGAGAAAAAGAAGACAGAAGGTAGTGTAGACTCAGGAATAATCTAAGAAATGGTGAGTAAAATTATAATGCTGCCCCAATTCCAGAATAATGGGAACAGGTTTATCATGAAGAAAAATTTCCATCAGACAACAAGATACCCACTCTATGTCTTCTACCACACTTCTTTTAAAAATATCCCAGGAAAACTGATATAGAAAAGCAGGTAGTGCCCCCTGTGCTAAGTCAGAGAATGTCTCTGAAACAAGGAGACAGATGGGAAATGTATTTTCCCTCAAACAGTTTTGATTTCATCGCCTGTGATTTTTAAAAGAAACCCTGTTAAGTATAAATGAACTCAAATCAATAAGTGCAAATATTTATAATCATTTTTACCTGCTTTAAAAAATAACAAAAATATCTAGGAAAGGCAAATTTGGTGCCCAGCAAACAAAAACTCATTTAGAAAAAAAAATATATTCAGAGTATACTCTTCCCAATTCCTAATTTAAAAAACAGAAAATATTATTTCATACATTTGTGAAGAAAAACTCAAAGCTGGTAAATCAACATCTTCATGTAGTATAAAATTGGTAATTCACAGAAACAAAATTAATGAGCATATTTTAATAAAGCATATATTAAATAATTCAAACTGGGAAATTAATAATAGAACTTAATTGTGATTATCTTTAAAGAAGTCCAAAATATCTTACAAGCCTGGAGGCCAGCTCTTTACCCTCATGGGAGTGGGCATGAAACCTTCCATCTGCACTCTGGATGTTGCCGTGGGGTTGGGTCTACTGTAGCACCTGCTCAAGGATGCCAATCTTTACAACCATCTGGCAAGAGTTATTAGGCACTTCAACTTTAACTTCCTTACTCCATCTTGCAGTACAATCAGGAATCTCTTTCTTGAAAGTGACACCAGGAAGTGCATTGTTGAATACAAAGGGAGACAATCAAGATACTTTTTCTTTCAGAAAGTGAGTTCTAAGAGTTAGAAAAGATTTGGATAAATGATGTATGTGTAGAGGAAATTACTTTTGAAAAGAAAAACTGACATTTTTTATATTAGTGTTGAAGGTTAGGAAGAGCCAACAGAACAAACATATCCTACTTCCTGAAATTTTCTAAATCACATGGAAGGAAAATGGATTTCAGCCTATCTTTTATATGAAAACTATTTAGTTGTTGAGTTTCAGTTTTGTTTCATTTTTGTCTCTTCTTTTGTGAATTAGAAGTTACTTAGACCATCAGGGGCTGAAATAGTCCCCCACCTTCCCAAGGGGATTTGGAGTTTAGGCAGTTATATTCCTAGAAATATCTCTCTTGCCCTCAAGGAAGGGGAAACCAGTTCACTGTTGCTAAGATTTGGTTGTTTAAGGCTCTATTTCTATCTGTCTTAGTCCCTTTGTGCTGCTATAAAGGAATACTTGAGACTGGATAATTTATAAAGAAAAAAAGCTTTACTTGCTTCATGATTCTGCTGGATGGAAGATTGGGCATATAGCAAAAGCCTCAGACTGCTTCCATTCATGGTGGAAGGCAAAGGGGAGCCGGCGTGTGCAGAAATCACATGGTGAGAGAGAAAACAAGAAGGAGAAAGAGGGAGGTGCCAGGCTCTTTTTAACAACCAGCTCTTATGGGAACTAACAGAGTGAGAACTCCCCCACTACCCCAAGCACAGCACCAAGCCATTCATGAGGGATCCGCCCCCATGATCCAAACACCTCCCATTAGGCCCGACCTCCAATGGTGGGAATCAAATTTCTACATGAGGTTGGGAGGGGTCAAATATCCAAACCATAGCATTGTCCATCAAGAACTATTGTGAAATAAGAGAATAGAACTTTTGGGGAGAGGAGAAGAGGGATACGGTAAGGAGGCAGTGGAGACTAAAAAGGGAGGAAAGAGAGGCCATCCCAAAGATCCCTAAACAGTAGAGTGGTCTGGGTGGGCCACTGCCCAGGAGCTGCCAGGGAAAGGCCAAAGGAGGCATAGTACAAATACCCAGAACTCCCTTAAAGCTGAATCTTGTCTTTAAATTGTCCAGTCTTCAGCTTGAACTTGCCAACTGGCCTCCTAGACACTTCGAGAGTGGGCCAATGCCACACTTGTGCCCTGCATTTGCTCTGCCACCATTTGCCTACTCCACGTGGACATCTCCCCACAGTAGCTTCCAGGACACTTTAGATACACAGAAGGGCAGTGGAGGATAATCTTTGGGCTGTGATATTAGAAATGGTCACTCTCATTGACCTAGTTTCCTTATATCAAATATAGCCAATCATTTAAGGACTCAAAAAATATAATGAAGAATCAGCTAGATCAATGGATCAGTATAAAGTGCCCAGAGACAGACCCAAACATGTATGGGAACTGGGAATTTGAAGGAAGTTACTTCACAAATCCTTGAGTGAAAGAACAGATTATTCACTAAGTGGTTTCAGACAACTAACTATCCATACAGAAAATAATAAAAATAGATTATTTACCTAAACACCCACACAAAATATTTTTAAGATGGATTAAAGACCTAAAGGGAAAACCAAACTCAAACTATTACAGTTGCTTCAAGTTAAGGAAATTTGGAAATTAAAACCTCCAAACAACAACGTAATGTTGGTAAAGGGATAGAGCTGCAGCTCACAGAAAAGTCAATCTGGTTGGCCAATAAGCACACTCCAAAATATGTTTTCACAAGAACAATAATGGGATACCATTTTTTTTTCATCCAGACTGTCAGAAGTTTAAATGTCAGACAATATCAAATGTTGGTAAGAATGTGGGGACTTCAAGCACCTCTGGTGGGAGCATAAATTGGTATAAATACTTTGGAATGCTTATGGCAATACCTAATACAATTTGGAAACACACATCCCTATAATGGGCCATTCCATTTCAGGATATATGTCCTAGAAAAACTTCCATGCATGTACAGAATGAGATGTGAACATATGTGTGTGCACATGTGTGTTCATTGTAGCATTGACTGTAATATCGGGCATTTGAAAATAAACCAAAAATCCATAAAACAGGGAAAATTACATAATGGAATTTTATAATGCAATGAAAAAGAACAAGCTATCAGATGGGTAGGTCCAAAAAATGATGTTGAGTAGTAAAAGCAAGAAGTAAAATAATAGAGGATATTATATATGTAATATTTTAAAATATACCAAATAATCTATGTATTGCTTATGGATATGTACATATAAATGTATGTGAAGATATTAGAAATGAATTTGAAGCATAGATTAAAGCAAATTCTAATAGTTGCCTCTGGAGAGTGAAAGGAAGAGAATTGGACAGAAGGATGGTGATTCTGGGAGCTTTAGCTTTATGTGTAACGTATTATTTTATTTTTATAACATAGAATATAAGTGATTGTTATATTATTCTTTGTACTTTTCTATATTTTAACATTTCTTCCACTAAAGTCTAATATGCTACATTGAGAGATGTTCCCTTTGGACTTCCCATGTGTTGATGTAGACCTGTACAGGAAGAAGAAACATGCAGTACAAAGTAAATATAAGCTGCTCTGCTACTAAAACTATTTTGTGGCAAAATTTTTAAGTTTTATTTTTGACAACAATTTTACTCTTGCCGTTCTGCTATGTGAATAGGATAATAAAATTAAAGAGACTTTGTTCTGAAGGGGGACCTCAGAGATCATGATAGAATAACTCCTTCATTTTACAGATGAGAAAACGAAAGCCCAGAGACCTGCTGAAGGTCACGCAGCTCGTTAGTAACCCAGTCAGGATGGGAACTCCTAGACCACACTAGAATGTTACATAAACTATCTTTTCCCAACTGTCATCTTTATTTATCCTTCCTGCCCCCCTCCCCCTACACACTCTGATAGAATTCTACTCCTCTATTATTGTTCTTGTTACAGTTGGCTTAGTGTTATTTATGTATGTCTATTACCCTCACAGAACATGAACTTTTACTCCTGCAAGTCCAAGACCACGTCTGATTTATTTTTGTAGTTTTGCACATAGTAGGTGATCAATAAATATTTGTTAAATATTCTACCTCAGTTATTATCTTTATGGTATTGCCACCTTGGTATGAAGGACAATATATTCAAAGGAACTTAGCACTTAGATTTGTTATAACTCTAATAATAGAGTAGTAAAACTATTTAATATCTAATCTTCATTTTAGAGATTACTCGATCTCTAAATCGAGCTGAGCCATAATGTCTCTGCTGTGTTTTTTGACATATACATTATAGGAAAGACATGTCTTCAGCAGATGAGCTTGCTTTATCACCCTAATGGTGTACAACTCAGCAGTACATAGGCAGGCTTTTCTTAGAGGGGTGAGCATGACTGTTCCCCAGTTCTCCCCAGCATCGTCTTAATCTTGTATTTCTCAACGTTCAGCCCCTGCAGCTGATGCATGTTTAAAAGATTTTCACTCATGCTGTTTTGCCAACATGATAGATTTTATTCACCAGCTGGGATTTTCATGTGTTCTGTAACTTCCTGTGGCTTTTCATTGGGTTTGGGTCTCTCTCTGTTTCCCTCATATTAGTAATGATTCTAGAATAATGGAAAAGAGCTCAATTCAAGCTTCATAGCAATTTAAATATCACTTTTTATAGTTTTCTCCCTCACATTTCTACAGCATCCTGTCTACTAATATTAACACCACAGCTTGAGGGAGGCACAGACCAATTTGCCTTTATGGCTTCTTTGACCCCTAAAAGTCCTTGCTCTGTTTCTGAGCCCTTCCAACATGAGCCTGGTGTGTTAGCCCCACAAGCCTATATCTATTTGTCCCCTGCAAAGGCAAATAAGAACTAAGGCAACATTTTTCTTTTTCCTCATAGCAAACAAACTGTACAAATTTGAAATGTACACAGATCCCTGCTTGCTTTTAGTAATTCAAATAGCAAATCTGCATATTTAGAGGACATGTGAAGTAGCAGATTTGATTGTTTTTATTGAATGACATCGGGCTCATGGAATAAACTTAATATGAACTTACTGCAATCATTGTGGATGACATATATGAAAAACCTTGGATTCCTAGTGAGGTCTTTATGGAGTCAAAGTTATGTTTTTAACATGTGTAAATATTAATTTTAAAAGTAGTGCTTATTTCCTACCAAATTCAGAAAAAGTATTTAGAAGAGCATTTTATATAGAATACCTTCCTCTCTATCTTCTCAGCACCTAATGAATGACTAATTAAATCTGTTATATGAAAACATCATAGCAGATGGTCCTTCCCATTAATGAGTATGTAATGAAATCATAAACATGCTGAAGCAAAAGACATGAGAAACTGCAGATCAGTTGTGCAGTGAGTAATTTATCTCAGGACCCAGAGGTCAACCAATGGGAAAGCTGTTGTGAGAGTGAACGCTCCCCTCTGCTTTCCCCATCCTTCTGGTCACCTACTAATGCCTCAAATGATCTATTCAAATTATTGAGTCGTCAGTGTGAAGTATCCCAGAAAAATACTCTATAATTCACACAGATGAAGCTAAAAAGGACAACCTCATTAATGAATATACAAACAAAGGTTATAGTGTAATGACAAATGGAATCCAGCAATGTATCACAACAATAATGCAGTATGACAAAGAAGGGTTTGTTCCAGGAATAAAAGAGTATTTCAATATTAGGAAATATATCAACATAATTCATTACATTACCAAATCCAAAAGGAAAAACAAAATTATTATGTCAGCAGATGTTGAAAGGCATTTAATACAATTTAAAAGTCATTCCTGGCTGTGCACATGGTGGCTCACACCTGTAATTCTAGCACTTTGGGAGGCCAAGGCAGGAGGATTACTTGAGGCTAGGAATTCAAGACCAACCCGAGCAACACAGTGAGCCCCTGTCTCTACAAAAAGTAGAAAAAATCAGCCAGGCATGGCGGTACAAACCTGTAGTCCCAACTACTTGGAAGGTGGAGGTGGGAGGATTGCTTGAGCCCAGGAGTTCGAGGTTGCAGTGAGGTTGCAGTGAGCACCACTGCACTCCAGCCTGGGTGACAGAGTGAGACCCTGTCTCAAACAAACAAACATACAAAAAATACCCAACAAAACCCAAAAAAAGTCTAAAACCATTTCAATTAAAATCTGTAACTATAATATTTAGGAAGGGCCATTAATAGTAATTATTATTTTAACATTTTCTTGGAGGTTCTAGTGACTGCAGGGAGGCAAGAAAATTAAATACTATGCATAGGCATTGGAAAAGAAACCACTCAGACAGGTGTGCTGGATTGTTCTAATGTTAATGAGTTACAACGGGAACTATGTTTTTCAGAAGTCCTTCCTTTTGTGGTTTTGTATAAGAGTTGGTCAAAATCAAAAGTCACATGAAATTTGGTAAACAAAAGCAGCCATTGTCTCTGATGATCTTCTGGGTCAGATATGATGAAGGACAGATGCAGAGGTGCCCAGTGAATTTGTTTGTCACTGTTATCCCTTACTCCAACTCTACTTTCTGACTGCTAGGCCTGCTGACCAAAAGTAGCCACAGACCTTCCACCAGACACTTGACTGATGACTCCACAAATGAGAGCTGTGCAGATTTCCATGACCTTTAAGAGGGCTTTTTAGTGACTTTTCTCCAATTCCTTTTTTTGGATACTTACTTCCAAATATCTCCCATAATTATATAACATCCTTTTTTTCTACAATTAAAACTTATTCCATGACACTAGTTATTCTGCTTCTCTGACTAAACCCTAACTGATAGAATTACTAAAAATAATCAGTTAAGGGGGTTGGACATAAGATAATTGTTAAAAATAAATGTTTTCTGTATTTTAGCAATATGGACCTAGAAATAAAAATGGAAACATAATAGTTTTTTGTTCACAACAATGACAGAAACTATAATATAAAATAATTAGGAATAAAATTACAAAGAAAGGCAGAGGATTATATGAAGAAAACTACTGTTAAATTAAGTTTAGCCTAAAGCTACCTCCTTACATTTTCTTTTTCTTTTTTTTTTCTTCTGAGATAGAGTTTCACTCTGTCACCCTGGCTAGAGTGCAGTGGCATCATCGTAGCTCACTGCAACCTCAAATGCCTGAGCTCAAGCGACCCTCCTGCCTCAGCCTCCCAAGTAGCTGGGCCTACAGGCATGTGTTACAACACCCGGCTAATTTTTCTATTTTTTTTGTAGCAGCGGGGGTCTTGCTCTTGCTCAGGCTGGTCTAGAACTTCTGACTTCAAGCAATCCTCCCACCTTGGCTTCTCAGAGTGCTAGGATTACAGGCCTGAGCCACTGTGCCCGTCCTGCCTCCTTACATATTTTAAGTTCAGCCTAGAGGTTTCTCTGTACATAGTGAATTGCAACCTAACTGGATGTGTAAACAGACTGGAACCTACTCTTCTACCAGTCATTGAGTTTTGGCCAATCAAAGGCAGCCAGCCAACTGTTCAAACTGTGTCCAAATAAGTCAGATGCCAAGATGTAACCAATCTAGCTGTTTCTGTACTTCACTTACATTTTCTGTCCTTCACTTTCCTTTTTCTGTCCATAAATCCTCTTTGACCACATAGCAGCACCGAAGTCTCTGAACCTGTTCTCGTTCATGGGGCTGCCCAATTTGCGAATCATTCTTTGTTCAATTAAACTCTATTAAAATTAATTTATATAAAGTTTTTCTTTTAACATTATAAAATCTTACTGAAGGACATAAAATAAGACCTAAGATATTGGAAGGCATTTCATGTTCTTGGACAGGGAGACCAAAGATGATAAAATGGTAATTCTCCCAAATTACTACAAAAGAAACCAATTAGGATCCTAACAGAATTTAAAAAAACAGTAGATTCTTATTATTATCTTAAAATTTATATGTAAGAATAAATGTTCTAGAATAATCTAGAAACATATGAAAAAGAACAATGTATGTGTATGGGGGTTCTTTACTATATGGAAGAACATATTATATAGATATTATAATCAAATCAATATGGTATCAGCATGAGAACAGATAAATTGACAGGATAGAAAATCCAGAAATAGATCATAATATATATGTCTTCCCAGGTGCAGAACAGAGACAAGATCAATCATTCTTCCACCTACCCAGGGATATCTACATAATTGATTCTTCCTTTGTTCCCTTTTCCTCTTCAGCCATTCACCTTATCTTATGCAAAACATAGATTTCCTGGGCACTAGCTAAAGTCTCACAAGAATGTAACCATTTGTTTCACTGTCCACCCCCTCTTCCTTTTTCTTTCTGTATGCCCCTTAAATACTGACTTCCCAAATCCCTCTTCAGAGAGCACAGGTCACAGATGCTTCTGTGGTTTGTGCTTTTCCTGGGCACGTCCTCAAACTTTGGCTTAGTAAACCTTCACTGATTGAGATCTTTGCCTCAGTCATTTATCTTGGGTTGTCAATACCATGTACATAAAGTTATATTTTAGTGTTATTGTACATAAACATATATGGAGGAATGGATGGGGGCAGGAGGAGAAATCTATTGACTTGTAAGAACCTCCATGATCTATCAGTGAAGAAAGCAAGTTGAAGAGTAACATATATAATTTGATTCTGTTTAGGTAAAGACAAACCAACACATTTTATCAGTCAGGGTTTGATCAGTCCTACTTTGAGAAGTAGTCATATAGAATTGGGAACTTATTATAGGGATTTTTACCTTACGTAATTGTGGGCACTGGTTAAACAGTTAATGTATGACTGTTGTTTTGGCATGCAGTGTTGGGCCTAAAGTGTCTAGGGGAGGCAGCTAGCAAGGAAAGATGGACATGAAATGGCATACCATTCTAAGGGCAAATTGGAACCTATGAGGCCAAGCTGGAACCTAGGGGGCTCTTTCACTTCCTCCAAACCTCCAACTCTCACAATGTGGGTGTCCAGCAGAAGCTGATGCCTTTGGTTGTAGAGCAGAACATCAGTAAGAGTAGGAGAAGCTGAAGGAGAAAATGCCGTGGCAGCCGGAGGATCTGCAGGCCCAGCTGCTACCTGATGCCAACAAGGTGAGCCAGCAGATCCACATCATGTATAAGTTTCTACAGCACCTGACCCTATACCAACTTCCCAATCTAATCATGCCTGGTGCTTTATTTTTGCCTTTTAAATCTCAGGCGAAATGTATCTTACGGCCGATCCTAGACCAGAACCATATAGGGAAGGGAATTCTGAGAAACATAGTCACCAAATACACACATACACGAACAAATGAGACCCCTATGTATACCTTAATGTTGGTATGAATAAAGAGAAAGGCATGGAAGGATATACCCCAGTCGTCAAGCCTGGCTTTATTAGGAGATAGTAGTGGAGGGATGTGAGCAGGGTTATGAATGGGAGGGTGGATGATCAGTCTTACCTGGATACAGCTTTTTATTTTATTGTTTTCACTTGTTACAAGCAGTTATTATTTTAGTAATTTAAAAATACCAAATGAATTAAAAATATCAAAAACCAAAATGAATTCACAAAGACCTTCAATTTTTTCAGATTTTTTATCATTATTACATTTGTTCCTGTGCTCAAATTGCATCTTTGCCACTTACTAGCAGTGTGACTTTTGAGCAAGTTATTTAATCTCTCTATACCTTATTTTCCTAATATGTAAAAAAGACATAGTAATAATGATAGTACCTGGCTTGTAGAGTTGTCGTGAAAATTAAATAAGATCCATAAAATGCCTAGAATAGTGCATGGCAAATAGTAAGTGCTCAATAACATTAGTCATCATTATCATTATTTTGGTTATTTCTATCATTATTAATATACCTGAATGGAAATCACTCTCCTTCTTCTTAGACCCTATCAACTCAATTCTATCCTGTCAAATCAAGAAGAAAAGGGGGAAAAGAAGGGAATCTGATTTAAACAGAGGTGCCCCAAAAGGTTGTCACTAGTCCATGGGTCAGTGAGTTGTAACCCTGGGTAGTCATTAAAAGGATGTCGATAACAAATAGATGCAAGGTCAAGCAGTGCTTATCCAGAAAAAGCCTGGAATTGAGACAGTCAGTTCTGGCTCTGTGTGTGTGTTCTCATGTGTTAGCACAAACATGTTTGTGTATAAATTGGAAAGAAACAACAACTGAGAATAAATGAACATAAGGAAAGGTTTACAAATGCCTACAAAGGTGAGGTCAGTGTACCATATATTATCTTATATTTTCTGATCTACACATAAGAGTTAAAAGAAGGGGCTGCCAGCATGCTCATTTACACACCCTGAGTCTTGTAATTTATTTCACTGTATTTGATGTTAGCAGGAAAGCATTTATTTATTTAAAATTACTCAGAATACAGCACAAAGAGAGCTATTCTGTAGGTATGAAATGTTTCTGAACTGCAAAACAAAAACAAAACAAAACCATCCGACACTTTTGACATTTTGTGACCACAGTAAAGGCAACATGAGGCTTCTTTTGTTTCTAGGTGCTTCAGGAGGAAATGAAACAATGGGGCATGAGCATGGTTCTCAACTCTTTTTCTATGGGGGCACACGTGGCTGACTAATGTTCCCCAGCACAATGCTCTTCTAAACGCAATTCCTAGCACACTGGCCATTACTTCATCTCATTCACTGCCACCCAAGAGAGCATTTCAGGATACAAATGAGTGAGACTGACATTGGAAGAGGATAACCTTGGAGACATTCTAATTTTTAATTAAAAATGTAGTACATGAATATATTCTCATTGCAAAAGACTAAAACAATAGGGAAATATATAGAATATACCCCCATACTAGCTCTTCCACACCCAAACTCCTACTCTCCACAGAGAGATTAATAAATTATTAACATTTGGTATATATATTTTATATCTTAAATTTGTACTTACATATATTTATATGCATGTATTTATATATATAAAAATAAATGTGTGTATAAATATGTATATACACACATATGCCTTTTTCCATAAATAAGATTATATTTTAGATATTTTCCAGTGACTTGCTTTTTTCCACTTAACATTACATCAGGATATCTTTCCATGTGAGTACATATAGCACATCTTATTCTTTATGACATCTACATAGTACTGTGCTCTATAACTATACCATATTTTATTTAACTTCTCAAGTGGTAGATATTCATATTGTTTCTTTTTTTATTATCAAAAACAATGTTGCACAGAACTTACTTGCTTATCCTTGTACATGTCTCTTTGTGCACCAATATATTTATTAAGAACAGATACCTAGAAGTGGAATTGCTAGGTCAGAGAATACATTTTATTTATTTTAGTATTTAAGTAAATGCAAAATGTCCTGAAAGTTTGTACCAATTTACACTCTTACCAGTAGCATTTTTTTATTCTTTCAAAAAATGTTTATTCAGTGGCTATTTAACTATTTACCTAGCTACCTTCTACCTATCTAACATCGTGGAGGAAAATAAAGCAGATTAAAAGAGTGATGGGGTGGGTTGCATATTCAAATTAGGTGGTACAGGTACCTTGCTAAGAAGGTAATCTCTGAGAAAAGCTTGAAGGAAGTATTGGAGCAAGGCACCCAGCTACCTGAGGGAAGAGGATTTAGGGAAGAAGGAACAGCGAGTCAAGTATCTGAGGTGGACAGAGAGCTTGTGTGTCAGGAAAAGCAAGGTGGCCAGTGTGGCAGGATAAGTGAGCAAGGGGAAAGGCGAAAAGACGGGTAATGGCTGTTTGAGAGAGTATTTGTTTCCTCAGGGTCCTGCTAATACCAAGAATTATTAATCTTTAAAGTACTGGCCAATCGACTGGCAAATCTCACTCACTTTTTTCAATTTGTGTTCTGTCTGACTGCTAATGAGATGAAGAATCTTTGCACATGTGTATTGGCCATTTTAGTTCTTATTTCATATCATTCTATATTTGCCTCTTTATATCATTTTCTCATTTTTGATTGAATTTTTTCTTATTGAATTTTAGGATCTCTTTATATATTCTGATTATTAATCCTTTTGAATTTTACATGTTGCAAATATTTTCTCCCAGTTTGTCTCAATATTTATGAAATCCAACCTGCACATTGTTTCATTTATGACTTCTGGGTATTGTTTTTAGCTTAAGGAGGCCCTCCTAACCATAAAATAGAGAAATATTTTCCTATATTCTCTTCTGATAGTTTCATAATTTTTTTGTTATGTTTAGCTCTTTAAGCCATTTGGGATTTATATTTGTGAACATTATAGTTAGGGTATAACCATATATATAATATTTATATATATGTTATTTTTTACTCATTTTACTGATCTGAAATACAACCCTTATTATATTAAGATTTCATATATATTAATCTCTTTCTGTACCCTCAATTATTAAAACTTTATATTGTACTTAGATATTTGATATGGATCACTTTCCTTTATTATCTTTTAAAAAATATTCCTGGAGATCTTATTTCAGATGAATCTGAGAATTAGCTTATCAGGTTCCATTTTTATTGGTATTTCATTTAAATGCATATATTAAGTTAGGGAGAATTAATATCTGTATAATATTGAGTATTTTCATCTAGGGAATAGATAGAATATCTTTGCATTTATCTAGGTTTCCTTTTATAATTTTCAGTAAATTTTACAGTTTTGTTCCATGTAGGACTTAAATATTTCTTATTAGGTTTATTCTTAGGCATTTTATGCTTTTTGTTGCTGTTTATGAATGGGCTGCATTACATTTTATTTTCTACTATCTTGATTTACCTTTATTAGACAAATTCAGCAAAAAAAAATACCTACAGTAAATAAAGGTATAAGGGTAGTTTTACTCTGATTGCATTTAATAATCTATTGCTAGTAATAGAGCATCTGAATTGATTCCTTCATCAGAACAATCTCTGGGATATGACAAATCAAAGTGAATACTTTAGCTTTTGCTTTGGGACATTTATTTACTCAAGGAGGAGGCAATTAGGCTGAGCCCTGAGGCTCACATATGTTCAATCATCCCGGAATCTGAGAAGAACAAAGCAACCTCTGATGTTTATTTTGACTTCCTTTTGTTTCAAGCCTTTATTTTATACAACTAAAGATTTTTAAGTTATGCAATATTTTATACACATAGAAAAGCACATAAAATAATTTGATCTAATTTAATAGCTGGGTCATTTGACACAACCTAGGTTTAATAGCTATTAATTGTTTGCCACATTTGATTCAGAACAGTTTTGCTATTGTTTTGGTTAGTTTTAAGAAAATAAAATATTACAAATACAGCTGAAGCACCATCCTCTTCCCTTCCCATTCTCTCTGATATTGGTATGTTTCATTCTCATGCATGTTTTCCATATTTTTATGATTTTTATTTGTACTTTTAAGTCATATTTATTAACTTGTATGTTTTCAATATTTACGTAGTTGGTATCACAATGCTTGTAGCCTTTTGTAACTTGATATTGTGGGCTTTTGAAATTCATCCTTATTGACAAGGACAGTTCCTTGAAGTTGCTCATAACATCTTTGTTTATATCCCATTTGTCAAATTTAGCCAACCTAATCACATGGCTACACCTAGTGGCCAGGGAAACTGAGAAATGTAGTTTTTATTCCAGGTAGCCATGAGCCTGACTTAAAAAACAGGGTTCATATTACTAAGGAAGAAGAGGGAAATAGAAAGTGGGGCACAGCTAGCCATCTCTGCCAAATACCTTTATTTGATTATAATGTCATTGTAGATTTTTGGTATATACCTTTATTGGATTAAGGTCTTTGTTTTTTCCTATTCTCAGTTTACTAAAGAATTTTTTAAATTGCATTTAATTAAAAATAAGTGTTAACAAACGGTTCTTTGGCATTTTTTAAGATGACTATATGGGTTTCTACTGTAATCTGATAATGTAATGTATTAAATTAATAGATTTTCTAATGTTAAACTATCCTTGCATTCCAAAAATAAATTTTAATCAATCAATAGCTTAAATCTTGTATCAGTTAGAAACACATTCTTTTCTTTTAAAACAGTGCAGAATTTGATTTGCTAACATTTTATTTAGAATTTAAACATATGTTCATAACTTAAATTGCCTTATTCTGTTGTTATTTGTATAGATTTATAAGCAATATTATGCTAGCCATATATAGTTAATGAGGAGGCCTTCCACCTTTTTTATATTCTGGAAAATTTATTTAACCTAGGAATTACCTCGTCAAGTTTTAATATAACTTATCCATAATACCATCTAGTCTGGGGTCTTTTTAAGTGATAAATCTTTGGCTATTGTTTTAATTTCTCCTATGACACTATTTTGCTTCTTCTTAAGTCAATTTTTATAATTTACATTTTTCTAGAAAAATCAGCCTTTTAGTTTAGATTTCCAAATTTGTTGGCATTAATTCATACTTAGCTTTCTTTTACACTTGAAAAAAATCTCTGTGTCTGTATTTATGTTTGCTGCCTTAAGTTGTTTATCTGTGACTCCTTTATTTTCCTTGAGCAGAAGTTCCAGAACTTTCACAATTATGTCGGACTTTTAAAGAACTAGCTAATGATTATTAAGTAGTCCTGTCAGGCTTTTTGTTTACATCATCATTTTCTGCTTTTAACTTGTTAATTACCTCCATCCAAATTGTGTTTATTTTATTGTTTTTCTTCTAGCTTCTTGCATTATATGTTTAGATCATTACTGCAGACAATGTTTATTGGCTACCCATTCCTGACCCCCTTTTCCCTTGCACACTTCCAATCTTAGGGGCGAAAATAGCTAGATACTCGATTTCCCAGATATTCTTGGAGCTAGGTATGGTCATGTGTTCCAGATATAAGAGGAAATCTTCCAGAGGCATACCAGGAAAGATTTTTTTTTACTGCTGACTAACATAGAGAAACACACAAGAACACTGTTTCTCTCCAACTAATAGAAGGAAAAGGAAAGCATGGGAGTATGGAGAAGGCATATCTTTTTCTTAAAAGACCCCGCCTAGAAGCGGTACACATACATCATGACCACTCACATTCCACTGGAGAGTACTTACTCACTTAGTAACTAACTGGGAGGGAAGCTGGGAAATGTGACTAACCATGTCACTGGCTATAACCCTATTACTATGGAATGAAACAGCAGATCTAGAAGACAATATTTTAGCACGTTATATTTGCAAGTCTTCTCACATTCAATGATACTACAGTTAAGAACCTAAGTTACTCATGAAAGCAGAACTTGGAAGTGTTCTATAATCCTTAAGGGGTCTATATGGAAAAAATTAAGCTTTGAAAATTTAATCCAAATATTAGGTGATACCACCAGCACTCTTAACTGACAAAAATATCAAAACTTGAGCTGCAAAAACCAGACTCAGGTAAGCAGTGACAAAGTCTGAGCAACCAATTTGAAGCAATAATGATATCTGTATTTCTGTAAGGGAAGATAATCACACACACACAGGCATTTAACTGAGTGGCTTTTCAATTCACTATGAAATCATATGTAACTCAAACCAAATTAATACAGTCACAGGTGGCTTTAATTGTCGGAGTCATAAAAACAATTAGCATCAGTTTGTACCAACCATATCCATTAGCACTACCACAGAGTTAATGACAAGTGTATACACAAGTAGCTCCATTCTGCTATGCATTCAGGAATATTGAGAGAATAGAAAGAGGAATGCTACTTTTTAATGCAAGATGTCAATATCATTTTCTTCATAAAATATTTTCCAAATCCACTAGGTGCTTTAAAATATATTATAGAAATTGGCTGGGTGTGGTGGCTCATGCCTATAATCCCAGCACTTTGGGAGGCCAAGGTGGGAGGATTGCTTGAGGCCAGGAGTTCAACCAGCCTGGGCAATATTGTGAGACCAGGTCTCCACAGAAAAATAAAAAAATTAGCCAGGCATGGTAGCCCTAGCTACTCATGAGGCTGAGGCTGGAGGATTACTTGAGCCTAGGAATTCAAGGTTACAGTGAGCCATGATTGGGCCTGAGCAAGAACCCATCTCTAAAAACAAAACAAAAGCTCTCTCTCTATATATATAGACAGAGAGAGAGCGAGAGAGAGAGAGAGAGAGAGAGAGAGAAATAAACAAGAGAAGGCCCCGTTTTTGTTTTCAAGGGGTTTTTCAGGTTAAGACAGAGAGTAAGCATGGACATATTTATAGTAAATAAAATATGGACTATGATAACCAGTAGTAGGTACTTAAGTACTTTCCCCCTCTCTGTTGAATTACTGTTAGCCTGTGAGTGGGCTGAGTGGAAGGAATGGCTGGATTCAGCAGAATGAAATAAATATAAGAAGATACAGAGGGAGCATGAAGAGGAGGACAGAACAGAGATTTGGGTAGAGATGGCATTATAAGAAAGATGATTGTCATAGTATGTTTTAGCTGAAAGGAGCCTTGTATAGTGAAACCCTTCATTTTATAGATGAGGAGACAGGCCAAGAGAGGTACAGTGACATGCTCAAGGTCAACCAGAGAGTTTGTAGCAGAGTCCGGACTAGAACTAGCTCTCCCAATTCTGTTCTGATGTTTGTTTTACTGTCTTACATGGTTTATCTTAGCTGCTTCCACGAAGCAACTGGTAATTCCCCATTTATTCACACTTGCTTTACAAGACCCCTACCCTAGCTTTACTAAAAAAATACATTAGCCATCATCTGGGAACAATACCCAGCACTTTGGGGCTTTGCCCTCAGTCTTTCTCAGAGACCCATCTCCACCTTTCTTTCTTAAAACCCTCTTGGCAGTGTCTAGACCCCCTTCTTTGCTGGATGGAGGCCTTGATAATAACTCATGGTAGGGCTGGCTTAAAACCTGTGTCTCTTGATATAATTTCTACGGAGAAAAAAAACCGTATTCCAAGTTTCAAACAATTAAACTAATCTTTTACCAAAAAGCCGAACACTGGGCAACTTCCTGTAAATTTTTCTCAATATGTATTTTTTTCTGTTCTGAAGAGAAATTATATACGTTGTTAAAATCTGAAACTATGATCTAATATATACTGAATCAACTACAATATAAACAACTCTCCATAGGTCTTAGTGAAAATTGAACTCTTCCAATGCTATAGCAATTCTCACTCACAATTCTACTCCAAGTTAAAAATAATGGAGCAAAGTTTCTCACCATCTGGAAAAAGTGCAGAGTACAGTATATGAGAAAAGAATATTTACAGTGGAAGAAGCACTGGTGACAGTGTCCTGATCCTACAGCTCTTTGCTAAAATGTGATTTTTTTTTCAGGTGGCTCCTTTAAAAGAAAGTGGGGTGCTCGAATACCAAGCTCAAGCCCACAGAGGAAATTCAAATTAGCACTATAGCAAATGTAGCACTTTCAAACATCATCACTGGGGCATTTTCGCCAGAATATTACATGTTCAAAAATATTTTTGAAATGTCTACATGTGTACAACACTGTGATATGGGGAATATTAAAAAGTAGACTAAAAATAGCACATGATATGGGGACAATGGGGAGGCACAGGCTGTAAGTACTACAGGGATTCCGAATCAAGAAATAGACTGCGTAGAAAAGAAAGTCTTCATAATGAGAAGTACACCTTAAGCCAAGCCTTGAAGGACAGTTAAGATTTGCACATATAGAGAGGAAAAAGGAACGGGGCTGATGTTCAGCTGGATGTTCTGGTACAGTGACACCAGCTGCTGTGGCTGGCATCTGTTCTGTGAGACTGGTGCATCCATCCTGAATGGTTGCTATACCTGTCAAATGGGTTGTTAGATATTCTGAAACCCACCCCAGGGAGCATTCCTGGACACAGATGTAGAAGTGGCTATTGGGAGGTCAGGGAGCAGTTCAACTTGCCCAGGTCATCAAAAAGTAACAAATTGATCAGAAAGAGAGATTTATTTTTAATTGTTATAGTGTCTCAGGTAAGTCTTATATATTCTGTGCACACACTTCTGAGATTGTACAACTACTGCCTCAGTCATATTCACGTCAGTCTTAAACTTCATTATCATATAGCCATATGTATCAGACTGCCAAAACTCATCAATGGCTATAGATGATTATTATTATTCTTTACCAGAATGAGAACTGTACTGTCACTTACAATACTTGGATCCAATTTCAATCCCTTCTCAATATAAACTTTAAAGCAATCTCATCAAGAAATAGCAGAGCTGGTCAGTCTTCTCTAGCAGATACTTTTGCCATTTCACCTTTTGCGGTAAGTAGCCTCAGGGACATGGAACCAATTTTCAGCACTGATTTGCTATAATACTGAATACACATCTCAATACCCTCATAGATAGAAAAGGAGGGTTTGATTCATCAACACTTTCCTTTAGGTCAGCAAACACTCAGGGAACAATTAAACTGTTTATAAAGCCTTGGTACCTGGAATAGTGCAAAGTCAATTTAAAAAAAATATTGAATATGTGAGCTTTTCCAAACTGTCATCAACGGTTATGACAAGCTATTAAAGAAGCTATTGTAGAGGACTGAAGGAGCAGCTGATTTCAAAACAGTAAATCAAGTCTTGGTCAAGAGCACTGATGAAAAGAGAACAGGATTCTTGCTGTGTTTATGAGTGGCTCAAGACAGCTTTAATACACATCAATCACAGGTAGGCAGCATGCTCTGGTCGGTGCCCCTGACTCTCAGCGTGACCTTTTGTGAGTCACCAGACGGCTTTCAGGCTCAGTTACTCAGCCGAAAACAAAGCTAAGGAGCAGAAACCTCAATGAAAAACAGGCACTGCATTGCTAATGAGATTTCCTAAGGAAATAAATTCCTCACCTCCACAACCCCCTCTCCCTGACAGCCCCTACTCCAGACTGCCACGTCCCACACATTCAAGAGAAGGTGAACAAAGTGAAGTGTTTGAGGCATGTGGCTGTGCTACCCTCCCAGCTTCAAAAGCATTTATTGGGAAGAATTCACTGTCTTACTTAAATAGGAAAGCCGTGGAGAGAGAAATGGCCACACTATCTTGCTTTAGAAATTAGAGAACTAGTTTTGGGTTCAAAACCTCTCAATCAGCTATGGTTTGCTTAGAGACTTGGGAGAGCTGGCCAAGGAATCTCTCCCCCTTTCAAATGGTTCTAAACAGTTTACAGCTGTATAACCAGTACTTTGAAATATTTCTGCCCCCTCTAGGCAAAAGCATTCATTATTGTGAAACTTTCCGCTAAACCATACGATCAGAGTTGCATAAAAGTGTAACAATGGGACAGCAGCTTCTTAGGTTTGTAAAACAGGCTGAGGGGGGCCTAGACTTGGGAAATGCCAACAAATCTGTTAACTTCCACAGCTTCTTGGTGCAGCAGGCCACCTGCAGAAGAAGGAAGCTCAAAAGAAGGATGTGGCCAACAGCACCTATGACCCTGGAGAATGAGGCTACACTTTTGCTTTTAAGATTGTCGGTCCCTTGAGGGTTGCAGTAACCTCCTAGGCCTCTGTCTGGCACAGAAGGGTCTCCTCCTGAGGTTAGGCCCTTTGGAAAGGTTTCACATGACTGAACCCCACTGAATCAGTCAGTCAATTTAGTGGCTCCTAAGAAAAACTGACGATATCACAGCTCCAAGGCAGGCTGCCACCCTAGAGCCTCAATCGTAACTAATGGGGGTTTAAAAGGGAGATCAGAAAATATCATGCAGATAAAATACAGAGATAGGAGGAAAGACCATAACCTCAATCTGCAAAATGTAATAGCTTTGTCAAAATAAAAGCCAAAGCCAAACTCTCCTGCTGCTGCACACCTCCCAGCTCGAGGGAACTGTTCAAGCAGAGAGGCATTTTCTATTAGTGCTAACTCCAAATGCAGCAGGGAGAAACTCAGCCATAATATCTGCACAATGGCCCCTCCATGCAAACACCATTCCAGTAATGGGAAATTTTAATGATGTAAAGCAGCAAGGTCACACGATATGTCCAGGCAGCCCTTGGAAAGACACTGCCTTGGCAGATATTACAGAGGAGAGCTCAGAATTGCTCTTGGTTCATTAGGCTTTGCCTGAGGGTTTTTTCTTCCACTATTAACTACAAACAAGGTTGAGGTTCTCGTTACTCAGTTCCTTGTATGCAATGCAAAGAGGTGAAGGGCATGGTTTGTAAATATGGAAAGGCAGATGGCTTAGACATGTTTTTATAATACTTGAAATATTCTGAGTCACCTTAAATATGAAAATTGCAAAAGTCTTATCAACGTTACAGTATTTTTTTCTAGTGGAACTTTTTATCTACTCATGTATAGATAAAGGTACTATATGCACATATATATACACACATGGGGTGGATTGATCCCCTCCCCTCCATATAGCACCATCACATCTTCTTACAGTTTGCCTCCTTCTCCCAGCTTTATGACCCCATTGAGATAGCTCTTACTGTTTTCTTCCTCGTTACGTTTTGATATTTCAAAGCATGGCCTGGGTCTCACTCCCATCTCCCCACTCCACATTATTAATGAATTGGAAAGCAGACATCATTAGTTTTCGGAGACCATTTCTTTTAAAATTTACAGACCCCTTCATCTGAATCCCCAGAGACAGTCTGCTGTTCTCATCTTAGAATCTTATTAGCATCATATCTTCTGTATCCTGCCATGCAAACTGCATGGCTATGCACTTTCTAGCACTTGACCCTTTTGCGGACAGAATTAATTTACTCTTTGAAGATGCAGCAGCATGCTGTTGTGCTTGTTAAAGAAAGAAAAGCCAAGCAAGGAGATGGCAAAGCAAGCAAAGAAATTCTTGGTTTAAAAGCAAGCTCTTATATGGCAAGTTAGGTGAAGATGAGGCAGCGGAAACTAACAGGCAGTAACTATTGATGGAAACTGGCTAATTAGCTGATTAGCAGGAATCATTGAGAATTTCTGCATCCAACCACTAATAAGCATTGGAACACACTCCCTGGTGTGGACGAGATTGCAGGACTTACTTTGTACTAGAGCCTTTCATTCTTAGAAGGCTTAGAAGATAACCTAAACAACTAATTCTGATTTGGTCAGCCACCTGACCTATCTCCTGAAATCTTTCAGATTCATTTACTCACTACTCACTGTGTGCCAGGTACTGTTCAAGATGGAGACGACAGAGCAGTGAGTAGGACAATGTCCCTTCACTTATAAAACTTACTTTCTAGTGGAGGAGTAAAAAAAAATAAAACATAAACAGATAACCAAAAATATAACTTCAGGTAGCTATAAGTGCTATAAAGCAAAATTAAGCCATGTAAAAGAATAGAGATTAAGGGGAATTATTTGAAACAGGGTGATCTATTACTTAGGAGCTGACGTTCAAGCTGGGACATTAATGATGTAAAGGAGAAAGCCCTGTGAAGATTTTCAGGATGAGTGTCCCAGCACTTTGAGACCAAAACAAGCTTGACATATTAAAAAAATTTAAATACAGCTAATATGGATGGAGTAGAGTAACACAGGAGAGAGTGGTGGGAGAAATAGGCAGTACACAGGAGAAGGAGACACTTTAAAAGGCCATGATAAAGAGTTTGAGTTTTATCCTAGCCGTGATAAAAGCAATCAAAGGGTACTTTATGAACACTCCTGGTATTGTGTAGAAGAACAGATTCAAGGGTGGGGATGGTGGAGCAGAATGAAAACAAGAAAACCAGATAGGAAGTTATCACAGAAGTCTAAGCAAGGGATTATTATGGTGTTTTAGATTAAGGTGGTAGCAGTGGAGGTGGTAAGAAGTGGAGTGATTCAGGATGTATTTTAAAGATAGGGCTATGGAACTTCTTGACGAATTGGATGAGAGAGTGAATGGTGATGTCTTTAACTGAGTAGTAGAAGACTGAAGGGGGAGGAGATTGAAGATGAAATAAAAAGCTTTGGTTTGGTCAGGTTAAATTTGAGATGGCCACTAAACACCCAAGTGTAGATAGAGTGGGCTCACAGGAAGTCTGAAATGAAGATAAATGTACATTTTGTAATCATAAGCTTATAGATACCATTTCAAGCCATGCAACTGGATGAGATCACTGTAGGAGTGAGTTTAGACAGAGAAAAGGCCCAAGGATGGCTTTGGGGCACTCCAAAAAGTGGAGGTCAGGAAGAGGAAAAGGAGGCATCAAAGGAGACTGAAAAGGAGTGACCAGTGTTACAGGAGAATAACCACCAACCACCACAACCACCACCACCACCAACAACAAAAAAAGAGATTTGAAAAAGGAGGGTGTAATCAACTGTATAAAATGACACCAAGAGTTTGAGTAAAATGAGAACTGAGAATTGGTTATTTGATTTGGCAAGATTGAAGTCACTGGTCACCTTGACAATAGTGTTCCAGTGGAGTGATAAGGACAAAAACTTGATTGGTGTGAGTTACAGACAAAATATGGATGTTGGTGAAAAAAATGGAGTCAGCAAGTATAGACAACTCTATTGTCGGGTTTTCTCACAAAGGAGAACGGAGAAATGGGGTGTTAGTTGGAGGGTTATATTGGGTTGAAGGAAGGTTTTGTTTAAGTTGGGCGCAACTATAACATGTTTGTGTACCATTAAGAAAGATTTTCTAATAGAAAAGGAAAAAGATGATGTGTAAGAGAGAGTGTATAATTGCAGGGACCAAAGCTTTAAGTAAAGAAAGGATGGGATCCAATTCCCAAGTCAAGGCACTGGCCTTAGGAGCAGAGATAATGCCGTTCATTGTAATAGGACGGAAGGTAGAGGTTATAGGTGGTAGATTTGGTTGTGGGAGGAACCAGTTCTCCTCTGGTAGTTTCTAATTCCTCAATGAAATAAGACATGAAGTAATCAACTAAGAGTGAGTAATACTGAGGATGATTTAAGATTTGTAGTAAAAAAATTTTAAATGACACCAGTCAGCATAATTGTATGCTAACCAAATTTAGCTGTTCAGGTAAGGGTGAGAGTAGGTGATGTGTTGGATTTACCAACTTTGGGGTTACCAGCAAGTATAATAAGGGAAAAGGGAATAACGGGATATACAGAAGATTGATTATTGTGATGGACCATGGAATTTAATATTGGTGACATGAGGAATGATGATATGAGGAAGGTGAATATGAGGTTAAATCAGTTGATGGGAAAGTACAATGAGGTTGAAGAATTGTTGGCATATGGATACTGAAGTTTGAGTGAGCTGGAAACATTTTTTAAAAAGGGATTCTTAAATCTAGATTTTAGATGCGGTATAGTGGGTATCTGAGAAGGGACAGAGAAAAAGATGAGTGGCAATACTAAATTGGAACTAATTGATCAATACTTACGTGCACGCATGGAAGTAAAACTCAATGGAAATCAAGCAGGTGGGAGGGGGGCAGAGAGGATGGGTGAGTTCACACCTAACGGGTGCAATGCACACTAGCTGGGTGATGGGCACACTTATAACTTTGACTCAAACTGTACAAAAGCAAATTATGTAACCAAAACATTTGTACCCCCGTAATATTCTGAAATTAAAAAAAAAAGAAAAAGATGAATGGAATTGAGGAAGTCAAAGACTTCAGTGTATGCTAAAGTCACCAAGAATGCTGAGAGGTGTGATGGTGGAGAGGAGTACTGAGCCAACTGATGACCACATAAATTGCTCAACCAGGATATCGAACAAATGCTCACAAAAAAGGAGAGACAGTAGGTACCATAATCTGTGGGCATCTGATTCAAAGGAATGGGTTTTTGAGACAAGCAGAAGTAGAAAGGGCCTGAATAGAGCAGTGAGGAGGAAGGAGGACATCTATCCTACCTCAAGGCCCTGAGGATATGTGAGAAAAAGCAGCCACCGCCTGACAGAGCAGGAGGAGAAGCAGGATCCTAAGGGACAACCAGGTTTTGGTGACAGCAAGAAGTTGAAAGGAACATTTTTGAGATAAGGTTAATAATAGAGGGGACATTTTTTTTCTGATGACAGACCATGAGTTCCAGAGAATATGGCAGAAAGATTTAGAGGGAATAAGAAGTGATGGGAAACTGGGTCAGATTTAGAAATGTACAGAGCCACATAGGGATAAGCACATAGTGCATGATAATGACCTCAGAGCTGTACTGTCCAATAGAATAGCCACTAGCCATATGTGCTTACTGAGCACTTAAAATGTGGCTAGTCGAAATTAAGATGTGCCATAAGTATAAAACACACACTGGATTTTGGAGACTTAGTACAAAAAAAAATGAAAAATATCTTATTAATAATTTTTATATGAATTGTTTAAATAATATTTTTGGTTAAAGAAAATGGTATTAAAATTTATTTCACTTTTTGAAAACTATTTTAAATGTGGCTGCTAGAAAATTTTAAATTACATATATGGCTTGCATTATATTCCAACTGGACAGTGCTACCTTAGAAGCTTTCATTTTTGGTGGATGTTTGGCATGCTGGTATCAGACCAGACAGATTTTTAGGGGGAGGGTAGGCCATCAATTCTGGTTATGACCATCTTCTTTGGAGTGATCTTTTCAATCCTTGCTTCTTAGAGTATGGTCCTTAGACCAGTAGCATTGGTACCACCGGGGAGCTTGTTAAATACGCAAAATCTCAGATTCTGTCCCTTGCCTATTGAATCAGAATCTGCATTTTAACAACATCCCCCAATGAGATCATGTATATTAAAGTTTGAGAAGCACTGTTTGGGGTAGTTTCTAGTGGTAAGGCTGATGAGGTCAAGGTCAGGGAAGAGAAAGAGTACCAGGAACACCTTGCTGGCTGAGAAACAGTCTTACCAGTGGCTAATTTCTAGTCTGGAGGAGAAGCATTTAGAGCTGGGATAACTATTTAGTGTTTATACCTGCACTGGCTAATATGGCAGCCATTGGACACATGTGGCTATTTAACACTTGAAACATGGCTGGTCTGAATGGAGAAGTGCTGTATGCCTAAGATACACACCAGGTTTTGAAGACTTACTGTGAAAAAAAAAAGAATGGAAAATATCTCATTAATAAATTTCTAATGTTGACAACATGTAGCTTACATTACATTTCTATTGGAAGCACCTTTCTAGACCATACTGGACAAGTCAAGCCTCCAGGACTCTTCCATACAGATAGACTGTAGAGCAGGGGTTGGCAAACTATGGCCCATCACCTGTTTTTATAAATAAAGTTTTACTGGAACACAACCATGTTCATTCTTTTACATTGTCTGTGGCTACTTTAACACTGTAATGACAGAGTTGAGTAGCTGTGACAGAGACTGTATGGCCCACAAAACCTGAAATTTTATTATCTGGCTTTTTACAGAAAAAGGTTGCTGTACTCTGCCATAGAGGGAAGATGGAGAGGCCTTACTATTTTCTGATTCAGGATGGTTCAGGATTCATGTTCAGACTGGATAAAGCCTTTGTTTAAAGAAAAGTTTGACTATATCTAGAAAAATACTCTCATGATAGTATAATAGTTGAAAATCAAGATTAGAATCCTTTACCTTTTACAATTGTATATTTAATTGCACTATTCTTTTACATTATTGAAACCATAATTCTGATCCCACTTAAAGTATTTTTAATAGAGAATACACTTCAGAATTTATGAGGCTTCATTTATTAGTTTGTATTCTAATTGCAGCTAGATGTTATCAAGCTTTTAATCATTTAAATTGGTTTATTTTCTTTTATTTTCCTATTGCAGATTGAGTAATCACTTAGTAATATGGTACCAAATGCTAAAATGCATAGCAACTTTGAATATGATGAAAACTGACACAGATTCAAATCAATCCTTTGACTAGTAATGATGTGCTCCTGTATAATATGGAAAGGAATAAACTTATTAAGATTATTATTGCTTATCATTATTCTTCCATCTCCATTTCTGCTTTACCACTCTAGTTTAGGGATTTAAGTCCTGTGTATTATACCAACATCCTTCCCAAGTGGCTTTCTCTTTCTTAAATTTATTTTCCTCTGTAATTCATTCTCCTTGCCATTTTTAGATTAATATATTTTTTAAACACTATTTTAACCTCCAAATTTCTCTGCTCCAATATCCTCAAGATCTACTGAATCTTAAAAATCCTCTGTTAGGTTCATAAACTGACTTAGACAATCTTGTAATCTTATTTCCTGTTAATAATCTCCATTCTTCTGCATTTCCATACTCAATAATAGTGTTGTCTATACTTGCTGACTCCATTTTTTTCATCACCATCCCCTATTTTGTCTGTAACTCACACCAATCAAGTTTTTGTCCTTATCACTCCACTGGAACACTATTGTCAAGGTGACCGATGACTTCAATCTTGCCAAATCAAATAACCAATTCTCAGTTCTCATTTTACTCAAAACTCTTGGTGTCATTTTATACAGTTGATTACTCCCTCCTTTTTCAAATCTCTTTTTTTTGTTGTTATTGTTGGTGGTGGTGGTTGGTGGTTGTTCTCCTGTAACACTGGTCACTCCTTTTCAGTCTCCAACAAAATACTGCAAACTAAATCCAACAGCACATTAAAAGGATCAAGTAGAATTTATCCCTCGAATTGAAGGCAGAGTCAACATACACCAATCAATAAATGTTATACACCACATTAACAGAATGAAGGATAAAAATCATATGATCATTTCAGTAGATGCAGAAAAAGCACTTTGACAAAATTCAACATCCTTTCATGATAAAAACCCTCAACAAATTAGGTATACAGGGAATGTACCCCAATACAATATAGGCCATATATGACAAGCCCACAGCTACCATCATATTCAACACTGAAAAGCTTCTCCTGTAACATCAGGAACTAGACATGGATGCCTACTCTTACCACATTTATTCAACACAGTACATGAAGTCCTAGTCAAGGCAATTAGGAAAGAAAAGACAATTAAAGGCATCCAAATTAGATAGAAATAAGTAAAATTGTCTCTGTTTGCAGACGACATGATCTTATTTATAGAAAACCATAAATATGTCACCAAAAAACTATTAGAACTAATGAACAAATCCAGTAAATTTGCAGGAAACAAAATCAACATACAAAAATGAGTAGCATTTCTATACACTACCAATGAATTGTCAGGAAATAAATTGAGAAAACGATCCCACCTACAGAAACAAAATAAAATACTTAGGAAAAAACTTAACCAAGGAGGTGAAAGATCTGTACACTGACAGCCATAAAATACTGGATGAGAGAAAATGAAGACGACACAAACAAATGGAAAGATATGCTGTGTTTACCAACTGGAAGAATTAATATTTTTAAAATGTCTATACTATCCAAAGCAATCTACAAATTCAATGCAATCCCTATCAAAATTCCTATGTTATTTTTCACAGAAATAAAAAAATTCTAAAATTTGCATGAAACTATAAAAGACCTCAAATAGCCAAAAAAATCTTGAGATAGAAGAACAAAGCTAGAGGCATCACTCTTCCTGAGTTCAAATTATATTACAAAGCTATAGTAATCAAGACAGAATAGTACTGGCATAAAAACAGACACATAGACCAATAGAACAGAATCGAGAGCCCTGAAATAACCCACACATCTAATCTTTGACAAGGGCACCAAGAATACACAGAGGGAAAAGGATAGTCTCTTCAATAAACGGTGTTGGGAAAACTGGACATCCACACAAAAAAGAATGAAATTGAACCCCTATATGTGTGTCCTCAGCACACATATACACATACATACACACAATGGCAACTATGTGTGGTGATGAATGTTTTAATTAATTTGATTGTGGTAATCATTGTATAATGTATATGTGTATCAATCATTATGTTGTATACCTTCAATATATACAATTTTTATTTTTCAACTATATCTCAATAAAGCTAGGGAAAAAATTTTAAAAAGATGTTTATAGCAGCTTATTTTTTATAGTAAAAAATTCAAAACAACACAAATGTCATCCACCACTAAGTGAATGGATATATAAAGTGTGGTATGTGGAATGGAATACCACTTGGCTGGAAAAAGTAAAGACTACTGATACATGGAAGAACATGGATGGATTGCAAAATAATTATCCTGAATGAAAGAAGCCAGACCAAAAAAAAAAAGAATATACACTGTATGATTGCATTTATATAAAATTCTAGAAAATGAAAATCAATCTGTACTGATAGAAAGCAAATCAGGAGGGTGGGGTATTACCAAGAGGCACAAATAAACTTTTGGGGTGATGAATATGTTTATTATCAATTGTAGTAATGGTGGCACAGGTATATACATATGTGAAAGCTAATCAAATTGTACTAATGCAATCACATATGACTAAGTTATTATATGGCAATTATACCTTTAAAACTGTTTAAAAATAAAATAAAAGTGAAGACATAAGAGTAAATTAATTAAATTCCCCACTCAAAAAAAAAAACCCTAGAAAAAGAACAACAAAGTCAAGCACAATGAAAATACAAGGAAAGAAACAGTAAAGACAAAACTAGAAATTAATGAGGAACTGAATAGAAAAATAGTGTTTTTAATTATTGAATCAAAAATCTAGATTTGGGGGAAAAATTAGAAAACCACTAGCTAAATTCATCAAGAACAAAGGGAGAAAGCACAAATACACAAAATAATAATTATATGAGTAAATAACCATTGAAACAGAATAAATTTTTAAAAATTCATAGAAGACCATTATGGAAACTTCTATACAAATAAATTTGAAAACCTAGATGAAATGAATAATTGCTTAGAAACAGATTAACAAAATTAATTCCAATAGAGTTAGAAAGTGAAAACAGACCAATATCCACAGAAGAAACATGTAAGTTTTTAGGGAACTACCCCACAAAAAATCACCAGGCCCAGATGTTTTTACATTGGAATTCTACCAATTCTTTAAAAACCAACATGGTTGCAATGCTCTGTATATTATTCCACAGCATTGAAAAGGAGGGAAAACTTTATAATTCCTTCTATGAAGAGAGTATAACATTGATATCTAAGCCTGAGAAATACAGATTGAGTATCTCATATCTGAAATGCTTGGGACAGAAGTGTTTCAGATTTTTTATTTTTTCAGATTTTGGAATATTTGCATATACATAATGAGATATCTTGGGGATGGGACCGAAATCTAAACATAAAATTCATTTATGTTTCATATATACCTAATACACATAGCCTGAAGGTAACTGTGTACAATATTTTTAATAATTTTGTGCATGAAACAAAGTTTTGACTGCATCTTGACTACTACACATCACATGAGGTCAGATATGGAATTTTCCTCTTGTGGTATCATGTCGGCCCTCAAAAAAGTTTCAGATTTTGTAGCATTTCGGATTTCTGGTATTTGGACCAGGGATGCTCAACTTGTACAATACAAAGGAAGAGAACAATGGTACAATGTCCATATCCAATGAATACTGATGCAAAAATTCTGAACTAAATATTAGCAAACAGAATCCAACACCACATTAACCACATTAAGAAAATAATACTCCATGATCAAGTGGGATTTATTCTAGGAATGCAAAGTTGGTTCAGTATTAAGAAATCCATTACTATCACATGACATATTAATAAACGTAAGGAAAAAATCATATGATTACCTCCATAGATACAGGAAAAGTGTTTGACAAAATTCAATGTCAATTCCTAAGAAAAACACTCAAGAATATAGGAACTATATAATATGTTGTTACCATGATAAAACTTATATACCTAATCTTAAATTCAGTATTTTTCATGTCAGTGACAAGTTGAAAAAACCAAATAAGGTCAGTATTTTATAACAGGGAAACACTAGAGACATTTTCACTAAGATCAGGAACAAAGTAACATGGCCACTATCTTTACTACTATTCAACATTGTACTAGGGGTATTGGCTAATACAACTAGACAAGAAAAATCAAGAGTCATAAGAACAAATAAAGAAGTAAAACTATTTCTATTTGCAAATGATACAATAGCATACCTGGATAATCCCAGAAAAATAAATGATAAAATGAAATCAAATAATAAAAGAGTTCAGTGAGGTAGCAAGATTTAAAATTAATATACAAAAATCAGAATTCCTTCAAGATGGCTGATTAGAGATATCAGACACTCATCCTCTCTAGAAAGAAGAGCCAAAATTACAAGTAGAAAATTGTACCTTGAATCAAATATCAAGGAGAGAACACTGGAGTCTAACAAAGAGCTCACGGGAAACACCTGGGGCATGGAAGCAGCAGGAAGTGAGAGGCCAACACAACAAAGACTGGCAGGAGCCAGAGGGACTCAGTATCATGGGGAAAGGGTGAGAGAGAATTCTGGTGATCCATATCTTTGCTGCAGACTGCTGCAATCCCAACTGTAGGAGAGCTCCTTTACCCACATGAACACCATCACTGGCATGGGCAGTGATTTGGATATCCCTGGAGGCCACTGCATTGGACTGGGAACTTGTGCTGGGTTACCCACACCCCTACACCAGACCTGGACAGTGGAGGCAGTGCCATTGTGAGAACATGCCAGCTCAGGACTCCATCCTCCCCTGGAGACCTAAGTCCCTGTGTCTCTACATCCTGGGAGTTCCAGTTGATATTCCCTGGTGTCCACCCAGAGTGCTGCAGTGGCGCAGTGCTGGCTGGACCCAGGCGTGCTTTGGGGTCCCTAGTGATCTAGCCCACAGTGAATGCCACCCTCCCAGGGAAAGGTCATGGCAGTGTGCCAAAAAGGTGGCCCTAGAGACAAAGGAAAACAAAATGTGCACTTTCCAGAGTCTGAGAGCTCTCTGCCTGGGGCTGTGAAGGGTGACTCTGCCCCCAGAAGAGACACATACTCAATGCTCTGACTTGCCAGCAGAGAGTGAAATCCCCTTTCACCAGTGGAGCAGTCTCTGTGCTCTGGATCATGGATAAAGAACAGGACTCCTTCTCCCACTTTGCATACTGCCACAGCCCAACCACTGCTACGACTGTCAGGGGAGGTTTGGGCGGGTGAGCCAGAGGGCTGCCTGACTGGAGCTATGAGGGGTTATGGTGACCCCACTGGCACAGTGGCCTCTGTGCCCAGGGCTTGTGGACAAAGAGCAGGACCCCTCCTCTCCCTCTGAGCAGTGCTGTAACACTGCTGCTACTGAGAGCAGGAGAGCCTGAGAGCTGCATGTTTGGGGTTGTGGGTGGTGTCCCTGCATCACAGCCACTCCCAACACCTGCCAACACTGCTCAGGATCCAGAGGGTCTTCCCACCACTGCTACTGGAACTTGCTCACCTGCCTGGCCCAAGGCTGCCATTACCTGCACCCAAGCAAAAACTACCACTTCCACTGAGGGAGGACAGGGCTACCTATCCTCTCCAAGCTGTCTATCCCTTTTGGGAGGAGCCTACCTTCCCTGGAGTTCCACCTCACCCACTGGACCATTTTAGCCAGAGCCCATTGACAGTCTGGTAGCCCTGCACACAGCAGGTTGAGCTGCCTCCACCAACTCTGTTGCAGCTGGTCCAGGGAGGGAGCTGAGAATCTGTGTGCTTTTGTGTCCCCCAAAACCACTGTCACTGCCAAGAAAGAGAGGTCTGAACAGCTTGTGTGCCCCACAACTCCCTACCTCTAATCTTATTAAGAGGGGTTCACCCCTCCTGTTTCAGGCTCACAATGAATCTGCCCTTATCCTGACTGGGCATTCCTCCAGAGCAGATCACCCCACCCCTCACTATCACAGCCAGTGCATGAACTCAGGGAGGTATGAGGGCAAGTTTGCTAGCTCAGTCTTGGTGTGGTCCCCCCAGGACTCAAGCATGCCATCTAGGTGTCTGGGAACTGGGGATTACCTAACCTAGACCACTACTGCTGGTACCTGAACACTTTCTCAGAGGTCTGAGTTCCAACTGACCCAAACTGCCAGCAACACTACAATGGGTACCTACATGCATGAGCTGAAAGGCAGTGTACCTCTCTACACTGAACAGAAAGAGTTCCTGGCAAAGGAGAACAGGGGAATCACAAAGCTATCTGTTTTGAGCTGAAAAAAGAGGTTCCAGAAGACAAGGAACCAGCATAAAAACTCTGGCAACATGAAAAACAGGCTGTTTTGATACCCCAAAAGGATCACACCAGCTCTCTGACAATGAACTCCAACCAAAAGGAAATTTTTGAAACAACACATATGGAATTGAAAATATGTATTGCAAGTAAGCTCAGTGGGATCAATGAGGAAGTTGAAAGCCAACATAAAGAAACAAACAAACAAAAAATTCAAGACATGAATGAAAAATTCACTAAAGAGATAGATATTTTAAGAAAAAACAGAACTTCTGGAAATGAAAGAGACATTTAGGAAATTTCAAAATACAGAGGAAAGTTTTAACAGCAGACTAGACCAAGTAGAAGAAAGAATTTCATTGCTTGAAGACAAGGCTTCCGAATTAACCCAGTCGTCAAAAATAAAGAAAAAAGAATCAAGAAGAATGAACAAAGTATTTGAGAAATGTGGGATTATGATGTAAAATGCCCAAATGTAAGAAGCATAGGTATTCTGGAGGGAGAAGAAGACAAAGCAAAAAGCACGGAAAACCTATTTGAGGAAATAATGGAAGGAAATTTCCCTGGTTTTGCTAGAGATTTCTACATACAAGAAAGTCATTGAATGCCTAGAAGATTGATGGCCAATAGGACATCACCAAGGCACACAGTCATCAGTCTGGCCAAGTCAAAGTGAAGGAGAAAATCCAACAAGCTGCCACATGAAAACATCAAGTAACTTACAAAGGAAAAGCCATCAGACTAACAGCAGACTTCTCAACGGAAACCTTACAAGCCAGAAGGGATTGGGGTCCCATTTTCAGTCTTCTTAAACAGAATAATTGCCAGCCAAGAATTTTGTATCCTGTAAAACTAAGTTTCATAAATGAAGGAGAAATAACATCTTTCCCAGACAAGTAAACACTGAGGGAATTTTTCACCACTGGACTGGCCCTACAAGAAATCCTCAAAAGTACTCTAAACACAAAAAAGAGAGGTTGATACTCACCAGTGTAAAAACACTCAGAAACTCACAGCTCTTATAAAACAGTAACACAAGAGAGAATACAAAGCAACTGGCAAAAATCAACATGATGACTGCAACAGTATCTCACTTATCAATATTAACATTGAATGTAAATGGTCTAAATGCCCCCCTTAAAAGATACAGATTGGCAGAATAGATTTAAAAACACAACTTAAATACCTGCTGTCTCCAAGAAACCCATTTAACTCTTAAAGAGTCTGACAGACTCAAGGTAAAGGGGTGGAAATAAATGTTCCATGCAAATGGAAACCAAAAACGAGCTGGAGTAGCTATTATTATATCAGATAAAACATATTTTAAGCCAACAATATTTAAAAAAAGACAAAGATAGTCACTATATAATGAAAAAGGAATCACTTCAACAAGAATATATAACAATCCTAAATGTATATGCATCTAACACCAGAGCTCCCAAATTCATAAAACAAATACTACTAGACCTAAGAAATGAAATACACAGCAACATAATAATAGTGGTGGACTTCAACACTCAACTGACAGAACTAGACAGATCATTGAAACAGAAAACCAAAAAAGAGACACTGGACTTAAACAGGACTATAGAACAAATGAACCTCACAGACATTTACAGAACATTCTACCCAAAGACTGCAGAATATACATTATTCTCATCAGACATATAACATTTTCCAAGATAAACCACATGTTAGGCCACAAAACAAGTCTTAACAAATTTTAAAAAATCAAAATCATACCAACAGTGGAATAAAACTAGAAATCAATCCCAAGAGGAACTCTCAAAAATATACAAATAGATGGAAATTAAACAACCGGCTGCTGAACAATCTTTGGGTCAACAACAAGATGGAAATAAAATATAAATATAAATAAAAATACTTAAAAAATTGAATGACAATGGTGAGACTAGCTATCAACTCTCTGGGATACAGCTAAAGCAGTGCTATAAGGAAAGTTCATAGCACTAAATGCCTACATCAAAAAGAAAGATTAAAAATTAATAACTTAATGTCACACCTCAAGGAACTAGAAAAAAGAGAACCAAATCCAAAGCAAGCAGAAGAAAAGAAATAACAAAGATCAGAGTAGAACTTAACAAAATTGAAACAAAAAAATACAAAGGATTGATGAAGTGAAAAGTTGGTTTTTTAAAAACATAACTAAAATCAACAGATCACTAACCAGATTAACCATGAAAAGAAGAGTGAGAGGATTCAAATAAGCTCAATCAGAAATGAAAAAGGAGGCATTACAATTAATACCACAGAAATACAAAAGATCATCATGGCTACTATGAACACCTTTATGCACACAAACTAGAAAAACTAGAGGAAATAGATAAATTTTTGGAAACACACAATCTCCCAAGCCTGAATTAGGAAGAAAGAGAAATCCTGAATAGACCAATAAAGACCTGTAAGATTGAATCAGTAACAAAAACCTCCCCCTCAAAAAACCCCAGGACCAGATGGATTCACAGCCAAATTCCACCAGACCTACAAAGAAGAACTAATACCTAACCTACTGAAACTGTTCCATAACATTGAGAAGGGTTGAATCCTCCCTAACTCATTCTACAAAGCCAGTATCACCCTGATACCAAATCTAGGAAAGAACACAACAAAAAAAGAAAAATATAGACCAATATCCCTCATGAACACAGATGCAAAAGTCCTCAACAGAATATTAGCAAACCAAATCCAACAGCACATCAAAAAATAATTTACCGCAATCAAGAGGGTTTCATCCCAGGGATGCAAGGATAGTTCAACATATGCAAATCAATAAACGTGATTCACCACATTAACAGAATTAAAAAATAAAAAATCTGCAGTCCTACCAACAGTGTATAAGTATACCATTTTCTCTGCATCCACGCCAGCATCTGTTGTTTTTTGATTTGTTAATAATGGCAATTCTGACAGGGGTAAGACGGTATCTCATTGGGGCTTTTTTTTTTTTTTTTTTTGAGACAGAGTCTTGCTCTGTTGCCCTGACTAGAGTGCAATGACATCATCTTAGCTCACTATAACCTGCAACTCCTGGGCTCATGCAATCTCCCTTGCTTAGCCTCCTGAATAGCTGGGACTACAGGTGGGTGCCACCATGCCTGGCTAATTTTTTCTATTTTTGGTAGAGACAGGGTCTCACTCTTCCTCAAGCTGGTCTTGAACTCCTGAGCTCAAGTGATCCTCCCACCTCGGCCTCCCAGACCGCTAGGATTACAGGCATGAGCCACCGTGCCTGGCCTCACTGTGGTTTTAATTTGCATTTCTCTGATGATTAGTGATGTTGACCATTTTTTCACATGTCTGTTGGCCATTTGTCTGTCTTCTTTTGAAAAAATTCTCTTCAGGTATTTTGCACACTTTTGATGGGACTGTTTGTTTTTGTCTTGTTTTGTTTGAGTTCTTCATAGATTCTGGAAATTAGTCCTTTGCCAGATGTATAGTTTGCAATTATTTTCTCCCATTTTGTAGCTTGCCTATTTACCCTGTTAATTATTTCCTTTGCTGTGCAGAAGCTTTTTAAGTCCTATTTATTTTTGTTGCTGCTGTATTTACCCTTGGGGTCTTAGTCATAAATTCTTTGCCTCGGCCTATGTCTAGAAGAGTTTTTTCCTATGTTTTCTTCTAGAATTTTTATGGTTGTATGACTTGCATTTAAGTCTTTAATCAATCTTGAGTTAATTTTTGTGATGTGAGTCCTGTTTTATTCTTCTGCATGTGGCTATCCAGTTTTCCCAGCATCATTTATTGAATATGGCGCCCTTTACCCAGTGTATGTTTTTGTCTACTTCATCAAAGATCAGTTGGTTGTAGCTATATGGTTTTTTTTCTGGGTTCTCTATTCTGTTCCATTGGTCTATGTCTCTACTTTTATACTAGTACCATGCTGTTTTGGTTACTATAGCCTTGTAGTATAATTGGAAGTCATGTAATGTGATAGCTCCAGATTTATTCTTTTTGCTTAAGATTACTTTGGCTATTTGGGCTCTTTTGGTTCCAAATGAAGCTTAGGATTATTTTTTCTAGGTCTGTGAAGTAAGATGTTGGTATTTTGATGGGAAGTGTGTTGAATCTGTAAATTACTTTGGGCAGAATGGACATTTTAATGATGTTGATTCTACCAATCCATGAGCACAGGATGTTTTTCCATTTGTTTCTCTCATGTATCATTTCTTTCATCAGTGTTTTGTAGTTCTCCTTGTAGAGATCTTTCACTTTCCTGGTTAAATATATTCTGAAGTATTTTATTTTCTTTGTAGCTATTGTGAATGGTATTGAGTCCTCAGTTTGACTCTCAGCTTGACTGTTATTAGTATATAGAAATGCTACTGATTCGTGTACACTGATTTTTTTATTTTTTGGTTTTCCCCTTGGATCTTTTTTTTTTTTTTCTTCTTCAGAATATTATGGGGGTACCAATGTTTTGGTTACATAAATTGCTTTTGTACAGTTTGAGTCAAAATGTGCCCATCCCCCAGATAGTGTGCATTGTACCCATTAGGTGTGAATTTACCCATCCCCATCTTCCCCCTCCCACCTGCTTGATTTCTGATGAATGATATTGCCATATGTGCATGTAAGTGTTGATCAATTAGTTCCAATTTAATGGTGAGTACATGTGGTGTTTGTTTTTCCATTCTTGTGACACTTCACTTAGAAGAATGGTCTCCAGTTCCATCCAGGTTAATACAAGAGGCATTAGTTCACCATTTTTTTAAAGGCTGAGTAGTACTCCATGGTATACATACACTGCATTTTATTAATCTACTCATTGATGGGCACGTGGGTTGTTTCCCCATCTTTGCAATTGTGAATTGTGCTGCTATAAACATTCAAGTGCAGATGTCTTTTTTATAGAATGTCTTATTTTCCTTTGGGTAAATGACCAGTAGTGGGATTTCTGGATCAAATGGTAGTTCTACTTTTAGTTCTTGGAGGCATCTCCATACTACTTTCCATAGAGGTTGTACTAGTTTGCAGTCCCACCAGCAGTGTATGAATGTTCTTATCTCTCTGCATCCATGCCAACATTTCGTATTTTGGGACTTTTTAATAAAAGCCATTCTCACTGGAGTTAAGTGATATCTCATTGTGGTTTTGATTTGCATTTCCCTGATGATTAGAGATGTTGAGCATTTTTCATATGTTTGTTGGCCATTAGTCTATCTTCTTTGGAAAAGTTTCTGTTCATGACCTTTGCCCACTTTTTAATGGGGTTGTTTGATTTTTTTTCTTGTTGATTTGCTTGAGTTCTTTATAGATTCTAGTTATCAGCCCTTTATCGGATGTTTAGCATGCAAATTTTTCTCCCATTCTGTAGGTTGTCTATTTTCTCTAATGATTGTTTCCTTGGCTGTGCAGAAGCTTTTAAATTTAATCAGGTTCCATTTATTTATTTTTGTTGTTGCTGTGATTGCTTTGAGGGTCTTCTTCATAAATTCTTTGCCTAGGCCAATGTCTGTAAGTGTTTTTCCAACTTTTTTTTCTAGAATTCCTATGGTTTCATGGTTTAGGTTTAAGTCTCTTATCCATCATGAGTCGATTTTTGTGAGTGGTGAGAGGTGCAGATCCTATTTCAGTCTTCTAAATGTGTACATTGATTTTGTAACCTGAAACTTTGCTGAATTTGTTTTTTAATTCTAGGAGTCTTTTGGTGGGGTCTTTAGGATTTTCTAGATACAGGATCATATTATGGGCAAATAGGGATAGTTTGACCTCCTCTTTCCCAATTTGGATGCCCTTTATTTCTTTTCTTGCCTGATTGCTCTGGATAGGACTTCCTGTACTATGTTGAATAGAAGTGGTGACAGTGGACACCCTTGTCTTGTTCCAGTTCTTAGGGGGAATGCTTTCAACTTTTCCCCATTCAGGATAATGTTGGCTGTGGGTTTGTAGTATATGGCTTCTATAATTATGATGTATGTTCATTCTATGCCCAGTTTGTTGAGAATTTACATCATGACAGAATGCTGGATTCTATCGAATGCTTTTTCTGCATCTATTGAGATGATCACATGGTCTCTGTTTTTGCTTCTGTTTATGTGGTGAATCATATTTATTGATTTATGTATGTTGAACCATCCTTGCACCTCTGGGATGAAATGGACTTGATCATGGTGAATTATCTTTTTGATGTGCTTCTGAATTTGATTTGCTAGTATCTTCTTGAGGATTGTTGCATCAATGTTCTTAAGGGATACTGGTCTGTAGTTTTCTTTTTTGTTGTGTCTCTCCCTGGTTTTGGTACCAAGGTGATACTAGCTTTGTAGAATGAGTTAGGGAGGATTCCCTCTTTCTCAATGTTAGGGAATAATTTCTGTAGGATAGCTACCAGTTCTCCTTTGTAGGTCTGGTGGAATTCAGCTGTGATTCCATCTGGTCTGGGGCTTTTTTTTTTTTTTCCCTGGGAGATATTTTATTACTGCCTCAATCTTGCTGCTGGTTATTGGCCTGTTCAGGGTTTCTATTTCTTCTTGATTCAGGCTTGGGAGGTTGTGTGTTTCCAGGAATTTATCCATTTCCTCTAGGTTTTCTACTTTGTGTGGATAGAGATTTTTGTTGAACTCTTGGATGATATTTTGTATTTCTGTGGTATCAGTTATAATGTCTACTTTTTAATTTCTGATTGAGGTTATTTGAATCCTTCCTCTTCTATTTATCATTACAAAATACTTGTTATTTTTAATATCTTATACAGTTAATGATTATTTAGATTTACCCATAGTGTTGTAATTTTGTTTGCTCAGAATTGCTCCTTCCCTTCTCCACCCTGCTCTTGAGTTCAATTTCCTTCTTCCTGAAGAGTATTCTTTATTTTTTTCCAGTGAAAGCATGTAAGTGATAAATTCTCAAAGTTTTATTTGCCTGAAAATGTAATTTTTAAGGATTTTTTTCTGTTTTATTCATGAAAGAAAAGTTATGTTGTCCCCGTATCACCAGAACACTCCCACTTTTGTATAATCCACTCTGAGACCTGCAGTGGGACTCATTCTCAGTGTATTAATCAGCTTTGGAACAGGCAGTATTCATGCCAGATACAGACTGGCAGGAAGCTGATGAGGCAGCACAATGAATGATCTACCATAAAGGCCATGGGCAAGAGGTAGCCATTAGTCTAGAGCTCAGTAATGCACTCTTCAAGTACATTACTCACCAATCCATCAGGCAACCTGCTACAGGACAGAGCGATTCCAGCACTTTTAAATCTGTAATGCGATGGCTGCCAGCCTGCTCTACATGCCCTAGGTTACAAGGGCACAGTAGTGTGGGAGGAAGGCAATTCATTTGGTGTCATAGCCAGTATTTTTCCTATTCTTTCTTCTGTGTGTACTTAAGAAATGGGCCTTCCATTATCCATAGATTAATAGTGGAGAGAATGCTCTGGTGTCTCTATTAGCACTAACTACTGACATATTTTTCCAGCATCTAATCGGCAGAATATTCATTAGCTAAAACAAGAAATATTTTTATAGGAAAATACACAGTTTTTAAAAAAATTCTGAAATACAGCTATATAAATTTTCTACTAAAATAGACTATCAAAATGAACCCAACATAGTAAATAAAAGTCACAGAAACATAAATACATCAAAACTTACTTGTAAATCAAGAGTGCCAATTTTTTTTCTATGCTGGCAGCATTTATCAAGTTAAGAGGATCTCTGTGCATATGCCATAATTATGATTGCAAGTGAGGGTTTAGGCAAAGAAAGTAATGATGTTATCTATGATATATTTTCTCCATTTGTAATTTTAAAAGATATGCAATTAAACAAACTATGGTCATGGACAAAGAGATAGGGTATAGGATTAACTTGATTATGGTAGGCTTATTGTTTATCCTAATATTATAATATTCCTAATTTTTTAGTGTTACAATGTCTTTTCTTTTATGATGATATATTTGATTACAATTTTGAACGTTTTTGCTTGGTAACATGAAAGATTAGCAAATTTGTTGGTGTACCCACTTTTAAAAGTCGCTTGTAAAATTCAAAGGTGTGAAAAGCACTAATCCAGAGCATTTAGTGAGTTTAGTGAGGAGCAGGAAAGGCATTGTCTTAGCAGCAGCTATGTCCTGATGGCCACTTGAGAAATGAAGCCTGCGTGGGTTCACTGTAGTGATAAGCAGATGGGGAAGGACGGAATTAGGAATTAGAAATTAGAAATTCTTGCTCAAGAAAGGCATAAGGATTACCTACTCTCTGTCCCTCCTGACAGAGGTGACTATACTGTCATACCATGTCCTACATCACTGCTTTCTCAACTTGTGCATGAAAACCAGCAGCTGATAGTAAAATATAAGGATCATAATAACATCATATTCATTTAGCACATACTAAGTGGTTCTTAGGTTCTTAAACTTATAGTAATTCATTTAATCTTCACAGTAGCCCTTCAAGGTTGTTTTACCTTTTTAGAGATAAATACAGAGTGTTTAAGCAATTTACCAAATCACATGATTCTGGACTTGAATCCAAGCAGTCTGGCCCCAGAGCATGTACTCTTTCTTAACTACTTCTTTATACTGCCTCCCACACCCTTTGCAAAGATCCCACACCTAGATTGCTATATTCAGTGGGCCTGGCATGGAGCTCAGATATGTATTTTTTAAAAGCTCTTACAGGTAGTTCTGATGCACAGCCAGGGTTAAGAACCACAGGTGTAGTGTTAGTAGTCTAGCCTGTCCTTCCTAGAAATGACTCCCTAGGTCTTGGCTTATACTCTCACTTTATACCACAGGAAATGCCTTGGTGTATCACACTATCATGGACAACGTGCTGTCAAACCATGACCTAACTGGGGTTGAAGGATGAGGATTTTAGAAGAAATGACGTGGGGACAGATGTGAGGGCCATATTCAACTATCTGAAGACCTGTCATCTAGGAGAGAAATAAGACTTGTGCTGAGGTCCTTCAGCATAAAATTAGGCTCTGTGGATGGAAGTTAAGAAAGACAGACTGTAATATCTAATGGAAGAACGAATTTTCTAGGAATGAGAGGTGCTGAAAGACAGAACTGGTTACTCCAGAAAATTCTGAGTTCCCTGTCACTAAAGGTTAAAGTGATATTTGGTGGCACTGTTGTAGAGAAGTTTCAAGCATTGAATGTAGTTGGTCAGAACTCCATTTTTCACTAAATCCCCAAAGGTCTTTTTCTGCTTGTACCCTTGGCATAGGCTGGGCTGATATGCAGCTGATAGTACTGGCACAGCTTTAGTAGTTGTTTAATGCCAGAATCTGTTCTGATTGGTTGATGCCCATGCAGTAGATATGTGTTTAATATTTTTTAATATTGCCTCTGGGGTATGAACATTCATTTAATTCAACAATTATATTTTGAGCAGATGTCCAGGAGCTAAATTAAAGAAACAAAAGTAAATGACACTTAGGCCCTACCCCTATGTCTAGTGGGGTATACATATATACAATAAATTTAGGTTAAACCATATGACATTGCTGACATTCAACCTTTTGACATATAAAAATGGTTAAACATAATATAATTGATAAGTGTTATCATAAAACTATGTAAAAGATGGTATGGGAACACAGATGAGCGAGTTGTTTATTCTGTCAGAGCAAGTCTATGGGGAGGATGGGATTCATGGAAGATTTTTTAAAACTAGAAACAATATTTGAGCTGTACTAAAAGGATAAGCAAGTAAACAAACATGGAAGAGCCTTTCAGGGAGATGGAACAGAAATAGAAATGGGATGGAGAAATGGGAAGCATTTACGGTTTAGGATTAAAGGACTATATTTCCCCCATAGTGCTAATAATCAGTTACAAGGCTGACATTTTTTTTTTAATCCTTTTGTATCCTTTTTATATTCTTTGCTGAGTGGCTTTTAGATATTTATCAATACCTAAAATACTAGGAAGGCTATAATAGATACTAATATAGTAGTACTTTCCCCATGAGCATAAATTTTATGATGATGAGATAGAGGAATGTATATAATTATATCAAGGGGCATATGAAGTAGTTGTTAAGGGCATGAGTATTAGAGAAAGGCTGGTTGTGAGTTCTAATATCAGCTCTATCACTTACTAATAGTGGGCCATGGGTAAGTTATTTAGCCTTTCTGTGCCTCAGTTTTCTCATCTATAAAATGTATATAATAATAGTATCTTTTATCTTCCATGCTGGCACTTTATTTATTTTGTTAGAAAAACAAAAGTGATTATACTTTATGCTCTCAGCTACTATATGGAGAATATAAAACATTAAAAAATAATTTAAGAAATATTTTTCCTTTAAGTAAATTGTCCTCCTATTTTCAACAAAGTGGGACAAGTCAGAGCTCTCAAGTAGAAAACCTGCCCTTTGAAGTTTCTGGGCTACTTCAACACTAAAAAAAATTGGATCTTCCAATACCAAATGCAGTTAAGTCAGTATTTATGAGGAGTCCAGGGCTTTTGTTCAAGGGGGAAAAAACTTCCTGCAACCAAACAGCTAAATGCTTTGGAAAAAAGATTTACAACATACTTTTAAATATAAAGGTGAGCTCACAATAAAGTAAGGAAAATCCTTAGAGGCAAAGAACTAAGCAGAAGCATGAATCCAGAGAGGTAAACATGCTAAAGCCAGTGGCTGCCCTGAGGGCAACTGCCAATTTCCCAGAAACCTAAAACATGTTCTTTGAGAAGTTGGAATGGAAACCCCAACTTAAAATCAGGATTCTGGAAGAGATGCACCTTCATGAAAGAGCGAACTAGAAATTCTGCCCTGCAAATGGAGAAATAATAAAACCTCTGTTCACCCTTGGGTATGATTGGAACAGGAAAAAAGTTTCTCCTCTTAGTATTGTTAACAGGGTGACATATAATTTATAATCAAACGGGGAATCTTCTGAGATTAGAAAAAGTCATTATTAATAATTACACCAGGACAAAGGGCATTAACTGGGACCATCTTGAACAAACCGGGATATATGATCACCCTAATTTATAAGCACAAGTTATCTGTCGTGTGGGTGTGGGGGTTGAAATCACACTATCTCTATGGGCTAAAAAATACCCAAGCTGAGAAATTAAAGTAATCCTTGATTGGTAGTTCTTTCTAGGTACTCAGCAGGAAAAAATGCAAATCCATTCTAGGAAAATGCATCCTCAACCCTGATCTCATAGAATTTGCTCAGATTTTCCAGTTTACATGATTTCCTAATAGAAAATAAAAAGAAAAATTACAAAAAAAAAAAAAACAACCATGAGGAAACAAGATACTATGAACAAAAGCAAAAAGAAATAACAAGGAAAAAATATGATGAAGAAATTTAGTATTTCAAATATTAGAATTATATAATTCGGACTATAAAATAAGTATGTTTAACATGTATAAAGATGGAGACAGGGAATGGAAACATGAGCCAGAAATAAGAGGCTACAAAATATAACCAGGAAGATTTTTTAAAAAAAGATTCAACTAGATCGTTTATTATTTATAAAAAATTAAAATTTAAAATTTAATAGACAGGGAAAACATCAGATTTGACATAGATGAAGAGAGAATTAGTGAACTAGAAGATAAAACTAAAGAAATTAGCCAGAATAAACCAGAGAGAGGGATAGAGATGGAAAACATACAAAAGAAATTATGAAGCAGAATGAGAAGGTCTAATATCCATCTATTCATAGCTTTAGATGTGATAATAAGGAAAATAAGAGCAATATTCGAAAAGATCATTACTGAGAATTTTCCAGAAATGTTGAAATACAAGAATCCTTAGAATCAAGAAGTATAATGACCTCAAGCTGGATAAATATGAAGGAATCCACACATATATCATACCTCAACAGAGTGAATGTGCAACACACTAAACATGAAGAGAAGGTCTTAAGAGCAACCAGAGAGAACGGCAATTTACCATGAAAGAAACAACATTGATATCTAACTTCTCAATGGCAACAATGACAACTAGAAACAGGGACAAAATATATTTAAACACAGAGAGGAAATCATTTGCAACCTATAATTGTATTCCCAGGAAATTAAATTCTGAGGCTAAAATAAATACATTTCAGATAAAAACTTAGAGTTTACAAGTCATAGACCCTCACTGAAGAATTCTTAAGGGTTGTACCTCAAGAAAGTAAATAACCCAGAAAGAAGGTATGTGGTACAACAAGAAATGGCAGGCAAAAACAAATAAACAATCAAAAAAGGATTATGTTAGATATGGGTAGATCTAAATCAACACTGCTGTATAAAACGATAAAAATTAGGGCTCTACTTCAGGCAACAGGGAAGTAAAGGATATTAGCCAAACCATTCTGCAGATAACAATTATAAATTCTAGACAAAATATCAATATTAAAAAAACTACTAGAAGGGACTGATTATAGACATAAATCCAAAGGCTAAAATTATCAAGTGTCTAAGAAGCAACCACAGGAGAATCTCTTCACCAGTGTAGAGGGAGGGAAGAAGAAGGGTATGTAAATATTTCTTAGGATACAGAAAGCAATAATTATAAAAGAAGACTTCATTAAAATTTATAAAAGGCACCATATGTGCTTCACCAACATGAAGTTATAGAACAGGTAAAACATATATGGTGAAAAATATGTCAGAAAATTATTTGTATCAGGGAGGACTGACAGGAAAAGGGTCCATAAGAAACTTTCTTGAATGATGGAGATATGGGCATATACAGTGTATATAAAATTTATGTGTTTTAGAAATATGAAAACATATTTCTTGGTTCTAACAGTTGAGAGAGCCTAGATGCAATGATACACCAGCATCAGTAAGCACACTTAGTGCACAGATTTTGGTTTCAAAGTACCACTCTCCACTAAAAGCAATAAGGCTCCATTGAGAAAAGGCTAATGTTAACTGGTATAGGAAGCATTATACAAGAAAAGCCTGGAGTATCTTGCTCCATCAAGTGAGGAAACACTCAAAGAATAATGGGGACATATTAAAAGGACACAGGAGGCAGTTTAAAGGGGCTCCCATTTGACAAATCTGGGACAATTTGTACATCAAAATAATGAATTATAATCTACTGAATAAAATTAGTGTCCATACTGATATAAACAAATAAACACAAGGGAGAAAGGAAAAATCTTACCATAAAATGTCAGCTAACAAACAGGAAAGGAACAGTGGTGTCAGATAATGATTTATCGTAGCGAAAACTAATAGGTGAAAGTTTGATGAGGAATGGAATATTTACATAGCCTCAAAGTATCTACTCATACATTATCTATTAATTAGAAAGAAAAAAGCAGTAACACACAGTGGAGAGACCCTAGCAGATACAACCTTAATCAAGTGATCTAACTTATCATCACCAAAATTAGGGCAAACCAATATCATGGACCTCCTGATATGGTTCACTGAGGATACACCATCAGTTTTGTGCTATTTGTACTCCAAATACCTATTCTGAATCTAATTATGAGCAAACTTTATGCAAGCCCAAATTGATGGGGATTCTATAAATTAAATGGCCTTCAAAAATTTCAAGGTCAAGCAAGATAAAGATGGTCTGAAGAACTGCTCTGGATTAAATATGCCTACAGAGATATGGTAACTAACTGCAATATGTAATTTTTTACTGGATCCTGGACTTAGTAGATGGGGAATAGCTATGAGGCATTATTGGGACAACTGATCAAATATGAATATGGGCCATAGGATAATAGTATTGTATAATGTTAAATTTCCTGATTTGGGTAATTATACTTTGGTTAAGTATGAAAATGATCTGTTCTTAGGGAACAAACATTGAAATGTTTAGAGGTAAAGGGGAATAATGTTGCCAAATTTCCAAATTATTCTTAGCTGGGTGTAGAGCGGGAGAAGCCAGAGGTTGTGGGCGGTGGGGAGAGGGTGGGGGAAGGTGGTAAGAAGAGAATATGATAACCTCGTAACCTTTCACCTTGTAAGGTGAAAAACCATACCCTGCAGAATGGTCGGTCAACAAGACAGAAGACTTGGACCCACCACACTGCACTGAATTGCTTACCTTATCCACATGAAGAGAAATAAATTTTTCTTTTATTTAAGCCACTGTTATTCATTTGTGTCTTTGCTTTTGTCAATCACAGCCAAACCTAATTTGAAATTACACATGAAGAAGTCAGAACCCTGATCTATTGCTGATGGGAGTGTGGACTAGTATGACCACTTTGAAACACAATTTGGCATTATCCAGTAAAGCTGAAGATGAAAATATCCTATAACCAGAGATTCTACTCCCAGTTATACATCCTAGAGAAATGTGCACATAGGCCCTGGGAGACACTAACAAGAATTTCAGAGCATGCCTTTCCACTTGGGGATAAAGAAAAAAAAAAAAGAAGAATTTCAGAGCAGCACTGGTTTTAACAGCCAAAAACAAACTGAAAAAACACTATCTATGTGTGTAAAAATTCACAAAGCATATTTATACAATGGGATACTATTCAACAGCAAAAGTAAATGAACAAAAGCTATGTAAATTGAGCGAATTTCAAAAACATAAAGTTGAATAAAAAGGGCAAATCACTAAAAAAATCAGTATAACATGTATATTAAAATTAAAAACTATTCTGCATTTACCCTAACATGGAAAAACCTCTGAGGTACTAAAAACAGAAATAATTCAAAATATTGGAGGAAGTGTTGAGAAAGAAGATGACTTTAATGTCCAGACCAGTACTATTTAACAGAACCTTCCACAATGATGGAAATGTTCTATATCTGTACTGTCCAACACAGCAGCCACTAGCTAAACATGGCTATTGAGTACTCAAAATATGGCCAGTGCAACAGAGAAACTGAATTTTAAATTTTATTTGATTTTAACTAATTTAAATTTAAATAGCCACTTGTGGCTAATGGCTACTGGTCAGTGCAGGTCTAGACAATAAATCCTTCTACAAGTATGATGGTTTCTCAACTCTTTTCTTATGCATTTGGTAAATAATTCAAAAGCTGGGTTCAAAGAATAACACTGCTATAATAAATCTCTTCCTATTTCTATCTATTTACTTATGCTAACAAGGTTTTCTCAAGGCTTACATCAGCAAAACAAAAATCTTAAGTAAATAAAATTGATTCAATCAGTAAATTTGATATATCGAAACATGAACTAATTAGTAAAACAAGTCCTATGCATCTCACTAATAGATGTGTTTTTAATAAAAATTTATTTTTGTTTGATAATTACTTATAAAAATTTGGGTAATATATTAAAGTTGTTTTGATTAATTGTATAAAAATAATTGTAATGTTAATTTGATACAAAAGAGATTTTTAATGCCTAAAGCAGAGATTTGCAAACTTTCTCATTTTTTGGAGCCTTCAGTGTTGCAGTTTTTTCATAGCTTCTCCAGGCTGAAAGTCCTCACAATTTAATAGTAGTAGTTCAGGTCGTGTCCAACAGATGTCGCTCTGTTTCTCTCAAAGATTTAAAATATACCCTGCTGCGCCCCTGAGAGTTGGCTGCAGTGCCCAGGGGTGCCTTGGTGCACAGTTTGGTATCTGTGGACCTGGAGCCTTTTGGCCATAGAAAATAAAACAACTGGCAAATCTGGATAAAGGATATATGGGGTATCTTATATTGCCAATGTTTAAGAGTAGTTTCCAAGACTCATTTAACTAATGGAAAATATATAGAACACTATAAAAAGGAAGATTTTAAGGATTTACAAAGATTCTAACTAATTTTTAGACAGACTAGTAGTGAATGGTATGCCTATCTATAATAGGAGTCCATAAATAAATTACGAATTTTAGATTGAATATCCTACAAAAGAAATGGATGGATACGCACATATATTGTAAACATAGCAGTGAATACAACAGAGAAACTACTTTTAAATTATTAGGTCTGTTAAAAGCTGTATTCAACTTAGAAAACAAGCCTTTCCCAGTCTCATAATTCCCACTTTGGAGGCTGCTTATGGCCACAAACTGGTAGATTGTCTGATTTGCTATTCCTTGTTGATTGATTGGACCATGCCAAGAAAGTAAACCCACCCTAGGAAGATTTAAATGAATGGATGAGAGAAAGGGGAGAGGGAAACAGAGAGGGAGTGGGGGGGGGGGATGAGAGAGAGAGAGAGAGAGAATGAATAGAAAGTACTATGAAGTGGGAAACAGAAGTGCAATGAATTGAAGAGAATATTAAGCAGCGTTTGGAAGGAGGAAGAGGAAGGTTTACAGGTGACAGCTTTTGTGAGCTTCTTTAAATAAAATGTAGATAGTTGTATTTATGTTTATAAATTTATTTTATCTGTGGCTTTTTTTTACAAATGGTCCTTATTTATAGTTTAAATCAGTAGTTTATGGAAAAACAGGGAATTTCCTCAAGAACAGCAAGCATAGAAGGATAAAGTCATATCAAAATAAAGCATCTCTAGCTAAACACATACATGTATTTTGAATAAAATATTAAAATACTTTATTTACCACTGAGCCCATGAATTTTTTTTGTAATAAACTTGGTAGAATTTGAATAGAGTAGATGCCCTGGTTTGCTTATTACTAACTGCTCTGCATTATGAGAGTCTGCTTCATGACAAACTAAAGAGAGTTTACCACCATCAGCAAGAATTAAGAGTGCAGAAGTTCCCAACTTTAAAATAAGGCCTATGTGGAAATAATTTTTCCCCAAACACACTGTAAAATTTGAGAGACTCAATGTTCTCTCAAATGACTTCCTTGTCCAAATGCAGTGTTTTTTCCCACTGTTTTCATTTTTTAGAAATTTAGACAATTAATCATTCTTTTAGTTCCTCATCAGTACAAAGGATATAGCAACAATCATTTCACTGAGTTGTTATGGTAGTAAAGATACTGTCTGGGACAGTTCTGTACAATCCTGCAATGCCATACCACATAAACCATTACAGTTGTTATTTCTCTACTCTGTTGCTTTGGTTTAAATAAAATAATGTGTCTTCAGGTTCTTAATAGCAGACTGGAGGTCCACTTTGGTAGATTTTTAGAGGTGAATTCATGGCATTGTGGATTACAAATGACAATTTGGAGATTAAGCAATTCCTTCCAACTCTCTCTGATGTGTCCATCACTAGTTCATTTCCTATAACTCTGGGCATTTCTCAAGACTAAATTCCAAATTTTTCACTTCTTTGATACTCCCTTTCTGAAGGTTCTAGATGAGTCTTAAGGCTTCAGATGTCATCAAGTTCAGGCTATCATACTTCAATCTACAATTATACTTCTTACCCTCTTTCTTGTTCCATATCCACCATTGTCCACAGAACGTTTCAATTTGAATGCCACAACTCCTGAAACATCATGTTGAAAATCAAGTCCATCTTCCCCAAGTGTTATCTTCACTAATTTTCCCATAACTATCAACACCTTGAGTGTATAGCAGGCTCATAACCTTGCTATCATTTTTTCCTAGCTCTATTTTGACCCACAATTACAACTTCTGCTTAGCCCTTCTTTGTAATAACTGTGAGATTCACTTTTCCATCAGTACCATGGTCTCATCACACCCTCACTCCCAGCTCCCAATTCCTTCACTTCTCAGCTTTCTGGCCTTAACTACCTTGTGTATAAATTATTGCAACAGCTTGCTAGGAATTCTCATCATCTGACTTTGCCACACCAACCAAACTTTGAGAATATTTGTACAATATTATTCTTCAGCTGAAGTACCCACAGTGGCTGCCTATTAACTAGTAAGTTTATTACTCAAGGTACGTCATCATTGGAACTACTTTTTTTAAACCATGACTCTACTTCCATAAAAGATATTCCACTTCTTCTGCTCACTGTGTTTGCTATCCTCAAGTTTGGCTTTTCTTGCTTTCCATGCTTTTAGGTCTAAAGAACACCTTCATTTCTGTGATGAGAGTGGGAGATCATCAAAAAAAAGGGGGGAGAAATTTTCTGCTGATAATCATTTGTTCTACAATTTAAAAAAGGAAATTCAACTTGGTTTTTTTTTTGTCTTGATATCCTAGAATTTAACTTTATATCATTGCCTTTTTTCATCTATACAGATTCATAGGCTTCGTCCTCTTCAAAATCCAGCTGACAATTTAACTTTAGGAATCTTTCCTGGACTGAGTGCTCATGGATAAAATTTGCTCTCTACTCAGTATCTGTGTTCTTTATTCAGAATTTTTAAGTATGTAGTTGTTGATATAGTATTACTTTCAAGTACTTTTCAGTACATAATACATGTTTGTTATATGTGTTTATACACATCTCTTATCATCAGCCTAGAACATAAAATAATGCCACTTTCTTTTTAGTTTTCAAATTAAATGTCTCTATACCTTTATTTTCTCCCCAAGATGCTTGCTTTGCTGACAACTCCAAGACCTCTAGGGATGCTTATTCAGACTTAGAGGTCAGTTCTTGTAACCATCCTCTGAGCGGTCAACCAAGGAGTTGAATTCTGTTCAGCTGTTACTAATGCCACCGGCACAAGATATGCTTATTGAAACAAAGACAACCCAGCAGTCCCAGCAAGGCCTTTGTTGTCACTATTGAAATACTCTGATGCCATAATTCTTGTTCACTGCTGTATGAGCCACAATAAATTGGGCATGGATCTTTTCTGAAAAGCCCAGTGCAAGCCTGCTCAGCTCTGAACCTGTGAGTACCTGCAAACACATGGAAGGAGCTCAGCTATACTTGCCCACATTGTTTCTTGTGACTTTGGTTCACAGCCAGGTCTTCATGTCTTCACCAATAGACTAGGCTCAGATCTTTGAGTGTGGACATACACATACAAGTATTTTCTATAAGGCTGCCTGTAGTACCAAGGCAGATAAATTTGAAGGGATTTCCAGACTCAGCTATTGCTGTGACTAATACCATTCTCTCTCCTGTTGGTATCTGCTCCAAGAGCAAAAGAAATTTCCCCTCTTTATTCCAAAGACCACTCCCGTTTTCTGCCCCAGTATAAGTAAAAGTGCACTCAAGGGAAAACTCTGCCTTGTTATGTATATGCCCGGCTGGTGTCAGGGATCAGGCAAGCTACTTCCTCTCTCTTCTTTCCACAGTCCCCACCATGGTAGGTACTTGTAGAGACACTGTTGTTTTGTTGATCAAGTCCCTGATCTCAAAATTCTTTGCCATCTGCACTAAAAGGGCTGGAAAACCCAAATCTATACTTTTATAGCCTCTCATTAATTCTTACTAATTAGATGTACATGGAAATATGCTGAGAAAAGTAGGAGGCAATAAAGAGGAACATTCCAAGGACAAAGAGATTTCTTGTGAACTTTTAACCACGAAACTAACCTTCAAATTATACAAATTATTTACTTGTCTGAAGAGCTGCATCAAATCTCTTAGACAAGTACAATTTCTTTTCGAGTTTAGTGGTAGTCTCTGAAGCTACAATTCGAAGTAGCATTATTAACAAATCTATTCCAGTTGAGCTTGATGTTAAAAGTCTTAACTATCTTGTCCCATCACACTTTGCCATATTTTACCAAATCCCCTATATCTAACAAAATAGAGTTACTTGGCGCTCTTTAAACATATCTTATACTTTCTGCCTCTAAGCAAGTTTTCAGCTCATATCATTCTTTGCATCTGGAATTCCCCATCTCATTACAGACGACAAAGTATTCTATAGTTACAGACCACAAGAAGAACAACATACACGTACCTAAATAAGGGGAGTGCCCCTTTCCAAAACTAATTAAACTTTTTTTGTGTTTGGGTTTTTGTCCACTAGAAGTTTGAAGTAGAACTAGGAGAAAGGGGTGGGAGAAGGTATGTGAAAATGAATTGAAGTAAGGAGAAAGTGACAGGTAGATTAGACAGGAAGTTACCACAATAGTCCCAAGCAATAGATGATGAAGACCAAATTACAGTTAAAAGTGGTGACTTGAGAATACAAACTTACCACTTTTCTCTTTGAAAACTCTACTAAAACGACAGCAAAATGATCAAAAAGGAATAAACCCGCAAGGCCAAAGATAACAGAAGATGAGATAACATTAAAATTTTAGCAGCCAGAAAGCAGATGGATAAGTGGAAACTGACTCAACAAAACTTTGAAAACAGAAACTTAAGCCAGCAGGGGAGAAATCCCAGAAACAAGTCAATTTGTACCACAGAATTTCATAAAGACACAGGAACTGTAGGTCCTAAGTACTTCTGATTGTCGGGGCGTGGCTAAGGCAGAAAATAATGAGTACTGCATAAAAATCTATATAAGAAACAGTTAGACTTACAAAAAGCCTTCATCAACCATATAGCTGAGCAAACTACCCCTCCCTCACCCATGGAAAAGACTAGAGATTTACTCTTTGAAAAGGTAGAACCATGGCACTTTGAACTGGGACACCAGATTTGTCTGAAAACTGTGCCTTCATCTTGAAAACAGGTGAGTTTGACCACGCCAGCTTCTTTTTCCAATATGGCTCCAAGAATGCTGGCAGCCACGCTCATAATCTCAAGATGGGAACCTAGAAAAATCCTCTCTGAATAAACCGACCATCATAAGATAAATTAGAATTATTGACATTTGAAGGTACATAATAAAACGACTAGTCATTTTGTTTAACACTGACATCAGCAGATAACATTCATGCATAGGGAGATTTCAATTATCTTTTTGGTACCTCACACTTAAATATGAATGGACAGTCAAGGACCAGATATTTAAGCAAAGTTCCTCTCTTGATACACTGAAAAGCTGAATAAGGAAAAAAAAAAAAAAAAAACTTTGAGGAAAAGAGACCAGGAAGCAGAAAATAACCTCATAGGACCTATAATCAACACTCTTAGATAAGTAAGAAAACGTTTTGATTGTATTCATGAGACAAGAACAAGAGGCCATAAAAAAGGAACATTCCGTGTGCAAAAGTATTCTTTAAATTTAAAAATTATGATACAGTTACACTTTTGGTAATGGTGGAATAATTTGTATTAGGTTAACCTTCCAACAGATAACAATAAACTCTGGGGGAAAATATAAAAACAATGATTTGAAGGCACTGGAGACAACTTAAAGCAGGCAGAAACTGGAAGGGAGTTGATATTTGAAAGAAGGGAAGTGCACTGATTCTGCATGTATGGGGTTTTTCACCCAAAGGCTCTTCCCAGTCTGCACTGCATGGGGTAGCTGGAACTTAAGCAGAAAACTGCCGTCTCAACTGATTTGAGGATTAAGAGGAAAGAGTTTGGGACTGACAGAATGGCTAGAAAATGATGGGGAAATCTCAGACAGGAGGAAGGTAAGGCCCTGGAGGAACAAAATCTTCATATAAACTCCCTCAAATTCTTGGTTGGCCTTGATTAATGCATGTGCAGACGACCTGGCAGAAAACAACAGCTAGAAGGCTGAAAGGAATGAGTGATGATTTTAGCTAAGGGGAAAGTTTGAAGTTTGAGCTCAGCTAGAACAAAATCAACACTGTTTATATAGTCTTTACAATGGCGAAATTAAGAATTACTACTAAACATGTGAAGAAACACTGGATGGAAACTATAGTAGGTTAGAGATAGCCAAAGAAAGGAAGCAGTGAACTTGAAGATGGATCAGTAGAAAATATCCAATCTGAAGACAAGAGAGAAAAAATATTGAAAAAAAAAAAAGACTCAAATCATTTACATTATATTTACTTGTATTCTCAGAGAGAAGAAAATGGGGTGGAACAAACATCTGAGGAAATAATGGCCAAATTTTTCCTAAATGGATGGAAATAACACAAATTTAAAGATCCATGAACCCCACATAAGATAAATATAAAGAAAACCATACTTAGGCTCATTTTCATACAACAGCTGAAAACAAAGGGAAGAAGCAGCCAGAGGGAAAAAATCCCCATTATAAACAGAGGAACAATGAACCAATTACTACTGATTTCTCTTCAGAAACAATGAAGGGCAGGAAATAATAGAACAACATCTTTACAGTGCTGGAGAAAGCAGAAACTGTCAAATTTAAGCCTCATATTTAGGAAAAATATCTTAAAAAATGAGAGCAAAATAAATACATTTTCAGAAAAACAAAAATTGAGAGAGTCAGTTCCCAGTAGAGCTGCTTTACAAGAAATATAAATTCTTCAGATTGAGGAAAATTAGATGGAGGAAATTTATATACAAAGAATGAAGAAAATTTGAAATGGTAATTTATACTGGTATTCACTTGGGTAAATATAAAGGACTATATTTTTTCTTATCTTTAAGAGAATATGACTATTGAGTAGAAACATAATTACACTGAACTTTTGGGTTAATGTATGTATTACAGATGAAAATAATATCACAAATGATGAGATGGTAAATGGAAATAGACTATTGTAAGGCTTTTGAATATGGTTTAATTGAGATATAATTTACATACCATACAATTCACCCATTGAAAACATACAATTTAATGGCTTTAAATTATATTCACAGTAGGGGTTTTAAGAATGAAGATGGCTAATATTGAGTTTGAAATTGTTTTCAATGCCATGATGTAAGCAAACATGTACTCCAATCCATCTCCCCAAATCTTCCCCAAAATTGCCCTGGAAAACACAGATTAGTCATTTAATGTAAGTGATGGTTACAAACTTATGTCTACTTCAATCAAGTCTCTTAATAATCTAGATTTTACAAATCAGGAATTTAGAATTGTACAAATGTTACATGAACACAGAGCAAAGGATAGAATGATTGGAGTTTCTGTAATAAGGATCTATACAAGAAGAATTGATATGTGTAAGAACTTAACAAACAAAATGAAATTTTTGAAATGACAACACAGTTTGAATCTGATCACCACTTTGAATAACCACTACTTGTTGACAGCATCACAAATGGGGAATGGATGGATGTAGATTATATTGTCTATAGAAGATAACACCCTACCAAATTGTAATTTGGCAATCAAACAAGAAAAGTTATGGCTGGTGCATTAAAGGTGCTCAAATAAACGTATTGTTTATCAAATAAATTTCTATTTAGAGAGAGACAATGCTGCACAGTACAGTGTTTCTCAAGTGTAAGTATATTATTCTTAAGCTATTATAAGACTAAAACAAATTTGCAAATTAGAAACAATTATATAAGACCAATAATATTTAAATAAAAGTAATACTATGATAAATGATTTTGTTTTACTAAAATTGCTAATGTTGGGTTTGATGTAGGGTGCCATTTCTTCAGGTATGGTTCTATACTTAATGTATGTACATATTTTAAAATTTTAATGTTACTAATATGGACGCCGCCTCTTTACAGAAGTACGCTGAACAAAATGGCATTAACGTTCACTGAGCTGTACACTAAAGATTTCTGTACTTTATTAAGTTAAACCTTTATTTAAAATACAGCTTTCACAATGTAAAGGCTGTGTTTGATAGTATAGTATGATCAGACTTGCACTTAACAAAGTCCTGTTCAGAAACAATCTTTGACTGTCTATTTTAATGTGTCATTGTTAATATTATAGAACTATCTTTTATTTAAGTATACACGTAAATATTCCCATTATTTAAATTTGCATTGAATAATCTGATTGATGGGATTTGGAACAGGGTATTTAGCACCACAGAATTATTTCAAAGAGGTACATACAAAAATAGGGTCTGTACAATAAAATGTTTCAAATTCAATATGGCACTAACTGCTGCAATGTATGTTCTTTTGAGTTCATGCTACCTTTATTACTATGTGCTATGTTATGAATAAATCTTCTTTGAACCACTATGACACCTTCAGTTTTATATTGCACCATGACATTTTTTGCATTTCTCTAGCCAAGAATGTAAAAGAAAACACAACCAAGAAATTGCTCTGAAATCATGAGTGCTTTGTTACAAGGTCACTAAGATTATTTACAATATCATTGTGTTAAAGATCTTAACAAGATGAAAGCACAATTTAAAATGGTCAAAGAATTTTCTTTTATTCATAGCACTTACCACTTTCTAACATATTATATATTTTACTTCTTTATCTGTCTATCTCTTCCATTCCCATAAGAATGTAAGCTCATTAGGGCAGCAACATTTTTCTCTTTTCTTTCATAATGTATCTCAAGTGCCTAGGACAGTATCCAACACATAATAAGCACTCAGTAAATATTTGTTGAAAAAATGAAAACTTATTATAAGATGACATTTGGGAACATCCCAACCTTCCAGGATTCCCAGGTTGAGAAATATTGAAATGGAGAAAAAAGCTTTGGCTTAGGAGCAAGAGAGACCTGAGTTTGAATCTATTTCTTAGCTATTACCTTTTACTCTGCTGCTTACTAGCTGTATGACATTGGGAAAGTTATTTAAATTTAGGGAGTCTGCTTTTTCTCTCCCCAATAAAATGTAAAGTCAGTTAAAAATGGGGATAATGGTTAATACATAAAGTATATAAAATACTAGCAGATACGGTGATCATCATTATCATTACTATTACAGATGTCACAGAAAAAATATTTAATCAAGTAAAAATAAACTTTTCCATGTAATCACAATTTTCCCCTCTTATTTCATCTTACTCATAAAAAGGTAAAATAGGAAACAGGTTTGAAATAAATGAAAAAGAAAAAAGAGAATCTAAAACTTCCACCAAAACAACTGGATAAGATATTAGAAGATGTTTTCATAATAATCATTTGTCAGATGTTAAAAGAGTTTGGTTATAATAGGGCTGTAAAATGAACCAAAAACAAAGCACCAATGAGAAAACAGAAATACATGAAATACACAAAATAGAATGAAGATTACTGTGTGACCTCAGCTGCATGGGAGTGGTTTTTCTCCCCATAATTCATGTACACTTTATCCACCCATCTTCTTCCTACTTGCAAGCTCTACTTGGCTCATCAGGAAACTTAACCCTCAGGCCAGCCCTGAAGGAAGAATTAACCTACTTATTGAACCCTTAGGCAGTGTGCACGGCCAGGAAGCTGGGTATTTGGAAAATACAGAGAGGTGATCTCAGCATTTTACTGCAATATCCCGTAACCACTGAAGGAAGAGGTTAAAAATGATTTATTATATTAAGAAAAAGCAGTGTAAATTTATTTCTTGGTTTAAGTTTTGTTGCCAAATGGAATTCTCAAAATACTTTGGAAATACAAGTAGATTTAAGATCCATTTCAGGTAAACCTTATTTATTTTAAAAAGGAAGGATAAAATATTACTTAGTTAAAAGCAAAGGACTTAGCATTAGTATTCACAATTAAGCTCAAAAAAAGCTATTTTGGATGACTAAATTCAGTCTTAATCCAAACCATGTTCCAACAATGCAAACAGATATTGGTAGATAAAATGGATTTGCCTTCCAACATCCTAATAACAATAAAAAAATAATTAAATGTGAAATACACCCCTGAATATAATTTTACCAATGTGGTTTGCTGATCTCCTTTAATCATAATGTGCAGTAAAGATTATCTTAACCAGCCTCCACTTAGCTGATTCATTCTATTGCCCTGTACTCTTCTTTTACTCTTTAAAAACATGACTGATATCCACCTTGCTGAAGGTGCATGGTTAATAAGTTGTTCTCTAGTATGGTCAGATACTTCTTCCTTAAGTTAAGCTTACTAAGGATCAATTGTGTTTGTTTCCAATAATGTTTATGCCTGTAGTATTTGTTGCTTTTATTATATAATCTAATTAACTATGAGTGCATAAAAAGAACCAATAAAATATAAATGCAAAAAAAAAAAAAGACCTGTAGCCTATAAAAATAGCAACAAAGTAAGCTGAATGCTCTAAAAGAACTCAATAAAGAAGTCACTAAAAATTAACTTGAATCAGGCATGGATGAGACATTGGAAAAGATTAGAACAATTATAAATATCTAAAAGTATCCTATATTCAAGTTGTTTCAAAACACCTTTAGTTTCTTTCTCCAAAGAAATCAAAATGGGAAATCATACATCATGTATTAAGGGTGTGAATTTTGTGAGAGCACTGAGAACATCATTCAACAAACTATAATCAGAGAAAAGATCTTGGCAGCTTTATAGCTAAGGATTGGTGAATGAATGCTGTTTTATGTTTCAAAGAAAGTAAAACCCTTGTCTTGACACTTTATTAGTCCTAACTATAACCAACTTTTTTAGTTAACTGACCAATTACACGTCCCAATTGTATTATTTAAGAGGGTTCTACTCTATTAATCTTAATTGTTCCTCCTTAGTCTCGGAATGCTGGAGGCTTCAGATGCCAGGTTTTCCCATCACCCTTAAATTCTGAAAAGCATCTGCTAAAAACATAAACCATTAGTTGGAACCTAAAGATTTCTAGCTGAATTTATTTTAAAATTTCAAAGAGTAAGTAACAACAAGAATCATAACTGAGAAGGATAATAAGCAGGAAGAGAAGAGTAAATAGGTACACCAAAACCATAACATTTTGAAAGGAAAGAGAGAAGGAAGAGTAAGCATACTAAAAACAGAAACAGTAAATCAAAAGAAAACAGTTTAAAGTAACGCAAAAGGATGGATGATTGACGTGAACAAAACCTGAAGAAACAATTGTAATTTTTAATATAGTGAAACAGGTCCGTCAACTGGAAAATGGTTACTTAAAGTATGACGTACTCACTGTGTGGAATTCTATGTACAGTCACGCATTGCTTAATGAGGGGGATATGTTCTGAGAAATGCATCCTTAGGCGATTTCATCCTTGTATGAACATTATAGTAGAGTGCACTTATACAAAACTAGATAGTATAGCCTACCATATACCTAGACTTTATGGTACAGCCTATTGCTCCTAGGCTACAAACTTGTACAGCATGTTACTATACTGCATACTGTAGGCAACTGTAACACAATGGTAATTATTTGTGCATTTAAACATATCTAAACATAGAAAAGGTACAGTAACAGTATAGAAGATAAAAAAAATGGTGCACCTGTATAGGGCACTTAAAATGCACGGAGCTTGCAGGACTGGAAGTTGCTCTGGGTGAGTTTGTCAGTGAATGTGAAGGTCTAGGACATTACTGTATACTTAGGTTATACTAAATTCATATAAAACATTTTTTCTTTCTTCAATAATAAATTAACCTTAGCTTATTGTACCTTTTTAACTTTATAAACTTTTTAATTTTTAAAACTTTTTGACTTTTATAATAACCTTAGCTTAAAACACAAACCCACTGTACAAAAATATTTTCTTTCATTATATCCTTATTCCATAAGCTTTTCTATTTTTTAAATTTTTATCTCTTTTTTTAAACTTTTTAAATGTTTTTGTTAAAAATGAAGACACAAATACACACATTAGCCTAGGCCTACACAGGGTCAGGGTCATCAGTATCACTGTCTTCCACCTCCACATCTTGTCACCCTGGAAGGTCTTCAGGGGCAATAACACACATAGAGCTGCCATCTCTTATGATAACAATGCCTTCTTAATTATGGAATACCTCCTGAAGGACCAGCTTGAGGCTGTTTTACAGTTATATGTATGTATGTATGTGTATATATGGAATATACTCTAAAATATGATAAAAAAAGTATAGTATAGTAAATACATAAACCAGTGACATAGTCGTTTATTATTGAGTATTATGTACTGTATATAATTGTATGTACTATACTTTTATACAACTGGCAGCACAGCAGATTTGTTTACAACAGCATCACCACATGTACTTGAGTAATGCATTATGAGCACTACAACATCACTAGGTGATAGGAATTTTTTGGCTCCATTATAATCTTAGGGGACCACTGTAGTATATATTGTCCATCATTGACTTAAATGTTATTATATGGCACCTGAGTGTAGTTGTTAAAAATGAGACAGATATGTAGATATAGACATGAAAGGATTCTGAAGTTTTATTGACAAATTAAAAAAAGCAAGATACTGAAAAATAAATGATTTTATTTTTGTTCAATATTTTGCATATGTACTTGTACATGCATAGGAAAGGTCTTAAAGAATACACAGAAAGCTGTCAGCAATGGTTACCTGTAGAGAGGGGCAGTGAGGATGGTAGGCATGCTTTCTTTAGGGCTCATTTTCTTACAAAAATAATATTTTATTTCCTAAGTAAATAACAAACATTCAGCTTTGGAAAAGGCAATAGTAAAACAATGTAACTATAGAGAATTGATGGCTATAGAAAAGCTACTTTATATTTCAGTTTAAATACTTTGGATATTGTTAATGTTTATAGGTTTATGACCTCTGGGGTGATAGTGGAAAAACAGTATGGGATATCGTTTCCAAATTGACATGACCAACAAAGCCTAAAGGAATGCTCTAAAGTAAAGGGAACTAACAATGAAACAAACGTTGGCAACCACATCTCAACTCTTCTCTATTTCTTTATATTTCTAGAGCGCTATGTTATGGGGATATCCTTTCACGTTGTTAATTTGGTCAGTGACACGTCATTTTATCAATTCAACTGAATTTTCTGTTTTAACTGTCATGCCTCTCAACCTTTGCTGCTCTGATTTCTCCTCTGCATCGAAGCCTGTTATCTGTCTCTCTCTCTTTGGTGGATACCGATCCTCTTGAATCTAAGGCTTTAAACTAAAGTTTTTAAAGTTCTGTTTTGCTTCTCGCATCACCTACTTTTCCTCTGGAGTTAATAATACATGTTTCTCATTTTATTCTTTCATTTTCATTTTGATCTTTCTTACATGTCTGGTATACTTTATGCATGTGTTCAGGTCTATAAATGAAGGACTAAGTTATTCATGATAGGGGATCTTCATGGATTTCTTGTACCTCTGTTGTAGTCCTGTGTCATGCTTCTCCAGCAGGATTTCTTCCTGCTGATAGTCACTGGTTGTCTACCATCTCTGACTAAGTGGAAACGGCATGGCAACAGACTTAAGGTCCTTGAACAGGCAGCAATAGATAAATAAGTGCCCACAGTGTTGAAGGGCACTGTTGTATGTGAGAAGCCCTTACTATATTTATAGAGCATCTCCTACTAGATTTAAAAAGAAGTTATTATGATTTTAATGCAGGGACAAACCCTTTATTGAGATATCTGTATGGGAGGAAGGGATCATCATCATGTCTCTTTACTCCACCAACCAATGACAATTTTTCAGTCTGTCCTTGTTTTCTCATGACCTTGACACTCTTGAAGAACATTGATCAGTTATTTTGTAGAATGGCCCTCAATTTGGCTTTGAAACTTTCTCATGATTAGTCTGAGATTATGCATTTTTGCCAAGGCGATGTTACGCCAAAGATGATAAGTAAGAATACATAGCATCAAAAGGTACCTGATGTCAAGATACTGGTTGATATTAACTCTGAATATGTAGTTAAGGTGGCGTCTGCCAGGTTTTCCCAAAATAAAGTTATTGTTTTTCCCTTTGTAATTAATATGTATCTTGCAGGGAGATACTTTGAGATAAAAGAAGCAAATAAAGAATAGTCTCTTTCTTGTCATAATTAACCAATCTTAGCATCCATTATTATTTCTGTATTTACCAAATGATGATTTTCTATTTTTGTTATTTTTCCTACATTTATTTATTAGAATTTTACTATATGGAAGTGCTGTCCTTTTGCCCCAATTTATTTATTTATTCAATTTTTATATTAATATAGATTCAAGGGTATTTATTTCATGCTGTGGGCTTTAACTTATTTCTTGCATTATATATTCTATTCACATGGAGTTTTAAAAATTACTTTATATGGTTGATTTCAAACATGATTGTGTGTTGCTGAGAAAACACGATCTGAATGATACTACTTTCTGGACACATATTGAAATTTCCTTTGTGAAAAAGCATGTGCTTAATTTTTGATAAATATTCTTTGTATGCATGACATTCTTTGTTTGCTTTAGACTCTTTTCATTGTGAACTACAAAACATATATAAAAGTATACCAAAGGCAATTATATGCTTAGTAAATTATTATAAAGCAGACCCCTGTGTTACCACCATCTAGGTGAAAAAATAGAATCTTCCTAGTGACAAAAAAGCCTCCCAAGTGCCATTTTCCAACCCCTGTCCCCAAAGAAAACCAATGCCTAGATTTTTTTTTTTTTTTTCTTTTTAAGAGACGATGTCTAGCTATGTTGCCCAGGCTGGAGTGCAGTGGTTATTCACAGATGTGATTATCATGCACTGCAGCCTCGAACTCCTGGGCTCAAGTGACCCTCCTGCCTCAGCTACCCGAGCAGCTGGGATTATGGGTGAGTGTGGCCACATCTGGCTAATGAGTTGACTTTAAGGTTATCCTGTTACCTGATCCTTCTAATAAATTTACCACCTAAGTATGCATTACTAAAAACTATAGAGGAACAATATATTTTATGGAAACATGATTAATCAATTAATATCACATGAAGTAAACTTCAAAACAAGAAATATTACCAGAGACAAAGAAAAACACTTCATAATGGAAAAAAAATTCAATTCACTAAGAATGCACTGCAGACCTAAATGTGTATGCATCTAATAACAGAACTTCAAAGTACGTGAAGGAAAAATGACAGAAATGAAGACAAATAAAAAAGTACCTGCTCATAATTGAAGATTTTACCATTCCTTCCTCAGAAATTGATAGAACAAGTAGAGAGCCAATCAGAAAAGATAAAGATGTGAACAACTATCAACTGGATCTTTTAGAACCCTACACCTAACGGTTGCAGAATATACATTTTTCTCTAATACATATGGAACATGTGGTATCTCACTGAGTTTTAATTTCTATTTTTAAATTAATGAGCACAAACACTTTCATATGATTATTTGCTACTTGGCTATTATTTTCTTTTTCCCTGATGACATTTAAAAAATTTGTATAAATTTAAGGGGTACCTCTGCATGGATATATTGGCTATTGCAGATGCTATTGTTGCACTGCTCAGATTTCCTTAACCAGGATAGTGCAATTATACTTGAACTCCTGATAATGACTTACACTTGCCTCTTCTTAGAGGTCTGCTGTTGCCTGATGAGAGCCAACTCCCCTATAGATGCCACTTTGCTTGGAATGCCTAGAAGAATACGCCACCCCACCAGAGGCAGTCCACAGTCAATGACTGACTCACATGGGGATACAACAGGCCAGCTAGCTACCTTACTTCTGGGCAGGGCCAGCTTTGGGATACAATTCATGCTTCAGAGCTCCCTATAGGATTAAGTGGAAGCTAGACTTTTTCTGAAACCACATCTTTGCTTAACTACTTCCCCTGTCCTATCCTGATTCACTTCATCCCTTACAGGGATCTCCTGACAGAAGATCAACATCTAACATCACTTGCACAAAAATTGCTGTTTTAGGCTCTGCCTTTAGGGAACCCTACCTAGAACAGTTGCTACCAGCAGTGGTCATTGGAAACATGGTCTGGAAAAGGTCCCAGAGTTCATGGCAGGCTGTTCCAGTGCAAATGCTAAAACTGTCACCTAAGGTAAATGGGGATATGATATAGGTAAAAAGAAGGTACTAACCTGTGTCATCTCTCTGGTATTCCAGAGCAATGGTGAAGAGAGTAAAGTATTAGGACTGTGAAACTGGGTGGTTATTGCTGAGCACCACTGATTTAACAAAGAAAAGAGAATGAGGAGTTAGATCAATTAAGCACCAACTTATACCAAAGAATAAAAATCAAAGGGCAAACATGGTTTATAATTAGGAATGTGACAATTGTAAGAGTGGCAGAATTTAGAGAAGCTTAATTTCTCATCCCAATCAAGTCTTCTGTACCAAAGTCAGTGACCTGATAGAAAAGATTACTCTCAATCCTCTGGGCCTGTGGAAAGGACACACTCTCACTTGTTAGGAGATAGGGACTGCACCTTGCTTATGACCATGCAAAGGCTTCAAATGAGGTAGGTGCCTCATAGGATAATGCTTTCCTTTCTCAGGATCTGACCTCACTTCACCTCTTGGCCACCACAGCAACAACTAGCGTTAAATCTAAGCGTAGCCTCATGGAGAAATCTTAGATCTGCTAAAGGAGGAAGGACGTTTAATGCCAACAGAAAGTGGTAGCACCTAGCTAATATACTGTAGGAACTGGCAGAGTATGACTGGGAGCAAATCCTGAGGGAGCTGGACCAAGAGAAGTACAGTATAAAGCTGCTTAATGGAGGAACTTATCCATAACTCAGACTTAACACTCTGACAAGGCCTCTACAGTTTTTTTTGTTTTGTTTTGTTTTTTGTTTTGAGACAGAGTCTCATCCTGTTGCCCCAGGTAGAGTGCAGTGGTGTCATCATAGCTCAATACAACCTCAAACTCCTGGGCTCAAGTGATCCTCCTGCCTCGGCCTCCCAAGTAGCTGGGACTACAGGTGCACGCCACCATGCCCAGCTAATTTTTTCTATTTTTGGTAGAGACAGGGTCTCACTCTTGCTCAGGCTGGTCTTGAAGTCCTGGCCTCAAGGGATCCTCCCACCTCAGCCTCCCAGAGTGCTAGGAATATAGGCGTGAGCCACCGCACCCAGCCAATTTAAGTCAGTTTTTAATACACAGATGGGGTGGTTCTTGCATACTTGAAAAGAGTGAAAGCCCACATTAACTAAAATAGAAATATGCTAACTAATGTTGTAAACTGTTCAGGACATAATATAAAACTCAGAGAAGCAGGTACGCTGAAGTAGACATGTTATATAAGGCCAAACCTAGCTTATGATGTTCCCTGGAAGGTTTTGTAAGATGCTTCATTTACCATTATTATTGAGTACCTTAGTAGTGACTGTCTTCTGTGGATGGTGACTTTGAAGGTGATGGTGTTACAGAACTGACATCCTTCCTACCAATGTGGATGATATGATCCAGGAATAGAAGAAAATTTGAAATGGCAACCAGGCAGTGCCTGACCCACAAGGATCTGTGGAGATGGCTCATAGACCCTCATGTTTCTAGAGGCAAGATATATGGGCAGCCAACAAAGGGGTGTGTGTGTGTGTGTGTGTGTGTGTGTGTATATGTATTTTTTTTTTTTCAAAAGAGACCAAGATTAGATGAGCAGGAAGATGAAGTCAGCCACTTCAACAGGAAGTCATAATCCCTTGCTTAGTTTCCAGACCTAGGTCAGTTCTGACTCAGAATACATCAAGTGGAAGAGAAGCTGGGGTCCACTTCTTGCCACAAGACAGCAAGTGAATATAGTAGTGGCTGACTTCATCTTTCTGGGATCTGGTTCTATGAGCTCTGAATTATACTGTCTTAGAAATAAATCCATTCCACCTTTAATCTGATTAGTGTTCACATATCTATTTCCACCCTTTAACTTTTAAACTATTTTCATTTAAATATTTGTATTTCAGGGAGTTTTGTTGTAGGCAGCATATATTTGGGTCCTGCTATTTTTTAAATGCAATTTGACAATCTCTGCCATTTAATAAGGGTATTTAGGTCATTTACATTTAATGTGATTACTGATGATTAAGTTTAAATCTGTTATTTTGCTATTTGTTTTTGTTTAATTGAACATTTTTGACAATTCCATTTTCTGTCCTTTGTCAGCTTTTTAACTATAATTTTAGCTTTTTTTTTTTTAATTTGGTAGGGTATAGTACACAACTTTAACTTATTATAGTCTACTTTCAAATGATGTTATTGCTATTATACCACTTTCTGTATAAGACCTTGTAGCAGAAATCTTCCATTTCTCTGTTATCTTCAATAGCTTTTATGCTATTGTCATGGTTTTACTTTTATGTGTCATATAAACAATACATTTTATTATTTTTGCTTTAAACTTTCAATTATCTTTAAATACATTTAAGTAATAAGAAAAAAGTTTTTTACGTTTACCAACATAATTATCATTTCTAAGGCTTTTTGACTGGTGTGGTGTAATTTTCCATTCATCTGAAGAGCTTCCTTTAACATTTCTTGTAGTGCAGGTCTGCTAATGGTGAATTCATTCAGTTTTTGTACATCTGAAAAAGTTTATATTTCACCTTTGCTTTTTAAAGATATTTTTGCTGTATATAGAATTTTAATTTAACTTTTTTTCAAAATTTAATACATGTTTCTCCACTGTTTTCTACCTTAGTTGTTCCAGTGAGAAATCTGTCATTCCTATCTATGTTCCACTGTATGTAATGTATCTTCTTTTCTGTAGCTGCTTTCAAAATATTCCCTTTTTTACTTTTAAGAAATTTAATTATGATATGCCCTAGTGTAGTTTTCTTCATGTTTCTTGTGCTTGGGATCATTGGTATCATTGAGATTGTTGGACCTCTTGGTTTATAGTTTTCACCAACTTGGGAAATGTCTCAGGTATTAATTTTTTGAATTTTTTTTTGTCCCCCTTCTACCTTACCTTCAAGGACTTCAATTACACATATATTAGGCCACTTAATGTTGTCCCCCAACTCACTGATGTTCATTATTTTTCTGTTATTTTTCTTTGTGTGTTATTTTGGGTAGTTTCTATTTATGTGTCTTCAGTTCACTAATCTTCTCTTCTGAAATATCCAATCTCCTATTAATCCCTTCCAGTGTATTCTTAATTTCAGACATGGTAGTTTTATTCTCTACAAGTTCAATTAGAATCTTTTTAACTTTCCCATCTCTACTTAATATGTTTCTGTTTTCTTCTAGATTCTAACATATGGAATTCAGTTGTGACAGCTGTTTTAATGTCCCCATCCACTAATTCTATCTTCTGTATCATTTTTAGTATGGTTTAGATTAATTCTCTCATTATTGGTAGAAAATATTTTGTCTTAGTCTGTAGCTTATTTTTTCACTACTTTCTACCATTCAAATACCAGAAGTTTTCAATTTTACATAAGTCCCACTTATCTTTTTCATTTGTGGTTTAATTTTCTTTGCCTGCTATCTATAAAATTTTTTGTCTAGCCCACAAAGATTTTATCTTATGTTTTCTTCAAGAACTTTTTTAGTGTTAGGTTTTTATTTTATTATAATACCTATTTAAAATTAATATTTGTATATAGTAAAGTATGAGTCAAGGCTCTCATTCACTCATTCATTCATATGGTTCCAGAACTATATAACTATGTATTGAAAAGACAATATATTCTTTCTCCATTACATTGCCTTTGACCCTTTGCCAAAAAATTGTGTATGTATTTCTGGGTTCTGTATTCTTCCTTGATCTTTAAGTCTATCTTTATGTCATTATCACACTGTTTGATTACTGTGGCTTTATACAACACTACAAAATCAGGTAATGTGAGTCCTATAATTTAGCTGTTCTTTTTCAAAATTGTCTTGGCTACCTATTGCTTTTCCTTATAAATTTTAGAATCGGCTTGTCAATTTCTAGAAAAAAATCTGTTGACTTTTTTTGATGGGGATTGGATTAAATTTCATTATATTACTACACCAATTTGGAGAGAAATAACATTAATGATATTGAATTTTCCAATCCATGAGCATGGTATTTCTAACTTGTTTCTTCAGTGTTTTATAGCTTTCAGTATATAAACCTTGAACATATTTTCTTAGGTTTATCCCTAAATATTTCATGCTTTTTATATTAAAATGGTACATCTTTGAAAAATTTTTATTTCCAACTATTCATTGCTAGTACATTTTTGAATTTTGATCTCATATCCCATGACACTGCAAAACACACCTATTAATTCTAGTACCTTTTTCATAAATTTTTTGGAATTTATATGCAGACAATGATATCATCTACAAATAAAGACAATTTTATTTATTCCTTTTTAATCTGTAAATCTTTTTTGTAGATACCTTTAATTAGGCAGAGGAAGTTTCCTCTATTCCTTGTTAGCAGATATTTTATCATGAATGGATGTTAATTTCTGTCTTTCTTTTCCTATATCCACTGAAATGATTATTTTTTAAAAGTCTGGTAATATGGTATATCATATTGATTTTAGAATGTTGAACCAATCTTGCATTCTTGGAATAAACTTGACTGCTCATGTTTTATCATTCTTTTGACATATTATTTGCTAATATCTTGATAAAGATTTTTGAGTCTACATTTATGAGAGTTATTGGTCTGTCGTTCTTTATTCCTATCCTGTCTTTGTCTGGTTTCGGTATCTGGGTAATGCTGACCTCAAATCAGTTGGGGAGTGTTCTCCCCTTTCTATTTCCTGAGATTGTTTAGGATTGGCATGATTTCTTCCTTAGAGGTTGGTAGAATTTGTGAGTGAAGCCATCTGGGCATAGCGCTTCCCTTATGGGACAGCTTTTAAGCTATAAATTCAATTTCTTTAATAGACATAAAGCTATTCAAGTTTCTTCTACTTGAATGAGTTTTGGTAGTTTGTGTCTTTCAAGGAATTTGTCTATTTCCTCTAGGTGATCAAATTTATTGACAAAGTTATTTATTGATCATTTACTATCCATTTAATATCTGCCAGAGTTTTAGTGATGTCCCCAGTTTCATTCTCAGTCTTGGTAATTTGTGTCTTCTCACTTGTTTTCTCATTTAGTCTGGCTAGATGTTTATTAATTTTTGTAATCTTTGCAAATAACCGGCTTTTGAGTAGTCTGATTTTCTCCACTATGTTTCTATTTTCAATTTCATTTGTTTATGCTCTAATTTTTATTATTTCTTTCCTTCTTGCTTTTGGTTTACTTTTTTTTATTAAGACACTTGGATTATTGATTCAAAACTTTCTTGGTTTCTAAAATAAGTCACTGAAGCATATTTCCCTCTAAGCACATCTTTAGCTGCATCTTAGAAATTTTGTAATGTGTTTTACCTTACATTTGATCAAAAATATTTTTTAACTTTCCTATGACTACCTCTTTGACTCATGTCATTTAGAAATATGTTGGATTTCCAAAAACTTGGGATTTTCCAGATACCATTCTGTTGTTGATTTCTAGTTCAATTTGTTTGTAGTTTAATTGTTTGGATGGGGTGTTTTTCCTATTTTTATTTTCTTAAAGGGTTATTATTTGAAAATAAAACTTCACAAAAGTAAGGAATATGTCACATAAGGTTGGATTCAAAAATCTGATGATCCAAACTCCTGACCTCAAGCGATCCTCCTGCCTTGGCCTCCCAGAGTGGTAAGATCACAGGTGTGAGTCACCAGGCCTGGCCCTGTCTCTACCAAAAAATAGAAAAGATTAGCCAGGCATGGTGGTACACACCTGTAGTCCCAGCTACTCAGGAAGCTGAAGCAGGAGAATCACTTGAGCCCAGGAGTTTGAGGTTGCAGTGAGCTTTGATGATGCCACTGCACTCTAGCCCGGGCAACAGAGGGAGACCCTGTCTCCAAAAAAAAAAAAAAAAAAACCACCACCAACAAAAAACCCCTGATGATTCAATGCATGAGTTTTAAAAAATCAAAGATTTTTTTTAAATAACAACTATTATAATAGTAAGTAGTTCTCAATATGAACTTAATGAAGTACATGTGCATACAATTAATAACATAAGAGACCACACACCAGCAAATGAATGCAGATAATGAATAAGTTACCTCTTCACATGCTTACCTCCCAATCTGTTCCCAGTATGATCCAATAACCCATTCTCTATACCCCAGTCACACTGGTCTTCAGTTCTTCTAAGAAGCCATGTTCTTTTTCTGCATCAGGCTTTACTGAACATACTCTCTGTGTGGAAAACACTTTCCCCCTCTTTTTGTCTAAGTTCTCTTCAACCTTCAGAGGTTAAATTCACTTTCTTTAGGAAGTCTTTTTGACATGCCCTCCAAAGATTAGGTCCTCCTTGTCAAGGATCAGGGGTACGTTTTCATGATAGCCTATACCTCTCTTTCACAGAATTTATGATTATAATGAAAAATAAAATATAAGGACAGATTAGGTCAGATTATCAGAGATGTTATGACTTCTCTAAAGGTTCAGAATTACCTATTCAAAAAAGTCACCAAAATGAGAAATGGAGTGGCCAACTAAACAGACTTAACTAAAAGCTGGTTTTTAATGAGTATCGTCTCTCTTTTGAAGACTACTCTGAAAGTAGAATTATACCTTCAGAAGAATATTGATTGCATGAGTCTTCCATATCAATACCTAATATATCTAAGAGACTATAGTTTATAAAATGTTGCACAGAGCAGGGCCCAGACAAAACCAACCAAAATGAGAAATCCCATTCTTTTGCCTTCATAGACATAGACAAATAGATAAGGTGTCTACTTCTCTAAGATATTTCTTGCTTTAGAAAAGAAAACTCATACACAAACAGTACGTTTGGCTCAAATAGCTTTTCTTTCCCAAATTGAATCAAAAAATTAAGGCTTTAGAGTCTAAGTTTCTTGCAAACTTTTAGGCAAAAAAAAAAAAAAAAAAAAAAATGGGTGAAGGCACTGAGAGGAAATCTTTGTTTTTCATGAACATTTGGAACCTTAATTTCTTTTAGATAGCTCTTGATGACATTATAAGGGAGCACTTGTAGAAAAATATACAGAGCTTTCCTGGCAATGGAGTTGGAAGAGCTGCCTTCCCCATATGGGTCTCTCAGGCTTACTTTGTAAATTATGTGAAACACTTTTAGACAGACACTAGCACTCATAAATTATACAGCTCATTTGCATATTCCAGTCGTGAGACATTATGCAAAGTGACATGATTTGCATAATGGATTCCTCTTGTCGCTTCACTTGCTGCGTGTGCTTTTAAAAAACAAAATGAAATAAAACGAAAGCATGAAAAGGTGAAAGCATCAAGTTCCCAGCCTTGCCTGTCTCCTCCCCAACTACAGTATCAACTGCTTTCATTTTTTATAGAGGACTGGGGGGAAAGGGACAAAAAGCAAAGACACACACATATAAACAAAGAGCTTTCATATGAATTTTGTTCTTAATTACAATATACCTACTTTCTCAGTGAGATCCTTCACCATAAATAACCCATCTGAGCCAAAAGGAATGAAAACAAAACAAAACACTGGAATAAGAAAAAGACTTTATGGAACTTTTTCTTTAAAAAAAAAAAATCTTCTATGCCTGTGATATTTAGGAAAGGGGTAGCCTTCCTCCTTGTAACTAAAAAAACAGAAATGAAAAAATAAAAATTTTAAAAGGTACCAGTTACTTTCTTATCATTGGAAGAAAGCATATTATGGAAGAGATAAATGGTCTGAAGGAGGGATTTTTTTCCCCTCTAGATGAACTTCTGAAGGGTTTTCCTATTTTTTAAGAGAAAAGGAGAAGAAGAAAGGGTTGTGTTTTGATTATTTAAAAAACATATGTAATGGCTACACATATTGTAAAGGATGAGGCAGTGCCACGTCGACTTCTATCCGCTCTACTCCAATAAGCAGGCAACGTTCCCTCAGCAGTTGCTAGTTTTGCTGCGGGCTTTCCCTGCCCCCCTGCACCAGTGCGAAAGGCAGAGTGTGCCAAGCGGCTGGCGTCTGTACCCTGTGGGAAAAGTTAACTGTAATTCTTCGGCTTTTAAAATCAATTAACCCGTGTGTTAATTAACGTCAAGTCGACGGGAAGAGGAGGAGAAGAAGGGGAGGGAGGGAGGGAAGAAAAAAGCTGCAAGGGCGGATGGCAGAAGAGTTGGCACGGTGCCATCCATTCAGGGGCAACGCCACAGTTTCGTGCGATAGCAGCGGCGGGTATATGTTACGGGGCCCTGTATGCGGGCCAGACAGTGCGGTAAAGCCAAGGGAGATTATCCAGACCCCCAGGAGCGAACAGCAAGCAGCAACTGAAGGCGCAAGTGCCAGGATTACAGCCTAGGCTGCTCCAACTACGAGCCCTTCCTCGGACCCTGGGACTCGGCTACTTGGGGTTTGGGGGTCTTCTACACCAAAGAGGCACAAAGCTGACTTTAATCACTTTTTTTTCCTTTAAACTTGATTCTGCCGCAGTGGAGCCAGCACAGCGGATGTTTTCACACCCAGCAAGACAAAGGCCGTCGTCTCCGCCATGACACTGTTCCGTTCCATCAGAGGCCGGGATCCTGGACTCCTTGAAAAATCAAAAAGAGACAAGGAAAACAAACAACAACAAATACAGCAACAAACAGAAAAAATTAACACCCACCAAAATGGTTTGCGCGCTGGCCCGTGCCAGGGGTGATCTGGGCATCTGTTGCAGCAGAAGGCGCTTGTGTGGGGCTATTTTTGGGGGGAGGGGGGGGAAGCTGTTGACTTGTTTGCTATTCAACTCGTTTATAATTAACTTTTAAAAAACACCTTTCAGCCTAGTCAACAACAAACAAAGAGAAAAAGAAAAACATCGGAAGAGAAATGCCATAGGAAGCGGCATGAATGCATGCCACAGCCGGTGCCACTTGCCATTCGGAAAACCTCAGGGAAAGATGCCAATTCTACAGCTCCGAAGAAGGCAGAGAAGGGAGCATAAAGGTCTACAAAGAGAAATCATAACGAAAGAATACTGCTTGTACAATCCTGGATTGCAAATGGCACACAGCCTCTGCTGGGAGAAGAGAGGGAATATTTAAATGGAGATACAATATAGATGGGTATAAATTAACAGATAGGCACCTATCGATTGCATATAGCCACATATGTAAGGTTATATGTGTATATAAATACACATATTTTCAGACAATTAAACGTTTGGATTTTTTTGGTATATATTTTTGTGCTATAGGTATGGGTATGTAGATAGGTGTATATGTTTATGCATATACACACATATGTGGGATGTATGCATGTGTGAGGAAAAGGAGAGGAAGACAGAGGAGAGAGAAGGAAATGTGTGTATATGCATGTATGTGTGTGCATACATCCCACTTTTTGACCCAGGTATACACAGAAGACAAAATAAAAATCATACTCTAGCAGCAAGCAGGCAGCTAGAGATTTATCTACATTCACTGCTATCACCAGGGAGATGAATGGGGCCGATCTGAAGCCCTTTTACAAGATCCACTATGGGAGTGAAGGAGGAGGAGGGATGCCACACAGACATGCACAAACTTGAAGGCAGAGGGATTTGGAAGGGGCTACTGAGGAAACCCTGGTGGCATAACGCAGGGGAGAAGAAGGGGAAAGAGGCTTGTCTCTCTATGTTTTAGGTGGTTTTAAAAAAATCTGCAAAAGGGTTTCAGGGAACGGCTGGTACTTACGTTGTCTGCGTTGCTGTGGATCCTGAAAGGTGTTCTGTTGGCACCGGGCGCTGAGCCAGGGGCAGGCGCTGGAAACAAAAGGGAGAGACAAAAAAATAAAGTCATTCAATGGGAATATTAATTGCTGCTCTTGTGGATTTTACAAAACACACAAACTGTTTTCTTTTTCTTTCTTTTTAAAAAAAAAATGTGGATTGGCGCGTGTCCCTTTCGCATGGAATATACAAGTAGTATGGGATTTACAGCCCAGTTACGGGACTCAGGATTAACCGCGCTGGCATCTTTTGGGCATATTCTTCCTTTTAATGAATGAGCTTTCGCTGTTAATGAGGAATAATCGTTTGGCTAATGAGCTTTGAAACATTAAAAGAAAAGAGGTTTTTTTCTGTTAATCGCTCTGGTGCGACTGCATGGATGGATTACAAAAGACAGCAATAGGAACGCAGTACAAAGGGGGGGAAATCTCTCCTGGAGTGGGAGAAGCACCGAGATGGGTGATGTGTCCCTGCATCTTTCCTTCCTTCTCTCTCTCTTTCACTCTCTTTGCCAACTGCTATGGGTTTCCATAACTCCGCAATCAAAGTGGATGGTCGGGAAGGATTATTACAAAGAGTGAAGCCTACGCTGTTAATGTCTCCAGTGTTTAATCATCATACAGTAGAATGGTTTTATGCATATTTCATTTGCATATCATTAAACTGTGTTAGCGAGGGGCATTCAGAGCCAGGAAAAGTTGGGGAGAGAGGGAAGAAAAAAAAGGTCCCTATGATGCTTATCTTCAAACAGGGACTTGTTCCATGATCTGTCTTCTACTTTTGCTAAAATCATTTTGACTTGGAAACCTTTGAAGTTGGATACAACCTTGGATTCTTCTAATTCCTGCAGAGCGGTATATTTTAAAAAACAGCAGAAATGTTCCTGCACTACACAATTAAAGGAATATAAACTCCAGTGGGTTGAAACTAGTAGCTCTTTGGGGAATGCAGTGGCAGAGGCTTCTACAAATACCAACACTTAAAAAAAATAATAAAGAGCACCATATTAAAAACAAAGAAAATGAAGACAAGAAATATTAACGTGGATTATATTTGTTTCTTTTGGGGGGTAATGAACTAAAGAGAATGAAGAAGCCATCGGTAATTTATCCCTTCATTAATGAACAGTTACCTTTTTATATGTGTTTGTTTTTGTCCTTTCTTTTTGAAGAGGGATGTTGTCACTTTTGAAGCGATTAGTCAATTATTTTGTAGCTCTGACCTTTTTCCCCTGCACCCGACAGGAAAGAAAGGTGGTGGTTAGGGAATATGTGAGTATTGGGGGGATTTGTGGGGAGAGAAGGAATACAGTGAGTTCTTTGTAGATCTTATACATGCACAACATATTAATTGGGGGCTTTTAAAGCTCCCTCAATAGGCTATTTCATTCCTGGTAAAACAGCAGCTGGTTAGCCACTGTTGGTGACTCTTCTAATATTACTTTATTTTATTCTATTCTGTTGCTGTTGTTGTTGTCTTTTGTTTTTCCTCAGTTAAGAATGAGAATATAATGTCACCCCTTCTTTATTGAGTCTCTTCTTTCCTCCATCTTCTTCTTCACTTCCAATTTCCAAACTGTAAAACAATGTTGGCTTAATATTGAATCCTGGTGCACAGTCTAACTGGCACAACTTGATTTGGAAATGAGATGCTGTTTTATATTTAAATTATCCCTGCTCCCCCCCTTATCCTCCAAAGCTTTGTCCCTGCTATGAATATTCAGATGAGGCATGATGTGATTACACTGTACAATTACTCCTATCCATGGTGGTGGCAGGGGCTGCTAGGGAGACAGAGAGCCAGACAGCCTCCAAGCCAATACGGAGTTTTGTTTTTGGTATTTTTCCTATCTCCTTGGCGCTGTGGCACATGCAGATGTCGCTGTTGTTCTTTATAAAGCCCTAATGATATGCAAAAGCATAACTATTTGGTTTGGATGCAAAGCATCAATGAAATATTATGGATGTCTTTAAGAAAGGGGGAGAGAAAATCCTGACTGAAGGAATGTCCACATAAATTATTTTTATTTAAATGAATTCAAAGGATGGGTAAGGGCAAGTCAGAAGGAGTCACATGGAAAACATGCATAATATTAATATGCATAAAGAATTCTCACCGAGGAGGAGAATCTCCTCACTACAGCTCATGGGACAAACAGGTTCATTAGGAAATAGCTCAGAGCAACTACAACATTTTGCTATTTCAAGTTTTTCCCTTATTTTAAGAGCCAGAGAGATGTGTTTTCTTTGCATGGCAGCATTGAGATGGATCCAGTCTGTGAAATCTGCAGCCCAAATAGCATCTCTAATGGAAACTGGAACTAAGCAAGGGCACGGATACGGAAGGGAGGAGAGAAGAGAAAATACACGAAGAGGAGTATATTCAGAGCCACTGCATGGCATGTTGTAGTACAGGAGTTTTTCAGAAACCATCTTTGCTTTATTAATCTCAGATGTGGGGAGCTATCAGGGTTTTCCAAGATGAGCACTGAGACAGGCCCTTTTAAGTCCGAGGCTGAGGAAAACAGCGGCAACTTGGTGCCTGTTGCCTCCTCCCCCCACCCCACCCCCAGCTGTCTACAGCTCAGAAGACAAAAAGCACAGCTACTCCTAATTTGGGGATGCAGTAGAGTATCTCCTGGTTCAGGTATTTGTGAAAGAGGGAATTCCTGGTGCTATCATATTATACATTGCTAAAGAGCAGATGGAATCATTCGGGTGCTTAAGAAGGCCTGATAATATTTATGTTGGTTTAATTCTCAGGGTAATGATTACTGTGGTTGTCTAACATTTTCAGAATGTTGAAATTACCAGTGTGGATTAGTGCATGTTTACAATGAACAGAGATGGACAAATAGTGAATAAGCCTATTGGGTGAATTCAGAACTGATAAAATATTTGGACTATTACTCATAACCTCAAAGGATTAACAAAAAACCAAATAAAGCAGCAGCAGTCAGAAGAAAAGAAATTTTGTTACTTTTCTTGGTCAGGTGAACATAGTTCAAATTACTTTCATAATTCAGGTTAAAGAAATTTTATACTTCTGTTTAAATTACCTAAAGATAGCTTTGATCTGATCTGTATACTGTACAAATTTCTACTTAATGGCATAATGTTGACCTGGAACCGGTCTCTCTAATTATAAGCATGTTGTAAATTCTGCTGCTCTTCACCCATAATCTCCAAAACTTCCATTTATAAGTCTCTTTTAACCTCCCCCCCTCCATTTTCAACTATTACACGATTCTCAACTCTTGTTACAATGCACGAAACTACAGAATACACTGAATCTATGATTATTTGGAGAATGGCTATTTAATCTGAATTATTCGGACCTTTAACCACTTATCCTTTCCATCTTTGATGCCAGAATTATGGCTATTAAATTTTGAAACAATACATGTAATGAATTTAGCACAGTATCTGCACATAACCAGCACTAAATAAATATTAGATTTTATTACTGCTATTATTTCAGTGTGTTGGTTAGTATTTGAGAGAAATAAGGAAAAGGAAATAACATTAAATCTTTACTTTTACTATTTTTTTTTTTTAAAATTTCAGAGTATCATGGGGGTACAACACTTTGGCCATACACATTGCCCCTGTTCTGCCCGTGTCAGAGCCACAATCGTGGTCATCTCCCAAACTGTGCTCCCCACATCCATTCAGTGAGAGTTTTTCCCATCCCTTCCACCCCCCGCCCGCCCACCTGCCCTCAGATGAATGTTATTGCCCTGTGTGATGTAAGTGTTCCTCAGTTAGTACCAGTTTGATGGTGAGTACCAGTGGTGCTTGTTTTTCCAATCCTTGACACTTCGCTTCAAAGAATGGGTTCTAGCTCCAACCAGGATAATACCAGATGTGTTAATGCACTGTTGTTTCTTATTGCTGAGTAATACTCCATGGTATACATATACCACATTTTATTGATCCACTCGTGTATTGATGGGCACCTGGGTTGTTTCCACAACTTTGCAATTGTGAATTGTGCTGCTATGAACATTCGAGAGCAGATGTCTTTATTATAAAATGTCTTTTTTTCTTTTGGATAAATACCCAGTAGTGGGATTGCTGGGTCAAATGGTAACTCTACTTTTAATTCTTTGAGGTATCTCCATATTCTTTTCCATAGAAATAGTGATGCAGGTAAAAGGTTTAGTGCAAAAGCATTAAATAGGTATCCATGGTGAACAGACTAAGAATGATCTATAATCTATAGCTTATATTAGTACATAATAGACTCATGAAAGGGTTCCTTTAAAAATGTATGTATAATTCTGAAATTATGATCATGCTGTATGACATCTATAGTCTGATAAGTGAGTTCTGTCATGATTGGTATGGAGGGCTATGGGAACTGAAAGGTGCTCATTACTTAACCATAATGATGAGGCAGTACCAACTTTCAGTCTTTTTCTAAAAATAAGTTATACCTTTGAATAGGTAATGTATTAACCACATTCAAATATCAATAATTTAAATAATATAGATGGGGAGAAGTCTCCTCTTCTAACCACGAGTTCCTAATCCCACCCCCAAATAAGTAATCACTGTTAACTGGTTTCTTGTTTATCCTTCCAGATATTAATATATTATGCCCATATCCCAATAAGATATGAAAATATTTTCTTTCCTACTTTTTACAAAATGGTAGTTTTTTAAAAAGATTCCTTAGAATTTCCTGCAAACACAATAAATTCATTTGTGAACAGACAGCTTAATATCTTCCTTTCTTTTCCTTTAACTTGCCTTATCTCATTGGTGAGGACATCTAGTACAATGTTGAATAGAAATGGTGGGTGGTGAGAGTGAACACTCTTACTTTGTTTCCAATCTTACAGGCTTGTTCCAGATCATAAGGGAGAAAGAATTTGGTTTTTCATTACTAAGAATTATGCCTTTATCATGTGGAAGAGGTTTCCTTCTCTTCCTAGCTGCTAAGAATTTTTTTTTTTAAATCATGAATGGTCATTAAATTTTGCCCAATGTCTTTTCTGCCTCTATCAAAACAAATAACAGCTTAAAGCTGTTAGCACAGTGAATTACAATGACTGATTTTCATATGTTAAACCAACTGGGCAATCTTGGGACAAACTCCACTTGATCATGATATATTAATATTTTTATATATTGAAATATTTGACTTCCTAACACCTAATTAAGGATTTTTGAATCCATGTGCATGAGAGATACTGGTTTATAATTTTTTTGGTAATGACTTTGGTATTATTATCAGGGTCTTACTGGCATCATAGAATGAGTTGGAGAGTGTCTCTCTTCTCTATACTGTGAAAAAGTTTGTGTAAGATTGTTATTATTTTGTCCTTAAATGTTGGATAGAATTCACCAGTGAAGCTACGAGACCTGGGGATTTCTTTGTGAGCAATTTTCAGTTATAAATTTAATGTTTAAAAAATGATCTAAGACTATTCAGATTTTTAATTTCTTGTGTTAATTTTGGTAAGCTGTGATTTTCAAGGAATTTGTCTATTTCATCTTAGTTATCAAATTGATTGGAATAAAATTGTTCACCATATCCTATGTATGTTTTTTAGTCTGTCAGAACATTAGTGATGGCCCTCCTTCATTTGTGATGTTGATCATTTGTGCTTTCTTTTTTTCTTGATAAGTCTTTTTGAAATCTATTTTATTTATTTAATTAACTTATTTATTGATTGAGAAAGGGCCTTGCTTTGTTGCCTGGGCTAGAGTATAATGGCGTCATCATAGCTCACTACAACCTCAAATTCCTGGGCTCAAGTGATCCTCCTGCTTGGCCTCCCCAAGTGCTAGAATAATAGGCATGAGCCACCATACCTGGCCCTAAAATCAATTTTATTAATCTTTTATTAAGAATCAACTTCTGGCTGTTGATTTTCTTTTTATTTCTACTCTTAATTTTATAATTTCCTTTCTTCTATTTACTTTGGGTTTAATTTGCTTCTCTTTTTTCTAGATTCAAAAGGCAGGGTATTAGATAATTAATTTTATACTTTTCTTTCTTTCTATAATAATACAGATGTGTAAAGTGATATATTTTCTTCTAACGACTGCTTCATTTGCATCCCACACATTTTCAAAGGATGTGTATTCATTACCATTTAGTTGAGATTAAAAAAAAAATTCCCTCGTCATTTTTTCTTCAACATGTGTTATTTAGAAGTATGTTGTTTAATTTCTAATTTCCAACTTAATCCCACTATGTAAAGGGAATGTACTTGGTATGATTTCAACTCGAGATTTGTATGTCCCAACATATAGTCTTTTTGAAATTCCATGTTCATTTGAGAAGAATGCGCTGCTGTTCTGCTGTTGTTGATTTTGTTACACATTTGATTTCTACCTAATTAATTTCTGTTCTTATTTTTTTTGGTCCTTCTACTTTCCTTGAGTTTCATTTTCCATTCTAATTTCTTGAGACGGTATTGATAGCATTGATTTTCAGCCTCTCTTTCTTTTTAAACAAACATTTAAAGGCTATACGTTTTTCTCTAAGCATAGCATTAGATACAACTCCCAGGTTTTCATATGTCATATTTTTATTATAATCTGGTTCAAAATACTTTCTAATTTACATCATAATTTCCTCTTTGGCCTATAGATTATTTAGAAGTGTATGGCTTAAATTCCAAACCTTTTGGGATTCACAAAAATTTTAGTTATCTTATTGTTATTGATTTTTAGCATTTTTGTTATTGCTTTCTTGATCTGTTTGGTCACAGTGTACTCTAAAGGATTTTAAACTTTTCACTGTTTTTGAGACTTGCTTTACGGCAATTTTGGTAAATGTCCACTTGGAAACAATGTATCTTGCCATTATTAGAGGCAGTGTTCTACATTTAACTAAGTTACATCTGATAACTATGCTGCTCAGTTCACCTATATTCTTAGTGATTTTTTCTCTGCTTGTGTACTTGTTCTATTGGTTACCAAGAGAGGTGTGTTAAAAGTCTTATAGCACAATGTGAGTTTCTGTATGTATTTTTTTAGTTTTGTTAGTTTCTGCTTTATATATTTTGTAGCTTTGTTATTAAGTCAACATAAATTAAGAATGACTATATCAGTCTGTTGGATTAATACTTTAATAATTATGTTATATGCTCTTTATCTCTTACCTTAAAAACTACTTTGTTTAATGTTAATATACTTGTTCTAATATATTTTGGTATAGCTGGATTATTTTCTATCTTATTACTTTCAACTTTTCTGTACCTTGTTTTCTAGTTGGATTTTATCTTTTATCCACTCTGGCAACTTTTATTTTTTAACTGGAGAATTGAGTCAATTTATATTTAATATAATTACTGATATATTTTGAATTATATACATATCACCTTATTTGTTTCTTATTTCTTCTGATTTATGTTCTTTCAGTTCTATTTTTGCATTACTTATGATTAATCAAGTATTTTTCTTATTCCATTTTTTCTCTATTAGCTTGATAGTAATACACTATTTTACTATTAAGTGTTATCCTAAATATTATAAATGCATCCCTGACTTACTACAGATTATAAATTAGTACTCTTCTCACTTCCCAGATGGTCCCAGAATCTTAGATTGGTATGATTTTGTTTACCTCCTCCCACATTTTGTGTTATTGTTGACATATGTTTTATTGTTCATATATTTTAAACCTCAGAAGATGTGTTCATTTCTCTATTATGCAGTCAAGAGTCATTCAGACTCACCCACATACATACCTTGTGCACTGCTCTTTGTTCCTTCTTCCATTCTCACGTTTCCTTCTGAGGTCACTTTTCTTCTACCTAAATAACTCCCTTTGATGTTTCTTTTAGGTCAGGTCTGTTGCTGAAAAATTCTCTCAGTTTTGTTTATCTATAAAGCTATTTTATCTTCAGTTTTGAAGGATATTTTCACTGAGCACAGAATTCTAGATTGGCAGCTATTTTCTTTCAGCATTTAGAAGATGTCATTCCATTGTCTTTTGAACTTCATCATTTCTGTTGAGAAGTCAGCTGTCAGTCTAATTGTTGCTTCTTTGAAGTAATGTCTTTTTTCCCCCTTCATTTAAGATATTCTCTTCATCTTTCATCTTCAGGAGTTTTACTGATGTGCCTAGGTGTGACTTTCTCTGTATTTACCCTACTTGGAATTTCTGTGACTTGATGTTTTTCCCCCGTTTTGGAAATTGTTAGTCCTTATCTGTTTGTACATTACTTCTACTGCAATCTTTCTCTTCCCTGTAGGGCAAATGTAGACATTTTCAATATGTCTCATATGTATTTCATGCTGTTTATTTTCCAGCCCTTTTTTTTTTTTTTTTTTGGTAAGAGACAGATCTCACTCTGTCACCCAGGTTGGGGTGCAGTGATTATAGCTCACTTCCGCCTTGAACTCCTGGGCTCAAGGAATCCTCCTGCCTCAGCCTCCTAAGTAGCTAGGACTACAACCATGTGCCACTACATCTGGCTATTTTTAAATTTTTTTTATAGAGATGGGGCGTCTTGCTATGTTGCCCAGGCTGATCTCAAGCTCCTGGCCTCAAGCATTCCTCCTGCCTCTGCCTCCCAAAGTGCTGGGACTACAGGTGTTAGCCACTGCACCCAGCTTATTTTCCAGCCTTTTATCTCTTCATGCTTTGGCTTTAATATTTTTTATTTATCTATCCTACAGTTCAATAATACTCTCTTCATCTGCTTCCAATCTGCTGCTAAACCTATTTATAGATGCCTTAATTTCAGTTACCATATTTTTCAGTTCTTGAATATTCATATAATTCTTCTTTTGTAAGCTGTAGGTCTTTTGTACTCCAAAATATTATCATTTTTGAGCTATTTAAAGAGCTATAACCAGTAACACCAATATCTGGCTCACTGTGGATCTATTTCTACTGTCTGCCTTTTTTTTTTTTTTTTTTACTTTTGGTCCTGTGTCTTACTATTCCTTGGAAAGTATTGAATGGATGCCAGATACTGTGTGTAAAAAACTTTAGAGGCTCTGGAAGTTACTATCTTCCTTCAAAGAAAATTTACCCTGTCATCTGGGAGGTAGCAGGGCAGAATAAGGGCAGATTACCTCAATCCACTAAAAGAGTGAATTGACTTAAGGCTAGATTATAGTCTTTGTAAGGCTCGAATTCCATCTGGTTCACCTCATCTCCTAGGTCCCATTTCCCTGACAGACTCCAACCTCCAATTTTTGTATTCGCAGAACTGTGAGATTGCTGAAAGTTCCACGTGGCTTTCAGCAGATTTCTGCTCACCTTCTTAGCCTCTCATTCTGGGCAAGGCAAACTGAAATTATGAGATATACTTGTATTATAAAATCCCTCTGATATAATGCCATCAAAAAAGGAAGTGATGACATTTGTTCTTTGTGAACCTGTACTCATTCCTAGTGATGAAAATTTCCTTTTCAAAGTGCTTACAAAAGTAACTTTTAAATAATTGATTTTAAAATCAAAATTTGATGTTTTTGGAAATTAAGAATAATTTTTCCTCTTATTCAGGCTTTTGGCACCTCCCCTAAACTGCATATTTTCTCAAAAATACTCTGATTCTTTAAGCTCAACTGCAGATGTAGTTCCTCAGACTCAACTGCAAATTCTCATAGTACCTTTGAAAGTAATATACCTGGGATAGGAGAATTAAATTACAATGATTGGTTGTTCCCTTTTAATCTATGTTCCTAATCTTAGGGGTACAATCCCCACTAATCAATGTTAGTTTTATCCATTCTTTTTTTGAAGGTGACTCTTTTTGACAGAGAAGACAGAGAAAAAGGATTTGAATAATTCTCTCTCTCTCTCTCCCCCATCTCTCTCTTTTAGTAATCTCTTAACAGAACAACAAAATCCTGAAGCAAGTCTCTCCCTTTTACTTTTCCCTAGAAACAACTCCTGAATTCTTGCCCTTATATGCCCTTCCTTGTATCTTTTATATACAATCATTTATCACCTAAATTTAATCAGAGCTATCCCTATGAAATCATATCGCTCTTCCTCACATTTCCCCCTCCCTTTTTTCCTGACAATTTATTTTGTTCATCAATTACTCACTAAATTCCTACCAACATACCTACTATGTATCAGACGCAGTGAAAGAGACACACAAACTCCTGCTTTGACAACTAGTTGCGATATAGGCAATAAGCCAATTACAATGCAATGTGATATGTATTAGGTGCAATTTTAGTGTTATTTTGGAGGGCCTCCATTTTTCCTGAGCTATCTTCCATTTTAGAGATTATGTCCATTAATTTAACTTAAATTTAAACAATATGGCTAGGGGCTAACTTATTGGACTGGTAACCTATAGGGCACATGCCATATTATGTCCAATATTTACCTGTCCTGGCTATTGTAGCTTTAAGATTAAATGACTAATTTTTTTAAGAGTTCTAATTTTTTTCTGCCTCTCTAAGAAGTTCTTATCTGTCAATCAAAATCAGGTTCATATAATTAGTTTTCCTATCATTTCTTTCATCTACTAAAGATGCAGATTATTAGCAAGGCAAACCAAAAATCTATCAGAAATCAAACTTTTAGCAGAATGAGACTTTGAGAATGCATTTAAATAGCGGACATCACATTATCATTACATCTTGAGTTTGTACTATTATACTTTAAGGATCTGATTCAGGATTCCTAGAAATATATTACCTGTATGGTCAAGAAAATTGTATAATAGAATATTCACACTAAGCAATTACTTCTGATCCCTATTTTTGTGCTTACTCAGATACTTTCTATCATGTTTCCACTCAAATTCTGCCCCCTATTGACATTATATAGTCATTAATGAATGTGCTATGTCTATGTCAGGAATCCGACCTCATGGAAGAGATTGCAACCAAATTGCCAACTTTGGGATTAACACATGGCTTTTAACAAAGTATTACAATGCTTATGTGTGCACATAGATATATACATAATGCATGTATTTCATAACTTTACATGAAGCAGAAATAGTGTTTTTCAGAAGGTTAAAATACGTGGTTAACACTTAAAGAACGTAGTATAAGAAATTTAGTCTCATGAAGTGAAGGATGTCCTATATTAAGAATTAATTACCAAAGAAGATATAAAAGTTTCCATTGGTCTTTTTAAAAAACATAAAAAATACTATTTAATACAATCAGATGTTACCTTATCTGAAAATGGATAAGAATAGAAAAACATCATATGGCTTCTCATGATATCTTCCAAATTTGACTATTGTGTAATATAAGTGTTTAATGCACACATGAAATATATGAACTGATTTATAGATGGGCACTTAACTTTTTTTTCTAATGAAATACATCTGGGTTGTCCATATTTTAGTGGACATCAATGTGAAGGGATAATAGCTCAGGTTTTGGATTAACACAGGCCTAGTCATTCTGTAATGCATACCTCTAATTATGATGATTCCTGGTCTCAAAAATAAGTTGGAAGCTTTCCCATGATGCCTTCTTGGCAATATTTCAAGAGATTATGGGTGTCAGTCAACATTATTTAAGAATGTTCTCCTTTAAAAACTTTAACACTAAAAAATTTAAGATTCAAAACAGATAATTAGGGAATTAGTCACATTACAAACCAATTCTTTACTTTGTTATAGGCTTCAACAAGAATTAATAAGTGCATTTAAAATAGCATTATGTTTAAAAATTTTTGTAAAATTACTTACAATTTTTCAGGAAACCTTTTATCATACAGAGCAGATATACCTGTATTTGGGATAAAAATGCTGTAACTATTAACAGGGTTATAATAAATGTGCTTCAAACTCATTATCATTATTATTATTATACCTTATATTTGTCTAGGACTTTACAATGTACAAAGCACTTTCACATGCACTATTTCTTTTAAAAGGCATCATAAGAGCATGAACTGATACTAAATTTTTTTCTATAGAATAGTGGTACTTTTAAAATGGAGATAGAAATCATGCCTATCATGTTATAATATAAAAACAGCACATTTTTGCTGAGCTTATCAAAAGGCAACATGGCAAAGCACAGGCTTTGGAATCAACAGGACCTATGGTGGAATTCTAATTTTATTTACTTACTAGCTATGTGACTTTGAGCAAGCTACTTAACTTGTCTGTGCATATTTTCCTCATCTGTGAATTGGGAATTCTGACCCCATAGAGGGAGATTAAATGAAAAAAAAATTTACATATCCTAAAGCAATACCTAGTCTATAGTAAGAACGCAATCAATAATAATGATGACAATCATGTTACTATTATTAAGCTGACCTATTCTTTTTCATTGACCTTCATAACATTTCAATAAAACTTAATATACAAAGTAAATAATTAGATATGAGATAATGACTAATCTTATATCATAGATCAAGTCAGGAAGACAAGTAGAGGTAGAAGTATGTTTCAGGAGCAAGTGAGACAGCACAACCAGGGGAAATGGAACTCATTAGGAAAACCCTAGGATACACCTAAGCTGGTTTAAATTTATGATGTTTAAACAGGGTGGAAAGTTATACTAAAGACATCACTGGCAATTTTGTTTTGGTAAGAGTAAAATGGAAGAATATTTTTGATGTGAATGTTGAATGAAAGAAGAAAATGGAATCATATCTGTGAAATAAGGAATAAAATCATATAAAGTGGGGCAGGGGGCAGGGAACATGAGGCTGGAATAATTTAACTTGTATAAGAAAATTAGCTCACTTACCGAGCACATAGATTATAAGAACAAGGATAAAAGATTGACCTGCACTGTTTGGCATTAAAAAAACCCCTCTCTGTTCCAGAATAAAAGATGCGAGTGAATCTCCTCACAAATGTGTGCTATCAGTTAACCAAGGAGCCTCACTTTAAAGTGTTTATTGTTTAAAGTAACCCATCACTATTATTACATAAATAACTGAAACTATATGCCCTATTTACATAAAATTAACACCATCTTTGCATTAACAACATTCACTGATTTTGATTTTATTTTGTTCTTTAGATAGAGTAAAACATTCAGACAGAAAATTAATATTAGTAGAAAGCCTACTGAGATGTTGCACGTTTGGTTCCAGACAACTGCAATAAAGCAAATACCACAATAAAGTGAGTCACATGAATTTTTTGGTTTTCCAGTGCATACAATAAATGTTATGTTTACACTATACTATAGTCTATTAAGTATACAATAGCATTATGTCTAAAATAATGTACATACCTAAATTTAAAATACTTTGTTGCTAAAAAACGCTAATGATCATCTGAGCCTTCAGTGAGTCAATCTTTTTGGGGGTGGAGGGTCTTATCTTGAGGTTGATGGCTGCTGACTGATCAGGGTGGTGGTTGCTGAAGGCTGGGGTGGCTGTGGCAATTTCTTAAAATAAGACAACAACGAAGTTTGCCATACTGATTGACTCTCTCTTTCACAAAAGATTTCTCCATAGCATGTGATACTATTTGATAGCATTTTACCCATAGTAGAACTTCTTTTAAAATTGGAATCAATTCTCTCAAATCCTACCACTGCTTTATCAACTAAGTTTATGTAATATTTTCTAAAACATTTGTAGTCATTTCAACAATGTTCACAGCAGATTCCATCTCAAGATGGAGTAAATTCCATCTCAAGAAATCACTTTCTTTGTTCATTCACAAGAAGCAATTCCTTATCCATTCAACTTTTGTCACGAGATTGCAGCAATTCAGTCACACTCTCAGGTTCCACTTATAATTCTAGTTCTCTTGCTATTTCCACCACCACATCTGTAGTTACTTCCTCCACCGAAGTTGTGAACTCCTCAAAGTTATCCAAGAGGGTTGGAAACAACTTCCAACTCCTGTTCATGTTGATATTTTGACCTCCTCCTTCATTAAGTCATGAAGGTTCTTAATGGTATCTAGAATGGTGAATCCTTTCCAGAGAGTTTTGAATTTACATTGCCCAGATCTGTCAGAGGAATCACTATCTATGGCAGTTATAACCTTACAAAATGTGTTTCCTAAATAATAAGACTTAAAAGTTGAAATGACTCCTTGATCTGTGGGCTGCAGAATGGATGCTGCATTAGCAAGCATGAAAAGAACATTAATCTTCTTGTACGTCACCATCAGAGCTCTTGGGTGACCAGGTGCATTGTCAATGAGCAGTAATATTTTGAAATGAATCTTTTCTTCTGAGCAGTAGGTCTCAACAGTGAGCTTAAAATATTCAGTAAACCATGCTATAAAGAGATGTGCTGTCATCCAGGCTTTGTTGTTCCATTTATAGAGCATAAGTAGAGTAGATTTAGCATAATTCTTAAGGGCCTTAGGATTTTTGGAATGGCAAATAAGCATTGACTTCAACTTAAAGTCATCAGCTGCATTAGTCCCTAGCAAGTCAGCCTGTTCTTTGAAGATTGAAAGCCAGGCATTGTCTTCTCTCTAGCTATGAAAGTCCTAGATGGCATTTGCCTCCAATAGAAGCTGTTTTGTCTACATTGAAAACCTGTTGTTTAGTGTAGACACCTTCATCAATGATCTTAGCTAGATCTTCCGGATAACTTGCTGCAGCTTCTACATCAGCACTTGCTGCGTCACCTTGTACTTTAATGTTATGGAACTGGCTTCTTTCCTTAAACCTCATGAACCAACCTCTGCTAGCTTCAAACTTTTCTTCTGCAACTTCCTCACCTCTCTCAGTCTTCACAGAATTGAAGAGAGTTAGGGCCTTGTTTTGAATTAGGCTTTGGCTTAAGGGAATGTTATGGCTAATTTGATCTATCCAGACCAACAAAACTGTCTCTATATCAGCAACAAGGTCGTTTTGCTTTATTATTATTCTTCATATGTTCACTGGAATAGCACTTTTAATTTCCTTCAAGATCTTTTCCTTTACACTCACAACTTGGCCAAGTGTTTGGAGCAAGAAAGAGGTCTAGTTTTCAAGCTATCTCAGCTTTTGACATGCCTTCCTCACTAAACTTAATCATTTTTGGTTTTTAATTTAAAGTAAGAGATGTGTGACTTTGCCTTTCACTTGAACACTTAAAGGCCATTGTAGGGTTATTAATTGGCCTAATATCAATATTGTTGTGACTCAGGGAATAGGGAGGCCCAAGGAGAGAGAGAGATATGGGGGAACGGCTGCTGGGTGGAGCAGTCAGAACATATACAATATTTATCAATTAAGTTTGCCGTCTTATTTAGACATGGTTCACAGTGCCCCCAGACAATTACAACAGTAAAATTAAGGATCACTGATCACAGATCACCATAATAGATATAACAATAATGAAAAAGTCTTAAATATTGGGAGAATTACCAAAATGTGACACAAAGTCAGCACATGCCATTGGAAAAATGGCACCAACAGACTTGCTCGACACACAGTTGCCACAAACCTTCAATTTGTAAAAAACCATGATCTGTAAGCACAATAAAGCAAAGTACAATAAAACAGGGTATGCCTATATATGCAAGGTGTTTATATAAACTGCATAATTTTTTATGCCCAAATTACATGTAAGAAATGCTAGGTGATAAGCTTAAAGTAATAGCTAATGGAAACGGAAGTAGCATATAAAATCAAGACTTTTTAACTTGTAAACAAATGTTCTACCCCCACTCTTCCCATGCTTTTTCCAAGATCAAATGTATCTGATTAATTGTAGCACTGAAGAAATGTTATTTGTTCTGGTTTCTCCAATTCTTACCCTCTGCCTTCCCAAGGGAGTTCACAATCTGTAGGGTTTCATAAATTATATTGAAATATCATGGAAAAATAATAGTAGCTTGCTTGAAAACATCCTAACAGCTGTGCAGGACACACAATAAGCACTCAGTAAACATCTGACTTACCCAGTTTTAAAAATGAGTCACTAAATATTAAAAAATCATTTTGTGACACAGAAATCAAATCAGCCAACATTCAAAAATAAACTACACAGTTTTAAAAAAGATAGGAACACTAAGGTGTTGGAATATTATCCCTGATTGTCTTTTATGATTCCTCTAGAGAAAGGATGTCAGAGCAAGGAGGGAACCATATTTGCTCATTGTAAACATTTAGTTTAGAGATTTAAAGGCTGTTTTGCACACCAGGTCTGTAGAGAGACAGGTGATTGCTCTCTGCCACATTTCCAAAGTCCATCTTCTTTACCTCATCAATTTGCAGCTTGGTAGGGGTGAGGACGAGGAAGGAGTTATATCGCACTCTCAGAAAGGGGCTATTTTCCTGCCTGTCATTCTACCAACCTCCCAGAATAAATTGCTACTTAGAAAAAGGAAAGTCAAACATTTATGAAACATATTGCTATTTAGAAAAAAATAAGAATTGTTTTGCAAATAGTAAAACTATTAAAAGAGGGGAGAGAGAATAGCATCAGTCATTTTATATTACATATAAGCAGTTTATGAAAGAATTAAATATTTATAGACTATAAAGCAAGGCAGGCAATGAGTCGCAAACAGCTTGCTGAGAAGTACATTATAAAACAATGAGTCTGTCAGTGATTGATAAAGAATGGAGAGTACAAATGCTTTATAAAATCCCTAAGTTAGCTATGAATTTCCAGACTAGCAGAACAGGACACAGTTGCCAGCAATGCCACACCAACTCAAGCTGATGTATATGCCAAAAGCCTTCAGTGAACAAAAAGTATACTTCTCTTTGATCCTTCTATCTCCATCCAATATAAAGAAAAGGGTTTTGCAAAGCACAGAGAACTGCAAGGGCTTTATGGATGCTCACTTTCAAGTTAATAGAAGTTAGATCTAGAATACCCAGATAACTCATTTTATTTTCTTCTGACTTTTTTTCTTTCTAGATAAAAAAAGTCTCTATCATTTCAGAGAAAAATATCCCTTCCTTCCTTTCAGAATCACATACATTAGAGATCAGGTCACCTAATCTAATTCCATCAGTTTAGAGAGAAAGCAACTGGGATTTAAAGGTATAAAGTGATTGACCCAAGTTCACACAGCTAGTTAATAACAGAATCAAGATTAAAACTTGGGTCTCCCATCTCCTACATCAATATTCTTTCCACAGTATCACCTTCTTTCCCCAATCCCTTTTGAAAATTAAAATTATGAGCTCTTTCTATCCATAATCATTCCTCAGTTAGGAATTGTGAGCTCTTTCTCTTGTAAAATTGTATTTCAATCCGGTGTGGATGATGGTGTTAAGAGAATAAAAGCTTTAAGTGGATAAAACTTTAGTCTATATATTCTATGAGAGAAACAGAGAATATAATCTGCCTATCTTTAGTTGTTCTAGAGTTTGAGACAATAGAATGCTATTAATGAAACATTGGCTCTTTCTTGAGGAAATTGATGACATGATTTTCTTTTATACACTAACTAGCTGGGAGGATGAATTATTTTTCATTCTTTATGAGAATGACTGGTCAAGACCTAAAGGTGTTCATAATTTTAAATGCCAGAGGAAGTCTTCTCTCCTTGACTTTGTGGAAGTCATAAGCTTCTATGTGTTCTGGATACGCTAATTTGGAATTCTACCTATTTCTATTCCCCACCTTCAAATTTAAATGGTCATTTGGTTTCTACAAAACTGAGCTTGAAGTTCTACTTGCAGACTGGACAGAGACACATTGTGAGTCAAATAAAATTATGAATCAAATCCTTTGTACCTGTATGGAAGCTAAAGCACTAAGTAGTTTGTATGTAAAAATCAAACCACTGATGCCCGTGCCCATCACTCCACCAATTTTTTAGCAATACCTGAATTTCTATGAAATTATATCCAACACAGAAAATATATTTTATTATATTAGATGCTTTCTTTTTTTTTTTAACAATACCCTTTATTGAGGTATGATTTACATATAAGAAGATACACAATTTTAATGTATGCATCTCAATGAGTTTCAGGATAAGTATATACCCGAGAAACCATCACCACCATCAAGGCCAGAAACACATCCATGACTTCCCAAAGTTTCCACCCACCCACTTTATTATTATTATTATTATTATTATTATTATTACTGATTTCATGTGTGTGTGTATGTGTGTTTGTGTGCGTGTGTGGTGAAAACACTTGATATAAGATCTATCCTCCTAGCAAATTTTAGGTATATAATACAGTATTGTTAACTATACACATAGGCACTATGCTGTAGGGTAGACCACCAGAACTTACTTATCTTGTATAAATGAAACTCTGTACCCTTTAGCCATCACCTCCCCATTTTCCCCTCTTCCCACCCCCTGGTAGCCACCTTTCTACTCTCTGCTTCTATAAATTCAACTTTTTTAGATTCCACATATAAGTAAGACTACACAGTATTTGTCCTTCTATGACCGGCTTATTTCACTTAGCCTAATGCAATCCAGGTCTATCCATGTTATCATAAATGACAGGATTTCTTTTTATTAAAAAGATGAATAATATTCCATTGTATGTATACGCCACAATTTCTTTATCTATTCATCTGTTGACGGACATTTAGATTGTTTCCATATCCTGGCGATTGTGAATAATGCTGCAATGAATATGGAAGTGCAAATATCTCTTGGAGACACTGACTTCATTTCCTTTAGATATATAACCTGAAGCGGGATTCCTGGACCATATGATGGCTCTATTTTTAAGTTTCTGAGAAGCTTCTATACTATTTTCCTTAACAGCTGTACCAATTTACATTTTTATGAACAATATGCAAGGGGGTTCCCTTTTCTCCATATCCTTACAAACACTTGTTATCCCTTGTCTCTTTGATTGTAGTCATCCTAACATCTATGAGGTGATATTTCATTAAGGTTTTGATTTGCATTTTCCTGATGACTAGTGATGTTGAGCATTTTTTCATATACCTGCTGTACCTGCTGACCATTTGTATGTCTTCTTTTGAGAAATGTCTCTCCAGGTTCTCTGCCCATTTTTAAATCAGGTTTATTTCTCTTTATTGCTATTCAGTTGTACAAGTCCCTTGTATATTTTGGATATTAACCCATTATCAGATATATGGTTTGCAAATATTTTCTCCCAATCCATACCTTGCCTTTTTATTTTGTTGACTGTTTCCTTTGCTGTGCAGAAGCTTTTTTAGTTTGGTATAGTCCCACTTGTTTATTTTTGCTTTTGTTGCCTATGCTTTTGGTGTCATATCCAAATAATCATTGCCAAGACCAATTTCAAGGAGATTTTACTCTATGTTATCTTCTAGGAGTTTTATGGTTTCAGGTATTATGGTTTTTTTTTCCTTTTTAAATCGTTTTGAGTTGATTTTTGTGTGTGGTGTAATATAAGGGTCCAATTTCATTCTTTTTCCTGTGGATATCCAGTTTTCCTAACACCGCTGATTAAGCAGAATCCTTCCCCCATTGTGTACTCCTGGCGCCCTTGTTAAAAATTAGTTAACTGTATATATGTGGGTTTATTTCTATTCCATTGGTCTGTCTGTTTTTATGCCATTAATATACTGTTTTGATTCCTATAGCTTTGTAACATAATTTAAAATCAGGAAGTGTGATGCCTTTAGCTTTGTTCTTGTTCAAGATTGCTTTGACTATTTGGGGCTTTTTGTGCTTTCATATGAATTTTGGGATTTTTTTATTTCTGTGAAAAAATGCCATTGAAATTTTGATAGGAATTGCATTAAATTTATAGATTGCTTTGGGTAGTACAGACATTTTAACAATATTAATTCTTCCAATTCATGAACACAGGACACCTTTCCATTTATTTGTGTCATTTTCAATTTCTTACATCAGTATTTTATAGCTGTCAGTGTACAGATCTTTCACCTCTTTGGTTAAATTTATACCTAAGTATTGTATTCTTTTTGATGCTATTGCGAATGGAATTGTTTTCTCAATTTTTAAAATATAGTTTGTTGTTAGTGATAGGAACACAACTGATAATTGTATCCTGCAAACTTAATTCATATATTAGTGCTAACAACTTTTTTGGTGGAGTTTAGGGTTTTCTTTACATAAGATCAAGTCATGTACAAAGAGAGACAATTTTACTTCTTTATTTCTGATCTGGATTTATTTATTTATTTGTTTATTTTGCCTAATTGCTCTAGCTAGGACTTCAGGTACTGTGCTAAATAGAAGCGGTGAGAGTGGGCATACTGGTCTTGTTCCTGATCTTAGAGGGAAAACTTTCAGCCTTTCACCATTGACTATGATGTTAGCCATGGGCTTGTCATATATGGCTTTTATTATGTTGAAGTACATTCCTTCTATACCTAATCTCTTGAGAGTTTTTTAATCAACAAAGTATATTGAATTTTCTTAAATACTTTTTCTGCATCTATTGAGATGATCATATGATTTTTATCTCTCACTTTGTTAATGTGGTATATATCATGTTTATTGATTTGTGTATGTTGAACCATGACTGGCTCCCAGGGATAAATCCCACTTGATATTGGTATATGACCTTTCCAACATGCTGTTGAATTTAGTTTACTAATATTTTGTTGAGGATTTTTGCACCTATGTTCATCAGGGATATTGGCCTGTAGTTTTCTTGTAGTGTCCTTACCTGGCTCTGCTATCAGGGTAATACTGGCCTTACAGAATGAGTTTGGAAGTGTTCACTCCTCTTCATGTTCATGGAGGAATTTGAGAAGGACTGGCATTACTTCTTCTTTTTATGTTTGGTAGAATTCACCAGTGAAACCATCGTGTCCTGGGATTTTCTTTGTTTCATGGTCTTAATTACTGATTCAGTATCTTTACTTGTTATGGGTCTGTTCAGATTTGCTCTTTCTTCTAGGTTCAATCTTGTTAGGTTGTATGCTTCTAGGAATTACCCATTTCCTCTAGGTTATCCATTTTGTTGGCATACAATTGTTCACAGTAGTCTCTTATAATTCTTTGTATTTCTGTGGTATCAGCTGTAATGTCTTCTCTTTCATTTATAATTTTATTTATTTGAATTTTCTTTTTTCCTAGTCTAGCTAAAGATTTGTCAGTTTTATTTATCTTTTCAAAAAAATTCTTAGTTTTTAAAATCTTTTTTATTGTTTTTCTAGTCTCTGTTTCATTTATTTCTTGTATGATCATTATTACTTCCTTCCTTCCACTAACTGGGCTTAGTTTGTTCTTCTTTTTCTAGTTCCCTGGGGTATAAAGTTAGGCTGCGTATTTGTTATCTTTCTTTTTTCCTAATGTAGACATTTATTGCTATAAACTTCCCTGTTAGAACTTCTGTTGCTTCACCTACGTTTTGGTATGTTGTATTACCATTTTTGTTTGTCTCAAGATATTTTTTGACTTCCCTTTTGATTTCTTTTTGACCCTTTGGTCGTCTAGGAGTGTACTGCTTAATTTTCATACATAGGTGAATTTTCCAGTTTTTCTCCTGTTTCTATTAATAGTTTCATACCTTTGTGGTCAGATGATACTTGATATGATTTCAGTCTTCTTAAATTGGTTAAGACTTGTTTTGTGGCCTACATATGATCTATCCTGGAGAATGTTCCATGTGTACTTGAGAAGAATGAAGAATGTGTATTTTGCTGCTGTTGGGTGGAATGTTCTGTACATGTCTGTTAGATCCATTTGTTCAAGTCCACCATTTCCTTATTGATTTTCTGTCTAGATGATCTATCCATTGTTGAAAATGGGGTACTGAATTCCCCTACCATTATTAAATTGCTGTCTACTTTTCCATTTGACTCTGTTAATATTTGCTTTGTATTTTTAGGTGCTCCATTTATATTAGTTGAATGCATATAAGTTTACAAATGTTACATCCTTTTGATGAATTGACCCCTTTATCATTTTCTAGAGGCATTATTTCTTATGACAAATAGCCACCCTTGCTCTCTTTTGGTTACTTTTGCATGAAATATGTTTTTCCATTCCTTCACTTTCAGCCTACGTGTCTCCTCAATGCCAAAATGAGTTTCTTGTAGGCAGCATACAAACAGATCTTGTTTTTTTAATTCATTTGGACATTCTGTTTTTTGATTAGAGAATTTAATCCATGTACATTTAAAGTAATTATTATTAGATAAGAAGGTACTATTGCCATTTTGTTAATTTTTGTTTCTGGTTTGTAGTTCTTTTGCTCTTTCCCTCCTCTCTTGCTATTTTCCTTTGTGATTTGATCATTTCTTTTTGTAGTGGTATGCTTTGATTCTATATTTTTATCTTTTATGTATTTAATATGAGTTTTGCTTTGTGACTATCATAAGGTTTACATAAAACATCTTATTGTTATAACAGTGTATTTTAAGCTGATAACAATTTAATTTTGATCACATACAAAACCTTTATACTTTTATTCCTCCCACCAACATTTTATGTTATTGATGTCACAGTTTACATCTTTTTATACTGTGTATCTATTAACAAATTATTGTAGCAGGTTATTTTAAATACTTTTGTCTTTTAACTTTAATACTAAAATAAAAGTAAAATGGTGGTGATTTATCACCACCCCTACAGTATTAGAGTTTTCTAATTTACTATATATTTACCTTTAGCACTGAGTCTTACACCTTCATATGTTTTCATAATGCTAGTAGTATCCTTTCATTTCAACTTGAAGCACTTCCTTTAGCATTTCTTGTAACTGCCTTACAAGTAATAAACTAGACCTCAGCTTTTGTTTGTCTGCAAAAGTCTTTCTCTCTTCCTTATTTCTGAAGGATAGCTTTGTCAGGTATATTTTTGGCTGGCAGGTTTTTTTCTTTCAACACTTTTGAAACTCCTAGTCTGCAAGGTTTCTACTGAGAAATGTGCTGACAGTCTTATGATGAGTCCCTTGTGTATGACAAGTCACCTTTCCCTTTTTGCTTTCAAAATTCTCTTTATCTTTGAATTTTGATAATTTGATTTTAATGTGTCTTAGTGAAGACCTACTTATACTCAAACTATTTGGAGTTCTTTGGGCTTCATGGATCTGGATGCTCATTTCCTTCTTCATATTTGGGAATTTTCTTTTATGATATCTTTTAAAAAGTTTTATGCCTCTTTCTCTTTCTCTGCTAATTCTGGGAACCCCATAATGCATTTATTGTCTCACTTGATGGTGTCCTATAAGTCCTGTATGCTTTTTTCACCTTCTTCATTTTTTTCCTTTTGTTCTTCTGACTGGGTAATTTCAAATGAGCTGTCTTCGAGTTCACTGATTATTCTGCTTGATTGAGTCTACTGTTGCAGCTCTCTCTTGAATTTTCCAGTTCAGACTTTTATTATTCAGCTCCACAATTTGCTTGGTTTTTTCTTATGGTTTCTATCTCTTTGTTGAACTCCTAATTTTGTTCATGTATTGTTTTTCCTAATTTCATTTCACTGTCTATTTGTGTTCTCTTGTAGCACACTGAGCTTCTTTAAGATGATCACTTTGGATTTCTTGTCAGTCCCTTTATAGATCTCCATTTCTTTTGGATCAGCCACTGGAGCTTTATTTTGTTCCTTTAGTGGTACTATATTTCCTTGAATCTTCATGTTCCTTGAAGTCTGGTGTTGTTGTCGTCACATTTGATAGCAGTCAATTCTTCTAGTCTTTACTGACTGCCTTCAAGAGAAAGACCTTCACCAGTGAGCCCAGGTAGAAATTCTCAGGGTTTCTCAGACCTTTACTTTGGATGTACCTGCTCCACTCCTCTTGTTCCCTCTTAGGGGGGAAGTCTTAGTATTGTGTGCCTTCTTTTGATCCTACAAAGCCAGGCCTGGTGCCAAAAGCCTCTCATTTATTTTCCCTAGGGCAGTGCCCTGAAACGTTTAAGGCTCTGTGCCCTATCACAAACCAGTAGAATTGAGCTGGCTGCTAAGATATGCACCTGCTGTTGAGATCCATATACTGTCTGTGGGAGCTTGCACAGGCCATGCACCAGGGATGCATGAGGTACCATCTATGGGCGCGGCAGGAAATGGGGTTCTATTAATAGCAGCACACAACAGCTTGTTGGGAGGGTATGTGGGAAAGTTGTCTTGCAGGATTTGTGGGTAGGCCTCTTGGTAGAGTCCATGAGCCAGTTAACTAGATCTGTGGCTGGATGCTGAGAACTGCATGCGAGTTGCTGTGAGCTCTTGCCCCTTTTCCCTGTTCCTAGCTGCCCCCAGATGATTCAGCCGTGCAGAAACCCTTAGTGTTCTGGGTAGGGCAAGATGAAGTGAGATTCTTGGGGAGCATCCTTCAAGGCTGGGTAACCCAGGCTCTCATTTTCCCCCACGGGTGAAATTGTGGGCCAAGGGGGCCTCTTTTGGCACCAAGCTATGCTACTTTGGGGATATGGGTAAAATCAAACTGCTCTTCTTACCCTCTTCAGTATATCCACTTTCAGATTTCTTTGCTCCACCAGTATGCTGAACCTCTCAGCTGATTTTGTGGCTACCACGAAGGTATTCTCACCCATGGCTGGTAATGCAAATTGGAGTTTCCATGGGGATATAAGAACCTCCTCTTCTGCCATCTTGCTGATGTAACACTCCCTAAATGCTTTCTTTGCAGAGCAAGATTCTGGGGCTTCTTCATGAGAAAGAATAATCCAACCATTCTTGGTGTGTAAGTCCCCTCATTCCCCCAATTCTCATCAATACAAAAAAAAAATAGCTACTTGCATATCAAAAGTAAACACTGACAGTATAATAAAAGTAAATAATATAGAGAATAAAGTGAACACTTAGTTGATATTGTAGTTGAACATAACTAAAAACAACGTTTGGTTAGTGGTTGAGGATAACTTTATCTTTCAAATAGAAATATATTAAGGCAAATCACTCTATAAAATAACAAAAGTCACTGTTCCCTGAAATTTCCTCTTCCAAAGTTTTCCTAAGATGGGAGGTATTAAGGAAATTTACTTTGTGAATATTAGGTATGAGTAAGTATATATGTGGTTATAATGCTATTTTAAATGTCTTATCTACTAAATTAGCTAAATCGGTTACATAAAGTTAAAATGTAAAAATTCAAAGATAACTTCTGGCAGAACTAAATCTACAGGCTAGAAGACAAAGAATGAATGTCAGGAAAAAAACCTGGGAAAAACATCAAGTAATCAAAGTGATAACTTCTAGAGGCAAAAAAAACCCAAAACCCATTATGTTAATGAGTGCTTTTCTTCTTAGGGGGTTACTGTTTCCCGAAGAGTTTTACTTAGTGTGTCAGAGCAGCCAAAATTATTATAATCAAAAGACAAAATCCTAGTACCATACTATATAAGAATGAACTCACAAAGTAACTTCTTACATGTACGTATTTTGTGCTCATGCTTGATATTCTATGTGTTGATCTGAAACCTTAAAAATATAATATTAAATGTCACTAAACTCAAGGGTGTTAGGGAATGGGGAGACAAACACGAAATAATTAGGATGCCTCAGTCTAGAAAGCTGAGAATAATGGAGGTTCTAGACAGAATAAAAACTGATTTACCAAATCCTAGAATTAGGGGCATCTTTTGAAGCTTGAAAGTAGTAAACACAAAATATATATGGTGAAATAAAATGAAAGAGAGGATTACTTGACATAACAAAATAAAGTTTCAGAAATTGTTACTTCAAGAGTAAGAAATAAATAGGTTTTAAAACTATTGAAACAAATAAATGCTTCATCACGTTATTAAAGGGATATTAGGATGTTTTCTTGATTGGTAACACAGAGCACCACAGTGCACTTCTCAATCCCCCTGTTACTAGGAGTTAGAATAGTAGTATATTTTCACTGTTGCAATTATATATTGTTATGTTATTTGTAGTCTTTCTTAATTTTCAGTGCAGAAAAGTAACTGTGTTTAAGTCCTTTTAATCAATGCAGAATTTATCAGGGCAAAATCTAACAGCTTAAAAAAAAGAAACAAAAAACCCAGGTCTAAGATAGAAGGGTATTACTTTGTGACTCAAACAAATTACAATGTTAAGATCTTCACCTGTAGCCTTGTAAGTTAAAAATCTATTGCAGAAAAAAACAGCTAAAAGTTGTTGCTGTTTGGTGCTATTCTGAAAGAATTTACTAGGACTCAGATTCTGTATTTCTACACTTCCAAACCCCAAGAGTAGCTAATATTAATCTGTGCGAAGTCTCAAAAAATAAGCCCAAAATGAGTAACAGGACTGAAAACCAGCGCTTTTACTATCTCGGCCCAAGGTGTAAAGAAATACTATAAAAGACGAGGTGTTAATTAAGACAGTAAATTAGTAGGTTTAGTAAATTAGTAGGTTTGAGAACCAATTTCTTGTGTCTTCAGTTTTCAACTCAATATGACAAAGATAAATTCACTTCAGTGAAAATAAAAAGCACAGACTAAAATTCCAGGAGCTGTTATTATGAGCTCTCAAAGCCAATTGTTAACAACTGGATAAGCCAAATGTCCATAGATAAGTGAAGACCATAGATTTTTTCCCTTTGTTTTCTATTTGTTTTCTCCGTTTTGCCCTTCGAGGCAAGGCTGAACTTGCTTGTTTGTCCCCGGGAAAAATTAGATATCAGGATAAACCTATTGTTTCTGAAGAATGACCACGGATGTCAGGTTTCTCTTGTAAACTGAAACAGAGGGAGCTGTCTTGTTCCCCATAGGGTCTCAGAGAAAGCTATAGCTTTAAGGCAGATAATTCCCATGTACACATGGCAAGAAGGGACAAGCTGTGCTTTACAGAGTTAATCCTCAGAAAAAGACCTGGGTCCTCAGGCAATGTTCGCAAACAATGAACAGTGAGTTCCATGGGGTGAGTGCATCAGCCAAAATGGCATATATGTAAAGTGAGCATCAGCATATGATTAACTGTTTATGGATATGATGGTGTAATGAAACTTTTATTTTGTTTGTATGACATATTTGTTTTAAAATATGCCAAATTTGTAAATTAACAAAGAAAGAAATAATACCTGACGGAGGATTTCAAAGACTATCCTAATTACTGACAGATGATGTATGACGAGAAGAGTATAATTTAAGGCTCCTAATACAAATGACAGTGAAAATAACATAACTGTCATACAATAACTTGTTGCTTATTAAGAAGAAAACAAGCCACTTTTCACTACCTCCATTGCTATTATCATGGTTTGCCTGGATTATTGCAATAGCACCCTAAGTAGACTCCCTGTTTTCATGCCACCTGTCCCCTATCCCCCAACACAGTGTATTTTTCAGCATAACAAGCATGGAAATTTGTTCATGTCCCTCCTCTACTTAAAACCTCCAGTGAGGTTTCATCTCATTCAGAGTAAAAACCAAAGATTCTACAGGGCTCTCTACAATCAGGCTCTCCAGTACTTCAGTGATCTCACCTGCTACTGTCTCTTCCTTGCATTCTCCACTCCTGCATGACAGCCTCCTCAAAACTGTTCAGCACACCCCTACCTCATAGCCTTCGCATACACCACATCTTTTTCCTGGTATATCACTAGATATTCTCACAATTCACTCTTCACCTCCTTCAAATGTCACCTTCTTACTGAAGCCTTTCCTGAATACCCTATTTAAAACTGGCTACACTCCCCATCTCAGCAATGTTCCATATCCTCCTTTATTGCTTTCTTTTTCTCCAGAATACTTACCTAACAGAAATATCTAATTTACTCCTTTTCTTTCCTTACTAAGATATCAACTACATAAGGAGAAGAATTTTGTCTGTTTTGTTTACTGCTGTATCCCCTGGTATTTAGAATTGTGCCTGGCATATAATATGCACTAAATAAACATCAGTTTAATCAACAGAAGACACTATAGTGTAAAGTTTAAGTCTCTAAACTTAGACTACCTGGGCTCAGATTCTAGCCTAACCCTACCTGCCTTCATAAAATTTTTGTTTCTTTTCTAGCAAAATGGAAAAAATTGTAGTTCCCACCTATAATATTCTTATGAGAAATAAATTAGGGGTTTTATCTAAAAGCATTTCATAAACATCTTGAATGACCAATGGAGTTACCAGTATCAGATTTGCCTTATGTTCATGCTCTGCTTGGTTTCCACTTCCTAGGCTGTGGTCTGTAAAGTGCCTCTAGACAGAAAGCTGGGGTGACTGTGGGAACACTGGACAAAATATATGAAAAAGCTGGATTTAGATGTTGGACAAAAGGCATCACGGGATTATGATCCCTGAAAAAGAAAATAAACAAGGCAATTGCCACAATCACCCCAGTTTCTGTCTGGAGGCACTTTCCAGAGCAGTCTAGGTAGGGTAAACCACAAGTGCATGGCAGTTTCATGTAGTTGAGGAGACAAAGACAAAAGTTTAGGGAGGCCAAACTTGGAATTTATGCAGGGTACCCCAAGAGGAGGAAGATCCAATGAGAAAGAAATTTTTAAAATCTACCTGGTGATTCCCAAGAGCAGCAGTTCTCAAACTTTTTGATTTTAGAACCTCTTCACACTCTTAAAAATTGAGGACTCCAAAGAGATATTATTTATGTAGAATATATCTATCAATATTTAGTGTATTAGAAATTAAAACTTGTAATTTTCTAAAATATTTATCAATTCATTTAAACATAAAAGCCATGTATATAGCATATATTTATGAAAATAGCTATGTTTTATGAAAATAAATATTAGTGAGAAAAGTAGCACTATTTTACTCTTTTTTGGCAATTCTCTTATTTTATGGCTTAATAGAAGACATTTGGATTTTCCTATCTGCTTCTGAATTCAACTTGTTGCAGTATCATCACATGTCATATAGCCTCTGGAAAACTCTATTGTACACTACGGAGAGAATGAGTGTAGAAAGGCAAATAACATCTCAGTATAATTATAAAAATAGTTTTGAACTCATGTGCCCTGGTATTATTATTAAGTAGTTTTAAATTTACGGACCCCTAAAAGATATCAAGACCCCCTCTCCCCTGGAGACTCTGGCCCATACTTTGAAATCTGCTGCCCTAGAGTCTTTGGCTAAATACTAAGCTGCATCTATAAGGGGACTTTAAAATATTCATGGAAAATGGAATTAAAAGATAAAAATAAAAAATATAAACATTACTTCTCAACATAAACTCCACTAAGCTCAAGACACTTTTGTAAACAATGATACCAGCCATTTAGCCCATTCCTAAAGAACTGAGTTGGTAGTGGTATCTCATTGTGGGTTTTAACTGACATTTCCCTAATGACTAATGATATTGAACTTTTTTTCCTATGCTTACTTGCCATCTGAATATCTTCTTTGATGAAACATCTGTTCAAATCTTTTCCCTCATTTTAAAAGTAGTGTTTATTGTCTTTTTATTATTGAGTTGTAAGCATTTTTATATGCTCTGGATAGAAGTCCTTTACCAGCTATGTGTTTTGAAAAGATTTTCTTCCAGTCTTTTCATTTCTGAAAAGACTTGTGGCTTGTCTTTTCATTTTCTTTTAACACTTTGAAAAGCAAAAGTTAAAAAAAAAAATTATTTTTGATAAATTCTTAGCTGGGCATGGTGGCTCATGCCTGTAATCCCAGCACTTTGGGAGGTGGAGGCGGGAGGATCACTTGAGGCCAACCTAGGTAACATAGTGAGACCCTCATCTCTGGAAAAAAAATTAAAAATTAGCCAGGTGTGTGGCACACGCCTGAAGTCCCAGCTACTGAGGAGGCTGAGGCAGGAGGATCGCTTGAGCCCAGGAGTTTGAGGTTGCAGTGAGCTATGATTGCACCACTGCACTCCAGCATGGATGACAGAGGGAGACCTTGTCTCTAAATAGAGAAAAAGTTTGTGTAGGTACAAGGTATGGGTAAGGTTCATGTTTTTTCTTCATTCTCTCCCTTTCTTCTTTTCCCTTCTTTCCCCCTCTCTCCTTCCTCTTCCTTTTTTTTTTTTTTTTTTTGCATATGGATGCCCAATTGTTTCAAATCATTTGTTGAAAGGTTATGTTTTCCCCATTTAAATCAACCTGGCATCCTCGTCAAATATCAGTGGGGTCTCTTCCTGGACTCTGTTCTGTTCTATTGATCTATAAGTCCATCTGTATGCAAATACCACATTGCCTTGGTTACTAGAACTTTATAGTGAGTCTTGAAATCAGCTGGTATAAGGCTTCCAACTTTATTCTTCTTTTGGTCTATTGCTTTCCACATAAATTTGTTGATTTCTATGTTTGAAAAAGCCTTCTGGAATTCTTATTGTAATTTCACTAAATCTATAGGTCAATCTGGGCAGACTTGACATCTTAACAATATTGAATATACCAATCCATAAATATGGTATATCTATAGTTAGGTATTCCTTAATTCCCCTCAGCAATATCTTATAATCTTCAGTGTAAAAAAATCTTGTACATCTTTTGTTAAATTTATCCCTCTTATTTCATGGTTTTCGATGCTGCTGTAGTGAGTACTTTTTAAAATTTCAATTTCCAAATTTTCATTGCTACCATGGAAAATAGAAATATAATTGGTTTTTGTATATTGACCTTGTCTCCTGTGAGCTTGCTGAATTCTCAGTTTTGTAGATTCTTTGGGATTTTCTGCATATATGTCATGTTATCTGTGACTAAGGTTGGCTTAAGCCTACCATTTTGCAGTTTGTTTTCTCTTTGTCCCTTCCCTCTCCTCCTTCCCCACCCCCATTTTACTGTTTTCTATTGGATTAATGGAATATTCTTTTATGGTTCCATTTTATTACCACTACTGGGTTAATAATTATGCCTCTTTTTTAAAAAAATGTAGTCAATACTCTAGGACTTATAATATACATAATTAGCTTATCACAGACTTCCTTCAAATAGTATTATATCACTTCATGTATAGTGTCAAAAACTTATGACAGTACATTTCATCCTCCCTATCCTTTATGCTATTGTTTTCATATGATTTATTTTTACATATGTTTAAATAGTACAATATGTAGGTTGCTACTATTTTTCTTTAGGAGATGGTAAACATTTTCTTTTAAAGACAAGATAGTAAATATTTTAGGCTTTCTGGATTATATATAGTTTCTATCATATATTCTTTTTATTACTTTTTATAACCCTTTGAAAATGTAAAAAAAATTCTTTATTCACAGGTTGTACATAAAGAGACCATGAGTCAAATGTGGCTCAGGGACTGTGGTTTGCTGATGCCTCCTTTACACAGTCAATTATATACAGAGAGATCAAAAATAAGAAGAAAGTATTTTTATATTACCAACATTTTCCCCATATCCAGTGCTCTTTATGTCTTTGTGTCATCCAGATTTCCACCTGGTATTATACTGTCTTTGCCTGAACAATGTCCTTTAACATTCTTGTAACACAGGTCTATTGGCAAAGAATTCTCTCAGCTTTTGTTTATTGAAACATCTTTTTCTCCTTAATTTTTCCTAAGTATAAAATTCTGGGTTGAACGTTTATTTCAGTACTTTAAAGATGTTGTTATATTGTTTTCCAACTTGTACAGTTTCTGATGAGAAGTCTAATTTAATTTTCATCTTTGTTTCCCTATAATATTCCTTTTTCTTTCTGGCTGCCTTCAAGATTTTATTTTTGTTTCTCAGCAGTTTGAATATGAAGTCTCTACAAGTACGTGTACGTGTTTTAGCCTACTTGGGATTCTCTTGAATTTGTGCTATTTTGTCTTTACTTAATTTTGGAAAATATTCAACTTTTATGTCTTCAAGTATTTATTCTTCCCAGGTCTCTCTTTCCTCTTTCTGGGACTCCAATTACACCTAAATTGAACTATTTGATATTGTCCCACAGTTCTTGGATGCTCTATTCAGTTTTTTTAATCCTACTTTTGTTGCTCTTTTTCACTCTGGATAATTTCTAATGAGCTATCTTCAGGTTCATTGATTGTTTCTTTAGGTATGCACTACCTGTTGATAAGCCATCAGAGGGATACTTCATCTATGATGTCATTCTTTTCCTAGCATACCAATTAAGTCCTTTTTTACAGTTTTCATCTCTCCTGAAATTCCCATCTATTCATGAATGTCATCTACCTTTTCTACTAGATCCTTAAACTCATTAATTATAGTTATTCTAGAGTTCCCATATAAAATTCTCCAACATCTGTGTCATCTCTGGGTCTAGTTCTGTTAACAGCTTTCCTTCTTTAAAAGTTTTTCCCTTGAGTTTGTATGTCTCACAATTTTTTATTGAATCCTGGACATTGTGTGTAGTACAGTAGAGACTTACATAAAAAATGTTTACCCTTAACTACAGACTAAATGGACTCAACTCCTGCATGATGACAGCTTCTATCATCATGGGGGGAGGGGCTGATGGCTTTTATATCTACCCCTTGTCCAGAAGCAGTGAATCTTTGCCTAAATCATGGGGGAAGAGTTTCTTGTCCCACTCCAGTGACTTAGGATTTCTACTTTGTACGAGAAAAGTGTCCAGGAAATAACCATGATTTCATGCATTAGCACAACCAAGAGAAGTTCTCTCTGGTCTCTTGCCCTGCCCCTCAATCTTTCTCATGAGCATGTAGTGGAAGTCTATGAAAAAGAGTTTGCAATTGAGTGTAGATATGTTTTGTGTTCGGGACTTTCAAGGGTTCTAAAATGTTAACTAACACATATTAAGACTTTAATAATTTGGTAAAATTTTAGTTGTTTTGTTTTTATACACTCTAATGGAGACTGTGTTTTCCTTTTTTTTTTTTTGAGACAGGGTCTCACTCTGTCACCCCAGCTAGAGTGCAGTGGCATCATCATAGCTCACTGCAACCTCAAACTCCTGGGCTCAAGTGATTCTCCTGCCTCAGCCTCCCAGGTAGCTGGAACCACAGGCATGCGCCACCAAACCCAGCTAATTTTTCTGCTTTTTGTAGAGCTGAGGTCTCCCTCTTGCTCAGGCTGGTCTCAAACTCCTGGCCTCACGCGATTCTCCCTCCTCGGCCCCGCAAAGTGCTAGGATTACAGGTGTGAGCTACCGTGCCGCCCAGCCTTCTTTCTTTACTGTAATGAAGTTGAAACAACTTGTATGTCCTATTCCTTGAAGGAGGTTGTCACTCTTTGGACATGGTTATCTTGCAAACTCAACTCTCTGATGGGTTCAAGAATGTTATCATTTTGTAGATTACCGGGCTTTGGCTCATTGTTAGGATGGGGTAATTTCTCTTTTGCTTTGTATATCTTCCTGTAAGTCATTCAAGCACTTTGGGTTACCTCCTCCTTGTACATATTCTGCCTTCTGACTTTTATTTTTCAGGTTTATGGTATAAAATAGTCCCTCTCAACCTTGAGTCTGCATCTTATTCCTGTCATCTTTCATGCCATAACTCAGCCTGTTGATTCTATGGGGAATGGGGATAAAGGGAAGAAGAGAAGGAAGATATATTCATATATGTATGTAAAATTATTTTGGGGTACAATGGAGGAATAGAAGAACTGAAGAGTAGACAAATAAATTTCTGGCCACTGAAGCCATATGGGACTTCAGTGTAATTGAATGACTCCTAATGGTTCAACGTAATTACAATGACTCCTACTGGTTCACTAAAAAGAAACTATGGAAACACAACCAGTTAGTAGATAGATTGTGGCCGCTTACTCAAAATTTGGCCCTGCCTTTTATTTCTATCACTATGATCTAGTTAAAGCTTTTTCCAAGAAAAAATTTCTGGCAAAGGTAGGCACATCTCAGAATATTGCTTCCTAATCTATAAAACAAGTATATATGATTAAATGATTTCTTGGCTATCTAAAGATCTAGAACATGCCATTCTTTTATCAAGTCAGATTACTTTCTCATTTGACAATATTTACTATGTTCCAGTAAGCTTTATAGGTACAGGCTACTCAATTGAGAGGAAAACCAGATATAGATGCCACTCTTATAGTTTATAGACATTAATCAAGTAATTACAGAAGTATATTATCAAAAATTGTATAAGGGGTATAAAAACACTGTAGGGAGCTATGAATGCATAGACGAAGGGAACTGATTCAGTTTTGTGGGGAAGAAATGAGAGTATGAAAAGATTTCCTTGAGGAACTCAATTTTAAGCTGGGATCTGAAGGATAAATAGAAGTTACCTAGGAAATGGGGGGATGGGATGAAGATGATTGTTCTAGACAGAAGGAAAGGCTTATCCAAAGAGCCTACTTGATAAGTATGTGGCTGAAATAGTAGGGGGAAGAATGCACTATAATGAAGTTGGGGCATCAAAGTTCAGAACATGTGTGGCTTGGAATGCAATGTTAGGGATGGCTGTCTTCATCTTAGGGGAAATGGGAAGCCTTTGAAGAGTTTCATGAAAAGGAGACAAATGATCAGATTTTTAAAAGATCACCTTGGTTGTGATATGGAGAAATGACTATCAGAGTTAAGAATGGATGTTGGAAAAACAGAAGGCTCTTGCAGTAGGCCAGGTAAAAGATGATAGTGATTTGGTCCAGGGCAGTAGCAGTGGATATGGACAGAAGTGGTTAAATTGAAAAGATATTTGTGAGGTGAAATTGATAGTACTTGATGATGAAGTGGACATGGGGAGGGAATTATCAAAAATCATTCTTATGTTTCTACAGTTAGATAGATAGTGAAGTCATTTATAAAAGGCAAGGAATATAGGACAAAAGAGCAGATTTTTATCTTTATTTTTTAAGTGGGGGGGGTTTTGAAGATCATGAGTTCAGTTATGGACATGCTGATTTTGAACTATGTTTAGAGATGTCAAGTAGAATAGAAATCTGGACTAGTGATAGAAATTAAAGAATCAAGGGCATATAATTGAAGCCTGGGTATGGATGAGATCTCCTAAATGCGAGAGAGTGTTCTGCAATTGTTAAAAATAAAAATGTAAAAAAAAAGTAATTTTAAGGCCTTTTGGAAAAACCACATTTACCATACCAAATTCTCGTGCGCCTTATAATGTCAAATAATAATCAGCATTTTAATAAGTTATCTTACTTGACTATCGTAATCATTTTATGGGATAGGTACTATCATTATTCTCGTATTACATATGAAGAGGCTAAGGTTTCTGAAAGTAATTTAACTTATCCAGGAGCCAGAGTTAAAACCTAGGGCTGAGCTCCTATTCTACTAGACTACTTTCTCAGTACTTCTTATACCAAACCACAGTAGTAACTACAGCAGTTAACACCTTTTGAAGACTTATTGTGTGCAGAGTGCAACATTGCACATTTATAGCAATAATGTGGGAACAGTGTACAGCAGCTTTAGTTTGATATAAACTATGAAGAGAACAAAAATTTTAGGAATATCAAATGAGGCTGGTTTGCACAAATGACAGAAATTAATCTCCTGCTCAGTTACCTTAAATTGCTTCATGTCATATAATTATGAAAAAATATCATTGTCAGCAATATAGCATCCAACAGTAACTCTGTTAGGAACTGGTTTCAGTTTTGACTCACAAGAAGGATCATTTCCTAGAAGGTCATCAATGTCAACAGACTTGGTTTTTCTCCAGCTGTAAGAAAATCTAACTGAGCTTACTAGACCCAACAAGGATCATAGCCAGGGAAGAAGGAAAGCTTACTAAGTGATAAGAATTTGTAAATCAAGAGGATCTAGGAAAGGCTTCTAAGTAATAGCCTTGGGTATTATCATCTAATCAAGATGATAATAATCTTGTCTTATGCTTATAGTTTTTTTATGCTCTTACTTTTATGTTTGCAATTGTTGATATATTGGGGTTCCCAGAAAATATGAAAATGAGGTCAAATTAGGCAAATACATAAGCTTTGAGTTTAAATTTCAAAATGAAAGTAATGAACAGAACAAGTGTTTACACTATTAGCATAAGGAGTGCTTTGGAACTGGGTGGAATGTGGACACAATGTCTCTTAAGAGCAGGAAAGCTGGTTCTCTGATCAGATACAAAATTTTAGTCTGGCATGAGAACACAAAAAGGCGATGTTTCTTTGCTTATAGATGTATATCTCTTAATATGACCAAAACAAACACTATCATTGTCACTTCACTAAATTGCAAATGGGATGGCTATCTTCATCTTAGGGGAAATAGGAAGGCTTTGAAGAGTTTCATGCAAAGGAGACAAATGATCAGATTTTTAAAAGATCACCTTGGCTGTGATATGCAGAAATGACTATCAGTCTAAACTTGCATGCAATTTTAGCTTCTGGATGTAACATTGGTGATTCTAATTTTACCTTAGTTACTTGCAGCTGAAATGGCTTGCGTGCAATACAGATGATTGGTAACCCTACTAGAGTGTCCTAAAACATGATGTGCCAAAGAATAAATTTAATTCCAAAAAGGATTTAATGGCTAAAGTTGAATTTTTAGGTCATAATGTGCCTGAAGAAAGGGCTATTATATCATATTTAGTATTAAAGATAATTAAGGCACTTTATTATTATGAGTCAAATACCCATCTAAAGGACAAAGACACTTTTGAGTGTTCAAGTCAGTCCACAGACTGGAATGTCCTGGGATAAGGTTTCTTTAAACTTTCCTGTGCCCAGACCTTGAATACTGATTGAGTCACATGCAAATTATTTTTTTGATAAGCACTGATTTCATAAACTTAAGGCAACAGCCAAAGTGACAATGAAGGTTTTTATCAGGGTCAGGACTATGGTGAGGCAGGAGAAATGCCTAGGGTATAAAATTTAAGGAGGGTGCTCATTCTCAGGGTCATGTAAGCACTAGTTTGGCATCTAAAATTGAGTGCCTCCTTAAACTTTGCTACCTAAGCACCTTCCTAGTCTCATCATAGTCCTGGCCCTGGTTTTTGTTCCCAAAGGTCTTTCAGAGTCAAGGTAATGCTACCTCTAATTTCACATTGTTTTGTTGTTGTTGCTCAAAAGCTTAACAAAAATCAAGTACACAATTTTAACACTTTTTAACAAAAAGGTACTACATAAAAATAAGTAGGGCAATATTAACAGAGATCTCAGCTAAACCTGAATAATAACTAATAGCATATGTTTTTAGTATTTATTGTATGCTATTATATATATACGACCTCCTTCAGTTGTCAACTCTGAGTTAAAGTATCATTATTATTCTTCCTACTTTTATAGGTAGAGAAACTAAGGCTTACAGATGTTAAGTAATTGTTCACTGTCACATAGCCAATAGGAACTCAAATTGATCTAACTCCAAAGCCCGATCTCTTAACTGCTATGCTTTGCTGCCTCCCAACTACAATCATTCAACATCGGTCATCTGTTGAGTGTATCTCTACTATAGGTAAACATTTAAATGCCAATTGTTTATGTAGATTCAGTATTCTTGTTAGAAAAACAGAGTTAATAAGCTTTAGAGTACTCTCATTCTTGCAGCCTTATAGCATGGTGTACTAAGAAAGGGAAAAGGAAAATGCAAGAAAAAAAAAAGAGAGAGAAGGAAAAACAAAGGATTTTAAGAGAAAAGATATGATTTAGAGATCACATCCTTTTTGTGAACTAGGATAAAATAGTAAACATGAAGATTAGACTGGTATGCAAAGAGGTTGCTTCAAAGCAAACTCAAAAGAAAAAAAAAGATTTCATCTGTAGTGGAGCAAAAGACAGAAAAAAAGGTTTATTAGAGAGGACAAAAAATGTTACTTTAGGTTAAATTTCAGCTTTTGCACATTAAGAAAACAGAAGAAAAAATACACTGTTTTTCAGAAATGAAGTACCAAAATTTATTATTTTCTCTATCTGCTACAGAAAAGAATATTGATATAAACAGAAACATAGGGGGAATAACCTTATAGTACTTAATTTTAAAAATAAAATAAAGTAATAAATGTTACCCTTAGTTCATGTTAAGAGGAGAGACACTTACAGGGAGGTAACTAAGATCATTAATCTCTAGGAAATACATGCTTCACGGAAAATTCTACGCATGTGTTTTAAGAGACATAGTTTCATTGGCATTGATTGCCGATTTTCCAGTCTTTTGGGAAGAGCAGATCTTACAAAAGGTTAAATGCCATTCCCCACCCTACCCCCACCCCCAGCTCCTCAAATCTTTACCTCCATCACCAACCCAGGCTCTGATACCACTAAGAACGACCGTTTCTTGCAACCTGCTGAAGAGCGCCCTCTAGTGCTGTCTTGCACATTAAATGTTCTCATACAATTATTTTCATGAATTGTTCTGGTTATGCTTGGACCTTAGGTTTTCTTTGGCACCACAGCCAAGAAAGAAAGATAAATGAAGCTTGAGAACAATTTTATGGTTTTTACTGCCAGCTAAGTAAAACTATAACACTATATTATAGAGTTAGAAGTATTTTTTAAAAGAAAACTTAAATAAAATGAGCTACATCCATTTTTAAAAGCAATGTGTCTTTGGCTCAAAGGCTAGCTTTAAAAAATAATTTGCATAAATGTTAGTATATGGCATAGTACTTAGAAAAACAAGAGTTTGTTCTATCAGAAAAAAAGTTAGCAGTGACAATAATTTGCTTCTCTCAACCTCTTAAATCTCTGGAAATTTATATACTTAGGCTGGTGGTATCCTAAGAAAATTTCACAAAAACTTATTTGTGTTGAAATTTTTATTTCTCATGACAGACAGTAAAACTTCTGCTCATGCTTCATCAAAATCCGAAAGGGAGAACAAAAGGAAAGCAAATTACTTGACTATAAGCTGAGTGTATCTTTAAATTCCAGGAAAAAGAAAACATTCTTTCAATATTTCAAAAAGGCAGCATTAAATAATGGCAATATAGTCCTTAAAGTAGTTTGACCCTAGCACAAAGAAATTTAAAGGAGTGAAGGAAATCAGTGTTTTCATCGTCTAATACACACTAAGGAATTTGAACTACGAGACTGGTAACTCCATAAACTATGACTCTATCTTGGGTATAATTTTTTCTCCTTTAAAAGAGCCTATACAAAATGAATTACAGAGTATGAGAAAAGTTAGGAAAAACTAAATATTCAAAAAGGACTAATACTCGTGTTAATACTTGTGTGTGTGTGGTATATCTATGTATGTATGCATGTTTATATATTTCTATCATTCTGTTTAAAAATTAAAGTGAAGATCAATCAAACACTTGGCCCAGAAACATGGATTAAGAAAATAAGATCTCTGAAGTCGTCTTCTGGTAAATAAGGAAACTAAAAACACCAAGGAAAGGATTAGAATTCATGGATCTACTAGATTTGTTTAATTTTTTTTTTTGGGAGGGGGTATGTTACTCTACATTGTGCATATTAAATAAGGTTAAATGTGTACAATGCATTAAAAAGTGATTAGACAAAATATGTTAAAAATACCAATCTAAAAAATAACAGGTACGAACAAAAGGTAGCATATAACCTAATGTTTCTAGAGTGGAACAATGTTCAGAAATGAAATATTCTTGAAACATGGCTCTTCAGGTACTTGTGTTATCTAAATCCCCTGAATGGTATCTAAATAGAATACGGGCTCTAGGAGATCCAAGACAACAATAGACAGAGAAATGGGTATAAAGAGGCCACAATACTTGGAGTAAAAAAACTCTAGGTTCTGTTTCCATCCCTGACTCACCATTGACCTTGACAAAGTCAGTGATCTCCACTGTGATTCAGCTTCTCCATCAAACAGGGGCAATAACTCTTGACAGAAACCACACAGGAGTGTTGATAATGGGAGGATTAGTGTGATAATGTACAAAGCTTATAGAAATTTTACTGTGCTGTGAACACTTTTGGAAAAGATCATACTCTTCTGCTACTCCACAAAAGCTTAAAGATAATAGATGTATAAAACATTAGGTTAAATTCTTCTTAACATCGTCATTCCCATCTATCTTGAAAGTTTCTCAATGTACTGTTTTTATTCCTCTTATTTGTTAATATTTTTATGTCTAGAAATTTCTAATCCCCTTTCTATTGTATTCTTTTTATTTGCTTTATTTTCAGTCTCCTATTTACACAAAACAAGGATTTATTCTTGCTTTGAGTTTCTTACTTTCCTCATTCTATTTATATGTATAAATACTGTTTTTCTTCTACTACTTATCTCTATGTTGTTCAACTACAATAAAAGCAACCATAGTAATGATACTAGCACTTAATATATGTGAAAGTGCTTTGTAAACAAACTCTAATCTCATGTATTTATTCAGTTCATCTCAATTAGAACAATTGTTGATAGTTTATATACCTTACTTATCAAGCCCCCCAAAGGTTAAAATTTTAAATAGTAGGAAAATGTTCATCCTGTCACTGTGAAAGAAGAAATAAACATTGTATATAATAAACCAACAATAAACTTTATTATAGTTTTTCATAGATTTCCTAGTAAATAGAAGTATAGATATTTCAGAAATTTTCTGAGTTATAAAATATATATTTATCTCAATTTATAGAATGAGCTATATTTATATTTTATATAACCATAGAGTGAGAAAAATAGTAATGTTTCACACTTCTACTTTTAACTCTATTACTTTTGGTTGGATAACAGTAGAAATCACTTAATATATAAGAAATATGGAAACGACTACCTCATTGTGCTCTTAGAATGATTAATTGTGCTTTTACATTAGAACAAAGGCTATGTGAACATACAGTATTATTACTTTAATACAGGTAATTCATTGTAGTATGAAACAGCCATATATAGACCAAATAATAATCACTTACTACATGGGATAAAATAAAACCCCCACTGAAAAATGGAGAAATGCCTCTTTCTGCCTCTAATTAGTTTTTAATAAATGATATATAATAAATGGCAATATTCTAATTTATCACAGTTTAGGCATAGTCCTTTAATGGGGGGGTATGAGAATATATTAACTCTGGCAGCTGTTTGCATAGCCTGTGAAACCTCTGTTAAAGGGCATTCATTGTTCTCAAAGTCTGAAAAGATGCAAGCTCTTATAAGGTCCTTTCAGGTAGGCATAACTAATGGAAGTAGTCCCTCTATAGCACAAGGTTCTAACTACAGATAAATAGCCTCTCTGTTCTTTGTCCACATCTCTATAAACATCCATTTCATTTACTATTGGTTTTAAACCACACACATTTCTAGTGATTAATACCTAGAATATGACACAGCTCTTTTTACTTCACAAATGTGAGAAATACACTTAGATTAATAGTTTTGATTTTTTTTTCTTAAAGCTGGCTTTTGGTTCCTCCATTAAATTCTATAAACGAGGCCGATGTATTTTTTGTCATGGTGTATTTCAATAGACTAGAAGACCCGGTGGTGTTTACGTTTATTTTTAAGGATCCAGATGGCATTTATTTTTCACCCTTGGTTTCTGCTTTTGTGCAACATTATATTTTAACGTTTTTTATTCTTTCTCAACTAGAAAGGATAAAGGGATACACTATCACCACAAACAGTTAACAAGTCTCTAACACTGGTATTCTATTTACTCTAGGAGGAATACTTGTGCTCTTCTTACCAAGTCTTATCTAGACTTACCTGAAAAGTAAGGCAGATGAGAAGGAAGGTTTTATCACTTGATGTAACTAACATAATGGCGTTATATGTTCACTGAATGCATTTTCCCCTCTATGCTTGCATTATCCATATTCACTGCTGCAACATCATACTGTCTGCATGCATGCACCTCCTCATGCAAAGACAGGAACTCTAGTGTCTAGCATCATCTTGGAATAAAAGAACCTGGAAGGAAAACCATTGTTTCTTCTTAAAAAAGATAGAAAGAAATATGCTGAGGCTACAAATAACTATTTCCATATAACAACAGCTAACTCATTCTAAAGAAAATTTTATGTAGATTTTCTATAAAGAAATATTTTTCCCCCTTTGGATTACCCCATCAGTGCCTTTGTTCTCAAACAGTATGCTTTCCTTACGCTGAAAATTTTGAGTAAATCTCCACCATAACTGGTTAGATTTAAGAGATTTAATTTAGTTAATCACCAGCACAAGTATACCTCTTTGTATGTGTCCTTTATGGAATTAAACACACAAAGAAAAACAGAGTGGATCTTTTTCACAAAATGGACATATTCATACAAAGCTGGATCACCTTATATCACATATTGGAGGCAAACTATCACATACTTACAAAAATATACATGTATCTTTATATAGTAAATTTACTTATAGCATTATGCCTTGACACTCCTTCACACTGCTCCTCGTGTGTTCACATGCATACACATGCACAACCCCATTTCTATAAAGTTAAATTCATCTAGCGTTGCATAGTCTGGTTGGTATTTCTATATCTTTTCCTCCTTTAAATGTGACTAGCTATTTATACCCTAACAATTCTGGTACAGAGCTGATTTAGCATTTTTATTGGAATGTGAAAGCTCTTAAAAGAAGAAAAAAATCTAATCAGGCAGAAGAGATAGAAAACTTGCTGAATTTTCTATCCCCCCTCCAAGACCCCCCTGAATCCTATCAAAAGCACATCTTCCATTCATTGCTTCCCGGTGTCATTATGACAAGCGGCTACAAATCAATAGCAGAGGGAAAGGCAGGACCAACCCGCACTCACCAAGTGATAAAGATTCACTCTCAGCCCCGATTTGCTAATAGCCCATAATAACAGCCATTGGCGCCCTGCATTAAATCATACATTTCACTCTGCGTTTATTATGGGATTTTTAAAACTCCTCACCAAATTGGATTTTCTTGATGGTTTCTAATTTCCACATTTATCATTTAAAATTAAACTCCTCTGTGGAGAGGGGGGATAGAAAAGGAGGAGAAGGTAGAGAGAGGCCAGACAGTACTATATTTTTCCTTTTCACTCCCCCCTTTATGAAAACCCATAAATAATACCAGGTATCATAGCCATAAGCATCAGGGCTTTTTTTTTTTTTTTAAATACTAGAAATTCTAGAAATCAGGCTGGAATGGTCTGTATGTGCTGGTCTGTGAACGACAATTCAAGAGGACAAAATATATGTCTATAAAGCAGGTTTTAAACAAAGGAAATGTGGTAAAAAATAATTCTCAGTAATGTTGCAATGAAGGTGAATTGCAAAAGCAATAAAAAAAAAGTTAATGTTAAATTTTACAAATATTCCAAGGACCTGTAAAGAGAGAGTTCAAGTAAGATATTCTAGCTTTAAAAAAGGATATTTTTCTTATTCCAAAGCTCAGTGACAAACAGACAAAAAGTAAAAATTCTTTTACTGGTTTCTAATTATGTAATAGCTTGCTTTACCCTCTATACTTTCTTAGTTTAAAAAATTATTGTAAAATTTCATAGAGTCTTATGGCTAAATCTGCCTCTTGGCTGCTGCAGCAAACCTCCAAACAAGTTCTTAAATCTCCCACAGATACCACTGAAACACTGGAATCAACCCATGGGAGCTCAAATAACTATAAGTTTAAATACATATCTTTTTGGATAAAATATTTATCCTTTGGGTATAAAAATGAAAATGTAAATTTCAAGTCGATAGCATAAAATGAAAAGGCTATACTTTTTCAAGCTGCACAGCTGAGACTCAGTATGGTTGAGTGATACGTATAGTACTAGCAGGATCCAAGGACATCAGAAGGGAACTAATCAGTACATATGTAGAGATGCTTGAAAAGGTTAGAGGTTTAGTGAAATGTCAAATGATCTTCTGACTTCTTCTTTTGGGGACTTCCTCAGTAATAAAGTCCATCTATGTCATTTTCCTTAAGAAACAGAGAAATGACCTTTTAAAGTAGAATGTTTAAAGAGAAGTTAAACACTTCAGCCATTTTATAACAATATTTCATTTCATCTTCACAGGCCTTTCTTTTGTTTGGGAATTTTGTTTGTCATCAACATAGTTTTTTTTAAACGTTTCAATGATCCTTTTAAAAAAGTCTACCATTGATTGCTATGAGTTCTGTGTCATTTTTTTTTTTTTCTTTAGGTAGGAAGCTACTTTTGTATATATCCCTTTTTTTCCTCTCCCACTCCACATAACTAATAGTCTCCCACTTTAATTAAGTTTTTATCTAAGTAACACACATACTGAAAAGTGCACAAGTCAAAAGTATATGGTATGAATTTTCACTAGCTGCACACACCTGTGTAACCAGCATCCAGACCAAGAAGCAGAATGTTTTACTAGCGACCTGGAAGCTCTCCACGCTCCTTTTCAGTCACTACCACCTCCCTCCAAGGTAGTCTCTATCTTGCCTCTAACATCATAGATCAATTCTGCCTGCTATTAAACTTTATATTAATGGAATCATCCAGTATGTATTATTTTGTGTCTAGCTTCTTTCAATCAAAATTATGTTAGATTAATTATTGATGTATGTAGTTATAGTTCATTCATTCTCACTGCTATAGAGCAGGGATTAGCAAATTAAGGCCAGAGGGCCAAATATAGCCCATTGCCTATATTTGTATGGCCTATGAATTAAAGATTTTTACATCTTTAAATGGTTAAAAAAAAGAAAAAAAGAAGAAGGATAATATTTCATTATATGTGAAAATTTGTATGAAATTCAAATTTCAGTGTCAATAAATAAAGTTCTTTTTGTCAAAATAGTCATGCTATTTTGCTATTTTGTTTAAGTATTATCTACGGCTGCTTTCATGCCACAATAGAGTTGAATAGTTGCGACAGAAACCCTTATGGCATATGAAGTCTAGCATATTTACTATCTTGCCCTTTACAGAAAAAGTTTGGTGACTTCCGCTGTAAAGTGTTCCACTGTGTGACTATACCACAATTTACCCATTCTACCACTGAAAGAACCTTTGAGTTGTTTCTGACACTCAGTTATTTTAAATGTATGCTGTAAACATTCTAGAACATGTCTTTGGTGAACATACACATACTTAAGAGTGCAACTGCTGGATACAGGGAATGCATGGTTCTGCTACGTAGTTACTGCCAAAACAGTTTTCTCTAGTAGTTTTTAACCAATTTACACTCCCACCAGCAGTGTATGAGAATTTCAATTGCTCTGTTTTCTTATTAATTCTTGGTATTTTAGTTATTCTGGTTGTTTTAATTTGCATTTTCTTTATGTCTAATATGATTGAGCACCTTCTCATGTTTATTGCCATTCAGGTGTCCTTTTATGTGAAACATCTACTTAAATCTTTTGTCTATTTCTCTCTTGGGTTACCTGATTTTTTCTTATTGATTTGTGGGAGTCATTTGTATATTAGGATACAAGTCTTTTGTCAGATCATCTATTATAAATATCTTCTATTACAGGTTGTGGTATAACTTTTTACTCTTTTTAAGAGTGTCTTTTGGTGAAAAAAAGTTCTTAATTTTATGTAGCTCAACAAATCCATTTTTTCTTTATAGTTAGAGCACTTTTCTTTTTCTGTTTGAGAAATAGGACCTATCCCAAATACATGAAAACTGTAAATTCATTTAGATTTTTCATGTATACTAATAGGTCATTTGTGAATGACAACTTTCTTTCTTTCTTCTAATGCTTATGCCTTTGATTCTTTTTCTTGCCTTATTAAACTGGCTAGTGCCTCCAGTACAATGTTGAATAGAAGTAATGATAGTAGTCATTTTTATCTTATTTTGAATTCTGCTGTGGATTTTTGTAGATCCTCTTAATCAGGTTAAAGAAGTTCCTTTCTATTCCTCGTTTTTATTATGAATGAGTATTAAAGTTTATCAAAGACTTTAAAAAAAACTATCAAGATGATCATGTGATTTCTCTTTTTCCTGTTAATATGGTGAAATACATTGAATTGGAAATGTTAAGCCACCTGTGCAATTTCTGGAATAAACTGTACTTAGTCATAATTCATTATATTTTCTATACATTGCTAGATTCAATTTGCTGGCATTATGGTTAGGATTTTTATATCAATGCTCATGAGAAAGACCAGTTAGTAATTTTCTTTTCTTGTATTATCCTTGCTTGGTTTTGATACTGCCTTTCTTATATTTTTTAAAAGTCTCTAGTGAAATCACAAGAGCTACTTTTAGCAAATTACAAATTTTTAGTGGAAATTGAAGCTGCTATACTTTTATAATAGTGGCATAAAGAGCTCTGATACTTGTGGGTTTTTCTTACTCTGCTCTAAGTTCCCTAAATTTCATGACTCACTATTCCTCAGTACTAACTTCTTCTACCCAACCTTTTGAAAATTCTAAATTTTCTTAATTTCATTTCACTTCTCTAGATAGTGAATTCAATAGTCCACAGTAAGGGCTTTTGTCAGTAATTATATATTAAGCTGCTACTATCTGCAAGAATAGGTTTTAGGGAAGTTATAAAGAAGCAGAAGATATACTTGCTACCCTAGATGAGTTTATGATGCAGTAAGTTAAAGCAGTCTGTTTTAAAAATTATAAATTATAGAATTAAATTTAATTAAATTTCTTTATTCAGCTTTTAAAAAATGACTTCTATTATAATGGGGAAAACAAGTTAATAAAAGAAAAATTGGAAATAAAGTAAAGCAGAAAGAAGGTACAAAATAATTCATAATACCACCAACAAACACAACCATTATTAGCATTTATTTTGTTGTAAATTAGATAATCTTCCATGTGCTACATTGTTCTAGTTTCTTTATAGTAGATACCTCCATAGTTGATATTTCCTATTAATTTCTGCTGTGTATAACTTTCCATTTTATCTAGGATTTTCCAAAACTTTTTTAACAGATCAATTTAGAAAACAGCTTCTATAGTCTGTATCTCTACAAAACAAGTATAAAGATTAGGAATATTTGTTTGAATGTGTGAAATGAAGCTCCATTCTTTTTCTCAACCTATCAGATATGACAATAAACCATGGCTCCCAACTCAGAAAGCTGCTATTACATGTTTGATAGGACCCATATCTTGATACATCTTTACCTTTAAGCTAGCCTCATCTCTAGTATGCAGTATATTAAGACTTGTGCAAAAAATACTTTCAAATTTGGTGTATGACATCAAAGTACAGGATTACTAATTTAGAGTTGATTTGGCACATTTAGTGGTAGTGTCGGGTTTTAAATTCAGTCTAGCGCTCTGGTGGTAGACTATGAAAACCTGGCCGCACCACTCACAAGGTATATAACATTGGCCAAGTCACTTATGTTCTCTGTGCCTCAGTTATTTATCTGTAAAATGAAGGAAATAATGATAATGACCTCTAATAGTTGTTGTGAGGATTAAATAACTTGAGACAAGTAAAGCGCTTTTGGGTACACGGTAGGTGCTCATTAAGTGTCAGCTTTGTATAGGCAAGCTAAAGGACTGCTCACTTTAAATATATTCAAGAAAGAGCTATACTGTTTTCATATTGAAAGTCCTCTTCAATTTGCCCCATGAACATTCCTCTTCTCTCCAATCCTGAAGACTGTGTCTTTTTAAACTATTTAGTTCATATTCAGTCTTACTGTTTCTTATCTACTATCTTATGCTCTGTACCTTATTCCTGAAACAATGCAAAAGGCCTCGGCTTTTTAAATTTATTTCCAAAAGCTAACTTCTATTATGAAGTCTCTACGTAAGCTAATTCCATTAGATTTAAGTGGATAAAAGCTGGAATTGAAGAAATAAAGAAAAGGGATATGTTAAAACTGGTTGCACTGTCAGGATTTTCCCAGTTTTCTCTTATTTGGCTAATCTAGAATTCACAGAGTACAGCCAATATCTGTTCAATTAAAGGGTCAATTAAAGAGCTGGCACTCAATAAATGTTTATCAGTCTGAGTTATGCAATTAAATATGGAATATATTAAAATGAACTTTAAAAATCAGGCCGGGGGCAAGAAAGAATTTTAATGAAAATTCAAAATACAAATCCTGAACAGTTCTTTTTGAGGTTGTGATACTTTATGTCATCACAAGAGACTGGAGAGATTAGAATGAACTGGTTTAAAGTCTTAAAAATCTAAGCCAGGAGGCTTTCTTTAATCTCTATGCAATACTGTTTAACACTGTCGCAATTACAATTTAAGTACCAGACAGTATTTGTTTATTTCTTTACAAAACTGCATTGTTACTTTGTAAAACATTAATTTTGTAAAACATTCAGATACAGTCAAGGTTATGGGTTCTCTCAGGATGTCTGTGTAAAAGCAGGAGTTACAATGGGATAGAGAAGCTTTAATTACGGGCTGGGTCCTCGCACTCTGAATTCCAGCTTTAGACAACCACTCTTTCTATGGACTCCATGTAGGGGCTTCACCTTTCTTTTTTTTTTTTTTTCTTTTTTAACTGTTTAAGAATCTGAAGCATCCTGTGGTTTATTGATTCTCGTAACCACACACTCTGCCACTAATGTTCATCACTCGTGTTTCTCCTGACTACTGCCTCTTGAGGAGAATGAAAGGTGGAAAATGTGACACAATAGTCTCAAATTGGATGACTCAGTTTAAATAACGAACAGAAAAAAAAGTGTCTTAAACCACCACTAGAAACATTTTCCTTCCAAATGGAACTGATCTTTGAAACCCAGTTCAGTCCAGCAAACAGGCAAAGAATTACTAAAGTAGACACTTTCAGAACATACTGTGGTATGTCAGAAGATCATTCTTCTATAGGATGATAAAGATTTTCTAGTTCAATTTTATCTAGCAGCAATCAATTATCACCCAGCCTAAATATTGTCACTTGGATTTTAATCCTTCTTTACCCTCTAAGTTTGCCTTTTAATGAAGTATTTTCAGAAATATTCTTCCATTAACATAAAATTCTCTTCACACACATCTTTTACAAGCCATTTTTTCCCTCAAATCAATAATCTACCCATGAATTCTATCCTCTACCCCTAAAACTACTTATGGAATTTATTTCTATTACAATTCTGTTCTTTCCATTACTTCATTCATTTTATAATCTTGGTGGATTTTAATATTTTAAAGATATACACACTCATACCCACACCCATACATTCTTCATAATACCACCCTGAAGTATAAGAGGTAGTATATAACAGTTTCATAATTAAAAGTGGAAGCAATGAAGTTAGACTGCTAGGGTTTGAATCCAAGCCCTGTTACTTAGTGGCTGTGTGGCCTTGGGAAATTTATTTAACCTCTTTGTGTTTTACTTTCCTCATTAGTAATATGGCAGATAATTATGATCTTATTTCATAGTGTTGTGGTAAGGAATAAATATATAAACACTTAAGAAACATAGCATAGTTAATATTTATATGCTAATAGATTAACTATTATTAAAATATTAACTATTATTATTTTATTAAATTCCCCAGATTATAAAGGAAAAATGGCTAATAGGCATCTACGCTACAGTCAAAGTGATTCTTTTAAAACATAAGGCAGATCAGGTTCCTCCTCTGATCAAAATCCTTCAGTGGCATCCTGTTTCATTCAAAATCAAAGCCAATACTAGGCCCTACTTGATGTGAACTACTCCCCCCACCCACCCCAATGACCCCTCTGCTCTCATTTCTTACTATTCCTCCTCTCCCTCACTCTACTCCAGCCTCCACTAGTCTCTTTGTTGTTCCTGGAATGTATCAAATATGCTCTCACTTTCAGGGCCTTATAATTGCTGCTCTCTCTAGCTGAAATATTCTTTCCCTAGAGTCATAAACCTTCCCTGACCACCCATTAAAAAAAGAGCAATCACCCCAACCATTGGCACTCTCCAACCCCTTTACCTTGATTTTTTTGTCTCTACAGCACTTATGGCCACCTAACATAAATAACGTAAATTTGTCTATTGGTGATAACAGAATCTATAGGGCTTAACTAAATATGATGATTGCTGATTGAAAATTTGTCCTATTATTTTATTGTGCTGGCTTAGAAAACCATGACACATATTAGCAAAGTTTTTCAATTTTTAAGATGTATCAGGTATTGGAACTAAATGATCAACACTCATGTGTACATATGGTAGTAAAATTCAATGGAAATCAAGCATGTGGGAGGGGAGGGGAGGGTACAATTCACACTGTCTGGGTGATGGACACCCTTATAACTTTGAATCAAACTGTACAAAAGTAATTCACGTAACCAAAATGTTTGTACCCCCGTAATATTCTGAAATTTTAAAAAAAGATGTATCAGGTAGAATCTTCACAGGGTCAGAATAGTCTACATAATATTGAATTAAATGGGTCTGATCCTTTCTTATAGGAAGTAACAAAGGATTTTTTTAAAGTGTGTTTAAGGCTTATACATTACCAAATTAGTAGCTCTTTCAATAGATAACAAACACTTGACACACACACCTGTTCCGGTAGTGAATTTCAACAAAGAGATCTTTCTATGTGAAGAAGGCTAGAGATAAAAGGGAAAAGAGAACTGGCTTCTACAGGAGAATCCTGAAAATGTTACCTCCCACTTTTTGAAAAAACTCTTTGAGGATTTTTATGGCATAGAGACTTGGTTTAAGTCTCTCGTGTGTGTGCCCTTTGACTTAGAAAAGGAATCAATTGAAATAAAGAAATGTGTCCTGCTTTTCATCAACAGATGAAAGAACAAAACAGACCAGCATCACATCTAGGGAAGAGAGAAATATTAGAACATAGATAAAGAGAGATAAACAGCAAAAGAGAAGAAATAGTTGTCATGTGAGCCTCAGCCTGTGGGCTACATGGGTGCCCGGTATCTCAAATATAGAGGTATAAATGGAACACCTAATAGCTAGCCACACAGGAACAAACTGATTAAGTTTACATACACTGATGATTCTTTCTTTCATAAAGGTCTTTGATAATTTGTACTACCCTTCTTTCTTTTGGGATTTCTATTACTGGTTTCTGGGTCCATAAGCAAAATATTTTTCTGTTTTTATTATCCTTTTAAAAAAACTATTAAATATTTCAAGCATAAAAAGAAGTAAAAAAGAAAAATGTCATGGACACCTGTATAGCCACCTGTTTTGTCAAACTTAACATGTTTCTGTATTTGCTTAATTGAAAAAAAAAAGGACATTACAGTTACAGTTTAAGCCTTATGGGAAATCCCTCTTGACCTCATTTCCCTCACTGCCTATCTCCTGAGATATAAACTACACCTTTAATTTGATGTCCATCATTCCCATGCACACTTTGTAAGTTTTAAAAGTTTACATTAATGCTATAATAGTATACAGAGAATATTCTGCCATAATATTTTCATGCTTAACATTATGTTTTAGAATTTTATTCCTAATGATACATGTAGTTCTAGTTCATTTATTTTAATTGCTATATGTGTTCCACTGAATGAATATTCCCAAATTTACTCATCCATTCTCTTATTGATAGATATTAGGCTTTCTCAATTTTTCATGATTATTAATAATGTAGCAATGAACACTAATTTTAACTTTTTTTGTGGACATATATGAGTTTCATAAAGGTATATGATTATCTTCAACTTTTCAGATTTTTCGATTTTCAGTAAGGTTTATCATTTATTCTTTAAAGATCTATCCTTCCCTAGATTTATTCCTCTATACCTTATGACTTTTATTGTTGTAAATGAAATTTTTAAAATTATATAAATTTTTTGGTTTTGGTCATAGTACATGGCATACAATCAACTTATAGCACTAACTACATATCTTAGAAAAGAAGAAAAGTCTCAAATCAATAATCTAATTTCCACCTCAAGAACCTCGAAAGAGAAGAGCAAAATAAACTCAAAGCAAGCAGAAGGAAGGAAATAATAAAGACAAGAGCAGAAATCAATAAAATTGAAAACAGAAAAACAATAGACAGAAATGAATAAAATGAAGTAACTTAACTTGTAATTTAAAAACTACCAAAGAAAAATCTCTAGGCCCAGATTATTTCACTGAAGAATTCTACCAAATGTTCAAGGAAGACTTAACACAAATTCTACACAATCTATTCCAGAAAACAGAAGAGGACGGAGCATTTCCCAGCTCATTTTATGAAGTCAGCATTACGCTGATACCAAAACCAGACAAAAACAGAGGAAGAAAATAAAGAAAGAAGGAAGAAAAGAAGGAAAACTACAATCCTTTATTAACATGGGCACAAAAATGCCTAACAAAAGATTAGCAAATACAATTCAGCAATAAGGAAAAAAATTATACATCATGACCAAGTTGGGTTTATTACAGGGAATCAAGGCTTGTTCAATATTTAAAAAGCAATTATTATATACCACCATATTAACAGGCTAGATCACATGTATCATTGTATCATATCCACTGATACAAGGAAAGAATTGATAAAATTCAGTAGCTGTTTATAATAAAATGCTCAGAATAACAGGAATAGAGGGGAATTTCCTCAACTTGATAGGGAACACCTACAAAAAACCTACAGCTAATATTATACTTTATGGTCATAGACTGAATAGTTTCCTTCTAAGATTGGAGAACCAGGCAAGAATATCTGCTCTCATTGCTCTTATTTAACAGTGCTAAAACTTCTAGCTAGTGCAATAAGGTAAGAGAAGGAAATAAAAAACATACACATTGGAAAGGAAGAAGTAAACCTATCCTTATTTATAGATGACTTGATTATCTAGGCACAAAAATCTCAAGGAATCTACAAAAAACTCCTAAAACTAGTGAGTTCAGCAAGATGCAAGATAAACATACAAGAATCAATTGTACTTTTATATACTAGTAATGAACACATGACACCAAAATTTAAAAAAAACACAATACCATTAACAATCCTTTAAAAAGTGAAATATTTAGGTGTAAATCTAAGAAAACACACACAGGACTTGTATTTTGAAAGCTACACAACACTGATAAAAGAAATCAAAGAAGATACAAATAAACAGAAAAACATGTTGTGTCCATGGATTGGAAGAAAATGTAAAGATGTCAATTCTAAATTAACGTACAGGTTTAGCTATAAAAATATCAGAAAAATTTTTATATAGAAAAGATTATTCTAAAACTCATATGGAAAGCCAAAGAACTAGAAAAGCTAAAACAATTTTAAAAAGGAATGATGCGTGCATAATCAGTCTAACTGGTTTCAAGACTTATTTTACAGCTAGTGCAATCAAGATTGTGTCGTATTCACGGAAGGATAGAAGTGTAGATCAATGGAACAAAACAGAGAACCCATAAACAGATCCACAAAAACATGCACCAGTGATTTTTGACAAAGTTGCAAAAGCAATTCAATTGAGGAAAGATAGCCTTATAAAAAATGGTGCTGGAGAAATTGGACATCTGTAGCTAAAAGAACAAACCTCAATCTAAGTCTCACACTTCATATAAAAATTAATTCATAATAAATTACAGTTTTCCAAGTAAAATGTGAAACCATAAAAAAATTTTAGAAAAAAAATTGGGAAAAATTTCCAGATCTAGGTCTAGGCAAAGTATTATATTCTCAGACTTGACATCAGAAACAGGATCTATGAAAGGCAAAATTATAAATAGGAGCTCATCAAAATTAAAACTTTTGCTCTGCAAAAGACCATACTAACAGGATAAAAAGGCAAGCTATGAAGTGGGAGAAAATATCTGACAAAGGACTAGTACCCTAGACTATATAAAGAACTCCTGAAACTCAACAGTAAAAAAAGCATATAATCCAATTAGAACACAGGCATCAGACATGAAGAGACATTTCACTGAAGAAGATATATGGATGGCAAATAAACACCTGAAAAGATATTAAGCATCATTAGCCATGAGCCATTAGGGAAATGCAAATTAAAACCACAATAAGACATCACTATACACCTATCAGAATGTCTAAAATAAAAAATAGGGACACCACCAAATGCTGCTCAGGATGCAGAGAAACTGGATTGCTCATATATCACCCGTAGGATGTAAAATGGGACAGCAATTCTGGAAAATAGTCTGGCATTTTCCCAAGAAAACTAAACATGCAATTACCATACAACCCAGCAGTTGCATTCTAGGGCATTTATCTCAATGAAATGAAGATTTATTTTCAACCACCCACAACGGGTACGTGAGTGTTCAGAGCAGTGGAGTGGGTTGAATGGAGGCTCCCAAAAAGATATGTCTACGTCCTAATTCCTGGAACCTATGAATGTTACCTTATTGCAAAAAGGTCTTTGTAGATGTAATTAAGGATAATGAGATGAAGAGATCATGCCATATTATCCAGGTATGCCCTAAATCCAAATACAAGTGTCCTTATAGGAGACACACAGGGGACATTTGACAGACAGAAGAGAAGGTGATATGAAAAGAGTCAGGGATTGGAATGTTGTGGTTACAAGCCAAGGAAGGCAGCAAAGCTGGAAGAGGCAAAGAATGGATTCTCCTCTAGAGTCCTGAGAAGGAGTGGGGATCTGCCACACTTTACACTTTGGGCCTCTGAGAGCTGTGAGAGAATAAATTTCTGTTGTTTAAAGCTCAAATTTGTGGTAATTTGTTATGGCAGCCACAGGAAACTAATATAAACAGTTTTATTCATAAATAGCTCAAAATGAAATAACCCAGATATTCTTCAATGGGTAAACAGTTAAACATATTGGTATATCCTACACCATGGAATACCACTCAGCAATAAAATGGAAAGGACTACTGAAACACACACACACACACAAAAACCTGGATGAATCTCCAGAGAAGTTTATATAGAGAAAAAAAAAGTCAATCCCAAAAGATTACATTATATGATATATAACATTGTTGATATGACAAAATTATAGAAATGAATAACAGATTAATAGTTGCCAGGGGTTAAGGAGGATTAGGGCAGGAGGGAAGTAGGTATAGACAACATGAGGGATCCTTGTGGTAATGGAAATGGTCTGTATCTTAACTGTATCAATATCAACACCCTGGTTATATGTACTATATGTATGATAGTTTTGGAAGATGTTACTGTTGGAGAAAACTAGATAAAGAATATACAGGATTCTCTTCATATTATTTCTTATCTACAATTATTTCAAAATAAAAAATCTACAATTATTTCAAAATAAAAAATCTAATTAAAAAAAGTGATCAGCTGGGGGAGATAAAAAGTATCAAATAAAAAATAAACAAAAATCCAGCTAGAGGGTAACTCTGTCATCTTGAAGACGCCAATGCACCCTAAAAACATTCAGTCAATTCAAAATTGACCGTAGTTTTCCTTTCAACCAAGAAGTGTTTTATCATATCTCTTATAGGTGAAACAGCTTTGGTGTTTAAAGATAATATGCCTGTTTCCTTCTTATTCTTCTCTACTTATCTGCAATATTAAAAAACAAAATCATCAAGATGCTGTTATAAAATTTCTTCCTGCAAACCCCTTCAGACTCAGTTCCATAACTGACATCAAGGTCGTCCTCTCTTCTCTCTCAGAAATTGTTTTTTAACTTTTATTTTCATATTGAATTAGAAGAATGCTTCACCACCTTTTATCTCTGTATTTCACTCAAAAGTCCAGGCTATTTTAAACACCATAACCCAATTCCCATCCAGTTTACCTTTACTCCCTTATTTGTACTTACTTAAACAATGACCAACAAGTTTCTATGTACAGTCTATATAACCGTGCTAGATTTCAACATCCATATCCATGATGTCACTATGTCCATCCATGTCATATCCATGATTCCCAAATTACTTATTCTTGTAATTTCCAACTTTAGTTTCATATAGTATCCCAAATACCTTAGTAAATGCCCTAATGCTTTCATCATTTGCATTTCCTTGATTCATTTGGTTTTTCTGTAATATAACGTCAGACCACCAACCTCAAATGTGGGTTACAACCTCTCCCTTCACAATGTGTCATGAAAATTCAAATACCTCAGGATAAAGACCAGAGCCACATTCTTCCATTTTTGTTAAAGGTTCTAACAGTCTTGGTAATCAAGGCTATTTTTGACTTCAAAAGTCATAAGTACTGCTGATTCTTCCTTCACAATTCTTTCTTAATTGTTTTTCAACTGATAAAAATTTTGTCCAGCTGAATGCAACAGCTGCTGCTCTGGTCTCCCCATATCCAAAGTCTTTTCACTTTAAAATTACTGCAAAGTAAGGTCAGATATGTTTTTAATATATTATTGCAAGAAGACAGGTATACATACACACATATACACACTTTTGTATGTGTGTGTTTTCATTTTACATGGCTACTTAAAGGCAGTCAATTATTCTCCATTTGCTGAAAACAGTGTTTTTCAAAGGGAGTACAATCTTTTGTGAAACTTTTTTTCTACTCATGGTGTAAGTTACAATGTAAATGTATCCTGTGAATCATGGTTAAAAAGAAAAAAATGAAAAACAGTGGCCTAAAGAATATGGTCTAATTTGCTACACCTGACATTCAAGACCTATCATAATCTTGCCTGTATATCCTTATTGTCCATTACTTGCTTCACAAATCCATTGCCCCTCTCAAATTAATCTACTTGCTTAAAACACACCCATGCTTTCGCAACCACATCTTTTTGCAGATATACCATAGGGATTTCACTAAATGTAGAATAAGGGGAAAAGGACAAAATAGAATCCTAAAAACAAGTCTATCAGACTTTTACCCAGACAAAATGCCTACCTCTCCATGAAACTTTTTTAAATACCCTAATAGAGAAGGCACTGTTCCCTTATCTGAAATCTTATAATATTTGCTTTTTACTATTCTTATGGTAATTATGTATTACCTTTTATTATAATGATTTGCTATCAAATATCCCTTATTATAAGTACCTTAAAAGTTGACATTATACCTTATATACCTTTTTTAATAGAGTATTTAATGCTACAAAAAAAGTTAAGATAAATTTAACTAGCACTCAGCTTAAGAAATAAAACATTAAAGAAAAAAAATGAAATATCCAGTAGCAGCCTTCTTCATCCCAATCCCTTCCCTTGTAGAGGTAACCATTACTCTAAATTCCCATGCATGTTTTTATACTTTTATTAAACATATCACTATCTCTGCATTTTAATACTTTATATTAATGACATCTCAATGCATGTACTTATTATATTTTGTTACTGGCTTATTCTGCTCTATGTTGTTTATGATATTTGTTCATGTTGTTGCAAACAGTTCTAGTTCATTGATTAACTGACCACATAATATTCTTTTACATTAATCCATCACTGGAGATTTATCTATTCTCTTGTTGATGGATAGTTTGTTTCCAATTATTCATTCTTACAATGATATAACCAACATTCTTGTACATGTCTCTGTGCATATATAGGAGAGTTTCCTTACAGCAATACCTAGAAGTAGATTTGCTCCACTGTAGGGTATAAGCATTTCTGCCTTCAATACATGTTACCAAAATGATTTCCCACTCTCTGAATTGTATTTTCACTGTTTATAATTTTTCCAATGAACAAAATTAATTTCTTAAAAAGTTATAGGTGTAATTTCTTACAGAGTTATACCTCTATTTGTATTTTTCAATTGCTCTTGAATTAGTTTGGAAAGGTTTTAGTTCTCTGGGAAATTGTTCATTTCAGCTAAGTTTTCAAATTTACTGGCATAAAACAATTTATGCCCATCAGGGATGTTTTTTGAGCTCAACTAACAATTAGATTCACATAACTATTATGGGCCATGCTTGGCACAAATTGTTTTTAGCAGAATACGGGTCAGGATACATAGAATATCGGCAGGGCAAAGACAAGCATTTTTCTTGAATATGAGTAGTCATCAAAACAGGCCACTACAGCCAGCAAAGAGCTAATCTCAGATGTGAGAGAACAAAATCACATTGGGTAGGTTCAGAAGTCACTGACACATCCTGTAATAACTCTATAGGCACAGCTTCCAGTCACTACACTCTGGAAAGTTTAAAGCTATGATTCCTACTAGGTATTAAAAGCTTATTTACGGCCTTCCCAAGCCAATACAATTTACCCATCAAATGTCATTTTTAACATAAGCAATAGTGCCTGGTAAACATAGCTCACATTCCAAAAGTCAGCTGCCATTATTGTTTGCAACTCCAAGGAGAAAGATGGAACAGGTTTCCAGGGGAACAGAGCTACATAAATTGTATGCTGTTATGTTTTAAAATAAGTAATGCACCTGTAGTTTTGACTCCCTTTTCATTTCTAATAATAAAATTTCTTTGTAGATTTCTTCTTTTCTTGATCAGTTTTGCTTCATGTTTGTCTATGAGTCTCTTCAAAGAACAATCTTTTAATTCTATCTTTATTTTTTAATTCATCAGTTTCTGTTCTTTATTTCCTTACTTTGACTTTCTTTAGGTTTACTCTTTCTTGAGTTGAGCATTTAGCTATATATTTTCCTCTATGTACCTCCTTAGCTTCATCCCACAAGCTCTGAAATAGTATATTAATATTTTTAATATTGTTCCATTCTAAATATTTTCATATTTCTTTTATAATTGTTATTTCTGACTAATGAGTTTAGAAGTATGTTTTCAAATTTTCCAGGCTAAGGGGTGTTTTGGATCATCTTTTTGTGTTTCATTTCTAATTTTGCGGTATTATGGTTAGAGAATACAGTTAGTATGAAAATGATTTTTTTTTTTAGAGACTTGCTTTGTGCCCTAGTATACAGTAAGTTCTTGCAAATATTGCACATTTATTTGAAAAGTATATTAATTAACAATTAGATTAATTGTGCTGCATCTATACATAAGATCACACTGTTCATTATTTTGTTCAGATCTTTTCTAGACTTACTAATAATATGCATGCTTCAGCAGTTATTTAGAGAATGATACTAAATCTCCCATTATGACTACAGATTTGCCATTTTATTCTTGTAATTCTGTCAATTTTTGCTGTATGTAGATTTGGCTTTGTTAATAGGTGCATAAGAATTTTCAGGGAATAGATCCACTCCCCCTCCCCAACCTCTCCACAGAGCAGCAAGTTTAAAGATAGCCATTTTCATTTCTCTCTTGAGGATGTGGGTATAGAATGGGTTTATTTTTACTTCACTCTTACATTGATATTTTACCCCCTTGGGTTCCCAGCTTTAAGGAGATATTTACCTAGGTGGTTCCTGGATTTTGGCTCCTGTTTATTATACCTTGGAAAGTCATAAAAACCAAAGTTTATGGTTCAACTCAATTTACCAAATGTCTTCAAGGCAAAAGCTGGCTGTAATGTTTTGCTTACTTAGGTTCTTGCTTTCATTTTGTTTTAGGCTCGAATTTCCCTTACTTTCTTACCACAGATATAAAAATCTTACTCATCATTTAGAATTTTTTTAGTGGGAAGCTGGTATTAGTACTTAGTTATTAACCACATTTCCAGAAATAAAATTAATCTTATAAATTATCTTTACTGTTTTCCCTTTATAGTGGCTTGAAAATTATACATTGAAATTTTACTTTTTAAGAGATATACTTACGCTTTTACCATTGAAAACTGACTTAAAATCTAATGTCAATCAATATAGCTTCCTTTCATATAATACAAGGAATTTCAGCCTCTTAAAGCAAAATCTTCCCCTTTTCCCCACGGTATTATTGTTCAGCATTTTAGTTTCACTATTATATTCCTTTTTTTAAAAACACTTTTCATTTAAAAATAACTATAGATTCACAGGAAGTTGCAACGGTAGTATGGAAAAGTCCAAATACCCTTCATCCAGTTTCCCCCAATTGTTACATCTTAAGTAACTACGTAAAATACCAAAACCAGAAAATTGACATTGGTATGACATGTGTGTGTGGTTCCAAGTCACTTCATCAAATTAGATTCATGTAACAACCACTGTACTCAAGATACAGAATGTTCTGTTATCACAAAGTTCTTTCTCACGCTATTTCTTTATGCTACCCCACCCCACCCCCACCTACCATCCTTAACTCCTGGCAGCCACTAATGCTCTCCTTTGCTATAATTGTCATTTGGAGGATGTTATATAAATGGAATCATACTTTATGTAACCTTTTGAGATTGGTTTTTTCCACTCAGTATAATGCCCTTCTTCTTTCTAGGCTCATTCTATTACTTGAAGTAATTCTTCAGTAATTCTTGCAGCAGAGTCTATAAGTGGACTCTTTTACTCCTTATTTATTCTAAATATGTATTTATTATGCCCTCATTCTTGAATAATAGTTTATGTGAGATTATGTATCAGTCAGACAAAGAGAAACAATTCCAGGTATTTAAAGTTAAAGGGTATTTAATACAGATACTTAGGTGCTACAAAATCGTTGGGAAAACTCTCAATCACTTCTTCATCAAATATTATTTCTCCTTCATTCTTCCATGTTCTTCATCTGCAACTCCTATTATATGTATGTTTCATTCCATTTCATATTTTCTACCTCTGTAATTCTGCACTGCCTTCAAGGTAATTTCCTCAGATTGATCTTCTGGTTGTTAATTCTCTCTTCACTGGCCATATTCTTCACTTTTTAGATGTTCTTCTTTTACATTTTGATTATTTTGCTTAAAAATAGTCTATATTTTCTATATTCTCTGTTCAATTATCTGAAGTTAATTGAGGATAATCCTGGTGTATCTTGGTTCTACTGACTCTTCTTCATGTTTTCTTGCATATTTTATAACTTTTGGAAAGGCAGCCCATGCTAAGTAGTACATTTTGTGAGGGAATACAATGTAGCCTGGGCCGAGAATGCACCCTTCTAAAATGGCTTTTGTCTTGGCTTCAGTAAGGCACCTCAAGAGTATTAATATTCAGTAACTACTTGCAGGTTGATTTCTCAGCATATGGAACTAGGCAGGAGTATAAATTTAAACATCAAACCTAAAATAGGGTATGCCTATGATTAGAAATTTGTGGGGAAATTTTTTTTTAAAACTCACTTAGACAAAGAGCCCAGGTTGAGAAAAAATTTTTCCTTGTAGTCTGTTCATGACGGAGATCAGCATTTTTTGTTTTTAAATACCCTATTATTTGATAATGCTCCCAGGGTTCCTGCTTAACATTCGTGTTTCAGTTCTAACTCTGTTCATCATGTAGGCCCCAGATCTTGTCTCCCAATCTTGACTGGCTATTAAATCTGTATCCTTGGGCCAGGATATCCCTCCATTCCCATTCCCAGGGTAGTCCCTGTCACTACTCATGCTTATCACTCCATTTTTTAAGCCCTCTACATTTTTAGGTCTTGAGAATTTTTCTTTCCCATAAGCACAGCTATACATCCAAAAGGGTATTTGTTGCATTTTATCTAGCATTTCTGGGTATTTAGTAGTGGGAGAGTTTTCAAGTTAATACTAAGTTGCCTGTCCAGGAACTCTCTTATAAACCTTTTTATTCTTCATGTAGCCCATAGCACAGCGTCTGGTAGAGAGCAGTATATCATAAATGTGAAGCGTGACTGATTGAATGAATTACCATTCTTTACCAGTATTCCTTTCTTTCATCACTTATTTTTATCAAAATTTTATTTCCCAAATCCCTCATTATAAATTTGTGAATTTCATATTTTATGGACTTCATTTAGACTAACATAATTTTCTCACACTGACTATTATGCTAGTTACAGGTAATCCTGCATTCAGATTCTTTTTCCTTCTAATTGCCACATGGGAATCTGCCAGTCATCTTTTTACCACCGAAGTTCTTGCTATGTCATTTTACTGCCAATGGGTTTGTAAAAATCTTATTTTGATCATTTTTATCATCTTAAATTCTTTTCTTCTTTCAATGGTTATAACTCAACTATATTTTCCACTAAATAAAGCAGTGTCGAATGTGGGTAGCACATAAGATGATTCTTAATTATTGCTGCTAATTATAGTCTGCTTCATTTTTGATAACTCCTTAACTTGAGGAAGATTTGCCTAAGGATTTTAGTTTCTAGAAGGAAATATAGAAATGGCTCTATATATACTTCTTTCATCATACTTCTGCCATGTTCACATGCATTAGGAGTATACCATATGTTTATTAATACTAAAATATATACATATAATCTAATTATATAATAATTTTCTTCATATTTATATATGTATAAAATTATATTCACGGGAATCTTCTCCCTCTTATACCTCAATACTATCATCTGTCTTCAGTGAAGTCTCTGTAAAACCTAGTATAATGTTAAGAAACCAATGGGCATTTAATAAATATTCATTTGTGACAATCATGATGATCTCACACAGGCCTTTTGAAAGTGATTTTCAAAAATCATCACCTATTCTTTGACATAGATTAAGAAACTTTCTCCCAGACAAGATGATTGCCTTTCAGTCATAGAAGAAACAAAAATACAGCAAAAACAAATGAGATGGAGTCTTTCTATTTTTTAAGGTAAAGATCTAGTGTACTATAGTATTAGGTACCGTGAACATTTTGGATAAATAGAACTGTACTGAAGCTCAAGTTAGTGACATATAAAACTGTATATGATTTAAAATTTTTCCATATACTATGATATGTACTAAGAAATTCAGAACTGTCGTTTTAAATACAGTAGCATCTAAGCACTGATACAGGGCTGCAATAATGTCAATGGACATTTTATGAACATTAGTACTAAAAATTCAAATCCACTGCAGTAAGCTGATTAGCAATGCTAATGTGCACACTATACAGTCATATAATTAGAAAGAGTTTTACTCACAGTGATGTTGAGGTTATGGGGTTAGGACAGTTTCCATTTCAAAAGACAGAAGAATCCGGGTTACCAGGATGGGAAAAAGTAAATCATCTAATTTAAGCTGTTGAAAATATCATGGTTTATTTAAATAAAAACAACTTCTACCTTTCCTTGTGAAAATTAAGGTAAATTATGAATTAATTCTTCCCCAGCTAAAGGAGATTAAAAAAAAAAGCAGACCCGCAATAGGCATGACAGCTGAAGAATCTCCACCATGTAAGACTATATTAGTACAACTAAGTTGTCACCCCCGTTGTTCACTTAAGAGAGAATGGAGCTTGATTAGAGAAAAAAAATCATAAAAATGTTCACTCCTTCTCCTGAAATGGAAAGATGAACAGGGAGATGTGGAGGTGGAAAAGAGGAGAGAAGGAAGTCAGTAACAAACACTTGGTTATAATGATGATAAGAATCCATTTCCTTTGTGCAATTTTGTTAGTGTTCTTTCTTTGTATCCCTTCACAGCCATAATGATCAACAAAACATCCTTAGATTTGGTGGTCTATAATTAGCTAAGATATATAGTTATCTTTGCTTTAAATGGAGAAGAACGTTAGCCGACTGCTTATAACATTCGCAGATGATTCCACTTTGAAAATTTAGGTGTAAATACACTTAAATTTTAGAAACATGCTGTTTTATTTCTGACAAGATTTATCACAATTGGAACACATCACCCTCATCATGATACTTTGTGGTGGGATAAAGAAGTGTTGTCACTCTGCTTTAGAGAAAGAAACTGGATCATTTCTTTTAAGTCTTGTGATTATATTTAAATCTTATATACATGCCCTGAAATGAAAAGGCATTCTCATAAATCCTTGCATTATGTAGGAAAATGTCAACTGTAGCTTTAACTAACGTTCTTAGAGACAAAAGGAAGCCAAAGTATCTGCTCTTCAGCAAGTCTAGATGCTAAGACACACACACACACACACACACACACACACGCATGCCTCCTTAGAGAGTTATTTCTATTTTCATAATATGGTTAAGTTAGGATTATCCAAGGAAAAAATTTCAAAGGATTTATCATTTAACGCTTCAATGGAGTTACTAATAGGAATTATATTGAAGTAGGTCATGTCAAATCCACCCTCAAACTACAAAAGATCCCACATAAGTCAGCAAACATTTCAAACACAATAGCTACAAAACCCCCACAATTATCACCAGTGTATGTGGTCTACTATGCTGAGAATCAAAAGATTTGAATTGCAACCCAGATTTCCAATTACTATCTTACTAATATCTCAGTTAATCACCTATAAAATAAGTAGATAGGTCACATCATGAAGGTTAATATAATCATACTGATGATAAAATAAAAATTTGCCTTTCTCTTAATATATGATACATCCTCCTATTATTTTAACCACAAAATAAACAAAGGCTAGAAAAACATGAATTCAAGCTAAAGACATTAAAGGGAATTTCTCTTACCTAAATGGAGCATAGAAATAATCTCCCAAGATGCAAATTCCTGGAGTTCTCCAACCCTTTGGAAATGCTTTCTAAGTCATTCACATAGAAAGGCACTGTAAAGAGCTATATAATACTAATAACGAAATCTGAAAGGATTATTGTCAGGGCTTCTTCATCGACCTGTACATACATGTCCCAAGTTAATTTGTAGGGGGAAAAAAGTCCTATAAGCTTCTACTATTCTTCAATGAGAAAACAGCATTATGAGGGTACACCCTAAAGAAATAAAAATATGTGATGCTTTTTATGGAATCTTCTATTTATGAACTAAGCATAAGATGTCAAATGGTCCTTGTCTGGCATTCTAACTTTACATAGAAAGCTCTTAGTTTACAGCTCTTAAAATTTGAGAACCAAATAATTACTTACTGTTTCTCAAGTCACTCATTCCTATTTTTGGCTGACAACATTTCTGGCTTGAGCTCTGTTTGTAAGCTTCAACATATTTTGGCTATTACAAATTACTCCGGGCTGAAACTATAGCCAAGATGATAACTTTCCTGTCAGTTTACTAACATCAAATTACTCCAATATGTTCAATCACTTGTGATTCAGAGTGCTTCTTTGTTGGGGAAACAAAACACAAGAACGTGGAGGGTTATTCCCATGGGAGAAGGGACATGAGGACAGCTTTGCTTCACTTTGCACCTTCCCACTTTTCTAAAAGCCATGGAGGGATCTAGCCAGCCCGTGTCTACTCTCATTGCCCTGAGAAGTATGGAAGACTAAATTATTCACATAGAATGTATATTTATCCTATATAAATATACAATTGTCCCATGGTATCCAAGAGGGGTTGGTTCTAGAACCCCCTGCAGATACCAAAATCCATGGATGCTCAAGTCCCTTATATAAAATGGTATAGTATTTGCATATAACATATACACATACTCCCATTCAGGGGTGGGGAACCTGCAGCCTTCTGATTTCAAGATTCTTCTTTTTTAAGTACCAAAGGAGGCAAGAAAGCCTTCATCTTTCTCTGCCGCACCCCTTTTAATAAAAGGATTTGTTCTGCAAAATTTGGATTCAGTCAAAAGGCCACACTTAAGGACCTAGAAGGCCACATTTTATCTTAAGGCCACAGGTTCCCCACGCCTGATAAGTCTGTACATGTTCAGTACAGATACAACCATCCATTTTTTCCCCAAATATTTTCAATTTGCAGTTGGTTCAGTACATGAATGTGGAACCCACAGATATGGAGAGCTGACAATATATATCATATATATTTTTCATGTATGATCTTTTTCATTATATGAAAATATTATAGATGTATATATATGGAGCTATATCTATAGCTATATTGATATATTATCCCTTACCTTGATCTTATCTTCAACTTGCCTTATCTTGATCTTTATAATAATTCTATCGTTTAAGCAGGGGAAGAAATACTATTTCCATTTTATAGGTGAGAAAAGAAAAAGATTCAAAAGCTAAGTGACTGCTCCAAGGTCTCAAACCCATTAAGTAGCAGAGCCAAGACTTAAACTAGTAAGACAATCTTTTCAATATGCTTCACTGTTATAAAATTATAAGCACAGCTAGAAATGTTCAATGAAGACTTAATACTTTCCTTGATAACATGTTTCAATAACAATTTTTAGTAATATCTGCACCAACAAGTTTTTATAGTAAGTACAGTTAAAACAAATGAACTTTAGAGGAAAGAAAACCATTGACCATTTACATAGATTGCAATAGGAAAAATCTCCTTCAACTAATAAGAATAATCAAGCAGTGTAAGAGCACTGAGACTGACCATATTTAATAATTGGATTTCTCCCCTTAGTTTTTTTTTAATAACTTTTGAAAATATGCTGATTTCTCTGTCTGAATTAAGATACATAATGCCTGTTAAGGTCAAGAGAGGAGAATATTTTTTTGTAGACGGTATTATGGGATCACCTTGAAGGGCTTGATGAGATACAATTTACGAAGATACATGTTCACATCATCCCTCCTTTTGTTCATGTGCACATCATCACATTGGCTGGCTGTTTTTCTACCATACGATCTCCAAAAAGTTCTATGTTGTTCCCACTTTACTACTATTTTTTCTAACATCTCCCTATCAGTATTTCACTCTCTACCTATTCTTCCCTGTCATTATCTCTCCTACATTCTAAGGAGTCCCAACATTATAGAGAAATTAAATAAAAGGCATAAGTATAGCTATAGCCCAAGCAAAACTACCTACCAAAACTACCTACCTTTGGTAAAGCCTACCAAAACTCAGAGGCCAGACCGTCCCCAGGAAACCAACCTGGAAGCAATAATGATAATAACACACATCTGGATAATGTTTCAGAGATTCTTCTTATGTATTTAAAATTTATTAAAGATTAGAGTATTAGCCTTTAGAAATATTGCATTAACAGTGCAGTATACATATAGAAGACAGGATAACGATGGGGTCTTGCTATATTGCTGAGGCTGGATTTAAACTCCTGGGCTCAAGTGATTCTCCTGCCTCAGCCTCCTGAGTAGCTAGGACTACAGGCACATGCTACCACACCCAGTTACTTTTTATTATTTAATCTATTATATTATATTAAGAACTTGATTATATCCTTCTAAAAATACTACCATTGATTTTCAGATATCTAGTAATGTGTGATCCAGTTTGTAGGTTAATCAAGGCCCCTTGATTTTGACACCTCTACTTTAGCTCTGGGCAAAGCAAGAAAGAAGTGGCAAAATATTAAATCAAGAAAAGCTGTAGAAGGGCTTTGGAGAAGAGAGAAAATCATATGGATAAAACAATCTCACAAAAATCTTCCTGACTACTGTTCTTTTTTGCCTGGCTTTAGTACCTTCTTACTGAAGCATGGACAGGGTCAAGTGGAAGGGGTAGAAATACTGACTACAGAGATAGAATAAGCAGCTAGGGATCAAAACAAATATGTAATGTTATTTCCCAAAAAGAAACTCTTCTATTCTTTCAAAATCACCATTTTCTTGCATGTATATATATAAAGATCATTCAGTTGAATAAGCCAAAACTTTTGGTGCATAATAATAAAGAAACTTTATTGTTGACTTTCAATATTTCTTTTAACTTATTCTATGGGGCCTCCCATGTCTGTGCATAAAATTTAGGGTAGATTTAATGTTTTTGTTCATTTACAGGAAATGAAAATACTCAACAATTAATACATCCATACTAGTAATAAAAACTTAAATTTCAAAGTTATAGTTACTTTGATTTCCCAGTTCTGTCCTGCTATAGGCTGGCCACCTGCAGTGGGAGAGAGGGTATCTGAATCTAACTCACAGATCCTTTGATTTAGCTGAAGCTCTTTCTCTGCCTACTACTCCTGGGAAGATGGCAGTTCACTTGACTATTAGGATCACTGGGGCCCTCCAGGCAGTCTAGAGGTCTAAGACAAGTTTGTATCATCTCTCTTGTGCATATGGCCCACCTCTGATCCATGATATACACTTAAGCAACATTTACTCCAACAAACTCTAAAAATACAGGTCACCCAAAACAGCCATATTTTTGTCACTCCACCTTCAAAGCAGCTAGCCAATCAGTCTCATGCTCTTTAGATTTCCTAGGCATGAGTCAAATAGCTGGTCTCAAACGGCAGGGGTCACTTATTAAGCTCTACATCTCCTTAAAGCCTTTCTTTCCTGGATTCAGATGAAGGGAGATGCATCCCACTCCTTCCCCTTGGAGGTGTGATGGGACACTTAGCACACTAACAACTCTCTCTTCAAAAATCTTCCTCTCCTTAATTTCCAACCTTCTAATCCTTTTATATCTTTGACATGGTTAAGTAGCTTAAGAATCACATAACTGGTTTTCTCCTTCCTCCTCATGTAAGAACTAGAGGATGTTTTCACATCTCACCTTGAAATCTTTTGTCTTAGGGCTTCAGCTAAAACAAACAGGGAGAGTCTCATTTTAAGATCCTATTACACAGGGTTCCAAAACTGTACCAAATTCAAGAGGTAAGGGCAAATAGTTTTTTTTAACCAAATAAGGAAGAGCAAATGCTAGCAGATGATTTGAAAATTTTTATAGCTGAAGATCACTAAATAAAAAGTATTTATTTACCACCATGTTTTCATTTGCCAACCATATGCTCATCTTTATAACAAATAAAAATGTAGAATTACTGATGAATTTCATGTACCAGGGATAAAGGCTCAAATCCTAAGAAAACAGTCTTGTTACTCTGTGTCCCAAACTGCTAACCTTATTTCCATAGAGGAATTTCTATAGAGAATCTAGAGGTAAACAAGAGTCCAAGAAGAGAAAAATGTCTGCTCTTTTGGCTACATTATCTTAGGACACTTACAAACTCTTAAAAAATAATTAACATCATAGGGGTCAAATCAGGATTTTATATCAAAGAAGATATGGCTCCAGGAAAGCACCAAATAAATTGACTCAGGAGCTGACTTTAAATCAACAGTTTTATAATATGGAGAAATGACTTTAAACGGACTCTGTTGGGTTTAAAATTTTTCTCGAGAACTTTCAATGGTGCTTGATGACAATCAAGCTTTGACTTCCACAGTATTTGAGTTTGAAATTCCTCTGGAACATCAGAAATCTTACTATTTCAACAGGACCCTTTTACATTTTTGTGAACATCAGAGATACCCTAGTTACATCACTAAGGAATGTTTTCCTTATCATTTGCCATTTTAACAAGTCTTTGCTTGGCTTTTTCAAATTTTACTTGCTGTTTTACCATTATCTGTTTTTAAGATAGCTTTAATTAATTTAGATTTTAGGTATTTGTGCAGGGTTTATTTGCCAAGAAAGAATAATTTCTAGAAAAAATATTAATAACAATAATTAAACTATAGTTAATCTCATCAAAACTCAGAAGAACATGATTTAGAGTGAAGTCCATCCAGAAACTGATTTTTGAGCACCTGTTTGTGGGTGATGATTGTCCTATATACTTAGAGAAATAACTAGATGAGCTATACAACTTGGGTACACAGTGGACATGTTAAAACTAACAGGTAGCGTTAATTTAAAATTCTTGGCAAAAGTCAAACATTTAACCATCATGTGAATATAGATTTTCGTATCTAATTTCATGAAGGCTCTGTTTTTGCTGGTCCTACAATCTAATATTACCTTGTTTCTACATCTCCCTTCATAGGCTATGGCCTTTGGCAAAGATAATGACAGGCAAATACTTCTAAGCCATAGATTTGTCATAAATTTGACCCAATCAAATGATCAGTAGATACATTCTTATTGCCAGTTTTTATTATCTCTTTTTAAAAGGCATTAGAAACTTTCATTTTGTTAATTTCAAATCAGCCAGTTTCCTAGAACTAATTGAGGTTCCAGTGTCCAGTGGAAAGAGAAAGAACCTAAATTTGCTTCCTATCTTTCTTCACTCCTGCCTTGTGTATGTGCGCACGGACGTATATGTATTTACATGTGTGTGCACAAGTATAAAGAAATGATTATTTTTGCGGCTTTTAGCCTGAATACTTGTCACTCCATTCGCTGTAATTCAATTTACCCCCCTCCAAAAATAGATGCTTCAGTTGCAATCCTTGCCTCTTTAGACTCTCCACGCAGGCAAGCTTAGCTAACAAATTTTGATGAAGGTAGCCAACTACCAACTCCTACCTCAAGCCCCCTTTACTTGGAATACTATCATCAGACTGGTTTACAGAGAGAAGGAAATAACAATAAGGTTGGGAGGGATGAAGACAGGGTAAAATAGCAATAAAAAGTAATTATATAAAAATGCTAAAGATACAACATCTGCTTTTTGCTCATCCCACTGAGCTTGACAGTTCCAGATTTAAGCTATCGTCCATGTTTAAACAGATACAAAAAAAGGGAAAGGGAAAAGAATGTTTATGTGAGACTATTAAATGATGCAAGAAAAATAAGAGTCATTATTACACCAGTAAGGAAAAGAGAAACTCAGTGAAATTTCTTTCCACAGATTTGCCTTTGTGATCTGCAAGGTGCTGTTCCCCTGCTTACATTCCGTTACCCTGGCAACGCACTCCTGTAAAATAAAGATTATTAAAGCGCATATGATTATTTTGCTGCTGAGTGAATAAGACAAGCTGCTTCTGAAATGCCTTATCAGAGAAATTCAATTTTAGTCCAAATTGTGTTTTTGCCTTCTTCTAGCTTTTTTCCTCCCTCCCCCCACTTCAAATAAAACCATCATCTCTAGTTACTACATGACACTTTGTTACTCATTCACACTCTTAGTATTTTAAGCCATCTTTCTTTTAATTTCATGAAAGCATTTTCCCCATTTTTTTTATAGCTCCAGTCTATTTTCCAGCTATCTACCATCTGTTTGCAAATCAAAATTATAAGGCAATGTGTCTTTGCCTTGATTTTATTATATAGTAGTAGTAGAAATAGTGAGTTCTGTACCAAACATAAATGCATATATTATGCATTGGATATGCAATATTTGACCAAAGTATGATGCAAAAAGCTAAGATAAGGCATGTAGTGCCATTTTAGAGGCTGCATATCCAATTGTACTGGTTATCCTTACCCTTAAGTTCAGGATCTTGTGCTTTCCCTGTTTGACATAGCCATAAGGTGACGTTATAGAGACGGGTAGTTTTACAGCTGCTTTGACAGCCATTCACACCTTTATTGCCTGATACTTCTACATTTGCTATTCAGTTATTGAAGATAATAAGGAAAGATTCTTGAGAGCCCTGAAATAATTTAATACCAAACTTTATAAGGTTCTTTTAATATTAGCCAATTCCCTGAAGATATAGTAATGGCAACTTTGCTAGAACTATCTAGTGATTTTTTAGAAACTATAGCTTTTAGCGTGTTCAAGGTCCAAGCAAAGGTCAGTAAAAAAAAATAAATAAGTAAATTGGTAACCGTTTACTCATATTAACCATATACTTGTATTGTTTTCATGCTGTTTGCATGAAGAGGCTATCATTTAAGATCTCTAATACAAGAATTAAATCAGCTTTGAAACAGAGGTGGAGTGAATGGAGTCTGCTCAGAAAAAGGCAAGGTTCCAACAGAGGCTACACAGAAGACCCCCTATATGTTTTGTTAAAACTGACGGAAGACAAAGGTGGATAAGAACAGCCCTGGAGAAACCTTCATCCTACACTGCCCAACAATGGATAGTTGAGATGGATGACATTGTTTCTACTGAGACAGTTTACAGGACATTTTCCCACTGCTATAAAACACTGGCATGTAACCTGATACTGCTGTGTCATTAAAAAAAAAATCAGAAGTATACAGTGTTGATATTCTAATAACATGAAAATGTTAATCTTTTCTCTGTTAACACTCATTTTCAGCCCAAGCAAGTACCATATCCTTACATTGTTTAAGCAGGCAGGCCCCCTGGCTTTCTACTTAACTAACTACAAATCCCTGCTCATTACTAAGAAATGACGTTGACATTTAACAACTTCTAGAAACTTTGAGCACAAGCAGAATGTTGAATCAGTTCTTCTGATGAAGCAAACCAAAGTTAGTATTATAAACCAACAACACCAAGGAACTGATGGCTGTAATTCACTCCCAGCACTGCCCAGAAGGTGTCACCACAGCATCATTGGCTTGAAAGACTTGGGGACATGTTGGGTAGTAGAAAGCAAAGGGAGAAAAACAGACACAAAGAAAAAAATCTTCATAAAGACAAAGGAAATAAGACAACTACTAGGCCGTAATATTGCTAAATAAAGAAATCCAAACATTCACCCCATGCTAAAACTATAAAATTCCTGCAGGAGAAAAGTGGGCCTCCACTTGTCAGTGAGAGTAGAAAGTAGGAGATGCAAGGCAGGTGCTGCTTGAGGTAGTTAATTTGTGGAAAGTAAAAAGCAGGTGATGAATAGAAAATATCCATGTCCTGAGCCCGGTACAAGCTTCTCACCTAAACTGGTTTACCTCATTATCACATCTGGTTGTATAAGCTGCACTGGACCACATAAAAGGGAAGATAAAAGAACAGCTGGGAAGAGATGCTAGGAAGAATCAAAGAATATAAAACACAAAGTCTTTCATTGAGAAGCTGCACAAATTAACTCCAAATTACTGCCACAGTCAGACAAAAAGAGGCTTCAAGGCACAAAACTTGTTGCTGCACTCCATCTTGCTTTATTGTGGTGTCTTCACTCATGTAGCTAAAAGCCATCCCCTTTATAGTACTACATCTTTTAATCTCCACTCTTCCACCCTGTAGTTTAATTAAAAGACAATGAACCTTTTAAAGTAGTCAAATGGAAAATATAAGATTGTACCATTCTATCAAAGCTTAAGATACTCCTGTTCTCAGAGCATGAGAAGAATTCAAAATAACATACTTTGTATTTTATTATACTCTAGTCCCTCTGTGCCATTTCTTCATCAGGGCTCCTGGCTGGAATAGCTATTTGAAACCAGAAAGACAGTTCATTGTAAGAGCGATAAGCAAAGGAAAAATCTTTTAAAAAAACAACTGCCAAATTAGATGAGTTTGATCTATTCTCTAGATTATTGTGCCTGATTTTTAATTTCTAAAATAATATTATTGTAATTCTGCATTCCTCCTGTTTAACTGACAAAGGCCTAAAAATTAGTAGCCTTTCTTATCTAAGTATTATTTATTCAATGCATTGTCAGTTTTAGGGCATGTGGGTTAAAATAAGATAAATATAGTAAAATGTTATTGGATGATAAGTAGGCCAGAATGCTTAGCTTTCCTCCAACTCCACAGCCTAAATCTATTAATTTTGGCAAAGGGCACCAAGACAAATCCATGCTGTTTGAAATGTTCCATGGGAGTCTTTAAAAATGAAGGTCTTGTCTACTCTTTATGGACATTAAAATGCTTCATCCCAAGGACCCCTTTACGGAAAAGTGCAAGCTGTTCTGTTTTATCTACTTTGACAGAATGAAGGGCTGAGCTGGCCCTAGAGGAATGGGATACAGAGTCTGAGTAGCTCAAACTTGAGATTTCCAATAAACCATCTCCTACAATTGGAAGAAAGGCATGGAGGAGATTCATTTCAGCAGATAGTTTCAACCCATTAAGAATTATTCTGTTCTCTCTTACTTATTTCATCACTAGAAATCTAACTAAAATCATGTTCCTCCCATATGCCACTCCAAACTAGCACTAAAGCTCTTATAATAAGCCTAGTAGAGCACTGTGGCATACACATGTCCTTCTCAGTCACTTGATTCTGATACCTGCTCTCCTAATTTTTGATTTCTTACAAATTCAAATCCTTTCCAGCACTACTCTTACCCAGTCATTATTATTCTTTACCCTTAAGTTCAATTGTCCAGCATAGGTTGAAAACTTCTGTAGCTTCTTTTTTTTCTTACTGGCCTATCAATCTCCTAAAGGAAATACTTGCATATTTCAGTTAGTTAATAAATGCTGGCAGGGCACGAGATTTAGGTTTAATTCTTCATCTATAGATTCCTAATCTAGAAATCTTGCTAAAAACTTCCAAAGATACCATTCAATTCATTAATGCCAACTCTCTCCTTTTCTTTTGCCCTTCTGTAATTAGAATTGTCTCTTATTTCTTGGAGTGTCATGATACACTATAGATATAGACCGTCTGAAATATTAACTTGGAAAAAATAATGCTTCCCTTTAGAATGTAAAATTACAATAATTAATCCTATAAAAAAGTTCCCAAAGACACGTAATCATAAGCATACCTCTATGTAAGTCACCTTATATATAAAAGTAATAAAAATGGAAGGGCAGAAAAAAAATAAATAAAGTCTCTCATCACCAGTCCAAAAGCTTTAACAATAACAAAAATGGTAATTTATCATGAAAGATCCCACATCCCTCAAACATATTCTGAAATCCTATACTATAGTAAACAATAGCAGAAGCTTTGACCTAATGCTGAAATCATCCACTCTGTTCTTAAGTTTCTTATTTTTCTATACCAAAATATCATTAAAATTGTATTAATTTGTCAAAAGGGAGAAAAGAATGTAAACTTCTCAACAATTAAAATAGAAAAGCATAAAAAAGTGATTTAAAGCACAGGCTTTCAAATCAGACATACCTGGATTTAAATATTGGTTCTATTGACTACTGACAAGTTCTTAAACAGTCTAAAATTCAGTTTCTTTTTCTATTAAATAATAACAATAATATCAACTTTGAACGGTTGTTGTGATTAAATCAGGTAATACAGGTAAAATGCTCAGCATAGCGCCTGTCATATAGCAAATAAATATTCAATTGTTAGTTATTACAGAAAGGATTTTTCTGGGGGTGGACCTATTGGAGAATGAAAATATAATATTTGTTTTATATGACTCAGATTTTTTTTGTTTTGTTTTGTTTTTTGTTTTTTAAGACACAGTCTCTCTCTGTTGCCTAGGCTAGAGTGCAGTGGCATCATCATAGCTCACTGCAACCTCAAACTCCTGGGCTCAAGCAATCCTCCTGCCTTGGCCTCCTGAGTAGCTGCGATTACAGGTGTGTGCCACCACACCTGGCCAATTTTTTTTCACTTTTTGTAGAGATGGGATCTCACTATGTTGCTCAGGTTGGTCTTGAACTCCTGGGCTCAAGTGATGCTCTCCCCAAAGTACTAGGATTACAGGTGTGAGCCACCATGCCTTATGTGACCTGTTTTATAATAACAAGATAATATTCCATATGGGAGAACAAATGCAATAGTTTCACTCTGTTGACAATTTAAAATTAACCTAAAGAATAAATATTGGGCTTTCAGCAATGAAGGTGTAGTGACTTCACAATTTGATATAAAATTTGACTTATGCCCTCTGGTCAAAACATGGGAGGTAAAATATAAAATGGATAACTAAAAACAAATGACATAAATAGGCTCACAAACAGGATATATATCTCCATGGACCAGAATGGAAAGAGAAATGCAAAACAGCGTGCAGGGCTGAGGCTACCAGCGCCTCAGGAGGGAAACAGTGGTAGCCAGGGGTTAGGATCCAGTATGGTAAGGGGACTAAACAGGTTTCACAGAAATGGGGAATAGAGAGTACATGGTTTGATGCTAGAGCCCTCACTTGAAAGACAGCTCAGAAGCTGAATCTGTAGAACTCCTAACATCACTCTGGACCGAACTGTTATTGTAAGACCTATTTCTGGACAGGAGCCTTGGGGAGCCGGATGCAGGTAATTGAAAAATCATAACAAGAAGGAATGAGCAAAGTCAAATAAAAAGAACTAAACACTCATAAAACCTGCTACTCAAAATAGGCCTGTAAACAAAAATTCACAGAAATCTAATCCTAACAAAGGTATCCAACAGAATCAAGAAATCAACAGTCAAAAAATGAACTCACTCCACATAAAATTAGTTTTATTGAAACAGTCTGACAAAGACTTTAAGAGAAGTATGTTTAGAATGTTTGAAGGCATACATGAAGAAATAATTCCTGGCAAAACACAATATGAAATTATAAAAAGAAAGAGGCAGATACAAAATAAAAACAGGTAGATGTGTGGAAAAATTAGAAGTGAAAATACAGTCACTGAAATTTAAAACTCAATAGCATGGATAAACTTTGGACTGAATTTTGTATATACAAAACCCCAAGGAATCAAACAAAAAGCTATTAGATCTATTAAATGAGTTCAGCAAGGTTACAGAATATGAGACCAAAATATGAAAATTGTATCTCTAAAAACTACCAATGTGTAGACTACAATTTAAAAATAAAATCAAGTAAACCAGATGCATTTACAATAGCATCAATGAGGATAAAATATTTAGGGATAAAGGTAACAACAGAAGGACAGACTTGTATGCTAAAACCTATAAAACATTGTTAAAAAGAATTTTAAAAGACTTAAATAAATGGAAAGACATCCAATGATCTTCCAAGGGACTGGAAGACTTAATATTGTTAAGATGGCAATACTTGATGGGATGAATCAGAACCATCAACTGTAGTTGAACAGCAATAGCCTAAAGCTGAAAACCTCTCCTTTAAAAGCTCTGTATTTCTGCTCGGAGGCAGGATATTGGTACTTTACGATGGGAGTCTGCCAACCTCTGCATTTGCTGGCAAATTAATAAACTTCTCTCTCTTTCTCCTCAAAATAATAATAATAATAATAATAATAATAATAATAAGATGGCAATACTCTCCAAATTGTGATCTACAGATTCATAAGAATCCCTATCAAAATCCCAGATATCTGTTTGCAGAAACTGACACACTAGTGCTAAAATTCATATGTAAATGCAAGGGACTCAGAATAACCAGAACAATCTTGAGAAAGATGAATAAAGTTGTAGGATATATGTTTCTCAATTTCAAAACTTAATATAAAGCTATGGTAATCAAGATTGTGTGGCCGACATAAGGACAGACACAGATAAATGAAACAGAATTAAGATCCCAGAAATACACCCTTATATTTCTGGTCTATTGCTTTTCAACAAGGATGCCAAGATAATTCAATGTGGTAAAGGGATATGCACATGCAAAAGAATGAAGTAGTCCTCTACCTCATACCACACACGAAATTAAGTCAAAATAGATCAAAGACCTAAACGTAGGAGCTAAAACTATAAAACTCTTAGGAGAAAATATAGGAGCAAATATTTTTGACCTTGGCTTAGGCAATGATTTCTTAGATATAATACTAAAAGCAAAAGCAATAAAAAAAGGTTTGATAAAATTGGACTTCATCAAAATCAAAAGTTTTATACTTTAAAGGACACTATCAAGAAATTGAAAAGATAACTGATAGAAAGGAAAAAAGTACTTGCAAATCATCCATCCGATAAGGAACTTGTATTCAAAATGTGTAAAGGACACACATAACTCAATAATAAAAAGACTAAAAATTCAATTTAAAAAATGGATAGAGGATTTGAATAGAAATTTCTCGAAAAAAAAGGAGAAATGCCAACAAGTATGTGAAAAGATGCTTAGTCATTAGTCATTAAGGAGATGCAAACCAAAACCACAATGAGATACCACTTGATACTCACTAGGATATATAATAAAAAAGACAAATAACAAGTATTAGTGAGGATGTGGAGCAATTGGAACCCTAAGACATTGCTGGTGGGATTGTAAGATGGTACAGCCACTTCTGGCAGTTCCTCAAAATGTTAAACATAGAGTTATATGACTCAGTCCCACTATTCTACTTGCAGGAATTCTTGAGAGAAATGAAAACAGATTATCCACACAAAAATTTACACATGAATGTTCATAGCACCATTATTCACAGTAGTAAAAAAGTGCAAATAACACAAATGTCCATCTAATGAAGAGTGTATAAATGAAAAGTAGTAATATTATCTGACAAAAGAAAAAAAAGAATGAAATACTGATATAGGCTACAATATGGATGAATCTCAAAAATGTCATGGTAGGAGAAAGTAGCCAGTTACAAAAGACCACATACTGTATATTGCATGATACCATATATACAGTTGTTCAGAATAGGCTAATATATACAGACAGAGGGTAGATTGGTTGTGACACAGGGCTGGGGAGCATGAGAAAATGGAAGGGGGAATAATAGGGAGTGAACACCAAGAGGTACAAGGTTTGTTTTGTGGGTGATGAAATAAAAATGTTCTAAAATTAGATTTTGGTAATAGTTGTAGAAGTCTGTAAATAAACTAAAACCCACTGAGTTGTACACTATATATAGGTGATGCATATATTTATGACATACAAATTATATCTCACTAAAATGTTTAAAAACAGCTGAGGATGAGGGTATAAATTGCTACAACCACTGTAAAGAACAATTTGGCAACATCTAGTAAGGTTAACTATATACATATACCTACCAAATCTACTCTTAGGTACATAATGGGGCAAAAATCTTAAATATGAGCACAAGGAGACAGGCACAAAAATGTTAGTTGTAGCATTGGTTTTAATACTTGAAAAATTGGAAACTATTCAAATGTTTATGAAGGAATGAATGGAGAAATAGACATATTTTTTAAATGAAATACCAGAAAAAATGTATTAATGAAAATGAACCTCAAAAATAGAATGTTGGGAAAAAACCAAACTACAAAATGACACACATGGTGTGATACAACTTATAGCTCAAAAACTTGCTATAAAACAACATATACCACTTTAGATACACGAACATTTAATAATAACGTAAAAATTTCTTAGGAATAAAAACCACTAACATCAAGGCATACTTCTGAGAAGAAAGGTAATGGGATTTGTTAAGACATGAATTATATCTATGATGTATCGTTATTATTATTAAAAAATTCTGTAGCAAGCATGACATATATAATAGGCATATGGGTAGTGCTTATATTAGTCTTCATTTTTTCTGTATGTTTAAAATATATTTTAACACACACAAAAAAATTACATGATCCAATAAATTTAAAGTTTCCCCAAATAGCAAAGCTTCTCAAAATGATTTTTTTGTTTTTCAATCAATATATTATACTAAGGGCAAATATTACTCACCTACGCCAGCATTAGAGTATTACTAAAAGTCAAAGGATTCATCCAGTTAAAATGTTAAATTTTTTAAAAAGGTAAAATTATTATGCATGAATTCAAACACATTAAAAATCAGATGCTCTCTGACCTTCCCACTAAAGTGTCACCTGACAAGGTCATTGTTTCATAATCATTATTCAGGAATGAGGGAGAACGTTCAGTGGGGTATTCTCACTATTGTTTTCTCAGTAGAAATCACAGAAATGACAACTGTAATTAAATCTTTTTAAAAAATTATCTATGAGTTTTAAATCAGGATGAAAATTATTTCTAACCTTATGAACTTTCACACTGCACTGCATTAAAAGAAATCTTTCCAGTTTTCCTTTACATCAGTAAAATATATGACAGCTAAATAAATAGGAAGTCTTCACTCCTGACCTTTGCTAGCCATTCAAAAAAGCAATTCTGATTGCCACTATTCCACTTACCAAAGATACAAATGAAATAAATATAATAATTAACACTAAGTCATTTCTTATCCAAAAGAGCTGAATGCATTAAGAAAAACATTATTACAAAAGAGGGTAGATAGTACTATTTAGCCCCAAGCCATATAAGTTAACAGATTCTTTCCATTTTCTGATAATGACGACTTAAATTTTGGAAGGAGAAAAAGAAAAGGATTTTTCAGGTTGAAGGGAAGTATTATGGAAATCCAACCATCCACAACTATTATCATTACATAAAAGTTTACCCTTTTAGAAAATTTAAGACCTCATTTTTTATAATTATAACAGACATAGATTACTCTTTATTGACTTTTTTCCCAAAGAAATATAACAAGATAAAGACAATGAAACAGTTTATAACATCACCTATATTCACTACACTATCACCTACTTTTCCATCAGGGGGACAAACAGGTTTCATTGTGTGGGCCAACTCTCAATGACCATAAATGACTGCTCAGAACATCGTGTCAAAACAGGTTTTGAGGTCATCTGTGCTTACCAGCAAAGTGGTGGATTGATTAGACAAAAGGAATGGTTAGATGTCAGCGGAGTATTTGTCAGCCAGACTTTATATCTGAAACTAGAGATAAGAAAAATTAATCATATTCATTCACTCACAGATATATTTGAAGGTATGTAATAAAGTGAGTTCCTGTCTAAATGATTTAAATAAAATTCAAATAATTACTAGCACATACTCCCAAAAAACATACGCTGGGAAAAAAGGAGGACTTTCTCAATTAGAAGGAATTTATAGGAATTGGTGGCAGGCCTGATGGGGACAACATGAATCACAGGAGGAAAAAACTCAAGGACTGAAAATATTTATTGTTTTGCCTATTTTGGTCATTTTGTATAAAAGAAAACACACAATATGTGGCCTTTGTGACTGGCTTCTTTCATTTAGCATAAAGCTTTCAAGATTAATCCATGTTGTAGTATGTATCACTACTTTTTTATTTTTATTTTTTATAAACAGGGTCTCGCTCTGTCACCCAGGCTGGAGTATAGTGGCATGATCATAGCTCACTGCAGCATTGAATTCCTGGGCTCACGTGATCCTCCTTCCTCAGCCTCCTAAGTAGCTAGGACTACAGGGGCGTGCCACCACACCCAGTTTTTTTTTTTTTTTTTTGAGATGGGGTCTCACTACGTTGTCCAGACTGGTCTTGAACTCCTGGCCTCAAGTGATTCTGCCTCGGCCTCCCGAGGTGCTGGGATTACAGGTGTGAGTCACCATACCTGGCCTCCTTTTTATGGCCAAATAATGTTTCACTGTATAGATATGTCACATCTTATTTTCCCATTTATCAGTTGATGGACCTTTGGGTTATTTTCATTTCTTTATTAAACAAAATATTTTATTGCATGTCTTAAGTAATATAATTTTCAAATATTTTATTTTAAAGCTTCAAAGCACTTGACAGTGATATGCATAACAACAATGAAACTGGCATTACTATCATGTGTTTATAGTTGTTGAAAATGAGGGAGAAAAATCTATTCTGGTATTCAAGCAGTAAAACTTAATCCAGTGTTCTGAGACTAAATCTATGTACTAAATTACCCCAAAAAACTGAAATAGAATCATTTTCCAGATACTTTATCTTTCATAACCTGTCAATGAAGAGATTTTAATCTGTTCCAGTATAGAAACAGAGCTGAATGGCTTCTGTAAAAGAATCATTAAAAGTATAGAGAAGAGACCTATCATTCATATTATAAAGGAAGCCTCACACAACTCATAGTCCAGAAAAATGTCAGTCTTATAGGGCCTTACTACTGCCAGAAACTAGGTTCCCTGAGGATCCAATGCAACATAACTCCTCTCAACATATCACCCAATTGCCCAGAATATACCCACAGATAATGGTTGATTCTGCCAGTTCCTAGGAAAAGTCTTGACACAACCAACATTCATTTAAAGCTTGTTTTCCACTTCTACTTCCTAGTATAGTTTTACTTTCTGGCTACTACGAAAAATGCTGTTATGAACTATTGGTGTACATGTACACCTTTTCATTTCTCTTGAGTATATTCTTAGGAGTGACATTTCTGGGTCAAATGTTATATGACCCAGACATTTTTGTATAAAGTTTTGCAAAACTGCATTCCAAAGTGGCTGTGCCATTTTATATACCCACTAGCAATATTTGAGGGTTCCAACTATTCCATATCCTTGTTAACACTTAAATTGTCTTTTTTATTTTAGCCTCTATAGAAGGAATAAAGAGGCACCACATTTTGGTTTTGATTTGGATTTCCTTAGTGAATAATAACACTGAGTAACTTTTCAGGGCTTACTGACCATTAGTATATCTTCTTTTGAACGACTTCAAATCCTTTGCAGATTTATAAATGGGATGATTTGATGCTTTTTATTGTTGAGACTTAAGAGTTTTTGTTTCTTTGGTTGTTTGTTTTGGAGACAGGGTCTTGCTAGGTTGCCCAGGTTGGACTCGAACTCCTAAGCTCAAGAGATCCTCCCACCTCAGCTGCACAAGTAGCTGGTACTACAGACGTGTACCACTGCAACTGGCTCAAGAATTTTAAATATATATTCCTGATACAATCCTCTTATGAGGTATGTGATCTGCAAATAATCTCTCTCACTCTGTGGGTTATCTTTTCACTTTCTTGGTAGAGTCCTTTGAAGAACAAAAGTCTTTAATTTTGATGAAGTTCATTTTACCTTTTTTCTTTTGTCATTCATGCTTTTGGTGTCACTGCTAAGAAACCATAAAGATTTACTCCTATGTTTTATGCTAAAACTTTTATAGTTCTAGGTTTTACATTTAGGCGTATGACCCACTTTGAGTTACTTTTTATATATGGTTTGAGATAGGGGTCAAATTTCATTCTTTTGCATGTAGATATCTAGTTGTCCCAGCATAATTTGTTGAAAACACTATTGTTTCCATTGTTGAATTATCTTGGTACTACTGTCAAAAATCTATTGACCATAAAAGTAAGGATTTACTTCTGGAATCCCAATTCCATTCCATTCATCTGTATTTCTATTCTTATGCCAGTACCACAAAGCCCCTGATTACCACAGTTTTGAAATTGGGACCATATTACAGGAACAAGTGTTATAAGTGGTAGAGAAATATAATTTATTTTTGTATATTGGTCTTTTATCCTGCAGCCTTTATGAACTGTTTAACAGATGTAATAGTTTTTTTGGTGTGGATTATTAAGGGTATTCTACATATAGGCACATATACCTCAGAGATACTGTGGGTTCAGTTCCAGATCACCACAATGAAGCGAATATTGCAATAAAGTGAGTCACATGAATTTTGTGGTTTCCCAGTGCATATAAAAGTTATATTTACACTGTACTGTAGTCTACTAAGTGTTCAATAGCATTATACCTAAACAAAAAACAATGTGCATACCTTAATATAAAAAAATTCACTCGTAAAAAAATTGCTAATGGTCATATGAGACTTCAGCCAGTCATACTTTTTTTGCTGGTGGAGGGTATTGCCTTAATGTTGATAGCTGCTGACTGACCTGGGTGGTGGATGCTGAAGAATTGGGTGGCTGGGGCAATTTCTTAAAAGAAAACAATGAAGTTTGCTGTGTCAATTGACTCTACCTTGCACAACAAATTTCTCTGTAGCATGTGATGCTGTTTGATACCATTTTACCCACAGTAGAACTTTCAAATTTGGAGTCAATCCTCTCAAACTCTGCTGCTACTTTATCAATTAAGTTTAAGTAATATTCTAAATCCTTTATTGTAATTTCAACCATGTTCACAGCATCTTCACCAGGAGTAGATTCCATCTCCAGAAACTATAGTCATCCCTAGGTATACACGGAGGATTAGTTCCAGGACCACAAGCATATACTCAAGTCCTGCAGTCAGCCCTGCACAACTCACATATATGAAAAGTTGGCCCTCTATATACTTGGGTTTCACATCCCTTGAATATTTTATTTTCAGTCCTTGTTTGGTTGAAAAATATTCATGTATGAGTAGACCTGTACAATTAAAAATTGTGTTTTTCACGTGTCAACTGTACGTTCTTTGCTCATGCATAAGAAACAACTCCTCAATCATTCAAATTTGATCATGAGATTGCAGCAATTCAGTCACATATTCAGGCTCCACCTCTAATCTAGTCCTCTTGATATTTCCACCACATCTGTAGTTACTTCTTCCACTGAAGGAACCCCTCAAATTCATCCAATAGAGTTGGAAGCAATTTCTTCCAAACTCCTGTTCATGTTGATATTTTGGCCTTCTCCCATGAGTCATGAATGTTCTTAATAGCACCTAGAATGGTGAATCCTTTCCAGAAGGTTTCAATATACTTTGCCCAGATACATCAGAGTAATTGCTATCTACGGCAGCTACAGCCTTAGGAAATGTATTTCTTAAATAATAAGACATGATAGTCAAAATGACTCCTTGATCCATGGGCTGCAGAATGAGTGTTGAATTAGAAGGCATGAAATAACATTAATCTCTTTGTATATTTTCATAGAGCTCCTGGGTGACTAAGTACACTGTCAACAAGCAGTAATATTTTAAAATGAATCTTTTTTTCCTGAGCAGGTCTCAACAGTGAGCTTAAAATATTCAGTAAACCACGCTGTAAACACATGTGCTGTCATCCAGGCTTTGTTGTTTCATTTATAGAGCACAGGCAGAGTAGATTTAGCATAATTATTTTTTTTTTAGAGAATGGGTCTCACTATATTACCCAGGCTGACCCTGAATTCCTGGGCTAAAGCAATCCTTCTACTTCAGCCTTCTGAGGAGCTGGGACTATAGCACATGCCGCCACACCTAGTGATTCAGAAACCTCAGATTCTTAAGGCCCCTAGGATTTTTGGAATGGTAGATAAGCACTGGCTTCAACTTAAAGTCACCAGCCTCAGTAGAATCAGCCTGGCCTTTAAAGTTTTGAAGCCAGGCATTGACTTCTTCTCTCTAGTATGAAAGTCCTAGATGGCATCTTCTTCCACTAGAAGGCTGTTTCATCTACATGGAAAATCTGTTTAGTGTAGCCACTTTCATCCATTATCTTAGCTAGATCTTGTAGATAATTTGCTACAGCTTCTCCATCAGCACTTGCTGCTTCACTTTGCACTTTTATGTTATTGGATGGCCTCTTTCCTTAAACCTCATGACCCAACCTCTGCTAGCTTTAAACTTTTCTTCTGTAGCTTCCTCACTTCTCTCAATTTTCACAGAACTGAAAAGAGTTAGGGCCTTACTCTAGATAGACTTTACTTTAAGGGAATGTTGTGGCTGGTTTGATCTGCTATCCAGACCACTAAAGCTCTCTCCATGTCAGCAACAAGACTGTTTCACTTTCTTATCATTTGTGTGTTCACTAAAATAGCACTTTTAATTTGCTTCAATAATTTTTCCTTTGCACTCATAACTTGGCTAACTGTTTGGCACAAGAGGCCTAATTTTGGCCTATCTCGGCTTTTCCCATGCCTTCCTCACTAAGCATGATCATTTCGAGCTTTGATTTAAAGTGAGAGACATGTGACTCTTCCTTTCATTTGAACACTTAGAGACTATTGCAGGGTTACTAACTGGCCTAATTTCAATATTGTAGTGTCTCAGGGAATACGGAGGGAGCCCTGAGGAGAGGGAGAGAGATAGGGGAGTGGCTGGTTTGTGGAGCAGTGAGAACGCTCACAACATTTATTAAGTTCACCGTTTCACATGGGCATGGTTTGTGGTGCCCCAAAACAATTACAGTGGTAACATCAAAGACCACTGACCACAGATCACCAAACCAGATATAATAATAATGAAAAAGATTGGAATATTGCAAGAATTACTAAAATGTGACATAGACATCCTCATCTTGTTCCTAATCTTCCTGAGAAACATTTAGTCTTCCATCGTAAAGTATGTCAGCTCTACAGATTTTGAAGATGCTCTTTATCAGGTTGAGAAATTTCCTTTCTACTCCTAGTTGGTTAAATCATTTTATCATGAAAGAATGTTAAATTCTGTCAAAAACTTACTCTCTATCTATCAAATGATCATGTATTTTTTGTCTTTTGTTCTATTAATTTGATTATATTAATTGATTTTCAGAAGTCAAAGTAAACTTGCATTCCTGGGATAAATCTCACTTAGTCATAGTGTATAGATATTTTAATTTTGCTGGATTCAACTTGCTAGTATTTTGCTGAAGATTTTTGCATCCATATTTATAAGAGATATTAGTTTTTTTTTCATGTTTATCTTTTTCTAGTTTTGGTATTGAACAATACTGGCAGGATAGAATAAGTTGGGCAGTGTTCCCTAATAGGTATTTCTATAAGCATTTGTAAAGGATTGGGTGTTAATGTTCTTTAAACATTTGGTATAATTTACCAGTAAAGGTGTCTGGGCCTGGGCTCATAGAAAGTTTTTAAATTAGTATTAATAGTTCAATTTCTTTGCTTGTTATATAGGTTTATTCCATTTTTTATTTCTTCTTGAGTCAATTTTGGTAATTTTTGTCTTTCTAGGAATGTTTCTCAGTTCACCTAAGTTGCCTAATTTGTTGGCATACAGTTGTTTATAGTGTTACCTTATGGTCCTTTTCATTTCATTTCTGTATGTTCGTTAGTGTTGTTCCCTCTTTCATTCATGATTTTAATAATTTGAATCTTCTCTCTTTTTTTTCTTGGTCAGTCTTCTAAAGTTTTGTCCACTTTGACGATCTTTTTGAAGAACGAAATTTTGGTTTCAGTGATTTTCTCTATTGCTTTTCTATCCTGTATTTTATTTACTTTTGTTCAAATTTTTGTTGGTTTTCTTCAGCTTCATTGTGTTCAGTGTGTTCTTTTTATAACTTTGTAAGATTGGGTTATTGATTTCAACTCTTTCTTTTTTCCAGTATAGGCATTTTAGCTATAAATTTCCATGTAAGCACTGCTTCAGCTGTATCCCATAAATCTTGTTATGTTTTGTTTTCATTTTCATTCATCTCTCATTTTCTAACTTCATTTATTATATTTTTCTTTGATTCATTAGTTACTTAAGAGTGTGTTGTTTATTTTTCACAAATTCCTGGATTTGCCAAATTTCCTTCACTTGTTTCTAAATTCATTCCAATGTAAGTAGGTAAACATGTTTTGTATGATTTCAATCATTTAAATTTATTGAGACTTATTTTATGGACCTAGATGGTCTATTCTGGAGAATATCCCATGTATACTTGAGAAGACTGTGTATTCTGCTTTTGTGAGGAGTCTTTTACAAATTCTGTTAGTTCACGTTAGTTGGTAGTGTCATTAACTCTTATATTTCCTTTTAGATCTTATTCCTAGTTGTACTATCAGTTATTGAAAATGGGGTATAAAGTCCCCAACTATTATTTTTGATTGCCTACTTTTCCCTTTATTTCTGTTGATTGTTGCTTTGTATATTTTTGGGTCTGTAATTAGTGCATATTTATAATTTTTATATCTTCTAGATGGATTGATACTATAATCAACATAAATTGTCCAGTTTTGACCCTAGTAAGAATTTTTGTTTTAAAGTCTATTTTGTCTGGTATTAGTATAGCAGTTCAGCTCTATTTTGATTACTGTTTCTATGGGGTATATTTTTCCATCCATTACTTTTAACTTCTGTGTCTTTGAATCTAAAGTATGTCTCTTCTGGAGAGTATATGGTGGTATTATGTTTTTTATCCATTCTGCAAATCCTTGTCTGTGGATTGGAATATTTAATCTGTTCATATGTAATGTAATTACTGATAACAGAGTATTTGTGTTTGCCACTTTGCTATTTGTTTTCTATAGGCCTTGTAACTTTTTTGTTCCTCTGTTCTTCTATTACTGACTTCTTTCATGTTAAATAGGAGGGTTATACTATAGTGTACCATTTTAATCCTTTTGTTGTTTCCTTAACTAATTTTTAGTGGCTGATCTGGGGATTACACCTAACATTTTTACCTAAAACAATTTAGTTTGGATAAATACCAACTTAGTTTCAGTAGTATACAAAAACTTTGCTCTATAACTCCTTTGTATTATTATTGTCATGCAAAGTACATATTGACACATTATATACCCATAAATAAAATTTTATAATTATTACTTTATGGTGCTATTTTTTAAATTAGATAGGAGAAAAGTTAAAAACAAACACTTTTATATTTACCCATGTAGTTACCTTTACCATGAAGATTCAAATTACTAATATCCTTTGATTTCAGCCTGACTTTCTTTAGTATTTTTTGTAGGTCAGGTCTGCTAGTGACAAGTTATCTCAGTTTTTGTTAATCTTGGAATGTCTTAATTTCTTCGTCATTTATAAAGGTAGTTTTGCTAGATATAGAATTTGTGTTGACAGTTCTTTTTTCCCTGCCTTCCCAAGGTTTTGATGAGATTTTATCTAAAGCACATATTTGGCATATTGCACATTGGAAATCACATCCTTTGCAATGACTTACATTTATGATAAAAACATTCAGATGACAACTAAAAATGTTTGTGTGATGGATGTATTTTCAAAATTCTCTTACAGGCTATGTGAACCCTAAATTTGAAGTGCTTTTTCTTAAGGGTGGTATCAATAGACTCTGATAAGTGAAGATAGGCAAGAAGGGCTCTCAAGGGAAGGGGTAGCAATGGCAAAGGTCTGGCAGCCAAGCTGTGCTGAGAAGGATATGTGGAGGAAGAAGAACAGGTGTCCGGTCTGTCAGGAGCCCTGAAGGCCTCAAGGGGGGTACAGGAAGAGGTTCAGGGAGAGGGGAAGCAGAGACCAGTGGTGTCAGCAAGAAGAAAAGGAGAGAGACTGGGAGCCTTTGAAGGAACAAGTGGTCAGCAGGTGTAGAAGAAAGCAAAGAAAGGGACTTCCCCGGACCCCCGTTGTATATGGCCATGGTTCTTGAAAAGAACCAACAAAGCAGGCAGCTGTCTTGTGCCTACCCCCCCTGCCACCATCCCCCACCCCTACCCCTCACTATTGCTAGGGTCTCCTAGCAACATGGGCCTTGTCCTCACCAGATGGGGGTAAGGGAGAGAGGTATAAGACTACCCTGCCACCTAGCCTAGGGCCAGAGAACCATGACGGAGACTTCGCACAGCACACCCCAGGCTAGTCTGTCCTTTTCATGTCTCTTCAGAAAACTGTCTATAAAAAAGATAATAGTTATATTTTTTAAATATTTCAAATAGTACCAGAGTGGCAGAAAGATTGAAGTGAAATTGTGCTCTCAGTAAGTCTTTACTGTAGACAGTTTGCTATGTATTCTAGTCATCTTGCTACCTCTTCTAGAACTCTCCCCAAGAGAAAATATCCAGGGCTTCAGAGTCAGCCAACTGGAATGTGTATCCTACTCTGTGACTGCTGTATGACCTCAGACAAGTTCTTTACCTCTCTGAGACTCATTTCCTCATCCGCTAAATGGGGCTAGGAATACTACCTATCTCAGAACATTCCACAGCATGAATCCCCTTTCCCCATCCCTCCCCCATCAAATTTGAAAGGGGTAGGTATGTCCCACAGGGAGGTAAGTAGGCCACTGACCACTGTACTCCTCCACTCAGAGGGGAGCTGAGATGCCTGCCCTAAGGGTCCGTTCTAGTGGGCTATATGCAAGAAAACAGATGTGTAATATATTAGGGTGCTATGTAGAGTGAGGGAAATAAATCAGCATGATGTGTGTGTGGGGGGGTGGCCTCTCCAGCAAGGGTGGTCGGAGAAAGCCTCTCTGGGGAAAGAACCTGTGAGAGGATCTGTGAAGAAAGCAGGAATGAAGCCAGGTGAATGTCTGAGGAAGGGTGCACCAGGTAGAGAGGACTGCAAGGGCATAAGCTGGGAGGTGTATTTGCAAACAACACAGGTGTTATCTGACAAAAGGGCAGTCAGAAAAGCAAAGCAATGTGCTCAAGGGGAAAAAAAAGATATTTTTTAAAAATTTGTACAAATTTGTGGGGTACATGTGAAATTTTATTAAATGAATATAATGCATAATGATGAAGACAGGACATTAAGCATGTCCATCATCCCAGTAAAATACATTTTTAAAAACTCTTTTACCCCCAAATATTAAAGGAGTACAAATATTTTTGTTACACAGATACCTTGTACAATGCTTAAACCAGGGCTTTTGGTGTGTCCATCACCAGAATAGTGTTCATTGCATACAATAGGTAAGTTTTTAGCCCACACCTCCCCCGCTACCCTTTCTTGGTTTCCAATGTCCTTTATATCTCTTTGTGCCCATGTGTACCCATTCTTTAGCTCCCACTTGTTAGTGAGAACATATGGTGTTTGGTTTTCCATTCCTGACTTACTTCACTTAGGATAATGGTTTCCAGTTCCATCCAAATTGTTGCAAAAGGCATCAAGTCATCCTTCTTCAAGGCTGAGTAGCATTCCATAGTATACATATACCACATTTTGTTAATCCACTCATGAATTGATAGGTATTTGGGTTGATTCTACATCTTTGAAATTGTGAATTGTGCTGCGATGAACATTTGCGTGCAGGTGTCTTTTTGATAAAATGACTTCTTTTCCTTTGGGTAAATACCCAGTAGTGGGATTGCTGGATCAAATGGTAGGTCGACTTCTAGTTCTTTGAGGAATCTCCATACTGTTTTCCATAGAGGTTGTACTAATTTGCAGTCCCACCAACAGTGTATAAGCATTCCTTTCTCTCTGCATCCACGCCAGTATCTATTGTTTTTGGACTTTTTAATAAAAGCCATTTTGACTGGGGTAAGATGATATCTCATTGTGGTTTTAATTTGTATTTCCCTGATGATTAGTGACATTGAGCATTTTTTTCATATGTTTTTTGGCCATTTGTCTAAGTTATTTTGAGAAGTTCCTGTTCATGTCTTTTGCCCACTTTTTTATGGGGTTGTTTGATTTTTTTCTTGCTGATTTGCTTGAGTTCTTTGTAGATTCTGATTATTAGTCCTTTATTGGATGTATAGCTTGTGAATATTTCCTCCCATTCTGTAGGCTGTCTATTTGCTCTGTAATTATTTCCTTGGCTGTGCAGAAGGTTTTAATTTAATCAAGCCCAATTTATTTATTTTTGTTGTTGATGTGATTGCCATTGGGGTCTTCTTCATAAACTCTTTGCCTAGGCCAATATCTAGAAGAGTTTTTCCAACATTTTCTTCTAGAATTCTTATGGTTTCATGCCTTACATTTAAGTCCTTTATCCATTTTGAATTAATTTTTGTGAGGGGTGAGAGATATGGATCCTGTTTCATTCTTCTGCATGTGGCTATCCAAGTCTCCCAGCACCATTTATTAAATAGGGATTCTTTTCCCCATGACAATCTAATGACACATCTCAAGGGACTAGAAAATGAAGAGGAAACGAAATTCAAAGCCAGCAGAAGAAAAGAAATAACTAAGGTCACAGCAGAACTAAACAAAATCAAAAACAAGAAAATTATACAGAAAATCAATGAAACAAAAAGTTGGTTCTTTGAAAAGATAAACAAAATTGATAGACCTCTTGCTAGATTAACCAGGAATTCTGATTGGGGTAAGATAATACCTCACTGTGTTTTGATTTGCATTTCTCTGATGATTAGTGATATTGAGTATTTTTTCATATACTTGTTGGCTGTCTGCATGTCTTCTTTTTAGAAATGTTTATTCATGTAATTTGCCTACCTTTCAGTGGGATTATTATTGATAGTTTTTTTCCCGTTGGGTTGATTCCTTGTATATTCTGGAGATTAGTCCCCTATTGGGTGGACAGTTTGCAAATATTTTCTCCCATTCAACAAATTACCTGTTCACTCTGTTGATTATTTCTTTTGCTGTGCAGAAGTTTTTCAGTTTAATTAAGTCCCATTTGTCCATTTTTGTTTTTGTTGCCCGTGCTTTTGAGGTCTTAGTCATACATTTTTTGCTTAGACCATTGTCCAGGAGAGTTTTTCCTAGGTTTTCTTCTAGTATTTTTATAGTCTGGTGTCTTATGTTTAAATCTTTCATCCATTTTGAGCTGAATTTTACACATGGTAAAATAGGGGTCCAGTTTTATTCTTCTGCATGTGGCTATCCAATTTTCCCAGCACCATTTATTGAAGAGGTTGTATTTTCCCCAATGCAACTTCTTGTTGGCTTTGTCAAAGATCAGTTGGCCATAAACATGTGGCTTTATTTCTGGGTTCTCTGTTCTGTTTCATTCATCTTTTTGTAAATTTTTATACCAATACCATGCTGTTTTGGTTACTATAGACTTGTCAGGTAATGTGATGGCTCTAGATTTTTTCTTTTGCTCAAGCTTGCTTTGGCAATTCAGACTCTTTTTTGGTTCCATAATGATATAGTTTGGATATTTGGCTCTGCCAAATCTCATGTTGAAATTGGATTCCCAATGTTGGAGGTGGGGCCTGGTGGGAGGTGTTTAGGTCATGGGGGCAGATCCCTCATGAATGGTTTGGTGCCCTCTCCATGATAATGAGTGAGTTCTCGCTCTATTAGTTTCATGCGAGATTGATTGTTTAAAAGAGCCTGGCACCACCTCCTCTCTCTCACCATGGGACACACCTTGTTCCCCCTTTGCCTTCCACCTTGATCGGATACTCACCGAAGCCCTCACCAGAAGCAGATGCTGGCATGATGCCTCTTGTACAGTCTGCAGAACCATGAGCCAAATAAACCTCTTCTCTTTATAAGTATTTCCTTTATGGCAAAGCAAAACGGACTAACACACATAAAAATTTTAGAATTATTTTTTCTAATTCTGTGCAAAATGACATTGGTATTTTGATAGGCACTGCACTGAATCTATAGATTGCTTTGGACAATACAGTCATAGTAACAATATTAATTCTTTGAATCCATGAGCCTGAGATGTTTTTCCATTTGTTTGTATCATCTTCATTTTCTTTCATCAGTGTTTTGTAGTTTTCCTTGTAGAGATCTTTCACCTCCTTGATTAAATTTATTCCTAGGTATTTTATTTATTTATTTTTTGTAGCTACTGTAAATGGGATTGGCTTCTTAATTTCATTCTCAGCTAGATGATCATTATTGGTTTATAGAAATGCTACTAATTTTGATTTTGTATCTTGCAACTTTATTGAATTCATTTATCAAATCTAAGAGTTTTTAGTGGAGTCTTTAGGGTTTTCTAGATATATTAATAAGATCATATCATCAGCGAACAGGGACGATTTGACTTCCTCATTTCCAATTTGCATGCTTTTTATTTCTTTCTCTTGCCTGATTGCTCTGGGTAGGACTTCCAGTACTACATTGAATAGGAGTGGTGAAAGTGGGCATCCTTTTTTTGTTTCAATTCTTACCAGAAAGACTTTCAACTTCTGCCCATTCGATGTGATGTTAGCTGTGGGTTTGTCATATATGGTCTTTATTATTTTGAGGTATGTTCCTTCTATGCCTAGTTTTCTGAGTTTTTATCATGAAGAGATGTTGAATTTTATCCAATGCTTTTTCTGCATCTATGGAGATGATTATATGGTTGTTATCCTTCATTCTGTTGATGCAATGTATTGCATTTATTGATTTGCATATGTTGAACCATCCTTGGCTCCCTGGTATAAATCCCACTTGATCATGGCGTATTATGTTTTTGATGTGCTGTCGAATTCAGTTTGCTAGTATTTTGTTTAGAATTTTTGCGTCTATGATCATCAGAGATATTAGCCTGTAGTTTTCTTTTTTTGTCGTAACCTTGTCTGGTTTTGGTAACAGGGTCATGCTGGACTCACAGAGTGAATGAGGGAGAATTCCCTCTTGTTTGATTTTTTGAATAGTTTTAGGGGGATTGAAATTAGTTCTTCTTGGTAAGTTTGGTAGAATTTGGCTGTGAATCCATCCCATCCTGGGCTTTTCTTTGTTGGGAAATTTTTAAAATTATTGACTCAATCTCATTACTGGTTATTGGTTTCCTGTAGGGCTGGTCTAGTGGTAATTAATTTTGCAACATTTGCTCGTCTGGGAAAAACGTTATTTCTCCTTCATTTATGAATGTTAATTTGGCTGGTACATTTTTTTCCCCAGCACTTTGCATCTTATCATCCCATTCTCTTCTGGCCTGTAAGGTTTCTGCTGAGAATTCTTCAGTTCCAGAATTTCTATTTGCTTTTTTTTAAATAAGATATCTATTTCTTTGTAAGTTTCTCATTCATATCCTGAATTGTTTTTCTCATTTCTTTATATTGTTTTTCAGAATTTTATTGTATCTCACTGAACTTCTTTAAAATCAATATTTTGAATGCCTTATCTGGAATATCAAAGATTTCTTTTTGATTAAGATCTATTGCTTAAGAATTATTATGTTCCTTTGGAGGTGTCATATTTCTTTGCTTTTTCATGGTTCCTGTTTTCTTATGTTGATATCTGAACATCTGGTGTAACAGTTGCTTTTTCCTATTTTTGAATTTACTTTTGTAGAGGAGGATTTTTTCCTAAAGATGTATCTGTGGTGTTGGTTAGGATGAGCACTTTGGCTTTGACTCTGGGTGTATGCAATAGTGTAGTCTCTGTATGATTTCTGTGGCTGTAAACAGCATTACTGCTTTCTGTGAAAGCATTTACCCTTGGAGAATTAAAGTGCAGTTATTAGTGGATGCTGTGGTGACATTGTGCTGGGAACTGGAAAGCCAGGTGGCCCAGTCTTAGGCTCCAGTGATGGCAGCAGTGGGCTGAGCATGCCTATCTTTTTGCCCAAGAGCAGTATTACACTAGCACTTGTGTTGGTGGTTACCAACAGGCCAATTCTTAGGCCTGTAAGTGACTTGCTTGGATGCCAGTAGTAGCAGCAGTGGTCTGGGCAGGTTCTCAGGTCGGGGTAGCTGGCATGGGCTGGACGATGGCAGTAGCAGTAGCAGGATGACCCTGTGGGTCCAGACTGGTATGGGCTACTGTTGGCAGTGGCTGTGGTTCAGGGTTGCCCTCAACAGGCCCAGACATGCTGTTATCAAGCTCTCCTGCTCTCTGCAGCAGCAGTGCCATAGCACCACGCAGAGGAGGGGAGGAACCCCACCTTTGTGCAGGAGCCCAGGCATGGCAGATAACCCCCCAGCTTGTCTTCCCTAGCTGCTGGCAGCAGCAGGAACAGGTGTGAGGAGGGGGAGGGGTCCCATTCTGTACATGAGAGCCCGAGCACAGAGGCTGCTCCACTGCTGGGAGGGATTTCACTCTTCACTTGCAAAGCTGAGCACAGAGTTTGTGCCACTTCTGGGAGTCGGGTCACTTCTCACAGCCTCAGACAGGGAGCTCTTGGGCTCTGGAAAGCATGCGCTTTGGTTTTCTTTGTCCCAGAGGCTGCCTCTTTGGTGCCCTACACTGTCCTTACCCTTGGGGGTAGTACTCCCTGTGGACTAGAGTACTGGGGACCCTGCAGTACCTTTGGGTTCAGCCAGAGCAGTGCCACTGCAGCCCTCTGGGTAGATGCTGGGAAATATCAGCGGGAGTTCCTGGGATGTGGAGATACAGGGACCATGGTTCCCAGGGCAGTATGCAGTCATGTGATGGATATGCTCCCCAAATGGGGCCCTGCCATAGCTGCTCAGGCTGCAGGGGAGGGAGTGGGCAGTCAGTGACCCAGCACAAGTTTCCTGTCTGGTGCAATGTCCCCTCAGGGTCTCCAAATCACCACCCACACCAGTGTCAGGATGCCTGTGGGCAAGAGGAGCTCTCCCACCATTTGGACCACAGCAGTCTGTGGCAGGAATGTGGACTGCCAAAGCTCTCTCACTTACTCTTTCTCCACAACAACAAAGCCCCACAGGGCTCTCAGCCAACCTCAGTGAATCTGGCCACTCTCTTCCTTCTCCCATGGAGCCTCAGGTGTTTCCCATGTGTTCTCCATTGGACTCTAGTGTTCTTGCCTAGATGTCCTATTAGAGGTATGATTGTCTATTCAAAATTTTGGTTCTTTCTGGAGAGGGTGAGTGTCTGATGGCTCTAATCAGTCATTTTGAACTGGAATCATTCTCTTTTAGCACTTTGAATATGTCATCCCAATGCCATTCAGGTCTCCACTGTTTGTGATAAAAAGCTATTAATCTTATTCAGGATCCCTGTGCATGTTAGTTGTTTTCATATTTAGCTATCAGTATTTTATCTTTGGCTTTGGCTTTTTACTAAGTAGGAATCTAAATAGGAATTTCTTTGCATTCATCCTATTTGGAGTTCATAAGGCTTGCTGGATGTATAGATTAATGTTTTTCATCAAGTTTGGGAAGTTTTCTGCCATGATTTCTTCAAATATTCTTTCAGCCTCTTCTCTCATTTCTCTCCTTCTAAGACTCCTATTGTGTGTGATGGTATCACACTACTCCCTGAGGCTTTCTTCATGTTTCTTCATTCTTTATTCTTTCTGTTCCTCGGACTTGATAACCTCAGTTGACCTATCCTTGCACTCACTAATTCATTCTTCTTCCAGCTCAGATCTGCCGTTGAGACCTTCTAGTGAATTTTTTATTTCAGTTATTGTGCTTTTCAACTCCAGAATTTCTATTTCATTCCTGTTCATAACAGCTATCTCTTTATTGATATTCTCTATTAGGTAAGACATTGTTCTCATACTTTCCTTTAGTATCGTGGACATTTTTGTTGTTGTTTTTTAGCTCCGAACATATTTAAAATAGTTTAAATTCTTGTTAGTAAGTACAAAATCTGGGATCCCTCAGGAAGTGTTTCTATGGACTGCTTGTATTTCATATTTAAGCACTATATTTTCCTGCCTCTTTACTGTTTCTGTTTTGTAATTTTTGTTGAAAATGCACATTATGAATAATAGAATGTGGCAACTCTAAATATAAGATTCTGTCTCCCTTTAGCAGGGTTTGTTGTTGTTGCTGCTTGTTTAGCAGACTTTCCTGGAATAATTCAGTAAAGTCTGTATTCTTTGTTATATTGACCACTGAGGGTCTATGCTCAGTTAGCTTAGTGGGTAGCTAATGATTAGACAAAGACTTCCTTAAATTTCTTAAAGTATTAAGTCTGCCACCCTTTGCTAAGTGGCATGCTTTCATCACGACACAGTTAACAACTGTGTCTTGGCCATTACTTTCTCCTTGCACATAGCATCAAGTCCAAACAGAGGTTTAATGCCCACTTAGTTATTTCCTAAGTTTGCAAAAAGCCTGCAAACTTAGGAAATTTAAAAACTAACTTCTTTTTAACCCATACAGCACTGCATGTGGCCTTCTAGATCTCCAGAAATATTTTTGAAGGTTTTCAATGCCCCCTGTGGACATCTCATTCCCTAGATTTTCCATTTACATTTTTTGGTCAACCTTTTGTTGGCCTCAGTTGGTATCACTGCCTTGGGCAGCTGTGATATTTAAAACAACTGTTTCCTAATTGTTTTCAACAAATGCCCCAGCAATAGAGCTTTCCTCAGTGAGTAAGCTCTGAGTCAGGGCAAAACAGACATACCCTCTTAATAGGGTTTTTCTAAGGAGGTGTCTGACAGGTGAAATAGTGTAAATTCTGTGGGGAGGGGTCTTCTTGGAAAGCTCTGTACCCACATTGTTACCTCCAGTGGCTGGCAGGCTGCTGCTTTTCGCAGCTATTGTGATCTAAGGGCGTTGGTTTTCAAGGCTACTGTGGCGTTTGGGAGAGAAAGATGGGAATAAGGCAAGATAAAACACCACAAAGATTGTCAGTCTTATAAAGATTCAGACATTTTTTCTTGAATAAGTGTTCCTCAAATTGTTGCAAGACTTTGGTTAAATTCCAAAGGTCTCAAAAAGTAGATTTTGCCAATTTTACCAGAGTTCTTGTTCCTTTAGTGGAGGAGCAGATTTTCAGAGGTCCTTACTCCACTATTCCAAAAGTACTTTGAATTATTCACATTTAATGTATTATTTCATATTCATTTACATTCTAATACATCTTTGCAATATAGGATAGTGAAATTCAAATCTGATACTGTACATTTATAATTTCATACTACATACAAACATGCCCATTAATGAGATCATTATGGGTTAAAAAAAGTTAGTTTTTAAAGGCTTTATGTTTTTCGTATACTCTTAGTGGATTGTTATATAAGTTGTATTTTTTCCCATTTAAAATGATGCAATGTAGGCTCTTATTATCCCCAAATTTATTTTTCAGTATACTTTAGAAGATGGATTAGATCCAGAAAACCAGGAACTGCAAAGTGCTATAGATACACAAAGGTAGGGCACCTCCCCAGCCATAGCTGGGACGGGGAGAAGGCCCATGATGGTGGCAGGTAGTCAGTGAAAACTTTCTAGCAGAGGTGGTAGGTAAGTTATCCTGAAATGTGAGCAAAAGTTAGTCAAGTAAATAAGACCTAAAGTAGAACAGTGGAGCTCCTGAGAGTCAGGTGTCCTGGTAGAGCAAATGGTATGAAGAAATAAAAGAGCATGGTCTATTTAGATTCTAAGTGTTTCAGTATTGGTGCAGTAGAAAATGATGGTATTGAGGTGTGCTTTAAGTTGCCATATATGTATCATAGCTAAACCTATTAGGGTGGGTGATATTATCCAGTGATAATGTCAGGAGTAACAAAATATAAAGGTCTACATCTCAACCCTTGTTTCAGATGTTAAGGAATAATTTCAGAGTTACTCTTAGATTCTGAAAAGCAATGAAAATTGAAAACCTAAACATTTCATTAATAAATCTTTTTGTATGGAGAATTAATGCAATTTAATTTACATTTTTTATATGCCCAAGTTGAAATATTCACTAGCAATCACTGAAAAGTCTAGAGCCGTGACAAAGCCATACCACTCTGCATTGTCTTTTGAAGACAGTTGCGCATGTTGCCACAATTTTGTGCCACACTGCAATGCTTTTTTACAGTAGCATAACTATTTCATAATATATTTTAACAGGTAATCTAAAGGTACTATACAAACAATAACTTATTAATCCTCAATATGCTACTCAGAAAAGAAGGCCAAATATAAGATAGTGTGGAATAAGAAAACCTTAGCTTATTTCCTTTTTAATTAAAAAAAACCTATCAGAATATATATGAAATCCTATTACATAGTTATTACACACATCTCATATGATAGCGATCTCAGTTCCTTATTTTCCCTTTTGTAGTTTTGCCTACATGTCTGTAAAAGGCAACCTTTCAGCTATCCATCACAATTTTTATTTATGTTTACTGTATTCCTACAGTATTTCTAAAATACACACACATTCTCTCTCCCCACCCATCTCAAGAACATACATACATTCCTTCAGGTTAATCCATCTAAAGAGAAGTAGGAGAAATATCTGATTCATACTGGCAGTCATTTTATAAATTAGGGTTACTTCTTTTTGCTGGTTCAAATAAACTCGGGCAACGGTCATCAAACTCTGTAGAGAGTTATACTGTAGGAAATGGTCCTTCTCCAGCCCATTTCTTTGCTATAGTGTAAGTGATTAACTACCAACATAGTTGCACTGGTTTGCCCCATTTCTTTCCAAAACATTCAACATACTGCTGATTTGGCAGGGTAGGAGTGAATACTACTGATAATAATAGTTCCATCAGTGGCCACTTCTACATTTTGAATATAAAATGGTTCATAACTATTGGGGAATAAGAAACTATAACAGATACAGCTGCAAAAGCAGCCAACTTGCCATCTTCCTGAACTTGATGAGAGACTAAATGAACACTTCTATATTGTATGACAAGTATGAACCAGGTGAAAATCTAATTTACAATAATATTCTCCTTTTTATTCCTCTCTGTGCTAAACTACATGATTTCCATTATTACATCAAATCCAATATTCTGCTATTCTCCCTGCTTCTCACTTTCATCCTATATTCCTAAAATGTCAAAGTATGAAATACTATAATAGACCTGCAGAAATTTAGTAATAAGGCAGATATAGGTTTAACCTAGACTAAATGGTTTTCATAAATTATTTCTGTCTTTATCTAACAAGTCTGATCTAGGTGTTGCTAACTCAAGTTTCTATCAACTCAGAACAACTTGGAGCTGAAGAGCAATTCCAATTTGTTTTGTGTCCATATGTCTATGAGTTATTTGACTTCGTATTTTTTCATGATTTTATGGACAACTCAGAAACATTCCACTACTAATGAATCTGGAAATGTATCTCATAGTTAAGGGAGTTATAACTCAACAAGTACTTCCTAAATATAATGTTCAATACTGCACTAAGTATAAACATAGTTATTCATAAAGCAATAGCTACATTTAAATGTACATTATGAGTCACTAGATTTAAATCTCATTAAATCCTCACAACAACCCAATGCGGTATATGTTCACCCCAAATTGGCAAGTAAATAAAAGGGAATTATAAAATTATTAATTAGTGATGGTAAATTTGAACCCAGAACTATTCAACTCCAAATCCTGCATCCTCAAATACTATATTACATTTTCTCCCTAATGGTATTTTCACTTGGCTTTACAATCTATTTGTGATTTCAGGTCTAAATTTTTCAAATTGTAATTGTTTAAAAAGCAATACATTTACATGATTTAAAAGTAAACACTAGGCCAAGAAGAACTGAAAACTGGTAACGATAAGCATGTCTAACATACAGATCACAATTTCAGGTATTAAAAGAAACCAGGACTCCTTGGAGAAATGGCTTATTGAAGGACTGAGGCAAGTAATGTATAAGAAGAGCCTGGAACATCTTACACCAGAAAGCAAAAATGGGAAGAAAAAGTGATGGGGACATTTGGAGAAATACAGACAGTCAACTTGAGAGGTTTCTACTAGCTAAAGCATTGAAATAATGTGAACTCCATGAGTCCATACTGATACTTTTTCTTTAAAATAGGAGAGAACAAAAAGCTTTTTCTTTTAAGAGAACAACAACTAATTAATGTAGAAGGAATATTAGAGTAGGAAAATCACCATTTGGCAAATATCATAGTAAAAACAGATTTAGGCAAGAATCATCAATATATATATTACAATTCATGGGTGAAAGTTTGATAAGGAACAGGATACCTCCATCATCTCAAATTATCTCCCAACAAAATTCTTATTAATTACAAGGAAAAAAAAAGCAACTTCACAACTTCACAAAAGCAACCTATCAGACAGCACCTAATCCAAATGATCAGCTAACATCAACATTAATAGAAAAAAAAAATCACGTCTACCAATATGACACACTGAGAAATACAAAACATCATTTCTGTAGTATTCTCACCAAAAATTCATAACCTAAATCTAATCATGAGGAAACATCAGACAAACCCAAATTCAGTGATATCTTTCAAAATATCCAGCCTGCATTGCTGAAAAAAATGTCAAAGTCATGAAAGACAAAAACAGAGATGATTCTAGCTTAAAGAGAAATGACAATAAATGCAAAATGTGATCATGGATTGGACCATGATCCAGAGAAAATTTATTTATTTTATGTGCTATAAAAGCAAATAAACAGAAAGGAAACTAGGTATAACACAAACCACATTTGTACTGTACCATGTTAATTTCCCCTGCAGTTATATATCAGAATATTCTTAGGAAATAAAAACAGATATTTTGGGGTAAAGAGGCAACTTACTCTCAAGTGGTTCAGAAAAACATAACATTTATATATAATTCAACACATGACATCATATATATAGAGAGAGACAGAGAGATGGGGGATGATAAAAAACCAAATACGGTAAATGTAAACAATGTGGTATCTGGTAAAGAGTATGTAGTATATAGAAATTTTATGTAATATTCTTGCACCTTTTCTCTGACATTAAAATTATTTCAAAATGAAAATTTATTGAGAAATTATACTATAGAGCCTCACAATAAACTTAAGACTCTGTTAGTAGAGAAGCAAATAGGGCAGCTGAAATATAAGGTAATGTTCAAAAAATGCAGTCTAACTAGATATTCTTTAAATTTCTTTTAAAAAATATTTTAAATTTCCATTAAACATAAGAAATTGCAATATTTTTAGTGTGATAATGACTTTTTTAAAAATAGCCGTTACATAAAAATGGCGGTGTGATAGAGTCCTCCCACCGCACCGCTCCCAGGGAAGGCGGTGAAGAAAGCCAGCGGCTGCCTGCGAGCACGGACCATTCACTCCGAAAACAGCATTGCGAATTACGGAGAAACAACGCCGAACGCCCAGCCCAAGAAAACAGGTACAGAATTTTCACAAAGATCAGAGGGCGCACGGAGCACAATAGAGCCCAGAGCACGGGAAGGACGCGCTCGCCAGGTTCGCACAGCGCGACCTGCCCCCCAAGCGGTTACGCGCCTCCCCATACACGCAGTCAGGGACAAGCCCAGAGTTGGAACAGAGCGGTTGCTAGGGACGGCGAGCCCTGTGGAGAGGAGGAAGTTGCGAGAGCCAGACACAACTCGCAGCTGCAATATACAAAGACTGCTGAGGGCTTGGGAGGAACTGGGTGGGGACCGAGATACAGCATCCCGGGACAGTGTGCGGGAACCCGCAGGCCAGCACTGCGCCACTAGAAGTCAGCGGGACTGGGCCCAGGAGTTTAATGGAGAGTGGGACACGCCCTTAGAGGCTGCTAGCAACTGCCACTGTGGCCGGCGGAGAAAAACTGCGCTCCTGGCGCGATCGGAGCCCAGCTGAGCACCAGGCTGGCGGCGGCCGCCATCTTTACAGGCGGCCGCCATCTTTACAGCTGCCCGCGGAGCTGTGAGCCCCGTCTCTACCTCCGCCCCGCCCCGGCCTGGGGCACTTCCGCTGGGGCGAGACAGGCTTTGCCTGTGGTGGCCAGGGACAGCTGCATCCGTGGGTTCCAGCTGGGACGAGACCCTGGAACTGTAGCGGCGGGACCTTTGGGAATTGGAAACAGTTTGCAGCTCGTCCATCTGGTTCCGCTACCCTGGCTCTGGCCTCCGACAAGTCCGCCATGTGCTGGTACTAGTGCCCGCCCTTCAGGTCCCAGCCCTTCTGTACCCCAGAGACCGCTTATTTTGAAGGTTGCTGGCTATAGTGACTCACTTGGCATAACTGCTGGTTCCCATGACAACCAAATACCTCAAGAGACACAGGCTGAACCAGAGCAGCTCCCCATAATCCTGCCCACTTCAATAGGGAATTTCGCGCCATCCAAGAGCACTTCCAGCGGACACTACTCCCCCCACCCTGTGGGAACATCCCCCTGGTGGAGACTGCTGGGGATAGAGACGGCCACCCGCCTCGCCTTGGGGTCTAGTGGTGGAAAAGGGGTGCACAATTGGAGATCCCCCTATCAACCAGTATCACGCGGAGACACACATCAGAAGGGCAGACACACGTGGCTAGATGAGCAACCTCTGAGCTGTGTAGAATTTTCCCAAATCAGCTCTCACACTGCAGGCAAAAGAAATTGTGTTTCTACCTGCACCTCAGCAGGAGCAGGGTCAAAGTAACCCCTAGGAGCTACAAGGCCCCTCCCAAAGCACGGGGCTTTCGCATACACCAACTGGGGAATCAGAATCTGCCACGGACATAACAGAATACCTAGCTAATAGGGAGCGGAGAACTCATATCCTCAAGTACAATCCATTAGCTCAGAGCCTAAGCTGGGAGGTCATTCTCACCACACTCCACTGGGAAGAGGAGAAGACCACAGGTCAGAGTTAACTCAAGATCCACCAAACTTGCTAAAATACACCTAAGGCAATACAGGCCACTACTTCTCTCCCTGGCTTTGCCAAGGAACAATAATTGTGGGCCTGGTGACAGAGCCATAAACTAGCCCTAACACCTCCAGCTCTCGACCAAGAGGCCAGATGAGAAAAAACCAGCGAAAGAACTCAGGGAACATGAAAAATCAGAGTGAAAAGTCACCCCCAAAAGAAATTATCAGTTTCTCAGCAATGGATACCAACCCAAATGAAATGGGTAGAATGACAGAAGAGGAATTTTGTTTATGGATTATAAGAAAGCTCAATGAAATTCAAGAGAAAATTGAATCCCAGCACAAAGAAACCACAAGAAAAATCCAAGAAATGAACGAAAAATTCTCCAAAGAAATAGAAATATTACGGAAAAATCAAATAGAAATCCTAGAAATGAAAGAAGCATTCAAGGATCTACAAAACACAGTGGAAAGCCTTAAGAATAGGCTGGACCATGCAGAGGAAAGAATTTCAGAGCTAGAAGATAGCTCCTATGCGCTAAATAAATCAGCCGAAGAGAAAGAACACAAAAACAAGAGGCAGGAAAAAAGCATACAAGAAATGTGGGATTATGTAAAGAGGCCAAACATAAGGATCATAGGTATCCCTGAGGGAGAGGAAGAAAATTCGCATGGGCTGGAAAATTTATTTGAAGGAAAAATAGAGGAAAATTTCCATGGCTTAGCCAGAAATCTTGACATCCAAGTACAAGAAGCACACAGGACTCCTGGGAGAGTCAACGTGAAAAGGCATTCACCACGCCACATAATTATTAGACTGACCAAAGTAAACACAAAAGAAGCACTCGTCAGAGCTGTAAGACGAAAAGAGCAGGTAACCTACAAAGGGAAACCGATCAGATTAACTGCAGATTTCTAAGCTGAAACCTTACAAGCCAGAAGGGAATGGGGAGACATTATCAATCTCCTAAAACAAAACAAAGGTCAACCCAGAATTCTGTATCCTGCCAAACTAAGCTTCTTATATGAGGGAGAAATAAAGACATTTCCAGATAAGCAATCACTGATAGAATTTGCGAAATCCAGACCGGCCTTGCAAGAAATGCTTAGGCCTGCATTATACACTAAACAGAGCAACAGACACCCACCTATGTAAAACTACGCAAAAGCTAAAACCCCAGAAACCAGATTCCACAATGACGCAAGAGGTAAAACAAAAGATACCACCCAACAGAGTAATCAGAAATTTACCCCAAATATCAATTCTCTCAATAAATGTAAATGGCTTGAACTGCCCATTGAAGAGACATAGGCTGGCTGAATGGATTAAAAAATACAAACCAAGTATCTGTTGTCTTCAGGAAACACACCTTACACACAAAGACGCATTCAGACTCAAGGTGAAAGGATGGAATACAATTTTTCAGGCTAATGGAAACCAAAAGAAATCTGGAATAGCCATCCTCATTTCAGATGACATAAACTTTAAAGCAATAAAAGTAAAGAAGGACAAAAATGGACACTATATAGTGGTGAAGGGAAAAATCTCACAAGAGGATTTAACAATCCTAAACATTTATGCACCCAACACAGGAGCACCCAGGTACATAAAGCAAATAATGCTAGATCTAGACAACATAATAAGCAGCAATGCCATAATAGCAGGGGACTTCAACACCCCACTGACGGAACTGGACAGATCCTCCAAACAAAAAACAAATAGAGAAATAAAAGACCTAAACAGGACTCTAGAACATTTGGGCCTAACAGATATCTACAGAACACTCCACCCAAATAACACTGAATATACATTCTTCTCATCAGCTCAGGGAACTTTCTCTAAAATTGACCACATCCTAGGCCACAAAACAGATCTACCAAAATTCAAAAAAATAGAAATCATACCATGTATCTTTTCAGACCACAGCAGAATAAAATTAGAAATCAATTCCTACAGAAACTCACATCTTCCTCCAAAAACTTGGAAACTAAACAATCTATTGCTGAAAGATTATTGGGTCAAGGAGGAGATTCAAATTGAAATCAAAAGATTCTTTGAACTAAACGATAATGGGGACACAAGTTATCAAAATCTGTGGGATACAGCAAAAGCAGTCCTGAGAGGAAAACTTATCGCCCTAAATTCCCACATCCAAAAGACAGAAAAGTCACAAATCAGTAAACTAACGAATCATCTTAAGGAAATGGAAAAGGAAGAGCAAAGTAATCCTAAAGCCAGCAGAAGAAAAGAAATAACCAAAATCAGAGCAGAATTAAATGAAATCGAGAACAAAAGAACAATACAGAAGATCAATGAAACGAAAAGTTGGTTCTTTGAAAAGATAAACAAAATAGACAGGCCACTTGCCAGGTTGACCAGAGCAGAAAAGAAAGTATTCTAATAAGCTCAATTAGAAATGAAAAAGGAGAAGTCACAACTGATACCATGGAAATACAAAACATCATCTTTGAATACTACAAAAATCTCTATGCCCACAAACACGAAAACGTGGAGGAAATGGACAAATTCTTAGAAACACACTACCTCCCTAGGCTCAACCAGGAAGAAAGAGAATTTCTAAACAGACCAATATCAAGCACCGAAATTGAAGCAGTAATTAAAAATCTACCCACAAAAAAAAGTCCCGGACCAGATGGGTTCACACCTGAATTCTACCAAGCCTACAAAGAAGAACTGGTGCCTATACTGCAGAAATTATTTGAAAATATCCAGAAGGATGGAATCCTCCAAACTCATTCTACGAAGCCAATATCACCTTGATACCAAAGCCAGGAAAGGACACAACAAAAAAGAAAACTACAGACCAATATCCCTTATGATATAGATGCAAAAATTCTCAATAAAATCCTTGCAAACCGAATTCAAATGTACATCAAAAAAATAATCCATCACGATCAGGTGGGCTTCATTCCCGAGATGCAGGGATGGTTCAACATACGCAAATCTATAAATGTAATTCACCATATAAATAAAAGCAAGAACAAAGATTATATGATCCTTTCAATAGATGTAGAAAAGGCTTTTGACAAAATCCAGCACCCTTTTATGATAAGAACTCTTAACAATATAGGCATAGATGGCTCATTCCTAGAAACTATTAAAGCCATATACGATAAACCCACAGCCAATATCATACTGAATGGGGAAAAATTGAAGGCATTCCCCCTTAAAACTGGCACCAGACAAGGGTGCCCACTATCTCCACTTCTTTTCAACATAGTGCTGGAAGTCCTGGCCACAGCAATCAGACAAGACAGAGGAATCAGGGGCGTCCAGATAGGGGCAGAAGAGGTCAAACTTTCACTATTCGCAGACGATATGATATTATACATAGAAAACCCCAAAGATTCAACCAAGAGATTACTGGAATTGATAAATGAATTCAGCAAAGTCTCAGGATACAAAATTAATACACACAAATCCATAGCCTTCATATATGCTAATAACAATCAAGCCAAGAAACAAATTAAAGATGCAATACCTTTCGCAATAGCAACAAAGAAAATTAAATATTTAGGAACATATCTAACTAAGGAGGACAAAGACCTATATAGAGAGAACTAGGAAACACTGAGAAAAGAAATTGCAGAGGATGTAAATAGATGGAAAGCCCTACCATGCTCTTGGATAGGCAGAGTCAACATAGTAAAAATGGCTTTGCTACCTAAATTAATTTACAGAATCAATGCAATCCCTATCAAAATACCAACATCATTTTTTGCCGATCTAGAAAAAATAATTCTACACTTTGTGTGGAACCAGAGAAGACCCCGTCTAGCCAAAGCAATCTTAAGCAAAAAGAACAAATTGGGAGGCATCTGTCTACCAGACTTCAAACTATACTACAAGGCTATAGTAACCAAAACTGCATGGTATTGGCACAAGAACAGACACATAGACCAATGGAACAGGACTGAGAACCCAAATATAAATCCAACCTCATACAGTCACCTGATCTTTGACAAATTCCAGAAAAACGTACACTGGGGAAAGATTTCCTATTCAACAAATGGTGCTGGGAAAACTGGATGGCCATATGTAGAAGACTGAAAGTGGACCCACACCTCTCACCTCTCACAAAAATCAATTCACAATGGATAACAGATCTAAACCTAAGACATGAAACCACAAGAATTCTCGAAGAAAACGTTGGAAAAACTCTTATGGACTTTGGCCTAGGCAAAGAATTTATGAAGAAGACCCCCAAAGCAATCACAGCAGCAACAAAAATAAATACATGGGACCTGATCAAATTGAAAAGCTTCTGCACAGCCAAGGAAACTATCACTAGAGTGAACAGACAACCTACAGAATGGGAGAAAATATTTGCATGCTACACCTCTGATAAAGGGCTGATAACCAGAATCTATACAGAACTTAGGAAAATCAACAAGAAAAAATCAAACAACCTTATTAAAAAATGGGCAAAGGACATGAACAGAAACTTTTCCAAAGAAGACAGAATAATGGCCAGCAAACATATAAAAAAGTGCTCAACTTCTCTAATCATCAGGGAAATGCAAATCAAAACCACAATGAGATATCACTTAACTCCAGTGAGACTGGCTCATATCAAAAAATCCCCAAATAACAAATGTTGGCGGGGATGTGGACAGATAGGAACACTCATACACTGCTGGTGGGACTGCAAATTAGTACAACCTCTATGGAAAAGAATATGGAGATACCTCAAAGAATTAAAAGTAGAATTACCATTTGACCCTGCAATTCCACTACTGGGTATTTATCCAAAAGAAAAAAAGACATTTTATAATAAAGACATCTGCTCACGAATGTTCATAGCAGCACAATTCACAATTGCAAAGTTGTGGAAACAACCCAGGTGCCCATCAATATACGAGTGGATCAATAAAATGTGGTATATGTATACCATGGAGTATTACTCAGCAATAAGGAACAACAGTGAATTAACACATCTGGTATTATCCTGGTTGGAGCTAGAACCCATTCTTCGAAGCGAAGCGTCACAGGATTGGAAAAACAAGCACCACTGGTACTCACCATCAAACTGGTACTAACTGATGAACACTTACATCACACAGGGCAATAACATTCATCTGAGGGCGGACGGGCGGGAGGGGGGTGGAGGGGATGGGGAAAAACTCTCACTGAATGGATGTGGGGAGCACAGTTTGGGAGATGACCACGATTGTGGCTCTGACACGGGCAGAACAGGGGCAATGTGTATGGCCAAAGTGGTGTACCCCCATTATATTCTGAAATTAAAAAAATAAATTAAAAAAAAAATAGCCCTTACATTTTAGAGATACATACTGATACTGAAATATTTATGGATATTTATAGATGAAATAATATGATGTCTGAGATTGACTTTACACTAATCTAGTAAAGGGGTATGGGTGTGGGGTTATAGATGAAATAAGATGGATCATGGGTTGATAACTATTAAAGCTAGGTGATGGGTATGAATGTTAATTACTTATTCTTTCTTCTTTTATAGAATGTCTGTAATAAAAAAGTTTCTAAATAGTCAAGGCTATATTAAAAATATAACAGACAAATCTTACCTCCAACTCCTGCCATTTCTACCATATTTCCCATCAATTCACCCTTTATATGTAACCATTTTATTAATATTAGTTGCTTATTTATCTTTCTTATTTCTTTACAAAAATACAAGGAAATACAAACACGTATTCTTATGTCTCCACTCTTCCTACAAAGGTAACAAACAATATACATTGTTCTTTTCTTTGTTTCCCCTCTCCTCCTAGCTTTATATATTCTGGATATTTCTCCATATCAGTTACATTCTGTACATATAGAAGCATACATGTATATATTCCATTTTATAGATACAATCAAATGGCAACATACTGCTTATCTGAGGTGATGCTACTACTGCAATAACTAAACCCTGAAATCTCAGTGGCTTAATAGAATGAAAGTTTAGCTTGCACTCACGTGACAGCCCAATGTTCAGTGAGCAGATTTCCATGCACATTTCAGGAGCCCAAGTTCTGCTGTAGTCTAGGGCTTCAGGCTTCACTTCAGCAGCAAATGGGGGCTGGTGGGGGGTGAGGGAGAGGATAAGAAATAATTGCTTCTTAGTCACCTGGCTCAGAAGTCCTATCTGATCACTCTGCACATATTACACTGTAAGTAACAGTCATTTTAGATGCAAGGGAGGCTAGGAAATTTAGTTTCTGGCTTGGCACTTACTTTACATTACTGTAAGGAAGGGCAACATAAATTGCTGGAGAACAGCTAACTGCCTCTTACTTATGTGTTTCTTTGCTTACTTATCTTAGAGATGTTTCGAACAGTTCATATAGGGCTGACCCATTTTAAAACCTTTTCTGGAACAAGACAAGGATGCCCACTTTCATTGCTTCCATTCAACATAGTACTGAAAGTCTCAGCCAGAGCAAGAGAAAGAAATAAAGGGCATCCAAATTAGAAAGGAAGAAGTCAAATCATCCTTGTTGCAGATGACATAATCTTATATATAGAAAAACCTAAAGACTCCAACAAAAAACTCTTAGAAATGATAAACAAATTCAGCAAAGTTGCAGTATACAAAATCAATATACAAAAATCAGTAGCATTTCTATATTCTAACAGCAATCAATCTGAAAAAGAAATCAAGAAAGCAATCTCATTTACAATAGCTATAAAAAAATTAAAATACCTAGGAATAAAGTCCATCAAAGAAGTGAAAGATCTCTGCAAGGAAAACTATAAAACACTGATGAAAGAAATTGAAGAAGTCACCAAAAAAAAACCAAAAAAAAAAACAACCATAGAAAGATATCCCATGCTTATGGATTGGAAGGATTAATATTGTTAAAATGTCTATACTACCCAAAGTGTTCTACAGATTCAATGCAATCCCCACCAAAATACCAATGACATCCTTCACAGAAATAGAAAAACAATCCTAAAATTTGTATGTTGACACAAAAGACACCAAATAGCCAAAGCAGTCCTGAGCAAAAAGAACAAAGCTAGAGGCTTCACACTATCTGATTTCAAATTATGCTACAAAGGTATAGTAACCCAAACAGTATGGTACTGACATAAAAACAGACACATAGAACAATGGATCAGAATACAGAATTTAGAAATAAATCCATGCACCTACAACCAACTCATTTTCAACAAAGGTGCCAAGACCATACACAGGGGAAAGGACAGTCTGTCTCTTTAATAACTGGTGCACAGAAAAGTGGATGTCCATATGCAGAAGAATGAAACTAGATCCTCAACTTTCACCACATACAGAAATCAACTCAAAATAGATTAAAAACTTAAACGTAAAACCTGAAACTACAGAACTACTAATAGAAAACATTGGGAATATTTTACAAGATACTGGTCTGGGCAGAAATGATTTGATTAAAACTTCAAAGGCACAGGCAACTTGGCTAGAGAGATTCCAAAGAAGAAAGGAGGGAAGGGAAGCACAGTTAACAAAAGCAAAAATAGATAAATGGGATTACATCAAGCTTAAAAGCTTCTGCACAGCAAAGGAAACAATCAACAAAGTGAAAAGGCAACATACAGAATGGGAGAAAATATTTGCAAACTGTCTATCTATCTGACAAAGGATTAATAATCAGAATACCTAAGGAACTCAAATAACTCAACAGCAAAAACAAACAAAAAACCAATCAAATTAAAATATGGGCAAAAAACCTGAATAGACATTTCTCAAAAGACACACAAATGGCCAACAGATGTATGAAAAAATGCTCAACATCACTAATCATTAGGGAAATGCAAATCAATACCACAGTGAGATATCATCTTATTCCAGTTAGAATGGCTGTTATCGAAAAGACAAAAAAACACAACAACAACAAATGCTGGCAAGAATGTGGAGAAAGGAGACTGCTTGTACACTGTTAGTGGGAATGTTAAATTGCACAACCATTATGGAATACAGTATGGAGGTTCCTTAAAAAATAAAAACAAAACTACCACAGGCCCCAGCAATCCAATGCTGGGTATTTATAAAAAAAAAACAAAAAAACAAAAAACAACAAACAACAACAACAAAAAATAAAATCAGTATATTGAAGAGGTATCTGCACTCCCATGTTTATTCCAGCACTATTAACAACAGCCAAGATATGGAATCAATATAAGTGTCCATCAATGGATAAGTGAATAAAGAAAATGCGGCATATACAAACAACAAGCTATTATTCAGCCATAAAAAAGAAAGAAATCCTGTCATTTGCAACAGCATGCTTGGAACTGGAGGTCATTATGTTAAGTGAAATAAGCCAGGCACAGAAAGACAAAGATCACATGTTCTCACTCATATGTGGGAGCTGAAAAAGTAGATCTCATGGAGGAAAGGAGTAGAATAGTGGTTACCAGAGGCTGGGCAGGGAAGGGGGGGAAAGGGGCTGAAGAGAAGTTGGCTAAGAGGTACAAAAATACAGTTAGATAGAAGGAATAATTTCTAGTATTCAGTAGTACAGTAGGGAAATTATAGCTAATAATAACTTATTGTTTATTTCAAAATAGCTAGAAGAGAAGAATTATAACATTCTCAATACAAAAGATAAATGTATGAGGTGATAGATATCCCAATTACCCTGATTTGATTACTATACATTGTATAAGGTATTAAAATATCACATGTACCCCCAAAATATGTACAACTATTATATATCAATTTTAAAAACTCACATTCTAAAAAAAGAACTTTATAAACAGCTGCATACTATAGGCATTTCTGCCTGAACTAGGCAGTCGCGGCTTTCTTCTGAGCAGCATGACCACAAAAGTCTTCGTGTTTCTGCCACGACAGTTTTGAATCACCTCAGTTTTTACAAAATAAGGCTGCTGAGAAAAATACAGTTGGAGAATTACTATGAAGAATGGAGCTTGAAGACTTGGAGATGAAGTCAGCTCCCCTTCTTCTAGTCCTCTTGGCCTTGGAGACTAGTCTTGCACCTGATAGTAGCAGATTTCATTCCCTCTTGCAGCCTACAGAAGTAGATTTTATTCCTCCTTACTCCCCACACGGTTGCCCTCCTCTTTTTGCTTGCAGTTCAGGGCTTAGCAGAATTAGAGGGCTTTCTCCAAAGTCATTCTACCCTTGTGTACAAAGCAGGTGGGAAGGGCAGGGGAACTTTAAAACAAAACAAAAATAGTAAGAGCTCTCAAGCTCTCAACCAATCACCAGTGAAAGTCGGTGTGAAACTCTCCCTTATCCTTGAGTAGAATAAGTCTTAAGCATCTGTTTTCCACTGTTTCCCAGAACTTACACACAGAGGTCCCAAATTTAATATTGTATCCTTTATTGACTACTACTTACCTATTCTTTTCTTGTTTCCCCACTCCTCTACCAGTGTTTCTTAGGATCACCTCCCAAATAAACGACTTACATTCAAATCCTTCTCTCAGGGTCTGTTTGGGGGGATCCGAACTAAGACACCCCTTTTCCCAGCTTCCAGCTCCTCACCAGGTAGGGCTAGTTGGTGATTCTCAGGCAGTGTTCAAGATGCAGTTGATTTCAATGGGCTAGGTAGCATGGTACAAGAAGCACTTGAAGTCACTGTTACTTGGTGCAAAACATTCACATGCTGGGGGAAATCACACAGTGGAATCACCATGATTTCTCTGTTGTAATGACAACACTTCCCCACTTATGAATTATACATAGAATTTTTTTTTTAAATTTCAGACTGTTATGGGGGTACAAATGTTTTAGCTACATAAATTGCTTTTGTATAGTTTGAGTCAAAGTTATAAGTGTGCTCATCACCAGACAGTGTGCATTGTACCTGTTGGGTGTGATTTTACCTATCCCCTCCCCACCCCACCTGCTTGATTTCTCTTGAGTTTTACCTCCATATGTGCACATGAATGTTGATCGATTCCAATTTAATACTGAGTACATGTGGTGTTTGTTTTTCCATTCTTGCTATACTTCACTTAGGAGGATGATCTCCAGTTCCATCCAGGTTGTTACAAAAGGTACTAGTTCACCATTTTTTTTATGGCTGAGTAGTACTCCATGGCATACAGATACCACATTTTATTAATTCATTCATGTATTGATGAGCACTTGGGTTGATTCCACATCTTTGTAATTGTGAACTGTGCAGCAATAAACATTTGAGTGCAAGTGTCTTTTTCATAAAGTGGCTTTTTTTCCTTTGGGTAAATACCCAATAGTGGGATTGGTGGATTAAATGGTAGGTCTACTTTTAGTTCTTTGAGGTAGATCCATACTACTTTCCATAGAGGTTGTACTAGTTTGCAGTCCCACCAACAGTGTATAAGTGTTCCTTTCTCTCCACATCCACGCCAGCATCTGTTGTTTTGGGACTTTTTGATAAAAGCCATTCTCACTGGAGTGAGGTGATATCTTATCATGGTTTTGATTTGCATTTCCCTGATGATTAGCAACATTGAACATTTCTTCATATGTTTATTGGCCATTAGTCTATCTTCTTTTGAAAAGCTTCTGTTCATGTCTTTTGCCCACTTTTTTTATGGGGTTGTTTGACTTTTTCTTGCTGATTTGCTTTAGTTCTTTGTAGATTCTGGTTACCAGCCCTTTATTGGATGTATAGCATGCAAATATGTTCTCCCATTCTGTAGGTTGTCTATTCACTCTATTGATTGTTTCCTTGGCTGTGCAGAAGCTTTTTAATTTCATTAGCTCCCATTTATTAATTTTTGCTGTTGCTGTGATTGCCTTTGGGATCTTCTTCATAAATTCCTTATGAAGATAGGCCAATATCTATAAGAGTTTTTCCAACATTTTCTTCTGTAATTCTTACAGTTTCATGCCTTAGGTTTAAGTCTGTTATCCATCTTGAATGAATTTTTGTAAGTGGTGAGAGGTAAGGATCCTGTTTCAGTCTTCTACATATGGCTATCCAATTTCCCAAGCACCGTTTATTGAATAGGGATTCTTTTCCCCAGTGTATGTTATTGTCTGCTTTGTCAAAGATGAGATGGCAATATGAGGATGATTTTATATCTGAGTTCTCTGTTCTGATCCATTGGTCTATGTCTCTGTTTTTGTTCCAGTACCATGCTGTTTTGGTTACTACAGCCTTGTAGTATAGCTTGAATATAGCTTGAAGTCGGATAAAGTGATGCCTCCCAATTTGTTCTTTTAGCTTAAGGTTGCTTTGGCTATTCAGGCTCTTCTCTGCTTCCATACGAAGCATAGAATTATTTTTTCTAGATCTGCAAAAAATGATTTTTGTATTTTAATGGGGACTGAATTGAATCTGTAAATCACTTTGGGTAGAATAGACATTTTAACAGTGTTGATTCTGCTGATCCATTAGCATGATATGTTTTTCCATTTGTTTACATTAACCTTATCATAATTCAGGTTGTTGATGGCCTGAGCCTGACCTGTAGCAATATCCTCTGAATAAGTCTTCCACTTCTGATCTATCCTATCCATTCTAACTATTTTGTCAGATCAAACCTCCTAATATAAAAATTCCCTTCTCAAAAGTTGATGACTTTCAATGTCGACAGAATGAAGCACAAAAAACTTTAAACAAGGAAAAATCCTCTGTGATATAATTCTTCTCTCATCCCCTAGTTTTATTTTCACTATGCTCTCTCCCATAAATCCTTTTCTTCATTTAAATGCCTTGTATTTTTGGTATATATACAGTACCCCTGATATTACTAAATGATCCCCTCCCTTTATGTACACTCATAACTTCAAGGTATAGCTCAAGGAGCAGCTCTTCCCTGAGCTTTGGTCATTACAGAAGGAAGAGACACCGACTCACTCTGAACATATATGATACTGTCTGAATCACTCCCTTACAATTTTCTTTCTTGTGTGGTAGTCATGTACAGCACAAAGCAGTAGCAAGTAGAACTTTCTACAATGATGAAAATGTCCTCTGTCAGTGCCATCCAGTAAAACAGCCACTAACAGTAAGTGGCTGCTGAGCATCTAAAACACGACCAGTGGCTACATGTTAAACAGGCTGGCCTTGAAAAGTAATACATCGGTTTTCTGACTGGAGGAATATTTACTGAGAAATATTTAATAACTATGTTCTAGGCCCTATTTAAACACTTTATACATATTATTTCACTTACACTTTCCTATTATCATTCTGTTTCTCAGATAAGTAAACTGAGTCTAAGAAAGGTTAAATAACTTGTGTCAAGTCCTAATCCTTTAGGATTAATGACAATAATGCCTTTCCACAGAATGTTGTAGTGAGAATAATAGAAAACATGACAAGGAGCTTAATAAATCATAAAACAGTATTCTTAAGACAGATATCACTTTACCTTCTTTTGGTCTATCTTACAATGCCTAGCACATCACCTTATACATAGTAATTATAACCGAATTAAATGAAAATTTTACATGGCTCATAGGTAGTCTTCTATACTTGTACAAAATGTTTTTCTAAAAATCTGAGTGTAAGTTGAATGAGCAAAAATGGAATCATAAAAATAAAATGTGGTATATCCACACAATGAAATATTACTCAGCAATAAAAATGAATGAAATACTGATTCATGCTACAACATGGATGAACCTCAAAAACATTACGCCAAGTGGAAGAAGTCAGTCACCAAAGAACATCTAACTATATAATTCCATTTATATGAAATGTCCAGATTAGACAAATTCATACAGACAAAAAGTAAATTAGAGTTTGCCTGGGGTTAGGAGGGTTGAAGGGAAATGGGGAGTGACTACTACTAGGTATAGAATTTTTTTCTGGGGTCATGAAAATGTTCTAAAATTGATTATGGCGATGGCTTTTGCAAAACTATGTAAAAAAAAATAAAAACCATTGAATTGTACATTTTTTTAAAGAGGCAGGGTCTCACTGTCACCTAGGCTGGAGTGCAGCGGTGTGATCATAGCTCACTGAAGCCTCAAACTCCTGGGCTCAAGCAAGCCTCCTGCCTCAGCTTCCTGACTAGTTGTGCTACAGGTGCACACCACTATACCCGCTCAGCTAATTTTTAAAATTTTTTTAACTTTTTAGAGGTGAGGTCTCGCTATGTTGCTGAGGCTGGTCTTGAATTCCTGGCCTTAAGTGATCCTCCCACCTCAGCCTCCTGAGTCACTGGGATTACAGGAGGCTAAATTGTACATTTCAAATGGGCAAATTGTATGGTATATGAATTATGTATCAATAATGCTGTTTTTAAAAGGCGGAATCATAGTTTTATATTTGTAAAAGGTCCTATTCCAAAGAGCTAAATATAGATTATGAAATATCTAGAATACAACTTTACTTTCAGACATTCTTTGACAAAAATATACCTAATATATTTAAGAGTACAGTGAAATAAAATTGTGGTTTTCAAAACTGTTTTTTTAGGGGTGGACAAAAGAAATCTTTTCTGGAAACCAACAAGGCAAAAATAATCTGGAGCTGCCTTGGTTGAAGCAGAGTGGATTCAGACCCATCCTTGTCAGACCCCTGTCCTTCCTTCAATATTGGCATCTAAGGAACTTCTACAGGGTTTGGGGAAGAACTTGTTGGAAGTTACAGCAAGAAGCGACACAAATAATTGAATAACTACAAAGAAGTAAAAACTTTGAGAGTTGAATTCTTTGCTAGCTGGCAGGCTACCATGTAATAATAGCTCAGAATTGTCTTATGTTAGTAAATACACAAATGTTTGGATTCTATTTATGCAATTTTGAATTCCTTAGATTTCTGTAATTAGACTTAATGCATGTTGTTTAAAATTGTTCTGAAGTCAAGATCTACCTATAATTTATGTGGTGGGTTTTTTCTTACCTGCTTGGATTAGGGATTTTTGTACTTTTGTTTATAACAACAACAAAAAATATGTAAACATCCTCAAATCAAAAAGCAGGTGCCCTAGTTCTGTGATATTGGAAGAGCTGCTTTCTGACTCAATACCACTTACTCAGTTGATAAGAAAAAAAGGGCAGTTCTCAATTCACTTGTACTTACATAACCACATACTCTTCTACTTGGATGGCTTATCAACATCTAAAATTTATATTCTATAATTATTAATATATGTGATATATTATACTATACTACATTATTATTATACCAATAACAGAACTGATCATTTATTTCCCTCAAAAATATTTTTAATATATTTAAGGGTAAAGTAGAATAAAACTGTGGTTTTCAAAATTGTTTTTTCAAGGGTGGAGAAAAGAAATCTTTTTTAGAAACTCAATAAAGCAAAATAATCTTCCCAATTTCTCCATTTCAACTTAACAACTTTAAATCCCCAGCATGATATCTCTTTAAATTAAAATTAGCAGCCTCTCTTTACTCTCCTAGCTCATAACCAAGGCAGGAACTTTCCTCCCTTAGAAATGAATTTTGGAATCTCTTCTTTCCTGGTAGCTCTGTCCACAGTAATCAACTTTTCTTGAGTCAAGTCTGCCTCTCCCACTTTTTCTATTTACTGCTATTAGAATAGTACTCAAGTACTATTTCTCTTATGTTATTTACCAACTCAAAAACTTGTAATTGTTCTCTATAATTCAAATTCCTCTCAGTCTCTGTGTGACAGTTTATTTTATGTGTCAACTTGGCTGGGCCAGAGGGTGCCTAGATATTTGGTCAAACATTATTCTGTTTGTTTGAGGGTGTTTTTGGATAAGGTTAACATTCAAATTGGTAGATTGGATAAAGGAGATAATGTGGGTGGGCCTCATCCAATCATTTGAAGGCCTGAATAGAATAAAAGGCCGACCTTCCTCAGGGTAAGAGAGAATTCTCCTGCCTGGTGGCCCTTGAACTATGGCATCAACTCTTACTAGTTCTAGGGCAGCTTCCAGCCTTTGGACTTCGACTGGGAAACTGGCTCTACAGATTTTGGACTTAGCTGTGTGCATAATTACATGACTGATTGATTGATTCACAGATAGATAGATAGATACCTGCTATTGGTTATGTTTCTCTGGAGAACCCTGGCTAATACATTCTATCACAACTACTCCCATTTCACCAGATCAATTCTTATTAGACCCCAACAGACTCTCTGTTCCACTGAAACAAATCTATTTGACACCTTCTACCCAAATTGCACAATTTCACCGAAATGCTTTTATTAAATAACTGATATGCATCTGTATCACCTATATTTGTTTCTTACACATTTATCTCCAGCTAGGCTGTTAAGCACTTTTAGGATAGGAGCCTCTATTTTCTTTACTTCTTTCTATGGAGATAATGACAGGGACTAATAATGTGAAATATAGTTTATATCTGTTTATATCTCAAATACATTTAAAATTTATATATAAGTACATATATAAAATTTGCCTCTTATGTATAACAGAATTCAACTTATACCTGCTAAATCTATTAAAATTTTAAGAAGAAAAAAAATTTCTTCTTGCTTACAATCTGGTACATATTTTAATGTTAATTTTTTTTGCTTTTGCTTTTGCTTAAAAGAATTGTATTTTAGGTTAAAATTTGATTGCCATTTAAAAGTGTTCTGCTTCCACATTCATTTTGCTCAGTTAGGACACAGAATAAAGTTACAGATAAACTTTAGCCTAGATAATTTGAAAGTACAATTGACAGAATGTTTTAATGTTGGAATGCAGTACATACTTTGCTGTATATTTTTCAAACTCAGTTATATTGCTTTGCTAAAAGTAAATAGTACCACCAAGACACCATCTGGTAAAAATCTCTCTGTGGATTAACCCAGCAAAGGAAGTAAATGAATTTTTATATATTGCATAGTTGTGGTTGCAAAACTGCAGTAAAAATATGTTTTCAATGCACTGGTGTAAGTGAGACCTCAGAGTTCAGCTACCTCATCTGATTTGATCCAAAAGGCTTGGAATATTTAAGACCATATCTCATCAACAGGGAGAAGAAGGGTTTTTTTTTTTTTCTTTTCTAGCATTCCTATGACTTGGAAGAAAAAAAATAATAATCCAGGAAATTGAATTCCATGAGCCAGAAAATATGAATTTGGTCTTTTAAAAAGTATTCATTAAAAAAATAATGGGCAGTTCCTTAATGATAGGACATAACATGTCAGAGAAGTCTGAGACCATGTAAAACAGTTGGATAAGACCTGACAATGTCATTGTGTGCATCCCCGCCAATGCACGATGGTCAAATTAGTTTTTACTTTTTTTTTTTTTTCAAATAATGTGTTGTCCAAGCCTTGATCTAGTCCAATGACTAGAGCAATGGAACATCCCCCAACCTCTCTAGGGATTCCATTCCAGAGACTAATAGATTTCACTGTCAGAAAACATTTCCCAGATTCAGTCTTAAATTTCCGTTACTTAATTTCATCCCATTACTTAACTATAAACTCTCTTATCCTACCTTTAAAAATGTCTTGACTTCCATGATGTTTACATCTTTCAAATATTTGTAAAATGTTATATCTACACTCAGAGATGAGCAAACAAGATACATTTTGTTAATCTTTCTTTTCAGAAGTCTGAAGCTCATTACTCCTTTATTTTCCACATTGAACACTACCGAATTTGCTCATTTGAGGCATGTATGTGTCCCAAACTGGTATTCTCTTTGTGATCTCAGCAGTATCATTTAAATAACTTTTATCTTCCAGCTATGTGATGTGAAGCTTTTGCATATACAGACTAAAATCTCATTGACTGATTTTACTGCTACATTGCATTACAAGATCATATATAATTTGCTACCACTATCATCTCAAAGTCTCTTGGTATTACTGCTTTCCAAGTACTGTATATCCTGCCAATTGAATGGCTGTGTTTCTGATTATTTTTCCCCAGATGTATTAGCTACATTTTTCCAGGTTGAATCACATTTCATTTCCTGCCCATATTTCTAACTACTTTAGGTCTCTTTTATCTGCCTTCACTGGTTTTGTCAACACCATCCAATTTAGCCTCATCTGTAAATTTAATTAACATGATGTGTATCCTCTCTTATAAATCATTAATGAAGTTTCTCTACAATGATTTGTTTATTTTTTTAAACTCTAATGCTGCTTAATGTTTTATAGTCTTGCTACATTCTTAAGAATGCACCACTTTTTTGCCACTTAATATTTGTTTCATTACTTTAAGAGTGGCTGATGGTAGACTAACAATAGAATCATGTTCAGGGTTACTGTTTTCCTTTTTGAATATCAGTACTAATATTTTAGTACTTTATGTTTGCTTTATGATTGCTCCTGTGCATAACAAAGCTTTTATTGATAATTTTCTACCTCTCTGCAGTTGTTCATAAATGTGTTCTGACACCACAGAAGCCTCACTATGATGTTGTTCTCACGCTCATGATGTAAAATTGTCAAAGATCCCTTATCTCAAATTCTGTTGTGAAGTGAGTTGTTTAAATTTTAGATTCCGGCCGGGTGCAGTGGCTCACGCCTGTAATCCTAGCACTTCGGGAGGCCGAGGCGGGAGGATCGCTTGAGCCCAGGAGTTTGAGACAGAATGAACAACACAGTGAGACCTGGTCTCTACAAAATAATAGAAAAATTACCTGGGCATGGTGGCGCATGCATGTAGTCCTCCAGAGGCTGAGGCAGTCGGATTGCTTGAGCCCAGGAGTTTGAGGTTGTAGTGAACTATGATGATACTCCTGTACTCTAGCCCAGGCAACAGAGTGAAACCCTGTCTCAAAATAATAATAATAATAATAATAATAATAATAATAATAAATTTTAGATTCTAATTTACTGAGACAAGATTCTATTATATCAAATGAGTAAAGATTAATTTAAAATGTTCCTATTTTAAGTATTTTGGAATTAGTAAGTTGAACCAAGATCAAAATGGTTCATACGAACTGAACAAGAGCTATTTTGTTTCTCTTTTACATTTATAACTGCTATTTTTAATTTATTGGTTATTTAAAATTCTTCCGCTGTATTAAAACCTATTTTTAATTTTTTTAAGGAAATATGTTAGACCTCCAAAAGTGTGTTTCAAAACACAATATTAGAAACAACATATATAGCCACCACCCAGGTCTAAAAAAAAAAAACCAAAAAAACCATTACCAGTACCTTAGTAGCTAATGCAGACATCTTTCCAACTGCATACCTCTTCTTTCCCTTAGGGGCAACTGCTACTATGAATTTTATGAAAATAATTTGTTTTATTTTGTTTATACATTTACTATTTTATTCCTATAGCTAAGACATATTTCCTCAAAAGCTGACTATATCAAACATTTTAGTTATTAATTTCCATCTTATACTAATTTATTCCTTTTTCTAAACACTTCTCTTTTCCTATGTAAATATCTTGCTATATGTCTTCAATAATCTTGGAAGAAAGCATACATTCTTTTCTTCTATTTTTTCTTTACCTACATCTCTAGTGTTAGCTTTACATATCACTACCATTTCTTCTTTTTAATTCATCCCCTTAACTTACATATTTTTGAACAGTTTCTTGTGCTAATTTATGGGTGTATACATATTTTAAAATTATTTATTATGGCCTAATTATGGCATATAGGTCTGGTTTCACATATTTTAAGTCAATAAGAGCAACCTGCTTTTTCAGCCAATTCTTATATTCCATTATATTTGTTAAGGAATTAGAAAAGTCATGTGAGTAGCTAAATATAAGATCTATATTTATTTCCTCATAAATTTAAACTTTTTTTTGTATATCAAATTTTTCCTAGCATAGTTTTTTGTCCCATTTTAATTTCTAGTTCTCAGCTCCATATGCATGCAACAACTTTAATAATTTTCATTTTCTAAACCAACACTTAACTCAAATTTCATCCTTAAATAGTATGACTATCACACAGTCAAAAGCTAATAAGTTTAGGGCTTTTTCAAATTTTACCAATTATCTTATCCCTGCTTTAAAATTTATATACACTCAATTTTTTAGAGAAAGATGTTCATCTCCATGTGGTTTATAATAGAAAAAAATTGGAAAGAATCAAAATGTCTATTAATTAGGGATCTAGTTAAATATAAAACAGTACAATCCTACAATAGAATATTAGGAACCAAATTAAAACAGATGATTACCAATTTTACCCTGTCAATGAGAGTCTCTTCACCCAGTAATACCTGGGATATAAAAGCCAACCCACCTTTGGGTGGTCCCCACAGTTGAGTCACAAATATGGGGTTACAAAAGTCAAGTTATCATATCTCAAGAAGGACAATACTGTGGTACCATTCACTCCCCAGAACTCCCTGTGGGATCAAGCTGAGGCTAGATTTTTGAAACTTTATCTTTGGCTAGCTTCAGTCCTTGCCTTTTGCTGCTTTCCTCACTTTCTTTTGAGAGTACTCCCTCAATAAATCACTGCACAAGAATCTCTTTCTTGAGCCCTGTTCAAGGGGAACACCTAGAGAATCAGTGAATGAAGTAGTCCTAGAAACACACTCTACGGGTAAGATTCTGGATCACTCACTAGCTAGCTGGCTGTCAACGAAGACCCCAAAATTAGTGGTCAGCATTTTATGGCATGCTGTAGCAGTGCAACTGCTAAGACTTTCACCTGGGTAAGCCAAGATGGAATACATGTAGCAAATAATTCATTGGGTTGTGCTGTATTCCAGATTTGAGAGCAATGAGGAAAATTAAGTTTAAGTATTATAGAATTGGATGGCTATTACTAAGCACTAGTAATACAAAGAAGAGAGGAAATGATGAGCTCAGGATGATTAATCATTAATTCAAAACAACGTGTGAAATTCTAAGATCTGTATTTCTTAATTTTTTCATAGTAAAATAAATAAACAATAAATTTTCATAACATATATCTTAATAGAGACATAGGGAGATCAGATAATAAAAGAAGTCCCAGCCCAGGCCTGTCTCATAGTAAGTTCACTGTGTTTGGAGACCCACGCAGAGGTCATTTCCCCTGTTCCTAAACAAAAAATTAGAATGGACATGTTAATAGTTGGCAGAACCCTCCCCTTGGTTCCCTGACCTGTGGGGTCAAAGCAATTATAAATAGTAAAGTTCCTAAAAATGCACTACCCACTGCCAAGATAGCAAACAAAAAATAGTATTATATCCCTAGGGGATATGCAAAGATAGAGCCACCCTTGAAAACTTAAAGGATATAAAATGTATAATGGTTAATTTTATGTGTCAACTTGTCTGGGCCATGGTGCCCACATATTTGGTCAAACACTATTCTGGATGTTTCTGGGAGAGTGTTTTTAAATGAGATTTACATTGAAATCTGTGGACTTTGAGTAATGTAGATTGCCTTCCATAATGTGGGTAAGGCTCATCCAGCCAGTAGAAGGCTTGAAAAGAACAAAAGGCTGATTTCCCTGGACCAAGAGGGAATTCTCCATCAAATTGCCTTCAGACCTCATCTGCAACATCAACTCTTCCTGGTTCTATAGCAGACTGCCTTCGGACTAAACTGCAACTTTTTTCTGTGTCTCCAGGCTGCCAGTCTCCCCCAGCAGATTCTGGACTGGCCAAGCATACACAATCACAGGAGCCATTTCTTAAATTAAATTGTTTTCTCTATATATGCACATCTTCTTGGTTCTGTTTCTCTGGAGAACCATGACTAATACAGGCAGGTGATACCCATCACATCCCAATTAATTCACTGGTCAGATTCATATAAAAACTGGATTAATCATGGTAGAAAACAATGGACTACTATAATGTAAGCCAAGCAGTAACCCCAAATGTAGCTGTTGTGCCAGATATGGTATCTTTACTATAGCAAATTAACATCACCTCTGGTACATTATGTGTATCTATTGATTTAGAGATTACACTCTTTTCAATACCTACCAGGAAGGAGAATCAGAGGAAGTTTGCATTGATGTGGGTCAAAAAAACCAATATATAGTAGGGGTTGTCAAAGCTTTATCTGTAAAGGTCCACATAGTAAATATTTTAAACTTAGTGAGCCAAGAGGCAAAATGGAGAATATTATAAAGGCACTTACACAACAAAACAGATGCAAATGTCCTAAGCTTTTTAATTGATGAAATTTAAAACATATTTATAATAATTTAGTATAGTTTTTGAAAATACAAGTCTACTAATAGAATTCTTTATTTTGTGTAGATAACATTTTGCTTAAATGGGGGTACAAAGTTCACCTGTTAAAAGTTGATTTTAAGGTTCACCTGTTAAAGTTGATATATAATGAGACTTTATATATTTAATCTTTGAAAATGACTTTCACATATATGATAGGTACTACCAAATACTGATATCAGTCATGAGCATATGATATTAATTGAACATATTCATCAACTGCAAAGCACTTATAGAATTATATTGGATTCTTTTCTTAATAATTGCAGTTTAGCATTTGATTACATTCTATATTAATCAATTCTAATTGACAGTTAGGTGGAAGCTCCTCAATTACAAAGTTAAATGGATTTTAAAACATAGAAATTTCCTTTGTACTTGAATAAAGGTCCAAAAACTATTGCTAGAACTGTATTTTGAGTTTGGAAAATACATTCACTCCAAATTTATGTGAGAATGGAGATCCCAGTTATTATTTTGACTTTTGACTTTACATGATATGTACAAAACAAGTTGACACTATTATAATTCAAACAATTTCAGTTATTGAAATGACTCTACTGCAGCACATGTAAGTGTGGTTTGCTATTGAATTCATTAAAAAATATTATAACATCTGCAGTAAAAGCTAATTTCCAAAGCTATTCTCTGTCTGACATATTCATTGAGGGAGATTCGTCTCATTTAGAAAGTTTCCATTTTGGCCTTGAGTTCAAAAATTCACAATACAACTTTACAATGGCAAAGTCATTGAACTGTTGTGTGGTATAGAAAGTTAGGATATTCAGCTTCTCTTTTTGACAAAAATTCACAAAACTAATGATGTTTAAGTCCATGAGAGCAATGAAGTTCACTGTTAATGCTTCTAGTTCAATAATACATGATGGATTCAAGTATTTCCCACAAAGTACCTACTGATAACTAATACAACGAATAATACAATAATAAACTAAGGCAAGGAAATCATTTGCCTTTTGCTTTTTGTTTTTAGCCTTGTTTTATAATTGACTACTGATGTTGTCCCCACTGTCCTCAACTTTTCTTAGGGAAAGACTAATAATCTTTAAAATGCTAATTTTCTCAGGATACATAACTTCAGCTACTGCAACCAAACACAATTTAATTAACTCACTATCAGTAAATGACTTTCCTTCCTTGGCTAACCAAAGGGCCACTTAGAAACTACTTTGGTGCAGCCTCATTTTCATTTTTTATTTTGTGAAGAAATTCTGCTTAATGAGATATTCTGTTTTAAATTTTCTACCTTTTCTGCCTATTGCTTTCCTATGAGTTAAGCACATTGTGATGAGTGCCTAGTCTGGTAAAGTTGACATATATTGTCTTATTTTATCATGTCTATAGTGTCATTGCATAATAAACATAATACTTTGTCATCTAACTCAATAACAAAATCATCCACAGTTCATTGTGTCTTAAAAGTATGACATTCATCTCTGCCTGGGAAAATGGAGGACTAGAAGCAGCCTGCCAGCATGCTGCTCCCAAGGAAAGAAGTGAAAGGTACAGGCAGCTGCCTACATATGGATCGCTCTTTGAAGCAGCACTGTGAAATCACAGAGAAGCAATGCAGGACACTCAGAGTGGGGGAAAAAAAGGTGATGGGGTAATACATATAACAAGGTCAGAGAACACACGAAGAACAATAGGAGAATAGAGCACTGGGTTGCTGCACCCACCCTGCTGGCGTGGGGTGAACTGAACTGCAAGAATAGAGACATAGACCAATGGATCAGAACAGAGAACCTAAATATAAAACTATCCGGATATTGCCGTCTGAAATTTGACAAAGCAGACAACAACATACACTGGGGAAAAGAATCCCTATTCAATAAACGGTGCTGGGAAAAGTGGATAGCTGCATGCATAAGACTGAAACAGGATCTGCACCTCTCAACACTCACAAAAATTAATTCACAATGGATAACAGACTTAAATCTAAGGCATGAAACTATAAGAATTCTAGAAGAAGAGGTTGGAAAAACTCTTATAGATATTGGCCTAGTCAAAAAATTCATGAAGAAGACCCCAAGGCAATCACAGCAACAACAAAAATAAATAAATGGGACCTGATTAAAAAGGTTCTACACGGCCAAGGAAACAAATCAATAGAGCGAACAGACAACTTACAGAATGGGAGAAAATACTTGCATGTTACACATCTGACCAAGGCTGATATCCAGAATCTACAAAGAGCTCAAGCAAATCAGCAACATCAAACAAGCCCATAAAAAAAAATCTAAAAATGTGGGCAAAAGACATGATCAGAAGCTATTCAAAAGAAAGACTAATGGCCAAAAAACATAAAAAAAAATGCTCAACATCTCTGATGATCAGGGATATGCAAATCAAAGCCACAATGAGATATCACCTCACTCCAGTGAGAATGGCTTTTATCAAAAAGTCCCAAAACAACAGATGCTGGCATGGATGTGGAGAGAAAGGAACACTTATACACTGTCGGTGGGACTGCAAACTAGTACAACCTCTATGGAAAGTAGTATGAAGATACCTCAAAGAACTACCTACCATTTGATCTAGCAATCTCACTAGTAGGTGTTTACCCAAAGGAAAAAAAGACATTTTCTAAAAAAGACACTTGCAGTCGAATGTTCATAGCAGCACAATTCACAATTGCAAAGATGTGGAAACAACCCAAATGCCCACCGATACATGAATGGATTAATAAAATGTGGTATATGTATACCATGGAGTATTACTCAGCCCTAAAAAAAAAAAAGGTGAATTGATACCTTTTGTAACAACCTGGATGGAACTGGAGATCATTCTTCTAAGTGAAGTATCACAAGAATGGAAAAACAAACATCACATGTACTCACTACTAAATTGGAACTACTGGATCAACACTTACGTGCACATATGGAAGTAAAACTTAATGGAAATCAAGCAGGCGGGAGGGGGAGGACGGATGGGTAAATTCACATCTAATGGGTACAATGCACACTATGTGAGTGATGGACATACTCATAACTTCAACTCAAACCGTACAAAAGCAAATTATTTAACCAAAACGTTTTACCCCCATAATATTCTGAAATTTAAAAAAAAAGTGTGACATTCAAATTTCACTATCTCTTTTCTTGATGTGACATAATGCATATACACTGGTGATTTTTTAAAATGTCATGTGACAATGATATGTGTGACACTTGATATGCTATTAGGTTATGACTACATCAATGTGATTTTTAGTGTGCTGTAGAAGAGTACAAATTGAGGAGAATGTCACACACAGTCTCTGTCACAATTACTTTATTCTGCTCATTTTAGCAAAAAGCCACCATAGACAATATGTAAACAAATGAGCATGGATGTGCGCCAATAAAATTTTATTTATGGACACTTAAATTTACATTTTATGTAATTTTCATATATCAGGAAACATATTCTTTTGCTTCTTGTCAAACATTCAAAATGTTTTTAAAAAATTCTTAGCTCATGGGCTGCATAAAAAGAGGTAGCAGGCCAGATTTGGCCTGTGAATTATAGTTTGTGTACTTGTGGTATACTATCACAGTCTTGCCCCCAAGACTATGTTAATTCTACTCTCTGTCACAATATAGTTGAAAAGGACCTGAACTGTCTGGGCATTTCATATAACATCATATTGTTTCACTATGTTGATGGCATTACATTGAAACCTGATTCATCAGAAGTACCAAATATACTGGATACCTTTTTCTTTGTAAGAAAGATGTTCTCCAAGGGGCAGGAGATAAAACCTACAAAGATAGAGAGTCCTGCCACACGATAAATGTTTCAGGGTCCAGTAGTGTAGGACATGCTGGGATACCTTCTCCAAATTAAAAGCGAATGTATTGTACCTTATACCTCTGACACAAATGAAAAAGCACAAAACTTGGTAAATCTCTTCAGATTAGATGCACATTTGGGAATACTGCTCTGACCCACTATCAGTTGATGTAGAAGATTGCCTCTTTTAAGTGGGGTACAGAGCGTAAAGATCTCTATACCAGGTCCAGGTTGCTAGATAGCAGTTGTGTTAACTTAGGCAACATGACCTGGCAGATCCCATGCACTAGAGGTACTAAACCAGTCAAGGACATTAGAATAAAAGAAAAATACAGACCAAATTTTAAAAGTCCTCAACAAAATATTAGCAAATCATGCCCAGTAATATATAAAAAGAATAATATAATATCACCAAGTAGGGTTTATCATAGGAATGCAAGCCTGGTTTGATATTTGGAAAATTAATATAATTCATCATATGAATAGTCTAAAGAAAAGAAATGAGAATGATTATACCAATTGATGCAGAAAAGTATTTAACAAAACACCATGTAGTTTCATGATACAAACTCAATAAACTAGGAATGGAAGGAAACTTACCAAACCTGATAAAGGAAATTTAGAGAAAATCTATAGCTAACAATACCTAATGGTGAAAGACTAATTGTCTTCCCCATAAAAATGGGAACTAAATGAAGATGTAAAAAAATAGTTTTAGCTATTCTTGTCTCTTTGCCTTTCTGTAAGTTTTAGGATCAGCTTGTCTATATCTGAAAAAAAAAAATCCTTCTGGGATTTCCCTTCTAATCTAAATGTCTTTTATTTCATTTTCTTCGTAAACACTGTGCCCATTCCTAAAGAAGTCAAAGCCAGATCAATAAAGCAAGAAAAAGAAAGAAAAGACATAAAGATTGGAGTAGAAGAAATAAAACTGTCCACATTCATGGAGAACATGATTGTCTATGTAGAAAATGCTAAGTAATCTATAAAAACAAAGGACAAACAACAACAAAACACTAGAACTAATAAGTGAGCAAACAAGGTCACAAGATACAAAGTCAACACAAAATAAAATCCATTGTATTTCTATACACTAGCAATGTAAAACTGGAAGCTGAAGTCAAAAACATAGTACCACTTAAATAGTTCTTCAAAAAAAAATACAGGTACAAATGTAACAAAACAGGTACTGGATATGTATGCTGAAAACTACAAAGAACTGATGCAAGAAATCAAAGAAGACCTAAATAAGAAAGATATACCATGTTCTTGAATTGGAAGATTCAACTTAGTAAAGATGACAATTCTCCTCAAATTGATCTATAGGTTTAAACAAACAAATTACCCACATATTGTATGATTCCATTTATATGAAATATCCAGAATAGGCAAATCTACAAAAACAGGAAGTAAGTTAGTCATTCATTGCTTATGGATGGGGGGTACCTGGCATATATGAGGAGTGTATGACAGGTAGAGTGCTTCCCTTTTGGGGTAATAAAAATGTTCCAAAATTGATAGTAGTGATGGTTGCACAACTCTGTGAATACACTAAATACCATTAAATTTACACTTTAAATGGGTGAATTGTATGATATGTGAATTATATCTCAATAAAGCTGTTACCAAAAAAACCTCTATCCATTACATATTTTTAAAAACCAGAAAAACATACTTTAAAATTATATAATACCATTTGTTACTTTTAGAAATCTATTCTAATAAAATCAGAGATATGCACTAATGTTTATCAATAGACAATAAATCATGTTACATTTACGTGATAAGTGTTTTGATTTTTTAAGGGCTGTATATTTCAGATAAATAATGACATCTGAAACACAGCATTAATAAAAAAGCCAGCTACAAAAGTATGAAATGAATAATTTTTTAATAATGTAAGAACATATGTGTTTATGTGAAATACTAGGAAAAACCATTGGCCATTTAGACAGAAGATTCATTATTATCTCTGAATGGTGACATTATGAGTGATTTTTTTTCTTTTTTATGTTTTAAAAATTATTTGTATTAAGAACAGTTAAATTAATAATATGAAATAAGCAACATTTTTTTTGCTTTCTGTTTTATAATGTAAGAAAAAAATTAAGATAGAAGCAAAAGGAAGAAATAAAAGCAGTAGATGGGTTGTCAATTTTAAGGTAGGTGGGAGTGATCAATAGTGTCACATGTATCAGAGCAGTAGAACAGGTCCATTAGATTTCAAACAAGTAGGTTATTGTTAACCTTCCAGTGGATTGGAGAGTATCGTGAGCCAGACTGTAAGAGAGTGGAATATAATGAAAAGTGAAAAAGTAGAGATAATGAGTAAACAAATTGCCCTTTTAAAAAAACAGTAGCTTTCATTTAGGATACACAAAGCTAGAAAAAAGTATCACACCCAAACTAACAAGAAAAAACTGAACGATCTACAAATCATAACTCCCCCAGTACTTACTAGAGCTAAAGTCACAGGAAAACAAACTAACCTGAAATCTAAAGGCAAGTAAATGCCTCTAAGGACAGGTGGGATGTGAGCACTGACTTACTTGGGACAGGACACTAAAAGAACATAGAAGAAATGAGTAGGAAGAATGCAGCTAAAGTTTTTAACAAACTGCTAAAGGCCAAATGTGGGCTAATGTGAGAATATAAAAACCTTGGGAACTACAGATTCACAGGGAATTTATACACATGAACCTTTACTGAGCGTTCATAAGATAGATTGGGGGCAGGGAGGGAGACTAGAGAAAACGTCCCTCTGTAGTACAGGCCTGGAAGAGGCGAGTGGTCACTGCTGTGGGAACGTGCAGATCCTTCCCCTACAGAATGAAAGCCTTAAGCCACTGAGAAAAGGGCAACAAACTACCTCTGTATCATTAGAGATCTAGGGCTAGCGAGGAGGATCACTGAGAAATTCCTATCCCCAAGTCTCCGGTACACAGGGCCCACCTAAGACCGAAGTGGAATTAGGACAATAGAGTATCCACTGTGCTGCCCACTACCAGGCTAGCAAGCACCAAATAATAGGGAAAAAAGTCTACTACTGGGAGAGGGACAGGGTGCCACCAAAGGAATCCTACTGCAGATATACCGGGAAAAAATCACTTCATTTCCTAGATTCTAGTTACTATCTTGGTGGAAATCATAAGAGCACCCAAAGGGTGGAGCACCTTTCTCAATGCAGCAGGCTGTGGCACAGACTGGTGGCTTGGAACATTAATCCCAGAGAGAAGTGAAAAATCAGTATTTCTTATAACCCTCATTTACCTTTGTGGTGGGATCAACCTAATTCTGAAGATAGACGAAATATGTGTTTTGACTTTTAGTTAACTGAAAAGCTGAAAAATTGAAATTTCACTTTGTAGGTTATTAAAATAGTTTATATGGTGTTTTACTGTTTCATTTACGCCTCCATTAGAATGTGCTAAGGTCTTAGGAGAGCAGATAAAAATCAAATTAGTCAGTTTTCCTGCATCTTTGTTTGAAGAAACTGACATTGGCAGAAACGAGGTCTAATAATCACCTATTATTTTTATTTAAACAATCCCTCTCACATATAAAAAACCATGATATATTATTGTACATAGATTATGTATGCACAAAACAAAACCCAAAATGCAACTAGTCACAGGACCATTTAGGGCAAATAATTTCTTCTTAATACCACTGCCTTCTTTAAGAGTAAGATAGAGATGAGAAGCGTACTCTGGGTTTTCTTCATCTGGTCAACGGCAAAAGGGCAAAATCAGAACACTGCTATGCTGTATTAATTTTTAAAGTCCAATTAAAGGTATCATCTACAACCTTGCTTCTGTTGTGTTTGCCAAATAATTTTAAACATTAAACACAAAGTGCTGATTGTAAGAAGAGGAAAGCTCTTGCTGCTACACTATGCCAGTGATAAAATCTTTGTTCCTAGGTACTTGGTTAACATTCAGTCACATGATACAATGTATACTGTACAAAACTTTGTTCTAGTCCAAGGGCTTCCTTTAATCTAAACGACGAAATAGAGACTGGCATTATTATCTCTGATTTCATGACCTCCTATAAAAGCACAGGCTTTGGATTCTGATATAATATCAAATGACAGAAAAATCTGAATATTCTAAGCTTGGAGAAAGTAGCTTTAATAAAAAATGTTACATATTCTTAACTACTCATCAACTTGTATATCTTCAGAATTTAATTTGAGGAATAAAAGCTTTCTACATTTGGGAAGACTCTCAGGTTCAGGCAGTTTAGGATGAAGGTATGGATTCTATATTAGCTAGGACTCTTCTGGGCAGAAGTGATCCAAAGTATCTTGAACTGGATTAGCAAAAAGAGGAATGCGCTAAAATGATACTAGGGTATCTTACTGAATGCAAAGAATTATAAAACAAGAGAATATGGACAAAGACACAGTTGGGACTGGGACAGAGCCTCCCTCAAAGAACTCACCTGTTTCCACGGGCTAGTTTAATTCTCTCTCACTGCAGACTAGCTTTTTCCCACATAAAGAAAAACAGGGAGTTGTACCTTTTACAGCTTCAACCATAGTCTTTCAGTCCCATATCCAAAATTGTCAGAGAAGGTTCTCATTGGCCCAATTAAATCATGAGTCTATCCCTGGACAAATTAACTCTGACCAGGTGGATGAGGAACTGTATCCAGCTTGAACTAAAGATAGTTATCTCTGAAGTACACATCTGGGACCAAAAGTTCTCTTCCATAAGTTTAAAACATAATTTTTTTGCTGATTATTTTGTTATTTCACTAAGTTTAGAGGGTACAAGTGGTTTTTTGATACATGGATGGACTGCATAGTGGTGAAGTCAGGGCTTTCAATGTACCTGTCACCCGAACAGTATAGACTGTACCCTATAGGTAATTTTTGATCCCTAGACACCCTCCCACCCTCCCCATTTCTGAGTCTCAAAGTTTATTAAACCACTCTGTATGACCACGTATACCCATCGCTTAGCTTCCACATATAAGTGAGGAAACATGGTATTTGTTTTTCCATTCCTGAGATACTTCACTTAGGATAATGGCTTCCAGTTCCATCCAAGGTCCTGCAAAAGACATTATTTCATTCTTTGTATGGCTGAGTAGTATTCCATGGGGGGTGTGTGTGTGTGCGTGTATTCATACACCCCCCCCCACATTTTCTTTATCCACTCATCAGCTGACAGACACTTAGGTTGTTTCCATATCTTTGCAGTTGTGAATTGTGCTGCGATAAACACACAGTGCAGGTGTCTTTTTGATATAATCACTGCCTTTCCTTTGGGTAGACACCCAAGTAGTAGGATTGCTGGATCGATGTTCTTTGAGGAATCTCCATGTTGTTTTCCATAGAGGTTGTACTAATTTACATTCCCACCAACAGTGTATAAGCATTCCCTTTTCACTATATCCACACCAACATCTATTGTTTTGACTTTTTAATAACGGACATTCTGACAGGGGTAAGGCGGTATTTCACTGTGGTTTTAATTTGCATTTCCCTGACGATTAGTGATGTTGACCATTTTCCATATGTTTGTTAATATATCTTCTATTGAAAAATGTCTGTTCATGTCTTTTGCCCACTTTTTTATGGTATTATTCATTTATTTTTGCTGATTTGTTTGAGTTGCTCATAGATTCTGGATATTAGTCTTTTGTCAGATGTATAGATTGCAAATATTTTCTCTCATTCTGTAGATTGTCTGTTTACTCAGGTGGTTATTTCTTTTGCTGTGCTTTTTAGCTTAATTCTCATTTAGTTTTGTTTTGGTTGTATTTGCATTTGGGGTCTTAGTCATAATTTCTTTGCCTAGGACAATGTCCAGAAGAGTTTTTCCTACTTCTAGAATTTTTATGGTGCAAGGTCTTACAAGTAAGTCTTTAGTCCGTCTTGAGTTAATTTTTGTGTATGGTGAGAGATAGGGATCCAGTTTCATACTTCTGCATGTGGCTCTCCAATTTTCCAAAAACCATTTATTGAAAGGGCATTGTTTCCCCAGGGTATATTTTTGTATGTTTTGTCAAAAATCAGTTGGTTGCAGATGTATGGTTTTTTTCTGGGTTTTCTATTCTGTTCCCTTGATCTATGTGTCTACTTTTATAGAAGTACTATGCTGTTTTGATTACTATAGTCTTTAAACACAATTTTAAGTCAGGTAATGTGATGCCTCCAGACATGAAGGGGTTTTTTGTTTATTTGGTTTTTTGCTTATGATTGTTTTGGCTATTTGGGCTCTTTTTTGATCCCAAATGAAATTTAGAATTGTTTTTTCTAATTCTGTGAAAAATGACATTGGTATTTTGATGGGAATTGCACTGAATCTATAAATCACTTTGGGCAGAATGGACATTTTAATAATGTTGATTCTGCCAATCCTTGAGCAAGGATGTTTTTCCATTTGTTTGTGTCATCAACGATTTCTTTCATCAGTGTTTTGTAATTTCCCTTGTAGAGATCTTTCACCTTCTTGGTTAAGTATATTCCTAAGTACTTTCTTTCCTTTGCAGCTATTACAAATGGTATTGAGTTCTTGATTTGATTCTCAGCTTAGATATTATTAGTATATAGAAATGCTACTAATTTGTGTATATTAATTTTATAACCTGAGGCTTTACTGAATTTATTTATTGATTTTTGGGGGGAGTTTTTAGGGTATCCAAATGAGGGCAGAAGAGGAGTGCATTCAATTCAGAAAATAGGAGGTCAACATATACCTGTTTGCCGATGATATGTTCTTATACCTAGAATACCCTAAAAACTCCTCCTTTGTCTTGTTCCAGTTCTTAGAGGGAATGCTTTCAACTTTACTTCATTTAGGATGATGTTGGCTGTGGGTTTGTCACATATGGCTTTTATTATTTTGATGTACGCTCATCTACACCTAGTTTGTTAAGGATTTTATTATAAAGGGATGCTGGATTGTACTGAATGCTTTTGATTGGCTTACTCTATTGTTAAGACTTTCCACTGTATCTTGAAATTCCCTAAATGACTCTTTCATTTCCAGAAGTTCTGTTATTTTTTTCAACACGTCTATATCTTTAGTGAATTTTCTATTTATGTCCTGAATTATTTTTTGGCTTCTTTTGGTTTTCAACTTTCTCTTTGATCCCATTAAGCTTGCTTGCAATCCATATTCTGAATTCCATATCTGACAGTTCAAAAGATTGCTATTGGTTGGAGTCCATTGCTGGAGAGCCAGTGTGATCCTATGGGGGTGTGGAAAGAGCCTGTTTTTTCATATTGCCAGAGTTCGTATATTGGTTCTTATCATCTGGAACTTCTCCCCTCATCTCAAAACAGCTTTGTGGTTCTCCTGTTCTCCTCTGCTTCTCAGTGTCTGGAGGGACAGGTACACTGCCTTTTAGCTGATGCAGGTAGGTACCAACTATGGTGTTGCTGACAGTTTGAGTCGGTTGGACCTCAGACCCCTTGGAGAGTGTTCAGGTGCCAGCACTGGTGGACTAGGTTAGGTAAGTCCCAGTTCTCAGGCTCCTGGATGGCATGCCTGAGTCCTAGGGTGATCAGACCAAGACAGGGCTGGCAAGCTTGCCCTCAAGCCTCTCGTGAGTTCAGGTATTGGCTGTGATACTGGGGGTGGGGTAATCTCCTGCTCTGGAAGAATGCTCAGTCAGGAGAAGGGCAGATGTACTGTGAGCCTGTGATGGGGGGCCAGGCCCCACTTGACAAGATTAGTAGAGACAGGTAGCTGTGGGGCGTATAAGCCACTCACACCTCCCTCTCTTGGTGGTGATGAAGGTTTTTGTTCTCCAAGGGTACAAAAGTGCCCAGGTTCCCAGCTCCCACCCTGACCCAGCTGAAGCAAAGGTAGTGGAGGCAGCACAACTCGTTACGCGCAGAGCTACTAGACTGGGTGAAATGCTCTGGTGGAAGAGGTATGGTTGTTCCAGGGACTTAGGGACTTGTAGGGTCCTCCCAGAAGAGACAGGCAGCTTGAGGAGAGGACAGCTAGCCCTGCCCTCTCCTAGGGAAGGCAATAGCTTTTCTCCTTGAGGCAAACAAAAGCTGTTGCTGTGGCTTTTTAGAGGGAAAGGAGCGAGCCTCAAGCTCTGTGGAATCTTGGGTGTGACAGGCATTCTGTCAGAGGCGGGGTAGCCATTCCAAAATGCCCTGGCTTAATCATCCCCTGTCAAACCCTCATCAGTCCTGAGTGGAAACCACCAAGGCTGCCTTGGCACCTGTGGGCAGGGGAGGGGAGGAGGAGGAGAAGGCCCCAAATAGTTGGGAGCTGGTGCCCTGGTTCCCTTTGTCCTAAGGGGCCCTCTGGCTTGCTGCATCCTTCTCTCACCTGGAAGCAGCCTGCCCTGAATGTCCAAGCTCCAGGAGACCCACAGTTCCCTCTGGTCCCACCAGTCTCCCAAGGCTGCTATAGTCTAAGGTGGAGCTGAGGGGCATTGGCTGTGGATCCAGTGGTGCAGAGACCAGGAACTGAGATTCCTGGGTCGGGACAGCTGCAAAAATACTGCCTGTCTGTGAAGAGAGGGAAATGAGCTCCACCTGTTCTACATGGAGTAGAACCCAGGTGCAGTAAGCAGAGCATTATTGAGGGTGTACCCTCCCTGCAAGCCTAGAACTTGCTGTCCTGCAGATCACCTGCACCAAAAGCTCATGCTAGGGAGCAGAGGCAGCTATGGCCACAGCAATGGGTGGTTGGAAGAGGGGAGGTCCCTGTCTCCACGTCATTCCTAGGCTGCCCAGCTTTAAACCCCCAAAATGGTGCCTTGGGCCTATGACTCAAGAGGATGGGGCCTCTTCCAGGCAAACAGCATGGGCAAGATTCTGGGTGGAGTGCCATCCACTTGTGTCTCGGTCTTACTGCAGCTTGTAGCAGGATGGTGGTAATTGTCCTAGGAATAGGTAGGAGAGTTTGGGCTTCCCTGTCCCTCTTCAGCTGGGTAGGGCTGTAGCTGTATCAGTCCAAGGGTGGGGCACTGTCCAGCTTTAGACTCCCAAACTGACACCTTAAGCTTGTGACTAGACAGAGTGGGGTCCCTTTCAGGCAAATAGCATATGCAAGATTCAAGGGGGAGTGCTGTCTGCTCACAACTTGGTCCCAAAGCAGCCTGTGGCAGGGTGGTGGGAACTGTCATAGCTGTGTATAGGAGAGCTTGGGCTACCCTGTCCATCTTCAGCTGAGGAGGGGTGGAGGGGGGATTGCATCAACCTGAACTGAGCCCAAGGGTGGGGTGCTGCCCAGCTTCAAACTCCTACAATAGTGCCCTGGGCCTGTGAACAGACATGGCACCCTTCTCAGGCTGGCTGTGCTTGCAGAAAATTGTGGGGAGTGCAGTTTGCTCGAGGCTTGGTCCTATAGGAGCCAGCACCACCCCAGATGCATGCTGGAAAGCCTGGTTTCTCTGCCTAGCCAGATGGAGCCTGCAGCTGTGTCAAGCCCAAACCCAGTCCAAGGTCAGGGCAAAGCCCGGTGTCAAATCCTCAAAATGGTGCCTTGGACATACAACGGGAAAGGCTAGGGCCCCATCCAGGCAGGCAGTGTGGGCAAGAAACTGTGGAAAATGCTGTCCACTCACATCTTAGTCTCAAAAACAACCCACAGGAAGGTGGTGGTGACCCTCCTAGGGGGTGCGTGGAAGCACCTGGGCCCCTCTATCACTCCCTGGAGCTGTGCAGTGGCTGCAGACATGCCCATGGTTCCCTGGTATCTAGGTTCTCAGAGTGGTTCACGTCTCAAGCTGCTCTAGGCTTGGATGCCTGTGGGATTCTAAGTGAGTTCCCTTTCTGGAACAAAGTCTCTGTGCAATCTCCAAGCAGGTTCCTCTGTCAGGCTGAGACTTGTGTGTGTAGGGTGGGATGTTCTCTTGTAGCCAAGATTGTAAAGGCTCATCTTAGGGGCTTCTCTCTTATTGTTTCACCATATGTAAACCTTCTCCCAGCTGACAGTCAGACCCTGATTGCTCAGGTTGCCCTGAACCCTCTCCTTACCCACTTATGGTACTTCCCATCATTTCCCTAGTGAATATTAGCATTCTCTCCTGGGGGGTCGAAATGTGAGAATCTGGTTACTATTCTGGTTCCTCTCCAGGGAGAAGTCACATACTACCTGTGTCTAGTTGGCCATCTTGATCCTACTCATAAGCTTTTATATTAAAACTTATTAATGTCACTATGTTTTGTTCTATTAAATTAAAAATAGTGACTACATGTAAGATAGAACAGATCTCACTTTGTTTGGCAGTCAAACTTCTCAAGGTAATGCCATAACTTTTAGGTTTATTTATTCATATTCTGAATTCCAGAAAGAATTTAAGACAGCATGAACGAATACATTAAGTAATACCAGAACATAAATTAAATGTGAAACAAAAGCAGAAAAAAGAAGAGTGGAAATGGAATGACATCATAAATAAGGTATCCTATAATGCAGGTATACACGCTGTCAAATAAAACTTATAAGAGACCATTGTTCTGGATAGAGTGCCTGCACTGTGCCTAACAGACCAAACTAAAATGGAGTTACTCACGCTGAAGTTCCACACCACCAAGCCAAAACTAACTTGTTTATCTGACCTTCCATGAAATTAAGAGAGAGAGAGAGAGAGAGAGAGACAAAATAGCCAAATCCCCAAACAGGCTAGCTTTAGCCAGCATAAAAAGGAAGTACCCTCTGCTTTAACCTTTGCAAGGAAAGTAACTTTAAAATGACCAATCCACCTTTTTGTTTTCTGTTTCTGCTTTCCTCAGCACTTTTCTGTCTATAGAGCCAACGTCTTCTGCTCAGCTCACTGGAACACTCATTCTATCATACAGAATGAGGTCTTGCCTGATTGTAGAATCACAAATAAAAGCCAATTAAGATCTTTAAATTTGTTGTCATTTTGTCTTTTGAGAACATTCACTATAAGTAGGTTACAAATATAACTTTCCCAATAACTTTGTCAGTTACATAATTCAAATTGTACATTAGATAGAAAACCAATTGCTTAAGAAGCATAAAATGCATACACAAAAAAAATATGCATGTATTTCATACATAATCAGAAAAGGCCTTATGCTGGAAATCCTCACTTAGCCTCCATAATATTCTTGATATCTCTCTTCATTTATTGGGGTAAAGGGATACAGAGTGACTATGCTAGCAAGGGGACAGAGTGGGGAGAAATGCTACTTTAAAAGTGCTCTGCGATATGACTTTGAGCATAGACTTGAGTAAAAAGATGGTGCCAACTTTGAAAATATCTGGGAGAACATTCCAGCCAGAGGAAACAAAAAGAACAAAGCCCAGCAAATGTAGCATGATTGGCGTGTTCCAGGAAAATCAAGGAGGCCAGTGTATCTGGAGTAGAATGAGTGAGGAGTAAAATGGTGGGGCATAGAGTGGTAGAAGTACACCATGCTGGGCACTGTAAGTCATGGTGAAGACTGGTTGCTGTTCAAAGCATGAAGGAAAACCCCTGGAGGGTTTTCAGCAGAGAATTGACATGATATGACTTTGATTATAAAGTATGACTCTGGCTGCTTTGTGGAGGATAGACTTTTAGGAGGTAATAGTGGAGCAGGAAGACAAATTAAGAGGCTATCAGGGAAGTCCAGATTAGAGATCAAAATACCTTAGGACTAAGAGAGAGCACTGGAGGTGAGAAGTGGTCACATTTGAGATATATTTTAAAGGTAAACCTGACTGGTTTTGCTGATGGATTGAATGTGGAGGGAGAGAAGACTGGCAGTTGGAAAGCAGTACCTTAAGGACAATGGAGATAAGACTGATCTGTATATACTCCTATAGAGTTATTTATCTTGACAAAAAGAGATAAAAGACCTCAAAGCCATAAAACTTTGAAATGAATATTGTATAACTTGAAAACCCCTCACTTTACTTTCCTTTATGGCCTAAATTGCTCATGTGCAAAAATAAAACTTTTAAATAGAGATTATAAAGAGTGGGGTAGGGTGGAAAGAAAATTAGAAGATGTAGGTCAAAGGGTACAAAGTTGCAGTTCTGTGGTATGAATAAGTAAGAGAAAAAAAAAAAGAAAGGAAAAGGGCCAAGCACAGTGGCTCACACCTGTGATCCCAGCACTTTGGTAGGCCAAGGTGGGAGGATTGCTTGAGGCCAGGAGTTCGAGATGAGCCCGGGCAACACAGCAAGATCCCATCTGTACAAAAACTAAAAAAATTTAGCCAGGTGCAGCGATGTATACCTGTAGTCCCAGCTACTTGGGAGGCTGAGGCGGGAGGATCATCTGAGCCCAGGGGTTCGAGGATGCAGTGAGGTATGACCACACCAGTACATACCAGCCTGGGTGACAGAGAGGGCAGGGGAGGGCAGTGGAGAGAAACCTGAATAACAACTTGGCCTAATTAAGTTATAGAAAAGTAAAGGAAAGGGAGGAAGGGAGGGAAGGGAGGGAGGGAGGGAGGAAGGAAGGAAGGAAGGAAGGAAGCAAGGAAGCAAGGAAAGAATAGGATAGGATAGGATATAGAAAAGTTGAATAACGAACTTGACCTAATTAAGTTATAGAAGAGTAAACCAACAATCTATAAAATATACATTCTTTCCGAGTGCAGAAAGAACATTCACAATTCATATGATGCATCTCAGTAACTTTTTATAAGAGCCAATAAACTTAAAAAGATGAGCTCATACAGTGTTTGTGTTGTAACCAAAACAGAATCAAATTAGAAATCAATTACAAAAAGATATCCCAAAAAGCCCCAAGCATTTGTAATTAAAATATCATACTTCTCAATAAGATATAGGACAAATTAAAAAACCACAGGAAAATTATAAAATTTTTGAATTGAATAATAAAAATATAACATATCTAAAATTTAAGATGCAGCTAAAGCAGTGTTTGACGGAAAAGCTATAGCTCTGAGTATTTATATTAGGGAAAGAAAGGTTTAAAATCAATTATCTAAGCTTCTATCTTAAAAGGTTAAAAAAACGCACAAATTTAAATCAAAGAAAGCAGAGGGAAGGAAATAATAAACACATGAGTGAAATATCATTGAAATAAAAAACAGAAATAAGAAAGATAATCAATAGCATGCATATACATTTTAACCTGCAGTTCCTACATACACTTATACATGCATAAAATCACTATTTTATAGTGATATCCATCACAATAGAATTTATAATTAAAAAATTGAAAACAACTTAAAATGTCAAAAATGAGGAAACTTGTTAGATAAAGACATCTATACAATGGAATGCAATGCTTCTTTTTTTAAAAAAAGTGGCAGCTTTATAGGTACTAATGTGGCATGATCTGAAATGTCAAGCTGAAACAGTGAGATGTACAATATTTGAAGAATACCATATATGTAGATGTATGCTTTTTAAAGGATGTATGTGTGTATGTTTATTTTTATATATTCACATATGCATAAAGCATCTCTGGAAATACATACCAGAAACTGGTAATAGTGGTTGCTTCTGGAAAGGAGGCTGGTGTGGCTTACAGATGTGGACAGTATTACATTTCACTTAGTACTGTTGTACCCTTTAGAATTAGTGTAAACATTGTCTTTTGAAAAAGCTATTTAAAGTAAAAAAGAAAGGGGCTAGTAAATATCATAAAATGAGCAAAGGAGAGAAATGGGGAAAACAAAAGCAGAAAAGGACTAGAGTTAGAAGCCCTAGGTAGGTCATTTAGACAGTTTGGCTTTCTGAATAAGAAGCCTCCTTTGAGGCAGCAGGTCATTGTTTATCTAGATACTATAGCCAAGAAACAAAGAGCTTCTGTGGCCTTTTGCTATTTATGCTTACAATGTGTCTAAAGCAACCACAGCAGGAGTCCTTTGCTAAATATATACCTAAAGGGATTAAAAAGGTACAGATAGACAAGCTCATAAGATTTCCCTTTTACTGCTATAGTAGCCCAAACTGAGGAATCTTTCATTGAGTCTGCAGATTCCACCCAAGCTACCACGTATGCTTTGCTCTCTCTCATGGAGAAAAAACAAATGGTGCAGTAATTGCTTCATGACCACACACACAAGGTAGTCACAAAGCTAGCAGTCAGAACTGTGCTACTGTGCTTTTACCATGACAAGTGCCCAGAAAAAAGCAATTTTCAGGAAGTTAACATAAAAGTATTTACATTTCCTTCAGACAAAATGTTTGAATTCTTCAAATTTTAAAATTAAAGATATCCTCTATGTTCAGAACTATAAAAATAGTGTGATCTTATTTATAGCTCTCCAAATACGTTTCATTTTATCTTCTAGAATACTTTCTCCTCTCTGATTCTGTTACCTTCTTATGAAACAATAATAACTTTTTCCCCTGCGGTTCAAATATGTTTTCTATTTTAATAAATAGAAATTTAAATATCAATCCTGGGGCAGCATATTTTATAAAAGGCTACCAAAAGTCACTATTTAGATTTATCTTTTTATAAAGCACCTAAATTAGTCTTATTAAAATCACCCACAAAACAAATAATCCTGTCTGATTCAATTATTCGAATAGTGTCACTAAACACAGAAAAAGCGATATGACAAAAGTGTTCGTATTGGGAATTTATCTTTAGAATTCTTGAGTTTTCCATGAAGTACTCCATTTAAACCTCCATTGCTTCCCTTAAGCCATGGGCAAACTATTATACTCTTTTTAGGCAAGGCAATAGTAGGTTCCTTTAGCCATGTAAATAAACATTACAGTAGTAGGTAGCAAAAGCAAATATGCACACGTGTCTTTTCTCAAAACACAGACATAAGTTGGTATTTGGCTCAAAGTAGGCACAACAACACTTAAATTTGTTTAAACTTTAGGAAAGGACAAATCCACAACCAGGGAAAAGCCAAACCAGACTTCTAAATCAATCAAGAAAATTCTTCAGATTTACTTCTAATCACCATCCAACAAAAAACAGCAACTACTTTTGGAGGACTTCCGGTTCCAAAATGGTAGCATAGAAGCAAACTGGCTTTACTCCCCACACTACAGAAAACCAAAATCAACATCCAGTGCTGAGAGCTAGACCAGCAACAACCCAGAGCTCAAGTATGAGGATGAGGCAGTTCCCGGGGCCACAGAGAAGTGAAAAAGCTCTGAGCAGATGGTAGGAGAATTGAATTTCCACATCAATGACATCCCTCCCCCCATTCTACCCGTCACCAAGCACGCAAAAAATCTCCCCCCAATTCATAGTTTCTACATTAAAAAAAGTGAAACTGAGATTGTCAACCAGCTTCCTAACCTTCTTGAGTTCCCTGGCAGGAGGCCTGTCTTTACCTTAACCCAGGAGAAGCACCATGACTACCTGAAGAGACAAATATCCCAAAGGACTGGCAGAGACAAACGGGGGAGGCAATGGGACTACCATCTTCAACCCTGGAAACTCTGCTAATAATTATAAATATCTATGTACTCAATACTGGAGCTCCCAAGTACATAAAGCAAATATTAACAGATCTAAGCAGAGAGATAGACTGCAATAATAGTAGGAGACTTTAACACCCCACTCAGAGTAATGGACAGATCATCCAGAAAGGAAATCAACAAAGAAACAGTGGAGTTAAACTACACACTAGATCTAACAGGCCTAACTGACATTTATATAAAATTTCAGCCAACTGCTACAGAATACACGTTCTTTTCATCAGCACATGGAAGATTTTCCGGGATGTACCATATCTTAGGCCATAAGGCAAGTGTGTATAAATTCAAGAAAAAAGAAATCATATCAAGTACCTTTTCTGACCATAATGGAATAAAACCAGAAATCAAACACATGAAAATTAAACAACATGCTCCTGAATTACTAATGGATCAATGAAGACATTAAGAAGGCATTAAAAAATTTACTGACACAAATGAAAATGGAAATAGAACATAACAAAAAATCTATGGGATATGGCAAAAACAGTCCAAAGAAGGAAGTTTATAGTTACAAACGCCTATATCAAAAAAGTAGAAAGACTTCAAGTAAACAACCTAACAATGCACCTCAAGGAACTAGAAAAGCAACAACAAACCAAACTCAAAACTAGTAAAAGGAAAGAAATCATAATGTTCAGAGCAGAAATAAATGAAATTGAGACTAAAAAAACAATACAGAAGATGAATGAAAAAAAAGTTGGTTTTTTGAAAAGATAAACAAAACTGACTAAGCTTTATCTAGACTAAGGAAAAAAGAGAAAAGATCCAAATAAATAAAATTAGAAATTAAAAAGGAGACATACAACTGAGACCTCAGAAACACACAGAATCATTAAAGACTATTATGAACAACTGTATATCAACAAATTGGAAAACCTAGAAGAAATGGATAAATTCCTGGACACATAAAACCTACTAAGATTGAATCATTAAGAAATAGAAAACCTCAACAAACCAATAACAAGTAATGAGATTGAAGTCATAATATAAAGTCTCCCATCAAAGAAAAGCCCAGGACCTAGTAGATTTCACTGCTGAATTCTACCAAACAGTTAAAAAGGAACTAATATCAATCCTACTCAAACTCTTCCAAAAACTGAAGGGAAAGGAATACTTCCAAACTCATTCTATGAGGCCAGCATTACCCTGATACCAAAAGCAGACAAAGACACAACAAAAAAAGAAAACTATGGGCCAATACCTCTGATGAACATACATGCAAAAATCGACAACAAAATACTATCAAACCGAATTCAACAATACATTATAAAGATTATTGACCATGATCATGTGGGATTCATCTGAGGAATACAAGGATGGTTCAACATATGTGAATCAATAACTGTGATATATCACATTAACAGAACTGAGAACAAAAACCATATGATTATTTCAATAGATGCTGAAAAAGTATTTGATAAAATTCAACATCACTTTATGATAAAAACCCTTATCAAAATGGGTACAGAAGGAACACACCTCAAAATAATAAAGGCAATCTAGGACAAACCTACAGCTAACATCATACCGAATGGGGAAAAATTGAAGGCTTTTTCTCTATAGACTGGAATAAGAGAAGTGTGTCCACTCTCACCACTATTATTTAACATAATACTGGAAGTCCTGGCCAGAGCAATTAGGCAAGAGAAAGAATAAAGGGGATCCAAATTGGAAAGGAAGAAGTCAAATTAGTCTTGTTTACAGACAAGATGACCTTATACCTAAAAAAACCTAAAGACTCCACGAAAAAAATTTAGAACTAATAAATGAATTTAGTAAAGGTGCAGGATACAAAATCAACATTAAAAAAACAGTAGCATTTATATATGCTCAAAGCAAGCAATCTGAAAAAGAAATCAAGAAAGCAACGCCATTTATAATAGCTACAAAGAATATAGAATATCCAGGAATCAATCTAACCAATGAAGTGAATGATCTATACAAGGAAAACTATAAAACTGATGAAAGAAATATAAGAGGACACAAAAAAATGGAATGATATTCCATGCTCATGGATTGGAAGAATTAATATTGTTAAAATGACAATACTAGCCAAAGCAATTTACTGATTCAATTCAAAGCAATCCTTATCAAAATACCAATGTCATTCTTCACAAAAGTAGAAAAGAAAATCCTAGAATTTATAGGGAACCACAAAAGACCCCAAATAGCTATCACAATCCTAAGCAAAAAGAACAAAGCTGAAGGCATCACACTACCTTACTTCAAAATTTACTACAAAGCTATAATAAACAAAACAGGATGGTACTGGTATAACAACAGATACGTAGACCAATGGAACAGAACAGAGAACCCAGATAAATCCACACATTTACAACCAACTCATTTTTGACAAAGGTGCTAAGAACATACAATGGGGAAAGAACAGTCTTTTCAATAAATGGTCCTGGGAAAACTGGACAACTTTTTGCAGAAGAATGAAACAAGACTCCTATCTCTCACCATACACAAAAATCAAGTCAAAACGGATTAAAGACTTAAATCTAAGACCTGAATCTATGAAACTGCTAAAAGAAAATACTGGGGAAATGCTTCACGACATCAGTCTGGACAAAGATTTTTTGGGTAAGACCTCAAAAACTTAGGCAACCAAAGGAAAAATAGACAATTGGGATTACATCGCGCTAAAAAGCTTCTGTACAGCAAAGGAAACAACAATCAACAAAGCAAAGAGATAACCTACAGAATGGGAGAAAATATTTGCATGCTATCCATCTGACAAGAGACTAATAACCAGAATATATAAGGAACTGGAACAACTCAATAGCAAAAAAACAATCAACCTGATTCAAAAATGGGCCAAAGATGTGAACAGACATTTCTCAAAAGAAGACATACAAATGTACAACAGACATATGAAAAAATGCTCAATATCATTATCAGAGAAATGTAAATTAAAACCACAATGTGATATCATCTCACCCTAGTTAAAATGGCTTATATTAAAAAGACAACAATAAGTAGATGCTGTCGAGGATGTGGAGAAAGGGGAACTCTTACAAACAGTTGGTGAGAATTTAACCATTATGGAGAACAGTATGGAGGTTCCTCAAAAAATGAAAGTAGAACCTCCATATGATCCAGCAATTCCAATACTGAGTATATATCCAAAAGAAAGGAAATCAATATATCAAAGAGATATCTGCCTCCCATGTTTACCGGAACACTATTCACAACAGCCAAAATATAGAATTAACCTAAATGCCCATCAATGGATGAATGGATAAAGAAAATGTGGTATATTTACATAATAGAGTTATTATTCAGCCATAAAAATGAATGAAATCCTGTCATTTGAAGCCACATGAATGAAACTGGAAGCCAATATGTTAACTGAAATAAGCCAAGCAGAGAAAGACAAATATCGCATGTTCTCACTCCTATGTGGAAGCCAAAAAAGTAGATCTTATGAAAACAGAGAGTAGACTGCTGGTTACCAGAGGCTAGGAAGGGGAGGCAGAGGAGGGTATGAAACGGGAAAAGAAGAATATAGATTTATTACCACTGAACTGTACACTTAAAAATGGTAAAGATGGTAAATTACATATGTATATTTTACCTCAATAAAAAAACCTTTTTTTAAGTAACTCCTTTTGCCTCTCTCTCTACTCTTTAATCAGTGTCAAAGCTAAAGAGAAATTTCACATATAAAAATAGAATGCTCTTAGTTTGGGAGACCAGAAGTACCATACACTATATATAATCTAGATTATCTTTTATTTGTTTGTTTATCATTTATTTATTTTGTCCAAGTGCATAAGAAACTGGATTGTGAGTGAGGGAAAAGCTAAAAATGCCTGAAATCACTGGTAGCAAAATTTCATTTCACTGAAGTAGTTAAAATAATTAACTCACATATTACCTATATGAAATAGAAAAATCAGTCGGGGCACATACATGATTAGGTTCAAATATATTCCTCCATTTGAAAATCTTATACCTTCCCTTCTCCAGAGAGAAAAATTTCTCAAAGCTAAAAATAGCATGAGTTCCAAAGGTGGAATATTTTACTGATAACCTAGGAGAAAAATAAGAGTTACCAAAAGTATAGGTAGAAAGATTTTCTTGAGAGACTACTTTCTACTAGTACAAAAAATCTACCCCTTTAATTAAGGCTATCATTACAAAACATATTAAACAATACTTTATATTGCTCATAGATCCATAAACATGTAGCAGAAATATAAAAACATTTAAGAATGAAAATACTGGATTCATGAAACACTAGAGGAGGATGGAGAGAGGAAAATGAAATAGGAGAGGAACACAATGGCAACAGTAATTGTATTTATAATGCTTAATTGGAGGAGGAAGAGCCACAATAGGAAATAATATATAGTGCTAACATTTTATAATGCTGGGAACAGACACATAGGTGTCCATTATATTATTCTCTATTCTTATCTGTATATTTAAAATATTTCATAATAAAATAAAATACCATTTACAATGACAAAAAAGTATATGCAGCAATAAAAATAAAAAAATATACAAATAATTTATGAAAAAGGTAAGACTTTATTAAAAGACAGTAGGAAAGATATAAATCAATTGAAAGGTATAAATGCATGTTTATAATACAAAGGTTCTACATTTTAAGGAAAGCAATTCTCCCCCAAATTAATGTACAAATTTAAAAAATTTCAATAGCCCTCTTCTTGAACTTGACAAGTGATCATATTATAAAATGTGTATGGAAATGCAAAGAGCAAAGAATGGCCAATATACTCACGAAGGACAAGTTGGGGAGATATGTCCTACCAAAACTCCTCTTCCAAATAACCAACACTTATTAAAACCAAGATAAAGACACAGTGGTAGTAGCACAGTGAATGATAAACAAAAAAGAACACTATTTCATACCATGTACAGAATCACGGCGAGCTACAGTACAGTCCTAAATGTGAGAGACAAACTGTAAAACTTTCAGAGGACAATTCATAACAGAATTTTTTTTTTTTTTTGAGACACAGTCTCACTCTGTTGCCCTGGCTAGAGTGCAGTGTGGCATCATCCTAGCTCACTGCAACCTCAAATTCCTGGGCTCAAGTGATCCTCCTGCCTCAGCCTCCTGAGTAGCTGGGACTACAAGTGCATGCCACTGCGCCTGGCTAATTTTTTCTATTTTTAGTAGAGATGGGGTCTCACTCTTGCTCAGGCTGGTCTCAAACTCCTGACTTCAAGTGATCCTCCCACTTCGGCGTCCCAGAGTGCTAGGATTATGGGCTTGAGCCACTGTGCCTGGCCTATAACAGAACTTTTATTATATAATATTACAGCAGGGAATAGTTTCTTAGACAAAAGACCAAAAGCAGTAACTATTAAAAAAAGATTAATAATTTGGACCACAGTAAAATTCAGAACTTTTGTTCATCACAAAGCATAATAAAAAAATGTTTAAGGTAAGTCACAAATTAAGAAAAGATGTTTGGTATGTGTGTCTGTGTACTCAAAGGAGTCTTACCCAAAATATTTAAATATCTACCACAAATCAATAAGAAATGACAAACAAATAGAAAAATTAGCAAAAGAGAAGAGCTCTTTAGAAAAACAAAAGTGATCATAAACATATGAAAAGATATTCAATCTTATTAATGAAGTAACTGCAAATTAAAATTTAAAGAAAAACCATTTCAGAACTACAAGACTGACAAATACTTTTAAATCCCAACAAATACAGGTGTTGTCAAAATGTGGAATGTTAAGATTGAAGCTGGCAAGAGGAGGAAGGTGGAGCAGAAGCAAATGGAAAGAAGAGGTCTTAAGGAGCCAGTTTGGGGAGATCTTAAGTTTCCCACAGAGGTCAATGAAGTTCCACAAGAAGGAGGTGTACAGAGTTGGGGGAGCATATAGTGTGCAGGGCTTTGAGAAGGGGAGTTTCAGTAGACTGAGATGTTTCCATGGGAGAAGCAGGAGGATCCTTTAAAGATAATAGAGAGGCCTTAAAAAAAAAAGACATATATATATGTTATATACATACACATATATATATCTCACCTGAATATTAGCTTCTAATTAAGCCAACTTCTTCTGACCATAGACCTTTAAAAATAAGCCCTTTCAAAGGTATCATCATAAGGTTTCAGCTGTGAGAAACAGTAAATATTCCTGGCAGTACTGAACTCTTTTCTTCCTTTTTCTTTTAACCAACAATTCCTATCAAGGGGCTTAAAACCAAAAGTAACAATCCTTTTGTAGCTTAACCATGGACAAAGGAGACAACCCCAAAAGAAGGTGCAAAAAGATGCAGCCCTCCCAAGATCCAGAACCACTCCCAAAGACAGCCAAAAGAAAGAAAGACACAAATATCTCCACACCCCTGAGAGCTGACAACAGGAGAAGGTCAGAGAGAACTTCCTGCTTCCGTTGTTTTCAAAAATGCCAAGGTGCCATATTTTGGGATAGTGGGTCTTGGAACCTGCCATAATTTTAAAATCCACTTAAATGGTTAAATAGTTCACCAGTAAAAGGTAAGGAGAGAATTAGTGAATCACAAAACAAGGCAGAAGAAATCTCCCAAAGTTTAGTAGAGAGAACTAAAAAGATGGAGAATATCAAAAAGAAGTCAACAGATTTGGAGGATAAAATACAGAGCTCTAACATAATAGGAAGCTCCATGAGAAGAGAATTAAGAAATCTGAAGAAGCAATATTTGAACAGATAATGGCAGAAAATTTTCCAAAACTGCAGAAAATCACAAATAGTCAGATTACAAAGGTCCACCAAGCACTATGTAGGAGTTAAAAAGAAAAAAGCATAGACCCACACATAATGAAATCACATAAAAGCTACTTTTCAGAAAATACATTATCTACAAAGGAAAGACAATAAGATCGACAGCAGATTTCTCATCAGTAGTAACAGAAAATATTGCCAAAAGGTGGAGAAAAATTTAACTATGAACTTAGAATTTTATCACATAAAAGAGAGGGTGGAAGAAAAGATATTTTCAGACATATAAAAACTAAGAATTTTACTATCCACGGTCTTTGTTGAAAGCAATACTAAAGATGTACTTTAACAGGAAAAAAATCAAATACAAGAGAAAGGAGTAAAATGTTGACCTAAAAGGAAGAACCTGAGGCAAAATTAACATAGAGAGTTTATTTGGGCCAGGGTTGAGGACCCGCAGTCAGAGAAGCACATCTAAGTTGCCTTGGGGAGTGGAACAAAAGAGAGGGTCAAGTTTTTAAATAAAAAAGAGCGAATCAAGAGAGGAGGTGATTACAAAAGCTGTTCATCAGGAATTCTCACCTGTTTACAAAAACTACATTGGTTAGTGATTGGCTATACATTGTTGAACTATAAAGTGTGTGGATTTTATGGCTACTTGGCATCAGTTATTCTAGAGCCCACATAGCAAGTGGCTTCCTCAGATAACAAGTTTTTCTTCTTTTCTTTTATTTTCTATAGAACAAAGCAAAAAAGAGCAAGAATATTAACAAAGCAGGGTAGTGAATATAAATAATTACTGAATGTAAAATTAGTAAGTATCATAATAACAATAAGAGGTTTTGTGTTTAAAAATTCTGTGATGAGACAGTAATAACGTACTAGTTAAGAGCACACTCGGAAATCAGACTGTCTGGGTTTGAATATGAAATAATCAAAGTTACCCCTAAAACTAAAAATAAAATAATAACTTGACTAAAGAACAATTATGACATCCAAGAAATGTAATTCATATTTTTGTCTTTGTTGACCAATTGTCAACAGAGATAATAGAAGAGTAATATAGATTTATAGATTAACAATAGAAGAGTAATACAAAATACTAGAAGACAGAAGAATATCTAAAAGAAGAATATAAAATAGAAGAATAATACAGGAGCTAAGAGGAAAAAGCTAACTGATTTTTAGCCCAGTTGAACTTTTGTTAGAAATCTTAAGCAAAAGACATTCAGAAAGAAAATCTACATATTGTTCAAGGAGTTTTTCATGGCTGCCTAATATGGATATTCAACTACAATGTAAATGTGTGGTATCTTTGCAAAACTATTTTTATCTCTTAAATTTTTCTTCTGTAGAAATGCTATCAAACAGCAGACAGACAAGTAAAAGAAGAAAATTGTTTTGGAGACACCTTATTAAGACCTGCTGGGCCAGGAAGAGAAATGGAAACTTAGGTTGGAATAGTGCTTGATAAACTTCTTTTAGTCTTACATGATAATAGTAGCTAAAGAGCAGGATTCAGTCTTTTCTTATTTCTTTGGATGAAAGCTGAAGACTACTACAATTCAATTACATCCTTAGTTCTTTAAGTGCTTAATATATGCATAGGCCTTCAATTGTCTTTCCAATAAATACAATATGTCTTTGGCAATTTGCAGTGAATTTATTCTATCTAATAACCTCCTTCCCATCATTTTATGAGCCCTCTGACCCCTTCAGATCCCTAAAGGATGGCCACCAAGCTGAATCTTGCACTTTCTACATAACTAGCTTAATTTCAAACACAATGGGCCTTCCTCAGAGTTGAAAAGACTTGGGCTTTTCTCAAAATGAGACGGGACGCCTTAAGAGGGTTTTGAGCAGAAACATCACATGATCTGACTGGAACAGAGCCTAGCACATGATAATTCCCCAGTGTGTATTTGTTGAATGAATGTATGCTGATAACACTTACGCTGACTTCGGTAAACCTTCCCAAAATAATGAAAGGGGAAAATGTGTGAATGGAATAAAATAACCAAGAGCCTTAGAAATGATAGTTCTTAACAATAAAATAGAAATGAATCACAAGGAGAGACCCTGGTGAGAAAGGTATAAATCTTAGAACCCAGATGAAAGCCTGCACCATAATGCAAAGGAGACTAATGGGTGGTTACCATGACAGAAAAAGGTGGCACAAGAAACATAATGCCCCCACAGCACTTCTAAATTAACTTCAAGAAAAGATGGTATTAGCAAGTAGTCGTAATTTCCAAGTCTCACCATTTACCCATTCAGGTATGTGTTTGGATGGCTGGGTTCCACCCGTAAGGAATGTGAAAGTTTCCACTGATTTCTTGCCTTTTATAAGGCATAGGAAGATACTGTGAAAAGCACAGGACAGAAGATCTAAAGAGAAGAATTCTGGGTTTTGGTTATGTTTAATAACCTTTAGGTATCAGATCAGGGTTTGGTATAAAATCACCCTAGTTAACATTGCAATTTCATAATAGGAGTTACAGCATAGACCTTTAAAATTACAAAGCCTTAAATCCTATTATTTTAATTGAAAGCAATATTTTAAGATGATGGTCAAGAATTAAGCTTGCAATAAGAATTGTTCTTATATTCACATTTGACTTACTGTTTTTAATTTCTTCCACAGGATGTTATCTTCCTAAAGCATTCATAAGAAGTAGAAAATGTTTGTGTTAAAGATATCCTTTCAACTCAACTCTGCTCTGGAATAAGGTATGTGTTGAAGTATAATGCATATTTTAGTCCTTCTATTTATTACACTAGATATAAAAAGAAACATTTTTGAGAAATAGAGCTACGGTAAAAATCAAATATTATAGTAATGATGGCAGGACATCTCCTTCTAACTAAATAAATTTTATCTTAAAGATTTTGAGTCATTTTCTAAAGTAAACTATCACATGAGCAGGATATTATAAAAACATAAAAAAACCTGAACTGATATAGTAAATTTTGTCAAATATTTGGATATGAAAAAAGTAGGATACTTGCTTTGGTCTAAGTATCAAAAATTACTTATAATAGGTTGATGTTACCTATTAAGACTTGCCTGTGGAATTAATTTTCATGAAATTCACTAGATAATAGAAAAGAAAAAGCAAAAACCTCTTGCTTATTCAGAAGCGTTTATTATTTCAGTGCTTCAAGTAGCCATGTCAAATGATTGCCAATTAACTTAGGCAATTCCGGAGAAGATTTTGATGATAGAACTTAGATTAGTATAGATATTTTTTTAAATTACATGTCCTTGGTAGTTAATAAAAAAACCAACTCTTTAAAATCTTGATCAAAATCCCAGAAAGTAGTAAAAGTTTATTAAGTGAGAAAACGAGTATTCTCTGAACAGTTTGGGAGGGAAGATTTTTTGTTTTTCTGTTAGTTTTGCCATGGGGCTTTATAGTTAGGCAGCTTTTCCTAGACTATTCAGTCATTTTGGGAAAAGCAGGACAAAATGCTGTAAGACCATTCAAATGCCATTTTGAGGAAGCCATTTATAAGAAAATCAAAGTATAAGCTTTAGTTAAGTAAAGTGAATAGCTAACAAAAACAAAAGTGTATGTCTATAACTATCACATCTATGCTGGTTGACGAACCCCAAAAATAATTTTATAAATGGTAATGCAATGCATATGCTCTATATTCCTGAGGCATTCTGCATTCTCCTAAATGTATTACAGATTTTCAAATCTGGTAGTCAAAAGAAATATCCAACAATGCTGAAGAAAAATAAACAATATCAAAGAATCATAACAACCCTTTCCCTCTACCTTTCCACAAAGTTCCAACCATAACCTTTGAAACAAAAATCCGTATTTACTATCAGACTCAACTGCTACACTTCAGCATCTCAGTTTTCCAAAGTTGAAGCCCAAATAATTGTCAAAATTCTTAAGATTTATTGGGAAAGAAGCAATCAAACAAGGTACTTTGAATTCCAATTTCAGTCGCCTCCTTGAGAATATATACAGAGATACCACATATTCCTAGTTATTACTGTTTCATGCTCCCTCATGCTTACGTCATTCCTGGGTAGTAAGTGAAGGGACATAGAAAGGTGCATTAACTCTCTAAGGCCACTTGGGAACTATTTGGTGCACAGCTACTAAAATGCACTAAGTGTGCCTCTAAGTGCATGGCTTCTTTTCTCAAAGTCACTGAAGCACTAGGGAGAAAACACTCCATTGTTGTTTAACGTTGGGATTCTGCTGCTTTTTAAACTAGGGCTATGCAAAAGTTTTAGGAAATGATAATCAAATGGAAATATATGTCAAAAGAAACACTACTAAGTCTCAGAAAATAATAAAGAGATGAGAAAGGCAACCATGAAGCTCAAAATTGTATTTGATAATGTAATCTTCTTAAATGTTTACATGTGAAATGAGACCATCTGTTTAAACTGATTGTGACATGACATTGACCGTGTTAAAAACTTAAGATTATATGTATATATGAATGAGGGATACTGTATAATGGAGGAGAAATGGCATAAGTAAATATTTTGGGAAGCATTGAATGCATGTACAAATGTGATTAGAAGACACAGACTATGAGATCAAATATTCATCTTAAAATTTCAGTGCTTTGGCGGTTAAAACAGTAAGAGAAAAACAACATTGTTTTGCACTGAGAAACCTGTTTCTAATCAACCGAGCTATTCCTATGGGGTCAAATAAAAATGATTAGCTTATTAAAAGCATAGCTTTGCTATTTAATAAGCAAAAATGATTGAAAATTCTGCTCCAGATCCTGATAATTTTAGTGCTTCTAGTTAAGCCTGCAAAATTGCATTCATTATTAGTGTCTAGATTCATTAACAATTCAATTTATAGATATTAATGCTTATAATGCATGCTTCGCTTGCCAAAACTTGAAGAGAAATTGTTTCAATTAGCTTTCATGGATCATGAATCCTACCGGCTGGGTATTTTTAGACAAAAGATACAAACACATCCCCAAGCAATGCTAATGCACAGCTGGGACTCATGTGTAAGGTCACTTGAGCTAACAGTTTAAAAGGAAAAACAGTAAATGAGTTTTACCCAGATGAGCAAGACAGAAACGATCTGTTTCCAACCAAATATTTGAAAGGCATATATGCGTTCAAGAAAAATGGCAACAGAATTATTTCCTTTTGAGATTTCTGGAAGATAAAACCATTAGACAGAAATTGGCAATCTAAACTCAAGGAGCAGTATTTAGCATATAAGATGATATGGGACATCTCAGTGAGGTACCTTAAATTATGTCTTTGTAAAAAAGGGAATTTCTTAGAAGTCTCAAGCTTAACAGAAACGTGAATTCTGTCACTTGCACAAGGGCCAGGCCCTAGTGGTATAAGAATTAAAAAATAGATTGATATCCCAAATGATCCAGATGACAATCCAGAGGTACAGATAATTATTAATTCTCAATTCATGTTAGGCCACACACAAACAGTTCAAAGTTGCTATTTACTGTCAGTGGCAAAGTCATGGGACTCCCATTTTAGGTAGAAGAGACATTCTTTGGAGGATGTCCATCTCTTACAGGTACATTTCTCTCACATAAATCTTCATGTAAATTGAGGACTGTAGCCCATCTTCAAACTTCTCACATAGTAGAGTACAGTACAGCATAGTATCTACATCTCCATGTGTTTCTGGTTGGTTGTAGCTTGGAATTTACTGGAATATCAAGAGAATGAGGTGACCTTTTACCTTAAAACTAAGAGATATTTCATTTGGCTTCACTGAAATGCCGACCCACATCACATACTTAAGAACAGATTGAATAATGATGGTCCAAAGAACTACGATTTCAACTCCCTGAAGGATCACATGAAAGAACTTCAGAAAACTCTAAAGCTAATAGTATGAAATCAAGATAAAGTTTAAAAAAACTATGTGATTCTGGAAAACTAGTAAAATACTACAACTCTAAGGACATTAATGTCATAAAAGTACAGTTGGGAAATAGAGAACATGAAAAGCATATAAACTCTTCAGGAATATTTTGGATGATGATGTACGAAGAACATGTAAAGTATTTCTTCTAAAACTAAACTGAGCTTTGGATTGAAGCTTAGATATTAGTCTGAGGAACCACAAATACATGCCTATAAAAATATTCATTATTTTGCTATTTAGCCTTAATGGTGGTATAACATTTTCCACTGACAACTAGGAGTCTATTATAAATCATAACTGTTACAAAAGGCATTATATAAAACTGAAAAATATCAAGATTAAAATCCAGATTTCTGACAAAAATGTAAATCTGAACAAAAAGAAATCTGCCTCTACAAGGTAATAAAAACTAATATATGAGAATGAATTTGAAAAGGCTAGAAGAAAAACAGAAAAGAAGTTTAGGGAGAAAAGCAAAAAATTCCATTTTTTTTGCCAGGTGTAGTAGTCCATATAGTCCCAGCTACTCAGGAAGCTGAGATGGAAGGATCACGTGAGGCCAGGAGTTTGAGGCCAGCATGGGCAACATAGCAGGCCCTCATCTCTTAAAAAAAAATTCTTTAAAAATACAAGTGGGGAAAAAATAAACAACTTTGTATAAATACCATTATTTAACATGTTTTAAAAATTAAGTTTTTGATATAATAATTTAAAGAAAGTTCTAAAAGACTTATAGAAAAAGGACCAAACTAAGAGCAATAGGTATATGGGACTAACTGTAAAAATTAATGATGTAACCTGCTTGTTTATTCAGTCAGTATGATTGCATAAATATAACTATAAAGTATGTTTCTCACACTGCAAAATTCATACGTAAATTATTCCTGAAAAACAATTTATTTTTTAAACCAAATACACCCCCCGCCCCCCCAAAAAAGAACCATGGTCTCTGATGAAATCATTAGCACTACCACATTACTATTCAAGTCCATAATTCATTCTCTAGTATAAGAGTCCATAGGGGCCTTTGCTTTGCCACACTGAAAACAGGGAACAGCAGGGATCCCTCTTACAAGCAGCTCACTTCCTCATTCTTTCATAAGCTCCCTCTAGCTTCTAAGTGCTCTGATTATTCTTTTGTCTCTCTATGGCTAACCTATTACTTAGGTACTTCTCCCTCCCTCTTCCTCCCATACCTCTATAATGGATGCAAAGGTCAGTGACCCCCTCAGGAATAGTAGCATTTTCAGCAAGGGGTGTAGGAGGGTAGACATGGGACTCCCACTACTGGATAACAGGAGTTACAGGCTATATTCTCTAACCGAAAATCTAACCCAGAGTTCCCCTGATGCTGAAAACTATATTTTTACATAACCTATACTACCTACAGAGCCCATATGGTTTAGGTTATAAGAAAACCAAGGATGTTTAGAGGATAACAATAAATAGCAATAAATATAAGAAGGTATACAGATGATAAGAAATGCAAATTGGCATTATCAACATTATAGAGCAGTTTGTGCTGGTGGCTAAGTGTACAGATCTGGTGTTAACTAGATCTCATAATTCTGAGGAAGCACAGCTGGTGGGGACAGGGGTGGGGATGGGGACAGAGGATATTTAATATTACTTCACCCATAAGAAAACATTTCAGCACTTTTCCTATGATGACTTCCTAGAGGAACAAAAAGGATATTAGTTTGATGTAGTATTACACAGAACAAATCATACAAATATTACAGTTTGCAGGCATACCATCTTATTCACCAGTACATCCATGGCCACTCTAAAATAATGCCTGCCACATAGTATGTGCATTCAACTCAAATATTTATTGAATGAATAGATAAATCATTCCTCACAATGTGGCCTAAAGTTTCTTCTTATGAAAATAAAAATGTAGTAGCTTCGTTCAAAGGTTGTTGGTGAGGATTAAAAGAAATCAAGCGGTAATATATGATAATAATATGAGGGGAGACTGAACCTGGGTAAGGGGTATATGGGGACCCTCTATATTATTAATATCTTTTCAAGTTTATTTTAAAAAAGCAATTAAGCAAAGCACTTAAACCAGGATCTACTATCTGACTAGTATAATATGATGAACAAATATTTTCTGACTCTCCTCTCAACACTACCCACATACTCAGAGGAATCAACAGCACGCTAGTAATGTTGACGGAAGGGACTAATCAGTTAACCAACAAATCACAGAAGAGATTTGCTGGCCTTATCTATTTGTCGGTTGGCTTCTGAAATTATTTTGAGTATCGTCACTGAACACTATTACAGGACTCTGTCACCATTACCTCTCACTTGTTCCCTTTTTCTTTTTTACCCTCTTATACTTTCCCCCCTCTGTTCTCCTTCCTAGTAGTACCCATTGACACTGGCATTTTTTGGTGATGACGCCCATCTTCACATATGAGCAAATGTTAAGCTACTGCTTTTAGAAGGGAAGAGTGACTTTATTCAAAAGCTAACTCCAGTTCCCAGATGTTCTGATACCCTAAACCTAATATTTATGAGTGGGATGGCAGCTTAGTTAAAATATAAAAATACTCATCCCCTTGAAATGCAAAGTAATGTTTCCACAGAACAGTTTTCCAATTAATGGTGGAATAAATACCAAATGTCCACATGCTACTGATGTGAGTTTTAGTTAGATATTTATTCTTGCAACTAGCAATTGAGACCAAACAGGGACCCCTCTTAGGGGCCTGCTGGGCCGCCCCCCACCCCCCTGCCCAAGCATAGAAAGAAAGAAAAAACACTGAGTCCTTTCAAGGAAATTTCAGACACCTAGCTAGCCTTGAAAAGTAAAGGAGCAACTTGATAAGCAAGAAGGTAGTAATATCAATAATCCTCCAAGCAAGCCAGAGTCATGAACTGTTTCAGTTCCCTATGGAAATTAAAAGGTAACATCTTAACATAAGTTCTTAAATTATTTTTCAGAAACCCCCACCAGATGGAAGAGGCAGATAAGGGGAAACTGAGGACTAAACTCTGATTGCTGTCCTTTGTTCTAAATTTCTCCCTGAGGGGCCTGGAGAGAGTCACACCCACCTTAATATTCCTTTCCCCTAATCAAAGAATCTCTGAATCCACCTATGACCCATAAGCCCCTGCTTCAAGATATTCCGCCTTTTTGGGCCAAACCAACGTATAACCTCCATGTATTGATTTATGATTTTGCCTGCAACTTCTGCTTTCCTGAAATGTACCCCTGCCTTTAAGAACCCTTGCTTGTAAGCCATCAGGGAGTTTGGGTCTTAAGCATTAGCTGCCTGTTCTCCTTGCATGGTTCCATGCAATAAAATGCCTTTTTCTCTCACTGCAACTCTCTCAGCATCAGTGTTTGGCTTTGCTGCCCCGGGTGAGTGGACCCCAGTTTGGTTCGGTAACTCATGATATTTTAAAGTTCTTGCAGGAAAATAAATTGGGTATTCTTTCTCAAAAGCAATCTTTCTTCTTTCTTAATAACTCAAAATTTGAATAGAAGATTTAACATTATCAGTATACTTATCTTGCTTTGGAAAAATATATAACACCATTCCTGAAGGCTAAGCAGCAAAACAAATATAAATGGAATCATTTTCCCTATGACTTCGACTTAAAACTGGAAAGGCATTACCATTTTAAAATTTTAACTTAAAAAATTATTTAAAATGAAGTAAATCTTTTTAAATAAAAATGAAACATTGATATATTCAAAATATACTACTTAACCTGGGCTTAAAATATATCAGAAATTACTAGTTCTTTAAATCAGAATCACAGAAACAAGACATACTCTGAGATATCCTAATACTTTCAGTTATCCCCTTATAATGCAAGCATGCTCATCTGCCTCTTTACTTATTGTCCATTCCCAATCCAGGTCCTTACGTTATCTAAACTCTTTGCAGAACTGAAAGAAAATAAGAAGCGAAAATCGAACTGAAACAAGAAGGGGTTAATATCTTCCACGGACAAGGTTGTGAGGATTTATTTAAATGCCAGCGTACATGGTGGGGTATAGTCTTTCTAGTAGCTCTCAAACTTTGTGGTCTTGGGATATACTTTATGCTTTTAAAAATTATTAAGGACTCCAAAGACCTTGCTCATGTGGTTACAAAAATTAATAGTTACAATAATGGAAATTAAAACAGAAAAATTTTAAACATTTACTAAATCATTTAAAACCAATAATAAATCATTGCATATTAACAACACATTTTTATGCAAGAATATTTTCTCTACTCCAAAATATATCCATTTTTGTGTCCACATGAAAAAGTTTTGTATTAAGGGAAAGTAATGCTTTAGGAAGAAGTGCCATGTTTATTCTCAGTTGAGAGGAATGAAGTGTAACAATGATATTTAGATACCAGTTTGAAAAGCACAGGGCCTGGGAAAACAATTTTCTCACATTTGAATAGTATGTTGTACTGGGTTTTGTTTTTTTTTTTGATAAAATTTTATACACAGGGAGACAAAATTGTCTGACTGTGATCAGAAGAGGCAGAGCAGAGAACGTGTTCTCCATGGCTTCTATCAAGATGCATTGGTCCTCACCTAGAAAACCTTTAAATCATCAATGGCCTCATAATTAAAACATACCTTGCCTTCTGCTCAAAGTTCTTTAGTCAACTAGCCTGAACCTTTGGTAGGACATATTTGGTATGATATCTGTTAATTTAAAGTTAGACTGGGGTTCTCTTCAAATTAGCCAAACCTGAAGCTAATCTATAGTATCCTTGGAGACTTTGGAGAAAAAATATGTCCTCTAGACAAAAAAAAGTCTTTAATCTTTTATCCCCAATAGCCTCAGACAAGAATTCAGTCTATTAGCATCTGGAATTTTATTCAATATTGGATATTACTAAGAATTACTAGAATTTTCACCTTATAGGATACACCTAGCAACTAGACTTCCAAATAATTTTTTTTGTTATCTTGTAGAACACAACTAGTATAGACCTCTTCATAAAAAGGCAGATTTAATGAAAGAAAGACTGATTTAGCCTTGTTTTATTTCTAGTCAGGTAAAACCTTTATGTCTATCAAATAAAACGGCATGTACCAATCTTACGTGCACGGCCTATACACAGCATTTGCAGACTAATTGTCCAGAGCTGTTACTCCTATGTGCTTTACCTGACACTAAAAGTAAGCTACTGCTTTGCAGTGTTACCTTACATGACATTATATATAATACTAGTGATCACAAAACGTGACTGATTATATTCTCTATAAATGGGGCTTATAAATCTGTATTTATAGAAAACTTCCCTGCTGATTCTAATGTAATCAACTGGACACACTTTTGAGTCTAAACAGCATGGCTCACCACTGAGTTAATTGAGAGACATCAATTATAGCATAGGTTTCCATATTAAAATGTTTCTCTTTTAAAAGAAAAACTATTAAAATGGCTAAATAGCAACTCACAACCACTATGCTCCTTTGGGTTCCTTTAATGGTTAAGTTGATTCTCACCACCTTTGCAATTGCTATTATCTATGGCTGCAAAATTCTTTTTCATCACACCCTGTCCTCCTTCACTCAGATTACCCTTCCTCTTAGCTACTCGTCTCAGCACAATCATTTTACTTTCTTACCTTCCTTAAGGATTCCTTGCCCACCACCTCCAGCCTTCCTCTTCCCCATTTACCCCATTGTCCTGTTTATTTCCTTCCTGCCACTTACCACAATCTGAAATTGTACTGTTTATTTGTCTCAGTGCTCACCAACAATCTCTCCCCACGAAACTGTGTCTTTCTTTTACCATAATAACCTGAGAGTCTAAAACATTTGGTACAGGGTAGCCTACACCTGTAGGCCCCCTATACCAGGGGGCCAAGCAATAGACACCAATCCCAGGTAATTTAGCAGTAGGCTACCCAGTCAGAACCTGGAAGAATCAAAGAAGCACACTACAGAACGAGTCTGGTGGAATCTGGTGATAGAAATGTGGCTGCCTCTGGAAAGTATGTTGGCCCTCACTGTTTCTAACTGCCATAACCCATCATTAAAAAAAATTTTTTTTTTAGTCCTTCACATCACCAAGTCCGATTCAAAACTTATCTGTTTGGCAGAGTTTAGGCCACAGGTCTGCATCCCTCTCAAAGAGGTTGGGAAAGCAAGTACCTTGCATTTTCAGCTTCTATAGTGCCTGGCCTCACACAGAGGATTTCCCATATAGAAAGGGGTTCCGATGCTAGATGGTCAAAACAAAAGATAAATGGCTTTCAAATATCTTTTGAATGAATAAATCCTAAAATATGTTGAAAAAGTATTATTACAGCAAGTGTTAAATAAGTACATATAATTATAAATATTCTAGTATTTAACTGCTATCAATTACTATTTATTCCAATTCTGGTTTCCTCCTTCTAGACTTGAATAAAAATAGCTGTGCTTCTAAGCAGCTTGAATTTCTTTAACCATGATGTGAGAAAGTGTGAGGAACTTTCCAGATTCCTCTTAGATGAAGGACTTGCTGCCCAGCAGCTGGGAGAGTGGTCAGTGTATAGCCATCCTCCGACAGGCCCTTCTGCAATGGCCTCAGGCTCCTTCTCTGGGCACACTGCATCCGATGACTGATCAACATGGGAATATAAAGGCTTAATCCCCTTGCCCCAGTGAAGCACAACCAACAATTTATAGCACAATTGTATTATTATAAACCTGCCAAGGAAGATTGTCAGACTAGAATTTTTAAAAAGATCCAGTCAAGCCCCAGAGTTCCACATAGAGTCAGTTCAGGCGGGCATTTGGCCTTTGTGCAGCTTGACTTCTCCGTCTGCCCACCACTGCTTTCTTCCCTTGCCTCCCGCAGGTGTTGACCCCATGGGCACTCTTTAATAAACACTCTGCAAGCCAAACTCCCTTTCAGAGTCTACATCCTGGGGGACCCAGCCTGGGACAGTTAGTACCAGCAGTGATCCAAGAAAGCAGGCCTTCAGATGGGGTTTGGACCTGACCTCCTGACTGACTGAAAAGTGGCAAAAGGGAACTTGCTGAGGTGATGAAAGTATTCTTTACTTAAATTGGAGTAGTATTTATATTTGTGTATACATTTGTCAAAACTCACTGTATTGTAAACTTAAAATTTATGCATTTTACTGTTTGTAAATTATACCTCAATAAAAAATAATACAGAGAAGGCACAAAATTAAGAGGATCTTATTGATAAAGTGGCTTCTAATTTCTTTCACAGTGGACAGTGGCATATGACGTCAAAAAGATGGCAGATAAGGAATAAATATCAGCTAACCAGTGGACAGTGATGCCTTCTAGTTTTGAATGGAAGGAAAATCTTTTATGAGGCACTCTCATTTTGAATGTATAATTGACATAAAACCATTAAAGTTAAAGATGATTAGGCTCAACCAACAAATTGTTAAAATGAGATCATGTGGAAGCTGTCATGTTCTACACCTGAAAAAGATAAATGATTACAAAGACAGAACAGATAGAACAATGGATTACGAGATGATTTTATTTTCTCCCTCAAGCTACAGTTTTTCAACATAAATTAAAAAGGCAGGTTCCTTAAACTGCTTAAGGAACCATTTAGTGCTCAGTGCTTTTTAAATTTTGCTTTAAAATTCTAGGGAACAACAAACAATTAAATTTGAGAGTAATACATAACTAAGCTACAAACACTCTCAGGGGTAATAATTTGAACTCTTTGTCCTGTTTACCTAAGAACTGCAAAGAAACTGAGAGAACATCGAATATTCCCAACCAAAAATTAAGTAGAAACCTAGAAATATTACTCAGAACCCCTTTTCTAGTTTTATTTATAAATGTCACGACATAGAAGTCTGGGTTAGAAAATTCTCTTAATTACACTTCACTCTTCATTTCCAGTACCCTCTCCCTGAGAAAATTCCCAATTTTAAACGAACAGGATATAACACTGGGGTTACCTCATAGCTATGGTGTCCATAATTATCATTTTCAGAGTACAGAAAGGAAAATGGAAATGAGAAATAGCTTGCCTCGAGGAACAGCTTGCATCAAAAAGCACTGGATCGACAACAGCAGGAATTCTGCACTTTACTTTCCTAACAGATTATAGATTGTAGCCTGAAGAAAAATAAGTACCCAAACACCCTGTGCTGAAAAATTATTTAGCTGAGAAAATCAGTTAAACCCTCTTCATGCAGAAGCAGATTTCTTGGTATGACTTGAAGTTAGTAAGAAGAAGCCACTCCCTTGTCAAGACATATCCAACTATGGAAATAATGTGGAGCTCCAAAAATAGTAACAGTTCTATTATTAACACAGTGTGGAAATAAATTATGTTTGTTGCTTGTTACTCAATTTGGTTAACTATGTATGCAAAGTAAGTTTATTCCTGGCAACCCCAAAGCCAAAACTATAACTTCAACATTGTTGGGAGTAGAAGAGAGAGATTTCTACAAAAGGAAAGATGTCCTGCTTATTTCTAATACATATGCTATACTTCACTGACTCAAAAGAATATGATCCAACGACCACCATCACTGAACTCTTTGCTTTCAAACCTAATTAGACAACTTACTTTTTTGTTAATCAGACAACCTACCTGATATGAGGCACACTGGCTTTGGAATATATAATGGCAACATTCAAAATGCTAGAATAGGGACAAGAAGAAGAAGAAATTCAGAAAGTACTCAATATGAAGCTTCCATGAGCATCATGTATTTGGAGGGTTTACTTAGGCAATAAACCACAACCAACAATTTATAGCACAATTGTATTATTATAAACCTGCCAATGCAGATTGTCAGACTAGAATTTTTAAAAAGATCCAATTATATCCTCTCTACAAAAGACACCCTTCATATAAACTGAAAGTAAAAGGATGGAAAAAATTACATAATTCACACAGCAATCATAAGAAAGCTGGAGTGGCTATATTAATGTCAGACAAAATTACATTAAAACAAAACAACATTACTAGAGATGAAAAGGAACATTTGTAATGGCAAAAAAATAAATCTATCACTTCGATTTAACATTTATAAACATACATGCCCCTAACAACAGTGCCACAAAATATACAAAGAAAAACTGAAAGAATGGTAGAGAGAAATAGATAATTAAAATACAACAGTTGGAGCCTTCCATATCCCACTTTCAGTAATGGATAGGACAACTAGGAAAAAGATCAATAAGGAAATAGAAGATTTGAACAACACTATCAACCAACAGGGCCTAACAGACATCTTTACAGCACTCTAGCCAACAACAGCACCATATTAATTCTTCTGAAGCACACATGGTACATTCTTCAGAAGAGGCAGTATATTAGGCAATAAAATAAGTCTCAATAAATTTAAAATGACTGAAGTCATAGGGTGAATTGAAATTAAAAACCAGTAACAGAAGGAAATTTGGGAAATCTGAAAATATTTGAAAAGTAACATACTCTTAGCCAATTAATCAAAGAAAAAATAACAAAGGAAGTTAGAAAATACTTTTATGGGCCGGGCACAGGGACTCACACCTGTAATCTCAGTACGTTGGGAGGCCGAGGCGGGAGGAATGCTTGAGATCAGGAATTTGAGACCAGCCTGGGCAACATAGCGAGACTCCCATCTGAACAACATATTAAAAAATTCGCCAGGCATGGTGGCGCACAGCTGTAGTCCCAGCTACTGAGGAGGTTGAGGCAGGAGGATCACTTGAGCCTGAAAATTCAAGGCTGCAGGGAGCTATGACAATATCACTGCACTCCAGCCTAGGTGACAAAGTGAGACCCTGTCTCTTGGAAAAAAAAAACCAAATTTTCAGATAAATGAAAATGAAAACAAAACATAGGAAAATTTATGGGACACAGGTAAAACAGTGCTTACACAAAAATGTACTCCTATGAGGCCTATACTAAGTAAGAATAAAGATCAATAAGCAACCTTCTGCATTAAAACACTGGAAAAAAAGAAGAGGAAACTAAACCTAAAGCAAGCAAAACAATGAAATAATAAAGATTAGAGTAAAAATTAATCAAATTAACAGAAATAGAAAACTATCAGAGAAAATTAATAAAAATCAAAAGTTGCTTCTTTAAAAAGATCAACAAAATTGTCAAAACTTTAGCTAGACTGACCAGGAAAAAAACAGAGGAGACTTATATTACTTAAATCAGGAATGAAAGAGGAGGCATCACTATTGACCATACAGAAACAGAAAGGACTAGAAGGAAACAGTATGAACGACTATATACCAAGAAATTATATAACCTGGATGAAATGGGAAAATTCCTAGTGACACACAAACTGCGTCTTCTTGAAACTGGCTCAAGAAGAAATAGAAAATTTGAATAGCTGGGTAACAAGTAAAGAGACTGAATTAGTAATTTTAAAACCTTCCACAAGCCCAGATTCAGATGGCTTCACTAGTAAATTCTCCCACACACTTAAAAAAAAATTAATACTAAGCCTTTACAAACTCTACCAAAATTCAAGAACAGGGACATTTCCCAACTTATCCTAAGAGGTCAATATTACTATCGTAACAGAACCAGACATCACAAAAATAGGAAACTATAGACCAGTATATCTTATTAACATAAATGAAAAAGCCTTTACAAATACCACCAAATCAAATCTGGCAGCTCATAAAAGAATTATACATGAGATATATCCCAGTGAGATATATTCTAGGAATGTAGGAATGGCTCAACATCTGAAAATCGATTCATGTAATATATCCTATCAATAGAATAAAGGGCAAAACCCACATCATTGTCTAACTAGAAATAGAAAAGGCATTTGTCAAAATTCAATACCCTTTCATGGTTAAAAAACAAACAAACAAACAAACACGCAACAAACTAAGAATAGAAGGGAACTTACTTACCCTGAACAAGGGACTCTGAGGAAAATGCACAGCTGACATCATACTTAATAATGAAAGACTGAATGCATTCCCCCTAACAAAAAGAAAAAAAGACAAGGAAGGAGGTCCACTCTTACCACTTGCATTCAACATTGCATTGGAATCTCTAGCCAGGGCAATTAGGCAAGAAAATGAAGTAATATGCATCTAGATTGGAAGCAAAAAAGTAAAACGATCCCTATTTGAAGATGTCATCATCTTGTATATCCAAAATCCTAAGGGATCCACCAAAAACCTATTAGCTCTAATAAACCAGTGCAACAAGGTTGCAGCATGTGTGATCAACATAAAAAAATCAACTGTACTTTTATAAACTTGAAATGAACAGTCCAAAAATGAAATTAATAAAAAGATTCCATTTACAATATCACCAAAAAGAATAAAATACTTTCGACCAAATTTAACAAAAGAATCTCATAACAATGAAAACTACAAAATAACTGTTGAAAACATTAAAGAAGACCTAAATAAATGGAAAGATATCCCATGTTTGTGGATTAGATGGGGCAATGCTCTTCCAATTGATCTACAGATTTCACTCAATCTGTATCAATATCTCAGCTGTCTTTTTTTTTAGAAATTGACAGGTTGATCCTAAAATTCATATGGAAATGCAAAGAACCTAGAATAGCCAAAACTATCTTGAGAAAGAAGAACAAAATTGGGGGGTTCACATCTTCCAGTTTTAAAATTCATTACAAGGTGCTGGGCATGGTGGCTCACACCTGTAATCCCCGCTCCTCAGGAGGGTGAGGCAGGAGGATCGCTTGAGGCCAGGAGTTTGAGACCGGTCAAGGCAATATAGCAAGATCCCATCTCTAAAAAAATTTGAAAAAAATCATCCTGGTGTGGCAGCATGCACCTGTAGTCCCAGCTACTCGGGAGACTCAGGCAGGAGGATCACTTGAGCCCAGGAGTTCAAGGCTGCAATGAGTTATAATCAAGCCATTGCACTCCAGCCTGGACAACAGTGTAAGACCCTAACTCTAAAAATAAAAATAATAATAAAACACAAACCAAAAAAGAAAAAACTTACTACAAGGTTACAGTAATAAAGATAAAGTTGTATTGGTATAAGAACAGACATATATATCAATTGAATAGAACTGAGAGTCTATAAATAAACCTTTACACTTATGGTCAATTGATTTTATTTTACAAAAGTACCAAGACAATTCAATGGGGGACAAACAGTCTTTTCAATAAATAGCACTGGAGGAATTGGAAATCCCCTTGCAGAAGAATGAAGTTTGACCCCTTCCTCACACCATACACAAAAATTAACTCTAAACAGATCATAGACCTAAATATAAAGAGCTAAAACTATAAAACTCTTAGAAGAAAATATAGGAGTAAATTTATAACCTTAGATTGAAAAGTGGTTTCTTAAATATGACACCAAAAGCACATAGGACAAAGGGAAAAAAATAGATATTTTTGGGATTCATCAAAATTAAAAACTTTTATGCTTCAAAGAACACTATTAGGGAAGGGAAAAGGCAACCTCACAGATGGGGAAAAATATTTGCAAATTATATATCTGATAAGAAACTTGTATCTAGAATATATAAAGACCTCTAACAAATCAATAATAAAAAATAAATAATTCAATTTTTAAAATGTGGTTTGAATAGACATTTCTTCAAAGAAGATATACAAATGCCCAATAAGCACATAAAAGATGCTCAACATCCTTAGCCATAAGGGAAAAGCAAATGAAAACCACCATAATATACTACTGCATACCCATTAGTATGGCAATATTAAAAAAATGAAAAATAACAAGTGTTGTCAAGGATGTGGGGTAATTGGAGCCCTTACACATTGGTGAGGATGTAAAAAGGTGCAGCTGCTTTGGAAAAAAGTCTGGCAGTTCCTCAAAAAGTGAAACATAGAGTTACCATATAACCCAGCAATTCTACTCCTAGGTATATACCCAAGAGAAATGAGAAAATACATCCACAAAAAAACTTTCAGATGACTTTCATAGCAGCATTATTTGTAATAGCCAAAAAAGTAGAAACCACCCAAATGTCCGTCAACTGATGAATGGATAAATAAAATGTGATAAATCCATATAAGGAAATATTACGTAGCCATAAAAATAGAAGTACTAATACACACTACAACATGGATGAATCTTGAAAATGTTATGCTAAGTGAAAGAAGCCAGTCACAAAAGACCACATATTGTATGATTTGATTTATATGAAATGCCCAGAATAGGCAAATCTATAGAAACAGAGAGTATATTGGTAATTGCCTAGGGGTAAGGTGGGGTTAGATTGGGAGTGACTGCTAATGGGTATGCGGCTTCTTTCCAGGGTGATGAAAGTATTCTAAAATTGATTCTGGTGATGGTTGAACAATTCTGTGAATATATTAAAAACCCTTGAATTGTATACTTTAAATGGGTGAACTGCACAGCATATGAATTGTATCTCAATAAAGCCACTAAAACAACAACAATGAGATGAAGCAAGAGGCAGGGCCAGCACTTGAAGGGTCCAGTGTGCCATGCTAAGGAGACATGTTTCCAAAGCAATAGGAAGCCACTGGAAGATTTAAACCTGTGAAGGACATGATCAGACCGGTTTTTTTAAAATAAAAATTGCTGTAATATCAATATGGATAATAGATCAGGGGAAAATAATGTGAATGGAGAAAGGAAGGTCATTAGGAGATTGCTGTAGTAATCCAAGGATGCCTGAACTAAGGCAATAACAGATGTGATGGAAAAGATGGGAAAAATTCGGAAGATATTAAGAGTCTAGAATTAATGGGACTCAGCTAACATTGAAGGAAAAAGGGAAGGGGATAGGGAGGAGTCAGAGCAAGCTCCTACCTCTGAGGACTCCATCAACTTCTGAACTTTTGCTGAAGCCACAATTCGAGTTTAATGTCCTTTTACGGTATTACAAATGCACGTGATATATACCTTATATTTTTTTTACTACATTGTAATGTAATGTAATTCTCTGATAATGTCTCTGTCTCCCCCATCAGTCTCTGTGATTGAGAGCAAGGACCTTATCTCATAATGTCTTTGTAGCCCTGGATCCCCAGAACCTAGTGCCTGGCAAAGAAGGTGCCACCCACCAGGATAGAGAATATAACAAAGGAAAAAGGTATAGTTTGGGGAAAGGACATGCTGAGGGAAAATGACGTCAGTGTTTCATGTATGCCTATGACGTATACAAACACAACTGTCAGGAGGAAAGTTAGCTCTATCAAGTTGGAGACCAAAAGAGAGGTTCAGAATGGAATTAGGAAGCATAAGGATATAGGAGCAACAGACAGTAACTAAAACCTTGTGTACGTTGACCAGATTGCTCACCAGGAGCATACAATAGAAGTAAAGCCAGCCAGAATACTGGACAACTTCTACATATAAGGTGGGCAGAGTAATTGGGGTTCACAAAAGGAGTCTGAAGGATTGTAGAGGAAGAAGGAAAAATCAGAGAAAATGACATCAGAGAAGGAGTTTCAGGAATGGCAAAAAGGATTTGGCAAAAGTCACATGATTTTGGCAAAAGCAGTTTTGGTGGAGAAAAGGGGGAAATCCAACTGACAGCTGAGGAGGAGCAAATGAGAGACGAAGAAGTGCAAACAGCGAGAGTCAAGAAGTTTGACCTTGAGGTGGAGGAGATAGGTGGGGATAGTAACTAGAGGGTGGCAGGGGGTCAAGGGTAAACTTTGTATTATCTTGTGTTTATTCTTTTAATTGGGAAGTCTCAATCATGCCTATACACTTAGAAAAATAAGTCAATAGAGAGGCTAGAGGGGAAAAGTGATAAACAGGTAATGTCAGTCACTGAGAAGACAGAAGGGAAAGAAAGCACAGCTCTGGACAGGAGACAGAGGGGAAGGTCAGTTACAGGTACTGTTTTTAGATATTGAGGAGCTATAAGGGGGCCAGCAGGAGAAAGGGAGTTTCCTCCTGATTACCTCTACTTTCTTGGTGAGGTGAGAGGGAAGTCATCTGCTAAAAGCTCATATGGAAATAGCAACAAAAAGTCCTGAAGATAGTCACAAAAGTCTGAAATAACTACTGAGAGAATGAAAGAGGAAGCTTGATGGGAAACAGAAAAAAACAGCCACACAATACTAGAGGCCCAACTGAGGTTGAAATCCAAATATCTAAACTAAGTAACAGTCTTCAAGATCATGTAAATTTTCTCTCCAGCCATAGAGGATAAAAGAATAAAAGTAAAATAAAATGGAAGTGGAGAAAAAAGAACCAAGTTACATATATACAAAAATTCATTAAACTATATACTTCAGATTTGTTTACCTGTAAGTTATAGTTTAATATAAATATTAATTTTTAAAAAAGAGCTCTATTATATGTCTCATTTCAAGTATTCAACCTCCTACCTCCAAATCAAAAGGCAAAAAAAAAAAAACCTCTAAAACAACTTCTATCTAAAAACAACAGGTAAAAAAAGTCACAAAAAGACTGAAAATGAAAGCAAACAAACAAACAAACAAAAACCTGGGAAAGGATCCTCTCTCCCCTCAAATGCATGTTTTTAATCTAGAGTAAATTATAGACCACCAAGTATAGTCTGACTCGGATACTGAGCACCAGTTCCCACATGAAAATTGTTGTTGTTGGCTTTAGCACTTTATTCTAAAGAGGACACAAATTCTGCTCATGTTTGAATAACTCTTGCCAACTAATTGATCCCACAGCAGCACGGCTGCAGAGAGTAGTTTGAAAGACTGAAGGGTACCACGTAAAGGGAAAAACTCAGTAAATGTATTTCCTCCTACTTAGAACCTGGGATAGATCCCTTTAAAAAGAAAAAAGTTTTTTCCTCTTTCCTCTTTTTCCAAGAGCAGTCCAAAAGGGCATTAGAGAACATCTGTAATTTACACAGAAGGGAGCAATGCCAAAGAAATGCAGATTTCACAACTGTTAACCCAAGGGACAACTTGTCAAACCAGGCAAATCTCTAAATAAGGTCCGAAAGGCAGATGCTCTGGTAGAGGGCAGCTAACTTCCAAAACCAGGAGTATGGAGTGGGCACTTGGAATGCTAATGTCCACCTTTCTAGAAAGCTACCTTTTGCCTTTAAATAGACAAACCAGAACAATTCATCATTCCTTTGCCAATTAAGATATACCCAAAGAAGACCAGGCATTTTGCCTGGCAACCACTTGCCACATAAACATAAGAAAGAATTTTCCTTGTCATTGTAATATTTATCTTCCTCATCTACCCAATATTACATGTTGTTTACCAATATCACCAGAGAGTAAAAGCTCCTAATTGTACAATATCAAAAGTTAATAAAATTTCAGAAACTCTCTAGTAGAAAAGGCTATAAAACCAGATCCTTTGGATTCAAGTCCTGCTTCTCCACTTTTTGTGTTGCCTTGGGCACTAAGTTACTTCACATTTGTAAGCCTCAGTTTCCTTATCTATAAAGTGGACATAATATTACCTACTCTTAGAGTTGTGAAGATTAGACAATCAATACATATAAATACTTACAAATATTCCAGATACATTGTAAGTGTCCCATAAGTCTTAGCTCCTAAGTGTCCCATTAAGTCTCTACCTTATCAATTTGTAGCACAAGCCCATCTCTTTATTATGACTTCTAAAATTTGCATGACATCAGTGCTAATTGACATGGCTTATACCCTGTGAATGGCCGAGAGCCAGAAAAGGGTCTCAAAATGCAGCATGTTGAATTTGCTGGTCTTATATACTAATAAATAGGTATCAAATGATAACGATCCATTGTAAAAATAGATACATTCAGACTTGTGATTTGAGGTTAAAGGCTCAATACAACAACTCCATTTCCCTTGACTATAGTCCTCTTCCACATAATATATGTGTTTACTGTAATGACTAACTGCCTTTGGCGGAAACTGTCAATATTCTGCATACACAGCATTTAGAAGGATTAAGCAGAACACTAGGGAATTAAAAGATACAATGAAGTGAAAATTAAGAAGGAATCAGAGAGAAAGATGTGTTCTGAATCTCTAGAAGAGAGTTTTAGTAAGTTTTCATACTTTTCCCCCTTTTTTGTTACACTAATATTAGAGTTCTGTCCCTTTAACTGCCAAATAGTTTTCCATCTTACAAGTGCTCTTTCTCCATAAAGGAGTCTTTTAAAAGTTATAAATAAAATACCCCAAATATTTTCTTTTTCCCACAGATGAGAACATTAGAACACTGACATTTTAATCTGTTCTGTACAAGAGTGAGTTGTGTCAACACAGTGCTTCCAGCTACAACACTGAAAAAAACAAGTTTAATTAAAGACAGAAGAAACTGCATGTGGAGCTTAAGCCATTGAGATACAACAAAGAGTTGTCATCTTCAGAGTCAGTTCTGCATGAACAAATCTCTTTGTCAGTGTCAGAAGACCAAAAAAAAGGCAAAACAAAGTAAAAGTGTGATGCTATAAAGGAAAAACATGGTGGTGTCAAATGTCAATGCTCAGACTAAGAACTAAAATATAATATTTATGTAGTAGTTACTTCCAGAGTCCAAACACTACTCCTAATATGATAAAACATCTTTGGCTATAAACAGATGCCTATTAAGCACACATATGTTATAGAAGATATAGCTGAAACACAAAAAGAGAAAGAAGCCAAGATCACAAGATAATGGTTTAGCAACAACAAATATTGCTTTTACTGGGCTTATTGCAGAATACTAGCTATATTCCTTTCACAAACTCCAATTTGAAGAACAAATTAACATTATTACAATACTGTTTTCTAAAATTAAGCACAGATCTAACTACATTCTAGCAATAGCTTGCTTGCCTATGTCCTGCCCTTGTGCCAAGGCACTCTATTGTCAGAGAGGAGGTACAGCACAATGAAACGAAAACCAGGTAGACATGACCAGGTTCAAACCTCAGCTCTGCCATTTCCTAGCTTAGCAACTCTTGGGCAAGTTACTTAATATATTTGAGATTCTTTTTCCTCATTTATAATATAGGAATAATAATAACTACTCAAGAGTGCCATTGTAAGGCTTCAATGAGATAGCATATGTAAAGTCCCCAGTTCATTTCTTGGCTCACATAGTAGATGATACAACAATAATATTCTTACTAACTTTTGATTTTTATAATTTGATTTTTATAATACTGACCACTTGCTGATTGTGTATCATCATAACCTCTAGATTCATTCCTTATGCCTACCACTTCTTTCATCCCTATAATATAGCCTATCTCATCTCAGAGGGAAAATTTAATATTAAGTATTAGTACCTAGTGGTCTGCTTATCCATGTATAACTTGCTTTGTCACAGCACAGTATAACAGAATGGTTATCAGCATGAGCTCACATGTCAAGACTGCCTGCATTAACTGATTACATTTCAATCGTGGCATTGATACTTACTAGCTATACAACTTTTGGAAAGTTACTTATCTATACCTTGGTTGTAAAATGAGAATATAATAATACTTTATACTTATAGGGCTATTGTTAAAATTAAATACATTAAATATATGTAAAGCTATTAGAATAATGCCTCATCCAAGTATGAGCTCAAAACAATTTGTATTACCTGATAATGTATCTGCACAATATTATTTTACATTTATTGTATGAGTATTAAATATTTCTCTGAATTTACATGATATAAAGTTGTAAGAAGAAAAAGCAGGGTAAATATTTTGGTAAATAGTCATAAACATGATAGGAACAACAGGCACATGTGTAAAGGAAGAAAATTGACAAATACAAGATAGAAAGTAATGGAATAAGAACATAAAAAAAGAATCTAGGCTTTACAGAGGACAACAAACTGAATGAGTTAGTGGTATGATGAAATGGAAAAGAATACAATAAGTAAAACTGCCATATTTTAACTGCATTAGTGGCAACAGCAGGGAGAAGACAATATGAGGATTCAGACAGATGATGATGAAGGAAGTACAGGTTATTCAAAACAGTCAAAGACATGAACAAAAGTATGAGAAGAATACAGAAGGCCCGTTTGGAGACCACTACACAGACCTGTCTGCCTGGAAACAAGGGTTCCTATAGGAGAATAATTGATTTAGTGCTCTCAATTCCTTTCCCTCAGAACTTAGAAAGCACATAGTAGGTGCTCATTAAATATCTATGTAAAAGGATGAATTCCAATTGCAACCAGTTTCAAATGCTACATTAAGCAGAGCTTCCTAATGGGTGTGCCAAGGCATACTTGTGTGCCTAAATTGGGTGACAGGTATACTGAGATGGTGATCCCCTCAGCCCTTGGGATCCAAAGCCTCCAGCCATAAGATGGCTGGACTGCTAGCCCAGCGTGCCACATAAATATCATCATTTTCTAAGTGTACTATGCCATTAAAAGTTGGGAAGCAACGGCTTAAATAATGTGGCTATTATGCAATATGCAACGGGACAAAGACAAAGACGACTAAATAGGAGAGGATATAACATGCAGTAGTCTTTGCCTAGTTTGGTGGCACTGCAGAAGATCAATTAAAGAGGGAAAAGATAAGTGGCAAAAAGAGCATGAAAACTAAGGGCCTAAATTAGGGTAGTGACAAAAGAAATGAATTCAAAACAGCCCGTGAAAAGAATAACTGCTTAGAACTCAGTTTAGTTCAGTTCAATAAACATTTATTGCTGCCTATTATGTGTCAGCCATTTGCCAGGCATTAGGGATTTAAAAAATTGAAGAAACAATTCTAGTCATCAGGAATTTTTTTTAAAAATTGTAGAAACAGAATTCCAGGTTTTCCTTAGTGCATTCTGTTGCACATTAGCTCTTAGAAGAAAGGAAAAATTAACAGTTGTTATGTACTGCAACATAAACCAAAGGCAAACCTACCCATTAAAGCTTCAAAAAATAAGCCTTTTGGTAAGAAGGCTCAATGTCAGCAGCTAGTGGGCTTCGAAAAGAATTTTGTGCAATACTCCTCTAAACACAATAGTTGTACCAAGAGTTCTTAATATATTTATATTTGAGCAGGAGTTAGAATGCATGCCATAGGCAAACTCCACTTTTAGCCTTTAAGAGATCATAATAACAGCTATCATATATTAACTGCTCACTATATATCAAGCAGTATGCCACTTTACATATATTATCTCATTTTATCCTCAAAACAACCCTGAAGTCCCATTTTGTTCATGAAAAACCAAGGCTTAGAATATTAAGTCACCTGTTCGAGGATACCCAGCTAGCAGAATGGAGAAGCCAGAATTCAAACCTAGATCCATCTAACTCTCAAGTCCATGTTTTTATTAAGTAAGTTTTAATAGATGTATCATTCTAGAAAGGCCTTTGAGAAAGGAACCTGAGAAAGGAGACAGAGAGAAAGGAGATCCACTGAGGCAAACACAGGCAAGGCTCACTCATGCACTGATCTAGGAGAGAGTGTGCTTGCCCCAGGCTCACCAACTGGATCCATACAGGAAGAAATCTAGAGGTCTAAATACCAGTTTACTACTGCTGTTGTAACAAATTACCACAAACTTAGTGACTTAAAGCAACACAAATTTATTATTTTACAGTTTTATAGCTCAGAAATCTGAAATGAGTCTCACTGGGCTTAGATCAAGGTGTCAGCAGAGCCACCTTCTTTTCTGAAAGTACTACAGCAGAATCTACTTCCTCTCCTTTTTCCGCTTCTAGAAGCTGCCAGCATTCCTTGGCTCATGGCACCTTCCACCATCTTCAAAGCCAGCAAAGTTGGTTGAGTCCTGCTCATGCTGCTCTTCGGTTCTTCCATAGTCCCATCTTCCTTTCATCACAAAAAGGCTCTCTAATTGTAAGGATCCATGTGATTAGACTGGGCCTACCCAGATCATCCACCATAATCTCCCCATCTCAAAGTCCCTAATCTAATCACAGCTACAAAGTTCTTTCTTCTATATAATGTAATAGATTCTGCGATTAGGACATAAACATTGTTAGAGGGGTCATTTTCTGCCCATCACAGTCTGACTATAACAGAGAGGAGCCACTCAATGTTTGAACCATATAACTAACCTCCTTGTTCTGGTTTCAAATTTACCAGACAATTTACTGATAATATTTTGGCTTGCTCCATTGCTTACTTATAGGAAGGGAATGTACTGTTTATAGGATACAGTGTCTATCTCCCTGGGCAAATACTTTTTACATTATATTGAATAATTTGTTTTCTGAGTTATACATTAGTGTCTTGTGAGTGCTGTCAGAATGAGTCAGAATCTCATAGTCCAAAAACTCTAAGACCCAGACAAGATCAATACTTTGAATCTTTATGTTACGGATCAGAGTCAGGGCAGAGGGATATATTTAACAGGTCTATATCTATGATAAAAACAACCTTTTGAATATCACGTTTAAGAAGCTATCTATAGTTAGACATACCTAAAAATGCATTTATATGTCATTCCCTTTGATTTATAAGACTTGTATCCACAAAGATAGTAGTCAGTTTTCTGATTGTACCTGTGTAATCAATTAAATGGTTTGAAGTAGAGTGTCCTTGGAGGATAGCAGGGAATTTCAAACCAATGACTTTTAAAACTTGGATCACAAAGATCAGCAGTCCCCAACCTTTTTGGCGCCAGGGACCAGTTTCATGGAAGACAATTTTTCAATGGACCGGGGTGGGGGGTAGAGATTGTTTTGGGATGATTCAAACACAAGCACATTACATTTATTGTGCAGTCAAACCTCTCTGCTAATGATAATCTGCATTTGCAGGTACTCTCCAGAGCTAGCATCACTGCCTCAGCTCCACCTCAGGTCATCAGGCATCAGATTCTCACAAAGAATGTGCAACTTAGATCCCTCGCGTGCACAGTTTACAATAATGTTCGCACTCTTATGAGAATCTAATGCTGCCACTGATCTGTCAGGAGGCGGAGTTCAGGTGGTGATGCCACTGATGGGGAGTGGCTGTAAATACAGATGAAGCTTCCCCTGCTTGCCTGCAGCTCACCTCCTGCTGTGTGGCCTGGTTCCTAACAGGCCATGGACTGGTACCAGTCTGCAGCCCAGGGGTTGGGGACCGCAGACACAGATTAGTGGTTTCCTAGAGCTGGAGTATTTGAGGGAAAATAAAGAGTGACTGCTAAAGAATACGGAGTTTTAAAATTGATTGTAGTGATGGTTGCACAACTCTGTGAATTGACCAAAAAAAATCACCCCACTGTATAAATGGGTGAATTGTATGGTATGTAAATTACATCTCAACAAAGCTATAAAGGTTAAATATTAGGATTACATGGGAGAAAACAAGGGGTCTTACAAAATTTATGATCTTACTGAAGATTCCTACTACTTTCCTTCTTGTTTTCCTATCTATTTTAGCTTTTTATAGATTCCTTTCTTAAGGAAGTCAAAATTTTCTACTCTTTTCCTTTTTTGTTGCTTTTTAGTTTACTAATCAATTAACATACATATACAACATAAACAACAAACACTCTATAAATTATAAATAACAAAGACTATGTTTCTGATGTTAACTTCCAATGCTCTTTATAAGAGAATAAGTATGGATAAGGGAAATATTTCTATCCTAATCGTGTTTTACATGCTCAAGTTTTGTCACCTTTGTTCTGTATTGTGTGTGGATTCTCTATATGCCCTAAATCATTCCATGCACCACAACAGCTGTGTCAGACTGATGCCTTCTTGAATCAAGATTCTCATATTAAATTCAAAGAATTGGTTTCTACTTACAAATGTGGAAAGTTTACACTTTAGTGGACAACCTCCATTTGCTCTATTTTATAACTCTATTACCATGCCCAATAGTGACTCCACGGATCTGTGCAACACTATTGCATGATTTCTGTTTGCACTTCTTTTTACCTGCATCTTCTTTCTCAAGAGCAATGATAGCCTTCTTTTTCAAAATACCACACCAAAGTAAAAACTGGCTGTCAGAGGTGACTAGGCAGTTTTGCTTATAAACTAGAAGGTCAGGCTTATGTTTTCCTGGAGGCATTCTTATAGTTGATATGAAAATAATCACTTATATAGCCTCCAAATATCCCCTCTAAATAATGATCAAACCACTTCAAGAGAATACTTTCCTAAAACTAATATTTTAAAGCAGTTCAGTTCAATTAATAAAATATCACTATCTAAAACCATGTACAGGGTTTCCTTCAGCCTTGAGATGGAACACTTCCTTCATATGAGCTTAGGCAAAATGGTCTAGTTACTTTTCTACAGGAGAATTATAAGAGATCACTCTCTGTTCTCAGAATAACATAAATAACTGAGGTTGTAACCCTAATCCTTAGGTGTAACTGTTTTTATATACTGGATTCTCCACTGATCCACAAATCTATCATACTCTATTACATGCTTTCATGCAGTACAATTTATTCCCATATCATGCTATACCTAGTTGTATACGTAGAAAGGAGGTGATGGTCCAAGAAAAGACCAATATACATAATCTACACTGTAGAGTGAAGTTTTATATAATTTCCTTCCTCTTAAATATGAGTGTACAATTGACCTTGTAGAACAGACATACCACAAATTCAGTTCCTGATGCAAAACTAACTTTGTCAAATAGTTTATATTATTCATTTTTCAAAGTTTTTGCAAAAAGTAATTATTGCAGTTGAAACTAGAAAACTTTGAATGTTAGGTTACAAAATAGCTTACAAAGCAATTTATAACACATTTATAAGTTTGGCAAAACTGTGTTGTTATTGTTGTTGTTGTTTTAATGCACACAGAAACTCAAAATCCTTCCAGATAATCAAAAGCTGAATTTTCCAAGCAGGCAGCTGTAGCTCATTAGATCTTCCATGGACCATGAAAGCCACTTGCCAATAGTGTCAAAAGACTATTACTCATTTCAATCTCACCAAAGAGGACAGACCTTTCTTTGACAAAACATTAGTGAAAAACACTGAGTTCGGGGCTGTAACTGGAACTGCTCAGCACACATGGATGGAAACTCAATAGAGAAACTAAAGCCAAGTGGAGGTGGCAGACTGATGTTCTAGCTTTTTTTCAGAGACCACAGCTTCCACCTAATTTCAAGAAAAGAGAGAGAGAGAAAAACAAATACCTAGCAATAACAATGTACTTGCAGCATGCATGATAATTGCACCATCTGACCTGACAGAACTGTCAGCAGGAATGGCAAATTCTCTGCATATAATTGAATTTTGTAATCCCAGAAGCTCAAAATGGAAACTTAAGTGACCAATCAAATCAGCTTTGAATGTCAGTCACTGTCCAAGCAATGTAGTTAATCAGAAAAATCAGGATCACACTAAGAAAATAGTCTAAGCCCTTACTCGGCAATTATAAAGACAACTAAGAAAACTATAGACATTTAAAATTCAGTAGAATTGAATATTAGTATGCCATAGTTAGTATGCCAAGAATGGAAATAATATAATACCTGGATAATCTGCACAAATATTAAGTAGTCTTGTTCCTAAGACAGTTTTTAAATCTTGATAACTACATAATACCCAACTAAAATTTAGCTAGGTAGAGAGTCTGATGTTCAGTTTAAATAAAAGCACTAAAAGGGATTCCAGAGTGCCAGTTATATTCTGTTTCTTGATGAAGGTGCTATTATATAGGTATCTTTAAGTTATAAAAATTCATTAAGCTGTACATTTACAATATATCAATCTTTGTGATCAATGAGCTTTGTGATCAAGGAAACATCACGTCCTCTAGTCAACTACCCCATGAATTTAGTCTCCAAGAAAAGCTATTGTCTCAAATTCCCATTTGGTCGAGATCTTCCCAGCTTCACACTTACTTGTTTTTTAGCTTTCCAAGCTAAACTGTTTAGGGATAGACTCAAGTTAGACATATTAGAGGAATGGAACATGTTTCATTATATTTGGGTCTATTATCTAACAAATATAGTGTATGACAATAACAATTATTTCTGGTCTAATGACTTATAGCCCTCATAATTATAATGATTTGTTCCTGAAAAGATCTACCAAACCACAACTCATGCATATTACTCTTTAATAGTCACAAACTAGTTTGTGAAAAACACAGATTGGCCAGGCGCAGTGGCTCACACTTTGGGAGGCCAAGGAGAGAGGATCACTTGAGGCTAGGAGTTCGAGACCAGCCTGGGCAACAAGTAAAAAATTTTTAAAATTAGCCAGGTGTGGTGGTGCATGCCTTTAGTCCCAACTTCTCTGGAGGCTAAGGTGGGAGAATTGCTTGAGCCCAACCTGGGTGACAGAGGGAGACCCTGTGTTTAAAAAAAAATAAAAATAAAAATACAGAAGATTGAGTACAATATCTCAAGAATAGAGAGCACTCAAAATATTTGATACATGAGAGCGGCAGATGAAGAGATATACTAAGACACTTGCCAAAAGTAATCAGAAAAATCATGATAGAAAAAAGAATGGGACCCAGATATGAATCCAATTTTGCAACACACTGTTAAAAGATATATCTATCTTCAAGGTCAGTGTTAGAATTTAAGAGATACAAAAGTTTTAAAATTATAGTTAATTACTCAAAATTCTATAATAGCTTATTAATTCTAAAGGTGGATTCATTGCATTAAGTCACAATTCTCAGCATTAGCTTAATCTACTATGCCCACAACTAGGAACCATAAAGAAATCCTTCCTTTTTACAGGCTAAGTATTATACTATGTGGGATTAATGAGGCAAGAGATGGAAAAAAAGTTTTTAATACCAAATATTCACATGTGCAATTTTATACATGCCACAAGAATCTCAAAATTATGATAGCATATGAGGCTGAGATAAGTAGTAACTGTCCACATTTATTAAAAAAAAAAAATTTCACAGTTACTCCTTATGTTTGTTCTAGGAGCCTAAATTATCCAAAAAGGCAAACCCCAACTCCAACTGAATATACAAAAGGAACAGACAATTATTGTGTTGGTCAGTATTTGTTTCTATTAATAATACATCAACAATTTTAAATCTAATTCCATGAAAGGAGCATTCTTCATTCAAAATGAACATTTACATAATCAACTATAGCTTAAAATTAATATAACAGGTCAAAATTATGAGAAAGAAAAATGGTTAAATTTGGGCTTAACTTTTGATTAAAATAATTTTTTAAATGTCTCATATTAATGGCTGTGTAGTACTCAGTTTTTCCACAAGTTATACCTTTTAAATGTATTTGTAGCAAATGGGCAGCATAGAGTAATCAGCCCAAAGTTCATCTCAGTTCTTCTCTAACATTAACCAGGGTTTCAATGGAATACTCCACATAGATTTAAGTTAGTAGCCTAATATTTCTAAATAACCAGAAGTTGAATTAGCTAACTATTAGTTGCATCATATAAAATTGACATTTCTATAGGTCAATACAGTCAAATCTTGGCTTTTTCATATGGCTTAGCCTAAAAATAGTTTTTAGATAATTCTAACACTATGGTAGAAGAGAAGCAAACACACACACACACAAAAACAGGTTTACATGATGTGAAAATACATGTAAACAATGCTTCCAAAGGAAACAACTAAATGCTAAGGTATAAAGAGAAATAAAAATAGTATTGTAAGAAGCTTTGTAAGAAGGGGAAAAAAAATCAGGTAGTTCAACAGGTTTCTGAAATCCTGGTAGTAATCGATAAATTGACTTCTGTTTCACCTTTTATGAAGAGGCTGTACTTAGCAAATCACTGTGTAAGCTGCCTCAATAACAGCATTCCTGCTATCAAGTTTACCTGCAATGATTCCAACAAAGAAATTAATTTCTTAGATGACAAGAAAAGGTTATGTGAAATGGGGAAAACACAAGAGACTGAGCTTTCTGCTAATAAAACAGACAAATATCAGTCTAGGCACTGAATTCAGGGCAGTTTTACTTTCCGAAAGATCTGAATTCCCTATAGCCCAACCACTACCAATACTTTACGTATATCCAGACACATGCACTCACACATACATGTATACATGTATATATACATACATACTTGCCCTGATTTACCCAGGACTTTCCTAGTTTTAGTACTGAAAGTTCCATGACCCAGAAACCCAAGCCTGAGCAAACTGGGATAGTCAGTCATCCTAATATACAGCCACCAATGCACACACGTGCATATGCATGCACACACACACACTCTCACCCATGCATATCCCAAATTCTAAAGAATGCTTTTATAAAACTTATAATGAATTTATTAACTCTTCAGAAAATAAATGGGTATTATAAAATTGTCCAATAGCTATTACTTGTTTTATGACTATATCAATAAAATACATAAGTGGCAGTGATCAAATCTGAGAACACAGAAACTGCCATTCGTCCCAAGTCATCAGAGTCACTCTTTCCTAAAAAGTCTCATGTTTAAATCATATTTATATCACTAAGTGTTATCATAGGTAACCTCTTACAATTATTCTGTTTTGTAAATATGAGGAAAATCTCTAAAATATTCTGTAGGTTTGAATTTCACCCTCCTCACTCATCAACAACATAACCTTGGTAGAAATTGCTTAAGCTCATTAGTTTTCTATTTCCTAGTATTTCGGTCCCCAAACCCTTGGCCTGTTAGGGACCAGGCTGCAGAGCTCCAACCCCCCAACCCTGCATCCCTCCACTGTCCGTGGAAAAATTGTCTTTCGTGAAACTGGTCCCTGGTACCAAAAAGGTTGAGGACCGCTATCCTAGTACATTAAATGGGGTTAATAATAGTACCTGTCTCAGAGTGTTTTCATGAGTATTAAATGATAGATTGTATATGAAATGTTTAGTACAATACAGTTGCATAAAAGTAATTCTCAATAAATGTTACTTATTATCACTGTTAATAGTATTGCTGTACAGTTAAGAACTTAGAAGCACTTGGAAGGTGGCAATTTCCTATTCCTATCTTTTTTGGTGCAAACATTTTCCTTATAAAATAGTTTGTTTCCTTTCATAACATTTAAATTTTCAGAATTATTCTGACCATAAAAACGATGAGACTCTTAAGTAGTTTAAAAGATGGAATGTCCTTGTAGTAAGATTAATTATTTGTTTATGTGGAATTTCTTCCCATTACTGAATTTCAACATCAGATGTAATAGTGCAAGTAAAGAATAAAAATCAGAGCTTTTGCCCCCCAACGTTAATAAAAAATAGAATTTAATGGGCTGAAATACAACTGATTAAATTTCATCCATGCTAAAAAGAACAGGTTTGTAAACATTAAATCAAAATAGAGTCAAATTAGATTTTAGAGTTTATAGAAACCTTTAAAGTCATCCAAATGAGTCCAAAACCCTCATTTTATAAATAAGACCCTTTAGAGCTGATTTGTCCAATGTCATATGGCCAGAATCAGAAACAGCAAAAGAATCCAGGTCTCCTGACACCTAATCCAATTATCTTTTCTATATGTTTCTCTCTAAATCATAAGTGAAAATTATAAGACAAATTCTTATTCCAAAATTTCTAGTGAAAACCATGTCTGAATACACAAAAATAATTAAGAGGAGGAGGTGTGAAGAGAAGGATGAAGAAAAAATAACTAGTGTAACATAGTAGAAAACACATTTTGAAGTCAAACATTGTGTTTCAAATGCCAGCTCTGCTTCTCCTTCACTGTGTGTTCACAGGCAAAGTACGAACTCTATCTAAGGGTCAGTTTCCTCAGTTGTAAAATCAGGGTAACACTACCTAGAACACTTAAATAAGATATAAAATAGGTTAGAACAGCACAACAGTTGAGAGTCAGACTATCTATGTTTGAATCCCAACTCCACAACTAACTCATTGTCTGACAAAGTTATATAATTTCTCTGGTCCTTGGGAAGTACTTTAGAACAGAACATGGCACCTAATAAATGTAACAAGCTTTAGTGTTAGCAATATATATAAGTCACCTGACACTTAGTGGGTACTGAATAATAAAAACAAAACCACCACCACCACCATCACTATCAAAAACACTTGCTTTATAAGTAAAAGTAGAAAAAACTGACAAAGCCAACATGCTATGTAAAAATTAATGCTATCTATCCTAAAATATGCCCATACCCTGAAATGTGTGAAAAGTTCATCAGATTGGGATTAAAATCAAACTCAAAAAGTACAAAACTTAAAACCTATCCAGTAAATAATCACTCTGTAGTGACACATTTAAGAAAATTGTGGTATAAAGTCAGAAGTTAGGTAATAGCAGAAGGCTTACAAAGTATGAAATAAAGCTAAAACTACAGCAATGATAGATAAGAAAATCTGTAAAAAGACCAGCTGTGTATAGAAGAGCCTTCAGCTTTGGAAGACTGTGTCTATTATGACATGGTTTTCATAAACTCCTAATCAAAAATACAATAAAAGAAAAAGAAACAGTAGAAAACCACATCCTACATATCATACTTAAGACAACCAATTCCCAGGTGATTAGAAAAAAAATCTATCTCTGAACAGGGTGGAAAGGCATGATTCCTAAATCCAAAGGGAAATTAAACCACAAAGTTTAAACAAAACAGCAAGAAAAAAATCAATAACTCACAAAATAAAAAGGAATAATTTAGTTTTCAGCTTTCTCTTTTAAAAAATTCTATTTTTAGATCACATACAGTGGTTTAAGATGCTACCATGTCTTTAAACTCCATTTGGTAAGGCAATACCTATTTGGCTCTGCCACTTCTAAAGGTAAATAGGAGGCTTTGCATTTAAGTTACAATGTGGAATACTTCAGAGTAACCTCATGCCAAAATGGCACATTTCTGAGGGATGCAAAGGTATTCAATAAAAAGCTTTTAAAGGCATATTTTTAAACTTGCAGCAGGAAAGCTTTTCTGTGTCAAGACAGTAATTCTTTTAACAGCATTGATCAAAATGTCATTCTTTTATGAGTGTACAATACCTTTTAATGGCATACAACAAGCCATTAGGGTTATACACCTCTGTATAGCAGACAGCTTACTGGAAAAAAGGGAACACTGGCCAAGATATAGTCAGTAGGTTTTATGCTTCTAATAAGGAACCTTTTTCCCCCAGCTGATTCATTCTAAAGTCCACAACTGAAATTATCCAAAGATTAAGTGTAAACTCTCTTCACTTCCGTAATTTAGAAGTGCTTTCACAGAGGCTTGAACTGCAGGGTCTAAACTGTTATCTTTGTAGATACCATAGAATGGCCTTGAAAACAGCCTCTCACCCAGGGCCAGTAAGAAATTATTCATGAAGATTAGAAAAGAATGACAATTTACTTTGCTATTTTCTGGGGAAAGAAGAAAGTGAATTTTCAAAAAAATGTTATAACATGATCATTTTTCACATTTATTTACAAAGCCAAATACTAAACGAACATTAAAGTTATGTATTACTGTAACATAAAACATCTTTCTTTGTCACCTAATATTGATTAGGTAATCTTCCATAAAAGGAAACTATTTTAAAATCATCTTAAAACAAGTACTTATCTTTGAGGTATTCATGCTTTAAGAAATATAAAATAAATTCTGAATTTAGAAAACTTAATCCCATGAATAGACAAACTCATAAAAAAACCTCTATCAATTTACCAAATTTATAAACACTCAGGAAATGGAGAACTAAGGAGTGGAACAAAAATAGGAGAGGGACTATTCCTGCTTTTCATGTTATACCTTTACTTATTTTTCACTATTAAAAGAAATATGACTTAAATACAAGTAAATTCTTAGAATTACAGAAATATCCCAGATAACTTGATTGTAGCCTAATTACCTGCCTTCTAAAAACTATTTAAGGGTTTCATAGAGTCTAAAGAATATAACAAATAATAACTACAATCCTATACCAAAAGTAAAACTTTACAGACAAAACTAGATGAGTTTCAAAACCTTTTCCCTAAAAGCAAAGTTTTAAAAGTAGTTTATAAAGTAGAAGAATCTGTCTCCTTTTAAAAATAGGGGTGTGTGTGTGTGTGCATGTGTGTATAGTGGGAAGAAAATGGTAAGTGAAAAAAAGAAAGGTTCTACGAATGGCTCTCCAAATTTTATAATCAAACAGAAAGTTCTGTTTCAGGCAACATAGAGGACCAAGAGTATTTGCACCAATTCTATCACTGAAAACAACTAAAAATGCCAGGTAAAATATAAAAACATCTTAAAAGCATCCAAGAGTTGATAAAAATAGTAAGAAATCCAAACCAATCCAAAATCTAAGTGAAAGTGGGAACTCAGAGATGGTAAGTGGAGTGCTGAATCTGTTTTTGCCATGAGGATATTTGGTCAGCCATTTTGACTAGATCTTTCAACTTACAGATCTTGTTTGGAATGAAGGATAGAAAACAAAAACAAACATCACCCAAGAGTGTAACAGGAGACTCTCCTCCCATGAAGCTGTGATGTCAAAGAGATACCCCCTCAATGTAAAGGTATTCCCAAAATGGAGTTTGGGAACTGCTACTGATAAACCAGAAATGTATCAGAAGAATGAAACCCAACTACATATCAGTTCAATCCCTGACTGAATGAAGTTAAACTGTCTCTACTCCACCCGCCTGCCAGAAGCAAAAATAAACCCTCTTTGGAAAAAGTTAGCATCATCCACATCCTCAAAATATTACATCTAATGTCTAACATTCAACTGACAATTACTAGGCATACCAGGAGACAAAACTATTATAAGGGGGAAAAAATAAAAGAAACGGAATTACAGGATCTAAAGTTATCAGATCAAGACCTTAAAATATCTTTGACTAGTATGTTCAAGAAAACAGAAGAGGACTCCAGTTTCCCATACAATAATGGCAACTACCTAAACCCAAATGTCTCCACATAACCTTCACAAAAGTGTAAAAATAAAAATGAAGTGGTAAAAAAAAAACCCAAAAAATTATAATCCATGTCTACAGCATAACTAAGAGACAAAGAATAGTACAAACTTCAAATACATGTAAGTAGTATGGGCACTAAAATCCAGCAGTCATCTCTGGAGCCCATGCCAGAGAAAAAGAGATGGAGACTATGTAGAAAAGAGGAGAGGGAAGCAGGGCTTAGAGGTGACAAAATATAGGCAAAATAAGCACCAGAAAGTGAGAAAATCCTAAAACTAGGTCTGAGATCTATTAGATCAGAGCACTGGTTACTATGGAATCAAAAGTAAGGGACTTGTAATTGCAAGAAATAGAAGTGACAGTCTTGGGAAAACACTGCTTCTGGGAGAGAGGACTGTGACTTAGAAGTGGTGCTCCTTAGATGCTTGGTGGTAAAGAGAACAAAGAAAATAAGAGACAAAAAATACCAAATGGTCCTATAGAAATAAAAGACAATGAAGACACCAAACCCTGTCACCCTCAAAAAAAAGCGTGAAAAATTTAAAAAACTACACTTCATTATAGTAATAGAATTGGGTGCTTTTGAACAAAGAAAACTTGCCAATCTTCTCACCACCTTCTTTATAAACTTCTATTGCTGGTTAGGGAAAATAAAATATTTAAAACTGGTGAGAAAGCAAAAGACAAAAACTATAAAAAGTTATGATAAAAGAACAAAGAAAATGAAAATAACGTTTTTTGGAATAGCCCACTCCAACAACAAAAATATACCCATAAGGAGACAGAGAAAACCATAACAATATCCCAGCCTGAACCTGAATTCTGTATTGTTAAACAAGTATTTACAAATATTTTTTTAAAAATCAAACCTCTCAAATCAAACATTCAACAACTCAATTCAAAAATGGCAAAACTCAGGAAGACATAAAAGGAGAGGTAACTGGTCTCATACAAAAAAATTAAGAAAAAAAGACAAAAATTATTTTAGAAATAAAGAATAAATTATAAAGTATCCAAGACAGAACAGAATTGACTGAAAATAGAATAAGAATCATCAAACAAAGGCATGAAAACAGCCAACAAAACAAACCTAAATGAAGAAGGAAAGTAATAAGAATCAGAGAGAGAGAGTTAATACACAAGAGAGAGAAAGAGGATCCAACATACATAAAATTGTAGAGCCTGAAAACAATGGAATAAAACTAATATTTAAAGCTATAATAGAAAAAGAACAACCAGAAATAAAATAAGACATAAATCTACATATTAAAAAGGCCTACTAAGAACCTGAGAAAATTGACACAAACATTTAATTCTGTAATGTACTGTAATACACAATTAGGCTTTAAAGATAAGGGAAAAAAATGTCAAGGGAGAAAAAAAAGATAAGAAAAAAAATCTTCTGAGATTATTTAAAAAGGAAGTAAAATTAAACCAGCATAAGACTTCTTGGCAGCAATGTACAAAAGAAGAGAATGGGTAGGTAGGAATTAAAGTATGTCATTTAAACTGACAAACCAAACAGTGCAGGCCTACGTAAGCTAAAGGGGGATGAAAGAAATTAAGGGTATTAGAAATAATAATATAAAGGTAACTGCTAGAACAAAAATATAAATTTCCTAAAGTACCAAAGAAAATGCCAAAAGGAGTGGGGCAAGGAACACACTATATAATGGGAAAAAAAAAAAAAAAAAAACCGAACCAGAGGAAATATAATATGCCCAATAAATATATATGTATAAAATAATGTGACAGAGACCACATAGCCATATCAATGAATGTAAATTGATTTAACTTACCTATTTTTTAAAAAACGCTTTCAAAATGACTACAAAGCAAAACTCAACTCTACACTGTATTACAGAAACACAATTAAAATAAAGTGAGTCACAAAGGCTAAAAATACATAGAAGAAGGTATTCAAGGCAAATGAAAACAATAAGAAAGTAGGTAATATAATCCTGATATCAGCCATGATAGAACTGAGACCAAAAAATATTACATACAAAAAGAACACTTTATGATCTAAAGACCACAATTCACAATAAATATGTAATAATTATGAATATCTACCCACCAAATAACAACTACTTTGATAAAACAGAATCAAGGAGAAATAAAGATGCAAGAAAGAAAGAAACCAAACAGAAGACATCAACACACCACACTTAGTACAAAACAAGTGTACAGAAAATACAAAAAGACATAGAAGACATGAACAAAATAAGCTATATCAATACCTGTATCCTGAAACTCTCACAACAGAAAAATAATCTCCTTCTCAAGTGTGCATGAACATTCATGGCTGCTTTAATCTTGACAGCCAAAAATTGGAAACATTCTCAGTGTCTGCGAACAAGAGAATACACAAAGAAACTGTGGTACTGAAAACACAAAAGGACATGGAAGACAGGAGCAAAACAAGCTATATCAATATCTGTATCTTTAAACTCCCATAACAGAAAAATAATCAAATTTTCAAGTACACATGAATATTCATAGCTGCTTTGACTTTTTTTTTTTTAAACAAGGTCTCACTCTGCTGCCCAGGCTTGAGTGCAGTGGCATCATCATAGCTCACTGCAACCTCAAACTCCTGGACTCAAGTGATCTTCCTGGCTCAGCCTCCTGAGTAGCTGGAACTACAAGTGCACACCACCATGCTCAGTGAATTTTTCTGTTTTTCGTAGAGACAGGGTCTTGCTATGTTGCTTGGGCTGGTCTCAAACTCCTGGCCTTAAGCAATCCTCCCTTCTCAGCTTTCCAAAGTAGTAGGATTACCGGTGTGAGCCACCATGCCCAGCCTAGCTGCTTTAACTTTGATAGCCAAAAATTAGAAATAATCTCAGTGTTTATGAACAAGAGAATATATAAATAAATTGTGGTATACTCTGTGAAAGTTGCAGGGACCAAAATGGCTTATTTTTCTTATGTCAAACTAATGAAATGGAGTCGAGAGGCCAGGTAGAAAGGGCCCTCACACACAAATGACTGTAACAGGCCTTATCACAAATTTCTGCACATATGCTATAATAGGACTTATCACAGGAAATTCCTCAAGCCAGATAAGCTGCCTGCCTAGCAATGGCTATCTCTACCAATAAACGGATGCCAGCTTCTACAATAAGCTCCTGTAACCAATAGTCTTTGTTTAAAAATAATCTATATGGACTTCTTTTTGTCTTCAAAAGTTTCTCCTTTGTCCCGAGCCCCTTGGATGCACCACTATAGCACACATATCCTAGATTGCAGTCCTCTGCTATTCCTGAATAAATTCTACTTTGGAGAGTCAGTCTCTCTGTCACTCATTTTAGGTCAACAGTGCAAAAAGTGGAATAGTGTACAGCAATGGAAAAGAGTAAAAGATAGCTACAAACACATAAATGATATCACATATTATTTTAAGTAAAATAAACTAGACACAAAGTAGCACATACTTTTAAATGAAGTTCAAAATCAAGCAAAACAAATTGATGTTGATAATGAGAACTATGGTTACCTGTGGGAAGACAAGAGGTGGTAATGACTGGGAATGAACACAGGAACTTTTATGGGATGCTGGAAATGTTCTGTATCTTGATATGGATGTATCTGCAGAAAACAATTTAAAAAAACTTTTAAAAACTGTATATCTTAGGTTAATACAATTAGTGTACTTTATTGCACATCAAACAACCAAAACAACAACAAAGACAGTTCAGTTAATGAATAGATACTTCACAAAACCCAGAAATGATTATGGTCAGAAAACATAAGTAAATATGTTCAACCTCATTAAACATCAAGGAAATGCTAATTAAACCACTCCAACTCCTACCAAAAGATTGGCTAAAATTAAGAAGACTGATATACTATTTGTAGGAGTATAATTGGCACAACCATTTTGGAAAATTATGATGTTATCTACTAAGCTAAAATATGCATTTCTCTCAAAAAATTGCTTGACTTCTCATCTATTTTATTTCAGTCAGATCTTTAGTCCAACAACTATATCCACAGTTCTTTTCTAGAGATTCTTAAATTTGCTACATCTTTTTTTCCCCTCACCCTTTTGCTTCTATCTCTCTTCTTAATTACGGATATCTTGGGCCTATTAAGGATCAAAGGCAGGAACTCTTTTCCATAAGATATTCTGTCCACTTGAAAGAAATTTAATACATACTGTATGTGTAGTTGAAATTCTGAGACACCTTAATCAATTTTGAGGTTTTATCAATGGGTGTGAAGGTCATGCTCTTGATTGGATCCTTGCTAACAGAACGAGTTTTAATTGGCCTTTGTCACTCAAAATCTTTATCAATTTTATCTTTTTGAAGTTAAGATTAAGAAGCAATTGTGCCTCCCAACACCACAGTCCCTTTTAATTCCCTTTCATTCCTGTTTTCAAAAATGACAGTTCTTTCCTGAGCTCTTCTTTCTTCTGATGTCTTCTAAATGTATCCACCAGCAACCAACACAAACAATATCAACACAAAACATTTATTTTCCTATTGCTTGCCACAGAACTACAAATTTACAAAGTACATGATCCATAACAAACATAGATGGTTTAAAAAAAAGCTAGGCCTTCATATAACATTTTACCCTTTGGAAAAGTTGATTAGTCTACATTTAAGTACCACTTATTAATGTAGTTACCAATATAACAAGAATAATATCAGATGGAAGAAAATTGTTTAAATATCAACCCCTCACTCATTCCCCAAATTCAGATCACAATAAAAATGAGAAGATCATATAAGCCTAGGAGATTTAACTACCACTATGAAACATATTTTGGACATCACAATATATCCTCAGGCAAACACAAACTGGCATTCTAATTTTTAGATCTCAAATATAACTCGACCAGATACAGTAGAGCAAAATGGGTAAGAATTTTAATGATTAGCTACAATGTACTTTTGTGTAAAATTCACAGATGATAAAAGGAATACAGATTTAAAAACTCTCTCCCCAATATTTTCAGTGTAGGCACTTATTATAAAAATGCCCATACCATTGAATGGAACACCACAAAACCAACTGCATTTACACCTTCCATTTGCTCTGCATGTATAATTAAACTCAATAAAATGAAAGTATAATAAAATCTCTCCACAATGTTAGTAGGTCACTCTCAAATAGCTTTACTTACACATGGCTTGTCTAGCTAGGTCAACCTATCATTCACAAATTAATCTTCCTCTCTTTTCTCCCCACAACACTCCATACACAGCAACAACTACAGAGAAAAATAAAATCTCACAATAAAGAATCAAAAATCCCTGCTGCACATTCAGGAAATTCAAATGAAAAGCTGACACTAGTCTTAAATATTACATTGCTCATAAAACATTCAGGGGAAACAAATAAACATAGCTATTCTATAACATCAAGAGATGTTCCAGATAGCAAAAAGTTTTAGGTGGAAGAGCATATTATTAGATTAACTACTATTTAAATAATAATTCCTTATTTAAGTTTAAAACCATTATAGGTTATACGGTAATGAGATGTAACCATTCATTATTTACAGAGCAAAGTGTGGCTTATCCAGTTCTAGCACCTATAAAATCATAAACTGACATGTTATGCTTACAGCACATTACCCTCCTTGGTCAACTGAGATCTTCTTGTCCTATTCCACTAGAAAAGAATATCTTCCAGACCGCAGACTAACTCATAAATTTCATAGCATTGTTCACAAAAAAGATAGTGGACGCTACTAAAATTCTGAGTAAAGACCTCTGAAAATCCTCTCCTCCATAAAATCAATGAGAACACTAGCAAAACCAAAAGCATTTTTTCAGCTAGAAATTAACCAAAAGCTTACAAGAATCTAGAGAATGATGAATCAAAAAACCCCAGCTACATCTCAGTAATTACAGTGAGTTTTGCGGCATTTTAATTTGTCCTATGTCCACCTGTCCATCCTAAGCTCCACAGGAGTCTTGAAAACAATAGCCATAATCAAGTCTGACAATCCAAGAAGTTGGAACTCTTTAAAAAAGTCCCATTCCCAAAATTAGTCACCAGAGCAAGACGCCCAAATAGAAACCTCCAGCAATCGTCCCTCTGCACCAACCCAAACTCAACAACTATCCATACGAGGAAGCACCTTCAGAAGAACCAAAAATCAGGTAAGCGATCACAATATCTGTTTTTAACATTATATTAAGGAGAGAGGCACTGAAGAGGGCAAAAAAGAGTCTTGCACTCCATACACCACCCCTCCCCTATCCCCTGGCAGTGCCACATTAACAAGCAGAGTGGAGAGAGAATCTATTATGTGCCTAGGGGAGGGGGAGTGAAGAGATTATGGGACTTTGCACTGGAATTCAGGGCTGCCCTGTCACAGGGGAACACAGCACAGGGCAGAATTCTGCCAGCACCCACAGATGGAGCATTTAGACCAGCCCAGCCAGAGGGAATTCTTAGCCCCATCACCTGCTGACAAAAATTGGCCTGGGGCCACAAAGGCTGCAGTCCTTGGGCAATTCTTGTGGCTATGCTGGTTCAGAGCCAGTGGACTTGGGGTACACATGACCCAGTGAGACACTAGCAGTGGTGGCCAAGCCAGTGCCTATGTCACCCCTCCCCAAATTCCAGGCAGTGCAGCTAAGAGAGAATCTTCTTCCACTTGGGAAAAGGAAAGGGAAGAGCTCAGAGGACTTTATTTTGCAACTTGGGTTCCAGCTCAGCCACAGTAAAATAAAGTACCAAGCAGACTCCTAAAGCCCCCGATTCCAGACCGTAGTTCCTGGACAGTATTTCTAGACCTACCCTGGGCCAGAAGGAAATACTCTGCCATGAAGGGAAGGATCCAGTACTGGCATGATTCACCACCTAATAACTAAACAGCATATGGGCTTTAAAAAAGCATCAGAGGTAGCCAGGCGACAGTCACCACGGGCTTTGGGTGAGACTAGGCTGGCTTTAGGTGTGACCTGGTGCAGTCCTAGCTGCAGTAGCCATGAGGAAGTGCCCACATCACTACTCCCCCAACTCCAACAGCCCAGCACAGTGAAGAAAGAGAGTAAGAGACTTTGCCTGGTAATCCAGGGAATTCTCCCATATTTTACCAAGTCCACCAAGGTGGTACAACCAGGAGTCTACAAAAGTCATAGCATTACTGGGCTTGTGGCGTCCCCAGTGCTGAAATGCTTTGATCCAAAGACTTGGATCACAGCACCCAATTCCCTTAGATATCTGGAAAGCCTTCTCAAGAATGGGTTTAAGTAAGTCCAGACTGTGAATGTTAAAATAAATACCTAACTCTTCAATGCCCAGACATCGACAAATATACATAAGCATCAAGAACATCAAGGAAAACATGACCTCACCAAACAAACTAAACACGGTACCAGTGACCAACCCCAGAGTGATGGAGATAACGTGACCTTTCAGACAAAGAATTCAAAATAGCTGTCCAGAAGAATCTCAATGAACTTCAAGATAACACAGAGAAGGAATTCAGAAGTCTGTAAGAGAAATTTAATAAAGAGATTGAAAAAATAATTTTAAAAAATCAAGGAGAAATTCTGGAGCTGAAAAATTAAATTGACAAACAGAGAAATGCATCAGAGTCTCTCAATAGCAGAATTGATCAAGCAGAAGGATTAGTGAGCTTGAAGACAGGCTATGTGAAAACACATAGTCAGAAGAGAAAAAGGAAAAAAGAATGAAAAAAAATGAAAAAGAATGAAGCACGCCTACAAGGTCTAGAAAATAACCTCAAAAGGGCAAATCTAAGAGTTATCGGCCTTAAAAAAGAGGTAGAGAGAGAGACTGCGGTAGAAAGTGTATTCAAAGAAAAAAATAACAGAAAACTCTCCAAAGCTAGAGAAAGATATCAATATTCAGGTACAAGAAGGTCACCAAGCAGATTTAATCCAAACAAGACTCCTCAAGGCATTTAATAATTAAGCTCCCAAAGGTCACAGAGAAAGGAAAGGTTATGAGGAAAGCTAGAAAAAGAAAAAAATAACATACAAAGTAGGTCTGATATGTCTGGCAGCAGACTTCTCAATGGAAACTTTACAGGCCAGGGGAGAGTGGCATGACATATTCAAAGCGCTGAAGGAAAAAAACCTTAACCCTAGAATATTATATCCTACAAAAATATCTTCAAACATGAAGCAGAAATAAAAAATGAGCAAAGGATCTGAATAGACATTTCTCAAAGGAAGACATACAGAAGGCAAACGGGTATACGAATAATGCTCAACATCATTAGTCATCAGATAAATGCAAATCAAAACTACAGTGAGATATCATCTCACTCCAGTTAACATGGCTATTATCAAAAAGACAGGCAATAACAAATGCTGGCAAGGATGTGGAGAAAAGGGAACCCTCACACACTGTTGGTGGGAATGTAAATTAGTGCAACCACTATGGAAACAGTATGGAGGTTCCCTTAAAAAAACTAAAAATAGAACTATCATTTGGCCCAGCAATCCTACTGTTAGGTGTATATACAAAAAAAGGGAATTCAGTATATTGAAAATATATCTGTACTCCCATGTTTATTGCATCACTATTCACAATAGACAAGATTTACAATCAACCTAAGTGTCCACCAACGCATGAAAGGATAAAGAAATTGTGGTACACATACACAATGGAATATTACATAGCAATAAAAAAGAATGAAATCCTGCCATTTGTACAACATGGATGGAACCGGAGAACATTATATAGAGTGAAATATGCCAAGAACAGAAAGGCAAATCTCCCATGTTCTCACTCACATGTGGGAGCTAAATATTAAAAACAATTGATCAGATACAATGGAGACAAAGAGTAGAATGATGGTTATCTTGAAGGCTGGAAGGAATAAGGAGGAGGGGGATAAAGTGAGGATGGTTAATAGGTATAAAAATATAGTAGACAGAATGAACAACATTTGATAGCACAACAAAGTGACTATAATCAACAGTAAGTTAGGGTATACTTTAAAATAACTAGAAGAGTGGAATTGGAATGTTCCTAAAACAAAGAAACGATAACTGCCTGGATGGTGTCCACATCCAATTACCTTATTTGATTAATTATATTGATGCCCGTATCAAAAACCATGTATCCCTAAAATATTACAAACCATACGTCCATAATGAATAAAAATAAAAATTAAAAAAATAAATAAAAGTCCCATTCCCAGAGAATTGTCATTATTGGATGTGGAAGTCTCCACAAATGAGATTGTTTTATCTGAACTGATTAAGAGCTCACTAGTGCAAAAACCACTTTCCCCAAAGTATTTGTCAAAACCAACCAGAGACAATAGCCAAACATAACTCTTAAATATAACTCTCAAAAGTTAACAATAACAAAATGAACAACCCAATTAAAAAAAGGGCAAAACATTCTGAAGAGATACCTCATCAAAGAAGATATAGTTATGGCAAATAAGCATATAAGATGATGTTCAACATTATATGTCATTAGGGAACTGCAAATTAAAACAACAATAAGATACTACCACACATACTCTTATCATACAACCCAGCAATCTTCCTTATTGGTATTCACCCAAATGAGTTAACTTATATCCATATAAAAACCTGCACACAGATGTTTATAGCACCTTTATTCATAACTGCCAAAACTTAGAAGAAACCAAGATGCTCTTCGGTAGGTGAATGGATAAACTGTGGTACATCAATACAATGGAAAATTATTCAGCACTTAACAAAAAAAAAAAAAAAGAGCTGTCAAGGCATGAAAGCGCACAGAAGAATTTTAATAATATATATAATTTAATATATTAATGTTAATATTAATATTAACATATACATATATATGTATATTATGTATATATATGTATATTATTAAGTGAAAGAAGCCAATCTGAAAAGGCTACATAATGTATGGTTTCAACTATATGACATTCTATAATACAAAGGGCAAAACTATGAAGACAGTAAAATGATCAGAGATTTACAGGGATTGGGGGAAGGGAAGGATGAAAAGGCAAAGCACAAAGGATTTTTAGGGCAATAAAACTACTCTGTATACTAAAATAACGGATACATGTTATTATACACTTATCAAAAACCACAGAATATAAAACACCAACAATTAACCCTATGTGAACAATGGACTTTGGGTGATGATGATGTATCAACACAGGTTCATCAGTTATAACAAATGTACCACTCTGGTGTGGAATGTTGATTGTAGGAGAGACTATGTATGTGTTGGAACAGGGGGGTTATGGGAACTCTGAACTTTATGCTCAATTTTGCTGTGAATCTAAAACTGCTCTAAAAAAGAAAGTCTGTTAAAAAAACAAACAACAGAAAAGACTAAAAAGTTTTGAGTATATATATGAGTATATTACAGAAAAAGATAAATTACTTTAAGGGTCATCTACACTTCCTATATCCATTGTTCATATATTGGTATGTTTCCTTTAAGTAGTGGTTGTTATATTTCATTTTTATGCACAGAGGGGATATCACAGATGTAATTTTATGCTTGTGATTTGACAAAATAATTATTCACATTGTCTTCACAAGTACTGCTTAAGGACATAAAGATATTCTATCAAATAGATATAATTTACTTTATAGTTTATTTTATTTAACATACACTTACATGGAACTTAACACACGTGAGGCAGTTTGAAAAACTTCACAAACATTTACTTTTTTAATTCTCAAAACAATCTTATGAAGTTGGAAACTGAGGTACTAAGCATGTAAGTACCAAAAGAACTCAACTATTAAGTGACAGAGCCAGGACTTGGCTCTCAAGTAACCACTATCAAGTCTCTTACTATTGGATATTTTAGGTTGCTTCTATTTTATCTAACACTATAATAAATGCTACTACGAACATCTTCACTGACAAAATGCTTAAGTTTCAACAATACCAGAAGTATACAACATACAGTCAATAAGTGAAGGCATGCTTATTTCAGTTATTTACTTCTCTTACTACCTTTTGTCCTGCTATTGCCTAAGACATCTTTACCTTTGTCTCCTTTCTCTTCTTTCTGAAACTCTATCAAACTCATGACTTCAAACATCTCTTTCATGTGGACAAAAAACTCTTTCACCAGTTCTAGTCCATTCATTCCTGATGGCTAGACATCTTGACCTTGATTTTTTTGTGTGGGTTTCTCAGATCACTATGTCCTAAACTATATCCATCAATTTACCCCTCAAACATGACTTTGCTCTAATATTTTATATTTCTATTAGCAGCACCATTCTCCCAATCACCAAGCTTAGAAACCTCAATACTTTCTTTTACTTTCTCCCCTCTTTTTTCCTGACTTTCAAAAAGCTGACTTGTCCATTTGTGTGCCCTACTAAAAACTTCAATGATTCTCTAATACCTTAAAAATACATTTCAAACTTGAGCACCTGGAATTAATGATCTGAAAAGTCCAATCTTATTCCTCATACTCCCCCTTCACTGAAGCATAAAAGTAGAGTACTTGCTACTTTTTATATAGGTTTTATGCTTTGTTCACATCTTTCCTGCCCATCCTCAACAGGTACAGGAAAGAGACATAACAATCAAAAATGTGTATCCACCTTTCAAAAAGCATAATAAAAAATATCGCCCCAGAAAGTAAAAAAGTGCTTTAAAAAAAAAAGAAAAGAAAAAGCCTACATTGAAGAGATTATGTCAAACAGGAGACAAATGAAAGTGTTTTCAATCACCAAAGCTGAGAAAAATCTGTGCAACAAAATAAAGTAATATCAGATTATAACCCTAAGTATTAAATAAATATACATGAATTCATACTAATATAAATAAGTGATTGTGTAAGCAAACACATGGGGGAGAATAGACAAATCTCCCATGTAAAATAATTCCAAATAATTTACATAGATACTCTGCCCTTAAGCAGGAAGCGGAACATAACTCCCCACCCACTCTTTACGTGTAGACTGTGTATAGTGACTTTCTCCCAAAGAGTACGGTAGAGAAAGAGGGGGAAAAAAGAGTAACTTTATGGTGGAGAAACCCGAAAACACTACCTCAGCCAGGTGACCAAGGTTAAAATCAGTAGTCATAAATCACGTTGGCAGTATGTACCTTTGACATGTTGTGATGAAAACAGCACTTTACTTCTATGGTCTTCCTCCCAAAACTTATAACTCCAGTCTAATAATGGAAAAAAAAAATCAGACAAATCCCAACTGAGGGACATCCTACCAAAATACTTGACCAGTACTTCTCAAAACTGTCAGGGTCATCAGAAACAAAGAAAGTCTGAGAAAGTGTCACAGCCAAGAAGAAGGAGCCTATGGTAACACTAGTGCTAAATATAACGTGGTATACCAGAAGGGATCCTGGAACAGAAGAAGGACATAAGGCAAAAATTAAAGAAATTTGAATAAAATATGAACATTAGTTAATAATAATGAATCAATAAAAGTTAATTAATTGTGACAAATGTGCCACACTAATTTAAGATGTTAATAGTAAGTAAAACTGCTGTGGGCATATAAGAACTCTCTGCAGTTTTTTTATAAATATGGAACTATTCTAAAATTTAAAGTTTATTGAAAAAACATATGGCTCAAAAATACCACCCCCATTGAGAGATGAGGTCTATGGACTCTCACCTTCAAACTGGGCAGCTTTGTGACTGCACTGAATTACAGAGTATGGCAGAAGTGATATCATGAAACTAGGTAATAAATGCCATGCATCTTCCACCTGGTACTCTTATAGCTCTCACCTGTGGAATGCCCTCTTGCCAGTGAATCAACAGGCAAAGAAGGGGTTACTGTACTGACTTGGATAACTATTCCTGACTACCAAGAGAAACTGAGTTACTTATACATAATGGGGGTGAGGAAAAGTACGTCCAGAATACAGTAAAACCACGAAAAACATATGAGCCCTCCCATGTTCCCAGTTAAAAGTTAACATAACCGTAAAACAACTCAGTATAGACAGGACTACTAGCAGACCAAACCCTGTAGGAAGGACTGAGTCATCCCACCAGAAAAGAAAGCACAGTGAACAGAGGTGCTTGCTGAGGGAAAAGGGAAGCTGGAACCAGCAGAAGAAAGTAATTATAAATACTGGCTACAACCACATGATGAGTTAAAGAAATAAGACCTATAATAGCTGTGACTATTTCTTAATCTTTTTGATATGAATACATTGGTACATATATTTGACATTTTATTTCCCTCTCTCATTCCAAAACTTTCTAAATTAAAACTAAATATTTTCTCCCTAAAACCAGAAATAAGGCAAAGATGTAGTCTCTCACTTCTATTAAACATCACACTAGAGGTCCTAGAGAAAGCAATAAAGCAAAAAATAAAATAAAGGTATATATATCTGAAAAAAAAGAAGTAAAACATCATAGAAAAATTGTTAACAGAAAATTCTAAGAAATAATAAAAAGCTAATAGTAAATTTGGAAAGGACACAGAATTTTAGATTAATGCACAAAAATCAATTTTATTCCTAAATTAGCAAAAGAAAAATAAAATTTACAATGTTATCAAGAAATATGAACTATTTAGGAATAAATTTAACAAAATTTGTGCAAGATCTATACATGGAAAACTACAAAAGTATGCTGAGAGAATTTAGAGATGATACAAATAAATGAAAAGAGATACCATATTCATGGATTGGAAGATTCATAGTCTTACTGAGCTAATTAACAACTTATTGGTCAAATATAGATTCAGTGTAAACCCAAGAGGTTTCCAGCAAACTTTTTGTAGAAATTGAAAAGTTGATTCTAAAATTTGTATGGAAAAGGGCCAACAACTGCCAAGATGTCTTTAGAAAGGATAAAAAGCTAGAGGTATGACACAACTAGATATTAAGACTTACAGAATTATTATACCTAATTTCAAAACAGTATGGCATGAGAATAAGGGATAGACATATAAATCAGCAGAACATATTAATAAGTCCAGAAACAGAACAACATACATAAGGTTGACTGACTTTCACAAAAGGTGTCAAGGTAATTCAGAACTTCCTTTAGCATTCCTTACAGTGAAGACCTGCAGGCATAATATTCTCTTAGCTTTGATTTATCTAAAACTCTCTTTATTTGACTTTCATTCTCAAAAGATATTTTTGCTGAATAGAGAATTCAGGTTTAACAAGAATTTTATTTTTTTACCCCCAATACTTTAAAGACTTCATTCTGCTGGTTTCTGGCCTCTATTTTTTATGATGAGGAAATAAATGGTAATTCATATTGGTTTTTTTCTGTAAGTAATGTGTCATTTTACTCTAAATGTGCAGTCCCCAACCCCTGGGCCATAGACTGGTACCGGTCTGTGGCCTGTTAGGAACCGGGCTGTACAGCAGGAGGTGAGCAACAGGTGAGTGAAGCTTCATCTGTATTTACAGCTGCTCCCCATTGCTCGCATCACCACCTGAGCTCTGCCTCCTGTCAGATCAGTGGCGGCATTAGATTCTCATAGGAGCGCGAACCAAACCCTACTATAAACTGCGCATGCGAGGGATCTAGGTCGTGGGCTCCTTACAAGAATCTAATGCCTGATGATCTGAGGTGAAGCTGAGGCAGTGATGCTAGCGCTGGGAAGTGGCTGCAAATACAGATTATCATTAGCAGATAGGTTTGACTGCACAATAAATGTAAAGTGCTTGAATCACCCTGAAACCATCCTCTCCCCCCCGCAAGCCTGTGGAAAAATTGTCTTCCATGAAACCAGTCCCTAGTACCAAAAAAGTTGGGGACCACTGCTCTCAATGCTTTCTTGATTTTCTTTTAATCTCGGCTTTCAAACAGTTCGACAATATTGTGATTTGCTGTCATTTTCTTTGCATATTCAGCACTTTCACTGTGCTTCTTAATCTGTAAATTTATGCCTTTCACATAATTTGGTAAATTTTCATTCATATATCTTCATTTTTGGGGGGGAGTGCTCCCTTTCTTTACCTTACTTCTGGGAGTCCAACTAGATGTATATTAGATATCTTGATATTGTTCTATGTCACTGAGTCTTTGCTCATTTTCTATTAATTCTTTTCTGTCCTGTCTTCAGATTGAATAATTTCTATTGGTCTGTCTCTAAATTCACTAACTCTTCTGTTAGTCCAGTCTGCCGCTAAGCTCATCCAGTGAATTTTTTATTTTGGATACTATAATTTTCAATTATAGAATTCTTCTTTTAAAAAATAGCTTCTACTTCTCTGGTGAGATTTCCTAATTCTTAATTTATTACAAGAATATTTCCCTTTCTATTGTTAAACATATTAATGACATTTGCTTTAAAATCCTTGCCTACTAATTCAATATCTCAATCACCTTGGGGCCAGGTTCCAATGGTTGCCTTTTCTCTTGTGTATAGATCATCTTTTACTATTTCTTTGGTTGTCTTGCTATTTTCAACTGTATTATAGACATTTTGATATGTTGTAGAGATTCTGAATTATGTTGCAGACCTTTGAAGAATACTGATATTTTTGTTCTAATGGGCAGTTAACTTGGCTGAATTCAAACACTGAATTGTATGTCCTGTGATGAAAAACAGTTGAAAGTTCTATCCAGACCTTTTAGCTTTAGCCGGATTGCTTGAAAATTGTCAAATGCAAGCCTAGTTCAGGTGTCAGTTGAAGAGTGAGAGAGATTATAAACAGAATTTAGAGCTCCCTCTCTGTTGATCTGTCATTTCCCTACACACTTTTCAGCTATTGGGGTTATCTCAAATCCTGTCCTCTGGTTGTTCAGGCTAGTAAGTCTATTAATATTTTATTTAAGTTTTAGCTGCCTGATGTCTACTGGGGCCTGCACATTGGGTAATAATTGTCATAAAAATGGGAAATTCACCCAGACCATTCTCTTTTTCTAAGCAGATACTCCAGTTTCTGCCTGCTTTGGATGGGTTGTTGTCCATTTTATTCAAGCTGTTAAATTGATATTTTGTTGATGGATTATAGTTGTTAGCACAGAAGGGTTGTTCAAATAGGTGGTACTCCTCCATTACCAGAAACAATGATAATTTAATTGGGAAAGGTAAAAATAGTGCTGGAAGACTGGGATATCCATATGGAAAAAATTAATCCCGATGCTTCCCACACACAGAACTCAACACAAAATGATCATAAACAAACATAAAAGCTAAAACTATAAAACAGAGGAGGAAAATCTTTGTGATCTTGTAGCAGGCAAAAGTTTCTTAGGAAACAAAATGCATAAAATTAAAAATGGATAAATTGCACATTATCAAAATTAAAACTTCTGCTCTTGAAAAGACATCATTAAAAAATGAAAAGGCAAGTTCAGATTGGGAGAAGATATTCTGAACATACATAATTGACAAAGTACTTTTACAAAGAACACATAAAGCACTTTTATAACTCAATAAAAAGATAAATAAGCTCATTTTGAAATTGGAAAAAGATTTGAACAGCATATCACAAAAGAAGATATCTGAATACACAATAAACTCATATAAAGATATTCAACATCATTAGCCATCAGTAAAGTACAAATTAAAACCACAATGAGATACCAATAAATATACTTTAGAATGGCTAAAATTAAAATGATTGACAAGTCCAAGGACATAGAGTAATTGCAACTTTCATACATTCCTGAAGGGAATGTAAAATCATACAACTACTTTGGAAAACAGTTTGACAGTTTCTTAGAAAGTTGAACATACAATGACTGCATGAGTCAGCAATTCCACTTCCTAGGTATTTACCCAAAGATTGTAAACAAATATTCATAACAGCCTTATTCATAATAGCTTCAAACTAGAAACAACCCTAACATCAATCAAGAAATGAGCAAATAAACAAATTGTAATATACAGATATAGATATAAATACAGAAATATTATAATATTAACACACATAAAAATATTAGTGACTATCAAATAGATAATACTGAGGAAAAGAAGCTAGCTACAAAACAGCACATACTATATAATTTCATTTATACAACATTAGAAAAAAGTCAAAATGGATCTATAAAATCACAAAGCACATTAGTGGTTACCTAGGGTTGAGGGAGAAGGGGTAGAAAATGACTAAAGATGAGACAAGGGAACTTACTGGGGTCAAGGGAGAGAAGAGGAAAGAAGCTATATCTAAGAAGATATTGATCAAGAATTTTACAAAGCTGGTGATACATAAAAAGCCATGTATTCAACACCCCAAAAGGATAAGCACTATACATAAGAAAAAACACATGTCTAGGCCTATCATATTAAAACTACAGAAAATCAAAGACAAAGGGAAAACTTTCAAAGGAGCCAAAGTGGCAAGTTCCCTTTATTAGTTTATCAGACAAAAATAAGTCTGATAGCTAACTTCTCAATAGAAACAATAGAAGCCAGAAGACAATGGAATTATATTCTCAAAGGGATGGGAAAACTGTCAATTCATAGCTAGAAAAAATGTCCTTCATCAATAAAGTTGAAATGAAGACTTTTTTCAGACATAAATATAATTAAGAATTTGTCATGAACAAATCCACATTAAAATATTAAGCGGCATTCTTCAGGCAGAAGAGAAATAACCCCACCAATGAAACCTAGGAGACAAAGGAAAGAAGAGCCACAAAAAGAGTTAAGTCTAAGTAATTATTGACTGTACAAAACAGTAATACTTATGTCTTAGGGGATTTAAAATATCCAGAGAAATAAAATATACAATAATAGCAAAAAATAAGAGTAAATAAATGAACATAAAATGTTATAAGGTCTCCATAGCATTTGTGAAGTGATAGAAATGTAAATTAGTATTAGAATTTGATAAATTAGGGATATATGACAGGTAGAAAATGAAACTAATTTTTAAAAAATCAATCCAGCAAAAGGCAAGAGAGGGAGAAAAACAAAATAAATGAGGATACAAATAGTGAGACAGTAGATAGAAACACAAATATATTAGTAATTATATTGGTAAAAGGGGACTGACTACAGGAGTCTCATTTCTAACCACTGGACTCTAAGGACCTCAAGACTTCATCTCTTAGGACTGTACTACTTTAAAACACAACCCCTTGTGCAGCAAGACCTATAACGCCCCTCAGTACAGTAGGTTCATCAGCCTACAGGCTTACTGCTCTTTTTTTCTTCAGCTCCCTAATTTTTTCTGGACTCTGGGGATTTCTCTTATTTTTTTATACCTTTTATATGCTATACACAGGTTTATAAGAGGACATTTTAAGTTATCTTTTCTTCCATGTGGCAGCAAAAAGAAGTCTTAATTTTATTATTTTTTTAATTTCAAAATATTAAGGGGGTAAAAATGTTTTTGTTACATGGATACCTTGTATAATACTTAAGTCAGGGCTTTTACTGTACCCATCACCACAATAATGTTCATAGTACCTGACAGCTTTTACCCCTCATCCCCCTCCCACCCAGCCCTTTCTTGGTTTCCATTGTCCTTTGTAATGACTTCTTTTCCTTTGGGTAGACACTCAGTAGGAGGATTGCTGGATCAAATGGTAGGTCTACATTTCTTTCTTTGAGGAATTTCCATACTGTTTTCCATAGAGGTTGTACTAACTTACAGTGCCACCCACAGTGTGTAAGTGTCCCTTTCTCTCTACATCCACACCAACATCTATTGTTTTTTAACTTTTTAATGGTCATGCTGACAGGGTGAGGTAGTATCTCCTTGTGGTTTTAATTTGCATTTCCCTGATGATTAGTGATGTTGAACATTTTTTCATATGTTTCTTGGCCATTTGTCTATCTTCTTTTGAAAAACTTCTGTTCATGTCTTTTGTTCACTTTTTTATGGGGTTGTTTTCTCTTGCTGATTTGTTTGAGTTCTTTGTAGATTCTGGAGATTAGTCCTTTATTGGATGTGTAGTTTGCAACTATTTCCTCCCATTCTGTAGATTGTCTATTTACTCTGTTGATTATTTCCTTAGCTGTACAGAAACTTTTTAATTACCTTTATTTTCTGAAAAAATTAAAATGTAGGGTCTAAGATATTTTGTGATATACTTTATTTTCCATGATATTGCTACAATTTTAATTATAATCTTAAACTTCCAAGATTTTCTTTTTGTTTTAGGTAATATTAGAGTTATTTCCTACCACATTATTAGAGGAGCTTTTAAGCATAATAATTTGACTTAATGTTCTTCATTTCTTAAAAATGTTTCTTCTACTCTTCTAGATAAAAATATGATAAGGAAAGAAAAATCTTTATGTACTGCTTATATTTTCAAGTTCTGAATATCTATTTCCTTGAAGAGAAGCAATATCTGCTTTTTATTATAAATAGGTTCTATGTGTGCTCTTAGAAATTAGTTTCACAATGGTGGAGATTTCCAGTGCTTCTCTAGCCTGAAGCACTGAAGAAGCTTTTGGTGAGTTCTATATATTGTTCCACATGTATCCTCACAGTTGGAGAGCAAAAGGGCAACCTCTCTAAGTTAAAAAATACATATATCTCTAATTCATTTTTTAAAAAAAAGTAAGAACTAGTAAAATGTAGTAAACAAGCATCATTTTTATAGAATGATAATCGAGAAATCACATCTTTATTTTTAAAGCAGCTACAAGATACTTGTTGGCATAAGTTCAACTTCAGAACATACAATTAAAATGTCTACATTTACTCTTCCACTATCCAGCAGGTCTAAGTTCAGAATCTCAGACAGTTGTTAATCAGTACCACTTAACGCCTGAACTCCTTTTTTCTTTACTTTTTTCGGACAGGGTGAACTGGGTTGTTTTTTTTTTTTTGAGGTGTTAATTTTTTTTTTTTTTTGATAGGTCAGCTTTCCAGCGACCTCAGATCCTCATCTGTAAAAGAGAGATAATAGTACCTAGCACACAGTATAGTCAAAAGAAACAAATAACGGTAAGTACCCAATAAATGTTAGCTGTTGCCATTATTATTCCTACTTATCATCTTTTCCCAGCAATGATAATTGCTTTTGAGAGTACGTCCCAGCAATAGTAACTGCTTTGGAGAGTAAGGTCAAATGTCTGGCATAATCAACTCTAAGGAATGAGTAAGTTGTACCTTAAAGGACTCACATAGAAACAAATGAAACTCCTATAGCATATGTCTGCCATAGGCTGGCTCTGCACTACCATAGAAACAGGTCTCAGGGTTTTGTATTCCTTTCTTCTTTAAAGCTGTCAGCAACTACTCTCGGGGCTCTTACTCCTTCAGGACTGACTGCCGAATAGGACACATATTCCTCAGTGTTGTGGGTTTTTTTTTTTTCTCTTTATGCCCCATTAATCAAGCTTGGTAGTCATTTTCTTTTTAAGTATTTTATTGCTAATTGCTATAGGGAACTAGGTAGTGCCTAGTAGAGAATGTATTAGTTTCCTAGGGCTATGGTGACAAATTACAGCAAACTAGGTGGTTTAAAACAAAAAATTCATTCTTTCAGTTCTGGAGACAAGGTGAAATCAAGGTGGCAGCAGAGCTATGCTCCCTCTGAAATATCTAGGGAAGAACTCTTCTTTCCCTCTTCCTAGCTTCTGGTGGTTGTGCACAATCCTTGGTGTTCCTTGGCTGGCAGCTGCATAACTGCAATCTCTGCCTCAGTCATCACATGGCCTCCTTCCCTCAGTGTATGTCTACTCTCTGTGTCTCTGCACCCAAATTTCCCTCTCCTCTCTCTTATAAAGACACCAGTCACTGTATTAGAGCCAACCCTAATCTAGTATGACCTTATTTCAACTTGAATTACATCTGCAAAAACCTTATTTCAAACAAAAGTCACATTCACAAATACTGGGGGTTAGGACTTGAACACATCTTTTTGAGGGACGTAATTCAACCCCCAAGAGAGAACGTCTCTAAATTTAAGAAGCTGTACAAAGTTCTTATAATCCCTGTCCATGTTCTGCAGATCTGGGTTTCTGGAAATCCCTTGGGCCTCCTTTGTCCCTCATGTATCTCTGTAGATAATGCTTTTTAAATGATCTAGCCTCCGGAACTCACAGTTTCTACAAAGCCCTCTCTTTACAAAAACTTCTCTTCCCAGGAAACAAGCTTGATGGACAGGGATCAAATCTTCATAATTCCTTGATAGTAGAATGGGGTCTGATATCAATAAATTTTTTTATGAACTAGATACCATTCAGGTATCCTATTGTTTCAGCTGTATAATCTGTTTCTCAGGGGACCTCCTTACTAGGTGATTACCTTTAAACTGAGCTCCTAAGCCATGTAAGAAAGAGCTCCTCATGGTTTTTCCTCACACTCCACATCCTCATTATTTCCTCCCTCTGAGACTATTTGATATCGTTCAAAAATCTCCTAGAAGGCATTGATTTGACTTCTGAGAGTAGTACCACTCTGCAAAATATGCATTAGTGAAATTGCTTCCAGGTCATCATACTTACATTTTTCCTTGGTGTAGTATTCCCAAAGGAAACCACAACTTCTTTAAAAGAAGTTATGATGATTATGACTTCATGTATGCAAATAAGTGCTTCCCTCCAACATCCTTTTCTCAATTGGTTCTTGTCTGTCCTCAGTTCTACATTTGATATTGCTACTCTTTTGTAAGTGGAAAAATTTTACCTTATTTATCCCTTCCATTGTCTACTACCATTTTGTTCTATCCAGTATATATTATGAAAATTATTTTAAATATTCTGAAAATAAAAATAAAACTAACTTCTGCATACCTATCATGCAGTTTAAGAAATAAAACATTACCAATATAGTTGAAGTATTCTATGAACTCTTTCTTAATAACATTTTCCCTTCCTTCTCTCCCCCACAGATACATAGCACAAGTTATCTCCACAACTAATTGCTACCTTGAAGCTAATGTTTATGGTCCCCATGCATTTTTTTATACTTTGACTAAATTATGTAATATTCTGTGTATTTTTAAACTTGAATTACATATTATAACTGTTATAGATTCCTATGCAACATTTCTTCCTTCACACTGATTGTGAGATTCATCATACTGATACATATTGCCCTGCTTCATTATTTCAATAGCTTCACTTCTTCACTTTAAGAATATACAACCATTTTATTATCATTCTTCTACTGATGGACACTTAGTTTCCACGTTTTTGTCCATTAGTGGATCACAACTAGCATTACTTTTCCCTTTTTAAACAGCTTTATTGAGATATAATTCATATACCATAGAATTCACCCTTTTAATGTGTATAATTCAGTAGTTTTAAGAATAATCATAAAGCTGTACAACTATTACAATTATCTAATTCCAGAACAGTCATTCCTCATTCTCCCCTGTCCCAGACCCCAGTAACTACTAATCTACTTTCTTTCTCTATGGATTTGCCTATTGCAGACATTTTATATAAATAGACTCATATTAATACAATTTGTGGCTTTTTGTGACTGGCTTCTTTCACTCAGCACAATGTTTTCAAGGTTCACCCATGTTGCAACATGTACATTAATTTGATTATGGTGATGGTTTCATGGGTGTAAGTGTATGTCAAAATTTAACAAAGTATACATACTTTATGTATATGCAATTTGTTGTGTATCAATTGTACCTCAATAAAGCTGTAAAAAAACTAGGCAAAACATTTTAATAGATGCTTCACCAAAGATGTACAGATAGTAAAGAAATCATTACTCATCAAAGAAATACAACTTAAAGTTAAAATGACACATCAGTGCACACCTACTGGAATAGTTAAAATTTAAACTACTAACAACATCAAGTGCAAATGTAACTGTAGAATAACTGGAACTGTCATATGCTGTTGATGGAAATGCAAAATGGAACAGCCACTTGGGAAAAAGGTTTGGCAATATTTTCATGAAATGAAACATACATTTACCATATGACCTAGCAGTTTCACTCCCAGGTAGTCACCTAGCAAAAATAATAGTCTATGACTACACAAAGACCTGTAGGCAAATGTTTACAGAAGCTTTATTCCTAACAACCAAAAGCTGGAAATAACCCAAATGCCCATTAAGTGGTGAATGGATAAACAAACTGTGGTACATACATATAATGCAGTACTACTCACACATAGAAAGGATAAATTGCTGATACATGCAACAACATGGATGAATCTTAAAAGTATTATACCAAGTAAAAGAAGCCAGACACAAACAGCTGCATACTATATGATTCTATTAACATGATATTCTCAAAACAAAACTATAGAGGAAGATATCAGATCAGTGGTTGCTAGGGGTTGGCGGTGAGGATAGAGAATTGATGATAATAGGGCATGAGAGAACTTTATAGATGTACAGAAACACTCTATATTTTGATTGTGGTAGTAGTTTGCAACTCGTTACATTTGTCAAAACTCACAGAAGTATTCTTAAAAATGATTTACCATACATAAATGATGCCTTAAAAAACATAACTTAAAAAAAAAAAAAGCAGCCAGGAAAAAAAGACACATTACAGGAGAACAAAGATAAAAATGACTCCAAATATCTAACTAAAAACAACACAAGCCAGAAAATAGTATATTAAAGTGCTAAAAAAAAAAAAAGCCAACCTAGAATTATATATCCAGTTTCAGAATAAGTCTTTCCAAAATGAAAGTTAAATAAAGACATTTTTCAAGCAAACACTGATAGAATCCTTCACCAACAGGCTGCATTACAAGGAATGTTAAATAAAGGAAGTTCTTCAAACTGAAGGAAAATGATGAAAACACAGATCTACAAGAAATAAACAGTGCTAGAAATGGTAAAGACGAAGGCAAGTAGAATTTACTCTTATTTTCTTAATTTCATTAATAAGAAAATGCCAACCTTAGATTAATGTATTCTGTCAAACATTTAACAAAGAAATAATACCAATCCTATACAAACTTTTTTAAGAAATAGAGAATATAACACATCTCAGATCACTTAAAGATGTCAGCCACCATTACCCTAATTCTAAAACCAGATAATCACAATAAAGCAAAACCAAAGACCAATGTCCCTTATGAATACTCTAAATCCGTGGTCCCCAACCTTTTTGGCACCAGAGACTGGTTTGATGTAAGACAATTTTTCTACGGACCAGGGCTTGGGCACGAGGCCAGGCGGAGCTCTGCGGCCCGGTCCCGGTCCACGGCCCAGGGGTTGGGGACCACAGCTCTAAATGATAGAGTTATAAAATCACATTAAAAGACACGAGAACATCAGGATCAATTCCTTGAGGAAAGCATGTCCTAGTCTAGGGGTTGATAAACTTTTTCTGTAAAGGACAAGAAAATAAATACTTAAGGCTTGAGATCCATATGATCTCTGTCACAATTACTCAACTCTGACATTGTTGTACAAAAGCAGCCATAGGCAATAAGTAAACAAATAGATGTCGCTGTGTTCCAATAGAACTTTACTTACAAATATAGGTGGTAGGCCAGATTTCGCCCATGTGCCATGGCTTCCAAATGGTAACAGAACAATGAAAGAAAAATTTAGTTAAAGCCATTCCTCACTTCATACACAAAACTAAATTTCAGGTGAACTAATGTTCTAATGTGAAAAATAATACTTGGGATGGTTAGGAAGAGTACATAGGAGATTATATTCAGACACGTGCAGGTATAATTTCACAATAAACATTATTTTAATTTTTTTTTTTTTGAGACAGACTCTTGCTCTGTCACCCTAGGTGTCGCAGCTTACTGCAACCTCAAACTCCTGGGCTCAAGCCATTCTCTTGCCTCAACCTCTCGAGTAGCTGGGACTACAGGCGCACACCACGATGCCCAGCTAATTTTTGTATTTTTAGTAGAAACGGGGTCTCGCTCTTGCTCAAGCTGGTCTCAAACTCCTGGGCTCAAGCAATCCTCCTGCTACGGCCTCCCAGAGTGTTAGGATTACAGGTGTAAGCCACCGTGCCAGGCCATATTATTTTAATATTAAACATCCAAAAAATTAAGGCACACCAAGTATTTTCACTCTGCATGTGGAACAAGAATTTTCCCACTTTTTATGTTAGTCAAAAAGACTCTTATATGCTCTTGGTGGTAATGTAAAGTAGTACAGCAACTATGGAGAACAGTATAGAGGTTTCTCAAAAAACTACAAATAGAACTACTACATGCTCCAGCAATTCCACTACTAGGCATATATCCAAAGAAAAAGAAATCAGTATATCAAAGAGACATCTACACCCTCATGTTTATTACAGCACTATTCACAATAGCTAAGACACGGAATCAATGTGGCATATATACGCAACAGAATACTATTCAGGCATAAAGAGAATGAAATTCTGTCATTCATGGCAACGTTGATGGAACTGGTGGACATTAAGTTAAGCGAAATAAGCCAGGAACAGAAAGTTAAATACCTTCAACACCGCATGTTTTCACTCATATGTGGAAGCTAAAAAAAAGCTGATGTTATAGAAGTAAAAAGTATAACATAGGATACTAGAGGCTGGGAAAGGTGGGGGGATAGGGACAGATTTGTTAAGGGATACAAAATTACAGCTAGATAGGAGGAATAAGTCCTAGTGTTCTACAGTACTGTAAAATGACTACAGTTAACAATAATATATTACATAGTTCCAAATAGCTAAAAGGAAGATATTGACTTTTCCCAACACAAAGAAATGATAAACGTCTAAGAGGATGGATATGCTAATTTCCCTGATCTGATCACTATACATTATATGTATCCAAACATCACTGTGTATCCCACAAATACGTACAATTATTATACATCAGTTTTTAAAAAAAGACTCTGGATACACTATCTTGTCAATTTATTTTTTGTATGCCTTTGTACTCAAATACTACCCTTATCTATGAACAGCCTGTAACTCTAGGAAGCAGTCAGTGACTTCTCTAATATTCTTAAATCAGTGCTCATTTAAAAATTCCAGCCTTCTCAATCCCCACCTCAGAACAAGTCTTAAAACAACTCAGAAACCAAATGAAGGCTATTTTGTAAAAGTAAAACTTGGTTTTTCTGCTTAACTATTTCTACTTTTGAAAAAATATAAATAAACTTCTAGAAATGGACTGGGGTCCTGTGGATATCCATACTTGAAAGTGGAGTCTAAAACTCCCTGAAACTGATATAAAACTGTGTATGTGTCATATTCCAGAGAACAGCTCCAAGGTTTTTCTCTGGCTCTTGAAGGGAATTATGACCTCCTCCCCTACAAAGTTAAGAACTTCTGTTCTAGAGGCTGGACATATAGAAGCTCATGTTGAATTACCAAATTGGAAAGGAAATACAGCATTTTCACAGTGATAGGGGATGTAGGGAAAGCTGTCTATTTATACAGTAAAACTCCTGAAATGGTCCTAAATCTCAATGGAAATTAAATACACTGGGGTGGGAAAAGTCCTAACGCAATAGACATGAAAGCTAAAGGTTAATGAAGAGGTTTCAATCAGAGGTTGCCTTTGTGCTTTGGATGATCCTCAGAGTTTGACTGTCGTTCGGCAACAGACCTGTTATTCGTTTCAAAGTCTGAACAGTATTCACAACCCCATTATGAAACATATGTATCAAGAGGGTCCGACCAGAAACAAAATAATTATGTTTTCGGTATGAATCCATCAGCAACTTACATTTTTGCAGCGCTTTATAAAGCGCTTCCACTTGCCGCCTTCCACATGACCTTCACTACATTCCCCGTTGGGAAGAGTAGGACAGCAGCATCCCGTTCTTACTAAAGAACGTTGTGGACTCAATTTGTGAGATGTGAGACGCTCACTAGGTTGCATGGAAGCCATTTTTCCACACTGTTAAGCGCGTGTAGAAAGTTTCTGGTAGTGTTGGTGATGAAGATGACAGTATAATTATGAAAGACATCAGTGGGGAGTAAAATATACTTGGGGGAGGTGAAAGCACGTCGGAGCTGGGGTGTCGCCTCTGGGGAGGGAAGGAACGGAGAGACACTGGGAAAGACGAGGGAAGGCAGCGTTAGGAGAAGCCTTCCGTCAGGCGCTTCAGAACGGGGGCTGGCGCGGCGTCCCTGAGAGACCAGGAAAACGACGTGAGGAAAAAACCAAGAGGCTGCGTGCGAGTAGGCCAACAGACCCGGGGGCCTGCCTCAAGGGACGGGGGCAGCCCGGCCGAAGTCCCCATCTGGAAGTGGCTTGTTTAACTCAGCGCCCCTGCAGCTCCGGCAGCCTCTTTCGTCACTCTCCCCTCGCGGTCGCTCACCCCTGACTGAGATCGCCGGCTCCGGCAACACGCTCAGCTCTAGCAGGCAACTCGCGCACTTTAAGCGCCACGAATTCAAATGTAATCCCCGGAGCCCCGCGGCCTCGAACGCCTCCCAGAGTGAAGGACAGACGGACCAATCAAAGCCCGGCTGGCCCCAGGCGCTAAGGGAAGGGGGTGGGACGATACTGTGTTGCCAAGACGGCGGCTTCCGGGCGGGCGAACCCGGGTGGGCGGGTTGAGGCGACTTCCGGTCGGAAGGGGAGGCTGCACTGGAAAAGCCGCCCTGTTGGGGGTCAGGGAGATTTCGTGCTGCAGCTGTTTTCTCGAGAGTAATCGCGGGACTGACTGTGCTAGGGTCACGCCACCGCCTCCGTTTCCTTTATCCTTCACTCTCACCAAAAGATTTAGCTGTCCAGTCATAAAGCGCACATTGTTTCCCTAAGGTAAGCGTGTGGTATCACCTCCCCGTTGTTGTACGGGGGGGGGGCAGTAACGGAAACTCGCTGAGTCAACTTTGTCACACAACATACTTTAAAAAAGTTGAAAGTTTGGGTCTTTAAACACTCAGTAACTCTCTACCATGGAGTTTTTGTTTGGCTTTGGTTTTTTTTTTACTGCACTGTACACATTTTGAAGCCTTTAAACATTGGGTGCAGTTTGAGTTACAATTAAATTTGAAGTTCTGGTTTCTTCTGACCCAGAAATTCCATCTGAACCGGGTAGTAGACAAAGACCTGAAGTTTTTTATTTTCTGTAACAGTCTCAAAGGTTCTCTGACTTAAGTTCTTAATCGCCCATAAATCTGAACGTGTGTGGTAAGATGCACCGGTGATTTGAGCCCAGTCGGTTTAAAGAATCGAACTAATTCAGCTGAGTCTACTTTATTTAGGTACATTTTAACCTAAAAAATTTAAACCACATGCTAAACATGGCTCCTTTGGTACAACGTGTACTCCATTTGACGATGATAGTCTGACATAAGACTAGTTCATTTATCAAAGAAAGTAAACATTGTTGAAATGATAGAGGAGAAATAAAGCTTTCTAGAGACAATTCTTTAAAAAAAAAAACTTACAACTTTAAAAGGATATCTTTTAACAAATCACAAAAGTCATCGTTAAGTTCTTGTCACCAAAATCTAAAAGAAAACTTAAGCAAAACTTAGATGCTTATCAAGAACAATTTCTTCCTCTATAGCTAAGGCAGGGAAGCATTTATGAAAGCTTAGATCTATGTATGTTTAGGTTCTTGCCAACCCTTTTCTTAAAATTCCATCTTCAGAACTCTCTGCTAATGAGCACTTTTCCAGCAGCTTGGGTGAAACATTCTGAATAATTCCTCAGCCTGAAGGTTAGAAATTTCATTAAATAAAAAATTAAATACATTAGAATACTTAGGTATGAAACATTAATGAACTGAGTAATACATTCTTAAGAAGAGGAGGCACTTAAGAAAACACAGGCCACCTGCATTGTGGAGCCATATAATGTGATGAGATTTGATAAATGGGCAAGAGATCAAAAAATGCCCAGGGTTTCAAAAGAGAATGTTCCATGAGCTGCTTACTGCCTACATAGACCATTTGAAAATCAAACCAACTTAGCAGAAGCCCAAGAGGCCTTAAGATGAACCAGAGCATCCTTTGGATGTCAGTATTGTACTGAACAAAGTCAGCTGAACTGTTATTTATCTGACAGAAAAAAAAAATGCCTAAATTTTATAACGACTTAGGCCATTAATTAAAAAACATATGGTGATCTTAGGGTTTAGAAAGCAGAGAAAGGAGGCTTGAACCTAAGTTAGATGTACTTGGAAAAAAAAAGTTTCTTCTTGTAGTAGGTGTGTATTTGCCTTCATACACTCTTCTCTCCTGAATATTCTCTCCCCCCTCTATTTGTTTGAATCCTACTTATCCTTCAAGACTCAGCTCAAATTCTGGGTCTTTTGTGACCTAGTCCATAGTCAACTCTCTCCCTCCTGAGTGCCTATACAATTATGCTCTTCATTTGGCATTTTTGCTTTATACCTTATAATGTTTCTTATCATTTATGTTTATGAATATATCATACATATAACTTGCTGCTTTAGATTCTAAGCTGCTTAGAATTGTATTCACCACTGAACTTGGCAGAGTAACTTGAACATGGTAGTGGTAAACAAGTTTTGATGTAAAAATGCCCAAGTTAAGATTAGTGTTAAATATAGTTAATAGCTATATTAGTTTGCTAGAGCTGCCATAACAAACTACCACAGGCTGGGTTGCTTAAATAACCAAAATTTATTTTCTTAAAATTGTGTAGGCTAGAAGTCGAAGACCAGGGTGTCAGCAGGGTTGGTTTTTTTCTGAGGCCTCTTTCCTTGGCTTATAGATGGCTGTTCCATCTCTTTGTCTTCACATCATCTGTTCTCCATGCATGCACACATCTCTGTCCAAATATCCCCTTGTAAGGAAACCAGTCCTGCCAGATTGGGGCCCACCTCAAAGACCTCATTGTAACTTAATTGACTCTTTGAAGACCTTATCTCCAAATATGGCTAATTTCTATAGTACTAGGCATTAGGATTCAACATATTAATTTGAGAGGGACACGAGCCCATAACAGTAGGCAACACTCAAAAAGCATAAATGCTTGGGAGCATGTTATCTGTTACCTTTAAGAACTCCTATCATTAGACCTATAGGTGACATAAGTGGCCTGCTAAATTAGAATCTTCAGAGGTAGAGTTGAGAAAAGTTTATTTTTAAAAAGTTTTCCCAGTGACTCCTTTGGGTAACACTAGATACTTTTGAATAACACTAGACTGGAGCATGGAAACACTAAGACACTCTTGTGTATTTTAGAATGTATTAGGAGGTGGTATGAACATATGCAAATACAATGATTAATACTTTATTAGAGGTACCAAGTGCCATGAAAAGATTAATTCTAACTGCATCAAATACCTTCAGTAACACACCCAGCTGAGGTGGTAGAGAACCTCTGTCTTAAAAACATTTCTCCCACTTAATAATTATGATGATCAGTCCCATTTAGAACCTGCTGCCCTAAGGCACCTAGTATGTAGTATGCTCTCAACAAATTCTTATCACATTAAATGAGCAGAGCTGTGATTTAGCGAGATTAATAAGACCCCAGGGCATAGGATGAATTAGAGTGGGAAATATCCTAGAAGCAGGAAAATTCTGTTGCAGATACCCAGCTAAGAGATGAAGCAGCCCTAAACTAGGGAAGAAGTAATAGGAGAAAAATAGATGAGAAACACTGAAAAGGTAGGATGAAGAGAATTAGATGAAACTTGATATAATGTAGTAGTTCTTTAAATGTAGTGTCTTACATAGGGTGTTTACTTAAAAAGCGGATTGCTGAGCTCCACCCTTGAAAACCTTTTCAGTCCAGGATGAAGCAAATGAATTGCATTTTTAACAACCCTTCATGATTTTGATTTAGATTAATCTATTTCAATTCAAAACCTCAATTTAAGAACACACTGATCTGTTGACCGTGGTGAGTGGAGAAGAGGAAAGATTGAAAAATAGTTGTAAAGATTAAATCTTGAGTGACGGGTAAGATGATAAGCCATTAATGGACACTGAGAATTTTGTTTAGAGGGAAATAAAGTGCATCCATGAACCTATTCAGTTAGTAAGAAATGTTGTTTAGGAGCCTGGAAAAGAGGTAGGGGTGAAGAAAAAATTGGAAAACTTTTGTGTAATAAAGATTTCTAAGAGATCAAGGAAAAAGAAGAGGGTTATAGAGAAAATTGAGAGGGTATTTTATTTAAGTGATCTTGAAAAGAGGAGGCAGCACAAGAAACAAGGTGAGAAGAAAACAAACCAGCAGAAACCAAAAAACAAGGTCTCAAGCAAAGAATATTTACATCATCTAATGTGAATGAGAACTACAAGGGTTATGGGGTAGGTGTAGAGAGGCTTCTGAAATTTATATCTATCTGGTACTCTTGAATAGAAGAAGTTTTCTACAATTTTAGGCTTGCTATGAATTGAAAAATAAATTGATGGCAAGAAAATCAAACCTAGGAATGATTAAGCATAACTTACAATGTGGATAAAAAAGTGAGAGATTATCATTTTATCAGAGAGGTAACCCTTTAAGTTGCTTCTAATCCATGAGGGATTTCCATGTTTTATAACATTAAAAATTAATTTAAAAGCAAGACCAAATGAAATAAAAAGTGATAGATAAAAAGACCAATTAATAATAAGCATACATCATTAGCCAAACCTAGATTTTCCTAAGGTCTTTCTTGGATCGTAGGGTAAGGTAAAGGAAATGAATTAATAAGCTTGATTAAAAGTTCTCTTTTTAAGAAGTAAAAGAAAACAAAAAAAAATAACAGTAATTTCTGAAATGGAATTTTTAAAAAAATATATAAAGAAGAAAAATATTAAATATTTGGAGGGAGAACTAATATCCTTTCTAGACTTAACAACAAAATAGGTTTATAAACATTGCATGTTATATGCTAATCTTACAAGCTGTCCATAAGTAGATAATTACTGTGGTGGTGAATAATATAAAAGACCTGGATTCAAAATTCACATCTGCCTTTTACTGGTTGTGTGTACATCCTTGGTTCAGTTAAGTTATCTCAGTCTTAGGGTCTATTCTATAAAATGGAAAATAACAGCACCTGCTTTGTAGCATTAAATAGATGATGTAATGTTTAATATGTGCCTACCATATAGTAAGCATTTAATAAATGATAACTGTTGATTGAATGACCTTATGCAATTTACTTAACTGCTCTCAAGTTTTAAGTTTTCTCTGTCCAATGGGACTAGTTGTAAGATGTCTTTGTAGGGTTATCAAGAAGATTAGGTTATTAGAAAATTAAGGTTATTAGAAGATCTTATAATATGAATAGCACACAGTAACACTCAGTAAATGATAAATACTACTATGATTTCAAAAATCTCAAAATAATATCACTTATTAACAATTTTCACAGTGTTTTTTAAACATATTCATATATTCTTTTCAACAGTATTGTGAGATAGTTCCTTTTACAGAGGAGAGTTAGAAAGCTTGGTTAACTTAGAGCCAAAAGAAGCAAAGTCTTCTCACTCCCCAGGCCAGTTCTTTTTCCCACTGTACGTTTACGTCACAAGTCTTATTTTTTTAACTTTTTATTTTGAAGTTTTAAGTTCACATGTAGTTGCAAGTAATAGTACAGAAGGGTCTCTTGTATCCTTCACCCAGTTTCCCCCAGTTATAACTATATCTTGTGTAATTATAGTACCATATCACAACCAAGAAATCGACATCTACTTACCTTACTCAGAATTCACAAGTTTAACATGCATTTGTGTGTGTGTCTGCATTTAGTTCAATTCAGTTGTATCATATGTGTAGATTCATGTAACCCCCACTATATTCAAAATACAGAATTGTTCAATCACCACAAGTTACCTCATGAGACATTTTTGATAGTCACAACCCGTGACTATCAACCCAGGTGCTAACCCCTGAAAATCACTACTCTGTTTTCCATGTTTATAATTTTGTCATTTTGAGAATATTATATAAGTGGATTAACATTATAACCTTTAGAGATAGACAAGCCTTATTTTTAATAAGATTTACATTTAAATTATATCAAATAAAAATAAAGACTTCTTATAAATGTAAACATTCTATCTAGTAGAACACTGGATCTATTTTCATATTATTGGCCTACAGATTGTAAGAGAAGGACTGGAGGGATAAAAACCACATGACAGAAATTAGTGATGGCAAAGACTCTTAAATTTCAAATGCAGATAGGCATAATTCTTGGGTTTTTAGATAGCAGCACTTTTTCCTTTTAAAAGTGGTTCAAACAGATTTTTTTAGAAAATAATTCAATGGTTGTTGCCTGCCTTTCTTCTGAAAATGCTTTTGCATGAAAACACACCTAGCTTTACATCTTGGGTGGATTTTTGCTGTCACATCAGTGAATATGGAAAAATACATAAGGAAGGGACTGATATCATGGAAAATTATGGAATAGGAAGTTTCAAAGCTAGGTTCCTCTAACAAAACAACTATTAAATGAGGAAAAGCTATCATAATCAACAATTTCAGAAATCTGCAAACTGATTAAACACAGCAACCTGAGGAGTGCTTGATGAAGGGAGGGACAGCTGATGTACAGTAAGAGAATGACACACAAGAACTAGCTATCAATCCCGACCTTCCCCTTTTTTCAGCTTTGCCACAGGCATGGGGATAGTGGCTGCATTTCTGGAGTGGCTGGCTATTACCAGGGTGGGCAGAAAGGACCTTTTCCTACAAATTTTAGGGGTTGTGCCTTTTGGTCAGTCTGGCAGTTTCCTGAGGGACCAGTGAAGACACTTTATTTTTCAGCCCACTTGGATCATAGCAGCTTCTTCATGGCAACCATCTGAAAATCTAAAGAAATACATATTTTTTTTCATCCTCCTTTGGATCCATACATTTAAGTAAATCTGTCAGGTCGATGACTAACTGCAGCAATAATGGAAGAAAAACTTCTGTGACAACATGGATGACTGTAGCCTTCAATAAGCAAAAATCAACAATCTCTGAAGAGTGTTAGAATCTGATTTCCAGAGTACCACTTTATAATACTAAAAATGTCTAATTCTCAACAAAAAAGTCATAAAATATATAAAGAAACAGAAAACATGTGGCCCATTCAAAGGAAAATTTTTTAAAAATTTGTTTAACAGAAACCATCTCTAAAGAAGACCAGACGTTGAAATTACTAGTCAAAGACATTAAACCAACTGTCTTAAAATACTCAGTGAGTTGAAGGAAACCATGGACAAAGAACTAAGGAAAATCAGAAAAACACTGTGTAAACAAATAGGGCATAGCAATAGAGAGATAGAAATTATAAAAAGAACCTAATAGAAATTCTAAATATGGAAAGTACAGTAGGTGAAATGAAAATTCACCAGAGGAATTCAGTGGCAAATATGAGCAGACGGAAGAGGAAATCAGCAAACTTGAAGACAGGTCAATTGATATTATCCAATTTAAAGAGCAGGAAGCAAAAAGAATGAAGAAAAACAGAACTTTAGGTGCTGTGGGACACCGGCAAGCATACCAAGCATCATGGAAGTCTCAAGAGGAGAGAGAAAGGAGCAGAAAAAAATATTTTTAAAAATATTGGCTGAAAAATTTCCAAATTTGATGTAAGACATGAATATGCAAGTCCAAAAACTCAACAAACTCCAAGCAGGATAAACTCAAAGAGATCCACACCAAGACACATTGTATTCAAATTCTACAAAGACAGGCAGACTTTAGAAAGCAGAAAGAGAGGTGACTCTTTATGTACAAGGAATCCTCAGTAAGATCCACAACTGATTTCTTTTATTTTTTTCTTTCTTTCTTTTTTTTTTTTTTTTTTTTTTTGATACAGAGTCTTGCTCTGTTATGCATGCTGGAGTGCAGTGACCTCATCATAGCTCACTGCAACCTCAAACTCCTGGGCTCAGGCAATCCACCTGCCTCAGCCTCCTGAGTAGCTGGGACTACAGGCAGACACCACCATGGCCGGCTACTGTTTCTATTTTTTGTAGAGACGGGGTCTCTTGCTCAGGCTGGTCTCAAACTCCTGACACCAGTCCTCCTGCCTTGGCCTCCCAATGTGCTAGGATTACAGGCATGAGCCACCATGCCCAGTCTAACAACTGATTTTTCATCAAAAATTGTGGAGGCTAGAAGGAAATGGAAAGGCATATTTAAAATAGTGAAGGAACCTTCAACCAACTATGTTTCTGTAAAAACTACCCTTCAAGAATTAAGAAAAAAATTAAGACATTTTTCAAATGAAAAAATCTAAGACAGTTTACTACTAGTAGACCTGCCTTACAAAAAATGATAAAGAGAGTCAGGCTGAAATGAAAGTAACTTGAAGCCATATGAAGAAATAAAGAACACTGGTAAAAGTAACTACATAGGTAAATATAAAAGCCAGTACTTTTGTTTGTAATGTTTCTTCTCTTTTTAACCATGTAATTTAAAAGGTAAATGTGTAAAACAATAATTTTATATTTGTGTACATGGTGTAAAAATAGGTTATCTATTACAACACTATAAAGGAAAATAGAGACACATAGGAACAGTGTATCCTATTGAAACTAAGTTGGTACTATTCAAACTAGATTGTTATAACTTTAAGATAATAATTGTAATCCCCAAGGTAACCACAAAGGAAATAACGTAACACACATGCAAATCAAAATGGTATACTACAAAGTGTGAGCTACATATAAATAAAACAGTAATGCAGGGATTGAGATTGAAGAACATACAAGGTACGTAGAAAACAAATAGCTAAATGACAGAAGTAAGTCCTTATCAGTAGTTATTTTAAATTTAAATGGATTAAACTCTGCAATTAAAAAGGCAGATATTGTCAGAATGGGTAAACAAGCACAATCTATCTGTGTGCTGTCTACAAGAGACTTCTTTGTTTACAAAGACAAAGAGATTGAAAGTAGAAGAATGGAAAAAGATACTCCATGCAAATGGTAATCAAAAGAGAGCTGGGGGTGGCTATGTTGTTATAAAAAAATAGACATTAATTTTTAAAAGTTTACAAGAGACAAGAACATTACATATTTATAAAAAGTTCAATCTATCAGGAGTATATAGTAATTATAAACTCACATAGCAAAGCCCAGAATATATGAGACAAATGTAGATAGAATGTAAGGAAGAAATAGTTCTGCAATGATAGTTGGAGACCTCAATATCCCAATTTAAATAATGGATAAAACAACCATGAGTAAATCAGTAAAGAAATAGAGAACATGAACAACAACATATTAATAAACCAAGCAGACCTAACAGACATATAAAAACACTCATCCCTACTTTCAACTGCAGAATATACATTTTTCTTGAAGTGCGTGTGGAACATTCTCCTTGATATCCTATATGTTAGTCCTCAAAGCAAGTCTTACTAAATTTCTAACACTGAAATCATACAATGGAATGAAATTAGAAATCAATAACAGAAGGAGAACTGGACAATTCACAAATACATGGAATTTAAGCAACAAACTGTTGTACAACAAATGGGTCAAAGAAGAAATCACAAAGAAAATTAGAAAGTACTTTGATAAAAAAGAAAACTGAAACACAGTATGCCAGAAATTAAGGATGCAGAGAAAGCAGTGCTAAGAGGAAATTTTTATAGCTATAAATGTCTACATTAAAAAAGAAGAAAGATCTCTAATAACCTAAGTATATTTTGAGGAACTAGTAAAAGAGGAGCAAACTAAACCCAAAGCAAGCAGAAGAAAGAAAATAATAAATATGAGAGCAGAGATCAAAGAAATACATAATAGAAAAACAATAGAGAAATCAACAAAACCAAAAGCTGTTTCTTTGAAAAGATAAACAAAACTGACAAAAGACTAAAATAAAAAGAGTGAAGATTCAAATTGTTAGAAATGAAAGTGGGGACATTAGTACTGACTTTGCAGAAATAAAAAAGGATCATGAGAGAATACTATGAAAAATTATATACCAGCCAATTGTATAACCTAGATGAAATGGCCACATTCCTAGAAACAGTCAAATTACCAAAACTGGCCCCAGAAGAAATATTTAATAAAAACTTAATAGTCCTATAAGAAATAAAGAGATTGAACCAGTAATCAAAAATCTCCCAATAAAGAAAAGCCCCGGACCACATGGCTTCACTAATGAGTTTTGCCAAATACTTAAAGAAGGATCTAGAGTCCTCAACAAAATACTAGCAAACCAAATCCAGCAGCATGTTTAAAGGATTATACACCATGGTCAAGTGGGATTTATCAATAAAAGGCTAGAATGGCCCAATGTACATAATTTTATCAATAATATACCACATTAATATAATGAAATAAAACCACATGCTCTTCTCAATTGATGTAAAAAAGCACTTGAAAAATATAAAAACATCTCATGATGAAAAACATTCAATAAACTAGGAATAGAAGGGAACTTCCTCAACATGATAATGGCTGTATGTTAAAAACTTACAGCCAGCATTATATTCAATGGTGAAAGATTGAAAGCTTTTCTCCAGAGATCAAGAATAGAACAAGGACGCCTACCCTCACCCCTTCAGTTCAAAATAGTACCGGAAGTTCCATCCTGAGCAATTAGGCAAGAAAAAGAAAGAAATCCAAATTGGAAAGGAAGAAGTAAAATTACCTCTATTCACTGATTACACAATCATGTTACCCAAAAGAATCTACCTACACACAAAAACACAGCAAAAAAACCCCAGAATACTTTACTTGATGTAATAAACAAATTCAGCAAAGTTGCAGGATACAAAAATCTGTACTCAAAAATCAGTTTTCTAGTTGTGTGTCACTTAACAACGGGTATACATTCTGAGAAATCTGTTGTTAGGAAATTTCGTCATTGTGCAAACATCAGCCTACTACATGCCTAGGCTCTGTGGCTTAAACCTGTATAGCGTGTTACTGTACTGAATACTGTCAGGAATTGTAACACAGTGGTTAAGTATTTGTGTATCTCAATCTATTTAAACATAGAAAAGGTACAGCAAAAATATGGCATAAAAGATTAGAAATAATACACCTGTTTAGGCCACTTGCCAAGAATAGAGCTTGTAGGACTGGAAGTTGCTCTAGGCAAGTCAGTGAGTGAGTGGCGAGTGAATGTGAAGGTCTAGCACAATTACTGTGCACTTTCATGTGGATAGCACAGTAGGTTTGTTTATATCAGCATCACCACAAGCACGTGATATGTTGCGCCCTGCTGTTAAGTTGGCAATAGGAATTTTCTAGCTCCGTTATAATCTTATGGAACCACCATCGTGTATGCAGTTTGTTGTTGACTGAAATGTTGTTATGCCACGCATGACTGTATTTCTGTACATGAGCAATGAAAACCTGAAAAGGAAATTACAGAAACAATCCATTTATGATTACATCAACAATAATAAAATAAAGTAGTTGGAAAATTTTACCAACAAGCCACATGATTGTATCCTGAAAAGTACAAAATATTGCTGAAAGAAATTAAAGAAGACATAAATAAATAGATATTTCACGTTCATAGATTGGAAAACTTAATATTGTTAAGATAGCAGTAGTACCCAAAGTGATGTACACATTCACTTCAATCCCTATCAAAATCCTAATGGTGTTTTTTTGTGGAAGTAGGAAAACCCATGCTGAAATTCACATGGAATTTCGTGGGACCTGAATAATCAAAACAATCTTGAAATGAGAAACAAAGTTGGAGGACACACACTTCCTGATTTTAAAACTTATTAAAAAGGTACAGTAACCAAAACAGTTTGGTACTGGCGTAAGTATAAACATACAGACCAATGGAATAGAATTGAAAGCACAGAAATAAACCCTCGCGTATATGGTCAAATGATCTTTTTCGAAGGTGCCAAGACCATTCAATGGGGAAAACAAAAGAAAGAAATAGATAAATTGGACTTGATCAAAGTTAAAAACTTTTGCACATCAAAGAACACTATCAAGACAGTGAAAAGACAGTCCACAGAATAGGAGAAAAATATTTGCAAACCGTGTATCTGATGAGGGTATAATATCCAAAATATGTAAAGAATTGCTACAACTCAATGACAAAAGACAACCCAATTTTGAAAATGGGCAAACTACTTGGATGGCCAATAACACATGAAAAGATGCTACATGTCATGAGTTATGAAGGAAATGCAAATCAAAAGCAATAAGATACCTCTTCAAACCCATTAGGATGGCTATTGTCCAAAAAACGGAAAATAAGTAGTAGCAAGAATATAGACATTTCTTTTATCACTGTTCTTAAAAAAAGCAATATAGAGAAATTAGAACCCTTGTGTATTGCTGGTGGGACTATACAATGGTACAGCTGCTGTGGAAAACAGTTTGGCAATTCCACAAAATGTTAAACATATCAGTTCCATTCCTAGATATATGCCCAGAGACTCAGATACTTGTACACCAATGTTCATAACAGCATTATTTGTAATAACCAAAAAGTGGAAACAACCCAAATGTCCATCAACAAATGAGTGGCTAAACAAAGTATGGTATATCCACAGAATGGAATATTACTCAGCCATAGAAAGGAATGAAGTTTTTGATGTATGCTATTAATATAATATGAATGGACTTTGAAAATGTTAATGCTAATTGAAATGTCATAAGCAAAAGGATAAATATTATATGATTCAAAATTTGTATTATTCATAAAGACAGAAAGTAGATTAGAGGTTACCAGGGATTGCACCATGAAGGGGAATGGGTAGTTATTACTTTGTGTAGAGTTTCTGTTTGGGATGATGAAAAAGTTCTGGAAATACATAGTGGTGATGGCTGCACACCATTGGTAATGTACTTAATGCCACTGAATCATACACTTATTTATTTATTTATTTATTTATTTATTTTTGAGACAGGGTCTTGCTTTCTCGCCCTGGCTAGAGTGCAGTGATGTCATTGTAGCTCACTGCAACCTCAAACTCCTGGGCTCAAGCGATCCTCCTGCCTCAGCCTCCCAAGAAGCTGGGACTACAGGTGTTTGTCACCACGCCTGGCTAATTTTTGTATTTTTTTTAGAGACGAGGTCTCACTCTTGCTCAATCTGGTCTTAAACTCCTGGCCTTAAACAATCCTCCCGCCTCGGCCTCCCAAAGTGAATCATACACTTAAAAATGATTATTAGTGGTAAATTTCATGTTATGTGGTTTTTACCACCATAAAAATATATATGTGTGTATAGGAGTAAGAATTCAGTGTAGTTATTGTTTTTCAGAATCACTGCTCTAACCTTTCAGTTAATGAAAAACGCTTTAGTTTTTTTATTCAATTTCTTTATCTTTTAATCTTATTTGGGTTTTTTAATTAGATTTTTCCTTTAAGAAAATACTGACCCAGGCACCAGGAATATTCTAGTATTCTGGTATTAATTTTATAAATTAATGAGATACTTTCCAAGCACAAAACCTTCTCAGAAGAATTTAGTAACATTAGCCTAGGTTTTTATGGCTTTATTATGACTTGGTTGAGCTGGGGTTCATAAGGCTGAGAGTCCAGAACATCTACTATTAAGGTAATAGTAAATCTGGAAACCCAACAGAAACAGAGTACCTGCCTCCTGTATTGCACAAACTGGGTGATTCAAATTACCTATTTAACATTATTTATTGAAACAATAACTCTAAAAACAATTAATATTGCCTTTTTATTAGTCAGGATAAGGTAGGCTGTGCTATAGTAAGAAATAAACCCTTAAATTTGTGTGATGTCACCTTATTGACAACTTTCTATCTACAAAAGAGGTTTGGAAGTTTCCCTTATATTTACTACCAGCCTAACTACCTTGAAAGCTGGGAAATGTAGATTTGGTAAGATGAAGGTATATCATTGGCTCTTTCATACTAACCTATATTTTAAAATTTTCTTCACAGTGAGCTATGTGATGTTTCAAGTAAGTTCAGGCTTACTAAAGTTTATTTCAGACAAAATAAGGAAAATACTTCTTTATAGATTTGAGATGCTTACAAGTTTTAGAGATTCATTACTTCATAGTATTGGCAAAATTCAGGAGAACTTTCAACTTTGATATTGGCAAGTATCAACTTTGATGCTAGTGTTAAGTACCAACTGTATGAATTATTGTATATTCTCAAGCAGTTCATTTAGCTCAGTTTCAGTATCTGGAAATGGAACAATAGTACCTACCACATCAACGTCTTGTGAGGATAAAATGAGAGGAAGAGAATGTAAAGTGTCTGACGATGTCTGATACGATTCTGGCTATCATTAATGGTAGTTGTAATTATTGATTAAATATTACTTGCTTTTCCTACCTTTATGCCACTTGGTGAACATCAGATAATACAAAAGCTTTTTGAAAATTGTAAGGTGGTATATCGGTACTTAGTTGACAACTTATTATAGATCTTTTTCCTTTTTCTGAAGTCCTAATTTTCACTATCATATAATTAAGCATTTAATGATATACTTCCTTGGATTTTACTCTCATTATTTTGTGGATGTTAATCTCATCTCTCAAACCAGTATGTGTATACTTTCTGAGGATAGGTAATATTTCATAGCTCATATTTCTTTTGTGTTTCCTACATCTGGCACAATACTCAGTAATATTCAAATACTCAGTAAACATTTGTTTACTTTTAGTAATTGGTGATCTCTAAGTAGGCCCTTAAGCACATCATAATTGCAACTAGAATTAACAGTCACTCTGAACATGAGATTGCTGCTACACTCTTGAGAATTCCCACTAGTCAAAAATAACCTTCCTGGATATCCCAACAGATGCAGACCTGATAAGAGTGATACATACTTCTCTAGCCCACAACACAGGTTATTGCAAACTGCCTTGCTTTCCAAGCCACTCTAAACCTAAAGCCACTGAAATAAGTAATGCAGATTTCTTATCTGGTGAAAGTATTCCTTACTAAATAGAAAATGCTATTACCAAGCCCATTTGTTGGGTTGGCTTAATATTCATTCTCATGTATACTGTTTCCTCTATAAAAGCTTTCTTAAAAATGTGAGTACAATTTTCAGTAAATTGGCACATAATTATGTTGTCAGTATTTTTTTGTGTGGAATTAATGATAAAATAACATTGAGCCAGTAGCTCAAGAACTAGTGTAGCTAAGAGTCTAACTTTGAAGTAAAAAAGTCTTGGATTCTCAGATGTGCCATTTACTAGCTATGTAACTGTGGATAATTGTAGTTAAACTGTATAAAACAGTTTCCTCATCTGTTAAATGAACATCACAATAACTTCTCATGTGTTTACTGTATTAAATGATATAGGGACAATACTTAGCATGGCATCAGATAGCTAGTAAGTATACAATATGAGTAATTCAACTGTGATTGAATTTTTTAAAAAAACTCAATTACTTAAAAATTTGAAAAATGTATTCTCTAATAAGTTTCAAAGTAGGACAGCTCTGAAGTTGGTTATTTCAGTTGCTCAGTGACATCATCAGGATGCAGATCTCCATTGTTCCACTCTGCTGTCCTCAGACTAGTCTCCTGCAAGATGACTATTGCAGTTTCAGTCTCCAAATCCAGTCGAGACAGCATCCAGCAAAAGCAAACACCATCTCCTCATATGTGTGTCTTTTTAAGAACAAGGAAATCTTTCTCAAAATCCTTCTAGCACACTCCTCTTCATAACCCATTGTCTGGGTCACATCTCAACTTCCTACGTAAGTAATTACTGGTAAAGAGAATGAGATTATGAATTACCTGGGGATGGGCTTACTCAAGATTTATCTCTGAGTTTTTGGTTGTATCACTTTTTTAAAGGGTGGATACCTAAATAAAATTGGTGTTCTATTAACAAGGGGGAAGTGGTTGTCTCCTATAGCAATTATTATGCATAATAGAATATTTGCTATTCCTTTTTTATCATCATGTGAAGGAGATTCAGGTGTGTCTGGACACTGCTCTATTACTTCCCATTGCTATCCATCAGTTACATCATTGCCATCATCTTACAAGACAAACTAATATCAATTTATTTTTTTCCCAATATTTAAAAAAACTGTGTCATTCTATAATATTGCTGCTACTGGCAGAAAATTATTGAAATGTCACAGCTAAAAATGGCAAATACCTAGGATAATCATATTTGCCTGAGGCATATCAAAAACATAAAATCATATGCTGACTACTTTCTTAAGGTGAATTTTATTTTGGGACAGAGCGAATTTATAGTGTTACTATACCTGACGTAAATACAAACCTTTCTTTCTAAACTAAAAATAAATAAATAAAATCACTTGAAAAGTTATTTTCCACTTACTTTCAATCTGGATTAGCTAATCTATTATTTTAGCAGCACCAAAATGAGAACCATGTATGTTCTCTCCATTTATGTTTTATATAATACTACAAAATTTTATGGAAAGGATAGAAGGAAGGGTCCACAAAACATCATTTTAATTCTGCATAGGGGTTTATGAAAGAGAGGGGAGTAATTATTATAGTAATATATATGGGAAATGCTTTAATTTCCCTGTTCCCTTCCTCTATATTCTCATTTTAAAAACCTGTTTGCTAACATGAACTTGGCTCTCTAAACTGGCTTGATATATAAACAATTTTCATAAGAAATTTAGATAATCTGTCTTTTTACATTCTACTTCTATAAGATCCATAAAAACTGAAAAGGTACAAACCATAGAAGCAATTGGAGAAAAGAGTAAGGCATGATTCAGAAGAAAAAGGTTAAAATTCATTGGAGAAGACAACTCTCCCTAAAAACAACCCACTTGATAGACATTTTCTTGGTTTCCTATCATCATCTTTTTATCCCAGAGAAGTGCTACTGATAGTAGGTCTCATTGGAAGCATTTTTTTAAACATCCATAATGTAGATAATAATAGAACAGATATTCACATTTCTTTTGTGTATAACTGTGATATATGGGAGAATCAGAACTGTCTGAAGAATGGAGGACATCATGTCTATAATGCACATTTTTAAATTAAAACTCTTTTTAGAAGGGGTCTTCAAATGGAGCTGTTGATGTTTGTCATTATATTTTCTAAAAGAAGAAATTTTTAATTGGTGTGTTTACTCCATTTACATTTAATTTAATTATTTATTTGTTTGAATTTAAGTCCACTATCTTGATCTTTGTTTTCTGTATGTCCCCTCTTTTGTTCCTTTGTCCCTTCTTTCCTATCTTCTTTTAGGTTAATCAAGTAGTTTTTGGTTTCTGTTCTGTCTCCTCTTTTGGCTTTTTATTTTGGTCATACTTATTTGTGTTGTTTTTTGTTGGTTGCTTGAGAGATTACAGTGTATGTACTTAAATTATCACAGTATACCTTGAATTACAGTTAAACTACCTCACTTACAATGCAAGAATCTTACAATGCTGTAATTCTATTTACTTCCTTCTCATCCTTTGTACTATTTTGTCATATATTTTATCTCTATATACATTATAAACTCCAAAATGTATTGCTATTTTTGCTTAAAACCATCAGTTGATTTTTTCTTAGTTATAGTAGAATACATACAACATAAAACTTACCATCTTAATAATTTTTAAATGTACAGTTCAGTAGTATAAGTATATCCACATTGTTGTGCTACCAATCTCTAGAACTATTCATCTTGCAAAACTGAAACTATCTACCCATTAAACAATAGCTCCCCATTCCCTTTCCTCTAGCACCTGGCAATCACCATTCTAACTTTCTGTCTCTGAATTTGACTGTGCTTCGTACCTGGTATATAGTATTTACCCTTTTTGTGACAGGATTATTTAACTTAGCATGATGTCTTCAGAGTTCATCCGTGTTATGGCATGTGTCAGAATTTCCTTTCTTTTTAAGGTTCTTATTTTCTATTTTTTTGTCATAGAAGTCATTCAAATGGGTGTGAGGTGGTATCTCAGTGTGCTTTTGGTTTGCATTTCCTTTATTAGTGATTTTGAGCATCTGTTCATATGCTTTTTGGCCATTTGTTTATCTTCTTTGGAGAAATATCTATTCAAGTAATTTGCTTATTTTTTAATTAGGTTGTTTGAAGTTTTTGTTGTTGAGTTGTGGGAGTTCTTTATATATTCTGGATATTAACCCTTTATTATATATATGATTTGCAAATATTAATATTTTATTCAATTTTTTACATTGCTTTTTTATTCTATTGTGTCCTTTTATGCACAGAAGTTTTTAATTTTGATGTAGTACAATGTATCTATTTTTACTTCTGTTACCTATGCTTTTGGTGGTGTTTTTGGGAAATCATTGCCAAATACAACATTATGAAGTTCTCCCCCTATGTTTTCTTCTAAGTGTTTTACAGTTTTAGCTATGTTTAGGTCTTTAATCCATTTTGAGTTAATTTTTGTATATGGTGTAAGGTAAGGATTCAGCTTCATTCTTTTGCATGTGGAAATCCAGTTTTCCCAGCATCACCTTTGGAAAAGTCAACTGACTTTTAAAGAATATAAGAAAAGAGCCAGGCACAGGTGGCTCGTGCCTGTAATCCCAACAACTTGGGAAGCTGAGGTAGGAGGATTGCTTGAGGTCAGGAGAGCTAGACCAGCCTGGGTAACATAGCAAGATCCTGTCTCTAAAAAAATAAAAAACATTAGCCAGGCATGGTGGCGTGTGCCTGTAGTCCCAGTTACTCAGGAGGCTGAGTTTGAGGCCTCAGCAGTGGGCCACAATCCTGCCAGTGTGCTTCAGCATGGGCAACAGAGCAAGACCCCATCTCTTAGGAAAAATAAAAGAATGAAAGCGAAGAAAGAGAAATAATGTCTTACATCTACCATCTATTTACTATTGTAATGCTTTTTATTCCTTCCCATAGATCAGAATTTTCATATGGTAGTCCTTCAACATGAAGAACTTTCTTTAGCATTTTCTGTAGTGCAAGTCTGTTAGTAACACATTCTCTCAGCTTTTACATATCTGAAAATGTCTATTTCACCTTCTTTTTTAAAGGATATTTTTACTGCCTATAGAATATTAGAGTGACTTTTTAAAAATTTATCACTTTAAAGATGTTCCATTATCTTCTGTTCTCTATTGTTTCTGATGAGAAGCCAGTCATCATCATCATTATTATTCCCCTGCATGATTTTTGGTCCCCTGGCTGCTTTTAAGATATTTTGTTCTTTATCTTTGGTTTTCAGCAGTTTGACTGTGATATACTTAGCTGTGGTTTTATTTGTTTTTATCCTGCTTGGGATTTGCTGTGCATCATGGATGTATAGGTTTATGTTTTTAAACCAGTTTTGGAAATTTTGTCCAATATTTTGTCAAATTTTTTTTCTGTCCTATTCTCTCTCTCTTTTCCTTCTGGGATTCCCGTTGTAAGTATGTTAGATTGCATAGCCTTGACCACACATCGTTGAGAATCTAATTTTTTCTAATCTTTTTTCTCATTGTGCTTCAGTTTAGATAATTTCTATTGAGTTGTTTTCGAGTTCACTGAGCCTTTCTTTTACATTATCCAATCTGCTATTCCATGCAGTGATTTTCTTTAATCATCCCAAATATTGCATTTTTCAGTTCTAGAATTTCCATTTGAGTTTTATTTTCAGTTTTCATATCTCTACTGAAATTCCCTATATTTTCACCCATTATATCCTTCTTTTCCTATATATTCTTTAGCATATATGTGTGTGTGTGTATATAAAATATCTACTTTAAAGTACTTACCTGTGAATCTTAACATCTGGGTCATCAATGGCTCTTTCTATTGACTTTTTTCCCTTGGATTATGGGTCATATTTTCTTTCATTTTCTCATATCTTGCAATTTTTATTGTATATTACCACTGTAAATAACATGTTTAGGAAACTCTTTTTTTTTTTTTGAAACCCAGTCTCACTCTGTCACCCTGGCAGGAGTACAGTGGTGTCATCAAAGCTTACTGCAAACTCAAACTCCTGGGCTCAAGTGATCCTCCTGCCTCAGCCTCCCGGGTGGCTGGGACTACAGGCATGTGTGACCACACTCAGCTAATTTTTGTATTTTTTGTAGAGACGGGATCTCACTCTTGCTCAGGCTGGTCTCAAACTCCTGGCCTTAAGCGATCCTCCCGCCTCTGTCTCCCAGAGTCCTAGGATTACAGGCATGAGCCACCGTGCCAGTCCTGGATACTCTTGAGTCTGTTACCTTCCTCTGAAGAATGTTTTCAATTTTGTTCTATCAGGTGGTTAACTTACTGGTAGATTTTCTTGTTTCTCTGGAGGCTTGATTTTAAGCTTTATTCATACTTGTCTATTTCAGTTTTTCCCTTAGTCTTAGGCATGAACTTTACTCTTAAAGTATGCTCCTTCTGGGGTTTTTAGAAAGTCTGAAATGTTTACCAAGTCCTTCTGACTTTAAGGGATTCGCCCTCTGAACTGATTCATCATCATTTGGAAGTTGCTGAAATCTCTGCTTAGCTAGTTCATCTTTTTAGTTGTTGCTTTCCTCTAGGTTTCTTTGATCTCACCCTGCATATGCACAGTTCAGGAGTCAACAAAGGATTTGAGGGTAAGTATTATGCAGATTTTACCTCCTCCCACCATGACTTCCTCTTTCTGGAGATTTCCTCCTTCATTCTCCAGCTGCTCCAGCAACCTCAGACTCCAACTTCTGATTCCCCAGCCATAAAACTGCTCTCTGTGTAAGTGCTTTTCCTTGTGCACCATGCAGTCTGAGGAATAACCTTACTGGAAAAATCAAGATAAATGTAAATATCATCTATTCACTTCCATTATTTCAAGAGTCATATCCCCTTCAGTTTCTGCCTGCTTTTGATGGCTCCACAGTGCCTTCAACTAGTTGTTGTCATCTATTTTAGTCAGAGTTTAGAATTGTTATTTTCAGAAGGGTTATCTAATTTAAGATACTCCATTTTTTATGAAAGCCAGAAGTCATTAAAGCAGTATTTTTAAATGGAAAAATAAAGGGATGGTTTCTAAGAAATTATTGGTTATTTTATTGTATGTAGCTATGTTTAGAAAACTAAAAAGATACTACCTAGAATGGGAAAAGAATTAGGTAATCTTCTGGGCCTTTGAGCAAGAAAAAGAATTAGGTAATCTTACAAAAATAATTTCTGGTGTCTTAAAAATACTGTAAAATTAGGGACTGTGGTGGGTATGAAAATATGCTGCTAAGATCTCCTGCTGCAGGGAGCATAATTGACTGATAGCCACAGTTGCTGCCCTTTAGAACCTACCCCTATGTTTGTGCCAATACACTGGTTCCTAAGTGATCCTTCTAGGCAGTGACTGCATATAGTAATGATTCTAATGCAGGTTCTTTCCTGTGAAATGCATGACCCTTTAATGGTACTTTGGCTCAGGGACTCCCCATCAGCTGGGCCAAAACTTTCTTAGAAATGTGCTACAGTCTGAGACTCTTCCTGCCCAATCCTCTTTCCTTCCCTTTCTCCATCACAGGTAACAGTCTGAAGGCTCTCTTGTCTTCCCTTGGTCCCTCCTTTTTACCTTTCATATGTAAATCTCCTAATAAATCTTTTGCATATCTAATCTTATCTTGGCATCTGCTTCTTGGAAGATCCAAACTAACAAAGAAACACAGACCAAAACTATTGTCAGAAAAGGGACCAAAATCATGACTTTGAAAAAAAAGAATATTCTTACAGAAGAATTCCAAATAATATATGCAGTCATTCCCTCCTCTAGAAGGGGAAACATAATTCCCCTCCTCTTGAGTACCATCTGGGCTTAGTGACTTAGTTCCCATGAATAGAGTAGTATTTTTTTATTATTATTCCATACCCTCCCCACACACACAGACATGCAAGAGCCTTTTTAGATACTTTTTTCCTCCCTGCCCACAGTGAAATATTAACACTACAAATATACTGTATATGTGTTTATGTCCTCTATATATATCCATGTTTTATGCATAGAAAGAGTAAGTCATTTTTGTCCCCCAAGAACCAGTTTTTACTCCCTCAGTGGCATTATAATAACCCCCACTGAGAATGCGTGGAATAGAGTGTGGAAAGGGAAAAATTGTAACTTACCATGGAGAAACCTGGCAGACACCCCCTTAATCAAGTGATCAAAGTTAACATCATTACTGATAAGTCATGTTAATACCATATACTCCCAGCATAAGGAAATGAGAAGGGTATTTTGCCTTTGTGGTAGTCTTCCCATAACCCTAGTCTTATTATGAGAAAATATCAGATAAATCCAAATTGAGGAACATTCTACAAAATACCTGACCAGTACTTTTCAAAAGTTTCAAGGTAATTATCTTTGTCCGTTCAGGCTGCTATAACAGAATACCATAGACTGGGTGGCCTAATAACAACAAACGTTTATTTCTCACAGTTGTGGAGGCTGGGAAATCCAAGATTGAGACATTAGCAGATTTAGTATCTGATGAGGGCCTGCTTCCTAGTTTACGGAACTCTGTCTTCTTGCTATAACCTCACTGGGCTAAAGGGACACGGGAGCTCTCTGGATCACTTTTATAAGGGCACTAATCCCATTCATGAGAGCTCCTCCCTCATGACCTAATCCCTTCCCAAAGGCCCCACCTCCACATACCACTGGGGATTAGGTTTCAACATATGAATTTGGAGGTGAGGGAGACACAAACATTCAGTCTATAATAGTAATGAAAAACAAGGGAAGGCTGAGAAGCTGTCACAGATCATTGGAGAGTAAGGAGACATGACCACTAAATGCAATGTGATATCCTAGATTGGATCCTGGAACAGAAAAAGGACAGTAGTGGGAGAACAAGTGGAATCTGAATGGAAATCTGTAGTTGAGTTAATGTGATAGTACTGTATCAATGTTAAGTTCTTGATTTTTACAAATTTACCCTGGTTTTGTAAGATATTAATATTAGAGGAAGTTGGGGGAAGGGTATAAGGGAACTCTCTACTCTGTTTATATCTTTTCTGTAAATCTGAAATTATTCCACAATTAAAATTTTAAAAAAAGCATTCAAAAATACAGATTATTGTGTCATCTGTATTCATCACATGAAAATGATGGTATAAATATTAAAAGAGATATAAATAGAGAGAGAGATCACTAGAATTGTAAACATTAAGCTAGTCTGAAAATATGTTTTTAAAATATATCAGTAAATGAAATAATATGGTAGATGTAGTATTTCTTAAATTTAGTGAAGCATTTGATGTAGTGTCTCGTGACATCTGTGCACAATTAATTCAAATTGTCCTGGCTATAAGCAGAGACACATGGATTCAAAACTGGCCAGAGAACCATAAAAAATATTGATAAACCATAAATGGCAATGTATCAAGTTGGGGAATGTGTCTAGGTGCTGCAAGCGTCAGTGTTATGTCCTGTCTTATACAGCTGCTGCATTAATGATACAGAAAAGGGAGTGAAAAACATGTTAATGAAATTCACAGATGCTATTACATTAGGAGGTGATGCAAATAGCAGTGAGGACAACAAAGCAATATAAAGGTGCACAGAGAGCTTAGAAATATGGAGTGGAAATAACAAAATGAGATTCTGCCCCTCCAAAATAGAAGCTACTACTGCATTAGGAGAAAAACAATAAAACCAAATAGGTATTCAAAGGGAGTGAGATCTGAAAATCATCAAATGGCCAAAAAGACCTAAGGGTGAAAATGAATAATAAAGTAGATACGAATTTATGATATGGTGATTTTGAGGATTATGGCTACTTATACTGCATGTCACAGAAAGAATAGAATAGTCTGTTCTTCATACCTCTAGTAAAAAGACATCTGGAAGACAGAACTCATTTTTTTCTCAAGTTGGTACCTAACTGCTGTCGACAAAATAGAAGTAGTAATAAAAATGATTAAGCCCTATAACAGTGCAGACAAGTATATTCATCTTCAGCAAATTATAGTGAGCTATTTTACAAGTCTTTTCACTCATAATTGCTGATTCTACTTCATATCCCAGGTAGGTAACCCTTCCTTCTTCAGACATATAACTTATGCTGAACCTCAGAGCATCTTACCTAGAGCTCCTTAACCACCTCTCTTGTCTCCCACATTAAACTTACAAATTGATTTTTTTAGTATGTTGTTATTTTCATGTATATCAAAGTAAATATAGGCTCCCTTGATTACCTGCTAAAACTGTCGTAGGCCTATGTCACATCTACATCCCAGTGCTGTATGCATTATTTACAAATACAGACATGTTCCCTCATCAGCAAATACAGAAAAAAGAGCATAAACAAGAGTATAATCTGAGAAGTGTACTGCAACTGAGACCTAAGTCAATAACAATTAAAAGAAAGAAACTGCAGATCTGAATTCATATAGCAATGCAATATTCCAGTGACCACAGCACAAGTAAGGTCAAGATGTTATCACCCATTGGTGAAGAGTCATTCAGAAAAATAAATGAAGAAATGCCTTTTCTTTATGACCATTTATACTTATTAAATGTTATATGGTAGATGCTTTTTAGAAAGCTGTCTTAATACAAAAAAGTCTTTATGAGTCTTTATTTTTTATGGTTTAAGAATGCTTATTTCTTTAACTTTTTCACTGAAAAAAATTAATCACGAGGCCACGCATGATGTTTATGCTCTCAGTAAGTTCCAGCTAGCAACAAGTATTTGAGAATCAGTGAGTATTTGAATACTTGTCTCAACCTCCTTTTATGCATATGGTCATAAAGGGCACAGTAAAGACGGAAGGAACACCTTCACCTGGTTGAGAAAAAGGTGTCAATAAAATAAACTCATCTTGTATTTCGAGAAACTGAAGAAATTCCTACACTGGATGGATGATTGGACCAAATCATTTCTAAGGTCCCTTCCTATGCTATGAGGAAATTTTGTGTTAATCATTTGGCTACTTGAATGCCTGTACAACACAAAGACAATTTGGTTGTCTTGAAATCTTTATAAAAGCAAATAGGATATCACCCATTAACTTCTTTCTTCCTTCCTCCCTCCCTCCCCCACCCCCTTCCTTTCTTTCCCTTCTTTTTTGAAACATGGTCTCCCTTTGTTGCCCAGGCTAGAGTGTAGTGGCATCATCATAGCTCACTGCACCCTCAAACTTCTGGACTAAGAGATCCTCTTGCCTTAGTCTGCCAAGTAGCTGGAACTACACACCACCATGCCTGGCTAATTTTTCTGGTTTTTGTGCAGACAAGGTATCACTATGTTGCCCAGGGTGGTCTCAATCTCCTGGCCTCAAGCGATCCTCCCACGTCAGCCTCCCAAAGTGCTAGGATTGCAGGTATGAGCCACCACACCTGGCCCCATCCACTTCTTTCAATAAACCTCCCCACTGTGGAGGTATAGCTTTTCCATATAAAACATAACAAATTTCATATAATATACTACAAGAATGTATAAAGTGCAGCAAGAACTGCTCCCTCAAATTATGCTCTAGTTGCCCAAGTGATATGCTTGATTATTGCATTACTCATTACTAGACAACCTGGTGTTCACTCCAAGAAAATGCAGAACCCCAATGGCAAGAAGGGTAAAGAGGCTAAAAGGCTGGGTGTAAGCATGTTCATCAATAATTCTTTGCAAAACTTTGTGAAGGGGAATGATGCTCTTATACCTGAAATAGCTCATGCTATTCAGTATTTTCTCTAAGACATTTTTATAGCAAACCCCCAGAGGCTGCCTTTTTTATATTCCTTGAGGTAACCCTGTAATAATTGGGTCCTTACCCATCTGTCAGAGGCATAATTGCCATTTCTACAGTTACTTCAGCAACAGATAGTAAACTGATCATGTCCACTGACTTAAAGCATAGAAGAATCCAGTTTGCTATTGATATTAAACACCTAATTTTGCTCACCTAGAACTTAATACATTTCCTTAGAAGGCCGCACATTCCTCAATATCCTTGTCATTCTAAATGCCGCTAGTTACCATTTCTTGATTTTTTATTTAGGTCTTAACATCTGTATCCCTTGCTTAAAAACTAGGACTGTTCCCTTGATCTTGAGCTCTCTGGTGCCTAGTGTATCTTTTTACTGTTAAATCTTTCACTGTGTTACAGCCAAAATATTAGGAACTATTTTGAATATTTGTAGCTAAGAAGGGCTTCTGACCTTAGGTAGGGTCAATTATCATTTCTCAAATATTCTTTAGAAAAATGACACTTATGAATTCTATCCCTTACCCACTTCCTGTATTTCCATCAAATGATTTTTATAGCATCTCAAAACAGAGAAACTGAGCAACAAAATATCTGTTACAATGAAATGCAAACTTGACAAGGTGCTATTGAAATTAATCCTGTTTTTGCAGGATTAAGGTTGTATTAATCCATTCATTTCACTTTACAAAGTTGCAGCGTTCTCTGGACATACATAAAAGAATTTAATCTTTAATGAAACAGCATCTTTGAATTCAAGTGCCACGTAGACTTTCTGACTCTTCAAATTTCATCCTAAAACTCAATACCTTAGCCTGTAACTCCTGACTCTGTGTTATACACAAGTCAAAATCCACCCGCTAAGAAATCCTCAGATTTCCCTGTGTGTTTCATTCACTCTGAAACTTGGCTATCATGGTCTTTCTTCATCATCCTTCTTGCTTTACCCCAGCTGTCATATATTGATGTTTATATAGACATGAATTGGAATAATCTCATGTAACTCTGACACCCTTAAATAAACTCTGTATTACTAAAACATTTTATATTTGTATACTTCAAGTTAGGTTTTGGTTAAATGTAGTATATGTTTATTTCTAATATGCTCACTACTGCCAAGGTATAATAAGAGCTCTGGATTCTTTATAATGTGCACAAGGAGGAGAAATACTTTTTTTTTTGGCCTCTATAGTAATTTTGAAGATGATCAGCAAAGTTGTAAAACTTTAATATGTACATACAAGTGTGTATGTGTATGTGAGAAAGAGAGAGAGATGATTTAGAAGGAAAACGGTATGATTTTTCTCAGGAAATTTCCTGATATTCCTGGATTTTTTGATTTCTGATGTTGATTTTTAATATGGATTGTGATAGAATATGTTGCAGTGTTCCATTCTAAATATAATCAATATGGTCACAGTAGGAATAAATATTCTTCATGACATAAGTACGAGAAACATTAGATTTATACTTTGGCATATCTATAGCTCAACCAGCATGGTATTTACCTTCGAAAAATAGTACTAAAGTATGTTTTATGAGACGGAGTGGTTGTCAACTATGCTCCAAATATCAAAAAGTTAGAGATGTCTGAGATCCCTTATAACTTACTATGGATCTGACATTTATAATATGTGTAAATTTTTTTTTAATTTGTCAGGCTCTACTGCTTTTGGGGGGTAATTAATTACATAAGTTTATCAGGAACCATGGTTATTGACTAAATTTGTATAATCCTACTATATAGGTTTGCTCTGGATTCTGAAAAGTATTATTAGGGACTAGTTGGAAAATGATGGGGGATATTTTCTTGCTATTCCTATGAAAGTTAAGATTAGAATTATTGATTGCCTCCTTTTGTCTACTTATTTCAGGAATTTATCATTTTAAAGCTATCATTACTATTGCATTTTAACAAATGGGTAATTTATTCTGAATCTGGCTCCTCTATTATTGTCTTCCTTTTTAAAATTACTCAATTACTCAATTAGGCTATCTCTTCAGAGAATTTCCTGAGAAGTTTTTCCTAATCTGAGATTATTACCCCTTATTTTTCACACTTTGGTTTAAACTAAGCAAATATTAAAATAGTTACAGAATTAGCTTAATCATGGCATTAGATTTCCATGTTTTCTTGTTGTCATGCACATGTCCTGATCTTGGAATGAGATCTCTATATTCTTTTATTATTATTGTAATCCACTTCTTACACTGTGTAGAAAAAAAGCAAGCGTGCAACTGTAGATACAAAATGTAAGACCATTTGGAAAACTTCATCTAGTGTTTAGCCTCTAATTCTTTCATCATAATTTGAATTCACTGAGTTATTGTTACTTTCCTTTACAGTGATGTTGACATTTATAGAGGTATTCATAATAGAATCTGTAGTATCTTTTAAGTCAGTGTTCCCATATGGATTTATGAAGCATCCCTGAATTCTGCAGATACCTCCAAATGCCAACCTAAAATATTTTCTCTTTTCCTTCAACTTATTTTCCCCCATAACTACTCAATCTTTCCACAGAATTTGGATAAGAAATTTCAAAAGTCACATCTTTTCCCTGTGTATAATATGTAGGATATGTGTTGTATTAACTTAAAATAAAAAAAGTCTGTGCGTATTTTAGATACTGATAAAAAGTAAATAATGTGGGTTTAACTCCATTGTGTATGGTTTTTCTATTATCATTCCTTTTGCCATAGATCACTATTCTTTATTCCTGGCTCATTAATCAAATTCCAACATATGGTATGATAAGCTTTAAGTTTACTTTCTTTTGTACTGAATTCATTGTAACTGCATATTATCAGGCAATATGTGACCAAAATGAAATAGTGGGATTTTCGTGTCATCTTTACAGACTCTATCATATAAAAACTAGGCCATAATAATTCTGTTTTCTTGGAATCTATTCAATGTCAGAAGGAGTTTATTAAATAATAATAAGGTATTACAAAATGCCTGATGATATCCAAATATTCTTGCTCTCTCCATTCTAAATTATCATTATTAAATAAATTCTAAATTTTATGCAAGGCCTATGTTTATTTGATGTGGATTTATTTAATAATCATTAGGGTTGCTAGTGATTAATTAGTGATCTTTTTCTTAGCTCTTTATGTATGAATTAGTGGTGAGTTTATAGTTTTCTTGGAGCCAATGCCAGGATATATAACACAAGATTTCAAATTCTGTTATCTTGAGAATGTTGAGGTAGAATCTTTTTGAGTTCTGTTGTTGTTATCCTTTAATAATGGGTTTAACTTCGAACTCCAAGATTAATTATGGGTGTTCCACAGTTTCTTAAACATTCTTGAGACCACTTCATACAAATCTGTAGGTGTAAATATAATTACATTTAATTCTTTCCAATCTCTTTATTAACCCTTTAGATTCATAGTTTTCTCCAGCTATTGGCTTCAATTCCTGGTTTCTTGTATAATGTTCTTGATGTCTTCTGGTCATTAGCCTTTTTTTACAGTAGCTAAGAAAAGAGCTATTTTTAAAATTTTTGCAAAAACTCATTTGTTGTGCTTTGTATAGGTCCTATCCCACTCCCTTCTGTATGTATTTTAATCCTTCTAATTCCCTTTAATCCCCCCATTGAGCATTACTTTATTTTGCTTTTTTGTCTCCCTAATTTTAAGTCTGCCTTCCTTGGCAATTAATATACTGTATTCTTTCATTCCCCCCTTCTCTATTTCCTACGTAATTCTTTCTTTTATTCATTTCTTTCACCAGCCTTCTTTATCCAACAGACTTTTTTTGCCTTTCTGTATGTTTAATCTGAGGTAATTTGAAGGAATTGTTTGCCTCCTTAAAATCTTTTTTAAACTTTTATAAACTCTTTCATCCCTCTGCCTTATCTTCCAACTATGAAACATTTTACAGTAGCTATTTATTATATTCTTCATTTTAACTGTTTGCTTTCCAAAAATGTAATTTCCCACTATGTCTAGTTGTAACTACAACCTTCTTTTACATTATAAGTTTGATTCATTTGTGGCTACAAACTTCCCAATTTCTTTCCACCTTTAGATATTGTTTCATTTCTTTTATAGATTAAAAACTCAAGATGAAAGACAAGCCATGGGTAATTGATAAAAAGAAATTTATACTAATTTGGGAGGGACAGAAATTAGGATATCAATTAGGGATTCATCCCCAAGCTACTTAGAGGACTTGGTTAAACTAAGCAGACTTATTCAGTGTCTCCCGTAGGCTGGCGCTTATATCTACCATTGACTTTTGTCACAACTCCTGATCTTAAAACTGTGTTGCTTTGGCTTAAAGGCCCATTGTGTATTTCTCCATAAGCAGAACTCAGCTCTTAAAGATTGCTTCAAAGGAGGAAAGAATGGAGAAACACTAGCCATGACAATCAGTTCAGACCTGAAAGATATGCACAATTCAAAATGCTTCACTACCTTCCTGAAACATGTCTGTGATCTCGTTAGAGGTGGTTTTACTGAAACAGAAATGCTTAGGTTTGCATCTCTCCATTGTTTAAGGCTAACTCCATAGACTTGATAGCACATTCTCAGTATTCTGTCCTTAAACCATAGCGGATTCTGCTCCAGAGTCTCCTAGCAATATGGCCAGCTTCTTAGCTGTTCAAGCATCCTTTTCTACAATTTACTGTAGATGGGCTGTATCATTTAATAAGTCTTATTTTTTCTTATTCTATAAGTTCACTTTCAGGTCTATAATTTTCAAATACAAAAGTTTCCATTTACAAAAAAGTATTTATCTGAGATATTTAAAGCCATGTTGATAATTTGGCTTTTAGTTTTCCAGATAGCAAGGATTCGGGAATAAAATTTTGAGATAGGATGAAAACTGAGATTCTGCAATTCTGTTTTATAGGAAAAACACAGCAGCTTTTAAAAGAACAAAGGATATAAAGTCAAGTCTGAAGAGAAGACAAATCAAAAACAGTAATTTCCATCGGAGTTAATATAAAGCCTTGGCCATAAAACTGAGGACACTTGATAGATTAGAAGAATAAAGACCAGAAATACCGTATTTTACAGCAGAATTAGTTCACTTCGAGGGTAGTGCTTGTGGAAAGTGTAAAGGGGGGCAGAGAAAGAAAGCTTAGAGAAAACACTAAATTGTCTTCCAGGCTTTTAAATTATTTCTGCAGATCCTATTAAAGTGGAGGTGGGGGGGGGGGCGGTGACAGGAAGAGGCTGCAGAACAAATCATAAGAATTCCTGTATCCAGCTGTCTACCAGTCACTAAGGAAAAGTGGGAGAGGCAATAAAAGATGCATTCCTGTCCCATTCATCACCATGTCATCCTCAAATGCCAATATTGTTTAGCACTGCTGCAGAGTTTAAAACTTGGGTGCAAATTAACATATACTCCCTGATTTCAGATCTTCTCCCTTCTACCTATTCAGAATAACTCCGCCTTTTTTCCTCTTATTTTCCTAAGGAAAATGTTATCTGATTCATTTTATTTTAGATGATTTTTTTCAAAATGTAGAGGTGACTTTTGGTTCTTGCACCAGAGTTATTACTGAATTTGTAGTATAATTTTTGAAAGGCAACAACTTCTTCACTCTATTCCATTGCTTCCTCTGTCTTGAGAAGAAAAGTGTCACAATATCTCAGACATGTTCTTTAAACTGCCGTTCTTTCATTCTTGATTTTTTTTTTTTTGACCTGAGCAGAAAACAATAAATTTATAGAATGGCAAAATTGAGTGAAAGTTCCAGAATAAAGTAAGGGGGGGAGGTTATTTTGTACCAGAGACTGTGAACCATAGACAGAAATTATTAGACAATGGTCAAAGTGTTAAAGTTGAATAAAAAGCCCATACTGAAATAACAAGTTGAGTTACTAAGGAAGAGTGAAAGTTCGTTGGAATAATTAAATGGCAAGAATAGAAATATCTATATACCAGTTTTCCCATTCAGTAATCTTGCTCCTGTATTTACAAAACTAAAATTTGACAGAGTGTTTTTGCTAAGTGGATTCTTTTCTCTGACTAGCCGTGGAATGCTCAAGCAAAATTTTAAGTTTGAGGTTGATAGTCTCCACTCATCACATGATCGCATGGACAAGGCAACAATGACTTCATTGCCTATACTTAAAAAACAGTCTTATGAAGCCCTTGACTTACTTTATTAATAAGTGATCGCTCTCTCATCTTTGTGATAAATACTATTCCAAAAGCACAGAGTGAGAATAATAATTTTAAAATTTTATGCCAAATAACATGCCATGAAATTAACATATTTTCTGAAATAGGTCCACAATCTCTTGGAAGAAAATCCAAAACAAATGTTTCTATTTTTTCTTATTTTCTTCAATGCTGGCTTCTTCCTCATCCCTATTTCAGTCTTTCCTCCATCTGGAAGAAATATGGATATCTATCAAAACTATAATTTTTAATCCAGTCTTTTATCACTTTCTTTTTATTGGTGTCAGTATATATTAGGCCGCAAGCAGATTCTTGCATCCAGTATTATGGCAGCAAGGAATATGAGAGTCAGAGAAAGGTGATACATTAGTTGTATTCATCAGTTGGTGATTGCATCTATGGAAAAGCAGAAATGTTTAAAGGGCTGCAGATTTCTGAAGTGTATCTGTGAGATCATTTAATACAAGAGTTTTCATATTTGGAATGATCCATGTGAAATCCCTTTGAAAATACCATGTCAAACTAAATATTTACAATATCATGAAAATTTGATTTGATAATTTACATAAAATTAGCCACTTAAAGTAGTCTCTGTATTGCAAGCACAGAGGTTCTAAAAAGGGCTATTAGTTTGTCGTTCTATATATGGTCCCAAAATATCAAACACCATATTCAGAAAATAGACTGAATAGAAGAAATACGCCGTTAAGAAATGTGTAGGCTGATACAATAAATCAGGCCATTGATTAAATGTATTAGAAAGTGGGTAAAGTTGATAGGACAGATTTTCTGAGCCTTAAGTTTCTTTCCTGCTTTCACCTAATTCATTTACATAAAAAGGGACACTTTTAGAAGAAGGTTCTGGCTTCTAATCCTGACAATTTGGTAGATATGTTAACCTGAAAACCACTATGAAATATTCTGGGTAAACCATTAAAAAAATCCTTTTGAATGAGTAACTGAGCTAACAAGAAAGTCAGGAAAATTATTTCCCAGAAGCCTGAGATGAAGATGAGAAAGAAACTAAATAAATGTGAGCAAACACTATAGTTGCCTAGAAGAGTTTGCCCATATCAGTACTCAAGGGTCTATGGTTTTAAATGCCATGTAGGACTTGGACCTATGAAAGGCACAGATTGTAACTAAGACACCCATATATAAAACTGAAATCCTCAAAAATAATCTTCCCACTGGGACAGTCAGAACTCAAGAAAATTTGTCTGACTACCTCTGGTTCTGGATTAAGGGGGTAGAATGGAGAGAGAGACAGAGAGAAATGAGATACCTGGTTTCCTCTAAGTATCCAAAGCCACAGCCCTGCCCTCGTTCTGGTTTGGGGCATTCCCATGCAATAATCTTGCTCCCAAATTTACCTTGCTTATGTGGTTTAGGAACTCCCAAACTCAGAAATTGACATAAAGTCATCCTAGGCTGGAAAGAAGCCTGCGGTACCTTTGAAAGGCAAAAGCAAAAATTTTGGAGAAACATGCCCCCAAGCAAGGAGTCTCTATAAATAGAAACCTACTAAAAATGAGCTCATAACCCCAAATTAGAAAATACAGAAGGAAAGCAATCCCTACTATGAGTCAAAGACAAAAATAAGCAATATTAGATGCCTGAGAATTTCCAATAATAGCATTATTAGCGACTATAAAATAACTGTTCTGAATAATTAAAGACATAAAAGAAGGAATGGAAAACATAAGAACAGGAAGTATCAAATATCTAGGCAGATTTGGGGGGAAAAAAGGAACTTGTAGAAATACAAAATTAAATTCACTGAAATTAAAAAGATTCATTTTCAAATACAAATATTCTGAAATTTCCCAAGATGCAAGAAATATTTTCTTCTGAGTTGGACAGTGAGATTCTTTACATATACTTTCTCTACTCAAGCCACATGCCATTTTGCCAGTAACTTCTGGATCTTAACATGTGACTCTTGTAACCTCTGAGAGCTAACTTAGTGAGTTCTGACAAATCCCACGCCAGCATGCCATGTGTTAGTTACACTGCATAGTCTCTTCAAAATAAACCACACAATACTGATGTTGATCCTGTTAGATTAAGACAAACTAAAAATCTAATACATAGTTTTGCTGTCAGGTCCTAAAGGTCAAAGGTCAATATAGTATATTGCAATAAGGCTATAGGTTACTCATGCCCCAATATTTTATCATAATAAACCAAATGGGGATGAAACACCCAGCAGTAGCCCATAAATCTATTAGCAGTGAACTGTCAATGTCCCATATACCTGGGTAATTTGTTAATTCTGAGCTGAGTCTCTTTTTTCACTAGACCTTGTAAACTCCTTTCTGAAATATCAATAAACCATCTGCTTTGACTTGTTAATCAAATGACTTTATTCAGTCCAAGGCAATTTTTTCCTAATAAAAACAGAGTATTTATCTCCATGGCTATAAAAGAGGATTGTTTTCAACTGTTCACTTATAGTTAAGAAGCACATTTCGTTTGGATTGATTTCCAATGCTTTGGTCATATCTTGTCACTTTCCATTTCTTACACACAGCATCTCAGTTTAGCCATTTAGGAAGAGAAAAACAGTCAAATTCTGGATGTGATATGGGACCAGTACACAAAATATGAGGGATAAGTTTGAGATAGGAAAGAACTCACCCAAAATATCTGTAGATCAACATTTTAATGTCATGATTTCCTTCTGTTTGGAAGTTTTCCCGTCACTCCAGATAGAGTGTTCACACTAGCCACTGTTTCTCCCTCAACTGAGGTTCCAGATGTTTGCCTTTTAGTCAGTATTTCTCTGTTCTGAGTCACAGGGCAGATAATGTTTATCTATAATAGAAACTTTTTGTCCTCCCGTAAGCTTGATTGTGTTAGTGTAAAGTAAAGTCAGCCTCAGTGAGATGGGATCGTAGCATGTGAAGCTCTGCAAGGCTACCCCAGAAAATTGACCCCCTTTTCTCCAACCCACCAAACTGAGATTAAATGAGTATTTCTGAGGTATCTGTGGGAATACTCTCAATGTTCTGTGAATGAGCATCTTGAGGAATCGTCACGCTTCTTGCACCCTCTGTCCTTGGAGCTTACTGCCAGCTGGCAAATAGAGCACAGCCTATGACCTCTGACCTTGAATCAGCTCTTCCTGGACTGTTAGAAAAATGATGTCTGGGGAGAGGTCTAGGCATTTGAGTTATTACTGGATTCTGCCTTCTTAAAAAACAAAGAAGAAACTCATAGGTATCCTTAATGAGCAGTGGCCTCAAGTGCAGCACACATCATGGTGCATTCTGGGAATTGTTTCTCAGAGGCACAGCTTCCTTTCCCACTGCAAATCCTTGAACAAAGGAAAAAATATGCAGCAAACTAAAAGTGTGATCTAAATGCCTATAGCATTTTGCAAACTTGTTTTGATTCTTTATATTCAGACATCATTTGGTGAGCCACCATTTAGATTTTTTTATGTTGGAGGTGACATCATAGAGGGAAATAGTCCTGTTCCTCCCACCCTCCTTTATCTTCTCATTTTACAGAGAGGAGAAAGAGAAAAATCTTCTAAGTCCCTAATTCAAATCTTAAGCTCTTTTGTGAGCCTAAGGGAAAAAAAATGTGAGAAACGTGAAATTTTATGGTTATAGCAATGGATTTCTAATGTGGCAGGTTTTTCCCAAAATTTTAGTTTCGTTGATTCTAACATTATTCTCATGAGATTTTTCTTTTAATATTTCTGCAAAAAGTGTGAACAATATATGTAAAAAGTGACTGCTCCTAAGGCATAAAATTTTACCAAATATTAGTTATTTTTCACTTAATGAATAATATTAATGATTCCATTAATTGAACCCTAGCCTTGACCTCAGCAATATGTCTCCTCACCTTACAACGTAACTAGGAGAGATTACCAATCATGAACTCTGATAGTAAGTTTAGTGTTCTCCACGCTTTAGGTTATTTTCACGAAGACAAGTAGAGCCTATTACAGGAAATCAGGCGAAAAAAATCCTTCAGGTAGAAGTTGAACAACACAATTTTTGCAGGAGAACTGATGGGCAGATTCTCTGATTTTAATATTGAGAAGGATAAGTTGGACTGGAATGGGATTATCAAAGTACAAGAAAATTATGTACATAATTTAAAATATATATTAAATTAAACAACACAAATTTGTTAAACCACATTTTCATTATCAAACTCGGTGCTGTAGAAGCCCAGACACAGAAACTTTTTATAGGGTTAATTTTGGAACTGAAGAGTAGTATTTTAAGGGTAGAGAGCAGATCATGATACAATTATATTTGGAATTCAGAATCAAATACACAGCCAATTCATATAATTCATGCCAAAGCAAAATATTCTTTTGGTCTGAATAATTTGAATTGACTATCAGTATGGTCCCAAATTCCCTGATTGTTTGGGTTGTTCTCTTTTAACCTTGCTGATTTGTCTTGTTGGTTTTCTGTTTTTCCCCTAGTAATAGGCAGTTTGGATTTGGTTTTTGTAAAATATTTCATAAAAAGTTTTACAAAGAGTGTCAGTTATAGGGCACGGGGAAATAATAAATGTGTTTTAAGAGACAGACTAAGTCAATGACTCAAAATCCCATGAAGAAAGGTCAGCACAATTGAAAGTCACCTTTTTCAATTGTGCAGGACTGTGCAGGACATTTATGAAGATGGCTAAGCAATAGGTAGAGACAAATAATAGGGGAATTTAAAAATGATTAAAATGCTCCTACTTGGCAAAGCAATATTGAAAGCTAGCATATACAATAGCTTGCCCTCCCCCTTATACGTGGGTTTGCTTTACATGGTTTCAATTACCCACAGTCAACTGCAGTAAGAAAATGAGTGAGTACAGTACAATAAGATATTTTGAGAGAGAGATACCACATTCACATAACTTTTACTACAGTATATTATAATTGTTCTATTTTATTATTAGTTATGGTTGTTAATCTCTTAATGTACCTAATTTATAAGTTAAACCTTAAACTTTATCATAGGTATGTATGTATAGGAAAAAAACTCCTGTAGTTTGGTACTATCCTCAGTTTTAGGCATCCACTGGAGGTCTTGGAATGTATCCCCTCTGGGTAAGGGAGGACTACTATAACTGAAAGAATACAATTATATACCTCTAGTTCTTCCAGCAAGACTATATAAGAAAATTTTGTTGCATTTTGAAGATCATATGAAAAGGAAATTAAAAGAAATTAGTAAGACTGTCTTGACAAACATTAAGGGGTTAAAAGGAACTAATCTGTCAGTCAAGTTGAAGGAAAGTTAATATATGTAGCTTAGCTAAGCAAAAACTAAGGACTGGCAATGAACATCTAAAGTATCAAGGAGACATAGAAGCTGTCTAACATGCCACTGGGGGTTATATATGTAAGTGAACAAATTTATTTCTCATTTCTTCCTAAACATGAAAATTTAAGTTCACCGTTGGGAAGTTTTAACTAAGATTCATTAGGCTAAGTTTTAAATATATTCTATAATGTTTACCCTTATCATTTATCTTGATCTTAAAATTATTTTATCTGACAGACAATTCACTAAATAAGAATCCCAAATTAGTACAGAAAGGATAAGATGGTTTCTGTTATTGGATAGTTTCCCATTATAGTGCATCTTGATCTTATTAATGAGATGAAATTTTCTTCGTTTGGCTCTTTCCATTTTGTATTTTACATGTATAGATATAGGTCTCCTAACCATGTTTTAAATTAGCGGTTTATATTTAAATAAAAGAATTAGAAGCATATGTTATTTTTATGTGGAAAATTTGTAAGTGTATTTACTTATCCATTTAAGTAAGATTACTTGGAAACTATTATAGACATTTGCTTCACTTTTGTCTTTTTACCTAATTGCATTTTAAAGATGCAAATTACACTAAGAACTTTTGTTTAGAAGACTTTTACTCCCATTAACTCTTCTTGTGACTGGATGGTCAAGTATCATTATATAATTAAGGTATCTTTCCAGTTATTTATTTTTTATATACATGTAGGTACTCAGCAAACTGGGATTCTGGTTTAAAATGCAATTTTGACTCAGAGAGATTGGAGAGAGAATCCAGGAATTTGCATTTTAAACCAGCATCATAGAAGATTCTTATATATAAATGATCTGCAGACCATTTAGTGAAAATTTACTCTGACGATTAAATATGCTTCTTAAATTTAAGGTATGGAGTTTGGCTTCTAGAAATAATGATACACTAAGTAATATTGACCATTCATAATGCTGAAAACAATTAGAAAAGCTGGTTGAAATAGAAACAAAAATCTGAGGCTTTGTAATGCTAACAAAATACTGAAAAATTATGAGCCCAACTCAGAGAATATCCAAGAGACATGTGTGGTATGTAGAAGTGTTTTACCCTAGAGGTGTTTGCCAATTCCTGTAGATCCAAATATCTGCCATTTCCAATAAAGATGGCTAAAGGGCTAAGCAGTTGAATAGAGATTCTTAGAATCATGAAGCCTAGGGGAAATTTTTAGTTGAAGGCTCACAGAGAGGGGAGTAATACCTGATTAAATCCTCAGAGGAAGGATGAATCTGAAATAGACCAGCTCATCCATGGAATGAAAATTAACTTCAAATTATTTGAAATCCCAGTCTGATTTAGATGACACATAATTGCTAGTACCCTTACCCACCCTAGAAACAAACTTAAACTTTTTTTCAGAGGAAGATAAAATTATCCTAGGCCACCAATTGTCTTGCTACAATGTTTCTATAAACTCTGTTGACACTCAATCAAAATAAAAAAAACAGGCATTAGAAAAGATAACACTGGGCCTGGTGTGGTGGTTTACACCTGTAATCCTAGCACTCTGGGAGGCCACGGTGGGAGGATTGCTTGAGGTCAGGAGTTCGAGACCAGCCTGAGCAAGGGTGAGACCTCATCTCTACTAAAAATAGAAAAAACTAGCCAGGCATGGTGGTGCATTCCTGTAGTACCAGCTACTTGGGAGGTTGAGATAGGAGAATTGCTTGAGCCCAGGAGTTTGAGGTTGCAGTGGGCTATGATGACACCACTGCACTCTAGCTGGGTCAAAAGAGTGAGACTCTATCTCAGAAAAAGAAAAAAAAGAAAGAAAAGAAAACACTGCATAATAGAAAACCAAGAGGAACAATACCCAGTATAAACAGAGTCACACAGATGATTCAGCTAATGGAGTTTTCAGACACAGATTTCAAAATGACTGCTTAATATAGGAGTTCTCCATATAGTCTGAATATCAGTCCCTTACTAGTCATGTGATTTGCAAGTATTTTCTCCCATTCCATGTGTTGCCTTTTTACTCTGTTGATAGCATCTTTTAATATCCAAAAGTTTTTAATTTTCATGGGGTCCAATTTGCATGTTTTTCTTTTGTTGTCCATGCCTTTCACGTCATGTTTAAGAAATCATTGCCAAATCCAATGTAGTGAAGTTTTTGCCCTATATTTTCTTCTAAGATTTTTATGGTTTTAGCTCTTATGTTTAGGTCTTTGTTCCATTTTGAGCTAATTTTTGTATATGGTGTTGGGTAAGGGTCCAAGTTCACTCTTGCATATGGATATCCAGTTTTTCCAGCACCGTTTATTGAAAAGACTGTCTTGCCCATTGAATAGTCTTGGCATCTTTGAAGAAAATCATTTGATCATATATGTAAGGGTTTATTTCTGTGCTCTCTATTCTGTTATGTCGGTTTGTATGTCTGTGTTTATGCTTGTACCATGCTGTTTTGATTACTGTAGCTTTGTGGTAAGTTTTGAAGTCAGGAAGTGTGAGTCCTCCAACTTTCTTCTTCTTTTTCAAGATTGTTTGGGCTATTTAGGGTCCCTTAAGATTCCATATGAATTTGAGGATCGATTTTTCTATTTTTACAAAAAATTGTCACTGGGACTCTGAGAGGAATTGCACTGAATCTGTACATTACTTTGGGTACTATTGACATCTTAACAATATTAAGTCAGCCCATTAACATGTTCTTTCAACAATGTTTTTTAGTTTTCATTATATAAGTCTTTCACCTTCTTGATTAAGTTTATTCCTATGTATTGATATTTTATTCTTTTGGACGCTATTGTGAATGGAACTGTTTTCTTAATTTCCTTTTCAGATTGTTCATTGTTAGTGTATAGAAGTGTGACCAATGTTTGAGTGTTCATTTTGTATTATACTTTAAAGAATTATTTTATTCTAACAATTTCTTGTGGAATTTTTAGAGGTTTTCTACATAAAAGATTATAAAACATCTGTGAGCAGGGATAATTTTACTTCTTTCTTTACTATGTGGGTGCCTTTTATTTCATTTTCTTGCCTAATTGCTCTGGCTAGAATTTCCACTACTATGTTGAGTATAAGTAGCAAAATGGGCATCCTTGCCTTGTTCTTTGTCTTAGAGGAAAAGCTTTCAGTCTTTCACCATTGAGTATGATGTTAGCTGTGGGTTGTTCATGTATGGCTTTTATTATGTTAAGATAGTTTTCTTCTATTCCTATTGTGTTGATGTTTTTATTGTGAAATCATGTTGAATTTTGTCAGATGCTTTTTCTGCATTAGCTGAGATGATCATCTTTTTTCTTTTTCCTTCATTTCATTAATGTGGTATATCACATTGATCAATTTTCATATGTTGAACTGTCCTTGCATTCTAGGAATAAATCCTACTTGGTCAAGGATGGGGTATTAAGCCTCCAAATATTATTGTAGAATTGTTTATTTCTCCCTTGAATTCTTTCAATTTTGCTTCATATATATGGTCAGTTATAAGGTGTAAATGTTTATACTTGCCATATCTTCTTGCTATCTTGAATCTTTTATTAATATGTAATGTCCTTTTTTATCACTTGTAATCTTTTTTGATTTAAAGTCTATTTTGTCTGATATTAGTATTACCAGCCCTGCTCTGTTTTGGTTACTATTTGTATGAAATATCTTTTTCCATCCTTTTACTTTCAACCTATTTGTGTCTTTGGATCTAAGTGAGTCTCTTATAGACAGCATATAGTCGGATCATGTTTTTTAGTCTATTCTGCTAATCTCTGTATTTTCATTGAAGAATTTTCTTCATTTACATTTAGTAATTACCAATAAGAAAGGACTTCTTTCAGTTTGCTTTTCACTTTCTATATGCCTTATAGCTTTTTTTGTCTCTCATTTCTTAAATTACTGTCATCTTTATGTTTAAGTAATTTTTTGTAGTGCAATGTTTTAATTCCCTTCTCATTTCCTTTTGTGTTTATTATGCAGCTGTGTTCTTTGTGATTACCATGAGAATTACATGTAACATCCTAAAGTTATAACACTCAAATTAATTTAAATTTACGCTAGCTTAACTTCAGTAGCATACAAATACATAATAGCATACAAAAAGGCTGCCCATATATAGCTCTCTCCCCACCCCATTTTAGTTATTGATGTCCAAAAATTACATCTTTACACATTGTACATCCAGAAACATAGACTAATAATTGGGGTTTTTATGCTTTATTCTTGAGTCACGTAGCAAACAAAAAGTGGAGTTACAAACTAAAGTTGCAATAATGCTAGCTTTTATAATTGCCTATGTATTTACTTTTGTGGAGGTCTTAACTATTTCTTTATGTGGCTTCATGTTACTCTATAGTGTCTTTTATTTCAGTCTGAAAGACTCCCTTTACCATTTCTTGGAGGGCACGTCTAGTGGTAACAAACTTCTTCAGCTTTTGTTTATCTGTGAATGTCTTAATTTCTCCCTCACCTTTGAAAGACAGTTTTGCTGGCTAAAGGATTCTTGGTTGATAGATTTTGTTCTTTCAGCACTTTGAATGTATCAACCTATTGCCTTCTGGCCTCTAAGATTTCTGATGAGAAATCTGCTCATACTTTTGTTGAAGAAATCTTGTATGTGATGAGTTGCTTCTCTTGCTGTTTAGAAGATTCTGTGTCTTGACTTTTGACAGCTTGTTTATAGTGTGTTTCAGTGGAGTCTGTTTGATTTCATCCTACCTGGAGTTAGTTGAGCTTTGTGGATGTTTATATTCATACCTTTCATCAAATTTGGGGAATTGAGCCTCTATCTTCATATAACCTTTCTGTCCCTTTCTTCAAATAATCTTCTTTTGGGGCTCCCACAATGCATATGTTGGTCTGCTTGATTTCCTTTAGGTTGTGGTCACTATTCTTTTGTCTTTCTTCTTTTTGTTCTTCAGATTCAATAATTTCAATTGTCTTCAAGTTTGCTAATTCATTGTACTCCCTGCTCATATCTACTTTTGAATACGTCTAGTGAATTTTCTATTTCAGTTATTGTACTATTCAGGCCGAATTTCTTTTGGTTTCTTTTTATGTTTTCTCTCTCTATTGATATTTCTACTTTGTTCATACTATGTTTTCTTGATCTTTTTCTACATCTTCCTTTAGGACTTTAAGTAGCTTTGTGACAGTTGTTTGAAATCTTTGGTAAATCTGCCATGTGGTCTTTGTCAAGGATAGTTTCTATTGATTTAATTTTTTCTTTGAATGGTCCATACTTTCCTGTGTCTTTGTGTGCCTTGTAAATTTTTTGTTGATAACTGTACAAAAACTGAATTTTGACGCTGGAAATCACATCTTCCCCTTACCCAGGGTTTGCTTTTTAAAAAAATTGTTGTAGGCTATCTCTGTGCTAGGGATCAGCCTGAGGTTTAAACTTAAGTTATTCTCAAGTTTTTTCTGAACCTGTGCCTTTCCCTGGGCAGGTACAGCCTGTGCCATGACTTTCTAAATCCCCCATATATGCAGTTGCTTTTGAATGTCCTAGTCCTTAAATATCAAACCCCCAAAAATGGAAAAAGAGAAAACTTTAGGGGGACAAAAGGTGCCAGTCCTTTAAATTCCTTGGAAGTTGATTTAGCTGGAGTGGGAAGGGCTTGCAGCAATGGTTGCTTGTTTCTGTGTCTGTCCCTCCACCATCAGGAGCAATAATCAGATATTAGAGCATAGCTCCCTGATATTTGGAACATAGGATACTTGTTGCCCACCCTGGCTCTTATAATTGTGTGTAGGCTGCTTCAGGAGCACACATGTGTGGCTACTTACCACAGGGCTGGGGATTGGTAGCTGCTACATTGCTAAGAGCTGACTGAAAGTAATCACTGCTTACTGCCCAAGGTGTCCTCTGGAAGTTGCAAGCTTTCAGGTGGTCTCCACAGTTTCAAAATAGTTGTCTTAGATTCTGCTGATGCAATTATTATCTGGGTGGTGAGGTGGATTCCTGCTGTTTCTTACTCCATGATCTTCCTAGAATCTTCTTCCCCAGAAGTATTTTATACCTCAAATTATCACTGTTTTTTTTTTTTTAGTACAGGCTGGCAGTGCTTCTACTAATTCATCTCTGTCAAAAACTGTCTGGGTTTTCATATATTTGATTCCAATCTCCTCTATATGCCAAAAGCCACACCCACAATTCTTTTTTAAGCATGCTGTTCTCTTTAGACTTACATATACTTGGGTGTGTAACACGCATCTGTGGAACTATGCCTTTATATTTCTATTAACAGAAGTCACCCTTTTTTCCCAAGTAGAGATGATCTGTGAAGTACCACCTTCTTTCAGAGGTCTGAACACAGATCTAACAGCCATATCCTTGACAGTCTTTACCCAGTGCCCTGGGTATGGTCTTTTCCCTGAAGCCGTTTTTTAATGGCCACAGCTTTTATTTGGTGAGAAACACTTTTATTTTCCAATCCTAAAATGTCTGGGCAATCCATTGTCCCTTTAATTCTACTTGGAAATGGACCACTTTTTTTCTGATGTTATATCCTTCTTATCATACCTTACCAGATGCAGCTAAAAACAAACAGTTCATGCATTCAATATTTTCCCTCATGTTTTACTACCTGAACTCTACAAGTTTATTATATAATTTTCTCTCAGATTATCCCATGCAACATTTTTACCAACTATTTTGCTACCACAGGTCATCATTTTCCCAGTCTCCTGTAACTATTTTCTTGCCATTTTTCCAGCTTCCTATTTCAGTTTCATACTACCTACTTTCTAATTCCAAATCCACTATCATATTATTTTAGGTTTTTGTTACTGGAGCACCCTAATCCTAGGTTACCATATTCTGTTTCTTTTAGCTTTTGCTTAAAGTTTAAGCAAAAATAATTTATCCATTCTCATGCATCTTAGGATGAACGTATCCAGGCTTTATCTTGTCTCCAAACTGGAGTTTGGGTCCAGGTCTACTGTTTTTCCTTGGACTATCAAGTCAAGGAATAATGTCATGATGATGGCAGAAGCATGGACAAATTCACTTGAACTAGTACAATTCAAGGCTCTGTTTACAGCAGAAGCTACTAACATCTCAAGGCAAAATGAATCCAAAATCAAAGGGCAGGGAGATACTCTGCCTCTAGTGGAAGGAACAGCAATCATATGGCAAAGGATGTAGATACAGGAAGGGGTGCAGAACTGGGGCCAGTGATACAATGTATCAAATCACTCAAACTTTAACCAAACAAACATGGCAAAGCTATATTATCATGTAAAGTTGTCATTAAAAACATTGTTTTTAGAGATAAATGTGACTTTTTTTGACAAAACATTTAATTCAATTTGAAGCTAAAATAATTCTGAATATGTATATACTTAATAACATAGCCTCAAAATATATAATACAAAAACTTAAAAGACAAGGAGAAATATGGAAATTCATAATCACAGTGGAAGATTTTAACACACCATTCTTAATAACTTTTAGAGCAAACAGACAAATTTGTAGAGGGAAAATTTGAACACCACAATTAACAAACTTGATTTATTTATCTTGTATGCAAAAACTTTAGAATACTTATTGCAACTACCTAATACCCATTATTTTGAAGTGCACACAACATTTAAAAATTGGTTTATTGTTTAGGCAGTTTAGGCTGCTATAACAAAATACCATAGACTGGGTGACTTACAAAGAGCAGAAATTTCTGAAAGTTCTGGAGGCTAGAAGTCCAAGGTCAAGGAGCCCCCATGGTTGATTTCTGGTGAGGGTCCTCTTCTAGCTGGTAGAGTGCTATCTTCTTATTGTATCCTAACATGGCAGAAAGAGAAGTAGAGAACTCTTTGGGGTCTCTTTAGTAAGGGCACTAATCTCATTCATGAGAGCTCCACCCTCATGATTTAATTACCTCCCAAAGGTCCCACCTCCTGGTATCATCACACTGGAGGTTTGGATTTCAACATATGAATTTTAGGTGGACATAGATATTCAGTCTATCAAAACCATATTTTAGGCATAAAATATCAACAAATTTCAAAGAACTGAAATCATACAGAGTATATTCTCAGATCACTATGGAGATAGACTAGAAAAGAATAATATAATTAGAAATGCCCCATATATTTGGAAATTTTAAAATATGCTATTAAGTATCCCATGTGTTGAGGAAAAAAATCACAATACAAAATAGAAAATATTTTTAAATGACTTACAACGAAAATACTACATATCAAAATTTGTGTGGGGGGTACAGCTAAAACATGCTTAGAAGGAAAATCTTGGCTCTAGATGCATGTATTACAAAAGAAGAAAAACTGAAAACTGAGTGATCTGAGCATCCATCTGAAGAAGGTAGAAAAAAGAAAAAATTAAAACCAAAAGAAGTGAGAAGGAAGAAAATAATAAAAAATAGAAATTAATAAAATAATAAACATTCCATATAGGACATCAACAAAGCCAAAAGTTGGTTCTTTGAAATAATAAAATTGATACTTATTTCCAGGCAAGACTCATAAAGATGAGGAAGGATGAGGAAGGCATAACTAACCAAATTCAGTCATTAAAAAAGGGATCTGGGTGCGTTTTGGAATTACCTAGGATGCTTTCTTTAAATATTGATGCCCGGACCCCTCATAAGATCATCTAAATCAGAATTGCTAATTGTGCACCTGCATTAGTATATTTTTAAAATATCCCTGTTGACTCTAATATGTAGCACAGTTGAGAACCACTGATATAGAAAATGCTAACATTTTGATGTTTTTCCAGTCTTTTTGCTTATACATACAATTTTTATATAAATAAGTTCTTACTAAACATACAATTTTGAAGTCTTTTGAATTTACCAACATGTCATGAATATCTTTCCATACCAGTAAATATACTTCTGCCACTGCATTTTTTAACGCTTGCATGGTATTCCATTATATGGCTATATTATCATTTCTGTAACTGATCCACTCTTATTGAGCACTTAAATTTTCAACAGCATAAACAATGATAGGAGAATATCTTAATAAAAGTACTTTTCACACATCTATAAACAAGACTCATTAAAAAATCATTTATTAAAATATTTTCTTACCCCCTCACTGCAAATAATTTATGTGACAGTTGGTAACTGAATTTTTATCTTAGATGCTCATCCAAGAATTATCTAGGTTATTAAGGCTGAAAGAAGTGTATTAATATCTGTTTTGCTAACCATATCCCTAAGACAATACCTCATGTAAAAAAGGACACAAAAATATTTGTTGAATATGTGAATAAATTTAATTCCTTAGAACTATTCTCAATTGCTAGAGTCTGTGGACCAGTCATATTCAAAAGCAAGTGTAATTTTGGGAGCAAACCCAGTATCAGAAGCCAAAGTTGGAATCTGTAAACTTAAATCTTACTTTCAAATGAATACATAAGAATCAGAGCAGTTTTTGAGATCTGTGTTCAGGCAGTCATGACACTTTAAATATGGCTGTTTTGGCAGGTGCATTTTAAGCTATCATCTATTGAATATTTTATATTCATTATCTCATTTAGTCTTCCTGACCACCGTATGTAATGTATGCTATTATTGTTTCCACTTGGCAGGTGGGTTCATAGAGGTGAGGTAACATGCTCAAGGTCACAGAACTAGCAAACAGCAGAACCAAGAATTCAACTCTTATGTGTATGGAAGGGAAAAAAAAGTACTCCTGTTGTTAACCACTGTCCCTTCTAGGTATTTTGGTTTTCTGCTATACTGGAGCAGATGATTTTTGATGTTGCAATAAAAAAATAACACTCTCACAACATTAATATATGATTATGGAGAAATATTAGAAAATTCAGATAAACAAGAATATAAATAGCACTCATAATTCCATCATTCTCAAATAACTTTCTCTTGGGGAAGCAGTACTTTTTTTTATCAACTGGAAAGAAATACTAAACACCTGCCACATTATTACAATCTCCATCATTCATTTTTGTCCATTGTGTATAATCTTACTTTGAAATTTGGGTACTTGACGTACATGGAAGAAGCAACATAACATATATCTTTTAACTTACCATTGGCTATTTTTTCCCTAGCATGCATTCATTCAGAATTCAATCACAAATGTTTGTTAAACTCCTCCTTTGTTTCATGCATTCTGTTACCTTTTGAGAATACAGTGGTAATCAAAAACAGACATGGTCCCTGCCCTCATGGAGCTCTCAGTGGATTTGATGAGTCTGATATGAATAAAAAATGACAAAATAAATGTAAATCTGCCACTGTAATAAGTGCTATGAAAGAAAGGAATGTGAGTTTGTAACAGGAGGATTTGACCTAATCAGAAAAGGTTTTCCTCACCACATATACGCACCATCAAACTGGTATTAATTGATCGACACTTATGTGCACATATGAAAGTAACATTCATCGGGTGTCAGGCAGGTGGGGGGGTGGAGGGCATGGGTATATTCATACCTAATGGGTGCGGTGTGCACTGTCTGGGGAAGGGGCATGCTTGTAGCTCTGACTTAGGCGGTGCAAAGGCAATATATATAACCTAAATGTTTGTACCCCCGTAATATTTTGAAATAAAAAAAAATTAATTAAAAAAAAACCCAATGAGCAAATAAAAAACAAAAAAGAAAAGGCTTTCCTAATGAAGTAATAAGTGGGCTGATATTTGAAGGAAAGGTGAAGTAGGGAGGGAGGAGCCTTCCAGGGAAAACTAACTATAAAGCCCTGGGAAAAGAGGGACCTGGGGAATGAGGAAGATAGAAAGAAGGTTGGCATAGCTAGGGTAGAGACAAGGAGCTGGGGATGGTGGCGTAAGATGGGGCTGGAAAGGGAGGCAGGCACCAAACCCTGCAAAGGCCCTGAGGCAGGAGCATATCTTGTATACTCAAGGAGCAGCAGGAATTCCAGCACGGCTTGAGTGGCATGAGCAAGGAGAGAATAGTAGAAATGAATTTGGAGAGGGAACAGTGTACCGGACAGTCTTACAGTACTGACCAATAGCACTTTCTGCAGTGATGGAATGTTCTCTGTCTGCACTGTTCACTGTGATAGCCACTACTCAAAATTGAGTACTCAAAACATGGCTGGTGCTATTTAGGAACTGCATGTTTAATTTTATTTAATTTTAATTTAATAGCCTCTAGCTGCAGTATACAATATAGTGGCTATTAAACACTTGAAGTACAGCTAGTGTAACTGAGAAACTGAATTTTAAATTTTATTTAACTTTAATTAATTTAAACTTCAATGTAAACAGCCACATGTAACTAGTGGCTACCGTATTGGATAGAACAGTTATAGCCTTGCGACCTTTGGCTTTTATTCTGAAGGAATTAAATTAGAATTACCTAAGGCCTATAGCCAAATTGGCTATAGCCTCATTAAAGGATGAAGTAGGTCCTCCCAGTTACCATTCTCATGGTACACTATACTTTCTCATATCTCTTGTCATGTGTTAACCTATGTAGGTATTTGTATAACTATTTAATATCTTCTCTTCAACCCCCAACCACGCATAAGATTATTGTATTATTTAGGGCAGGGACTGTGTTTGTTTTATTCACACAGAATCCATAGCACATGGAATTGTAGTAGGCCCTTAGTGAATATTCTATAACTGAATAACTGAATAAAGAAATGAATGACTATATAGGAGTCTTTCTCTATTGTGTTCATTCATCTGCTTTTTTATCCATACTATTATCCTCTCACATCTTGCTTACAACTACTTACCCAGTTACTTAAAACTATCGATAAGCGTAAGTCTCTCCACTATTCTTAATACATGAAGCAGAGACCCTTTCCCACCTGAGAGAAAAGATACTTAGCCACCCTCAAGGGAGACCCAAAAGAACTGGTAAAAAGATGGCTTGGTGACCTCTGTAGCTCAGAACTAAATTACTCTACAGTGGTAGCCCACTGTTTGTCCCTCATGACCTCTCAGCTTTCATATGTCGTAAGATTCTACCTTATTTTAAATGAATTGCTCATTTTGACAAAGTAATGATGGTATGTGACAAATGGCAGTTGTCTCACGGCATTTCCCGTAGCTAGCTTTACATGATTCAGTCAGTGTTAGGTGATTTCAGGATGTATGCACCCTTATGTTGGGTTTGTCTTTGAGATTCATTCTCTCCCAGAATGTTCAGTTCTTGTTCCACACACCATAGAGAGGCCTTCAGTTACTTTGGTTCACAGTAGGACTGCTTTCTGCATTATATTAGAGAGTTGGAGGATTGTCAGAAAATCTTAGTACAATTTCTGAACTACAAACTTACCACCAAGCTATTTCCTCACATGAAATGTGTGGTGATAGTTGTGATGGAAGTGGCCAGTGACCTGAGTGTCAATCCTGACTTGTCCTCAGTTCACTGTGTCACCTTCAATATGTATACTCTGTGATTCAACCTAGAATCTGCAGAGATTCTGTCCTATTGCCTACCCATTTCAGTGATACTGGAATTTATAAAATGATTCACCTTTGTGAAGCTTACTAAAATCCTTCTATGAAACAAATTCTGTGCAAAAATTGTTGAGAGTATGTGTGCAGGATTGCTGGTGTTTCACACTAGGTAAAATAGTAGCACCTATTCAAGTCAGCACCACAGGAGCCTCCTAAAAATAGGTTGACTCTGTCTGCTCTATCTTAGGATATTTTTATTGATATCTTCTCTCTTCCTGCCAAAAGAAAAGCCTTGAGACTGGAAGGAGGAATTAGAGTGTGTTTTCCTAGGAAACTAGTGCCACTGTGAACTGTGTGTCGATTTCTTCTTTAAGCAGGTCTGGCATTACCTTGGAATAGTAGGGCTTCATATTTTACCAAATGTTTTTCCTTCTGCTTCATCATTCCTGAGGAAATAAACAAAACAGTATAAAGAAAAGCTACAGGTTACTCTGAAAACATTAAGTTTCTTAGGGGAGAAGTTGTCTTAGGTGGCGCTCTGACCACAGTGCTGAGAGCCACACTGGTCCAGTAAAGCCTGACCCTTTTGAATCATAACATGCTGTTCATTTCTATTCCCATTGCTGCTCCCAGGATTTCTTATCTCTTGGCCTAGCAAATCATAATACACACACACACACACACACACCCATCCCCATCCCTGTCCAGTACACCCAGTGGGGGGAAGGGGGTAGAGAAGACAAAGTCATTTATATAATGTGTCTCCCTGCTGAGCCCCTAATGGCCAAAGCTTTTGTTCTGCGTTCAGTGGCTGCATGTGATGGGCAGGAAGCCGTAGTCTCCCTTTGTTCCATGGCCTTATTCAGCAATTTAGATCCATCGTAAAAATCAAATATGCATGTTGCAATCGCCTTGTGTACAACAGCTTCAATTTTCACCTTTCTTTAATTTGAACTCCACAGGGGAAGAAAGAGAATGAAGGGAGAAAGGGAAAATGGGGGTAAGAAAAAAATCGCTTTGTGTTTTTGCTTAGTGGACTGTAAAAATAGGCAGTAATGAAAAAAATATATTTTTAATCTCATGGATGCATCCCATTCAAAACAAGACACACTGCCAAATTAGTCCTTCTGAAAATGCCCTCAAACCATCTCAGTTAGCTCAGACTCCAAAACTTGGATGGGAAATGATGGGAAAAGAGAAAAATAGGAGAGCATTACAAAAGGGTGGAAAGAGGAAGATTCTTTAGGGCTTGGAGAGTCATCCTGTTCAGAGAGGTACCACTGTACCACTTAATAATTATGGCCAAAAAGAATGTTTTATGTTCAGCTGATTGTCATGAGTTGCTTTTGTAAAAGAGATGATTGGGGGAAAGGTTCATAGAGGGAGTAAGAGAGAGATTTACATTTAAAGATATATTTCTTCTCTGAATTAAAACGAACACATTGACAGAGATGTTTTTGTCCACTTATTGATTTGCACACTATATTTAAAATTTTCCCAGGACTTCAAAGGATGTGTTCCCTGGAGTTCAAATAAATTTGCATCAGCAGCTTTGGTATTGATTATTCAGAAAAATACAGAAACCCTTTACCTACTCCATTTATTAGACTTGAGCAATGACTTTAGAGAGGGGTTCATGCCCTAATATAAACAATATGGTCAATATTTATTTGATTTATTAAAAAATAAAAGATCTGAAGAACTGTGCCTCTTTATGCCTGGTTTCACTTACTAATGTAGATTTTGAAGGCTCAAGCTAAACTTGAAGCCAACTAGTTTGAAGATCCTTTGCCTGTTCTTACAAATGGAGCTCGTACAGGGTAATTCCAGGGAGATTCGCTGTGGTCAACATTATATAGACCCTGAACATAATGTAGGCTGGATGCAAACGGAAAGAGTGATCTTGAGGGTCATTCAATGTTGAAAAGCCTTTGATTGTCTGGAGTGGCGCTTCTTCTGGAAGATGTGCCAAATGAGTCTGGGATCAAAACCAATTTCACAAGTTTGATCCAGTTGTAATATGGAAATCCACCAAATTCTGCTATGACTAATTAGAGATGTGTGAAGAGGGTTTCCCTTCCCCAACATTATTGATTTTTCTTTCAGACTCCTCAGTTTCATGGAGAAAATCTCTGGCATTTAAAAGTGTTCAATTTAGTACAGTTCACTGATGCATGTAATCTTTGCTAACTGCATCCCATTTTCTCTGAACTGGGTTTTTCAGGCCCTCTTATGTCTGGGTATAGTTTAGGTTTACTTTATATTTTAAGCGAAATCAAAGGTGCACCGAGGACATACAAATACTGAGAGGATAAATTTAATATTGGGATTTTTTTTTAGCTGTAATTTTTCCATTTCCTCCACTGGAAATAGGGGAAATTATCCTTGCCTACAAAAAAGAAGTATAATTTGAAAAAGTGGATTCCATGTAATTTAAGCCTACATATGAGTCAAAAGATTTGTTTATGTCTTGAATCTGTCTGTCCTGGAAAAAGTAATAAAATTAAGATGGATAAAAGCACCTGGAAATTTACAGCATTGGATAAAATCTGTGATTATATACTGTCATAACTCATGCAAAAGCTATGGCTCTGTGCTACCGCATCCCTTCCCATCCTATCCCATCCCATCCCATCCCATCCCATCTTTTAACACTGCTCCGTATCTCAGGATGTTGTAGGTAGATATCATACCCTGTAACTTCTCATTAAAGTCAGGGCCATATGCTGGCATTTTATGTTTTCAGTTTCCCTCGTATGAGGAAAGATGTTAAACAGATGTATTACATGATAAACATTTTATATTGGAGAGTGAAACCTTTTCTCTTTGAATTTAAGGTAATTTGATATATAAGGGTATATATTTAATTGAACATTTTCCTCTTCCCTATCATATGGGAACTTTGCTCTCAGGTCTGTCTTTCCAAGAAATAAGTTGTAGAAGGCCTAGAGGAAAACTTGTTTCAGGATACTTTGTTTGCATTTCAGGTCATTTTAACTACTGCTATTATTCTTACCTGTGCTTTAAATATAAATGTTAGATTTTCTTTTCCCTCGGGATCAGAGTCACTCAGAGTGCTTTTTTTCTTTCTCAGTATTAAATACTTTTGAAAATATTGATAGGTCTCAGTTACTGAAGTGTTTCCCTCTGTACACAATCACACAGGTGTTTTGAGTGCAGCGTCCAGAATTATACAATCTCAGTTCAAATTCTGGCTTCGGCTCTGTGACCTGGGGCAAGTTAAGCTTTAGTATCTTCATTTGTAAAATGAGTATATGAGGATAATAGCACCTAATTCATAGGATCTTGTGAGTTAAATGAGATTATGTAAAGCATTGTCACAGGTTCATTTCCTAGGGAAGCAGACTCTGAGGTGGAAATTAACATTCAGGGTGTTTATCAAGGGGTGCTGTCAATACCTGCCAAAGCTGAGCTGCAGCAAGCGAGCACATTCCCAACAAAGACCTCAGTCAACCCCACAGGAAGGTTTTTTCCAACTGAGAGCTGGCAACTGATGGCTGTTTTCTTTTAGCATTCTCATTAGCTGTGGAATAAGTCCTTTATTCCTGAAGGGAAAGCTGGGTGGCACATCACAATGTCCACCACAGGTGTTTAGTAAGTGTTCAATAAAAATTAGCTATATAGTAATGTCAGTGTATATTTACCTGTGAGACCATTCTCAGTTTTCAGTATGCCAAACAATTGTTCCTATTATATGTTTCAATTACAAGGGGCAGTATAGTGTTTTGGTAAGAACATGGCTTCTGGAGCTAGACTTCCTGGGTTTGAGTTCCAGTTTCCAGATAAGTGACCCTCGGTGCATTAGTCTCTCTGTCTCAAGTTTCCTCATCTGTGAAATGGAAATAATAATAGTATTCTCAAATAGGGTTATTATGAGGATACAGTATGTTAATACTTATACTTTGAACAGTGCCTGGCATGTAATAAGCATTCTGTAAGTGCTAGTGCTTATTATTTTTTTCTTCTCTCAATCCAGTTAAACACATACAGTAGGTCCTCACGTAACATCATCAGTAGGTTCTTGAATACTGCGACATTAAGTGAAGCAAAATATAACAAAACAATTTTTATTTCTCATCAATGTTATAATGAAACAACATTATTTCATTATTGGAGGACCTGCTGTACAGCGTTTTACTTAAAGTCACAGTTTCCAAGAACCTATTGACAACATTAAGCAGGAAGTTACTGTAGTCAAAGAGTACTTTGGAATCAGACAATTCCAGATTTAAATCCCAGCTCTGTCACTTACCAGTTATTGTTATCATGGGCATGTTATTTAGTCTGTGATCCTCAGTATTCTCATCTGTCAAATAGAAATAATGATATCTATCTTAAAGAAAGCACAAAATATGTGTGTGTGTGTGTGTGTGTGTGTGTATAACTATAATCCTGCCCTTTGGATGTTTTGAAGATTCTGTGAGTTCATGTATGAAAAGCACTTAGAATGGTGCCTAACACAAAGTACGCATTCAGTGAGTGTTAGCTAATATCATGGTGATAAGGACGACTATATAAAGGTCACTGCACAGAGCCTTGCATATAATAAGCACTCAAATCTTATTTTTGAAGTCCTCCATGAATCTATTTTCTTTTTTTTCCTTTTAGCCTTTATTTTCCATTCCATCTGGCCTGCTGTACCTTTGTTCTTGAGTATTCCATTCCTCTTCCCTCACTTACTTGTAAGGATTTTGAATATTATGTGTGGGTCAACATTAAATCACATCCTCTAACATCCTTAAAAAAAAAAAAAAAAGAAACAAAAAAACTCTCTACTTTGTTTTTATTCTGGAGATAATAAGGCTGATGAGTGATTAAACATTATCTTCAAGTACTGAAAGGCTCTTGGTACAGAAAGGGTGGTTGCCACTTTTCCATCTTCAGGACAGAAGAAGAGAAATAGATTTAAATGGAGCATAAACACAGCATGGATGACAAAGAGAATGATAGAATCTCCAACTCTGAGAGGCTGAAAACAAAGAATATTCTTAATTTATCTAGAATGAGTATGTACATGTGTTTCCAACCTAAGGAAAGAGAAAATTCTAATCTTTTCTAGCCACACAATTTTCTGATTGCATTATCCCAAAATATTTTAAATATTGTCTGCTAGTGTGTAACTTGTTTGTGCTATGTTCTTCTATTGTTATATTATCTTTCCTGGTTTCATAATAGCTGGTGCCCTTTATAAATTCATCAGAAAAATATCTTGGTTTGGCATAGCCATCTGCTATTTATAAAGGCTTATAAACTGTTTTCTCTTTACAATAGTATATAATAATAAATAATAAGGGTAGCCAAAACTTTCTTTTACGCTCCAGAGGAAATAAATAGCCTGAATAAATTCACCTTATTCATACACACAGGGTTTTTGTATTGTTTTAGATTTCAACACTGTGAAGTGTTAACATTTTACATTAGGTTGTTACTTTGACAGAGCATTTGATAATATAACTATGGCCTTTATAATCAATCATGTAGAAAAATCATGTTAATTAAATAAACAAAAACTGAAGGAAAAGGAACATTTTGACTGGGTTTCTTTCATTGGAAGAAGAAAAAGAGTGGCTCGAAATAGAAGCAGACATCTGTGAAAATAAAGAAGAAAAATCTGCAATTCTTAAAAACCTAGACTCTCTTTTAGGTTATCATACAGAGATCTATAAAATTGCACAGCTTCAAACATACCTCTTAACAGATATATTAAAGCTGCATTTTTTCCCTTTTTTTTGTTTTTTAAGTTTCTTTTAAAGCTGCATTTCTGATGGCAAAGCTATCGTCTTTGTTGATACTTTGAACTAGTATGGCATCATTTGCCCAGGGACCTTAAATTCCCACAAATTCCATACATAGTAGCTTTTAAATATATAAAACTTGAGACTTTCTTTCCCTGGGGGTATATGCATTATATCTCATTGTTTTTAGGACTTTTTCTTTGGGTTCCTCCTGATTATCCCCACTGAAAGGAGACCTATGCCCAGTTGGTATGTTTTTGAGAGGCCTTTACACCACAGGAGAACTCCCAATTATACTTTCCCATTTAGACTTCTTCCCTTAAAAGTCTGAGGGGACTAGAATGATCTTTTTTTGGTTAAACACTCTAGAACTTTTATTGTTGTATTTTCATATCTTTTATGCTTTGCATATAGTAGGTATTCAATAAATAATAGCTGAATCCATAAAAATCTGTTGTCACTTTCAAAGTGATTCTTTGGAATGCTATGTATTTATTATATCAGTGTCCAAAACAGTTCTGGAATTGCCTTCAGAGCCTGTGGTACAGTCTTTTGCATATACTTACCTTTTCATATCAATTAACGTTTATTAAGTGTCTACAGTATATATTTTTTAAAATCATGCTTTCACCCATTAGTAGTTCATTTACTTTCAGTTGTAGCAATTGCCCACCAATCTACCTGTGTCAGTAACAAGAACTAAGTGCTGAAGGAGGACAGTGAGAAATAAGTAACGGTTCCACTCTTCTAAGAGTTATAATTTAGAAATGTAAATGCAAATGAATATAGTATAAAATACAATATATTTAATAATTATAAGACAAGTATACAGTGGAGTAGACAAGGTAATCTGGATGAGTATCATGGAAGAAGTAGCATTTCAGAGGCATCTTAGTGGATATAGATATGGATAGGAAAATATGGGAAGGGAATGGCAGGCAAAGAGAAAATTGTAAGCAAAGACCTGAAAACAGAAAAGCACTTGGTTCAGTCAGAGAATGGTGAATACTAGGTGAGGTAGGAAAAGAAACAGGGAGATAGAACTCTGGAGCCAGAGTCCCTGTACTAAACTCAATGCTGAAACATATTATGTTCTTTGACAAGTGACTTGAACTCTGTGTCTTAGTTTTCTCCTCTCTAAAATGGGAATAATATTTGTACATACCTCACAGGGTTGATAGGAATAATATATATAATGCATCTAAAACAATGCCTGGCACATAGTAAGCACCATATGTGTTAGAAGATGGGAGAGTGGAGAATAGTCCCTGTTGTACTGGAAGTCTCTGAAAGTTTTTGAACAAGACAGCAAAAAGATAGGAGCTATACCTTGAGAGTGTGATCATAGCAGTACTGTGTACAACTGATCATCAGAGAGACACTAGTTAAAAGAGAGATCTTGGGAAGGAGAAATGACAGCTTGGACTAGGGCATTGGCTTTGGGAATGAAAAGGTGGTTGCAAGAGACACTGCAAGGTCCCCAGGACATGCACATACTAACCTTTCAAGTGTTTGAACTGAGGGTCTCTGTTTTTGAAACAATCAAAAGTTATTTGGTGCCGGGCACAGTGAACTCATGCCTATAATCCCAGGCTGAGTTGGGAAGATCGCTTAAGACCAAGAATTTGAGACCAGCCTGGGCAACATAGCAAGACCCCCATCTCTACAAAAAATGTTTTTTAAAAATTAGCTGGGCATGATGGTACACACCTGTGGTCCTAGATACTCAGGAGGCTGAGGTGGGAGGATCACTTGGGCCCAGGAGTTTGAGATTGTAGTGAGCTATGATCAGGCTACTGCACTCCAGCCTGGGCAACAGAGTGAGACCCCATCTCCTTAAAAAAAAAAAAAAAAGGCATTTGGAAATAAGTCTAGTGACCAAGATGGGGGATTTTTGGTTTTAAAAAAAAGAGAGAGATTTAAAAAGTAATGAGACAAATTTTGTTCTATGGCTTTCGAAACTGATACTAAAGACAATCCATAAGAGATTTGCTAAAAAAATTTAAAATGTATAGTACATTTATAAGTGAAAGAGATGTATAATTTTCCCAGGTTATTAATGTAAAGGCAAATATTCACTTCGTTGTATAAATGTTAGTGTACTTATTTACTCATCAGTAATATTGTATATTGTATATACTATCTTTTTAATGAAATAATTTTAAGTTGAAAAATAAATCACTAATTTATTATGATAATTCCTTGAATACATACTTATAGAATGGAGATTAAAAATGTGTTTGAAGGTTAAAGACCAGAATTTGGCCTTTTATTCATTTTACTTACCATTTCCTTCTGATATATATATACACTTCTTGGATGCTACCACTTATTGTTAATTTTCTTTTAAATATAGAATTTAAAAACAAAAAACAGCTTGTTAATATGAAAAACAGGAGAGGAGGGGGCAGAAACCAGGATTTGTTAACTTTAGGTACTGTAAGCACTTTAGGACTTCTTTTACTTTTGGGTAATCTCAAAGGCTCTGCATACTTTTCAGAGACGCATTCTTGCACTACCATTTTCTACATTCTATTGGAATTTCCTGATACCATTATTGAGTTTATTAAGGGTCTCCTTACTATATTGTTTATCCATGTGCAGTTCCCTAAGTACTGCCCTATGTGCTAATCCGATCAGCTTTCTCTTATCACCATGCACCTGCTCTGGCATGGTGATAAAAAGCCAAAAGCCTTTCTAAAAGAATTTCATATTATGCATTGAACATTGTATTTTACTTAAAACACCCTTTTTTCAGTCAAATGAACCACATTGCAAGTTTTTAAGGTGAAATTGCTGGAAATGTTTCTAAGATAAACATGCTATTTATAGACATAAATCTTCTAAATTATCAGTTGATGAATACATAATGGGAGATACATTTGCACAATAATAACATCACAGAAAGAGAATGATTAGTAATTTTCAACCAGTTAGGAAGGACTTTTGTGACTGGACACTACCCCAGGAGTGGGACTGTCTTTTCTACCAAATAGGTCCAAGGAACTAAACACCTGTTTTCACTTCTTATAGTGAAAGGAGGTTTGAAACAATGTGTAATGCCTAAAAAGACAGAACTCCTTGATGAGTTAAGACCAGATAATCTGGATGGAGGTCAGTGAGAACTGTAGTCTCTGCCTCTTGTTGAAAAGACAAGACTCAGTAGGAAAAACCTTCAGGCATCAGTTCAGCAAAAAATGTCAAGACTCCCATTGGAGATATTGGAAGGACTTGGGACCTCTTCAGTAAGTCCCACTAGGATTTTCTAAATGATATTTGTTACCTGAGCCTCATTCTGCAAATGAAAACAAACAAAAAGTCATTTGGCAGTGGGGTCGCCAATAATTCAGTGTTTTCAAAATGTAATTACTTCTCAGCTTAGAGAATAGTTTGCTACCTGTATCTTCTACCAATTCCAAATATGTTGATTCTTGCCAAGTTCTATAGCGGGAGATGGAGGGGCTAATTCTTCAGTATAACACCACGCTAGTGAAACTGGGATGGGATAAAATTTATGAAGAATTTATCCTAATTCTTGGATATATCAGCAAAGAAAACGTATAAACACGCAAGAGTGTGAGATTGAATTCTCAACCCTGAATGTCATTTTCTCCTTAGATACCCAAAAAATTCCAAACCAACTTTGTATTTTAAACAAAAAAGTTACCTGTTTTGACCAGCTGTTTTTCATTTGTTAACCCTGGTGTTCTCTTCTAGCTGTGTAGACCAGTATAACTTGTACTAGTCAGAAGAGCATAAATGAAAACCTCAGTGTTTACAGGGACATTTCTGGCAAATGAAAGCAGGAACCTATTGTCTGTTGGAAATGGCAATAAAAACTTCAAAACTCATTGATATAACTTATATTTTGTTGTTCCTCTGCATTCTACTGAAAGTCCTTCTTACCAATGCTTTGAAAGGAGTTTAGACAGAAATTGGGCACACAACTATGCCAAGAATTTTAATTGTGCTGAGTGCCTTGTGCAAATAAGACTCTTATTAGCAAATAGAATTCTGGTTTGTAGGTGTTTTGATACAACCAGTTGATATATAGATTAGCTACCAGTGGGATGTTGACTGTTGAAGTATATGTAAGCACTTCCTAAATTGTGAATCATTGCTAAATGTATGTGTTCTAAGTTTGTCCTATTCCCATTGGCTGTTACAGTGGTCATTCATTCAGTAAATATTTAGTAAGTCCTTACTATGTGCCATCTACTCTTTTAAGTCCTGGAATTATAGTAATGAATCAAACTTTGTGTTCATATGAATACAATTTTATACATAAATACAACAAAAATATATAAAGTAAAACATAAGAAAGAACTTCAGATAGTGGTAAGTGCTGTGAAGAGAAAAAAAGCAGAATTTTTAGGTAGGGTGTGAGGAAGGGGTTGGGTTGTGGGCAAGGAAGGAGGAGAAATGTTTTACATAGGTTGGCCAGGAAAAGTCAGTCTGAGAGCTGACATCTGAACTGAGACGTGAGCGTTGAGAAGAAGTCAGCCATAAATTCCAGGTAGAGGGAACAAACTTGATATATTCAAGGAGTGATAAGAAGACCAGGTCATGAAGTGAGCAAAGCTCATAGGGATTTGTAATCTTACAGCCACAGAATGGCAAGTGAATGAAGGAAGATAAGAAACACTAAGTTTTGTTTATTTGTACTTTTTTTTCTTTTTGTATCAGTCCCTTCATAGCTAGAGACAAGATGAACCATTTTAAAGAAGAGCATTATCTTGACTGTTTTACTGCTTTCTACTAGTGTCCTAAGAAATCTTTCCCTATAAAAACCATGCTTCCATTCCTTCTCTTTATTCAGATATATCCTCTCCAATTTTTATTTCCCTTCTTGACAAAATTTACAAAGGAAATACAGATTATTTCTTTTATGCCTTTTCATCACCCCCTTTTCAAAGAAAACAAAGAAAATGCTGAAGAAATAGATATTACAGTAAGTATATATTTTGAAGCAAATGCTGCCTTTCTTTGTTGTAATAGTTTCAGGTCATTGTGAGCAGGTTACTTAACCTCTCTTGAGCCTCAGTTTCCTCTTCTATAATATATGGAGGTGACTACTGTTTACCTGGTAGGATTACGTGAGATCAGGAATGTGGAGTGTTGAGCATGGTGCTAACTCATAGAATAGATGTTTATGGAGCACTTACTGCTGTGCTATCATGAAGACCTTCATTCTTTTCAGTCACCTCCCAGTAAACCTTTCCTGCAAACTTATTTGACCCAGTAAACTTTTATGCTGGCTTTCCCCTCAGCTCATGCCACTGATCAAATACCTTTTTCTCCAGTGCCCAGCTCAAAGACACTTTATATTTATGAGACCATTTTTGGTAACAAAAATGCCAGGAGTCAGTGGTCTATTAAAAACTTACCATTAACTCAGGTTCCTGTCAAGGTCCTGACAAAGCCTATACATACTGTGTAGCTATACCAAGGATTCCATAGCATAAGTGAAAATGCCTGAGTATATAGCCCTTGATCTCCTGAGCTGCATTTGGCCAATCTCCAGTCATTCATTTTTATCTAATTAATGACATTCCTGGCATATAGGGCTCATAGAGCACAGAATGTGTCCACATTCTGCTTGCGAAAACCCACTTTTGTTCTTCACCTGCAAAAAGGCAACCTCTGCTTTTCATTTCTTTATTGTGTCATTTTGAATCTAATTGTTCTCCCTACTTCCCTCTCCTTTCTTTCTCTCTTTCCCTCCCCTTCTTTCTTTTTTTCTTTCCTTCTTTCTTTCCCTCTCTCTCTCTCCCCACCCCTTCCTTCCTAGTAAAGGGAAGAGGGAGGTACCTTGAGGGTTGGTCTGAGAGAAGGAAACTAACCTCATCACCTGAACTGATTCTAGAAGTTTTCTTGAAACTCAAGGATGATTTGCTTCAGGAATGCTAACATTACTATGGTCCTCTGAGAAGACCATGACCATCCCCACTACTACATTCTAGTTTCTGCTATTTTCCTTGCCTAGAATGCTTTTTCCTCTTCTCTTCTTCCTTTCTTCAAGACTAATCTCAAATCTCACCTCTTCCACTAAATCTTACTAACTCAGGACTTGACTGATTCCCCCTACCCCCATGTGTTGTATACTTTTTGCTATTTAATTCATATTACTGAGTCTGGTACATAAGTTTAAAGGCTTGTTTCCCCAATTAAAGTTTAAGTTTCCTCAGAGCAGTGATTATGTCATATACATTTTTAGTATATATTTCCATCTCTCCCCACCCCAACCATAATCAGTGCTTTTTAAACACCTGAACATTCCTTCTTCCTTGGGGATAAGGGCATGTTAGCAAAGTTCTGTAACTTTTGAGCTAAACCAGAGACAACTGGGCCTGGCACAGTGGCTCACGCCTGTAATCCTAGCTCTCTGGGAGGCCGAGGCAGGTGGATTGTTTGAGCTTAGGGGTTCAAGACCAGCCTGAGCAAGAGCGAGAACCCGGTCTCTAGGAAAAAAAAAAATCAGCCGGGCGTCGTGGCGCGCGCCTGTAGTCCCAGCTACTCCAGAGGCTGAGGCAAGAGGATCGCTTGAGCCCAGGAGTTGGAGGTTGCAGTGAGCTATAATGACGCCACTGCACTCTACCCAGGGCAACAAAGCAAGGACTCTGTCGCCACAAAAAAACAAAAACAAAAATAAACCAAACACAACTGAATAGACAACTGTATATTTTGTGACATTATAGACACTACATGGGCTGTTACTGTTAGAAGCTTGTCTATAATAATAGGTTCAGGCTAATTTGAATGCCTTAGTCCATACCCTACTTCACCCCAAATTTCCAAGTGACTTTAGAATGTCTGAGCATCCAAGGCAAATCTGTGGAAGAGTCAAGCCAACCCCCAAATAAAATAAAAATCCTTAAAAAACAAATTAGGCTTTTTGTGTCTTCTGTTATATGCATTTGATTCATTTAGCATCTCATTTATATCACCATCAGAAGACAAAAGAATGAATGTGGGTCATTCAGGTTTTTTATTTTTTGTTGATAGCTTTATCAATTTGGTTATAGAAATTAGGGAAACTCAGGACTAAGGAAATTTAGAGATTGTGATTTTCATTTATCCATTCCTTCATTTCATTAGTTAATGACAAACCATAAAAACAGATTAATGCATAAAAGGAAGATCACTGTGTATCCTCAGAAGAAAATAATAATTGCTAAAAAAGGGAGTTTTAAAAATAAAGAGGATAATAGCTAGTGAGTTCTGTTATATAAACCAAAGAATACCATAGAAATTCTAAATAAACAGACCATCCAACAGAGGAAGATATCTGTACTCAGTAACTGCATCCTGCTATGTACAAGTTTAAAAAGGAACAAGGGAAGACAGTGCTGAGCGAGGAGCCATGTATACCTGGATGTGCTCTATTAAAAGAGGCGCTTGATTGCTCAGTAATTGCAGAGCTAGGCTCTTGGGGAGGCCTTTGTCATCCCTCCTTGGCTGACACCAGACGATAGTGTGGCTCTGTGATAAGAAACAGAGGACCAGTGTCTCCATGGTAACTAACTGAGCTCTATGTATTACACCTCATTACAATTGAGGATAGACAGTAAAAAAAAATAATATGTATATAAAAACACAGTGAACATATGTGTGTATGTATATATATCCGGTCTTCTATCTAAAAAGTGAGTAGAAAAAAAAATAAAAATATGGTTACACTGAAAGGATAAGGTTGATAGGCCTTTTTTCCCCATTGGTACAGGTAAATATTTCATTTTTCAGTTCGTCTGATGGTTTTGTTCTGAATCCACCCAGCTGTAGCTTGAAAGATTAATGATGGGCAGCAAAAAGAACCTGAGAAGAGGAAGTGAGTGAATAGAAACCAGCACCAGAGAAGAAAGAGTACTGCCTGGCCTCTGGGACAAATAAATAAGGATTTACTAAGTCTGCTGGTTTCATCCCCATAGCAGGAAAACCTGGAACCCATTAGAATGGAAACCTGGAGACTTTTATAACGTAATGATTCCTAGAGTTCCAAACTTACACAGACAAGTGACAAGAAAAAAAGAAAGAGGGAAGGAAAATCAACAGTTCCTTTCTAATTTTCTCTTCTGTAGGTATTGATTTTACTTTAACACAACTAACTTTTCTATGTCTCTCCTCACATAAGACCATTACACCTATGTGTAGATCTTTATAAGGTTAAACACACTTCCCGAAAACAGCCTTCCTGTCATACATTTTAAAGAAAAAGACCAAGTTAAATCATCAGTGAGTAAACTATTAACACTAGAAATTAAAACTTTTTATTCAAGACACGGAATGCAAATATTTGGTCAGAGAACAAAGACCCAGGAGCTTTTTGCACCTGTTGTATTAACTTCTGTATATTAGTCTGTCATTATATAAATGACTTTGAGCTCTGAAGTAAGGACCCTTAGTAGCCCAGCAGGGATTTCTGTTGATCCTTCAGGTTTGTTCCTTCCATACTTGTGTTTCTTTCTCAACCACTCTAATTTCTGAACAAGTATTTGGGTCATTGCTAGAAAGGGCATAAATATATTTTAAAAACAAAAACAGTTATTTCATCTAACCTAACATAATTTTTTCTTTTTTCTTTTTTTTTTTTTTTACAAATTAAAAGTAGTTTAATTTAATTTTACATATTATATGGCAAACAATGGATTATCATGTGAATACTAAGGGAACAGTTTAAAATAAGGATTTATTCTTCAGACTGTGTTACTGGAAGAACCAGACACATTTGGTGATTTTACAAATCTTGCATTCAAGTGTGACTTGTATTTTTTTTTCCAAAATATTAAGGGGGTACAAAAGTTTTTGTTACATGGATGTAAGTCAGGGCTTTCAGTGTGCCTACCACCAGGACAGTGTTCATTGTACCCCAGTAGGTAAGTTTTTATCCCCCCTTCTTAGTTTCCGGTATCCTTTACATCTTTTTGTGCCCATGTGCATCCATAGTTTAACTCCCACTTAATGAGAACATGTGGTGTTTGTTTTTCCATTCCTGAGATACTTCATGGTCTCCAGTTCCATCCACGTTGCTGTGAAAGACATTATTTCATTCCTTTCTATGTCTGAGTTATACTCCATAGTATATACATACCACATTTTCTTTATCCACTCACATATTGATGGGCACTTAGGTTGATTCCATATCTTTGCAGTTGTGAATTGTGCTGTGATAAACATTCGAGTACAGGTGTCATTTTGATAAAATGATTTCTTTTCCTTTGGGTGGATATCCAGTAGTGGGATTGCTGGATCTAATGGTAGGTCTAGTTTTAGCTCTTTGAGGAATCCCCATACTGTTTTCTATAGAGGTTGTACTAATTTGCAGTCCCCCCAACAGTATATAAGCATACCTTTTTCTTTGCATCCACACCAGCATCTGTTGTTTTTTGACTTGTTAATAATGGCCATTGTGACAGGGATGAGGTAGTATTCCATTATGGTTTTAATTTGCATTTCCCTGATTAGTGATATTGAACATTTTTTCCTATGTCATTGGCCATTTGTCTGCCTTCTTTTGAAAAAATTCTGTTCATGTCCTTTGCCTACTTTTTGATGGGTGGGTTTTTTCGTTACTGTTTTGTTTGAGTTCTTTGTAGATTCTGGAAATTAGTCCTTTGTTGGATATATAGTTTGCAAATATTTTCTCCCATTCTATAGGTTGCCTATTTACTCTGTTAATTATTTTATGTAACATAATTTTCTACCTTTCAGGTCCTTATTCCTGATTTCTTGCTGTTCCACGTGGCTTGTGAAAACTTTTTATTAGAGTCTTCCAAGGTAAGCACATTGCACAGGGGTGACAAAAAAGGGAGGGAGAGAACATAGGTATGTATACCCAAGAGGATTATGTCCACACATAACTTGTACACAAATGTTCATAGCAGCATTATTCATAACAGCTAAAAAGTGGAAACAACCCAAATGTCTATCAACTGATGAATAGATAAATATAATGTGGTATATCCTTATAATGGAATATTATTTGGTAATAAAAAGGAAGTACTAATACATACATACATTTGTAATACAACATGGATGAATCTTGAAAACACTATGTAAATGGAAGAAACCAGTAATAAAAGACCACTTATTACATAATCCCACTTACAGACAATTTTAAGAATAGGCAAATCCCCAGAGTCAGAAAATAGGAGTGGTTACCTAGGGCTTGGAGGGGGAATGGGGAGATGCTAAAGGATTTGGGGTTCCATTTGGAGATGACAAAAATGTTCTAAAATTGGTTGTGGTGATGGTTGCAAAACTCTGTGAATATACTAAAAAACATTGAATTGGACATTTTAAATGGATGAAGTGCATAGTATGAGAATTTTAAGAATTTTATCTCAAAGTTATAAAAATAAAGGATGTAGGTGGAAAGGAAGATGGTGATCAAAACTAGGATGACCATATGTCCTGATTGCCCAGAATTGTCCCGGTTTTTGCCAGGTGGGCTAATGAATTATTAATAGCCTTGCTTTGACTTCAAAAATGACCAGTTTAGATGATAAACTATGTGGTCACCATATATATAACCAGAAGTACTATGACTTCTGTTATGTATCTTAAGAGTTACCCAATCAAAATACCAGTTGGGGTTCTTTTGCAGGTAAAAATTCCTGTGTCCCTCCCATGGATTCTAATTCAGTAGGTCAGAGGCAGAAACTAGTGTTTTGTATTTTTAACAACTATCCTGGTGGTTCTTATGAATTGTTGGTGTTCATTGTTATACTTGTTTATAAAAAGAAGTGAACAAATTATCTTTAGGGGCAAATAGAATTCCAGGGAGGTATGAGAAGGCTTTTGCAGGAAATTTGTTAGTTACGGAAACTAGAAACAAATTCTGACTGTGATGAGGGTCAAGAGAACAATGGGAATAACCCAAGCACAGTGACAGTTCTAAGAAATATCCTTCTTTCTTCTTTCCCTTCTAAGATCAGACAGATCTAATATCTGTTATTCAGTAAGAATGAGGAGGAGTAACACCAATAATGGTCTACCTGGAAGTTTCTTCTCCAAAGTGGCCAAAGCCATAGTAGCTCACACCTGTAATCCCAGCACTTTGGAAGGCCAAGGGGGAGGATCACTTGAGCCCAGGAGTTTGAAACCAGCCTGGGCAACATAGTGAGACCCCCATCTCTTAAAAAAAAAAAAATAGCCAGGTGTGGTGGCGTGTGCCTGCAGTCCCAGCTACTCAGGAGGCTGAGGCAGGAGGATCACTTGAGCCAAGGAGTTGGAGGCTGCAGTGAGCTATGATCACACCACTGCACTCCAGCCTGGGTGACAGAAAGACCTTGTCTCTTAATTAATTAATATATACATACATACAAACAACAAAGTGGCCAAAATAGAGACAGGTGGGTTCTGGAGTAGCCCTGGCTATTGCCATCTTACCTCAAGATCTGATAGCCACTGCCTTCACGCAGGCCCAGACTCAGAATTTTGTTGTTGTGAACCCTTACGCCCAGGTTTGGAGACAAAAAGTAGGATCCTCAAGTGAGGCAGAACAGTCTCAGAAACAGGAAAATGCAAGAAACTTGAGCCTTGGGTCAATTTCTTTTAAAAATTATAAGAGGAACAAAGGAAATTGGGTCATGGTTTTCTAACAAATATGAGTGATAGGGCATATAGCACAGTTTGAACTCAACTTTGCTAAAAAGCAATCTGTCATAATATGCATGATACACATGTAATATGCACATTATTAAATATTTGAAATTATTTGTGACTTATCTGAATGCAGCATTAACTTCTGTTTAAGGGATAGTCTTTATTGTTTGTTCATATGAAAGAAATCATCACAGTTCCAAAGTTAGAAATGAAAATTGTGCTGAAGAAGCCTACACATTCCCACATGTGTAGAATCATCATAAAATTTCTTGAGGAGGAAAAAGTCATTACTAACCTGTTCGCTCATTTGGCCAGATTGCTTTAATTCATACCCTTTTTTGCTGCTTTAATCAATCGAGAAAAAGCCCTCCTGCAGATTCAGAGCTCAGAAATACACTCCTCCTTTCTCCTGTCCATGCCCAAGCCTCTTGATCTCTGGGGAAAAGGTTGACATCTGGGGAGATTTCTTTGTTTCACTTTGTTGCAGCAAACTGTTTGAAATATTCAGGCTTATTACTGAAACTTGAGTCTTCTTTCTCTCTCTTAGGTACTATAAAATTTTTTGATGTTTTACAAAGAATTTCTAATTAGTTGAGGGACCTCCAGGGTGAATATTACTATTATTAAATAACTTAACATAAATTAAACTTCTATGGTTTCTAAGCTTTGGGGTTTTTTGGGGGGTTTTTTTTTGGTTTGTTTTTTTTTTGATATGCGGTCTCACTATGTTGCCCAGGCTGGCCTGGAACGCCTGGGCTCAAGCGATCCTCCCGCCTTGGCCTCCCAAAGTGCTAGGATTGCAGGCGTGAGCCACCATGCCTGGCCTAAGCTGCTGCTTTTTAATGACACATCCATCCCATGCATGCCTTTTAGGCTCCAATACAATATTAGCAAGACCTATTAACAGATCAGTGTGGCAATATTAATTACTACAGGAATATTTAGATATCCAGGTTTGATGCTTTTGTATGATTAGACACCCATGGACTGGCAATGAAAGCAGAAGTTTAGCATTGTTCAAAAGACAGAGATTTGGAGACTCTTTAAAAAGGTTTGACCACAAGGATTATAAATTTTAATCTAGTGATGCAGATGTACTGGATCCTGGTAAGCAACAGGCATGAACAGCATTTTTTGTTTTTTTTTTTGAGGCAGGGTCTTGTTCTGTTGCCTGGGCTAGAGTGCAGTGGCATTATCATAGCTCACTACAACCTCAAACTCCTGGGCTCAAGTGATCCTCTTGCCTCAGCCTCCCAAAGTGCTGGGATTAGAGGTGTGAACCACCATGCCCAGCCCTGAACAGCATTTTTAAAAAGAAAAACTTGTGGTGAATTCCAGGTAACCAACTTCAAATGCTGGCAAGTTTAATAGGGTCTTAAACATGAGATTAGGCAGGGTTCTAAGGTGATAGACAGATGACATCAGAAACAAAATAAATACTAGGCAAGACCATGGCCTTAAATTGTGATTATAGTCAGGAAGTAAGAACATTCTGAACACTGAGGATTTCAACCAAGAGAAACAGTAGCAAGGCAAACAAGTTTAAAAAATTAGTTCTGATATATATTGGCAAGGATTTTGTTGAACTTGAAATCAGAAAACAAGCACTGATAGTTTATTTGATGCTGCTTCTAATTATGATCCAGTATTTCACTTCTAGGCTTCTATTAAGGTTCAGTAAACCCTGACAGTTGACCAAGGGTGAGGCTATGATAAGGTCTTCCATTTTAAACAAATGCAAATAACATTGAACCAAAAAAAGAAAAAGTCCATTTAAGGCATTGGTGTGTTTGTAGAAGACTTGGGTTGTATAGGAAGAACAGGGTAGCAGTAAAGAACAAAGGCTTTTATATCAGATAGACATTATTTTTTCTACTTCCTTTTTATGTGACTTTAGATGGGCTTGTGACTTAATCTGTATGGACCTTTGATAGGCCTACAGTTATCTTTAGTAGATATTGCCAGTTTTCTAAGTGGTTTTTCCATTTTACACTCCCACCAGCAATTTTTTTGAGTTCCAGTGTCTCCACATCCTCACCAACATTCTGGTGAGTGTGTGTTGGTTTCTCATTGTGATTTTAATTTCAATTTATCTGATGACAAATGATATATAGCACCTTTTCATATGCTTACTAGATTCTTAGATATTATATTTTGTGAAGTGCCTGTTCCAATTTCTTTCCTATTTTTTAAAGTGAGGTTTTTGAAGGCTGGGCACAGTGGTTCACGCCTGTAATTCCATACTTCGGGAGGCTGAAGTGGGAGGATCACTTGAGGCCAGGAGTTCAAGACCAGCCTGGGCAACCTAGTAAGACCCTGTCTCTAAAAAAAAAAAAAAAAAAAAAAAATTAGCTGGCCGTGGTGGCATGTGCCTATACTCCCAGCTACTCAGGAGACAGAGGCAGGAGGATTACTTGAGCACAGGAATTCAAAGTTACAGTGAGCTATGATCCAGCCTCCACTGCACTCCAGCCTGGGTGACAAAGTGAGGTCCTGTCTCTTAAAAATAAAAGTGTTTGAGAGTTTTTTGTCTTTCTTATCTGTAGTTTAAAAAGTATATATTTTAGGATATGAATTCTTTATTGGATATGTGTATTGCAAATATCTTCTTCCAGTCTGTGGCTTGTTTCACTCTCTTAGTGGTGTCTTATGATGAATACAAGTTATTAATTTTAATGTAGTCAGATTTATCAATTTTTTTCTTTATGTTTGGCACTCTTATGTCCTGTTTAAAAAACCTTTGTCTACTCTAAGTTCTTTTCTAATATTTCAGTGGCTTTATTTTAAAGGTTAAGTCTTTAATCCATTGAGAATTTATTTTAGTAAGTGATATGAAACAGGGATCCAATTTTATTTTTTTCCAAATGCTCTTTCAGTTGTCCAAAAACATTTCTTAAATAATAATACTTTAAGTGCCACCTTTAGCGGTTTTCTAATCACAATGATCATAAGTTTATGATATGAAACCCTCTAACACTTAGCAATGTTTAGTAAAATATTTAACACCAAATGACACAGGTAGTCTCAGAGACAGATAAATATCTCTGTGAGCCAAATATAGAACAGAAAAGCGAAACAATGAGTGGAGCTGAAGTCAGTGGTGTTCTGTGTTATGGATTTTTTTTTTCTTTTAAAGGGCAGTATTTGCTGGGAGTTGCTTCTGTGAGATGAGGGGTAAAGTGTTCCATATAAACAAGGGGTGTGAATCCTGATTTCTTCATGCAAGCAGGGGCTGGGGTAAGGGATCTTCTTATGAAAGAAGGCTGGGGGAAAAAAGTTTCTGGTCACTCCATTGGACTGTGACTTTCAGAAAACTTCAGGATACATTTGAAGGAAGATATGTCCTCCTAACCAGAGTAGAGCTGAGCTGCCTGTGAGCTTTGTGATGGTGTGAGGGTTATCTCTAATATCGACTTGGGACAGGAATCCTAACATGCCGTTATCCAACCTCAGTCTGGATTGAGGTATCAGAATCTGGGTAGAGGTAAACACAAAACTACCTGACCAGGGTCTGGGTTGAATGGAGAGGAGGGGGAAAAAAAAAAGGCGGGGGGGGGGGGGCAAAATTCCATGCCTATGGATTCCTTAAGCCCCTGGATAGTGGCACTGGCTGAGCCCCTGAGGGAAAGAGAGGCAGACCTACATCTGGAATAGATATCAATTCCTGTGAGGAAAAACAAAACAAAACAAAACAAAACAAAACAAAACAAAACAAAAAACGCTGGCCCTTCCAGGATGAAAGGAGCCCGATGTAATCAACTTTCCATCTAATGGCTGGTTGTCACATTGGAGACTCAGCATTGGCATCTGTTGCTGGTAAGTTTGCACATTCGGAGACAACAGTAGCTAGATCAGCCTTGGTGAATGAGAGCCCATACTGAGCTCAGGTATGGCCTCCATCTCTGCCTCTCCGGTCACTTCATTCATGGGTCATCATGCTAGGGTGGCCAGTGACAAAAACTGGCTAATACTAACTCACCAAGTCATTTCGTTTACCTGATTGTTTAATGCTCCTTCCATGATAGATGCTTCCTGGTGAGCGTTAATGTGGGATACAAAGATCTTCACACTTCATGCTTGTTCTCATAGGCGGCATAGCCATATGCCTCTACCCCAGAACTCCTTGTCTCTGTATCTTCAGTCTTCCAGGTTTCTGACCAGTAGGCCAGGCCATGTGTCATTGCCCATGAGTCCATGTATATTCTTGTCACAAGCCACTTCTCCTTCCACACAAAATGGACGACCATTGCCTAAAGCTCTGACCATCGGGAAGATTTTTCCTCTCTACCATCTTTCAAGACCGCTGCTCAATGAGGTTATAATGTAGCTGCCATCCATTTTTGGCTTGAGTGTAACCTATTCATTACCTTAAAATTCAGGCTTTATCCACCTCCTTCATGTGGTTGTACATATGTGTATTGTGTAGAGGTGCATGTACATAGGTTACACATATGCCATAGGCATAAACTGAGGGATGGGCTCTGGTGAACTATGATGAATTATATGGGGATCTGTTCATGTAGCTTACATTGCCCTCTGGTCCTGCTCATGATTATTCTGTATATAGCATTTCTATCTTATAATGGATTACTGGTGAGCCATCTTAACTTTATGACTTACTTAGTTCAACGGTCCTGGACATACGGTCACTAGGTGTCCCATGGTCAAATGTTCCATCTCTGTCAGGTCCCAGTATGATATTATCAGAAGCTGTTTTTTAAAAGTCATGTAATTTTATGCTATAGATGTTGTGGCCTTACTCCAGGACCCCAGAGTCTATGTTGTGATTCTTCCTCTAGAGTTTGCTATAAACTTTTTATCACGACTGATACCTACAGCATCATAGGATCTGCTGGATTGCATGACTCGAGTGGCTGGGCCACTTGCACCACTTGCACCACTTGCACCACTTGCACCACTTGCACCACTTGCACCACAGCCTGTACCTTCTAAAGAGCTCTTTCCTGTTCCCAGTCCCACTCAAAGCTGGCAGCCTCCTCTACTACCTGATATGTGGGCCAGATCAGTATTCCTACTTGTGGAATGTGTGGCCTCCAGAACCTAAAGAGGCCTAACAGGCATGTGCCTCCTACAAATAATGAACATATTGCCTCTTCCTTTCCAATTTAAGACCCTACTTTCCTTTCTCTTCCCTAATTGCAACTGCTCTTCCCTCTGTAACACTGCTAAATAATAGTGGTGAAAAGTGAACTACTGAAAACTTCTTAGCTTGGTGCATTTTGAGGGGAAAGGGTAGCTCTTTGATAATTAAAATTTTTTTCTACCATAATTTGTCCATTTCGATTTGCTCTTTCCTCTGGAGGTACGTTTTTATGATTTATATTTTCCTAAAAATACATCCATTTTAATAATGTTTTCAAATATATAGAGTTTAGAAAAGTAATATTATAATTTGTTATATATTTTCTCTGAATCTGTTTTTTTCCCCATTCTAATTTTTTTTTTATTTATTTATGTTTTCTGTCTTTTTTCTTGTTCAGGTTGCTTAATAGCTAAATGATTTGTCGATGCCGTCCAGTTTCTTGAATTGGAAACTTAAACTTTAATTCCTATGTGAGTAATATAAATTAACTTAAATAAGGTAATATATTTTCCTCTGAGCACTGTGGTTATCTATAGGGTCAATAAATGCTTTTGTGTTGTCATTTTTTTTAGAAATTGTGTAATTTGGGTTTTGATTTCCTTTTGTCCCAAGAGTTGTTACGAAAGTTGTAAAAATATTTCCAGGGTGTTTTTCCCCATTTGATCAGAGAATTTTATCTGTACTAGTTTTACCTTTTGGAATTTATTGATTTTTTTTTTTTTTTAATTTCAGAATATCATGGGGGTACAACACTTTGGCCATACACATTGCCCCTGTTCTGCCCGTGTCGGAGCCACAATCGTGGTCATCTCCCAAGTTGTGCTCCCCACATCCATTCAGTGAGAGTTTTTCCCATCCCTTCCACCCCCCATTTATTGATTTTTTTGGAGGGCTAATATAGAATTAACTTTTGTGACTATCCCAAGGTTATTAAAAAGATGTTGTGTGTGTTTATATATATAATATAAATATGTATATTAAATATATATTGAAAGTAAATATCATGGACTGTTAAATTTTCATTGTGGGTCTATTAGTTCTATTGCTGTATAACAAATTACCCCCAAACTTAGCAACATCAAACAGCAAACATTTATTATTTAAGTTTCTTTGGATCAGGAATTCAGGCTTAGCTCAGCTGTGTCCTCTGGGTCTTAGTTTCTCACAAGGCTGCAAGTAAGATGTCAGCCAGGATTGCAGTCATATCAAGGCTCAACTGGGGGAAGATCTGCTTCCAAGCTTATTCACCTGGCTGTTGGAAGGCCTTAGGTCCTTACTGGCTGTTCACCTGTTCACCAGAGACATGGGTTCCTTGACATGTGGGCCTCTCCACAGGGCAGCTTACAGTGATAAAGTTGGTGTCTTTTAAAGTGAGTGAGGAAAAAAGCAAGAGAGTGAGTGAGCAAGATGGAAGTCAGAGTCCTTTGGTAACTTAATTTGGGAATTCACATCTCAGCACTTTTGCCATGTTTGTGTGGTTAGAGGAGAGTCACTAGGTCTAGCCTACAATCAAGAGAAGAAGATTGCCCAGGGCATACATATGGGAAACGAGGATTATTGGGGACCACTATAGTCTTCCTTCTGCCCCCAATGATTCGTGTCCCTCACACACACAAAATACACTCATCCCCATTTCCAGTCTCCTGAAGTCTAATCCAATCACAGCATCAACTTAGAGTTCAGAATCTTGTCACCTAAATCATGTACCAGTGTAGATGAGGCTCCTCAGGTGTAGTTACTTAAGTGTATCAACTACAGTTCCTTTCAATCTATAAAACTCCTCCCCACCCATACCCAACATGCAATAGTGGGGCAGGTATAGGATAACCATTTTAGACATTTTTGTTTAAAAGGGGGGAAAGGGGTGGCACAAAGGAGTCATTGGTCCATTGCAATTCTGAAATCCAGTTACTCCAATATTGGAAGTTCCTTGATTAGGTCTCAAGACCTTGGAATGATTCTCCGTGGCTTTCAGCTCTGCTCTTTGGGCTCATGGTTTCACTCTCAGAGTCATTCTTACTTTTTCGAGAAAGGTAGCATGTGCCACAGTTGATAAATTGTTTCAGCCTGCTTTTCCTGTCCGTAGAATTTTGGAGGGTCTAATAGCCTTTTTTCATTTTGTACCATACTTTTCATTCTGTCCTTTCTGGTTCAAGCTGGCAGAGTTCTCCCTGATAAAATTCTTGCAAAAACCTTGTGGGCCTCCTGCGAATCTAATTAGGACTCACTCCACTACACAAAAGTCAAACCAGAAATCTCTTCTTGATAAACTTTTCTTTACTTTAGGCTTCTGCTTAGAGGTTTGGGGGACAAAAACACTTAAGCTTCCTGGAGGCCCTATTGTTTAATTGCGAGGATCTGTGAAGCACACCCTTAATCTTTTTAAAAGGTATATCTTCTTAGGAGAAATATCTATTCAAGTCCTTTGCCCATTTTTGAATTGGGTTGTTTATTTTTTGTGTGTGTTGAGTTTTAGAAGTTCTCTGTATATTCTGGATATTAATCTCTTACCATATATGTAATTTGCAAATATCTTCTCCCATTTTATGGGTTGCCTTTTTACTGTTAGTAGTGTCCTTTGATGCACAAACGTTTTTAATTTCCATGATGCCGAATTTGTCTATTTTTTCTTTTGTAGCCTGTGCCTTTAGTGTCATTTCTAAGAAATCATTACCAAATCCAATGTCATCATACTTCTGTTCTATTTTTTCTTCTAATAGTGTTATAATTTTATCTCTTACATTTAGGTCTTTGGTCCACTTGGAGTTAATTTTTGTATATGGTATTAGACAATGGTCCAACTTTATTGTTTTGAATGTGGATATCCAGTTTTCCCAGCACCATTGGTTGAAAAGACTCTCCTTTCCCCATTGTAATGAGCTTGACACCCTTGTGGAAAATCATTTGACCATTATATTAGTCAGTTTGGGATGCCACAACAAAATACCATAGCCTGGGTGACTGAAACAACAGAAATTTGTTTTTGGAAGTCCGAGTTCAGGGTACCAGCACAGTTGGGTTCTAGTGAGGGCTCTCTTCTGGCTTCTCCTGTTATTTTGCTGAGTCCTCACATGGCAGAAAAAGAGCTCTATTATTTCTTCCTCTTTTTATAAGGGCACCAGTTTTATTGGATCAGGACTCCAACCTTATGACCTCGTTTAACCTTAATCACTTCCTTAAAGCACCTGTCTTCAGTACAGTCACATGAGGGGCTAGGGCTTCAACGTATGAATTTTGAGGCAGACATAATTCAGTTCTTAGCAATCATATATGCAAGGGTTTATTTCTGTGTTCTCTAGTCTATTCTATTTGGTCCATATATTTGTCTTTATCCCTGTACCACACTGTTTTGATTACTATAGCTTTGTAGTAAGTTTTGAAATCAGGGAGTGTGAGTCTTCAACTTTGTTCTTCTTTTTCAAGGCTTTTTTGGCTACTTGGGGTCCCTTAAGATTCCATATGAATTTGAGGATGGATTTTTCTATTTATACAGAAAATGTCACTGGCATTTTGATAGGGATTGCATCAAATCTACATATCACTTTGTGTAGTATTGACATTTTTAACAATATGGTCTTCCAAACCATGAACATGGGCTCTCTTTCCCTTTATTTATGTCTGGGTCTTGCTATGTTGCCCAGACTGGACTCAAACTCCTGCGCTCAAGCAATCCTCCTGCCTCAGCCTCCCAAGTAGCTGGGACTATGGGCACATGCCACTGCACTTGGCTCTTATAATCCTTTTTATTAGTATTAAGGCCCTACTTTCATTTCTGATTTTAGTAATTAGAATCTTGTTTTTCTTAGTCTGTTGAGCTAAAGGTTTGTTGATTTGTTAATGTTTTTGCAATTTTTGCCTCCTATATTTTGATGGTCTGTAATTAGGTGTGTAAACATTTACAATTATACCTTCTTGCTGCATTGAACCTTTTATTAATATATAATGTCCTTCTTTGTCCTCTGTAGCCTTTTAAAATTTAAAGTCTATTTTGTCTGATAGTATTATAGCTCCCCTGCTCTCTTTTCGTTTCTATTTATGTAGAATATCTTTTTCCATCCTTCCACTTTTAACCTATTTGCATCTTTGGATATAAAGTGAATCTCTTGTAGACAGCCTATAGTTGGATCATTTTTTTAAAAAATCCATCATGCCAATCCCTGTCTTTTGATTGGAGAGTTTGTTCCATTTACATTTAAATTAATTATCTATACAGAGGAACTCACTTCTGTCATTTGCTATTTGTTTTCTATTTGCATTACAGCTGTTTTGTCCTTCATTTCCTGCATTACTGTCTTCTTTTGTGCTTAGTTGTTTTTTTATAGTGAAATGTTTTAATTCCCTTTTTAATTTCCTTTCATGTATGTCCTATAATCTTTTTCTTTGTGCTTACCATGGGTATAACATTTAACATCCTAAAGTTATAACACTCTAATTTGAATCTATACCAGCTTAACTTTAATAACTTATAAAAACTCTGCTGTTGCACAGCTTTGTCCCCACTCACTTTCAGTTATTGATGTCACAGTATTACATCTTCATACATAGTATTTCCAAAAACATAGATGAATAATTAGGTTTTTTGCATTAGTCTCTTAAATCATATAGAAAACAAAAAGTGGAGTTACAGACTAAATTTCAATAATATTAGCTTTCAGACTAATAACTTTTAAAAAATTACTTGTCTCTTATATCATGTAGAAAACAAAAAGTGGAGTTTCAAAACAAAGTTACAATAATAGTGGCTTTTATAGTTGCCCATGTTTGCCTTAATTGAGATCTTTACTTCTTTATATGACTTTATGTTACTCTCTAGTGTCCTTTCATTTCAACCTGAAGGGACTCCCTTTAACATTTCTTGAAGGGCAAGTTTCATAGTAACGAACTTCCTCAGCTTTTGTTTATCTGGAATGTCTTACTTTCTACCTCACATTTGAAGGACAGTTTTGCTGGATGTGGAATTCCTGTTGATAGTTTTTTCTTTCAGTACTTTGAATGTATTAGCCCACTGCCTTCTGACCTCCGTTTCTAATGAGAAATCTGATACTTGTATTGAGAAACTCTTGTGTGTAATAACTTGCTTCTCTCTTGCTGCTTTGAAGATTCTCTCTTTGTCTTTGGCTTTTGACAGTTTGATTATAGTGTATCTTGGTGTGGGTCTCTTTAATTTCATCCTATTAGAATTAGTTGTGCTTCCTGGATGTCTATATTCATGCCTTTTATCAGATTTCAGAAGTTTTCAGTTATTTTAAAAAACAATCTCTTCCCCTTTCTTTCTCCTTTCCTTCTGGGATTTCCATAATGCATATTTTGGTCTGCTTAATGGTGTCCTGTAGGTCCCTTAGGCTGTGTTGACTTTTCTTCTATCTTTCTGTTTCTCAGACTCATTAATTTCAATTGTCCTATCTTCAAGTTTGCCATTTCTTTCTCTTGCTGTCTCAAATCAGCTTTTGAACCTCTATTGGGAATTTTTCATTTCAGTTATTGTACTTTTTAGCACAGAATTTCTCTTTGATTTTTTAAAGAAAATGTTTTATATCACTTTATTGATATTTCCACTTTGTTCATACACATTTAGAAAATAATTTCTCTGTATTTTCCTTTAGTTTTTTGAGAATTTTTAAGATAGTTGTTTTAAAATCTTTGGTAAGTCCACCATCTATCTGGTCTTTCTCAGGGACAGTTTCTGTTGATTTATTTCTTTTCTTTGAATGGGCCATAACTTTTCTGTTTCTTTTTATGGCTTTTGGGTTTTTTTGTTGTTGTTGAAAACTGGAGATTTGAATCTTACAATGTGGTAAGTCTGGAAATCATATTTTTCCCTCTTTCTCAGGGTTTGCTTTTTCCTTCCTTCCTCCTTCCTTTCTTTTCTTTCTTTCTTTCCTTTCTACTGATAAAGTCTGTCTCTGTGCCTGGGATCAGCCTGAGGTGTAAATTTAAGATCTTCTCAGGTCTTTACTGAGCCTGTGCCTTTCTCTAAATGTGTGTGGTTACTTTCTAAATTCTCTTCTGTATGCTGTTGCTTTTGAAAGTCCTGGTCATTAAATGTCTGGCTCCCAAAAGGGAAAACAGAGAAAAAAGAAGAGGGAAAATGGTGTTGGCCTTCAAAATCTCCTAGAAGTTGCATCAACTCCAGAGGGGAAGGGGCATGCAGCAGTGGTGGTGAGGTGGTGAGTGTTGCAACAATGGCTTCTCACCTCCATGTCTACACCTCTGTGCTTTGGAGCACAAGGTCCTTATTGTCCACCCTGGCTCTGCGCACTGTATGTAAGCTGCTGCTGGAACACATGTGGGACTTCCTGCTATGGGGCTAGAGGGTGAGCAAGCTAGCAAGTTAAGAGCTGAAATTGATCCAGATTAATTAACTGTCCAAGCCTTTCCCTGGAAGTTGAAAGCCCTCAAATAGACTCCAGAGTTCCAATATAGTTACATCAGACAGTTTCTGCCAGGACAAATGTCTAGGTAGGGAGAGACTAATTCCTGGTGCTTCCTACTCCACCATCTTCCCAGAATTCTCCAGTCCTGATTCCTTTTTGTTTAACTATTCTCCCTTCAATTTATCTCTTTGTTCTCACATTTTACTGTAAACAGCAAGAACAAATTAGGCAGTAACTTCCACACTTTCAGAGTCTCAGCTAGATCTCCCAGATCATTCAATATACATCCTGCTTTCCATGTTACTGAAGGCAATAGTGTTGTTAAGCTTTCTACCACTACATAAAAAGGATCCCCCTTCTGCTGCTTTCCAGTAACATGTTCCTTACTTCCTCTTATTCCCTTATTGGCAGCATCCTCAAAGTTAAGATTTCTACTAATAGTCTGTTCAAGACAATTTAAGCTTTCTTTAATACAATCCTCACAATCCTTCCAGCCTCTGCCCATGTCTGGTTCCAAAGCCAAGGCAGCATCCCACTTCCAGGTACCAAAATCCATGTTAGTTATCTGTTGATGTGTAACAGATCGTCCCAAAGTTTAGTGGCTTCAAACAAAAAACATTATCTCATAGTTTCTGTGGGTCAGGGATCAGCTGGGCTGTCAGGCTAAGAGTCTCTTATAAGTCTGTAATCAAAGTGTTTATTGCAGTCACCTTAAGGCCCAACTGGGGGAGGATCCACTTCCAAGCTTACTTACCTGGCTGTTGGCAAGCTCAGATCCTCATTGGCTCTTGGCTGGAGACATCAGTTTTTTCCTCTCCACAGAGCACTTCACAGTGGGGCAGTTGGCGTTCCTCAGAGTGAGTGAGGGAGGAAGCAAGAGAGACAGTGAGCAAGATAGAAGCCAGAGTCCTTTTGTAATTTAATCTGGGATCTGATATCTCATCCTTTTTGCTATATTCTTTTGGTTAGAAGAGACTGACTAAGTCCAGCACACACTAAAGGGGAAGGGGTTATATAAGAACATGAATACCAGGAAGCAGGGATTATTGGGGGCTATTTTAGAGGCTGTTTACCACAGTGGGGTGTACCTTTTTTAAAAATTATTATTAAAAAGCACTCTTTTTACTTTGGAATAACCCTTTTTGCCCTACGTGCCTGTTTCCCACAACACTCACCAATAAGGTATATTAGCAACCTTTGGATATAATATATCAAGTGTTTATTTTAATTTTTGTAAGTGAGGTTGAGCTTATTTCCTATATTTAAAAGTCATTATTTTTTTTTTTTCTGTGAAGGGTCTGTACTTGTCTTTCTCGTACTTTTCTCTTGTATTACTAGTCTTTAGATTTTTTTTTATTTTGTATTATATGAGGAAATTAGCCCCTTGTCTTATGTATGTGTGGATATTTTTCTCACTTTGTCATTCACCTTTTGATTTTGTTCACAATGTTTGTGCCAGCAGATTTTTTAAGATTTTCATATAGTCAAATTGATCAAATATCTCGTTTATAGAGGAATCATACCCTTAAAAAAGAGATCTATTCATGTGTTTCCTGATAATTTATCTTTGGTATCTCATTATTGCCTTTTACAGGATAAATTTGAATCTCCTTATCCTGATATTATCTCATTCCTACTTAGCTCTTTTCCTTTCACATGCTGTGCAAATGTTTAATAGAGTCCTACTGAAGTATCACCATTCCTCAACATGCACATCTGTGTTCTTCTCTTATTCCTTCACATACCTGTGGGAAGTGACATAAAAGTAGGGTCTATATTGAAGGAGTTTTTGTAGGCCCAGGGCTTTGTGCAGTACCTGACGTGCTTACTTTGTTGAATAAATAAATGAGTGAGATGATCAGAAAACAGTTCAAAACAAAAAGAGTACATGACTGTCACATTGTTAACTCTTCTGATTCTCACCTTTTCCAAGAAGACAACGTAACTGTGATAGTTCAGTTTTATAACTGTCTCACAATTTCATATCCTCAATTGTTGTCTGAGACAAAATGATAAGTAGGTTTCTGTGGCAAAGAAAGCCAGCAGCTAAAGAATCCATGGTCCCAGTCTCCCTGGCAGCTAAGTGTGCCCAAGTGATTAGGTTCTGGATAATGGAATATGAGAAGTAAAAAGTATAACTTAACACCTTTCAAATGGAAGGAGCATGTCCTCCCCTCACTTTCCTCCCAACATGGGAACCGTGGGCACAGGAGCTGGAGAAGCAGCCCTAGACTATAAAATGAAAGCTGTGTGTTGAGAATCAGAAAGTAAAAGGATAGAAGGAATCGGGTTACCCGAAATGATGGTGTCAGGTTTTCAGCCCTGCGCTGCTAATGCTCGTACTGTTATATGAGACAAAAATCAGCTGCTGTCATGTTTAAGCCATAATTATTTAGGCCTTTGTTACAGAAATCAAATCTGTGTCCTAACTTATATAATGCTCTTAGGTATCACATCTTCCCTCTGGTATCCTTCCCTGCAGACCCTTTGTAACAAGTTGGTATCCAGCAGGTAGGGAATTGGAGGCATGGAAGATTTGGATCAGGAAAATTATAACAATCTTATAAAATTGAAGGAGGAAGAGGAAAAGGGGGAGAGAATGGGAGATGAATGTCAGCTGAGGTCATCATTGCAAAGCCACTCGTAATGAGAACTGAAGCCTACTCCGTGACCATGAGGTAGAGTCACTTAGGAACCTTTTCAGGATCCAATAGGGATACATGAAAAATGGACATTTCAAAAGAAAAAAATGAAAGGAGAATGGTATATAGTAATGCAAGGAAACACACACTAAAAGAGCAGGCTAGGCTCTAGTTTGCAGCAGTAATGTAATGAGGCCTAAAGCCCGTGATTGTTAAAATAAAACAGTCAAAAAGTACCAACACAGGGGGGAAAGGGCAAAAGATACAATGCTGGCAAAATGGACCCTGGGCTCCTATTTCAGGCACCTGGTTTCCATTAATCTCTCATCCCGATAGATTCTTACAGTGCCTCCTGCCTTTCCATAACCTTGTCCTGAGCTGGTATGTAAATTAAACCAGCAACATTAATCTTTATAACATTATAGCACAAGGAATGAAGATAGTAAAAGTTGAGGAGGGAGCCAGCGTCCATAGGATCCAAATATGTAGTAGCAGAATGCTCCAAATAGATAACAGGGACAGGAGAAAGAACTACCATAAAACCAGATTTTATTTCCTCCTTTGAATTTCTACCTTCCCTTTACCCCTTTCCAAAATATGCATATACAGGTCGTGTTAAGAAAACCCTTTCCAGTTGGCCTTTCTCCAAGACAAGGGTACAGCTGGGCCAAAGGGCCACATGTTGAAGTTATTAATATGCCTATCCCCTTCTCCCCCACTGAGTTCACTGATCAAAGGCCCTGCCAGAGCAGCAATGGATAGCCTCGCATAATGGGAACTGAAATTCTACTTAAGAAACCAGCTTTGCCAAAACACACTACCTTTTTAAGTGGAACATTCCATGCACATATTAACCTGATTACAGAAAGGAAGGGGGATCTTTTTTCCTTCTGTACCCTGCTAATAATTTTCTGTCAAGTCTGATTTGGCTGTAGCTGCACTCCAAGTTCTTGTGATGTGCCCCGTTCACCAGTAAACTAAAAACAGAAGGTGCTGCATAAACTCTGAGACAGGATACTCCATCCATGAATACAGACGCTGCAGAATTCAGTTCCCTGCCAACAAGGAAGGCCAGTGACTTTTCCAGTCTCTGACAACCAGCAGCCTGCCTCTGATTCACACAGTGAAGGAAACACATGGAGAAAATGGTGGAAATAATTAAGGGTTCTTAGATTTAGCAGAAGCATTGACTCATTACACGGGTCCCCTGCCTCAAAAGGGGGTAAACCATTGTGCTTATTAGAGAAAAGAATAAATGGTAACAAAGCATTTAAAAGTCCCAATCAGTTCCAGCCCCAGGTTGAAGAGCTGGTTAGGTAAGGAAAAAAGGGAAACAAGCCAGATTCAAAGGAAGCAGTATCATTTTGCTCTGCCTGATAAATAGAAAAAAGTGTTTTATGGCTTATTTCGTTATATTCCAGGAGAACCTAGTTCCTGTACAGCTGACAAAATTTTGTCCTCAGACAGGATATAGACAAACAGATCTAGATATTATGCAGTTGCCTAAAGATAGGGCCACTCCATGAAGAGTCTGAGTAGGATTGTCACTTTTCTTTCAGGCACATCTCAGAGGGCAGTCCTTGTTGGAGGATAGTCATATGTGCAAAAGGCCTTCTTTGGGATCCTCAAGCACAGATTGCAAAGTCTTTTTCAGGTTTTATAATCACCCAAATTTAAATCTCCTTTGCCTGCAATTACAGACATAGACTCAGTCTTCTCAGAAAACAAATGTATGTCTCATAAGGATCTCCTCCACTCCTTCAGTCCTCTTCTCTGCACAAACTGTAAGGTGCTGAACAGTTGATATATCCTAGAAAAGTTCCAGAAATGCCCCAAACAAACAAAAGGTAAATAAAGGGCAGCAACAGTCTATGTCGGTCATTTCCTGTTTGTATTTGGCAACTATTAAAATAGTTTGTTAATAAGGATGCAGGAAGATCTTTTTCAGTGATGTCTTGCAAGACTTCACCAGGTGTCCTGTCAAAACATGTTAAGAAGTCAAGGAGGTTTTTATCTGAAGAAAGGGAGCTGTTAGATGGGGGATAGTGTTAATAGAACCCTCACGTAATTAGACATGATATTTCATTCTTCTTAGTACATCTGCTGGCCTGTTTTTGTTTTTTAAATATTTTCTCCTATTATGAGAGCTATCAAACTAACCCAGAATGGATGTCCTAGATTTCCCAGACTATATGTCTTTCCTGAGTTTGGTATTCCTGTTGACATCCCTTTGGCTGTCTTTCTAGAGTCCTGAAAGACTCATTGCTTTTCAGATTGGAATACCTCATATTAATGCCAGGGCTAACATTCTGTTCTTCTTGGGCAATCAGAGGAGGCCATATTCTAGATTGACACTACTGATAATTTCTCAAAGTTATGGTAGAGAAGACAAAAACAAGGTGGTTACTTGTACAAAAATATGCTTGGCCTTTGAATCTTGCTTGCCTCTGAAGGGGGAATGGACTGCTGATGGAATTCAGAACCGTGTCACCCTTGAATCTGCAATGATTCACTCCTTCTTGGCATCCAATAAAGAAGAGCATGGCTTTAAAGTGCTGAGTCCAAACCTAAAATTGAATATACTAGTATGATTTGATCTTGAGTGCCTACCTTTATAAATTTTAGCTGTACTGGTTGTATTTAGATATCAAAATGTAGGAAATAATTTGTAAATTCTTGGTTGGAAATCGCAATTTTTTGTAGGTTAATATAGCTAGTCTTTATAACTGATGGAACCTTAAATTAAAAAACAAAACAGAATGACAAACTATGACGTAAATCATTCTTTAAAAAGAAATTTAAGAAGTGAAGTTTCAGAAACTATTTCATTTCCTTCAGTAAACTTCTTTCATTTATCTTTATCATACTATGTTATGGTGTGTTTTACCGAAAGAATATTTCAGCAAGGTTTAAAAAAAAAAAAAAAAAAAGAGGCGTGAGCAGCATGACTACCCTACTTGAGCTTTTGACTACAAAAATTCACAGAAGAGGAAAAGATGTCCTGTGGTTCCGTCCATATATTGTAAGGAAGGGCATTTATAATCAGTCATTGGAAGTGGGATCGCAAACCACACACACACACACACACACACACACACACACACAGACACACACACGAGGGAGGCAGGGAGAGAAAGGGAGAAAGAAAGGAAAGCAAGCAAGCTGAGGAGTGTGCACATGTAGTCCTCATTCAAAAAAGGATTTGAGACAGCAAGCTGAGGATAAAGCAAGAGAATAGAACAGGATGACCTAGTGATGGAAACAAAAGCTTTACATAATGGGCCTTTAGGAAAGAGGATTAAGTGAAGTAGTCTCAGCAGAATCAGTTTTAACTATTACATAGAATTTTCTTTCTTTCATATTCATAGCATTAAAACATTACTAAAATTACTAAAATGTAACTAAATTACTAAACACATTTCTAAGTAGGAGCTTCTTTCTGATTGTGTCAGTCTTTCCTCCTGTGAGTATTGCCATCTAGAAAAGTTTTTGTGAGTGTTTAAAAAGCCCATAGTAATTCATTTACAGCAATCCAAAAAGAATAGAAAATTTTTAGAAAAATCTTATTACTGCTTAAGCTCTACAAGTATGCAGGCACCTCATGGTTCTGGGCATTTGCTTTAGTAGATTTGCTTTACCATTGTATTTAAGTGATATGGGTGGGAGTAAATATCCAGGTTTATGGGAGAAAAATGCCTTTATCTCCAATAAATATCAAGATCAAACCCAAAGTAGATCAGTGACATACTTTTAAGCCTTGTCAAGTCACCTGTTGGGTTTTATTGTTCCCAGAACCAAAGTAACTTTTCATCACTAGTGTGTAAAACTTTACTATGGCATCACTGTACCAAAACAGTTAAAACCAGGGACATGACCTGGTACAAAACAGTTCAAGGGGGTAAGCTGTGGCCTCAGGAAGCAGCACTTATATTGAAATCTCTTCTTCACTGGAATAAACCTGAGATTGACCGGTTTTCTTGGCCCACTGTAATATTAGGCACATCTGGGACAACATGTAACTTTTATTAGTTATCTGGGATAACTTTTGTTATGTTTTAAATAACATTTAAAACACATTTTGTAAAAGTAATATGTTTGGTATAAAGTTCAAACAGTAAATAGGGAATACAATGAAAATCAAGTCTCTCTCCCATCCCTGACCCTGAGTTCCTCAAAAGCAACCATTGTCATCTGTGAATCCATCATATACTTAACATACGCTCATTGGCGCGTGCGCACACATGCTCTCTCTCACACACACATACACATTGTATGTACATATAAAATAAATGTTATTTATTTCTTTATATAAATGTTAGCATATTATACAACCTGTTATGCATGTTATCTTTTTAAAAATCCATTTTATTGTAGAAAACACACACAAATACAGAAAATAGCTTAGAACTTAAATGTACAGTTTAACTGAATCGTATAAAGAAAATACTTATCATCACTTAGTTTAAGAAAAAGGACTCCAGAACCCCAGAAGCACCTTTCTTTCTCTACATGCTCCTTTCTGATTACCATATTGCGTTACCTTTCTCTCCCTTAGCGGTAACCACCATCCTGGCTTTTATGGCAATTGCGTTCTTGCTTTTTTTTTTTTTTAAAGTTTTATATATAAGTGTTGATCTGTAAGTAACATAGTTTCCAGTGTGAGGCCTCTACAAAAAGTACTGCTAGGAAGGATGTTTTTGTATCCCGTGCATGCACCAGTTGGTGAGTTTCTCTAGGGTATACAAATAGAAGTAGAATTGCTGGATCATATGGCATGTATATCTCCATCTTTGCTGTATAATACTAAAGGGATGTCTAATTTACACTCCCACCATGACTTTATGAGAGTGCTCACTGCTCCAAATCTATAGCAACACTTGGTGTTGTCAGATTTTTAGCTAATGGAGGGATAGGTAGTAGTATCCCATTGTGCTTTTAATATGTATTTCCTTGATTACTGATGAGATTGAGCATCTTTTCATATGTTAATTGGCCTTTTGAATTTCTTCTTTTGTGAGGTGCGTGTTCAAGTTTTTTGCCCATCTATCTATTTGTCTGTTGTTTTCTTAAGGACTATGGGAGTCCTTTGTATATCCTGAATGCTAGTGCTTTGCTAGTTATACATGTTGAAAATGCTTTCTCCTACTCAGTGGCTTGCATTTCATTTTCTTTTTAGTGTCTTTTGATATGTTGAATAAGTTCTTAGTACAGTCAAATTTATCAGCATTTCCCATTCTCATAAATGATTTTTTAAAAAGAAATTTCCCCCTACCCCAAGGTCATGAAAATGTTCTTCTATATTATCTCTAAAAACTTTATTATTTTGCTAGAAGAGACTCTAGGTCTATAGTCCACCTAGAACTCATGCTACATAGGGGTCCAATTTTATATTTTGTCACACATGGATACCCAGTTTTGCCAACACCTTTTATTGCATGGAGCATTATTTTTCCTACTGCTCTGATTTGCAACCTTTGTCATAAATTAAGTATCTGTATTTGTGTGTATCTAATTTTGGGCTGTCTATTCTGTGTCTTTGTTCTGCTTTTCCATGTATGCACCTATTCACACTATTTTAATTACTGTACCTCTGTAACTAGTCTTAATATCTGGTAAAACAAGATATAGTATGCCACCTTGTTTCTTCTTCAAGCGTAGTGTGGTTCTTCTTAGTCTTTTTGTATTTCTATATACATTTTAGAATTATCTTGTTGAAATATTAATTAATTTGATATTGGACCTTATACATCAAGTTACAGGGAATTGACAATTTTGAAAAAGAAAAACAAAGTTAGAAGACTTCTAGTACCTGATCACAGACAGGACTTACTAGAAAGCTACAGTAATCAAGACAACATGGTATTGGTTTGGATAGATAAGACAGATCAATGGTACAGAATAGAGCTCAGAAATAGTACCACATATATGAAGATGCCAAGGTAATTCAATGGAGGAATTATTATATAATCTTTTCCACAAATAGTGCTGGAGTAGTTGGACCTCTATATGCAAAAAACCCCCTATATGCAAAAAACCCCCAAATAAACCAAAACCCAATCCATGCTTTACATCATATAAAACAACAACAACAACAAAAACCACCTCAAAATGAATCATGGACCTAAATATAGGACCTAAATATAAAACCTAAAACTGTAAGACTTCTACGAGAGAAGGAAGGAGAAAATCTTTGTGACCTTAGGTTAGCACAGATTTCTTGGCTAAGTCACAGAACAGATTTCTTGGTTAGCACAGAAAAAAAGATTGACATATCAAACTTGAAATTTAAAGCTTTTCTTCAAAATATGATGTGAATAAAATAAAAAGATAGATGGTAGATAAGCACATGAATAAATACTCTGTTATTAGTCATAAGGGAAACAAATTGAAGCGTAATGAGATACCAGTACAAACTTCTTAGCATGATTAGAATTTACAACAACTGACGACACCAAACTCTGGTGGTGTGCAAAGCAGCTGGAACTCTCCCGTGTTGCCAGTGGGAGTGTAAAATGGTATAATCATTTTAGAAAACAATTAGGCAGTATATTAATTATCAATTGCTGCTTAATAAATTACATATATTTAGCAGCGTAACACACAATTATTACCTCACAGTTTCCATGTGTCAGGAATCATAGAGCTTTACTGGGTGCTGTGCTTTGGGGTCTCTAACAAAGCTGCAATCAAGATGTCAGTTACACTTGGGGTCCTGCCTGAGACTCAAATGAGGAAGCATCCTCTTTCAAGCTCACGTGGTTGCTGGCAGGTTTCAGTTCCTTGCAACTGTCAGATTGAAAATCCTCAGTTCATTGCTACCTGTTGGTTGCCCTCAGTTTCTTGTCAGTGGACCATGCCATATGGCAGTTTACTTCATCAGAGTCAAGAAGGAGGAGAGTAGAGTCTGCTGGCAAGAGAGGAGTTACAAACTTAGGTAATTGTGAAAGTGACATCCCATCGTCTTTGCTGTATTTTATTGGTTAGAAGCAAGTTACTGGTTCCACCCACACTTAAGGGGAAGGTATTACACAAGGGCTTAAATACCAGGAGGCTGGAATAATTGGGGTTATCTTAGAGAGTCTATCCACCACAGGCAGCTCTAGAAAGTTATGTGTTATGTTTAACATATGACCCAGCAATCCCATGCCTAGGTATTTATTCAAGAGAAATGAAAACATATGTTCACACAAAGATCTGTACATGAATGGTCATAACAGCTTTATTAAAAATTGCCCCAAAACTGGAAACAACCCAAATATCCATCTGGTGAATGGATAGCTCAATCATGGTATGGCCCAGGGGTGGGGAACCTGCGGCCTTAAGGCCATACATGGCCTTCTAGGTCCCTAAGTGCAGCCTTTTGACTGAATCCAAATTTTACAGAAGAAATCCTTTTATTTTTATTAATACATTTTTGGTCATCTTTTATATATATATATATTTTTTTTAATTTATTTTTTTAATTTCAGAATATCATGGGGGTACAACACTTTGGCCATACACATTGCCCTTGTTCTGCCCGTGTCAGAGCCACAATCGTGGTCTTCTCCCAAACTGTGCTCCCCACATCCATTCAGTGAGAGTTTTTCCCATCCCTTCCACCCCCCTCCCGCCCGCCCGCCCTCAGATGAATGTTATTGCCCTGTGTGATGTAAGTGTTCATCAGTTAGTACCAGTTTGATGGTGAGTACCAGTGGTGCTTGTTTTTCCAATCCTGTGACACTTCGCTTCGAAGAATGGGTTCTAGCTCCAACCAGGATAATACCAGATGTGTTAATTCACTGTTGTTCCTTATTGCTGAGTAATACTCCATGGTATACATATACCACATTTTATTGATCCACTCGTGTATTGATGGGCACCTGGGTTGTTTCCACAACTTTGCAACTGTGAATTGTGCTGCTATAAACATTCGAGAGCAGATGTCTTTATTATAAAATGTCTTTTTTTCTTTTGGATAAATACCCAGTAGTGGAATTGCAGGGTCAAATGGTAATTCTACTTTTAATTCTTTGAGGTATCTCCATATTCTTTTCCATAGAGGTTGTACTAATTTGCAGTCCCACCAGCAGTGTATGAGTGTTCCTATCTGTCCACATCCCCGCCAACATTTGTTATTTGGGGATTTTTTGATATGAGCCAGTCTCACTGGAGTTAAGTGATATCTCACTGTGGTTTTGATTTGCATTTCCCTGATGATTAGAGAAGTTGAGCACTTTTTTATATGTTTGCTGGCCATCATTCTGTCTTCTTTGGAAAAGTTTTTGTTCATGTCCTTTGCCCATTTTTTAATAGGGTTGTTTGATTTTTTCTTGTTGATTTTCCTAAGTTCTGTATAGATTCTGGTTATCAGCCCTTTATCAGAGGTGTAGCATGCAAATATTTTCTCCCATTCTGTAGGTTGTCTGTTCACTCTAGTGATAGTTTCCTTGGCTGTGCAGAAGCTTTTCAATTTGATCAGGTCCCATGTATTTATTTTTGTTGCTGCTGTGATTGCTTTGGGGGTCTTCTTCATAAATTCTTTGCCTAGGCCAAAGTCCATAAGAGTTTTTCCAACGTTTTCTTCGAGAATTCTTATGGTTTCATGTCTTAGGTTTAGATCTGTTATCCATTGTGAATTGATTTTTGTGAGAGGTGAGAGGTGTGGGTCCACTTTCAGTCTTCTACATATGGCCATCCAATTTTCCCAGCACCATTTGTTGAATAGGGATTCTTTTCCCCAGTGTACATTTTTCTGGAATTTGTCAAAGATCAGGTGACTGTATGAGGTTGGTTTTATATTTGGGTTCTCAGTCCTGTTCCATTGGTCTACGTCTCTGTTCTTGTGCCAATACCATGCAGTTTTGGTTACTATAGCCTTGTAGTATAGTTTGAAGTCTGGTAGACAGATGCCTCCCAATTTGTTCTTTTTGCTTAAGATTGCTTTGGCTGGACGGGGTCTTCTCTGGTTCCACACGAAGCGTAGAATTATTTTTTCTAGATCGGCAAAAAATGATGTTGGTATTTTGATAGGGATTGCATTGATTCTGTAAATTAATTTAGGTAGCAAAGCCATTTTTACTATGTTGACTCTGCCTATCCAAGAGCATGGTAGGGCTTTCCATCTATTTACATCCTCTGCAATTTCCTTTCTCAGTGTTTCATAATTCTCTCTATATAGGTCTTTGACCTCCTTAGTTAGATATGTTCCTAAATACTTAATTTTCTTTGTTGCTATTGCAAAAGGTATAGCATCTTTAATTTGTTTCTCGGCTTGATTGTTATTAGCATATATGAAGGCTATGGATTTGTGTGTATTAATTTTGTATCCTGAGACTTTGCTGAATTCATTTATCAATTCCAGTAATCTCTTGGTTGAATCTTTGGGGTTTTCTATGTATAATATCATATCGTCTGCGAATAGTGAAAGTTTGACCTCTTCTGCCCCTATCTGGACGCCCCTGATCCCTCTGTCTTGTCTGATTGCTGTGGCCAGGACTTCCAGCACTATGTTGAAAAGAAGTGGAGATAGTGGACACCCTTGTCTGGTGCCAGTTTTAAGGGGGAATGCCTTCAATTTTTCCCCATTCAGTATGATATTGGCTGTGGGTTTATCGTATATGGCTTTAATAGTTTCTAGGAATGAGCCATCTATGCCTATATTGTTAAGAGTTCTTATCATAAAAGGGTGCTGGATTTTGTCAAAAGCCTTTTCTGCATCTATTGAAAGGATCATATAATCTTTGTTCTTGCTTTTATTTATATGGTGAATTACATTTATAGATTTGCGTATGTTGAACCATCCCTGCGTCTCGGGAATGAAGCCCACCTGATCGTGATGGATTATTTTTTTGATGTACATTTGAATTCGGTTTGCAAGGATTTTATTGAGAATTTTTGCATCTATATTCATAAGGGATATTGGTCTGTAGTTTTCTTTTTTTGTTGTGTCCTTTCCTGGCTTTGGTATCAAGGTGATATTGGCTTCGTAGAATGAGTTTGGGAGGATTCCATCCTTCTGGATATTTTCAAATAATTTCTGCAGTATAGGCACCAGTTCTTCTTTGTAGGCTTGGTAGAATTCAGGTGTGAACCCATCTGGTCCGGGACTTTTTTTTGTGGGTAGATTTTTAATTACTGCTTCAATTTCGGTGCTTGATATTGGTCTGTTTAGAAATTCTGTTTCTTCCTGGTTGAGCCTAGGGAGGTAGTGTGTTTCTAAGAATTTGTCCATTTCCTCCACGTTTTCGTGTTTGTGGGCATAGAGATTTTTGTAGTATTCAAAGATGATGTTTTGTATTTCCATGGTATCAGTTGTGACTTCTCCTTTTTCATTTCTAATTGAGCTTATTAGAGTCCTTTCCTTTCTGCTTCTGGTCAACCTGGCAAGTGGCCTGTCTATTTTGTTTATCTTTTCAAAGAACCAGCTTTTCATTGCATTGATCTTCTGTATTGTTCTTTTGTTCTCGATTTCATTTAATTCTGCTCTGATTTTGGTTATTTCTTTTCTTCTGCTGGTTTTAGGATTGCTTTGCTCTTCCTTTTCCATTTCCTTAAGATGATTCATTAGTTTACTGATTTGTGACTTTTTTGTCTTTTGGATGTGGGAATTTAGGGCGATAAGTTTTCCTCTCAGGACTGCTTTTGCTGTATCCCACAGATTTTGATAACTTGTGTCCCCATTATCGTTTAGTTCGAAGAATCTTTTGATTTCATTTTGAATCTCCTCTTTGACCCAATAATCATTCATCAATAGATTGTTTAGTTTCCAAAAGTAAGATGTGAGTTTCTGTTAGAATTGATATCTAATTTTATTCCGCTGTGGTCTGAAAAGATACATGGTATGATTTCTATTTTTTTGAATTTGTTTAGATCTGTTTTGTGGCCTAGGATGTGGTCAATTTTAGAGAAAGTTCCATGAGCTGATGAGAAGAATGTATATTCAGTGTTATTTGGGTGGAGTGTTCTGTAGATATCTGTTAGGCCCAAATGTTCTATAGTCCTGTTTAGGTCTTTTATTTCTCTATTTGTTTTTTGTTTGGAGGATCTGTCCAGTTCCGTCAGTGGGGTGTTGAAGTCCCCTGCAATTATGGCATTCCTGCTTATTATGTTGTCTAGATCTAGCAGCATTTGCTTTATGTACCTGGGTGCTCCTGTGTTGGGTGCATAAATGTTTAGAATTGTTAAATCCTTTTGTGAAATTTTTCCCTTCACCACTATATAGTGTCCATTTTTGTCCTTCTTTACTTTTATTGCTTTAAAGTTTATGTCATCTGAAATGAGGATGGCTACTCCGGATTTCTTTTGGTTTCCATTAGCCTGGAAAATTGTATTCCATCCTTTCACCTCGAGTCTGAATGCGTCTTTGTGTGTAAGGTGTGTTTCCTGAAGACAACAGATACTTGGTTTGTATTTTTTAATCCATTCAGCCAGCCTATGTCTCTTCAATGGGCGGTTCAAGCCATTTACATTTATTGAGAGAATTGATATTTGGGGTAAATTTCTGATTATTCTGTTGGGTGGTATCTTTTGTTTTACCTCTTGCGTCATTGTGGAATCTGGTTTCTGGGGTTTTAGCCTTTGCATAGTTTTACATAGGTGGGTGTCTGTTGCTCTGTTTAGTGTATAATGCAGGTCTAAGCATTTCTTGCAAGGCCGGTCTGGATTTCGCAAATTCTATCAGTGATTGCTTATCTGGAAAGGTCTTTATTTCTCCCTCATATAAGAAGCTTAGTTTGGCAGGATACAGAATTCTGGGTTGACCTTTGTTTTGTTTTAGGAGATTGATGATGTCTCCCCATTCCCTTCTGGCTTGTAAGGTTTCAGCTGAGAAATCTTCAGTTAATCTGATGGGTTTCCCTTTGTAGGTTACCTCATTTTTTCGTCTTACAGCTCTGAGGAGTGCCTCTTTTGTGTTTACTTTGGTCAGTCTAATAATTATGTGGCGTGGTGAATGCCTTTTCACGTTGACTCTCCCAGGAGTCCTGTGTGCTTCTTGTACTTGGATGTCGAGATTTCTGGCTAAGCCATGGAAATTTTCCTCTATTATTCCTTCAAATAAATTTTCCAGCCCATGCGAATTTTCTTCCTCTCCCTCAGGGATACCTATTATCCTTATGTTTGGCCTCTTTACATAATCCCACATTTCTTGTATGCTTTTTTCCTGCCTCTTGTTTTTGTGTTCTTTCTCTTAGGCTGATTTATTTAGCGCATAGGAGCTGTCTTCTAGCTCTGAAATTCTTTCCTCTGCATGGTCCAGCCTATTCTTAAGCTTTCACTGTGTTTGTAGATCCTTGAATGCTCTTTCATTTCTAGGATTCTATTTGATTTTCCATAATATTTCTATTTCTTGGAGAATTTTCGTTCATTCTTGGATTTTTCTGTGGTTTCTTGTGCTGGGATTCATTTCTCTTGATTTCATGAGCTTCTTATATCCATAAACGAAATCCTCTTCTGTCTTCTACCCTTTCATTTGGGTTGGTATCCATTGCTGAGGAACTGATAATTTCTTTTGGGGGTGACTTTTCACTCTGATTTTTCATGTTCCCTGAGTTCTTTCGCTGGTTTTCTCTCATCTGGCCTCTTGGTTGAGAGCTGGGGGTGTTAGAGCTAGTTTATGGCCCTGTCACCAGGCCCACAATTATTGTTCCTTGGCAAAGCCAGGGAGAGAAGTAGTGGCCTGTATTGCCTTAGGTGTATTTTAGCAAGTTTGGTGGATCTTGAGTTAACTCTGACCTGTGGTCTTCTCCTCTTCCCAGTGGAGTGTGGTGAGAATGACCTCCCAGCTTGGGCTCTGAGCTAATGGATTGTACTTGAGGATATGAATCCTCCGCTCCCTATTAGCTAGGTATTCTGTTATGTCCGTGGCAGACTCTGATTCCCCAGTTGGGGTATGCAAAAGCCCTGTGCTTTGGGAGGGGCCTTGTAGCTCCTAGGGGTTACTTTGACCCTGCTCCTCCTGAGGTTCTGGTAGAAACACAATTTCCTTTGGCTGCAGTGTGAGAGCTGAGTTGGGAAAATTCTACACAGCTCAGAGGTTGCTCATCTAGCCACGTGTGTCTGCCCTTCTGATGTGTGTCTCCGCGTGATACTGGTTGATAGGGGGATCTCCAATTGTGCACCCCTTGTCCACCACTAGACCCCAAGGCGAGGCGGGTGGCCGTCTCTATCCCCAGCAGTCTCCACCGGGGGGGGGGGTTCCCACAGGGAGGGGGGAGTAGTGGCCGCTGGAAGCGCTCTTGGATGGCGCGAAATTCCCTATTGAAGTGGCCAGGATTATGGGGAGCTGCTCTGGTTCAGCCTGTGGCTCTTGAGGTATTTGGTTGTCATGGGAACCATCAGTTATACCAAATGAGTCACTATGGCCAGCAACCTTCAAAATGAGCGATCTCTGGGGTACAGGAGGGCTGGGACCTGAGGGGCGGGCACTAGGACCGGCACGGAGCGGAGTTGTCGGAGGCCAGAGCCGGGGTAGCAGAACCAGATGGACGAGCTGCAAACTGTTTCCAATACTCAAAGGTCCCACCGCTACAGTTCCGGGATCTCGTCCCACCTGGAACCCACGGATGCAGCTGACCCTGGCCACCATAGGCAAAGCCTGTCTCGCCCCAGCAGAAGAGCCCCGGGCCGGGGCGGGGCGGAGCTAGAGACGCGGCTCTGCGCGGGTGGCTGTAAAGATGGCGGCCGCCGCCAGCCTGGCGCACAGCCGGGCTCCGATCGCGCCGGGAGCGCAGTTTTTCTCCGCAGGTAGTTGTTAGCAACCTCTAACGGCGTGTCCCGCTGTCCGATAAACTCCTGGGCCCAGTCCCGCTGACTTCTAGTGGCGCAGTGCCGGCCTGCGGGTTTCCGCGCACTGTCCCGGGAAGCTGAATCTCGGTCCCCGCCCAGTTTCTCCCCAGCCCTCGGCAGTCTCTGTATATTGCAGCTGCGAGTTGTGTCTGGCTCTGGCTACTTCCTCCTCTCCACAGGGCTCGCCGTCCCGAGCAACCGCTCTGTCCCAACTCTGGGCTTGTCCCTGACTGCGTGGATGGGGAGGCGCGTAACCGCTTGGGGGGCAGGTCGCGCTGCGCCGACCTGGCGAGGGCGTCCTTCCCGCGCTCTGGGCTCTATTGTGCTCCGTGCGCCCTCCGATCTTTGTGAAAATTTTGTACCTGTTTTCTTGGGCTGGGCGTTCGGCGTTGTTTCTCTGTCATTCGCAATGCTGTTTTCGGAGTGAGCGGTCCGTGCTCGCAGGCAGCTGCTGGCGTTCTTCACCTCCTTTCCTGGGAGCGGTACGGTGGGAGGACCCTATCACACCGCCATTTTTCTCTCTATTTTTTTATTTTTAAAATGAACATATTTAAAATACCAAAGAATAAAGTAAGTTGCAACGAAATAATCCTCCCAGATTGGCCGGCACAATTAGAACATTAGTAAGCCATAAGGGCTAAATTGACAGCTGCTACACTCATGATTTAGTTCTAACTTCCCCTGCCTGACTGGCACCACTATCGCACGAGGCTGGTTGGTGAGAGTTTATGGGGGTCGAGTATGCTTGTCTGTTATCAGTTTTTGATAACGGTGCACTGTGTTCTGTTTGAAGTGGAATTTGTGAATAGTTGAAGCAACTTATAAAGTAGCTTATATACTCAGGGGAAAAAAGGAAAGCCATTCAGTGATGTAGAAATTGTGAAAGAATGCATTGTCGAAGTTGCAGGATGCTTAGACCCTGATAACATTTCAAACAACTGCCTCTTTCAAGAAGAACCGTAACTGATCAGCACGAATTAGCTTTCAACTTAACAACTGCATGCAATACTTCAAAAGGAAAATATATATTATTCGGTCGCTTTGGATGAATCAACTGATACTACTGACTTGGTGCCGGTTTTATACTTCATTTGGGTCATAACAGAAGATTTTCTTTGCTAAGAAGAGTTAACTCGCTTTGGGCACTCTTGCGAACAGAATACTGGGAATAGGTATCTTCAGTAACTTTCAAGATAAATGTCGTGAAGTTGGACTGGATTTGGTAAATTTAGTGAGTGTATGTACAGATGGTGCACTTTCCATGACAGGAAAACATAAAGGGTTTATTGCAGAGATAAAAAAAAGTATTAACAGATCCAGATGCTAATTTCTTTTCATTGTATCTTGCATCAGCAAAATCTCTGTGCTAAAGCTACTATTTTAAGTGACACTTTGCAACAAGTTATAAGTATTGTTAACTATATTCGTACAAATGCATCATCAGTTTCATAACATGCTAAAGTTGAATGATGAGGTATTCAGTGTGGATTTGCCATATCATTCTAAAGTGCGTTGGCTATCGCAGGGACAGGTGTTAGCCATAATTTTATCTCTGCAAGAACAGATAGTTAAATTTTATGAAGAACAGAATCAGCAATGTGAATTATTGAAAGAAGATTTCTATAGGAATGCAGCATTTCTGTGTGATATCATGTCAAATCAAAATGACATGAATATTTCTTTGCAAGGTAAAACTAAGTCTATATATGATATGTGGCAAAAAATCCAAGCACTTTGAAAAAGGCTATCTTTTTTCAAAACACTTCTTCTTCAAAAGGAAATTTCGGATGAGGCACCTAAAGAACTACAGATGGAATTGATGGAGCTCTCAATAGATGACATTTTAAAGTCACTGTTTGATGCTAAGAAAGATCCAATTGAAATATGGAAAAATGCAGTAGAATAACCATGCCTTCAGCAACATGCCTGAAAAATGCTTTCTTACTTTTGCACTTACTGCTGCGAATCTACATTCTCCTACCTAACCCAAATCAAGACACGCTTAAGGTCACAAATGAGTGATACCCATCTAGAGGATCAGCTGAAACTGCGGACCTCCATGCTGCAACCAAATATTCAAATGCTTTCCAACAAAAAGCAGACACAAAGTCATTAAGAGGTTAGTTAACTTTAAAATTAACAAATAGTTTACATTTTTAAAAATTAAGTACAAAGTATTTAGCTTTTTACAAAATAATGTACATTTTAAAGTATATCTAATAGAAATTTCTTGAGTGTGGCCTTATTTGATTACAGCTAAATTAATGTGGCCTTCCAACATGAAAAGGTTCCTCACCCCTGGTATAGCCATACAATGACACGCTATTCTCAGCGGGTGCGATGGCTCATGCCTGTAATCCTAGCACTTTGGGAGGCTGAGGTGGGAGGATGAGGTCAGGAGTTTGAGACAAGCCTGGGCAACATAGTGAGACCCTCTGTCTACAAAAAATAAAAAAATTAGCTGGGCGTGGTAGCATGTGCCTTAGTTCTAGCTATTTGAGAGGCTGAGCCAGAAGAATCCCTTGAAGAGCCCAGGAGGTTGAGGTTGCAATGAGCTGTGATCATGCCACTATGCGCTAGCCCTGGCAGCAGAGCAGACCCTGTCTCGATTAAAAAACAAACAAACAAAAAAAACCCCACTATTCTGCAGTGAAAAGGAACTATTGATACATGTGACAACATAGATGAATTTCTAAAATCTTACGCGTAGTGAAAAAAGCTGGACACAAAAGGCTACACACTATATAATTCTGTTATATTATAGTCTATAAAAGGCAAAGCTATAAGGAAAGAAAACAGATCAGTGGTTGCCTGGATGGGCATTGGAAGGGGATTAACAACAAAGGAGAGAGCTTTTTGGTGGTAATGGAAATAGTTTACATATTGATTTTATTGGTGATTATACAATGTATACATTTGTCAAAACTGATAGAACTATACACCTAAAAGTGGTGATTTTTACTGCATGTAGATTACCCTTACGTAGATCTGATTTAAGAAAAGCAAGTAAAAATATTAGTACTCAAGGATGGATTTTTGTTGTTGTTAAAGGCAATAGATTTGAGGTTGGCTAGTGGATATATTCTATTTTGCTAATGGCTCTTTGGAAATTAAAAACTTACATGTTTATCTTTTTTCTGAATGCTGATTTCTCCTCTATGGCAAGAATGCTTCCTCAATTTATACACCATATCCTGAAGTGATTAAACATTCAGCTCTTCCTTTGCCTTATAATTTTGAGTGCTGAATACAAATGTGTAAGTACATAAGACTTAAAGAAATTAAACACCATCATTATTACATATAAAAGCCCTAGTGGTAATCAGTACTTCTACTTGCTTCCTGGACAATACAAGAACTTTAAAAGATTTTGACTCTGTTTACCCTCTCCTAACCTAAATGTTAATGTTGTATATTTTAATGCTATGTAGTTTTTTAAGCTACACAATTGTTATTGTTTTATATTATCAGTAATTATTTATATTTGCCTACATACAGTTTCAATATTTTTTAAGTTTACGTGTCTTTTTGTATCAGATCTTTTCTCTGGGATCATTTTCTTCCATCAGACTACAAGTAGCAAACTCTGTTTTTGTTCATTTGAAAATATTTTCATTTTGCCTTCATTCTAAAATCATACTTTCCTGGGTATAGGATTCTATGTTGGTAGTTATTTTCCTTCAGAAGATTGAAGATATCATTCCTTTATCTTCTGGCTTCCATTGTTGCTGTTGCATTATCAATCCATACTCCTTTCAAGGTAACAAGTCCTTTCAATGCCTACTTTGGCCTTTGTTTTCTGCATTTTCTCTATGATATATATAATACTTTTTTTTTTCTTTTCCTTTGCTTTCTGTTGGACTTTGATTCTCTGGATTTGGGTCTTTCATTATTTTTAGAAAAAATTCTTAGCTGTTATCTCTTCAAATACTGGCTCCTCACCATTTTCTTTCTCCTCTCCTTCTGGGACACTCACTAAGATATGTCTGATCTTCTCACTGTATACTTCATATCTCTTACCTTTTCATTTGTATTTTCTATTTCTCTCTTCATTCTCTACTCTGCATGTTGGGCAGATTTTTCTGATCTGTTTTCTAATTCACTAATTACTCAGCTATGTCCAGTTTGCTGTTAAATTGATCACTTGAGTCCTTCATTTCAGTTATTGTATTTTTATCATTTTTATGTTACTTTATTGTCATAAAGATATCCTTAAGCTCTTCTTTTTTCAAACATATCAGCATAGTTATATTATTCTTTTTATTTGCTCATTTTAATATCTAAGTCATTGAGGCTCTGTTTCTATTGTCTGTTGTTTTTCACTCATAGAGTCTAATTTCCTTGTGTCCTTGGTTATCTTTATGAGCTGGATACTGCATTGGAAAATTATATGTGGAGATAATTTTATTTATATGATGAATGTACCTTCTTCTTGAGAAGCTTTACATTTGCTGTGTCAGGCTACTGTGGCTACTATTTGTCATGAAAACCAAATTTACAGCTTGACATTCCATGGAATAACTAGTGAATTTGAACCCGGAGAGTAAGTTTATGTGAAGCCTGTTCTACCTATGGATTTACCCCAACGTCAAGGTTGTAGCCTCTTGTGGTCTTAGTTTATTGTGTAGGGTATCTCTTGTTAAAATTCTCTTTTGTAGGGGACCTGGACTTTAATTTCCATACCCCCTTTCCCTTAATAATGATTTCTTAATATTATGAAATTCCTAGTCATGATCAAATTTCTAATTGTCTTAAATGTCATAACGTTAAAAAGAAAGTATACTTTGGATCAGGATCCAAATACATTTACATTGCCTTTTAAAAAAAAATAGGGGTTTTTGTATCTTTTAATGCATAGGATTTTTTCTTCCAGCTCCCTCACTCTCCTTGTACTTTATTTGATAAAGAGATACTTGTTTAACTAGAGTGTTTCTCACAGTCTACTTTTTGTTTATTGCATCCCTGTGCTATAGTTTAGTGTGTTCCTTTATTCTCTGTATACCTTCTGTATTAGTTTGCTATGGCTGCAGAAACAAATACTACAGACTGGGGAAATGAACAGAAATCTGTTTCTTCATAGTTCTGGAGGCTAGAAGTCCAAGATCAAGATGTTAGCCCTTCAGAGGGCCTCTCTCCTTGGCTTGTAGATGGCTGTTGTCTTGTGGTGTCTTCACATGCTCTTCTCTCTGTCCATGTCTGTGTCTTTATCTCCTCTTTTGATAGGTCATATTGGATTAGGACCCACCCCAATAACCTCATTTAACTTTACCTCTTTAAATACCCTAGTTCCAAATATAGTCACATTCTGAGGTACTGGGGATTAGGAGTTAACCACAGGAATTTGGGGTGGGGTGGGGGAGACACAGTTTAGCCCTTAACACCTTGGGAATCGATAGTTGCATCTAGAGGCTTGATTAGCTAAGTTTTTTTTGTTGTTAAGTTAGCTTCATAAATGATGTTATATTCTTCCGTGCATAGTGACATGATGTTTGGTTGCTTCTTTTTCTGTGACATTGTGTATAGAACAGTAGGGAGTATGGTGGAAAGTATTTATGCCTAGAGATGGACATGCCTTTTCTTTGTGAGGGGATTGAGTCAATAAAGTCAAGAGTTAATTTTAGTACACCGCAGACATCAACTTCCTTTGCTGCTGTTGTCCTGTGTTTCAGGTGGAGGCTCAGGTCTCAGAGGATTTTTCTCACTCAGTGTTAGGCTTATGGTGGGAGTAGAGATGGGTTCTCTGTTATCTAGGTCCAACCTCAGTCTTAGGCAGGCCCTGTGTACCTTGATCTTTGGGAAGGGGCGTTCTCAGCATTCCTGCTCCTCCTCCACATGGCAGCCAACTCTCCTTTGTCTGGGTAGTTGATCTTGGGTAAGAGTTTTTGGCTCCTCCCTCAGTGGTAGCAGACATCTTTGGCGTATTGATGTAGGATCCTGTGCCCAAGACTTTTTTCTTCTTGCTCCGCTAGCCACAAAGGCTCTTTTGCCTGTGTCCTTGGGCCAGTAGGGTTAGCTGTCCCGCCCTCTGATGGTTTTGCTTTGTAGGAGAGAAGGGTCCCAGGAAGCAGGAGGTGCTTAATTAATTATGTTATTAATAATGCCTGTTTCCCTAGAGGCCCATGGAAAAGAGTAGCAAGTGCACACCAAACTCACCTGTGTCTGTTCCCAAATCCTACCCCAAGTATTCCAAACTGATGCACTAGCCTTCAGTTGACCATTAATATTTTATTAAATTTGTAGTTGATTTCTTTTTAGAGGCTTTCATAATGTTTTTCTTTCTTCTGTGCTGTGAAATGTGAGACAGTCACGAACCCCCTTTCTTCTTGCCCGTTTTTATAATTCAGGTTATACTTTATTATCTAACTTCACCTCTACTAATGGACTCAAGAAAAATGATAACTTTGTAGATTTTTCTAATTCTGATGCTGTTCTTTTCATTTTTTTCCTTTGGCTCATTTTGAAATATTAGGCTATATAAATTTTATCTATTTTATGGGCATGCCTTTTCTTTCATTATTTGCAGGAATGTTATTCTGCTCTTTACCATTTTTTTCTTGTAATAACCTTCTATGGAATTCAACCACAATCCTTTTCTGTTGATCACTTTTATGTGAAAGTAGTTTTTCTGAACTTTTGGGAGAAATGGATGAATTGGGATAATTTTTTTTAGCTTCATGGCTGTAGTGATCCCTCTAGCTTCATGTTGTTTTCATGAAATATTCAAGAATATGGCCTCATACTCTGAGATCTTTTGGTCTGTTCCCCTTTCTTAGTTTTATCTTTGGTCTCTATTATCCCTGTCTTGCTCAATTTGAATTTGCTTGCCTGTGGTTTCTTCTCATTGTGAGGTTTTGTCCTAAAAGAGAACTTTAATTCCAGCCCTCTCAGAGCTTATGAGAGACCCTCTTGTCTTGCTTCCCAGCCCCATAGCCCTACATTTGGAGCATGCAAAACCTCTCCCAGTTTTAGCTGTTCCTCATAAGTACCTGTTTGCTGTTTTAGGGTTTCCCTACTCTCAAGCTCATCTGATACTACTTCTTCCCAGATACTTTGTTGCTACCATGCAGGTCATGTAGTTTGGTAGTTTGTCCCTTTCTACTCTAATATTTTGGGCTTCATCACTGTTTTTTTGTAGATCTTGTATCTTTGTAGATCATGTAACTCTATTAAGTGGAGCTCCAGAAGTCTGCATCTCTATTTGCTGTACTCAGCTTCTTTGACTATTACATTTAGACATATGACATATGGAAATTTCATTGGTATGAGATTTTACAGACAGAAAAATCATAAAAATATTCCATGTATCTTTTTTTCTCTAATGATCTACCAGCTAGTAAAAACTGAAGGCAAACTTCAGACTTCATAATTATTTAACTCTTTATTAGGGTTATATTCTAGTATTCTTCCTAGGCTTGCGGTAAGGCCCAGCTTTCAAATATTCTACAGACATTTCCATTTTAATTAGAAAAACTTAACCATGTAACTCCTTTCAAATAGCAATTTAATACCACCCTTTAATTTGGGGACAGCTACAAGGGGTTTCATCTGGTACTTCCAAATACCTAGACAGTTCTTTATTGCCCAATTATTCTCTCCCTAAAAAGAAAATATTTGCCTAGTGTAGATTTTAATCTATCCAATTTAATTTTTAAATTGATCTCTATTCTCTATTACTCCCCTATCTACTGTAAAATGTCCCTCTCCCTTTACTTTACAGGGGATTTGGGACTAAAAATACTTAAAAATGTTATATCCCAATTCCATATAAGTCCATGTATACCCATTCATCCACTTAAGACCTCTCCCCCCATAAAAAACATAAAGGTGAGGGTGGATACCCTTTATTTCATTAATTAATTAATTAATTTACTTGGTCATTTGAACATTAAATGTAAATGCAGGTTATCAGGCCATCTAAGGATAAGACCCATACATGAATCACTGCCAAACAAGATATTTCATGTGCCACTGTAAGGGGTCAGAAAAAGGGGTGGGCACATGTGATGAGATGTCACGGAGTAAATGACATTAGATAAACCTTCAAAGATAGAGGGGAAAGTACAGGGTATGTTTGGAAGGTAGGCTGGTTTTAGTGGAACAATAAGTATAGTGGGAAAGGTATACTGGAACAAATACTGAGTTCTGAAAACAGGTAATGAGTTAACACTTTAAGAATTTCAGTTGTCATGGATGTATTATATGCCCAATTTAAGTGTAAACTAAGCTTTGCCAAAATAAACAAACATACAAACAGAACACATGATTTAAGTTTAGCAAAAATGACTAGTGTCTGCTGGGGCCTGATTTTTTTCATTCCCCTGTATTACTCAGTACAGTGAATTCATCTCAGAGTGAGAGCCACACTTTCAAATCAATGGATTTTCCTTGAGCCACATTTAGTTAGCCTGTAAAATTCTGTGTAAAGGAAGACATTGAAATGAAATGGTTTATTTTAAAAAAGGCTTGAATAACTTTATGAATAGTGATAACCCTGTAGTTAAGGGGGAAGAGATAAAATGGTGTTTTATAGGGTCAGTCACACCTCTGCTTCCATGGGATGGCTTACAACTTCAAAACCTGGGAAATGGTTTTCCCACTGTATGTGGCATTATGGCCAGACAAAAAGGTGGCTAGAAGAATTCTTGCATTTACCTACCTTTCTTCTACCTCTGATCACTGTAAGCAAAAGGATGAATTAGTTGCAACCCTTAATCTTAAGAAGTCAGTCAGTACCATATCATGTCCAGAGAAGTTTGCTGGGAAAGTTAAGCTACTGTGTTAATTCAGACCTTTTGGGAAATTTTGTAAGTGTTGGCAGCACTTTGGAAAAGTATGCAGGACTCTTACCACATATATCCCAAAAATAAATTTGACTTCAGCTTCTAGCTGAGATGGAATAATAGAGACCAGATGTACTCTCCCAGCTGAAACAACTAAAAATCAGGACAAAATATATGAAAAAATGGTTTTCAAGACATCACACAGTGAAGCACAGTGACCCCTGAGAAGCACACAAGGTGAGCCCTATGATTATCCCACCTTACTGCCTTGAGAGACTTTCCAGGTCACAGCACAGAGTGAGGAACCTAAGTGAAGCCCAGCAGACTCCCTGAGTTGAAGAGAGAAAGCTGAGGCTAGGGAGACCCAAGCAGCTAGAATTTGTAGGACAGAGTACAGGAGAAGAGAGAGAACTCTGGAGATCTTCACAGGGTCCCTCATAGTTTTCAGAAAGGTACTGATCAGCACATGCATGTAAGGAGACTACTTTAGGCCTGGGAAGGAACCAGCCGAAAGGATAAGAGGGAATAAGAGTACCTGATGCTCATGCAGGATGGGAAACAATTCATGGGATGTATTACTAGAGTTCTCAGAAGGCTCATTCTTCAGTAGTGGGGGAATAATTAGCCCTAGACTACATAGTACTCTGGTCCTGCCCAAAAAAAACTCAAAAACAAGACCTGAAGGGATCAAACTATTTCCAAGTAACTTAAGCACATTCCAGAGCAAAGCTTAAGGAAATTTACAGGAATACAAAAATATCCAGCACCCAAATAGGTAAAATTCATAATGTCTGATATCTAATCAAAGATTACCGGGCATGCGAAGGGGCAGGAAAACACAACCATGTGAGAATAATCAGTCAACTGAAACTGACTCAGAACTTACACAGATGTTAGAATTAGCAGAGGATGACAGTACAACAATTATAGTAACTGCTTTCTATATATTCGGAAGTTAAGAAGAGACGTGGAAGATATTTTAAAAGACCCGCAGTAAACTTCTAGAGATGAAAACTTTAATGTCTGAGGTGAAATAATACACTGGATGGGGTTAATGGCAGATTAGAAGAAGAAATTAGTGGACTTGAAGACATAGCATTGGAAACAATCCAAAAGGGAACACACAAAGAAAAGAGCTTTAAAAAAAAAAAGTCCCTAACAAAACAAATGAAAAACCCAGAGCATCAGTAAGCTATGGGTTAACTTCAAGTAGCCTTATACCTATAACTAGAGTCATGGGGGTGGCGGGGAGAGGAGGGAGGGGCAGAAAAATTTCCAACTTTGGTGAAAAGTAATTCCCCACATATCCAAGAACTCAACAAACTACAAGCACAAGAAACATGAATAAAACTACACCACTGCTCATCATAATAAAATTGTGATGTGATAAAACTAGTAATAAACAGAAAAATCTTAAAAGCAACTAGAGAAAAATATACGTAAAAAATAAGGATGACAACAGATTTGTTATTGGAAATAATGCAAGTGAGGCACCAGTAGAATACAATCTTTAAAGTACTAAAAGAAAAAAACCAGAATTCAACTGAATACAAATCGCATTTTGATAACTGTTCAAACAATGTCAAACTTAGTTCCACATAACAAAAAAAACAAATGAAGGCACTGTATGATGACATCCTATCTACAGGCAGTGTGACAAAGCTACATTTATGGGTTGTTATCCTCAGAGAAAAGGAAAAATCACCCACCAGTCATTCTCTATAACCTTTACCAGCCGTCTGATATCAATAGCAGCAACTTTATTTCCAAGACCATTATTGTTTCTGAATAAAAATAGACAAAGTTCACAGAGCTGTAGCCTCTTAAAGCCTGTATCATTGATGAGTTCTTACATGCAGAGGCTATCATAGAAATACTCTACTCAAGTCTTTTCTCTGTGCTAGTGTAGTTTTTACCCACTCTTTCCCATGCTTCTTCCAGATGTTTATTTCGCAACTTACTTGAATAATAGTATTTTAAAAACCTCTTCTTGTGTTTAAGGGTCGAGAGATCCTCTTGCTGCATTCTTTTGTGTGTATTCCCCTTTCAATTTTGTTTCACTTGCAGTTAATTCACTTTCACAGTCCCATCTCAGATGCTACACCTCTCAACTTGTGCATCTAAACCACGTCAAAACAGGCAGTTGGCAAATTGTCACAACTTATTCCATTTCCTCTATTCTGTAACCCCATACATTTAAGCTGCTCACCCTTGAAGGCATGGTGAAGCAGAAATATATCTGGTCTTGCAAACAAAAGTAAACTACAAGCCATTCTTCCTCATGGCCAAATTAATCACTAGAGGTTGGACACTGAAATACTGAAATGCAAACTCCTGTACCATACTCCTGTACCACCTCATGAGCAGAAACTTCCAAAAAGATCTCTGCACCCTCTGAGATATGTACAGACAAGAAAGCATCAGAAATAAATGTATGGCAGAGCCTTGATGGGACTTAATTATACAGCTGCAGTTCCCAAACCCTCTGTGAAATAAAGCAAGAGTTAGAAAGCTGCAGTCCCAAGGGGGCTACAGAAAGAAGTGGAGAGTTCATACTGACAATAATAGCAGCAACAGATATTTAGCACTTAGTGTGTACCAGGCAGTATTCTAAGCATTTTGCACGTATTAATTTATTTAATCTTCACAACAACTCTTATGAAGTAGATACCATTATCCTCATTTCAACTCTGTGAAGTAGGTACCGTTATCCTCATTTTACAGTGGAAATAAGTAACTCAATGGTGGAGCCAGAATTTGAACTATACCAGTCTGACTCTGGAGCCCACACTTAACCACTCTTCTAGTGTCTCAGGAAATAGTGTGATGGGCAGGAGCACCAGACAGAGGCTTAACACAGATTAGTGCCTTCTCCCCTCACTCATTACCTCACTGTCCTGAACACTGAGATAAATGTCACCCACTTTTCCTACCTTATAGATCATTTGAGGAACAGGAAGTATGTAGTTTTACAGAGTATTTTTATAAGTGTCATGCAAATATAAGGCATTACAGAGGGGTCAAAAACCAGCATCAGTGTGTAAGGGGTCCTGGGGAAGAGTGGTGTATTGAGAGCAGGAAGGCAAGGAAGAATATTAGAAAGCAGCTTGGAGCATCACAAACAGGTGGGGAAAAGCCACTGATGCTTCTCTTGCTTGTTCCTCTTAGCTGTCTCTCAGTACTCCTTTCTCAGGCCAAGGGATCTTGGCCCAAGTGTAAAACAGTTCATCTGAAAGTTTTCATTCCCATGTTAATAAGGGGTTCAAAAGTTGAATTAAATACCCTTTTTGTCCACCTCTTCCACAGAGGATAAGAAGTGAAGCAGTCACAAAGGATCAAAACTAAATTTATTTATATTGCCTGTAATTAAAAAACTCAAGAAGACAGATTGAGAAACCCAAGCTAACTGGCTAGGACATCTGAAAAACATGCCTCCAGTTTAAAAAAAGAATGAAAGAAAGAAGGAAAGAAGGAAGGAAAGAGAGAAAATACCCACCTTTATCATGACGTAAAGAATAATGGAAAACTGCCTCTACTTTTAATGGTCCTGAGAGCACTAATTTCTTTGCAGGTTTTGCCAGAACGTTGGCTGGCTCATCCCCAGCAGTAAGGTACAGAGGCTGAAAGAGCACATGTGTCCTGTTGTAATTAAGGCTGCAGAGCAGAGCAGCAGGTGCAAACTTCTCATCCTTCAACTTGACTCTTTAACTGCTTGTGCTCTTATAACTTAAAGTCTAAACTTGATAAGTGAGATTTGGAAGGTCATTAGTTTGTAACAGGGGCTAGGCACTACAGACATTTCTTTAAAGCAAAATTAGAAATAGCTACCTAACACATATCAGCTATTTTAAGATGTTGCCATTTCATTTTCCAGGGGGGACAACCATTAATTCATCCACATGAGCATGATACGGAAGCCAGATTGGAAGACTTCTTTTCCCTCAAATTAAAAAAAAAAAAAAAAAAAGCCTTTCCAGTAACAGAAGGAGCTCCAGGTCTCTTACCCAACCCTCTCTCAATGTAGATTAGGTGCTTAGAGATTCTCTGACACAAAGGGCTCAACTGTCACTAATGTTTTGTCTTATTTTCTTGTTAAAAATGTATGTGTAGAAAAACTTGAATTGTTGTCACCTTTCTCCAAAAAGCTGAAGCTGCAAAACCTCACTGCAAAACTAGTTCCATTTAAAATATTTCAATGCAATCCTGCCAGATCCTAAAATAATTATAGCTTAGAAAGGCAGACGTGGCTGTGGGTCAGAATAATTTTTATCATACTGTACCTTTTCATGGGTTGGGTTGATAGATCAGCAACATAACTGTGTGGCAAGAAAACATACTGAGATAGAAGCCATCCACTTCTGTAGGAACACCCAAAAGAAAGGTACAATGCCTGGGGAACAATCCAGATTTCATTAGGGACAGTGACACTACTTGTTTGGCACCGAGGTTCAAGCACTGGCCAGGGAACCATCTTTCCTCAATGAGCATTAGTAATGCCTGTGCCAGTTGCAGAATTCTTTGAAATTTTGAGTTAATAGGGTCACCGCTGCTTCTGGAAGTCCTGCTGTAGGAACTAAGAAAAAGACTTGGTTGACAATGCCTGTCTGAGCTAATAGAAGAGGATTTCGTAGCTTAACTCCTGGGAAAGAAAAGATCCCTGTTGACCAAGGGCAGACATTACAAGGACATAGTCAGCTTGCTATGCAATCCAAGCCCAGCTGCTAGAGTTTTGTAAATTATTTATTAGCTGTGGCTATAAATTAGAGATGAATGGAAGGCCTTTGGGCCTGATCTTGGATGTACTCCTTATTAATGAATTTCAGGTATTGTCTGCTCTAAGGGAGAGTTTTTGATAAGAGGGCTGTAGTCTCTTGTATGCAGAAATTACTATTGCTACTGCTGTTGTGCAGACTGTTCCTCTCCCAAATTCTCCTCTAATGTAGGTTCAGAAAAACTCCTTTGCTAGGTCAGGTGAATGTAGTCAGTCATCCCCTGCATTCAACTTACCATTCATGTCCTTCTGTCGTAAACACTAGATCCAGTTCCCATTTCAGAAAAGTTGAACCTCTCTCTCTCCTGGCCATCAGCAAAACTTCTTCTTTGCTTGTGATTGTGCCAGATGTCTAAAATTTTCATATAAACATTTGAATTAAAAATCTAGTTGCTATTAAGGTGCTCTGGGGCCAAGTATTGTCCAGTATGTCAGGCTTACCCCCTCAATGAAATAAGCTATTCAGCACCATGGCCCAAACTTCTGGCACTTTCATGAGTGCCAGGAGATGGGCGATACAAGGGTACTTAGTAACACCAAAGAGCTTGTGTACCTCCTTGTATACCGTGGAATAAGCACTCCCTGCACATGCAACCTCAAGATACTGTTCACATTTATACTTTGCCATCCATCAAGCTTTCTCTCATGCATGCGCATATGCCTGTACACAAAATCCTTAACAGAGACAAGAACTTTTGCTCATATTTTTTTTAATGTATCACAATGAGCAGGAAACATACTTGATGAAATATTTTCAAAGGAGTATATTCAATTACCATCTACAATCAACTTAACTATGACAACAAAGTTTTTGTGACAAATTTTTTTTTCAGTTTGAAAGTTCCATGTGGTTCTGTTTGTTAGTCTCCATGTATTTTGGTACAGTTCAAGATCAGCATTGTTACAGTAACAAAAAAGCTAACAAGACTACATTATAGAAAAACACCAAGAACATCATTTTTGGTTTCACTTGCTCTATTTTTTTTTTGTTTTGTTTTTTTTTTTTTTTTTGTACATTGCAAAGGCTGTTCATATACCTCTTCACCTCAGGGTCACGTTCATTTATGCTTTCTTTCCTACCCAAACTTGCCCCCCTCCCCCCTGAAGAAAGTAAACAAACAAAAAAAACTAGTCAAAGCTTTGTTTCACAGTGGGCAGTATCTCAGCGCCAACAACCAACTCAATTTATGCTTCTATTTAAAATGTCTTAATTTAATTTATTATTTAAAAAAAATATATGTCCATGAACATCAAGTGCACTGGCTTGGGTCACTGCCTCGCTCTCCTGCAACTTCCTGCCATGCCTGATAAACTCAGGTTTAAATACATGCCGTCTGTTTTACTTTATTTTCAATTGTGTAAAACTTTGGCCACATTCATCTCTTTAAATAGCTTTTAATTAAAAAAAAAAAAAAAACTTCCTAGATGTATTAAACTTTTCCTTGTGTATGTTTTTTTTTTTTTTCCTTTTTAAGTTTCTTTTTGGAAGGATGGAGGAAGGATGGATGAAATAACTCCCATTCTGTGGGTCAGTATGGTGCTGTGACAGACTGGTGTCCAGCACCAACCCACACTATGGAGTATTTGGAAAAACCAAAAAACCAAAAAATGAAGTGTCAATGGAGGTGAAGAACTAATTTAAAAAGTGAGTTGAGATATATCTTACCCAGCTACCTACTATGCAGCAGACAGGAGTAAATTCCCCGAGTGAGATCAAGCTAAACAGTTGAGCATTGTAGTGAATTCATGCTTTGTAAATGGTACCGGTCATCACCATGGTGGATGTCAGCCCACAAATCTAACTAGCTCGTGTTTGACCTCTAATTTTCACTATCACTGACTGCTTTGCTACTTCTGGGTTATGCTGAGAATTATTTTTTCTCTTTTGAATGAACATATATGTGGGTGGTGTAGTTGTAGAGAAAAGCATTAAGTGTGCAACCCACTCCAAGTTGAAACAATCACGTAACCCCTCTGAGGAACACTGGTGGGTGGAGGCGTGCTTAGCTAATCTACCCAACCACCTTATTGTTGCCAAACACACCCACAAGTCAAGGCATGGCATAACAAAACACTGACAGTCACTCTTCCTCACAGAGGGAGGATGGCATAGTAGCTCAAAAAACAAAAACAAACCCCAACGAAACCCCAAAACCATCAGGGTGGGGGTGGCAAAATTACAAAGAAAAGAACTTAGTTGAGGGGGGAGGGAAAGGGATAGAAATTGCACTATTACCAAGCAATATCATTTTTAAAAACAAAGTTTTCAGAGAAGACCTAGCAGAATTTGACAGGTAAAGCTAGTGTTAAATTGTTAATTGATATCACATAGAAAACCAAAAACAAAAACAATTTTTTTCTATATGATACAGACACAGAGTAACATACAACAGTTAAATGGCAAAAAATATATATATATTTCATAGAGTTACAAACAAGATAAAATAATGGAAAACAAAAAACTGTACAACTTTAAAATTTAAAAATGTTCATCTCAAACACAGGGAGAAATACAAGAATTCTTGTTAAAAGGAAATAGCATGTTAAAACAGTAAATGTTTTGTGTACTTGCTTTTGATACCTTATGCTACAACTGGATACTGGTAGGAATAGTTAGATGGTATTCTTTAGTATTTCTACTTAAAAAAAACAATTAAAAAAGGAATTTGCACTGTGCATCAGCCTAGTTAGAAATATGTACAACATTTCAGGATCTACTCTTTCATTAAACTAAAAACAAATTCATAAAAATAAAATAGTCCCGGCTAAAAAAGAAAAAAAGAAAAAAGAAATCCATTTTCAGATCTTGGAATGCTCCAGTCTTTTGCAAAGTCGTTGAGTGGCTTCAGCACTGGGGAAAGAAGCCTGAAAGGTGACCAATGGAACCTGCATTCACAGTCTTTAAAGTTCCCTTTTGAAACATAAGGAAGAAAATGAAGGGGAGAAGGATTTCACACTTTCAGGGCAAGGGGAGATTGTTTCTGTTGATGTTTGGCTATGAAAGTGAAACAGCAAAGCATCTATTTGTCTCCAAAATCTAAGTTTTAGCAGCACAAAGTTTTCCTTTCAAAAAGTTCAGACCTTTTTTTTTTTTTTTTTTAAAAGGTGAGCAAGGGTGTGTGTTGCGTTGTGTTGTGTGTTACAGGAATAGGGATATTAACATAAACACAAGTGCCTCACATACAGTTCCTTTTTTGCTTTCTGTACATTGCTATCTGCTTCTTTGTTGGCTACGCTCTGGATCACTCGCCGCTCAGACTGCCTAACACAAGGACAAAACTTTGAAGTAAAAAAATGTGTCTTTTGGTATATGGAATTGTCATTAACAGTTGCCTCTCTGCTTGCAGAAGAAGCACATAACAACCTGGGAATCTTTTGTTTTTTACTCTTTTATTAAACTAAGAAGTCTTGTTTGTTTAAATCAGAAACAAATTCTCAAGTAACAAGAACCCTTTCCCTTTTTTCTGCATCAGCAGTGAAAGGGTGTGTCTTTGGATTTTATTTAAAGCATGAAATTTCTTTTTCTGAGAGAGGAAAGAAAAAACACAAAAACAAAAACCAAACCCCTAACCAAAAACTTTTTTAGACAAGAAAAGCGCACAGCCAATTATACAAACTGAAAACCAGCGCTTTAGTATAAGAAAAGAATATTTGAAGCATCTACCAAAGAAGGAGGAAAAGAAGGGGTAGAAGAAAAGCCAAAAGAAAAATAAAAAATAAATGCACAAGGCTAACAGACATAGGTAACTAGAATTATATGCCTTTAAAAAGTTTCAACTCCCCAACCAAAAATAATCTGTGAGGATCCTAATGACCCCTAGAATCCCTTGAAATTCTTTCTTTAGTCTTATAAAATAATTCTGCAGCTACCCTCTAAGAAATGAAGGCAGCTACCTTAAGTGGGAGATTATAGGATGGGAGGTGGGAGGAGGAAAGAGAAAGTGGAGTTAAGGGACAAAGGGGAGAAAAGCTTAGGCGAATCAACGGATTGCAATCTATCTGCTAGGAATGAACAAGACAACATCAAATGAGGAGCTGTCAGGTGGACCATACAAAAAGCTAAATGTACACAAAAGTTTTTTTTTTCCTTTTAAATCTACCATACCGCTTCAGTTCATTTCCAATGCAACAATCTACTCAACACCAAAAATGGTCATATCTATCATAAATACAGAAAGTCAGTTTTTAAAACTTATTTTTTTAAGCTACAAGTCCTCAACACTCTTTGTGTGTGTGGGTTATTTATTTATTTTTTTCTGAAAGTGGGAGTGCTTAACTTTTCCCCTTGAAATTGGCTTCAGCAGAAAAGCTATCCTTAAAATTCCCCAGAAAGCTAAAGCAGTTCACATTGTTTTTTTCGAATACTTTCTGCCCGTTTTTAAATTAACAAAACAAAAAATCTTTCTGGAACCAAAAAAAAAAAAAAAACCCAAAAAACAAAACCAAAATAAACCCCCCAAAATAATATATATAAAACAATGATTCTGAAAACAGAACAAAGTGTGAGCGATTGACCTGAGAATAAAAAGACATTACATTTCTTTTTTTCTTTTAGCAAGCCATTGGTATCTGAATGCTAAGATAGCAAGAAATTTAAAACTGTAACAAGGTGGACTGCTTTCCCATACAGTGCATGCCGGGCTCCTCTGTGCTATCAACATGGGGCGTTTATTGAAAAGGGGGAAATATACAAGGGGCTTAAGCTCCAAAGACATTCGGGAGGCCCTGCGGACTTCTGTTTCCCAGACCAATAGTACCTTCAAAAGGACACAATATAACAGGGGTAGGGTTTTTTTTTTTTTTAATATTAAAAGAAAAAAGAAAAGACAAGAATGTAAAATCACCGGCATAGATAGGTATATGGGAAAACAACCCACGCTTTTTCTTTTTTTTCCTTTTTTTTTTTTTTTTTGGTTAGAAGCTTTGGAATTGCAGTTAGTCTATTTTTGAAATTGGTTTGTTATTAATTTTTGTATTTAAATTCATTTGTTTGTATTGTTCATCTTCAAAGCTTACAATCTGAAGGTGTCCGTTCCTACACTGGTCAGACCACTGTCCTTGGGGCAGCTGGGGTCTTTGGGACCCTCCACCGGGCTCGCCGGTCCGTCGGACTTTTGGCTGAGATCCGTGTCAGACTCCTCCGAATAGTCGTCTGTTGGCATCGAGGGCTGAACCCCTGAGGTGCTGCATGAACTTGAGGTAACCGTTGAAGATGAGGAGAGAGGAGGAAAAGAAGGGGGCTTCGCTGCCGAAGCCCGGGAGACCACTTGCGGCCAAGACTTCCTGGAGGCGTGGGGGGAAGCGGAGGAGGACGAGGAGGGGGCGGCGGCTGACGGGGGAGGGGGGCTGTCGTTTGAGTGAGCGGCAGACTGCGAGGTAGATGCGGTGCTAGGATCGGGGAAGCAGGCAGAGTGAGGTAATAAACTAGGGTGCTCTTTGGCGTTTCTTGCTGCTCTCGTGATTGTTCTGTGTTTGTGCAAGGCCGACTCGAGATGTTGACTCAGAGCTTCCTCCCCACAGAGCGCGCTCTCGCACGCCAGGCAGTGGTACGAGCCGCCACCGCCGCCGCTGCCGCCGCCACTGCCGCCGCCGGTGGGGACGTGAAGCACCATCTCTTGCAGGTTCACCACAGACTGGCCGAAGAAGCAGAGGGACTTCAGGTGGCTCCTCGCCGCCTCCTCGTCGCCGAAGCCCGCCTGGCACTTGCGGCAGACCAACTTGTACTGCACCTTTGGAACAATGAAGGGGTCGTAGAGGGAGTCCGCACTTTTGCTTTCTGCTTCTGGCTCTTCAGGGGGTTTCGGCAGGAGGGGGGACACCTCACGGGGGGCGTTTTTCTGCTCTTCTGGTTTGGGGGATTCTTTGGCAGGGTCTTTGTCTGGGGAAGCAGCCCCCTGGGGGACTGGGGTTTGGCTTGCTTTGGGCTGCTGCTGCTGCTGTACTTTTTGCTGCTGCTGTTGTAGTTGCCGCTGCTGCTGCTGCTGCTGGATCGCCTCCTGCAGACTCTGCTGGTATTGCTGGTACTGCTGCAGTAGGGAGCCCGGAGACAGCCCCATCAGGGCCTGCGACAGTGCAGGGCTGTAGGGGAACAGGCCTTCCATGCCATACATAGGCTGCAGGTACCCACTCTGCAGGGCGCCAGGGATTTGGGGGGCATAATAAGGAGAAAAGCCTGGTACAAAGTAAGGAAGGAACTGGCTCGTGAGCAACGCTGTGGGGTCCGAAGTCAAGGCTGCCTGTAGGGCCTGTAGCTGAGCAGGGTCCACTGCATACTCCATAGCCGGCAGTGGGGCCGAGATGGTGGCTGCAGCTGCAGCTGCCGTGGGGGCCTCTCCTTTCTCCTTCTTGGGGACAGGCAGAGGTTCCCCTTTCCCTTTGTGCACCTTTTCCTTCTCCTTTATTTTCTCACTGTCTTTGTCCTTGCGTTGCTGCTGTGGCAGGAGCTGTGGTGTGGGTGGCGGCTGGGCTGCTGGCGGCGGGGGAGGCTGCTGCACCTGGGACTGCTGGGGTTGGGGGGGTTGCTGAGGGGCCATCGCCATGGTGGCTTGTGCTGGGGTCGGGGAGCTCAGCGATGCTGAGGACGGTTTATTTGGTAATCCAGATGTGGGGAGGCCAGGGGAAGGAACTGTTGTGCTGGGCAGACCCATCAAGTTCGGCTTAGGAGACGTTAAAGCTGAAAGGGATGGAGATAGAAAGAAAAATCACGGGTCAGTTTGGGGTGGTGAGGCTGAAGCTCAAGACATTTTACCAGCGTCACTGGCACGAAGTCTGAGATGTCAAGGTTTAAACTTGAAGGATCCTCTCAAAACCAATGTTTTCAACAGAAGTCTCCCGCCAGGCTTATGGCTGGATAGCCTTGTATTCTAATCAGGAACCAGTCCTGGGTCAGCTCCCATACTTCCCCTTTCAGCTAAACAACTTCCGACACCTTCCTGCCCAACGTGCCACACCTACTAGTTCACATTGGCCAACCACTCCCAGCTACCAATCACTCCAACCAATGCAATCAGTCTAGAGGCCCCCAAATTAGCTGTTTCCAGCTGGGACCCATCAAAGCTTCACAGAAATAGTACAACCATGACCCCCTCCACCCCAGAAGTTGTCTGGAGGAGAGAGGCAACAGAAGAGAAGGAAAAGCAATCAACTTGACAAGACCACATGAACAAACAAAACAGGCTCTACATATGTTCTTCTCTGACCTCTGTTGCTGCAGCTGAATGGATGGTTTAGGAAGGCAGAGAGAAGAACATGAATGGGAAAGTGTGGAGGAAGGGCCTGGGAAGAAATAAAAACAATCTATTCAGAGAAAATGACTCCAGGGCCTTGGCCCAGCTGATCAGCTTCAACAAGTCTGTTGAATAGTGTAACCATCTAGGAATAGGATTCTGGAATCTTCTGGAGAAATGACCACCTTCTCTTCCTGCCCCTATTTGAATGATATACAGAAAAGCCAGTGGGGCTGTAGATACTTGAGAAACCGGCCACAGGGAGAGGAGAAACGCAGTATCGGAAATGGAACAACCCAAGGTGCTGACACTGTCAAGTCCCAAGACATCACAACCTACCCCAAGCACCACTGCTTATGGGTAGCAAAGGTCTCTGACTGTGTCACCAGGCCCACATGGAGTATAGCCCCATCCTCGATCATACACAGCCCTGATCTACCACTCCCTGCGAAGCCTTCACCAACACCAGAGCTTAATATCCTCCCCTCACCCATAGCTATCTCCTAGGTTTGAGTCTTCTTTGCCAGGGTAATGGAAGAGGGTGTTGCTGCTGATGGTACACCAAGCTTCAGGTATATTAAGACTAGCAAGGTAGTAGAGAAGGACAGCATGGGAAGTGGGTGGACAGAATGTTCTGGATGATGAAATGCTCAGCAAAGGCAGGAGTCAGGAAGAACTCAAGGGCAACAGTTCTCAGAACACCTCTATATTCACCACATCCAAGAACCTTCACTTCAGAGGACACCAAAACGTAAAATCAAAAAATCTCATAGCCCTTCAATATTTCAGCCTTCTTCCAGAAAGCTGGGATAGGAGTTCCATAATACGACACTGTCCTTGTGAGAAAAAACACTCCGAAGCCCAGTCCTGGGTGAAAACTATGTTGACTTCCAGCTACAGTGGTACAGCGCTCACTATCAAAACCTCTTATTTCAGATGACAAGAACAAGATTGCTTCAAGTTGCCAATCCTGGACAAACATCCATTAACGATGGATAGCCAAGGAGGAAGCTTCCTTCAGCATCACATCATCCAGTTTCCTCAATGCCCATAAGAAACCAGAGAAGATGTAACTGACTCTACTCAGAAAAATGTAGTAAAGGCTTGTTGGCTAAACTGGCACAGGCAAGGCAGAGACACAATGGATTATGAATTCTAAACTTGGGACATGGCTCTTTCTATCTGCCACTGGGCAATGAGCCTGCTCTAAATTTTAAGTTTAGGGCCAGAGCCAAAAGCTCAGTGGGGCAAAGAAGACGTGTTTAGAGATTTCCCCATCCCCATGCCTTCAGCCTTTTAAGAGACAGATTTGGGTCTGAAGGCCTTAAACTGACTTTGTGTATCTTCAACTAACGGTCTACAGAAGAGATTAAAATTTTAAGAAACAATTTCTGAACCCTTGCTATTTGCCAAGCTCTGCACTAGCCACACTAGATAGAGTAGCTCAATACATTCTTCTCACAATAATTCTGTGACCTTAGATTTCTGATTTGTAAGATCAGAATGGAGCAACATACTGCAACCCCCTGAGACTTGGTCACACACCTCAGGAGTCAGACTGACCCTGTGTGGATTATGGCTGACACGCATGGGATGTATGACTTTGATCCCATCAATCGACCTCTTGGAACCTCACCTTTCCACAATAGATGGTTGTAAGGATAAAATGAAAGACCATATAGAAAGTACTTAGCATTGGGCCTGACATATAATAGACGCTTAATAAACACAAGTTCCTTCCCTCCCATTCCAGATCCAGTGCTCTTGCGAGCTATGGTAAAGTCAGGTGATGGTAACTGGGGCATGTCTGGCTGCCTTGGATAATTAAGAGCATACCTTTCTATCTCGAGTCCACTCTAAGTGGTCAGAACCTGAGTAGCACTAAACATATACCTGTTGACTGACTGGCTCATATTGGGTGCTGTGGAAGAAGCACATAGCACTGGGAGCCCGGAGGCCTGGGCGGGAGCTCTGGCTCCTACCCTAGCTTGTTGAATGGTCTTGACCTCTCTGGGCCTCAGTTTTCTTATCTGTAAAACAAGGGGAATAGATCAGACATTCTGATTCTACTTTTTTCACATTATTATGATATGTTGGGCCTTCCCAAGCCCCTCTGTCAAGGTCCTGGGCTTCAAGGATAATTTGGTGCCTGGCCACTTTCTTTAGTGTGTGTCCTGGCTTATGTCTAGCTGGCTTTTTCATCATTTTGTGACATTAGTTGTCAACACATATAAGCAACAACTTCTATATCTTAATGCGCTTTCTTTTCTTGTTCTCTTTCAATAAGAAACTGGGACCAGGAATGCAGTAGTCTCATGTTCTGTAAACCACCACCACAACTGTAAAACATGGATTCTACTAGAAACCAGGACTGCTCTGGGAAGCAGCAGAGCTGCTTCAATCCCTGGGAACAGGGACACATTTTGAAGGCAAGCAGCCTCTCTGAGGGGCTCCCCACTGGTTAATGCAGGCTGTCGTCGGGGTAACTTGCTGACTAAGCCTCACAGGACCCTGGAGGTTAAGGACCGATGTAGGAAAGATGGCTGGGTCCAGAGAAGATGGGTGAGGACAGAGAAGGAGAAACGAGAGAGGTACACAGGAAGACTTGCAAAACCCCCTATTAAGTGAGAATATAAGAGTACCAAGTATGTATGATTCTAACTGGGAGGGAGCAAGGAAAGGGAGATGCGCAAAAGGAAATGAAGGGGTGACTAAGGACCCCTAAAATAAGCATTAGTATTTTTGCTTGGAGGACTAACAGAAACACATTGCCTAATACAAGATTCCTGGTCAGTGCATTCAAGTGAAAAGGCAGTCTTGGTAGAAACCAACAGAGCCACTATTGTTCAGGCTAGAAGAGAACCCCTGAAGTAAGGATCTACCACCTAAGAGCTTCTTCCAGAAAGCAGTTCTCCTACCACAGTAGCTCTCTCAAAAAGAAGGCAGGGACCCCAGGTGAGGACAAAGAATTGATTTAAATTCTCCTGGACCAGTATCCATAGGGCACAATCCAGACTTAGCTAGGACATTCAGGTGTCTTATATTTGCAACAAACATCTAAATGGGAATTGGCATTTCCACAAAGACTGAATGGAAGGGTCTACGATGGAAACTTCTTGAAAACTCCCAGAAATTAGTAGGCCAGGTCCCTCAAGTTCTTCCCTACAATAAACAACACCCTGGTTGTGCTGCTGAACATAGGGTGGAAGAGTGGCTTCAGAGGAGACTCTTTCAACCAGGAGGTCCCATCCCTGAACTAGGAAGGCAAAGAACCATGTACACACCAGCACCAGGGAGATTCAACAGAAGGGAAGCTTCCTATATGCCCAGCACTCTCAAGAGGGTTTGGATGGTAGCCACATAACAAAATACGAGCTGGACAGCTATTTAGCCCTGAAAAGAATCGCCTAGAGCAGAACCCACCTGTGTTGGATGGAGTAAAGCCTGGCAAAGAGGGGCTGTTGAGGCCAGGGAGCAACACGGGAGGAATGCCCTGGAGCGCTGGATATGCTGTAGGAAGGTTAAGGGCCTGAAGAGGGGTGTTGTCAAACATCCCTTGCTGCTGAGCTGCCAGTCCAAGGACCTCATTGGCCTTTTTAATCCGGTCCAACTCTTGTTGAGCCATCAACTGACGTACAGTGGCTGGGTCAAAGTATTCTTTCTCCTTGTCCAGCTGGCTTCCAATGGTATCTTTAACTTTGGAGATATGCTGTTGGGAAAAGATATGGTCACGTACAGACAACCGAGCGCTGTACTTGATGCCACACAAAGTGCACTCTGTTTTGGGTCCCTCATAACTCGTTTGGTTTATACCAAAATGCTTGGCCATGCTTAACTTGGACTTCTTTTCTTTTGCTCGGGCGTTCTGGAACCAGACCTGAACGACTCTCTTTGGCAGTCCAATGTCATTGCCCAGGACTTCACACTCTAGCATAGTGGGCGTCCTGTAGTCATTAAAGCATGACTTGAGGACCTTCAGCTGCAGATTGGTCATCTGAGTGCGAAAACGTTTCTGCCCAGGCCGATCCCCACTGTCACCAGATTTGCCTGCAGATCCACTGGCACCAGGACTCGGGGAACAGGGGTCTGCAAGGCTTGAGGTTTCACTGTAGTCCACTGTACCTTCATTGTCATATTCCTTGCTATAAAAGCTCGGGGCTGGGCTGACCAGACCAGATGACAACCGATCTTCATACTCAGACATTGCCATCATGGCTGCTTTGGTCAACCCTTCATTGGGCGCAGAAGAGGATTTGGTTTCAGTTGCTATTCCTGTCGCACTGTCGTTGTCTGCATTGCCCTCATCTCCAGTTGTGGTGTCTGTGATTGCCGTGTTGACAGAGGAACAGTCATCATTGTCCAGCTTAGTTTGGTCAAAGTTTAGATTAACTGAGGACATGGAGGGACTTTCAAAGTCTTCAATCCCTTCCACCTTGATGGAGGAAGGGCTAAGAAGAGTTCTGGGAGACAACTCCATGGTTTTACTCACAGGTGAGAGGGGGACACCCTGACCATCACTACTGCTTGGGGGTAGGTGGGAAAAGCTAGTTCCATCAAAAATATCTCCTTTCATCTGGAGTCCCCCATCGCAGTCTAAGAGCATCGCAGACAGAGTTAGGTTGTAGCCAGCTCTCTTGGCTTCATGCCAATGGCGGGACCGGATATGAGCCTCGAGGGCAGTCTTGGCTTTGAAGAGTGCTCTACAAAAAGGGCATCTTCTGTGGGCCTGAGCTGGGCCCACAGCCCGGAACTGTCCTTTCCTTTCCCGAGCTCGGGTGTTCTGAAACCAGACTTGCACCACACGTTTCTTCAAGCCCACCTCATGGGCAATGTGATCCAACATCTTTCGAGTTGGATTGGAGTCCAGCAGATACTTTTGGTAGAGAATTTCAAGTTGTTCCGGAGTAATAGTTGTCCTCAAACGCTTGTCTCTCTGAGGCTCTTCTCCTCCCGTCCCGCTGTCATTTTCGCCAGGGCTTGCACTGGCCTTTTCCTCCAGCTTCCTCTTGAGAGTGTTCATCGTGGAGGTTGGGGTTGAAGGAGAAGTGGCTGAGCTTGCTGGAATCTGAGGGATGGCCCCGGAGAGCAGCTGGCTGGCCAGGAGTGGGTTACTGGGATCAAACAGCATGAAAGGCATATCCAGTGACCTGTCCAGAAACTGGGGGTGGATGAACTGGTTCTGCGCACTCAGGAAGTGGAGCTGCTGATGCTCCTGCCAGTGTTCAAACGATGGAAACGCCAACTTACACTGGTCACACTGGTAAGGAATTAGCTGAGGAGGTAGGTTTGCCAACTGCTGAGGAGTGGACGTGTGGAGGGGCTTGAGGGGCAGATGGGAGAGCTGGGAAGGACTGGGGCTCGACTGGGGCAAGGGGCACTGAGGAGGCGGGGCTTGTGGAGGAGGCTGTGGCAACGAAGGCGGGGCAGCCAGCTGTGGGAGCTTCTGCTGGGGTGCGTTGGTCTTCTGCTCGGGCTGGTCTTGCTGCTGTAGCTCTGGCTTTGGTTGTCCTTGCTTTTCTTGGGTTTGGTTTGGCTGTGCATTGGGAGGTTCAGCCAGCTTTGGTTTCTCATCACTCGCCTCTGTTTTTGAATTGAAGGTGGCCAGTTCGTCGGCCTCTGCTGTAAGCTGCAAGAAAGCGGAGGAAGCTGTATTATTGGCTGGTGGTGCTGGGGCACTGTAAGCCTGTGAGGGCATCGGGGTGCTGCAGGAGGAGCTGGTGGGCGTCAGGATTTCCATGGCATCCATGGAATCCTCATTCTGGCTGTCATCCTGCCCCTCCTCATCCTCGTCCTTGTAACACAGCTTCTTCTGGTGCTTGATAAGATCAAAGATGCGCTGAAAGACCAGGCTACATTTTTTGCACTGGTAGTTTAAGTTGCTCGTTCGAATGTATCTATCGTTTGTAAGCTCACGCCGCTCTCCATCTTTGCCCTCTCCCTGATTCTCATAATTTTTCCTGGCCTTCTGTCGGGCATTCTGAAACCACACCACTATGACTCGGGTTGGAAGGTTCAGTAAATTAGAGAGTTGCTCAAATTCATCATCCTTTGGGTAAGCATTGGCATCAAAGAAGTCCTGTAAGACCCTCAGCTGGTAGTCGGTAAACCTCGTTCTTGAAGACCTCTTGCTTCCCCAGTATTCCTGCTTCTGAGGTTCCGGCGAAGGAGGCCGGGAGTCAATCTTGAGCTCCTCCAGGCTGGTGATAGGAGGATTACTGAAGTTGTAAGGGGAGTCCTTGTTACGCTGCCGCTCTTTGAAGAGTGTGTTCCTGAACCAGTGCTTGATCACCTTCTGGGGCAACCCGGACTTGTCTGCCATCTCTTTGATTTGCTCTTCACTGGGGGAGTTGTTAATGTCAAAATACTGCCTCAGGACTCGGAGCTGGTCATCTGTGATCCTGGTGCGGGGCCTCTTGTTCTGCTGCTGGAGCAGGGTTGGATTGAGTTGATGCTGGTACAGCTGGGCCAAGTCCGCAGGCAGTGGCTCCACAGGTCCAAGTTGAGGGGGCAGCTGAGCCGGCAAGGTCTGCAATGGCATGGTCTGCATCATCAGCGGCGAGAAGATGGGCAGCTCCATGGGCATGGAGAGTTGGGTGAGCGGCACAGATGGCTGGGCCGGTGCAATCGTAGGAGAAGTGATGGGTGGGGCCGAGGCAGGAATGGCTGGCGTGGACACTGGCTGAGGTGGGGCTGTGGGGAGGGCAGGAGGTGGAGGTGGGGGAGGAGGGGGCGGTGGCTCTGGGGTCTGGGGCCTCAGTGGGTACAGTTTATCATAGTGCTCTCTGTACTGTTTGGCAAACCTCTCGAGCTGTTTAAAGGGAAAGTAATTCTGATGAACATGCTCTTGATGACTCTTTAAAATCAAGATGTTGGAGAACAACTTGCCGCAGGAGTCGCACTCCAGTTTTTCCAGGTTCCCTCCCTGTTCAGTCTTCCCATTCTTTTTCTGCACCTTCTGCTTGTTCTCATTATACTGAATGACCAGCTCAAAGCCAAAGTTCTCCAGCAAGGCCTTGGTGGCGTTCCCTCTGGCATCCGAGGCAATGCGTGGAGGAAGCATGGAAGGCTCAGAATTACCCCCTGGTGCCAACTCTTTCTTCTCTTTGGCCTTCAAGGCATCTGGCAGCAATTCCTTTGGTCCTACATTGCCCTCTCCCCCCTCGGCACCATCTCTCTCTCTCTGGCTTTCTTTTTCCTTTTCTTTGATGACCAATTTGTTTTTCTTTTCAGGGTGCTGGCTTGGCTGAAGCAGGGCAGAGTGACTCTGGGATAGAGAAAGCTGGCCTTGCTGCTGCTGCTGCTGCTGCTGCTGCAGGATCTGTTGGTGGCTCTGCTGTGGGATCTGAACCTGAGCCTTCAGATCTTCCAGCAGGCCTGGGCCCGTCCCAGTCAGCGTCAGTGCCCCACTGGTCACTGGCAAGCTCACCTCAGGGTTGAGCTGGAACTCGGCACTGGGGATATAGAAAGGGAAGAGGAGATGCTGCTGCTGCTGCAGCTGCAGCAGGGTCTCGGTGGTCATGGGGAAGTGAGGAAGGAGGGTGGGGTTAAAGAGCTGAGACTGGATCAGGGCAGCCTGCTGCTGCAGCTCCTGCTGCAAGTGAGCTTGAACTTGAGCCTGGGCCTGGGCCAACGTCTGTGCTTGTTGCTGTTGCTGTTGCTGTTGCTGCTGCTGCTGCTGCCTGGATGCAATCATATCTGCCAGTTTCTTCCGATTGGCCTCCTTGGGCTCTGACGGGGAAGCGATGTTGGCACTGATGGGATTCCCCAGGGGTGGCATCCCCACACTTTCAGTGGGCACTTGGCTCAGTAAGGTGGAGCTTGGAGCGATGCCAGCACTGCTCGGATTGGTGGTGGTAAAGGTGTTACTGCCACTGGTGCTCACAGGACTTGGTGTGGAGGAGCTCAGGGAGATACTGCTGCTGTTCCCAGTCCCATTGCTACTGCCGCTTGCAGCCTCCAGCTTGGCTGCCCGGGCCTTGGTTTGATGCAACACAGACCTCATATGGATCTCCAGAGTGGAACTCTGGCTATAGGCCACATTACAAGTGTTACACTTAAAAGGTTTGTTGTCTGGGCTGCTGGTGGGTTCTGGCTGACCAGTTGCTGATTCTTGAAGGGCTCTCTTTAACTTATGCAGGTGGGAGACAGAATTGTAGTGCACTAGCAGGATATTCTTTTGAGTAAAAGATTCCTTGCAGACGGTACACTTGTAAGGGCGAGAAGGGTCTAGAAATTTTTCCATGGTGAAATTGGGGCCTTTTCTGAAAGGTAGCGCTCTCTTTGGCTCTGAGCCTGAGTCTTCTTGTACTGACCCAGAGTCGCTGCCTGTTGGGCTCTGTTTATCTTCCAAGTCACTCTCTTCCTCCTTGTCTTCCTCAACGATTATGGTGTGGTCCTCAGCCAAGGTGGGGTCTCCCATTGCCAGGAGGTCTCCATTAGCCAGAAGGCCACCATAAAGCTGCTGGATGTCGGCTTCACTCAATTCCAGGTGGCTTGTCTCGAGGTGTTTTTTGAGAGCCTGGAAAGTACGGAAACTGCGCTGACAAAGACAGCACATGGTGGCAGCTCTGATCACGTGGTACTGAGAATGGAGCTGCAGCTTTTCAATGGTCTTGAAGGCCAGGCTGCACTGATTGCAGCGGTACTTGTATACATGGCGATCTGACACAGGCAGCTGAGGCCTCTTGGCATGCACCTCGTTGAAATGCGTCTGAAGGGCAGCAGAAGTTTTGAAAACCTGGTTGCACCCCTTCTTCCAGCAGAGGAAGCCTGAGTCTTCCCTCACAGAGCCTGGGTCAGCAGGAGAGGGTTTCAAATCTCCGCTGTGCTCAGTGCTCGCAGATGGCAAGATGTTCTTTCCCAGATCCTCTGAGGTTTCTGTGGGAAGAAAAAAAAAAAAAAAAATCAAACCCAAACATAAAGAAGCCTTTGTTTCAAGGATGGCACCCAGAACAGTCTACCTAGCCAGGCCTCATGAATACAGAATCTGATGATGAGGGAAGTGCCCAATTCTGTCATTCTGAATGACAGAATCTCTGCAGAGAGCCTCCTGCTTTCTTTTGTTCCCCCAACAGAATACATACTATAAACAGGGTGCATGTGAACAGAGATGAATAAAAGGAAATACAAAAAGTTTCAATTCATAATAGACCTGTGCCATATCACAGATCTAACAGTCTTTTAAATAGTATTTAATTGCTTGACTCAGAATCCTCAATTTCTCAAGAACTGGTTTGAAGGTTACTGATCTTAGACTGGATTCCCCTTTAATGTTCATCTTTTATGTAATAAGAATTTCGCACAGTGGATCTGAAGTGTAGAATATGTCAATTAATGCTGTCCTAAGTCGTGGGGAATTTATGAGAACTGCTCTCTACTGTAATATAAGAAATTTTGGAATATATATATGTTAAGCATTCAGTTTCTTGTTGTACTATGACTCCTGACTGCCGTCTTTATTCAATAAGCAATGAACATTCAAGTGGCCAATTATTAAAATACATTAAAAATTGTTTGTCTACAATGAGATCATCATACCCATAAATACCCTGATCCTTTTTCAGATCATTTGTCCACTGCCTAATATGGACAAATCACAAGGGAGGAGGCTAGGCAATAGTGTGGCTGAACTCTTCCCAAGTTAAATCTGAGGTGCTTGTAAGAGGTGAAAGATGTAGGATGCCTCACAGAGGTCTAATGATCCATCCAGCCAGGAACCACTGTATGGCACCAACAGCTGCAGCATACCTGTCTAAAACCACGTTCTTTCCAAGTGCACCTCTATGCTCCATCCTAAGGCAATCTCAGAAGACTCAGAGAAGAATGCTGTGCAGAAGTAGCTCCTAGAAAGACAACTAATCCAGTGTCCCTAAAAATCAACCAACATGCTCCACAAGTCCCTAATGATTAAGTCCCCAGAGACGCAGTGTTTAATGGCTTAGGATGGTGGGTCTATGAGCCTACTGACTGAGTCTCTGGTTATTCACTCCCTAACTGTATACACTATGAGGACATGTGGGTCCATACTAAAATTCCACTGGCTCTCATACAGATTTTCTCTCACTTTAAACCACAGGAATAATATACAAATACATGCCAAGAACCAGAGTATAAAGTAGCTGACGACAGTACCCCTCATCTCCTGATCAGTTACATTCAGCTTAGGAGTATTGTAAAGAATTCCTGGAACCTTGCTCCACAAAAATTTGGGCCCAAGATTTCATCTTGATTCAATTCCTAGGGGATGTGAACCAATGCTACTAACCAGGCTGCTTTCCTGCCTCTTCCAAATTGGAATTCCCATCTCGATCTGGAACAGCTGCTGGGAGGAACATGCTGCTGGGCATCACCATCTCAGGGGTGGTCACCTGAGGAGTGAGAGGCAGAGAAACAAGGAGGGTCAAGTGGACAGGAAAGAGACACAAAATAGGGAATGTTTAAAAATTATTTAATAAGCAAAGTTAGCCTTCACCAGTGTAAGCTGTAGGTGTCACTTTTCATAGCTCACGGAAGATTCACGGTTATTAGATGAAGCTCACATCAGTCAAAAGTGTTTCTACGGTTACATTCTGGACGTAATTAGCAGTGCACACTTGAAGAATAATCTTATTATTAATATTTCTCCTTTATGCAGAATTTTGACTTTGATCACTGACAATGTTTTGTCATGGGCTGTGAAACTTCTTGTGCAACCAATTAGGTAGATAAGTTGAAAGGCCCACCTTAAGCTGCTGAAAACATAATAAGGGCCCTAATTAAATCATACCTAGTAAAGTACACTGTAATCTTGAAGCAGGGAGCATTGTAGTACTGTTTTCAAAATGTATTCAGGCAAGAAGAGGAGGGGAATAACAGTGAAGGAAAGGGTAAGAAGAAGAGAAGAGAACAAAGGGAAGGCTAAGGACACACAGTCACGTTGGCAGATATTCCAGGAAACAACATTTTGTAACCCTTTACAAGCTGACATCAAGCACAAACAAGCATTTCTTGTGACTCACTTAAGCCAAGATTTCTTCTGGAGTCTTTGCCTGAGCTATACAACATCAGAAGGCACTTCTGACCAGTGTCCCAGCCATAGAGGGTGGCCTGCACAGCATTCTGCAACAGGGCAGCCCCACCTTGATCACGGCCAATGTTCTGGTATAGCAATTCCAGAATTAGCCTGGATGTAAACAGGTACAATTTTAGGTCAGATCCTTAGACATTTCTCTAGACCTCCCTGCCATATGGCCAGAAGCTTGTCCAAACAGGTTATCACTTGCCCTATGTTAATGTGATAAGCAATGTAAGGATAAAAGGGTCTTCATTTAAAAAGAAGCAGTATCCCTGTGCCTGCTATGGGGTGGGAAAGTCAGGTGGCAATGATATTTTCAGATGAATTAGAAATCATCTCCCATTTGATGACAGACTGAGAAATGGACTGACCTAGAGGTTACAGGAACAGAAACTGCCGTCACCACCAACCTTTCTACACAGTGCCCAGCCCCACTTGGAGACATTATTTTCCCATCAATCATGATTTTACTACTGCAATAATATTCTGTTGCAGAGACTGGAACACCTAGATTTCTGTTCAACATTAAATAATATTTTAAGTAAATTACTATTAATTTGTAATGATTTGAGGATCCTGGCCTTGCTCAACATAGCTGCTGACACGTCCACTAGAATCAACAGCAATAGGCTCAACAACTAGAGGAACCCCAGACAACTGCTCCCATCGACACCCAAAAAATAACTCCCCATTCACATTTAGGGGTATTAAAATAATTTCAGCAACCCAGATATCAATGGGTGCGAAAATTAAGCAACAGGCACTAAAGAGAAGGGTTCTGACAAATGCTGTGTTTACGAAGAGCAGGTGCGTAGCAGGTGAACGTGACGTGGCATTCTTGCTCCCGCAGACACCTGCACCCTCGCACACAGCTCATCCACAGCGGGTTGAGGCTGGCTGCTGCTGAGTCGTTAGGAATGGAGTGGAGATTGCCAAACTCATTCCATCTATTTTCTTTTTAATAGAAAGCATTTCTGACTAGTGTGGTTGGGGAGTCCAGCGGGAATCCAAGAAGTGAAAGGTCACCGATTAATTTATACTCCTCAGCCAAGGGGGAGCACGAGGTTGGGGGTAAGAGGGGGAGAAAGGGAAAGGAAAAAAGACTCCCCCCCACCTCCTTTCTCAGTTGTAGCTGCAGGATCAGTCCTTTCCTGGGATCTTTAGGAATTATGAAAAATGAATCATGAGAAATAAAAAAAAGCCCTACAGAGTAAAAAAGAATAAAATTATCTAACACCTCAGCTGCACATCATTATAGCAAACTGTGGGCTTTTTATACGCATTACAGTAAGGCAGACATCCCCCCTAACAGACTCAGTACGACGGATCAGTAATTGTTTTCATACACTTTAATTAGAAAAACTCAGATGGCTATGAATAATAATGGAAAAGAGAGACTTTTGCACTTGAAAGGTTGAAGTCAATCAAGTGTGAATGACGGCAAAAAAGAAAAAAAAAAGACACCAATTCATCAGCCCTCTGTTGTCTCGCTGCGACTTTAATCATAATTCCTGATTGGGATTCAAGAAGGCAGTAAGCAGCGGTTCTTTGTCTGCCTTCACCTTCCATCAATTAACTCTCCCCGAAATATAATCATCAACCTCACATGCTCCTCTGCATCTTAATCTGGGCCTCCAAACCTGTAAGTCTTGCCCCATATGTGTTTAAGTAACTACTTTTATCTACCAGCATCTTCTCATCTATAGTATTCCCAATCTCTTCCTGGAAAAAAAAAAAGGTTTGGTATATAAAATGTTAAAGGGCAAGAAATCCCCAGGAGACAAAGAGGAAGATCCCTAAAGAGAATCCTAAAGATCTAAAACTTCTGGTGGAGTGTATATGCACATGTGTCTGAACAGAGGTTGAGAGTGGAAGCTGCCTTGCTGTACAGCTACTGGAGGGCCCCACATCAGTTCTCAGATGCTGATGTTCCTGTGCCTGTGCTCCTTCCTCCTTCTACCAGCTTCCAAAGCATTTCACCCAAAGCTTGCATGCTTTATCTTAATGAGCCACAAACATTAATGCTGCCAAAAGAGCTCATTGAGGAGTCCTTCTACCCACTGGGGAGATGTATCCAAAGGCAGATTTCCTTCAATACTTGCCTTGGCACCCATCGTATCTGACTACCAAACTGCATGGAATTCAGACTGCCTCAGCCAGAGTCTCTGATGGACAGTTGAAAGTGGGGATGTCAGTAACTGTGCTGAGCACAGTTCTGTGAAGGCCTTCCCTTTTGCTAGGAGCATCTGCACATAGGTTTATGAGAGGACAAAACCTGGTTACAGCATAACCAGGGCCATCCTAAGTGTGCCTAAACTTCAGAGGACCTCAAATAACTGGTCCCACCACCAACTTTCCTGCACAGCCAAAACACATGCTTGCTCTTTCTCCCTCTCTCCCTGCCTGCTTTTCCTCTCTCTGCCTGCCCACCATCCTACCCCATCCATATCCCCAGCCATGGACTCAAAATTCAAACAAAAAAAGTTCTGAGGTTTGACCAGATGACGATACACAATCAGTCCAAACACCGACACTTTCTACTTTGAGTGTACCATCCATGTCGATTGATTTTTCTACTGATAAACATTTAATATGTTAAATTATGTCCCCCATACACTACTCACTAATGGACCTAAGAATTAAAAGCCTGTTAAAACAGATTTTTAACAAAAGGTAAACAAGGTTTTTCTGGTTAAGAAAATTCAATTGATTAGAGCCATTACTTCCTTGGCATTTGGGTCTTTCAGAATTGGCCTGAGCCATGCAAAGGACACTTCTATGGTGATCATCTAGACACCACGTTTTCCTCCCACCTTGCTGAGCCAAGTCAACTACTTCCTCCCAGAGTATGGGCAGTTGATGGAAAGAAACCATCAGCTGAGCTGGGGTACTGATAGTTTGGAAATGAACAGTGGCTCTCACATCTTCATAACAAGTAAACAGGTCTCATGTATAACAAGAAAAATGTGGAGTTCTACTCCAATGCTGAAACTCTTCCAATATAAGCAGTTCTCATATGCAACAGTAGAAACAGAAGAGTTCCACACTGATGCTAAACATTTTCCAGCTTAAGCAATTCCAAAACAACTCAGTTGTTGAGCAGGAATGACCCTGAGTGCCCTTTGTTCCTCTATTCATCTGACCAGCATTTACTAATAAACACTGTACAGGGTGCCCATGCTGCATGCTTGTGAAATACAGAGAGCAAGACAAGGTCCCTGTCCCCAACAAGCTCACAATCCAGAATAATTAACCTTTTAGAGGTCATTAATGCCTTAGAAAATCTGAAGAAAGTTGCAGACTCCTAGAAAAATACTTTCACAGATAGTATATTGCACGTAATTTCATGAAATCACAGGCTCCCCAGAGGGAAACCCATGGACTCCAGTGAACTGCCTTGATCTACTCAGAGAAGTGACAGGTTCATAAATGCCTAGTTCCAACCTCCTCCTGGCTTAGTTATCATTTTGGATTATCATTAATGCCTTTCAATATTCTACAAGGTGAGTGGACCCGAAAGCCCCAAGGACACACCTTTTAGAGCCTGGAGTATGAGATGTGGGTCTGGTCCCCACTGTAACATTTGGGAGGGGCTGATGATATTTATTCTTTCTTGGTAGAAGCTGGAATTACAAGGAACACCATCCCACCACCCACCCCTGTAGGTCGCAGATGTGGAATGGCCAAATGTAACACCCTGGCAGCCAAGGTTACACTTTACTAAGTTCTCTGGTACTGTTCATGCAAATTCACCTCTCAAGGCTCCCTTTTTTTTTTTTTCTGGCCCAAGTCAAGAGATCAAGGCTACCTTCAGACAGGCTGGCCTAGGTTAGATCAATGCAACCAACACATTCCATGTGCTGGAAAACAGATATTTTCTTAGAAAAAGTGTTGAACCTGTTTTCTCTGAGACTCTTATCTCTACAGTCTTGGCACTGCTCATGTAAGTAGGGCTTCTTTCTGAAAAGCCCACTTTTCCAAGTGAAAGTGTCAATTTGCCAAGACCTAGACTCCCGAGGAAGCCTCAAATCCTTCACTTTTCAGTGAAAATCAGTAGAATGAAGAACCTCAGACAGAAAGACAAGGAAAGGAGGCCTCAGGCACAGACCTGCCTGACATAGACCTGGCCAATCTCTACATCCTTGTGAATAAGGTGCTGGTTCTGACCAAAAAATTTAAGCATGAGGTCAAAACCCAACTGCTTTCGGGCTGAGCAGTCTAACTAAAGCCGCCTGGTCCAGTGAGAGTCCATTTGCTCACCTCCTCCCCTGTGCCCAGACAGCCACTGGGGCCCACTAGCTGGTTTCTGCACGTCTGCAGCCAACAAACCAGGGCACTTCTTGGCAGTAGAGCTTCCGAGTTTTCTTTTGCCTTTTTTTCTATACTCCTTTCTAAATGTGCCCGGCAGGGCACTGAACTACGGGGTCCAGGGGCCTCGTTCCTGTCTGTCTCATTTCCTTTCTAAAACAGCTTCTGTGTGGTGGTTTATTCAAGTTTTTAATACATAAAACACATAAGAAAAAACTATAGGGCCATGTTAACATTTATGTGGGCCAGAAACAAACGTAGCCCAGAACCAGATTTTAAAAACTGAGAATGAGAAAGAAAAAAAGGTGGGTGAGAACAGCAAACACACGAACAGTTGCGCACACACACACGCACGCGCAGAGAGCGCCCAGGAGGAGAATGGACAGGAGAGAAAAGCTTCATTAGACTCAGAGAGGCAAGCAGTGGCAGTACACCAAGGTCACTTCTAATTTAGACCATCTAATTGGCAAACAGGCGCCAAATGGCTATCATCTCACAGGGCTCGGAATTCATGAAGCCCGATTATTTTCATTACCTTCCTCTGAGATGGAGACAAAGTGAGAGAGCTGATACCCAGGTGGGTGCTACAGCCCTCAGGCCAGTGGCCACCTGAGAGCCCCAGTGTGCGGGGCGGCCAGATGACCAGTCTGTCCCAGAGACTCATGGACACATAGGCGTACAAGGAGTGCAGAGAGTCACAGACGCTGACTGAAGAATCACAAACTATTGCTTCCAAAAGAAAGAGAGAGAGAGAAAACTGCAGGCAGTGCAGGGCCAGGAGCATAGAAGGGAAATCTGTGCATGTACAAAACCTACAGAATAATTAGGAAAGGGAGAAAAGTCAAAGGGCTAGAGAAAAAGGTGTTCCCCGGGCTGCTCAGGAGCCAATCCCCATCTCACTTTGAGGTCATATTTTGTTAAGTGATTAAGGAACAAAGAAAAATTCCCCATATTAGTGCTCCAGGATCCAAGTGGTGTGTCCTGTCACTTAGAAATATAGTGATTAGAATAATTCGAGAGTATTGAAATGCATGGTAGGTGGTCTTCCCCATTCTCATTCAGAGTCCAGAAACACGGGCCCCACACCCTCAACCCTCCTACCTGGAAAGATTAGGAAAATAAGGGCACAGAGCAGCAGCTCCTACATCCCCTTCCACCAATCTGAAATCCAGCTTCTCTGTAAATACGTGAGACTTTGTTAGGTGAAAATGACATTGGGGGCAGGCTGCCCAGCCAGGTATGGAGGGGCACTTGTCTCATATCCCTTAAGTTTTATAGATTCCTTCTTTCACATGATGTGTGCAAAGACACCCTTTGGAGCTCTGTTTCCAACAGGCCGAGTAGAATGAAGTGCTGTGGGTGTGGTTTCCATAGGGAGGGCCAGCACTGCAATTATTCCTAGTGGAGAATATTTCTCAAGCCCCCTCCATCAGGAAAAAGAAGGGGGCCCATGGAAGACATAGATATGAGATGCAGAGCATAAGCAAGCAGCTGTTACCATAGCAACAGACATATTAGACACTGCAGGTTCCTGAAAGCTGTCTGATAAGGTATTATTAAATGAAGCCTCCTCAAAATGCTCTCCATTTACAACTGAACAGAAAGACATTGTGGAGAAGGTAATCTATTTCTATTTATCAGGGTGGAATTTACTTTTAGTGGGACTAAAACCAAAATCATGCTAGATCCTGAGACTTTGGACCCAGACAGCAAAAAATATTTGCCAGAATCTACAGCTGTAGATACCCTGGATACACCCCATGTCTGCCAGGAATCATCTATTTGGGAGATTTTGCCAGCTTTTCCTGTTCTGCAGCCAACAGAAGCTCACTGAGTCAACCCCCTGGGCAGGGAAGAAGATTCACTCTTGCTGCCATTCATGCTGGCCCCTCAGGGACAAGGCAGACGTAACTTTCCCCTCCCGCAGGGTGAATGACCACAGAACTGGCCATTCCTTAATGAGATGGCTTTAGAAAATGGAGCTGTGATTTGAGAAGCATTTCTCATCATGCTGTTTTCAGAGTTTCCTGCTCTGGTTGGCCATGACCAAACAGATATATCATCAGAAAGCCTAACCAATACTTTCCCAGGGGCCAATTTTCTAATAACATTACAGTAAAATACCCTCCAGGGGCATGATTTTAACCACAGGTTCATTGTAATCACTTAGTTGTAAAACAATTGCAAATTCCATTTTAACACCAAACTTTCCAAGGAAGGACATTGGCATCTGTTTTGATTCATCAGAGCAGAGACCAAGATCAGTATTCCAGTCCTCAAACAGGATTCTGGGTTCACTCTGTAGTATGACCATAAATTCCCCTCTAAGCCTGGTTGCTCATCTCTTCTTGCTGAACTAAAGGATTAAGGTAGAAATGCCTCATTTGGCTCAATGCAAACCATCCTCATGATTGGAAAAACCAATTCAATACTGACAGCCACGCCGTAACTCCATCTTCCCATGGAAGGAGACAGTGCAAAATCATCCTTACATATATACCTTTAAATAAAAGATAAACACTTATATGATTACATTTCCCACAACTTTCAATTTCATTTCTGAATCCATTAACTTTCTCTTGTTGCTAACAAATTGACTTCCTACACATTTCCCACAATTTGCACACTTCTCAGAAATGTCTAGAAAACATCTCCATTCTCTGCTGTGGAAAGATGAGGCCCATAGGGGTTTCTATACAAGGTACCAAGCACAGCTCCTTTAGGGAGCAGTCTCTTCTACATAATTATGTTATCAGGGGTTCTAGAAGAGGGTTATTAACCAGTTCCATGGATATAATATTCCTTATACTCCCTGGCATCACACATACAATTTTTTATTTGCAGAACACTTGGAAGGTCTGTAACAGTGGTTATGAAACTTTACTGTGCACAAAGTAACCCAGTATGGCTGTTACATAGCTTTCATCAGAGTCTCCATAAAGGTCGAGAATGAGTGCTTACAAAGGTGCTGGTTAGGGTATAACTTCCAAAAATAACTTAGGGATTGGTACCCAAGCAAATACAGCAGTAATATCCTGCCCTTGAAGACTCCTTGGTAAATGAAGAAGATTCATAATGACCACCAGAAATGTACCTTACTATTGCTGTTACAAAAATACAACAAACAATGGATGTTTGAAATATAATTTACACTCTAATCTCTAGGGATACATAAATGAAATTTTTATTGTCTAATGTAAAGCAGTCATGCAGATTACTATAGGCCCACAGTTCCTAGACTAGATTTATATTAAACAGCAAAAATAATCACACGAGCAAAAGAAATATAGGGAAGTATTGAAAATGCTTCCCTCCCCACACCTCTTTCTGTTCCTTCTGGTTCCCATGGTTCCAGGCCATCAGCTGGGAAGAAAGATGAGGCCTGAGAAAACCCCCTTGTTATCTCCAAGGCTGGTGAGAATGCTGAGGAAACCTGTAACACAGAATCCCACCTGTCCACAGAAGGAGTTTTCCACCTACAGAGAATCTTTCCACAGTGTTCACCAGCCTATTTGAAAATACCCATGGAAAGTGAATTTGTACTTGAAAGATCTCTGAAAGGCAACTCATGCTAGGTCACCTCTGAGTTTCCCACTGGCTGCTAAAGTTCTCTTGATGCATCATCAATTATATGTTTCTCACGACTAAACATCACTTACAACATTATTCATTAATTTTGCATAACCAAATGGAATAGGAAATGCCTACAGGTGATATGTCTGTGACCTGCACATTATAATGTAGAATTTTGAACAGACTACCTCTCTGGGAAATCTTCACATGAAAAGGTAATCAAATTAATTTCTTATTACTCCACTGTTGAAATAATGCTAAGTTAGAGTTAGAGGTGAGAATAATTCTCTTTGGTGGCTTTTCCTCTAGTGATCAGGAAAGGGCTTTCATAGCACCCCAGCATAGCTGAAAGTAGGACATTACTACCACCTATAGTATTTTGAAAAGTTTTCACATTATGATTAGATTTAAATATTTATACTAATATTTTGGGCCATGTTTATTGTGGCCACTTAGAGTCATGCTTTCAAAACTTGTAGTTGTAGCAACATCATGTTCAAATGCAAAACCCACATTCATGAATCAACACATTATCTCAGACTAACCATTTTCCTGCTTTGAGAATAAAAGTATCCACTTCAGAAACTCCAACATTACAGGGCTACATCTAGAGTTGGAAAATGTGGGTTCAAATCTCAACTCTACCACTTACAAATGGCATCAAGTCAACACTGTTGAGCCTCAGTTTCCTCATCTGTTAATGGGACCGTGTCAAACCTTTTAAAAAAAAAAAAAACAAACAGGGATTGTTATGAGGATGAAATGAGACGTAAAAGAAGGTAAGAGCAACTTAGACCATGACCGGCTCAATAACGGTTTGAAGAATCTGAATAAGATTTTTCCATATAAATGGCCAGCTAATCCACGCCTGTCTCCTGAAAGGACAGAGAAGGATAAGAGAGGATGAGAAACGCGTATTTAGCACTTTCATCCATATTCATGCCAAGTCTAAGGCAGGTACAGTAGAACAAAGGTCACAGAATGAGGACGATTTTCTGGCATTTCCAACTCTACACTGGCTTTCTTGTCCAACAACACAGTATCTTGCCCATGTTATTGCATCACCTTTGACCGCTGGAAAAAGAAAAACTACAGGGTCCTGTTGCTGACTGCCTTACCGTCATAATGAGCTTCTCCACGCAGTCAGGTGCCACGCTGTGGAGGTGGGTGAGGTGTAGCTGGAGGTGGATCTTGTTGTTGAGCATGTCCTGGCACAGGGGGCAGCGAAGCATGGGCTGCACTGAGTGCTGTGTCATGGCATGTACCCGGAGCCGGTTGACATCAGCGTTGCTGTACTTGCAGTAGGGACACTGGTACATCTGTGGGGAACACACCCACGGCTCTGGCTGAATCTTCAGTTCCTACCAGCAACTATGTCTGCCCCAAGTCCTCCCACTCAAAAGTTCATTCCCTACCAATGTCTACAACGCTCCCCCCACCAGCAGAGGCCCTTCCAGTCTCACCTGCTCCGGCTTGATCTCCTCAGATGTTTTTGGTCGCTTCGAAGACAGGGGAGACTCTGAGCTACTTGGGAAGGAGATGCGTTTGGAGGTTGCAGGAGAATCTGTTAGCTCCTTCTCTGCTTGGCTGGACGAAGCTAGAAGGAAAAGTGGAAGATGCAATACAGAAACCAGACCAGGCCAGCTCCCAGAGGGTTTGTGTTGGGTGAAAATCAACATTCATTTATAGCACAGGATTTTCTTAAAACACCAAAATTCAAGAAGGATGAACATCCGGACTGACTTATCAAGCATGTTGGAAAAGAAGCAAGTGTTTCCTTTTCCCCCATGAATTTCTGTCACTACTTTAACAACTGAATGTTAGGAAAAGAAGGCAAAGAAATGGAATAAAAGGCTCTGGAGATGGATTAAGCTAAATTCAGTCTGTTCTAACCTCCGCCAATCTAGAAACAATCTGCTGGCTTGTGGGGGCAGCAGGGCTGAGGGTGGGCAGGAAAGTCCCACCGATCGCTTTGCCAAACTGAGTACCAGACACGCTCTGCGTCACGGATGTAAGAAACTATGTGCTCCCAACTTTATTGTCCCATCTCTTGGAATCATGACATGGCACATCACAGGCAACATGATAAATGTGATCTGAGAAAGGTTTACGTGGATATCTACATACCACTATGTGGGGAAAAAAATCAAGTTTGGGTTCAGCAGTTTGCTTTTGGGGAAGAAATAACTGAGGAGTGGAACTAGGCAGAGCGTGAATCCAAGTTATAATCTAGCCAATGCTTCAGACACAAAAGTTTATTCAGAGCAAGTGGCAAGAGGGAAAGTTTCCTATCTACTTGCCCAAACCACGCCTCCACACTCCTCTTGCCCACATCACCAAAAAAACCCAAAACCCTAATTAATGAAGAGAGACACATGTGGCTTGAGTAGCAAACAGTATGTACAGAAGTGTTGGTGGAAGGAGTTCTCTAAAGCAAGGGAAGGGTCCTGGAAGATTTTGATAAGAAAACAGCTGGGTTAAGGGTTGAACCAAGATAAGCAGGGTTCCTCTAGTGTAAACATAAATTCCAACCTGGTTGAATTTGGTCATTCCAAAACCTGGTCAGTATCCAAGAGTTGGCTCTTTCACTTGTTTTGGGTGTGGGACTCCATTTTTTGGAATTTTGCTTAAGGCAATTAAAAAAAATCATGAAAATGGTAGTAAGAAAATATATACCCACTGCCCTCATCAAAAATTAATGTGACTCAACATTTAGGTCACTGGTTTAGAAAGCCTACTTTTTACTCCCTGGTAAAACTGTTTTCTGTCCCACCCTGCCTAGTTATCTAGCATGTATTTCTACTTTATGCTTGGCTTTGAAATTTTTTCTGACATGGACACCAAGATGCTGTCATTACAGATGTGTACTGTAATAAACAATTTTAGAAAATCAATTTTATTCATCAAAATCATAAGGCCGCAGTGTAATTTTGAAAAAAAAATTGCCAAATGCAAGAAATATTCCAGGAAGTTGATGCTCTTCCCAGAATGCACATCTTGTGACCTTTAACCCCAGTATCTCGGTAACCTGGTCTACATAAGTTTGTAGGACATCTATTATTTAAAATGTACAAGGACAAGCATATTACACACAGGCCCCTCCACCTCCCAACACACACATTCATAACAGTACTTTAATCTGTCTCGAATCGACTTCAAACCCATTTTGCTCTTAATGGGAGTTATTCATTTTCACTTGAAAGGTAATACATGACGGCTGGATATTTAATGTGATGGACTGGCTGCCGATTAACTAGGTGGTGTAACATTCTAGACCAGTTCCCCCATGGCCCACTTCCCATCTCCTGGCCCCCTCAGACCTGATCCTACGGAACCGTGTGTTGCAGGTTTTAGACCCCGCAGTGTGATGGGCCGCTGCCTGAACACTTCCACAGTTGGAGTCTATAATTAATGTTTCAGGGACTTACGCTGCCTCGGCCCCCAGAAGGTCCCTTATTCTCCATCATTTTGATTTTTGCCTCGTGGTTATCTTCTGTATATTAACTCTTCAAATGCATTCTAAAGATTGGGTGGATGGAGGCATCGAATAATACTTTAGATGCTTATTTGTCATCACAGCCATCTCTTCACCTTCTTTATTTTCACCCCCAGCTGGCAGGCATTAGGTTAGGTTCAGGGTTTATATTAATAGTTAAGAAAGAGCCACTCTCTGCTCTTCCTTCCAGGAGAGGCAAGCCAAGATACAGATTCTATTCCAAACACCCATCCCCATCTTTCTGTTAGCCTGTTGACCTAAAACAACACCTCCTTTTAAAGGACTATGACACCGCCTTGTAAATGCCCTCGATCTGCCTACCACCCCACTATGGAATGAGTCAATTGTGCAGTCGCTCAGTAGTGTGGATGAATGGGCACCGAGGCTGAGACCACCCAACTCATCCCACTCTCTCAGAACTGAAAAGCAAACACAGTAACCCAGTGCGGCATTAGTTTCCTCATAGGACCAAAGAGCCCATCCTCTTCCTTGAATGCTGAACACATGATGAATTGTGGTGAGGTTGCAGAGGTGAGAATTCTGGTTTCAGAAGCCACTATTCTCTCCCCCTGCATGGAGAGGGGAACTTTTATTATCCTTTTTTTTTTTTTTAAACTCAAACTGCTCTGGAATTCTAAAGCTTCTTTTGTGAGCGTGAGCTAAGGAGCCATTATAAAGTGTTTTAAAAAATAAAATCAGCACTTGCTCACTCATTCTTCTTTCTTCCCAGTAACACAACAGTCCTGCTGTAACATGAAATACTGCCTCCACTGGTGCACAAACTTCAGATTCATCTCCTTCTATCCAGGACAATCTGCATCTTTATTAGATCAATATGTCTAGAAAGGGACATTAGCCACCTGCAGCTCACTAGCTCTCTCTCTAAAGATAAAGCAATGTCATTCTTATAGCAGATTCTATAAACACCCAGTTACAGTCTCATTGGGTTTGCTTGGGTGACATGGGGACTGCTCCTAAGAGTTAGGTTAACTACAGCTGACATGGGCTCTTCCCTTGCTTGACCTTAGACATTAAAATGTCAATCCCTACCAAGACATGCTATCAAAGTCTTTATAGGATTTCTGTAGATGGGCAAAGAGTTGTGCAAGTTCTCCATCAACTAGATGCTAGAGGAAAGTTTATAACAGACAATCAGAGGTTCTCTCAAGCTTCTCTCTGAACAACTTCAAAAGGGCCAGAGTCTCAAAATCAATTTCTACTTCAGTTCTGTCACGAGCATACACTGTAGGCATAAGCAAATGAGGTACGAATACCAAGAGAGAAAGTACTGTGGTTTTCTGCTTTGAAGGCTTTTCTAAACTTTAACTTAAACTCTAGGAGAGATGTCACAAGATAGGAAACCATTAAAAAAATCAATTACTGGTCACTCTAAGCCTGCTATGATGTCATATTAGTGAAATGGAAATAGATGTGCTCCTCAGACAAGACATAGTTTAGGCAATTGGTGCCTGGAAGCTTTGGTTTATACTGGCAAAATAAAAACCAAACAACTTAAAGAGTAGTACCCGTAGTGGTTTTTACAATAATGACAAAATGAATTGGAAACAATCTAGATATCTTACGATAGGGCATGGTGTAAGTAAATAATAGTACAGCCATTCCACCGAGTATTACAAGACATTAAAAATGATAGCTATGAAACAATACAGAAAAACTATTGGGAATGCAAATCAGAAAAGAAATAGGATAAAATGTGCATTATACTCCATGTTATAGCTATGTAAAAAGTAGGAATTAGAAAAAAGACTAGAAGAAAAGGATTTTTGTATTTCAGTGATGGCATCATGGACCATTTTCTAAATTTTTCGTGTTGTTATATTATTTTTAATACTATAATCAAAAAGTTTAGCATTTAAATTCAACTGTCCACGAAAAAGCTGATATTTGGATCCATACTGTGCAAAATATCAGGTGGTATTTTTTACTTTGGTGGTTAAAGCAATTTTTCTCATTTTGGCAGTTATGTCATAATAAAATATGTGTAAAATCTCAGTGACTCTTCCATAGGGAACATGCTGGGCTCCTGGCATTTCAAAGGAGATAAAAATGTGGCAAGGAAATCATGGGAGTGAATGCGGTATACAGATGACATACGCTAAAAAGCTAGGTAAATGGGATATTGTGACAACAGAATTCTGGGTCAGACCCCTACTGAAACTTAGCAGGATGTGAGCTGTGGATCCCTTGCCACACAAACTTTATAAGGAGTGGAAAAGTGCTTGCTCAACTTGTTAGGAGTTATGGTTGCCCAGCCCAACTTGCTGATGAGGCACAGGAAGGAGGCATGTCCCTGTCACAGAGTTCAGAAAATTCCAGAGTCGGCTTTCTGGGCTGAGAGCCACCATTTCCCCTTATACTGTGATGTGTTGGCCAACTGACAAGCACACATACTGAGACAGACAGACCTGATTCATGATTCTCTTCCACTCTATTCTCTTAGGTTCCTCTACATTCTACACAAAAAATTTCATTTCAAAGAAAAACATAATTGTCAATGCATGGCTTCCTTAGGGGGGAAAAATCATTTATGTATGGAGACTTCAACTTCCAGATATCCTTTGATTTTTATCATATTTGTTTGGGAAGTATTTAACCTCTAAAAGTAATTATTTAAAAAGTTACCCCTCTTTCTCATGCTAATTAGAGGGAGTAGGGAAGAGGAAAGAGCTGATCTAAATTCATGCAAGTTTTGTGTGTTTCAAGAAATTGTCTACCTAATCTAGCCATCTTTTTTTCTTTTTTCTTTTTTTTTTTTTTTTAAAGAGACAGGGTCTCATTCTGTCACCCAGGCTGGAACTCCCAGGCTCAAGTGACCCTCTTGCCTCATCCTCTGGAGTAGCTGGGACTACTGGTGAGCACCACCACACCCACTAATCTTTAAAATTTCTTGTAGAGATGGAGTCTTGCTATGTTGCTCAGGCTGGTCTCAAACTCCTGGGCTCAAGTGATCCTCCCACCTTGGCCTCCCAAAGTGCTGGGATTACAGACGTGAGCCATCACACTAAGCCAAGAAATGGTTTGTTATGTTCTAAGCATATAGGATAATTAAAACATGGCTAGCATAACTTCATGTAGGAAGTGACTGACTTCAAAGACTACATAAGAATAGCACCACTTAGAGGGCTTATAAAAGCGGCCAAATATGGTAGAAACATAAGCCTTTCAACATTCACAGTCCCCTATAACTTTACCTGATAAAACCACTCTTCCTAGAACAAATTCTCACATAATCCCAAACATCAGTAACAAACTCCAAATCTGAGTCACTGAAATTAGGGCCACAGAAAACTTAAGAGTTATACTTGCAATACCAATGGCCTTAATGCCAACACAGGCTTTGTTTCTCATCTAGTGACATGGGCTGTATGACTCTGAAGCCAGGTAAGGCGTGGAGTTGCTGCCTCATGAAAAAGAAACTTGAAGAAAAATTGGAAATGAAGTAAAAAATGGAACCTTAAGGTATTCCGTTTTCAAGATATCCACTTGCCTTCCAAGAAAACCAAAGTACTGGTAAAATTAATTTCTGTGTTTCCTGAGCAAAATTCATTTTCTCATCACTCCACACACCAGTGGAGCTGTTGGCATGGTGGACAGTCTGTGCTGCAGGCTGGACTCCTCTGGCCAGATGTCTCCCTTGGGGAGATCCTGGGCAGGTGCTGAGCTATCTACATTGCTGGGAAGTTTCTTCTGAATTTCTTCATGGTGGAGTGGCATTTGGAGGTGGTGCCTGATCCTCTTCCTTTTGGGGGTCCTGAGGTGAGTCCACTGGGGGCCTGGGATTCTGCCTGACATTTGATCCTCATGAAGAGTCCGAAGACAGTCAAACCCCACTTCACCCTCAGACTCTTAGCTAAAGTACCACTGACAGCCCCGCCATTTAAACTTCCATCTCCCAAACCAGCAACATAATGGAGGAGCCAATTAAATGATTATTAATTCATGCTACTTTCCGTAAGCCAGAGGTTCTCATCGCCTTGTGTTCCGTAAACCAGCCTGCCACCTGCCCCAGAAATTTACAGCCATCTTTTATCTATCTCCATTGATTAAGGGGGAAAAAATTCACAGAACTCTGTACTCAATGTTTGAGTTGGGATTAACTACCTCAGCACACTAGATATAGATGTTTCACCAGATCTGAAGATGGTCATTCAGCTCATAATTATAATTAAATGGAAGGTGCAATGTGCTCTTTCCATAGCCCTTCTCCCTCAGCTTCTCCTAGACCTCATGCTCCCTCTAGACGGCAGGAATGCAACGTTTCCAGAAGGTAATCTGCGCTCTGGACGTGGTGATCTTACCGTCGTTGAAAGTGGAGCTACTCTTGGCATCTGCTTGCAATTCGCTCCCCAGAGGACAGGCTGGGCTTTCTTACTCCATCTCCTGTGGAGTGACTGTACTTGATAAGTGGCTAGAGAGCTGGCTAAATTTTCTTCCTCCCTTAATACAGAGAGCAACAGTTCCTTTAAAGAGTCTGCTCTGTTGCCAACTCGGTCTTTAAACATGCATGGTCTCTTCTGCCTCCAACCAAGCACTTAAAGATGTTTCAAAGAGGAACAGGGGTGGGGGTGGGGTACTCGTGTGAAGCAGAGGCATGCACGTGTACCCCCAGCAGGGGCGTAGTACTCATGCCAAGGCTAAAAAGCAGTTGTGGCTTCTCTTTTCCCTGCCCCAAGTTGTGGAGTCTGTCTCAACATCCAGCCTAGTGGAGTTAAGAACCTTGATTCAAAACATAGTCCTGTTCTCAGGAATGGCAAGCTATGTTACTCCCATCTGTCTCTAGAAAGTATTCTAAAGAAGTACAACCACCTACCCAAAAAAGTAGAATATGCCTGCACGGGTACGGCAAAGCATGCAGGTCTCAGCAACCTATCAGATCCTGTTTTTAAAAGGATTTCAAAGAAAATTTTGAGTTATACTACAGATGAGTATAACTGTTACTCTGGAAAGGCTAATTATTTTTCTTCTCTAACTCAAATGTGAACTAGATAGGTCAGCACTTTGAAAATCCAGCAGCTCTTAGGTGTTATTAATAATCAAGATTTCCAAGTCTTCAATCACTCTGCATTTTGACCCTGCCCCCCGCCCACCCCCAATCCTGCTATCCAGGATCACATCTACCAAGACACAGGGCCTGTGCCTCTTCCAGCCTCATTCCCTGTCTTTCAGGGAAAGCACAGCACCTCTCTCACCCAACAGGGGCTCAGGACTTACTGTCCAGTTAAAGAAGAAATACATCCCCAAAACTCATGCTTGTCACTGAGATCCCAGCCCTGGGGTTCTCAAATTCCGTAGTGTGTCAGAATCCCCCAAGAAGGCTCATTAAAACACAGATGGCAGGTCCCACCTGTCACAGTTTATGATTCAGTAGTGAGTGAGAGAATCTGCACTTCTAGTAAGTTCCCAGGTAATGCTGATGGCCCAGGGACCACACTTTGAGAACGTCTGTCAGAGCCAAAGCTTTCTGTAATTGGTAGGAGCCGTACCTAACTAGAATTAAAAGAGAGGGCCCAGCAAGCATGGGCAGATCTGCCAGTCCACCCTCAAATGACTCTGATGACATGATACTCTTGTCTCAACTCAGGAACAAAAGCCAGGCCTGGTTTCAAAGCCTACGTATTCTCCCCCCAGGCCAAAGGTGAAGGATTAAATGTGGCTATCCCTCAGGGAAACTGCTCACTCCAAAACAAATGCAGACACATTTTCAAAGCCAGAAATTCAGAAGGAACAAGCTCCACGTATTGTTAGCAGCACAGTCCAGAACAACGACAGACTGCCTTGTTTGCGGAACTCCCTTTCTTTCCACGTGTCCTGGAGAACCTCTGTGAAAAGAGGGCAGACACCTGTAGACTCTTTCCACCTTGCGGAAAGAGGAGACAACATCTTTTTAGTCCTGGCTGCCCTAGACTAGGCACTTGCAAGCCACACCAGCCTAAGCCCCTGTTTGCTTCAGCCCTGAAGGACACACAGATCCATAGCAGCCTTTGTTTGCACAAGTCAGCAATCTGGGAATGGGGGTTCAGGCACTGTGCTGCGGGGCCTCTGCTTTCGCAGTAAGCAGCCTCTCTGGCACTGAGAGCCTCAAGGTGGAGGCTCAGTGGTGGGTGCTGCTGCTTGCTCTAGGTCTTTGGGGAGAAAAATGTGCTAAGCCCTACATCAGAGACATCAAGCTGTTGCACTAATTCCTTGTTGAAATATGCATAAGACTGCTGAACTACACTGATCTGAGTTCCCAAAAGGCCATGCAGCATTTTAGTTTCAAGATACCTTGCTCCTTCTGTGTCAGGTTTGTGAGTGAACCACTGATCAAAACATTTAGACCAACACCAGCTGTTGGTCTATTTAACGACTTCTAGACACTGGGCTGCCACCATGAGCCTGGCTCATGCCAGGATTTAGGGACCTGATAAATATTCCTCATTTCTGACTTCCATGTATGCAGTCAGCCTGCCTGCCTGTGGCCTGTTGTCAGCTCCCCCAGAGTATCCTGTCTTCCCCAGGCATAGCCTCCTGAGCTGTGCACAGATGCTGTGCAGCTGTGGCCACACTGTCTTGTGAGGATGGGTGGCCACCGTCGAGGGACATGTTGGGATCTGCATTTATCCTGCTTTCCTCTGGCTTTCTTACAGGACTGTGAAAACCATGGACTTGGAGATACCCAAGCAGGATGGAACCTTAGAGACCCTTGGATGGACAGAGGAAAAAATCCAGAGGTATAAGACATAGATCAAAACCAGTGGTAACATGAGTCATTCTGGGACCAGGCCAAAGTTAATTAACAGAGGCTCATTCAGACTCCATCGAATCAAACATTAATTAGGTTAGTTAGAGTCTCTGAGCCCCAACACAGTATAGACTCCAAGAGATTGGAATATAACAGTATTCTTCCAGTTTTTTCTCCATTCCAAATCTATCTTCCTAAGATACTTACTAAATTTAAGGAGTGAAGCTGAACTTGTGAAAACAGATAGTTAAAATTTGGGTGCGTGTCCAGCATGGTGATAGACACAAAGAGCTGCTGAACGTAACTTCTCAGTACCCTTACAAATCAACTTTCCCCATGATCCATCAAGGGTTTCTTTTTAGAATTTGTACTTAGGGAAGAAAGACATCACTCAGGCCCCTGCAAGGCTAGAAAATGGGGATGATTCTCCACTTTCCCCTGCAGTTTTAAAAGCACCAAGAAGACTGGAAACATCTCTTGGTATTTTGTTCAGTACGGAGTGAGGGAAACCCTGCACTGAGTTAACACCGACATCAGTGCTTCCCTCAGTCTCCACCGAGTCCCCACACTCACCTCCCTCACAGCACTCCAAAGGCCTGGGTAAGTGCTCTGTGTCAGGCGGGGGAGGTGATTCTAGTGCACCTTTAGGGACTCCTCAGGAACTGATGTTTTTCACGTGTCATTTCCTATGGTCAAGTTCTCTTCATCCAAAGGCATCAGTCCCCTTTACTAAGTAATGAAGCACAGTGGATTGTAGCGCTGGTCACACCTTGGTTCGGATCTTGACTGCGTGACCGCAAGCATTGTATTTGACTACACTGAGCTTTCAGTTTCCTCATGTGTCAATGGGTAACAGTACCACGCTTCTGTTAGGGTAGTCAGAGATCAGGCATATGAAGCCTATCACAGAGTCTAGTACGTGGTGAAAATGCAAACATTTGTTGCTTTTCATTTTTAGACCTACCTGGGAAATAATATGGGTCCCTGTGGGGCCATATAAACATACAGTGAGGGGAGAGACCTGGTTTTTAGGACAAGCACAGACACTCTAAATTTGTCATTTCTGTACATCAGGATGAAACAATCCTATTAGAAAGTAGAGTAACTTGAACTTGAAAATATTTATGCCACACTGTTTTACCAAATGATCGCTAATAAGACACCGAAACAGTATTAAGTACTTGCTAGGTGCTGGGGTTTACAAAAATCAATGAATTTTTTCATTTCAGCTGACAATAAACAGCTGAAAATTCTGTTGGACAACTAGAAAAGCATAGAATTTTCAAGTTCTCCAATCTACTAAATAAGAGAAAGCAACAATGTCAGATGTTCTTTAGCTTTACGATGTGGGAAATATATCTTTGACCCAGAAGGCAAATTGGGGTTTGATCGCAACTCTGACACCCAGGAGTTCCAAACCTATGGGTCTTAGTTCTTGAGGCTGCAAAATAAAGATAATATTGGACCCAAGAAGAATATGAGAGCCTAATTAAAGCGCTCTGATATCCCCATGAGAAAGAGTCCATGGTATTTTTCAAAAATTATGATCATGATTCTAATAACAGAGGTGCTTTCCTATCAGCACAAAAGCTAAACCTGGAACAAAGCAGGGAAAATTAACATGGCCACTCTGTAATAATAATATGCAAATCTATAAGGTATTTTCTATAGTGATGAACAATGATTTGCTCCTTAATATACATTTTCACTGCCCTTTACCTATACCTTGATAATTCTCATTACACTGTACCATAATTATGTGATTACATATGACACCTCTTCTAGTAGGTGAGTTGCTTACCTTTTTTTGCATGTCTTATATCTGCCTTAGATATCTACGCAAAAAATATTTGCTCAATTGATGTGGTCTCTATCTCTCTTACGACTTACAATATAAATTCTCAAAGCTAAGACCTTTGAATGACTGGAATTCAGGCAAGTCCAGATATACACCACACCCTATATCTATTTTTACTTCCAACATAAAAATAGCTCATGGTTTGTTTTTAATTGTGAGATAGAATTCTGCCTGCAGTGACTTTAAGCAGCCAAGTTATACTGAAAGCAGCCTGGGGAGCAGGAGAAGGGGCAGCAAGTGGACTATGGAAAAGTTAACATAGCTACACAATTCCCATCTGTGTGTGAAAACATAAAACCAAGAACGGTTTCACTGGCAGGAACGTAAACCACAAAGGGGCCCTGCAAGCTAGGCTCCTAGCGTTCCTGCACATGCACCCTGCTGCAAAGACAAATTTACTTTTAGATGAGGTGGAGAGATGGAACCAAGTGCTGAAAGGACACAGAGTTAGGTCAAAATGATTTTTGTTGGAGTGTGGTGGTGGTGAGTGGCCTGGTTTCCAGCCAACAACAGGGCTGAGATACGGATGGCCATTCAAAGGCACCCACAGGAGTCTCCAAGGACTCCTCCCCTGATGTCCTCATCACACCGGCTCTAATAACACAGAACTAGGTGAGGGCATGTGGTGCTCCGATACCTGACCAAGAAAAGTGGGCTTGGTGCTGTCTGACCATCGTGGAAAAAGCCTATTTGAACCTTTCATGCAGGCTTCTGATCTATGCCATCTGTACTAACTAGCCAACAGACTGGGGAAGTCTTTAAAAGTTACTGGCATTCTGACTTTAGCAGTTAATATTCTGTAAGATGCTATCCTACAGCTGTCCCTTCAATTACATTTTTATGGAGTTCCAGCCTGTAAGAACCCACTTGGGCCAACCTGCCATTATAGAGATTTTGTTAACTGAGGTCCAGAGAACTAAAGTCATTCAGGTCATCTTAGTGGCAGGCTGTGCCTCAAACCTAGGGCTTCTGACTGCTACTGGCCCAGTGCTGTTTCTAACACGTAATGTTTCCTCTCAGCACATGCTTTCTTTTATCTTTATAGGCTCAATTTAAAAAAAAAAAAGGTATTTTTTTCAGCCCCTTTCCATTCTCTGTCACAGATTACATTTCAGGCACTAAGTTCCCCATACAAAGGCATCTCTATTTATTCAAAGCTGTAAACAACGGGGAGATTGGGGGAAGGCTAGTAATAGATTTCCACCAGGATGTGCCTGACCTGCTTTTTTTCAGCCTCAGTAATTAGAAAGGCAGTGGGTCTGTAGGAATTATTCATAGGCAGCAAGGGCCGTACACTATACATTTATGTTAAACATGTCGAATCCGATTGAAATCATGCCTGCCAGCACCATATTCCATAAACATACTTTTCCCTGACAGTCGCCCAGAACTTGCCAGCCCATTAATACCTCCTTTAATAACAATCTTCCATAGATTCAAATCAGGGACGCTCCACTGCACTAATTGCTCTGTGTTAGGTGAGCATCATGGATTTAAAAAAATTAATAAAGAAAAATCCCTTCAGGCCATTCCTCTAGAAAGAAGAAAACACTCAAACTACAATTCTAACTCAAAATCTTACAAAAATATAAACATGAACATCAGTTAGGGATTTTTGAAGCATTATCATGGTGTCATTTTGAGTTGAGCTATTTAGTCACTGCCTCCACCCCCTTTTTTTAAAAGCACCAATACCCCCATCATCCTGTCCCAAATTACCTTAACAAGACTCAACTTGGTGCTCTGTGGCTGGAAACCATGGTAGCTACAGGATTTAAATAACCATCTCTGTATGATTCCTTGCCAGGAGTTCAATTTTTTCCCCTAATTATTGGTGATAAAGCATCACATCAATTGTATATCACTTAATGTATTACAATTAACGATTAATTGGATAATCATTGCATTAATCATTGCTCAGTTGCTGACAGTGGGGGCTCTTCAGTTTAGAACACACATATTCAAATCCTATCTGGTAGAAGAGAACAAAGGGTTATTTTCACGTTTCAAATGAGAAAACCACAAAGTTGGACAGTGGCAATGGCTGTATATTAAGGAAGAGGCTTTGCCTCAAAGAATCTTCTTGTACCCTTTGTGGGCCCATGAGAGTGCTTCACACTTGCCTTGACTAGATGTGACCCCATGTCTACCAAGGGCCTGCACATGTGCCACCACTTGCCATCTTGGAAACCTCAGGTGGCTGGGGCTAGTGGTATCACTTGACCATGTATCACAGATGAGGCACCCGAGGCTTCAAGAGACCAAGTGCCTTAACCAAGATCATTTGCTAGCTGGTGGGCTTCCTGACTCCAAATCTAGAGTGTTCTTTCCATGCCACCAACCAGCTTTCAGACTGAGCACAACACTGGCTCATTACAAGGTATATTCATGGTTGATAATTCATTCTGAACACACAAGTGGCTATTGTGTTACTGTTATCACTGTAAAACTTAAGGAGAATGCTTCTACTCATATTTAGAACAGAGATGAAAACTAGATCAAATGATCAGACTGAAAAAGTTCATTCTCTGAGAGGTGGTATAGCATCCTGCTAAGAGTCTAGGCTCTGCCCTACGTTAGACTAAGTGGCAAACCCAAAATGCAAATCTGAACCTGTTTATATACCTTTTGGCAACTTGCTTGAGCTCTCCAGGGCTCAGTTTCCTTATCTGCAAGACGGTGGGGGTGGGAGGGCAGTTATTTACAGTATCTATTTCAAAGAGTGGGAGTGAGAATCAAATGAGATCATGTATATGAAGCAGTGCTGCCCAACATTTTTTTCTACATCATGGCACACAGAGAATATGATGGCAAATTGGAATACACAGATGAAGCTGCAACTGACCCTGGCATAAGTGACCTCCCAGCCCCACCTGGCCAAACCAAGGGCTACAGGGAGCAGTGCTTGTGAGCCATTGAAGACATGCCTGTTGGGAAGGACAGGTGTGAAGCTCTAGAACAGTGCCTAGAACAGACTGAGAGCTTAATGCAGCCTTTATAATAACTGAAAAGTTACGATGCTTGTGATACATTTTTTCCAGGTTGGTTTTGTTCCTTCTGAGTATCTCTATCTGCACATGTGGCTATTTAAATTTAAATTCATTAAAATTAAATAAAATTGAAAGTTCAGTTCCTCAGTGGTACTACCCACATTTTAAGTGCCCAGTAGCCATATGTGGCTAGTGGCTACTGTACTGTACAGTACTGATGCAGAACATTTCTATCAATACAGAAATTTCCATTGGATAGCACTGATCTATGGTAATATTTTTCTTATGACTATGGGTGTTCTGAAATCTCATGGAGTGTTACAGTCCCTGAAGGCAAGTCCTATCATCTCACCAAACTAGTGATCAGTGGAACTCTGTCTGGTGCCCTGCACAGGGCAGGGACTGAGCCATTGCTTGGGGAATTGACCCTGCCATGATTCAGATCACTATCTTGCCTGTCTTGCTGCCACCCAAGGTAAAAGACCTGACATCTAAATAAAAGAATCCCAAAGAGGAACACCTAAAAAGGAAATCAGGAGTCCCACTCTGACATAAAAATAAATAGCTAAAAATTTTTAGTAAAGATTATCCATTCCTGCACAAACCCCCAAACTACATAATCAATAGCTGAGAAAATGCCAATTATCCAGGCCCATTTGAAATATTATTAATCTGCATCATGAACAGCCACTAATCAACATAGCAAATTGTGAAATCACTATTTATTTATTTGCCAGGAGGAAGCACTCCCCATCACATTTAATCAGATAGGAATAGCTCAATTTAGGGAGTAAATGGAACAAACAGAGATACTTTTTTATAAAATACCAAGGATCCAAAAGAAAGCTCAGAAAAGGTTGCTGGCACCTATATCGATTCCAAGATCAAATCGGCCCAAGTACCTTAATAAAGGCTGTCATTACACACTCAGATGCTATAGACAAAATTATGCTTCAGGTCAAAAGAGGATCATTTGCAGGAGTCAGGGAAGAATTTTCCCTTCTTTCTTTACTACTGTGCAACCGGCAAGGTGCACTTCTGAATTACTCATTTATTCATATTCTTTCTCTCTGTCTTTTGGAGGTAAAGATTAAGTAGGCCTGTTGCTTGAGTGAATACATGAAGGGGAACCTTATTAAGGACATTCATTTTTTACAGTGCTCATTTTACATCTTTTAGTCGTCTCCTGATTGCCTAGCATGTCCACTAGCACAATGAAGACACACTCCCACTGAATCATAAACACTTTTAATAAGATTTAATTGAACCGCCTTCAACAAAGCCTGCCCTAAACTGGTTGTAAGGATTAGTGAAGCACATATAAAGTGCCCAGCACAGGGCAGTGCACACAGTAGGAGCTTTGCAAGTGGTGGCTACCTTTTATTGTTTTCATAGTGCCCTTCGCACACAGAATGCAGGAAACATGCACCAAATATCATTTGAATGATCCCACTAAAACCTTGTATGTTGCTCCCCTCAGGTTCCCCAAATTCCCGGAAGCCACATGCTGCCTAGCAAGTTTTACATCCAAATGGAGGACCCAAAGAGAAACTGCTACTAGTTTTCCTCATCCTATTTAACTAAACTATTAAATAAACAAACTACTTATATAGAGCTTACTATACGCCAGGCACTGTTCTGAGCTTCCTATATTCAAATAATCCTCACAGCAATCCTGTGGAAGTAGATACTATTTTTAATCCCTGTCTCATGTGAGCAAACTGAGACACAGAAATGTTAAGGTACCTTGAGCAAGGTCACACAATAAGTGACAGAGTCAGGATTAGAAATCAAGTACCCAACTCATGACAACAAAGGACAGATGGCCTAGAAGGTCACCAGGTCTTCAACCTATGTTTGTGAAATCCTTTTCCCCAGCTCACCTGGCAATATGTTTAATAGCCATCTGAACTGTTTGTTTACATCTCACCTTAATATTACAGCATAAACTGGGATCTTGATCTAGGCAAAGCACTGCAAGAGGATACTTCCCCCACCACACTCAGGGCCTCTGAACACAGATGTCCACCCTCTATTCCCTGGTCCTACCTTACAAATCCTCCTAGAGTGTCTGACCTTAGCCGTTGGCATTATCTGGAGTACAGGCCTCTGGACACCATAGAGGCCAATTTGGAAGGGGACATTAAGCAGCATGAACGGTAAAGTCCACCTAGTGTGCCCATCCATTCATTCTGCTGCAGTGATGGCCAATCTCTATCTCCGGGGAACACTGAGCTGTGGTACATTGCCTACTCTACTATATCCCTCCCAATATTTGGGAGCTATTATGCTGCCTCTCAAATTTCTCTTTTCTAGGCTGAATAATCCCAGTTTCTTCAGCTTCCTCTCAGAGGCAATATTTCTCAGCCTTCAGTCATTTTCACTGCTTTCCTCTGGCCTTTCTCCAAGATCCTGTATCTTGTTTAAATAGTGAAGGCCAGCAGTGACCATGATTTAAAAACAGTTGTGCCTGGAAAAGTAACAAAGTCACAACCAATACAGACTCCAGAAGGTAAATATTTTCTCCAAAAAAATCAAACTATTATAATAATGACAATAAGAATTAGGTTGACCAAATAAAATAATTTTTGTTGCTTGTCATATCATTTCCTTTTATTATTGTGGTAGTTTCTGGGAGACTTATCTGTCCCCATAAGTCTTCAAAGAAGCGACTTTGCTCCTCTTCAAAAAAACTTAAGCTTTTCATCTTAGTCTCAGTTCTTCCTCCCCTCGATACACAAATCTTATCATCTTGAGAAATGGTCGTTCCTTCTCTCAATACCAGCTTTTCCAGAAATAGCACTTCCTGTCTTGCCTTCTTCAGTTTCTTCTTCTTTTGGTCAGATAGCCTCCTGCCTGGCTGCACTGCCTATCTCCCCTTTGGGTGGATTTCAGCATATGGGTGCTCCCCCTGGGAGAGGGGTAGGACATGAATAATATGCAGGGCTCTGTCCAGGCCCTCAAATGCAGGACAAAGACCACCCTTCACTGCTGACTCCCTTGGAGCAGCTTGAAGCTAAGAATCATGGGTGACCCTGATCAAATTCCACGTAACAACAAATCCCTCTGCTGGCCGTGGGAGCAGGTGGCATAGGGGACTGGACCTCCAACAGAGGGAGGAAAGAACAACACTGAGGATCTACCAAAGAAATGTTACCTCAAAAACCCAGACACCCCAGCACAGAGCCTGACACCTGGATGCTCAATAAACAAGTTGGCTTTTGGGCCACTTACAAAACTTAAACATTCTTTAATGTGATATTATAAAGGAGAATGAAGGTGACCACTCAAAAAAGCAAAACAACATCCCTCTCCCACTTGCCCAAAGCCAACATCATTTTTCTGGGTAGATTAAGGATGTATCTGCTCCCTGGTTTCTTGGCCTCATCCTTCCAGGGAGGAAATATTGGAAGGCTGAGGGCGACCACACACACTACCTGTCCACCTGCTCTGGTCCTTCTCGCCTCCACTCTCTTGGTCCTTAGCAAGCTCCTCTGGATCAGCAGCTGTTTCACTGGGTCCTTCAACATCTTCAATGGCTTCTTCTGAAATAGAAGAAAAAATAATGTCAAGGATTAAAAATAGAAAGAAGATGAAGGACTCTTGGCCCCTATTCCAAAGACTTACCAATCACAAAACACAGACACCAATGACTCTCAATGACTCTGTTCCTCCTCTCTTCCCCATGGCCCCTGAGAGGCTGCCTGCACTAAAGATATACTGAAGTTTGGGTAAGGAGTGGGGATTTTCCTTCCGGGTAAACAGGTGGTAGGAGGTTGTGACTCGCTCCAGACCTGTGGCCATTAGATATTTTCAGATGGATTCTGACTGCTTCACTTGAGCTTTTCTAACTAAAAAACCCTGTTGAAGCAATTAACTCCATCTGAATCCCTAATGTTGCATGCAAGTCTTTTACACTTGAAAATGCAAAAAAGTGGTCACATGTTCACTTCTTGCCTAGCTCCATCCCTAGAGCATCCTGGCATTGGCCTAGACCAGCCCAAATCATTGACCTTCATAGGGCTTGCAGTGACCATGCACGTGTCAGACTGTGGTGGGAGTCTTTTGCCGTCATTCATGTTCTGAAGAGTCACAGAATATCAGTGATATGATTTCATCAGTGTACATAGTTCTAGAAACCAAATGGCATCTTGTGGGCATGCCAGGAGGCAGTTGTGGGAAGCAAGATTTGCAGAGAAAGGGATAAAAATGTACAAGAGAGTCATACGCTTTCATTGTGAAGTCATTCTATTCTTTACTCACTACTGGTTTAAAACTAACCCAGGAAATGTCTTTTCAGATCAACACACAGTGCTATAGTGAAGGAAGAAGAATGATCACTGCCAACACTAGGCTAATTATGAAGTGAAATGCCATCTTCCCAAGCAGGGAAGAAGAGGGTAAGATACTCTAGATGCTGAGGGGAAAAAAGGGAGACACTTGTCTCTTGCTCTCTTGGCCCTTTGGATCATTATCCAAAACATGCATTCAGTAAAAATAGGTTAAGTGAATCAATAAAGTGGACAAGCCAAGGTGAAAATCATTTTCATAAGGATGAGATTATTAGGAGATTGTGGAGACCATGCCTTCCCAGGTGCAGAGGTCTGAGAGCAGGGATGCCCACGTCTATCACTAAACCAGACCCCAGCAGGGACCAGGCATTGGAGTCCAATGTAGAACCTGGATTGGGGCTCTGTCCAACACCACCAGGTCTCTCCAACCCCCAATTCTACTTTTCAATATTTCAAAGTGTCATGCCCTCCCCAACCCTCCAGAAAATAGCCTCTAAATTTTATCTCACAAAGGAAGTAAAAGGAGTGCAAAGTAAAGTGATCTCAGACGGTTTCTAAAACATTCAAGGAAGAAAGGAAAATCTGATAGATAACTTTCTTCCTTGAATGTTTTAGAAACCGTCTGAGATCAATCAGATTTTCCTAACTCTTCCAGAAAGGATGATGGCGGTCCAAGGACTGGAAAGCTGAACTAGGTCAGGGAACGTTCTTTCTTTATGGCCACCAGTAGGGGGTTTATGATGTGGTCACTGGAAACAGAGATGAAATAAGGCACTGCTTATTTTCATCTCCGACTAAGGGCTATACATATAATTTGTCTCCTTTTTGTCTCACTGCATAGTAATGTTAACATCAAATCTCTCCACCCTACTCTTAGTTCAAACATGGAAAAATCAGGCAACCATAGCTTGATGTCAATCAGATATACAGGCCCATATTAACACCATACATCATTTAGTAGAGAAAACATATGTAAGTGTTTGTAGAGTAATAACAAGCAAGTTACACAGTATATGTTCTATCTTAATTATGTACAGGTAGGAGGTTCCATGCACATTTTTAGGCTTTTAATAAAATTGCTCAACATTATAATTATAAAAATCATCTTTGAATGGTGATACCAGCATTCAGCCAATCAATATTATTAAATCGGGTCTACCCAAATTAGCTAGGTCTCTTAAAATAGGCAAAGAGGTAGCTCAGTGTCCCCTCCTCTCTAGCACATACACATTTTCACCTTAGATGGAGATGTCTGACACCTACAAACTAGAGATCACCCTAATGTGATGAACAGTGTCTGATGGTGCCACTTGGCAGAGATGGGAAGGAATTTACCCGCTGGGAGGCCATCGCCAAGGCCAGTGCATTATGTGGTCTGCAGCTTTTGGAGCAGAGAGTTAAAAAGTCATGTGCACCTGACACTGACCTCAGTTCATTGTGCCTTTCCAAACAAATGTGTTGAGAAGATAGATACTGTAAAGAATGAGCATATCACTGATGCAACGAGCAAGGAAACCACGCGGTGCTTTGTGAATACTGCTGAAATATTCTATGAGCCCAAGGGGCCTTTGAGTCCTTCCCTCCCTGCCCTACTGCAAGCAGAAAATGAAGGCAGCTGATTTCCAATGAGAGGATAAACGAAAGAGGTCATTTCAGGAGCTTATTTTGCTTATCTTCCTTTTTTCCTTCAAAATTTACAAATCAAGTCTTCTTCTTGAGTTCCTAGGTTTAATAATATCCTCTGTGATTCATTCACTAAAGGACTTTTATATGCGTGGTGGAAGAAGAAATGATTAGGAAAATCCTGGATAATCCAGCTCCCTTAACAAGGGGCTCAGCGTCCTCACCCTCACCTAAAAACCAGGTCCCGTTCAGCTGAGCAGGCACGTCCCTGCAGTTCCATGTGTGACCTACAGGTGTCGCCATCCGCATGGCAAGGCCCGGAAGGGCAGCTGGCTACAGTCTGGGCCACCTAACCTGAGCATGTGGAAATAATATATGTCTTCAAGTGAACTGTCTGGTCCTGGAGAAATAAAATAGGACATTCATAAGCAGTTACACCATCTGTCTCTATACCATCATCATCAACAGCAAGAGGAAAAATAGCTCTTTAAAATGGATGAAAGCCCAGGCTGACAGTAACCGGAAAACTGTGAACTCTGAATACCAATAAAGGTAGAGAAATGATTAAAAAACGGGGATACAAACTGCAAATTCATCTGGACAGCTCAAGCCCACGATGCTCTGCAGGCAGGGTGTGTTTTATTGGTTCCAAAAGCATAAAGCAAGCCCCTTCCCCAAAAGCCAGGCCTTGGGCACCGACGGGAAGGGCTTGGTCTCCCCTCAGTGGAAACACGTGGGAAGCAGGGGCGAGATGGCAGCCGGCTCTGAAAGGGAGAACCGCATCCACACGCTAAGCTCCTGGGGCTGTTCTCTAGCCCTGTTCCCTTTAGGAATGTATATTTGATACACACGTGCTGATAGAAAGGAGGGGAGTATTTTTCCCCACAGATCACAGATTACATTCCCCCTGCCCCTCAAGTCAGTGGCAACTGGCCGGGGTCATTACAGAAGGCGAAGATTTTTTTTTTCTATAATATCGGCTACTGACAGATGGTAGGAACAAGTGAAGACTTGATGGAATGATGATCAGTTTTATCTGGAAAATCTTTTCACTCAGAGGAAGAGGTTGCTTTCCTGCTTTCCTTCACCAAGGCACACAACCACCACCATGCCATTTTGAAGGCCAAAATAGACGAATCAAAACCATCTTCTCCTTAAAGCATTTAATAATATTTCAGATCCCAACCAAAGTACGAATGCTTTCCCAAGGGCGAGGCCAGGATCTGCGAGAAGTCATCTCCACTCCCCCAGCCCTGCCCTGGCTCTTGGCAGGAGGTAGCAGGCAGAGTCTGTGTTTTAGGAGACACCAGAGAAGGTGCCTTTAAAACCCCCACAGAAGCCCACTTTGATGGTTACACTCCACAGCAGCCCTCAAACTAGGGCACTCCCTCTTGTTTGTATGTGTTTGCGCTTTAAAGAGCTAGTGAACTAGAAGCAAATCTTGGAAGGCTGCGAGGTCTTCCTAGTGTCCCTCTCTGCCTTATACTTCCACATAAAACACTGACTGAAGGCCTTTAAAAACTTTTTCCATCACCACCTCCTGGTCCCAGGCAGCACTTACTAGCACTGGGCCAAACCCAGCCTACGCCTCTCTTAGCACTCACTGTCGCCTGGCAGAGCCCTCAGGTGTAAGAATTCCTGCAGATGAATGTATTCTAAAAGGGAAAGGTTCCCAGGACAGCTTAGGTTTTTAAGGGGATGATACCACAGTCCCAGAAAATTTCCCTTCAATCAAGGTGGTTTTGCTTACCACAAATGCAAATTGCTCTCTTAACATACCTTATACTTAGCATCTGGGTAAAGGTGACTGCATGACTCCCCCAATCTGTGGTGAAGTCTGCTCCCGAAGGAGGCACGTGTGCCAACTGGCAACCCGTGGGGATTTGTAACAATTTTATGAACAACCTGGAAATTGGTTTGTAGAAGAAGCACCAGGCAGAAGCCAAAAATAGAGGTGGCATCATCACAAAGTCAGCATTCAATCCCACTGCACACACTCCCTGAATATGTCACCCAAGAAAACATTCCAGTTAAAAAATGGCACTGTTCCTCCAAATAACGGGGGCCTAGAGACGCGTCCATTGGGGGTATTTTACAAATTGCTTACAGGCTGGAAGGAAAGGGGAGTCAATCAATGATTAAGACTAGTCCCTCTGTTCCTACCTCTTAACAGGATAATGCAGATTAATTCAAACCTTCCCCAAACCTGACAAAGCCCCCACAGTGCCTCGATGTGATAGAAATTTGGAAATTCTCCTAAGAATCAGGGTGTCTGTACCCAAGGCTCTCACATGATCACGTTACTTAAATAATACACCAATCTGTGATCCCTGAAGAATGAAATTTTTCTTTCCTTTTTCTTTGGAGGGAGCAATGTTTGAGGGTGGGGGTGAAATAAAGTGCGTTTGCCTGTCGGCAGGCTCAAGAGCTGAGAAACATTAGCTGTCATGAACCACAATCAAATCAGGTTTGAAATATTTAGCAGTGGCTTGGAAAATGCGGCGGTGCAGCTCTGACAGGCGAGATGTGCACAGACACCCACTTTCCATTATAATGGAAATATCAGGCCTGTTCTGAATATGTATAACCCAGAAAAATGTATTGATTTTTCATTCGGCATTAAAAAAAATGAAATAGCCTGCAGCTGTCAAAAGCCTTTTGTTAAAAGCTCATCTTTCCTGGAATGAGGTTTACCAGAAACAAATTTTAATTGTATATAGGACCTCTTCTTTGAAAAACAAAATAACCAATCTGCTTACTTTGAAGATAGGGTTAAAGCTTTTCCTTTCTCCATTTTCAACCTAATTAACCCAAGAACGACCACCACTGAAGCAGGCGGGGAAAGGCCCACCATACTCTGACCAGCAGGAGTGACATGGAGTGTGGCAGCTACAAGTAGCGTTGGCTGGTGTCTCTGTGGTGGGTGGCAGGAAGAACTGATTGTGTCACATCGTCTTGTTCCTCTAACTCCCGTGTAGGTGCTGGACTCTGATACTCGCTATATGCCCTGGCCAATCGGTTGTCCTCTTTAAGCCTTCGCTGGCACAACTGGAAAACGAGGGCAGAACATTTTCTAGCATGTCCAGTCCTCTTGGCATTTTGTTATCAATGGGAAACCTCTACTGGCTGCAAATACTCTACAGAATATGCATGCAGGTCAAATTAAATCCCACAATATAAAAGATGACTACTAAGGCCTAGACCACTTTTTTCAAATAAAATCCAGTGCGTTAAAATTCTGCTCCAATAGAAATTTGTAACAGGATACGATCTGCAATGCTGATGGACAATCATGTAGTTCCCAGCTTGTTACTTCTAGTTCTGTCTTCCCTCTCGAAGCCAGAGAGGAAGAGGCTAGTGGTGGTGACATTTGTGGCTGCACCCACAGGGGTGGGCCACAAACTATGTCATTCTCACCTCCATGACATTTTGGCAAATGGAATTCCAATGAATAGTGACCAGAGGTGCTACCAGTAGGTGACTTTACATGTACTGTGGGCTATATCCTAACTGCACAGTGACACCCAGATCCAAAACATAATAAATACTCTGCAACATTCCCAAACACATCTCAAATGTTTACTCCCTGGTTTTATTCCATGGTGTTTTTTCCCCACCCTGATAGCCTCACTGGGCTGAAGCTGCCTGAGAGTTAGCTTCCAGCAATTAGGTTTTCTAGGCAACAATATCCTAGTGCCCCAGAAATTTTCCCTTAAATTAAGGTGGGTTTGCTTACCACAAATATGAATTGTTCGCTTAACACACCTTATATGTAGCATCTCAGTAAAGGTGCCTACATTTTCTCACATATGCACACGGAATAGGGAATTTTCAAATCTACACAGAAGTCCTGTGTGGATAATCATCTGAATATGTTTTTAAATTGCTGACCAACTTTGCCCATTCCATTTTCTACCTCTTAACAGGCTATAGATTTATCGAGGAAATTGGCAAATCACAAGAGGATCCAAATCAACACTGATGAGGGGGACATCTTGAGCTACACCTGTCATAATCCAGGCAGGAAACCCTAAAGGGCTGAAAGGCAAGCGCAGATGTGTGTGGGAGGGCAGGGGACAGGGGCTCGCAGCTGGAGCATTTGTTCATTCATCAGAAGTGCACTACTTTCCCACCATGTCTTTTCCAATGGACATTAGAACTTCAGTGCACTAGGAAAGCCCAAGGCATTCAGTGAAAAGTATGTTCTCCATGTGGATGATGGGCAAATTGGCCTAGGCCTCTCTAAAACCTGCCTCTTCAATAGGACCCCTTGCACTGTGTCTAAGGGACAGAGTGTGGGAAAGACAGGGGTAGGTCTCTCCCTCCAGGGGTGCCTGCTGCCTTCACTATTTTCCATTTTAACACCCATTTAAGCTCTCTGCCAGGCTTGCCAAAGACCCTGGACTACCAGCTGGTGTGAATGGGCAGAGACCAGCCTAGCGCTCCTATAGGTAATTTTCCCACCCTGGTAGCTTTAAAAATAAAACGAAACAAAAAAAAGCCCAAACTGCTAATTTCCCCACCCTAGTGGCTTTAAAAAAAAAAAAAAAAGTGGCCAAACGGCTAACAAACTGCTACTTTGTTTTAAACAAAACGGCCTTCTTGAAGATGACATTTACACAAACATATTTCAGCCCTCCAAAAGTTACCCTTGCTCCAGTGAGGAACTCTTTTTCACGTGGCTCCTTTAAGTAATCATTTTACCACAAGAATTCTTTTTAGCACTAGGTGCTCATTTACCAAATACACCTGGGGCCGCAGCGCCTGGGGTTTCTGGACCGAGCTGGGAAGAGGGTGGAGGGCTGCCAGCCTCCACGGGCCGTGGGGGAAGGCCCCCACCCTGACCTCCTTTCCTGCCCCCCAGCCTACCAACCCTGTTTTTTGGCATCGGGCAGTAGTAATCAACATTCTGAAGGCAACTCTGGGTATTATTAAAAATGACTAATTAGAGAATGGAGACCATTTATGCTTTTGTATATTTGAAGATCTTACCACTGTTTACAGAAAGAGAAAAATGGGGATTGCGTGGCGAGAGGCGGCCGTGGAAGAGAGGGCTGAGCTGCAGCCTGCATGCTCCACCAGAGTGCGAGCCTGGGGCGGCCTCCCCACTTGCCTTTTTACTCAACTTCAGCTCTAACTTGAGCACTGACAGGAGAGCGTGTTATGGGTCCAAAGTGGCCACAGCCTGTTAAGGCCTCCCAGAGAAAATTTCCCCTCTCTGAGCTGTCCCTCCTGCGGGAACAGCATAGAACGCCAGAGCACGAAGTGAAAAATGCTGCCGTTGTGTGGCGAGGGACGGGTCCTGCCATTTTTCCTCTCCCAGGCAAGGCCACTTGGTCATTTGAACAGTTTGTCAAAACCACACTAGAATTACGGGGGTGGGTGGGGGTCAAGAGAGGAGAAAAAGGGAGGAAACGCCTAGAGCCAGTATTGCAACAAGTTCCATTTATCTGTGTTCTTAGCAAAAGCACCTGGGTTGCCTCCTGCAGAAATCCAGAAAGGATAAAAGTAAACGTGCAGCAACAAAGCACAACAGAACTAAATATGTCGCTGACTCGCCTGGTGGCTATTCACAGGAAGTTTTTTTTTTTTTTTTTAAATAACTGAAAGGTGTTGAGTTCCAGTTTGTAAAATACAAACCCAACCCTGAAATGGTCTCGGAATACATGCTAAATAAGAAACCCAGCTATGTCCCAGGACTCTGAAGTAAACTGAATTCAGCAGGGATTAGTTCCCTTGGATTTCTGCACAGCCATGATTGTTGCTGTTACTTTCACACATGAAATGTAAAAAAGGCACATTCCCCGAGCATGTTTGTAGCGAAGCGTGATGTGATTGTGTTGTCATTTATGGGAAATAATCGCAGGCCCATCTCTCCCTTTCCCCCCCATTTTCCAGTCCAAATAACCATGAAAAATTACACTTCAATGTCAGTGCGCGACAAAAGAGGTGCGCTCTCTGGGAGCTCAGCGGATTTGCAGGGGTTTTTCCTTTCTTTGGACAAAAACTACCTTCAATTGTACTTCATTTAAAACGTGATCTAACAAATGCATTTTGACAAGTTCCTTTCTCTTTTTCTCCTTTCTTTCAAACAGTATTTTGCACAGTTTAACCTCACACCAAACTGGAATGGTCTGGAAAAAAGAGGCATGCAAAATAGAAGGTCCTTGATACCAAGAAGGGTGTCTCCCCACTTCTGTTGAAAACAAAGTAGTCAAGAAAAATAATGATTCTAACTCTGTATGCTACTGAGGAAGAGAGGAGGATGGGAAAGAGGAATTGGTAATGTCTTAAAGACAGAATATTTGATAGGTAAAGGCAAAAAAAGCTGGTGTTAGCAGAAGGAAGAGGGTCTTGATGGAGGAAGAAGGGGCTTCATGTGCTTACTTATCAGAATAAACCATTTTATGGATTTGGAGGCAGCATCTAAGGTGTCTGGATGTATGGTCAGAATTGGGAGTTCATGACCACATAACTTGGGGGGGGGTGAAGAAAGGATGCCTCTCTGATGGGGTATCAGTTCCCACCTGTCCCCCTTCTCTGTGGAAGGGGACATTTTGTAACAGAACAGATCTGCCTGAAAGCGTTTTAACATTCCAGGTGTGAGGCCTGAGCAGTCCCTGCAAGCATCCGTCTTTCCATAACACCCTGCTTGAAATAAACACTACCAGGCTTCCACGGTTGGAGGAGAGAAGACGACAGATAAACACATATGAGTGATAGAAAGAGAGTAAATAAAAAAAATTTAACAGTTTCCATTAAAGAAGACTGGTATCTCCTTCTGAGTCAAAACTGACTTGGCTTGTCAGAGAGATCCTATGCTTAATGCAAAAAAAAAAAAAAAAAATCTATGCTGTGTTTCCTTATTTATTTTTTAAATTGGAAAATGTTGGAAATACATGGATGAAGAAAAGTCAAGGAAGGCCCGTAAGTGTACTTAAGCTTCTATATACAAATGAAGGTGTATGGGAAATGAACAGGATGTACCAGAAGTGATATTAAATGATGGTGATTAGAACCTAATGGGTATAAGTGAAACCTTGCGGGATGGCTCTCGTAACGGGAACGTCAGCAGTGATGGATGCAATCTATACGGGAATGACAGCAAGGGAAGGAGAGGTGGGGGGCGGGGGCCGTGCAGAACCAAGGCATTCACAAGGCTGGGGAGACACAATTTGACAATGCCAAAGGGAACGATGGAATATCTAGGGTAAAGATAAGCAAAAAAGCAAATTGAAAGAGAAAGAGGTAAACAGTTTGTTTCTGACCATTGAAACAAATCGCACACAACTGAGAAAAATAAAGCCATGACTCCAGAGGTCTGAGTCACATGAGGGTACAAATGAGAGACCTGAATTTTCAGCCTGTTTGTTGCCTCACTCTTAAGCCCACAGTGTCTGAAAAGTCTCTAACCTATTCATAAAACAGCTTTACCTCTGAGAAACACAGAATTCAAGCAGAAATATTAGTTTACTCCCACCAGCGGACAGCAGAATGAGGGACCGACTGTCGAGGAGCTTCGTTTTGCATGATCATAAGCCACCTATATGCACAGCTGATAAAACAAGCTGATTCACAAAAAGAAAGCACAAAGAAAGGCTTACACTTTCCAAGCCAAATCTGGGGAACAGAAATCAGGCCAACTTCAGGCAATGTTGCACCCAGGAAAACACCAGCTAAACCTGCTCTCCCTCGGCCAAACCCAAGTGTACACAAAGGTCACTGGATATTTACAGATTGCATATTCAAGAATGTGATGCTAGAAACACGTACGGACCCTGGAGGTGGCTGAGAGCAGACTCTTACATCTCCAAGCATCCTAGGGAGTCCTCAGGTGCCTCCCACGCATTGCCTGGTGCCAGCCGAGAAAAGTCTGACTCCGCCAGGAGCATTTATGGTCAGACCTGAGACATTTCAGGACGTCTTTCTCCATGTGGAAAGTCAAAAACTGGGCCACCCTCCAAAACCATCAAGTCCCCAACACGCTTCAGTCTGAAACAAATAGGCAGCAGCAAAGGCAACATGTCTCAGTTGACATTTCCTAGGAAATTACAAAGAAAGTGAAGCAGGAAGCTGAGGTACAGAGAAAATCCAAAGGTTTATGTTCAAAGACTTTCCTGCATTAATGGAGGGAAAAGCAGATGGAATTGTTAAACTGTAGTCATTTCTAATAGGCACCTTATACGGCTCTTCTGTGCCCAAAGGGAGAGAGAAGTATCTTGGATCCTCCTCCTCCTTTTCAGAAACTTCGAAAGTAATACCAGCAGTGGAATCCGAAGCCTCTATATATTTTTAAGTTTGGATCCTGTACAATGAAATGGTCTTTTTCTAGGGCTTAACAAAATGCCACCCCCACATCCCTTTCATGATGATTTTAGCTACAACAGCCCCTTCTCAAATATCCCAGAGCTACTAACTGTACTGCAGACTTGGCTTTAGGACTCTGTGTGCATCTCTTTAGCTTTTCCTCCTTGTGAGGTGTTTCTTAGACCTAAGGACAGGTAGCAACCCCTGAAAAGCAGTATGTTTGCATTACGTATTCCCAAATTTATACAGCAATGTATCTCAAGACACAAAAGCACATAGTAATGATCAAGGCAAACAATTCAATAAAATTAATTTAAATTCCAGACTCACACCCATACTCTTTCATGGTGGGAACATTTGAAAACAACAAATATGTGCAATGAAAGAAAACGTTGCCATGAGATGCCAAAGTCATCAAGAATCTGGGCAGAAAGTGCAGTTTAGTGACAAATAGTTGGTATTTGCTACAAGGAATAAGGGATCTATAGAAATCTGTAGCACACAATTACATTTTAATGAAATCATTTTGGATGTTTAAATTGTTGTGTGCACACTGCAACTGGAGGAAGTACCAGAAACCCACTGACAGGGAAATCCTCAAGTCAGAATCCTTCCCAAACTTTCGTAAGTGGGCAACTTTTTCCAAGTGTAATATGAACCCTAAGCAGAAGGCAAATAAGGAAAGGAAACTAGAAACGACTGAAAGCTTTTGTTTCACGTTGTAAGGCCAAGACTGATAGCAGGGAAAGAAGTAAAACGGTCAAAGGTGTGCAGGCGAACTAGCCAAAGGGCAATGCAATATTGAAGATGAGATCACCCAATGATTAGGAAGAATAAAGTAAGTGATTCCCCACTTACCAAGCAACATCTTCAAATAGGAGGAGGAGGAAGATGATTTAGACAGTAACCAAGGAAACACTTATTAAAAAAAAAACCTAGGTAAGATTATATCTTAAAATGAAATATGTATTATGGTAGGGAAGAACAGATCAATTTCTGTCCAAAAGGAGTTAGCCTATGGATGGACTCAACTACTAAAGAACTTTGGTAAAAGGTTGGAAAGAATAGGAAATGTTCCAGGAGAAAGGAAATGAAGACAGAAAACAGAGGTTTAAAGAGAAATAATTTGAAGAATGGAGATATAAGCAAGAAGAGATAACAAGGGTCACTGGACTAAAAATCCAGCTGTGTACAGTTCAGCTACATACAGTTAAGGTGGTGAAACCAGAAATTCCTTTAGGTGTTTTAGAAAATATAAAAAAGATAAACAGGCAGGAGAGTCTAAACAAGAAGAACGTATGAAAGCATAAACATGAGTACAACAGGTTTAAGAAGAAGAAATGATGGCTGCTTGCGTTAACCTGGCCTTGGAGGGCTCTGCCTTTGTCTTGAGAGATTTGGTGGAGCTGACCGCAAGCACCTCAGTTTTACACGGACTAGGAGACCAGGGATCAGAGAAGGATAGGGCTCCGAGGCCACACAGTGAGGCGGAAGGAGCATGTCTACAGGAGGATGAGGGACATAGCTGTGGAGGGAAGAAGAGCTCAAGGTGACGCACACACAGTCAAACAAGCAAAGAAAGAAGCCATGGGCAGTCTGAACGGTGGAGCCTGGCATCCCACTCCCTGGATGCTGGCTCTTCAGGAATCTCCTTCAATTAAAGCCGTGATATTGAGGCTGTGATATCGTGATAGTGGTACCACAGCTGCTCAAAGCAATGTCTAATTTTTCTTTACATTCTAAGACAAAAGGCATAGGAAGGATAAAAAATGAGCTCACCAAAACAAAACCAAACGAAAACCCACACATAAAACAAAACCAGCCCCTGACACCCCAGATATCTGTGTTTCCAGGCAAAGAGTACCCTGTTAACGTCCTGCCCAGTGGCAACAGGATACCCGACATGGACGCATCGCATTTAAAGACAGGACAAGTCACAGTTTTCTCTCCCTCTCTCACACACACTCGCTCACACACTCCTCCCTTTCACGCTCTTTTCTGGAAGGGGGGCGGGATCCCAGAAGTACTGCTCCCAGATGGCTTGGGGGCAGTGCCCATCGAGACATTCTGGATCAGGGTGAGGTCCCAGGCGTCGGTGACGGGGTTGCTGTCACAGCCCCGAATCCCAGCTGCAGAGAACTAGCAAAAGCCAAGTAATTGCTTTTTCCCCTTCCACTAATAAGCTTTTCAGCAGAGGAAGAACTCAGCTTCCTGTAGTCAACAGACCCTTTTTTCCCTGCCTCTCCTGGCTCCAAATAATCTAAAGTGACTGCAATTTCAGCCCTGGCTCTCCAGCATTCAGTTCCACCGGCTAAGGTCAGGGGGTGTCAAGTGAGGGCTCTCCATTTCTTTTCTACTCTGCCTTCACGCCACCCATGCTCCTTTGTAACTGAGGCAACCTGCCTCCCCAGCCCAGCCATTACGTACATCACCAGCCACAGCACACACTGACTTCACATTCCAGGAAATGTTTTTTAAGGCCCAGAAAACACGGGGCGGTGGGGAGGGGGGGCGGGGTCAGGGGGATCTCTTTAAACGACTGATTAGTAATGACCAACTTGAGATGCTCTGGTGACCCGAGCTGCTAATTTCCCAGCTTTTAGAAGATGCATTGCAGTAGGACATTTGTTTTGTGGTGGTTAAACCATGTGACTGGTTGTGTGGTTTTTGGTTTAGTTTTATGCAAATTACTTTGGTTCCTAAATTCTTTTCTTAAGATCTTGCTACACATTCGTGGCATTGGCATCTTCAGGCCTGGCTCCGTGTTGCATCAGCTGCAAGTGGATCGACCTGGAAAATTCTGCCCCACCCACCTCCCTGCCTCATTTCCCAGATGAATGAAATGCAATTTCAATTAAGAACAGCAGCAACGGTGCTCCCCTTCTCTGCCTTCGCAGAGATCTGAGCAGAGAGCGCAGACAGAACTGAAGGTGAAGGAACAAAGGCAGACGGAATGACTGAGGGCAAGATCGGGTGTGTGAGGGGAATGAGGGAGGCCCCGCAGGTCCCTGCCCCTCAGAGTGCACGCAAAGAGGGCAGCGTGCAAACACAAGAGGACTTCTGCAAAAGCAGCTCCAAGCAGGGGACACAGAGGCAGGACTGGAAAGATGCTGCTCACTCCTTCCTACCCCTGCATCCAATGCTCATAAAGGTCTGGAAGGGAAGGAGGGAAGGGAAGATATACCTGGGAAAAGAACTGGAACCCGCCCCCCCACGCCTAGAGCCCCCCACGCCTAGAGGCGGCGTATGCTTACTCCTGGCTGCAGCCGGGCCTGTGATGGGAATTTATTTCCCTCAATTATGTGCTCTTGTCCCCAGTCCCAGTTCATCAGCACAGTGCAGCCAAGTCAATGAAAGGCTCCATAATGAAGTAATCACATGCACGGGGATGTCCAGCACCTGCCCGCTGGGCTGGCAGGGCTGTGGCCACACCCTGCCCCGACTCAAGCTGACATGGGCTCACCTTCTCATCCCCCACACTGTGTGCGCCCATGTTCCATGTCAGGTCACCCCTGACCTGTCCTAGCAGCCTGAGCTCCAGCTGCCATTTTCTTTGACCCAGTCACAAATGCCCTGATTGCAAAGAGAAAAGGGAAGGGACTACTAACAAAGTGGGACTGATCAGAGCAAAACACTGACCACTTTCCTTTTCTCCTGCCTGTGTAGTCCTTCACCACAAACAGCTGATCACGAAAACCAATACTGTGTGCCCAGGAAAGCCTCCATTTACTGAAGTCATTAGTAAGTGTCTAACAAAAATAATAATAATGGTATTATTACAATCGTCACTCAAACAAGGTAGATGCTATCATTACTCTCATCTTACAAATGAGGAAACTGAGGCTCAGAAAGGTTAAATTACCGGTGAAGGTCACATAGCTAGGAAGCGAGAGAGCTGATGCCAAGACTCATACTCTTTTTTTTTACAGGGTCTTGCTCTGTTGCCCTGGGTAGAGTGCAGTGGCGTCATCATAGCCCACTGCAACCTCAAACTCCTGGGCTCAAGAGATCCTCCTGTCAAGGGCCATATTCTTAATGGCTACCTTTAAAACACCACTGTGGCCTTTCCAGAAAAATATACACTTCTGCTTGTACTATCTGTCCATCCATCCACCCATCCATTGCATATTCACGGAGCATCTACTCTGGGCACTAACAATACAGCTGTGGACACAACAGGAAAACATCCTGCTCTCATGGGATGGGGCAGGGCAGGAAGGAAGGTGAGAGAGTAAGACAGACAACAAGCAGCTAAGCCAGGGAACACACTGTAAGTCAGATGCTGTGAGGAAGAACAGTAACACAGGGACTCCAAGGAGTAATTTAACACAGGCAGCTCAGGGAGAGTGATGTTTGAACACAGACCTGAACGAGGTGAGGGGGTGAACCACAGAGGCCGGGCCAGGAGGCCTTCCTGGCAGAGAGGGCCAGCAAGTGCAAAGGCCCAGGAGGCAGGAGGGCTGGCCTGCTAGAGGACAGCGAGTGGGGAGAGAAGGGACAGGGCAGGAGATGCACTTGGACCAGTCTTGGGCAGAGTTCCTGCAGGCCTTGTTGGCCAGTGCAGGGCCAGAGGCACTTGGAAAGCATGAGGAACTTTCGTGGAAGTTAGAACAAGGTGCTCCTCTTCTGCACCTCTTCCTGGGCAGATATGGCCCTGGGACCCACCACTCTGCTTGGTAAGCAGCGTCTGGGATGGATCGTAGTCCTTACCTGTCCTCTTAACAGAGAGCTGCTTGTACGGGGGACAATCTGCACGACTTTACTTGGTTTCCAGTAGAAAGGCTACTGTATTTCTATTAATATGTGTATGCAATATATAAACGCAGAAATAACTCTCCTGAGCCTTTCCATTTACTGGGAGGATGGGGGAGAGGCTGACCGTGATGCGAAGAAAAGCAAAGGCGGGGGAATCACTGACCATCCTTTGCACATGGACAGTCTTCACGCCCGTAAACCAAAAGCACCCATCTCACCATCATGCCCCAAGGCATCTCCCTGAGAAGCTGAGAGGGCAGCACCACAACCGGTGAAGGATTCGAGGCTCAGAATGGCTGCTGTGCAGACCCAGAAATTAGTTGCTCGCTGTTTTGCATGTCCCTTCTGTGGCACTATATTGCCCCTTCATAGACATGAATTTCAATGGACTTTGTAAACTTAACAACCATATAAAATTACGTGGCCTCAGCATGACTGTTTTAATGCTCTTCCTAGTGCAAGATGTCTTTGGAGTGGGGCGTGGGGGCTTAATTTTTCTCAAATTGGCTGTTGTGGGAATAAGTCTGCTCAATTCACCATCATAAAGAGGTATCTCCCCCTAGTGACACACATACCTCTCTGCCACCAGTGCCACCACCCTCCACTGCCTTGGGGCTGGAGCTCTGTGCCTAGGTTCAGCTAGACAGGCATTGCTATTTCCTCAGGCTGCATTTGGCCCTGAACCCAGGGCCAGCTATTTCAGCGGACCCTGGAAGCTCCACGACAGGATAAGTGGTCAAGCCCTCAAGTGTTCTGGGTTTTGTTCCTCAATGTTAATGGGTGAGCTCAGAGCACCCCTGGGGCAGCTGGTCCACAGCAGGGTCTACAGCCAGGAGAGAAGAGGAGCTGGAGCTAGACCAGAATAGAGAAGGGGGCGCCCAGAGGACAACAAAAGAATGAAAAGGTGGCAGGTAAAGGGGCCCCCTGGAGGAGGGGACCCAGCAGGAGGACCCAGAAAAGCAAGGCCTGAAGTCGGGGCAGGAACCAGAAGGCATGAGGCCGGGGAGCGAGAGCGAAGGGCAGGAGGGCAGAGCCAGAAAACGGGAGCAGAATGGAGCCGGAAGCAAAACCGGGCCAAACCCATCACGGCTTAAAGTGAACGCCAGCGCCGGTTTCCACGTTGATGGGAAGCCTGAGGAGGAGGCTGGGGAAGCCAGACTGCTCCCTTCTCCAGTTCAGTCCATTCAATCACCAGGACAATTGTGTTTTGGGGAAGGGGCCAGAACAATTATTGGAGCCTTAACTTGGCTGCTGCCTTTTACAGTACACTTCCCAGAATAAACTGCCCTAAGACTTCATCCATCACCAAAAAAGGCACTGTAGAAACACTCACGGCCAGCCCTTCCCTCACACCAGCACCATGACACCCCCCCCCCCCCGCCCATGGAGGGGTACAGAGGCCTCAGAGGGGGCAGCTGAGGCCTGGCACTCATCACTCGTGTGGATGCTGTGTGGTTCGGGGGCTGCTCCCCGCGCTGAGCAGTTAGGAACTTCCCAAATCATTAACCTTTCTCGCAGTGCATTGTACTGGGAGGTGCTCCCTCTGCAGCCTATTCAGGAGCCCTATTGATCTGCCGCACACTCGGTGCCTTCAAAGTTGTTTATGATCAATATGCAAATTGCCCATGGCATTGATCTAGTATTAATTTTCAATTAGGGAATCCACAAGGGGTCTCTGAGGGTCAATACCTAACAATGCAAAGGAAACTCCGCTGTGGAGTATCGGGCCTGATGCTGATAAAAGCTTCCTTAAGCCTCCTTCTCAATAGTTCCAGGCCCTCTGGGCTGTCACCTTCGCTTTGGCTCATTTCGTTCCCTCCTAAGTCAGACCCCCTTCAGCCACCTCCCAGGCTGGATCTGTGGCTGTTGCCCTGTAGCTCCCCCCACCCCCACCCCCAGTGCCACAGGAACACTTCCTGGCCTGCCAGTCCGTTCCCCTGAAACCTGCCCTCTTGCTCAGGTACCCCCAGACATGCCTCCTCATCTCCCCATGCCACACCCAGGCCCAGGACCACTCTCTCCCCCAGCTCCCCAACCACACATACCTTTTTCCTCCCTCTCTCCCTCTCCCTCGTTTCTGCTTAGTCACGGAACGTCACCTTGGCATGCTGCCACGGCTGGAGCTGGCGAGCTGCACGGTCCCCAGAAATCTCAGGCAGGCAGGCAGAGCCGCCAGGCTGCCAGGTTATGCTTGGCAAACAACCCACTGATGTCATTACAAAAAACCAGGGGGGAAGGAAAAAAGGCACAGCTTCAAATCATCTGTTTCTCCTTCTTTCTTTCTTCAAGCAAAATTTTCTTTCGTAATGAAACCCGGGGGTGGGGGGATGTTAATTACTTTACCACTCACTCATGGTTCCCAGAAGAGGCCGCGGCCCGCCCTCCAGGAGCACAGGGCAGTGCGTGTGAGCCACTGATGGGGAGTGTCCCTGGGGAGAGTGTGCCCAGCTGGGACTGGAGTGACCCAAGAACTCAGTCATTCCATTTACGCCCCTAGCAGCCCCTGAGAGACTCTCGTGGGAAAGCTATGCAGCCAGAGGAGTGAGAAGAGAAAAGTGTGTCCTGTTCTCCTCCCAGCAGGTACAAGGGACAAGAGCAAGGCCCAGCTGCAGCCCAGCGTGGGGCCCAGCAAGCTCAGTCTGCCTTCCCTCTCTGCCAGGGGCTCTGTGCTTTTACTTTCTACGTTTGGAATGAACCCTTCTGCCTCAAGACCCAACCCAATGCCAGATGGGGCCCATGGTCCTGCCTGAAGACCAACCCCATGCCCAGCCCACTTTCGGCACTGCCGCTCACGGCACTAACCAGCGCGTTAGCTAGCCAGGCTAATTGGTTTATGGAAAACATTAATTACTATGTTGCTCATTAATGGATGAAATCTTTATTGGTACCATTGATCAGTGGACTTGTTAGCTGGCCTCCTAACCAATGGCTGATGTAACAAGCTCTCTTATTGGCATATCAATTAATGCAATCAATTCCTGGCCAGCGGCTGCCATTTGCTTCCCTGGTAGTTCAGGGGAGGAGACAGAGCCATGTCAAACATGCCTTTACTTAGAGTTTCCCAGCTCTCAGTGACTTCCAGGTGGTCTCTCTGCCACTCAGGGCTCATCTGTCAAAACAAACAAACAAACAAACAAACACACATACCCTTGTGTGTGAAAGTCAACTTTCCGTGTTCTAGTAAAGACAAAAGTGCTCCACTACACAAGGGTATGTAAGCTAGAGGGAGGGTGCGAGGGGTCTGCGGACTGTCAAGCAGATGGAGGATGGGAGAGATCAGATGTTTCCAGGTTAGGCCCTGATGGAAATATTTCGGCCCCCAGACTGGACTCGGAACAATACTCCAGGCAATGATGGGACCAGCCTGAAAACACAAGCCACAGCCATCAGCTCTGGGCCTGCCCTGGGGAAGCCTTCCCGGCCCCCTGCCTCCCTGAGCCACAGTCACACCTGCTGACCACACCTGCCAACATCCACCCCAGTGCCTCCAGCCATAGGCTCTGCGCGGAAACATCACCTGCCCATTTTAAGTCCCCAGCTCCAGCATGGAAAAGGACTTACCACGTTAAGAACACCTGCGCCACTGTCACCACCAAATGCCCAGTGAATCTGTGCACACAAGTGGCATTCTAATGTTCGTTGAAATACACATTAAAAAATCAATTCAACAGCACTTATATCACTATAAAGTCACAGTTGGGAAAAAAATTTCTCTGGACAGCAACAAGTCTTTAATTTAGGTAGGTTGTTTTTTTGTGTGTGTGTGTGTGTGTGTGTGTGTACATATTTGCCACTTGGTAGGAAGTTGACTAAGGTAGGTTGTTTTAGGAAAGACTTAGGGAACTGGGGATGTGTGGTGGATCCATAGACACGGATTTAGAGCTGGACTGCTGACAGCCAGTGACCACCAGGGCCTTAACACCAGAGCAGGGGCCAAGCTCTGCTATGGCCACAGCTTTGGGAGGGAATGTGAAGAATGCCTACCCCTCAAGACTTGCTTTAAAAGGATTAACCGGAGTTTACCCCAGACAGGGGCAGCTTGAAATAATATTCCAGATTTGTTTCTAAAAGCTAAAAATTTTCTCAAAAATGTAAAATTAAAAAAGGAAGACTATCACTACTCCACTCAGTGGTGCTAGTGCTATTAATAAACTTTGCAAGCAGGAACATTGACTCAAGGCGAGAGGGTACAAGCAACAAAAATTGGCGTGAAGCAGATGGAGTGGAGGGAGAAGACAGCCTTGGGCCAAGCAGTGACAGAGCACAGGAGCCTGACTGAGGCCTGACTCTGGGACATAATTCTCAGTGTCTGAAAGCACAGCTCGGGGCTTCTAGGATAAACAGCAGAAATATTTCCTTTCATTTATAAATAGAAAGTGACATTTTTTCTTCATGGAACATCTGCACTTCCATATTCACAGGACAGAGGAGAGTCCTGAACAGACCATGGCAGGGACCAGACAGAGATGCCCAAGCCAGGTGTCACACTCTCAGGGTAGAGACTGACAGATACCAAAAAAGAAAAGGGACAAGAGGCCTCGAAGGGAAGGTCAAGACCTCCATAACCCACAAAGTGACTCTTTACATGAAACAGAAGGTGGCACATTCCCTACAGGGGTCACGTGATGTGGGCGACAGGGAGAAAACCTGACAAGAGCCCTTCGTCAGCCACTCCCCACCACAGTGATTTTTCCAGCAAGAACAGTCTTGGGTTCTTCCGACGGCAAGAGTCCCAGTGTATTTCTAAAGTAGAGTTCCTATGGGACTGCGGTCCCCAACCCCCGGGCGGTGGACTGGTACTGGTCCGTGGCCTGTTAGGGACCAGGCTGCACAGCCGCCCGCCCCCACCCCCCCACCCCCACGCCCTGTTGCGGAAAAATTGTCTTCCATGAAACTTGGAGGGGGGGCTGCACAGCAGGAGGTGAACAGCAGGCAAGCGAGCATATTCACAGCTGCTCCCCATCATTCCCATCACTGCTGGAGCTCCACGTCCCCCCCCATTCCATGAATCCGGTCCCTGGTGCCAAAAAGGTTGGGACCACTGCTATAGGACAATGGTGTCTGAACTGCTCTCTGGGGAAAACCAAAACACTGTAGGGCTTCTGCAAAATCAGATTCCAAATGCATTTCAAATGCTGTAATAATAAAGCATACTCAAATGTGGTATATGCCCAAATTTAACACACTGGAGGCTAGGTGAACTAGTTGTATGGCCAAGTTAACTAGTTTTTGTGTAGATGTGTTTTGTGTTTTGGCATGATCCTTCTGCCATTTCCTCTTAGTTGAAGACTCTTCTGAGATTGCAAGGCATGCTACTAAAAACCTACTTCTGTGAGAATGAACATTTATACAATAATGGACTAAAACAAAATACAGAAACAAAACAGAAGCTTAGTTGATACTATTTGACTACTTTCTATAACTCTTACTTTTGATCAAAATGGTGGTCAACTTTGCTTTGTTCTCATTTTTTGACTTAATAACAACACTTACCAATCTGAACTCCTAAAATAACTATAGTTACCAAGTCTTTTGAAACACTGTTTAAATACTGGGTTCAAATTATATTTCATTTTTTTGAAAAGAGGGCTCCACTAACAAAATTTTACAAACCACTGCTCTACCTGATGTATAGTTCTAGATTAAAAGTGGAGTGCACTCTTTGGAGAGACTCCCTTGAGAAACAACATGGATAACTTAAAGTTTCTAGTAAGAATTTAAAACCTCACAGCTCTAAGTCCACAAAACATTCTCACATACATTTAACCAGCTATTAACACTACATAGGCATGGGAAAGGTAATGTACCAAAATGGAGATAGCTGTGCAACGCTGGTTGACTTGAAAGTCTTGCTTATGTTGTATTACTTTCTTTTCAATAAAAAATAAGGAAAGAGAATAATCTCTTGATGACTTCCCATGGAAGCAAAACCAAGTCCCTTTTAAGGCTGCTTGCTTTCTCTGCAATGCTGAAAATGCTCAGAGTAGCAGTTGCCCTTGCTTTGATAATCTAACCAGACAGAAAGCTCCCACAGTAGTTTTCTCCCCCAAAGACAAGAGCTTAGAAGCTCTCTCTCCAGAACAGAAAAGAAGAGTTGTCTGTTCACTAAGCCATTAGTTAAACATATCTATTAGTTCATGCCTACTAGGTTCCAGCCTTTGTGAATCCAAGGGGACAAGAAGGTCACATTCCTGCCCTCTTGGAACTTACTCTCCAGTAGATCCACTTTGCATAAGATAAGATGGCTGTGTTATATCTAGCTTTGTCACTGAACCATCTTGTCAACACGTACTTGGACAAGAAAATCACCTTTTACCGTGTGCTCACCTGAGGGATGACCAGGTTGGCCTTGGGTGGTCTAAAAGGGCTGCCATTCCAGGGTTCTAAGTTGGCCACGTTCAATACTATCAACAGCAGGAACCATTAAAGAATCAAGCCCCGCCCACCCTTGAAAGACTCCTCACTCCCAAAACTCTGATCCATGCTTCCCTGAATCTTCACCTGGGTGATTATGTATCAAGGTTCTTCCACACCAAACACAATAATAAATCAAATCTTATCAGAATTGAGCTATAAATCTGTGAAGACTCCAATAATTTCTAGCCAAGGGAATAACACCACAAAAGTACTTTTTAAACTAATTACTCAGATTCCGAAGTGCTGCCCTAATGAGCCTTCTTTCTGCCCAGAACTTACTAAGAGGAAAAACTACCTTCTGGTGCAGTAATTACTGCTTTCCCCTTCAAACTTCTAACTGGAGATCGATGCTGCATTTTAAGACCCATTGATTTACAATTAGCCTGGCTTTCCTGCTAAAGTGTTTTTTAAGCAGAGTTTACTTTTATTTTATTTTGAAATCTCCAAGATCTGGTTCTTGGATTTTACATTCTCATGAGAGGGGACTGGAAATCTCAAAGAGGAAGACACACATCAGAAGAGAGGGGAGGAGAGGGATGCAAATCAGACTGAGGAGAGTGGGGAAGGGGGAGAGGAAAGTTGGTTTGTTCACGGGATAAATTCAGAGGCAAAAAAAAAAAAAAGAAAAGCCAAAACTCAGGCTGAAGGGGAGGGAATGAAGAAATCCAAAGAGAAGCAGCAGAAGGCAGGGCGGCGGGGGAGAGCGCTAGGTGCACAGCCTCATAAAGTGTAGCTGCTGTCAAGGTGGCTTGAGCAGCTCTTTATTGCCTCTGCTGTTTATTAGCATCCTTGCAAAGGGGGAAAAAAAGAAAAGGAAAAGCTTTGCACATCTTTGCAAAACAAAGCACTAGTTAAAAATAGTGTGTGCAGCAGGGACAGTGTGCTAACATGAGGGTCCTGGCAGCTCCAGCGTTTGCACAATCTGTCCCACGAGGAGAGCAGAAGTAAGCGAAGCAATTAAGAATTTCATGCTGATTGCTCCAAGCATGTTTTCTATGCCATAAAGATAATAGCCTAAAGGATGAGGCCTTGCTTCTCTCCCTCTCCTGCCTGACAACTTCTGCCTTCTGGCTTTTGCCAGAAAAACTTTGCCTCCCATGTCTGAAGACTCAAGATGCTGGTTAGCTGGCCTGGCACCACTTGATGGAATCTGTCACTTCCATGCCTAAAGAAACTTCAGCCATGCAAAAGTCTCTCCCTGCCCTTGATCAAGAGCAAAACCAGAAGAGGAGACATAAGCCAGGCTGCATTACTGAGGCTCTAAAAATGGAAGCCTTAAAAACTGGGGAAATTGCCTTGGAGATCTACAGATCCAGGCTCCCCAAGGCCCCTCCTGCCACTCTTATGCTGGGCTCTTCATTATTGCTGGGTCCCAAGAATGACTGACAGAAGATGGTCTTGGAGAGATGAAATCGAAAAGGAAAAATTCCCAAGCAATATGGGGGGCGGGGAGGAGACAAAAACTACTAATTTTTTGATTTTTTAAAAATGTATTTTATAGCAAGATTGTATAAGCCAATTTCAAAGACTAATACGAAAAAAGTGCAATTAAATCCTTGAAAAACTGACAGATCAGCAAAACAAAACCACCCGGAGGAGAGCCCGATTGAGCCTCATTAAGAAAGAGTTCAGCCTGTTTTTAAAACCATTCTTAACACTTAGCTGGGTACCTCCCAGCAGTGAGCACTCCCAATGCAGCTGGCATAATTAGTGTCAGAATGGAAAGAAAAAAAAAAATCAACCTAGGAAATAGAAATTAAAACACCAATTTTGGGTAGGGGGAGGTCCAAATGGAAAAACCATTCCAAATTCAAACAACAAACTCACATCAGTCCATCTGAGGGCAATGGGCAGATAGCAAAATACTCTACTGTACAGAGATAAATATGTTCCAATTAAATAGAAAAAGGTCTGGGGCAGATTGAGAGGATTTATGCAGCAATTCCCCATCTTCAACCTCTCCCCCTTCCCCCAAAATATATTCTACATCGTGGTCACATCAACTCCAGGAGGCTGGGTTAATGGCAGACGGATGGCAAATTGCACCAACCTCTACATCAATTATAACCATCACGCCTGACAATGGGGAAAATGAGATCTGGTGACAAATTTCCACACCTTCGGCCATCAGGATCCCCCAGCAGTGTAGTGCGTGCACACGTGTGAAACAGTGTGTGCGTGAGAGCGCGAGTGAACGCATTACATGTGAAACTGGCAGCCTGTAGTAAGGAGATACGGAGCGGAGAGCCATTACAGAAGAGCAGGCCACTAAGGAAGAAATACTCTGGAGATGGAAAAGATGGCAGGGAGACGAAGCCATTTTATTAAATCAGGCAAATTCTAATTTATTCTGCAGAGACAGAGGAAAGAAAATGGATTCATTCTCAGTATATCCTCTGAGCCAGCTCCTACCACCTCAGCAGAGGGACGAGGGGGAAAAAAGGTTCCAAGATTCATCTGAGAATCAAGGGACGGCTTCCCCTTTAAAAAGCAAACGTTAGAATATACCTATTTCAATGCCTGCACCAGGAATATGGAAAATAATGCTTACGCCAGAGGAACGCGGGAGTTTTTCTCTGGCTTTCTGATTATTCCATCTGGCTTACAAATTTGATTCATTGCAATGTGAAATCAGAAAGGCAACTGCAGCCTAGATGAGTTGCTGACAAGGACTGACAAAAGGAATTGTGGAACATCTCCCCCAATGGCAAGAAATGCCCCCTGCCACCTTCCCCATGGTGGGAACTTCAATGTTGATTTTCAAGTTGGAAAAAATGGAAAGAAAGTGCTGTGCATGAGAACTCCAAGCACCGAGGTTGCCTTTCATTAACAAAAGGCACTTGTGTTTAGACTGCAATTAGAAAACCAAGGTTTTAATTAAACAATTACATAAAGTTAGTTTGGCTCCCTGTCTGGTCCAACACTTCACCAGCGCCTTGGGGTTAGCTTAGCAATGAGCATTTAGAGCTCTGGCTGCTATGAAGGAAAAGAAACTGATGACACAGCGTATGTGTAGCTATAGAGCTAGATGCTATACCTGTCTGTAGTTCCCCTGCCATGTTCTAGAACAAAGGAGAAGCCAATGAGACTGACATAAGCACATAAGCGGTCAGACCACAAGCCATCAGTAACACAGTACTACTCATGGCTGAACAGAAGAAATTATTCAAAGTGTCATGCAAAACGTGGGGGACTGCAGGGGAGGCTTCCGGTGCTCCCAAGTGAAGGACTGCTTCTCTAGCAAAGCACTGGCCAGGTGCAGCCAGCTTACTCTGCACCTGTTTTAAGTAAGAGGGATTCATAGGAGCTTAGATACCTTCAAACTCCCAAACCACCTATGAGAGGGGAAAAGCAATCTACTTTTTCACCTGTTGCTTTTATACCACCTAGGTGGTGGCTGCCCAGGGCAGACAGAAGGTACATGTAGATCCAAGTGTTTAGATTCCTGGGGGAGACTTAGATGTCTAATCTTCCTAAGCACAGGGAGAACTCCTCTGTGGCTCCCAGCCATCACCATTTTCATATTCAAGAGCTGCAAACTGATGGGAAATTGGTTCTTCCCTATCCACATCAGCCTTGTAGAAAGAAGGTGGCCACCTTCTGCTGAATTGTGCGGCACGAATGCCTTGGGCCATCTTTACCCTCTGTAAAATAGACTACAACAAGTGAGTAGGGCCTGGCTTACAAATACACAGGAAGATTGACCAGTTTTCATTTCATAGCTCCCATCAAAAGCACACAGACCCCAAAAGGCAAGGCCATTTGGGGGCAGCCAGTAAGGAGAACTCCACACTGTCACCTGCAGGCGATGCTTCAGATCGCACCTTCCCAGGAGCTAAATGCGGCCTTATGCTCCACAATTCCACATTCCCCTGGCTTCCCAGACTGCCTGGAATCCTTCCAACATGTCAAATGATGAGGAATCCAAGATGGCCAGCCAGCTAATACCGACCAATGGCCTCATACGTGCCTAGCACTGGGCGATCTTCCTAGGCATTTCCAATCAAGTCGCTGAAAGACAGCCTTAGAAACAGAGCTCACTAGTCGTCGAGATGCTCTGTTCCATATTATACCCAAGGTTCACCAAATTACAGGGTAATCAACATGCTTTAGGTTTCATAGAGCACCAATTCAATAACAGGAAGACTCAGACTACTTGGATAATGGGGAAAAATTTTTTAAAAACCAAAACAAACAACTAAACCAAACTTAATTTGAAGTTAACAAAAGCAGAGCAGTTATTTTTCCCCAACTTCAGGCTACTTCCCTGCTAGGTTTGCAAAGAACTGGGAAATTTAAGGGTGACTCTGAAGATTGTATAACTAATTCATTCCACTGGTGCTGAAAAGCAAAGTGGCCTTCCACACCAAAATCCTTCATCTTCCGGACAAAGGAAGGGTTTTCTTGCTGTTTCCACCACCTGATTGTGAGAACTGCCTGAGGAGGAGAGCAGGAGAGGGCACTGCAGCTCCTCAGCCTGAAAAGCAGGGTAGCCAATCAGAACTAATCTCTACACTGGAAGTAAATTCAGTACTGTGTCCCCTCATCTGGCGTCCGGGGTCGGGGGCTCAGGCCATAAGGGCTGGGCTTGCTTCCCTCGGTGCCCCCCATCCCGTTCCCCCCAAAACTATCAAGGGCCTCTCTGGTCAACACCTTTCACCACAATTAGCCATGGAAAAAATTATTTTAGATTAAGCCCCAAACCAAATCCAAAGCAGGGAAGCAGACTTTATGACTTATTTATTTCTTCCTTCACGAACAGAAGGTTAATATAAGAGCAACTCCTTGGCAAACCTTGAAGGGTAATTCAAGCGACACTGATGTGAATCAATGTTCCCTTTGTGAACACATTACTTGGCAGAAACTGGCTTTTTGTAACCCCCTTAAACATAGCCGGCAAAACAAAAAGAGGGGGAAAAAATGTCCTCCAAACAAAAGGATGAGGTGAAAATAAAGAGAGTCGACTGCACTTTATTCTCTTTCATAGAAGCAAATGGATCTGGTGCTTTTATACATTAATCAATCAATATCACTGACTGTACATCAGCAGGGTAGCCAAGTTATGAATGACCTTTCTGGCAAAGAGGACACTTTTAATGCTCGTAAGACTGCTCATAGCTTAGCAACTTTCCGAATTTATGCCTGCATGATTACCCCTCAGAGGCGAGCAGCCGTTAGTGCTGCACTAAATATGGCAAGGTTAGTCATTTCCAATTTGCGCAGAGGGAAGAAGAGACGTGGGCCTGGCTGCCCCACTTATGCACGAGCTGCCGCAACCTGGGCGACACAGAGGGCAGAGCCCCAGGCCCTGCCGGCCTTGGCGGAGCTGGCCTCCCTTCCGGAAAGCCGGCCGGGCCTCCCGTTCAGCTGCAGGCCAATCCAAACATGGCAGTTTCAGACAGCTAATGTAGAGAGCTGTGCCCAGCTCAACTTCGGCTTCCGTCTGCTTCTCACACTCAGAGCTGAGTTACGGAGCTGGCGGACGGGCCGGGTCGGCCCCCACAGGGGTGTCCCCAAGGTAGCTCCGCACCCTCTGCCCTCTGGCTTCTGTCTGTGCCTCGGGAAGCCCTTCCCACGTCGACTGGACTCCTCCGACCAGGCGACATCATTTCGTGCTTCCGAAAGGAAATCAGCAGTTTCATCTTCAAGTTGTTTTTCTTTTCTTTTTTTTAAAGCAATCCACAGAAGGGCATTTCTACCAAAAAGACGACGCTGACCTACTCTCTCCAGAAACATCCGGCCCAGATGAACAAACAGCTGGGCCAATCCTCTTTATTTTCCCGGCACCAACGCAGCCATTCTCCTCGTGCCCGGGAGGCAGGAAAGTTCTCCGGATTCCACTCTCTGTGGGTGGAGACGGGGCAAAGGGTTGTCTGTGGGTGTGGATTTCTATGACAACCGCCGTCGTCACAGGGAGGCCTCATGGGAGTAAAAAACGAAACCCCACCTCAGCTTCCTTCTCCCCCCTGCTTTCACAGCCGTGGGGAAAATCTCCGGGCGTGTGGAAGAGACTCCCGACTTGGAAGCGTGCAAATAAAGACATCCGGGAATTTGAAATGCAGCTTGAACTTCGTATAAACTGCAACAGAAGAAACCACAGGCTAAAGCTCACTGTCCTCACTAGAACTCGGGGAAAATTCAGGGCAGGAACGAGCTTTACTGAGACCATTCTTCAGTCTTCAAAGAGTTGCCAGCGAGGGGAGAACAGGGCGGGGACGCTGGTCAGACAACATGAAGTCTGGCCGCGGCCACTTCTTGCTCGTGTTCCTGAAGTCAGGTGAGTTACGCAGGGAGCACTGGACCCCGGTGGTGTTCATGACAGAGGCCGCTTTGCAGAAACGGGTGATAAATAACAACCAGGAGAGGAGCAGCTTATTTTAAAGCCGTGATCTGGGCATTTTCGAAGGGGTGGCGAGTTCTCATCCCCGCGCCTCTCCACGCGGTGGCTGCTGCGACTGCTCGCGCGGCTGGGAAGAACAACGTCCTCTGCAGCTGAAGCACTTCATCCCCAGTCCCCCTGCTCAGTGTTCCACACTTAACTAAACACCACTTGTCTTGTCACCCATTATTTTTAACAGATTCCGATTTCCATCTAGAAAATCTACTTTCTGCTTAGAGTGGGCAGCAAAACGCAGAGCCTGTTGCCGTGGGTCCCCCTGAAGAAGCGGGTCTGGGATGGTGCCGCAGACACCCCTCCCCGTTTCAGCAGGTATTGTTCTGAATGTCTCCGTTTTCCCACAGAAAATTGCAAATCCACATATTTAGCAACTATCAACTACTGCCCACTGCCCTCCCCTCCCTTTTGTTGTTTAACCAATATCAAAAACTTGTCCCTCTGAGCCTCCTTCAAAATTTACAAACTTTTTAAGTCACCTTTGGAGCTGCCACCCCGTGGATCTCCCTCACAGGACACATCACACCAAGGGCAGGACCTGGCTTTCACTCTCTTTGTGACAGCCTGGATGTTCCTCTGACATCTCTCACAAATTCATCCCTTGCCAAACAAGTAAAAATTATGAACATTTCTGTGTGTGCATTAAGTTGTCTTCCCAGCCTCTCAGGGTTTTACCGAGTTACGGACACCACTTGCCACCATCTTTCCTCGTCTTCTTCCCTTACTGGCCAACGGCAGGTAATACTGCTGGTTTCTTCTTACACCTTCCCTTTCCCGTCCGAATGACTTTCCAACCCACCATCCAGCTGGCAGACACCCGTGTCCTCTGCACTGTGTATGTCTATGCTATCCTTCTGGAAGCACTTGGTACCTACTGTCCCCAACAGCCACAGGGCTGTCTTGTTGCAACAGGGCTGACTGTTGTATAGCATGTCCTCCTTCTGCATATTTAAATCTCTATATAAAGAATAATATTAGCAAAGATAAAGGGGCACGAGATCTCTTCTCTAAGCATTTGGTGGAAACTCTCACATTAGCAACAGTGCAAGGTGAACCTAACCCCTAGGACAGAGACAGACAATAACTCAGAAGCAGACAGGCCACCCCGTTTTGGGTGCAGCCCCAGAAGGACAAGCCCTACCTTGGAGGTCAGGTACCCCTCAAGGTCTGGCAAAGAGAATATTTCCCCACTCACATACACATGGCATTACACCCGCGAATCCTTGTGCCTCAGTAATTTCAGTCTTTCAAGAGAACAAGCTAACATCCTCAAGGAAGCTCCAAATGCTTCCCTGAAAACAAGAGTCCGGGGACTGGAAAAACACTTCAGAGAAAAATCCTACCTGAAAAAGCGATGTCATCAAGATGCAAAAGACAAAAGAACCAGAAAGTCCAACATACATTTTGAAAATTTCACATAAGAATAGATGGAATTGTAATTTCCTCCACTCCCTGAGACTGTAGGCTCTGCGACACACTGTATACCATGCAACCTAAAGGTACGTCCAATCACGTCAGACCACTTCTGAACCCCTCCAGGGGTTTCCAGTAAGACTGAAACCCCAAACTCAGGGCCCTGATTACAAAGGTAGGTCTAGTGGTCAGTGCCACCCACCTTGCCCCCTCCCTGGGACGTGCCACTGCCCTGGCCTTCCTTCTGCCCCAGGGCCTTTGCATCAGTCAGGCCCTCAGCCTGCAGTGTTCCTCCCCTTCTTCACACAATCAAGTCAGGTCATAGCCTAACTGTCACCATCTTAAACCAAGGCAAAGGATCAAGCACTCAACCTGCCTTTGCAGTGTTCAGGGTAGCCAAATAGTTAATGAGGAAAACTTTCCCTTGATAGGAGTAGCCCGGCTAATAAATGAAGGAACGACAGAATAAGAATATCAACATTGTGTCAACTCCAAATGAAATAGGAGATTTAGACAATGATCATTAATGGCTGCTAACATCATGAAACAGTCAACAAGACGTTATGTGTCTCATGATAACACACACTACTACACACAAAGCAGCCATGGAGAAAAAAGTAAAACTGACCTTGAATCAGATCAAGTGTCTAGACGTGACTACCAGTTCACAGGAAACACAGGGGACAGAAGAACATGTTAAACAACATGGGGATGCAGTCATCAAAATCCAGACTGCAGGAAATTCTACAGGATGCACGATTCAGTTTCTTTAACAAAAACTGCAGGGAAAGGGAAGTGAGAAGAGAAACATACAGATAAAAAGAGACTTTAGAGACATATCCATGCACAGCAATGTGAAGACCATGTTTGCATCTGAATTTAAACAAACCATTTAAAAACCCGTGCACCAGGAAATTCTGAACACTGACTTAGTGTTTGATGGATTTATAATTTTTAGGGGTCTGATGATGATACTGTAGTCATGTTCAAAAAGAGATACAGATATTTATGGATGAAATGATATACCTGGGATTTGCTGCAAAATAATTTAGTAATTGGAAAGCAGGGGGTTGGGGTGTATAGATAGAACAGGACTGGCTGAGAATTGATATCTGCTGAGCATGGGTGAAGGGTGAGGGGTGAAGGGGGTCTGTCATCCAATTTTCTTTACTTATGTATGTGTTTGAAATTGTTCAACCAAAAAATAGGTTTTCTGGTTTTTGGCTTTTTTTTTTTTTTTTTTTTTTTTTTTTTGAGACAGGGTCTCGCTCTGTTGCCCGGGCTAGAGTACAGTGGTGTCATCATAGCTCACTGCCAGCTCAAACTCCTGGGCTCAAGCAATTCTCCTGCCTCGGACTCCCAGTAGCTGGAACTACAGGCACACACCACCATGTCCGGCTTATTTTTCTATTTTTTGTACAGATAGGGTCTCACTCTTGCTCAGGCTAGTCTCAAATTCCTGGCCTCAAGCAATCCTCCCGCCTTGGCCTCCCAAAGTGCTAGGATTATAGGCATGAGCCACCGTGCCTAGCCACAAAAGTTGTATTTTAAACTTCCTTCCTTGACTATCATTCTACAAACAGGCACCCAGTCAGCCACGAGTCATCTTATATTCCTACATTTGATTTTAATTCTTTGCCTAACACTTATATTTTTCTTTTTTACTACCCATAAGCCCCTCTAGAATGTAAGCTCCAGGAAAGCCGGGGCCTGGGCCCCCACAATTACCATCATGTCTGCAGGGCTTTGAAGATGCCTGGCACATGGGAAGCTTCATTAAATACACATTAGAAAACACATAGGCACACGTACAAACATGACCACATCAATCATTCAGTAGCAGCTCCAAGTATCACACTCCTTTGTGTTTGTATGTAGTCTTGAGAGGGTGTTCATCCTCTATATTAGGAAGATATGAAAGTATTCCCACTCAAACACTTTAAGCATTGTATCTTGAAAACAGATTGTCATATATTAAAAGACACACACATAAAGCTTTGAAACCTTTCTAGAAACTTGTGAATGAAGCACCAAATAGCATTGGCAGAGAGGCAGGTGACCTCTCAGGTGGCCCATAGCCCTGGGCCTCGCTGCATGCCACCAACATTACTGAGTCACACTGGTGGTACACATCAGGACCACCAATTCCAGTCACAACAGCTGTGGCCTAAGTCAAAGTCCAGCCAAGGATGAAAGCCATCAATCATCCACATGGCAGGCTATTTGGAAACATCCAGATGTTAGAGATTTGAAGATGGAGCCCAGGGCAATCCAATGGAAGTGGTGTTCAATTTACGAGTCACAACGATGTCAACTGAAAAAATGATAGACCCTCCTGGAATCCTGGAGGACATGGATAAATGTGGGCTGGCGCATTTCCAGCTAGGAGAGCCTGAGCAGGCGATAGGTGAGGCAAACATTTGTCTACCCATGAGACTATTCTAAAAAGTGAATTCTGTATCCTTCCTACCCTCAGGCTAGTGATAGCCAGCTGAACCACCTTAATGAATTATTTTAAATAGGAGATGAAACATTAGCATAAGAACCTAAGAGAGAAGCTTTTACATTTTTGAAACAAACCTGTGACTTGAAGGAGTCCCACCAACAAGTATTTGTGGGTAACTGCCATGTGCCCAGGCAAAGCTGGAATCAAATGACCAAACTGAGGACCCAGCTGAGAAGCTGGGAGGCCAGAGGGGATGAGGCCAATGGGAAAAACATCCCTCTGAGGTCCCATCCCAGTAACCCACGCTAGCCCTCGTTGTGCAAACAAGCCCATTTAGTCCCAGCTGGCCTGTGGGCGCTGCAGAGTCTTCTCCTTGACAGTGGCTCTGTGCTGAGCCACATCAGGTGCCTGGGCTGTGACAACCCTTTGTCACAGTACTTGGCTAACTCTCTAGGGAGCTCCAAGAATGAACCCGGACCTCGTCCCCACCCAATGTGCCAACCCAAGGGCAGGAGTCAATACACACAGTCTATGGGGAAGGCAAAGGAAATAGGAAAAGCAGCAGATTTTTTGCTACTGAGCTGAAGGGGACCTCCCATTACCCATGACTGGCCAAGGATGCAGATCATGGGTTGGAGGTGCTCAGGGTCACCCCCAACCCACAACAAAAGAGGGCTTCCACTGGCAGGGCTGGCTCTTCCGAATTCCACCGCTAACCAAGGCCCCAGTATCTGCAGGGCAGCCCTCTGTGGGGTTGTGGGCCCTGCATGCCAAGGACTTGGTTTTGCCACTCATGGTCCTTTGATGCATCAACTCTGGTGTAGGGCTCCCCTTGCCCTTGAGGGTGGAGGAAATGCCACGCTGAAGATTCTGCATACCACCAGGCAGCCCTAAGTGGGAGACAGAGACACAGGGCTTCTCTGAGCTCAGCGTACCCCAGGCTCCTCCCACAGGAAGGAAAGGGGTGTGCTGAAGCTGCAGACCAGCAAGATAATGTGATGTGGCCATGAGATGCCCAAAGTGCAAGGAGAAAAAAAGAGGAACAAAGAAATCACTGTGGACAGATGAAATGAAAATCTGGCAGGGCTCTGTCCTAACAGTGACCCAAAAATGAAATGGCACTAATTTTTCTCCCTTGGCAGAGGTACAGAGAGGGAGAGTGAGAACAGGACTAAGACAGGGAGGGTCAGAAAGAAAGAAAGAACACGCGTCCACTTTGTGCCGGGCTCCGTACTCGGTATGATGATACTTTACGTACGTTTCTCACTTAACTGTCATATGAGAATTAATAAGGTAGACCCCTGAAGGTGCATCTGCATCCCCGTTTACAGGTAAAAGGACTGAGGCTTTAGGGATGTGCTGTTGGGAGTGCCTGAAATAAACATGCAAAATTTTTTATGTATGTGCACTTTTCTGGGGTGAGGGATCATTTCTTTCATCGGATTACCTAAAAAGGTCAAGAATCCTTGGATTATGGAACTTGACCGAGGTCAATGAGCTCAGAAAAACTGGGATCTAAACTCCTATGTGACTTTTAAAAGCTCTCATAACCAGGTCTCATCCAAAAGTTCCTAATGTTCACTGTGTGAGAGAGGAAAAGGACCACTGAGGGGCGTCCCCAGAGCCGAGCAGATGGCAAAGGACGTGAGACGGGCGCTGGGTTGGAGCAGAGCGTCTGAACACGTTTACAGGGCCCTTTCATTCTATCCCAGAGGTTCTTCAAAGCAATTTCATCTCTCGACGTAGTCAGTGTACAGGAGTGACACCTTTTCATGGAACCAACCCTGTCCACATAGGCACAAACCTGCCAACCTGCAGTCCTAGCTTTACCTGAAGCCAGAAAATGACCTGGGAACAGCAAGAGGAGCAGCAAATATCCAGATTCCCTAAAGGATAGTCTTTCTGGAAGGAAGTTCTGCAAAGTATGGACAGTCATTTTTGGGGGGGAAGGGGAAGTCTCATCCTTATGGGCCACTCCCTATGTACACAGTGCAATTTTCAAATAATAAGCACATATTGCTTTTCTTATTTTGGAGAGGGAACCGCTTATAGAGCAATTAAGAAAGCATCTCATTGGCATGAATGTTTCCCACTGTGGGCTGAACAAAAGTGATCCGGTGGATCCAGTGTCAAGTGCCACCAAGCCAGCACATCTGACCGGCACACTCAGCCCCAGCCCCCAGTGCATCAGGAACCTGTCGTCCAGGACCCCACTGAGAAGCTCATCTTTAATTCTATTCCACAAAGAGTCAACCGTGGCAATGCAGCATATTATGTGATTACTCTGAAAAGTTAAAAGGAATTTAGAAAAACCAGCACTTTTTAAGCAGGGTAGGGAAAATGCTAGAATGGCATCACTCTGACAACACGACACTGGAAATGTGCACTTTATGAAATGGAGAAATGCATTCTGTCTCATCCTGAGCAGGAAGACAAGGACTATTTCTTAAGTGTGTCTCTTTTATCCAAAGGATGAAAAGACACATGAAACACCCTTTCAGAAGACACAACATGCCAAAATCCACAGGCTGTAAGGAGCGACATCGTAATCCTATGAGCTAGTGCCCTCTGCAGCCAATAAGAGTAGTTAAACTCTTCCATTTATTGTTGACACCAGTTTAAATGTGTAATTCACATTTATTTTAGTTGGATCATCTATTTTTGTTCATGCAGTCATTGCCTATCAAATTTCTGGCCAAGGTGAAAAGTAACAGATCCAGAGAGAGTAGAGTCCTTTCCAGAAACAAAAAAGTGCCCAGGTACTTTTTTTTTTTTTTTGAGACAGAGTCTCACTCTGTTGCCCAGGCTACAGTGCAGTGAGTTGCCGGGACTACAGGCATGCGCCACCACGCCCAGCTAATTTTTCTATTTTTAGTAGAGACAGGGTCTTGCTCTTACTCAGGCTGGTCTCAAACTCCCGAGCTCAAGCGATCCTCCCACCTCGGCCTCCCAGAGTCCTAGGGTTACAGGCATGAGCCACTGCACCCAGCCTACTCTTTTCTTAAGGTGGTAGTTTTGTTCTACTGATGATACCTCTGGTCACAGCACAACCTTGTGTAGTTGGTTCTTCCGGCTAGTTCTCAGTAATTGTTGAAAAGGGGTGAATGTTTATGGAGGTAGAAAGAATCCAACAATAGTGATAGAGACACATCAAAGCCAATGTGTGGGACAGGGCAGGCTCAGGGCCTACCGAGGAACAGGACTCCAGCAGGATGGCACCCAAGGAGGCATGGAAGTGACTAAGCCACTAACCAGTGGGGTAGATTCTGGACCAGGTGCTACAGAAGCAGTGTAAGACATGATGCCTCTCCCACAGAGGTTTACAGTTTTAGGGATGAACAGTAAGCAGATATTAAATAATCAAACAAGGCTGTCAAATCTTTTTGGAATAATATGAGATAAACAGTACATAATTATAATTATGTACAAGACCCTGTGGTACAGATGAAACACTATATTCCTTTAGAAAAGTGGAGAATGAGGGCAGTCTGTGTGGCTTCAATGATAACATCCTTGTCATCCTCCTTTCTCACCCATACCTGCCCCTTGTCTTGTTCTCTTCCATTGGAGCATCAGCACCCATCTGGGGCCCGAACCCAAACCCTGCAGTCATCCTTAGCTGCTCTCTCCCCATTTCCCCCAGAAGGAACCACCTAAACAGCGCTAAGTGTCTCACTCTTCCCACCTCCCACTCGACGCACCCAGACCCTCCTTTAACTTTCACCTTACATGAGCTTCCCTTCCAATCCTCCCATCTTCCACCGGGAGGCCAGTTCTAACCCCTGAAACCAGGAGAGGGCGTGTGACTTCGTTAGGTCCCAGCATTTCAGGGCTCCACGCTCCCCAGAGAAGAAAGTCCCTGGCGTCACTCAGACCTTACTTCTGGCCCCTCCACCTGTTCACACTATTTTGGCCACAGACTACACTCCCATGACCTTTACACACTGGCATATCAGCAGTTTTCAGTTTCCGTGTCAATGGTCTTTTCAGGAATGTTTTCCCATCAGACAGTGGGATTCCTTGCACATAGAGCACGCCTGGTTCACCGCACCGCACCAGGCTCTGTTCATCCAAGGAGCTGGGAGAAATGGTCCTACTGTATGCACAGCCTTGAAGATGAAAGGAGGACTAATCACCTCCATAAGGGAAGAATAGTAAGAATGGGGCTTGGCAGGAATTATAAGAAGGGACAGGAGAAAAAGCTGACAATGATGTGATGCAAGAAAAAAATCAGAAGGTTGTACTTCCAAAAACCAAGTAAGAGAAGAGGATGACAGGTGAACATGAGACTGTACCTTCTGAGCCATCACAGGACAAGGCCTATCTTCTCCTACATTTCCTTCAGAGACAGGGGTGAAGATGGAAAATAAGGAAACAAGGACCTAGAATTTTTATTAGAGTTAACAGAGAAAATGGAAAATTAACCAAACGCTATTACCAGGTCTTACATTAAAAAATACTAAGGAGACAGAACTGAAATCACTGAACAGCGAGCTTGGACGCGGAGCTCCCACGTTCCCTTCTGCGCTCTCGCACACAGTCACCAGCCCATCTGCACCTACCAAGGGCCAGCCAGCCAGAGCCTTCGCCAGCCAGAGGCTCGCCTAAAGCAGAACGTGCTGATGAGAACTAAAGGTGTTTTTTCCTAAATAAAGGAGTTAGAAATAAATTACAATTTATCACAATACTAACTTTCACATTCCTAAGACCCTGCTACCTCAGGCTTTGGCCAAGCTGACACTTGATCTTCTTTCCTATACTATATTAGTTTCTTTGGCCATTTCCTAAATTCATTTCCTAATTTTCCTCATTTGCACCATCAGTGATCAGTGACATTTTGGAAAATTCTTCCCAGTCTTTTGATAGCCTGGCCTGCTGAATTTCCTAATCATCTAGAAAACTGGTATACAGTGTATGAGCTAAAAATAAACCTTAATGACCACCACTTTCATTTGCCAAATATTTCTCCCTATTGATTTTAATTAGTTTCTATTTTTCCAAAATAATCCCATTTAAAAATTCAATTCCTTATTAAATCATTTCAAAGTATCTTTTCACTAGATTCTCATTAATTACAAAGGGAAAGTAGTAACTTTACAATGGATAACCCTAGAAGGAACCACCACAACTACACGACTGAAGTTGATACCATCAATAAATAGACAAATCAGTATCATGTACCTGCGGATATTACACACTAGGAAAAATACATTACTTTTTTAGAATTTTTACTGAAGTACACAGCCTGATTCTAATCATAAAGAAACATCAAACAAACCCAAATTGAAGTATACTCTATAAAACTGACCTGTACTCTTCAAATACGTCAAGGTCACAAAAGACAAGGGAAAGACTGAGGAACAATTCTAGATTATAGAACATTAAGGAGACAGGACTGCTGAATATACCTTGTGATCTGCGATATTCTTTTCATATAAAGGACATTATTGGGAAAATGTGAGTAAGATTTATAGATTACCTAATAGTTTTGTATCAATGTTAATTTTCTGATTTGGTAACTGTCCTGTGGTTATGTAAAATAATATCTTTGTTCTTAGGAAAGACATACAAATTTAGCTATCAAGGGACACCATGTCTGAAACTTACTCTGAAGAGGTTTAGAAAAAATAACAATGTATATATTTGTGTATATACATATATTCTGCATCGAGACGGAGACAACGTGGAGAGAGAACTTCATAAAAGAAATGTAGTAAAATGCTAATGTGGGGAATCTGGGTAAAAGCATATGACAATTCTTTTTACTATATAATATACACTACTTTTCTGTAAGTCTGAAATTGTATCAAAATTTTAAAAATTTGAAAAGAAATACAAATTGAAATTAAAATAAGATTCCTAACATCTTCAGTACAATTATATAATTTTTCTATTACATATTTGCAATTATACACATTATGCATAAATATTGTAGATTGTATGCAAATTTCATTTACTATTTATTGTTTCCATGTTATTAATGAAAATGTTAAATAAAACCAGAGCTCTTAATAGCAATTACAATTCCCCTCACCACAAACAGCCCGGAAATCAATACATTACTCCTATTTTTTAAAGTTTTCTTTCAGTCGGATTTCAACATGTGGAAGTTTCTCTCTAGGTTCTAAAATTTGTTTAGGAGATTATGGGGAAAATAGGAGTTTTATGAATCCATTTTTAATAAATCTATGGTATTCACACTTGCAGTCCTATTTCAAAGGTGGAGGGGGAAACTGAGGAAACTAGCTTCAAAAGATGCAGGAAGATGGGACTGTAATTTTTGGTCCCTGGCCAAGATCTCTAGCTAGAATGGCCTGCTCACTGGTCCCAGACCAAACTCCTAAACTCCCTCAACACCCCTGGGTCCTCTTCCTCTGTCTGCTTCTCCTCATCTATCCTTCCAGATATAGGCTAAACCTCTCCTTGTAGCTTCCCCATCATGCAAGCCAAAAATTCCTCACACTTGGGACATTTATTGTCCTGCTTCATCATCTGGGACTTACCACAGATCATCTTGAACCCTGTTAACCTCTAGTGTGCATGTATGTGTGTCTCATATCCCCCCAAAAGATCACAGGCTGGGGTCATTTCTCCTATTCTTTTATGTTCCCTCACAGCAACTAGTGTTTACAACTAACAGATGTTTCATAAACAGCTGCAAAACTCAACATGCCCCAGTGTTTCCAATGCAAAAATGAAGGAAAAACTGCCTCTGAATAACCTCAAAAGGATGCTTGGCAAAAACAGAGAATGTTTTTGATGTACGTTTAGAGCCCCCAGAATATAAATTTGCATTTGCACAATTTCCTCTTTCAATGAGAATTCACGTACATTATTTCATTTCATCTTATTAGTATGATGGGATTTGTTCTTGATGAATCCACAGCACTACAGCTACTCACCATCATTCCATTACCACTGCATGTTTATAGATTTTCCTCTTTATTACTCATTTTATTTTTTCCATCAAGTATATTTCATATACGAGGTAGTAATTATGACGTTCTCTACTCCTCACACATAAGTTTGCCAACTTTTTTCTGATCATAAAAGCATTAAGTGCCTATTATCAAAAATCTTGAACATAGAAAAAGTATGAAGAAAATAAAAATTGTCCACAATCAGTGATAACTTAGTGTGTGTGTATGTACGTATTTTAAAGGAAACTATGACAATTATACGTGATTTTATGTCTTGCTTCCCCCCAGTCTATGGAGCTTTCTTCCATATCCTTAAATATTAATCAAGAACATTATTCTTAATGGCTACCCAGATTCCCACCACATAATCATAACACAGTTTACTTAATCCCCTCCTCATCTTTAAAAACACATATGGCTGAGACTTCTAATTGCCTTCCTAATTATTGTTCTTCCTCGCGAACAGAACACTCACTTTTGTCACGGCGCAACACCCCACACCAAAAACTGTATCTGTCGTGCCCAAGGACAGTCATATGACCGAATTCCAGCCAATGGGATGTAAGAGGAAGTGGGCGGGGCTTTGGGGAAACCGCTTCACGGAGGCGGCCTGAGGTGGCGCATGCGCTCTCACCGGCCCACCCCACGTCCTCCTGCCTGGAGCGCAGAGGGAGCAGCCATCTTGAGACTGTGAGGAGATGACAAGTAGCTACGAGAAAAGGTGGGAGGACACCGGGTGCCTGCGCCAGTGGAACCTTCACTTCAGCACCTGACTGCCCCCCTCCCAAGTCTGTTTATATGAAAAAGTTGAAACCCCCCTCTTAGTAAGCTACTCTTGGGGTGTCTGTCATCCACAGCTGAATGCTATGAAACAAAAGAATGCTTGGTTTCCCCACCTCCTCCTATCTTCATAATCTATACAGCTTCAAAAATACAGGACCAAGACCTCAAACTGCACACCAGAATTTCTGTGGTCATCCAGTCCAGCCTGAGACAGAAGTCCTGGACAGGACAGTCGCTGGGTCTGTTTTGCTCTCAGCGAGAGCTGCCCGACCTGCTGATGATGAGCTCCCTTCAGGAAGCCCACAGAGAACGACACAGGCCTCCCGTTTGTTCCTTTCCAGTGTTCCAGCTGAGCAGTAACCAAGAAAACTGCCCCTCACTGGCTCAGGTAACTCCCATAAAAGAATCCCAAAATTACAAGCCACTGGGGCTGCACAGCACGCTCGTCCCCCTGGAACCTAGCCAGCTGGGCGTGGCAGATGCCTACAAACTGAGGCGGCTGCTGGGCTCTGGGTCCCTTTCTCAGTGGGGACACATGGTTTGGTTCTGAGCCCAGTCCTGCCGGGAGGCCTTGGCTCCAACACAGCTCAGCTCCTCCTGGAAGCCCTCAGTGCTAGCAGGCACAGCCCAGATGTCCAGGGAACCCCCAAGGGAACCCTGATGGAGCATGTGCCTGTCCACACAGCCGGCCAGCGCCCAGGTTGTTTGCTCACACAGCAGCTAGGTTGAAATCTCAATGTAGTTTCTACTTGACTCAAGGAACTGGAGTGGCAGCTGTCATTAGAGAAGCTGCTTCTCCTTGATGAACAAACCATTCCACCCATAAAAACGGAGCACAAAGTCCTGTAAAGCCCTAATGCAGCCAGAAACTTAAAACTGGTATATAGTAGGGTTAACTGAACTGCCAGTTTAAGTCAGGTTTAACGAGATGACAGTGCTTTAATCCTGCTGCTTAAAACAATGTCTAAAATGTGCAAGTCAAATTTCCAGCCTTTGTAAGAACACAGTGGTGAAGACAGTTTCATCATTCTCAGGTGATGCAACATCCTGGTCCCACGGCTGGAATTCTGAACAGTCACGCCTTTGCCGAGTTTTACAGCCGTGGAGTGGGGAGGCTGAGCTGAACACCTGTGATGATAACTCCAGTCCACACCAAGGTGAGTTGTGACAACTGAATTAACTTTGAAATAAGCTTATTTTTCTGTCCTAAAGGGAAAATGAACCAAAAATCCTGTTAATCTAGGATCCTACTCAGTTTTACCATAATTTATAGGACAGTTTTTCTATCCAAAAACTTAAGACTATTTTTATTCCAACTTTGCTGCTTCATAAAAAACACATTCACACATGCAACTTCAGAGGTTTTGGCCTAAAGCAAGACTTTAAAATATCCGGGTTCAAATATTTCATTGTGATGATAGGGGTGGGAGAATCTAATAGAAGCAAATTTTATTGTTCTCTGTAAATTTAGACTTCTTTAGTGACAAACAGCTTGGGGATCCAGTCATGCTTAAGAACCATGATGGAATAAGTCAATAGTTGGAGATTCCTCTCTTTCGGTTTAATGAAAGCTCTGAGCTCTCACGACAAGTGTCTGCTGGAGGTGGACAGGAAGCTCATGAGATGCCAGCCACAATTCAGTGCTGTCACAGCCCGCCCTGGTCAGCCCGCCATCCCCAGCCATCCAACCACTTCCTGCCCACAAGGCATCGCCCATTGGAAAGTTTTATTAACCAAATGCTTGGGGGTTTGTGTATATTTATATTACCTCCTCTTCTCTCCTTCTGTTCTACCAGGGCATGTTGGAAAAAAAAAGTTATGATGAACTTTAATAAAAACAAAATTAAAATGATTAAACCTTTCATATCCTTTAGAGATAATCTCTCTTCTGCTGGCTGGTCAAATCTGGAAGAAAACAAATGCAAACCATAGCTTGCTGCTGCTTTTCAATTTTTTTCCCCCCTAAAGAAACAAACAGAAAAAGCTGCCTGTGGCCAGATTTTTAAAATAAATTAAATTTGTCCTCACACACGGCAACCAGGTGTGGTTGAAACATTCTTTCCAAATATCTATGATATATGCCAACATCCTTCCCTACGGGGGTCTTTCAGCGTGAGCTTGACAATCCTAAGGGGACAGAGACCCAGAGGGGGAGAAGTGATTCCAAAATAGCTATTGAGAAAGAATCTCTATTTCCAATTAGCCCTGTAATACTGCCTTGCAGAAGTGACTGGAAGCCCTGCTTCTGCACACCATCTACCAAAACAAAAAAACAGTCTACATTCCTGATTAAAGAAAAGCCCAGAGAAAACAGGACAGTATGGCACAAATCTCCCTGGTCTTATGTGTTCTAAGGAAGTCTTCAGATCTGCCTAGGGTCTGAGCACATGTCCACAGAGAAAAAAATGGCTGTAGAATTAGATCGGGCCTGTCTGTCAAAGGCCAGCTAGACACAGAAATCAGAAGTCGGTCATCAGCCCTCAAGAATGGGATAATGACCTCTGGACATACACCACTGGGGACACCAAGAGAACAAACATGTCAAGGCACTGTGTTTTTTCTGGATTACAGTATCTAATAGTGAAATGAAATTCTTGTTCTGGAAATAAACATCATGATCTTATGTATGAAGATGTTCTGTGGAATGTGACCATCCATCAGCAGAGGGTCGAGGGCAGGAGATTCTTAACTTGCCTCTGTCATCGCAGCACACCCCCTGACCAGAGCTGATTTCTCATTCTTCATGTCTGATGTTTACGTTGTAGTAGAGACAACTCATCCTCAAGTCAAAAGGACAAAAGTCTTTCCTGTGCTTCATACTTGGGCACTGAGTCACCAGGAAAGGATTTTGTTTTTTGAAAAAAATTGCTGCCCCCTGGGCTAAAACAGAGAACCCCAAAGAGCTGTGCCAATCGCAGGCAAACACACGTGTGGTGTCCTCCCAGTTCAGGGTAAACTCGAGCCCCTTCTCCTTGTAGTTGTCTCTGCACTCAAGATTGCTGGAGAGATGGCACTGCTGCACCCCGTCTCCTCCCCACCTGAACAGGTTCCTTACCCGGGAGTCAAGGAGACAATTCACACCTGAATTCCAGTGGACATGCAAGCCAAGCTTCCATTAGAAACCTGAACAGGGCAAGTCACACTGCCACCCTCCCCTGCTCAGACCTGTCCAACGACTCTCCATCTTAAAGGGAGCAAAATCCAAATCCCCCATGCTGCCAGGGTCCATGGGACCAGGCCGCTCAGACCACATACCCTGGCATGCTCCCTCCTCTGCAGCCCCCTGCCCACCGCCACCTTCCTGCTCCTCCAACTAGCCAAGGTATTTGTGCGTGCTGGGCTCTCAGGTGGAACCACTCTCCCTCACTGTCTTTCTGCTCAACTCCAATGTCACCTTGCTGAGCCCCTTTTATAAAACAGCTCCCTAGCTGTCTCTGCTCCACCCAGCTCCATCTTCATAGTACTTTGTGCACCTGACATTCTATATTTGTTTATTTGGTGTCTGCCTCCACCCAACTAGGAGGGAAAACCCAGACTGTGTTTTCTCCCTGCTGGCAGGTTCCCCAGAGCCTAGAGCGGTGCCTGGCCATCCTAAGGACGCAGTCAATGAACTCTGCCTCTGGACTCAAATCAGTCACATCGTCGCCAGCCGTGGCTCTTTTCTAAAAGAAGCAAAGAAAGTCAGATAGGGTCCTCCTTCCCTTCTTCCAGCTGCTCTTTACCATTTGTTTCTAAACTCTTAAGCACTTCCCTGTTCTCCTTGTACCTTCTCTCTCCTCTTTTCCAAACATCTTGGCCCCTGATTTTGATTTTCTTCCACTTTTACTGCCTACACAGCTGCCGTTGTTTTCCTAATAACTCAACACCTACCAACCCAAAATCCAGCTAACATCTACTACAAAATTCCAAGTATTACCTAAAAGGTCCAGGTGGGCTCAAGTTTGCAAAGCCGATAGCCAGGCCAGGTCTTTATCACGTAAGCACCTCACAAGGTTCCAGTGCTGGTGACAAGCTGGAAAACACTCAAGTAAAGACCCCTGCCCGAGCAAACCAGAATAGGGCTGCCCTCTCCATTCTATAGGGGGTTTGTCAGTGGTTCTGGAACTGACTCACCCTAGGGCTTTGGATGTTAGGAAAACCATGCAAACCATTTCCAGTTCTTGGGGAAGACCAAGGCTCGTGCTCTGATGTTCACAGTGTCACAAATAACTGCTGCCTCTTTTCTCACCTTAGTCTTAGGGTTTCTTCATTTCTATCCTGAAGAGAATCCAGCAATAGATCATATTGTTTTCTAGATAAAGAAAACCATCCCTGAGGCAAAGTGCTACTTGTCCCTTGCATGAGTTCATCAGCCCACAGCAAGGCCCTGCACCGTGGGCCTCTGCTCAGAGTTCCCTGCTTTGCTGCTGCCTACAGCTGCACTGTCCACAAGAACTTTGTGCAGTGAAGGAAACAGCCCCTATTTGCACTGTCCAGTATGGCAGCCACTAGCCACACATGGGAACCTAGACACTTGAGCACCTATGATTGCCACTGAAGGAGTGAACACACCTTTGCTTCATGATCTTGCAGGAAAGGAAGGCCCTGGTGGAGACTGGCCCTGATGCCTGCATCCCAGACTCTAATGTAGGAAAGCAAAGCGTTGGGAACAAGGATGTGCCTGCCCTGTAGACACGAGTAGGGGATGGGAACCAAATGAAAGTTATTCAGAGTAAAAACTTATACACTAGGACCTTTATATAATGTCCAGCCTGGAGTAATTGATACAGAGTAAGGTAAAACCAAGGAATAATGAGTCGTTCAGGTACTTCCAGCAGCTGAAATCCTTTGGATGGAAACTCAACCAATTTACACCATATAGAATTCTATACCGTAACACATCACAGGATATGGCAAGGCTCTGGGGAGCATTTACCCCAACCAGAGTGAAAAACTCTGGGCCAGGGCCACCAAGCTCCATGCACAAATCCAGTGAGATCTGCTTAGTCCTTGAAAGCACCAGTGAGCAGTAGAGGAGTCTCTGTTTCTATAAATCCCTCCAACACATGCCTAATGCAGGACAGCCTGTTGGAGCACCCTTAGCAAAGGCAAGTCTGACTGACACTAAGATTATCAAATTTCATAGGCACAAGAATCTTCTATGTGTGGCTGGCTGGCAGTCCTCCTGGGGTTACCAGCAGGGAGGTTTGAGTGAGGGCTGTGTCAGGACAGGCAAGGAGAGACTCGTGGTAAAAGGCTCAGAGGGCACAGGACTGGGCCCCCTTTCCTGTCCAAATAAGTTTCTTTGAGCACTTCCAGCTTCATTTGGAGTCCCCTTCCATGGAGGCCACTGTGTTTATTCACATGCTAAGGTTGGCACTGAAAACTGTGTACTGAGAGCAGAAAGCCGGAGAAAGCCTAGTGGGCACTGACAGCTCTGCTAGAGGCTACTTCCAGGGTCTCTGTCCTTCACCTCTATGTCCACCTTTATGTCCTACCCTCCTGCCACACCCAAAGTGACCACAGAAGAAGAAACAAGAAACTGGCCTCAGATACCAGAAAGTCTAAGTTATAGACTGGATTGTGTTCCTCTCAAATTCCTATGTTGAAGTCCTAACACCCGGTACCTCAGAATGTGACTATATTTAGAAACAAACCTTTTGGAGAGGTAATTAGGTTAAAATGAGGCATTTAGGATGGACCCTAATCCAATCTGCCTGCTGTCCTTATAAGAAGAGGAGTGAGGACATACAGAGACACCAAGGATGCTCACACCCAGAGAAAAGGCTATGTGAGAACCAGAGAGGGCCACTATTTGCAAGCCAGAGAGGCCTCAGGAGAAACCAAACCCACCAACACCTTGATCTCGAACTTCTAGCCTCTAGCGCTGTGGAAAATAGTAATAAATTTCTGTTGTTTAAGCCACCCAGTCTTTTGTACTTTGTTATGGCAGCCCTAGCAAAGTAATTCAGTCCATAAGGAAAAATTCTGTCATAAGCACAGAATTTAAAACCAATGAAAACAGCAAGTGAAAAATGCACATGTTCTTTTTTGAGTTTATAATATGACAATTTTGTATAAAATTTTGGGTTAAAACAACAGACGGGCCTATTCCAAGACAATCACACACTGTCTGATTTTTAATATTCTAATTAGAGCAGGGGTCAAGGATCCTTTAAAAGCAATAAATAGCTTCTTTTATTAACATATACACAAAAGGTCTCAAGGTAGTCTTGAGGTATAAAACTATAAAGAGGCCTTTAACATCCACCCTGACAAACACATCTTTACAAAGTCCTTTCAAAGTCCCTCAAAACTGCTAATGGAATAAGATGTAAGTGGCAAAAACCAAAATTAAATGCCTATTTGAAGACATTTCTCCCATACTGAGAAAAACAGAGAAGGAAGCAGAGAGAGATAGGCGAGAGAGGATATACACCCATCCGGGCCAGCAGAATGCAGGCAGCTGCCAGGAACCGCACTACTTTAAAACACGAGCTGAAAAATCTTACGGAGAATGCAGCCCAAACCTAGCCTGGGCCTACAGGAAATCTCAGGGCTCCCAGGGAGGAGCCCAGCACTGTCCAACAGAACATTTTGAACTGTTCTATAAATCTGTACTGTCAGGCTGGGTGTGGTGGCTCACACCTGTAATCCCAGCACTTTGGCAGGCTGAGGTGGGAGGATCTTTTGAAGCCAGGAGTTCAAGACCAGCCTGAGCATATTTCTACAAAAAACAAACAAAAAATCAGCTGGACATGGAGGTGCACGCCTGTAGTCCCAGCTACTCGGGAGGCTGAGGCAGGAAGATCACTTGAGTCCAGGAGTTGGAGGCTACAGTGAGCTATGATGATGCCACTGCAATCTAGCCTGGGCAACAGGGCAAGACCCTCTCTCAAAATAAATAAAGAAAGAAATATATAAATCTGTACTGTCCACCAAGGTAGCCATGAGCCACATGTAACTAAACTATTAAGGACTTGAAATTTGGCAAGTATGATGGAGAAACTGAACTTAAAATTTCACTTAACTTTAATAGAGAATCCAGAGAAGCTTCCTTATGGCTCTCAAGGACAGTGCTTATAATGATTTACAAGGCCACAAAACTTTCCACTGCTAGTCAGTGTTTGAAAAAAAAAAAAAAATTTGGAACTGTAATTCTTATAATTGGGTCACAGTTTGAAGGGGGTTCCTTAACATCTGTAACTCTGAGAAAAAGCCTTTGAGCTATTTCTGTAAGCAGAGAGATAGATGCATGTTCTATTTCCTCCCTGGCCCCCTACCAAGGTCAGGAACGTTTCATATAGGATGTAAGTAGCCCCAGAAATGATTCTTTGGACTTTCCTGAAGGCAATACAAGTACAAATCATTACTCCTCTTGAAAAATACATTAGGACAATGGAGAAGGTGTGAAGTGCTGAGGCCAGGACGGGGATCCACATGGGGGGGTGCCTGCACACATGACATGGGACAGCAGAGGACGACTGCTACTTCCTGCTACAGTTGCCAGTGGTACAAGGTCCCTCCTCTCCAGTGAAATCCAGGGAGAACCCCCAACTCCCAACCCAGCAAAAACAACTACTTGTTGCCTAGCTATCCACGTTCACTTCAGGGTCAAGTTTCAAATTTTCAAGTTCCTTGGATACACCCTTCAAAGGTGACTTGGGGTATTTGGGGATAAAGGTCTCACTAAAATAACACTTGGCATGATGTGACATTCCATGGCTCCCTTGGGGGTTCCTGTGTCTCTGGGCTCTTATTAGCTAACTGGGGTCTCTGACATGCTCACATCCTTAAACAGGGGACCCCTCAATGCTCACCCCAGAACACACATAGACACACACCTCCCCATACATTGTCTCTCCTAGTGTTAGTAACTGCCAGTAGGTACCTCTTTTTTCTTTTCGCTGTGACAAAAAGAAACCCTCCCTAGTAGGGAGTGGGTGCAGTGGTGCTGCCTCTCCAAATGGGCAGCACTGGATGGCCATGAGGGCACACACTACTACCTCCTCAAGCTGGTGGCACGGAGGACACCTGGAGCCCCTAAACAAGAACAATGCTAACCAGAATGGCAATGTATAGCTGGTGCTCCAGTATCACACACTGACACAACACAAATAAAACCCTGATAGTTTCATCATCCCATAAAAGTAATGTAACTAGCAAATGGTAGATGCAGAACGTGAGAAGCTGAATGACTAAGAATCGCTGCAACTCAGGCTACCACGGCCGGGCCCGGGATGACCTGCAAAGAGATGCGACATCCCACTGCAGACAGAGAGCAAATGGGAAGCTAGTGGGGAGGCTGCGGACCCGGACCCACTACTCTAGTGACCATCCTGTTGATGTCACATCCTCTTCAGAGGGGCCCTGCCAGGCCAGCAGCGTCTGACAGCAGTGCAGCGGCACCCTGCCTATGTCCACCTTCCAACAGACCAGATCATTAGCATATTCTGCTGAGAGCAAGCAGAAAAGTTTAATTGCCCTTAATTACCCAGTTCAAGATGGCTCATAGATAATGGCCCTCAGAGTTCTTGCCTGGTATCGATGTAATCTCCCTGACTGTGGCTTCATTATATCCCTAACTTAGAAGCAACAGCCTCTCCAAGATGGCTTTCCACAACAGATGCTGAAGTTCCAGTGAAGGCTAGGCTGTCACTACAAAGGTTTCGTCCGACGAGGAGTCAGATCTTCAGCTTTCACACAGCTCTGGAGAGACTGTGTGTGTGTGTGTGTGTGTGGTGTGGGAGGAAGGGGAGAGGAGGACACACTCACATGTACTTAGGAAGGACTAAGAGGAGGAATATGTAATCAGAAGCCATCACAATTGCAAATGTAAATGAACAGGCAATTGGCACTGACCTTTGTAGATTGTTAGAGGACTAATTAAGGCAAATCAAGAACTCTGTTCCAACAGGAAAACAAGACAGTATACACCCTGAGAACTGCTCCTGTCCTCTCTATGTAAACGCAAAATACAAGAGAATCAGGCAGTAACCAAACTATGTATGCTTTCTATTGGCAAACAGAAAACTATTTCCATGAACAAAAGACAGCCAAGATTTATTTCTTAGTAGTTTGTTGGCGATTTTGCTAAAATCTCTATCGACAAGCACCACCGATATTTGAGCCCTTGCGCCATGTGCCTGGCATTCTACTATTAGAGTCCATATAAATAGATCCCACCCATGAAACGGCCAGATACACACTTACAAACCCTTTGCTTGAATGCTTGTATTAAAAGCTGTAAGAAAAAAACTTTAAAAAAATTAACCTATATGCTATTCTGTAAACTTCACTTTTCATTTAACAATACTATGTTCTCTCTTCATGTTGATGCGTAATGACCCCTCTTTATCTTTGCATTGTATAGCATCCTTCTTAAAAGCACAATGAAATTTACAATCCTTGTCCAAATAGTCCTTCATCAGGCAATGTCCTTTAAACAGATAAAGTCATATTTTCTCCACTCCTCCATAAATGCTTAAAATTTCAGTCATCCCAATATGTTTTGATGCACTTTTACATTAGTTAGAAATACTTTATCCCTACACCTTCCCCAAGCCCTTCAAGAGGTACTATAAAGAGGAAAAAAGAAAGAGTTGTACTTTGAGAAAAATCACACTGAAAACTGCATATAATTTAGCTATTTACAAAAAAAGATGAACTTCATATTCAGATGGTATCCTTATGCCAATTTTGAAAAATAAAAACAAAACCAAATGAGAAAGGTGAAAATGGTATATTTTCTTGTTCCCTTAACCTGTGTAAGTTAAGCAGAACTCCCTGAAACTTGATTTAAAAAAATGATCCATCAAACGAAGTCAGGGAGTGTTTCAGTAAAGGCTGCCACCAAAACCACACCATCACTTGGCAAGCTGCCTCCATCTCTCCGACCCCAGGAATTCACTACCTTGAATGCCAAACATGTGTCAGTAAAGGGGAACACCATCTTTTGCTCCAAGCAAAACAGTCTCTTAAATTCCGATTGATCATGCCCTCTGTAAACTGAGTCAGTGTCCGATTACCTCGAATGCCTGAGCTGGTGTATTGACCAGTGTATCCATACCAAGAGCTGAGAGGAGACATCAGCTGTGTCCCCCAGCTCATAAAAAGTCTTATACATAGTAGGCCCTCAATAAAGAATCGTTAAATTTAATTATACATGCGCAAAGTTTGGAGATCTATGTCTATGTGAAAGAAAAAGTAGTTGAGGCAAGGGGACTGAGAGAGAGAACAGGAGCAGGAGCAGGAGCAGGAGGAGAAGGAGAAAGGCCAAGAGCAGAAGCACAAAGGGCCTCCTGTATTCTGGAAGCCCAGGGAACTGATATTGTGAAATTAACTACAGTTTCACCCAGGAGCCAGAAATGCCTTTTTAATAAGAAAACAGGGAAGCTGATCCCACACAGGACCCACCTCTGAGAGCTCTCCACCTTTCAAGAGCTTTTGGTCAACTAAAGGGAAGCAAACAGCCGATGCCAGCAACTGAGAGCTGCCGCCCAGTTCGTCGGCCCACAACGATAAGCTGCCACCACCTGTGTGCAGGTAGCAATGAAATGAAAAGACCAACCCTGACAAAGTCAAGAGACTACTTGTTCTTGCAGAAAAAACACCCGAGCCAATAATCAAAAGTCCAGGTCGAAATAAAAAATTGCCTGGGTGGGGAGAGGCACTCACCTGGTTAGGTTACTTTCTTTTCTCTGAGGTGTGTATTTCCAAGCCATTTTCAAAATGGGAAGGCCCACTATTCATGCGTACTTGTGTGTGTGTGTGTGTGTGTGTGTGTGTGTGTGTGTGTCTCTATTGTGGAATGAGGGTGGAAAATGTAACAGTGAAGAGCATCTCACTAAGCCAAAGACAATACAACACAGGACTTGGCCTGCCCACTGTGACCTAAGGGTGGACCACACAGGGGACATGGCCTAACTATTAGCACAGTGCTGGCAGCTAAGCTTCTGCTCTCTGGTGCTGGGCAGGGCCTAGATGTTAGATGTCTGGCCACAAGGCCTCTCAAGGGGTTACACAGCCACGGGCAGCAGATGGAAATCCTGGCCACTACCAGAAAGTTCTGAAGGATGGAGGAAACATTTGCAATTCCTTCTGCCTTGACTCCTTCCTCAGACCTATGGGTTCATGTGGGTTGCCAGGCTACGTGATGAACCTGCCTGGCAAACACATGAATTAATGCACAGGTAAAATGGGAAGAGATGATATTTTTGTCACCTACAGGGAAGAAACTATTATAGAGTTCACTCCCCCAGCCTTAGCAAGGAAATCCTGGTAAATCCTTAGCAAGGAAGGTGATGTGAGACTAGGGTACGAGGTCCAGAGCTGAGAAAGGAAAGGAAGTTATTTCTGATGGTGTGTGTGTAAAACTTTGTGGTAGGTGGATAACAGAGAAGAAAAAAAGGAAGGAAAGGAGAAAGAACACCATAGTTTAACAGGATGACAACAGCCAGAACTCCCAACTCTAGAAAGCACAACCATTGATATGTGGCTTCCAGTTGGCACAGGCAGGGAACCTAAAACGTCCTCCAAGACTTCCTAATGCTTCCTTATGCCACACGATGACTGTTTCTAGCCAAAGATTAATGTCCTGATCCTTATGTTAAGGAGGTCAGAAATGAGACTATTCTATAAAGTCTGTGTTTACAAAATTTGAAGTTGATCTTAAATATCTCAATTCTACCAGATCCATTGTGCCTCTTTTCTTGAAGATATTTTTTCAAGTTTTTAACAGCCAAAATATATCCTCTTTTGGGAAGGGAGGATATATTTTAAGGTGATTTTTCGCAAAGGGGTTTCTAAAACAGAACCCAGTTCCTGTTAATGTGAACATGAATATCACCTAATAATCTGTCCCTCTGACACCAGTCAAGAGTATTGCCCTGACTGGAGCCGATGTGTGGGAGGGGAGTGCAGCCTGGGGAGGGAGGCCTGCAGAGAAAAAACATGACTCCAGGCCAAAGACAACACAAGAGGATTTTGACATACGGAAGGGAAGTCTCTCAACTCCACTGAAGTTCCTCATACACTTCAGGGAGGAAAAAACCCCTAATACGCATTAAATGAGAGAAACCCAGAAGGCAATGGTGTAGGAAAGCAATTCCAGGGCGGACTGCATAAATAGAAGTATTACATTATAAAACAGGGAACTGTTTGTTCCAGTCCATAGACCCCGGGTGAAATGGCAGCTGTACACTATTTAGTTTGGGGCACCTCATTAATAAAAAGGAATTCTGAGCAGAGTGAAAGAAAGAATTGAGGGGTGAAAGGGAACAGCTTTTAACAGAAGATTCAAACAATGACGTATGCAGAGCTGGCTAAAAATAAAACACAACAAAACAAAAACAAACCACAAACCCTGAAAGAAATAGGTCTAAATGTATTGGCAGAAGGAGAAGAAGGAAGAAGCCCGTGAAAGGGCTCAACAGTGGAATAATGCAGAGTAGCGGGGCAAACACAGGTCAAAATACCTGGTGGGGCACAGGGTCCCCCAAGCTGGATAGTACAATCGTCTCAATCTCTGGGCACTCTGAGGGTGCCTGCCCCTTCCTCACTCCTGAGAGCACTCCCACACGGGGACAGGATCAGAGGTGAAGCAGAAGCACCACAGATTAAGGCATTTAAACTTTAACCAGAAGAGGTATTTGAAAAACACATGAGAAAGGACAGTCTTGCAGTGACCTAGAAGTGACAGAAATCATCCTGGTCCCCAACAGCACTTTCCTAAACAAACGATTTGTACTGACTGTCAGGAGGACTTGCCTTTCCACTGTGCTATGAAAGCTCAACTACCTTGGCAGGGAGAAACATTTTCAAACAGTGGTATATCCTGTCATTTGGGAGTCGCAGTTTCATTTATATGGGGAAGCCAGCAAGGAGCAGTCGGGTGTTCCGGACAGGAGCAGGTGGGCAGAGGGCTTTGGAGGGGCTTAGGCGGACGCCTCCAGGAGGAAATGAAGCTGACAGAAAAGCTGATAGAGCAGAGCATTCAGAGATTAGGAAATGTCTACTCCTGGCAGAGTGAGGTTAGCCATGAATTAATCATAGGTACCTAGAAAACCAGGGAAAACAAAAAGTTGTACAAGAAGGTAAATGAAATTATAAAACTCTACACGGCTCAGCTGTGATTAATATTTATAGAGTTATAATAATGAAAACACTGAATAGTAATATAACCCCAAATTATTATTTAATCATAATGGAAGATGGAGGGAGGGAAGGTGGAGTGCATCGGGGCGCCGGGCAGTGTGAGTGTGGTGCGCGGGAGGTATAGGAGCGTGAGAGTGCAGTGTCTGCATTTGTCTGTAGCGTGTGTGTGTTTATGAAGTATGTGCAAGTGGGTATGGGGCATGCAGTGCCTATGTGTATGCAGTGTTTACATGTGGGGGTTATGAAGTGCATGGGGCGTGGTGTCTGTGTTTGGGGGGTGTGAGTGTGTACAGAGTATGGGAGGTGTGTGGTATGGTGTCTCGTGTGTGTGGGATGTGTGAGTGTAAACGGGGTGTATGGAGCACAGTGTCTGTATGTGCGAATACATATGGGGTAGCGGGTTTGGCATGTGTGGGTCTGTTTGAATTTGTGGATGGTGTATGTGAGTACATACAAGCGGGTGGGTTTGTAGAACAGCATCCTAGCAAAACCCTCATCTGCCAGAGTGGAAATTCAAGAGATAATGTCTAAAACTTAAAAGCAAGAAACAGTAGTAGAAGCACGTTGAGAAACATGGAAGTAACGAAAGAAATGTCTAAACATTGAAAGCCATCTCTCTGGGGGATGGGATAGGGGAGGGCCATAGCTATTTTTCATAAGGTCTATGTAACTTTTTGCCTTTAAAAACTATAAAAATGTGTAATTGGATATCAGTAAGACCAAAACCCCACATGGCCACTATGGCTCAATGGCTGAGAAGGTGCTGCAGGAGATGGAGGGATGAGGAATGGCCTCGAGTCTCTGCCTTGGCCAGGCCATTAGGAAAGGTGCCATTACAAGGAAAAAGAAGTCTGGTGGGGACAGTCCTGAGCTCAGTGTCCAGGAGATGGGCCCAGTGAGGCTTCCAGGAAGCTGTCTGAGGGCATTCGGCAACAGCAGGAGAGCAAAGCTTCAAGAGGCTGGGAGCTGAGGACCGGCTGAGGACCAGGACCCAGGCACAGGCATGGAGAACGGCTAAGAGAAGCTGGAGGACAAGAGAGGAACATGCCCTGGAAGCTCAGGGAAGGGAGCTTCCAGGAGGACTGGGCAACAATTTCAAATACCATAGAAAGAAAAAAATAAGAACCAGTGGTCCTGGGTTGGGTCCACCGAAGGTCACTGGTGCCCCTCACAAGGGGGGTTTGGTGACTGCAGGAAAGGGCCGAGGTGTGAACCAGAGATAAGCAACGCAGAGTGTTCTCTCAAGAACCTTAAAGATTCTGGAGTGGAGAGAGTACAGGGACTGCGGAGTTAAGGAAAAGCTTTTGTTTTGTTGTTTTTAAAGAGGCAAGTGACTGTCTTGTGCTTCCAAGTTGACAGAAAGGGACTGAAAAGATTGAAAAAATGGGAGAGAGAGGTGATTCTACTGAATGAGGTCCCAAAAGGAACAAGAGTCACAACGCACAGAAGGGCGAGAGGTAGAGAAGAGGCGACGGCAGGCAAGGTGACGGGATGGGAGAGAGAAGGAGGCGAGTCCCACTGGAAGGGCGCCACACCGTCAAGGAGCACATGGCCCTGACCCACGCAATTACCAGAGTCACTCCCAGATACGACTAGAATTTCTGTAACAAGCACTTGCTTCGATCCTCCCTGAAGTTCATTTCTAAAGACCAGACTTTGAAGCCACAAACTGTCCATCCTTAATACTGGGCAAGACACACCATTTAGTATTTGCTATGTCAATTTGAACCAATAAATGGAATCTAGAGTATATACTGGAGGACCTTTGGGATAGGGGACAAAGTCTCTTCTGTTGTCCTCTCCCTGGGTAGTGGCTTGCAACTTCCTTAAGACTGAACGTGCACCTGAAGAAAAGTGGTGCTCAGCTTAAGAAAAAAAGAAAAGTAACAATCTATGCATGTTCCTGCCAGAACACAGTGGTCACCTGTGAGGCCAGTAACGGACACAAGGGCCAGGCCCCCCCGGACCCCCCACGCCTGTGAGGCGACTCACCTGGGTCGGTGGAGGGGCACCTGCGGATGGTGAAGATCTGCCCCAGGTCCTCGTCCTCCTCCGGAAGGCCCTTCTGCAGCCGTTGCAGCTTGCGCAGGCTCTCGCTCCGCTGGTGCTTCATGGAGCGCACGTGCTGGATGAGGTTCAGCTTGGCCTTGGTGGAGTAGTTGCACAGGACACAGTGGTAGTAGCAGCTCTCGCCTTCCATACCACTCTCGTGCTGCTGCAGGTGCTGTAAGAGACAGGAGAGGGACATGCCATGGGTAAGCTGCTCAAAGCCAGCCACTGCCATGAGCCAACCCCATCCTGGTCACAGCCAGAGGAATGCCACTGGGGGACACGTCTCCATGGCCAAAGAGAACGGTTACTGATTTTAAGATTCCTTAGTGGGGCAGCTTTTGTTTTCCCCAAGGTACCTTCTCTAACAGTTCACTGAAGACAAGCAGCATGCTGACGCTTATTCTGTCTCCCCCTAACATCCCCTGCCATGTGGCTCTCCAGAGTGCTGACAGTGCTGCTGATCCAATGGGCCCTCCCCGTGTAACACTGGTTTTTCTGACATAATTATTAAAGGTGCCCCCTTTCACGCTCCAAAGTGTCCTGCTTTAGTTAGATCAGGGATTGGCAAACTATGGCCCACAGGCCAAATCCAACCCGCTGCCTGTTTTTGTAAATAAAGTATAATTGAAACACAGCCAAGTACGCTGATTTACATACTGTCTATGGTTGCTTTAGAACATCAGAGGTGAGCAGTTGTGACAGAGATGGCATGTCCACAAAGCCTAAATTATTACTATCTGGCCCTTTATAGAAAAAGTTAGCCAACCCCTGCTTTAGGGGACAGCCTATGATCACCCTACCTGTACAGCACCCTAGGTCAGTAACACAGAGCCAAAGCTGCTGACTTTTTCACACAAACACAAAACAACAACTCAGGTCTTTGTATTTAAAACTACAATCTATTGGGAGAACCCAAAATTAGGTTTTCCTCTGGATTAAAAAATGACAGAAAAATAAACTTCTCCAGACTAGTTCCCTGTTAATAAATATCTCAAGGTCATCTGGCTTATCATTGGTCAATATCATTCCGTCTATCAGATGGTCAAAATTATATTCCCTGTTGTGTTTAGTAGACACAGTACTGATTCTGAAGCACGGAAGCCCAGGAGCCAGCAGGAAGCAGGCACACCCAGGATGAAAGTGTGGGGGGTGTAAGAACAGCAGGGGTTATGGAAACAGTCATAGACCCCAGGCTTCTGTGTCTGGGAGAAGCCTTAAAGATCATTCCAGAACCAAATTCACCATGTTTTTTGGGCCTCCTGAGAAAATGATGAAAGCTATGGACCCTTTTTCACTACCAGTTAGGGAATGGACAGCTTCCTGGTGTAGAAAGGACATCTCTTTCATTTCAAATGACATATTTTAGAGGAAGAGAGAATTTTTCCACTGGGTACAGATGAAACAGGGAAAGCAACCCTGAAAAGCTTAAGTGGCTGACCCAAGGTATCCCAGCTAGTTAGTGGGTGAGAGAGAACTAGAACCGGGGGTTATCTCCCCCACACCCTGTGCCCAGCATCCTTTTGGAGGAGGAAGTTCAGATAATGAAAAAGTGTTTTACTGCTCATGTGATTACTTGTCCTTCCCTCTTCCTGCTCAGCCCCGCCACCCACACCTGGCCCAGGGGGCTACACCGAGCACAGCAAACGCCCTGGACCTGCTCTGTGCTGCCAGCCCCCTTCCCACCCACACTGGCTCTCTTTGATATCCATACCTTGATAACAGTTTCTCATCCTGCTTGGATATCTCTTCCTCATCCAGCTTAGGAGGCAAGACACTGAGAGGCTGGACTAGTTAGGATGCCCTGCACTCCACACAGTACTGAGAATACCAGAGTGGCCCTGGGAGTGCTTGCCATCAAGGACACTGCCCTGAGGATCACACGTTGACATACACACGTCCTGTGTTCACTGAACAAGTATGAAAAATCCAGAAGCATGTTTGCACTTTGTCGGAAGGAGAAACATGAGTGCATCAACTAAGTGTCATGGAAAACTCACCAGAGGAGGGTTGAGGCCCTCAATTATGTAACCTGGCTAAAGCACTCCCCGAGGAAATCGTGCCACCTTGCAGGTAAGAATGTGAAGGGCTTCAAAGGCCCCAAGGGACAGAATAATCCTTTCTGTCCTCTGAAATGGGTAATTTAACACCTCAAATGCAGAGCCGTGGAATAAAATAAAACTCCTGTAAGTCATAATTGCCCTAGAACAATTGCACAACCAGAAGGAGTTGGGAGAACCAGTGAGCTCAATGTTAACTTTTAAACAAATTACAACTGATAATAAAAAAACTACTTTTCTTCAATTACATTTGAGCTGATTTTTAAAAATGATTTATCTTCAATTTGCCTTCTGTGACACACAGCTCCTTGCAGAGGACTTCAGGAGGCTGGGATGTGCTTTCTGGAGGCTACAACCCTGGGGAGAGGAAGGGATGTGGAGGGAAAAGATGAACTTGCCCAAGTTCACTCTCCCAGACTTCTCCACAGGGCCCCTCAGAAGCCAAAATCTGGACCAGGATATTCCAGGGAGCAAGCGTTTGGCCTGGGATTGAGCAGGAGGAAACCTGTACAAGAGCCAGAAACTGCTGTCTTGGGTCACTAAGACCAAAAGAATTATATTTATTAAAGATTCGACTAAAACTGAGTGAATAAAAGACAACAGAGAAAATAACCATGAAATCCAAAGCAGTAATTTCCATTAGGGGATTTTGGAGGTGGAAGAAACCATGAAATCAGAGCAAGAATCGCTAAAGCCTTACTTCCAAATCCCCACTCCTCCCCACAAGACAGGATTTCCTTGCAGTAAGGCACTGAATTTTAAACATAAAATTTAATATGGATGTGAAGGTTCTATTCCAAATGGCTGGGGTTTTCCATCTTGGAGCCAGAAGAGAGAGAGAGAACATGGCTAACAAGAGTTGGACTGGAATTGAGATGTCAAACGTCTTTTGTCCTCAAATTCATGGGCTCCTGGGTGACAGGGCTGTATACTGACTTGAAATAATCATCATAATAGGAACTCTCACTTTTAAAAAAATATGATGAAGATATTCAAAACTACTCTACACTCAAGCTCAGGTTGGTAAACTATGATCTCTTAGACCGCCACAAATTCTTCTGTCTGCCATTTGAGAGCCGTTTGGAAAGGCAACGGGCAGACACTGCAAATCACGCAGGAAAGAATAAAAGGAAGTGGGAAGAACACAGCCACAGCCCCTTCCCCCTATCCTGCTACAGGGAACATTCAGGTCCTCTTTGACAGATTTCCACAAAAGCTTATTTCAAAATTCTAATCTTGCTGTGCACTCCAAATTCATTCTCTAAGACACTAAAAGAAAAAAAAAAATCCAGAATAAACTATATCTCGGTTGCTAGGAAACACCTGCTTATAAAGGTAACATCCCAACCCAAACTTCTGCGTACCTCCTGTGTCTACTCATGTCTACCTGCTCGTGACATCCTGTTCTCACCAAATTTTCTAAGTTTCTTGTTACTTCTCAGGCTGTCCAACCTGGAGGAAACAGGGAACCCAGCAGCAAGGTCCCTGCCCTCTGTGACCTTTCCCACACCCTCCGGTCATCTCCCAGGCCTGGAGTGGGTCAACCCCCCGTTGGTCAGATCCTCTCTCCTTCTGAGGTGGCACTGGCTGCATGCCCAGAATCCCACCCTTGGAACCTGCCTGATGAGGAGCAGGAGGAGGGAGTGGGGTGAAGGAGGCACATGAGGACTGCATGGGGCAAGTCAGCCAGCCAACAACATGCTTTCCCTGCAGAAGAGAGGAGATGTTTTCATTTGGAGAAGAAGGGAGAATAATTTGTTCCTGACCCAGCTAATTAGAATACCCTCAATTGGGATCACAATGTATTTAATTAAATTCACTGTAATATATGAAGAATCCACCAAGGCACAAATCCCAGTGGTACACTCAATAAAGGAGCTGCCTTCTTGCAGAGTTCTTGCTCTCCTCGCCAGGCAGGAAATTTTTCTCCCACGCAAATCCTCAATTCCCCAACCCTCTCCGCCTCTATCCAGAGTTCTCCCATCAGGGAGGAGGGGGACCCAGGTTTTGATTTCCTTTTTCCACTTTGCTTTACTCTGTGCTCCCATTTCCTAACTGTTCTCCTTTGTCAGGTCAAGAGTATACTTTAAAAAAGAAAACAAAACAATGACGTTAACTGGGGTGAGTGTGCTGTGATGCATGCCACCTCAGGACTCAAAGAAAACTTGCGGTTGAGCCCATGTGGCAGGGATTTGATTCAGTTCAATTCGAAATGTCCACAACATGTGAGACGCTATGCACACATATACACACACACACACACAGAATATGTCCCACCCTGGAGGCTTAACCTGCAGGTGATCTGGGCAGTGACAACCATGACTCAGGAGATATGAGGAGGGCATCCCTTCGGCCTGAGTACCCTTTTGAGAATAAACCATTTAGGCCAGTGAAAATCACAGGGTCCTCCTAGTTCACTCAAGAACAATCAGTGTCTTCCCACAAACTACTAATGAGGAAGTATGACCAACCAATCACAGAAAGAAGGATCGACCTGGCTTAATGAAGAAGAGTGGTAACTCAGGTCCACCCAAACTCACTTGGTCTGGCCGGCCTCTCCCTATAGCCTTGAACCCATCTAAGCTTTTCCTTGATCGCCCCCCAATCTCACTGGCTGGTTTTAAAAGCACCTGCAAAACAATGGGTTATACAAACTGCAGAGGTGAGGTCTTTTCACTGAAAGAAACTTCTATGCTCAGCAACAGGATTTACTTTCTGAAATCTCACAGAATTACGATGATCTATAAGAAGGAAATAAGTATCCAGTTTGACTTAAGTGAGAGCAGAAAAAGTCCAACAATGTCCAACTCCACCAAAGCACCACTGTGTAGCAGATAACCGACTGTCCCCACCTGGAGCAATTAGGGAATCTGATTGGCACATGTCAGGCGGTCAGCGCCTACTGCTGGCAGTGAAGCCTGGGTGGGCTCACTTGTGTTGGTCAAAGAGACCTTTTCCTGCACCTCTTTCTAATCTTGTTGCAGCTATTCGTGCTTTAAAATGCTCGTTCCAAGCCAGGCGTGGTAGCTCACGCCTATAATCCCAGCACCTGGGGAAGCTAAGGTAGGAGGATCACCTGAGGCCGGGAGTTCAAGACTAGCCTGGGCAACATAGCTAGATCCCCTTTTTTAGGGGAAAAAAAAATTAAAGTGTTCTACTAATAAAAAAAATCTTTAAAATGCTCATCCCATCTCTGTTTAGCTGGAAGATGACACTCCTATGCTCCTGACATGGAAACATCTAATGTCCCAAATCTGTCTCTGTGACTTCCCTTCTAGGTCTGATTCAGGGAGAATAACTCAGAAAAGCCCTTGCTGCAATAAGAGGCACCTCCGATAAAGAGCCCGGCATGTAAAACTGAGTGCAAAAAGCAAATTAATAATTTAAAAAGAAAGGGAAGAACAGAGGCCAGGCTGCACTACTTCGTGGGATTCTACCCCATCAGTATGTTGAGCTCGTTCACCCTGGCCAAACACTGAAAGTCAAAGAGACGAAAAGAGGGCTCTTGTTAGAAAATAATTCATCGTGAAAATCAAAAAAATGTGTTCCTGTTACTTGTTTCCCAGGAAAACTAACCAACTTCTGTCAGAGAACATTGATTTCTATAAATCTGGAGGGGCCCCGGCTCCATGCTCCTCCCCAACAATAGGAAACTTCTAACATCTGGTTCTTCATGCATGGAATGCAAAATATTGATCAGGTTTTGTCAAAGCCTCCCCTTTAAAGTAGAAATGGACAAAGTACATTCACACACACACACACACACACACACACACTTCACAAATGAAGCTTCCTCCGGGAACAGCACCTGTTACTATAAACATACCTACCCCCTCTATTCCCAGTGCAATTCCAGAGAGCAAATGGGCTACCCCAGGGGATGCCTGATACCTCCTGCTGAACGGAAAAGAACCCTGATGGGTGCGATGTCCCAGAAGGCCCCTGAGACACCTGTCAGGGCTCTGAAGGGCGCCTAGGCAAAGGCAGGCAGGAGGCCCTGTCTGCAACTCTCCTCAGTCCATAAAACTGGAAGTCCCCTGGTGGAAGAGGCCACTGTACACCATCCCTCTGGAGGGAAAGACTGCTAACCACAGCATGCCAAGGGCTTCGGCTTCTCCCTTCGGGGACAGGACTATAAAACCTCACTAAACAATCTGGTGAGAAGGAACGGGAAGAGGATGGAGATCCAGAGTCGGTCTGCTAATTCCCCAACGCTGTAAGATGGGATAAAGCCGCCGAGAGTGGGTGTCCATTCACCACCATAAGCATGCACAGCATTTACTCCTGACCAAACACCTACACGAACCTTTTCGTTTTCTCATTACAGGCCCGTTTACCCATGAGGTGGGTAGCATTTGGCTCCCATCCTTGGAGAACCCAAAGCTCAAAAAAGTCATGTGACTCCCCTGAGGTCTCACACAGCAGGGAGAACCAGGACTGGAACCTGGGGCTTGATCCTAAGTTCACAGCCATCAGACTACACTGTACTGACTGCAGGTGTGTTCTGGAACACGAGACTCCCCAGACCAGGTATCCACCTCGAATGCCTAAAAAAAAAAACTCCTTTCAGGTATAACGCAGCCAGGGGTGGGGGTAGTTAATTTTTTAATCAGTGAGATTGTGTTATAGTTCCAAATTGAATATCACATTTTTAGTAAGACTCCTGGAAGGTCAACCTAAATATATATGTATATTCTGTTTAATGTTGGCTTTTTCATCTGCTCATGCCCTCGTCCTTGACACATGCTAATTTAGTCCTATTTCACTGTAGGGTCCCTGCAGACACCATCAGATATAAGCCCCAACCATGATTTATAAGAAAAAATTGAAAGGAAGTAAAAATGTTCCCTTAGATCAATCCATTTGAGTTGCTCTGACCTATTTTCTGGTTTCTAGGCCAGACTCCTTATGCCTTGGAACAAGCCATGACTGCTCACTCAGTATCCAAGCTCCAAGGCCAGAATTGAGACTTCCCATTCCCGTATCTTTTCCCTTACATGAATGACATTTCCTGATTCAAAAGTCTCAGTATTAGTGGCCCTGAGAAGTAAATTCTAGAAAGAAAATTATAGTCTAAATCTATAACTATCTACAGGTTGTATCTGCCTTGGCTTTGAATCTTTTCTGGAAAAATACAAATATGGACCCTTGTGGAATGTTGATGCCTCCACATAATAGATTTCCCTTCCCTTTGTCAGGAAAACTGCAGAAAGGAGTGTGGTGTCCCTGTTTCCACACAGGGAGGAAGATTATCAGGCACGCAGGGGTCCTCCTTAAGGAAAAGGCACATCAGAGCACAACGTCACAAGCAAAATGAGGGTTAGTTTCCACAGTGGTCAAATGCGCCAGAACAGAACTCAGAAGATGAGGGGAATATGAGGGAAGGGAAGCCAACAAAGTGGGTCCCCCAAGGCTAGCCTCAAACTGACCACCTGCCAGAAACTACCTAGAGCTCCCAGGATCTGACACTTAACTGCTTTGCTAAGATGGTGTATTAGCAACAACAACTTCCCTCATTCCTAAGATGTACTTTCTAGCTCTCACAAATTTAAGTTCCCATACAAAAATAAAGGCCACCATATACACACTACCCAGGGCTGTGCTCATCCAACTCCGTGGTTTAAGGGGCACTCTGGATTAAAACAGATTTGAGGCAAACCCTTGCTCTGAGTCTCACTAGCTGTGCTCCCTAGGGCAAGCCACACACACTGCTGGGCCTCAGTTTCCTCATATGCAAAACTGGGACAAAAACAGAACCTCTTTATCTCACTGCTGGGAGGATTCAAGGGGACAATTCATATAAAATACTTAATACAGTGCGCCTGATGCACAGTTAGCCCTCACAATACACAAGGCTGTTGTTATCATCACTCCCATTATTTTCCAAATTAGTTGACCTCCGGGATTAGGGATGGAAATGAGTGTCTACTCAACAGAGCAGTTTGCTGTTTCCCTTACAAGCAATCACCGCCCCTCCCCAAGGCCCCAAAGAGGAATGCCTGGTTGACAGGAAAGAATTGTGATCTATAGGGATTACGGCACAGACGGGGATGTCGAGCACACACAGGGACAAGTTCTTCCTTATAAGAGGTGCTCAATTTTTATTTTAAGTCACTTGGCCAAAGTCATGCAGGCAGAGCCAGGATCCAAACTCCAAGCCTGTGCCCTTGCTACAAAATCATATCTGTTTACTGGATCTCTTTGCCCATGTCAGCACCAATACAATCAAAATCAAGGACCACGTTCTTTATCACATCTGCCGACATCCCAGGTGAGGACCAGGGAAGGGACAGCTCAGCTGAAATGGTTGACACTTCCCTGATTCCTCAAATCCACTCTGAAGTTTGCTTATTTGTATCTCCAACCCCATGACAGCACAGCAGAAAAAATACTTACCTGGTGGTCAAAACAGGTGCATTACCTCATCTGTAAAATGGAGATATTTATACTTGCCCTGTCTTCCTCAAAGGCAATGTTTAAAACCACATGAGAAAACATATGAAAACCCTTCAGAAGATGTGAAGGACTACCCAAATATTGGACACAGTCATGGTCTTTCCACCATGAGTCTAGATCTTGCTTTGTCATTTCTGATGGGCACGCACAACCCTGTGAGCTGGGTGGCTAATGTTGCAATGGGTGTTTTAGCTCAGTGGTTCTCTAACTTGAGCGTGCATCAGAGGCACCTGGAGGGGGCATGTTATGCCACAGGTCGCAGGGCCTGTCCCTGGGTTTCTGATCCAGTAGGTCTAGAGTGTGGCCCAGGAATTTGCATTTCTAACAATCTCCCAGGTGACGCTGACATCGCTGGTCTGGGACCACCCTTTGAGATCTGCTCTGGCTCAGACGGCAGTTCCCACGAAGAAGAGACCCAAGTCAGAATACACGGAGATGTTCTGGTGTACGGAGGAAAATCTCGAAGACCTAAAAAATCTCTGCACTTGCCTTTACCCAATGAGTATTTTAGATTCTAGCAAACTGCACTAGATAAATCATGTAATGCCTCCACACAAGAATTCACCTCCTTAATGAAACAGTCACCTGGAAGCAGCTGCCCGCTACTGGCCTGCTCCAGATACTTCATAAAAGTCAGAACTGGCTCTATTCATCTTCCTCTCTTTTCACACCTGTGCTCTGAGATTTCCTGGGGCCAGCGCTGGAAGCCTGACACTCGATGGCAAAGCACGAGGCATCATTTTCTGCTCCCTTGCTCTGCTTCCTGCTGCATGCACCTACCCAGATGTCTTGCTGGAACCAAGCCCATGGAAGAATGTCAACCAAATTTGAGAAAAATAAAATAGTCTTTAAAATTCCTCCCACGCTCTTCAACTTTCTGGTTGCTGCTACTGCTGCTGAGAGCATGAATTTGGTGCTCAAACCCAGAGGCCTCTCTTGAGCTCCCACAATTTGCTGACAAATACCCTCATCACCTTCATGATGAGAGGAGACAACAGGGTAGCCGGTGTGACACAGGCAGCGGACATGGGACACCCACAGGCTGACTTCTTCCTCCTAAGAGGTGCTTGATTTAATTTCATGTTTTTCCCTTAAAAGAGAAAATGGGAAAGTGATGAAGCAGGGCAGAAAAATTCCCTCTAAACAAATGCCTTTGGCGTCGAACATTCACGCTGCTATAGACATTTCACTCTTCTCCTTAAATCCCATGAGTTTTGCTGAGGGTTGAAAGAGACAGTTACACTCACGGGAGGGGAAGAAGGGACCAAGGGAGTGAAAAGAGAAAAACGCTTCTTTGAGGAAGCAGAGCGGAGTGTGCAGCAAGAGGCCAGGAGACGGCCATGTGCAGAGCAGACAGCCACGTGGCGAGGGGGACACAGTTTTACAAACGATGACACGGCTAGTTTCTCTGCTCTGCTTTCGGGTTCCCCCATAAATAACCCAGACAAACACCCTGTGCACTGGCTTTTGCTCTCCTTCCCTCCCTTTTTAAGTCTCATTAAAAGCCGATATTGTTCGGCCTCAAGATGGAGGGCTCAGCATGGATTTTACTGAACGTTAAATCAACCAGCAAGCGCAGCCAGCAAACTCTGTGGCACTTTAACTTTAAATAATGCAATAATTATTGAATTTCCTTTTTATAACTGAAGTGCTGGAATGTAAACAATGGGGCTGTAATTGCAGGAAGGGGGGATCAATAGAGGCAATCGTTTCCAACCATGTTAATTGTAAATACAATTGCTCCAAGATGTCAGCCTTGTTCTTCTTGCTCCCAGAATCATCCTAACGGATGACAGAGTCCAACTTTCCCATTACAGCTGTTCGTTCCTTTAAGAGGTTCTCAATCAGGTCTGATCAATCTGTCAAGATAATGCATGGAGTAAGTAAGACTCTTCCAAACACAGGCTCCTAATCAATAGCCCGGACCAGCTTAATGAGGTGGGGCTAAGGCCCAGAGGGAGGTAAGAGCCCCCAGCTTGCGCCTAGGTTTGGCAGGCTGGCTTCCTCGCATGGCCCTGATAAACAGATCTGCCCTTAATGAGGACATTAGTTATGCATGCTTCAGCAAGCAGCAAGGCACCTGTCCCATGGGACAAATGGACAGAAAACAAAATAGATTAACAGAAAACAATATGGTGCCAAATTAGGTCTAACTGAAGACCTTTCCCTCCTTCTCCTGCTTTCCTTAATTGTCCTACAGAGTGGACAATGTCAATTAATCATCCAACAGCACCCCTTGAGTGAGAGGATCTCTGGGCATCTGCTCACCTCCCCAAGCTGTCCCCAAATAGGAGCACCCTCATTTCCTCAACACCATTTCCAGATCACGAGGCAGCTGGGGGGCTCTCCAGCAGGAGGGGAAGAGGACAAAGCTGAAGCTGGAGTCCGACAGTCACAGGCTGGCTGGTGAGTGAAGATGGACAAGAACAAACTGCCATCTTGAGGCTGATGTCCCAGTTTCTGAGACCGAGTCTCGGTCTTGAGAACAGTTACTCCCTCACAGATGAAGAGGCAGGAAGTCAAGAGTCTTGAACACACACTGCACACAGCCCAGCGCCTGCACAGAATCAGAATTCTCACAAGGGTCTGGAGAGCCACCTTCCCTCCCTCAGAGGCCACAGCATGCCTTTATGTCTGTGCCTGCTGTGATAGGCTGGGAAGGGTGCCCGCTGTGGAAGTCCTTGAGAAAGGGCCATGCTAAAGGAAGGTCCCAACAAGAATCCAGCAGTTCCTTTCCCCCATGGATGTTAGCTGAGAGCAGGGGTTCTCAAAGCATGGCCTCTGGACAAACAGCATGGTAACATGCAGACCCTCGGGCCCTGTCCAAAACTATATAAACTCTGGGATGATTCCAGGTGATTCCAGTGCAGGCTTGTTTGGTCATCACTGTCTCAGAGGGTGGGTTAGACAAGGCAGGCTTCTAGCAGGGATGACTTCTAGTATGTCACAAAGAGTTGGCCAACTACTCCTTTCTGGATCAGAAAGAGTTCAATGCCCAAGATATATCTAGAAAACTGTATTTTTGCTGAGCTTTGGCTCAGAGGAGTGACTATTTATTCTAGCCCACCTCCCATCTGCTCCAGAATACAAGGCCTCTGGCCATAATAAAACCAAAAGAACATAGAGGCCCGCATGAAAACTCCATTTTATTAGTTGGAAAAGATCACAGACTGGGTCACACTACTGAATTTCCGAAGTTAACAGTCTCATTGTGGTTGAAGTAAAATGAGAATAACCAGGTCTTCTTAAAGGTCTGGGGGATCAACAGACTAAAAGAAAATAAATATATACAGCCAGGAAGATCACATCCCTCCACTATGCAAAGGCTCAGCACACCAGCGCTCTTTCTCCAAAGCCTTCCCCACTCCCAGGCTCAGCCCTGCCCTCCTCCCGGCCCTGCAGCCTGCTCGAAGCAACTTCTATGCTGTACTTATCACACCACAAACAGCACCTCACAGGCTGGGACCAAGTCATGTCTTCCTATTCCCAGTTCTCAAGTTCTCATCCCAGTTCCTGAGCCACAGCAGGTACTTAAAAATTGTTGGCTGAAAGTCAGAACAAATGAGGAACAAATCCTTTAATGCTCCATCATCACTCTGTAGCTTGCCATTCAAGACCCATCGAATCTAGTCCACACTCACTTCCCTCACCTGATTCCAATCCCCCACTCCACTGCATATTCCACATGAGCTGGGACTAGTGGCAGTTCCCACCTTACCCACCAACGCTGATCTTTCTGGTCTCAGTGCCTTTTCCTGCTTGGAAACCCCTCCCAAACAACTCCTACCCATGCGAAACGCACAAGGTGGTCCCATCAGCACCCACCACGCATCATTCTTTTGTGCACATGCTTCACTTGACCTCTGCACGGGGCTGTTCATCCACCCCTTGGTGACTGAGATGGCAGATTGGGGACTGAAAACAATACATATGTTTGCTAATATTTACTGCTTGTTTAAATAAGATTCAATGACAGGAGATAATTACTATAAATGGCTGCACTTAGTGACTTAATTTTTTTAGTGTGTGGATCACAAAAGGGCTTCCCGTCCCCTGCTTCAAATCAGCCAAAATTTCCCTCAATCAAAGGACAACTTAGTTGGTCATCTTCGTTCTATCTCTCCATTTCCTCTACATACCTGTGTTATCACCATCGGCTTAATATCACCGGTTCTTTTACTATTAAACTGGCAAATAGTTGCAAGACTTGGATATACTGAGAAACATCTAGAACACTGAGAAAATCACAGAAGACAGGGAGAGGGAGCAGGCTCCACAGATGTTTCTCAGGGGGAGTAACTTAAGCTGTCAAAACTCTGTGTGGTTGCCAGCGTCCACCACACACACCTTTATAGATAAAAATAATTTAGTACATATTTTAGTTCTAAACATAAAACACGTACCAAAGCCAAGAGAGTGGTGTGAAGGTGCTCAGACACATGAAAGAAGGTGGCCAAATGGGTATTCCTGGAACATAAAAATGAACAGTGTGATGGTTTTTGGTTTTGATGAGTCAGAATGAGGAGGACATCACCATCTTCTTCTTCTTCTTTTATTTTTACATATACATCTACAATTTTATTTTCTTCCCTAATTTCCTGTCCTCCTATCTGACTGACTATTGCTGAGAAATGCTGTTGTCTGGATCCCCGATTCTTTTTTTTGAGACAGGGTCTTGCTGTCACCCAGGCAGTAGCGTCATCACAGATCACTGCAGCTTCAAACTCCTGGGCTCAAGCGATCCTCCTGCCTCAGCCTCCCAAGCAGCTGGGACTACAGGCATGTGCCACACGCCTGGCTAATTTTTCTATTTTTTGTAGAGATGGGGTCTCGCTCTTGCTCAGGCTGGTCTCGAACTCCTGGCCTCAAGTGATCCTCGGTCTCCCAAAGTGCTGGGATTACAGGTGTGAGCCACCACGCCTGGCCTTGGGTCCCCAATTCTTATAATTAACTCCCTAGAAAATGCCTGTCTGGTTAAGTCTCTCACCTTCATCTATTCCCAAATTCTAGAACCTACAGGGAAGGGACCTTTTTCCACATGGGCTCGGAAGCTGAATGTTTAGCTGTGCCTCTTTCCCCTTCCAGCTTATGCCCAAACTCCGGGCTGGCCAGCCCCCTTGCCAACAGATCCTCCCTCAAGGACGTCCAAGCAACCTGGTCCAAAGATGCCACCTCCCGGTTAAGCTCTCAAGCTCCCAATGGAATGAGGCTCTGAGGCCAGGTAGTGAAATTTTTAAAAACCTTATTTTGAAATGGTGAAAAACAGGGAGGTTTTTCATTGGCCAGCCCACACTGACCAAAACATCTCCTTATAGTGAAGAAGTTCCTGTTCCAGCAGACCCAGGAAACAGTGAGGAGACAGGAAGAAGTCATGGGAGAAGATGACGATGTGCAAAACCTACTGGTGAACCACGAGGGATTTTCCTCAGTAAATTCACATTTCAGAAAATTGCATCTAAAAACTGCCACCTCTGAAAAGTTTATTTGAGCAACTTGGTGGGGCTTGGGGAGGAGCAGAGGAGGTCAGAGGAAGGAAGGACCAGAGAGGGGACTGCTCAGGTCCCGCCAGCTGTGAAGCATTAGGATGCTGTGGCGCATGTTACACACGGCTGTAGTACCTATGTGGCAGTTACATGGTGACGTGGGACACAAACCTGGCTGTGCTTCTTCCTGGGGACACACTGTTAAGATACAGCCAATCGTTCACCACCACACCAATCGGCAGGTGATGCCTTTTTGTAATCTCAAATCCAATAGTCTGCTCTGCAAGTATGGATATGGTCTGTGGATGCTTTTTATTAATAGGTATTCGAAAGGCTTAAGTCTTAAAACACAAATCTTTCAATGCCCTTTCCAGATTGCTCTATAATAACATAAGGCAGAGGAAACAACAGCCAGTCCCAGCTTCCGACAGCACCTGCATTTTCACAGTCATCTTTCTTCTAGCTTTGGTTCACTCATTCCCTGTTTGTCTATCTACATTCCTGCTTCTCCTTTCCTTGCAATTTAATCTCACAAAAATGAGAGGGGTCATTAATCTTCTTTAAAAATCATCGTCATCATTCTCTGCACATAAGAAAAGTCCTCTGCTACAGGGTCTCATCACCCACTTGCCCCCTGCATCACCCTTGTCTCCAGCTGGCTCTAGTGACTCTGTCCCTCCTCTATTTGGGGGTGTGTGTGGGAGTGTGTGCACACACACACGCGTGCTGGCTCATGCCTTGCCCTCCCATGCATACTCTCAGTCCAGCACCTCCACATTCTACCCTCCATTCTAAGCATCCCACCTCCCAATCCGTGCAGTGATCCCTTCTCCTCCAGATTCCCCGTGTTGAGCTCTCGGTATGTCTGTTGGCACTGCCACCCTGAGCACTGGCTATCAGCTTTATGTATGTGGCATACTCCCCAGTGAGACTGAAAGGCTCCTGAAGGCAGGGACAGTGTGCCCTACCCGGAGCTTGACATACAGGAGCCAGGTCATCCTGCAGCGGGAACATGGGAAGGAGATCAAGGAGCCATGCAGAGGAGAGGGGACTCTGACAGTAAGCTCTCCTCAGCTGGAGCAGGAGGAGCACCACCACCACACGATGGGGAGCCGTGAGGCTCGAGTGAAGAGATCAGTGTGAACGCACTTCACAAATGGAGAGCAAAACTAAAAGAAAAGAAAACAGTTGTTCAGGTGATGAGAATGGGTTGAGAAGGGAACTTGAAGACTCAGAAAGCCTCCCCCACCATCTGATTTCATCGGGGTGCTAGGACTGACTACACAAAGACAAATTAATTACTTGATTGCCCGTTCACTTACCTCGCTAATGAAATCATCGGGTTTTCCGGGGAAGAACCTGTTAGGGGGACTGGCTTGCCTCTGGGTGTAAGTCCCACTGGTGCCAGCTGCATTCCCCAGCACCAACATGACTCATGAGATGACACAAATTGCCACCGGGCTTTGTTACTATGTGACTTTCAGCAAGTTACCCTTCCAATCCCCGCTTCAGTGGTAAAATCTGGGTGGCAACACTAAGAACCTACTTCATGGCATTATCATCAGGAATGATGATGGAGCACAGCTAATAATGACTGGGAAGCACTCTGTCTTTGTAGAGAGCTATATTACTTAACATTTAGAATAATACCCACTGTTTCAGGTTGAGAAAGCATTGCGATTTTAGCTAAACTGAAGGCTGAACACATTCACTAATGAGCAGTGTCCTTCCCATAGAAACACTGAAAGCTACTCAGTCTACTGAATAAAATGACTAGCAGTACATTAGCAAGAAGCTGATGTGGGTTTAGTTACCATGAAACCAGGGTCATCGCATTCAACATCTAATAAGCAAATTCTTAAGATCACAGAAATCAGCTAGAGCCAACCGGGCTGACGACAACAGTATTTTTAAGAATGGTTTGGGTAGAATAATGTCTTCTTAGCCCACAATTTTCCTGGAATTCCTAAAAATACAGCCTCTTAGAAGGCACATTTCTATCATTTAGACCAGGGGTCAGCAAACTGTTTCTGTAAATATTCAGAGAGTAAATATCACAGGCTTTGAGGGTCCTCCCATCTCTGTCACAACTACTCAACTCTGCCGTCACAGCACAAAAGCAGTAGTGGACAATATGTAAAAGAATAGGTGTAGCTGTGTTCCCATAAAACTTTATTTACAATCATTCAGAATATCACATGCCTGCTCTCAATGAAGAGGGGAGAAAACACACACTCTTTTTCACACACACATTCTCTCTCACATACACACACTTTAAGCAAAGTAAGTTTCTTACAACTTTCAAAACTCGGTATGAGCCAGGCTTGCAAACTTCATATAAAAATAAGCTGCTTCAAACTGAAGGTCAACACCTATTCGAGAACCATTTAACTCTGAATTATGAAATGACTTCACAACAATTAAACTTGGCCCCTTGTTTTTGTGCTTTCAAACGTAAGAACTTTCGCCTAAGTGTGCTCTCAGTTACATGGCATTGGCTCTCAAGTTCTGCATCTCATTCTATAACCAAGGTAAATAATGCCGCATGAATAAGGGTTAAGGGTATACATTTATTCAGAGGTTAACAATACATGCAATTGATTCCACTGTTAACTAACCTAATGATGGAATTACTAACAACAACACAAATGTAGCCTTCTATTCTATGCCCTCCAGTAGCTGAAAACAATCCCATTGTAAATAGCCAGAGAGCAAAAAAAAAATGAGAAGGTGAAAAATTAGGTCACTATCATCCCTGCGTATCTCCCTACACACCATGTTCTTACTTCCTAAGTTTCTCTTAAAAGCAGAATGCTAGGAATGATCTTGACATCCAAGAAGGAGTGGTCAGGAAGTCTGGATTTAGAAAAATAAAATATTTAAGTGTTTTCTCAATAACACCATCTTACATGTATATAGTCCCATATAGATTTCAAAGGGTTTGGCCGTTAATAGTTCAGCTGATTCTCACAACCACCATGTGACATTAGGCAGTGGGTGGGGGTAGAGTGGGGGGGTGGCTTTCTTCACTGTTCAATGGACAGAGGAGTCAATCCACAGACAGCAAATTAGCAGTGGCTGGGAAGCCTGTGGGTTCGAGTTGTATAACCCTGGGGAGTTTTTAAAAATTCTTAATTAATGATGAACATTTAAAAATCTGCCAATTTCCCATGCAATCAAGATTTCCTGCCTCTTTAAAAATAAAAAAAGGAATATCTGGCTGTAGTGGCTCCACATTCCCTCATTTCAACAATTATCTAGATAAGATGGGGCAGGCAGCCTCCAGCCCAGCACCAGTCATGCATTTATGATACCTGTGTGGCCCCGTAGGCATGTGGGCTTGCAACCATACGTGAAAGAGAACGTGGCCTGCAAGTGCAGGTCATAGGAGTCAACCCCGCGTCCAGTCCTGGTTCAGCTTTTGTCACACCATGCCATGCTACCCCGTGAACAACCCAGCACAAAGATCCCCCTGCAAAGCATCGTGCTTCTGCTTGAGTTGCACACTGCAAAACCGAAGGCCAAAAGCTAAGCTTCACCAGGCTCGGGTGGTAAGGGAGTTAACAATGTACGTGGCTTCATAAGGGAAGCCAACTTAATTCTGCCACAGGAGTTAGTATTTGTTAATTGGTAGAAAAAGGTAAAATTAATGAGGACATTAACATAGCTATTTAAAAACAGCTCCATGTTTGCCCCGTTGTAACACATGGAACTATCAGGAAGTAATTGAGGGAGAAGGACACTGTCAATTCTCAATTATCCGCGTGAATGAAGCGCTCAGTGACACGGATAATCCAAGTCATTTACATTTGAATTTAGAAAGTAACATCTTTTTCCTTCAGAAAACTTACCTTCCTAATTACAGCTTGCTGAAAGCAATAGTGAGATCAGTTTACCTTCCCCATCAGAGAAGAAAGTGCTGGGGAAGGGATGGAACCTGCTAGAGGGTTCAGACCTGCCACGACCACCCAAAGCAAATAAAGGATCACTAAAAGCAGTTGGCCAATATAGCAGCCAGTAGCCACATGTGACTATTTAAATTATGTTAAATAAAGTTCAAAGTTCAGCCCCCCACCCCCAGTCGCACTAGCCACATTTCAAGTGCTCTACTGCCAGGTATGCCTAGTGGCTACCACGCTGACAAGCACAGAACATTTCTATCACGACAGAAAGTTCTAGGGGACAGTGCTGAATTCTAGATCAATGATAACACCGAGTTACCTGAATTAAGTAGAAAGCTGGGGTGCAGGAGGAATGCAGGACACACTATGCTGCCACTTTAGAAACAAAAGGGAATTGTAACACCGGACTCTCTCAGCTAGTTTAATTTCAAGGCTGGTAATGTAGACTCTGTCTAGGGAATAACATAAAAAATAAGCATTCCATTCTAAGTAAGATGAGGCTTTTTAATTAACAAAACAGAAAATGAGTGGATAAGAGGCGAGGCAGGAAAACCTGATTTTCAGCAAACATTTGCCATCGCTGCCTGTGCCTAGTGTGGCCACGCAGCCCAGACGCTGGCTGAAGGGCAGAGAAAGGGAAGATCCTGACCCTGCCAGGCTCTGCTCCGGTAGGTGCCTGTTCAGGTGCCGCTGGGAGCAATGTCAGGCCCAGTGTCACTTGACATCCTCATTAATTATCTTGAAAGGAGAGGGTTAGTAAACAGCAAGTTAATTAAATTCTCAGATGATGCTAATTTGGGAGGCTTTAAAAAGACTGGCAAGGGCAGTGGCAATATAAATGGGACCTGGATGGGCTAGAGGTATGAGTGGAAAATAAAATTAAGCCCTGGCTAAACACACACCACTTAAAATAAGTCTCTTGGAAGAGCCAAAATATGTCCGAAAAGAAATTTATTTGGAAAACTTGTTGTAACTAAAACTGAAAGGTTTGAAACTTCTAGGCGTATAATCAGGAGTAAAAAAAGGCCTTTTAAGACGTTTAATAAAAATGTTTACGTGTAATTAGTGGTCTGGGAGGAACACCAACACTTAACGGTTGCTGTCCTTGGGAGGTGTGACAGGAGAGAATGTTAAGAGGGAAGGGGCCTTCCACTTTTTACTTCCTGTTCTTCTAAACTGATTAAGCATTTTTAAAACAAGCATACATTATGGTTTTATTTGGTTTTGTTTTTTTTAAACTTCTTAGTTTGAAAATAATTTTAGATTTACAGAAGGGTTGTAAGGATAGTACAGAGATCCCAAATGCCCTTTACACAGCTTCCTCTAATGCTGACATCTCAATATCTGGGACATCGTCAAAAAACTAAGAAACCAGCATTGGTACAAGACTACAGGCTTTACTAGACGACAGACTTTATTCAGATGTCACCTGTTTCTCCACACATGTTCGTTTTCTGGTCCAGGATCCAAACCAGGACCCCACATAGCACTGAGGTGTCACTCTCCTTTGTCCCCTCCGATCTGCAACCGTTCCTCCATCCATCCTTGTGCTGAAAGACCTGGGCACTTCTGAAGACAGCTGGTTGGGTGTTTGTAGAGCACCCCTCAGTGTGGTTTGTCTGATGTGTTCTCACAATGCGACTGAGGTTGTGGATTTTTGGAGAGAATACCAATGAAGGGAAGTACCCTTCCCATTGTATCATGTCAGTGGCTACGTGATAATGATGTGACTTACCACTGGTGATGTTGACCTTGATCACTTAGTTAAGGCGCCATCTGCCAGGTTTCTCCACTGGTAAGGAATTATGTTTCCATTTCCACACTTTATTCATTAGAAGTGAGTCACTAAGTCCAGCCCACACTCAAGGGGAGGAGAATGAAGCTCTGTCTTCTAGTTATTACGTTGTTAAATGAAATAAAAATATCTTATAAAAGAGGTGGTAACCTCTTTATGCAAACAGAGTATCTAATAGAAACATTTATCTGGAAAGTCAGAGAGTTTGTTGTCTTTGTTTTGAATACTCGGGTTCTCAACAATAGAAATGAAGAAATACCTACAGCCACAGAGATCTCACATATATTAACGCATTTAATCCTCACAACAGGGTCATGGAAGAGACCAACAATCCACTGCAAATCACAGTTGGGGAAACGCGCCACCAAGAGGTTAAATCACTTGCTCACATTAATGCAGCTATGCAGGGACAGAGGTAGGATTTAAACACAGGACACCTGGCTCTAGAGACTTTGCTGTCTAGAAACCTCTCTGTTTTCCTGCTTCTCAATATACAACTCCAAAATTTCAGGGCAGTCAAAATAGGGCAGCACTGTGGCATTCCCAAAAAAGTGGCATTCTAAGTGGCAACGCTAAGGAGGCCGAACAAAACCAAGATGCTCTGGGAGTTTTTCAGTGGAAGACAGTCCTCCCTTATCTCTATAATGTGGTGAGGAACACGGGACACCCAACCTGGGCGAAGGAACTCTCCACGAACAGGTACAGAACCTACTCATAATCCACGGCCCACGATGCTTACTGGTATCTCATCCCTGTCTGTCATACACACAAACCTGGAATCGTCTCCACCAATGGTACTTTTCCTACTATTCTGAGGCTTCCCTGCGGCAGGCACAGTAATAAAGCAGATGTCAGAAAAAAGCGACCAACGACCAGACAGAGGGGAGAAACTTGGCCCATGATGCCCCAGATCTAGAACCTGCAAATATCTACATATGGGCTTGTTTAATCCCAGCTGTTAAATATCTGATGTTCTGACATCAAAAAGAAACAAGGAAATGACCTGCTTGTAGAAAAATAAGAAAGGAATCAGAAACGTTTGGGTGAGAACTGCTGCATTCCCCCAACTCGCCTATGTCACTGGAAACCCCAACACCTATCTTTACCAGTATCCTCTGCCACAAAGAAAAGATGAGGAAGGAGTGAGCAGAAAGGAATAAATGCCTCCTTCCTGGATGCCTGCCCCACACTGTCTCCTGCAAATATTTGGCATTTATTTCTCCTCCATTTAACACTGCCTTGCTTTGTTCTCCAATTGTTTCCAGTGCAAAACTTTGCCTTTAAAATGACACTAATAAAGAACCACATCATATAAACCCTCTGACACCACACTGATCCCATCCCATGAGTGGGCAGACGGCAGATTTTCCATAAACACCTAGAATCACAAAACACAAGAAACAGAAACACTCATCTCAGTGTACGTGTCCTGGACCAGCATGGTGGGCCTCTGCTTAAAGGCGTCCACCCACCCAGAACTCAAGAGGGACTCTCAGTGTGAATTTTAAAAGCATATATAATTATTTTATAAAATGCACAGGAGTGTTATTAATAGGTTAATATTCGAGTGCTTACTATGTGCCAGGCACAGTTCTAAGGCCTGTTCTAAGAATTAACAGAGGTAACTGTTTAACATGTCAATGTATTCTTTTCCACACATTTCAGTGTATCGCGCCTCAGCCAGAAAAAACAAAATAGCATTCAAGAGAGGCACATTTTCAGATTTTTTAATGGCATCAGAAGGTTGAAATGATGAACTGGAATACTGTATGTGGCAAAAATCTAAAATCATTAAGCAGATGTTTGTAACCACTTTGAAAAGAGAACAGTGAAGCACTAGAACTAAATAAAAGTTCAGAATAAGAGACCAACCATAACTCATTCACCTCCTGCTTTTTTACCCCAAGTAAGGTGACTACTGCTGTTATTAATATTACTAATACTGAACTGGCAGAGCAGGGGACTATTAAAGATTGATGACATTTCATTTTTGCCTCTCATATCTCTGTGAACAATCTGGAAATAGAGAGATCTGATTATACTATGGTAAGGTGTCTTTGTACTTAGGAATGTTGGCCCAAAGAATGCTGATCATGAATCAAAGTCAACGTGGAAGAAAACGCCTACAGTAAAATGTAATTATCTAGTTGGACCTCTCTTGTCCAGCATTTCTAATAAGATCCAAATAGAGACAGAAGTCATGCCCATCAACCCGACAAAGTTAGTCTAAAAGTCATATGGAGGAATAAACAGGTGGAATAATCATTTTTGAAAGATGACTGATGAGAATTATTATAATACCAGGCAGTACAAAACTGAAATAATTAAGGCAGTTCTGTACAGGTCCAAGTCAAGGCAAATTACTGAACCAAGAGAAAGTCTAGGAACAGACCCAAATGAGAATTTACTGTGTGATATGGTGGCATTTTGAGGCACTGCAAGAAAGGATGGATGGATTGCGTCATAAACAGAGCTGGGACGGATAATTAATTGAGGAAAAGTAAACACAGAGAGATCCTTGCCTCACAACATACACCAAAATAAACTCCAGATGGATTACAGAGCTAAGTGTCAAAACATGAAACCATGAAAGAACTAAAAGGGAATATAGTGAACATGCTCTTGGCAGGAGAAAGGCATTTCTAAGCTTAACAAAGAGGAAGGAAACAAAAATGCAAAGGTATATAAATGCACCATATAAAAATTTTAAACTTTGGAATCTAGAAACATACCATAAACAGCAAAATAGAATGCTGGATTGGGGGAGGGGGCCATAACACAGAGCCAATACATGTTTCACACATTGATACAGAAAGAGTTCTCTCAATGTGTTTGTTTATATTATGTATTTATTAAAGTTTTGTTTATAATAGTGAAAAACTGGAAACAAGCTGGCTGCCAAGCTGGAGGGATAACTAAATAAATCACGGCACCATTATACAGTGGTGCACTATGCAGCTATCAAAAATCACGCTGTAGAACTATTTAGTGACATCCAAAAAAAGGTCACACATGGTAAAGGTTTAAAAAAGCCAGTTACAAAATACACAGTATCATTTCAATTCTACAAAATAATAATACCACATCTGTACAGAAAAGGCTAAAATGCCATATACCAAAAATGTTTGACGTTGAAACCATCTTTGGGTGGTGAGATTAGGCACGTTGTGTTTCTCTGCATTTCCAAAAGACTTTTTATAATAAACATGAAGCACTTTTGAACTCAAAAATAACAAATAAAAATTAACAAATTTATATATGTATGTGTATGTTTATGTGTGTATATATACAGATATATATATACATACATACATATATATATGAAAAGATGATCACTTTACTGTCACATTTCCATATATTATAAATTCGGGAGTGCAGCCAGCTAACCCATTGAATCAATGGAATAAACGGGACGAAGGAAAAGAGCAATTGTCAAGTCACCTCCTCAGTTTTGGGGCACAGGGAGGCCTGGTTTAATTGTCACTTCCATGAAAACAAAAGCAATAAGAAAACCCTGATTATTTCAGGGGACCACAAATGCCACAGGAGTCAAGAGTTTGATATGGCTGCTTAATAAAAGACTAGAAGTTAATGACTTGGTGTCTATACAAGGAAGGGGATAGAGTCCCTGTGATCAAGACTGGTGGGGCCTCACCAATCACCCAGGGGACACATCAACTAGCCAACATGTCACAGAGGACAGGGATGGTAAGGGGTTTGGAAACCACTGCACACGAAGAAGAGTTACAAATGGTAGAGATGTGTATTTGGCAGAATAGAGAGGGTACATACAAAGGGACAAATGACAAAAAGGGGAGGTGGCAGTGAGCTAAGTAATTTATGGCACCTTCATACAATGCTGCATTACACAGCTATTAAAAATTATGTTTGAGAAAAACATTTAGTGACATCCAAAAAAATAACACTGTGAAGTTTTTAAAAGTCAGTGACAAAATACAGTATCACTTAAACACTACAAAATAATCACATCACAAGGAAGATGTCTCTTATGGAAGAGGAACAGGACAAAACCATCCCTATCCCCTGCATGTAAGAAAGCAGACAATATCTCAACATAAAGGAAGGACTTTCTAATGATTAAAGGTACCCCTGGACTCATTTGTGTAAAGAAGTGAAAACTTTCAGAGAAACCTGATGACCACTGTTTAGAGGTATTTCTATAAGACATTTCTTCATTGGGTTCAGTATTTCCTAAATGCCCTTCAAGGGGCAGGTGCATCGGGAGGTTGTTAAAAACACAGATTCTATGTATTTCCCCAATCAAGGTTCACAGGATCAATCTCTCAGGTAGAACCCCAAAATTTGTACCTTACAAGGTTCACCCACTAATTCTGATACATAGTCAGTTTTGGGAATCCTTGGGCCAGGTGGTATCTTTAATAGTTTTGAAGAAATGATATCTGGGTTTTCCCAAAAAAGCAATAAATGAAGGAATAAAAACATACAAATCACAAATATGAACATTATTTACCATTATCCATCTAGCCATCTCTTATCTATATATATAATATACCGAAGTTTTACATAAATGGAATAATCTATATATGTAACACTTTTATACTATGCTGAGGCCATCTTTCAAACTAAAAAATATACACTGTGAGGAAGAGCATCTCACACATATCGGCAATCACAGGGCCTCATCAGAGAACAAGCCCACTTGACGTTTTCATAGACATCAGCAGAAAAATTAAAGTAACCCATACAGTCACCAACAGGGTACATGAGCCCCTGGATTCCTTTATGATTAGGAATATAATCAACTTAAAATAAACATTTAGAGGAAAAACCACCTGTGGTATGTAACCTGTAGAGCAGCTTCCTCAAGAAAAAGAAGACAACTTTCATAGGTTTTAAAGCAAATCCAACCAAAAAACGTCCTTGCAGATCATCCAGGCATTCTTTTGCCTCTTAACTATGGAGCCCACCTCTGAATTATAGACCTACTCTCTCTGTCTCCCACCCGCCCCGTGTCATGCCTAGAGAGCTGCAGGTAACGGGGTGAGTCAGCAACGAAGCTTCCAGGAGATGCAGCTTCTAGGAACTTGGACAAGTTCTTTGTGGAAATGTGACCCCATTGCCAAAAATGCACCTAGCTTTCCTCTTCTTCAGAAGGCGTAAGACATTGCTCAGGAAGCTGGAGATACACGGGGCTGCACGAGGAGACTGCACAGGTAAATGCAAAGGGACAGAGAACAGACGAGGACTTGGTCTTCTCGGGTGTGACCCAAGAAAGACCCTGGGAAAAAGCTAGAAGGAATCTCATCTTCATTTGGATTTTGGGCTACCCTCGTTCTCTGATAAAGGCATCTTAATACTAACACGAGAGGCACAACAGAGACAGCTGACATGTCCTGGCTTCCCACAAACGCTTCTATGCAGCAAACGGCCACTGCTTGTGCAGAAGGGGGTCAAGGGGTCTTGAGGAAAAGGATGGGGCAGAGAGCAAAGGCAGGGTGACGCGCGCTGGTTTCAGGCTCTGGGAGGCCGGCCGGGGCCTTGTCCTGAGCGAGGAGGAGTCGGGCCTCTGCGGTTTCCTAGCAACGCTCGCAGGCGCAGGCGGCATCCCGGGCAAGGCCATCCGGGGAAAGTGAAAATGGCCACACGCACGATGCAAAACCAAAGCAGGCCTGCCTCCCAGCCGGGTGTGGAGGCACAGCGGGGCCCGTGCCAGCCAGCTCCAAAATCGAGTTCCACAGAAAAGCCTTTGGGAGCACCAGTCACGGACGTGGTCTCGCTTCCTTCTCCTTAGCCCTGCAGCATTGGCAGCCACACCTCGAAACCCACACCCCGCCGCTGAGTAATACAAACAGCAGACACCATGTCCACGTTTCAGGGGCGCCGTAACCAGAAAGCGCACTCCTCATTGTGTCTCTGAGAATAGTAATCACAGGCAGTGACACCCAAAGCACTCCTGACTACTCTCTCTGCCCCCAAATCCTTCTCTCTGTAGTTACTTCGACCTGCCTGTGCTGGACTGGTATCACCCTCTGCTAATGGGCTTTGGCTCTCCATCCTCTCCCAACTACCCCATTAGGACCGTGAGGCCCACCTGTCCCAGACAAATGACCTTCCCTTTGGCCACTGTCACTTCATCCTTTGTGATCAGCCTAAGTTCATCTCATTCATCCTACTCAACCCGCTATGCTGACGAATGCCAAGTGGGAGGCGTGGCAACTGGGATGAGGACTGGTCCTTACCTACAGCTCAGACAGGAAAGGGCCATCATCAAGGCTGGCCTCAGAGTCACAGGAGGAGACCCACCTGCTTGGCACCCTCAACCCAGGGACTGGAGTAAAAGTGAGTGCCAGATAAGCCTGGGTGTGGCCACATACGCCTACGGCTTCATGGAGCGCACTAACACTCCATGCGCTCTCCCAGCACCTAGCTTTCTGCTTATGAAACTGTCTTGTGTGATCAAATATTAACTGTAAGACATTAGTTTCAGATTGCTACATGCTGTATGGTTTTTAGAACTCTTTCCCATCCATCAGATATCCAATCCTAACGAACTCTGGGAGGCACACACCTTCATTTTACAGATGACATCAAGGCACCTGTCCAGGCCTGGGGCTGATACCTGTCAGAGCTGGGGACAGAGCAGAATCCCCCATCCTGCATCCCACACTGTCCATACCAGGCTCCTTAGACAGGGTGCTAAGTCCATATATGGTAAAGCTGCTATAAGGACTGAAGAAATGCCTAGTATGTAAGGCACTATCCCATACCTAAAAATTACAGCAAATATACACCCTTATACATGTGTGTATATTACAGGCGTATGTGTATCTATGTACATGCTGCACACATTTACATAAGCTAGCATCTATCTATAACAAGGATAGAAGATATGAGTATATATACATATATATGCCTTCTCTCCTTGATCCATTCTAACTTCTCAATTTATTTCTCAAACCAATGTTTTAGGTTAATGATTTCCCAGGGTCTCAATTTCTATGGCCCTGATTTAGGCCAGGCACTCGGTCCCCAAGCCTGTTTTTATACACGTAACGTAAAGAAAGTACCAGGAACACCTAGGAATTAAGACCACTCCACAGCTGACGACGCTGCTGCCCAGATCTCTGTCGTGACCTCATCAATCTCAAGTCTCTCTCCTTGGTAGCAGATGAAGTGGGAGCTAATGAAAAAGCTAAGGAAATCAGCACCACTAAGGAAATGCCAATACTCATTCGCAATCAACACAGTTGGCTGTTTTTCTCCTACTTTGAATTGCCTCGTCCTACCGCTGACATGATGCGGCTCGGCTCCTGGGCAGGACCGCATCTTTACGTTCTGGATCAGGCCTGGTTCACAATGCTATTACTCATTACACGTCAAAACGTAATTATCACAGATGGTGAATTCGCAAGTGGGTTAGTCGTTGGCTGTAACGGGCTAGCCCATGCTTGCCCCGGGCACTGAAGTTCAGCAGTCAAAATGCTATAAAACACACTGTTCTTTCTTCTTGTTATTTATTATGTATTAACAACAAGGAGAGGCTCACATTTTCTCTCTTAGAGTTGGTTTCAATAGGTTAAACTTCTTTGAAGCCACATAAAACAATTCACTTTATAGTGTGTAAGTAAAACTAGAACGACTTTAGATTTGACTGTGCTGTACTATCACCACTCCTTGTCCCCTCCAACCCAGCTCCATCTGTTAATACGGCATCTCTAGGGCAATACTTCAGTCATTCCCTATGGATATTTCAAGAAAACAGCCCCTGTTTTTTCACAAGGACAGTCACTTGCTGATGGTAAAACAACGGTGGTGGTAGGGGAAAAAAAAAAAAGTATTAGCGCCAACCAAGGCTTGTGTTCCTGCCTCTGCTTCCACAGTGAAAGCAAAATGGCAGGACATGGTTACGGGTTTTGGCATAGTTTGTTTCAAGCCAGCAGATGGGATGGGATGCTACTACAGTTACAAAGTGGCCCCAGATATTCTCAGGCAAAATAAGGGTGCGGCGTTTCCACGCTGGTGCACGGGTCGGGGTTCGGGCGGGTAGAACGATGACACCAGCCCTAAAAAGCCAACAGGCTCCTGAACACCAAGCCTGCACTATTAATTTGCATATGACATTAATTTTGCTGTCAGTGTGTTAATGTGTGATTAATTCTGTCATGGGTTAGAGCGAGGAGAATTAGTTAATTGTCAGAAGCCCTTCTCACTCACTCTCCCGTTCATCCCCCGCCTCCCTCCAACTTCCCCCTTTTTTCTCTTCTTATGAAACCAACCTCCTGGGTTTCCTTCCTCAGGGCACTTCTTTCCTATGGGACTTTAGTCCCATCGCCTCCTACCCTTTATATAAATGCGTCTGCAGACCTGAGCAGCGAGAATGGAGAGGGGTACTAGGCAGCCCCACTGGCGGGCAGGAACCCCGTCCAGGCAGTGATGGGGGCGGTTTGGGAAGGTTTCACCACGAGGACACACAGGTCCCATTCATATTCATGGTCAATTGCCAGTGCCGGTGATACCTGCATACATTGTACAATCTGCGCTTTGTGTGCTATGCAAATAACCTGTGGGGCTGGAACAAGGTGGAATGCGGAGTTAACACAAAGCCATTGCTGTGCTATAGAAACGGGTTTTTGGGCTGCCCATTTCCCCTTTTCTCTGGAGGCTGGCTGGCTTCTTCCTTTACAATAATCCTCGCCCACGGTCAACACAGCCTCACGTTCAGCTTGGCTACAGTGAGTCAAGTGCATTTTTACCCTGCCAGTTATTCCATCACCTACCTGGCCAGTTACATACACTTTTTTAAAAAAATAAAGTCCAATAAAAAGAATCTTGAGGCCCCTAATTCTATAAAGGGCAAGAGAATGCTAGAGTCCCCAGAATGCCAGAATATTTCAGGGGCTACAAGCATGTTCCTTATCAGATTAAACAGCCCCCAACCACAGCAGCACCGCCGCATACACATGCCACCTGGTCAAGAACAGGTGATCCTGATGACGACTTTCCTAGGTTTGCTAAAATGCAGCCCACACCTATGACCACTTGGACCGTTCCTGTGTCTTTCCATTTCCCTGGGTTGCCTTTAATTTTGAAAGAGGGAATGAGGAAGAAGCAAGGAGTGAAAGCAGTAAATTGACCCCCACTCCAACTCCACAGTCGCCCAGAATTCGTCTCATCTATAGGGCTGGGAAACCAAGTGTCACCTTCTGTTCTACTCACTGCCTGACCAGTTGCCCACGGGGGCTGGATGGACACCGGCCAAGGGTGGGCAGTGACCGCAGCTTTTACATCCTCCAAAGACATGAGGGAAGTGGGGAAGAGGCACAGACTGCTGCTCCCCTGTCCCTGGCAAATTATATAACACACCAGTTTCTTGAAAAGGGCCTTAAATTTGTGTCTGAAAGCATGTTTCCAAGAGTTAACTTCCAGTCACTACAATAAAAAGGAAGTAGGTAATGAGACCTATTTACATGTTGCAAATAACATTTTATGATCTTTTTAAAAAGCGCAGGGCTTGCTTTATACCTTGGAAGTCACTATTTGTTTTAATTTGGAAACACACCCATCTGTCAACTGGAACTTTTTAAAAAATTTAGCAAGGAGTGACGTTCTTGAGCCATGATTATTCTAATGTCTTATCACTGTATTTCACAACTCAAACTAGATGTTGGACTACATTTTCCCGTAGTAACCGCTGAGAGTGCTCCTAAGGAATGTGTGTTTCTCTCTCACACACACACTCTCATTCCACCCCCCCCCCCCCCCCCCCGCTCACCACCCCCCCACCCCCGCCGCCAAGTAATAAAAGCCGGATAAGTCCATGGAAGAGGCAAAAGCAGAGATGTGCAGCAATTCCACTGCTCAAATACTTGTTTGTACTGTAACTCTTTAAAAATGAAGTAAATTATAGAATCTGTTGAAACAGTTTTTTGAACCCTCACGGAAGTCACCAGTGTTTTCTCAAATGAACTGGAAGTGTCTCTGATCAACAGGAATTCGGGTCCCTTCTTCCTTTTCAGATTAGGTACAGCTCTAATTGTTTTAATACGGGCATTATTCACACATGAAACTGGAACTACTCAGTCCCGACCACCCATGGGCATTCAAGATCCCGTGACATTTCTGTAAATCGGCCAAATTCCAACACAGACAGCAGGCCCCGTAGTGGCTGTATTCAGATGAGGAAAGATGACATGCTCCTGCCCCTCCTATGGAAAGCAGAGACCAACTTTCCTCCTTCTGGTCCATTGTAACTGCTCTTCCAGTCTATCCCAGCCAACCTCCTCTGGGCACAGCACAGTAAGTCTCACAATGGCTAGATCTCACCTTGAGCACTGACATCCTACACACAAAGGACTGCCAAGAAGCCAGCCCCCCCAGGGCTCTGCAACTAAAAGGAAAGTTTCCAATGAGGAGATCAGGAGGCAGAAAATAGGGTGTTAGTGGGCTGGAGGAGAGTCTGAGCCCAGGGCTTCTCAGCTGTCCTCACTGGAAAACTGCCTCTTAAGATCCATTTCCATATTTCTTCCCTTAAATTTCACTTTTAGAATCTGAACATTCAGAACCTTCAAGTCTTTACTCCTTTGCCCCTCCCACACAAAGCTCCCTGTATCTTAACACTCCTGACTCATCTTTCTTCTTTCTCAACTTCTCAATCCCCACTGATGCTCCCCCTGAAGAATCCCCCCCCATTCATTCTCCCACAGGGACGGCCAAGCTCTTTTTAGGGAAACACCCAAGGTAAAGCACTCTTGGCCTCCTGGTTTGCCTTGGAATCTAGAATAAGTCAGTTCTTCCACAGGTGTTGGGTGATGGGGGAGAAGTGATACCACACTTGACAAAAGGAGCAAGACTGCTGCACAGGGACTCTGGGGAAATGCCCAGCCATCGGTGCCCCCAATAAAAATATCCCACGACTGAAACCCAGGGCCCAGGGAGGGGCCGGGAGGTGGCCAGCATGGCACTGGGGCCGGCAGCAGGCCCTCCACGCAGCCCCACGCCCCTCCGGAGCCGCCCTGGGTAACTGCAAAAGGCTTTCCGCACACCAGGCACACTCCCAGCATTGCGCTGTCTCCAGCGCGCTCTCCCCCCCAAACACCCCGAGGCCTCCAGAGTGTACACTAACCACAAGCCTTTGAGTGGCTCATGTATTTACAAACTGAGGCATGTCGAAATCAAAGGGGATACCACATGACATAATTCGCATTAAAATGTCAACAGGCTGACAATTTATAGAGTCAATCCACGGAAGGTGGGGAGGACTAAGACTTAGTAATTGTTTAATTCCTGCTGAAACCCACGGCCGCTGTGCCTTCGGGAAGCTGGGATGCGCTGGGGGCCTCCAGCCTGTGCAGCGCCCTGTGGCGCTGGCACCGTGCCAGGGCCAGGCAACAGGTTTAACCATTTAGGGCACTCTACCTTGAGAGACAGACAGAAAGGAAAGGGCATAAGGGACAGATGGAAAGAGAGGCACGGGCAGTGCGAGAGCACGTCCTCCTGCGATGCGTGTGCAGCTGACGAAATGGCTTGGGTCGGTTCCACGGAAGGAAAGGTCCCTGTTGTTGCTCCCCGACACTCCCTTTTACTTTCCACACACCCAGAAGATGAAGATTTAAATACATGCAAAAGGCCCACCCGGTCTTGGTTTCCTGGCTGTACTGAGGCAACAGCTTGCTCCCCAGGGAAGCCTAAGAACGGGGGAGGGGTGTCCACACCTTGACGACGATGGGCCCCCAACCTCCAGGCCCGAGCTCCACAAATGAGCAAGAACAAAGTCCTGACCCAAACCAGTCCCCTGTTCATATAAAATTACCCATGGAAGTCTCTTCTACCTCCCTTACCAGTAGCACTGTTCTTACCCACGGAACAGAAAATACAGATTTTTATTGCCTGTTTCAGACTCCCAATCTCGCACACACACAGGAATGACTCCTCTTAGATTTTTGATGTTCGTTCTACCTGTGTTACTTCAGATTAACTGACCCTTGCTTGGAGGGGTCCATCTGGGGGTGAGGGGCTGATGTAAGGGAATGCAAAGTTTGAAAATCTTTGCGGGGGGAGTGTCCCATCAACTCCCTTGACTGCACCCCAAGCTCCAAGCTAAGTTATTATCTTTTTATCATCCCATATCAAAGACACTTCTAGAAAAGAGAAATGGTACAGATAAGACTACTTGGCAACGCTTGCAGGTAATAACTGCCATCTTTACTGCCCAGGAAAAGGTAGCTTGGCTCTGCGGAACCTGCCCCCGAGGACGCCTGGGGCCACGTGGGCTTCAGTGGCGCCCTCCGCGCTGGCTGGCTGTGTATAAACATAACACCTCATTCTCTCTTCTACCTCATTAACCGAAACACATTAAAACAAGTGTGCACTGGGAGCAGAAAATGAGACTGTTAAACCAAGCTGATATAATCCTCATCAGCTGCGGGAAATGAGACCGCATCAATTACGCTGAATCAACTGCAATTGCAGGGATGCGCCGAGCTCCCGGACCCCCAGCATGAAAAGGGGGGACAAGAGAGAAAGAAACCTGCACTTTAAAGAAAAGAAAATAACACACTTTACACACACATTCCCCTTACAGAGCTTCCCTCCCATTCTTTATATCACCCCAAGCCAGAGGAGTGGCATCTGATAAAAACACTCCTTTATGCTGCTTCTGCACATAAAAATCTTTGCCAAACTATTTGGAATCAGAGGGAAAAACAAAAACTGAGAGTAAGCTTTACTGAGAAAAAAGAGGAGGGTGGAGAAGAAGAAAAGGGGCTCTGTGTGAGCTCCTGCAAATGGGTTTCGCGAGTGCAAAGAATCTTGAGGCCCGAGGTCCTAAGGCCCAAAATGATCAGTTGCACACGGAATAGCAAGAATGCCCCCAAAATTAAGCGGCTAAGAACGAGACAGTAGTTATTCAAAGCCATACAGCAACAAAACAAAACTAACGCTTGCCAACAGTGAGTAACAACAGATCAGTAACAACGATGATGACACTTAAAAATACTCATAAAACCTACTAGGGAAGAAAACAAAAATAGTATCTGGACACTTCCCAAATAAGGAAGATTATGGCTAAAGTTGAAGAAGTGACAGAATCATTACCTACACATAAGAAATGCAAAAGACTTGCATACAATAGTTATAAAATGTCAAATGTGGTACAAGGAATAATCACTGAGCCATACCCCACATCCTGGCCATTATAATGCCGTATTTGATAGTAATAATTACCACATGTGAAATGAGTGTTGCTATGCAAAACTTTCTTTTGCATTTCTTCATTTGGGTCCACATTTGCAACCGTAACATGGTATTGTCGTTGATTTGCATTTCATTTCATAGGTGTTTTCAAACACAAGCCAAGGACGTGTTCCTCACATACCTCTTGACACCAGCATGAAACTTATGCTGCCAAAACTCAGTCCTCCCAATACGCATTCAATTCACGGCTCACAATACAAAGAGCTGCTCTGTGTTTCAAGTGTACTTTCCCAATCTGCTCATGCATCTAATCATCAGGCACGCAGTGAACTTGGTGAGATTTTTCTGTTGCACATACTTTGCACAAAGTTTCAGATGTTAAAGATTGTTTCGCATTAAGTTTTGCCTCTTAGAATCCAGAAGGGAGGCATCTCCCACTTGTTGACTCAGAGCTGTAATCAGGGATCCCAGGGTTATAGCCATTTATTTCATTAAAAGAAAAGGAAAAAAAAAAAAAGAAGAAAAAACCACAGCCACTTTCAACAGAGGTGGGGGTAAGGGAGAAACCATCCATAACTTAATTAAGTAGCCAAGGAGACTAACTTCCAGTGCACAAACAGGGAAGAGGAGGGAGATGTGCAGTTTAAAAAAAAAAGTTGCAGCTGAAGAAAAATTTTGGAATATTTAAAATTAATGGATGACAAAGGGCTGCCATGGAAACAGTTTTGCATACTTGACTGCAGGTGTTCACTACAGTGAATGGAGACTGGGATGGTACAGCCACAAGGACACAAATGTAAACATTAAAGGAAGACTCCTAAGGCAATGTTAAGTCATCCATGCCAGCAACACTGCGGTTTTCAATATAAATGAACTCACTTATGCAAGGTGGGTACGGCAGCTCTGCAGCACCAGCTCACATTCACTTGTGTCCAGAAGCTGCCCCCCTTGACCATGTGCTGTGGTATTGCCAAGGTTACAAAACGTAAACAGACAGAAATACAAAACATAAAAAGACACCAATGACAGATATATTCTGGTTTAACTAGAATTTAACTTCCATTTGTCAATCTTTGCCCTCTATGCTGTGCATTTCTGGATTATAGCTTTGTTTTTTTTTTTAGAGTGAGTATATATTAGCTTTAATCAGAAAAATATATATATATAAGGGAAAGAAAAAAAATATACAGTTCCCTCTGTACTCTATGCCGGTTTCCAAGCCTAAATTCTCACTTGTATCTGATTTTGGTCACATAAGGGAAATGTGGGTGTGTTGATGCTTTGGGGGAAGTCCTGTTTAAAAAAAAAAAAAAATCAAATACTGAAGTCCCAGGTTATGAAGAACAATATTATAAAATTATGTCAGTAAAAGTACCTTCACTGATTACTTCTCACAACTGGAGATGTCTTACGTACCTCAGAGACGGGAGTCGAACAAAGAGTAGCCAAAATAAAGATGGATTTGGCTTATTTCCTAATTTTTGTAAGTACTTCACTAGATCACTTCTGATCTAGTGAAGAGGAACTTAGGAAACTTAGGAAAAGAGACAGAGGTACCCTTAAAAAAAAAGTCCTGAAGGAATGAAGAGAAGTTGATTTATGGGCACAAATATACAGTATGATAGAAAAAATAAAGCCTAGTGTTAGGTAACTCAGTAGGATGACTATAGTTTACAATAATCTCTAGTATATTTCAAAATAACTAGAAGAGAAGAATTCGAATATATCTAGCATAAAGAAAAGATAAATATTTAAGGTGATGGATGTCCCAAATACACTGATTTGATCTTTACAAATTATATTAATGTATTAAATTACCTCATGTACCCTAAAACTATGTACATCTATTATGCATCAATTTAAAAAACTAAATTAAATTTCTCTTAAAAGTCTTCAAACACATTCTTAGTGCTTGAAGGGAACTTAGTGATGTATCCAAGCACCTCATCCTTCAGATGGGGCCACAACAAACTGGCCAAGGTTAAATTATTTTCTCAAAGTCATTTCACTAAACATTGGTCACATTTCTCTTAATGGGAAATCCCGTCTCCTTCCTCCACACCAAAAAAAAAAGAAAACCAAAAAAAACCCCCCACTGGCCTTTCTGTCCTCAAAACCAACAGTGTGCCAAGTTCAAAGCTAATCAAAATATAAAATAATTTCAGTTATGTGGTCTACAGAAGACAGCAACAAGTCTAATGCAGAAAAGTGGTGTTCTTAAAGAGTAGCACCTTTTTTTGTGCTACATACTGAATACATTGTGGGTACCTTCCAGGTATTGTCTTATTTAACGCGTTCACAACAGTCCTCTCAGGCAGGCTGTTCTGTTAGCCCATTTTATAGATGACGAACAAACAAAGAGGGATTAAGTTACTTAACTCCCAGGAGCTGGGATTCAAACCCTGGCAGCCTGACACCAGGGAACTCCTCCCTCTTTAAAACCCCAAGAGCTACTCGGGTTTCCTTAAAGACATGTGGACATCCTATCTTGAAGTTCTCTATTCTGCACACCTCCCACCCCCCAACAAGTGCCTGGGACCTAGTGGGCATCCAAATACCCCTTGAACGGCCAAGATTCCCACTGCCTCTCCTGCAGTAGTTTGAGAGCTCTTAGTTGAGCATGTTTCTGCCTCCAGTCAAATGTATGCCCTTGTCTGAAAAAACAGAAATAACTCATCTGAGCCCTGTGTTCAGAGACACAACAGATCATCAATATTACTCTCCCCTGTAGAGTAGGAAGGTAGAGGGGAGGACGGCAGGGGTGGAGGACAGACCTCACACCAAACACGTAGCTTCCCCATGGTGGACTTCAGAGCAGAAAGAACACCGAACCATTATGTTTTGGTATTTTACCCCACATTGTATTATGAAACATTTCAATCATAGAGATTGAAATGTGCTAAAATCACATAGTAAACACATATGTCCACCACCCAGATGCTGAAATGAATACTTTGCTGTGTATCTATCCACTCTCCACCCAGCTATCAATGCATCTTACGTTTCTGATGCATTCTAAAGCAAACTGCAGACAGCAGCACACTTTACCCCCCTCCCCAAATATTTCAGCATGCCAAGCATTAACTATAGTTTAGTATTTGTTTATGGGTTTGTTTTCTTTTTAGTATTTTTGTTACTTTAACAGATCATTTGAGCAGACCTCCTTATTAGCAAAATTCTAAGAAGGCCCAAACTCTAGTGTGTTATTATTATGAAATGCTTAGCTCACAACTGATTTTCTATTAAAAGTTATAGTAACCACAGGCCCATCAGAGGAAGTTCTAGTTATTAAAATCAGTTTAGTAATAGGGCCACAGGTTCAGTAAGTAGAAGAAGGAATCTGCCTTTGTCCTCTGCCCAGTTCTCCCTTCTATGTGATAACTCCCTCTTCAAATCTTGCTCAAACTCCAGCTTCTCCCTCCTTCCAGAGGTCTTTTCTGATCTAACCAATTGGGTGTGAGTCTTCCCTCCCTCCACTTTCCTGCAGACTTGAATGACTCTTGTGTCCACATGTGACGGCTCTCACTGAATAATCAGTTCTTCTTTGGGTCCTGTAGAGCAATGTTTTCCGAACTGTAGATCATGCGGTGGTTCTCAACCTGCAGCTGCACGTTGGAATCCCACAGAAAATGAAACCAGAACCTCTGAGGGTGGGCCAGGCACGCACATTTTTTGTGAAGCCCTGACAGTCACCGGATCACGAAATCACGATGTCAGTGGATCATGAAATCAATGCCATGGATACAACCAGCATTTGTAAAACACAACAGAATAGGATGGAATAGAAAGTATTGGAGTGTAGCACATGCAGTGAGGATAAAATTATTTTGTGCAACTTTCGTTACAATCATTTATACAAAATATCTAGCTATATTTATATGCTGGGCCACCAATGTAAAATGTATTTCTTTTTGGATCATAGTCAACACAGTCGAAAAGCCACCGCCCTAAAGAAGCTACTACGTTATCCTGCTTATGGAAGGACCTCCAGGATGTGTGGCTTGTACACTGGACAGGAGGAGAGAAGCAGGTCAGAGTTTGTCTCTTACTGGGAATATGTTCTGCCACCAAGAACATGGTTCACAGGGGGGAACAACCAAACCTGGGACAAAGTAAGCATCACTCAGACACGGACACTTGCTCAGGGAGTGGGCAATGGACAGAGCAGAGGAGATTCTAAGGAAACAGGGGGAAGAGGCTTCTCAGGGCTGAACCTAATCTTACATTTGTGTTTAAATATTCCATCATTTGATATCAATTCATCACGTGACACTTGCTGATGGTCTACTGGAAAGGACAGAAAGCTGGATGAGAATGCACAGATCCTACTGTTAATCTTCAACTGAGTGGAGAAGAAAGACCATTAACAATATGGACTAGGGTATGAACTGAAAGGGGCAAAACATCTCCATGAGAGTGCTGAGGAGAAAGAGCTGTGATTTGGGTCAGCAGAATTTGGGGAGACAGAGCCAAGGTCAGGTGCCTGTGGGAATTTTCAAAGTACTTTGACACAAGCCACAGTCTCGCCGGGGCTGTTTCTCAGTGGGCAGCACAGGAACAGAGCACTGCGTAAAGCAGACAGCTCTGGAATGGCCTGGGCCACACAAGCCATCCAGTTTACTCCAGAATACGGTTTAGGGCTCTGAATTATGAACGCCAAATATTCAGAAAGGGCTGCTACACCAGATTCTAGGGTAGGCAGGAAAGTGTGGGTGCATTCTGCTGGTCAGACGATAAATATTTATTGGGCTGTTGTCAGACACTGTTCTAAGGACATAACTATTAACAGGGCAACCAAGGCCCCTGCTGTCTTGGGAGACATGTAAATAAATGAATGAGAAAAATAAATAATCATTGTCAAGGCAGAGAAGTGAACCTGTGTGACACGAAGATGTGGCTGCTTGGAAGTGGGTGCTCTGGGACATGCAATATAGACAGTGGAGTGGCAAGTGCAAAGGCCCTGTGGCAGGCACAAGCTTGGCATTTCGGATAGACAGTAAGAACACCAGTGTGCCTACAGGGAAGCAGGTAGAAGGGAGTGTGTTGTAAGATCAGGTCAGCATGGTGGGTGGAGTTCACAAAGGGGTCTATAAGCCTCGGTAAAAAGTTGGGCTTTTACTTTAAGCAGGGTGGAAAGCCATTGTTGGGTCTTTGCAATAATTTGATATGACCTGAGTTTCCTCTTCATAAAATCACCATATGGAGAGTGGGTTGTAAGGGGCAAGAGTAGAGGCAGGGAGAGACGACAGAGTTTGCATGGGAGGGTGGTAGAAACAGAATGTGAAGGCAGAGCCAATAGAACTTGCTGGTTTGGCTGTAGGGGAGAGAAAGAGAGGCCCACATATAGTTCCTGGCTTTTTCGTTTAAGCAAACGGTAGATTGGAGGTAGCCCTGATTGAGACGGAGAAGCCCATAAGAGAAAGGAGTTTGGAAGTCATGATCATTAAGAGTTCTGCCTAGACCATGCTAAGTCTCTGGAATCAATGACCAGATGTTCAAATGCAAATGTCCAGTAGGGAGCTGGGTACAGGGAGAGGCCAGGGCTGAAGACAGATTCAGGTATCATCACAACGTAGATGGTGTTTAAAACCACTGGACTGAATGAGACACTTAGGGAGATTTCTAGACAGAAAAAAGGAGGGGCCCTGGACCAAACTCTGGAGGATTCCTAACACTTACCATGAAGTAAGTAGCAGAAGCCAGCAGAGAGATGGAGAAAGGGTCAAGGGGAGAGAAGGCTGCTGAAAGGTCACATGGGAGTAGAACACGGACTTGGCAACACAGAAACCACTGGGGACCTGTCACATCAGTGGTAAAATGTGTCACTTCTGGATCCAGAGAGAAGGAGGAAACAGGTGAGTCCACTCACAAGATGGGTATGATTGAGGGCAAGGGGTTGTTAGCCAAAGAGGAGTCAGTCAATGTGGCCTTGGGCAGGTGCCACCGCCCCTCCTGAGCACCAGTCGACTTCTGTGAGCACAGGCTACCAGCTTCAGGTCCTCGGCCACACCTACACCCAACAGCCGCTCCCAAGCCACCTGCAGAAGACAGCACCTTTCCATCCTCTCTGTTCCATTCCTAGCACTGAAGAGGGAGGAAGGGAGATGGTGTGTCCCCGACTCACCTCGCCTATCTCCCAGAGCCTTCTTGTGTCCCATGCACGAGGTGTTCGGTTTCACTGAGAATCACTGGTGTCCTACACATCTGAACAATCTCCTAGTAAGAGAACACCTTTCAAACACTCCTCAGCTACTTTTCTCAAAAAGGAATTTGCTTTCAGTAAAGATGAGAGAGCAAAGGGAGAGAAACTGGTAACCAGCCACTGGTGTCTACTCGTGCGGCATTTCTCATGCACCCACAATGATGAAGAGAATCCACAGTCTCAAGAAGTTTACAAACAAGTTGGTGAAACAACACAGCCCATGACGCAGAGTCCAGCTTAGTGCCAAATGATATGACACAAATTCAGGGCAGAGATACTGTCTGTGGGGACAGCAGCTGGAGAGAATGTTCTGGAAAACCTAGGATGTGTCACTGGAGCATAAAGAATGGAAAGGAAGTATGTTCTTCCTTAAAGTCTGATTAAAAAAAAAAGAAGACATTTTCCAACAGGGCCCAATGCCTATCTCAGCAATGTGAGATGCATGCAACCAAATCACATAGAAATGAGCACTTAAAATGACATCTGTTGGAGTAATTAGCTGTGTAATTAGTCTCCCCTCGGTGGAGTTGAGCTCTGTCACTGCTGTCTGGGACCTCCCCAGGTGAGATTTTATTCCAAATGCCATGCTCTGAGAGGAATAAAGAGCAGGCCAGGCAACAAGGAAAAGCATCTGACTATGTAGGAGGCAGGGAGAAGAGGGAGGGAGTTTCTAAATGATTTTTGGGGTCCTCTGGGAACCCAGCTAGAACATCAGAGAGGAAAAGTCACCAACACAGCAATGACTCAAGGACTTGCCACCCCTGAGCAAACCTGCAGACCCCTATGAATTCTGGACAAACCCAAAGCACCAAAGGCACAGAGATGCGAATTATAGCAGCGAGATCATGGAGACAGAGGGAGCCGGGTGTAGATTCCAAGCTGGACACAAAGAGACGGGGCGAAGATCGGGACTCTGGCCCCTGGAGAAGCTGTTTGGTCTTCCTACGCTCACAGCTGCAGCCACCACTAACAGGAACCCAGTCTGGGCAGAAAAATAATAATGAAAATGGTCTGAGCCTAATCCGAGAACCAGAAAGTGAACACACACACACAAACAGATGCATCCCGCCAAATCACTCCCCACAGAGCTTCCTAACCACAGCTGGCTACAGAGTCACACTCGCTGACTAATGTCTAGGACAGTGAGGAAATCGCAGTCCCGGGACCAGCGCCACTTGGCTTGGCTGACTAGAAGGGCCGAGGAATGCTCCCCACGCTCCTCTCTCTTTAATTATTTTAGAAAACAAGGGAGGTGGTGGTAGGGGGGAGATATAGACTACGAAGGCCCGGCAGATGTGGGAGGACCACGGCACAAACCACCTTGGATCAGGGGACTCCTTAGCTGGAGGTGAGCCTTTGGGGTGACCTTTCATGCCCTCCCACCCCCATAGCACAGAGTGCCCTCAACAGAGGAGAAACATCTGACGCTGCTCAGAGAACCTTCCTGGGCCCATGGCGATCAATAGTTCATGAAGAGTCTGGAACATGAAACACTCACTTCAAATGAGCCCTGTTAGAAATCAGCAAGATATGTCCTAAAGCCAGACGGGGTCACTCTGCTAGGACATGCCCCGCCGTAAACAAAATCAGTGCTCCTCCCAGGTCTTCAGGAGCACCGACACGCATTTGTAGCACCACTACAGTGACACGGGCTCCCTCCCAAGCCCCTCACAAGGTGACAGGGGTTTGGGAAGCAAACTCCAAACCCAGAAATTATCATTCCTGCTGTCCCAGAGGCTCTAAGATGCATCCATCTGGGTAAAAGCAAAAAGTGAGCTGAGTAAACCTACCTGTGTACACCAAGATCACGCAGCTAACCATGGCCTGGTGATGCCTGTGTTCCCCTGACAACCAAGGGGGCAAGATCCTATCTGAAAAGCCTTGAGGTCATGCAAGATTCTGCCCCCTCAATTGTCAAAGGACCACAGGTATCACCATGCTGTTGCTGGTTGTGTGACCTTCCCAGCTTTTTGGATGAAAGAACACATAAGGGAAGTAGAGTACAGCAGAAAGAAAGTTCTAGTCCCACACAGGTGTGATTTGTTTGTGCCAAGTTTTTTAGAAAAATCATCATCTCCTAATTCAGAACCATCCTGGATACCAGCTCATCTCCCCCTCTTGGCCAAGGAGCATGCTCCAGACAGAAGGAAGGTTCTGAGAAGAGAGAGGAAGACGATGAGCAGAGGACGCATGGACACCAGGGGAGAAACACACTCCAGTACATGCCGCTGACAAATTCCCGAAACAAAATGGGTTTTTAATGCTACAGATTCATTACCCAAGTCTGTACAAAATCCTCCTCCAGTGCTCAGCACGAAAGCAGGACTCAATAAATGTTGTTGCCCAGGGGAAGAAGTCCCCTTCTCGTTCATTTGTCTCCCAGAGGCCACACAGGGGGATGGTCTGGCAAATCCCATGGCCTGTCCCTCTTGGGTCCTCTGGGACTGGGGTCTGAACTTGCAGGAGGAGAGCAAATCAGGGTGGCAGGTGCCAAGGCACCTTCCATTGGCTAACTGCTCACTGGTCCTTGTGCCCTTCTTTCTCATTCTGAGGGACGGGAAGACAAGGACTCCCTGATATGATGAGCGTCACCCCGGAAGTCCACAGAGGTCAGCCCAGAAGTCATCAGGAAGGTCCAACAATCCTCACAGAGGAGCCTATGGCCAGAGGGAGCAGAAAGGCAGAGGGCAGACTCACAAGGGACAGCGAGCGGATGGGAAATTCCTTCAGCGATTCCGACACACAGGCTGTCCCGGCAAGGAAACATTGGTACAACTGTTGACCTCAGAGACTGGGTATGCTTTGGAGGCCTTGTTCTGAGTCTGGAAACGTGCCCCACTAATTAACAGGTTACAAATCAAACACTATCAGTGGATAAACATTTCTAACCTTCTAACTAGTTTGCCTTTTAGAGCACGAGGAAGTAGGCCCTGGAGAAGGTTCCCTACTCATTTCTGATGATTAGTCCCAGCTCAAACCTACTTTTCTGCGTTTCCTGTTAGTGACCTACATATCGCAGGTACTCGGGGTCTTCCACGGACAATAACGGACGCTCACATGCTGTGAATTTTTATGGCCTCTGTATAAATATCCACCACAGGAGGAGGCCTGAGGAGGCCAAGCGAGAGCAAGTGTAAACGTCTGGCAAAGCCGCGGTTGACTGAACCAGGCAACCCGACGTCTGCCCCACTGCGTGACGCAAAAGCATTTCAATAAAAGGAAATAATGAAAAAATTATTGGGAAGTAAATTTTAACAAATAAGCTCTGGAGAAAACTTCAGATTTCATTCAAGGAATAGCATTTTCTTCAACCATGAAAATGTGAAATTCTGATAGGACAGTTTTCTATGAATAACAAAAATTGGAAATCATCATTAGAGGCATTTGTAATTTTCTTCCTTTGCTGGGAACCACTGGGGGAAAAAAGAGGTTTTCCAAACAAGGAAGCCACTTAGCTCTCTTTATGTTCCTGTAGAGCCCATCAGCAGGTCACTATGAGAGAATTTCCTCACCATCCAGAGGTAGGGGTGCCAAACAAAATACAGGATGCCCAGTGAAATGTGAACTTCAGATAAGCAAGCGTAAGTATATTTTACAGGACATACTTAACGCTAAAAATTATCTGTTCCTTGTCTGAAATGTACATTTCTCTGGATATTCGTGTTTTGCTTTGCTATATTTGGCAACACTGCACTGAGGCCTCCGCGGTGGCATCTTCACTCAAAACCATCACCCGAGTATTTCTCGTTTCAACAATCCCCACCATTTCCATGAGTGATAGATTTCCTGTAGTTAAAAATTTTTAACTTTCATCCCACATCTCGATTGCTTAAAAAAAAAAAGTGCTAGAAATTGTCTTAAATATTAAAGTATGAAATTACTCAGTACCACACCAAAATGGTTTTCATAGTAACAGCTTTTCCCACCCTATACTTAAATAGTATTTATAGTTTCAAGTTATGTTTAAAACAGAATAAAGAATATGGTTCAGGTGTATTGTGTAATTATTTAAAAACTCTTGCCTTTTCCTGACAATGTTCCTGACAATGCCTAATTGTTCCCTTACAATTTCCCTTTCAAAACAAAACCAGAAACACCTGTTGGGACTATGTATTCAAATTTGCCCTTTTAGTCCAAGTCCTTAGTAAGTTGAAAGGCTTCAGAATTGAGTTCACGCCTCTGGCTCATTATGCGGCACCTGCCATGTAGACTTCCCTGCCAGATTGGGTTTGCCTAGAACAACTGTAACACAAGGAGTTATTCTGGAATGCAGAAGCAGTGGAATATTCACAGCAAAATTCTCCTAAGGGTTACAGACCACCCCTAGGACAGCAGATGTCATTCATGCAAAGAATTCCACTGTGCTACTTATCCCTCTAGGTGGGGCTGGGGTGAAGGGATGGAAAGTTTTGAGATTTTTCTCTCACAAGATGGTCTAGAGCTTTTTAACTTGAGGATGTGGGGGGCTGTCAACTATTTTGGCACCGTGGTAGTCGTTGGCTCCTTGCTCCTCAGCCTACATCAGGGGCCATGGGACGCCTTTGGAATCCAAAAGGAGAATTGTTACCAGTACCTGAAAACAGTTCATACTGGAAATGTGCAGACACAGTCATGACCTCCACATGCTCTCTGAATAAGAACTTCAGAAAAGGGAATGTCTATGATTTTTCAGAATTAGTTCTCTGTCCCCTTTTTATGAAAAAAGGTGAGAGCCACAGTCTCCATTAAGGCACCATAAAACCCAGCCCCTCTTCCAGTACCCCACTTCTCCTGGCAAGTCCCTCAAGCCCGAACCCAAGAAACCTCCCCTTGGGGAACATGCCAGAGAGAAACAGAAAAAGGTGACAGGAAGACTTTTGGTCCACAAGACTTCAAAGGCCTTCAAAAGAGAACTGAACCTTTTGTCCCTTCTTCTTGCTACCCAGTGCTTCCAACAATACTCCGTAAATACGTTCTGACTGCTCTGATCTGCAGAGCGTTCATGAGAGGCTCTGGAAAAGTTAGAGAACAGGGAGCAAGAAACATGGCTTTTCACATCAGGAAAGAAAGGATGGTTATTTAAGAAACTGTTATACAATTAACCATCCAGTGTGAAAGAAAATAGAGAGTCCTAAATCACACCATACACAAAATAAAGAGTCTTACAACACACTGTACACAAAATATATTCCTCATGGATTAAAGACATAAATGACAGGGGGGTGCAGGGAATAATGAAGAAAATATCAGTGAGGTCATGCCAGCCTGCTTGAGTTTGAATGCTGACTCCAACAACACTCGCTAGCTTGTGCCCTGGAACCTCTCTGTGCCTAAGCATCCTCATTTGAAAATAGAAGAAATAACAGATTAAATCAGTTAATATATGTAAAGTAGACAGAACACAGCACCTGGCTTGTAACAAATGCAGTAGAGGTGTTAGTTTATTATTTCTATTATTTTATAATCTTAGCAAAGAGAAAGCCTCCCTGGGAAAGGAGAAAAGTTGGAAGCATAAAGAAAAAGATCGACAGATTGGACATGACACAAATGAAAAGCTTCCCTACGTCAGAATGCACCATAAGCAAAGTGAAAGATGATCAGAGACCAGGAGAAACTACTGCAACATCCATAGCACACGAGGATTGCTGGCCCAGATAGACCAAGAGCTCTTGCCAATCAATGAGCAAAATGAACAAAACAAGAATAAAGGGCAAAGGCTATAAACAGAAAAGCCCCTAAAGAACAAATGGCCAAGAAATACATGAAAAAAATGTTCACCACATCTACTAATGAGACACACATCAGAACAATGTTGTCAATACGACAACGAAAAGGGAAAAATAACGTTCATGTTGGTCACCAAGTGGGAGTTTGGGCATCACCTAATGGGGAGGGGATGAAATGGTCACCTTCTTTCCAAAGGGCCACTGGAAAGCACGGTATCTATTGGCATCACACCCTGGGACCCAACAAGGGTCCCTGGGACCCTGGAATGGCACAAGTTTACGGAGATTTACGTTCCCTACCTCATTACCTGCACTATCAAAATACTGCAAATAACCTCAATGTACATCAATAAGGGACTGGTTAATAAATGAAATGCTATAGAGCTATTAAAAAGAGTGACCTAGATCTACATGTACTGACCTGAAGTGATTTTCATGATAAAAAGTTACATGAAAAAAGCAAACTGAAAGCACAGCATGTGTCTGTATTTAGAGATGTTTTTAAGTGAACAGTATGTACATGCACACACATACACTCTTCTATCTGTAGAAGCACAGAAAAGAGCCCCGAAGGAAATAAACTACATATAACAGTGGTTTGCTTGTGGAGAGCAAAGTTGGAGTGGTAGACAAAGCACTTCCCTTTTAAAAATTATTGAAAAATATATTTTAAAAAGGCCTCAGGTATCATCCTGTATGTATACGATATCATTCCAAATCTATAAAATGCCTACGTTATATGCAAAAAGAAGAAACTAAAAGTATGTTGTCACGTGGTAAGATTAGGCTACAGTTATTTTCTTGTGTACTCCTGGATTTTCAAATTTTTTTTTCCACAGTGAACATGCACTACTTGTATTACTTTTACCATAAAAAACAGGAAATTGACATTGTATTATTAGATTACACTTAAGGTACACTTGGAATGCTAACCTTGTAAGAAATAATTAAGGATACAATAATATTCTAAAAGGGTCTGATCAGTTCTTTACCAACCACAAAAGAGAGAGAGAGAGAACAAAAATACTAAAAGCATTTAGAAAAAAGAGAAAACAAAAGTGCTATGATGGTTGTAAAACTGGTTTTTCAACAGGTGGCATGTTAAGTACTGGGCTTTTTTTTTTTTTTTTTTTAAATAGGCACATGTAGTAAGTAAGATTTCAATTCCATTATGTGGTGTCTAAAGCATAGAGCCAAAAGATAACACTGACCCTGCTTTCTTGACATGAGGGTGTGTACAATTCCATAACCAGGGTGATCTGGACAAACCATCAGCTGAATGTATGAAATAATGCCCAGGGGGTACTCAGGTGACGAGAGGAAAGGGCAAGGAGCCGCCTAGCAAGGTACCAGTCTTTCATACTGCACACCACTGGCGATACGGTGGCCATACGTTCCTACTGCAGTGAGGGATTAACTTGGTCCCGGCATGAGCCCTGACCCCAAAGAAGATTTGGTTTTTCGATCTTCCTAGAATCCCTCTGAAGTTAACTTGTACCCAGAAGAACTGCCAGAGCCAGCCTGAGCTCTCCAGCCAGGACCCGCCGGGCCCACGTGCAATCTCCCAGCCCAGCAGAGGAGACCCACATCCCACCAGCCCCCACCATCAAGCGAGGGAAATGAACTTCAGGCCTCCAGCTGCTCCAGGAGAAGGAGGGCACAAGGACTAAAAGTGCGAAAATTTACCAAAACATCTGGCCTTTCATACCTTCTAAATCACCTACACAAAAACATTCCCCTCCTTTCATTTTTTGGTCGAAGGCACGCAGGTAGGGGGAGAAGGTGGCAGAAGTATGCACTTAAAACAAACAAAAAAATAGTCTACCTAATGAGAAAACAAGGTTTGAGGAAACTGGTTCCAGAATCACGATGTAAACCAGATGACACCTGCACTATAGCTTCAAACACGGAGCCATGCCAGGTGCAGGATGGGGAGGGGAGACTCCCCAAAGGATTTATACTTTTTGCTCTCAGAACAAGGCAATGGCCACCAGTCACCACCTGTGGGCATGAAGTGTGCAGCTGTCTCCCTAAGACCCCATTTCCCCTGGTGTACCCACAGAGAAGCACAAAGAATGCAGATTTCAAGACCAATCATTGTGTGACTTTTTCTACATCTTCTGATTTGTCCCCCACCATATGCTGATTTTACAGCCCTGCTGGGAGAATGAGCCCCAGCGAGTTTCTTATGTATCAGGGAAAGAACTGAGAAGATGGATTCTAAAGTAATGCAGAGTCCGATGGAGGGTTTCTTTCATCCTTCAGCACTGCATAATCCTCATAGGATGGCGTGAGTACAAGTCCACTATGTGGAGAATTTGGCTGTGTGTGTTTTAATAAATCAGCGCCATCCAAATGGAGATAGCTCAGACACTAGCTTCTCATGTCCTGTCTGCCTAGCTGGCCCAAGGCAGCACATGTGGCCCAGACACAACACAGTGGTAGACAACCCTCATTGCATATAATTTAAGATTAATATGAAACCTTCAGTCTTGGCCCAATCAAAGGAACCCCAGCTGGAAACTGTTTGAGTAATAGATTCTGGTGGGGTCTTAATCTATCTGCTAAAGTTGACAGATTTCCATTCCAATGACTCTCAGGTGAAGAAAAACATCAAAGTGAAAACCAGATTCTGATAGCTGGCAGGTGTGCACTGATCGCCAACTGCCCTCTCTGCACCCCTCCTCCCCCAAGCGGAAAACACCACAAATTTCAGAGACACCACTCAGCCAGGAAGAAGGGGTAAACACAGAAGAGCTTGCGCTAGCTCGGCACCCACACACCTCGGACTCCGGAGCTAAGCTAAGCTAGGCTAGCCGTGCAGGAGAGCAGGGGGCAGGCATGGGGCAGTATCATCTGCTCCCCTAATTAAGACGAGCAAGAGCACCCCACATCTCTATGGGTGCAGGGGGTGGGGGAGTGGGAACCAGGTTCAGGTCCTCTAAAAGAGTAGTGTTACATTTACACGTGAGTGCAGAAAAATGCAGAATTAAGGTCTTGGAGCTCAGCCCTGGTGAGAGACAAGTGCCTTCTCCACAACACGCTTCCATTCCAGATGAACCACTACGGACAGAAACCAAGAGCCAGCATCAAAGCTCCGCCAGAGCCTCTGGCCTTCCGACTGTGTCAACCAATCACACTGACCCCACAATGGCTGGCGTTAGGATGTGGACGTGGATATGGACATACAACCACTAGGGGCTGGACCAGAACTCGCCACTGTTTAAGTCAAAACAAAAACAAAAACAAAAAACCAAGGAATTTGATCATGGGCACTCTGCAGAAGTAACCTGGGGGCCCAAAGAAAAGGACAGGGAACTTCCCTCCGAGCCTTGGGCCCTCCAGCCTGCTCCACTTCCAGGAGGTGCACAGGAAGAACACATTGAACATTAATCCCAATTTACAAATTAGTATTCACACAATAATCAAAACTATACAACACCAGGCAACAAAGACAGTATCACCAGGCTTTTGCATATTAGCCCAACCCTCTCTTGTGTCCAGATTAGAAATTATCTCACGCTTTCAGAAAATCCAGTCCTAATAGAACAACCTATGCACTAGCACTTATGACAGCAAGGACAGTTGACCCTGGACCGGTATAAGGTCAAATGACAAACCGAAAGCCATGCCACTGCCGGCATCTCCCGAGACCACAGCTCTGTCTCCTCCAACATGAAAAAGGAAAAGAGGAAGAAAAACCACAGCTGGAAAAGCCACTGGGAAACTGGACACATCACGGCCACCTCAGCGAGTGCTGCATAAAGCAGCTTTGGGGAGTCACCCTGACCAATCATGGATACCTTGCCGGAATCTCAGACATGGTGGAGTGGGGCAAGGAGGGGTGAGCAAGGAGGGCCGTGTGGGAGGAGCCCAGTGCCCTCCCTGGGTCAGCTGCATCTGGAGCGGTTTCTCTAGCAGACAGTAAAGAACTCGATTACATTCAGTTAACTGTGCTCTAAACTGATTATGCATGTGCCGGGCTAATGGATTACATTAGCAAGAGGAAAAATAACATGCAATCAATCTCCATTTACTGCAGGCCACACCAGGGCCCAGTGCAAAAGCGACTCTCAAACCACCTCCAATCCCCACCCCAAATCCGTGGACTGACGAAACCCTGTGAGAGGGAGGCCCCCTCCGTGGCATGAGAGGTTTGTCTTGGTCACGCTGGGGGACAAAGGGCCTCAGGGCAAGCACTGAAATGATACTCCTGTCTGTGTCACCCAGGAGTGAGCATGAGAGCTCCCTGCCCCCGTGGAAGCCTCAGCAAGCAGAGGGACATTCATTACTCCAGGACTAATGAGAGCAGACTAACGACCTTTAGTTCCTGACACAGGAATTCTACCCTGAATCTCAGGGACTGCTCGCCCCCAGGGATGCGCCAGCCTAATGCATTATTTTGGCACCTCTCCTTTGGGTGCTGGTTCCCACGTTCTACCCTGCATCCTAACACACAGGAGGACCCTTCTACCTTTTTTGAACAGCAGTTTCCTCTACCATTTAAAAAAAAAAAAAAAACCTGGGTGCAGTGACTCACGCCTGTAATCCCAGCACTTTAGGAGGCTGAGGTGGGAGGACCACTTGAGGCCAGGAGTTTGAGACCACCCTGGGTAATAGTGAGGCCCTGTCTCTACAAAATATAAAAAAAATTAGCCAGGCATGGTGGCTCATGCCTGTAGTCCCAGCTACTCAGGAGGCTGAGGCAGGAGGATCGCTTGAGCCCAGGAGTTTGAGGTTGCAGTGAGCTATGACACCACCACTGTGCTCTAGCCTGGGCAACAGAGCGAGACCCTGTCTCAAAAAACTTAAAAAAAAAAAAAAAAAGAAAGAAAGAAAAGAAACAAAACTATAGGAAAATTAAGGCCCAGGAGGGTAAGTGACCAGACCTACTAGTGCAGAAGCACACAAATAAACTGCTTCCCTCACATCCACCCTGGAAAACACCTCAACCTGACTCACCCACAGGTATGATCTGTGGATGCAGTTTTGGTACCAAAAAGGGCTACTCTCAGCAAATCCTCCAGGTTCCAGGCCCTTTAGAAGCAAAGCCAATTGACTGATAGACTCTTACTCAAGACTCTGGCTGGAGGGAGGATGCAGCGTGGAGAGATAATCATCACTGTGTGCATTTCATAATCTAAAGGGCAATTTTTTCCTCGGATGGAAGAGGCCAGCTTCGTGCCACCTCCAAACGACCTTCATCAAAGTTGCATACAACCTTCAATGGTCACACTGAGTCCTTTGTACAAATTTTACTCAGTCGGGTCCTTTGGAAATTCTTTCTTCCACTGGTTTTTCCATTGGGTTTTCTTGACCACGTCAGCACCATCCTGTGGCCAGTTCAGACTGACAATTTAAGCTGACAGCAAAGTGCCTTTACTTTCAACGGGGACGCAAAACTAAGCCAGTCAAGGGAGGTTCTTGCTCATTTGAGACAAGGGGACTGGCTTCGTGGTGTCCAGACCTTCCCCACTGCACCACAGCTGGCATCAGCAGTCAATTCCAGAACATTCTATCCCCACTACCTCACTCCTGCTTTCTCCCCCTTTCCCTAAAATGGTTTCTCACCCTCGCTGCACAGGCCTCCCACCACCCGAGAATGAGCGACTGTGACATGAATGACAGAACCAGTCTGGGCAGAGACCGGCATGGGGGAAGGACCAGGAGTCTTCCTTATCTGGAGTCTCCATTTAAAATCACACTGAGTAGCGAGGGGATTCAACCAGCTCAGGGTCGGCAGAAACCAAACGCTCGTGGGCCCAAAGACATGAGAAACGGTGTGAAAGGAGAGGAGGAGGCTGAGAATAAAAGTGAGGAAAATGGGAAGACAGAGCCAGGGAGTGGACGGTGTGTGGAGTGAGGCTGGGAGATTTATGGCGATTTGTACCTGATTGTTCATACTAAAGCCATTATGGGATGATTAGAGAAAAAGGTGAGGCTTTAAGTCCAGCGAAAATCAATAGAAACGTCTGGAGCAATTCTGCCATGCAAGTGAAAGGACTATTTACAGTATCCGGAGCACCTCCCTCCTCCGCTACCGTCGGAGTTGAGCGGAGGACTGGGGGGTCGGGGGGAGGAAGGCGAGAGGGGACAGAGGGAGAGGAGGAGGGGAGAAGCCCAGAAAAAGGAAGAAACAGATCAGCATAAGGAAGAGAAAAGAAACACAGGACACAGGACACAGGAAACAAATGAAAAAAATAAAGAACGAAGGAGCCCCCTTAGCGGACTCTGTTTTTCCCCATAGCACTTACCGCCTTCCAGCCTGCTATAAAATTTCTTTATTGTATTTCTCATGCATCTCCCCCCAGGAGAATGGAAGCTCGATGAGGGCAGGGATTTTTTTTTTTTTTGGTCTATTTCATGCACTGACGTAGGCACATGTCCAAATTAGTGCCTGTTATACAGCAGGTACCCCATGCATGTCTGTTGGCTGAATGAATGAATGAATCATTCCACGGGCATCCAGGAGAGAAGAAATAGGGGAAAAAAGGAATAAAGAGATGGAAAAGGAGAAGAGAACACCTGAAGGAGAGGGGGACACGCAGGAGCACCAGGATACACAAAAGCCCACAGTGAGTAAGGGAAGCGCCGACAGTCAAGGCGTAAGTGGGATGACGTGACAGTACCGGCCTGCTGTAAACAAAACTCGCCCCCGAAATGGGGCACCCGAGAAAGAACCTCCAGCTACCAGTTGAACCTGTCCCGTTTCTGCCTCGTGAGGAAGCAGATGCCAACTGCCCATCCAACGCCAGGTCACCATGCAGCAGCCACCTGGGCCACGGCAGGGACTGTCCATCTCCTCCCCAGTCCTGTCCCCAACTCCCAGGCACCCAACCCATGCCAGAGCCCGGCCTTACCTTATACAGCTTGAGGCTGGCCTCATGCCTGGAGTTGACCGTGTGCAGCCGCAGCTTCTCCAGGCTGTTGGTATAGTAGTCGCAGGCATTGCACTTGAGGTGCACGGGGTTGCCGATGGCCACGCACTTGAGCCTCCACTCGTTGGCCTTGCCGCCCTCCTTGATGTGGGCCACCAGCTGGTACTTCTGCACGTGTTTATCCGTCTTGCAGTGCAGCTGGAAGTTGGCCTTGAGCTGGGTGTTGTAGCGGCAGAGCTTGCACTGGTATGAGTCCCCCATCACCGCCTTCCACTCGTCCTCCGACAGGCTGCGCTCCACATTCATGTGCAACCCCAGCATGTCCAGGTTGTCCGTCGTGAACTTGTTGCACACGGCGCACTGGAAGAGCTTCAGCGAAGGGTCGTTGGTCTGGATGAAGCTCTCGCCCAGGTTCATCAGCTCCTCCGACACCAGCTGCCCGCCCCCGAGCCGCATGTCTAGGGGAATCTCACCGCTCACTGCCAGGAAGGAGAGAGGAAGAGAGTCAGAGGCCAGGCTCACGGCTGTGGCCACAGTGGAGGCATGGCCCAGCCCTCCACCACCCCCAGCCAGGGTCCAAGGAGGAAAGATCACATTTTAAATGTTGTAAGGTGCTACTAGCTGGAAACCAAACACACACACAGAAAAAGTCAACTTGATGCGTTTGAATCTTTGCTATGGACATTCTGAGATTTGTGGCAGGCATTATGTTTTCCTCCTTTAGGAGAAGAACACTTAGAAAAAGTTAGGAACTATAACCTCTTATGTATTTCAATTCATCCCTTCTCTCAGATTCAAGAAAAGACAGAAATAAGTATCATTCAGTGGATATAATAGAATCTAAAACTCCAACCCCCACCCCCAAATTGGAAATGACTTATAGCTGCAGTCTCAAGACACCAAGCTTTCGTGGCGAATCAGAATTGGGCCCAGAATTTATATCCAAAGCAGCGCTGACCAGTATGGCTTTCCATGATGATGGGAACGTTCTACAGCTGCGCTGTCCGTAGCAACAGTCACTAGCCACATATGACAAAAGAACACTTAAAATATGGCTAGTATGACTGAGAAACCGAGTTTTTAATGTTAATTATTTAAATTTAGGTAGCCACGTGTGGCCAGCGGTGACTGCATTGGACAGCGCAGTTCCAAAGCTAAGATTTGGGGAATGATCTCTCTACTTCTTGCCACATCCCTCTGGTTAATGCCGCCAGCCCCTGCCACGTCTCCCCAATAGGACAACCTCTCTCCTTTCCTGAGCCTACTCACTATGTGACACGTGGCGCTTTCTAGGACCTGTCACGTTCCCGTTGCAGCCACAGTCAACTACAAACAGACGGCTGGTATCCCCATCAGGGTGCCGCCTCTCTGGGGCAGGGGTCCAGCCTAATCCTTGCCGACCCCCTACAGTGCCCAGCCCACTGCACAGACACCCAAATGTCTGCTGTGCCACACAAGGGCGAAAAAAAGCCAAAATGTTATGCTAAACAGAAAGGGAACCAAGATGGGCAATGAAACTCGAGGGTGAGGATCTGGGAAAGATCTCACCTCCCTCTCCACCCTGTTCCTTTTCAGTCCATCACTGCCCAGCATAAACCAGGATGGGCACACACTCACTACAGCAAATTAATACTGCAAGGTCTTATTTATATCCTGAGAAAGGTTTGGAAAGAGCAGCCTTCCATCCATTACCTAGAAGCAGACAGTCAAGCAGAAAGCTGAACATCAGCTGCTATTTCTGCCTCTCCCCTGAACACACACACACACTCGAGCTATTGGGTCTGCCCACACCCCTCAACAGATATTTAAACCTACCTTTTATGTGTGGTTGGGCTAATGTTGTTATTATTTTTTAAGTGACTGATTAGAATCCAAGTTAGTGGCTCATCAAAGAAAAGGTTTTTGTTGCTTTGTTTTGTTTTTTAAATGATTTTCTTATTTATGCTACAAGAGACACCTCATGTCGAAAGATCAGTACAGGCTCTGCTAAGCAGACCAGCTGTGTCTGAAGCTATGGACAGTCCAGCAAGCCACAGAAACCTTTTGCACATGCATTCCAGAAGGCTTAGGAAGCTTTCTGTTTGTTGTCTCTCTTGCCATCTCCCCTGGTGAGAGGAGCCATAACTATGACATTCTTTTTAGGACAAGAGAGAAAAAGAAAAAGAAAAAACAAAGCCTGAAAGCTCCATCCCTTAATGGGGACGGAGGCCGGGCAACATCCACAAAACATACTTGGTGTTCAGTCAAAGCCGTAACTGCCTGGAGGGCAAGACAAGGAGCAAACATATATTTGTTTCTGATGCCAACCACCTGAAGCATCAAACCTTCTCCACTTTTCAGATTTCACCTCAGTGCATCAATGCTGCTCTAAAGAGAAATTCAGCTGTCACTTGCTGGATGCCTGAGTGAAAATTGGAAGTCCTCACAACAAGCAGAGAAAAGATTCCCCGTTCCCACTCTAAGCTCTTAAAATGAAATGCAAATCAAGGACAGAAGCAAAAGAGTGATAAAATGAGTTAGGATGACAGGCCAGCGGAAACTCTCTTCGAGGACTATACCTCAAAGAAACAAACCCAGGGCTTAGAATCCTACACATCTGTAAGGCTAAAGGAACTAATTCAGTTCCCCAGAAGTGGAGGATCCTCACCCAATTCACAGGCAGTTGGGAGGAGAGCCCCCATAAATAAGGACTTAGCAGGTCTTTATTCTGGAGCCATATTGGATATATCATCTTGGAAAGGAGCAAGCCCCCATATCTCCCTGTATGCCCCTAACTTTAACCCTGGGAATTTACACCCTGGCACATGAGCCTATCCACAAGCACATCCTCAGAGAGGCACATGGATCAAAAGACGCGTTCTAGAGTCAAAGGCAGAAGCAGGGGAGCTATTAAGCCTCATGTAGGGGTTGGGTGACTAGCTGGCTACATGGGAAACATACAGATGCCCCCATGAACAACCCCTTTCTTGGTGCTCTGCTAAACTTTACAATTGGAAGGGATGTTTGGGAGGACGTTCACACGGCCTCAAGTCTAATATGCTGTAAACAGCGGCAAATACAACCATACCAGATGAAGGAGACCCAACCCTTTCCTTAAAAGCCCCCAGAAAGTATGCATCCCAGAATTGGTGTCTGTTTGATAATACTAAAATGAAGATTCTGTCAAGGGAAGTATTAGAACAATAACTTTGTAAGCAGGAGTATACTTCACAAAAACTTGCTCCACCCTGCAGAACCCAGTCAAGTCTAATAACACCTACAGCCATCTCATAAATGGCCTATGGGAAAAGCCAGCAGAGCTGCAGATAGAGCCGAAAGTTATGGTTCTTTTCATTTGCATATGTTGGTTTCTCCTACTGAGGTCATATAACTTAAATTCTAAGTCCTCTGGACACTTCCACTTGAGTTTCTGGCATAAATTTGTGACTCTCACACCATCTCAGCAGCTCTTGTGGCCCAAGGAAGGAATAGGTTGTTCCAGAGATTCACCTCACTGACAAGTGGTGACACTAGAAATTCAAGGGCCCTTCTTGACCGAGCTGGATAAAGTCCTTGGAAGGAAGAGCTCTACTGTCTTTAAGAAATAAAGTGTGGATTTTTTATGTGTGTCTATAATACAGGGATTCATTCTTCTGTTTCTTTTGTACCTGCCATAACTGCCCAGGACGGTGCATGATGTCCCGAGACTCACAGACACTTGGTGTGAATGCAAAGTATTTCTCTGCTTCTCAAGTCAACCCTTAGTTACCTGTTTTCAAGGTAATTAAAAAGATCTCACTTTGGCCCAATATGAACCCATCCATTTTCTGTCTTTATTCCACCTCCACTATATTTGATTTATTCCAAGATTTGCTTCCCAAGATTTTAAGTCTCCAGGCTATAAAACCCCAATTCTTACTGGTTGTTTAAAAATATCCTAGATACTGAAGACCATCCCCCTGGTGTGCATGGTCCACTCTGGGCACAGATAAGACTGTCAGTCTCCATGCAGCTGTGATTAACCAGTTGGGTCAAACATCTTCAAATCATTTGGTAATAAAAGATCAACAGGCAAATGTTTCAAAACGGAAAATAAAGTTAAAGTACCAAGGATTCAAACTTAAATACATAGCAAGAAAAACAAATTGAATGCTTTGAAATATAACCCATCTGCAACAATCGGCACTAAATAACCACACAAATAATGACTGGCGCCCTGGTAGTCATCTAAACCTGTGGTCCCCAACCCCCCAAGGCCGCAGAGCAGTAGCAGTCCCTGGCCCGTCAGCAACCCAGGCCGCACAGCAGGGGGTGAGCGGCAGGCTAGCGAGGGAAGCTTCATCTGCCCTTACAGCCACTCCCCATTGCTTCTATCACCTCCTGAGCTCTGCCTCCTGTCAGATCAGTGGCGGCATTAGATTTTGCATTATGGTGAGTTCTAGAATTATTTCATTATATATTACAATGTAATAATAATAGAAATAAAGTACACAATAAATGTGATGTGCTTGAATCATCCTGAAACCATCCCTGCATGACCCCCGCCATCTGTGGAAAAATTGTCTTCTATGAAACCCGTCCCTGGTGCCAAAAAGGTTGGGGACCACTGATCTAAGCCCTCCCAGAAAAAAGGTACTTGCTCACACTGTGTTGCCCAGAACAACTTAATCCCATGTCAGAAAGGTGATACTGCTTAATTCAGGCCATCGCCACTGATCCCAAGAGATTAGTTAGCAGAATTAGGGAATGGAGGGCAGGCAGGGCCCTGTCCATGGCACAAGAGGTGGAGGCTGGAATAACCAGGTCTTCATGAAACTGACTTGTTGATTTCCCTGCAATAGCAGCTATCCCCAAAGTGGGCATGATTCCTTCTACATAAAGACTCACAGTTTCCAGCACCCAAATCCTACCCTCTTGGTCCTATTCTAGATACAGTAAAACAACTGGTAAGATTTGATGTCTGGACACAGCCAACTCAACTTCTCCAAAGCACGGGTCATTTTTCACGGTAACAAAGGCTCGGTTAACCAAGATGTAACCGATATTAAAACTTAACTTTCCTTGATGGACAATTTTACAACTCATTCGTTTTTCATCTATCACACCACCCTTTACAGTGCCCCTAGGGCAATTTAATTCCCAACTATACTAATCACCAACTCATCCAAAATAAGAAAGAAAAAGAACACATCTCTTTCATCAAGATCCTTATAAATACGTGGAGAACTCTGAGATAAATCTATCCGGGTGGTTCCCGGCTCAGCAAAGAATCAGCTTTTGATTGTGTGAATAAGGTGCACTGTGGTTCCGAATTCCTGAGATGACTGTCCTCATTTAAATCATTGAGATAATTATCCCTGTTCCACTTATTGAGATGACTGTCCCAGCTACAGTTTCCCACACATTTTAATAAATATTTAGTGGAATACCAACGTTTTAGGTGATTATGACGATTTTTCAAGTTGAGAAAAAGACAGAGAAAGGGAACAGAAAGGAATGTTGACCATAAGTCAAAAACTAGAGGAGACACTTAAATTTTAATCCTGGCCCTATATAGCCAGAGTACAATCACATCTCTGCCGAATGCGTCAACTCTTCTGTGTGCACCCAGAGTTCAAAGGATTCTCGAGAAAAAATATTTGATTGTGAGACACTCCAGTTTATACAAAACAACTCAAGAAGATAAAGTCAACCAAATCCCAAGGACTCCCTCCGTCTATTCTCCATTTTCCCAAATAAAACCCCTCTCATGAAAACAAACACACACGTAGTCATCCTCACCTAGAGCAGGCGTCATGGCAGCCATGGGCCCGGTGGGGTCCAGCTGGAATCCGCTCATCATGAACTGGGTGTCGGAGGCAGCATTGTCCATCTTCAGGTTGGGCAGGTTCATGTTCTGGGCCAGGTAGTATTGGTAAAGCTCAGCCTCGGCGGGCGAGGGCAGGCTGCCGAGGCCCAGGTGGCGGTTGTGCTGGATCTGGGTCATGTTCTGCTGCAGCAGCATCATGTTATGCATGTGCTTCTCACTGGTCATGTGGATGCGGAGGTTCCTCGCCACGTTGGTCTCGTAATCGCACACCTCACACCGCCAGGTGGGTTTGGTTTTTGGTTTGGTGGGCGAGGGGGCCCCACAGGAGCTACTGATATTGGCTGCTGCGGCAGCTGCTGCTGCCGCAGCCGCCGCCGCCCCGGCAGTGTGGCTGAACACCTGCTCCCCCCCTCCGTTCTGCAGGTTCTGCATGTTGTTGAGATGCTTGTCAGACTGCATATGAATACTGAGGTTGCCTTTGGTAGTTGTGGAGTAGTTACACACCTCGCAGCGGAAAGGCTTGTAACCACATGTGTAGCTCTCGCCTCGTGCCAACCGGGGATGGGGCTGCCCGCTTTTGCAGTAGACGCAGGAGCCCCCCGGCTCCGGGTGCTTCTCCTTCATGTGCGCCTCCAGTGTCTGCTGGTACTTGTAGTGCCAGTTGCACTTGGGGCACTTCAGTGTCTTACACGAGTTACGAGAATGCATCATGGTCATGTGGCCGCCCAGCGAGCGCGAGGAGCCCAGGACCGTGTCGCACTTGGGGCACTCCACGCCACTCCCCGAGGGGCACTCCCCAACCCCAAGCTCGCAGAGGGAGCCAGCGTGCTGGTGATGGGGGATGAAGCCCCCATCGTCACCCTCTGTGCTTTCATTTGGTTCTGGTGCTGTGGCATTGTCTTTATTGGCACTTTCATCAGCGAAGTCCAGCCTCCTGCCGCCCTCTGCCACATTGGCCCTGACGCCCTCACTGTTAAAGCTTAAACGATTCCTCCTGTTCGCACCATCAAAGACAACAAAGGAAGAAGCAGAATTAGAGCTAGTAGAAGCTGTGCCCCTTGACAGGGTCTGGAGCACATTAGGCATTAAGGGGGAGTTAGAAATGCTTTGGTTTGAGAGAGCAAGGTCCTTTTTGCTGCTACTACCTGCCGTGGCCCCAGACTCCCCGTGGGGCCTGTCCTCCAGCTCGTCGTCCAGCTCGCTTGGAAAGAGTCCTTTGCAGCCCTCGTCTTCCTCCTCCTCTTCCTCCTCCTCCTCTTCCTCCTCCTCCTCCTCCACCTCTTCTTCCTCCTCTTCCTCCTCTGCCTCCTCCTCGGCTGGCTCTGCTTTCTCGGAGAAGCAATCCGGATCGCCTGCTTCTTGCTTCTCTCCTCCTGCTGCCCCCGAGTCCCTGCCCTCTGAGGATTTGGTAGGACTGGAAGCCAGAGGCCCCAGGGGGACTGAGGTAATGGGGGTCTTCAGGACCGAGCTGGTGAGCCCGCCAAGGTTCAACAGGGTGCTGGGGGTCAAGATACCAGCCTGGGGCTGCTCGGGGCCAGCGGCTGAGCCGGCTGGGAGAGCTTCCTCCCCTTCCATTCGAATGCCACTGAATTTACCATAAAAACTGTGTCCGGGGCCTATGAGGTTACCTGTGGAAACTAAAGGGTGTTGAAAGTTTTTGTTTTTTGGTTCCAGAAAACTTACAAGGGGTTCCTTGTCTTTGCCGATCCCTTGGATGATAGCGGAGATGTTCTTATTGCTAAGAATCTTCCGCTCGTCTTCGCTCAGGGTCATTCGATGGTCGTGCACCGCATGGGTCACAAATGAACGGACGTACCCGAAGGAGAGTTTGCACAAGAAACACATCAGGATAGGCTTCCTCTTGCCGTAGAGCACAAAGCCATCGAATTTGGACAGGTCCACATTGTTGGGAACATCTTTGGATACGCAGGAGCTTTTGGCAGAACCGTCGCTGTTCAGGTAATCCTTGTTGCTTTTGTGTCGCACGTCGAAAACGCGGAAGCTGTGCAGGACGGGGCTGAGCCCCGCCAGGGCTGAGGTATTCGGGAAAGCCTGGTCTGGGCCCTCAAACCATTTCCCGAAGGATGAGGCTATGTGGAAAGTGTTGATGATCTGCGGGTAGACAGGTGCAGCACAAGAAGGGTCCCCTTGCTTGCCCCCCGCAGCGGGGAGAGAGTTGAGAAAGAGCTGGGGGAGAGGCCCGCTGCCGCTGGCGCAGGCGGCCCCGCCCTGGCTCAGCTGGCTCAGGCTCTCCACGATGTACGCGGAGCCGTCCGGCTGGTAGACGATCTCCCCGGCCAGGTTCTCCACGTCGCTCTCCTCCTCGCCCTCCTCGCTGGTGTCGCTGGCGCTCTCCTCTCGCAGGGGCGGCGGGGGGCGTGTGCTGGGGCAGTGGTGCTCCATGTAGGTCTGTAAGCTGGCGAAGGACGCCGAGCACTCGTTGCAGCTGACCTCCTTGCTGGCGGGCTCGGCGGGCGGGCCAGCTGGCGCGGCGCTCTCGGCCAGGCGCTCATTGAAGGGGGCCCTCAGGCTGTCCAGGGGCCCGTGGCTCTCGCCTGTGGACTGCTCCATGCTACTGGGTTTGTCAGGGAGGTGGGTGCTGTTGCGTTCAGTCCATTGCTGGTGCTGAGGGAGACCGCACCCATTGTCCTTCCCCGAGACGACGGGCGAGTCACAGCCTTCCATGGTAAGGCCTGCGTGGAGCTTTCATTGCACCCAGTACGGAGGATCGGACCTGAAGAGCGGAGGCAAGGGGGGAGGAGGGAGAGAGGGGGAAGAGAGAGAGAAAGGAAAGAGGTTAGGAGGGCCGAGGCTAAGGTCCCGCGCACGTGGCGCACTCTAAGAGGCTTCTGTCCACACCCACAACACAGAGACGCGCAGCGGGGGACAGCCTGGGCCATTGCCCTGCACCGTCCAGCAGTGCCCATGGGCGTCACGGCCGGGTCCGTGGTGTGAGTGGGGGACAGGGGCAGAGGGGACTAGGAGCAGGCCGCTTTGACGTCAGAGTGTCATGCTCCACCCCTGGAGAAAGGTTCGCGTTTCCGTTCTTTGCCAGCACAGTGTGGAGCTGGGGCCAGGCGTCGAGTGGAGGAAAGGTGAGGACATCTCTCCAGCCCCGCCACACACAGATGGCAACACAGTCACCCCCACTGCCCGCGCCATCTGTGGGCCAGGGGAATGCAAGGGAGGGACAAGAGGAGGAAGGCTTAGTGCCCCCAGAAAACGACGGTCAACAGGGATCTGCTTATGAATCGGAAAGGCTGCTACTGTTGCTTGTAATGACCACGTTCCTACTTTGAGTTCCAAGAAGGTGCGTGAGGGTCAGAGGGCAAGTGCAGGCCCACACGTGCTTTGCAATGTCCCTGAGAGGGCCACTGGCTGCATCCACCCTCTCCAGGTCCCATTTTACAAGCACTAAAGCCAAGGGGTGAAACCTAAAAAGAGGCCCAATGCTACTCTAGCCACTGTGAAATGGAAGAGAAGACAGGTCCCCAAATTTCTATCTCCTCTGCCCCAACGAGTCGAGCTCCCTTGCCTGGCATTCAGCTGCCTTCAGACTAAAAACACACAGGTGCAAAACATAAGCTTGGTGTTGCCAGTGAGAACCGACCAGACTCTCAATCTGCCAACTACTCCCCCAACAGCAACATCTATCTCGCCCTGTCTGGAGGAAGCCTGTTCACCACGTGCTTGGTGGTTTCTGCTATCAAGGATCTTAGCGGCAAGCGAGACAGCAGCTGGGCTCGGCCGGCCCCAGTTCCACACCTGCCTCTTAGTTATTAGTCGCTACCCAACCAGCTGTCCTTCAGCCCTGGGGCTTTTCCGTTTCCGACTCCAAAGTGCCACTGAGCTGAATTTGCCCTGTGAGACCTTGAGTCCCCGGGGAGGGAGGCATCAGATCACAAGCCGCTCTGCTCCTGTGGCGACGTCCTCCTCATTGCGGGGGTGTTTATTCAGTCCCGGCCCTGCTCCTACAGGCAGCACAGCACCCCGCACAGCCCTGGCCTTTCGCCCGCAGCTCCCTGGACACCCTTCCCCTTCTGCTCCTCCTGGAGAACACGCGGCAGCTTCTCCACCCGCCACCTCATTCCCACACAGCGAATGATGATTTCAGCTGGGCTTGGATCTCCCTCTTCCCCCCCGCCCCCATCTTCTCAGACTTTTTTCATTTCTTGATTCTTGACTGCACAATGAGCCAACAGCTCCCCCTCGGGAAAAGATGGGGAAGGCAGGTTTACCAGAAGTCTCAGGAGAAGTAACTTTTTGGAAGCCCATACCATGATGTGTCTAAAACACACACATACACACACACACACCCCCATCTCTCAGTTTATGACCTCAGCCTTCATGACAACAAAGTTCCATGTGACTGCCTTGAAAAGGACATATTGATTTGAAACAGAGATGACTACGCTAAACCAAACCAAACAGCAAATGCGGGGGGACTTCCCCGAGAGGCTTAGGTGGGATACAGATGAGAATCCAGGGTGGCTGGTCTTAAGGAGGCTCCTGATTGGCCGGATGACATCTGATTGACAGTTCAGGCCAAAAAGGGGGCGGGAGGGTTAACAGCCCGATTGTAAAATCAATGTCATAAATGCTTGGTAAGTTACAGGAACATGCGGGAAGGGGAGGCCACGATTGATAAAGGAGAACAGCTTTGATGCTGCACCAGGGACTTGTTTATTGACAACAAAGCCAATCTCCTCTCCAGCCTGGGCTGGGCCAGAGAAACCTGCAAGCGTTTACCAACTAATTGGTGGACTTCTCTTGCTCCAGTCTCTTCTTCCTCCTTCTCCTCCTCCACAAACTATGCAGCTAAGGGGCTGGGACTTTTTAAAAAAACCCGTTACTTTGTTTTCTACTCCAAAGCAGAAGGTGTCAAGAAAGAATGACGTCGTAACCACCTCTAAAAGACAGATGACCTCGTGGTGGCGACGCTAGAGGCCACACATTCACAGGGGGTGAGGGTTCATGAAGACCGTGAAGATGCAGGTAGGAAAGAAGGATTCCACGTCAGGATCCAAGCTGCCTGCTCTCAGCTTCCTTTCCATGCATGCTGGCCAGGACAAGCAAAACTGTTTGCAACCTTGCCAAGCAAGCAAAGCGCAGGGACGTGCTCTGCAATGTCCCTGAGAGGGCCACTGGCTGCATCCACCCTCTCCAGGTCCCATTTTACAAGCACTAAAACCAAGGGGTGAAACCTAAAAAGAGGCCCAATGCTACTCTAACCACTGTGAAATGGAAGAGAAGACAGGTCCCCAAATTTCCATCTCCTCTGCCCCAACGAGTGGAGCTCCATGGATTAGTGGCATGGTCCTCACCAGGGAGCTTGTGAGAAATGCAGACTTTTAACAATGCCCCCCCCATGGGAATCTGCATTTTCATACCATCCCCAGGGAACACTAATTAAAGCTTGAGCCACTCTGTGCTTCATAACATCATCACCAGGTTGCCAAGTTTTCTGTGCTTGGTACTTGTATTGCCGGGTAACCAGGGAAGGTCGGCCTCAGACTCCCCCACTGGTCCCTGGAAGGTTCAGGGATGGGGATGGACAAGAGGGGACTGGTGTACAGAGGTGAAGAAGTCTCTTCAACCTGCCCAATCCTGCAGCTCAAGGGCCTCAGGGCATCCACCAACTCTCCCACCCAGCTGGCAGTCTCTCTTGCTCTGTTTATCAGCCAGTCAATAAGAAAAAGGTAGTTCTTACTTAAGGAGGCAGAAGTCAACTTGGCAGGTCGATCAGCACTCTGTCTGTAAACATGGTTTCCCGTAAAATCAATGATCTTCAGTTACAGAGGGCAGCCTGGGAACCCAGTGGGTCCTCGCATTCTCCCAGGCAGCCCTGCCAGCCGGACATGCATGCCTTTATTCAGCGCCCTCCCCCCAGCTCTGCACCCCTTCCCCGTCCGTCACTAGCTCCAGGGCCAGCACATACGCACACTTGACCCTCAACCCTTCCTTCAGCCCACCTCTCTCTTTAAAGAGAATTTGGGGGTTCTTTTGAAACCTCTAAATTCCCTTTAAATGTCCAAGTGTTCTACTGATGACTCTCAATATTATACTGAACATGGTATTTTTGTTTTAAGAATTTAAAAGAGCACATCCTTCCAATAAGAAAGTTATAGGAATAATCTTGCTAGCACTAACGTGTGTGCATGCACTCTCTTTCTCTCTCTCTCTCTGATTTACCATTGGAGAGGGCAATTCCAACACCTGCATTAAGAACCCCCAACCTTTGTCTCCCAAAGTTATAGCTCCCTTGGAACCACCCATAAAGCCCACTGCGTATCTTTGCAAATATCAATCGTTACTTTTCGAAGATTGTTTAAAATGATAAAACTCCACCATATTAGCCTGTGGCTCCCCATTAATCAAGGGGAGCCTCTTTAAACTAAAAACATGTGCTTATGACAACTTCAGCCTATTCCTTGAAGGAGCCAGGACCAAGTAAAACGCAACAGCGGCAGGGAAGCTGGGGTGAGGGGTGTGGCTATGAGGAAGGGGAGGGGGTTCCTGCTGTTGCTCCAGCTCCCAGAGAATTAAACATGAACAGTCGCACTGTGTAATTTTAAATTGTTAATTAGCACAGGGTTAATTAGGCGGTCCTTTCACAAGAGGCTGTTTGGCAGAAAACCAAGAAGGGAAACAAAGGGGAAGGAAGGAAAAACAAAGAGAATAGAGATGGGGAGAAACTGTTGCCTCTATGAATAACCCAGCAGCATCACCAGAGCGGCCAGCCAGCAGGCAAGGATGGCTGTTCCTCCAGGGGCACCAGGAAACCAGGCGGTATGTATCAAAAGCCTCAAAAATGCATGGGCCCTTTGACTCAGCAATTCCCCCATTCTAGGAATTTTCCTAAGGAAACCACTCAAGAGCTGCATGGAGATAAAAGATTATTTATCACAACATAACAGGAAAAAAAACGAAAATAATCAAGTAAAAACAGGGACTCTAAATAAATAACAACGTATGTAACTCCATATGTTGTTATAAAAATTTCTGCCAACAAATAGGCAGAGGAAAATAATCACGAAGATGGTACGTGAACAAAACACATATAGGTATGCATATGAAAACACCAGAGATTTACACCAAAAATTTTATAATACAGTAATTTCTGGGGGATGAGGTTATGGGTGACTTCGTCTCCTCCTTTGTGCCTTTATTTCCCAAAGCTCTTTAAAATTAAAACCTTCATAATGGAAGCCATCACTTACTGACTTAGGCACTGTGCTAGGCCTATGGGTACAGCATCCCTTTGATCCTGATAATCACGCTCTGAGATAGATGTTGTTTTCATCCCCACTTTAAAGATGGGAAAACAGGTTGCCCAAGATTATACAGCCGCAATGATAAAACCAGATAGCCTTGTTGTGGAGTCTGTGTGCCTAGGCACCGTTTTTCTTTAATGTCCATTTCTCAAAAAGAACACCAAAACGTCCCTACATCCAATGTTCATTCACATTCGATCTTTACGTACCCAGGGACTGTCCTTAGATTGTGGAATACCGGGACTGCTAATGTAAAAGAACACTGGCAATTCACCCAAACACCCTTTTCTTGCTTGGGAATGATGGGGTAGGAGAGTTCAAAGTGGACTATTTTTTTTTCTGCAGAGACAGGGTCTCACTATGTTGTCCAGGCTGGTCTCAAACTCCTGGCCTCAAGCAATCCTCCTGCCTTGGCCTCCCACAGCACTGGGGTTACAGTTGTGAACCACTGCGCCCGGCCAGAAGTGGACGTCCTCACTTGGATCTCTTCAGACAGGTGAGAAGGGGAGAAGGGGGCAGAGGAACCTGTTGCAAAGAACTGGAAGGTAGACCCAGGATCCTGACTACAGATCAGTTGCACTATAGATGAATGTAGTCATTCATTCCTTCCTTCAATACGTATTTAGAAGCTACTATGCATCAGATGCTAGGAAGTCCCTTATAAATAGGTCTCTGCTTACGTTCTTGTTGGGGAGAGAGACCACCAACAAATACCACCTTAAGTGGTAAAAAGTACTCAAAAGTAACATGAAGCATGGCCAGGAGTGGTGGCTCATGCCTGTAATCCTAGCACTCTGGGAGGCCAAGGCGGGAGGATAGTCTGAGGTCAGGAGTTTGCCACCAGCCTGAACAAGAGCGAGACCCCATATTTATTTAAAATAGAAAAAAATTAGCCAGGCACAGTGGCATGCTTCTGTACTCCCAGCTACTTGGGAGGCTGAGGCAGGAGGATTGCTTGAGCCCAGGAGTTGGAGGTTGCAGTGAGCTATGATGACGCCACTGCACTCTACCCCGGGCAACAGAGCAAGACTCTGTCTCAAAAAAAAAAAAAAAAAAAAGGCAACATAAAGAAAGAGAAGGAGAATGGTGCGTATGCATCATTTTGAGTAAAATAATGATATTAGAGTTAAAAGGATACGATGTAGATTACATACTCCAAGTTCATGGTTTTCAAACAGATTCAACAGTTGCTGAAAAAACATTTGGTGTGTATGGGGTCAGGGAGGTGATTCTGAGGCATTTGCCACTAGCTATATAGGTCCAGTAAGAAAACGCAAATAAAATAAACTAAAAAATAGCCTCACTTAGACTCACTGATCTGAGCAATGCGGTTAGGAGCACTTTCTGATTTTAATAAGGTATCTCAAAACCTATCTTTCTTCTTTTTTCTTTGAGATGGGGTCTCACTCTGTTGCCTAGGCTGGGGTGAAGTGGCACAATCATAGTTCACCACAGCCTCGAACTCCTGAGCTCAAGCCATCCTCCTGTCTCAGCCTCCCAAGTAATGCTAGGACCACTGTGCCCAGCTAATTTTTTTAAATTATTTTTTGGAGAGACAGGGTCTTGCTACGTTGTTCAGCCTGGTCTCGAACTCTTGGCCTCAAGTGATCCTCCTGTCTCAGCCTCCCAAAATGCTGGGATTATAAATGTGAGCTACTGCGCCAGGCCAAAATTTATCATTTCTTTATATCTAGCATCGCAAAATGTCTTTCAGATAATAAAGTATGGCCAATTATATTTATAGCTGGCTGATGCCATTACCTCAGGTATCAACTGAGAGGTCCACGTCTAGGGACTGCCACAGCACTCTGTCCTGTCCCTGTTCTATTCATTGAAAACAACTTGACGGACAAGACCAAGCAGACACATCCATCCACCCACAGAGCAAATAAAGCTAAGAGCACTAATATGCCACATGGTGGAATCAGGACGGAAAAAAAAAAAGATCTAGCCACGTTGGAACAGCAGGCCCAAACTAACAAGACAAAATTTTACAAGGATAAATAGGAAACCCTGTATGTAAGTTCAGGCAATCAGCTAAACCAACAGAGGATGAAAGAGACTGGGATTAATATTATAGCAATTCATGCCAAAACCAAAAATACCTAGGGGTTTTACTTGACTACAAAGTCAGAAGCCCAAAGCTGACACGGTGGCGACAGGAGTACTCTATACCTGTGGGAACTTCAGCAGGTTCTCAGCCCCATCACCTTCTCTGTCTGCATGACGCATGCTATGGACCACTCTGGGGATTCTCATTAAGGGGGATACTGCCAACAAACTGGAGCATCGTCAGAACGGCTGACCACGAACAGCTCGAGAGAGCAGGAGAAAGACCACCTACTGCAGGGCAGGACAACTACCCTCAACTACACGAAACCTCTGCCTGCCACATCCACAGAGGATTAGTTAGCTTCAGGGCTGAACCGGGGGTAATAAGGGTAATTTGTAAGAAATTAGAGTTGGGGTCAATATAAATGAAAATCTTTCTCAAGATGATCAAAGCTCCCACATGGAATGTTTATGCCGTGAAGTACCGCACTCCCTGGTTCCGCAAATGGAGAAGGGGTTTTGCTGCGGCCAGGAGGTTCCACCGGGCAGCCTTTGAAAGGTGAAGATTCTTCTCCTTCCTGGGTGATCGATCAATCGGGTTACTCAGCCAGCTTGAACTTTCTCCTTCATGTTTTGCTCTGGCGACACATCGCAAGGCTGGGGTTATTGCACTGCTGGGATTATCTGTCGATTTGTCTGTCTCTGCCACTGGGCTGTGAGCAGCATGAGATCACGTTTGCGCGTCACTCCTCTTTCTGTCCCCACATCCAAGAATAGGTGCTTAATAAAACAATGGGGGAAAGTAAGGTAATGGGAGAAATGATAAGACTTCCAGAGAGGAAAAAAGATGATCCCTGAACACATTCCTTGTCTTTTTCTCTTAGTTTAAGAGATGTCCAGCATAACCACTCTCTGCTAAAAGGAACTGGGGCTCCTCGAAGAAATGGCCCATTCCTGGGCTGGGGCAGGGAGAGCACAAGATGAGCCCGGAGCATCTTCTTGTGCTCAAAGAACCAGGAGGATATGCCACCACCGCACAGGTGCAGGTTGGAGGGGCTCCTGCTGGCCACACCTAGGACACAATTTGAGCAAGAAAATAAAATGATGGTAAAGAATTGCAACAACCCAATATATAAAATAAACATCCGTAAGTCCACGCTTTGAAAAATAAAAGAATAAATGTGCGAGAAGGCAAAGTTCTTCCATAGGGCAGAACCCTAACTAAAAAACGTAGAATGAATTGTGGAGTTAGAAAATCACTGTTTGGTAACCAACATCATCATCATAATCCGCTCAGGAAAGAAGCAATGAACACTAAAAAAAAAAAAATGGATAAAAGTTGGAATAGTAATAGAATATTTACAGTCTCAAAGTAGCTCCCCACAGATACGTCTTAATTATAGAAGAAAAAACAATAACTCTACAGTGGAGAAACCTGGCAGACACCACCTTAATCAAGTGATCAAAGTTCACATCACCAGCAACGAGTCAAACAGACATCATGTGCCTCCTGACAGGATACGCTGAGAAGAATATTCCTTCCAAAAATGCAAAGCCTGAATCTCATCATGAAGGGACATCAGACAAATCCAAATTGAGGACAGTCTACAAAATGTCCCACAATCTTCACAAATGTCAGTGTCATGAAACAGACAGACTGAAGAACTGTCTCATACTAAAAGAGATGTGACAAATGAACGTAACACATCACCTGCGATTTTCTTTTTCTATAAAGGACATAATTGGGACAACTGGCAAAATCTGAATAAGGTCTGTACATGGGCCAATAGTAATATATGAATGGTAATTTCCTAATTTTGATGACTGCAGTGTGGTTATATAAGAGAATGCCTTTGTTTTCAAGAAATACACCCTGGCATATTTAGAGGTGAAGGGGCATGATGCCTCAATTGTCAAATGGCTTAGGGAAAATATTTGTGAGAGTGTGTACATATATTGTGTATATGTTTGTGTATATACGTGCATACACACATATATGTAGACATATACGGCAGGAATGAATATGAGATTGTATTAACATAGGGTATGACAATTCTTTGTTCTATTCTTACAAACTATCCCGTACACCTGAAATTATGTCAAAAGAAACTGTCTAGAGTAAAATTCTACATAGTAAACCTCCAAAAATATGTGTATATAGTCAAAACATCCTGATATGCATATCCTTATCTTTTTATGAAATTCATTCCTCACACAGCTTCATGCAAGGGAAGAGGCTTCGAGGCTGGACAGGGAGGTAAAAATAGACAAGAAGAGAAAACTGGTCTTCCCTTCCTCCAGCCGAGAGGCTTCTAGGTGGAACCCTGTAGTTGGAGAAGACAAATAAATGACCATTCTATCTCAGGCAGAATTTTAAGCAGTACCCTGAACCATTTACCCAAGACACCCACGATCCTGACTCTGGGCAGATTTCCCTACCTTTGAGAAATGCAGTTGTAAGTCAAAGAGTGAGGGTAGCCACCAGAGAAAAGAAGAATTCCAGCAGTCTACAGAGTGTAAGCATTGTTAAATCCAGGCTAAAACATACCAGTTAGAAAAAAACACAACAATGAATAAACTATCCCCTCACTAACCCGACCACTTCATTCATAAATAAATAAATAAATAAATAAATAAATAAATAAATAAATAAATAAATAAATAAATAAATAAATAAATAAATAAATAAATAACACCAAAGGCAACCCAGATTCTAAGATAAGTTGAAACCTCCTTCAAGGGGCAAAGAAATGATACCCACATCTGTTTAGCTTGGAATCCACTGAAGAACCACATTCAGTTCCATTCTGTGCTTTATGTAACAACAGTGTTTGTCTGTTGCTGCCGCATATAACTCAGTAAATGCTAGACCATAAATAGGTGAGACTCCATCGGCTTTTTGGTAGCAATTTCCCAGCAGCCATAAGAACCATTCTGTCACCGTGGCCAGGTCAGAGAACACGCACGTGCTTGATCGGGTCCCTCGTGCTGCAGGAGGTCCACTGCCCGGAAGGCCCAGAGAGTCGCCCAGGCCCTGGGCTTCATGTTTGCTAATAAGTGCATCTGTGCTATTTCCAGTGTGAACATAAATCAGCCTGGAAGTGAAAACTGCTAGCTCAGCCCATTCTGCAGGGAATCCACAACCACCGCGATACTCTGGTTGCAACGGAGCCACGGAGGAAAAGAGGGAAGAGTCGCGAGAGGAGAAGCAGGGCCAGGGCCAGGAGCCCAGCCTGTGTGCACTGGAAGACACGAGCTGGTACTTAAAGGAGTAAGAATTTTTTTTTAACTATATATATAGATATGCCCGGTGTTCAACAACTACTGAATCCATGAATATAATAATAAAAAGCAAGACAAACCAGTTATTACTTACACTCTGGCTTGTTCTAAAAAAGGATCTGGGGCAATTTAACCAGCTATGCAGTAACTGTATCCCAACACTTGGGTACTTAAGCATCCACTTGGTCACAGGGAGGCCTTTCCACCATCTCCTGAAGACAGAAGACCAGCATCCTTTGCCCATCATGACCTGACCATGCTCCTTGCCTGAATTTAATCACCATAGAGCCCTGGCCCCTCCCGGATGTGGAGTAGCACTTCCTTTCACCAAACACAGGAGCTCTACCCCACTGCGCCGACCCCCCTCCCACCAGGCAAGTATGTGGCTCAAAGTCCCAGCCTTCATCTGCCTCCTGGTGCCTTCTGGCTGAACTGGACACCTTCCCACACTAACTGCAACCAACACTTAAATGTCTTCCTTCGCCAGCATCCACAAGTTTTTCATCACTTCCCAGTTTCTTCCAAGTCCTCTCAAAAGAGCCCATTTCTCATCTTCCATTCTTGCTCTTCGGCTGCAGAGCACAAGATGGAAGACAATGTAAAAACACTGTCTGGCCCATCTGGCCCATTACGGTTTCAATCTGGCATCTCATGACGTTCAATTTATTTTAAATAACATCTCCTGATTAAAGTAGTGTGAGTTCATTATAAAAAATCTGAATACGTACAAAAGACTCAATAGCTCAAGTAAAAATCACCTACAATTCCACCAGCCAGAGAGCTAGAGAACCATAGTAGGTAGACAGTTTTTCAGGCTTTTTTTCCTCAGCATGTCTATAGTTACAGATGTTCTCTTACCAACCTCTGATCACACTGCTCCCTACATGGGCTGCCCTTTTAACTTAATTTAGCATGAAATTTTTCTTATGACATTAAATATTCTTCAGTTAGAACTAATGACTGCATAGATACTACATCCTATGGAAATAGCATAGTTTCCACCAAATGCTATTAGTAGACATTTAAACAATTCCCAATATTTTGCAGCTAACTCTGCAGAAAATGCCCATAAATCTCTGTACACATATAATAACTAAACCATAAAAATAAGTAACAATTCCACTACTGTCCACCTGGCAGGATCAGGCATGGTTTTAGGCACTATTTCCTTTGAACACATTATTTCATTTGATCCTTGCAACAGCCCATTTTACAGCTCAGGAAATTGAGGCTTGGAGTTCGGCTAAGTGCCTTGCACAATTTGTACACAGTTTAGTCAGCCTTTGAAGCCAGGTAAGCCTCCCTTACTACTCTAAAACCCGGGCTCTTACCCATGACATTCCATCTCTATTTCCTTAGGACTCATTCCTGGAAGTAGAATTGCTGACTGAAAACCTAGGAACATTGAAGACCCCATGGAATGTGCCAAACTGTCCTCCATGAAAGTCCTTGCAACTCCTGCTTGCACTGATACATGAGCATCAATATTCCTGCACCCTCATCAACAGTGGATATTACTTTGTTTAAAAAAAAAAAAAAAAAAGTCAATTTGGCAGGCAAAAACTGGCATCTCATTTTAACTTATGTTTTTTACCAGTAAGACAGAACCCGTCTGCAGGTATTTACTGGCAGTCTGTATTTCTTTTGTGAATTGCCTGTTACTTCCGTGGCAGGGGTATGTTATCCTTTCCTTGCGACTAATGAGAGGGCTTTATAGGACTTGACCGGCGATCACTCGACCCCCTACCAGAGTCCACTATCCCATGAGCTCCTGGACATGAGCCAATATGACCTACCCGCATCGCCAGTGCAGACAACGTTGTCTGTCCTTCCCTCAGACCTCCACTCCTTCAACAAGTGGACTCTGCCCACCGCCCCACTTCCTCAACATCCATCTTCCTAAACTCAGGTGAGTTCCCCCCTCCTTTATGTGATTATAGAGGGTGAAATTGCATCAATAATTTTCCAGCTTTGTTGTACAGCAAAACCAACTGTGGGACTTAATGGAAATACACACAGATGCCAGCCCCTACCCCAGAATACAGGATCAGCTCTCCGGAAATGAGGGCTGGGCATCTGCCTCGGGTGTGTTAAAAGACCCTACGTCTCCGAGATTCGGTCCTCTCTCCAAGGCCACCAGTCCCTCCTAGTCCTGGTCAGCGGCTTCTCCTCTTCTACTTTCATCTCCTTCCATCTCCCCTGCACTCAAAACTGCTGACCCTCACTCCTGAAATTTTCTCCCCCCTTTGCTTCTCTGACGTGTTTTTCCTACCTCTCTGACCTCTGCATTGCCTGCCCTCTTCCCGTTCCTACAGCTCTGCATGAATACACTTTTCCACTTATTCGATAAAATTCTCTATCATTTCAACCCACAGAAACCTCTCCTCTCTGTTCTCCTATAGTATTCAAGTATCATCATACATTTTCCCCTTGGCTCTCTGCTCTTATCTCTGTACATCAACTACCTTAACTACTTCTGTGGTTTCAATTACTGAAATTATGAGTTGATTCCTCAAACAAAAATTTCCATTCCTGTCTTAGCACTTGAATATGTGTCTCTTACTTTCAGCAGACCACAAGACATCTGTAAGTGGCTAGCTTTCCATCACTCAAACTCAGCAACGGCTCAACACGTCCAAAGGGAACTGCCCCTCACTGACTGCCCTGGTCTCTCTGGAAGGAACTTTCGGTATCATCTTTGATTGCAAAAAACAGAAAGGAGAGATCAGTCTGGCCTTCCCAATGTCATGTCCATCCCCGTCCTTCCCCATCCAAGAACCAATTACCAAAATTAAACACCAGACTGGTTTCAAAACTCTAAGATCCACCCCCCAACACTACTATGCTATCATCTGTCTCCTTTCTCTCCAACTAGGGGGTTCTCCTCCCCATCATCTCTTCCTTCTTACACATTCTTGCCTCTGTTCCTGCAGCCTCAGGCCCTCTGAATATCCTTTTTCTTTCTCAACATTTATCCAAACCTGGGACATTCTTTAAGAAGCAAAAGCTCAAGTTTCACTTAGGCAATAAAATCCTCTCCTATCACTCACGCCCACAAAAATCTCTCTCCTCTCTGTACTCCTACATAATCATCATCATCATGTTTCACCATCATCGTCACTAAAGCAATCTTTCCTTGTTTGACCTTGGTTGCTTTTATCTCTCCAACTAGACTATAAGCTGCTTGAGGGCAAAAATCAGCTCGTATTTGTTTATCTCCTAGCACAGTGTTGAGAATGTAGTATGGGAAAAACTACTTGATTAATTGTACACTTTCTCTTTCTAGTAGACATATTAAATAACCTTAGTGGGAACATGTTAATCTCAATATTTTATTTATTTTTTATATATATAAATAAACAAATAAATAAAATTAATCCCAAAAGAGCCAATAATCCTAATCCATCCTGAGGCTTAGGTACTCTGAGTATTTCAGTGTTTTGTGGTTTATAGCATTAGATTTATTATTTCCTATTCCAAAATTACTGAAGGCCTGAAGTCTATGGAGGCAGCCCTCATTCTAAGCCATTTTAAATAGTTGGTCAATGAAACAGAAATCCAGGAAGCCAAGCAAATCCCTAAATACAATTCTGTTCAGAAGGACAAAAAAATCAGGTATGAACTATATGCAAATGAACTCCTGGGTTTCTGCCTCTTGGAAGGGGTTATCGAAGCCATGTTCTCTAGTTCAATAGAAAGAGGTGTCTACTACGGTTTCCAAATTCTTATTAGGTAGTTCTTAATCAGCAGAACATTAATTTGAATAGAAGTAACTGCTATAGTTCAAGGCTGCACAAACCCAAGAGAAAGTAAACTCGGGCAGATTTCTTTGTTTGCACTTACAGTTTCTAGAATGCAGGCAGAAGCAGCCATGGGCCTTAAGCTTTCTGTATACAGATCTAATCTACATGAGAACAAATGAATAACATGTTACCATGCTTTTCTTTGGTCCTGTGGCAGCTACTTCCAGCACCTGGGAAACCCATCCAACTTTCCTGATTAGAGGAAATATATCCTCTCCAATAACTCTGCCAACTGGTATCTGCAGGGCAATGGGGAAGCCCAGTAAGGGTGAGATGAGAGGTGGCTTTGAGCAAAGGAAAGTCTTCCCCAGCAGGCATCTCCAAAACAACTCTTTGAAAAAAGGAGCGTGTTTTCCTCCCAGTAGGAAGAAAGCCACACGGTGGGCTCACCACGAGCAGCTCGCTCTGGCACAAGGCTCCGGAATTGGCACCGTGACAAAACAAACAAGGGCTGCCCTTCGTAGACTCATTAACAGGGCGGCACAGGCACAGCAAGTCCTTCAGATGGCCCTGGCTGGTTAGCATAAGCAGCCTTTTAAGCAGCGGGAGCACAAGGGACCACTAAACACGGCAGAAATGGACACTGTAAGGTGGGTCATCAGCAAGCGGATGAAGAGAGGACCCTCCCCGCCCCCTCAAAGGCAAAACCACACATACACGGTCTGCCCCGAGCCCCAGGAAGGGCGTGCCTTGGGCGAGCACCCTCAAGAGACCCCCTCGGGTTGTGTGTACCAAGTTGCCCCCAACTTCCTATTTGGAGGGCACGCCACAGACAGCGACTCCATCACAGATTCCCTCCTACATAAGTCATTTTACTACACTAAAGATTTGAGAAGGATATTTCATAATGGGTAGTCCTCAAATCCTAGAGGCCTAGGGGTCTATTTCCAATTTCAATTCTCCTCCTGATGGCAAAGTGCCACAGCGGCAAAAACCACCACCCAGACGTGAGGGCTTTAAGACAGACTGAAGGGGGCATAGATTCTGTTTGCCCTCTGAGTGTGTCTGCAAGACTTCCAAATTCCAATGCTTCAAACCCAAACGGGGGGCGGGGGCGTAATGAACCTTAACCACATGTCCTGTTCCTCACGCCTCTTCTCGATCCCACATCGTAATTACAAAGCCCACGATTTGCACTGTTACTTTTAATCAAGAAAAACATATTGAGGCGTATTTACCGTTGGCTACTCCAAAGAGTGGCCTTGGTAATTAGGCAAAACAACAAGGGAAAATCTCTCCGTAAAGTGTAAGGATCCAAGAGTTCACACTTCCTTAACCTTCCAGAAGCCACCCAAAGAATCAAGTAACTGTGGGTCATAATTACAAACTCGGCAAAAATGGCACAGATGGTCTGTCTCCTCTTGCTGCTCCAAATGCTACTTTGGGGTCAACAGCTGCTATGAAGAATCACCAGGGCCACATTAAATAGTACTTGGATTAATTATGTTTGAAAGTCTCTTATCCAAGCACTGCTAAGACCAAACAATTGAGTTTGGGAATGAGTGTGGTTACATATTTTTCCTTAATGGCTTCCTGAACACCCTGGTTAGGTCTGGTCCCAGGGGGGAAATTGCCAGTTCAAGTCATAAAATGTGATCAATGTAGATCAAGACCCTGTGCTAAGTGTCTAGAAAGAGAGAGGAGAAACGTATTTGTGCAAACATGCAAACATATGAAAGACGCATGCTCACAAAAAGAACCTCAGCTTCCTTTCTGAAACTGCACGCTCTCTTCTTTTGTGCCTAGAGCTCTGCTCACCCCACCAAAACTTTCAGCCAGCAGTTCCAACCTCGCACGGTGCCAGAACAAGAGAAAATTCTGGGAACTGTTCCTGCCACTCCAAAAGATTCCCACTTTAAGCCGTGGTAAGATTGGGGAAATCAAAACTGGCTGGTTAATGGGGCCAATTTCTTTGGCCTCAATAATACAAAGGCTACTGGAGTTCTGGCCCTATTGGTCCCAGTTTTAAACTCCTATGCATAACACTTAACTAAAAACTCACTGGCTGCTCTAATGATTTTTATTCATTCACACAACAAATATTTATTGAGTGTCTACAACATACACAGCATCCCTCCTATCAATACCGACTCCTACCAGCTCACTCTCAGTAAAGTCCAGGCATGCAAAGGAAGAACCTGGAAGGCACCAATCAGAGCACCTGCAGAAATAGACTCAGCACTTCACACAGCTGCCAGGATTCACTATATCAACATAATTATCTGGGTTACTGCTCCCCCCATTCCAGAGTCTTCCTGCTCTGATGCCAGAATCTGTCCTATTAATCAGATGTGCTCACAGTGATCTGACTGACGTCTACCACGCTCAACAATGTGATTTGACTATTGCAACACATGGTTTGGCAAGTTGAGGAACTGCCCCAAGACCCTACGGTGCTGGGGAATACAGAGGCCCTGAGACTTTGGCTCATCTCTACCAGTCCCCTAGAAGTTCTCATCCCTCTCGGGGGCTCACCCTCAGTTCACACGGGAGGCACCAGTTAAAGGAAAGGCAGGATGTTTGAGACTGACCATTTCTTGACTGCCCAACACTCCCTCCCTGCAGGATGAAAGGCATGCTGTCCTGCCAATATCTATGAGAAACTGTCAGAACCACTGAACTGGCCTACACACAAGCATCTCTTCTCCTTTGATGTTATTAAGTTGACAAGAAAGGATATGATTTCATTTCTACTGGCTCCTCTTAGGTAATCCAACAGGTTTTCCACTTCCTCACCTGCCCTTTGTGTTCCCATCCTGGTTTCTTTGGCCTTGCTTCCTCTTCGGGCTGGGCCTTGTGACTTTACAGGCTCCACACACATAAGCAGCAGAATGTTCTCATCCCCCAGTCTTCTGCCTCCCCCAGTATTATTAAGAGGTGCTGGGTTCAGCGAGTCAACACGTTCACTGCCCTCCATGAGGTGGTGTCTTGGCCTAGCTTTCACATGACCAAACAGTGTCTCTTTATAGAGTCTCAGGCTCATGACACGTACTGAGAGTTATGGGAACGGTGCAGAGGACAGAGCCTTGTTCTTAATGGACTTATAATTGAAGCATAAAGTCCAGGAATTAAAATGAACCACCTCTGGGAAGTCTATTCAGCAACCTTAGCTTGGCTTTGAGTTGCCCCCCCAACCGTCAGTTCCCTGCCACAGGTCAGTGGGAAAAAACCACTCTCCACACAGGTCAACTGGAGGGGCTGGGATTTCTAGAAGCATGTGGTGTCTACCTGCAGGGGACTCGGAGGGGGGAAAAGAAAAAAAGCAAAAGCCACACCAGCGTGCGCTTATCACGTGGAAATTCTACTGACCCCAAAAGTAGGGCCACAAAACCTGTGCCCAATTTCAAGCCATCCACACATGAAGAGGGGGCCGGGTGATGGAATTCAGAGGAAGTGAGGGAAAAAAAGAAGGGAGCAGAGAAGGACCACGGATTTCCTTTTTTTTTTTTTTTAAAGGGACTCTTTCCTAAGCATTCATTACCCAGCCCTTTCTGCCTCTGGGATGGAAAGTGTTACTCAGCTGCAAGGCCTCTTGCTAATTGTGGGTTTTTATTTTTATTTCCTATTACCCTCTCGCACGCCTGATGAGATTATTTTACCGGAACTGACACAGCTGGAAGCAGCAGGCACACATGGAGCCTCTGAGGAGGTGATGCAATTTCATTTTCATTGACCAGAAATCAGCAGGGCAGTAAGTGATGGGAAACTCCATTAGAAGAAAACTTGCAGGCCATGAGCCTCGACTTCCTAGCCACACCCAGGACCCCCAGCGGTCCTGCCTTCCCCTGGACGAAGTCCACACTGAGCGGAGAGATCAGAAGTGCTCTCCTCCTGAGAGCCATGAAAGGACCAGCGCCGGCCACACCGCTGGCTTGGGAGATCATCTGCCTGGGATGGAACATCAGCAGGACCCCTTGATCCCACAGGGCACTTTTGCTCTTCTCTGGGATTACAGAAAAGTTTCCCAGGGACCCGGAACAGGCTCCCTGACAGCCAATCCCCACAGCCCCTCAAAACTAGTGCTTATGGGATCCAAGTGCCAACATACAAGAAAAGGGAAGACCGCTAAGCAACAGTTGTAAAAATGTCCCCCAACCACTTGCACTGTGCTAGGTGCTCAACATGCACGAACTGCTTTCCTCCCCTAAGCGCCTAGGGTGAATGTTCTCTCCCCTTCTCCTGGATCGACCAGGAGGCAGACCCAGGAGGTAAGGGGGAGATGCCTGGTACCAATGCCTGCTTGAGGGTCAGCCCAAACTCCCATCACCAGCAAAGGCAGGCTGAGAGCCCACAAGACAGCTCACACATGAGTCTTAAGAGAAGATGAAGCGCATCTGATCGACTAGTCTATTTTTTTCCAGATGTAGCAGATGCCAGATTCTGATTCACCCACCTCCATCAGCCTCAACACCCCAACAACAGTGCTCCTGTGTCCAAGGCTGGAATCACAGGCAAACTTCTGTTCGGAATGCGTAGAATGGCTACTGTTTTAGCAGTTAAGATCCCCTCCAACTGTTTGCCCAGCAAATACTGCTTCACTCACCAAAGGCTTATGGAAGAAACAGTGCGGAGCTACTCAAGACAGCAAGTTCTACAAAAACACCACTGGCTGGGTGGCTCACCAGACCTGTTGACTGTTTCACGATATAAAATGTGGATCAGAGAAGAAACAGGCCAGAGCCTCAAAATTAATACTGCTCCAAACAACTCCTCACCATTAAAATGGAGATTTTTTTAATGCATAAGTGACGACAATGTGTCAAATCAAAATCTATTAGTAAGCTTCTACTGAGCACCTAATCTGTGCCTCAACAAAGCAGAGAATATATAAGACATGGACCCCGGCCTCAATGAGCTTACAGACTAGGTGAGAGTCACGTAAGAATACCCAACACACAGTTATTTATTGGTACTGTTTACAAGAATATACAACATCATAGCATAGATGGAGGACAGAGCAAAAGAACAAAGAAAAAACAAAAGTGGAGGAAAATTTGAGCCAGAAATGAAGCTTAAAATGCATACAGTAATAACCTACACAGTGAGTCATAAATTTGGCGCCACACTTCCTAAAAGTCAAGAAGAGAAAAGCATACTAACCCTGTTTTAGGTACACTGTTCACAATGTCCAAGAGAAAAAAAACAAGCCAACTGGTCAGGAGGATTTAGTTCCAATGATTTCCCAATTGCCCGAAGTAGGCTAAGACTGGTCGCAAGCAGGGCCTGCAACCCTGTCTCCCCGACCTCTTTGGGGAGGTAACAATGAGCACACTTGAGTGTGAAGCTGTCTAGTCTCACTTCTTCCTTTGATGGACAAGAATAATGACCCCAGAGGGTGTTGGTGGTTTGCCAAAGGTCAGACAGCTGGTCAGTGGCGGAGTCAGGACCAGGGCCTGGGTCTCTTCACACCACACTCACACTGTTCCTCCCCCCACACGTGGCTGTTCTCCATCATCTTTTACAATCCCCGAGCTGGCTGGATGGGTTGGGGCACACGCAGAGGCTGGGGGAGGAGGAGGACGGTTCTAGAGTAAAAGAGACTTTAAGAACTAAACAACTAAACACACTATGTAGACTTCATCTGGATACCAATTCTGACCAACCAACTGGAAAAAGCTATTCTGGGGACAATGAGATAAATGCGAATCAAGATTTGGGATTAGATGATGTTAAGAATTTGTCAATGTTGTCAGGAAATAATGATATTATGTTTACATTAGGAAATGATGGCGTGTCATATCTTTGCTTGGCTTTAAAATATTTCAGCAATGAACAAAAAAGATTAAACAAATCTGGCAAAAAGTTAATTGTCAAGTCTAGGTAATGAAGCTATGGAAGGGTTCGTCTTATTACTGTCTTTATTTTTACTTTTTTTTTTTTTTTTCTTGCCTTAAAAGTTACCATTAGCTAGCAGGGGTATCTTCTGAAAGAAGAGCATTGACCAGGACCAAGGTATTCAGTCTAGAGTTGATATGTACAGGGCAAGCCAAGCCTTCCCACCGCCCCCCGCCCAAAGAAACACGAGTTCTCCTTTCTTTGGAAGAGCTTTCCTTCCTGAGAACTCCCTCAGTCCCCAGCTATCTCTAAAGCTCCTTTCAAAACTCACCATCTGCTGAACCTACCCCTACTCCTACCCTTAGAAGGCACCAAGCACAACCACGCTGCTAATGTTCAGAAGAAAACAGGAAAAGACACCATGCATCATGCTCTAGACACAGTACTTGACATAACTGTAAGTGGTAACTATCATCATTACTGAGCAAAAATAAGCCTGTTTATAAAAGTTAATAGCATAAGAGTATATAACAGCTTGATTTAGAGCTTTGAGTCAAAGTCTGATTAAGAAAAAATTTGCACGTCTTGAGAAGTTAAAAGCCTCCACTTGTTGATTTAATGGGTTAAAAATGATTTTTAACACTTTCAGTGAGTTTACAAAACAAGGAGATGTTTATCAGCCATTGTTTTGGGACACACTGTCTTTCATTTCAGCACGAATGTTTTATAAGTCACCTTAATTGCTTTGTAAAGTCTGCGCTGCTTCCCACTGGGCTGGTGTTGGTCTGTAGGTAAATGGCTGAAGGATAAAGGACGTCTCTTGCCATATGTGGGCCTACACCCCCCTCATTCAGCACACCCTCCCTCTGACTTCAACATGTCATCACCACGCTGTGGGCCCCTGAGAAATACCCTGTGCGTTGGGCTTTTTCACAGTAGCATCAATATTTGACTAAGGGCACAGTCACACCCAGCACCAACCTCCCAAGGAACAATAAACAATGCTCCTTCCATTTATACAATACTTAATATACTTTTCGAACACTCTCATTTGACCTCCAACAATCTCTTTAAATAGCCAGAAAGGGAATCATATTTCAGATTTTACAGGTTTTTAAAACATGCATTCCAACACTAGAGAGACGACTGGAGTCATTCTTTCTCCAGATCCCCCACAGCTGCCTAGTGGCACAAGGATCAGGACCCAGGCTCCAGGTCTCTACTCCACCGTTTTTCTCTCTGTGAAGACATCAATTCCTCAAAGAGAGTCACCAACTTGCAGAGAGACAGGAAGGATAAAGACAGAGATCCACTTGCTGCATGAAGAGAGCCCCAAACTTCCAAATCCTTCAAAAACACATTTGATCTGAGTAAGAGAAAAACAATATGAGTATACCAAAGACCCCAAAAAAGGTATTTTCACCAATCACACCTAAAAAGCAGGACAGGGTCACAAATAACACCAAATATTGAGTTGCTCTGCACAGACAAGAACCCTGATGGAAACACATTAAGTTGTAAACTTTTACGTAGATCAGAGTGTTGGAGGGCCTGGGAAACAAATCCAAGAAAGCACGAAATGCTGAAGCAAGGATCTTTGGCCATAAAAAGAGGTAAGGCATGAGTAGGCTAGTGAGAGTCCTCCTAAAAGACCCTCTATACTGTGCAGACAATACTACTGCCCCAAACAGCCTGACTACCCGGCTCAGAAAGCTATTTGTAAAAAGAAGTAACAGGCTGCTGAAGTCCGGGAGCTCCCCATTAATGAGGCTGCACTCAGAAGAGCTGGTGTCAAGGCGGAGTTCAAGCTAAGACCAGTAGGGTAATGTAAATGGTGATTTTGGCCACAGTATTATTGCATCACAGTCCCACAAACACGTGCGTATCTACATGAGACCATAAAGAAGGCAACTGGCTAAGTTCCATCACGAACATCACTTATCCTATAGCTGAGAGCAGTTTCGTTGGTCTACCCTCTGCCATCATGGGGCAGCCCTCAGAGCCTGGTTCCTACCATGACAGAAAACAATGAGGCTTATTAGGCAACTTAATAACCACCGACCACCCTCAGAACCTAACTAATTGAGCTGACACTTTTAGGAAGAACATTAATGCTCAAAATAAAACTTTCCAATTTATGGAACCGAGGTAATCTGGGCAGAGGACAGGTGGGGGCAGTGGTGACTGAGTCCTCTGACATCCCAATTGAAGGGAGGGTTACCTCCTAGGATGGGGTCAAGAGAGAAGGCCTGCTTAAGCCATGGCCCTGTGCGAACTCTCCATCCACAGGTAGGAGACCATTCCCACCAGCTCCCCTGGGGTTAGAGACCTACCATTCCTCCATGAGGCCCCTCCCGCACCAGCACAGGCCTATGTCACTGCCACATGTGGGCTCGGCCCCTGCCAGACTATAGGGGGAGGCCTGCTCGGCAAGCCTGTGGTCTGACAGTGAAGTCAAATCTTGCCATTACTCCTCTGGCAGTGCCAGTTACAGTCCACATGGCCTTCCATCTTGCTGCCAGACTCTATGGCCTGACTTCCTGGCCCTCTCTTGCATGGACCCTTGACTGGTTGGGGCTTAAATCCCATGGGCAGGAATCCCATATGCCTGTGACCCCCTTGCCTATATCTGCCCTCATCCCACTCACCCACCTCCTGGCTTCCTCCCCATCTCCTCTTGGGCAGCCACGGGGATTAAAGAAGCCACAGGCCAAAGCCTGGCAAGACAGGTAGGAAGGTGATGGCTGCCCCCAACTTACCCTCTTCCTAGTCCAACCACTGCCTCCTCCTCCTCCTCCTCCTCCTCCATTCCCCAGTGACTCCATGACACTTGTGTTCACAAACTTTAAAAATTCATTCCTGAGGCGTGGTAGATGGCTTCCTGTTAGAAGTCAATATCACTCAAGTTGAACAGCACCTGTGCTGTTGGGTCTGCAACACTGAGAACCCCTATGACAGTCTGCAGTAAGCCTGGCACAAAGGGACTAAGCCCACCCCCAGGCCGCAACAGAATTTATATATATAAAATTTATATTTATACATATTACATATTTATATATGTACCTATATAGTATATATCTATGTATACACACATATACACACATCTCTCATTTAAAACAAAACAAAACAGAGCAATTAAAAGAGAAATACCACAGAAAGCTAACACACACACCCCGTTACCATCACCACGACCCCACTGGCAAGACCTTGTCCCAAAAGTTTCTGATGGCTGTCACTTAATACTACCTAATCCCTAAATGGCAGTGTCTGCCTACTGCCTTGGTCTGGGGACTGGACTCCAGCTGCTCTCCCAGAGCAAACTGTCCTTGTCACCTTCATTTCATCAGGGGGAAAGGGGAATGTAAACATTAACCAGACCAGAGGTGGGGCAGCCAGGAAGGGCGGTATCATCTCAGGCGGCACCAAAATCCATCCCCAGCAGTCTGTCATCTTATGATCAACTATGTAACTCCAGACACTCACTGGTCCAGGGGAACCTGAATCCTAGAACTCAATGTCCCCAAATAAGTGGTTTCTCTCTAGAGGTAAAACGCGGATCACAAAGCAAACGCGAGAGGAGTCCCAGGAATGCCTGTTGCGTAAGGGCACAAGAGCCGGAGCCCTCAATCGAACTCCACTCATGTCAGTTTTTCCCCCGGGGGGGTGGAGGCGGAGCTGAGAGGAACAGTGGCACGGAGCGACCCAAGGCAGGGAAGAAACTGAATTTTCACTCTTAATATTCAAATTCCTGAGTCACAGTCGAAACCCCACTGCTATAATTGTCTTAGACATTGTCCCCACAAAAAAAGATACCTTCAAAAAGTGGTACTGGCTTCCAGAGCCCCTGTTTAAGCCCCGTTGAGATCCAAGCCGTGTTTGACTCGCTGGCCAGCTGTCAAATTCTGGCCCTTGCTTAGGCTACGACCAGAGCAGTCTTCCACCCAACTGTGGAAGGCACAGGCCCTGCCAGCAGAGCAGGGGTTAATGGAAGCTGACCGCAGCACAGTTGTTAAGGTAATCAATACCACTGAGATACTAAAGCAGCATAAGCCACAATATTGATTGCCAAGCAGATGATAAAACTGTTTATTATGATAATTGCAGGGTCCCTGCAAGATGCTCCCAGCGCTTCCTGAAGCTGTTTACAAAACTAATAAAGATTTGCCATTTCAAGGTCTTCCATTTTGACCATTCCCCTCCCCCCAAACTCACCCACTTGCCCACCACTCAAAAGCAGGACTCGCCCCCAGGCTATGGACATGTTCCTCTCAGGGACAGGCACTCCGTGGCCTGTCCTGGGTGGAGCCTCACTCTCAGAGCCTCTAAGGAACAGGCTGTCCTCCTCCCTGCCCCCAGCTCCAGGAAAGGCAGGACGGAAGCACAGCCGACAGCCACTCAGGGCGTTCAGATTTCCTCCTGAGAGCCCGCCATGTGATAATTGTGGGGTTTTATCGACAGAGGGGGCTGCTCAGGGCTCCTTGGGCTGACATCCATTTGTTATAACACATTTGAGAAACCACACCACCTTGGTTTGTAATTAAAACTTCTCTGGAGAACTTGGTGGCCATGGAACTAACTGAACCCGGTCAAACGCCGATTCTAGAATGCATTTCCGCCGACACAAGGGTGACTTTGGCTGCTGAACCAGGCTCAGGTCTCAAGTTCTATCATGCCCAATGCACCCATTTAGTTTTTATTAGCAGTGGAAATTAACTCCTCCTTGGCCACAAACACAGCTGTCCGCCTCGAGACCCAAATCTTTGGATTACCATCCCAGTCCCCCATGTTGTGATGTCATGTTCAAGATGAACCGGAATGCAGAGATTTTTCTTGATGGAAGGAGGCATCTCACGGGTAGCATAATAATGTTCTTCAAACTGCTCAAGGAAAAACCCACTGGGTCCTGGGATGACATATGTTAGCCTCAGGACCAGAAAGTTCTGCAAATATATGGAGAGTGTGTTTTCGGAGGATAAAAGGGGAAAAAAGAACCCAAGTTTTAAGAAGAACCCAGCAGCCATTCCATTAGCCATTGGAAGGCAAGCCCCATCGCTCACTCAACCCTCAGGAGCCTCTGCTCAACCCACGGCAGCCAGTAGGAGTGCACCTGCAATAGAATTCAACTGAACCTGGCCTTCAAAACCACATTTGCAAGTTAGGAGACACTACTCTGAGAGGTGATGGGCCCAAGTAGGATGATTTGGAGGCAGCTTTTTAGGCTTTTTTCCCTCCAGTCAAAGCATGGAAAAATCATTCCCCAGCGGTCCTGTCTCGACCGTGCCACCACCACCTCGGCTTAGGTGGGGAAGCCTCTACCCTCCTGATTCTCTTCCTTTTCGGCTGCTCCCAGCAGCCCTGGGAGGTCACTGCCCACAGAGCGTGCCTGCATACACATGCACGGTTCAATTTCGTGGACCCGCAGAGACACGCAGCTCCTTTGTAGACACCTGGCTCTGCCCCACCTACTCCCAATCACACAGAAATCAGAAAACTGGAGCCAGATTTATGTAGAGTACAATCCCTTTGCCAAAGACCTTGCCATGAACTCACAGATACCACAGCATGGCTGGAAGGGATGCACCAGGGATTCGTTTAACCTGGTTACCTGCTCTTACAGGAACTATTTGGCAACGAAGAATGGCCGGAGGAAATGTGAGGCTTCCCTATTATGGCATGTCATGAACAATACGCTCCTAAGCAAAGTGGCAAAGGACAAACCACCACCGTCTACTAAATTCCAAGCTGGACACCCTACTCATTCACATATGCACATGGGGCTCATGTTAACAAACACCTCCCTGGATTTGATACCAAAATAAAGTGCAATTCTAAGTGTGACTAATTCTGCCGTTACCTTTTAACCTCACTTGCACATATAAGCTGTCCTCTAAAACAATAACTTCAACAAAAAATATACCCTAAGAATGATATGGTCCACACTTGGAAACCCGCCCACAATGGCCAGCAGAGCCTGCCTAAGTGCTAAGAACCATTTAGGAGCATTGTAAACCATTAGGGCCATTAGCTCTAATTTGACCTCAACAAAATAAATCAACCCACTAGCAACAAATTTAGAAGCTTTCCAAAGCCAAGTTCTCAAACCCTAAAAGGCTCACAAGCACAATCTAGGGCAGGGAACAGCCAGCCATGGAGCTGCTCTTCCTGTTGCCACCTTCCCTGCAGCCAACCAAAAGGAGCATGCTGGGCTGGGACATGGACTCAGGATCCTTCTCAAGCCATTGGATCAGGAAGCTGTGACCATTGAGAGTTGGCATGCAAGTTGGAACCCATCTGCCACAGCTGTTTAAGGGAGTCACTCTATTCCTTCCTCTGGGTTCACACCATATACAATTTTCCATCTGCACTGCTCAAATGTCTTCTTTCAAAAAATACACAAACATTTGGATTCATTTCCAAGATACCCTGATTGGCTTTCAATTGTGATAACTCATTTCCAGCAATGGGTCAGGGTTCCCCCAGCCTTTATATCTTTAAATGGGCAGGTATCATATACATTAAGAACCACGATTCCCCCACATTAATACATGTGTCAACACAATAAATAATTTCTCCAACAAAACTTATAACCATCAGCATACACTATAAATTTAAATTGCTAAGTTGTCGTAATTTTTCATCTTTATTCTTCACTGATAATTACTTACTGCATTTTTTAATACTGATGGCACTGCCTTGATGAAGAAGCAGGAAGTGAAATTAACTATGGCGCCATCAAATTCCACCAGCCAATGGGAGAAGCAAGCTAAGAACAAGCATACTAGGTAAGTGGGTAGTGACAGGAATAAGTCAACAAACCTTGGTTGTTTAAAGGATAAAAACATACTGTATAACCATTTCACACGTCTTTACAGGACAGAACGAAGAAATAAGTAGCAAGGATATTGGCAAAACAAGTCCACAGTAACAGGAGAACCAGGATGCAGCACAGAGTTCTATAACCCAAGAGTCTGAATTGCCAAAGGCTGAGTAATCCTTTCCAGCTCCACCCAGCATGATTTTCCAGGTATCAAATTATATGTTAATTACATGAACGTGAAGTTATATGAGGGGAAGTGGTGTTAGTCAGCACCCAGGGGGTGGAAGTTAAGTAAAAATTTGGTTTTATAAAGCATGCTTCATGCACAGGCCTGGGGCTCCTCTGACTTGGGAAAAGAAGAGGAATTAGCAGTCCAAAGGCCCAAGTTCTCTCTCCACATCTTCCCCTAACAGGGCTTCCATGGCCAACGCACTGGACCTCGCCAGCTGAACTTTCCTAACTTACAAAGTGACACAAGGTTCTTTTTCTTTCTGTTCATTTGTTATACAAATCAAAAAGTGCTAAATCTTGGCCCCTTTCAGACTCAGCAGTCAAAAGAGGGGCACACCTCCCTAATACAGCAGTGTGCAGAAGCGCAGTTCCACTTAAAGGGATGGAGGGGAAAACGCTTAACCTCCCAGTGCTGTCCCTTGGCAATTTCTGAGGTTTAGGATGGCACAGTGTTCTCCTGGGTCCTGGCCTGTAATGCCAGGGAAACGAGTCGTACCTGTAAAGAGATCGAACACAGAGTTCTGAAACTGCTCCAAAGCCCATGTCTCAGACTGCAAGAATGTTATCAACATAACACATCGTACCCCAGCGAGGCCCCCATCAGCCACATACTGATCTTGCCCTGATTTGAAGGGGAGAGCTATGGTGAAGTCCAGGCCTGTCCCAGCCAGGGATGGGCTCAACAGACGACTGGAACTGAGCGCTTAGGACCGTGCACAGCTGCTCAGGGATCTTAGGAGATCCCTCATCTGAGAGGAGCTGAACGCCCTTCTCTTCCCAGGCCTTCTCAATGTAAACGATTTCTTTTTAATAATGCACCCGACAGATATCAGAGAGGCACTAAAACTGATAACTTGAAGCAGGTCAGTAACAAAGAAGTCCTACACAGAGTATAGTATGTACAGTGTTAGCACAGTATAGCACAATTAGTACAGTGCAGGACAACTTCGTTTCCACGGCTCCAGTTACCCATAGTATAGTATAAGATATTTTGAGAGAAAGACCACAGTCACAGAATTTTTATTCCAGTATATTGTTATAATTGTTCTATTTTATTATATTATTATTGTTAATCTCTAGCTATGCCTAATTTATAAATTAAACTTTATCATAGGTATGCAGGTATAGGGGAAAAAGCAGTATAGATAGGGTTCAGTACTATCCGCGGTTTCAGGCACCCACTGGGGGTCTTGGAACATACCTCCCGGAAATAAGGGGGCACTACTGTCACGGCTAAGAGTGTATGCTCTGGGCTCGCACCCCAGCAGAGGCCATCTAAAAGCTGTGAGTTCTCAACCTACCTTGGGCCTCAGGTTCATCATACATACGACGAGCGCAGAGATCACACCCCAAACGGTTGTAAGGACTGATGGGACAGTGAAGGATTTAACACAGTAGATGCTTAGTAAGTGTTAGCTGTTAATATTCATACACAAACACACAGAGAAAGAGAAAGAACATGTTCTCATTTCATTTGCACAACAATCCAACAAAGACACTATCCTCATTTTTAAGGCTCAGAGAAGCAGAGACTTGTCCACAGCCACACACCTCATGAGACAGCAAAGAGGGGCTTGAAAGCAAGCACTCAGACTTCCAGCCCAGTGTCTTTTCTGTCATTACTTTCCATGGGCTCATACACACACCACTGGCCACGGGCTAGATGATTCCAGGTGATAGTGGGTGAACATTTTAAATCCTAATCATTATCTATTTAATGTTTATTCGAGCCAATACAACTGGCACAAACCTGCGATTCCTCAGACATAACTGCTTAGAATGATGCTAAAGCAGTTATTTATGGTTTTAACAGAGGAGCCCATTAAAAGAAAAATGTAAAGCAAATAATATAGTACAGGTGGTACCAAGATAGAGCAAAAATGATGCCAAGTTGGGAACACTCTTCCCCTCCCAGGGGCTGCCACTGAACTGATCTTTTCTAACAGAGTTAACCATTAAAAGTCACCAACCAGCAGGTCCTGGTTTGCTCTAAGTAACTATCTCCCTCCTCGCTAAAGCACAGCTTCCCAATGAAACGGCTTCTCTGCCCTCCTCCCAGCTTTCTGAGCCTGGGTGACCTCTTCAGTCATCAATAGCACTTCTGCCTCTCCCATCCCCCCCCAGCAAGGATCCTGCCACCCCCCCATCCAAAGCTGGCTCTCCATCCTTCCCCTATTAATGCCTTTTCCCTTGTACAGCTATCACAAGAGGGCTGTTTAGTGAGAGGACCTCCAGCTGACCTTTGCTGACAGGCTCCAAGCTCCCTCTGTAAACCGATCTAATGCTAGGCGGGGTAATTAGCGACCAAGCAGTAATTGCAGCTTCTAACTACTCTGGACCAAGATTGCAAAAATTCCCTGGGGCGGGGGGTTGCCAGGGACCCCAACCCACACACAGGCATCTGCTCACAGCCAAAAGGAGGGAGTCAGCAACATTTCTGAGGGAGGCCAGCACTTTTCCAGGTTTTAATTAAAATGGGACCCTGGTAAGGAGATAGACAGCTACAAAAGCAAGTTAGTAAATAAAGGAGAGTGGCCAAGAAAGAAATCTATGGCTTGCCTGGAAAAGCCCATTCAGGAAGGTACAAGTTCTCAAGGTAGATGACCATGCGCTAGAAACTTTCATTTCAGCCACAGAAAGAACACAGCAAGTAGCCTTAGAGAGGCACCAAAAAGAACCACAGAAAGGCAGGTTATACAATGACAGGTCCCCTGCTCAGCGGGCCCGCACCCTCCCCCGGGACACCCGTATCACCCACTCAGCCAAAATCACTCCTCTCCCCAAACAGTCGGTATGCCCACTGTTCACCTTAGAAGATTTGAGATGCCAGGCCATGTGGTGTAGCCTGAGGCATCAGTAGTGTCATCTGCTATGACTTGGTAATTCTACCAGACCTGTCCACAGCTCCCCCCCCCCAGGTGCCTACACACAGGTAACATGTTTCAGAATAACATGCAAGATCCCCACCAGAAATAAGGAGGTGAGCACTTCCATATATAGCGGGCTGCCCTCCTTGTGACTCTAAAAAGTAACCATAACCACACAAAAGAGAACACTGTCAGACTAAAAAATTGTCCCTTCTCACTCTAACAGGACAGTGAGAGACACCCAACAGCACAGCAGCATCTGTTTCGTCCTTCCTAAGCAAATCTTTTGTTTTTCAAGCCCAGCCCCCACTCCAATTTCCTTTACCTGCTTTGTACTAAAAAAGCCCCTTCACTGAACTGCTGCTGCCCGTGGTAACTCCTGAACCTCTTTTCTCAGGAGAGGCAGCAAGTTCAGGGGGCACGGCAACTTTCCCACATGCAGTAGACTTTCTGCCAATCTGAATTACACTGTAGAGTCCTTCAAACTTCATTTCCTCTGCCACTGCACCGCCCGATCCCCCTATGCATTCAAGGCTGTAGAGACTCTTTGGGTTGAATCCAGTTACAAAAACCAGGGTAGCAGCAGCCGATTGCACTCATTCACCCTCCATTTCCTTCTCCAAACAATTAATATGCTTAATAACTCCAGCCCCGACGACAGTCTCTTCAGACACCCTTCTATTAACCTCTCCCCACTACAAGCAGTGGGTCTCCACCAGAATTCTTCTGTTCCCTATCACTTAATCACTTTTTAATCCACAACAAGGACTTTGCGCCACACTGTGGTTTTGTTCTCTCTTAATCTTTTATGAGGGACCTTATCAAAAGCTTTTAGAAAATACAAGTGAATTTTGCCTACCAGGTCATCTTTATTATTTTAGAATTCTTTATGAAGAAATTACAGACTTTTACATTGTAAATGAGTATTTAAGACTCAGCATTCACTCAGACATGCAAGTCTGACTCAGGTTATATTTAAGTCACTGTATTACTTCCATCTTTAGAAAGATCCTTGTCTGCCTACTAGGAAAAAATGACTCCCTCATCCCAACCCCCAGGTGTGGTAATTCCTGGGATTCCCCCAAGACTGTCTGTACCTGAGTACCAAAGGGACATACATAACGGTGCATTAAAAGGACCTCAAACCAAGGAACAAAAGTCATCAGGCCAAGGAATGCCCTGACGTGGCAGCCTCTCCAGTTTCTGCCTTCTCTACTTTTCCCCAGGTGACTAGGGGCCTCCCTGCCTCACAGCTGGCCCCACACATCTGCAGGGAGCCAACGACAGCTTCTTGATGTTGACACCATTTATGTTCCCTCCTAACACCTGTTTGTTGTAGCTATTATTTCTAATTAGTGCTCTGCAACAGACCCAGTGCTGAGCTGAGACTCATGTTTCCCCCTGATGGAACAATTAAAGATGCGCAAGGGGCGGAGGTGTTTCCTGGTCATCTGAAGTTATTTTCTTGGCAGGTTTAAAGGTAAATCATCTAGTCAAACACACATGTCTTCAGGAGCTGCCTTTGGGCAGGGTTCAAGAGCTGTAGCACAATTCTGGAATCCCTGTTTGAAAGCCTTCCCATCAAGTAAAGTAGAGGGTTAACGTAATCCACAGTTACATCTGCACGTTTTCCTGATCACCAGCAGGATCCTCAGCCTTCATTGTACACATCTGCTTCTAACGTGCCGTCATTCAGTCAAGGCTGCGCCCCCATCACCAAAGACTAGACAGGGTTCCCATTCCTATGGCCAGATGAGATGTGCCTGCCACGTCTCCTTACCATGATCGTGAAATTAACCAGTTTCAGAAAATAGTCTGCAGAGTCCAGAGTCCCAGGTAATTCTTTATCCTTGAGGAAAACCATCCAATGTCAAGTCATAACTGGATGTCTATTAAAAGGTCCCCATTCTCAGCAGGCATCTCTCCAACCTGGGTGCCCTGGAGGACGGAATGGGAACTGCAAGTCTGGGCGCTCCCTTACAGCCAAGCAGCAAGCACTTCAGCCTGGACTTAATGAGCTCTTGTAAGGAAACAGGAAGTCTATAAAGTAATTTAAATAACTTCCAGTCCTGAAATAAAGGAAATTAAACCGCTGGCACAAACCTCTCTGATGGACACCTTCTTTGTCCCTCTGATCACAACCACAACTACAGCTGTCATATTCCTCTTCCCAAGGCCAGCCCCCAAATTCCTCTAATAAGAAACACACAAAAGCTGTCAGTCAGAGTTCTCCAAGCTTCTACAGAGACTGTGAGCCAGGGATGTAGCGTGGTGTGCAGCAAGAACGTGGGAATCAGCCCACAAACCCCACATTGGGTCCTGCCACCCCCCAGCTGCGAGACCGTGGGCAAATCACATGATGTCACAGGGCCTCAGCATCTCACCCTGAACACAAGGGAAGTCAAAGGACCTCTGAGATTGTTGAAAGGTTCAAATGAGCACATATGAGAGCAGTGCAAACTGAAAACACATATAAACATTGGCATTATCCTGGCCGCCCCAGCACTTAGGCTCTGGAATTTCTCAACTTGCTGCCTAAGAGGCACTGTCCTATCCTGGCTTTCCTCTTAACTATGGATATTTATTCGTAAGTTCCTGTACTTCTCCTGAGCCCCTAAATGTAGGTAATTATTTGCATGAATAACTGTTAGTCCAACTAGACATGGTGTCCTCAAGGGCAGAGACTGCGTCTTTTCATCTTCTGTAAACCAGTTTGTCCAGAGCACCAAGGAGGTCCTCAATAAAGGGTCGGAATCTACAACCCATGTGGCTACCAAGACATTCTCAAGTACAATATGCTAACAACTATCCATCAACTCGCTATGAAAAGAGATAAACCCCGTAACAAGATTCATAACTGGCTGTAAGCCTACAAGGTAGGAAGGGGCAGGGGGCTTCAGTTTCCCCTCTGTGCAGACATGGCCCTGACTTCTCACATTAAGAGGCACTACTCTCCGTGCAATGCAACCACAGAGTTCTGGCAGTTTCACCTGGTAAACCTAAGCTGCCGGATGCTAGAGACTGTTTCTGGCCACAGAGTTAAGTTTACTTTATTGATAAGCATCAGCCAGATATAGACTGGTTTGACCAGTACTCTGGATGCAGGATCACAACAAAGACAAACTTAAAAGAAGCTTAAGGCCAATCTCGTTTTGCTAGCTCTCTAGATATTACTACTGACAACTGGGTATGGTGAACCCTCGACCTCTCAGCTGGTAAAAGGCAAGAGTGAGGCTGGACATTCAGCGTGGCCAAGAAAGCCACCCACCTCCTGTGCAGGGGGTGCTCTTGAAGGAGAACCGTTGTGCCCTGCTCAAAAAGAGACCCTCCCAAACCAACCCCGAGAAAGGAAATCAAAAATGGCAAACTTTGCTTTGTATAAAGGCACGCTGCACGAGCATTCTGCCCCTTCACAAACAGGTTCTAGGTGAAACTGCTCTATCATGCCATGCATATCTGTGGAGGTAAGATCTCTGTCTTACATATCATGGCAGCCTTCATACTGCTGAAGAATTCAACAATGCTGTCTTGTCCATGGGCTATGTACCTTGAACCACTGGATTCTGAGGGTCCAGAGGTCTGTTTGAGCAATAGCTGTCCTCCCTTTAGGTCTTGCAGTTGAGCAATAGAGTTCTTTATCCTGGAGGGCTGCTCCAACTCTTGAGTAACCACCCTTGCCCTCAACGGCTTCCCAAGGCAAGGCCCTGCAGCCTCTGCCTCACCAAGGATGCGGGGTGACTAATTCCCCTGGCCACACATCTGTCTCATAATTTCAGAGTCAGACCACAGCTGGAGGGACGCAATCTGATGAAGTTCTATCTCAGGTAGGTTAATCTGAAAAGCAAATACAGATCGTCTCCCATGAAATTATTCACAGCACTTCCAACTGGAGCCACGTGTGACTCTCCACAAAGTTCACTGACCAAGAACCATAACCCACACATCTTTGGGGCTCCCTTCTTTAACCATCTTTTATCTAAATCCTTCATCTAAAGTGAGAGTCACAACGTAATTTTAAAATTCCCAGTAGCCACATTTAAAATTTAAAAAGGGGAGGGAGGGGAGGAAGAGAAACAGGTGAAATTCATTATAATGTATCTTATTTAACCCATTATGTCTAACATATTATTTCTAACGTAATCAATCTAGATTTTATTAAGATAGCTTCCCTTTGTTTTCACACTAAGCCTGGGAAATCTGGTGTGTGTTTAACACAGTACAGCTCAGGGCTGACCAGCCACATTTCAGGTGCTCAGGGGCCATGTGTCGCAACAATCTAAAACACTGGCTCCTCTGCTGATGAGAACTTAAAACATAACTCTAATCTGGCCTCACTGTAATAATTCATGCTTGTTGTTCTCACTCGCAGACTTCAGATTCTTTCCCACGGCATTAACAATTATATTTGGTGACATGGCAAGAAGCTAAGCTGCCTGGGCCTGGAGTTAAAAGATTTTCAAGGAATCCTGTACAACTTATCGGGTCCATCAGATCTTCTCTCCAGGGCTTGTCCACCATTAAACTAGACCCCTGGGGTTTCTTAATTTAAAATCCTCATAACCCTATAACTTGAAAAGTCACCATCTTCACAATGACACGCAGTTAACTCTGTGGTGGCCACATAAACATCTCCGTGTTGGCGTGTTCTTGACTATGAGAGACTCCAATCATCACGTAATTCAAGATCGTACTGAATTATCTCTGCCCCAGTTGCATACAATGTATACTACATACATGAAATTATACAGAATAACTGACTAAAGTTGAGCCTGCAGAATCTTAAGGCACAAATGGACACAGGACAAATCCACAGGCTTGGGAGTTACTACAGAAGAAAAATTTCCATGGGAGATGAAATTCTAAGGCATGCTCACAGCAACTGTCAACCAGAAAACACCACAGGCTCAGTCCAGATCTCGGGAGGACTAGCTCAGGGATGGTCCATCTGTTCTGAGCGCTGACAGGACCCCTTTGTAGTAAACAGATCACGAGACAGAGAGGGAACAACCTTCCAATGCCAGGGCAGGCAGGGGTCCCCCATGAGCCCATAAGACATGTACATTTTGGCAGCAACTCTTGAATCAGCCCATTTTCTTCACACTGTAAGTCTGTACTTCACTCTCTCTCCTTGGCACTCATGTCCACCCTACCCAGAGCAGCACAGGATTTGATCTAGAAAGCAACACCGGCAAGCCAAAGACTTTTGTAGGCTCATCAATCCGGATTCACCTCTAAGAGCAGGGCACCCAGGGGAAAACGGAAACGTGCAGAAAACTGTTCGTTTCTGGCTCATTGTTTTGGCTGTAGGCAAGAGAAGGTGCACGCAGAGCTTTGGAGGACAGGACTGGAACGGGCTGAGGCTGGGCTGTGTTCCCAGAGCCCCACAGGGGACAGGGCTGGCTTCTGAACCTAGAAACAGAGAGCTACTCTCCAACAGGTGGAGGCTCACCCAACTAAGCACCCTGGGCAGGAGAAAAGGGCGGGCGCCGCTATCTGTCAGCACTGTCCTTGGCATCCTCCCATCCCTGAGGGTCCCTAGACCTGTCCCCAGGCACTGGGGAGAGGACTGAGGGCCTGAGAGCACACAGAGAAAGGAAGGAAGGAGGCGGCTCTTCTTGGCGAGCTGATGGGTGTGAGTGGTGAGCATTAATTAAAAAGCCATCCAGGAACAATGGTCTTTTCATATTTGGAGCCTGTTCTGCACAAAGCTCAGCTTGTTCTAGGGGGAGGACTCTGCTTTCCATTTTTTTCCTTACTCATTTCCTAGGGTTGTGGCAATGTCTGGCACCCAGAACGACCCACTGGAATATCCCTTAACCAAAAGATGTGCCAGGCAGGCCTCCTCCTTGACTGCCTAAGCGGTGGCATTCAGACACAAAAAAGGGACAACTTCGGGAAGCTTTTCTGTCTCGACCCACGGGCTCCCAAAGGGCTTCTGGGTGTTTCTCTGAATAGCTGCCTAACCCACAGAAACACACACTGGATGTTTTCAGTGGCCAAATACTCATTTCCCTCTCAAATTACACTAGACAGGCCACACCCCACAGACACAGGGTGAGGAGTCCTGGGCTTCACAGACCAGCCAGCAGACACTTCCAGGCCTCACCCAGAAGAGGACAGTGGGTGGATGTCACAGCGTGTGACGAGACCCTCCTCCACCTTCTCACCCACTCCTGGAGTCTCCGCTGTACCCTACCAACTCCAGAAACAAAGCAGTTTTGAAACTGGAGGTGGGGATGGGAGGAAGAGCTAACACTGAGCAGCTATGGTGGTCGTGACCAACAAACCATCACCTCACTCAGTCCTTATGATCCCTGGTGGGCAGCCTCTAAGGCAGCCCCTCTGACCCTGCCTCCTGACATTCACACCCTTGTGTAATCCCCTCGCCCTGGGCATGAGCAGTACACAGTGATTCACTTTTAGCCAACAGTATACACACGGAACAGGGCAAACGTGATAGGATGTCACTTCTGAGATGACGTTACAAAAAGACTATAGTTTCTGTCTTCTGCACCTCTCCCCCTCTCCCTAATGGAAGCCAAATGCCATGTTGTAAGCTGCTCTATGGAGAGACCCACATGGCAAGGAACTGAGGGCAGTCTCCAGCCCACAGGGAACAGAGACCCCCCCATCCAAATAGCCCTTGAGGAACTGATTCTTATCAACCAACAACCATGTCAGTGAGCTTACAATTGGGTTCGTCCCCAGTCAAGCCTTCAGATGAGACCACAGCCTCAGCCAACACCTTAATTGCATCCTCATGAGACCTTGTGGCAGAGGACCCAGCTAAGCCACAGCCTGATTCCTGACCCACAGAAACTGTAAGATAATGAATGTTTGCTGTTTTAAGCTGTTAAATTTGGACTAACCTGTTACAAAACAATAAATAACACATCCCTCCATTTTGCAGATGAAAAGATAAAATTTTAGCCAATAAGTGGCAGAGCTGGGGATTCTCACTTAGGCCAGACTGATCCTTGACAAGCACTTTCCCTCACCATGTGACTTTAGCTACGAAGTAACAAAACTCACTGGGCCTCTCCATCCTCATAGATGACACAGACAGACACCTAAAATTCATGCCTTAAAATAAAAAGACATCAGATTTCTTTCGAATGTGAGGGCCAATACAAGAGTGAGCAGAGAATTCTGTCTAACCCTCTTTTACAGATAAAGAAACTGAGACCCACAGTCATAAAGTAGCAGAGACAGAATCCGAACCCCAGCCAGTGTAACACGTGACTCTTTAGGAGCTGGGAAACTTCAGCCTAAACATGCTGAACATAATTCTGATTTGCTGGCCAGGAGAATGCCATCAGTAACCCTGATCTTCTCTACTTGCACACCAAGGTCGATGCTTGGTGGTGGCTGGCTTCCCACTCCTTACAGACATTCTCCTGTGACTTGGCAGCTTCTCCTACACCTGTCCCCTAAGCCCTCCCACACAGTGATACAGCACAAGCAGACAGCTTGCCCCCTGGTTAACGTGAGAGTTGAAAAAAATACTCATTTTCACAACAGTACATCCCCCACCCAGCTTATGTTGAGGTATAATCTCAGTTTACTTTGAAATCCAATGACACATCAGGATGACAGCACAAACATCTCCATCAAGAGAGCTAACCTGAGCAAAGGTGTTCTCAAATATTCCAGATGCTACTAGCTTGCACATCACTAAGACTTCCATAAATTTTACAAACACATACCATAGATGCTTACAGTAAATATCATAAATAATTAAAGCTAAGTAGCCTAAGGGCATTTTGTGAAGCATTCTTGCTGATTTTTTTTTAATTAGGTTCTCACTAATTCACAAGATTGAATAATCTCCAAAAAGCTTCCAGATGCAGCCACAGACCAGCAATATTCAAGTAATTCCACATTCTTGCTAACTTTTGGGAATATACTTTTTCTTATTAAAAAAGTAACAGCTATTCACTATTCAGAGTTCAGAAAACTAAGTATTAAAAGTAGCCTATACTTCTACCAGCTGGAAATAGCCACTCAGCTATGTGTTACTCTGTTATGTGTATTCTTTAGCCTTTTTTATCCATATTTTTAAAACTCAACTGAAATCCACACAGCCTCCTTTCACTTAATTTACATCACTGTTTTCCCACATTTATAACCATGAGACAGGAGTTTTAAATAGCCACATAAGAATCTGCCATATGGATGCACCACAGTTTAAATCAATCCCCCGTGAGATTTTTTAGATTGTTTCCATTTTTCACTATTATAAATGTCTGTAACAAAAATCTTCATAAATTTCTTTTGCACAACTGTCATGGTTTCCTTATTACAAATGGAGTTGCTGGGTCACCAGTCCTGTTCCAGATATTAGAGATAAGTTAGTAAAAACAACAACAAAAAAAAAAATAGACAAAGGATTCCTGCCTTTGTGAAGCTTATATTCTAGCAGGGAAAACAATCAAGGATGATAAACTTAAAAATTATATAGTACTTTACTAGCTGACATATGGTATGGTCAAGAAAGACTACGTAGAACAGAGTGAGGGAAATCAGGAATTCACAGAAGGACAAGCTACAAATTTAAATAAACCTTATTTTAAAGTTTCTTGACACACACGCCTCCAGAAAGGGTGTACCAATTTTTCTACTCACTCACTGGAACAGGGTATTTGCCCTATATTTAAAAAAAAAAAAAAAAAAACTTGGTTGAAAACCACAAAAAAGCCTAACCTTACTAGTAATCAAATAAGTTAACAACAATGAGGTATCATTTGGCCCTTCAAAAGGGCAACCTAAATTTATTCTTCATTTGAGTTATCCAATCATGCTCTTTGTCCATTTTTCTATCTTTATCCATCGATTTTAAGAGCTCTTTATATAATAAGGATTTAGGACAAACTGTCAATTACACGTCAACATCTTTTCCTAGTTCGTCATATGCCTTTAAATTTTGCTGTTAGTGACCAGCGTGCAGAATTTTTTTGTAAACCAATCTTTTCTGTTATGATTTCTTCACTAGAAGGGTCAGACCCAATACCCCTCCCTGCCCCATATTCAGATTAATATTAACCTTTATTTCCTTCTAGCTCTTTTGTGACTTCAGTTTTACTTCTACCTTTCCAACTCATCTAGAATTTCTAATTCCTCTCACTTACTTGAAATGCTACCTTTATCAGACACATTTCTATTTGATTCCATTCCATTGAGTGATCTCTATATGTTCTAATCAGTTTTCCCCAGTATATGGGAAAGCTAGTTTTTAAATTTTATTTTGTAATTGAACTCCTTACTTAATTCAATTTAAATGTGTCTTGGGTGCTCTAGGAAGACAGTAACATCTACAAATAATTTTCATTGTTTCTTTTTAACTATTATCTGAATTTGGTTTGTACATCCTGGCCAATTCAATAAGGCAGGAAAAAAAAAATGAGTATATTGGGCAGTCTTTGTTTTGTTCCCAATTCCATAATGCTGCCTCTCATGGTTCCCTATTAAGTCTGAACCCATTGGCTGCTGGTTTCTTCATCAAGTTAACGCAGTCTCTTTCCAGCTTGAATTTTTAAAAATTCCAATATGCAAATTAGGAATATGGGTAGAAAATTATGAAATGCATAACACACACACACACACACACACAGTTGTCCAGGTTTGGTTTGGTTCCAGGACCGCCTGCAGATACCAAAATCCACGGATGCTCAAGTTCCTGATATAAAATGGCATAGTATTTGCATATAACATATGCACATCCTCCTGTATACTTTAAATCATGTCTAGATTACTTATAACACCTAATACAACATAAATGCTATACAAATATTTGTTAAACTGTATTTTTAGGGAATAATGACAAGTAAAAAGCCTGTACATGTTCACTACAATTTTTTTTCCCAGATATTTTCTATTCACTGTTGCTTGAATCTAACCCACGGATTGAAAGGCTAGTTGTATTATGTTTTTCTTCTTTACTCTACTTACATGATTATTTCAAGAGAAGACATTCTAATATTAAGCCCTTCTTAAACTTCCAGGATAAACCCTATGTAGTTATAATTCTTTTAAAATACTGCTCAATTCAATCCGCAACTGTCTCATCTGGCATTTTTGCATCTATACTCACGCCTGAGCATTCTTTTTGTATAATCTTTGTAACGGTGTTGGTTCCCAGAGTTGTGCTAGCTTTGTAAAATCAATTGGGATGCTTTATCTCTTTTTCTATGCTCTGAAACAGTTTATTTAGCAGGCAATTATTTCATCCCCCAAAGTTTAAAATAACTCATCCGTTAAACTTCTTGTATCCAGAGCACTTTTTGGAAGCATTTTTTTTTTAATGTTCGGTTTCTTTTCCAGTTCCTGGTTTAAAGTTTCAGACTTCTCAATCACTTCCCTAGAATAGCCACGTCACTGAGGTTTTCAAAGTTGTTGTATTTTAAGTTACAGTATTTTATATTACAAAATAATTACTTCAAATATAATTTGTTACTCTTTTTCTAGCATATCAACTCATTTTTAGTTTTATTTACTTCAGTTTTCTCTTTTCTTAATTAGACATGATAGTGGTTTCCTTGATCTTTTTTCCCAAAATACATAGCTCTTAGATGTATCAGTTCAATGGTTTTCTATTTTTCTAAGTCATTAATATCACTTGTATTTTATAATTCTTTTCTCCAGCTGTCTTTAGGCTTGTTTTATTCTTTCCAAGTTTGAGTTGAATGCTTAATTCATTTATTTTCATTTTCTTTTATTTAATAATGAAAGGAGTTAAAGCTATGAATGTGCCCCTGAGTATAACTTTGGTAATAACCCATATATTTAGATATACAGAGTTCTCAACATTTCCTAATGATTCTGTGACAGTAATTCCATTTCCTCTTTGACTCAGGTGTGACTTAGGAGAATATTTTTAAATTTTCAAGTAACTGGATTTCATTAACATGTTTAATATTTAGTATTCTATGGAAGATAAGAACATCTCTGACAGAAGATGAAGAAACTCTGGCAAAGGAAAAAAAAACCTTTAAAAACCTTTTAAATAGAAAACACTACTTAATGTTTAAGTAGTAAAAAACTTCTCATATAATGCCATGATGGCCATATCCACAGACACCCTTCATAGAAGGAATATAACCACAGCTTATTCTGGAGAACTCAGAGATTGACAGATAAGCAGCACAGGGCAGGGGAAGGAAAAGGAAGCCTCTTCTGCACCTTCCAAAAATTTTATCATGGTCATATATTGCCTCTTTAAAAATTTATTTAAGAAGCAAAGCCATCTCAATAAATGGAATAAAACCATCCCAGATATACTAAGTATATAACCAAATTTCATACTTTGATGAAATTTAGAGATGGTTTCATTGAGTAAGACTTGGCCCCAAGACGATCATATCTGTGAGTACAGAAGGGAGGAGGGGAAAAAAATGATCTCTCTTCTGTAATCTCCACATTCAGAAGGATTAAGAGCATCAAGAAAATTAAAGTATATTCTAAAAAAAAAAAAAAAGTCTAATCAGGTTTCAACCAGGCTACCATTCTGAAACCTGAACTTCATGAACACACAGCAGAGAGGATGCTAGGATTCCCAGTTTCCTCCACCTCCTCATCTAGCCTTTCCCATTTGATTGTGTACCTTGGTAGCTGCAGACTTCTCCATTAATACTTAAAATGAATTTCAATCCAAAATTAATTGAAGTAACTTGTGATTATAAGTATTATGCCATGTCAATTCCCTTCCTTCCCACAAACTTTGTAATGTCAAGTAAAAAAAGAAGAGAAAAAAAATGAACTCCATAAATCAGTTTTCCAATTTATGTTGAAAAAATGTTTCCCCACTTTCTAATTTCTGCAACTGGGAAATTCTGTATATTATGTTACCATATAATGAAGGATGCCAGTAAACAGAAATCCACATGCCTGCACACACAACAGATTACACTGTATGTAATTGCAAACACTACCAAGTTATGTGCTCTTGGGAGCATTATTAGTGAGATGTGGTTATTTAATGCTTCATCTATTTAAAAAAATTCATTCCATATGGATGAAAAATGAGTATACTAGCCTGAATATGGGAAAAATAGAAAACGTAATCATATATTACTTAAAATCTATAACGTTTTATGCAAAAATAAGGTGATAGCACCAAAGCTTAGGAATTCAGAATGTTTCAAACTACAAGGTCATTAGCTCATTGCCGCCTACCAAAATCTCCACCCCCCAGCAGCAGAAGGTAGGGCCATCCTCTTGTCTCTACTTGACCATTTAAGAAACTCATAAAGGTACACAGCACCTGGGGGCTTCCACTCGCAGAACACACCCACTGAGGCACGCAAGCCCCATGGGAAGGATGCACTCAGCTCCCACTACGCAGCAAGACCCCTGATGGCTAAGTGTCTGCAGGGCACAGTGACTCTCCCTGCTGGGGACTAGCCATCCAGCAGACACCCTCAGAGCCTGGCACAGAATGCCCAGCTTTGGGGAACCTGTGATCCCCATCACCCGTGTGCCCAATGGAGTCTAAGCCTCTGCACTGTCCCCCATTCACCCCGTCTTCATGAGCACAGGAGGTTTAAGAGCCACCACCACCATAGCTAAAACAAAAGACGATGACAGGGAAACCTACTGCCCTTTGGCTGTTCCCTAGCAAAGGAGAAGTGTGAAAGTGCAGAGGGCCGAGTGTGCCAACTGCACTAATCCCTTTTTGTCCAGCAGTAATTAATAGTATAATCCACATTTCAGATGCATTAAAGCGAAAATGCCGCATCATCAGAGGGCTGGGCACACAGTCCCAGGGCAGAACCTCCCTGCTGACCTGCGGAACCAGGTTACCTCATCTCGGGCCTCCTCCTCTCAGGGGGAGCTGATTCTAGACACCTCATAGAAGGACAGAGCTGGGAGCCAGAAGTCTCTACTCTGCCCGATATGCTGTGTCCGTCTTCGGAAATCGGCCCCTCCATGGCCATGCCGTCCAGCACACAGGCTCTACTCAAAATAAGGAGCCACTCAAATCAAGTTCTACTCTCTGGCTAACAGTGTTTTAATATCACAAGTCCCCTGGCAGATTTTTAAGATTTAAGTTAACTCCCACTCCCAAATAATTCTGGGGATAAAAATGCAAGTAGAATTAAGATACCATTCCTCAACTCAGTTCACTGGGATGTCCTTTTTTTGGCATTACTTGGGTGTTTCACACAAATTCTGTGGCACGAGCTAAGTTTCTATCAATTAGTAGAAGATGACCACTGCCCTGCACACCCAAGGAGGAGGAAGGCTTTTCCACCACTATTGAAATACTATCTTTGAAAGAAGGCATGCTATTAGCTCATCCAGCACAAAAGCACATTCAAGCTAAATATTACAGTCCGATGTCACAGCCGCTTAAAAACAGATGCACCTGAAGAGGCAGTCTACTCAACAATGCTTTGAAGCTACTGCCGACTGATAACTTGATCTCAAGTTTTCCAACACCAAAATATCTCGTGGGACAGGCACAACGAAGAGCACTTGTAACTCGCGCGCAATTCTGTAATGCTGCTCCATTACCATCTCAGCACAGCCTCTGTTGTGACAGGACCCCAACCCCATGGCCACGCCCCACGGTGGCCACGTGCTGTGGCAGCAACTGGCCTTCATCCCGCAAGTCCTCCTTGGAACTTGGTTGAAACTACTTATTTCTTAATCTTGGCAACTGGACATAAAAAAGAAGAATCTGATAGAAATACTTTTTATCTGAAGTTTCAAGACCCTGGCATGAACGGTATAACCTAGGCACCCAACCATGTACACTTGTTCCAAAATTATGCCTTTAAGATCCTTACCTAGAACCTAACATGTTCCTCCGTGATGTTATTTAATAACTAATTGAATCCAAACATGGCAATTCCATCTGGTTCAAAGTTATACTATTAGAAGCCGACCAAGGAATCAACTGCCATTCATTTGCAACATCACTTCTAGTAGAAAACGCATCCATGATGGTTCTGGAAGCATTATCTCCATTCTACAAACACACCTTCCTCAGGACTCCCGGCCCTGTGGGCTACCTGTAAGCCATGGTCCAGTGACAAGACGTATCACCTGGGCACTGGGGAGCCACAGACCTGCTCCTCACGGGTAGGGAGGGTGCCCAGGACACTGTACAACGAGGGCTGAGAGGGAGGCCTTCGTGCCCTTCGAGTGACCTTCGAAGTGCTGTGTCAATCTCCACTGAACCTTTGCTGTTCCTCCCACGACGCCTAGATTCTTCCTTTACAGAAACTCACACGGGAACCCTTTATAAACCACTCTCTTCTCTTTCTCTCTCAAGTACTGCTCTTACAGCCGCACCAAAATACAATTTAACAAACTACCGTCATGTCATTTTGGGAGGACAGAGTTCTACCAAATTTCACCTCAGAGCCTCTTCCCCCATTCCCAGGGAAATATCCTTTATTGGAACAGGTAGGGCTGTGGTATTTGGCTTAGCTTTGGCCCCCTCACAATACCCTAGACACCTAACTCCAAGTCCGTATAGAGGTCTCCTTCTTTGCCAACTGCACCAATTTCTCCACAGAACCCTTAGGGTGGGCTGAATAATAGCCCCCCAAGGTGGCCATAGCCCAATATCTGTAACCTACAAGGGTGTTACCTTACATGGCAAAAGAGACATTGCACATGGGATCGAGTTAAGGATATTTAGATAGGGGAGAGTATCCAAGATTATCTAGGTGGGCTGCTGTAATCACAGGGGTCCGTACAACAGGACAAAGCATCAGCACTGTGTCTTAGCATTAGCCAGAAAAAAACTCCCATCTGAGCCTGCTCATTTGAGATTCATAAATATCCAAAATAAACCAAGGAAACAATACAAAAACAGTAGTTATACAAAGAGTATATATGTGCTACATTTTGATTTTATCTAATAGGGGATACTGGGCTAAAAAAAATTTACAAGGAAGACTCCCAGAATCCATAATTCCTTTTATCAAATGGACAGAAGCCAGGCTGAGGCAACCTTGCCCAACATACCCCACAGGTGGGCCAGCCTGAAGAACTGGAAGGCCAGGGCCCACGCACGCTGGGCTCCCGAAGACAGAGAAGAGGGCAGCTTGGGAAGGCGGTGGCATCCTGCCCACCACAGTGGTAGCCTGGGGCCACTGGATCTCTCCATCTCTCCAGCACCTGAGAGGTATGAGCCAGGCAGCCAACCACATCAGAAGCTGGCTGCCAGCCGGCCCCAGTTGCCCAACACCTCCGGAGGAGCCAGCTTTCCAGGACTGCATTTTACACACCTCGCAGGTACAGGCCATGTTGACCAAATCGAGGCACAGCCCACGCAAAAACCAGACAGACAGACAGAAGACATCCTGCTACAGAGCAATTTGTTAACTGCCTCTATGCAAAGAATATTCTTCTCACTCATTATGCAAAGGTGGACCCCACCGGGATCTCATTCCTATTGCAGTGTACCCCAGTTCCCTTGCAGTCACAGGTCAGACTATCCACCCACTAAACTTTCCCTGCCCTTATTCTACTTACTTCTCCCAACTCTCCCAGCCCTGCATGTTTGCTGACACTTTCCCAGTCTAGCCCATTTTCTTACGTTAACAATTAACATAAAGTATTATGTTAAGAATGAACATGAAGTATTATGTTAACAATTAACACAAATTATTATGCTACGGTTTTTAGGGTCGGAGTAACTAGGATTACTCAATAGGATTTAAACATTCAATTTTACTGCACATGTACAAGGCCCTACTTGAGACAAGATGAAGTGGTTTTTACAAACACATTAACTACCTTTCACAAAGGGTTCTCATTCAGCCTCCTGCTTGTGAAAGATACGACTTTGAATATTGATAATCCAAGAGAAGGCTAATTCTAGCAAAATAGGCTTCTAATTTGCCCTGATTCATAGTCTTTATGCTACTTGACCAGTTTCTCCTTATGTCTTGCTTCTTCTGATGCCCCCCAAAATAAACCAGCCCCAGAAACAGAACTCTATCTTCCTTAGATCTTACCATATGACTAATTTATGGCCTTCGGTTAAAGCCCTTACACCAGAGTTGACTGCACTAATTTCCTCCTCTTCTATACGAATGTCCATTTACAGGTACTCTGTAACCTCTGCATGAACTAAAAATGTTCTCTGTGCCTCCCACAGATGGGGAATCACATCCTGGTGAGAGCAGGGCAGTTCTCGAGCAGAATCTCCCCACTACAGTACAAGCTCACCTGAGACCCTGCCCAAGTTCAGGTGTACACCCCAAGAGAGTCAGTAGACTACCCCTTACGCCTTAGTGCACCTTTAAAAAAGACAAAGGGATATCAAAGGTTGGGTGGGCAATTAGCATGTGATCCCAAGACACAATGTGGATTTTCTTATACATTTGGATTAAGTGGGTCAGGGTCTCATTTCTATTTTTATTCAGGGAGGTGGGTATGGGAAGATGTCCAAGAAAATATCCTCTGTTGGCCAGAGGAGGAGAAATACTTGAAAGGAGTATCTGAAAGTGCCCCAAGTTTTCTCCTGCCTGCCCCCATCCCAATGGTCCCCCCTGCCTCAAAGCTTTGCCAACACCGTTCGGTACTGCACTCGCCTGGGCTTCCCACCACTGTTGTGGCTGCCTTCACGGCTAAACAATGCTTCTCCTCTCCCCCAACCGTGCCTTTCTGACCTACCAGCTGACTTCTCCAACTCTAGAAAGCTAGACAACACTGCCCCCAGTAAAGAACTTTTCTAGCTTAGCACCCCCTGGGAGAACCTGTGCAGAGAATTATCCATCCATGCATTCAACAATCCAAGTGGCTCCGGTATGCTAGGGACTGTCCTTTGGGCTAGGACTAGGGTAAGCAGTAAACCAAACAGGCTCCCTGTTGCCTGCACAGAGCCCAGCCCCCCGCCTGCCCCCAGCCCCAGCTCTTCACCTCCCCCTCTATTCCCACTTGTACTCTCTTCTCTTCTGAGAAGGATTCCCTCATTTTAGCTGAAAAATTCTGATTTTATTTTTTGGGAGGGAAGAGAGACCTATGTTTTTATGGTTTTGATCTTATAAAAAATATTAACTCTGGACAATAAATGGCGAGAATTTTCTTTAACTGACATTTTGGGAGGATTCTGAACTAAGTCAACCCATGCTTGGTTATGTGTTGTCATACTCACATCACCTTGGGAATGTGAACTCTCTCTTTCCCTTAAAGACTGAAGGCAGATTCCACATATTCTAAATGCTGAAACTGGTTAATGATTTTATCCTGAAACCTATAATTCTTCTACAATTCTTTTCATTGAAGGTTACCCTCCCTCCTCCTAGCCAACCCAAAAAGAACTCACTATCCAGCTTTGCTTGCACCCTAGTGTTGGTGCTAAAGTTTCTGGTTCCACCAAGACTTTGACCTAGCTTCTAAGCACACACACCGCAGAGGCCTAGCGCGCCATCCTATCACACACTCGTTGTCACATTTCCTTAGATGCATCGTTCCAAGAGTCCTTAGGGCTATAGTTGATGAAACAATAAAAGAGCAAAACATCTGGCACCTTTTCATCCCGCCTCAAGTCAAGGAGTTGGGATTAAAGCCACTTGTGACTTTACAAAGCAATCCTACGAGGCAAGGACCGAGTAACCAGTTCATTTCAGAAAGCGGCCTAATGCTGCTGAAGTTGCCAACAGCCAGTGAGCGTCTGTCTCACTTCATACGCTCAGGGAAATGGCCCTCGGGCACTACACTAAGCCCCGGAGGGGCTTCCAAACCTTCCAACAGCATCCAGCAAGGTCTGCGTGTGCGAGTGCGTGCCTGTATGTGTGTGCCGTGCCTGTGTGCACATGGGCTGCCTGGTTTACAGGCCACTACAAACCTTCCTCTGAGTCTGAACAAACACACACACACCCTTCCTTACCAATGTGCCCACTGGAGGCCCCTGGCTGGCCCCCCATCCCCTCCCAGCCACACTGTGGCACTGAGGAACGGCACTTTGCCTGTCCAAACCCGCCCTGACTACCGGGTGACCCCGCTCCACACTGTTTGCATTTGCACCCTCAAATGACCATTCTTCCTTGCATAGACCTTCCTGCTCTAAAGGGCATGAACCTGGAGAGTGTGAGTCATCATTACTCACAGGAAGCAACTTCTCAGTCCAAAACTTGAGCCCGTTCTTAGAGAGACTTCTCTGGTCTCTCTCCCCTCCTCTCATATAAGGCACTTGGGGCTCACCCTCCCCCATCCCCTTTCTCCACAGCCTCTTCAAGAGCTCTTCTTCCATCTACCCACAACTGCGACTGTTTATTTGTTTAGCCCACTGGTAAGAAAAATGAGAGAGCTGTCTGACATTCCTGGCCAGGCATAAACACTTCTTAAAAAATGTATGTTCCAGCTCTGCCTGGGCCCTGTACTGAGCCCTTTAACCTTTTGAAAAGGTCATGCGGACACATTCCATGGGAATTGACTATCACGATTCCTTATCATTGCTGAAAGACAAAATCCACGTTACCCTGCAACATCTCACATACATCCTTGACATTCTTGGTCTGAGAGCGGAGCATGTGAGAGAGAGAGAAAGGAAGTACCAGGAATGTGGGAAAGGCCACTGTCACCAGTACGAGAGGCACTGACAAGCGACCTACCCAATTACTCTACAGAGGCACCAGGATACTTGATTTAAGGATTTTTTTTTTAATAAATTTAATGAACCACATACGAAAACTTTACATTGGCAGAACGCTCTCCCTTGGCGATCATGGCCAAATTTCAGATCAGATCAGAGGACTGCCCAAGGAAACCACAAAGAGGGCCAATGTTGCTATTGTTCTATCAAAGAATAAAGATATGGTTTTGATTTCTTACAAGAAATCGCCAAACAAAAGGTCTCTGTCTTAAATTCTGAAAGAAAAACATCCCCCACACAGAGCATAAGGGCCAAGAATGGCCTCACCATATGGGACAGCTTCTGAAATACACAGAAACGGAAAATGCAGGACACACGGGACATATCACCGTGTAGCCAGCTGCCCCGGCCGGGCCATCATATTGACTTTGGTAGTGCCTGTCGACCATGACTGGGCAATAAAGTCGTCGAAACTGAAATCGAGTGGAACTGATCAGTTCAGACCTCCAGTGTTGGTGGGAGTCAGTAATTCTTCAATGCCCCTCTTCTTCCTGACATTTTCCATTCAAATATTTACTGGTTTATGGGTAAGGTCAGGGAATTATAGGCATGGTTGTTGGACCTCTTCTGTCTTGTCTTATTCAAATCTAGCTAAACCGGGGAAAACATCGTGCAGAATGTCTCCCTACATACAACCCACCCCATCCACCCACCATCCACCCCTTCCCAACTCCCCTCAACAACACTTTTCCATCTTGGTACCCTGTTTGCCCATTCGGGCTCAAATTCAGACTGCAGCCAACTGCACGGTGATCCCCCTAAGACGCTTAGCCCCTGAGTATTTCTCATCTAGAAAATGAGACGTGTCTCCACCCTGCATACCTTATAGAGCAACTGGAAGGATTAGCTGAAAGGGTATAGGCCCGAGGGCTTTGAAAAATGAAGCCTCTTAAATTACTTTCCCATTTTCCTCAAATGGACTTGGCACCTTTCCCTTCCACTCGGAATTAAATAGTTAAATACGTGAATGGCTAACACAGAGGCCTAAGTGGTGATACGAATGAGTAGACGTACTAGGCTCAATGAAAGGAAATACCGAAAGGGCACAGAGCAGAGCAGACAGACACAACCGACCAGATGGGGTCAGAGGCTCTGGGATACAAGGGCTGCTGAGGAGGCCGGCCCAGCCGAGGTCACAGGAATGCCCTCCTTCCAGGCACTCAAGCCAAAAATCACATGGTCACCCTCCACTCTATTTCCCTCCTGTCCCACCTTCAACATACGAGGGCTATAACGAGAAGGGTTACATGGCTGGTTACTTTCCAGACAGCCCTTGTATACACAGAGGATGAGCACTTGTAGTGGGCTGAACACTCTTCCCCGCCAAAATTCAAGTCCAGAACCTCAAGTCCAAAATTCAAGTCCAGAACCTCAAAATGTAGCCTTCCTTGCAAATAAGAGTCTTTGAAATAATTTATATTAATAATTAAATTAAGATGAGCTCATACTGGATTAGGATGGGCCCTAAATCAATGACTGGTACCCTCAGAAGAGGAGAGAACACACAGAAATGCACACAAGGAAGGAGGCCACGTGAATACAGAGACAGAGACGGGAGTGGTACAGCTCTAAGCCAAGGAACGCCGAGGACCACAAGCAGCCATCATAAGCCAGGAAGGGGCACGGAAGGGTCCTCACCCAGGGCCTACAGTGGGAGCACGCCCTGCTGACACCTTGATCTTGGGCTCCTAGACTCCAGAACTGTCGTGAGAACAGATTTCTGTTGCTGTAAGTCACCGTGTTGTAAGACTGTGTTTACAGCAGCCACAGGAAAGGAATACACCGCTTCTCAGCCCTGCACTGCAACCACCTGGCCTGAGCCGCCCCTCGCCTGGCTAGCTGCCTTCATCTCCACCCCAACTCCAGCGCAGCTCTAGAGGGGCCTGCTTGGACCCAGTCAGGTGGGGCCGCTCCTGCGGATGAATCCTCCCCCAGCATCCACCTCACTCAGGGCAGACTAGAAGTCCTCACGGCAGCCATCGAGGCCCTATATGATCTGTGCCAGCCACATGGGCTCCTTGCTGCTCCCCGGACACGCAGGCAGATGAGGCAGTTGAAGGCAAGGATTTTTCCTTTATTGCTCCCACGGTGGCATCGCCAACACATAGAACAATGCCTGGCACACAGAGGCTCTCAAACCAAAGGCCCAGGGCAGCCTAACAAAAGCACCCATACTGGGAGCTTTAGTCAAGCAAGCCAGACCAGGAGGAGTTGGCCTCCCGGGGACAGGCCTGAGAGTCAGTCAGGAAGAATATGTCAGGCATAAAGGAGCCACTGTGGCTCCCTGACCAGGAGAAGAGGAGGAAGAAGACAGAGCAGGGTTCTTGACTGCAGCACCACTGACACTTGGGCTGGGTAATTCTTTGCTGGAGGCTGGAGTGGCTGTCCTATGCATTGTAGGGTGTTGAGCAGCATCTCTGGCCTCCACCCATGGGATGCCTCCAGTACCCCCTCCCCAAGGTATGACAACCACAAATGTGTCCAGGCTGTCCACTTCCCCTGGGAAAGGGGGAGCAAAATGATCCCCCGTTGAGAACCACTGAAATAGAGTTTGAGTCCAGTGACGGTGCACATGCAGCAATCACAGACAGCACCTGCCTACAGGCCAAGCAGGTAACATACACGAGCAAAGCTGGCCAGGTAACAGCAGGTGGTGAGATAAGAACCGGCAGGGTAAGGGAATGAAGTGAGCCTTGGCCACCTAAAGGTCCTTGTCCCTTCCAAGAAGGGCAGCCACTGTCTGCTTCTAGCCAGCTTTTGCCCTGAAGACCCAAAATTGCCAAATCCCCTGGTTGTTGTCAAGAGAAGCTTTCAAACCCAATTTTTAGGTAAAATATGTCCATTTTTAAAATATAGTATGTGCTGGGAAAAAAACACATCTATAGGCTAGCTTCTGCCTACAGGCCATGACTTTACAACTTCTGCACAGAGGCTGCCTGGAGGTGGAGAGGGGTAGAAAGGACAGCCGTCAGAAACCTGTGGAAGCCTTCAGATTCGACCTGGAGTAGGCCTGTGAGGGTGAGGACGGAAAAAAAAGGTTCAATCCTAGAAACCCTTAAGGTGAAATAAGATAAGCACAGCAGGAAAACTCCCCAGATTTTACTAAAACACAGACCTGTAAGCCACAAGTGCCAAAGTAACAGCCATAGGCTTTGGAGAGTCTCTTTAGGGCCAAAATAAATGCAGAAAGCCCCCCACTCAATTCTAGAAGGCACATGAGCCCGTGTCTGCATGATCTAAAGCCTGAAGCCCGTCCTAGACAATGCCCGGCCTCCACATACACACACTGGCCAGGAACCAGCCTGTCCGCCAGATGGACCGTCCCCCACTGCTCAGTCCACCCAGACCACCAGCCTGGGAACAGCTGGATCATAATCAACCTCCCCCAGGAGTCAGGGCACTGTCACCATTCGATGACACAGCACTTCCTGCTGCCCCAAACAAGCAGGGCCAATCTCCCCCTGGACTCCCCACCATGACGCTCTAGAGAGCAACTCTGCTTATGCAGATCAGAGACTCAGGAGCTGAAAGGACGCTTAAGGCATCCTTCAAGTTGGCCCCTTTGTTTAACAGAAAACCAGGGCTTAGAAAAGGGTTAAAGTGAGCACTTTGAAGACCACTGGAATCAGAGCTCAGGTCCACAGCCCCAAATCCTTCGTGTCATCTCACCACCACCCACACCAATCACTGAGCCTGGAGTAACCAAGAGAAAGGACACAGCAACAAAACACCAACCACAATGTCGGCCCAAACACAATGTGGTCTCATCTACATCACACTGCAAAAAAGAGCAAGGAAGCTCTGAGTCACTTCCATTTGCAGACACGCTTGCTGGTCCTGACCATCTGTAAACTGGGCAGAAGGACTTCCTCTGAGTGCTCTGTCTTCCCAGAGAAAGATGTCCTGCAAACACAGCAGGTATATTACCATAATCAAACACCTGGCACGATGCTAAACCGACGGCAGAGGCGCAGGCTGCCCCACACGTTTGCTCTAGGTTCTGGGTCCAATCAAGGTCACTGGAGAAAAGGGAAACCCACAGAGCCTCCTAATCTCACTTCCAAACAGCTTAGCTTTTCTTGATGGGAATGAAGTAACTGAGGTCTTCCAGCAGAGGAGAGAAGAGGCAGGCAAGCAGGGAAAGTGGGGGGAAGGGGAGGGCGGGAAGGAAAGAGGCCAGCCATCCTCCCACCCAGGAAGAACTTGCAGACTCCTCTGAACCTATGTCTGGTCTCCGCAGAGCCTCACTGTGCCCCACAGACAAAGTCATCTTGTCTCCCCCATCCCTGGGCAATAGGTACCATCCATGGGAATGGGTTTGAGATCCTCCAACTCTGACAGCTCAAGCCCGATTCTTCCTCCACCCGATATCCAGAGGTGGCTACAAACAAACCCACGTGAGACATACTAAAAGGATGCCAAGGCCTGGCGATGCAGCGATAAAACTAAACCCCATGGGCATTCGGGGAGGCCAGAGGAGCCAACGGTGGCCTTGGGCTGGGTGCCCCTCCAAACCATCATGTGTTAGGTTCCTCCTCCCAGCAGTGGGTAACCCTGATTTGTGAGCTGACTATCCTAGAAGAACCCAGGGTCCGAAGGCATCTAAATGACTTGGCCATGTGAAAACACCATAAATCAAGCAGCCAGACCCCACTCCACGAGGAGTCATAGGAGGACTCGAGGGCTCGGCTCTGCCCGATGCCAACAGCTGTGGGGCCATGCGTCCCCCAAAAGGTGGACACAAGGAGGCCCTGCAGGACACATGCAGGTGCCAAAGAGGGTTTCCATTCCCCAACACAGCAGCCTCTGGCCTTGACGCCCCCTTGGACCCCGCTTACCTCCTGGAGAAAAGCCACTCCTCCACTCTCCCCCACGTACGATTTCCTCATGTATCTATTTGAGGGAACTGTTTTATGAAGGGAGGAGGAGAAAGTTCCCACATGCAGAAAACTCACACCCCAGGGAGGAACAAAGAGAGGGTCACTGAGCACCTGTTGAAAGAAGATGAGTATCAGAGCGACTAGGACAAGAAAAGGTCTCATCAGCTACAAAAGTTAAAAAGGAACATCCCCCCCCACAAACACAAGTCCCCGGACCACAAGGCAGCCACCAGCCAGGGCAGGACACACTCGGGCGGACCCCCAGGTAGGAGCGGGGCCCGGGAAGGGGAAGGGAGGCCATGGTGGTTTGCAGGAGCTCCACCTCCGGGAATGGATTTGATGTCAAGTGTCAGCAAGTAAATTGCTATTGGCTTCTCAATAAGCAGCAGTAGTGAGTTAAGTGTTTCCCCGTATTGTGCAGGCTCTCACAGACTCAATACGGCAGTATTGACAGCACAATCACACGGTAATCCAGGGTCCTCTAATGCCTACACTTCCTCAATGAAAATACACTTTCCACTTGGACATCAGCCCGTTAGCTTTGGGCTGGAATCTCTGGCCTCGTCCCTCCCCCAACCACCCCCGGCCCATGGAACTGGCATCTGGCCCCCGGACACCCCAGCCAACGTGAACATCCCAGCCAGCGTATTGTCAGGGCCCAAGCAAAAAGATAAACAGTCAGAGACCTACAGGAAAAGGCCTGCTCTCTCCATCTATAAATCACCGGTGGGAAGGAAAGAGAAGTGATCCAACTCTTTCAGGATAAAAATCTCAGCAGTCGCTGAGGAAAATTGATGTTCCCTTGCAAAGTGAAAGATGTTCGCCCTGGGAAGATGCATGCCTTCAAATTTTCAGAGAGACAGAGAAACTCAAACTTCGCCCAGCATGACACGGGACTGAGACAAGTTACACAACCTCCACAAAGGTCAACCTATCGCGCCAGATGCGACATTCCTGTAAGGAAAATCCCCACGTCCTGGCGGTCTCAGGTGGGCTGACATAGTTGAGGGTCTGCTCATTTAATAGTAAACACTTTACAAATGCAAGCTATTTTTCAAAACCAATTCTCACCCATTTTCATTTGACTTGCAGAACACCCCAGAATAGGCAGGAGACAAGATTTTAATACACAGACCAATGCAACAGAGGGAAACGAAGTTAAGTGACCTACCCAAGGCCACACAGCTACTCAGCAGTAGATTTGAGGCTAGAGCCTAGACTAGGGGTTGGCAGACTTTTTCTGTAATGAACCAGGTAAATATGCCAGGCCATATCCTCTCGTTGCAAACTACTCAACCACACGGCATCGCAACACGCAGGCAGCCAGGGACAAAACACAAACGAACAAGCATGGCTGTTTGCCAATAAATATTTATGAACACATATATGAATTTCACATATTTTCATGTATCATGAAATATTATTCATCTTTTTATTCCCCCCTCCCCATCTAAAAATGTAAAAACGATTCTTGGCTGGAGGGCCACGGGAAGACCGGCATTGTGTCAGATCTGGCCTGCAGGCCGTAGTTCGCCAATCCCAGACCACTAGGATAGTTCTCAATATCTAAAACACCACAAAGTGAATTTTAACTTTCCAGTCCATTAAAAACCGCTTGATTATCAAACACCCAACATGAAACTCAGGCCCCAGGTATCCAACAACACAGCTGCACACCCGTAGCACCTAGGCAGAGTATTAAGACTTCAGTAGAAACAATGCCTTTTTATGGGAATTTTTTGCACAAATTTTAAAGTAAAGAAACTTGCCATAAATACATGACACATGCCCCAGCCACAGCTGGCTTAGTATGCTAACTTGCAAAAGGCATTTGCAAAACCAGCACACGAAGAGTCCTCCTTAAACACAGTATCGGACAGAGTGACACCTTCTTTCCTCTCCACCCACCCCCAGCACCAAGAAGGAATTTTTGTCTGTGTTCAGTAAGAAGAAATCTGGTCAGAAAGGGGTTAATGCCCTTCCAGGCTGGGATCTGATAAATGGCTGTGCAGAAAGCAGGTTCCCTCACTTTGAGATATGATGTCACTAACCTTTATTGATCCACTATCCGAGAACTTTGCTTATCTCTCTCCGGTGATATACTGCCCCTCCTGTGCTCAACTAGTGTTTAATACACTGCCGGGCGCCTCGTGCTCCCCATCGCTCAGCGCTGCAGAGTGAGGCTGCCACGGCGGGCAATATTTTACAGCCAGGCCTTGCCAGCAGACGCCTCCCAGAGTAGGGGAAGCGAGCACCCACCTCCCGCCTCCTCCCGGGCTGCCAGATCCCAGACGCACCTTGACAGCGAGTCCAGGGATGCCAGCATGGGACACGGCCCCTCTGAGACCCTCTTGCTTATCTTTGATTTTTTTTTTAAGCAGAACTCCAGTCCCAAGTTTCCCCCTTCTATTTTTCTACCGTGAAAAGGCAACAGTCAGCCAACCGTGTTTGCAGGGGAAAATGTAAGCACCTCCGAGTCAGATCTCCTATTTAGAGGAATGAGCTTCCTGTTTTGTCCTTGCCATGGTCTCAAGACCTCACTCCACCAAGAGGTGGAAAACACTATCCATCAAAGTGCTGGACAGTCATTCATTCGAGAAGAGTCACACCAGGAAAAAAGCCAGGGAACATACCCAGGTGTGGCCAGGCAGGCTCAGATTCCAAAAGATAACCCTGTTCCACGCCCCCAGGGCAACACGATGCTGAAGCTGCCACACACTGGGCTTGGTGTGGGTCCCTCCCTCCTCCCAACCCACAGGCACAGCCTCAGCCACACCCAAGGGCGGGGAGAGCCAGTGAGTGCCAACTCAAGACCAGAACTCCATCCATACTAACTTCAAGGGCCTCACAGGGATTCTCAAGCTTGGCCGAGACCCCAGCTGTGTCTCCCAGCTGTGTCCCCCACAGGAGACAGTGGACAAGGCTGTGCTCCTCCCACCTCCTCCCTGGGAACAGGGGCAGTGGGCCATCCTGGAAAAGTCAGCAGGCCCTTCCACCGCCCCAGGGCACCCAGAATTTGCCTAATTGAACATTAACAAGTTGCTACAATAAAGTTCCTCTGTTGTGAGTGAGAAACCTTTTCGGCAACAACAACAGAAGTCTTGTTACAAACCGCTCTCAAAGCCAGGCTTCAGCCTCGACAGGTGTGAACAAGATTTAAACACCTCCTACAATACAATGCAATCCAAACAAAGGGGAAAGTCAATCCCAACCTCCTGGGGTTTCTCCTTGTCTAACATCTTCTTCACTCACTCAGCCCAGGGGAGCCAAGTGAACCAGTGGAGAGGCTGTCTTCAGGTCCCGCTGCAGAGGGGACCTCAGCAACCCTGAAGCAGGCCATCCTCCCTGCCTTGGCCTCAGGGCCATGTTGGCTGCCCTTGGCGCAAGGCCTCGGTGAGGAAGGGGAGGCCTTTGAAGGCCTCACACCTGCTCCTGGGCCCCAGGCCCCTTCCATCGCCTCCCCAACACAGCCCGCTGATGAGCCCCACTGGCGAGCTTCCTGCTCACCAACAACCTCGCCCCCTGGAGAGGTAAGTAGAGGAAGAAGGGGAAGACTGGAAACACTCTCTCGACCACAGGGTCCAGGCTGCTCTTTCCATTACAGGGGACACAGGCACCTCCTAGTGCTTCCTTCCTTGGAATGCTGGAGAAGGGCTGTGACTCCAGGACTGGATTTTTCATTAAAAAAATTTTTTCTGAGTGACACCAAAGGTAGAAACACATGAGAAGTGTGTGTTGGACAGGGAAGGAATTATCCCTCCCATTGATTTTTCGCTCTGAAGTATTAGAGAGAACACAGCATTTATCTGGAGATTTCTTCCCAAAGCCAACCACATAAACGGGACTTGAAAGGAGCTTATTGGGCAAACGATTTGTTCACACGGCCATTGCCGAAAGTGGGAATCCCGGTAGGGAATTCCGTGTGCCCCAACTGTTCTTGCGCGGACACCTTTAGGTAGTAGTTGTTGTTACTCAACTTCCAACCGGCGACAGGGAGGCCACAGAGGAGACACCATGGGCAAAAGTAACCATGGACAAAGAATTAATTCTTCTGCCCTCGCTCCTCTGCTCCAAAAAGGAGAATGCAAAGTAAAAACAAAACAAACCCCCCAAAAAGCAGCATGCACACATGCACACTTCCAATCCCTCCTAATTCGTGGAACACTTCTGTCTTCTTCTTTTCCACAAACTCTGAGGAATGTTTTGGGTTTTTTTTTAAGAGATAAACACTAACAACCAAGCTTATAATCCGAACTCCCATTGTTTCCCAGTGCAAGAGAAAGGCTGGCCACAATTTTTTTTTTTTTTAAGTGAAAGACAGTCATAAAATATGCCAGGATAAGCCCCAGGACCAGAATTACTCTCAGCTTCCTCTACCTCCAAACTTGGAGCCCATCCAAGGGTAAGAGTGGCCTGCAGACTTGCTATAAAATGTATGTGACCACCACAATGGAATTTGTTTTCCAGAAATTTTTACACTAATGAACCTTGTAGCATGAAAACAGATCCCATACAAGGAGTTGAACTGGCTCATTTTTCCTCCATACTCCCCCTTTCGCCTACCCAGATAGGCAAGCCAGTGCCCCCAACCCCACGAAGGGGAGCAGCCCACCCACAACAACAACAAAAAGGTTCAGAGGCTCAAGTCCTCTCTTTCCAGGTAGCTGGGAGGATGTAATTGGTGAGGCAGGAGATTAGAAATATCGGCAGCCTCTAAGTAAGACTTTAATTTACTGGCAGATCAATAGAGCCGGGGTTATATTGGCAAAGTGTCTACAGCTCTATTGACTCACGCAATGCCTCTTATCAATTTATCAGAAATCTGGAAGTCAGAAGATATTGTTTGAAGGGAAAAGAGAAAAAAATAGAAGAAGAAACAGCAAGTGTGAGGCAAGAGCCAGAGCAGTTAGAAACTGGGGTCCCCGATTACGAACTTGGTGCGAAGAGTTTTTTACACAAACACGTCTCCTGCAGAGGCCAGTATGATACACTCAAGAGTTAACTTGCCCCTGCCTTAGATGCCCCCTTAGCCCTCTCCTGGGCTTCCATTTTCCATAAACCTTGTATTCTGGGGAGGGGGAGAATCCAACCAAAGCAAAAGCTGGGGGGGTTGTTTTTGGTTTTTGGGGGGGTTTTTGTTTGCTTTGTTTTTTAGCAAGGAGCAATTCCTTCTTTCAGGTCAAATGATACTTGTCTAAGTTGTAGGCAGTCCACATGTCTGCCTCTCCCTCCTTCCCTCCCCTTTTTGGTTTTTTTTTGGGGGGGAGGGGTGCTTTCAACTCCCTCTCCACCCTACCTCAGCCACAATCCTTAGGCTTAGCTTCTTTTTCACCAATCCATAAAAAGATTTTTTTAAGTAAAAGGGATATTTATCCCAGCATCCTAACACTCCCAAGAGGTCACAAGGATCTATCAGACTAACAATGGTACTTGGTCTGAAGAAGCATAAAGAAAATATACTCGTGTTCTATAAATCATCACACAAGGACATACGAGAGTTTTCACAAATAATTAATCTTCATTTGAAAAGGTTTTGAAATATCCCAGGTAGCCGACAAAAAAGTCAAGGGGAAAAGCAAACATTAACACTTCACCAAACCTAAACGTTCACGCCAATGAAGACAGGCCACGGGAAAACAAAGTTCTCGAGTATTTCTATCCAATAACTCTAGGGGGCAGGTCGGGGAAGAAACAGAGGATTTGGAGCATTCCAGTTATCAGGAGGCCAAAGGGAAAAGCGATTTTCCTTGGTTTGGAGCAACCACAACCTGCTTTTGACGATCCATTTTGGTCCCTGCCTCATACAACAAATTTCTGCTTAATTGCTGTTTTGCATTTCGTTGAGACATCGAGTAAACAGTACTTAAGTGTTTCCAGACAAAAACAATAACTCACTAATGACTAAGGCACTGCTAATTAAAATACCCCCGTGATGGCGTGACTGGACTCAGAGCCACCACAGCACACAGAACTACCCGGGCCTTGAATGCGTGAACCAGAACGCAAGCGTGCAGGGCAGGGGTGTTCCTCTTCCCTGCAGGTCACGATGGCTCCGGGCTGAAAAGAGGGAGCCCCTTGCTAGAAGCGGAGGGCAGGGGTGCAGGGCAGAATGGGAGGGAGCAGCGAGGTTGCTGGGATTTCAGAGGGAATGCAGTGCCCTAACTGAATGCACATTCTAGAACCTTTTCGGCAAGTGGCCTGGCGTCACCCTCAAGAGTTTATGAGCTCCTAAGATCCCCTAAAGAAAAAAAAAAGTGTCCTATTCTAGTGGAGAGAAAACAAGAAGATGTATTAAAGAAGCCAAACAGACCGTTTCCTAGTGACCTTCCTAGTGACCACACTTCTCACAGGGACGAGGGCCCCAAAGCATAAGTTCCTAATTACTCTTTAAAAAGAAGATTCAGAAAGAACAAAGAGAAGGTATAGCCTACCACCTGACCAGTGCAAAGGACTACTTTAGCCCAAGAGTCAGACTTCATAAGTGCATGTGACAAAGTAACGAGAACCTAGAAAACTTCTCTTCCTTCCCAAACGAGATCAAAATAACCAGACTTCCCCCGAGCAGAAGCTTTTCTCTTCTGTGCTCTTAAACTTTTAGTCCTACAGATGGGGGCCTTCCAACATCACTCTTTAAAGCTCAGCATTTAAAAAAAGAAAGACGACGACCAAGGAGGCCCCCCGAGTGCTCAAGCTTGCAGTGGCTTTCTCCTCCGCCTCCGGGCAGGTTGAAGACCCGCTAGTTACCGCCGGGAGGGGGTGGAGCAAAGTCATTGAAACCGCAGGGGCCTAATACCCATTTGCATTCACACTCAGACCCTTTAAGGATAACAAAATCGGAGAGGTTGAACTGTTTACATTCACCTAATGCTCAAGTAAACAAATCAGAGCCTGAGCGGAGGGGTTTCCGGGCAGGGCTGTGACCAGACCCCCCTCGGGGCAGGGCGGGAGCAGGACGGGCAAGGAGGAAGGTGGATGCTGTTGCTTCTCAGCACCGAAAGTGGAGGCCGGGCTGTCTTTCCCAGCCTGCCCCAGTGTCTCCCCAAGCCTGGGCCCTCCTCAACCCCAAGGGCCCATCATGATTCCACCCCGGGATGCCTCTCGCTCGGGCCAGCAGGAGGGCACAGGGGAGGGCCCCCTCGGGGCATCCTAAACCACAAGCCCAAGAAAGAGGAGCAGAACCCCCAGGTCAGAGAGCCATCACCCCCGTGGAGACACCACCTTGCCCCCACCACCAGGGTCCCCTGGAGCCCTACCAGCGCCTCCACACAACCCACAGTGGCGTCAGAGAGGAAGACTAGAAAAGGAAAGGCCTGGCCTTGCCAAGCATGTGTAGGGAAAGGGGTTAAATGCCCTGTGTCGGAGGAAGAAGCTTCCCCCTCCTTGCAGGTGCCTCCAAGGGTTAGTCCCCAACAACTATTGTTATTCAAGAACTGCATCTTAGAAGAGCCCCTAGCATCGTCTAGACCAAAGTGAACTAGGAGCTGTTCCCTGTCCCAGCACAAGGCCTGAATGTATCCTCTAAAATGAGAACAGTTTCAACTTGACTGGGGAAAAAAGGCGGGGGTGGCGGGGTGGGGGAGGTCCTGGCACTCCTTTTAAATGCAGATTTGAACTTTTCACCCGGGGTCAGACAGCTGCGATGCTCTGTCCCCAGCAGAGCCGGCGCTGGGGCCCCTTCCACCTCACACTTTCATAGTTTTTTTTCCTGCCTGCCCAGGAGGCCAGCCTGTTAAAGGAATTCGACACCTCCCTCCCTACAAACCCAAATCTACACCCACCTCTCAGCTTACCAGGGGCACAAATCCCACTGGCAGCCTAGAGGAGACCCTCAAATCCGTGGAGGCTGGCTGGGTGCCCTGGGAACAGCAGTGGCTAGCTAAGGAAAATTGTTCCCATCGCATGCCCTAAGAAATGCTAAGATCAATAGTGGGAAGACCAGGCCTTCACCACTGCTCTTCTGTAGGAAGCATTTTACAGTGGCTCTTTCTGCTAGAAGCCAGTGGATGGTTCTCCTTGCTAGTTTACTAAGAACTATAATGTTAGCAAGGCCTAAATCATCTAGTTTGAGAAGAAGTCACTTCCTAGGTGTACAAGAGAAAAACAGTAACAGCCTTAAAAAAAAAAAAAAAAAATCCAGGCTGCCACTGCCTGTATTCTGACGCTGGAAAAGCTTTCAAAGTTGGGTGAACACCTCTACCTCCCACCTGCACGCCAGGAAGCAGTTTATAAAATGCTGGCACACCAGCATCACATTTCTGCCTCCTAACAATCCCATAGTATGTCAGGGGAGCCAGGCATTTTTTACCAAAGATGCTGCATGCGGACTCGGCCTGTACCCCTGAGCCCCAGTAAATGGAAGCAGCTGGTCACAGGGGTGATAGGTGACTCAGCCCCATCTATCAGATGTCTCAGAGCCCAGAGCAGCATCCTTTTATTCCAGACCTGCACCATCCATTAGGTGGCCACCAGCTCCTTGCGGCTACTGAGCCTATGAAATGTGGCTAGTCTGGATAGAGATGCACCGTAAGTATTAAAATACACACAGGATTTCAAAGACCTGATACAAAAAAGGGGGGATGTTACATGTTAAAATGGTAACATTTCAGATATACTGGGCTAAATAAAATATATCATTAAAACTCATTCTACCTCTCTTTAGTTTTTTAATGCGGCTAACAAAAATTTTAAATCACCTATGGTGGCTCCTACTGTATTTCTATGGGGTGGCCCTGTTCTTTAACCTCTGCCTGTCTTTCAACTTCAGATTCAGGCAGGAATAAGTGTTCCTGGCTATGACTGAGACATAATTTTCTTGTCTATCTTGACTATCCCCTGAAGCTACAATGTACTGACTCCTGAGTGAGACTTCTAATTGGGCTGAATAATCTTAGTATCCAAATAACCCATCGCCAAATTGCAAGTATTAATTAAGAAAAAGGCAGGGATAGATGTACATCAGGAAGCTAGACAAGCTCAGTACAGTGGTGCCCCTCTGCCAAAACTTTATCAATTGCTTCTGAGACTCATAGTGGGCTTTAAAAAATAATAATAAAAAAAAGTTGTTTATTGCAGTTTATGATGAGGATTGCCCCCACCAGGCTTGTCTCCTACTCCAGCTTGATTTCTTACTATCAGGAGCAGAGTTCTCCCTTCCAACTGCCCTTCCATAAAATATGTCCAGCAGGAGCCTGGCCTACGGACACCACACACACACACACACACACACACACACACACCCTGCAAACAAGCAGGAAGGGAAGGGGGAGGAAGGCACAGACAACACAGATGTGGCCCCTTTGCTATTAGAAAGTGCCTATTCTGCCACCGGGGATCACAAGGCCAGTCTCTTCTCTCTATGTAAATGAACTTTTTAGCCACCTCCTCAAAGAAGAAAAGCTGCACAGATGCAGAAGGCCCATCCTGGGGCACACAATTACAGCCATTTGCATTCCTGCAGCAGCAGGATTAGCACAGGAATGTGCTCTGCAGCTTTGTGGGGGGAAAGGAGTTTAGGAAGAAAGGAATTGGGGGGGGGAGTATTTCTCCCTGGTCTGTCCATCCAAAGCTCTATGATACACTTCCACTTCTGTGAGAGTCAGAAAGTGGAAATAACCGCAGGTCAGGCTTTCTAAAGCGGGGGTTGGGGTGGGGGCGGAGGGAGGAGGAAAGCAGGGGGAGGGGGCAGCGGGAGGGAGGGCGAGGGGGACTGCGTGTATTAGGGGGACGCCCCTCCTGGCGCTTTGATCCCCTGGTCGGTCGCTAGGAGAAACCAACTTTTCTCCTTGGGTTAATCAAAACCAAATTACTCAGGAATGTGGCAGGACAGGTCTGAGCTTCCAGGTCCCTTTGTCTTTGACGATTTAAAATGAAGAAATAAATTTTGTAAGCAGATGGCAGTGGCTTGGGGAACAGGTAAAGTGAAGAGTGGGAAGGCACTAGACCACATCTCCCTCCCTCCAAAAAAAAAAAAAAACTCGCAAACTTCCTACTTCAATTTCTCACAATCTATCGACAAAGAAGATATTTTTGTAGGTAAAGTCCAAAAATGAGAACTTTCCATCTCATCCTTATTGCTGCCCAAGTTAAAGACCCTCTAAAACTATACCTTGTCAAAATACAAATAAGAAACAATGCAATAGTTAAGCAACACCCAAATGTCACAACCTGATTATTAAAAGCAAATTCCACACTCAGGAACACACTTTTTCCAAAAAACGAAGCTTGGCAGTATTTCCAATTATAAGGTTCTTCCTCAGGAATATGGGGGGTAGAGAGAGACCATCCAGTTGCTATTGAAACACATTCATGAAATTCCACAGTGAGTGTAAAATTTTGGATCTCTTTAGTTGATAAAAAAGGCAGCTTATAGGAAATGGCTGAGGGCAGGGATGAAAGATCCCACTGGGTGACATAAGATACCACTGCTCATCTGTTGTCCAGAAAAAGCTAGGAACCCACCACCCAGAGCTGTTCTGTTTACTACGAAAGTGTGCCGGGTGTGCTGGCCAGCCAGGGACAGTTTCAATAAGTCAAGAGGCAACAGGAAAAGGCTGACCTCAGAGATGAAAGAAACCCCGGCCGGAGCTATTTAAGGCCTCCACACCTCCTCCCCAGCTCACAGCTCTGGCAGGCTCATGGCGTGGCGCTGTACAAGGCATGGGCCTACACACCAGGCTCCTGGAAATTCTAGAAAGCAACTCCCAAGTACACGTTATCATCAGGAACAGTAAGAAATGACATATCCTAAGGCAGCCAGTAGCAGAAATATGAGCAGCTCTTTGTGTATTATAAAATGCTACCATGCTTCACTACAAAACCTGATCAATCCCCATTACTCCCCCCCCCACAAAATAAGATAAAATAAACAAACAGAACACCACCAGTTAAGCTACAGAGCCTGGATTCAAAAGATAAAGTGAGGCCAACACACAGCCGTGACTACCCATTTGCCATAAATTGTAACTGGCCCCAGGCATACGGTTATCTGGGAGGTGGCACTAAAGTAACTTTTGAAATACTCTTCATCTTATCTTTAAGCCCAGTCAAACACACACACCACACACACCCCACCCGTCTTAGATCTGGGCCATTAGTATTCCATTTAGACTTTCCAAAACAAGGTCATCCCAGTAGGCCCTTCCCCTATTTCCGGTCACAGCTGTGGACTTTCACCCCCTTGTCCAACAAAAGGGACCTTGTACACAAAATTAACCTGAACCATCAGTCTGTGCGGTGTGAGAGAGTACACTGAGCCCTCAGAGTATTTACCCTCCTCCCAGGCTAGGCCCAGGGTGCTGCCTAGAGGCCCTCCCCCATGGAGGCCGGGGGAGCTTCCCCAGAGATTAGAGGCCAGCTCCTTGGGCCTCTGCTCCACGCTGCAGCTGTGCAGCTAGGGCCCTACCTTCTAGAGGATAAACACAAAGCCCTTTTTTTTTTTTTTTCTTAAAGAGAGAAGAAAAAACTTTCTCCCTGGGTAAAAATGACCTGACTTCACAGCTGGAAAGGACCAGAATCACCCTGGGGCTGAGCCGTCCAATATGGCAGCCAGTGCCCACATGTGGCTCCAGCGCACTGGGAGCATGGCCAGGCCCAAGTGCCGAAACAATGATGTTGTGGTGCTATCATGGGTTGCCCGAATATACACTTTAAACTTAAGTCCACCTGTTTCTTTTTCCTTTTTATGAATGTGACTACTAGAAAATAAACAATTGCACATGGGGCTTGCATTCTATTTCTATTGGACAGCACTGTAGATGGCGAAAACATTACCACCTCAAATGCCACCCCACTACCACGCTCTAAAAGGAAAGATCCTTTTTTAAATGCTAAAAAGACCACCATAAAATTAGGCAAGTAGCAACATCTGATATCAGGTCAAATCGCAAACTCTGAGGCTGCTCAACCCCTATGTGGAGACTCCTACACGGCAGCAAGTGTGTCTAACTTGGAGGAGGGGCTGGAACCTGCCATCTTTTTATCCAGGAGAAAGAAATGCAACCTCTACCCCAGTGGTTCTCAACTGTGGGTGATTTCACCTCCCCAGGAGACAGTGGGCAATTCCTGCAGACATTTTTAGGGGGAGAGGGTGCTACTGGTATCTGTTGGGGAGACGCCAGGGACACTAAACATCCTATAATGCATAAGACGGCTCACTCCCCCAACAAAGAATTATCCCCAAATGTCAGCAGTGCCAACACACAACCAGGAATCGACTAGGTCTGAGGTCCACTCAAGCACTCTTTTAATACTCAATTTCCAGGGGCAGGGGCTAGCAGGGCCATCCTTTTGCAAAATGGTTTCTCTTCAGGCTCAGAACTGGTAATAAGTCTCAGTGGCATAAACAATGTGGGGAAATAAAAACGATAATAAAAGCTGAAAAACTATAATCACTTTCTCACCAGACTGAAGACTGCGTGTCAGGGGTTGGTATGTCTAGGCAGCTCTGATTTTCAAGCTACTAGTCAATAAAAATGGGGTTTAAAACTCAGAGCAATGTAAGCCAGCTCCCCTGCAGGCAACAGGATGCCTCTAATGGAGGGTCACTGGCATGCCCAGTTCGCCACGCCTGACCACACAGCAAGGCCCGTGTTCCTGTGACAGGCAACAGAACAGCGAAGGAGCTGTGACCAGGCCTGCAGGTACAGGAAGGGGCCGAGGCAACAGACAGAGGAGGCAAAGACTGGAACCAGAGCAATGCTGAGTGAGAACAGCCCAGCCAGGCTGGGAGGCAGCGCAGGAAGCGGGGGTGGGGGGGAGGCACATGATAATTAACTCTGCAAGTTGATAGTATTTGCATATAAATGCCTCCACAAATCACTACAAACAAGCCAGGACAAGTCAGGCCTATTAGCATATACAAGCCAGCCCGGGAAGGCCCCTCTAGGTGGGTCATTGAGTGGGCTGCTCACTTAGAGGGCCGCCTGCCAGCTTGGGGTGGGGGGGACACAGAGGGAGGGCTGGGGAGGACTGGGCACACTGTATCTATTTCAGACCCTTTCACTCCTGAACACGGTTGCAGGATGTCAAAAGGAGTTGGCTTTCTTTCTAGCCCATAAGGGAAGAGCAGAAGAAATGTTGGACCTTTTAGTTTATTTATTCCAGGGTGGTAGGAAAGGAAAGGTAGCAGAAGTCGTCAACAGGAACAGAAGAAACAAGAAGGAGATACGGATGGGAACGAACATTTATGGAGAGGCCACTCAATGTGCTAAGTACTGGGACGCCCCGTTTTCTAGTTCATTTCATTCCTACTACAAATGTAAGGTACCGGTTATGCCCATTTTACAGATGAAAGAAGTGAGGCTCAGAGAGGTTAAATGATGGGTCCAAAGTCACACAGCTTGGGCCTTGCCCCGAAGGCCTTAGCAGAGGAGTGAAGCCTACAGCAGCCAGGGTGAAGAGCAGAGGCTGCCTTTCCAAAGAGTGGGCCCTTTTGATTCACCTCTGCTTCTCCCACAAAACTGAGTGTGAACAACAGAGCCCCCCTTTGCAAGGGACGGTTCACAAGTGGCACTCTGATCCTGAACTGGGCCCCCTGCCCTGTTTTATTTTGTAATTATTTCATAGCTTCAACCAATGAGGAAGACCATACCTCCCTCCAGTTAGACATGTGGGAGTCTGCACCAGGATTTCTTCTATCACCCAATTTCTCTACTGTCTGGACAATTCTTAAGAGTCTCCCCAGCAAGGGCAAAATAAATATTCCCAAAAGGCATAGAAGTTCTCTGCTTTCCCCAAAGCTACCTCTATTTCATACCTGTTAAAGAAAAAACCACTTTCAACTTCCTCTTTGCAAAAGGTGTGCAGCATAGTGGGCGGGGGGCTACTATTTTCACTTCTGCCATTCTGTCACCTGCAACTACATTTTAAAGGTGGGTAAAATACTATCTTATGAAAAGGTAAGCAGCGTGGGCCCAGGTAACACATACTCATGTAGTCAGGTGCACGATTGAAAGTCCTCATCAATGCCCACCCCTCAGCAATAGTTACATATCAAATAAAGTGACACCATTCGAGATTCTGGCAGAACAGAGATGGCATTCAAAAGCAGTCACTTTAGAAGTGACATCAACCTCTTAACACGCCCATTGACATCCACAGGCTGCTTCTAAAGTGTCCAAAAGTTGACTTGCCACTTTAACAATGATGCAGATATTCCACAGAGAAATAACGGGGCTGTTATAAGGAAAGCAAAAAACCACTCCCCCAACCAGCCAATGTACATTAAGAACCAAGGCGCTGAGCCAAAGAGCATTTTAGGAAGCAGGGCTTGAAACGGTGGAAGAGGCTTACATTGCTTCTTGAGCAGTTAAGAAAAATTGTTTAAAAAAGAAAAAAAGAAAAGTTGCTGAGAAGGAGCAAAAAGGCACATATGTGTTCCTTAGCATATTTCCAGAGGACAAAGATGTCAGGTAGAGAAAAGCGGTCCAAAATAGGCCACTCAGAGACGCTAAGTGTGAGAAGCAAATAAGTTCATGTCTACGCATATGTACTTTTTATAGACTTATAGGAGTTTAAATGCTTTTGAAAAGCGCTTTTTAGACACTGAAGAGAGACTTCCATATGTGAACAGGCACTTATAAGACTTTTGGTGGTGGGGAGGCTGCAGGGCTGAAATCAAATATCAAATTAAGCCCCTTGGTCTTTTCTGCACTCAGCTAATCTGCCTCCTGCCTCTCTGCTAAGGAGATTCAAATGAGAAGACACACAGCCAACTGCCTGTGAACCGGAATTTTAATACTGAAATGCAGAGCCTGTGACAGTGATGTGCAAGGGGACAGTTTATCCAAAACCTAGCTCAGCCAATAGGCTCAGAAGAATTCTTCTCCAGTCACATTCCAGGATGGAGTCAGGAACAACTAAGAAACAAGCAAAATTGTTCTTTTGCCTCCTCCTTCCCTGAAAGACCCCCAAATAATTCAACCCTCCTTACCCATTAAGAAGCCTACACATTGCCTCCTCCCAGAATGCAAGTCCCCATCATGCTTAACCACCCCAAATGGCCCCCAAATACCCAGCCCTGCTCATTAACACCCCCCAATACACACAAAGTAGGGGGTCTGAGCAGTCACCAACTCCTGCCTCCAGAAGCATGGCGGCAGGGCTCTCCCTCCCAGATCAAAGATTTGTGGCCAAAATCACTTTCAGGACAGTGTGTGAAGCCAGCAGCAGACAAAAATTCCACCATCTTTTCACAAAGTCCAGTGAAGTCATTTTTCCCAGCTCCAGCCCAAGTCTCCCTACAGATGACTGAAGATACTCCATAAATTCCTAACTAGTGCCCCAAAAGGCCCACTTAAAATCAAACTCAAGATAATCATTTAAGAAAGCCTGTAAGGCCATGATGTGATCCTCTTCTTCCCAGAAATCAAGCAGAACAGAAAGGGAGAGGGATCCCAGCCCTTGTCCCATCTTCTCAAGGAGTGGCTTTGCAAAAGGGTTTCAGCGGCTTCAGTCCCCAACCAGCAGCAGCCAGAGGGTAGCATGTTTTACCCACCTCATGCCTCCCCTCCCTGGAAGCTTTAAACCTGCCTCCAGGGAAGGAAGAGGAGGAAAAATCTTAGAGGCAGCACATGTGTTAACAGCAAAGTTCAAAGGAAGAACAGCTGAACCACCTAAGACCACCTCAGGACACAGACTTCTCCAGGACAGAGAAGGTGCACATCAAAACCCCTATGCATTAATCCTCATGTTGACAGGACTGCTGTGGTGACCCTCTGGTGGACAGGGAGAAGGGCTCACCCAAAAGGCAGATAAATCCCGGGCACTTTGCTAAGACGCCCTGTCTGGGGTTAAGACTAACAAAACAGAAGTCTTGCTCTGAAATGGAGCCGAATTTGCCACCTCGAAAACTTTCTATGTCTCCCATTTTTATTTGCGTCCTTATTCTTGCAAAAGCTAGAAACTCTAGGAATTAAGGGTGAAAGAAAGGCAGAAACATCAAAGAAAAAAAAATCACCTTTAAATGTTAGAAGAAGCCAGGGCACCTTCCTTGGGCAAAGAACTCTCTAGAAACACACCTGTCACTACCAGACCACTGAGTTGTCCTCACTCTCCTGTCCCCTGACCCAAAGAATGAAAACCAGAAAAAACATTCTAGTTGTTTCCCTGCTTCTGAAGCTTTCGCACAATGCTCCTGTCAATCGGCACTAAGCCCTGCTGTGCCCCATTCCCCAGTTTCTGTCCATAGAGGAGTCATTTACCATAGTAGTGCCCCCTTCCTCCCGGGCCAAAAGCCTTCTAACATCTGATTGTCACTTTGCACATGTTCAAAGAGATCAATCTGGCAGCCAACTTTAAATAATACAGAAAAGAAATCTGACAGTTGTTGATTTTGTAGTTTCTCTCCTTAATCTGCATTTTGAAAGTGGCTTGCCAACGAGCCAAGATTTCTGCCTGGGTCTCTCCCTCGGGGCAGTTTGACGCAACCTTAGCTTCTGTGCATTTGTTTCTCAATTTGAGTGGCCTAAGGACACAGGACACTGTGCTTTGGACAGAATAGGCACCCCTGAAGACTTAATTGAGACTAGCTCCTACAAAGGAATTCCCTTGCCTGGATTCTATTAAAACTGGGTTCCCATTTCCCTGACCACAGTTTTTAACTCAGGCAGAGGATGGTGATTCTGAGCTGTGCTGTGATTTCTAATAATAACCATTACAACCAAATTCTGGATTTGGATACCCCTATGAAGTTCACTGTAATGGAATCTGCCTTCCTGTTGTGTTTTTACAGTAACACCCCCATCCTGGTTAATTACACCAGCCTTGGGAACCAGAGTAGGCCAACAGGCCCAAACATCGCAGAAATAAGCCAGGCTAACAGCAAGCAACCATTTTAATAACAAATGAAAGTATAAACCACAGCACATACTGTACTTCTTGAGGTTACTAATGTTCATGGTCAGGTGCATTATCCCTATAGCACTGGCAAGTGTGAGACGGAGCTTGCCCAAGTTTCTTCAGGCCAGAATCACTGTTGCCTCACTACCAGTTAAGGCTAAATCCTTTGGGTTAAGAAGCAAACTAGTTACTCTTACAAGGTGGGTTTTATAAAGACACCTTGCTTTCTTTCCCTTCAAGTAATTAGAGCAATTCCCTACACTTTTATAAAATGTTGCTTAGTCACTTAAATATTTACTTTTTAAGATGAGACTGTTGCAACTCTGCAATAAAAATAATTTCCTAGGTATGGGTCTGCTTTGGGCCCTTAATTATTTCCAGGTTCTCACACTGATACTTTGGAAGCCAAAAAAGTCCCAACCTCCAAAAGACATACTAAAAAGGAACAGCATACAGTGACAATAAGGACATGTTCCCTGTGACCAGAACTAAAGGAACTAAGCCAAATCACCACCAGCCACAGATAATACTTTCCTCACAGTCTGCAACTGCAGATAGATTCTAATGAACTCACCACCTTCGGGTTACCCAGGGTGAGCCAAGCCAGTCCTGGGAGTGTCTAGTAGTCATCATTTAAAGTCATAATGATGAAAACTGAAATCTCACTTATTTTTGCTCCTTGCCACCGGGCAGTCCAATTGGCACTGAGTTTACACAGCAGTTAGATCCAACCCCATAGCAGCAAGAAGGCAGGCCCTTCACTGTCCTGTCGGGAGAGCCAAACAGAGACCTGCGGAGAGCACCGTTTTATTTGGGCCCTTTCCACCCTTCGTTAGCATTCATTTGTGGGAATAAAGGACAGAAGGAAAGAAATCAAAATTAAAATTTCGGGTGGTTGGGGAAGCAGTATGGATTTTTTATTCTGGAATAGTTAGCAAGTGTTTCTCAATAGCTCCCTGTCAATCAAAACTGTTTTCAGGAGAAATGGAAAATAGCAGCTTTAGCCCATAGAAAGTGCAGCCATTTCAAAAAAAAAAAAAAAAGTTGGGAAAGGGAAGTGACCCATTTCATAAAGACAGAAGGTCTCCAAGTCACTTACTTCCTTGTGATTCCAAAAGGACTGTTTTTAAAGTGCAAAAGTGCTTGCTTCTGCATCTGCCCCATGATGTTAAATAACACTTGTGTAATTAAATAAAAGAGCCAAGTGTGACCCCAGCCCATTCTGAGAGGCACTTTACATGCTTTCTGAAAACTATGCTGGAAACTAAATGCAGACAATCTCCTTAGTCCTGTAATTTAGGAAGGGAGGAGAGGAAAAGTTTCTCTTGGCCTTCACAGCTACACACCCTCTGAAAGGGTGCCCTCAGGGTCTCTGTGAAATAAATGAACACAAATACAGGTGTGCAAACATCCAGGTAGGTACCTCTCTCCAAAGACCCCATTCTTGAAACCCTTAAACTATTAAGAACTGAGGTCTCCTGACTTCCCTCACACCTCACTGTTCCCTAATTGTTTTTCATGTTTGGGTAACAGGATAGAATCTCAGGCCGCCAGTGGCTGTTCTGATAGCAAGGAACAGACCCATGTCCCTGGCCACAGCCCTTCTCTCGATCAGGTTACCTTGGAAGGTATATGTTTTCCTACCCAAGGCAGTCCCTACCACAGCACTCAGGCGTCCCTCTGCAGCCCAGCCTACTGGAACTCGTGATTTTTAGGGTTTCCCTTGAAACCTCTCCAGAAACCACAGCCATTAAAAGAACATGAAGGTTTGACACCTCCTGAATTTAGGAATGAGGGGACTCGAGGGGCCAACTCTACAACCTCGCACCTGCTGCTTAATGGCAAAGAAACGAAGTTTCCGAGGCTAGGGTGAGCTTTAAATTATACTCTATTTACTTAGTGACTTGTCTCCAAGAATCTCAAAGCATGGAATGAAATAAGATGACGTGTAACTTTCTCACTATCTACCTTCAAGCCTTAAATTTGTTCTTCTTGTTGTGCCTTGATGCATTCTGCCAAGCAGGCCCCAGCCTGAAGGAGAGGCCTTCCCTCCGTGCCCAGGTGGGGCCACCTCTCCTCTCTAGCTGGCGTTATCTGTCAGTGGCAGTTAGAGAGTCTTCAAGGTCTATTAAATGACACAAATAGAGGGTGGGGGCGGGGAGGACCCTCCTGCATTCACCTGCTCATGGGATTCATTTTAAACCAGTTTAACACATTGTACACCACAGTACCAGGCGACTCCCTCTTAGAATACACCAGGCACGAGCTGTGGTCTCTGCCCTCGAGGCATTTTCCTGTCATAACACAGGTATGTCCAAAGCAGTAAGGACCATTCTCCAGAGAGTTCATTTCCCTCCAAGCCCTGCAATGATTACTTTTGGGTTTTTTCTCTGCTACTGACCTAACTTGGGGAGTCTGCCTCCTTTAACAGGATAAAAATCTTAGCTCTCCCCTTCACACGCCCCCAAAGAAATAAATGCTGCTCTGGTTTTTTCAGAGTGCGAACAAACTACAATTAGAGGGTGGACAAGATGATCTCCAAAGGTGCCCTCCAGCTGAAACACTCTTTAATTACTCCACCATAAGAGCATTCTTCGCATTGCTTCCAACTGACCCGCAACTTCTCTTTCGGGCTGAAAAGGGTGCATTTTTAGGCGGAGGAACCCAAACTTCTAAATGACACCAGTACCACAAGTATTCAGCAGGCAGGAACTGATCCAAAAGCAGACTAAGGAGCGGAGGAGGGAGGGGACCAAAGAGGGAAGGGAAGGAAAAAGAGGAAGGAAGGACTTTACTGTGTGCCCAGCAGAATTTAGGCGCTCTCACCCCAGGTAGGTTCCAACTGGAATCTAGTAGTTCAAGTGCATCCAGCCTGCCCTTCCCCCACATGCCCCAAGAGAATGGGAAGTTCAGCCAGGACTGGCAGCACCTGCCCGCAGCTCTAGGCCGGCTGCACAAACGGGCGGGCACGGCGGGGGAGGGAGGCTGCACTCACCTGGCACACAAAGCCGCCGCGCACCTCCGGAGGGAGGTGGCACTCGCAGGTCCGGGGGCTGCGCCGCTGCCGAGCGCCACAATGGGAAATTCCAGCGCCACCAGAGCCCCGAACTTACCCACCCCAGGCGGCATTCTCCCCACCTCCCGCTGCCCCTGGGACTCCGGGGTGGCTCTGGGTAGGAGCAGAGGGGCCGGAGGCAGGGGAGGGGGGTTCATGGTGGCGGCGGGGCTGGCGGCTGGCCCGTGCCGGGAGGGAGGTCCCCGGGGCGCGGCGGGGATTCACCCACGGGGCGCGGCGCTCCTGTCCCCGGCCGGCCTGCCCGCCGCCGCCACCACCGCCGCCGCCTCCTCCTCCTCCTCCTCCTCCTCCTCCTCGCCGCCGCCCGCCGGAATCGCTTTATGTAAATGAAGCTCAACTCGCAGTTTGCAGCGTGCACCGCCCGGGAAGGGGGGCGGGCGGGGCGGGGGGCCTTCGGGGATCCACATTACACAGCAACAAAGCGGAAGGTTAATTTGAAACTCACAGCCCTGCCGCTCGGCTCCCCGGGCAAAGCCTGACATCTACAGTCGTGCGGGCGCAGGCCGGGCTGCTGGGCGGCGGAGCGCCCGCCCGCGGGGACCCGGGGACACCCAGGGGCGCGCGAGGCCCGCGCACTCGACCGCGCGCTCGCTCCGGGCACGGACCCGGGGCAGGCCCGGCCGCACGCCGCCCGGGGGACAGGAGCCCTCGCGGCTCGGCCTGCGCCGCCCGGGAACCGGCCCGGCGGGAACAAAGCCCCGTCCCTCCCAGAGGCACTGACCCCTCGCTCATCAAAGGTCAGGGGCCGGCCTAGAAGCGGGCGAGAAGAAAGGGACGCGCCCTCAAGCCACAAAAAGGAGCCTGGGGCCTCCGAACCAGAGCCATCGCTCTCTGGGCCTCGTCCACGTCACAGCCAGGCCACTCCAGCATGGGGACATGAGCCAATGTGGACAGGAATTTATTTGAAACACACACCCATCCTATTAACTGCTTTACAGAGCACTTCTGTTTTTCAGTTGCAGAAACTTACGAAAACATTCCCTGCTCTCCAGTGCGAGTTTAAGGACAATTTTCGAGACAAGAGAAAGAGAAAAAAGAGATCACTAGAAGGACAGGAAGAAAAGAAGCGAGAAGAAAAGGAGCCGCAGTCTGCGATGAAGCCTGCAATCTCTCCAACTAAAGACTTGCCTTATAAAGCCACATCATTTCAGAGATGGCAAAGATCATGCCCTGCACAGGGAGATTCGACCGCCAGGGTCAGATTTAATGCGGCCACCCCAGTTGGTCAAAGCAACTGCTGGGCACTTTTATATTCCCTAAGTTCACCTTTTCCATTCTGCTATGCAAAGGCAGCACCACAGAAATCTCACCGGAAGTCCTCTGTCCCCCCTGTCAGAATCCCACCCTCAGTCTGAATTTACTCCGATTCTCTCAGCACAGAAAAGCACCTGCTTTTAGCCTTTCTGAAAACCACCCACCCAGGCTGGCCTTACTGCCTGGAGAGTCTTTTCCTACTGCACAATAATGAACCATGCAAGTGTTAGAAATATAATAAGCTCACGAGGCGAACAGCAGTATGTATGGAATTGTATTAGCATTAAGCACACACTAACTCTACAGAAAAAGGGATGCTTAGCTGCTGAAATCCATTCGTGTCCTCATGTAGAAGGCATTTTTGCACAATATAATTTGAGTTCAAATTAATATAAATATCTAACTGTTAAGTACAGACAACCCCTCTCTGCATTTTAGTCCAGAAAAGAGACTCCGAAAAAAATTCTTCTGCGAGGGCTCTGGCAGAAAAGACTGCCTCTAGGGAATCATGTCCGATTAGGGACAAAGGAGGGCACAAGCCAAATTCAGTCACACGTGAGAGCTCGAGAGGCGGGGTGGGGGAGCGGAAAGCCAACAAGGAAAGTGGAGGATGATTTTGTAAACCAGAGTATGGTCACTGCAGAACTGTTTCCAGCCCATCTGACTGCAGGCCCAAGAACAGGTGGTGTTTTCAAAACACACTGTTATTTATGTTAGCCACATAAGTTGAGAACACCTTAAAGAAAACCAATTAATAATTTAATTGAAAAAGTGACCATGAATAATACATGAAGATGATGATGGTAGCAATAACGCAAGCAACTTGGCCCACAAGGCAGAGATGGCCCTGGAAATCCCTTCAGGGAAACGAAGATTCCTTACCTGGAAGCAACCCCACAGCCTGCTGTCGGATAAATTAAAGACAACAAGAAAATGTGTATACTCTCAGAAAATCTAATTTTGCTGTTTTGTCTTAACTTTCATTAACAGGGGACAACCTCGTAATCTGGTGACATCATGAACCTGCTGGTGGGGCCACAGACAAATTACCTTCAATAAAATAAAATCTACAAAACCCAAAGAACAAGCTATAAAGTAATCTGGGAGGATGCAGAGGTACTGAGGAGAAAGCCCTGAGGGGATCAGCCTTGCTACCGGCAGTGTCCCAAGCAGTAGACACTAAGACCCACCTCCTGCACCTCAGAGGCCTGGCAAGTAGACCTGAGAGTGACCCTGGGTCCCTTTTCTTTATCTTAATCCAGCACCAGCTATAGACATAGTGAGGCCTAGTCAAGCCAGCCTTTGTTCCAGGCAAAAATTTAACAGGTAATCCACAGACAGGTAATCCATGGCCTCTGTACATTACAATATAAAGGACCGCACAAAAGTTGGGACATTACCTCTACTGAAACTTATTTTCATCATTAATAAAAACAATACCTCTTCCGAGGGAACATGCAACTTTTGCACTTACATAGGGAATCAAGAGTTTCTCTGAAACACACGTTGCAAATTCTATCCTCCAGCTCTGTAAGGCCCTGCTCTTCAGAGAGCAGCTGCCTGATGTTAAACCCACGGCCTACCCAACAGTGACAGCCTGACATTCTCATCGCTCCATCCTGAACACTGTTGACAAATAAACCCTCTCTCAGAAAAGGCAATTCTTCCCTTGCAGTTTCCATACCCAGTGTCGTCTCATCTGGAAAGCGTAATTGGCAACAGCCAAAAGGATAAATATTTAAAAATAAATCAGGGAACGCTAACCGCTTTCCTACTCCTCCCCTTACCCAGTCTCCAAGCCAAAGGCCTGCCCCCTAACGCTTAGCTGGCTGGTACATTACAAGAATCCCACCCAGCCAAGCTTGCTTTTCTCTCTCTCCACACACACACCCACACTCTTACTCTCTAATGCTGCATCCTTCCACTTTAGCAAAGGTAAATATGATCTCTGAGCTAAGATACAGTGGATGTCAGCATTCTGACTTCTAGCTAAACCTGGGCTCTCTTTTCACAGCACAACTTGGTTTAGGGGATTTGTGTACTCTTCCAGATTCTTCTATTTTTATTAAATTATACATACACATTGATTTTAAAACTAGTGCTTAAATAACCTGGAGGCTTTCACAAAGAAAAATCCAGAAGGGGGGGAGTCCCTGAAATAAGCAAGGAAACATTTGGAGCTGGATTTCGCTCCATGGCCTGAGTTCACCCCATCATTTTGAGGCAGTTATATTTAGGGGCCTGGTACGTGCTGGGTGGCCAGGCCCTCCTGGGTATGGTAGAGAATGCAGGCTTTCCTCAGAACAGCGCACACTCACCTTCGTAACCACTGGAGGCTGGTATGCCAAGGCCTACACACAGATGTTTTGATTCACATTTCTCTGCTGAAACCTCTATCACTACTCACACTGCGGTGCTGATTCCATAGATTAATTTTTACCCCCAAATCATAGATGGAACATTATCTAGTTTACTGATCCACCCTCCCCACCTCAGAAGCTAAATCTATGGATGACATACACAAGAAAGATACAAATGAGTCACCATTTTTTTTAAAGCTGTGATTCGTGAGAGTTTTTCCAAATTGATTTTTAAGTTACAAAGCCCAAATTTTAAGAAAACAAAAATAAAGACATTTACTTAAAACAGCTTTACATGTTAGGCAAAAAGCTCATTCTCTCTCTCTCTCTCTTTTTTAAACAAAAATATTATTTCAGAAAGGGCAAAGAGAATTTGCCATGCAAGACTTTTATTCCCAGGGGGATTCTTACATTTGTGTTTCTAAACCTTGAAATTGAGAATTTTAATGAAAAGGCAGACAGATGCTTAAGGACAGCATCGCAATCTGGGTCCATACATTACAGGAGAGAGAGGCGCTTTGTTTGGAGCCAAGAAAAAAAGAGGTGGACTCCTATTTTGTTCATGGGCCATCCCCACCGACTGACACATCCCTTTACACTCCATCTGATGCTAACCACTGAATTCCTGGAGGGGAAGCAGGTTGGAGGGAGAAGAAAGGAAAAAGGAAACAGGAAAGAAAAAGCAAAGGAAGATGGGAAACTGCCTGTTCACATAAATCATAGTTTTTTAAAAAAAATTCTCAATACAGGATCAACTCCATAGTATGTACCAAGAGCTCTTTCACATGTGAGTTAAAACAATTAAATGCTGTATCAGAAGCACAACAAGCAGGATCGATTTTTTTTTTTAATGAAGAAATTCATTTGGTTTGCAATTCTACCCCATCAAGCGACCACTTCTAAGTATGGGACACAACATGGGAAGAGAGACAAAAGATGACCCTTTTCACGCTTTCTCCAAAATAATTCTAAAGCCTATTTTCTTATCTTTTCATTTTAGTGAATTTTTGTTCAAAATCTGTGCTAATTGGACTTCAGAGCCCCGAGCTGAAATTTCACATATCGTCCAAGTCAGCCTGTGTTTTAGAATTTGGATTTCTATTGAGGCTGTTCCAATCGCCAGTGAGGCCTACGGTAAAATGTGCTTCATGCTGTTCCGTTTGTCTCTCTGCAGACAAATAGAAACTGTGAAATTTAAAGAATGGATAAAAAAAAAATCTAAAACAAAGAGGTTAAAAAAATAGGACAAATGTTTTTGCTTTTGTGTCTCCCTGGAGCAATTGTTTGGGGGAGTCTGCGTTGACAATAGCCATGAGAGGGCCATCTAAAGGCGATGCTCACACAGGGGACTCCTTGCCTGCTGCCTTTGGTCTGGGAGAAAAAGTACCTTAGCTCCGTTCTCCAGGAACAAAAGGCCAGGGCCACGGAAGGGGGGAGAGGTTACAGGAGCTTTCACATGGAGCCAAGTGTCAATGCTGGTTCATTTTTCACCCGTCTTAGTTGGAAGGCAGCTCAGGGAACTTCCTAATGACTGCTTTTCCCTCTCTCCCTATTATTTCTAAACCTAAAAGAACAAAACAATAATATTTTTTTTAACCTAAAGCCCATCATCCTATTAGAGGAAAGCCTTTGGGGCCTACAAAGTCAGATTTTCCTCTTTCCTGTCCTCATCCAGTTTTTTTTTTTGGAGGGGGGTTCCAATTGTAGATCATGAAAATAAGTGATACTAGACATTATAGTCATTTTTAGTAACAACAGAACGGCCTTTACATCTATGAAAAGACAGAAAACAGGGGGAAAAACACACACACACAAAACCCAACAGGGATAGTAGGTGGTGGTGGGGAGGCTACAGGGGCAAGGCCTTGGAACATTTTCTTTTTTTCACAGCATGAAGTCCACTAATGCCAGCTTCAGATTTGCAACTGAATCAAAGTCTTAGAGTCGTCATTACAAGGGTCTTTTTGGGGGGGGGTGGAATAGAGAAATGGACAGTAAGAATGTGTTAAAGATATACATAGACAAGGTGTGGCAGGGGCGAGGGAGGGGGAAGGGAGCTGAGATGGATCACCGCATGCCGTGAAAATACCAGGGCAAGCGGATGTCAGAGTGTTTAACCAGATTTGAAGCTGGGAGCATCTTCCCCAGCAGGCAAGCCCTAGGACGAGGCAAAGACCTACAGACCCTCAGCCTTTGAACCCAGACCCGGCCGCTTAGGAGCACATCCCCCCTTCCCCAGGCAGCCAGGGCTCTGGCTGAAAATCGAGGTGGGGGTAGGGAGGAGAGGGCCCTGCAAAGCAGCACAATAAACAACTCAAATATGAGCGGAAATGACATCAGCAAAGTGAAGGACCTGTTTACTGCAGATCAAAACAAAACAAACTTCCAAACCTTTTGTGTACACAAGATAACTCTATAAAAAGCCTTCCTAAAATGTCACCAGGGTCGACACATCAGCATCCCAACAAGAAAACACATGACAGTTACCATGGGGGGGGCCTGAGGAAGGGGCTAAAGGAAGGAGAGGAGAGGAGCAGATAAAACCAGAAGGGGCCAAAAACCCAGTTGCTCTTCCTCTCCACTGCTGACCCTTAATATTTATTGGTGTTTATAATCTAAAAGTCATGCTCTGTGTTTCACTTAATACAAGGCCAGACAGCGTTGTCTAATGAGGCAGCATTACAATCAGCTTGTAATACTGAATTTTTAATGCTGCCAAGGATTCTGTTACATAATAATATGAAAAACAGAAGCTGAAAGTGGGCTCGCAGTGACAGAACACTCGAGGTTCCAGGCAGGCCAGCGCCACAGCCTGGCTTCCCTCCCCTCCACCACCCCCCCCACCTTCTGATTTGCAATCAACCCTCCATCCCTCTACAGGAGGTCGGTATGGAAACCAAGAGGATTTCTTAGGAAATCCACACTTTTCATGATTATTATTATTATACTCTCTGATCCAAAGTTACAGTTCAAGAGTTTGAATCCTAGCTTATCTGGGGTTAGGGGTCTGAAATGAAAATTAATTTTTTTGGAAGGGGGGGGCCAAAGAGACAAAGAATACAGAAGAGGAGAGGGGGTAGCTTATTTTAAGCAAACCAAGAAATTTGGGAAAAATAATCACAGAGGGAGAAAGAACTGGGGGGGGGGAGAGGAAGGATTGAAGTCTGCCGACCATATTCTCAGCTGCCGAACTCAGTTTACATTGGTGTAATTTAAAAGCATATATATAGCCGCGTTGCTCCTCTCTGTAATACCCCACGACTGTAAATCTATAACCACTGCAATGATTTAGTGATTAAAAACATGATAACATATTGTGTAACTGCAAACCACAGAACCCCTGCCAACTCTCCTCTAAGATAAAGGGGGAAAAAAAGTACAGAAAATGTGTTGCTTGCAGCGATCTTCCTAAACCCAAAAGATTTTAATAAAAGAACCTACACAGTAGACAAATCGGAAAAGGGTGAGTGAATTCTGTGTGAAGCCAGCAAAGGGAGGGGAAAAAAAAGGCAGCTTTATGTGGGATTCTTTTCCTTGTACTAACAAATTACGACCTAAACATGCCTTTTCTTTTCTCTCCCCCCCCCCTTTTTTTAATAGTTTGTTGTAACTGGAATAACTGGTCTTGTGCACTGTCTTGCATATTCAAAGCTGCTTTGTAATCGGATCTGGAGACCCAACCTTATTTGCCTGAACTCAATAGGCGTTTTTTTCTCCCCCTCCTTGTTTTGTTTTGGATTTGGTATTGTGGGTTTTCTGTTGTTCCTGGGAGCATACGTCTATGCAGGCAGAGGCTCTGGTGCCTTTAAGCCACAGAGCAAACACCTGAAAGGGGGAGGCACAATTTGTAACATGGCAGGAGGAGCCTAAAATATACACACACACACACACAAAAAAAAAAAATCAAAGCAGCTGTAGGGGTTTTGGCCTCTGAGCAGTTGACCTGACCCGATTCTGTATATTCTTTTATTTCTCCATCGCAGGATTCCTGCACCTTGGGTTAGATTGGAACTCAACGTGACCCTGAGGAGAAGGCAGTCACTGAACCTGGGAAAACTGCTACATATTTAATGGGGGGGGGGTGTGAGTAAGTGCATATGCATTCAGACTCCCCCAGTGTAGACACCCACACCGTGTGTACCTCCACACACAAATCTGTCAGGACTGCCAGGCCACGGGGCCAGCTCCAGACTAGCTTTCTCAGCCCACGCCACTGAGAGCCTGCACGCTCCTTGCTGCCCCTCAAAATCTTCACGCCTCAAACTCGACCCACAAACACACCCATGCACAGACGAACACTCCTCCAGAGACTTTATATGTTTAAAAGTCCACAGATCTGAATCGCCTCCTCTCTGGACCAGAGCAGGGCAGTTTATTCAGAGAAATCAATAGAAAAGAGCATTTGCAAATATTTATATAAGCCCTTGTGCGTTTCAGCATTAAGTAATTAAAAACTAAAACCCGAGGAGGGGGAAGGGAGGGGAGACACAGACAGAGGAAGGCTGCCGGCCTAGAGTGAGTTTTCCTGCCCACACCTCATCTTCCCAAACCACAATCCTTTCAAAACGGACTCCGTGTACACTTTTTACGAAATCCTGTTCCTGCACCATTTGCTAGACTATTTCAAAATCATCTCCAAATATGGATTCACCTACCAGCAAGCTTTCAAGACTGTAAGTGTCTGTATTATCTCCCTCTCTCACACACACATATACACACAGCAACTGTTACTTTTGACACTGCTTCAATCTCTAATATACACTCTTTCTCTTATATTCCTATCTCTAATTGACTTGCACCAGTTAAAGAAACCTAACATTATAAGATGAGGAGAGGGCCCCCGAAGTGGTAATTTAATAAGCAAATTCCCACCCCCTAAACCCTCAGAATACTTCCAACTCCCCTCAATCCGTAAATTCCCTACACTCGGGGAGTTCAGTACCTGAGCCCCCACATATAAACAGATTTTTTTTTAAAAAAGCTTCAGTAAAATAAAGGAGTTTTTAAATGAACCACTATGAAGTGGACTTCCCCATATTGTTCCGGAGGGCTGGGCATTAAATTCTGGTTGTTCTGCCTCTAAATCCACTCTAAGAAGCGAGCAAGGCACTGGAGCACTCACGCTGCAGATATTGTAGAAATTTACAGTAAATGTAGGTACACGATTGCAGCGCGCTGCCCTATTGATTATGCAGATTGTGATTCAATCCTCTCCTTTCTCCCACTGCCCAAGCCTCTTTCAGAGGACCTCCAAATAAGTTGGTCTGTAACTAGCCATTCTCCCAAAGTCGGGGGGGGGGGAGTAATTTTGTAAAAATATAATAAATCCTCAATTGTCCCCCCTGAAAGGGCTCGAGTCTTTTTTTTTTAATTCCAAAGTGAATTTATGTTCTGTAATTTGCATTACAGCCCAGCGATCACCCGTATGTCATATTCTTCAAAGATATTTAACAAACCCCCTTTTAAAAGTCACTAGATCTGGAGACCAGAAAAAGGCAATCAGCCTCCTCCTCCCATATAGTCCCTAGATCAAGTTTCAATAATTGAGACCAATAAAAATTGTCATATTTACCCTACTTCAAAGCAACAAGGGGGCAAACTTAAGTCTGGGTGATTTTTGAAAGCACTTGCAATCAAATTTGCCACAGTCGAAGGAATAGCACAACATTTTACAAAAGTGAGATTCTGAGCAACAGATTAATTCGAAAAGTAAAATATATATATTTTGCAATTTAATAGCTCCACAAGAGGCCCACTGAGTCCATACACAATTTAAATATATACACTGCATAAATACACTTAGATCTACTCTTCAATAGATATGCAAAAAGATGTACATTAAAATGCATAATGTAAAATTCAGGAACATGGTTTTTGCATCTAGTGGAGCCGGGCAAGGGGTGAGAGTAGGGAACCAAACGTAAACAATCCCAGATTCGCTTGAGCAAAAAAAAAAAAAAAGAAAGAAAAAAAAAGGAAAAGAAAGAAAGAAAAAAAAAAGGGAATCCTCCGATGTCTCTCAACCCAGCTGGTGGAGGAAGGCCGGCCAGGCTCGGTCTGGCCCTGGCCGGCGGCGCAGCCCGAGCCCCCGAGAGCCCCTAGTGTCCAGGGCAGAGCCCCCTCTGGGCACTCGCAGCGCTGCCAGTGGGGCAGGGCGGAGGGCGCGCAGGTACAGGATCGCGCTGCGGCCTCGCCCCCTCCCGGACCCCCGCGCTCGGGTCCGGCTCCCGCGTCCCCGGCAAGTCAAGCCCCGGCGCGGAAGGCGCCCGCCCGCCCGGCCAGCGGCAGCCGCGGTGACTGCTTTGGGCCGGGTGCGCGCCCCGCGCGGCGGCTCAGCCCGGGGCCCCGGCGCCGCTCGGGGTGGGGCAAAGTTGGGGACCGGGGGCAGCGGGGGCGGGGGCGCTCGGCACCGTGGACCCCCCCCACGCCGGCCGCTGCCTTTGTCTTGGCGCTGGGACCCGGGCCGCCCTCCCGCCCTCGGCCGGCCCTGCCCGGCGGCGCCTCCAAACTCGCGGCGCGGGCCTCGCCCCGGGCGCCTCCACCCTCTCGGGGGTCGCCGGCGGCCGGCGACGGCGGCGGCGGCGCGGGGGCCGGGGAGGAGGGGGCGGCCCGGGCTCGGCGGCGGCGGCGGCGGCGGCGGCGGGAGGAGGAGGAAGAAGAAGAGAAAGAGAAAGTTTGGCGCAGGGGGAAGGCGAGCGGGACGCAGCGAGCGAGCAGGGCGCGGGCACGGGGAGCGCGGGCGGCGGCGGCCGGGCGCGGGAGCCGGGAGGGGGCAGGACGAGCCCCATGCAAAGCAGCCCCGGCGCCCCGAGGAGCCCCGCGTCCGGGCGGTGGCGGCGGGAGGAGGAGGAGGAGCAGGCGGCGGCGGCGGCGGCGGGAAAAAAAAAAGAGGGAAAAGTTGCCACTTACGCGGTTGCTTCCCGGCGGCGGCGGCTGCAGCGGCGCTGCTGGCGACGGCGGCGGCGGCGGGAGCTGGCGGCGCTTTTAATCCCGAAAAGAGGCGCTGGGGCCGCGGAGCCCATCAAGGCAGCAGCGGCGGCTGGCGGGGGTCGGCGGCGGCGGAGGACGCGCTGCTGGCGGCGGCGGCGGCGGCGGCGGCGGAGCTGGAGCGCGCTCGGCGGAGCCCGGGGCGGGAGGCGGCCGCAGCCGGGGAGCCGGAGCCGCCGCCGCCGCTGCCGCCGAGCAGCATGGTTGGCGGGGAGTTTACAGCCCCCGGAGCGGGCAGGGGCCACGGAGGAGAAGCGGCGGCGGCGGCGGCAGCGGCTCTAGGCTGTAATTGGGATGCAAAGCAGGCGGCGGCGGCTGCGGCCGGGAGGAGGAGGAGGAGGAGGCGGCGGCGGCGGTGGCGGCTGCAGCGGTCGGAGGGGACGCGCTGGAAGTGGGAGCTGATGAGTGAAAAGAAAAAAAAGTCTTTGGATCTTTATTCTGCTAATTAGTTTCCTGCAAAAAATGGCTGTGATTAATTCAGTGCGCATGTGCTTCATTACCCAGGCACGACGGGAAGGGCTAATTAGCCACCTTCTGGATCAATAAGATTCAGCAAAAAAGAAAAGGGGGAGGTGGAGGGAGGCAGAGGGGAGGAAGGGAGGAAAAAAAAAAAACCAGGGGAAAGTGATGAGCAGGGCACGGAGAGCAGGAAGAGAGGATGGGAGAAGAGCCTAGGAAGAGGGAGAGAGGCACCAAAAGTTTATGCATGTATTAAAAACACATACACACACACCCACGACACACACGCGCGCGCGCACACACACACACACACACACACACCGAGAAGTGAAATGCAGAGAAGCAACAATAGAAACCTGGCTAAGATTTTTCTCTTTCCTTTTTTTTCTTTCTCTTTTCTTTCTTTCTTGTTCTTTCTTTTTCCCCTTCTTTCTCTTGCTCTCTTTTTTTAAGCCAATGCAGTAATGTTTAAATTAAATAGGAAGAGAGCATCTTCAAAGAAGGGGGGCAATATGGAGTGGGACAGCTTAAAGCAAAGGTTTAAGTGAAAGAGCAGAGACTTAGAATAGAGGCCACTTTAAATTGCAAATCTGAGATTTTTTAACTGACGGAAAATTACTTCTCCCCAAATCAGAGGATGAATGAAGAAAATACGGAGAAAACTTTAACACGTACCATAAACTAGACAAAAAATATATGTTAATTTTGTCTTCTGAAATAAGAGGCAATCAATCTTCTTGGGTTCTTTAGAAGGAGAGGGGAAGAGAGGGGTGATGATTAGAAGAAATAAAAGGGGCAAAGTGAATCAGAACTGAAAGGGGGTAACTTTAGGAAAGACAAGAAAAGGAAAAGTTGCGCTTGGAAACAAGTCCAACTTTCTACCTTGCTGGACTTAAGAGAAAAGTAAAATCAATTTTCTCATGTAAAACCTGGAAAGCAGATGTTTTCAAAACACAGGAAGCTATTTTGCCATCAAAAGCAGGGATGTAATAAAGGCAGTGAAAAATAATTTCAGACTAAATTCATAAGAAAGAAAGCCAATATATTTAAATATCGAGGAAAGGTCTAGAGTGTAGAAAGGGGAAATTACATACCCCTTCCCTAATGCCAAAAAAAAAAAAAAAAAGTCTTACAGCTACCTCCAAGAGTTTGGAGCAGAGTCACGAAGCCAAAGGGCTTGAAATGAGAGGATGGATTTCAGATAAAGACTAGGAGCGGTACATCCCACCAGAGCCCAAAGGAGATCCCTGGAATCAAAGACAGCAGCCAGGGACCCTGCTACTGTACCGATTCCCAGTACATCAAAGCCATCACTTAGGCTGGTGCACGGTACCTCCAAAAAGCAAGCAAACAAACGCAGGAAGAACAGGAGTCAGTCTCTCTCTCTCTCTCTCTCTCTCTCTCTCTCTCTCTCTCTCTCTCTCTCTCTTCCCCCCCCATCCTAGACTCAGCGTCACTGCTACTGCAATAGATTTTTTTAAATGACAAGTTGTATTTATGTAAGTTCTAAATATGAACTAGTACCATTGAAATTACAATGTCTGGAATAAAATAAAATGCAATCTGCACTTTAAGTGATCTGCAAACAAATGTAAAAACAACATTTATGTTTTTGAAGGCATTGTTAGTAAACCCTGTAACATCAGGTAGAGAGAGCGCGCTAAAACTTATTTTTCTTGGAAAAAAAAAATTTGCCCTAGCCTACCCAGATTATTTATTTGAGAAGGAATTTGAGAATGAATCAGGAAATCTGTTTGATTAGAAAGTAATTCTTCATTTTGAGAGATTTTCCAATGCTCTTAAGAGCATGCAGCTTCTTAGTCAAGACTAGGGGGAGAAAACCGGTTAAGGATTTTGCAGGGTTACCTCATCTAATCCTTCTGAATTCACTCTGGGAATAATGCTATTTTATTTAGGGGGAAAAAAAAGAAAATACATTTAGAAAAATCGGGGGTTTCCTCTCTATAAGCCAAATCTGGGTTGCCATTCAAACTTTTCCTGGCTGCTTTTCCATGCGGGACAGCTGATCAATAAAGCCAAGTCCAGCTTGGCTTGCTACAGGTTACACCAGTCAGTGCTTGCAAAACCTTTGTCATTTTCTAAAAATAAAAAAGCTAAAAGTTATTGTAGAAGAAGGGGCTTTTTTTTTGTCCCCTGCACAATGTGTCTTTTGTGAGGTTAATGCCATTCTAGGCTCTCGATAGCCCTGGACAATGGGAACTCTCCAGGAGCCTGCAAAGACTCTGGCTTTTTTCTTTCTAGCCTTTTTTTTTTTTTTTTTTTTTTTAAGGGAAGGATGAAACATTCCTACAGTCCAAACACAACCTCTACTTTGATTAAATAAATATTTATCTTTATTGTAACCATTGTATATTTTTACCTTCAGTTTGTCCGGTTTCTGATTATTATTTTAAATTTTTCATTGGCAACAGTTAATCTTTTTTTTTTCCCTTTCAGTCCAAAGTGCAGGTCAGTGTAAAATGTAGCTGACTGAAAGAAGACTGGTAAATTCTGAATTTTCCATAATACACCAGGTAAGGAAAATTGTTCAGACCCTCAGGAGTATTTTTGCTTCCTATTTATCTGTCTTCATGAATCTTCATAAATCTGTTTATTTTTTTAAAGATGTAGCAGAATTAAATTTCTCCTTGTAGATCTTGCAAATCACTTAAATACTATGTATTTATTTTCTTTTAAAATGTAAATAGTACTAGAAGTGAACTTGTAGCTTGTTTCTTATATAAAATAATGTGGAGGGAGTCAGTATTCCATTGGTATAAGCTATTTGGAGGAACTTCTAGATATAAATGTATTTCACGTTGCAATATAGGAAAATGTCAGCTTAATCTGGTAAATACTTATGCTAATTTTTGACTGAATGAATTCGTTATAAGGAGGAGAAGTACCAAGCTTGTATGATTGAATAATGCTTAGACGATAATCCAGCATCTATATGGATTATTTTACGTACAAAATGAAAAAAAGGAAACAAGAAATTCAGACTCTAAATCCTTAATTTAGCTGGCAAGAGGGCAGAAAATTTTAGACCAACCTGTTTTTAAGACATTTACATTAGGGAGGGAAAGGGGAATGTAGGCTAAATATTGCATTGGTGTATACATTTTTTCTGCCCCTCACTCAAATGAATGGAGATATATATATATATATATATAAATAAACACAAAGATATATGCATAAAGGGGTACATAAATATACATTTGAATGACTTCAGATGTCTTTGCATCTGTGTGTGCGTGAATATACATGTGCACACAAATATACAAGGTGCACATAAATGCAGGTACTGTACAGAGCTATGTGAGTGCTGTCTCGATGAGGGTTTGTGTTTCCAGATCTGTTTGAAGCCACTTCTTTGCAAATATAATATAGAAATGTTGGTTTAATAATGAAGATGTGAATAGTGAACATGAGTAAGAATCTGCTCCCCCTGCAATTTTCAGAATATGGGGTTGCAGTGTGAGCAGGTATTATTTGGTCCAAGTGCTAAGGATGTGATGGGCCAGTCTTAAGGGGGTACGAGGATGGAGGGGTTTTAGGAGATCTCACTTCGAAAGAGCCTAGCTCTGGGCCCTGGGTTTTCTTCTGCAGGGGGATTGGGAACACAGGAAAAAAAAAAAAAAAAAGAGGAAGAGGAAGAAAAAAGCAAACCCCGCGTGGAGGCAGGAGAGGTTGAAAGGACGCCTCTCCGTACAACTCTAGAGCTAGATCTAAGAGAAGGGTTGGAGGGTGAAGAATGTGCGGGTCCCCTTTTGAATGTGTATTGTTATTCTAAGTCTATTGTATGTACGTGTTGCAGTCCTTTCATCTGCCACGACAACATATGGATTCCATAAATGCAGACATGCCGAAGTGCATCTGTCTGGGTAGTTAACACGATCCAAACATCCCTCCTCGTTCCACTAACTCCGGCTCTTCCTCGGGTTCCCGGGCAGCGCCCTGGGCCGGCCGGCCGGGGCCCCAGGCTCGCAGCGCCCCGCAGTCTCGCCCTTTTGTGGTCTCTGCACCAGATCCAAGGTGCCGGGCAGAGGAGGCGGGCTGCTCGCAGTGCTGGGGTCAGAGGCGCAGCTGGCGGCGGCCTCTGCGCGCGCAGGGAGGAAAGGGTTAAGCAGCCCGAGCCCGAGGAAGGGGCTGTGCTCATCCAGGAACGAGGTGCAGCCACCGGCAGCTGTGATTTAGGGGTCAAGTCCGAGATCACCTTTCTCCTGCCTCTGGAAATGGCAGAAGATGAGGTAGGGAGGGAGGAACAGTAGAGAGCGGCAGCCAGGCGCGGCACGTGGCGCTCCATCCAGCCCAGCCCACCGCCCCCCACCCGCCGTTGCCTCAGCCCACCCCTGGCCCCCAGACAAATCGGACAGTTCTCTTTTCTCCTAGGGATGGGGGGTGCGGTTCTTCTGAGCGTCCGGAATCGTTCCATCCACGGCTCTGTCCTACGGTTAAACCACTGTGCCCCGAGCCTCAACCACCAAATCAGAAAGTTTGCTCTCAATGCGCCAGAGAGTGAGCCGCTGGGTCTGGGTAAAAATTGCTCCCCGTTTGGGAGAAACAGAGATGCCCCTAGCAGGATGAGGGAGTGTGGTTGTTGGGGCCAGCCCCTCAGATTCGAGCCCCACAGTCGTGAGCAGATGTACACAGTGGTGTCCATTACATGCAGCCTCTTGCTTTGTGCCTACATTCTCAGTCAGGTCAAGAGCTCTCTTTCCCCCAACTCGGGCAGCCTGGAGAATACTTTTGTCATAATATTTTTCACGCCTGAAAGATAACCAAAAACCAAATTCAGATTTGTTTGTGAGGCGTTTCACCGGAAAACAGCAGTGTCTGAAGTTCCCTTTTGCCTCGGTGCAGTATCGGGCCGCCAGGTTGTGGGTCTTAGCACCCAGGTGATGTTCCTGGGGGCTGCTGGACACGCACGGTGCCCACAAAAGGGGCTTTAATTGAGAACGAGCTCCCCAAATCCACCCTTATGAGGTTGGGCGGTTAGGACAATGACAGCTCTTTTGGAAAGTTACTCCAAGAAAAAGGAGGTTTTGGTAGGAAAAGAACTGACTGGAAATGACAGAAAGGGGAACTAGATCTTTGGGGGACCAGGAGGCAGGTGGGGGTGCGAAAGAGAAGATAAGGACATGAACGAGGAGGTCCGCGGGACAGGGCGTGTGGGGCGCAGCCAGGGAGGCTCCGCGATGCGCTCCCCTGACGCTCCCTCCAACTACCGGGGTGAGGGTGAATCTCCCCGATTTTAGCTTCTGCTTCCAGGGCCAAGAGCAGACTAGCTGGTCCAGAAGGCAGCTGAGGTCTGTCCTCTGAGCCCAGCCGCCCCTAACCCTGCCAGAGCCTCCAAACCGCGGAAATCAAACCAAATTGGCCGCTCGAATCTAGAGAGGTTTCATCCCTGGGGCAAAGGGGAGGGAATAAGCCTTTTTTTTTTTCTTTTGAACTCCTGATTCAAAAGGGACCACAACCTACTCTTGAGTGCCATCCCCAGTACATGGATTGTGGGTATGTTTCATTCTTTCTTTTTTCCTGTTTCTCAGAAGTAAAACCTTTACAGAATTAGCCCCAAACTTGGAGTGCCCGGGTCCTTGAAAGAGTTCCAAATGATAAAGCCTGCCCTTCATTTCGAATACATGGTGCATTGTGAAAATGAAGGGCAATTAGTCAGTTCCAGGGTTTGAGTCAGATTCCCAGTTTCCTCAGCTCGTTTGCAATGGAAATCTGAAATCCAACCTTGGGGCAGGAGGCTCGCCGAGCCCGTGGCTTTCCCAGGTTCCGCAGCGCCTGCACCACCGGCAAGCGCTGGCTTCCCTTTTGGTGACCTGGTACTAGAAGTTTGCACCACATCTAAAGGCTGGGGCCGGTGAAGAAGAGAGCGAAGTAACCTCATTACAACGCAACAAAGTGAACAACTCGAGGGCAAGAGACCCTCGGTCGGGCTACGTTCGCTTTAGGGATTTCCAGGGACATAACTTGGGGGAAAGAGTGGTGGAGACTTCTTGTCAGCCGTAGGCACCAAAAGGAAAAAGCCCTCAGAAACACGGGCGGCGGGCTTGGGAGCAGGGCTGTGAGTGGGCAACTGAGACCTGAGTCCCCTTTGCACGTAGCCCGCCAGGTCCGGCTCGGAAAGACAGTGCCCACGGTGGCACGTGCATTGTTGACACGCAGACACGCAGGCGTGCGCTAATGGAGGGATGCGCGGCTGAGCAATCCCCCCGATGCTGCATTTCTTGCAGGCATGGCTTGTTTAATGGCCAAGGAATTGAGTGCCTCTTCCCCCACCTCCCTTTTTTTTTTTTTTTTTGCTGAGAAATGTAAAAAGGAACCTATACCGTGTACGTATTCTGAAGAGACGTGATTTTTTTTTCCTTGAGAAATACCTAGCCTCATAATATTTCTGATTTAAGGGACGAGGGAAATCTTTGAAGTGAAGGAAATCAGTGGGGGACGAACTAGCTTTTCCTGATTTTTTGTGCCTCTCCTCAAAGTCAGTAATGGGATTTAAAATGAGAGATTCCCAGTCCTCGTCCTCCCTCCCGTTCCATTTCACTCTCTTCGCCCCAGAAAACATCTGCGGTAACCGACTGCACGTCTAAGGGGACGGTTTAAAGAGAAACAAGGTTTGGGGAGCGCATCAACTTTCTTTCTCTTTTTCAAATGAAGTTGAAAAAAAAATTCCAAGGACAATTTAAGCAACAAACGACATCGAACAGATATTTTTCCGAAGCAAAAATTTTCCGATTCGTTTGTTTCCCATTCTCAGAAATAGAGAAAAAAGGCGAATCCGATCTTTCCGCGCGCTGACGGCACGAAATCTGGGGCCCGCGCTTGGTGAAGGCTGGAGGGCGGAGGGCAGGGCGCGGCCCCGCGGGCCCGGAGGAGTCCGGTGCGCGCCTGGCCTGGGGCGCATCGGCTGGGGCTCGGGTTAGCCAGGCTCCCTGTCGGGTGGCCGGCGGGCCCAGCCTCTGTCTAGGCAGCCGGCCGGGTACTGGCCCCCTGTGGGATCGGGGCGCACCCTCGCAGCCGCCTCCCGGTTTAATTCCAGAGCTCAGCGGGGCAGCAGGGACATTCGACGCCAGTTTCCTCTGGCCTGGGCGTAAGACCCACCCTTTTCGCGTCTGCTCTGCGGTCCCCGTGGGCTGGGTGTTGTAGAGACCAGGCGCCGTCCCTCCCCCAACCCCCACTCAGTCCCCAAGAACCATATCCTCGAGAATCCCGACAGTTTTCCCGAGACACTGATCCCAGTTCACTGAAGCCAGCGCGTCCCTAACGTCTGGCACACACTGCTCCATTTCGGGACCCTTTTCTTCCTGCCAGCCCGGGACTCCCGGGAGGAAGCCAGTGCGCTCCGGCCCGTGGAGACACCAGCCGGGGCGCCTAGGCCCGCGCAGAGCCGCCGCACTGGGACCCGGGCGCCCCTCGCAGGTGCGCTCAGGGCATGGCCCGGCGGCCCCTCGGCTGGGCGGGGAAACAGGCCCCGAGGAGCAGTCCGATCACCCCATTGCGCCCCTGCGGGCGCCCAGAAAAACCACCAGGTCCAGGGCCCCGCCCCAGCAGCGGCCTGGGAAGGCAAGGGCACGGCGGCGGGTGCCCCTCGCGCCCGGGGCCCGCGCCGCCCAGGCCCAGCGCCTGTCTCCCCCTCACCCCAACTCCGCAACCAGAGCCGCTCCTCGTTCCGTTGCCTTCCGGCCGCCCTCGCCCGCTTTCCCAGCCTCTTTCGGACCACAGATGCCCCAGCCCTGCCCCGCGGGGCGCCGAGATGGGGGCCCTGAACCCGACTGAGGGAGGACACCTGACCGAGTCCCAGGCAGTCCCCCACCTCTCCGCACCAACCGAGGCCTGGGGAAGGAAGGCAGTTCTGCACCCCTCAGCCCCAGGTGCAGAGCTGGGAGCGGGGCCCTGCTAGCCACTGAGGCCGACCAGAAACCCGGCTGGCGAGGAGGCGGGAGTGGGTGTGTAGAGTTAGCGAAGGGCCGACTGGAGGGGTGCCTGTATCTGCGTGTTTGGTGCTGCACGTCTCCCTCCCTTTCATTCTGTCTGGGAAGAAAAAGGAAAGCGGGCTGATTTGTGGCGACCCCTCTTTCCGCAGTCTGGGAACGCTGCAGCAGGAAGAATTGCTCATAACGACACTTAAGCCCCGACACTTGAATGCTAAAGGTTAAACTTACAGTCTTCAGGGAAGGGCTTCCTGCCAACTGGAACAGTGGTGCGCGCTGCCACAGGCCCTCCTCCACCCCAGCCTGGCCCCCTCCAGGTACCGCTAATGTCGCCGGCTCTTGGCATTTGTGCACTCAACCAGAGGAGCCCCTGGGTGCTGGCTTTTCCCCGCCCCCAACCTTCAGGGAACTTCTCCTTCCTGGTCTCCCCCATATTTTGCCTGTGGCTGTTTGTACCTCAGTTTGCCCTTGGGATCCCTGCCCTGTGGGTTCCAACTAGTTCCTGCTGTGGAGTTGGAGTGAACCCTCCTTTGCAACAAAGATGCAGGGTTCACACAGGTGGATACTTTGAGAGAAACCGCATTCCTCCCTTGTCCCTTTGCACTGGGCACTTGGTGGCCCCTGCAGCTTGGTGCAGGTAAAACCAAAGCTAATACACTGAACTTAGTGCCCACCCTTGGAGGGATGTGCAGGAAGACCCCGGCTGTAAGGGGGAAGGTGGGGGACAGACTCTCAACTGGGAAGCTTTCCCAAAAGGAATAGCCATGGGGGTCTCTATCCCAGAGACCCTGTGCTTGGAGCCTGGAGCCAAGGACACCTCTTCCCTTTTCCTCCTGACTCCCAATCACCCCACCACCACCACCACCAAATGGTGGTGAGATTCAATTCAGTACCCTTACAAAAGATATTTTAGTAGGAGATAGGTGGTATAGTAAACAGAATGGAGGTTAGCTCTCAGAAGCCAGGGAAGGTGGCCCTTTTCTCTCTCTCCCTCTCTGAAGAGCCCACGTTTGTTGAGCACCTACAATGTGTTAGCTCCCTGCCAAGCACTTTACATGTAATTGCATTCAATTCTCCCAGTGGCCCAGGGAAACTGATATTATTAGTCCCATCTTATAAATGAGGAACACCAGACTCAGATAAGTTAAGTCACTCTCTTAAGGTCACACAGCTATTAAGTGGCTCAGCTTGAATTCAAACCCCGGTGTGTCAGACTTTAAAGCTATGTCTATTATACCAGCTGCCTCTTGTCAAGGTCAGGAGAACCAGAGGACCCAAGGGAAGATAAAAGATGTGCAGTGCAGACAGGCTGAGGGGAGGGAAAGAAAACTATTCTGGGATGGGTTCTCTGGTTTTGTATGGATTCAGAGCTAAATTCAAGGCTAGCAGACAAGGCACTGATGGGTATGGAGGATGTTCACTAAAGAAAACAAGACAGAAAGGACAATGAAATTTAACAACATAAACAAAACCCCAGGATGACAGCAATGTAATATAACCCACTGCCCAGTGTACCCCAGGGTTTGTGGGCCTGAGATGGCCATACCAGAGGAAGTTCATAGCAGCCCTTTTTGTTTTTCTTTGTAAATTTTCTTACTGTCTCTGAAGCACAGACAAGTTCCTTACTTCTGTGAGTCAGCAGGCTAACAGGAAGGGATGATCAGATGACTGACTACTCATGAAAAAATATTAGAAAATCCAGTAAACTGGGAATAAGAGAGGGCAGCAACAACCAATGGCAGGCCTCTTGGGGATCTCCTGGTCACTCTAGTGCTCAGTTTTGCAGTCCCTAGGGTAGAGAAGTGTGTGTGGTAGCAGGTCTGTAGCCCCCTCAGAACAAAAATGCCTGCTTTGCCGATTCTGAGGTTTGGCCACTTGAGAGTTGTCCGCTAACTCTGGCCTCCACGTGTAGCACCAGCCATGGAACCCCTTCATTGGGTGGTTCTGCAGCAAGGTGATGGGGTGGGCTGCTCTCTCCTCACTGTGCTTAGCTGGGTTGACTCTGGCTGAAGCTGCAGTGTAACTGTGTAACTGGGCAGGACCGGCCAGGCCCACACGGAGGGGTTGCTGAAAGCCTTGTTAAGGAAGTACTTCTGACTAGGCAATCCAATTACATAATGCTGCAAAAATAACTCTGGGCTGGGAGTCTTGTCAGGGTGACGTATTTTGTGAACAGAGAGGGGTATCAAATATCTATCTTTTAACCCCAGGGCTGAAAGTACACTTGTGTGCACTGACTGGACCCCCACCCTCTCCCCCCATAGGGGAAGTTAAGGGGGGAGAGGGGAGGGGGAGAAGCAACAACTGAGGCACAGTTTTTTTCTCCCATCCTTTTTTCCCCAGGTGCAACTAAAGCCAGCTGTTCAATTTAGCTATATTCCTCCAACTTGTAAGTCCACCTACAGAGACACATATACCCAAATTAGTCTTGCAGTGTTCCCTGCTATAAACTGATCAGAGGAAGCTGAAGGAAAGAAATGGGGGAGAGAGAGAAACCAGAGAAAGACAGAGTGAAAAAGGTTTTTGTTTTGTTTTTTGGGGGGGAGGACGGGAGAGTGGTGAATTGTCTTATTATATGCATCTAGACTAGTCTAGGCCTCCTGGCCTTGCTTAAGGTGACCAACTGGTCCCAGTTTGTCTGGGACTGTCCCAGATTTAAAACTGTTTCCCAGGAACTCTCTCAGTCCTGGAAAACAGGCAGTTGGTCATTCTACCTCCTACAGGCTGTGGCCAAATTTCCACGAGGACAGAAATTATGACCAAAATAAGGTAAATCCTTTCAATCAAAAATTATTCAAAGAATGACCTAACTGAAATATTTCATCATAGATATAAAGGCCCTATCTGCAGGAACTTGAAGAAAGATCTACACACTTCCCCCTCCCGCTACCATTTTGAACTCTGGAGCTTTCCAGGTTGAAAAAAATACCTGCTCCGTCCACTTTGCTTTTCAGATAGTTTCCAGATGTGCCTTTTCCATTTTAAAATGTCCTGAACTCCTGCCATGTTTTGTTTGGGGACCCTCTTATATCATCTTTAAAGAACTCTGCTTGAAAGTCATTGTAACTTGGTTTTTTGGTTTTGCCCACCTTATCTCTTTTGTGGGGTCTCAGTTCCTCCTCGTGGCACCACAGTCACATACCGAACTGTATCCAAATCCTTTAATATATTCCCGTTGAGTCTGTTAGCATTTTCTGTTTCTTAATGTTCATAATTACAGCATCTGATCCTTTCATTCTAAACTGCAGCCTTCCAATCCATCCTTAATCTAGATCCATCTGAACCCCTTCCAAAGACGACACGAGGATAACCAATCCCCTCCCCTGTAAGACACTCACAGCATCTGACCTTATGATTTACATCCATTTCCACCTCTCTTCTTTTTTAAAAATTATTATCATCAAAATGTCTTTAAACTCCTTGAGCTAATTATAAAAGCAAATAGCTTTCCTTCCCTGAGTCACAGTCCTTGGCTTGTAAAAATGCAATTCCACTCGGAGACCACCTTGCTGCAGACGTGAAAAGCTGCTTGTTGAGGACGCAGAAGAGGGGAAAGGGTGACGCGGGCTCCCCTCCTGCCCTCCCCCAGCAGGCGCTGCCTTTATGGACTCTATTTCCAGTCTGTTTACCTGGCAAGGACCACGTGACCAACCCAGAAGGAAATGCTGACATCATTGTCCCTCTCCCACGTGTGCGCCTGCCCGCCTGCAGCTCTGCCCGCATTCCGGCATCCGCCCTCCCCGCGCCGGCCCTCCCCCCACGCTCACGCCTCCCTCCACTTATTTCTCCGTCTCTCTCATGTCACTTTCCTTTGTTTTCTTTCTTCCTCGTAGGCTGGCTTCTAGACCGTCTTGCGCGCGCGCACACACGCGCACACTTCTGAGTGTCCCCTTCCTCCTTCCTTTTTTTCTTCTTTTCATCTGTCACATCTGTGGCTACTGAGTCCTCTGTTTTAAAAACACACTTCCTCCTTTTCTCTAGATTTGAGATTTCTAAATTACAAAGAAAAAAAAAAAGGTCTGGAAGGTCTAGAAAACCTTACAGGCCAAGGGTGGGGTTGGGGGGAGGGCAAAAGCAGGGAGGCTCCGTCCGTCCGGCCACTCAATTTCCTGCTCCAGTGGGCGTCGGAGATTTAGGTGTTGGGGGTTTGGTCAAACATGCTTTATTTATTTATTTGTGTTCAGCCTGCCCTCTTCCAGTCTCCGTCCCACATATTCATTACTGCTGCCGAGCAGGGCGCCCTCCCTTCCCCACAGCCAGACCATAGGTCCCCGCAGCTGTTGGCCTTGTGCGGAAGGAACATGTGCAACTCGCTCCTGGTCTTTTTGCTGCTGCTGCTGCGGCTGCGGCTGCGGCTGTGACTTCCTGCCCATCCTGTGAGGGGCCAAGAAGAGGCTCCTCAGCATCCTCCCAGCCTGGGACCCAGGGAGCTGGGAAAAGCAGGAGGCAGAGAGGAGAGGCGGTGGGCAGTGCAGGTGTCCCCTGCCTGTTCAAAGGGCTATTTATAAAAGGAACTGAGCGCGGGGCTCTGGGGTTCGGCTGCTCCAGGGGAGCTTTTTTGGTGCATGTGGGCAGAGGCAAAATATGCAGTTTAGAGGAAATGCTTAATAAAGACAAGGGACCCTTGGTTCAAAAGGAACAATTAAAAAAAAAAAGACATGGGAGCCCCAAACTGTTTGTTTATTGTCAGAGAAAGGTGGAGAGAGATGATGTGCCTGGAAACTGCTTTGAAAGTGGACAGCCAGGTAAGGGAGGCCAGAGGGTGGTACTACTGGGAATGAAAGCGGTCAGCTCTCCTGAGCCAAAAGAGGCAGGATGCAGAAGGCCTCCCCTTTCGCTGCCACCTCCCAGCCCAGGCCGTTACTCCTGGGCTTATACACCTTTTAGTTTGGGAGCAGGAGGTGGAAGGAGGCACGGGAAGGTCACACGAGAGTGAGACTATTAAGTAATCATTACTTAGGTGTGAACTCATAATCCCCAACACTTGTAAAGGTGGGACTCCACCAAGAGCACATGAATACTTTAATGGGCATTTACCACTGGGTTGTACAGAAGATCAGAAATACAGCATCCTCCTGGTGGAAACCCCTGCTAAGATCTGGCGATGGGACTTTCAACTTTAAAACGGTACTGGTCTTCAGTGTTCAGGTTCATTCCTATTTCTTTAGACACACTCCTGGTACTGTGCCTGTTAGAACGGTCCTGGTAGCCAGGCAGGAGAGAATTCAGATTATTATGAGGTTACCTTCTGGAGACCTGTTCACTCAGGAATGTACAAAGCTGGCAGTGAGGGTCTGGCCAAGGCGGCCAGTCACAGATAGAGTCTCTTCAGACTCTACAGGATCGAAATGCTCTTGATACATGCCAGAAATCTAGAACTTTCTATGGGCTTTAAATATTTTGTACAAGTTCTAATTTAAAACTTCTAAATGTTACATGCCTTGCTGTTTTGTGTTGTCAGTTAGATAGAAAACTCTTGTTGTCAATTAATTAAACGATTTTTGTAGCTTTTGAACCCAAATAAAAGTAGTGTTGGAAAGGCTCATGGTCATTCTCATCCTCTCCCTCTGGGCGTTTACGGAGCCCTGCTGAGCCAGGAGTGCGGAGAACGAGGTGGGGCAGAGGGTTCAAACTCCCAGCTGTGGGCCTGAGATATGCCTGTCACTGGATCTCACGCTATCCAATTCTCGTCAATTTTTGTCAATCTAAAGCCCAGGGTGGTAGAAACATGTAACAGAGGGTGGTGGAAATCATGCAACAGAAAACAGAACAGAAGGGTTCCAGGTCTTTTACGGTGGCATCTTTCAACATCGGAGGGCCCTGGTGAAGAATGTGCAGGAGGTTCTTTTCCCATCCTTGAGTCTGGCTCCAGGCTCAGTTTCACTTACTCATGTGGGCTGTGTCCCAGGCCCAGTGTTGGAGGTGACCTCACCCAGCTTCTCATATTTAGCTCTCCAAGCATGTTTCCTGGATTAGTTTATAACTATACAGGAACCAAAATAATATCAACAAGATCCATTTGTTTCACTCTGCACTGCCTGTGATGATGTGGAAATGCACATGCACTTATGAATAGATTTGTATTCATGTTATGGGTTACTGCACCAGCTTCCCCAGGGACAGGCACCATATGGAGCGTACACTGTACACATGTCCATAAATGCCCACCGTGCTAATTGGTACTCAGTGATGTGCCCCTGATGAAGAGGAGGATAATGAGAATGATGATGACAATGATGACGACAACGATGACAATTATGACGACACTGAATTGCAAATAATGATTCCAGAATGAAGACGGTTCTGGGCATAGAGATAAGGCTTAACAAAAGGATGAACAAATGTAAGAATGAATAAAGCTTAGGACTTCCATTGAGTGTTTCTCTGGTTCTTTCTTTTTTTTTTTTCCAAAGCATAATTATTCTTAGGATTATTACTTATTAAAAGAAACATAATCTCAACTGCTGAGGCTGTGGGTTGGGCTCAAATGGCATAATAATAATACAATGGCTTTTCATTGTTGGTATATTTTTTAAACTATGATTTAGTTACCTAATACTTCTCTCTCTCAAGGTAAATGGCCACATCAGAGATGCAATGTTGGCAGCTCAGGACAGATGCACCTTCCAGTCAAAGCACCAAGAAGGGCTGAAAGCTGGAGATGGATGTATCTTGCAGTGATATACAAAATATAAATAAATAAACAAATTTAAAAACATATCGAAAAGTAAATACATACAAGAAAGAACTACCTGGAAGAATAGAGGTCTTTTCTTAGTAAAATAAAAAAGAGACAAAACTTAGAGAGTGGAAGGCTCACGAAAGGTTTGGGTTCTAGTCCCAGCTCTGCCACTAAGAGCTGGATGGCCTCCAGCAAGTCACTTAATCCTCACAGTCTTCTCCTTGTCAAATGGAGATAACAGGACACACCCTACAGGGTGGTTTGAGGATTAAATGAGATAGCAGACACAATGCCTGGCACATGGCAGGTGTTTAATCCACGGTGGAAATGATTAATCATAGCCTGATACCACTTACCTGTTGGCGCTGCCAGGTTGGAGTATGAAGAGCAAGTGATCGTGAAGGTGCTGCATAAACTACAGGGGCCTAAACAAATCTAAGATTTTTTTTAGGTATCATTGGGCTCTGGGTTAAATCTGTTAGTATTGGGAAATGGGACAATGGCATAAAGATATATTATTAAGGACAAACTTTCTCCATATACAGGTACCTAATATACCTAATTCCAGCCATAAAGTTACTGAAATAGGAGGGATGCAGGTACCTAACGGACTTCCTCAGGGGGGTGTTGTGAAGATTAATAGTTTAAAGTGATGTAACAGTTATTAAGGTGCTTGGATTCCCTCAAGCAGAGGAGATCCAAGGAATCATCATAAAAGTAATATCAGCGCCATTGCTCACCACTGACTCTTCCTAGGCTGGAATAGAATTTCCAGAAGTATCTTTCTCTTTTAGAATTACAGAGTATGACAGATTTATTTCCACACATCCCGCGTGCTTTCAGAGTTATCGTTTCCTCTTCTTTCCACCCCTTCCCCCTGCCTTTGGTGACAGAGAAGCCTGAGAACCAATCCTGTCAGGAAGTTCTTGGGGAATTTTCAGAAGGATGTGCAAGCAGGAGTATGTGAGCGGCTGTGTACAGCCGGCATTTACTTTATTTTATAAAAAATATATATATATATTCATAACTGATCTTCCAAGCTTATCTGAATAATCAAAACCATGAATGACAAACTTGTCAGATACATTTATCGGGACTCAAAGGGTCTTCTGGGGGAAGTTACCATCATTTCTTCCTCTTAAAGCAGGTCAGGCAACTTTCCCCCTCTGTCAGGGCTCTCAAAAAGGATGTGCTATTAAATCCAGACCCCAGGATAGGGGCTCAATTGCCCTCTAGACATTTAATGTCAATGCCCAAATTTTCTGAATTTATTGACCAAGATGTTGCAGGGAGCAGGTTCAAGCATCTTGCTAAATAAAATATAGATTATATTGATCATTTCCCCTCAATCTACTAAAATCTTGTTACTCTTTCATGGAAGGAAATAAATCAGTCTGACAGGATTGTTCTGTCAAGTGATGTAAGTTCCCAACCCTGCATTCGCTATAGATTATTCTAGAAGTGATCTGGCAATCATTTTTTCTTTCCAGGTAAATTTCCAGATTAGGACATTACACACTTCCCGTTTTCTTTTTAAAAATAGAGGCATTAATCCTGCTCTCTTTCAGTCTTTCCAAGTTCTCAAAATTGAAGTGACTCTCCCATGATTTGAGCCAATAACAACAGATTCCCTTATAAACAACTTTACTCTGCAAAAAATCTACTTTAAAAAAAAGGTGTATCTACTAGTGTCTAGGGAATGTTTAAAAGTTGATCGTGCAAAAACAACGAGGAAGCAAATGGTCAAGGTATACGACCTCTACTTTGACAAGCCTATTTCCAGATCTCTCCCATGGATTTAGGTATTATCTGAAGAGAGTTCGGAACTGAATGAGGTCAAGGCCAAATATAGCTATAGTGAATTTTCAGATTGTGTCAATCTTATAAATCTCATGCAAGCCAAACTCATTATTTTCCATAAACACATTGAAAATCCACTACACAGTAAATGAGAAAAATGGGAGAAAATGGATGAAAAACCTCATGGCTTATACTTCTTAAATTACAGTGGTCACAGGGTCTGCTCACTTCCTCAAATCTCAGGGCATAATAAAAACCCAACATTTCCAGAATACACACTGCACAGAGATAACCTCAAAGTCAGAAAAGCCCCAGCTCTGTGAAGACCAAGGTGGGAGCACAAAGGTGACATCCTTGAAATGAAATTCAGGTTTTTTTTGGGTACTTCTGGAAATTCTACAGTTTGGGGTTTCTAAGCTTAATTAAGACAGATGCTTGTTTAAAGGCTCTGGAACAGAAAACCCACACTGCCCTTGACAGGTTGAAGCTTGGTATTTACCGATCTTGTGAGCCTGAAATTTAAATTCCTTTATCCTTTCTTTGGTCTACCATGCCAATTCCCAACCCAAGTTACCCCCAGCCACCTGCCTCTGGATTGTTCAACACTTCTGGGATATAAAGCGTGTGAGTCCTGCAAAGCAACAGCCCATCATGGATGCCTGTTGGATCCTCAACAAATTCCCCAAACCTGATACGCCACTCCTTTTCCACACTCCTCCAGGCCCCCAGCAACCCCACTCTTTCTTAACTCTGAGCAAAAGACGTCAACCTCTTGTTTCTGGAAACCATGATTGGGATGAACTTCATCAACGTGCCTGGCATATTGCCTTAAGGTGCTTTGTAACACACCCTCTTTTCTACCACAAAATGTCTCTGTATCCTCAATTATTACCTCCTTCACCCTATTTTGCTTTGATTCCACTGCAAATCTCTCCTGGTCTCTGGAGCCCAACCCTTCCGGGTCTGTCCAATTCCCTGTTCCTTCACTTTTTTATCTCTCCCCACTCATGCCCCCAAGGCACACCTGCCTCCAACACTCCCATATCTTTCTCTAACTACTCCGTTTCTACTTGGAAATGTGCATATGTTCTAATCTATCCTACTAAACAACAACAACAAGACTTTGCTTGATTCTACCACCTATTACGACCCTTCTGTTCATTACTCAACTTCCCAAAGAATCATTTAAACCTGTTGTCTAGCCCAGGCTTGACCACCTCCAGCGCTGTGGATGGCTCTGTTAGAGAAGGTGGTCATTATTTTGAGCCTAGATTGATTCCACTGTGGCTCCTGCCCAGTGGTCCTAGTGTCCTCTTGTGAGGCCACCAAGAGCAAGTTTAATTCCCTGATGCAGATGGCTTTCCTCCTGTCCCGTCCTCCTTTCTCTGATCTTTCTGAGCTAGGGATGTCCAGTTTCGTCAACAGTGTTTCACATGGCCTGGTTATAAGCTCCTTTGTCTTCCTGTTTCTAGCCTGTCTTCTTAAAGTGACGTGGCCCAAGATTAAATGTAAATTATCCACATCTGCTCTGTCTACCACAGTAGGCCAAGATTTTCACTTCTTCTGTTCCCTTCATTACACTTTGCTCAGTACAATTGTTGAATCCTCTTCCTGTTAACTTAAACCTCTAACACAGTGGTTTTTATTTATTTTTATTATTTATCTATTTATTTATTTTTCTGAGACAAGGTCTTGCTCTGTCGCCCAGGGTTACAATGCAGTGGCATCATCATAGCTCACTGCAGCCTCAAATTCCTGGGCTAGGTTCAAGCGATCCTCCTTCCTCAGCCTCCCAAGTAGCTGAGACTACAGGCATGTGCCACCATGCCCGGCTAATTTTTCTATTTTTTGTAGAGACAAGGGGGGGTCTCACTCTTGTCCAGGCTGGTCTTGAACTCCCGGCCTCAAGCAATCCTCCCACCTCAATCTCCCAAAGTGCTAGAATTACAGTTGTGAGCCACCATGCCCAGCCAACAGTGGTTTTAAAGTGTAACCCATGGAGCTCCTACTTCAAAATGACCAGGGAAACTTTATGTTATGGTCTGAATGTTTGTGTCTCACCAGGAAACGAATCTACGGGTACTTCGATCTTAGACTTCCCAGCGTCCAGAACTGTGAGAAATAAATGTCTGTAGTTTAGGCCACCTAATCTATGATATTTTGTTATAGCAGCCCAAGCTACATAAGACACTTTAATAAATGCAGATTCTTGGGCCCCGGCTCAAACTTGTTGAATCTGACAATCTCGGGTAGCACCTGGGAATCTATATTTTAAACAAATATGCCAGGTGATTCTTAAATGTGCACAAAAGTCTGAAAAAAAGTGCCCCAAGATATTCCCAACACCTGTGTAGAATCCACCTTCTTTTTAAGCAACCTTGTTCTGAATACCTATGGTACTTAGGTAATACGACTCCCGACTTATAATTGTAAATGTCCTTATCCATATCTTAATTCTACTTCTAGATAAATAGCTCTTGAACTCTGAGGTTGTGTCTTAGGTGCCTCTAAATATCTCACAGTAACTAGCGCAATATCCTACTCAGTAATTTTTCTTTGAATGAAGGAATGAATTTTACATTTTATTCCCACTAACTTCCTTTCATTTTTTTGTATAAGATGAAAGCAGATTCTGCAGTGAACACCGGAAGACCATGCTTCATAAGAATGGTGGAAGTTGTGTGCCTGGACAGATCTCCACAGCCCCAATTGTTTCTCTTAGTCATTTCTCATAAAAATGAGCTCATTATAATAAAGGCAGTCTTTGAAATGCAGTGTGATGAGAACACTGAGAAATGATGACACAGTTTCTGAAACATCACAACTTCACTAGAATCTGTGGTAATGGCCAAATGAGACACAGGAAAGAGAGTTTCAAACAAAAAAAAACCCTTGCCTTAGTGGAGCCACCTAAGTCAGCATAATATGCAAATAAGAGCTTTTATGGGCTTAATGCTAACGAGACCCCTTGTGATGGCACAAAGTGTATCAATAGGACATTACATGGCTAGACAAGGAAATCTGGCTTCTCTCTACATTCCTACCTTGCTCTACATCACAACTGGTGACATATCTGAGTAGTTCTCTGACATACAAGACAGAAAGGGTGAGCAACTGTAAATGAAGGGTGGAAAGTCCTGTGGTTTCCATGGTCAAGTGACTTTCTTTGTGGTCATGTCTTTCCTGTTTCTTATAGGCTAGAGAAGATTCCACAAATACTCCAGAACATGCCCCCACTGGAAAAGCCACACATCGCTAGGTTTACAAACCTGTTCTACATAAGGTTTAGGGTAGTGGTTCTCAGCCAGGAGTGACTTTGCCCCCCACCACCCCCAGGGATATTTGGAAGTGTCTGGAGACACTTTTGCTAGTCATAACTGACAAGTAGTGAGTAGAGGCCAGGGATGCGGATAAATATCCTACGATGCACAAGACACACTCCCTTCACCAACAAAGAATTATCTGGCTCAAAATGCCAAGATAATTATTGAGATAGCAATTATCTCAATAAAAAAGTTCAATTAATGAAAGCCTTTCTTTTAAGTTCTAGAACAAGACAAGGATGCCCACTTTCACCACTTTTATTCAACATAATACTGGAAGCCCTAGACAGAGTAATTAGGCAAGAGAAAGAAATAAAGGGCATCCAAATTGGAAAGGAAGAAGTCAAATTATCCTTGTTCACAGACAACATGATGTTACATTTATAAAAACCTAAAAATTCTGCAAAAAGACTGTGAGGACTGATAAACAAATCCAATAAAGTTGCAGGATATAAAGTCAACATACAAAATCAGTTGTATTTACATATGCCAACAGCAGATAATCTGAAAAAGAAAATGGGAAAGCAATCCCATTTATAATAGATACAAAAAATATAAAATACCTAGGAATAAATTTTACCAAATAAGTGAAAGATCTCTGCAAGGAAAACCATAAAACATTTGTGAAAGAAATTAAAGAGGACACACACACACAAAATGGAAAGATAGCCCATGCTAATGGATTGGAAGAATTAATATTGTTAAAATGTCTATACTACCCAAAGTGATCTACAGATTCAGTGCAATTCCTGTCAAATTACCAATGGCATATGCTTCACCGAAATAGAAAAAAACAATCCTACAATTTGTATGGAACCACAAAAGACTCCAGTTGGCCAAAGCAATCCTGAGCAAAAAGAACAAAGCTGGAAGCATCACACTACCTGACCTCAAAATATACTACAAAGCCATAGTAACCAAAAAAGCATGGTACTAGCATAAAAACGGACACACAGACCAATGGAACAGACTAGAGAACCCAGAAATAAATCCACGCATTTAAAGCCAACTCATTTTCAACAAAGGGGCCGAGAACAGACATTGGGAAAAGGACAGTGTCTACAATAAATGGCACTGGGAAAACTAAATAACCATATGAAGAACGAAGCTAGACTCCTGTCTTTTACCATTTATAAAAATCAAATAAAAATAGTGAGCTCTGCTCAGAAGGCAGCCTCCTTCTCCTCCACAGATGGAGGAAGGCTGACTCAGTAGAGTCTTGTTAGAAACAACAAGGAGCCATGCTCTTGGTCATAAATGGGCCCTGAACAACAGCTTCTAGAGGTTTTACGGTAGCCTGAGAGGACCCAGGAATGTGAGGGAGACGTGAAACAAATGCACCAAGCAGTCCATCAAGGGGTGCTGACTCCAGGAAAGTCCTTGTCTCCTAGGAGTGAAAGGGAAACTCATTTCACCTGAAGCCCCTAGATGACAGATACATTTTCCCCAAATTGCTATTATTTTTGATATGGCCAAAATAGTGATTTTTAAATATTGCTAGTTCTGTATATCACAGGGAAGCTGCTAGATTTAATGAAGCCTCTAGATGCCCCCTGAGAGATGATCGTAACTCCAATTAAAAATGGAGGGTGATGGGTGAGAACCCCATGGGACCCTAAGCAGGTGGCATCTGTACATCTTTTTTCATGGAGAAGATTACTTTGTTCATGTCAGTTTGGGCCTTTTCCAGTAGTAAACGGTAGTGTCACCAAAGTCTAATACATTATGAGATTTCATGTGGTTCAAAGGTCAGGAAACATTTTTTAAAAGTTTATAAACCAAGCCAGACTTTCATTTCTTTTACTTTGTAAACCTGGCTTTAGGCTGGGTGTGGTGGCTCACACCTACGATCCCAGCACTTTGGGAGGCCAAAGTAGGAGGATAACTTGAGGCCAGGAGTTCAAGACCAGCCTGGGCAACATAGCGAGAACTAGTCTCTACAAAAAAATTTTTTTTTAAATTAGCTGGGTGTGGTGGCACATACCCATAGTCCTAGCCACTTGGGAGGCTGAGGCAGGAGGATCACTTGAGCTCAGGAGTTCGAGGCTGCAATGAGCTATGATGATGCAACTGCACTCCAGCCTGGGCAACAGAGCGAGACCCTGTCTCAAAAACAAAACAAAACAAAAACAAAAAAACCCTCTATTTACTGTGTCCATGATTACATATAGACTAGAATATAAGAGAAATAATCTAAATGAATTCTCTCTTAGTGTCAAATCTAGGTGTGGAGAAGAACAAGGGAGGAATGAATAGGGCAGGATAAAGATTAGGGATCCACACTCAGGCAAGTCTTTGGGGACCAGGTAGGTGTGGCAGATCAGAGTAAGTAGGGGGGTATGGATCCAGGTGACCAAACGAAGGTTAAATGATTGTTGGGTAAGTCCTGATGTTCAAGTTAAGAGATCAGGGAGACTGAGACCCCAGGATCAGAAGGCAGAGCCACTAACAGAAGTTCATCTTATCATGAGAAGCCTGGTCTTGTGAGGTACTAATCTACTAGTGCTAGCCATGCTGGCTAGTCATTGGAGAGTCTTGACCCTACATAGGTCCTGAAGAGGCAGCTACACTACTTAGTATTCACAGTAGGGGTATAGGGGTGGGATGGAGCCAGAGACAGCCAAATGCAGAAGGACACAGATCATTGGAAGGCCTTAGGGTCTGATGAGGCTTCTACATTTGAACGTAACATAGTCCTGGCCAAGATCTCACTAGCCTACACAGATATACACCCACTTCCAAAGGCAAAGGTTACATCTTTAGGTAATGTACTTGCATCTCCTTAATCCACGAGTATTTTTACCAAGGAGAAATCAAACAGGAGAGAGCCGGGCCACCATGAAGCCAACTGTATCATTAAACAAGGGTGTAATGCAAGTCACATCACTGACTTCACTGTGATTAAATCATGAATGTGGTAACCACACTATCCATGGACCCTGCACTAACTGTCACGAATCAGGGCAGGTCTCTGACAACAGAAGTCCTGTGATTCAAAATTCCTTCCTTGATAGGATGAGTGTACCAGGCAGGGCTCTCATCCTTGCGGACACAGAGCTTGAGACACCATGTTGCCCTTGGAGACTGACCTACAAGTTTTAATAAAGATCATCAAGTCTTTTATAATGACTGGCAAGACTTAGGGATCCCCCACCAGTGTCCAGGCCTGGGGAATTATCTGCAGGATATAAGGATGAGGAAATATTCCTGAACCCACTGTGCTTGCTTTGAGGCTAGTGGTCCCCAAACTCATCTCTAGCCTCAATTCCTCTCCAAATCTTAGCACTCAATGTACCACAAAATGTGTACCTCTGATTCCCAAATACACTGTGTTTCCTTGGCTGGGAATGCACTACCTCCATCAATATTAACTCAAAACTTCTCCTGTGAGACCCCTGCTCCAGGCCAAGTTACTTTCTTCCAGATCTGTGCTCTCCAAGTGCATTGTAATGACCATATTTAAACTGGTTTAAACTATATTTGTGGTTGTCTACTTGATTATCTTTCTTATAGGGCAGAAAGTACTTTGAGATCAAGGACCATTTGTTTAAGAATATGAGTACTGTGTGCCTAGCACAGCGCTCATCGCATAATATATGTGTAATAAATGCTTGTGGAATGGAAGGAGGGAGGAAGGGAGGGCTGGATGTCAAAGCAGTAAAGACCACTAACCAGGCAGACAGCAGTGTCAGGCTTTTCAGAAAAGGATATTGCCAAGCCAGCCTGAGAGAGACCACTTCATAGAGATCTACAGAGGAATTGGCAATGGCTTTCAGTGGTTGCAGGGCTGTGATTCCCACTTCATTTATTGGTGGAACCCCAGGGAATCCCTCTTTCTTGGACCAGCTAGTGACTTCCTTTCCTGGAAGGCCAGCACACAGTTCTGTGCTGGCGACACTTCTGCAGAGCTAGCCAGCACCAGCCTGAGGTTGGCTATGCCAGAGGGTTCCTACCACCCCAGAGGATGAACCTTGGCGAGTCCTGTCACTATCCCATCAGTTTCCTCCAAGGCCCCTGAAATTTGATATTATGGTATTTGATAATTATAATTATTAATAATGAGCCCAAATAGTCAACCTTAGTTTTGATAAATTGCTTTCATCTATTTTATGATCCTCTCCAGACAAAAGAGTTTGCAGAGCTGAGTCTTCATTGATAAATTCCCATTACATAGCTTTTGAAAGTGCTGCTTAATTTTGAAAATATTTTCCAATGGTAACAAAGATTCTTGTAGCTGAAAACCCTGAGAATATCTACAGGGATTTTTCAAGATGCTAGAACTTGACAACATAGGTCTCTTCTACTTTCCACTCACCTTAGCAAACCAATAAATTCTGTATTCAAGATATTCAATAGAACATTCAGCACATATCCTTAACTGCTCTTAGAAGTCGGTTCTGTCGATATATAAGCTATTCAAAGGAAGTGCTTTTAAGCTCATTGTTGAACATGGTAATGTAGTATCTTGCGATCACAGAGTCAAAGAATAAACTAGAAGGTATCTTATAGATAGACTAGTCTGATTTAAGGACACTAATAACTTAGTAACTTGCCCAAGAACGCACAGCTAGTGAGTAGCCCAACCAGACTCGAAACCAAACATGAAGATCATAAACCACCTTTCTGCTGCCCTGAAACCATATATATGGTATCTACATACCCTTTCTCTCTCTCTCTCTCTCTCTCTCTCTCTCTCTCTCTCTCCATATATATATATATATATATATATATACACACACACACACACACACATACATATATATATATACGCGCACACACATCAAAGGATTAAGTCTGGCATCACATAGACCCAATTGTCTGAAGAAACCGTCAGCCCTACTAAAACAATAGCCCATTTAAATTTAGGGCAGCCTGGTCAGCCCCAGAGCCTCACCAGCCCCTCAGAAAACAGAGTATTGTTTCCATCCAAACCTTGCACTGAAAGGAAGCCTGTCAGCTGGCAATGACCTCGTGAGACAACTTTGGGGAGCGCAAAGGGCCGAGAAGAGAAAGGCCTCATTCTCACTGCAAACAGGAAAAGGACAGAGAAAAAGCAAGCTCTGTCTCCACATAAGGTTTGTTGGGCTAGCTATGAACTGTTCCAGTACGTTCCATCAAATAGACGCCTTCATAGAATCAAGCCAAGCGCGAACGCTGTGTCTGGGACTCCCACTCCCGGGACACACATGTGGGCTCGCTCACACATGCTCTTGCTCTCTCGCACCCTGGGAGAGCACTTATATGGGCTTCATGAGGCTAAGTAATAAACACTTTGTCTTCACCCTGCTATTTATGGGTTGCTTGGGGCATCCTGTTCTCTCTGCTGCCCTTACCTGAACAGACGGCTCTTGCAGACCCCGAGTTTAATAGGGACAACAGTAAATCTGAAAGGCTCTGTGTGCCCCACACACTCCTGTTTTCCTGGCCACCCGTGCTAATTGCAGAGAAAGGCCAATCTGTATCCATTCGTCTATTCTCTGTGCTCCCTTCCTCGAGGGGAAATCCCTTCTCCTCTTTCCTTGGGCCCTTGTTTTCTTCCTTCCTTTCAGACATCTCTCTAAAATAGCCTCTTCTATTTTACCACTGCTAGGGATCCCTTCATTCTCAGCACCAAATCAAACAACTCTGAAAACAGGAACAATTCTGAAAGCTGCAAACCACCAGCTCTCGCCTCCAGCAGAGGTTCTCAGGAAACTCAGGACGACCATGCACAAGCAGAGGTAAGGAGATGATCTGGTCCTACCTGGCGCTGACTTCCAGGTTCACTTAAAGGCCTTGTGCTTCTCCTTGCACATTGTGTTTGGGTTGCAAAGGGGAAAGGTGCACATTTGAAAGCCAGAGTGTGCCCAGGCCAACAGACGTCTGAAAGCTGCAGGGGACCTTGCTGGAAGAGTCCAGGGGATGCAGAACCACAGCTGATCGCTTTGGTCAGTTTTGGGGCCCTTTTCACTCAGCTCTTTTGGGGTTCCCAGGCTCCTACAGCTGACAGGTCCCGTGAGAAGAGATGTAGTCACGGCTGCACCCTGTGCACTTGTGGGCCATCACACAAGCCTGGAGCCTGGCCACCTCTTGGTCTTGTCTTCATCTTGGGCTAACCGGTCGCCTCCTGCAAACACACAAGACAGAGAAGGATGCGTTAACTCAGCCTCTCCCCACAGAATAGAGTTCGCCATTGCAGCACTGATTAAATACAGGACATTATCTCACCATAATGCCCTCCTGGCCGCGTTCCCAGGAAAATTCTAACTAATCATAAAAATAGAAAGAAAAACGCAACCTAAATTCCATTCCTCGTCTTAAATGAGTGATGTGTTCACTTTTATTTATTTTTCTGGAAGCGAGGCGGGAAAAGAAAATGAATTTTAGGGCTTAGAAAAACAAGCTACTAATAGTACTAAGTAGAGCTGGGCGGTGGTGCAGACAGCTCAGCTCTAGCAGGGATGTAGCCAGCACGGCATGGGCGAGTCCCCGCCCTGCTCCTGGCTATAAACTTCAAGTTTAAAGCTGGAGCACCTGGCAGGACAAAGCCAGGATGGGGCGAGGGAGTAGGGAAGGTTGTGGGGTTGAGTGTGGAGACATACACACACACACACACACACACACACACACAAGCTAGGTGCACCATAGCTTTCTTACGGGCCCAATAGGCAAACGATCCTCCAATACTCCTTTTAAGCAGTGTCTGACCTTTCTCTAGCCTTAGCATCATTCTTTCTGGAAACACAGGCATGGTTCAGGTATTTCCTCCCTGGAAGAGTCTTTCCTTGAGACTCACCTAGCTAATTCCTACTCATCCTTTAGAGATCAGAACAAATGGCAGCCTTCTCTAAGACCCCCTACCCCAACTCCAGTCCAGGGGTTGGCCTTCTCAACCTTCTCTTCATAGCAGTCCCATGACTATACCTAATGCAATGAATGCATATTCGATTGTTTAACTTGGTTGTCTGTTCCCTCCCTTAGACTGAAAATGTGTTTGTCTTGTTACCTACTTTGTAACTGCTGGGTACGTAGTAGCTGTTCAATAAATGCCTGTGCTGGATGAGTGCTGTGGGTATGTCCAGCCTGTGCATGGTACCTGATGTCACTTTGGTAAGGCCCAGGCTTAGCAGCAATGAACAGATGTGGAACCAGATCATGGCGTGTCTACAACACTAAGCACCAAGCTTCTCCCAAACAATTTCTGCTCTTTCCTTCTGGGAAGTCTTCATGGGGATAAACTATAGGAGACTTCAAAATCCTGCAAACCAGCTTCTGAGATGCTTCTCATCATATTACACTGAATGAAAAGAAAATAAAAGACATACCCCACACCCCTCCAGCCTCTCCCTGCCCAGGCTCTGGCATTAGAATCCCACATTGCCACCCCCCCCCCGCCCCATCATAGCTGCTGCTGAAGTAATGGGCATTGCTACTTGATGGCAAAGTTCTAGCTGGGCTAATTAAGCATACTGAGCTAATAACCTTCCATTTTGGGACCAGTGTTATTCATAATTTAATGTATTGCTGCTGAAACATTAACCTTTCGACAACTGGCATGTTGCCCACAGCGGCCCAAGTGCCGGCCATCTTTCAGTAAAATGAGTATTATTGTTAAAACAGGTATAAATCATTCATGGCTGCAGCTTTTGTGTCAGACCCTACGTGAAAATAAGCAGTAAGCTGGGTAATTTATTTACCTTTTGGTGATTATTTTTTATGATTTTATGATCATATTCAATGATTCATAAACATTGGCTTGGTGCCATTTTGTAATCATTTTACATTTTAAAATATTGTGCGGCTGTTCTGCTTTTCATCTTTAAAAAAATTTCAGGATTGATACCGGGCAACTTAATCCAGACACAAATGCAATTTCATCTGAAAGAAGGTGCGGGGTGGAGGGGAAAAATAAAAAGAGTCCCGGCCCCTTCATTTTAACAAACCATTTTCAACAGAGCTGTTGGGAGCTTCCACTTGCTCCAGCATTGCACTTACTGCAGCAAACTTTCTTTGAAGTTTAACACACAGAGGGTGCCTTGAAATCTGAATAAAAGCACAGGAAAACAGTTAACAAGCTTCTGGTTGGAAAGATGACGGGAAGGAGCCGAAGGTGGAGGGAGGCCTGGGGATGTTGGCCCTGGGCCAAGGAGGTTGGAAGCAGCTAGCCCTCCTCCCAGCACCTGGTTGGAGAATGTGATTACAGTCCCCCGGGGATCTGGAAACTCTTTACTGCCTGCCTGCCTGCCCCTGCTGCCTGTGCTGGGTTTGGGCTCCCATAACAGTTCCAGAAAGTAGCTCTTTCTTCTTATGACACCAAGCAGGCACCGGAGGCTGGGGAGTGGTTGGGTCTTTCATGGCCTGCGAGCTCAGGTGACCTCCCTCCATCCCACAGGCTGTCTTAAGGTATCCTTGCATGGTTCTTAAACCAATGAAAACACAGAATCCCTAGTATGTAGTAGCCGAAGCTGAAGTTCTGACGGTGGGAGGGAAGTGGGGCAGGAGAAGGCAGAGAATGTGACATCCTGTTAAAGCTCTTCCTCAAGGCAGAAGCAGGCCTGGGAGCAAGCTTGCTTCTAGAGTCAGGCATGTTGGCACAGAGGAGAACTCGGGCGAAGAAGACTGGCACCTTTGTCCCCAACGTAGGAGATGAGATCTTAAAACATAGCCGCGAGGATGTGCCGTAAACACACACCCACGCCCCTGGGGGAAGCCAAGGCAAGAGGAAAAGAGTAGATATATTTCCTTCCGGGACAGTTTGACTAGGGTAGCTCTGCCACCGCTTACTGTCTTTCTCCTTTCCATTTGTGTGATTTCCCATTTATAGCTTTCACGACTCTTTTCAATTCGATGATCTGGTTTTAGGTTTTACCTGGATTTTTTATACACACACACACACATATATATTTCAAATTAATTTTTCATTGTGGTAAAATATATACAATGTAAAGTTTGCCATCTTAACTATTTTTAAGCGTACAATTCAGTGGTGTTAATCACATTTGCTATGTTGTGCAACTATTGCCACTATTTCCAAAATTTTTCATTATTCAAAACAGAAAATCTGTACCCATTAAACAGTAAGTCCTTACTCCTACACCCTCCCCACCTCAAGCCCCAGGAAACTTCTAATCTACTTTCTGTCTCTGTGGATTTGCTATTCTGAACATTTCGTATATATAAATGGCATCCTACAATATTTGTCCTTTTGTATCTGGCATCTTTCATTTAGCATAATGTTTTCAAAGTTCATCCATGTCATAGCCATGTATCTGAACTTAATTCTCTTTTATGCTGAATGATATTCCATTGTATGGATATGTCACATTTTGTTTATCCATTCACCTGTTGATGGACATTTGGGTTGTTTCTACATTTTGGCTATTGGAACAATGTTATTGTGAATGTCAGTGTATGCTTTCTGAGTCCCTATTACATTTTTTTCATCAGAGGTCACTACACATTACGTACTCTGGTCTACCTTTATCTTGGATACTCTGCTCACTAGTTTGGCACAGCTGGCCTGGGCACAAGTGGCAAAGCCATTCACGCCTGGGAATTCCTCGCTGGCCATGCTGTTAACACTGCTGCTTCAGAGGACTTCTTACAGTCACGCTCCAGCGTTGCCAAGGCTGGTGCCAGCTGTGAATTCTGCACCAGTAGCCTCCACTCCCTACAGTGGACTTGATGAAACAGGCTGCTTCTCAGGTTTGCTAAAGAACAAATTAAGAAACAGAACAACCTGGGATGAGTGAAATTCCCTTTCAATCATGTCAGCCAGAGCAGATGTTGTCATGAAATTTGATGTTAGGGATTTATTTCCTAATATAAAGTCTAAAAGGGAAAACAGCGTAAGAGCTGAAATGTGAATTGGACATGTCTATAGAGTGTGAATTGGATTCAAGACAAAATATTGTGAATGGTTAATAGGGTCAGTCTAAGTATACTTGCTGAAATAATCTCTTGGATATGCAAATATTCTGAGAACTACACTGTCAAATATCTATTGTATCCTCTTATCTATGTGTTCACAGAACTGCTACATGTTATAACAAATGAAAAATGTGAATTTAAAAAATAATGTCACCCTAAAATAATACTTTACTTTGAATAGTAATTTTTTGTTGTCAAGGTTTTTTTTTTTTTAAATTTTTGTCACAGACCAGACAGCTAGGTTCTTACCATAGCATTATTTGGAGATATTAAGAGATGGGCTTTGTGTGTCCTGTAACAGACATGGGGTCGAGGGAGGGAGGGAGCGGGAACAGGTCACGTGTTCAGTGTGATCTGGGTCCTCCAGTCTGGCATAAGCACCCGCCATGCCTTGGTATTATCCCAGTGGGACTTCTGCATCTGGCTTCCTGGGGATCTCTCAGTGGAATTCCCTTTCCTGGGAACATTGTCTTGAGGACTTGAGATGCTATTTACATGTTCACCATCTCACCCTAGTAATCAACCCGTTACGCATGAGGACGGGGGCAAGGGGAATTCATATGAAGGACACTTAGACAGAAGCTGTAGGTTTTACTATTGGCAGTTTCCAGGGCTCCACCATGAAACTGCTCACTAAAACTGTTAGCAAGCAGCCAAACTGACTGGCTTTTGTTTCGTTTCTTTTCCTAATTTCTGAGAGTTGGGCTGGTGAGCAGAGAAGGAATAGACAGAGCAGAGAAGGTAGACAGCACATGGGTGACCCTGACATACTACTCCTCACATTCCAGAACAGTCCGTAGCCTATGGTAGGTACTCAAAAAATTTTTATCAAATGAACAAACAAACATCAGCCACTGATCTTGCCAATGGCTGTGGCTTTTTTCTCTTTGGTCCGGCCTAAGTTTGCTGGGTTTGATTAACTTTGCCAATCTTTGGCAGAATTTGGTTTTCAGAAATATCAGGAAGGGGTAGAGTGCAAGAGAGCCCCTCACCCCACTTAAATCATCTCCCAGATTTCTGGTTTACAGGTTAGAATTCAATTCCCAGGATACTCTAAAGAAAGGATTCTGAGAGTTAAAGCTCGGAAAACAACGGGTCCCCAGCACCTTGCTGTTTCTGTTTTCTTTATCCATGTTCTTAGGATGCACCACGTTCTTAGGATGTACCATGTCCCTTCTCAGGCTTCAGGCCTTCCTCACCCTTTGCTCCTTCTCAACCCATCTCGACCCCTCTGTTCTGAATCCTATCAGCTCAGAGCCCTGCCTGCCTTCTCGCCTGCCCGTCTGATGCAAACTCTTCTGTCCCCCTCTCTTCCCTCCCCATCCTGTTTGTACCCTTATAGCAAGGCTGTCTCAATTGTGGTCTGCGGCCCACCTTATCAGAATTTCCAGGGGTGCTAGTTGAAAATACAAATGTATGGGCCCCATCCCAGATCTACCAGGTCAGAATCCCTAAGGTGGGCTTTGGATTGCTCAGAATTACTCATAAAGTTGAGAGCGCCATATTTTGGCATGAGTGATGTGATTACCATGTCCGTAAGATATTCTTCTCTTGTGTAGCTATGATGAGTGGAATTCCGTAAGACCATTTCTTCCCTGCACGCATATGGAGGGAGGGCACAGGAAAGGGGGGATTTTGAAGGTGACACCACTACTCCCCCCCACCATGTGTTGACAGGTGAAAGAAAGAATCCAGGCAAAATGGTATTAGCTCCTTGGGGGCCTAGAACGTAGCATGGGAGGTGGGCGTTTTGGAATCCTATAACCAAAGCTCTCTGATACCCTTTCTAAGATTTTTTGCCACTTACAAGGCACAGGGGAGTTCCCACAACAAAGAAGTCCAAATGTCCCCTGGGAGGCAAAGTCACCCCTGACTGAGAACCACTCCTCTAAGATAAATCTAGCTCAGTGCCACATAAAAGTTTGGCATTTCTTCCAAATTCTATTTCATTTTCCACACTGGCTTCTTCCTGACTTCCTTATTTTTGCTAATGACACCACTGCTCTGCAGTCCCCAGGCTTCAAACCTTAACCTTCCAGTCATCTTCACCCAGGTCACCACCCCTCCTGACATGCGCCCCACTAGCCGGGTGCTACCTTCTCAGTAATATTTCTTCCGTTCTCACTTTTACTGCTCTAGAGGAAGAACTTGGAACCATTCATGTGAGCTCCTCTCAAGATGTATCTCAAATGCCGCTTCTTCCAGCCTCTAAAGCCAGGGTATGCTCTGTCGCTCTCTCCTAGCACTTCTTTCCTGCCTGTTTTTTGAAAAATATCTATGCATGCTTACCCATTTCTTCCACCGGACTTGAAGCTCCCAGAAGTCACTTTCTTTGTTTTAAGTCACCTTTGCTTTTCTCTAGCACAGGACCTTGCATAATGTTGGCGCTTTGAAAAATAGTTTTTGGATTAAATTGTATAGGGGAATTTCTTCATTATAGTCCCACTGCTGACATATAGTGATGTTTATATAGATTTTTTGACCTTCCAAATCACTTTCACAATCATAAGCATAGCTAGCCTTGGTATTTCCTTGGTATTTCTGCCTTTCAATTTATCTGCATTTGCTAAGATGGAAATTACAAACAACCATCACCACCTGGGTTTGAGGTTAGACTCCTCTATCACTTACTGGGGAAATCTTGGACAAGTTCTTAACCCCTCTAATCCTCAGTTTCATCTTCTGTAAAAGGGAAGTAATAATAGCACCTCTCTCATAGGTTGTTGTAAAAGTCAAAAGAGAAAACACATGTAAGTACTTAATAGGGTTCCTAGCACATGTTAGGTGCTCCATAGATGGTAGCCATTGGGTTCTGGTATCTCTACATTAACATCTTTGGAAAGTATTCCACTAGCTCCCACTTCTGGATAAGGTTCAAAACCCTGGGCCAAGAGTGTCCCAGATGCCCAGCCCCATGTCCAGGCATTACCCACATACCCCACCCTCGAGCACCCCAAACCAGATTCTCCCTCTTCCTTCAACCAGACCTGCACCCTCACCCCTCTAGGCCTGTCCTAGAGCAACCCCTTCACCCTGGAGTGTCTCTCCTCCCCTTGGCAGCCGTAGGAAGATACTTGCTGAGAATTAATTACTTCCTGATCCCTATTTCCACAGCTCTATGAACTTCCCTTGATTATAGCACTTTCATATTATATTACAGTTCATTTGTTTTTGTACCCCAGCTCCTCGGTGAGTCTGTGAACTCCTCCTCTGGGTGGGGAGTATGTTTCATGCCTCTTTTTGTCCCAATCACAGTGCCTAGAAAATTCTAAAAGTTTGATGAATATTTTCTGGGTTTAATAAAATAACAACACCTTTTATTTGTAGACCTCTTTATGGAGACATTTTACATAGATCATCACCTTCCTGGATCTTCAGATCAAGCTAGGGTCAATCTGGCAGATGCTATGAGAAAAATGTAGAAACCAAAGCAAGGAGTTTTGTGCTTTGGCCAAAGTCCCAAGCTCACTGAAGACGTCCTGCCTTCTCTTGCTTCCCATGTCTTGTGGCTTCCCATGGAATATTTGGGATGGTGGCCTCTGAGGAAGAACTGGCCAAGTCCCTTTGGGATGAAGTAAGTTGATAGGTTATGAAATGTACCTGTCTCTACCTGGAGTGGTAGGAGGTCTCCAGAAGGACAGGCCTTGAGACCACTGCTGCAATAATTGAGTAACCTGATGTTTAATCTCTACATATTGGAATTAGGTGCTACCTATGGGCAAATATGACCATTTGGCAAATCTCTCAGTGAAGAAGTGAGGATGTTTTCTTTTTGAGACGCTCTGGAGCAGTACCCACTCACCAACTGAGGCAGGCTTGCTCACAGTTCATAGGCTTAGCTATACAAAAGTAATGGGAACAAACAGGGTCTCTAGAGAGCAACCCCTTCTTGGCCTCCGTTGACTTCAGACATAGGCCTGATTCTGTACCCTCTTCACCTGGCTAACTTTCAACATGCAGCTTAAACGTTGCTTACTTCCAGAAGCCTTTCTCGGCCACCCCTGCAGCCCCGTCCTTCTGTCTCCCACGTGCTCCTAGAGGATTTTATGTTTGCTTCCGCCATCATATGGTTGAGTGATCAAACACAAGTCTGTCCCTTACTTGACCGTCACTCTCTGAAGGCAGGAACCTGTCAAATATGTCTGTCACTGGACCATTCTGAGAGCAGGAGATGGTACAAGTGTCCTGCAGAGGGAATGGGACTATGAAGCATCAGGCCATATACCCAGCCATTCACTGTGCTCGATGACATGAACTCTTACACAAATACATCCTTGTCCACTGTTTTCTTAACAAATTTTTTGTTGTTAATTAAAAAAAATGTACTTCCATGGCTTTCTGGGTTAAAAATGTTTCTCATGGGCTTCATGATCTTCATGGTTGAGGCTTCTTTGGATCAAGCCCTCCCTTTGCCCCCTCCTCTCTCCCACTCCCCTGTATGCACACTGACCCACCCTCTCCCACCTCTGTGCTTTCGCACATGCGATAGCCTCTGCCTGGAACACCAGCCCCAGAGCCCGGAATCCACTACATCATGCAAAACCAGTTCCAATGTTGCTCTGAAGCATTCCCAGACCCCTTGTCCCCCTGGCTAGGGGGCTTCTCTTAGTTCCCTGAGCTTTGGCTACTACCTGCCCTTTTTCTTTGTGTTCTAATCATTTCTGCCTATTTCCCTCAATTAGAGCGCAAGCTCCTTAGGGGCAACGATCTTGTCTTGTTCTTTTCCTTCCACATTCAGTGCCAGGTGCCAGGTGGTTGGATGAATTATGAAATAAGAATCTGTGGAATTTAACATTCCCTTTTTATTTAACAAAGGCGAAGCTCTCTAGCAACTCTGAGAAGATCCTAAATGCACACTGGTTTGTGTATGGTGTCAGTTTTTGGTTTCCAGGACTTTTGTTCTAGCAGGATGAGAACCCAGGATTAAGCAAGTTGGAAATGTACAAACTCTCCTTCTCCAAGGGCAAATGCTCTTCAAAGGCTATAAAAGGCTGAGCAATCAGATGGCTCCTATGTTCTGTCCAATTTCACTCTCTTTATTATGCTCTTGGGCCTGGTCAAATCAGTCAACCCAGCTGACGTGACATTTGCAGCTCGTTTTACGCAAGATGCAAAATCTTGCACAACAATAACAACAGAGCCTGTTGCAACTCTGTGCCAGTTGGAAAAAACTGGAGGCCAATTTGGCCTGTGTAGATGTCACTTTGTCTCCTAGTCTCCACCATTCTTCATGGGGGCCCTGCCTTGAAAAGTTTAAGTAACCAAAACATTTATCAACTGTCCATCGACAGCAATGATGGTATGCCTGTGTAGAGTTAGTCGCTCCAGTTCCAAGGGTGTTCTCCTGTGATAGTTATGTAACAACACGCTTGGTCACTATGTGTGTAATGGGAAATGGGTCAGGACACTGTTATCTTATCAGGCATTATTAAGTTTTGCTCATGGATGGGATTAACTCTCCATCTAACTGGTTGGCAGGTGAGTTAGTTGCAATACCATGAAGCAGGTATTAAGTGTGTATTTTTTAATTCATTACTCTTTAGTTTTATATATTTTATATCCAACCTTATTAAAAAAGAAAAAGGACCTAAGGCAGCTTCAAATACAAAAGGAGATCCATGTTAGAAGCGGGTGTTTAAATGTAAGCCCTTTATGCTCCACCAACAGATGTTGTCAAATCCGCATACTACAAGACATCACTTTACCGGGGCATTTGCCGACCCGGAGTCACCCAGCAAGGTTGATAATTCCCTTCTCCATATTGCCCCGTGCTTTGAACAAACTCATTCTGCAGCGGAGCTCCTATTTCCAGTCTTTTTTCCCACGCTGTGGGCATCTTGAGGGCAGTGCCGTGGCTTATTTATTTTTGAACCCCATGTACCCAGCTTCTCTGCTGCGGTTAGAACAGGGTTAAAGTTGAGGTTTCTAATCGCTCCCATGAGGTCTTATTACCTGTTGATTAGGTCCTTTTGGGATCAGCATCAAACCGACAACAATAATAAACACTCCCTTCATTGGAACTCGGTAATGACCCTGCCTGCCCTGCAGGCCTGGTGGCTCTGGGGAGGGGCACGGGCCATTAGCGGGGTTGGAGACGGCAGGCGATGTGAAGAGGTGTTTCCCAGAGGTTTGGTGGCACAGGCTGAGAGGTACAGCTAACAAGCTGATGGGCACGGGGTTGGGGTTTTTGGCTGGCTGGAGGCACCTCGGTTGTTCCAGCACCAGGCTCCTCAGAGGGGACCCTCCGCAGCCAGCCTGAGGGCTCGAGAGGTGGAGCTGGGTGGTCTTTCCACAGGACTCTAGGAATTTCTGGAGAATGGTCTGGTAACTGTTTCATGTGTATTTTTCCAAACTTTTTCCAGTGCTTATGCTAATGTGAGTGAATGAGTGAGTGTGTGAATGTGTGTGTGTATAGTTTTAGTGTTTTTATTACAAAAATTAAACTAAATCATACTACACATTTTGTTCTGCAAATTGCTTTTTTTTTCTTCTGTCCAACAATTTATCGTGGACAGAATTTATCCATGTCAGTGCATAAAGATTTACCTCAATCTGTTGAACAGCTTTGTAATAATCCAGAATAAGAACAAAGCATAATACATTTAACCATTCCTTTGTTGTTGAACATCCTCAGTTTCTTAGTATTACAAATAAAGCTGCAGTGAACATCCTTATACATTTTCTCATGCACTTGCGCAAATATTTCCATAGGATACATTCAAATACGTTGTGCCTATTTGCACACCCAATGGTTGATAACCAGGCATGCCCTTTCCTTGGTCCTTGGATAGCATAATTTTCTGTGACAATTTAATTATACTAAAAGATATCTCAGTGATATTTTAATTTGAATTTCCCTGACATGACATTGCATTTATTATGCAATCTTAAAAAATATATAATTCAAACTTAAAGAAAAATTACAAGAATAATCCAAAGAATTTCCACACATAGCCAATTTTTAAACTATTTTTGTCATATTTGTTTATTATTATTTCCCTCTCTATATGTTTATATCTCTTATATCCCATATGGTGGCCACTAGCCACATGTGGCCATTTAAATTTAAGTTGACTACAATGAATAATTTAATTCCTCAGTCACCTTACCCATATTTCAAGTGCTTGTAGTCACATGTGGCTATCGGTTGCCACGTTGTCAGAAGAGATAGGGAACATTTCCATCATCGCAGAAAGTTCCACTCGACAGCTCCAAGTTATATGAATGCATATTTTTTGAGCCATTTAAGAGTCAGTTGAAGAAATTGTATCCATTTATCCCTAAACACTTCAATGTGGACTTCTTAAAAATGAGAACATTCTCTTACATAACCACAGGATAATGATCCAAATCAGGAAATTTAACATCAATATAATCTAATCCACTGACCACATTTAAATTTCATCAAATGTCTTCATATTTTCTTTGTAGCTATTGTTTTTCCCAGTCTAGGATCAAAGCTAGGATCACACCTTGCATTTAGTTGTCATGTCTCTTTATGACATTGCATTTTATGAATTAAGTATGTAAGTATTAAGCCTAGACTATGAAATCCTCCAGGCTGTGTAGCAGGTGGCATTTGTCTTTATGTGCCCAGCATTGAAGCAAGGCCTAGACCGGAATCAATGATTGGAAAAATGAATGAATGAATTTATGCACCTGCCCTTGTGTCTAATTTTCACCTTTCCTTCTCCTTCCCTGAAATCAAAATAGAAAAAGGCTACATATGATATTCTGGAAACACACTGTCAAAAAGACACCAAAGAAAAGGTATTATTAATAGGATTGTAGACCGGCACCACAGTCTTTGGAAGACATTTCGGCAGTATTGATAAATCTCTCAAAAAAGAAGTCTCCTTTGCCCCATAATTCCACTTCTTAGGGCTTTCACTAGAGAAATACATGTACGTGTGCACAATAAGGCAGACACAATGATGTTGACTGCAGTGTTAACTGGTAAGGGAGGGTGAACGGGAAATAACCTAACTATCCATCAGCCGAGGAATGGTTAAAAATACATATGTTCTATCTGTATGAGTTTATTTAACATTTAAGGGATATTTGTAGTTGCTACATCAGTCGTAAAACAACTACTGTGAGGCAAGTAATTTTAGAAGTTCAAGGGACAAAGAAATGAGAAAGACATCTCTACCTTCACTGCGCTTACAGACTAGTGGGAGGGTTGTGGAATGCACTTCCGCAGGCAGCAGAGAGAGACGGAGCTCTACATAATGACAAGAAGAGATTTCCGGAGCATTTTAAACTAATCGAGAAACAAACGGCCAAAGTGCATAATAATAACAGTAAGGATGCGTTTTATGTTTAAAATCACAACATACATCTGTGTGTTTCTATATGTATACATGTGCATGTGAATGAAAACGTAAAAGAACATACACCAAGCTGTTGTTACCTCTGGGACAGGGTTAGGATTTCTGGGGGTAGTCTAGGGGCATTTTTGTTTTATCCTATCTTAATTGATTTTGCTTTTTCCCCATGAGAATGCTTTCGTGCATTGCCAGTGAAATTAAAAATAAATAAATAAGCACACTAATGGGAGGTCTAACAATCATGCCAGCTAAGGAGAAGCAGCGACTATTTAATCATTAAAGAATCAAATGCAGTTACTACAGCATAACCAGAATCAAAGTTGACCTGGAGGCTCTTTTGCCATCCATGGGAAACTGCACCAACCCATTCAGAAACCAGTACACGAAATGCTATGTTTTTATAAGCTTCAGCTGCTGAGCTTCGTTATTTATCCCATGTCTTCACAGATTCCACACCCTCTGGGAGGAATGAATATTCACTGTGTGCCCAACATGTTCCAAACTCTTGCCATATGTGCTATTTCATTTAGTTCTTGGAACTTGGAGAAGCATTACTCTCCCCCATTTTACAGATGGGTAAACCGAGGCGCAGAAGTTTTAACACATTTGTGCAAAGTCTCAAGGAGCCTGGATTCAGACTTGGTACTTCCTGGCTCCAAAGCCCACTGACTGTCCTCTGCCAAGAATCACTTTAGAGGGGCTGGAGGACAGATGTGCAGCTCTGGACTCTGGCACTCGTGGGTCTAAGTGGCTCATTGTCCCTTTTCTCCATTTTTAGGGGTGCTATAGAAAATACCCGGGGAAGCGCCCCAGGCATGTTTGACAAACTTCTCTTCAAAGTGCTCAATTTTTCTCTGCTCCTGCCTGCCCATGGCACCCCATCTCAAGGAGAGTGTCAGCGAAGAATAGAAGGGCGGGGTAATGAGAGAAAGAGAGGCAGGAACCCCAAGTAGGAGACCGCAGAGGAGTCGACAAAACGGGAAGACAGAGCAAGATGGAAAGAAGGAAAGGGTAGGGCCTATGAGTTATGGAAGTCCTGGTCTCATTAATAAAAAAGATGGATTTTTTTTTCTAAGTAAGCACTTTCCCGACAGGGGGTTAAGGGGGCAGGACAGTGAAGGGTGGGGAGGAGAGAAGCACCCCGGATACCACCCACTTTCCTCTGCATCCCGGGAGCTGGTGGAGGGCCCCCAGCTGCTGCCTGGAATGGTCCTGCACGCTCCAGGCCCGGCACCCGCAGCAGCCCTGCACTCGGGCAACTACTGTCGTAGGGATTTTCAAAGTTTGTCCTTTGCCTGAAGGTCTCTGGGCACATGTTCAAAATGCTAAAACAGACTCGACAGCGCAGCAGCGAGCCAGCTAAATTAGTCAGGGGAGAAAGGGCGAGGGACGGAGAGAGACGACAGGGAAAGAAGCGGGAAGAGTCAGAGGAAGAGAAAGAAACAAAACAGCAGGAGAGAAGGGAAGGCGGCAGGAAAAAGACAGGGGGAGAAGGGAGCAGAGAAGCTGGCAGCAGCAACCGAAGGGAAAAAGGAAGGCATTTTATGTGCCAAGGAGGGAATACTGGAAGACCTTTCACCACGTCCTAGGGGTCAGTAAACCAGGCTGGGAAATTAAGAACAAGTTCTACTTGAGGCTTAGCCAAAGGCCTGAGGAAGTACAAAAACTTCCTCCAGCTTCCATAAAGCCACCTCGTAGAAGTTAAAAGTCACAGGCCATGGTATCTACGGCCCACGTCTCTCCACAGTCATGCCCGCGTGACAGCCTGTGGAACAAGGCAGCATCCAAGGCTTGCTCTGATGTGAGTACTCACCATCAAGCAAGAACCCTCATCGGCTGTCCCCTCACACGCCTACCGCCCGAGCTACTGGGAAGAGGCAAGGACGTGAACACTGTCACAAATGCATGGGAAGGAATGTTCTAGAAGAGATAACAGGAGGTGGAATTAAACACGGATGGGAGGTCTTGGTTCCTACTGATGGGGTTAGAATGTGTCCACTTCTATGTTTCAAGGGCAGAAGGTTTAAATCAACTGGTTTTTCCTATGACCAGGACTCTTTCTGAGAAACTTTCATAGAGGTGGATTTTATATATACGGTACTCATTTTCTGAGGCTGTTTGGTGATAGTCTCATACTGTGGTTAAAAGTAAGCTGGAATTTTATTAACAGAAGTTACATTTTTAATATTCCTTATTAATCATCCCTTAAGTTGTCAGAAATTGGGCAGACTGATTTGGTGATGTTCTGTAAGGATCTAAGCTTTGCCACCTCATGAGACATATGGCCGGCCTGTCTTTGATGGCAGGGCAGCTCACAGGCAAAAGTGACCGCTATTTCCGTCTGGGGATCCTAGGCCTCACTATAACTATTCTGGAAGAGTCTACCATCACAGAAGTCACTGTCTTCAGCTTCTCTCTCTAGGCCCTCTGTGTTGGCCACCAATGCGGAACATGATTTTTCACTGGGGGAGCCAACACCTAGAGGGTCAGGACCAACTGCTGCCAAAACCAGAGCCTGGTCCTGGCTGCCCCTCATCTCCAAGTCTCAGCAGACACCACTGAGTTGGTGTTTCCAAGGTCTGCCCCTGCCCCAAGATTATAGAGTCCTGGAGCCCATTATCCATACTTGGCTTCCTTCAGTACCTCTTTGCTTCTAGAATGGGGTACCAACGTTTCTGGGGGACCTACTGTATGGCAGGCACAGTGATAGATGCTTCTTATCTTTCTTTTAGCCCTCACAATTATAGGAGGTATCATTATTTGCAATTTCACAGATAAGGAAATAAGGCTTAGCAAGGTAACTGGTTCAAGTACACGTAGTTTGTGATGAAGTCAGTGTTCAGATCCAGGGTTGCCTGGCTCCAAAAGGCTTGTTCTCTCCCTCCACGCCACCATCCTGCCTTTAGTCCTTATGCATTTTGGGTCTTGAAGACTGTACTTTCAGGTGTCTTCCTGCTGAAGTCCAGACACTCCAGAGGAGGGTGGTCGCTTGAAAATTCTTTTTTTTTCCTTTGAGATAGGGTCTCACTCTGTTGCCTGGGCTAGAGTGCAGTGGTGTCATCACAGCTGACTGCAACGTCTAACCCCTGGGCTCAAGTGATCCTCCTGCCTCAGCCTCCTGAGTAGCTGGGACTACAGGTGCATGCCACCACGCCTGGCTAATTTTTCTATTTTTTGTAGAGATGGTGTCTTGATATGTTGCCCAGGCTGGTCTCAAATTCCTGGCCTCAAGTGATCCTCCTGCCTCAGGGTCTGAAAGTGCTAGGATTACAGGTGTGAGTCACCATGCCTGGCTGAAAATTCTGCCTAATCTATTAATGGGGATTTGCTGACAGTTACTCACTTTTAGGCATTTTCCTTAGGACAAGGAGGGCTTGGAGAAACGAGGTTAATTCTCAAGGGGAGGAATGAGAGTTTGAACCAGACAGTGTTGTAAGAAATACTCCCTAAATTGTGGAAGTGCAAGTGAGGAAGGCCAGGAGTGGCCAGCGAGGGTGCCAAATCCCAGGCTGAGCAGTCAGAGGCCTTCATTGTACAGAGGGTAAAACTGTCACTTTTTGTCCCTAGGCTTGCAGACCATGTTCCTATCAAAGCTTAATTTGGTAGAAAAAATTCAGGATGTTGGAGTGGGTTGGCTATGTCCTGTAGCCTTCAGTGAAGGACTATAGGGGGCAGGCCGAAGGTGACCAGTTTTCCAGCAGGAAGTGAAGGGACTAAGGCTTTGCTGAGAGAAGTCCTTCCCCCGTGTGGCCTGTAATTCAAGATGACCCAAAGTCCTAGCCCTGGGGCCTGCAGGGATGGAAAAGTCACACTTTCTATCTCAAACCAAGGTTAATTCACACAGAAGCAGGAGGGGTTCTCAGAAGAGGCAGGAACACAGAAAAAGCCCAACCTACCTCACCCTAGGCTCCCACCATGTCCTGTTAAACATTCTCTGTCCAAGAAAGGGGGCTTCTTGTGCTTTGTGAAGTTGCATCTGGGAGCAGTCCAAGGGAAAGGCGAAATTATAAGAATCTCTCTACCCAAGGCTACTGTCTTTATTTCCTTCAAAGCAGAAGCTAAAATGAAGGGAGAAGGCACATGCTAGGCCAGAACTGAGGGTGGTGCTTCCAGACTCTGGGCGTGACCCATTAGTGGGTTGTAAAATCAATTTGGTAGATTGTGACCAGCTTGCTTTTTTTTTTTTCTTTTCTCTCTCTCTCTCTCTCTCTCTTTCTTTCAATGGAAAAGAATAGAAAATATCAGCATGTAGCACATGCAGTGAGGGTAAATACTATTGTGTGAAACTTGTGATTTGGTTATACATAAATATATGCTAATACACATACATGCATAATTATGTGCTGAGTCCTGAAGTAAAATTCATTTCTCACTGAGTCATGGCCCAAAAGTTTGAACACTAGTAGGCCTAGGCAGATAGATAAAGCATAGAGGTTTGGGGCTAGAAAATAGAAATTTCTAGGTTTAAAATACATGACCAAACAAAACCTCTGGCTATGGTTATGACCCAATGGAGTTGTCTAGAAGTAAAAAAACAAAAAACAAAAAACAAAAAAAACAAACAAACAAAAAAAAGGAAAAGCCTATTAGTTCTTTGTGAGATGTGTATTTGCCAACGAAACTTCAAGAAAGGGTGACAATAGTCTGCAATTGCTGGAATCTTTAGGCGTACTTTAGGACAATCCGTAGCGCTCTGCTATAGACTGAATATGTCCCCCCAAGATTCATATGTTGAAATCCTAACCCCTAATGTGATGATATTTGGAGCTTCCTCATCCCAGATGTAGACTTGCTGAGCCTCTGTCTTGGGCCGCCAGGAGGGTGGATTCATTCACAGTGGGTTTCAGAGTTCCCTGCCAGGGCCTACTCCAGATAATTCCCTCTATGCCCAATTTCCCCCAGACTAAGTACATGTGAAATATGTGGTTCTCCACCCTTTTGGAGCACTCAAGGCCCTTTCTGACTGTCCCCTGCCCATCCTCTCCCCTTGGATCATTTCCTGTCACTAGTCTTGCTCTCGTGTCCCCGTAATATTAAACTGCTTAGAGTTCCAAACCCCATACTATTTTATGTGCCTTTGTTCATGCTGATTTTTTGTTTTGTTTTTCCGCCCTATGCCCTCTACTTTCTTCACTTTGCATCTGTTTATTCTTTTAGACCTCTGCTCTCCAGTGCAGTAGCCACTGGCCACACATGGCTATTCATCACGTGAAATGTGGCTAGCGCCAGCGAGGAACTAAATTTTCTACTTTATTTCATTTAAATTGATTTAAATTACAAATTTTAAGTTGCAGCAATATAAAATATGTTTCTGTTAAGCGTAACTTTATTGCTTTGATAGGACTACATTTTACTTTAACTGTTGAACATTTGGCATCCAAATTGAGATGTGCTGTAAGTCTAAAATATGCACTGGGTTTTAAAAACTTAGTACAATAAAAAGAATATAAAATATCTCATTAATAATTTTTATATTGATTGCATAGTGAAATGGAAATATCTTGGATATATTGGGTTGAATGAAATATATTATTAAGATTATTTTCACCTGTTTGTTTTTACTTTTTTAATGTGGCTACTAGAAGATTTAAAATTACATGCATAGCTCATATTATGTTTCTATTGGACAGCTCTGGGCTAGACCATATCAGACAGCATCTCCTTGAGAAAGTCTTTCCTAGTCATCCAGGCTCAGTACAGTGGCTTCCTAACATCTTTGCATGACACCTTCTTACCTAGGACTTAACTTCATAAATTGACATTATCTTCCTGTGTCTCTCACCCCTGCTAGACTATAAGTTTCTCAAGGGCAGGGACCATGTTTTATATTTCCGGAGCCTGGCACATGGTAGGTACGCAATCAATACTTGTGAAATAAATCAATATGTGGCTAACTACATCAAGTTCACAGGTATCTTTAAATATAATTTCACATATGACTACTTTTTAGATTAATTTTCTGTCTGGAGCTTCCTGGAGATCTAGTCTTCTAGCTGTGTCTCTAGGCTCCTGTGTGCAGTGCCCAACCTGGGAGGCTGTACGGAGCAGCCCTATACTCGAACCTTTCAGCTCTTCCTAGCACCCTGCTCTTAGGAGGGAACCAGAGGGGTGCAGAGTAGGAGTGAGCAGACAAGGATGAGCTCTAGGAGGAATGGAGAAAAGAAAGCAGGAAGTGAGGAGAGCAGGAAACAAGACTTCTCCTTCTGCCTGCTGTGGCCATGGGAGCTGAGCATCGCTGCCAAGCAGTGTTGCGGAGTGAAAGGAGTGGAAGGAGATGCCAGGCTGGCTGTGGTATGCCGCTGGGTGGAGTTAAAATTTATAACAAGGGAGAGGCAACTGAAGAAAAGAAAGATTCTTTTAAAAATTGTGCTGAAGCCTAATTAAAAAAAATTCCACTCCCTCACGCTAAGTTTTAAGAGACTTCCCTTTCAGAATGATTTTCAGTCTGGTGGTAACAGGCAGGAAGAGGGTCAGGTGTTCACCAAGCTATAAAGAGGACACTCCCAACCCCCTAAAACACAGGGCCGGCCCACATGGCTTTTCTGACTCAGGTTATGGGGATACAGGATGTGAAGTTGTCAAGGCACACATCTTTCCAGAAAGGAGTGTCCCATGTAATAGATTAGGGAAAAAAAATGGCTGCAGTATTTTGCAGCTCCTCCCACCAAGGGGGGGGTCACTTTTGCCAGCCCTCAATCTGGGTTATACTCCTGGACATTAGAAAGCCTGATGCAAGCAGAGGCTTGAAAAGTGCTTGCACACTGAGCCTTGCTCTCTTTGCTATTTTTGGAATCTGGCCACCACGTGAAGAAGTCTAGGCTAGCTTGCTAGATACCGGAGACATGTGACCTGGTCAGCCTTGTAGATCCACACCAGCTTCCAGACACACACGTGACACCATTTGGGACTACCAGGCCTCAGATAAATTCACCAGCTGACTGTAGCCACATAAGCAAGTTCACGTGAATCCAGCAGAAGAACTTTCCAGCTAAGCCCAAACCAGATTGCCAACCCCCAGAATGGTGAGCTAATAAATGATTGTTGTTTTGAGCCTCTAAGTTTGGGGTGTTTTTTTTTTTTTTTTCTTTTGAGATAGAGTCTCACTCTCTTGCCTGGGCTAGAGTGCAGTGGCATCATCATAGCTCACTGCAACCTCAAACTCCTGGGCTCAAGCATCCTCCTGCCTCAGCCTCCCAAGCAGCTGGGACTACAGGCATGTGCCACCATGCCCAGGTAATTTTTAAAAAAATTTTTGTAGAGACAGGGTCTCACTCTTGCCCAGGCTGGTCTCCCACTCCTGGCCTCAAGTGATCCCCCTGCCTCGGCCTCCCAAAGTGCTAGGATTACAGGTGTGAGCCACCACGCCTAGTCTATGGTTTTTTGGGTTTTTTTTTAATGTGGTGCTGTGGTCTGAATGTTTGTGTCCCCGTGAAATTCATATGTTGAAGCCTAATCCCCAATGTAGTGGTATTAAGAGGTGAGGTCTTTGGGTGACAATTAGATCATGAGGGTAAAGCCCTCATGAATGGGATTAGTGGCCTTATTAAAGAGGCTTGAGGGAGCTTGTTTGCCCTTTTCACCATGTGAGGACACAGCAAGAAGTTGCCATTAATGAGGAACAGGCCCTCACTAGATACCAAATTTGCCAGTGTCTTGATCTTGGACTTCGCAGCCTCCAGAACTGTGAGAAATAAATCTCCATTATTTATAAGCTACCTAGTTTATGATATTTTTGTTATAGCAGCCTGAATGGAGTAAGACATGGCAAAAAAAAAAAAAAAACCCAACTAATATATTCTGACTAAAAGGTGAGGAAATCCACATAGAAATAGCCACCTTACAACTTAAATTAGGAGAACTACTATAATATGTTTCTGTTCAGGTGGCTATAACAAAATATCATATATTGGGTAGCGTTTAAACAGCAGAAATTTATTTTTAGCAGTTCTGGGAACTGGTAAGTCCAAGACAAAGGTTGGTGCTGGCAGATTTGGTGTCTGGGGAGGGCCTGCTTTCTGGTTCACAGAAGACCCTCCTGGCAGCATCCTCATGTGGCGGAAAGGGCGAGTTAGCTCTGTGAGTCTCTTTTATAAGGGCATTAATCCCATTCTTGAGGGCTCCACCCCTGTGACCTAATCACCTGTGAAAGTCCCCAGTTCCTAATCCCATCACATTGAGGGTTAGGTTTCTACGTTCAGACCACAGCATACAGTGATTCAGAACATGAGCTTTGGAGCCAGGCAGATGTGGTCCTACCACTTGCTTGGTGTGGTCTTGGGCTCCTTAGGTAAAAATGGTGACAATGAATGACAGTGCATACCTTGTAGGACTGTAACGAGAACTGTGTCAGCCAGAGTGACACACCTGCATGAGGATGCTCTGAGGAGAGTTTATATAGGGACTACTGTATCTACATGGGTGTGATCAGGGTTCAGGGAACCACAGGAAGAGCGTAGTGCCCTGGGGCATGATACCACCCAGGCATGGAGAGGCGAGGAGAGCCCATGGTGACCATAAGCTGCAGACAGAGCAGGCGAGATCAAGAGGCCAGCTTGACAGGTGCCATGAGCTTGGCCTGAGCGATGAGGCCTTTCTGCAGTGGTGTGGCCTGGAAGAGCCTGGGGGATGAAAACTCTGACCTAACTTCTTGCTGATGCTCCTCGTTGGCCAAGTGCGATTGGAAGCCACTGGGCACACGGATCAGTCTCCCGTGGCAAAAAGCAAGGTGGAAAAGGAGGGAGCGTAGGTCAGGGGCAAATGGAAGGTATCCAGTCCCAGGACTTAAGAGTACTAGTGCGTACATGAAAGCACTGAGCAGGTGCCTAACACCCAGTATTATTACTATTTGCTGTAATTATTATATTATCAGTAGAAACCAAGGACTATGGGTGGCAGAAGAGGAAGCGAGTGTATTTTGCCAGGGCGCCCTGCAGAATATTCATGGAAGAGGTCTGCTTTGGGCAGTGGCTGGGGGCAGTGGAGAAAATGGTAACGATGACAAGAACACTGACGTGGAATCTACTACACGCGGGCGCCACTCTGAACGCCTTATGTGTGTTAATTTGGTTAATCCTCACATCCACTTCATGGGGTGGGTACTATTATTATCTCCATTTCACAGATGACAAATCGAGGCAGAGAGAGAAGTTAGATAACTGAGATCACACAGCTAATAAGCAGAGAAGCCAGGATTTGAAGCAATTTCAAAGGGCGAGTGGGGCATGGCATTTGTTTTCTAGGCACTGAGCTGGAAAATGCACGTAGAGGAAGCGGCGAGTCATCCAGATGGACTATGGGTGCCAGAGGATGGTGGGAGACAGTCTGGAGGGAAAGCCAAGGGCCAGAATGACAGGGGGGGGAATCCGGCCTCCGTTCTGGTGGGCTGCGGGAAGCCACTGGTGATTTCAGAGAAGAGAAAGGCAATCCCAAAAGGGCATCGGGAAATAAATCTGTGCGCGGGGCAAAACTAAGACAGCAGGGAGCATCCGGAAGCCAGGCAGTCAGCTAGAGGATACTGCAGTGGTCCAAGCACCAGGGGATGAGGGCTTGAATGAGGATGATAGCAACTCGGATGGAGGGAAGGGACAGTGCAATTGCAAGGGAGGGCTCAACAGCACTCGGGGACTGAAGTGCTGGGCATGTCCAGGGAGGCTGGAGAAAGAGAGACAGGACAGGAGAAGATTCGGGACCCAGTTGACAGGTGAATGATGGTATCAGACATGTCATTCAGCCACACTTAGTGTACCTGTTGGAAGAAAGAAGTATACATCAGCCAGTCTTGTGTGCTGTCTGGTTACAACACAAACGCCATGAAGTTGTGCCGCCCCCACACTCCACAATCAGTTGCAAAATAGCAACTCATTTTGCAACATCAGCTCCTGGCAAATGCACTTGGGAGCCTGCAACGAGGATGGGGGTGGGTTCAAGGACCGCCCCCCGAGGTGGTGAGAGGACCGGGGTTGTGGGACATTGTGAGGTTCATGCTGGGGCAGCTGGAAGGGTGTTTGGTTGCCCGGTGACAATGCTGCCTCTGGTATCCTGCGGTCGTAGATGCATCTCATTAAGAGGAAAGAGGGATGGATGGCCGACACATTTTCTGAAGTGGCATTTTCAATGTCCCAAGTCCTGGTATCTTATTTATAAGTGGCACTTTACAAAATACAAGGGAAAGGAAAAAAAGGGGAAAGGAAGAAAGATCGCCGAGGATCTCAAGCACGCGGGGGGCGTTGATCTCGGTTCTCCGATTTCAGCTTGTCTAAGAGACGGGGTGCAGAGCCTCCTTGAAATCCACCTGAAATGAATTAGCCTGAAGTCAAAGGAGGTGTTTATCTCAAGTCATTGCCTCAAATAGCTGACTACCTGTTGGAAGAAGGGTCTGATCGATGCAAACCCGAGCAGCCGTGCGTGAGCTGTTACACAGCGGTTAGTATTGATCAGAGCTAAAGGCTGCCGATAGGAATGAGGAGGGAACTGACAGGCAGAGAAGAGGGAAGGAGGAAACAGCCTTCGCTCGTGGCAGCCGTACAGAGGAAAGCTGATAAAAAGTCAATTCCACTTAACTGAATGGCTGCTAACTAAATATTTTTTGGGGCCAGAGCCTTCCCAGGTAGCAGCTGGAGCATCTCTGTTCCAGAACTGAGACATCAAGAGAGAGCCGGGCATCGGCAAGTGAGATCACTGGGCTCTGGGGATGGATGGGGGACGAGGCGAGCCCCTGGGCGTAGGGGTGCATGGCTTTGGTCTCAGCTGAGCTGACTGGGGCACTGGAGGACAACCGCTGACCACAGAGCACTGCTGATGGGCAGGAAAGGGACAAGGCCAGGTTGGAAATCGGGAAATGGTTGCTGATTAATTAGTTTATTTAAAACCCTGGTGCTTTCCCTGGAACTTAAGTAAGGACTGTTGAAACTGCTGCCCAGGAAGTTGAACAATGGCTGGTCCTGTCACAGAGAGAAGCAGAGCAGTGCCATATAGAGTCGTTAAGAGCTGGGCACGGTGGCTTGTGCCTGTAATCCCAGCACTTTGGGAGGCTGAGGCAGGAGGATGGCTTCAGCCCAGGAGTTTGAGGCTGCGGTGAGCTATGATTGCACCACTGCACTTCAGCCTGGATGATAGAGCAACACCCTGCCTCTAAAAAAAATAAAATAAAATAAAAATAGAGTAGTTAAGAGACTGGCTTGGGGGCTATGATGTTCACTGATAACTTGTTTTCCTGAACTTCTGTGCACTCAGAAGAATTGTAGTTCTTTTTCTTGAATTAGGTGTGACCACGTAACTTGTTTTGGCTGATGAAATGTGAATAGAAGTGATGCGTGTCCCTTCTGGGTGGAAGCATCTAATTGCTGGTGTACAACTCTCCCGCTCTTTGCTTGCCACTGTGATCCCAGGTGCTTGTGTTGATATGAATCAGAGAGAAACCATCTGGAATATTAAGCTAACACATGGATAATTGTGCAGAATTGCAATGGATTTTGTGTAAGGAATAAATTTCTATTGTGTCACACTACTGAATTTTGGGGCTTGTTTGTTACCCAGCATGACAGAACCTTTTCTGACTGATGCAGTTTTAGAATCTTGTCTCTACCAGTTGCTAGTAGGTGGATGATTTGGCCCATCGCTTAATCCATCCAAATCTTGGTTTATCTATATAAAATGCATAAAAACAGCAATGACAACAATAAAAATTACGATGTACTGAATGCTTATAAGGTGCAGGCCTGGAAAAGGTCTGTATATATTAACTTGTGTAATTCTCAAAGTGACCCTGTGGAGAATCTATTCTTATCCTTATTTTACAAATGTGGAACCAGAGCTCAAAGAGATTGAAAGAATTCCCCGTGGTCACACAACTTGTAAATGACAGGCAGGGGTTCAAACCCAGGTAGACCAACTCCAGAGCACTTTTTTAAAAAGAAATTAATTTATTTATAATTACTATGGATACATAATAGTTGTTCCAGCGCATTTTTTCTTAACCATTTTCCTATACTGGCTCTTAGTTCAGGTGCTTAATAAATAACACCAAGGGTAAGCTTGGGGATAAATTCAATGACTGACTCACACCAAGCACTCTATATGGGAGGAGAAGAAAACAATGTGGCTAGTAGTTCTTTTGACCTTTTACCATTTTATACCCCCTACTCCCTTACAAGCCTCTGTAGGGTTTGAGTCTGTCTGGAATGGCCTTCTCCACTTGTTCCCCAAATCCTGGTTATTTTTAAAGCTCCAAATCAATTGCCCACTCATTTGCGATACAAACAAGGGAATTTCTTATCATGGGAAGGGGCTGTCAGAGAAAATTGTTCAGAGGAGTTTCTCATCTATAAAATGGGGATAATAACATTCCCTTCACTGTGTTGTTTGAGTATTATTTTTCATTCTTTTGAAAACATCACTTACTAGGTTCTAGACACCATGCTATGTGATTATATATATAAACCTTCATAGCAATCCTAGGAAGTAGATATCATATTATATCTATTTTACAGATGAGGAAACCAAGGCTCAGAGAATTTAAATACCCAGCTAGAATGAAGGAAGGGAGCTAGTTCAAACTACAACTCCAAAGTCTCTCCTCTTATCTATTATATTCTAGGACCTCCCTCCCACTTGTGGAATTGACATTAAATAGGAAAATTGAGATTTTCTTGGAGGACAGCACCTGGTACATAGTAGCAGCTCAATAAATGATAACACATTTGTATTTATTCATAAACATTTACTGAGCATCTACAACGCACTAGGTCTTGTAGTCCACAAAATTCCTAAAGGAATTCTTCAAGGAACTTTGAAAACACACATGTAAGGAAACCACATCTTGTCCTCACTGCTTTTCAAGACATCCCTGGACTGGCTGCAGCAGTGGCCAGGATGTGAGAGCGGCAGCAGCTCTCACCATGCTGGTGGGTTTCCCAGGTGAGTCTCAGCCTGCCTGAAAGGCACCTTAAGTCGCACCTCGGCCTGTGAGGGATCTGGGCAGCTGAGAAATTTCCTCTATGTGAGCAGAACCCTTAGAGAGTGGAGACCATTCATAACTGCATGGATCATGGATGGTGACATGAGTTGTCCCATGTCCAAAGCTGGTATTTGAATCCAGGACCAAGCTTTTAGCCACTACGCCACATTGCCCTGTCCTCACGACCCTAGGTGTGGGAAGAAAGGATGGTGACTGATCTGTAGTTGGAATTTGCCTAGACTCATCAGTACATTCCACCCAGCCCCTTGGGGAGGAGGCAGAGTGCTCAGCTCCTGTCAACTGAGCCCCTAGGAGATCCCCTGGAAAAGGGGGCCTTACACTGACCAAGTACCTACACGCTTTGGGCTGAGTATTGTGCTAGGTATCTCCTGATACCTCCTCCACACCCTTCCAAAGTAGATACCATTGACTCCAGATGACTGGTGAAGAAACCAAGCCTCAAAGAGTTGAAGTTATGTCTAGTGTAGATCCCTATTTTCTCTGAGCCTTTATGAGACCGTATCACAATTTTGCTGAGGAACAGCCCTTCTAAATGCCTTAATTAGGGGTTCATCTTTGCTCTCTGCTTGTCAAATGCTAGTTATTTGAGAAATGCATTCCACTTATTGATATGTCAGTGTATTGGTGTGTCTGCACGCATATATATGCATGTGTGTATGTGTCTGTGAGCATGTGCACATGTACATGTGTATGTGTCTGAGCGTGTGCACGTGTACATGTGTGCATATGTGTCTGTAAGCGTGTGCGCATGTGCACACTCACCAATCTCTACGCTCAGCCAACACTTTGGGTATCTGCCGAGGGGAGTGTGCTCAGGCTATTTTGAGTTTCTGTACCTAATGCTTAGCAACTTTAACAAACTTCATTCCTTCAGGTAGTAGACTTAATATTTTAAGTATGGTTTTAATTACCACCCTCCTCATGTTTTATGCAAAACCAGGAAAAGGGGGAAAAACATCTAACCTGTGAGTATTGCCAGTGATTCCAGTCTTTGTGAGAACTAAGGCCAGCACTTCAGAACGCAGAGGCTAGAGCTCTCCCGAAATTATTTCTTAGGGCATGGACACATAATGCTTAAATCATTTCGAATTTCACTGGGTTCTATTATCCCAGCACAGACTGTAAACATTTATCTTTGGGCTTTCCCAGAAATGTGTCTTATGGAAGGGATTAGCTATTTGCGCACATAAAGCTCTGAAGGTGAGCTCCTCTGACCTAACCCACATAATTAAAGTGGAAAATTTTTAGTGGAGGGGAAAAAAAAAAAACCAACACAACACCAGGAGAAATACCATGTTTGGGAAGAGAGCTGTACACCTACAGTCTCAAGAGATGGCTCTGTGTTCTTGGGCACTTAATTATATCCCATCTTGCTGGGCGTTCCAATTCTGTCATCTTTTTGGTCTTTACATACAATGCTGGGGTCCCTGGCACCATAAACTCTTCCTCAGGAGAGTTCTACGTGCTCAGCTCCACGTTGAGACAACAGGCAGCTTGAGGGCAAGGAGCCTGACATTGCCATGGAGCAAGTGGTTGGTTTTATGGCATCATTTTTGCACATGACATTCATTAATTTTTTAATGTGATGTATACAAAGAAGAAAATAACCAATAACAAAACAATAGTTTTATATAGTTCAGATAAACCCTGTTAGTATAAAACAAAACCAATTTGTAGAGCTGGGTTAGAAATTTCAAATACAGAAAAGTACAACATGAAAAGGAAAAAATCCTACTGTCCTCACCCTGGCCCAGTCCTTCTGTACAAAAACTGTCATGGTTAACATTTTCTTGTGATTCCTTCCCTCAATTAAAAAATATATATTCATGGTAAAATTGTAGTGGCACCTAGAGAGCCCCATTTTCTGGGCATTGTCTGTGCCTTCTGCTATACTGCCTGATGTTTGACTATTGTAGAATCAGAACTTTCCACGTAAGCATGGTATGCTTAAGCTATTTCTTTGCTTCAAAGATATTCTTATTTAAAACGCAAATGGCAAAGGACAATATTAGACATTTGTCATCCACTCCCCTACAACTGCAGCTTTGTCCCTGAGCTAATGGAGTCAGACCTCTGAGGCTCAAATCCAGGTTCTGTCCCTTGCTGGCTCTCATTAACCACTCTGTATCTCAGTTTCTCCATCTGTAAAGTGGGGTAATAATGGCACTGGCTTCCTAGGGTTGTCATGAGAATTCAATAAAAGAATACGTGAAAAGTACTGAGAACAAGGCAACGCACAGCATTCCATAGCAGGTCTTGAAAAATGTTAGCTATTGTACCTGATATATATAATTAATACCTAAATATACATAATTTTTTAAAACAACTGCCTTTTTGGCATGCTTAATAAATGCCAGACATGGTCCAGAGTGCTTTATGCACATGACTCATACATCTTCCATACAGTCCCAAGAAGTAGGTTCTTGTGAAAATCCCTTTTAACAGAGGAGGAAACTCAAACGCCTGATGTAACTTGCCCAAGGTCACGCAGCTAGGTCTCACAGACAAGCTGCGCTTTGAGGGCACAACTGTCTGATTCTGTCTACTGGGCCCACTAAGACAGGGTAGTTTCAAGACGGAAGCACAGAGAGAGACTTCTGGACCCAAAGATGCTAGTCACAGTGTAGGAGGGTGGGAGGGATGCCTGGAGGAGAGAAGGAAGGCATCAAAGGAGCTTTGCCCATAATGTGATTTTGCCTAGGGCCAGCACAAGATCTGATTTCCTTTGTGGTCTCCCACATTGCCTGGAGCAGGGCATTGCCGAAAGCCACAGGATCTGAGTCCTAGAACTAGGTACTGTATTCTAGTTCTACCACGAGTTCCATGACCTTGGCAATATACATAATTTCCCCAGCAAGTTTCCTCTTCTGTAAAATGGGGACTATAAATCTTGGCTCACCTACGTTGTGGAACTGTTGTGAGGCTCAAATGAGTCTGGGGACATTGAAGTGCTTGGTTAACTAGAAAGCATTGCACAGAGATGCTAGATATTGTTATTGGCTTCATGCATACCTATGATTTAAGGAGTGGGGGGATGCACTTGGTCCTATAGAATTTTGATTTAGAGAGGACCCCACACATGTGCCTCCCTGGGGAAAATTTTATGGTTCCAGGCATCCTGGTATTGTCAAGAACAGGTAAGGAGACTGGAAGACTTGTGGATGAATGGTATTATTACTGTTTAAGTTCAGTGATAGCAGGTTTGAGGAACACACCATAATCAGCCCTTTCTTCTCTGTACTTCTACTCCCAGCAACTTGGGGCAAGTTGGGGGCTGGTTGACGTCCTCTCTGATGTGTTGGAATTTGTCCTGCTTTATGGTCTGGTCTGCTGCAGGACCACATATCACGTGAAGACACACAGCAATTGACAGCATCCCGGCCATTTCTTATGGATCCAATACCCTGTATTTAGGTTGTATTTCAGGCCAACTTTTAGTAAAGTGGATCAATGCCCCAAGCACATAATGTAACATGATTCTTCAAGAGTTTGATTAATTGTGTCACAGTCACAGCCTCAGTTCAGGTTCAACCTTTTAAAAGTTTTATTATTGTATAAAGTGATCAATCAGGAGGAGAGGAAAGACAAATGCTCAGTGTTGGCCATATCTCCCCCTTGTCTTTGTCAGCAAGTGTTCCCTTCCTGGTCAGTTCAGCTGGATCATGATGGAGAAATGCGGGTTCAGGAAGATCCACGGTGGAGCAAAATTTGGGCCAACAAAGAGGCACTTTGCTCTGAATGGAAGGTAGGCTGCTCCAGGGCTGACCAACCTTGGCTACATGTGGGAAGCCCGTGGGGCGTGTTAAGAGGTTCAGAGTCCTGCATCCCACCCACAGAGATTCTGATGACCTTCATCTAGTCCTAGGGCATTGTCTGGGCATCTCCAGAGGGTTCTAATGTGTTGCTGAGTGTTATGGGCTGAGTTGAGTTCCCCCAAAATCCATATGTTGGAGCCCTAACCTCCAGTATTCCAGAATGTGACTGTACTGGAGATAGGACCTTGAAAGAAGTAATTAGGGTAAAATGAGGTTATTTGAGTGGGCCCTAATCCAGTATGACTGGTGTCCTGATAAGAAGAGGAGATTAGGACACAGACACACATGGAGAAAAGACCAGGTGAACACACTGCAGGATGACAGCCACGGACAAGCCAAGATGAGAGGCCTCAGAAGAAACCAACCTTGGCAACACCTTGTTCTTGGACATCTGGCCTACAGAATTGTGAGAAAATAAATTTCTGTTATTCAAGTCTCCTAGTTTGTGGTACTTTATTTGTGGTATTTTGGGGGTTACTGTCCCCCAATTTCTGTTTTCTCTGTTTCTAGAACACTCCCTTAGGTCATATCCTGCAGGGACTTGCTCTCAAAGCAATCCCCAACAAGGCATTAGTTGTTAAGAACTTAAGGTTTTAGTCCTCTCAGAAGTACCTGCATTTTAATATGGGATTCTAAAGCTAGATTGCCTGGAGCAATGTAGGTAGCTGAGATGCATTTGGGCTGACGCTTTCCAATCATTATCATGGTAGTAATAGCCAATACTTATCATGCGCCAAATAGGGTTCCAAGTGCTCTGTCTCTGTCTCTACATATCTGTATCTCTGTCTATACATCTTCATTTGTTCAATGTTCCCAACATCCCTATGAGGTAGGCGTGGTTATATGAGGAACTGAGGCACAAAAGGATTGAGTAATGTATCCAAAATCTTACAGATAGGAAATGGTAGAGCTTGGATTTGAGCCCAGAAAGTCTGCCTCCAGATACAATGCTCTTAAACACGCTCCACTCAAACTACCACAGTGGTCCCTACCCTGGTCAGAGCAGAGCCTGAGGGCTAGTTTTGTTTTTCCCACAAGAGCTACTGAGGACCTTCCCAGTAATTTCTCCATTTCAAAGTCCCTGAGGCAGTGCCCTCTGTGGGAGATTTTTTTTTTATTAGTCCTAAATATTTCTCTTCCCTATGATAGGATTATACTTCTCCTACCCCATCAACAGCAGAATGGCCATGTGACTTGCTTTGGCTGCCAATAAAGTGTGAGAGGAAGTGATGTGTGCTACTTCTGAGCAGAAGCTTTAAAAGCATCCTGTGGTTTCTCTTCTCCTTTCTAGCATGAGAATGTTTCGAAGCCAGGGCCGGGCGGCTCCTTCTGCCAAGGTCTCAGAATAAAGACAAAATGGAGGCAAGATGTGACTAACCTGTGAAAAATATTTCTTTGTGGCAAGCCACCTAGACTTGAGGGTTGTTTGTTATTGCATCACTACTTAGTAAAAACTGACTGATGATACACTCTCTGAATATCATTATATTTAATGTGAAATGCTGATATATCCTTAATCAATAAGCATATCCTTAAATAACCAATGAACTACATTATAGTTTATCCAAGCAATCTTGCAAAACAGATTTCTACCTTCTACAAACACTTTTTTTTTCTTTTTCCTTTTTTTTTAGAGATAGGCTCTTGCTTTGTTGCCCAAGCTGGACTGCAGCGGCGCAATAATAGCTCACTGAAACCTCGAAATCCTGAGCTCAAGCGATTCTTCTGCCCCAGCCTCTGGAGTAGCTGGGACTACAGGCATGCACCATCATGCCTGGCTAATTTAAAAAAAAATTAAATTAGGGTCTCACTATGTTGCTCAGGCTGCTCTCAAAACCCTGGCCTCAAGTGATCCTCGTAACTCAGCCTCCCAAGTAGCCAGGACTACAGGTGTGTGCCACCACGCTCAGCTAATTTTTTTTTATTCTTTTATTTTTTGTACAGACAGGGTTTTGCTGTGTTGCCTAGGCCAGTTCTGGGCTCAAGCAATCCTCCTGCCTTGGCTTCCCAAAGTGTTGGCACTATAGGCATGAGCCACTGCACCCGGCCTTACAAACATTTCCCATGCATCTATCCACCTCTATCTCAGAAGACAAAGAGATCATAAACATTTACCTAGTTCAGTACCCCTGGAGTTCATTCACCAGCCTAGTACTTACAATGAGAATCAGAAAGAAATGATGGAGCAGACTAATTGTTATTTTAGGTTCTAGGACATTGCATAGAAGGGGAGAGAAAAAGGATATATTTTCCTTTATAGATGGGAATTTGCATAAAGACTTGGTGAGATTCTTTCTTATCTGAGGACAGAATGAAAGAACTCTTCCATGTAAATTATCCGTTCTATGCTTTAGAACCAACTGCTATTTTTAGTTCCAAACTGTTTATTTCTCTCCTCGTAAAGATTGCAAACTTATGACCCATGAACTGAATGTGGCATGTAGAAGTCTTTTATTTGGTCCATACCAAAGAAAACACCATTCTAAGTGTGATGATTTGAATCAAATTGATTGCCAACATTCAAAATTTGAGATATTTCAGGTAAAAAAAAAAATCAGTATTTTCAGATTCTCTTGAAAAATTGAAAGCCCTGGTTACACTGGGCTTGAGCACCATCAGCTGGAGTTGAGTAGCAGCTGCCCTTTAGTCTGGGCCTGTTTTCCACAGTCCCTACCCCTCCCTATTGCTTTACACTAGGCCCATTTCACTTATTTATATTTTTTGCTTAATCCATGCGGCCATTTGATCGACTAACTTTTTCCCATCCTTCTTTTCTTTTCTGTCTCCTTTTTTTTTTTTTTTTTTTGGAGACAGAGTCTCACTCTGTTTCCCTGGCTGGAGTGCAGTGGTGTCATCGTAGCTCACTGCAACCTCCAACTCCTGGGCCCAAGTGATCCTCCTGCCTCAGCCTCCTGAGTAGCTGGGACTACAGGCGCAGGCCACCACACCTGGCTAATTTTTTTCTATATTTTGTAGAGACGGGGTCTTGCTCTTGCTCAGGTTGGTCTCGAACTCCCGAGCTTAAGTGATCCTCCCGCCTCGGCCTCCCAGAGTGCTGGGATTATAGGCGAGAGCCACCGGCCCTGCCCTTTTCTCTCTTTCTTCTTCTTGCTCCTCCTCCCTTTCCTTCTTTTGTTACTATTTCTTCCATAACAAGGAAGGACATCTCTGGGAGCCCATTCTTTGCCACTCTGAGGACATCACTCTCTGCTTTGTTCTCAGAATTTGGAGTGACCCAAACTTGACAGTCCAGTCCTTTCGGTCCCAAAGAGTCACCCTAAACTATCCGAGACAGTTCGGGGTGGGGGAGGGAATAGACACTTCGCTCTGGGAAGCTGACTGTGTTTGTCTAGTGTGTTCTGTAATCCTTACTGATTTGCATACTTGTGCAGCTAGCAGGTCTTGGAGCAGAGGAAGCCTCCTGCCCACTAGATAATTCTGTTGTTTAACAAACCATAACAGCTTTGATTACATGGAGAATACTAGCAGTAAATGATTTGAAAATGATTTTACTGTTTTCTGTTATGGAAACTCACATACAGGAACATTATGGAACTGTTTTGAAATTTCTTTAGCCTTCTAAATGTAGAATCTCTAGACTTTGATGTTCCAGCAATTCTACATCTTAAAAATATCGGAGCAAATGAGACCTGTATATGTTTTATTGATACCTACACTAGAGAGAGCCATCTGGGACCATCTGGATAAAGCAGACAGTGGGTAGGCATTTCCAAGCCTTTAGCATGCCCTTTTCTTTTTCGGCACCAAATTTGCTGCTATGCTGACCTCTCATTGCCTAAAACCTCACACCAAGGCTCAGGGATTGTAAACCTAGGACAGACCGCAATAGGGAATGTGGGCATTGAGAGACACGCTGCCGTTCCCAAACTCAGCAATGAAATCATCCTCAGAGTTCTCACGCCAGCCTGCAGCTCGCTGCGACTTTCTCCTGCTTGCCTTCTAAGGAGATTAAGAACGGACATTTTATTTTGTTTCCGTTTTAGTTTATTTGAAGGTTTTATGATGTCTTGGTTGAGTGGCTCGTGGGACTTGCAAATAAACATGCTGCTTTTAAAAACGGCAAGTTGTTTTTATTTATTTCTTTTAGGTGCCCAGTGACCTCTGCATATATTAAGCAGCTTTAAATTATAATTAAAATAATAACTGTGGTCCTAAAACAATAATAGATGTTGAATTATACACACCAAATTAGGATGTCCAGAAAATCTGTATGAAGGAAGCCAGAGTAAGCATGGAATTAAAGAAGTTATCTTTGTGGCAGTGTGAGCAAAGGAAACTTCTCTCAAACAGCAGCCTTGTTATTTATTATTATTATTATTTGCTTTGTTTTGCTTTCTTATAAGCCTATTCAAATTTTTTGTTTTTGTTTTTCTTCCCCCCTAGATTTGGGGTATGTGGAGAGTATCCAGTTCTTTAGTTGACCTTGTTATGATTTTACAGACAGTAGAAAATAATGACGCTTGCTTGTCATCTGAGAAAATCCCTGTATTCTAATGATTTCTTGACAATTTCTCAAGTCCATGGGCACAAGCAGTAGAAGCCGACACTGTTTCACTGGGAGCCAAATCCTTGGAGCGCTCTGGGTCCGTCTAAGACAGGCGTCTGCACTCTTCCATCTGTCATCTTAGCTCATCTTCTTCTCCAAACTGTTCTTAAATTAAATGAGTACATCTAATGGGAGATTTTCTCGTGAAAGTTTATGAGAATTTGTCCAAAGGCAAATTAAAACATTGCAATGTAATCACTCAACTCAACTCACTGCTTGACTGTGCCTACTTTTACCCAAAGGAGTCAATCAACCTTCGGGCCCCATAGACAGAAAAGCAACCAGGAAGAAAACCCCTTGAAGAGAAGATGGAATCCACCAGCTGGTGGTCCAAGGACCGGGGCGGCTCCACCGGCTACAGAGAGGGCTGTGGAATGTTCCCTGGGTTCCAAAGACCAGGGTGAAAAGAATAGGAAGTGGGGGAGTCACAGAAAACAAACATCTAGTTCTAGTATGTCATGGCATGATGCTTAATCTCAGGGATACGAAAACTCCCCTTCTCTCACCTGCCACTCCCTATGGATGAATGGATAAGGGTTCCTGCAAGTGTCACAGGTCACCTAGGGTTGATGGGACTCTTTGTTTTGGCTGGTTACTACCTCTTCATGCTCCCACTGCTCCGTGAGAATTCCTTTCAATATTTGGTTGGAGGAGACAGCGTGCCCAGCAATTCCACCTTATGGGAATTTATCCTAAGGAGACAACTGGACAGGTTCGCCAAGCACAAAGATGTTCATTAGAGCATTGTTTATAACATCACTGCCCATTGATAGGGGGTTAGTTAAGTAAATGATGGTACATCTGACACTGATGCAATGCACTCATTGAAAAGGAACTGTTGAAAATCATTGAAAATCTATAATTCATTGACACTGTATATTGTGGACAGCACGTAAAATATGATACCACTGACATACATATATATATTTGTATAAAACATATATACACATGTATGCATGAAACACATCTGATAGAATGAAGTGTTTACTTCTGGGTGGTGGAATTTGGGGTGATTTTAATTTTCTTTATGCTTTTATAAATTGCTTGCATTTTTAAGGCTATTGTACATTATCTTTATAATCAGAAAAAAAAGCTTAAAGCTAGGTTCATATTTGAAAGAAAAAAAAAGACCAGACTTGGTCTATGGCATACGTATCGTTGTGCTGCTCTTCTAGAGTCTCCAAACCCAAAACAGTCCCAAGGCCCTGAATCCTGGGAGAGGGGTTTGGCTGGGGCGTGATGGGAACAGGGAGCTGGTTGCCCTGGTGAAGCTCCAACTCTCTGTACTCCCAGGCCTCGACAATCTAATTTGATAGTTATTTCCACTGGAAGTCTATGCTCCTTATTAAACACTCAAAGTACTTTCTCATGTCATCCTTGCAAGGCAGAGATGGGCAGGGACCAAGAAGAAAAGTCTCCTAAACTGGGGATCTGGGACACCAGCGGCAATGGGATTGGAGGGAGATCACAGCACTGCTGAGACCAGCACGCTGGTCCTCGATGTCTCTGCTCAGCGCTTCCACCAAAGCATAGCCCTGCACGTTTAGAAGGGAGATGGAAAAAGTTTCAAATCATCTTTGTAATAACCTCAGGAAATGGAATTGGAAGCATTCTGTATCTTTGTGCCTTGGGATGTTCAAGAGTTGGATTATAATCTGGCTATGATGAAAGGGCTGATTAAGAAGCAAGTTTTTGGACCTCTGTTGGCCCTCAGTGGTCCCAATTTATCCTGACGATGCTGAGGAGGTGCCTTCTTGGAAGTCTGGAGATCGTGATAAGGGTCTCAGTTCTACTATTAACTGCCACAGACAAATAGGCAAGGGTTAACCGGGCTAGGTCTTGATCTTTTCATACTTAAAATGAATGGGGAGAGAAACCTTGGCCTCACCTGCCCTAAGGCATCATTTGGAGAATCACGTGAAAGAACAGATATGAAAGTCCTCGTCTCTTTGACGTCTCCCTAGTCTTCCAAAGAAGAGTTGGTCACCTCGCCCCGTACCATACTCTTGTCACACGCTACCACTTATGCTGTACATCTTGATGTTTCTGCCTCCCCGGCGAGGCTGTGAAGAACACAGTCAACAATGACTCTGATTCAGTTCAATACCATGCCCATGACCTAACACAGTAGTTTTCAATAAATATTTGTCGGCCGGGTGTGTGGTTCAAAATTCCGAAGTACTCCACGAATGGGAAGCATTAGAGATTGCCACTGTGAAACAAACTCATGGAACTGTCTTCTTATTTTGCAATATACAATTTATTACTCATTTTTTAAAAACTCATACTTTCTAAGATTGTTAGAACATGTGGAATAACTAATAATTGCTGACGTTTGAGTGATCACTATGTGCCAAGCACAAATCCTTTCAAATAAATTTTCTCATTTAATCCTACCACCCTCCCTTTGAGGTAGATACCATTATCATTTCAGCTCCCCAGATAGTGAGTGAGGCTTGGGAGGGAGTCTGCCCATGCACGGGGAGAATCGGTCTGGAGGCCACTTCCGAGCCTGTGCTCTTGATTTCTTTCCTGACTGTGTGTCTGGAGCAGGGTGTCTGGAACCAAAGAACAGGGTGGTTTAGTACCTGTTTATTTTCATTCTAACTTAGGATTTATATTTCAGTTAACTTCTTGCAAATGCTCTTTCAAGCAGCCCGTGTTCAGTGGGTAGAATTCAGCAAGGCCACAGTGAAGGCTCCAATGGGCTGCATGTCGTCACCCTGCCTTCTGACACTATCAACTCACCTTCAGCATTGGCTTAAATGTGGTCCTTCCCTTTGTTTCTTAAATGTTCCCATTTTCTTTTCCTTCCCTCTCAGTTTCCTCTTAAGTAGCTGAGTGACAGAAACTCAATGCTGACCACTTCATTAACCAATGACCTCGTCCCTCCGGCCTTCTGCCCTGCTTGCCCTCCTGGGCAGGTTGCCTTACGTCATAAGTCCTTGTTAAAGGTCAGGACCTTTGCGCCATCAGCACTGGGCATGTTGTTTTAATATATATCTAGAGAAATCAAGCCTGTCAGATCACATTAGGTCCTATTTATGGACTGCACGCCAATACCCAGGGTGGAGATGAACTGTTACCTTTGAAATACAATCATGGCCAGTTACCAGTGAGTACAGAGGGGGGATTATATTCCATCAGTGAGGCCCTTGTAATCTGTCTCTCCCCTCGTTGGCAGGGCTACTCTTCTTCCTGTATAGAGAAAATCCTTATAAACTGTAGTCTTGTACAGGAGTGGGGCTAAGAGATATAGAGTGTTTCTAAAACCAGATGTGTTAATGCACGCGTGAAGGGCAGTGTGGCACGTAATATGTCAATGCCACAGGCGCCCGTGTGATTGGCGCATTGCTCCCAATGGTTGTTGGTATGGTAATGAAATGATAAAGTTAACAGCTACTGTTATGTTGAGCGACTACCCTGTGGCAGACACAAGACTAAGCATTTTCTATGCATCGGCCCATTTGATATCCGTAATATTCCTGAAGGTTAGACGCTACTGTTATCTCCATTTTATGGATGGAGAAATTGAGGTTCACAATGGCCCAAGTTCACAAAGCAATTCAATGGTGGGGGTGGAACTGACTCCAAAGCTGCTTCCACTCACCAGGCTGCCGTGATTCTGCCAGGATACCACCTGGCTCTTCTTTGGGGTGGGGTTTTAGGTGGCGTTTAAGGGGAACCGTATTGTAATTCCTCTTCCAGGAAGGGGCCTCAAATATCTCACTTGACCCAACAGATTTTTAAAAAACGGAGTCTGGGAATGAGCCAACCTTTTTTTTTTTCCTGCTTTCTTTCTTCTCCATGATTGGTTTTAAGCTCATTCCCACATCCCGTGGGAGTCTGGCTGGACAGATCCCTCGACCGAGGTTAGAAATAGCTCTCATAGCCTATTTTTAAGGAAACTGTGATGTCAGAAAATGAAGCAGGAATGGACACCAAGAAGAGAAGAAAACGCACCAGGCCAGAGGATAAGGCCAACTTCTAAAGAGTGCTTTACTACGAAATGCTCAGAGAGAGGAAAAGTGGGGATATGGACATAGGCAATGTTGGTGAAGACATACTAGGATGGGCGGAATTGCCTTTTTACCTGGACAGCATATTTCTGTCACATTCATTTTGTTTTGCCCACAGAAAGCTCAGCCAGGGAAGGGAAATGCCATTGTCCTGCAGCAAACCCACTTTTCTAACTAGAGAAATATGGCCTAAAAACACACACACAGAAATGCTCGCTTGCCTCTTTCTTGGAACCTGAGGCGTAATGCAGAGGTGTCTAGTAACACTGCAATTTCCTTTGAACTGTTTGATTTTTTTGGTGTCCTTGTCTGGCAGGTTAGTCTTTTTGACTGTGTTAACTCACCTGGTATAACATTTCTTTCATTGAGAAACAAGAAAGCTGGAACTCACCTCTCTAATTCCGGCAAAGCTGGACACCATCCCATCGCACTAGGCTAGACTTCGGGAGGCTGTAAATTATATCTTCCGAGCTAAGGAGGAGAAGAAAGCACAAAAGCACTGCTGGGATGTCCAACAAACCTTTGTAGGCTGCGTAGTTTATGAGCAAGATGACCCTCCCACCCCTCTTATTTTTCTTGGATACGATTTGTATCTAGGGTGAGGGTCTATTAAAGTCATCCCCACGTCAGCCAGTGTCACAAGCAAATGACAAAGTTACCTGTATTCATTCTTGTTGATAATGCTGTAAGAAAAGCACATTTTTTTAACTGGAAAAGGAGTCTTTAAAAATGCAAACTCAGGGCAGCCAACCTCAAGATGGCATCTGATATTAATTAGAAATTATAAAACACTCTAGGTTGGACTAAGGAAATATTTGTAGAGGGATAAGGACAAGAATGAGGAAAACCCAAAGTGAAATTCTATGCTGATTTAAAGTGATTGTAGCTCCAGAGTTTCTCCCCAGCTACGGCGTTTCTGCCTGTCCATCCCAGGGAAAGGATTCAAATGGTGTTAACTACTGAACACTTGCCTCGCTTCCCATTCCCCTTTCCCTGGGTAGCTGCGGTGAGTTGGCTGCCGAGATGTAGCCCTGAACCTATCCATCAAGTCTAAGGAAGAGAGAGTTAGAAAGGCAAACATTATCTGGAATCAATATCTTTACAAATCCAAAGGAAACCCCAGCTCCCGAAGGGTTAAGCCAGGGAAGGAAAAGCCATCAGGCTGTTTAGTGAGCTAATGTTTTTATTGATGGGGGAGGCCTTTAAGTCCCTAACAGGAAAAGTGGGGAAAGTGTCAGATTGTTTGGCTAGAAAGAAAGGAGAAAGGGAGAAAGATTAGACTCCATGCTCTTTCCTACTCCGCACATTCAAAACCCCTGAAATATATCTAATGCAGAAGACGTCCCATAACCTTGAATAATATTCAACCCAAGGTGTTTTTCCTCTCTCCTATGCCCCCTCCCAAAGTGGAATCCACATCTTCCCCTAACAACTTGGCTATAATGCACATCTCAGGCTAATGCCTGCACTGAAGAGCACATCTTAATTTAACAACTGTGTTATAAAGCACATCTCAAGCTAACATTCCTCGGATAATCCATATTTCAACCTAACTACCCTGGCATAACACTTTAATCTAATTCCTCCACTGTAAAGTACGTTGCAATCTAACACCCTCATATAATGTACATCTCAGTGCATTATTTTGTATTTTGTAAGCCATATTTTGATATGTCTTTTCCATTAAGGAGCAGAACCGTCTGGAGACAACGGCTATCCCCGCGCTGAAAGCTTCCATAGTTTTTACATCGTCCTTCGGTGACAGGCTGCTGATGGATATGCTACTGAACTTTCACCTTTGCCATCTTAGGTTCAACTCTGACTTGTTTCCGCGCTTCAAGCCTCAAACCTCCTGTCGGGAGCAGGGGTGAGCGGGGATCCCTTCTCAGTCCTGACAAGCCTTCTCTCGGGCTAACCAGCAGGGCGGGCCTCCTCAAACGATCAGAGTCTACCTCAGGAGAGGGCCATTTGAGGTCAATGTCAGGGTCAGGGGTCAGGGTGTAGCTGCTGGCTAATAGAGTGTAAGCTAACACTGTTGTCAAATTGCTGGGCTAAAAGACAATGGCCGCCTCCTGCAGACGACCTTGCCCTGGGGGAGGGGGCTATTGGCTTTATTGGAAACCTGCCAGTCTCAGAGGTGATGGAAGTGGCTGATCAGAGCTAAAGACTGTTTGATTGTTGGTGGAGAGCCAGTTCTGTGGTGGTCCCTAACTGAAAGGCCCGCAGAGCTGCTTATTGATGACAGTTTTCCACATATGATGGATTTCTCTTCTGTTTCACACACAGCTCGGATGTCGTTCAGTTGTGGAAGAGGACTCCGGTGGCTTCTGGACAAAGACTTTTCTGGAACTGAGAGCCACTAGAGGTGATACTTTCACTGACTTCTGGGATGGCACCAGCCTCCTATTGCCAGCTGAATGGGGCTGATTGGTTCTTAAGTGGAAACCAATCCATAAAGAATTGAAAATAGTTGTAAGAGATCCTTCGAGTCCAAGGCAGTTGGGTGAACATGAAAGAAAGCAGTAAATGTGTTCTGGGAGAGATTTAATATTCTAACCATCAATATCCCAGTCTCAAATTTTCAACCTATCCCTTGCAGAAGGAAGAAATTGAATTTATCTACTCGTGGTGCATAACCAGGCTAGTGGCGCCATTATATATTTGAAGAAAAGAAAGTTACGGAAGACTTAGAATTCCAAAATTTCTCAGCATAGTATGAATTCAAGAGAGACAAAAATAGGAGGTGGAAAATAAAGTCTAGAGATAAAAAATGATATTTTAAAAGCCATATGGATCATGGAGGATCACCAGCTAATGCAAACCCCCAGTGCAGCCTGCTAAGACACACAATAAATGACTAGAAAGCAAGAATGGAAGACCAGCTTATTGAAATTGCAAGGTTATTCTCCTCGTGTTATGCCTTGGGAAATCCATATGGAAATGGTAGTACTAGTTCTTAGGTCTCTTATTAACAGAGATAGTACAGCATTCAGGGGAGCAAATGAAGTGAACTGGAATTATTCCTAGAGAAGAGTAGACTGAGGGTGACATCAATGACCTTCCACTATATTCCATGTCAGGACAAGCCATGTGGCTTTGGCCATGTCAGTGTGATGTGACAGCATAGAGGGAGACTTTGGCTTGACTTGAGGTACTATTTTCACCTCTTTAAGCCTGTTTCCTTCTCTATTAAAGGGGCTCATTGCATCCACTCAACACAGGTACAGTGGGGATTAATCTAGGTGTAGAACTGTTAGTAGAGTACCTGGCACAAAGTCCACATTTAAAATACATTAGTTTCCTTTTCCCTTAAACCATGGCATGGGCTTTCTGGTGATGGCCATTATTAAGTATGAGGTCTTGGATGATATATCTTCTCTTTGTGAGCAAGCAAGATAACCACCTATTTAGAAAGTTTAGGCAAACTCCACTTGCCTGCAGGGGGATGACTTAGACCAGATGTTGGCAAGCCATGGACCACAAGCTAAATCTGGTCCGCAGCCTACATTTGTAAATAAAGTTTTATTGGAATACAGCCATGCTCCTTCGTTTACATATTATCCAGGACTCTTTTTGTACCACAACAGCAGAGTTGATTTGTTGCAACAGAGACAGTGTGGCCTGCACAACCTAAAATATTTACTATCTGGCCCTTTATAGAAATGTTTGCTGGTCACTGACCTACACCAGTGAAATGCTCTTTCTTTCTTTTGTTTAAAAATAGAATCTTAGGTGGAAATCCAATACGCAAAGCAGGTTCAAGCAACAGATATTTCTCTAGGGAGCTCTTCCTTGTTTGGCATAAACACTTTATCATTGGTAGAACTTCTGAAGCAACTTCCATGGTTCCATGGGGCAGTCTGAAACCTATGGACTGGATCATCTCTGGATACTTCTTCAAGATGCTAAAAACTTGGTGATCTCTTAAGAGATTAGAGAATGACATAGCAAATCTGCCATGCCTGGCAAATCCTTTTCTTTTTTACTACTAACTGTGTGATGTTAAGTAAGTTAATTTACTTAATTTCTCTGTTTCCATTTCCTCATTTTAAAAATGAGGATAATTTTATTTGCCTCACAATTTGTTGTAAGGATTAAATGAGGTTTTATATATATATGTGTGTATATATATGTGTGTGTGCGCATACATATGGCACTCAAAATAGGGCCTGGCTCATAGTTAGTGCTCAGTAAATGTTAGTAATTATTGTTGATATTTTATATTAATTACATTAATATGATATACTATTATCAATGCAGATTTTAATAATGTTATGTTATTTACTAATGATATTAATATCAATATTATTAGTAACATTTCATACTAATCACATTGATATAACATTAATATTATAATAAGAGATAAAAATGTTATAATTATTGTTATTAATATTTCGGGCCTTTATTCATGTTGTGGAGATCATCTGCATATTGTTCTAAATATCCCTAACAACATTTCTACTTATTAGTTAATTAATTCAGATGGCCACTTATTCGACACATCTGTTGTGTGCCAAAGTAATCAGGAAATGAACTGAAGTCCATTCAATGCCAGCTGCACATCTAGGCTTCTCTGGCTCAGTCATTTTTGGCAGTTTGCATTGGTGTTTATTGCTCTACATCATACATGGAGTTTCAGAGTGACACCATGGCTCAAAACAACTTCCTACTACTCCATCTTCGACTGCTCCACAATTAATTTTTCAACTAGCAGTTTGGTTTCAATGCCTATGAAGTAATTAGACCTTAAAGGATCTTTACCTGGATTTTATCCTGTCAGCGAACATGAAGGAAACAATAATTATTATTTAATATTTATTGTCTTCATTGTGATATGCAGATTCACAGATGTAACCTGCCTTATCGTTGAAGATGACAGCACAGTATAGGCAAGTACATCTTAGGAAAGTAGTCGGACAGCTCTAGAGGCCCAAGTTCTCAAATGCTGCCATGTGACATGTGCTCTGTCAAGTGGTACATTTTGGGTTGAGCAGTTCCTAATTTGTTATCCTTGAGTAAATATTCTGCAGTTTGATTCTGAAATAGTAGCTTCTAAAGATGACACTCAATGATCTCTTGTGCCAAGCAGAGGGAGCTCTTTGGGGAGTTTGTTTCCCAACACTGTCAATAGAAAAACAGAATAGACATAACCACAGACCCACTGGATGATGCCTTGAGGTCCCTTTGACTTCATCCTTCCACCCACATAGACTGGCTCAGGTTGCCCAGACTAAGATGCAGAGCTGCTGGCCAGAGTGGTAGGTAGACAGTATCATCTACTGGCTGCTAAGAATGTCCTCCTTATATCAGGGGCTGCTGTGGCCCAGTAGTCAAGTGTGTGAGCTTTGAAGTAACATGGCCGTGGGTTCAAGTCCTGCCCTGCTCCTTATCATTATTTCATTAATAAATGAAAGTAACACCAACTATGTCATATGTTGTTTTCATTTCATATAAAATAAATACGTAGTAAGTGGTAGCTGCTATAATTATATTCTTATTATAGAAAAGAAATAGAATCCATGGTCTATTCTGTTTTCGGGTGGCTTAAACAATAGCATCATATAAACATAAAAATGCATGAAATAAATTTGAAAAACGTTTATACAGCTAAATCCAAATAACGTAAACTAAAAGATTAATTAAAAGCTAAGGGTATTAGAGTGACTCGTGGTCATGATTTGCTCTTATGATTTGAGGTAAATAAATTGCAAACTCCTGGCTGACAGAGGCTGTGTCCATTCATCTTTCTATCCCCAGCATTTTATAGCAAAGATCCCTGTACATTTTAACACTCAACATGTGTCTGTTGCACTGAACTGAACTGGATTTCTTTGTAAGTTCAGTAGAATTCTACAAAAAATAATCACTGGCACAACTAAAGTGTGCACAGATGGGAGACGTGAGCACCATCCAAATCAGTACAGTATTGAAACCGACATCACTAAAACAGAAACAAGACAGAAAGTCTTACACAGAATGGGCAAATATAATGGACTATTATTTGGCAATAAAAAGGAATGAAGGAGTTCAGGGACAGTGGCTCACGCCTGTAATCCTAGCACTTTGGGAGGCCAAGGCGAGAGGATTGCTTGAGGACAGGAGTTCGAGACCAGCCTGAGCAAGAGTGAGACCCGTCTCTACAAAAAATAGAAAAATTAGCTGGGCATGGTGGCGCATGCCTGTAGTCCCAGCTACTTGGGAGGCTGAGGCAGGAGGATGGCTTGAGCCCAGGAGTTTAAGGCTGCAGTGAGCTATGATGACGCCACTGCACTCCAGCCTGGGCGACAGAGGGAGACCCTGTCTCAAAAAAAAAAAAAAAACAGGAAAGAAGGAACAAGGGAAGCTACAACGTAGACGAACCTTGAAAACATTATGCTAAATGAAAGAAGCTAGTCACAGAAGATCCTGTTTACATGCAGTGCTCACAACATGAAAATTCTCAGAGACAGAAAGTAGATTAGTGGTTGTCAAAGGCTAAGGGGGCTTGGAGAAACAAGAATGGGGCTTCTTTTTTTTTGTTTCAAAGTATTATGAGGGTACAAAAGTTTTGGTTACATGGATCACTTTTGTAACGCTTGAGCCAGACTTAAAAGTGTGCCCGTCACCCAGATAGTGTTGGTGTATGTACCCGTTAGGCAGGTTTTCACCCATCCCCTTCTCTCCCTTCTGTTTGGGGTGATGAAAATGTTTCAAAATTGAATGTGGCGATGGTTGCACAACCCTGTGTTACGTTGTATACTTTAAATGGGTGAATTGCTTGGTATGTGAATATCTCAATAAAACTGTTAACATTTTTAAAAAAGAATGGGCAAACACATCGAGGTATCTTTGGAATACTGGAAATACAGGTATATGCTCTACGGTTGTTCAGCTACATGCTTTAGGACCTAAAAGTTTACAGACAACAAAGTTTACAGACTTTTCGATAGTGTGTAAAAAACGAAAGCCATATTTTTGTTTAAAGATGCATATAAAGTTCAGATGCACACTAATACAGTATACTCTTTTCTATGTATAATATGTAGACAAGTGATCAGTTTATTAAGGTATAATTTACATACAAAAAATTATTAAAATTTACCCATTTTAAGTATATTTACAGTTTTTACAATAAAAAAGCCAGAGATATTTCACAGAAAGAGTTGGAAGCTTATACATCAATATGCATATCCCAATGGCATTATCAGTGATTTTAATTGTCCACTGTTTTGCATATCTGTATTTTACAAAATTTCTACCATGAATTTATTACTTTGGAAAGAGGTAAATGTTATTAAAATAAAATGTCCAACACAAACAAAAAGTGGTGAGGGACATAGAGTGAAGGCAAGAGTTGCTTAATTAGGACAGGCATCTTTGAGGGAAAAGGAGGGTGTGTGGTGATTGGAAAAGGCTTCCGGAACGGGAAAGGAATGTCACATGTGGACAACAGCAAGTGGCCTGAGTAACAGGGAGCTTACACAGGGCCTTAGGAGGAACGAGTCAAGCTGGAGGAAGGGCTTGAGGAACTGTGGGAAGGGTCTGAGTCTGACATACAGATACAGAGGCTGCCTCTTGCTCGGTGGGAAAGAATGTTGTGATTGATTAGTGATGTCTGCCCCAGGCACAGGAATGGGGAGTGATGACGTCCATGCCACATATTTTCCACCCCTGGAAGGGACACTTCTTGTATTCAGTCTAGTTTCATTCTGCAAGTCCCCAAGAAATCAAAACACTTTTAGGTCTGTCCTATGTGTTAAGATCTGACAAAGTAGACTTGGAGGTCTAATCTGACTTCCTCTAAATTCTCATGAAAATATTCCAATCTCCAGGAGGTCCTTGAGTCAAATTCAGGAAGAATTCACTTGATAGGAATAACACTGGCCTTGTTGGAGCGGCCTACCCAAAGAAATGTGAACTTTCTATTTCCAGGATTATACCAGCTAACAGACAGAAGAATGCAAAAAAACCAAAACAAACCCCAAAACAAACAAAAAACCCCCCAAAACCAAAAAACCATATGGAGAGGGCAGAGGAAGGGTCCTGTTAGTTACTGAGAAGCCCTTCTGTGAGGGAGGGGTGCAGGCTCCCCTAACTCCAACAGAAGATATTTTTAGTACATCCTGGGCACCAACTAACTGCTCATATGTCCCGAACGATGATGAATTCATTCAAACAACAAGTCAAGAGCCTGGATATCACTCAGCTGCAGTCAGTCCCAACAGCTGACAAATATAAAATACAGCACACACCCAGTTAGTCCTGCTTTTGCTTTTCTTCAATATGCAGATTCAAGAGTCTCATTCCATTCCTAGCTGTCAGAGATGGTGACAGTTGTGGGGGGGTTTCTAGCTTTATCAAGGGAGATTATTTTTTAACCCAAATTATTTTCCATTGTAAATGTTTAAATCCATATTAAGTCCAGATTAATGCAGGAAGCAGCTTCAAAGGGTATCGGCTGGGGGAGAAATAATAATAAACGAAAATGTTAAGGACGGGTCCCATCTCAAGGAATATTTTCAGACTAGAAAAGAAAAGTTGTTTGGATTTAAAGGATATCTAAAGAAAATATGTTTCTCAGGGATTGCTGGCTTCTTTCACGAACACCCAAACTTTGTATACAAACTAGGGCCTGTAGTGCTTTTTTTTTTTTTTTTGCACGATCGGAATTAATAATGCAGATAAACCCTAAATAAATCAGGATTAGTGTTAACCACATCTTGAGGTTTAGGATGCTATAGGAAAATGAAAACAGAAAAAAAAAAAAAATGGGTTGCTTTTAAAAAAACTGCTGGGGCCACTGGGTGAGGAGGCTGGAGAAGGGTGCTGGGGGAGGGGAGAAGAGTTATCCAGGCAAGGGAGGACCAGCTGAGCCGGGTAATCAAAGCCCTTCTAATCGCCCAGCTCTGGAGATGTGTTCAAAGGCTCTTTTCTGACCACAGGCTGAGCAAGGTCACAAGTGAAATGCAGTTGCTGGGAAGGGGGGAGGGGTGTCTGGGATTTTGGGATGGTTTTGCTATCAGGCTTTGTTAGGAGGAGGTCGGCTGGATTGTCAGATTTTAGCATCTCCTGGGGAAGCAGGTTCAACTTTCTGGTGGTTAGGGACCGACCCCTCCCTCTCCCCCCCATCCCCATCCCCACCCTCTTGCCAAACCTAGCAAAGGAAAGGAAAATTCAAGTCTGGATGTTCATTCCCATCTGGAAAGTTTCTCCCAGAGCTCTGGACTGAGGCACTGGAATCATTTTTGGACAAAGAGTTACACCTTGGGATGAATTTTAAGGAAGCTGTTTAGATTCTTTGATGTTTCCGCACTGGAGTCATTGAAAATGACCCCAACACATTGGTTCCAGACTCTGCTCCCTTTCTTTCCATTCTGTGAGCCCTAAAGGCTGCAGATGAGGAAGACTGAGTCCTTTTCTTCTGGTTACCATTATGGGCTTAATTCTTAGTGAAGAAAGAAGTGTTCTTAACTCCAAATCACATGCTTGCAGAGGTTTTGGCCGCCAACATGAAGCTAGAGTTAAGGCGATCATTGCCAGAATGTAAACCTTCTCCCCCCATCAGTGGCCCAAATTGACTCAGTAATTGTCATACTTTCTCACTTCCCTCCAGTGTTGCTGAATGTAGCCCCTAGGATTTGGCATCCATGTGACACTACTCCTCGCGGTGCCTGCTCCAGCTGGCCTCTCTTTGGTAAGTGCACAGATCTCGGCTTTGTCCTAATCTTCAAGCAACCAGGCTGGTCTAAGGTTTTTCAGAATTTTTGGAGTATTGAGAGATCATGTCTCCCATCTGTTTCCTGTTCCGTTTTTCTACACTTCCTCTTCTCTCGCCCGCACCACTGACGGGGCACACACGGCCCCTGGACTGTCACTCCCTGTCTGAAATGACAAGAGTCTGTACTGACGATTTTATTATCCATGTAGGTTTGCCATTCAGTCTCCCCTAAAACGCACTAAAGTGGTAAGAAATTAATGATGTGGGGGTGGGCAGCTCTTTTCACAGCCCGGGATGAAATTCTTTTGCAATCCCTGTGGCCACTCATGGTGACTCTGTATTAAGTGGAGTCCAGAAAAAGCAAACATACATTTTAGGGACTCTTCATAGTTACTATGGTCATTTGAGATTCTGAAAAATAAAAATATGTTCTGGGGAAAAAGTGTAAGTCAGACATAAAACGATCAACCTTCAGAAAGCCTCATAATACTAAAGATGGGTGAAGAATGGGGGGCGTGTCTGTAGCAAAGGCCGTTTTGTTAAAAATCAAAAGCTAAGATTGTAGAAAGGAAGAAACATGAATTGAATCCCAGCACAGAGATGTTTTTTTTTTTTCAGTTGGCACATATACCCTTAAAAACAGTTCCACTTGATCCACAAAGCCAAAACAGCACACACTTAAGGGTAAATAATCCTTAGGGCTTTAGGCTTTAGTGGTCAGTATAAAGGTTCCTACATGAGGCTGGGAGCATCTCCCAGACACCAGGGCCTTTGTTGCCAAAGAGGAAGCTGAGTAGAAATTCAGCCTTCAGCCCAATCCCTCAGCCTCTCATGTAAACAGAACTGCCAGTGGTGACAAGATGCAGTACATTTTAAATGGATGCTAGTGATATACTGATTATATATAAAATTATACACAGATATTTTAGATATATGTCATATGTAGTATATATGCATATTCATATACACATGTATATGTTACATACATATGTATATATAAAAAACTTTCTTTTTTGGTAACACAAAAGTCAGGCTCATTAAAAGAACTACCTAATAGGTAGGTGGGTAGTTCCCATTTAAAAAACCTACTTGGGGGCTGGACATGGTGGCTCATGCCTATAATCCCAGCACCTTGGGAGGCTGAAGTGGGAGGATCGCTTGAGGCCAGGAGTTCAAGACCAGTCCGGGTAACATAGCGAGACCCCCATCTCTACGAAAAAATTAAAAAATTAGCCAGGTGCGATTGCTTGAGCACAGGAATTCGAGGCTACAGAGAGTTATGACTGGGTAACTGCATTCCAGCCTGGGGGACAGAGTGAGACCCTCTCTGAAACATAATAATAATAAAATAAAATTTAAAAAATGATTTTGGGTACTATAAGAAAACTGTGTTTTTTAAAAAGATGATCATTAGAGACAATGGACTAGATTGCAGAGCATACTGAGCTGCATTGTCCATGAATCCATCATTATTTCGAGGAGATATCTCCCAAATCGGTAGGGCTCTCTTGAACAAAGCCTTCTCTCCTGGCCCTGCTTTCTTATAAGCCATGCTTCTAAATCATAAACAGATGTGCCTGACCCTAAAGTCCAGCCTACCATGGGACAAGTCATGAGTGTGGTCATTTGGAAGCCCCAAAGGTGCTAGCCCCCCCAGTTCCCTTTCCTCTCCCAACAGATGGTGCAGAGTAGCCCCAAGTTTGGGTTGATGGTGATTGTGAAGTCCTGGGTTTCTCATGACAGTTGTTCCTCAAACGCCCTCTGCCATTGTCAAAACTTGCATTGGCCCAACTATCAGACGTGGACTTTTGCTGTTAAAACTCTAGTCTCTGTGGCCCAGGCAGACATCAGAGGTTAACTTCATTCTCGGTGGTGTTAAATGTGGAGAAACTGTCCTGAGTGATTTAGGGATGTTTGGTAAAGAAATGGCCAGTGCACAATAGAGATTTTATCAGGAAGAGATAACAATTATGCCATTTTCCTGCTTCCCCTTAAAAAAAGGAGTCAACTCACCATCCCTTAGCAGTTGTTCATTGTTTCCAATTTTACATAACTGAAACTGAGAAAGTTCTTAAAGTTTGAACAGTGGTAATTAAATATGAATTGGATGGGATATTTGTAATTTTGAATGCTTGAATTCTGAGAGGAAAAAACTGTGTAATGTCGTTGGCCAAATGACCCTAGTCATTAAGATTCCTATGGTATTATTTAGTTAGTTGGCTTTTTATAACACCGTGAGGTTTGCTGTGAGCTGCAGAGGATGCCAGTAGCCTCACAAAGAGGGGAAGTGTTTTAGAGAAGCATCTGTAAGCGACAGAATCAGCCCCTTAAATGTCTACTAATAATTTGCATTAATATTTCTGGGCTCCTTGAGATCAAGGAGCTGAAATAAGCTGAGGAAAATGAACAGAAATAACTGTATTTGTGAGGCCAATGGAAACCATGTCCAGATCCAGGAAAAGAAAAATAAGACAGGAAAGGGAGGGGCACATTTTTGAAGGAAATCGTGCGGTATTTTGGTAATCCTTTGTTGATGAAAAAAAAATTACCAGCACATTAATTATGTCCTAAGAATGGGACGCCACGGGTCTGCATCTCTGGTGTTTCCAAGGCTGGGCCAGCTGTCTGAGCATTTGCCACTCTGGGGATTAGAAACTTGGGCTCCTGGACACACACTACAAGTACTGTCACAGGGTCGAAATTTGACCCAGGAAGAAGTTCAGGAGACAGGAGGTGATTTTACAAGACAAGTAACGACAGCCGAATAGTTTAGAATCTTTATGACTGGTAGTGTTCTGCCAGTGCAAAGTAACAAAATTGGATACGCCAAGAAAGACCTCTCTTTCTTCCCTTCCTTCTCTCTCTCACCCGCTTTTAAGAACTTTTTATCAGTTATATCCATTTATGAATTTCTTTCACAATAGGTCAAACACGCACATTCAGACAGGTACAGCATGAAACCAACATGGACCCTTACCCTTCTAGTTCCTTTAAGTGGAATTGCGTAGGTAGTCACCGTCTCCTTTGGAGGTAAGTGACATATTAGACGAACATCACTATGGTAGGGAAAATGGTCACACGTTTTTCTCTTCCTTTTATCAATGCCCTTGGCCAGTGCCCTCTCGTAGATTCAGGTCTGGCCATGTGACTTTCTTTGGCCAATGGGACAATAGCAAAGGTGACACATGCCCAAACTGGAAAAGTGTGGGTGCAGTGGGGCTTGCTCTCCTGCTGCCATTTGGAGCCCTGAGACCACCCTTTGAAGAAGCTCAGGCTCGTCCGTGGAAGGATAAGAAACCCCTTCAGCTGGCATGGAGCCCACTGCCAGCTGGGAAAGGGAGGCTGTTCTTGTTTATCCATCTTAGTCAAGCTGTCTCAGACCAGGAGAATTGTCCAGCTTCCCCACAGAATTGTGAAAAATAATTTATTGTTTTAAGTTACTACATTTTGGGGTAGTTTGTATGTATGCAGCAAAAGCTGCATAACAAACCATAACCCAACTTGTTATTTTTCTCCTTGAAGCTCTATTATGAGGGACCTCTTTCCTTAAATATAAGGAGTCAATGATTATTAACTGTCACACAATGGCAATGCTCCCTCTCTGGTTAAGAGTCATATGAAGTCTTCCTGAGTAGTCAGTGAGGTCGTCTGCAAAGGTTGCCACTAATGTGTTTATGGTCCCTTTTCACGGGAAGCAGCGCTTCTTCTAGTTATCATGAGCACAGTCCTAAACAGGGCTTGGCAGGTGTGGTTTCTCATCCGCTTCTCTTTCCTACCCCACAGTCACTTTTTCTAATCTCTGAGCCTGGTTAAATGGTTTCTTCCATCTGCATGTCCCTATTACTACTATCATAATCTTACTCCTTAATTGCTTCTTTCAAGTTAGCATCTCTTATCATGAGTGCAAGAAAGAAAGGATGTTAGTATTGCTTTGCCATTTTAAGTAAAACAGGACTTCTGTCATGGCGTACTTATTCTTTTTGCGGGGGAGGCTGGTGGGAGGAACCAATCCTAGACCCTCCCTTAAATGGTTTCCTTATCTCTGGTCTTCCTCTTTGCAATGGACTGAATGTTTGTGTTCCCTCAAATTCATACACTGAAATCCTAACTGTGCCCCCATTGTGTTGGTGTTAGGAGGTGGGACCTTTGGAGGTAATTAGGTCATGGGGGTGAGGCCTCATGAGTGGGATTAGCGCCCTTATAAAAGGGACCACAGGGGATTCTGTCACCCTCTTATTGCCGTGTGAGGATATGACGAGTCTGCAGCCTGAAAGAGGGCTCTCACCAGAACCTGACCATGCTGGCACCCTAATCTTGGACTTCCAGCACCAGAACTGTGGAGAAAAAGTCTTCTGTTGTTTAGAAGCCCACCAGTCCACGGTAGGTGTATTTGTTATAGCAGCCAAACTAAGACATTCTTGTTCCAATCCTGGATGCTCCTTCCGTCATGTGCTAGCTCCATCATTTTCATCATATTTGAGTGTCACCTCATTCCGAAAGTGCTCGCCACGACTCATCACTAGATGAATCCTTTTCCAGTGCTGACCTCAGCGTACCACTCTCCTGTCCAGAAGTTCTCGGTGGGTCCCCACGCTCTGTGGGTAAAGGCCCAGTCCCTTGGCCAGCCACTGAGGCCAGAAAGCTAATAAATACCTGAGCTGGTGTTTGAATCCGGCACCTTCCACGATTAGGCCTCACTCTGCTTTGCCAACGGGGCCTCTTTTTGTTCCTCACGTAAACGTACCGTAGCCAAGTGCTCTGAGACAAAGCTCCCTTGGCATCTGCTCCAGATGCTTCTATTTTCCTCTTCACGGTCACAGTCACTTTTAGAGTCAGACCTAGGTGACCCTCTCCTGCGTAAAGTCTTCTTCAACCACCAGGGCTCGCAGAGCTGTTTTGCTCCTCTGAATTCTTACAGCCGTTAGCGTCTCGGTCGCTCACTTGTCATCGATCACACTCCACATCTATGGTCAGTTACCGTCCTCACGTCTTCCAGGCTTGATTATGTTCTCTTTGCAAAAGGGACCGTATGTCTTTATATTCCCCAAAGGGCCTGGCAGAGGGCTGGTTTTGAGGTTGGCCCTCCGTAAACGTTCCTCACTGCACCGGCTTCCAGCCTTTGAGAGCAGCGTTTCCCAAAGTGTGGTTCGTGCATTTCCACATCAGCGTGATTTGGGGTGCTTGTTAAACACTGTCTCCTCCTCAGACCTGTTAAATTTGCCTTTCTGCCAGGAAGGCCCAGGCTTCTGCATGGTAAACAAGCTTCCCAGGTGATTCTTAATTTCATAAAAATTTTGAGAATCCCTCTTTTACTGCAGGTCCTCGAGTGAGAAAAGGCAATCCATATGCAGCCTGGTGGACCCCTTATTTCTTTATGCAAAACCTAGGGCTCCTAGACTTACTGAAACTTCGAGAGTCCAGAACTGTGATTTTCAACTGAGAGTGGTGCCTCTGGGGAGAAGGGTTTAGAAAAGTCACACTTAAGATGACAATCTGATGTATATTTGGGGACAGCCCCATTGTTCTAATGATACAAACTACAGACAAGTGGAGCATGACCAAACCGCAGTTGGTGTCATGTGCAAAGAATAGCTGAGTGACAAGCTTCATGACCTTCTAGAGGCCACGAATAAAGTGCTTATTCTCTGCTATGTTCCCTGTGTCCAAGGTAATGTGAAAAACATAGTAGGCCCTCAACACGAATTTTTTAACTTTGAGTAATTCTTACAATTAGCTGGAGTTTATAAATGAAGATTATAATGCACACCCTCAGGGAGTACATTTAAACATCATGGATGTGTGACCTTAACTAATAACTAATCTCCTTTTAAAAGATACCTGCACATTACACATTTTTTTTTTTGGTGTGGAATTCTTAAACTATAAACTTCTAGCTCATTTCAAGGATAAAAATGCATATATTATAGATTAATTTTTGACGAGGATGGCTGAGTTAATTTGCTTTTTTTCAGAAAATGCTTTTTAAAAAATAACAGCTTTATTGAGATTTAATTTACATACCATAAAATTTACCATTTTGAAGTATATAATTCAGTGGTTTTTAGTATTTCACAGAGCTGTACAACAATAACCATTATCTATTTTTAGAACATTTTCATCATCTCAAAAAAAACCTCTGTATCTATTAACGGTGACTCCTTGTTCCTTCCTACCCTCTCCCCCTGCCCCCTGCCCCAGCCCCTGGCAAACGCTAATCTACTTTTTGTCTTTTTGCATTTACCTATTCTGGACATTTCTTATAAATGGACTCATACAATATGTGGTCTTTTGTGACTGCCTTTGTTCGTTTAGCATAATGTTTTCAAGGTTCATCGTGTTGTAGCATGTCTCAGTACTTTGTTCCTTTGTACGGACAAATAATATTTGATGTATGGATATTTTTTGTTTATCCATTCACCAGTTGATGGACATTTGGGTTGTTTCCACTTTTTGGTTATTATGAATAATTCTGTTATGAACATTTGACATTTGTGTACAAGTTTCTGTGGGGACATAGGTTCTCATTTTTCTAAGGTATATACCTAGGAATGGAATTCCTGGGTCGTGTGGTAGCTCTGTGATCAACTAAGGAAATATCTTTTACTTCTGTGACTTTGCTATAACTACTGCTATTACTGGATGCTAATAATTATCGAGTGTTTACTTTGTCCTGAGCTCTATGCTCAGTTCTTCATATATGTGGTCTCATTTAACCCTCACAAATCCCGCATTTCACAGAAGGGTAGACTGAGGCTTAGCGACGCTAAGTGACTTACTTAAAGGCTCACAGATTTGAATTTAGGTCTAACTCCAGGCCCTGCTGCTCTTAACCACTCTTCTATCTGCTCCTGGAGGGTCATATTTCCACAAATAAAAATATTTATTTTCAGATGAATCTCAACGGGAAACGATAGAGAAATTCTTATAAATTCAAGGATAATAATGAAAGAGTTGCCTCTAAAGAATGGCACTTGTCTGTAAATTCAGAGTCAAAAGTATGTCCTTAGGAAAGATTCAAGCTACTCATGTGCCTGGTCTTACATGGCATTATTCACGCACAGAGCTCAGATTCCAGGAACATGTGGTCTTCAGGTGTTTTCCACAGCTTTTTCCTCAGGGTCTGACGGTGATTGGTGGGCAGCGTTTCCCCTGTACTCATGTCTTTGACACATAGATGGCCGTCTCTCATCCAGTGGGGACAACACATCTCTTTTGCCTGATTTAACTCTTCAGGGCAGTCTGCCTGGCTTGATGGCTAAGTCCATCTATTCACAATAAATAGACAATCTTTTCGTGAGACAGTTGAAACCAACAAGCCTGTACTGAGCCAAGTGCTGGGATCTGGAGACATGAGGGATAGGACATTCTAACACCTGACAGTGGCTCTTGTCCTTGAGGTTCTGACAATCTAATTGGGTAGACAAAAAAAGGCAACAACAAAGGGTCTAAATAACAAAACCAGGCTACAGATTAGAGGCTGCAAACTATGGCCCACAGGCCAAATCTGGCCTGTCACTTGTTTATGTGTGTGTGTGTGTGTGTGTGTGTGTGTGTGTATATATAAATTTTTTTGGCATCTTGAAAGGAACTGGAAACCTATTTTTATAAATAAAGTTTTATTGGAACACAGCCATACCCACTCATTGACCTATTGTCTATGATGCTTCTGTGCTACAGTAGCAGAGTTGAGTAGCTGTGACAGAGACAATATGGCCTACAAAGACTGAAATATTTGCTCTCTGGACCTTTAGAGAAAAAGTTTGCTAAGTCCTGGAAACAAATGGTTAAATGCCAAAGCAAGTGAAAGGACAGTAGTAAGCAGATTAACAGCTCAGAAGAGTGAAAGTTCACTATAGTTCTTATGTGTATATGTGAAGGGGTGGCTTTTTAGAGCAAGTGAGGCTTAATTTGGGCACTAGAGAAGGGTAGAACTTGGACAAGGAGATGAGAGAGGTGGAGTACTCCAAGAGCATTTGGCAATATTCTTTATAAATATAAATAATAAATAAATAAAAATTACTGTTATTAATTTCAAGATGGATTATTTAACAGAAGGTATATGTTTATTAATAACAATGATTTTATTTCCAAACACTTTAACTCTCTTTCTTGCTTACCACAGTCTTGTGAGGTAGGCATGGTGGTGAATCACCCCAATTTGGCAGATGAAAGTCAGAGAACTTGTCTGAAAGCCTTGCTGGAGGCTGCAGAGCTGCTGAGCCCAGCCTGCAACTCTACCAAGGTTCTGGCTTTTCGCAGGGAACCCACAGGAGAACTCTGCAATATGTGTCTATGTGCAGCAGAGGAAACAATAAGAATTTTGAAACTAAGCCCTTTTATTAATTTTTATACCAATTTTTCAATTTTCTGAATCTCCATGTCCTTAAATAATGCTAGGCTGAGAGAGAGTGAGTCATGCATGGGCTGACTGTTAGTTTTGACGTAAGGTTGTGTTTCAGTCCTGCTAAGTACAGAGCAACCCAAACACACGGATGTGCTTATCACTCACCCTCCTGAGAATCTGAGCACCTTAGATCTTTGAAGCACCAGTTCATCCCAAACCAAAAACAATGTGGCTGATACTCCTTAGAAAATTTGGAATCCAAACCGTCTATTTGGCTATAGCCAACACTTACTGAAGGCCTGCCATGGGCCAAGCACTCTCATGAAGCCTTTACGTGCTTAATACTCACCATGACCCAAGAGGTAGGTACTATTATATATTCATTATACAGATGAGGCAAATGAGTCACATGGAGTTAAGTTAACATGCTTGAGGTCAGACAGTTAATAAATACCTGAGCTGGGATTGGAATCCAGGTGGTAGGGCTTCAGAGCTTGCATTCTTATTTACTGCATTATTATAATACATACTGCCACTCACTGACAAGCATGGGGATGTGTAATTTTGAATCATGCCCAAGAAGACTGGAACCAAAGAATGCCGTGCATAAACTGCAAGGAAAGTGACCATGCTCTTCAACACAGCTCTGGTCAGATTTAGAAAGCTGTGAGCACAGACTTCAAAAGAGTCCAACAGATTCTCAGTCTTGCAGATTTCTCAGAGGGAAGGCAGGAAGTGCAGGAGAAATGAAGTCCAAGCTGGAGTCACCCCAGCCTGGAGGCAAGACATGACGGCATCTGAGAGGAAAAACGGAGCTAAGTTCTTATGTAGGGACAAAGGAGGAAAAGGCTCAAGAGCAGAAAAGTTTCAACAGGTCTCCAGGGAGTTCTGCACAATTAAGCTGGAACCTCTGGATTCTTAACATGCCACACTTTGCCCCGCTTCCATCAGCTACGTGGAACCCATACGTACTCTGCCTGGTGCCTAGTCTACAGTGACGTGCGTCTTTGCTTTGGTTTCTTTCTGGAGTTTTTGTGAAGGAACCAGACATGGGCAAAATAAAACGGCAGACTTGGGTCCATGGAAGATGCAACCAGACACAGTTAGAAAGTGGAATGAGCCCGCCCACCTCTCTCGGAGTGACCAAGGTCAGTCCCATTAATTTAAAGTCACTGGACTAGACTCAGAGAATGGCAAACCACTACAGTCTTTTCTCCCCATCTCTCATGACCAAAGCAAGAGCCCAGCCGTGGGTAGGGGTATGCATTTCATTACCTCTTTGGGGCCAGTCTTATGAGCTGGCCCCTCTAAAAAGTAAGTTTGGGGACTAAAAAGAACTACCTGAGATATCAAAGAAAAAGAAGCCACGGGTAAGTGAATGCCATTTAAGAGAACCGGACAATTCCCAACGATGACACGGATAGTAGAGTCAAAGGTAGTAATTATATTTTGTCCGAAATTGGGGGATAATACAGAAGAGTACAGTATAATTCAGATTGCCTGGAATACATTAAGACTGTGGGCCTAAAAACAGGCTTATGTAATTTAATGAACAGAAATATAAGTTATAAAACCAGGAGGACAAACTGAGAAACAAGAGTATTCCTGGAGGGCTTGGGATGGGCTTCTGAAAGATGTGGCAGATATTCCCCCCAAATTATGGCGAATATAGAGGGTTGCATTGAGCCTAAATAAATTATTCTCACTCCTGTGTAGCAAATGTTAAGGCTTTATCTCAATACTGTGCTCAGTTTGAGCCACCTATTATAAAATAAAAACGGATATGCTAAAATGGAAACCCACGCCAGACGTCAGTGTGACCTGGAGATTTATGGGGCTTCCTACACTAATGTTATGAACTGCTCACTCTGTGGCCCTCCCAAGGAAAAGATCCAGAGTGAAGTTCAGAGCGACAGAGACAAATCAAGAAGGTAGCTGGGGGAAGGTGCAATGAGATTTTTCAGAATGATGGCTACGTATAAAGAATTTGAGCCTAGCAGGGATTTGGATAACATTTCTTGATGCTTTAAGGAAGTTATGGCTAGACAAAGCCACCAAGAGAGCAGCCAACCCAGTTCAACTTAATGAAAAAACAGGGCAATGAGGGCTGGATTGGGTGAGAGCACCGGGACAAATTCCCTGGGAGGGACGGAGGGAGGGGCCTGCTGTCCAGCTACCTTTTTAGGGTTAATTTCCTGTGTGCTCTCTCTGATTTGGGGGAAACTCAAGGAGGATGTTTTCTCTTTCAAACATTTGAAAAAGCTATTTTCAGCTGTTTTTAGGAAGGGAGGAACAAGAGCATTCCTTTCTCAAACCACAAGAAACCTTCATGAATATGGCCAGAAATTGAAAGTAAATTTGTTATTATGCTGCTTAAGCGATTTGAGCCTTTTCAAAGTCACCTGAGGACCCTTCAGATGGGGAAAATCTTGACAACAAGAAAGTGTCATCAGAACAAAGTGCATCGGAATGTTGCATACCTTAACGTCACTGATGACACAACCCTGTGCACAATACCCTCATTTTAGTTTCGGCATTTAAAAGATACCCCTGAATGAAATCAGTCTGATAAATTAGCTCCAAACTATAGCCACAATCCCTTCCCCGTCGGAAGAGTTTCTAATAGCTGTTCTGTTCTCTGCCCTACAAAGATTATCATATGAGGGTCCTGGACTGTCGTATGGTTAATGTTTTTTTTGTTGTTCTCATTGCGAAATTGGGGAAAAGAAAAACTGGTTTTGTAACTGTATTGGCCTTGAGACTTACCTGATAAACAACACTGAGTAATACGATTGGAAATTCTCTTAAAATTTTTTGCACATTATTTGGTTACAGTTTCCATATGGCAAGAAGGTGAGGGGAGAAACCCTTCCATTCTGCACCAGCCCCCCAGCCACATATTTAATCCATGCACTTATGTCAAACTTAATTACAGGACTTTTGGCATAAAATAACAGTCCACATCCTCAGAGAGAAGAACTTAAGCAGTTAATATGTGCGATTGAGTGAAATTGCTTTGCTGAATGTTTATGAGTAACCCAAGACCAGTGAAATGTGCTGATATTTTAACCTTTTCAGTGCTGAATCGTGCCAAGAGGCTGCGAAATACGAAAAAATAATAATAATTTCTCCTGATCTGCTGTGTATCGTATTTCTTAAAACTGAGAGCATTGGGTAAGACAATTGTATGGCTCTTCCACAAATAGGTTTTTGGGGGAAAACAATAAAGCTAGAACAATTATGGAACTTGTCACCATCTCAGCGAACTGCAGGGATCCAACCAAGAGAGGCAACTTTAAACTGATGTCCTTTTGTGCAGAAAATTCTCTTGAACATCAGAGCTCCCTACCAGGAGCAATCATTTTTGCCTTCGGGTTTCTTCTCACCCCCCCGAACCTGTTCAGACGTTTCCCTTTTCCATGCATCCCCAGTCTAACACGAACGCTTTTAAAACGTAGAGATTTCCAACCCTAAAATGACACGATGCCTCCCACTGCCATCTTTGTTGGAATAAACTCCTACCTCTGTTTAAATTTTCTTTTGTCTAAATTGTTCACAATAGGACTTGCTTCTTTTAGACCAGAGGAACCTCTTAAAATATAAAATTATCTGTTTCATTTCCTTCCTTTTCTAATGCCCTTTCTTATTCCAGGGAGATTTGGAGCTACTTCCGAATTTACACTTCTTTTCCTTACTTTTGTTTCAGAAAACGTCCCTGTTACCACCTGCCCCATAAATGCCAGCCTTTTAACACGGCCATTTCTGAAGCTTCTCTGCACTTAAATGTTCCACCAAGCCCAAATTCACTTTTCTCTATTCTCTCCAGACCCAATCCCCACCCGCCACCCCTGACCATTGCGAGCGCATCCAGCACTCGCCCCAAGAATGGCAGAATCCAACTGTATCGTCTTCATCCACAGAACATTCTGTGGGATGTCTCAGGGCCTCCAGCCGCTCTCTGGGTCTCAGCAACGCTGCCCATCCGTTTGGGCTTACACCTCCTCTCCCTTTCAAGTCACCGCCGTGTCTCGGCTCTATGACCGTTTGGAGCATGTGTGCCCTTTCATTTCACTGGCTGGTATCTCCCCTTGCTATTTCAAAATGCTCCTGAAAATGCATTTTCTCCCATATCTGCTTTTCTAAACTTCATTTGGGTTGTCTTTTAGAATTATTTTTGGAACTATTGTTTAATTCAGCACGTTGGAATTCTATCCTTGAGAAAGGTGCAATAATGTTATGGTGTTGAAATTGGAGGATATTTGTGAATGTACCTGGCACAGGGCTTGGTCCATAGAAGACGTCCTATGTAAGTTCATTCCTTTGTTCACGGATACCTTCATTCATTCAATGTATATGGAGCTTCTAATACATAAAACTACTACCTGGTAACAAGACTTTGAATCATGCTATGTGCTGGGATTCAGATATGAGAGACCCTGCATTTACTAAAGTAGTTTCAGAGAGGAATAGCACACTCTGAACACTTACTACATTTAAGCACAACCAACCAACTATCTGGAAGTGAGGTATGATTACCCCCTTATATTATTTTTGATGCAATTTATAAATATGTAGGCTTGAAAGTCATATCCCCAAAATTCTTCTGGTTTTGAAGTGAAATATTCTAGTAAAGCATAAAGGTTATGCCCAATATGGTGGAAACTCATGGCCTCTTGATATAAATGGACAATACACATTCTTTGCCTACCTCTAGTCAAACTTCAGGTCCTAGATTAAAGTTGCTTTTTATTAGGGAGACTTCCCTGACCCACCCAAATCTAAATTAGGTAGCCCTGTTGTAGGTTCTCTTATCCTCTGTACTTTTCCTTTGTAGCACTTATTGGTAGTTGTGTATTTATTGTGCAATTATCCCTTTAATGTCTGTTTCCCTCAGGATACTCTAAGCTCCATGAAGGCAGGGACCATATTTATTTTGTTCAATACTCAATATCCAATCTCTAGCACAGTGCGTTGGCATGTGGTAGGTGCTCAGTAACATTTGTGGAGTAATTATTAATGTTGTGATGTTGATTGCAAAAGTGCAGACAGTCCATAAACTGTTTATTTTTTACTTTGGAATCAGCTGCATAACTTCTTGAAGCATCTTTCCCTCACTAGTTACTTCTATTACAGAAGTTATTATTGACATATTTTGGGGGTCCCACTGGCCTGCTGGGACAGAAGCAGTTGGTTGCTTTTGCCCGCAGGACAGCTTTGCTGATGGGAATGGGACAAGAAATGCTGAGCTAGAAAAGGTCAAATATCAGACAAGTCTGGGAGGTGGGAAAAGCTGGACATGGGAAGAGAATGACCTCGGTGTCTTCCTGTCCTTACTTCCTGTCTCCCCAGGAAGTGTCAGTCAGAGGTTTTCAGGAAAGGGTGTTGTCATGGTAACCTGAGTTGGCCCTTCCCCTCTAGGCTGTAAGGGACAAGTGCCCTCATGTGCCTCAGCTATCCCCACGCTGGGTGAAAGAGAGAGGGCAGTCGGTTTGAGGTTTCAAATGCATCATGGAAAATACAGAGCAGACGATGTCTGTGACTGCACAACCAACTACAGCGTGCAGCAAGGACTGAAGCCCAGAAGGCAGTGGAGCTTTTTCCTGAACTAATTAAAATTTAATCTGCTAAAGCCATTGTCTCGATAATTTGGGAACCCTCTCTTGGCTTCAGCAAGTTCCAAAGAGCCTCTAAAATAGAAGATGCTGTATTTTTGCACTTTTATCTTTGCGTATTAGATTTCATACCAAAAAAAGCACTTTTAAAAAAGGGATTCTAGATAGAATGGCCATATAATTTATCATCCAAACTGGGACATTTTTGAGAGTAAAAAGAAGTGCTATTAATAATTACCTCGGGACTACAGATATAAACTGAGCTGTTCCGGGCAAACTGGGATTCGTAGTCAAGGAAGCTGCAGGGTCAGGGACAGATCAAATGCACCCACTGGGCTGAAAGTCCCAGGAGGACAGAGCTGTGTCTGTGTGACTTCTGTGCCTCAGACAGTGCTTGGTAAACAGTAGATGCTCAAACTTAATAAGTGAAGGAGTAGATCCACCGTTGTCCTGGGTGTGCTTTCTGTGCAGAAAATAGGGGAGGCAGAGCAGACCCGGAAGTCATTTGCAATTTCACAGTTGACAGGGAGGCTGCAGAGGGGAATCTGTGTTCATACAAAGCAGGCAGGTACACCAGGCATAAGCACATGTGTGTTCTGTGTTTACTCATTCCTAACTGTTAGCAGTTAATTGCCATCTGTTGACACACCCCGAGGGGAAATGTTAAGCAGTTCTTGACATTTGCATGTATGTTCTCTACCTCCTGTATCTTGCTAACTCTCATTTATGGGCCCCCATTTCCTCAAGTCCATGCTACTGTGCCCCTAATTTCATAATATATACACAGTGGGTGCCACCCTTCGTGATCTAACAAGCACACACGGCCTCCTTAAATGTTCCCAACACAAAGAAATGCTCAATGTCCTAGGTGATGGGTATCCTAAGTGCCCTGATTTGATCATTACACATTGTATGCGTGTATCAAAATATCACACATACCCCCTTGAATATATACAAATATTATGGAGCAATTAAAAAATGAAAAAGAAAATCCCTTCTGGGTTGGCAAGAGATGCCGACTGTGGCCTGGGGCCTGCCCAGCCCGGCGGCCACGCCGGTTCCCACGCCTCCCCCACTCGCCTGCCGGGTCCTTCAGGAAGAGTGAAATGGTCCGTTGACCCCTGAGGAGCAAAAGGGCATGTTCAGCTTTTGTAGCGGTTATGGACACTCTGAGTGACACCACAGCCCAAGCCTCCAACAGCGAAGGCGGCAGCCCCGGAGAGCAGGGGTGAGGCCGGCGCTGTCGCCCTGTCATCCTCCTCTTTTGCCCTTGTCCTTGCCGCGGCCAGATCCGACGCCCTTCCTCCTCCTGCCCGCCGGGCGCTTGTCTTCTTCCCATGTCTTGGGACAGATCTGTCTCCTTGACAGACTCGAGATTCCAGGCCGAACTTTCCCATGCCACCGTCCCTCAAAATAGCCCGCGCCGGGCTGTATTTATAGCCGTGTGAGACTCTAATGGGCCAATTTGTTTGAATTTCCACTGCTTTTGTGTTGCACTTACCCCTCACCCGTGGGCAGTCGCTTCGGGCCTTTATTGAGGGGGTGTGTGAGGGTGGCGGGGGCCATGTTCAAGATGGTAGCTCTATAGAGCGCGGGGGCTGTTTTGCATATTTACTGTTCTTGAAAGCCAGTTTTTTGAGAGAGAGAAAGACACAGAGAAAGAGGTTTCTGTAAGTAGCCCGGACAATGAGAACAAGACCGGCTGTATGCCAAGCGCGGGAGCCCGGCCAAAACACATATCATTAGCTTGGACCAGCTATAAGCAAGGAAATGAGAAACATGTGTTGGAGAGGAAGGTTAGGAGTGAGGGACCATGGGTCAGTGACAGTCACCCTAAAACTTTTCCCTTGTTCTTCAGCTGTGGCCTGGCGGTGTCAAATGTCATTTCGACTGCCTTGATTTCTCATGGTGGGGCTGCCTGTGGGCTTTTCTCTTTTTTCTATTCTTCCTCCCCCTGCTGTTTCCTGATGGGACTTTTTTGGGGGGAACAGGCAGGGAAGGGTTTGTGTGATAGTTTTTCTCAGTTCTGGGAAAATAACAACCTTGTTTCCCGTGATGCTCTCTAACATCCCTCACTTTCTCTGAAATAATAGTGTGTCTCGGTTTGGGATTTGGCCTCGCTGGTGAGGGGAGAAAGGGGGAAGGCTTTTAAAGTAGTTCTTGCTGTTTCTTTCTTAAATATAATTAGATGCGCCTCATTACTTCACACTGAAGGACTTTTGTACTTTTTTTGAGCTGTGTTTCCTGAGATCGTCCACGGGCCACGGCTTGTCGTATCCACTCGCATCCGATCATATTAGCAGTTATTTTTTTTCCCCCCCTGGCACATTTGTCTTCTCTTCTTGCTCCCCGCCACCCACACCCCCAGATATCTGGAGTTGATTTTGCCAGTCTGAGGGCCACACCCAGTGAGGCTGTTTGGGCCTGGACGTGACGAAGGGCCTGTATTCCTTCAGCCCTTCCCAGTTTCTCTTCTCTTCACCACATTCATTTTCCTTAAAGTCTTTCCTGGACACTTTGCTAACAAGGCTCTGCTCTCTTCGACTCCAAGGTCAAGACCCCTGTCCTCTATAAAACCCAGATGAAGGACTGTAACGCATGACACTCAGAGGCAGTCCCTGGAGAGCGTGCCGTGGCTACTGTTCTGAAGCCGAACACAGGCCCTGACACCCAGGTTTGGCCAAAGTCACAAAGTGGCCGTGGATATACCCAGCCACTCCCGTGAAGGACACGCCACGGACGCGGGAGCACAGGGCTGCCGCGAGCCCGCGTGGCGGAGTGGAAGGAAAACGCTCTCACATAAACCCTCCTTTAAGATTGGGGGAATGGTGTTGGGGTGGAAACCATTTAAAATAATTAAAACATTCGGCCCCTGTTTATCTTTTGCTTCCTTCTTTGGTCCTTGTTCTGAAAATAAACTTTGCTCTTAGTTTCCGGGCACCTAAAATTCCCGAGCGTGTGAGTGTCCTCAAGGCCTTGGGCAGAGTTAATGATTGGCTTGACGTGAGTTGGACCTGTTCTCCCCAGGTGAGCTGTCTTTCTAGCCTTTTGTGGTTTTTTTCCTTTTCTTTTGTTTTAACTTCAATTTCTAGGGAGCAGCTCTCCCTTCTCTGCGTGGAGACTTCCCTCGTCACGGGAAGAAACCTCACTTTCTGATTCCCTCTAAGCGCTCCGTGGATCAGAAGGGGTGTGTGTGTGTGCATGTGTGTGTGTGTGTGTGTGTGTGTGTGTATCCACTTAACAAAAAAATATGGAGGGAACAAGGGCAGCCAGACCACAACTTGCACAGCACGCAGGCAATGGGTATTTAAGTTTTATATTGACAGTGAGGCAGGATCCTGGGTAGGTGCCTGAAAATCTTCCAGTTTCAAGGAATCTGTTAATGGTAGAAGGGGGCTGGTATTAAGTTTGAATGCATGTATCTTCTTTTTGCCTCCTCACTGTTTGGGCTGCCTCTTGAATCTCAATGCAGCCCAAACATCCCCCCACCCGCCCTTCCCCGCCACCTCCCCTACCGTCACCTTCCTGGCCCAGGCACGGCTACTCTTGCTGGAAGCCACAACGCCTTCTGAGTGGTCCCTCGGCTTCTTCTCTTCCCCATTTCAGCTCAGTTATAAATAAGGGGCCAGAGGGGTCCTTTAAAAACCCCAAGTCAGAATACGTCCATTTCCCTGCTGAGAACTCCACGGGTGGGGTGGCCCTCGCCTGCTTCTCCAACTTAATCTTGAGCCATCTTTCCCTTGTCCTTTGTGTTCCAGCCCTTCGGCCTCATTTTCCTCACCAGTAGAGTGGGGACAAGAACAATGCCCGCTCACGGGCCGGGGGAGTGAATGCACTAACACACAAAGCACCTGGGCCGGAGGCTGGCTATGATAGGCCTCAAGAAAGGGAAGCGCCATCAACACTTCACTGCTTTGAATTTGCCAAGGACTCTCCTGCTTCAAGGCCTTCACAAAAGCCTCTGTCACAGTCTCTTTTCCTCTTTTTATGTGGCTGGCTCATGTTTTTTTATCCTTCAAGTTCAAGTTTACACGTTAACTCTTTAGAGATCTTCTCTGACCAGTCTATTCAAACAGATCCCAACCCTTTAACCCCCATTCTCATTATTTTATCCTATAACACTCTATTTGTTTCCTTCACTGGACTTTCTCCAACTTGCGATGACATATTATTTGTTTACTTGAGGGCAGGGCTGTGTCAAATATTCTTATCTAGCACAAGGAATATTTGTGGAATGAATGCATAAGTGAATGAACACAACTCCTTACCTTCCCTAGTCTAATACCCACCTGTCTCCCGTGCCACCCTCTTGCCTACAAATCCTGTACTTATTTGCTCTCTCATCCTTTGCCATTATTGACCCTCATCTCTTGGCAACAGAAAATCTCTAAATCATCCAGCGCTGCCCCATCATCCTAGCGCTACTCTACACTTCTCTTTGCTTGTAGGCCCGGTTTCTCCTTTGAGAGGCTCACACTTTCATTTATATGTAAATGATAAATAATAGAATATGTAATGCCCAGAGTAAGTTCGATGACTAATAACTCCTCATCTGCCAAGTCGGAAGGGTTCGGGGATGAATTAACTCATCGTCCACCATTAAGAGATCAATGTCTATGCAATTACTCCATGAATATCCAAGCTCAGGTATCTCACGGTCCTACTTGAAAGGCTGAAGTGATGGTAGGAAACCAGAGGAGGTGAAATCATAGCTCCCAATTTTTGATCCTTATCACCGCCCATTACGTGTGTACACTGTATTATACTGAAGCAGTGTACTGTGAACTAAGAAGGGGTAACCTGACCTGTCCTCATGAATCCCTCTTTCTCGCTCTCATAGACAAGAACACCAGGATGGAAAATGCCCTCGACTGAATTTTTTATTATTTATTGATTGATAGCTGCCTTCTATTTTTTTTTCCCCTTAAGCCTCAATGCACTTTGCTAATTACTTCTCTGGAAATCATTTCACTTTACCATTCACCAGAATGCTGCCACCTTTGGGGAAGAATGTGGCCGTGTGATGAAATGTAGCCTAGATGAGAGTAAGAGTAGAGAAAAGTCTTCTCATTGAAGTTCTGGTCCAGCCCTACCCTGCAATCTAATGCACTAGGAAGGCAATGATGTAATAAAGAGAAATAGCACAAGGCTCGCATCAGAACCGTTCTTTTCATGTACAGAATAAACATAAAGATAAGTGCCTTCATCATTTTATCCTTGGCCCAACTTGGATTTGCATCACCAGTGTGACTAAGTCACGGAAGCAGGCTATCTCATCAGCACATTTGAGTCACTCTGTCCCATTCATGCGATCTGAAGGGGAATTCTGTATATCCCCCTTAGACTAAAATAGTCAATGATTTGAGTCATTAGGAAAAGCCCAAATAATTATTAATTCCTACAAGAAGAAAAAAATTTTAAAAAAACCTCTTTCATTATATACAAAAGAGACTCCGGTGGTTTGGAGATGTTTGAATGGGTAGCAGATAAATGGGTTTTACTGAAATGAATTTTCTAGAATTTTCTAGTGGAAACTTGGGAAACAACAGAGAATGCTGATGTTAAAGGGCAAGGAGAAAATGTTTCTTTAATGTGATATATATCATCATAATGGCACCTTAAATTCAGAGATTACCTTTAAATGAAACATTATGTACACAGTATTGTGAACCTAAGAACACAGGTATCCTTATTTTAGAGATGGGAAGAATGGATTCGCAGATGGGATCTTTCCCAAAATACGCAGAACACTGGAGTAGAGCCAACACTGCTGTATTGCCATTCCAGAGTATCTGTGTTTCCACAGATCTCAGGCTAGACCAAATGAATTTTTCTGGTAGTAGACTTGAATCCAAGAGACAGCCATCTTTTATTTAACTCAACAAAGTAAATGTTGATTGAGTTTCTACTACGTATAAGGAATAAGAAAGGCATAGGCCTTGATCTCAAGGAATTTATAGCTTAGTGGAGGAGGCAGATGTATGAACTAACTTTCATGTAAAGCACATTCAATAAAGCACTGAGCAAGGAGTGTTGGCAATTAATTGCAGGGGCACAACAGGGGATGAGCTGCCATGGATAGGGGCTGACTCATCAACAGAATGTGGCTACTTCCCTGTAGGCACCAGGGATGGCTTCTAACTTCCTTGTTCTGAAATCTACATATCTGTAGCATCCACCATGTGCTTCCAGCTTTATCCTCTGAAGCAATGGAAATTACTTTAATCCTTCTCACACATACCATCCTTCAAAATTCTAAATCTGTATGACATTCCTCTCCTCTTCCCCCATGCTCCTTCTCCAAAGACTCCTTTGCTGTCTCCTATTTCAGATTAACTGTACCAATTTCTTCAACTCATTCACCTATGGCATGTTTCCCAAATCCTTCACTCCCTGGGCATTCTTTTCTTGACAAATTCCACTTTATTTGTGTTCATTCTTAAATGTGGCATTGAAAATTCAACACAATATTTTAGATATGTGTTAACCAGTAGGTTGGTTTCTCCCTTTGCTATCCATCAGTCCGTTCATCCATTCATCCATCCATCCCAGTGATACCTAAATAAGCTTCTCCTAGTTACTACAGGGGATAAAACGATGAAAAACTTCAATGAAAGTCAAGTTTAGTGAGAGAATGGAACTACGCTCATACCAACACTACCTATGATTTCATTAGTATTTTTGGCAGCCATGGGTCACACAGTTAGCATCTACTGAGCTTGTGGACACCTGAACTTCTAATATATTCTCACAAAACTTACACTTAAACAATGGCTTGGCGTTTTATTTTTGGAACCAGAGTTCAGCACTTTACATTGATTTCATCCTTTTAAGTTTCAATCGATCATTTCAGTTCACTGAGATCATTTGGAAATCTAGACTCTGTCCTCCACATCAAGTCATTCCTTTTAGTTCTGGGCCACCTGCAAGCAACACAAGTAGCTTAGCATAGAACCCTGGGCCTATCAAGACAGCTTTGACTCTACTCAGCTCTATGACTGTCAAATTTTCACTTCTTTACCTTGACCATCAAGAAGCTTGTGAACATTTTTGGTTAAAGGTGATGTTGAAATCAGAATACTATGCCCAAAGAATGTTACCAATTTACCAACATAAATACCAAATAAATAAGCACATTAATAAAAAACGTAGAACTGAGTGCCAGGCCTTATCCAACCCCATGTTTGCTGAGGCATCAATCTGCTAATGTAGAAATCGGCAGCTCCAGAAGATTTGGGAAGGAGGGTATCCCTGCTCAACTCAGAGATACTACATCAGCAGATTAAGTCCCCAAACTGTCTCTGGGACTGGAGAGGATGAATAACAGTGTCCTTTATAAGCATCTTAGATTTCTACTTTTTAAATGAAATCCACTGGGTCCTATCAGTCTGTGGTTTGTCTGCTCCGGTTTTAGCAAACTCGAGATGGGGTTGCGTTGTGATTGGTTAGAGCGTTTCGCCCTTCGGAAGGGGGAAACCCACTGACCCCTGACCACAGCCTTGTCGTAGGGAGCGTCAGAGGCGGCCCAATTACCTAAGAGGACTGAGAAAAATCAAACAGAGCTCGGGCACAATGAGGGGAAAAAACACACAGCAGGGCCCAGCTTTAGCTCCACTGCTTGAATTACCACTATGTCAATAGAAGGTGATAAATCAAGGGAGATATTTACTGATTAAAATTACAGACTCCTAGGGGAAACTGTATAAACAGATTGAAGAACAAAGCCTGCAGGGACTGAGCCCAGCCGAATCCATCCAGAATTTGGCCGGTCGTTTCTGTTTCCAGCCAACTCGTGGACCCAGGGGTCACCGAGAGAGCAAGCTGCTCCACAAAACTCAGACTTGCTATACACAGATCCAAATATTTGTAGGGAAAATTTACAGGCGTGTTGGGAAGAGATTCAGAACTCAGATCCATTCACAAGGGATCCTCTTATTTCATTCTGCTGCTGCTGCTTCTTTTTTTTTTTTTTTTGCTTTTATTCTCAAGCCTGGTCTAGACTCACTTCTAGGAACCAGAAAACTGCTCCACACACGCTGCAGGCCAGTGGAAGTCCTGAGGCCGCAGATCTGAAGGGAGGACAGAGGAGACATGAGTGTGCACAAACCCCACTCCCATAGGAGGTCGAGCGCCCGCATCTATTGCCAATAAGTTTCCCTGCCAACCCATTTGGTCTACCCTTTTGGGTGTGCCCATGTCGGTGTTCCCGGGGGAACCAAAGCTTTGCTCTGCCATCCGGGTCCTGCCAGGTGCATTGCATGGTTACTGTCACTCTGCTTCTTCATATGGGCATTCTTCTTGAGTAAGAGAAATGCCTTTTGGGAATGTCTGGGGATGATTTGTACAAGCAGGACTTTAGCAGCAAGGTTGCAGCTAGTTTTCAGAGCTCCGTGAATTTCTTTCTGTCCGCTTTGCCTGTAGGAGTGGGACCGTCACCCCAAACCACTCTGGTCTGACAAGCAGCAGCGTAGGCTTATGTCTGGTGGATGGGGAAGCCCACAGGGGCCTGCTGAACGTTACCATGGGCTCCATTATCTGCGCGTGGTCTCGAGTTAAATTTTGCCCTTGTAACCCAAGTTCCAGCCTTCTGTCTTGTGCCCGTGGCTGTGCATATGCAATCATCACTCAAAGGGAATTGGGCAAACACGTTCCGGGACAAACAGGCTTTAATGATTGGGAGGGGAGAGGTGATCATGTATGCAATGTCAATAAACAACAGAAGCACATTGGGGAGATAACTCCTATTAGGGCTTCTGTGCGTAGTTGTGTGTTTTATAGACTATGTAAAGGTGCCCAGCTGAGGGGGAACTTGTGGGCAGGGCAGTGCCTACGTGGAGGGACAGGTAGCTTTCTGCTCATACCCAGGAGAAGTTGGTTATTCAAGCATAAAGCTCACTGGGTTTTGTCTACGCAGTGTGGGCACCCTTTCCTAACTGTTCCTCCGGAGGAGGGTGGCTTTTTCCAAATGGCACAAAGGAACAAAACAGGCTAGACAAGCTCGGGCTCTTCTGACTTTTTCCTTGGAGCAAGGAGGAAGAGGAGGCACAGAAGATCCCAACTAGAGCATTTAGAAGTTCATCCTTTGCCTTTTGAAAGGCAGCAGTGGATAATAAAATGCCTGTATAATTATCCTGGCTTGCTGTCCTGTTCTTTCGCAACTGGGTTCCTGTAAAGTGAGGTGAGTGTCCCTTTGTTTGTTTTTCCTCCCTGAAGGGATTCATCAAGTGTTCCCTGTCTGAGTGAGCTCCTTGTCCGGGGGTGTCATTGAGCCCATCTCTTTCCATCAGCCTCCGGAGATGGTTGCAGACGTCACCCACTGTCTTGAGTTCTGGAAAACTCTGAGCTGTCCTTCAATGAATTAATTTTTTTACTTAAAGGAAGTTATATTTATAGCTCCTGTGCTCGCCTGCTCTGCCCTCTCTGAGCCCCCTCTGCGCGGTTTCCAGGGTGCACGCTTACCTTCGAGTGGAAGCACGTTTCGGAGCTGGGGAGAAATGAATGGCTCTCAGGAGCCGAGAAGGTGAAGTCAGCTTCTGCAATCCGTGGGGGCGCTCTGATCTCGCTCTTCCGCTTTGTTTGCGGGGGGGGGGGGGGGGAATCTCTCTTTGCCCTGGAATATCACAGCCCGGAGCCCTTTAAATTAAAAACAGTTGTGAAACTGGCAGCACTTTAGAACTTATGCCAGCACACGAATCCGTAAGGAGCAGGGCCTCAGGGATGCAGTCCGTGTGTCTGGGAAGAGGCCTGGTTTGTGTCCTTAGCTTGTACCAGGCCTCCGGCCTACTGTTTCCTTTCTCTCCCACTGGAGTACGGGCTCTTTTGGGTTGTGACCGGACCCTCTTCTGGCTTAACCTCCTCCCTCATCCCTCCTCCAGGGGTGATAGGGTCCGCCACATGCTCAGGGGTGCTCCCAGGGGCTGGGTGTCACTTGCTGCTCTCACATCCAGGCAGTGGCCGACACTTCCACTTTCAGAGTGACCAAGAGACAACAATGCTGCTCCCTATAAGGCCTTTGCAGACAACGGGAATCTAAGCCCAGAAGAGCAAACGTGGGTTTTATAGAACACATTTTTGTCCATTTCAAGAGAAGGTAGCGGAAATGCTAGACAATAAAATAACGAGTTGAGGATGAGCCAATAAAATTCCTTCTTTGTGTTTATGGCTTGGCTACTTCTGAGCCAGGAGGCCTCTGCTGCTCCCCAAGTTGGGATTTATCTCAAATGGGCTCGGTCAGCGGGAGGGGCAGGTGGTGAGCCTCCAGGGGGCTGGAGAGTGGAAACATGGACCCTTCCTGAGAAAAGTCTTCCCCTGGACACTTTCCCTAGCACTCTGGCCACTCCAGTGTGGTGGCCTTTCTTGTAGGGTCCTAGAGCATCCTAAATTACCTGGCATCTTTAATTACAAAGTGATATCCACCTGTAAGGACAAGGTGGCCCAAGGATTCAATATCAGTGAAATCTTATTTGGGAGAAAAAAAATTCAAACTTAAAACTGAAAACATAATTGTTTCCTTAATGAAATTCAGAGTGATATTCAACAGGGTATCCTGACAAACATTACTTGATTATCTCCTATGTGTAGTGGTAGGAACCAGGCTGGCAAGATTGCCAGGGCCAGCACACATAAGATGTTACGTGCAATGTTAAGGAATTTGCACTGTCTCTTATAGGCAGTGAATGTTTTATTTTATTTTTATTCTTTTCTGTTTTTTTTTTTTTTTAAGAGATGGAGATCTCACTTCGTTGTCTAGACTGGTCTCAGACTCCTGGCCTCAAGTGATCCTCCCACCTTAGCCTCCCGAACTGGTGGGATTACAGGTGTGTACCACCAAGCCCAGCTAGGCAGTGAATGTTTTAAAGAGGGGATGACCTGACCAGAGCTATCTATGCTTTAGAAGAGCCATAGTAGAATGATGTTGAGGACATAAGTAATAGCTAGTATTTCGTGAACATCTACTATATGCCAGGAACTGGGTTGTTTTATTATATGCATTCTCTTTTTAAATCCCCACATAATCCTATGAGGTAGGCACTATTTTTGTCCTCATCTTACAGGTGGGCAACTTGAGGCTCAGGGAAGTTGAGAAACTTGCCCAAGGTCACACAGCTTGCAAGTGGTAGAGCAAAGGGTAGAACTCGAGTCTAACTGACTCAAAAGCCCACACTCTTAACTACTGTAGATCAAATTTAATGTATACATTGTTTGTTTTGTCAAGGGGTATGCAAGTACCTCGAAAAAGCCATTCCTTTTGTGTGGAGGAAGGGGCAAACCTCTGGACCTGAGATCGTGAGACCCAGAGGTTGGTGTTGCCAGATTTAGTGAATAAAAATACAGGATGCTCAGTTAAATTTGAAAAATAGCTCTAATGCATTTTTGTAACATATTAAACATAGCTGAATACAGGACGTTTAAGGCAACCTGATAAAATGGATAAAAACGCAGGACAAAACCGTTAAAGACAGGGCATGTCCTGTACATACAGGCTGCCTAGCTACCCCATCAGGTGTGTACCTTGAGTCTGTCACACCTTGGGCTGTGTGACCTTGGGCAGATCCTTCCTCTTAGCCTCACTTTCCCCAACTGCAAAATGTGGGTAATAGTATTTGCCTCATAGGGTCATTATAGGATTAACTGAGATGATAGATTAATCAAATGCCCAGCAGAGTGCTAGGCATACAGTAGACACTCAGTAAACACTTTGTGGGTGAACTAGGCAATTCCTTAGTTTCCAGAAAAAGGTTTTTTTTCTTTTTTTTAAATTCAGAAGAACACTTAACTTCTATTAAGTGTTTTATTCATCAAAGCACTTGGCCTTTTCTTTATGAAAAAGATATCTTTTTATAGGGGTCACTTTTTGATGTTTCACGTAGCCTGTATTTAAAAACACCAACCATTTCTTCAAACGATAAGGTTGCTACATAACTTAAAAAAAAAATAGGGCAACAGAAACAATGCCCATTATATTATCTTCAAGCCTTTATTATGTAGGTATTAAATTTGAACTCAGAGGTCGTCACACTTGGAAAATGTTTCCATCTGCAGCGCTGCCTTTCTCCATTCTGTCGGTTCAATTAAGCCTGAGAATTTAAATTATCTGTCTAACTCTAAAAATATGTATAGATACTTCGGAAAGTGGAAACTATTTCAGGGCTTCGAAGAAATTCTGTGGGAGTGAATGTGCTCACAGCTTTCAGGCCAGAAAGGTTGACCCTTCCAGATCTTTGAAAGGTTGTGGAAAGACCATAGAAATCAAATCAAATTAAGTCAAAAAGACAGCCTTTCTCTCAAGAAGAGCGTTTGGAAAAGCAGCGGAGGGGATGGACAAGTTGTGTGTGAAAAACACACGCACACTCAGCAGGAAACATGTTTGTCTAAAAACATTAAATTAAGAACTGCTCAGAGTAACAGCATTTTCTTCCTTTCTTTCTCTGATTTCCAGTTCATTCTTATCAGAATTCTGTCAGCTCTCAAACTGACATTTTCCTGTTCTGATCTTTTCTCAGATAGGAAAGAGAGATTTTTTTTTTCTTTTTTGTTGGGCTGATGCAAACAGCAGATCAGCCTACAGAGAAACGCCAAGGACAGTTTGGAGTCCTAATCCCTGACCCCCTGCCCTCTCCTAACTGGCTATTGACATTGAACTTAAAAAAGCTGCAAAGCTGAGATGTGACAATGTTTTAGAGGGAAAGAGAAAAGGGCCGTGGTGAGATTCGGGAGGGGGTGTGGGAGGGACCTCAGAAGTGAATGTGCTGCTGGCCTATGAGTCAAACTTCAGGCTTTTTAAAAGTTCAGCTTTGCTTAAAAGTATCCGGTAAAGAAAACAGGCCTTATCCTTCAGACCAGAAAGGGAGTAGGCGAGTCTCTTTGGACGATAGTTATTTGTCCTTTTTGGATGATCCTGTTCCTGTTCGTGTGAAATAGTGACATTTTCACGATCCTTGGTGTAGAGAAATCGTCGCGTAGTTTCTACGTTAGACCAATGACTCACTTTTCACTTTACCCACGCTGTATAACAGAGTTGGACCTTACAATGCACGGATTTGTAGTTTTTTAACAGGGATATCTAAAGGGACTCGCGCCATCATTTCAACACAGAGAAGGAAAAAGAACATTGCTTCACCCTGCTTTGATGCCTTTGTTCTCTGGATTCTATTAGCTTTAGCTTCTGTTTACCCTCATGTGAAGACTTTCCCACCTGAAATTGTGAATTTGACTTGCTTCCTTTCCAGCTGGGAACAGAGATAAAGAAAGTAATAGTTTTCTCAGAAAACCTTGCCTATACTATTGTGAAGCCATCTGCCCTGCCCTTATTTTCATATCACTTGGTCCTGCATGTTCTAGAATAAAGACCTGGCATGTCTGAAAACGTTTCCTCCATTTTGCTACTGGTTAGAAACGTGGTTTAGTTAACTGCTGACCAGTTCAGAAGAAAACCTGAGAGAAAAAATCTTGGATTCCTTGCGGTACGGTTTATTTAGTTTAAAAATGAATCCTGAAATACCTGGGCGCTCTCTTCTTCCCTTATGGCTATTTATTTACAGAGAGGCTGGTGCCTGAGTGCTTCTAAAAGGCAGCGTGTTACTCTGCTTAACACAAAGAAGCGAAGATGTTCTCTGACATCTCTACCTTCTCGAAGATGCTGGTTTCTTCTGGGCCAAGCCCTGGGGAGTCCAAACCCTTTCCGGGCATGCCAAAGGCCAGTGAGCAGCAAGGAGAATTCTAATCACCACGTGATCATTGTTCACTGGGGTGGGCAGACACCACTGTCTCTGCTTCCTTTATGTTCATTGCATGAGACACTTGAAATTAGGCCTGACATAGCAATAACAAATGTACTACAGGGAACAAGCCTGCACTGGGCCCTAGGGAATGATCTAGAAGGCTTAATAGGTCTTTTCCATCTTTAATTTCCATGGTTTTAAATATGCTGGCTGCTTATAAAGCAGCAGATTGATTTTCAGGCAGACTGGTTAGTTTTGAAAGCAGTTAGTAGAGAGGATTTAGCTTTTTGTAGCCATGGTCTTCGACCCTTACTTTAGTTGGTGCCTGATTTCTGAGGGCAACCCTTGCATATCTCCTTTCACCCCCCTTGGGCAGGGAGCGAACGGAAAAGGAGGTGTGTTGGGTTTCTCCCCTGAGCTCGCTGACCAGGTACTGTTGTCCAGGTGTGCTGGGGGGACTCCTTGTCTACCTGGTAAAGTATAAGGACGGGCATTCCACGGATGGAGGTGATGTCACATGGCTCACCACCGTCCTACATCTAAGTGTTCAGATTCAGTGGTAAGCCTTCCTAGGGAGAAGTCTTTTGTTTCTTCATAAGATGTAGTGAGCGTCATGACAATTCCTTATCTGAGGTCAAGGGAGTAAGACTCACCTTCAAGATGCACCTTTGAAAGCAGGAAGTGGCTGACATGTGCGATGGTGTGATTTCATATCACACAGCTGGTGAATTCATTTTGGAAATGGCTGTTTGGGGGAAAACTTGCTGTTTTTCTTTTGGTAATTGTTCCCATTGGCTTCCCCCCCCCCACCTCCACCATGACGCAAGGAAACAATTATAGGCAATAAAAAAGACACAGCTAAGTTTAGAGAGAGGGGAAGGGCCCTCGGAGTTTCCAAGTTTTCCCTGAGCTCACACATAGCTTGCCTTTTTCTGGACATGGGAAATAGGAACAATCTCAGTTTTTCCACCCATAAAACAGGGATCTTAATTATTGCTTGCATCACAGAAAATGTTATAAGGACTAGCTGACATTTTTACACTAGTCTGGAGACAAACTGTATTGTATAAAGTGCAAACGATCTTTCGCGATGGCTGAAGGTGCACCTCAGAAGGGAACCCAGGCATCTGCCCGCTTTTCTTGCTCCGTGTCCAGGGTGAATTATACTGCTGGAAAAGCTACTTCCTGTGGCTGACGAAATGCCAGGACTGACACCATGCTTTGAGCTGTTTTATCTGGGATTTAAGGAGCCAGTTCCCAATTAATCGAACTGCAAGGTCACTCACTGAAGCAGTGCTTCAGGTGGAGGAGGACTACGTGTGGACGAGAGAGCAGAGGGGACATGTGGGCCCACTGGGCAAACGAAGGGAAGGGAGAAAGATAAAGACCATAGTGAAAGGGGCTAGATTTTTTTTTTTTTTTTGGTAAATTGTCTGCATTTGAAATAATCATTGGTCAGCAGAAACGTGCCAACTTACTAGAGCACCCTTCTTAGTTTGCCACCCCCTAAAAAAAAAGACCCAAATCCATGGCTGAAAAGGATCCTGCCTTCCTGTGGCTGCTTGGTGGCTCTGCCCAGCCTGAATGTCATGCTCAGAGGCGTGGGAGAGGTAGGACCCCTCCTGCTCGGGCTGTTTCATCAGGATTCTGCAAGGTTCATATGTAACTCCTCTTAAAAATCTGAAAATGAAACAAGACATATTTCTGAGGTTGTCAGCAGGTAGATCCACTGGTTTGTGGTAAGTAATCTCTCTGGGAGGAAGTCTTGGCTCTGATGTCTGTGTTGAACGTTCCGTGGCTCCCCCCGGCTGCCCCAGCACAGGTCTGTTCACTGGGCGAGGAGGCGGTGATGATATTGCTTCTAACAATCAGACTGAAGCGTAGCCTCAGGCTGTCTTGCAAAGCCCCCTCCAAACAGCCTCTAATTAATTTTTATCCTGCCATCCCAATGAGTCCCGGGAGTGCAGCAACCCAACAACAAAAAACCCTCATCAAGTCATTTGGAGAAAGCTTTGACGTAACACTTGCAGATTTCAGATCTCCAAAAGAGAAACTGCCACGGAAAAACTTAAAACCAAACCCAACCCCTCCCCTCTCCTTGCCTCCATCCACTTGATTTTTTTTTTCTCGTCTAGCTTCTCGCCTTTTCTTTTACAGTGGCCGTGAGTCAGACCTTTCTCTGACTCCCTCCTTCCCGTGGCTTTTTCAGAGAGAACCCTGGAGCTATTTTTTTTTTTTTTTTTTTGCTGCTGGAGGAGAAACCCAAATCCTCTGGGGGCTGGGGTCAGGCACCTGTGCTGGGCTGCCCTGAGGAGCCCCTTGAAAGGAGGGAAGGAGAGAAGCCTTATCGCCTCTCTGGCTTGGAGCCACAGTGGGGCCAGGCCTGCTCGAGCTGTGAAAACACACTTTAGTAGACACAGCGTTGGAAGCAGAGGGAAGGTTCCACAAAGAGGAATCCCACCCACCGAGCGCATCAAAGATGCACCACCCTGGGTCTCCCCCTTTGGAAGTGCTGCTTGGTTGCACTGGTTTGCTGCGTGACGAGGGTCCACGCGAGATTCCTGAAGACCCCTGGTCAGGTCGTTTTACTACTTATTCCGAGAGAATCTGGGGAAGAGGGGTCTCCTCCTCCCTGGCACTGGCATGCTTGGCTGGCACGTGAGCTTCACCTGCTACCCTCCCTCCAGCTCTGGGCGTCCCACTCCTGGGCTCAGATCCCAAGCACCTCCTCCCTCCGCCCTTTCAAAGCCTTCCCCACCCCTCTGTGTCTATTCAAGATGCTTCTCTTAGGACCTCAGAATGAATTAAAATTTCGGAAGAGCGACTGTTTGAAATGATGCATTCAGAGGTGCTGAAACCCAAACCACCCGCCGCCCGGGCTTCCTGGGATTTCTGGACAAAAAGGTTGAGTGACTGCTCCCCTCCCCAGGACTCAAGAGAGGAGAGTGATCCGGTGCCAGCGGCACTGGTGTTAATTTCACGATCGCCGGGTGCCAAAGAAATTTCCTCAGGACCCGCTTGACTCGACAGCTCCTGAGAAATGGGGTCATTGTTTCTAATGAGCTTGAACAGCCTGGCTCCTTTAAAAGAGTTAATCACAGAATCACAGGCCTAGAAAAAAGCCTTCTTTGACGGCTCCTCTGTGCCAGGTCCAAGTGAGTGAGAGCTGATCCTATTTTTGAAGACGCCTATGGAGCCCCACTCCAGTGACTAATCGCTCGTAATTGTCCTCTTTAATTTTAACCTCATGCGCTGTTGCTTTAAACAGATTTCCGTTTGCGCCGTCCTCAGAGAAGGTAGAAAGCATTGCTCACCGCACAACGGGGCCATTCATCTCCTCCCCCTCTGCCTTTTCCTGTCTCCTTGGACGGTAGAATGGCCCAGTGGAGAAGAGCAATTGTCAGGGAGTCAGACACATCTGCGTCTAAAGTACACGTTTAGTGTAACTCACTAACAGTGGGACGAAGCCTCAGTTTCCCTGTCTGTGAAATTGGAGAAATAATAGCCACCTCATTGGGTTGTTTTGAGGATTAAATGAAATAGTGGAAGGAGAGTGCTTTGCATGGGTTTTGGATGGTGCCTACTTTAGGCCCACAAGCCACAAGGGGCCCACTGCAGACGAGGTGGATGCACATGGAATTCCCGCTTGTTTGGGTGTTCTGTTCTTCAATGCCAAGTGATATTGGTGGGAAACACAGCAAAGAGCAGCAGAAATAGAATTGGGCTGGGGGCCCAGAGACCTGGGTCCTAGTCACAGCTCTGCTGTACCCCAGGCCCAGGACCCTCACTTGGGAGGGCACAACCTTTCTGGGCCTCAGTTTTCTGGTCTGAAAACTAATCTCCACTCTGTCTTCCTTGCCAGGGAGTAGGGGGGACATCAAATGAAAGGAAAGATGGGGCTGTGACCTGCCAACTGGAAATGCCAGTCAAATGTCAAATGCAAAGAGTCCTGAAGGTTGATGGCCAACCAGCCCCCTTGGGCCCACAGATCTGCCTGCTGCCTGTGGCATCTTCTCCAGGAGCACCTGGACATTTTGCTGGGATTCCCCTGCATTGACAACATCTGGGGGTGAAACAAGTCAAAGTGTATTTTTTTCCTCAATTTTTAATGTTCATATTTCCTTAGACTCTCAGTTCTGTTTTTGTTTAGAAAGGGACAGCCCCTGGCTGGGAGCACTCTTCAGTCCAGAGGCAGGAGAGCATAGTGGTTACGCAGTTGGTTAAACCCACGGATTATGGGACCAGACCCCAGTCATGCCCTAACTCTGCCACTTTCTCACCTGTGTCCTTGGGAAGCTGTCTACCTCTCTGCGTTTCTGCATCCTCAGCTGTCCAGTGGGGACAATCAGAGTTCCCACCAGAGGAGGATTAAAGGAATACACATTATGTGCTCAGAACAGTGCTCTGCCATATGATAAACACCATTAAGAGTAAATATCAAGAGTATTATTATTATTAATCAAATTTTCCTAGTCCATGCAGTGATGAAGCCTGACCAGGAGATACTTGATTCAGTTCCAAAAGACCTCACTAACACCCTCTAGACCAGTGGGTCCTTAAGCTTCTGGGGGCCATGGCTTGTTTGAGGAAATGATAAATGTTATTGACTTTCTCTGCGGAAAAGTTAACAAATGCCCCAAATTTCACATATACTTTTGGGGAGTTTCAGCCCATTCATGCAATTACTGGGGTCCCTGGACCTTGGTTAGGAACTTCTGTTTTATTGCCTTCTTTTTTATTAGGTCACCAGGACCGTCCAAGCACAGCTTTGGATGTAGTAAGGATAAGTATCTGATCAGAAAATTTTATTATGGTTACCACCAACTGGAGGTCCAAAGAGAAAGAAAATGTATAATGTAATTGAACCCGAATTAGACTTTCTACAGTCTCTTTCTTGAGTAGCATGTCTTTGATGCATGCCATTGCAATTTTTGTCTGTATCCAATGCATACCGCTCTGAGAGAAACTTGGAGAAATGTTCTCTCTGCCTTTATTTCCATGGCAGCTGCAAATAGCCAAGGGTCACTTTGTTAAGAATTCCCAGTTCTGGAGAAATGAAAGGTCAAAGTTGTAAACTTTTCAGTTAACACTGAACGCTTCTTTATATCAAGTTATATGAAGAACTCTCTTAAATACGGTGTTTATGGGCTAGGGTTTGGAAGAACTTAAAAAACAAATAATCACAAATATACCCTTTGATATGATTATACCTTGGATGATTTCATCGCAATTTGGTAGAAGTTAAAGGTTGGACCCACAAGAGTTTAATTTTCAGGTGAGACAGAAGCATATTTCAAGTCTCCCCAAATATCTACTGAACAAACACCACCATTTGCATGTTCTTGATTTATTTCTCTACTTCTGTACCATTGGTTTTGCAAAATTAATTTGCTACATGGAAATGTCTTAAATCACTTTCCCACCAAACCATGGATATGGTTTGGAAGAGGAAGAAAGGGAGGGCCCCTTGTTTTTTGTATTAAGGGCTGATAACCCACAAGAAGAAAAACTGGTTGAAGGCTACATACGAAAATCAAACTAATATCAGTATTTTCTTTTCTCAGAGAAAGAAATGCCTGTTTTAAAAATTGAATACAGAGAAGATAAACAAATACTACAAAATATAGTTCAGTTTCTTTCCTATTATATCCAGTTGAAGGGGACAGAGAGAGAAAAAGAGCAAGCGACGGGTAAAGGCAAGCGATGGAGAGTCTGCCACAGCAGGAGGTGCAGGAGAAAGTGGGAGGTCAACACTGAACGGGTGGGAGAGAAGCACGGGGTGCAGAAGGGATAGATTTATGGGTGAGGCAGTTGCACAAATGCTGCAGAGGAGAAAGAGAATGTGGCAGCCACTAGTTACCTTCTTTGTACATGTACCTTTGTCTGTCCCAACATATACCAGTAAATCAATTAAACAGAAACAAAGAGAATATGTAAAAAAAAAACCCAGAAGCTTTAAAATTAATTTTGACTTACAAGTGGCCTTTATCTAGGCCATGATCTTACCATTAGTATCAATTGCCATCTGTTTTCCTTGAAATACTTTTTTTTTTTTGGTGGTTTAAATGCTGTTTACAGCTCTTCAACTGCTTTAGTCCTAGGCTTCAGAAGCTCTACCCCGAAAGAGATAACTAGAGCTTCCTGCTTGGGGTGGTGGGGTGGATAGCAGTGTCCTCAAGATTGCAAGAGGAGTAATCAGAATCATATCACTATGAGGTTGGGGTCCACTGTGGACCTCGGTCAGCAGTTTCCTATCCCGATGCCAGGGATGGTGATAGAACCTGCCGGTAACATATCTGTAGACAACAGCAACTGCTTAAATTTCTCCTTTGGAAAATAATTTCCAAAGGGGATTTAAAACATAAAGAGTTGAGAAACAAAGAAAGAGAGGCATTAATTTTTGAGTTAACACTCAATAGAAGTGTCAATCTTGGCAAGAAAAAAACTGTTCTCCTGGTTTAAGAGAATCAGGCTTTAGCAGGACATCTGAATTGGAGTACCATGTAACTTTTGAATGGAAATGTTCCATATTTGGATAACTGGCCTGTACACCACTTATAATTATATCTAGCCCAAAATAATGAATCGATACATATAGGTGGCCCTTAAAAAGTATCATTCACCAGAAAGAGGTTTAGAGAGAACCCTATCCCACTATTTCAGTGATGCTTGAAATAACTGCAACTGGTCACATGTCATGAACGAAAGGCAGTGAGCAACATTCCTTGGCTGAACAGGGAGCCCAAAACTCTGATGGTAGGCTTTCGGGAGGGCAATGGAGCTAGGACACTGGTATTAACATGGTGACCCCTAGTGTTGCGTGATGGTAGCACGACTTGGAATGACACCAGCACCCTGGCCTAAGTAGGACCTCGCCACAATCTTCTGATGGAAGGAGTTATTGCCTGTCATAATTGTTTACGTCTTTAAAACCATCATATTAAACAAAACCCCCTTTGACTTTAATGCATTTTCCTGCACAATATCCGTTTCCAACCCCTACCAAATAGCACTGAGTCCTGACACTGTTTTTTCTTATAATGTGTGGCCTCTTCTCTAAGCATTTCAAAGATCAAGACATATTCATTATTGCGCTTGCAGTGTCATAAACAATGGATAATGGCATCAACGGATGAATTGTTGGAGGAGGTGGGTATTGCTACATACATGGTACGGGAGCATGACCAGCAGGGATTTACTATAAACACATCAGGTAGAGGACAGTCACGCACCCTAGGTATGGTGAGTACCCAAGGACCATGTCTGTCGTCTGTTGGATTTTTCATGGTGGGTCATTGTGGTACCCTCGTTCAGGTGTTGTAGCTTATGGTGGGTACAAAGAAAGCAGTTGGATTATATATGCTCGTGCAAGGAGATGAGGAAAGTCAAATTAATTGGATAATTCGAGCCACCTAAACCACTTCCCCATGACTTAATCTGGATATTTCAGAGAAAAGTATTTTTTTGGGATTTGAATCATACATATTCCTATTAAATGTGATACATGTCTTTATTTCCAATGTTATATAATATAGGCAGACACAGGCTGAGAGTTAAAAACAATAATTAAAACTAGTTCATTAATTCTCAGGAAACCTATTCAACAGACACTAAATGGGATGGGAATAGGCTGGCAGTGGGTCCAAATCTCAGCACTTTTCTGTTTATGGTTATTGGCCTGTTTATCAGGTATAAAAAATTCTTCTTGTCAGTGTTCCAAATGTACTTGTGTGTTGGTAAAGGAAAAGGAGATAAGTACAGTATCTTATTTGGTGTTTTCAGACTCACGCCACAAAATCACAAACACTACAAGTCTTTCAATCACACAAACACCAATGATTATTTTCTTTTCTTCTGTGCTGGTATTGTTTTTTTTTTTTAAATTTCAACCCCATAGCTAGAGTGATACCAACTGACCCAAAAGAGAGCTTGAGGACCTTCTCCAGTTTTCACTGGTCTATTGAAAAACAAAGTCCAGAAGCTGCATATAATACAAAGAGACACACATGTAATCCCATCATTTCGATCAGGTCTTGGGTGACATCTTTATGGTTTCCTTTTCTTTGATCCAGACCTCCAGATTCAGCTGGTGGCTCACCCTTCCCTATAGAAGCTTCCTTTGTACACCAGATGGACATGTTAGGAGTGAAGTCCATCTATCACCGTTGGAAAGGGCAGAGACAGAAGGGGACCTTCACGCAGAAGCAGAAGGGATGCAGGTTCTCCCAAACAAAGTTGACAGAATTGGATCCTCTTCCCCCACCTAATTCTTTGTTATATTCAAATACTTCAGAGTCTTCTTTTTATAAAAATTAGTCCTACTATCTCAAAACAAGTGATCAACATCACAAACACGGTTTAGATGTCATTTCAAAATTTAAAAAAATCAACAGATTTAAATGTCAGCTCGAGTACTTTCAACCTTATGAATCTTCCATTCAAAACAAAGCCCTTTGGCTATTAGGCTTACACTAGAGAGTTTCAGCCTCCACGTCATATATATCTAGAGTCATCTGTGAATAGGTGGGAACCATTGGGAAGCGACGTCCAGGTTTAACCACACCATCACATTCTGGGGAACATTGCTGACGTACCATCAGAAAGGATGAAGACCATTTGTGTAGGCAACGTGGGTGGTCTCTTGTAGAATGGATAAAACGGGGTACACTTAGATTCAGGGTCTAGAAAACCTGCTGAGGGGCAGACACCTAACGGGATGAAGAAAATGCCATATTTATTGATTCCCTGGAATAAAACGCATGGTTGTCTAAAACGAAACTGTAGTCCCAAGAAGTCCATCATCCAGTGCGTCCTTGGGGCACACAGGAGTGACTCTGCTGCCATCTATGCCCACAGCCTCTTGTTTCCAAGGAAGCCCGTTTTATAGAAACACATCAGAACATCTTCTTTTACCTTTTGACAAAATGAAGCTGCGTCCTTGGGAGTTTCCCACCCATTGCTCTCTTGGCTACTTCACTCCAGTACTATTTCATTACTTATTGATTTTTCAACGCCTCTCTGCATGGCTGTAATTTACACAAGTCCTTACAGCCCTTAGCGATTCTTAACACCTCAAGGTAAGATCACCGAGTCCACTAGAGAGAGACATTCTTTTCTAGAATGATGAAAAATTGGTGAATCTCATCGCTAACACAAGTACCTTTGGGAGGCCATGGTGGATGAAAAGCAGCCTCACAATAGTTCAGATGCACAATGAGAGGACAAACAAGACCGACTCCAAGACAGATGTTGTAACATTCTTGGTGTGATGCTGAATTCCATGCAACTTTTATTGCAGAAATGAAGGACCAAATGTTTTGTAGATTGCCAGTATTTAGTTTAAAAAAAAAAAAAAGAACACCTATGACATAACCCTAAAGCTGGCAAGCTGGAATTATTATGATCTTTTAAAAAAATTAATCACCACTCTCATCAATTTGTGAAATACATGTTTGCTTTAGTTGTAATTGATGTTCCACGTGGAAAAATATGGAAGTAGAGGAAAATGTCGGCGTGATGGAAAAGATAGAACGGAACAAGTGTCTTGTGGAGAGTTTTTATTTGGGTAAAATATTCCAGTGTTATAAAGAGGGAAATAAACTAAACTAAAATTATATTTTTTACAGAAAGGTATAGTTTTGATTTATAGTAATAAATCAAATTACATTGGTAGAATTTCTAAAGTCTCATATCCAGATTTCATTATTTTGCTTTTAAAAGTTTTATAATTAAAAAAATGTATTCAGCTATTTTGTTATATTTATCTAGGGAATAGTTTTTGTTTTACCCATAAAATCCCTTCGGATTTTTTTTTATATATTTTTATTTTATATATTTAGAGTTATGGTGAGAATGTGGTTTATAAATTTGAAGGAAAATTTAATATTATTAAATACGCATATGAAAAATGATGTGTTGTATTTTCATCCAAAGATTAGATTGAATTCTCTCTTTGCTTCTTCTGAAAATGATATCAAATAAAAGATCCCTTGAAGGAGTATATCTTAGATTGGCCTTGTGGGGAAGCCATAGTCTGAAAAATAATGGTTAAGTGTCAGACTGTTAACACATTATCATGTAGCATACCTAACTCTATGCCCTGAAAACCATTTCTAGATAGTTCTAAGACAATGAATCTAACCAACTCACAAATTACAGACTTTCTTCTTTCTTTCTTTCTTTTTTCTTTTTGTTAGCTTAAAATGAATTTAGAAAGCATCTGGGCCAATTATAGTTTATTTTGTTGAAATCGGTGAAAATAATCCAATCAAAGCAGCTATTTGGTGTTTGAAGATTTTTTTTTAAAAACAAATTTTTGATGACATATTTTACTTTTTAATTGTTTATTACCTATTACATTTATTAGCATCTGTTACATGTTCTTCACCTGACTTGTACCACCCAATCCATTAGGATTTATGGAGGTAATTGCAACGAACATGGTTGTTGCTTGCACTGTATCTCTTCCCTTTCTTTTGGAACGTGCATTCTATATTTCTTTGATGGTGAGGCACCTTCCCCTGCTGTCAGTTCATTTGGTTTGGGTAGGGCAGACCCTACCCCTTGGCTCTAGGTTGATCTAAGGCAGGCCAGCTGGACACTACACCACCCTGTCCATAGTGATGCACACAGGCCTGAGACAATGAGAGCCCAAACCAGGTCTTTTGCTGGACCTATTGGCAATAGAGGGGCTTGCTTCCCTCTGGAGTGGTTATATTGGTAGAATGTGAGCTTGGAGCTGAGCTGCCAGCGACTACCACATGCAAAGAGCCCACCTGGACATGAGGCAAACAGAGAGAACAGAACCAAAGTGGGTGTGGGGAGAGTGGGGGAGTGAGTCAGATGTTACTGTTTGAGCTGCTGAATCCAGCTGAGCCTGAAGCCACCTACCCCAGGCATGATAGTATATGAAATAATACCTTCCCATTTTTACTTTAGCTAATGGGGGTTTGGTTCTAGGTAGTTTCAACCAAAAGAGCCCTGATTAGGGCAATTTTGTCTATGAACAATCTGCATATTTCAAATGAATTTCCTTTTGTTCTGAAATAGACAGATTCACCAAATTAAAAGGGATTTAACGATTTTGTTGTCCATCTGAGAAGAAAATGCTGCTAAAGCATCTTAGACTTGCATCTGCAACTGCCTGGGTATGAGAAAGGCTCTACAAGGGCAAGGAAAGAGATGTTGAAAAATCCTTAAAAACAATAAAGAAGGGGAATATTTATTATCTTTGTTTTGGTTTGGTTTAGTTAGTACTGAATCATATGAAATCTCCCTAAGGACAGGCATTATGTTTCCTCAGCATCTGCAATACCAAACTAAGAGCTGGTTCTACAGTAGGCATTTATTTGACTAAACTTATTAGGAAGAAATTTCTGTCAGTTATTAATGCTTACTACACATTAAAAATGAAAGGCATTTATGATACGGCAGTGTTTCTGAGGAATTTAATGCAATCTAAAAATCAGACTGTTCTCTGAAAATAGACAAAATTCCCAGAAAATACCAAGAGCATAAATCAGTGGGAAGGGCCTTCTTTTCCTGTGACTTACACAATCATCTTCTGAAAAAAAGGCATTTAAATGCAAAGATCTAAGCTCACTATTATTAACTATATGGCTGTGCAGCCAACCACCCTTTCCTCACCTCAGGACGACATGTAAGAACACCAACCTTGTTAGAATTCATCAGCTATGGCCAAAATCTGGGCTACACTCCATATTTCTGAGCCCTTGAAATTCTCTAGAATGAACACCATTAAAAGAATGTGTTCATTTTGAACCAACTATGTCTTAGGTATTTATTTCCTACCCATCTTTTTCTGACACTGCTGGCCAAACTATAATGCCAATCAAAAGCCACATGGAAGAGAAATCTGAAGCCTGAGAAGGGCATACGAACATTACCCAGGGTAAATGGCTCAAAAAGTGTCTGTATTACGGCAGCCCAGCCATATGGCCCGTTTGGCCCAGCATCAAAATCAAAGTCGTCAAACCATCACTGTGGCCGGGGAGGATGTGAGAGTTGCTGGAGTCAGAATGACAATACTGTAACACTGAGAACGGGCCAACCAGATAGTGCCAGGGAACCAGGCAGGAATTCCACAGCAGGAAGGTGGACTTCGGCCCCAGTCTACCTTTCCAGACTCACCTTGCTGCTACCCTCTGCTCCAGCCACACTCAACTGCTCGCTGGCCTTCTTTCATGTGGTGCACCTTTCACATCGCTGTGCCTTTGATTTGCTGGTCGTTGTGTCTGGACTGACCACCTCCTTAGCTCTCCTCACCACCATCAAAGTCCCAACCATCCCGCCCACCTGACTGTGCTTTCATCCCCAGCCCTCCCGCATGCTCTGAACTACCTGGGGCGCCAAAAGCCTCCATCTTTTCTTTTCTTTCTTTTTTTTGGCCTCCGTGCCTTGACATAGCTTATTTTTTTTTGTCTTTTTCTTTTCCGTCTTCTACCCTCTTCTTGATCTTCCCAACCTATTCTTCCAATTTTAGCTCAAGCGTCACCTCCTCCTGAAAGCCTTCCCTGATCTCTCATTCCAGTTCAGAAGACCCTCCTCCATGCTCCAACAGCCTCTCAGTGTCTACTTTGTCAGCACCCACCCCACTGTCCTGTAGTCACTGATGCATGTGCGTATCTCTCCCATATACTTGGAATGGCCTTGAGGGTTGACACCCTGCACCCACTGACTTTGTATTCCTTTCACTTAGTGCCTGGAGCCCAGGAGGAAGGGTGGCTGGAGGGAAGGAACAATAACCCAATCCTTCAAGGCCCTGCTCTCATGTCACTTTCTCTGGAAAGTATGACCCATCTGATCCTCTTGCACTTTACATATATACATTCCAAAAAAAAAAAATTCCCACAGTCTGACTAGCATTGTGGATATCCCTGCCCCTCTCTTTCAACAGAGTGTGAGCTCTTTGAGGTCAGGATTCAAGTTTACTTCATCCTTCTGTCTCTAAAGATGCCTTGTCCATAGTGGGTGCACATTTGTATCTGCTCCATAAACTTATGGAAAGTGATATGGTACCACTGGGCTGGAAAAATGTGAAAACCATTCAGACAAATCCTGAACTGGACAGGAGACTCTTTCTAGCTTTGGATATTTAAAAAGCTGATCCATCAAACCTAAGAGTAGGGTGGGATAGGGGTGGGTGAATGCTCGTAATGATAATACTAGCAATACTTACCAAGCACTTACTATAGGACACAGGCTGTTCTAAGAGCCTTACATGTATCAAACCACCATTTACTAATGCTGTGTGGTACATGAACAGGACTCCCATTTGAGTCAGTGACAACTGTACGTCTATAACGTAGGGGAGAGAGTTGGGTCTGGTGAATTTCAGGCTTGTATATGAAAGCTGAGATTACATGGATTTGTTCTGAGAGTTAGCAGAGAGCTTCATCAATTGCTCTCTACCCACACTTGAGTATTTTAAGCCAAAATTATTTTAAATTCCATTAACCTGTGATTTTGCAACTTGAATTGAAAAGATTCCTCTGTGAATTTCAAGATGTTTTCAGTAAATAAACAGCAGGAAAGACAGACAACCAAGGTGGTATTCTGTACTATATGGTATCCTAATAGCAATGGCTACTGCTTCCCAAAGGATGGGTGTGGGTCCTATACTAGGGGCTCTATACCCCTGTGTCAGGAGCCCCCACCTCCACCCCTCAACTTGCAAGGCTTTAAAAGTGCAGATTAAACACAGTAAAGTGTGTAAATAGCCTACCCAGAAAACACTTAGATGGGGAGTTGTTATTAGTTCAACCCTTGTAATACCCCAACAGAGTAGGCATCATTTTCTTCATTTTAAAGAGGTTGACAGTGTTGCAAAAGAAGTGAGGCAACTTGAATTTAACTTCAGTAAATGGTTGAGTCAGAATTTGAATCCAGGTTTGTCTGAGTCTGTGTTAACCATTAACTTACAAGGGAGCCTAATCTTACTACTACTAAATTGTTTTATGACCCCAGGAAAGTGATTTCCTCTCTGGGCTGCAGTGTTTATTGTGGGAGAAGAAATTAACAAGTGGAATTGTGAATTTGGGCCTGGCAGAGATTCTGAATTCTAAGACTTGAGGTGACCCTGACCTATGGTCTGGACCATACTCTTGACTTAAGGGCTGAGTCCCAAAATATAGGCATGTGATGCAATTTCAGAGGCCTCTCGAGGAAGGGTGTATCTGATCCACCTTGCGATCTCACAGTGTTGTTACCAGAAATGACTAATAAAAAAGCCTAGGACGTGTCCAAGTGCCAGAGTGACAGATGTGACTATACATAAATTAGTCTTGCAGAAAGCTACTTGCCTGGGGTCATCATAAATTTCTGATGGTGCAACACAGGACTGATTGTATTTACTTTTGCTCTCTGTCAGGTAGAGGAGTATGATAGGCCAGTAAAACGATTTAGTTGGCTGGTAAATTATCTGCAAGATTGATTAAAAATAGGAAGCGAGCAATTGGCAAATTGTCAATGCACAGAAAAGAATACTCAATAACTCAACCTAGAGATTAAATTAATTTAGCACAGGGGCACCATTTGAGGAGGTTGTTCCATTGAACTCTTGTGATATTATTTGCTCTGAAATTACTCTGTGTGTGTGTGTGTGTGTGTGAACGAAGCAGCTATGTAACATGGTGCTCATCTTGGCTCTCAATTCAAGATTAAGAAAGCAGTAAAAATAATACACAAGGGACAGCAGTCCTTAGTCCTCATCATTCTAAAAGAGATCATTTGGTGGAAATTAGAAAGAAAACATCAGCCATGTAATAAATTACTCTGAGTATCCCAAGAATTGGAAGCTGGCTGCTATTGTTCCCTCTTCTCATAAATGATGTGCCCAGATTATACCATCACTCTAACATGATTATGTATGCAAATGATGCAGACAGTTATACAATTTACAATTTGGCTGAAATTGTTAAAGAACTGGCAAATGGACTTTGACAAATTGCAATTTGAGGTTTTAAAAATGAACTTTCATCCCAGAGCAAGAAAACAACAGATATTCAGCTGTGCTTATGTAAATTCCTAGAGCAACATACAATAGAGACGCAATTGATGCATGCTCAACTACATTTTTAAAACTAGCATCAACTCTTTACTGTGGTTGGGAAATGGATTACTCAAATATTGCTCTGGTTGAATCAAAGATTGAATTAATAGGGAATTATCATATATACCACACATGGATTACCAATTTTAAAGGAATTAGACCACCACAAAATACATTTAATTTAATATTTCTTTGATGAGTCAGAGGGTACTTCAAGATTTTGCTGTGCCCCCAGGTCATCATTATGAACCACTATTGATACTGGTGAGGCATGGGAGATAGTTAATGAAGAGATCTGGTCAAGAAAACACAGGAAAACAGGGAGTCTGCTGTTTTTAGACATTTATGTCAGGGTGTTTCCCTTTCCATTTTAATCTCTTTATATCCCTAGGGAAGCCTATAGTTCACTATTGCCTTTCCTATGTGGGCCAGAGCTTGGTTACATCATAGTAATATTTCTCAACGTTTTTCAGTCGAAGACTCATATCGGCATCTGTTGTCTTCTCCTTTATTATCATGTATTCAGTATTTTTTTCAATTAAATATATTTACAGAAATTCTCCCCACCTTCCTTTTTCTCCAATACACATGGCCACTATCTCTATACACAGCCAAACAGAAGGCTTAGGAAGTATCTATTTGTGTGGAATTGTGGAAAGAGAATTAGACTCGGCCCCTATCCTCCAAGGTTTACTATCGCAAATATGTTGATGCACAGATACGGAAAAAGACTGTCGGGAACATTCAAGAAACTTAAACTCAAAGGAAAGAGCCAGCTAGCTACTAGATGATACACAAGTCTAGGGCTTTCTAACCAGTTAAATAAGACCAGTTTCAAGTTTACTCTTCTGTTACTGCTCTTTTATGAAGTATAAGCTCTTAAATTATAGGGCACAAAATTAGACTGTAGTAGGGTGTTTACCAGTGTAGGATATAATGAGAAGGTTACTCGTGGTTTCAACGTTTTGTATTTCTAGCCAGAAATATTTCTAACAGTGGCCAGTTTGTTCATTTGGTTAGCAAATAGGTAATAATGAAGCCAAAAGAATGAGTTCCGTACCCCTTGGGCCAGTTGGCTCCACTTGTTTGGTAACTACAGACCAGATATTAAGGTTTGACTCCAGTGTGAGTTAGCCGTCTTGAAAATAAAAGTGACTCACTAGAGAGGCAAAGTCAGTGGCTGGCAAATAATATTTGGGAAAACAATTTCAACATCAATAAAAATCAAAGTCTTATACATTAAAATAAGGTAACATTTTGTCCATGAAGTTAGTTTGGAAAACAGAGGAGAGGAGAGAAGAGGTAGGGAAAGGAGGCAAAGAGTAACAGACAGAGAGAGAAAAAAACACAATACTGGTATGGAGAAGTAAAATAGCCACTCTAACACGGCAGATGGGAATGTAAACTGGGACAACTTTTTGGAAAACAATTTGGCAATAAAAAAGCCAAATGTATGTCCATCTCCTTTGTCTCAGTAGTTCTACTTCTAGGAATCTATCCTACATAATTATAGAAGCTGCCACTTTCTTCTAGAACATTCAATCCCCTATCTCCTGTGCTTTTAACACCATCAGCGGCATGTTCGGGTGACAAAACCTCCAAGTGCAAACTGGATGGTTCCATTTTTGAGAAACAAGGTGAAAAAAACTCCAGTAGAGAAAGAGATTCATGTTTGACCCAAAATATTCATAGCAATAATATTTATGTTTATGAAAATGTGCAAACAATATAAAAACAGCAGGATACTTAATAAGGTTACATCCATATAAAATATTGTTCCATAAGTAAACTGATGTTTGTGACAAGTTTTCCACTGACACAACACATTTATCATATAAAAAACAGAATATGAAACTGTGTAAACAACATGATATCATGGATGTTAAACATTATGTGTAGACAGAGAAAAAGACACAAAAATCACAGGCATGATTATTCTAGATGGTGACATGAAGAGTGATTTATTAATAATTCTTCCCAGTTTTCTATATTTTCAAAGATAAACATACTAATTTTCATAATCAGAAAAAATATTTATGTATTTTAAAATAAGGAGATTTAAATAAAATGAGAAATGTTTATAAAGTAGCATGAAGTGGCAAAAGTAGGATTCAACATGGAAAAGTACAATATACTCATATAGGTAAACATGCCTAGAAAACTGAGTGAAAGTAATATATTTTTAAGACTGCAACGTAGGTAGGTATCTTTAGACAGCAGAATTATGGATTCTTTGTCTAGTAGTTTTCTGTACTTCCCCCAAGTCGTGCATTACTTTTATAATCAGAAATAATGAATAAAATACTTAGGATTTTACAAAAAGAATCTGGGTGAGAACATGCAGGTAAAACAATGAATCTCTTTTACCACTGCTGCCCCATATGACTTTGAAATGCCAAAGTAACAGTAACCCATCTGGTGGATTAATGATATAAATCATCTTTTTAATTGGGTTTTATCAATGCAATTACCATTTTTGTAAGTAAAAAATGGTCAAATATTGGCAATTTCATATGGATCAACCCAATATATGAAGAACAGCACAAACTGTCTACTTATAAAATTAACTATTATACTGTCTATTTTTGTAGCCAAAAACCCAAAATCAAACAAAAAGAACAAAAACAAGAGCTTTTGTTTGTGTGGGTTATATTTAATTATATATTAGAGATTGAAACATAGAAATTTAAAAAAATTATTAAATCATTTAAAACTAAAATAATTAGCCCATTACATGTAAATATAAGTAACATATTTCAATTAAAATAATTATGTTTCCCAAACCAAAATAATTTAGTGAGAAGAAAGGCATTGTCTTAGTCCATTTCTACTGCTATAACAGAATATCACAGTCTGGGTAATTTATAAACAACAGAAATTTATTTCCCATGGTTCTGGAGGCTGGGAAGTCCAAGATCATGGCACCTGCAGGTTTGATATCTGTTAAGGGCCCAGTCTCTGCTTACAAGATGGTGCCTTGAATGCTGCATCCTCCTCTGGAGGGGAGGAACACTGTTCCTCACATGGCAGAAGAGCAGAAGAGAGTGAACCCACTCCCCCAAGTCTTTTTAATAGTGGTATTAATCCATTAAACACCTCCCATTAGGCCCTGCCTCCCAACACTTGTATTAGGGATTAAATTTCAACATGAATTTTGGAGGGGACATTCAAATCATAGCAGACACTATGTAAATCTCTGTCTAGTTTGATAGAAGACAGACAGGTAGATTCTCGGATCTGCTTCTGCATTCAATATGTTGCAATATTATATGTCATGTAGCTTCTGGAAAACTCCACTGTACACTTGTGAGAGAAAGAGAGTGAAAAAGGCAAATAATGTTTTTGTATTAATATGTAAATTCTTTTGATCTCAGAGACCACAGAAACCCAGGGGCCCCCAGACCACACTTTGAGAACCTGTGTTCATAACTTTTTCAGAGTCATGGTTCCCTGAAAAACCATGACTGTTCTCCCTTCTCTAAGAAATGAGCATGCACACATATGTACATGCACACACACACAAGTTTGTAAATAACTTTGGGTGTTCACTAACACCCTGAAGTCTATGGATACCCCAGATTAAGAATACTTGGCCTGGAAGAAAGGTAATAATTATTCTGGCTATGTTTGCACTCTGAAGTGCCCAAGTCAAGACCATGCTCAGCTGAGATGCTTGATAACTATTGTTACATGAAAAGAAATAAAAATTTCTCAGCAAAATTAGAGAAATATCTAAAATCACCAAAGGATTAAATGAAATTAAATGGTAAATAGCTGTTGGATCTGTTAGCTGTGCTCTAACACTGAGTCAGCAAAATGCCTCCCCATACAAATAGCAAGGAATAAATGCAAAATTCTATCTTTCACTTCTCCCCTAAACTTATCTTTTTTCAAAGAATCTAACTGGCTGCAATTTAAAGACATGTTGAAAAAATATAAATATATATTTTGGGGGTAAAAAAAAATCCATTAAATTTTTTGATTGCATGGAGTTGCTTATCAAGGGTGTGTGAATAATGCCAGGAAAAGATACTTTTCTAAAAATCAATACGTTGAAAGTGCTGTTTTAGGGTTGCTGTAGTTGTTGGTTGTGTTTCAGAGTTATTCCTATTGACCTGAATTCAAAAACAAGGTATTGATTTATAAAGTACCTTCAGTAAATAAATGTACATTCTTTCAGCTATCCCTAATAACCTGTAGCATACAGAACAAGGTTTCAACTCAGCTCAGGAGAGCTGAGTTTATAGTGTCACAATTAATCCTTTCTAAGAGTCGTGAGGCTACTCTAATGTCGGGGAACAACAGAGATGGCAAACAAGAAAACCACGGGAAGAGGAAAGAGGTAGGAACATCTTAGCTGTTTTTCCCCAAAAGGTTTTTCCAAATGTCATTTTGGTTTCCTAAGCATATCGAAGCACAGATAGCAAAACCTACAATAATTGATGATGACTCACCAAATTCTCTACTCAGCTTTCCTTTTGAGACTGAATGATAAATATAAGCAGAAAGGTATCTCTTTGGTTGACTATTGGATCCATTCTAGAGAAACAGAAGATGAGGCCCATGTTCCCTGGCTTTAGATTCAAAGTCCACATCAGGACAGTGTTGCGGATTAGATTGGATCTGTCTCATCCCGCCATTGTTTATCAGCCACAAATGTTGGTTGACAGGGGCCGTATTACATTAAAAAAAACCCAGTTTTCCTCAAAATCATTTTCTACCAATTATGATTGACGTACCTCTTTAAGAGGCAGGTAAATATCATGAAAGCAAGCTTGAGCAAGGTGTAGAAAGTAGAGTTTCTGAGCATTGGGCTTCTTCCTGAACTTTTCTTGAGGGCAATGCCCAATGACACATAAGAGTGGTTATTAAGGGGTTATACACCCTCTTCATCCATTAAGAGAAATTTATCCATTTTTTAAAAAGACAAACTACTTGGCAACATAGAAAGGAGGAGAAATCAAAGAGTAGAAGTAAAAACACAAAGAAGGGGAAGTTTACCTGTATTAGTGATGAAGGCATCATGCTAGATACCAATGAAGCTGTCACAGGGAGAAAGCCACCTGGTGGCTCCTATTTAGCACCCAAAGAGCAGGATCTGGGAAGAGTCTATGCATTTAAATTTAAATCCCAAAGAATCTATTTTTTTTTAAATAATCAAGTTTACCATTATTTCTCTTGGTTATTATCGTTTTGATTATTTACATAGATTTATCCCATGAAAGCACAGCACATTTTTGGGGCTAGCACAATTCTCCTGCAGGGATCCAGAGTGGTGTTTTGTGAACCAGGAGCCTTGGGGATGGGATGGGGGCGAGTGGGGGGTGGCGAGTGGGTGGTGGTCTTCGGGCCTCACACCTGGCTTCAATCAGAGCAGTTCTATTTGATCTGTTTTTATATATTGAGGCTACGAGTAAGATTTTATTAGAAAAAGAATTCTGCTGCTAAAAAAATGACACTGAAAGGTTGAAAGTCAGTGGTCTGGGGAAACTGTGTTTAGACTGAAATGGGCTCTGGACATTAATAATTCTTTAGTAGGAATTCAGCAGGTGACTTCCCTTTTTTTTTTTTAAAAAAAGTTTCAAGTTATCCATGTTCATTATTAAAAAAAAAAAAAGAATAGAGAGAACAGATAAGCAAAAAGAAAAAAATAAAGGCACCATAATCCCACTACTCTGATATCACAGCTGTAAACACTGGGTGACAATTTATTAGCTTGTTTTTTTCTCTGCACACATATATACCCATATATACTTTTTAAAATGAAAATGAGATAAAAAACTCTACATACTGTTTTGTCACTTGATATTTTTACATATTATATTGTGAACATATTTCCATGCCAGCAAATATACCTCTCTATGTATCATACTTTGTAAAGGCTGCCTCTTGTGCTGGCATGTGGACTTTGTCCATTTCTATCATGCATCTAGTCTATCCAGTGCCTTGCTGCAAGGCATTTGCTCTGCTATCATAAACAATCCTGCTGTGAACATCCTAGCTAGCTGCATAGAGCAGAACTTCCAACTGGTCTGCTCTGGCATGCTGGTATAGTGCAAATGGGTCACGGGTATGTGGCAATATGGAGCCACTCAGCCCATTTGCTGATGTGCCTCCAAACCCTGTGCCTATCGCCTGGGGCTGTGAGCCGCCCCTCAATATACTCTACAAACGTGCTTTTCTATGTGACCCATGACTCTCGAATTCTTGCAGAGTATTGATACGGAGTGGGAGTTACAAATATGCCCCTGGCAGCAAGCCCAGCTGAATTTCAAATCAGTGCTACCCTCTACCAGCTGGGAGATCTTGGGTAAGTGACTTTGTTTTTAGTGTCTCTCAGTTTCCTCATTTCTTAAGTGGAGGTGACGATAACATCTGCCTCATAGTTATTGCTTTGCTTAAATAAGTGAATACATGTAAACGCTCGGAACAACGTCAGATATGCAGGAAGTAATCAAGATTTAATGATTACTATCTTCGCACTTTTTGACTATATCAAAGCTGGGAGGGTTTCTGGTCTGAAAGAGAGAAGATGAGCTTTGAGTTCCTGAAGCTCTGCCTCTCTCCGGATGGGGTGGGACGTAGCTTCCCAAACAGTGTGATGAGAGAGGGATTCCCTTGCCCTGAAGACAGCGGGCAAGGCGTGAGGGGTCAGAGCCCATGGGCTGTCAGCACCCAGCCTTGGCTCCCGTCAGTGTGCTGGACAAATAGTTTCATTCTCATCGTGTGCAACAACTTGAGGAAGCTGGGAAGCGTGGTCATGAACTTTGTGTTTATTTCAGATTTTACTTTAAGATACGCTGCCTCCGCCAAATCTGCCTGCCTCGTCTTTCACTCAACTGTAAGCACCAATTATTTGACAAACAATCACGTCTAAGCAGACTCTTAGCCTGACCTACATGTGCAAGGAGAAGGAGGTCGGTTTTCAATAGAAGTTTTCTGGGGTAACTTCAATAGCATATTGCAATATAATATGATAATTACCACTTTTTAGAGAAAGAAAAACAAGTTAATAACCCTTTACGTACATCTCATGTGACTCTCTTGTTTTCTAATACTTGGCTAGGCCCTGCAGTGCGGGGACTTTCGGGGGGGGGGGGGGTAAATGTGTGACATGGAGGGTTGCGTACTGCTGAAACCTGGAGGTGTATTTAAAACACTGGTGACATTTTTGTGAATAACCATTTTTTTCTGTCTTTCATTTTAGTCGCTATTTCTCCTAGTCTGTAGGTTTTGAAGTTTATGGCTTTCTCCTTTATGGGCCCGGGTCCCATTTTCGCTCTAGTTGAGCGCGGATACATGTATCAAATTCTAGCTGAAAATCAGCTGTCTTCTCCGTTTTCAGAAGATGGCTCTCCGATTCCTTCCATAAGCTCCTTTGGTCTTTGTTCTTGGGCCCAATCTGTAAGCCATCTGCACCCTTTATTATTAAGAACATATTTACTGAGATTTCACAACTGTTTAATAGATATGTATCTTATTACATGTTTGATACACCTCATTAAACATACGATTCAATTGGTATTTATTTAACATTCAGTAAACACAGAGACCCCTCAGCCTAGATGGGATGTGGGGGGGGAAGCTCAGTATCAGTCTCTCCTTTGTCCTGCAGGAACTGCCCCCGCGCCATGTACAGCTTCATCTTTAACCCTTCAACACTCCAGCTCAAACGGGCAAGAGAATCAACGTTGGGATGGAGGCCTAGGCCGTAGCTTCCATACGGTTCGAGCACCCACTGGGGCTGCCAGTCTGGATGCAACCCAAGCGCTCCTTGTGCCATCTCAGGAGCAGTGCTAAGTGTGAGCTATGAGGCGCCCTGTCTTTCCAGCCCTACAGTGTGATGGTGATTTTGTTCAGTGACTTACGGTGTGGCCCTCAATATAGTTCAATGCAAAAAAGGAAGAGGGTTCCAAAAACCTCCCAGCTGCTCTTCCAGACCAGACCACATACACCCAGAGCCCTGTTACATAAACTAGATGTATCTCAGGGTGCTCTCGGAGTATGTCACTCCGCTTCATGCTTCGCTTGTCAATCCCCCAGACCCCTGGTTTACAGCGCAGACCTCTTCTCACGTATCCTAGCTCTTTGAGTTCCCTTCTCATGTGCTAACGATTCCTTATTTGTTTCAAGAAAATAATGATACATCTGAGTACTGCATAGGGGGAGGCCAAAGATAGGAAATACAACCAAACACAAGAGCCTTTCTTTAAATGGAAATTTTCTGGCATGAGTTTCTCATCCCTGCCAGCTTCACTTTCTCTTAAAGCAGGGCTTTAGAGAAACATTACTCCATTAAATATTTGAGGCTTTTTTTTTTTTTTTTTTTTTTTTGCAGAGTTTCCAGCACTCAGGGATGAAGAAATCCAAAGAAACTGCAGCAACTCCTCTGTGGGAAAAGTTTTCCTTTAGGAAGGCCACAAGGCTTAGCCAAACAACTGATTACAAACTATGGAACTGCAATGCTTTCTGTAGACGGGCAGGAGGCAATTTAGTTCTTAGCTCTTTGCCATAAATAACGGATTAAAAAGCTTAGCTGATGCTATAAATTAAAAATGTGAAACTAATTATACCAGTCCCATAAAAGCGAAACAATCAATTCATAACCCAAGTATGTGATGTGACAGCACCTACTGGGTATGACAGCTCAAGAGAACAGAGGGGACCCCATAATCCTATGAGAATCTGTTCTGCAGCCCAGAACCACAGGCCCACTTCCACGTTGCAAAGCAAAACAGTAGTAGCTCTGTTGTTCTCTCTACCCATTTTTCATGACAACAGTTTCATCCTTTCTCCACCCCTTCCATGCAGGCCCATTACTCAAAAGAAAGGCTCACCCATACCAACAAGCACAGCTGCAGTTTTGCCAATTCAAACCAGATGGGTCTGGAAGGCAGCTGCTGCCAAGACTATAATTCAACTGGGAATTCCTAACTGTTTCAACCAGCCATTTAATAATGTTCTAGCTGGAGTTTTCTCCCTGTTCTAAATATATGAGTGAGGCCAACTTGGTTGGACCCTGAAGTTTCAGAAGAGCTCTCTGTGTTGCTCAATGGATTGTTTCCTTCTGTTTTACATGGGCCTGTACTCAACATATCACAAGCAGCCTGTGGTTTCTCCACCCTCAGCTTGTCTTCTCCCTGGCGTGGTAGAATGAATCACTGTTCACAATACTTCATGCCCTTTTATATATGAGAATTACACACCTACACCTTTTGCTTTGTGATTTTTGGGGTTCTTCCCATTAAAGGTGGAGTGTTTCCTCATTGCATGGGTGTGTGGCTCAATCCTGTGACTTGACTTGGCTAATGGAGTGTATGCGTGTGTGTGTGTGCACGTGTGTGCACATGCATGCTAATTCTACGTGGATACCTCAAGAGGCACTGCATTTTTCTGTTCATGCTCTTATGCTCTGTTGATCTGCCATGAGAATAATACACCCTGGATGGCAACTGGTTTGAGAAGAATGAGAAAACACAGCTGACTTGAACCCATCTTGCCACCTGGAGTCAAGCTTAGCTGATCCCAGCCAAGCACAGCAGAGCCAAGCAGGCCTATAGACACATAGGGGAAAAATAAATGCCTGCTCCATTAAGATGCTAAGCTTTGGGAAGGTTTGTTACGCAGCATTATTGTGGCGATCACTGACTGATACACTTGCCATCTGAGTTATCTTTCCAAAACTGCCATGGGATTGTTAATTCTTTGCTTTATGGCTTCTTGCTGCTTACAGGGCAACTCCAAACTCTGTACCATGTCATTCAAGGCCCCCACCAATCCAGCTCTAGCTTAAGTGTTAGTTTCTCTGCAAATCCTTCCACAACTGAATTGGTTCCCCCTCTCTGGGTTCCCAGAGCACTCCAGTGATCTGCTGCAACAGGACTTGTCATACAGGATATCACTAGTATTGCATCCGTTTCCCTCAAAAGACTGTGAACTCCAGAGTCAAGAGTCAGCCTGCTCATTTTTGGAGTCCTAGCACTAGACTATAGTAAACAAATTGAATTTACTTAGTAATGATTACAGCCTGCCTGATTTTGATAGGAAACATTGATAGACCATTTGACCACAACAGACTCAAATACTATGTGAATACTTTCAAAAAAGTCACTTAGACACTCCCCCTCCTGCCTGCCTCAGTTTCCTAGTTCAAGAAAGAGTTCAGTTTCCTGAAACAATGGTCTAGGTTTCAGTAGGAGATAGACAGCGCTACAAATATCATCGAAGGCTGTAAAGATATGTTCTGCAAGCCAGGCAGAGGCCCACTTAAGTTCTCCCTTGGGATTTCAGCCTGATCCTTGCTCTAATGTTGACCCACGGCCATTGCCCAAACAGAGGGAGCTGAAAGCAAGCTGGAGTTTGATTTTCCCACTCGGTTTGGTCACAGTTTTGCCCGTAATAATGTTTCTGTTTTCTCTGGGCTGTGACTATTGCAGATGAGTCAGACAGAGCAGGGCTGTAGTCCTCCCAGGGATCGATGTTATCGATCCTCAAGGCTCTGTGTCATTTCCAGGGGATTTGCTAAAGAAGCTACTTATGTTCCTTTTTCATTTTCACCAACTCATTACCAGCTGCTGCAGCCTTCATACATCTCAGCAACACCTGGAGGAGTGGAACATGACCATCCGATCCGAGTTCAGACACCTTCCTTTGAAATTAAACACAAGACAACAGGCGACCCACCAAAATCTGAGCCAAATGAGGAAGTCAGGTCACACTGGCCCACAGGGGTTTGGTATTTTTTTGTTTTGTTTTAAAAAGGGCAGCCTGGCCCTACACTAAGCAATTGATCCCCTGGCTTAACTTTTAAATTAAGACCATTGTAAATTTGGGAACTTGAGGAGACATAGAGAGGACACCCATAATACTTTGCAAATGTCAAGGGCCTCTCGATGTTGGTTACTTTTCAAAGGTAGCTAGGTTACAATGTACCCTGGTAATGAAAAAACCCCGTCAGGCCCACTCCATGGGGTTTCAGTCAATATACATAATATTATTGGGCTTTGCAAGGATTAAAGGTTGTTTCTCTCACAGCCTCACAATAGGGCTATTTTTTTTTTTTTTTTTTTCCTACTGAAGGCACAAAAGAAGCTTTCCCATTTAAAGGAGGCCAGGACACTTGGGGGCCCCAAGGCGGTCCAGACTTCCCTTTGCATACTTCCCCCTGCTGGTGGTTTTGTAGGTGGTTAACCTAAAAAATCTAATTCTTTTAACCTACAGATGCCGTCCAGGAGTCATTTCTTGAGTCCAGAAGTTCTGGTGTTTTCCAGTTTTATTCTGAGAGTAAAAGCTTTTATATCTCTCCATCCTCCCCTCCAACCCATGTGGGTTGTCACCTATTCCATAGCTAGTGTAGTTTTGAAACCGCCTATCCTGTAGAACAGAGTACCCAGAACGAAGCACAGTACATGGTGCAGCCGTACCTATATTTATACACATTAGGAGGCTAGAGATAGCACACCAAAAAATTCTGTAGTATGTTACAACCATGCTGACACAAGAAAAAGAAAACTCCTCATTAACGCTTTGGCTTGCAGGATTAAAAGGAATTCCAATCTTAAAATCTCACAACACAGATGTGGTAATTAATTTGTCCAGTGAAACTTCTTGGATGAGGAAATACAGGATTATGGAAAATAATCCTGAGCTGGTTTCAAGGATGACCCGACTAATTCTTGTAAGATCTCTACAGTGCCCACAGCTTTCTTAGAATTGTTTGATTTTAAAATTGTGGTAAATACATATAACATAAAACTTACCATTTTAACCATTTTAAAGTGTACAATTCAGTGTCATTAAGTACATTCACAATGTTGTGCAACCATTACCATCTAATTCTAGAATTTTTTCATCATTACAAATGGAAAACCCATACCTATTGGCAGTCATTCCCCTGTTCTCTCCTCTCTGCAGCTCCTGGCAACCACAAATCTACATTCTAAATCTATGGATTTGCATATTCTGGTATTTCATATGAATGGAATCACACCATATGTGGCCCTTTGTGTCTAGCTTCTTTTACTTAACATAATGTCTTCCAGGTTCATGCATATTGTAGCACGTATCAGAACTTCATTCCTTTTTATGGCTGTATAATATTCCATCATAGAGATACACCATATTTTGTTTATTCATTCATCTGGTGATGCACATTTGGGTTCTTAGATCTGGTTTTTGCTTTTCTTCATGGTAATTAAAATTCATACAAACAACATATACAGAACTATTATTGTTGTAGTTGTTTTTAACAAGCCACATTATTAACAGATTATACTCTCAATTGTCCATTAATATGTACTAGCATTACGGGCACTTAATCAATGCTTCTTGATGAGTACATGTCCTTGCCTCTAAGGACTCTGGTTGGGCAGATCAGAAAGAAAAAGAGAATTACGTGAAACAACTAGGGATTGGTACAGGCAGTATATGAATGTGTCATACTGTAGAAGTTGCAGGGAGTTGAGACTTTGTATGAGGTCTTCTCACTGGGGCAGGACAGTACTGAGACATGCCCAGTTGACGGTCAAGGCCCTGTTGGACATTTGAGGCCATGATGTCTGAAGGGTACTGTAATTTCCTATCAGTATTTTGACAAGTGGTTGGTAATAAGACATCCTGAAATAAAAGGATGGCCCAGAAGGCTGTGAGTAAAACATGCTGTGATGGCTACTTTAAGACTGGCCGTATCCAAGAATCAGGTTGGTGAGAGTTGAAGGCTGTCTCTGCTTGGCAGTAGGGTTCCAGGAAACTGGGCAAGATTTCTTCCAGAAAATATGTTTGGGGAAAAGCTGGGTGAAGTGTAAACCTATTAAAAAAAAAAAGAAGTGGGCTTCCATTGATAAGTAAGCCAGAGAAATACTAGGTTAAAGGAAATTAAACAGGCCCTGGTATATAGGACTTCTCAGAGCCTTTAATATACTAATGTGTATTCTAAAGTTCCTAGAGGCCAGATATGATATACAGTATTTAAAAAAAATCTTTGACTATGTAATCTCTTAATGCTGCTGGGTTCATTGTGCAGTTTTTGTGCTGCCCAAAGGCATCTGGCCATGGGGGCTTATGGGAGCTGAAACATATATACCCTGTACTCTGCTTGCCAAGCCAAGGGTCTGTGGGGCTATGTTCACCCAGAGGGGTTGCACTCTTGTTGTCTTTTTAAAGTTTGTTACCAAGAATGGTCTCCATTTTCTTATTTTCATAAGGATGCTCTGTATGACAATGGAGTCCCTGAACTCTTTTTGGTGGAGCACTGGGGATGGATGTGTTTGTGTATATGAAGGAAGGTGTGTACTCAAGGGACAACAGTGTCCCAGGGAATGGCTGGGCATATCCTATATGGAGCAAGCTCTAGACCTGGGAATGAACACTGTTAGCACAGGGCAAGGGAACCCAAGGGTTGATCCCTGGGGGCACTGTACCATGGAATTCATTAGGGACAAAGACTCTTGGGAAGCATAGCAGAATCCCATTGTTGTGATTGAGCCATCACATTTGAGGTTTTGAACTTGACTTACTCTGACCTCCTTAGAAAACTGAGCTTGAGGATGTGCTTTCCTTCTTGGTCAGGATTGAGGGTGGGCTGGGCTTGGGGAGTTCAGGATGAATGAGAGGCCGGGGGTGGAAGAGGGAGCTGACAAATGCCAAAGGATGAAGTACATACTCTATGAGCCCAGGAATGCAGAGAGGAAGCATCAGTGGGATGGCAGGTCAGAAAGTCCTCAGGGAGGACCTGAGCTGGACACTGAACTGGACACATCTACTAACTCTTACCTCTGTGCTTCCTCCATGCAGGGGCCATTGATGTTCCAAATGAAAAGAATATTGGAACACTAAGGGATTAGGAGATTCCTTCTGAATCAACTCAGGATGATGAAATTATTTTGATATTGCCTTAGTTTTACATATTATATTCAAATTCTCTGAAAACTGGTACTCCATGTGGGATACTTCCAAGAAAAAGATTTGGCTAGTCCCAACATCCCAACCCATGGCCATGATCATAATGGAAAACACGGTTTATCAGATAAACATGCTTCTAGGATTACAAAGTTGCTGACATTAAAGCAAAATGGCTTATAAATAAAAGTAATTCTGTATGTCAGGCTGCTGTGTCATGCTTTGTAAAAAAAAAAAACCTATATATTATATCATGTATTATTTTTTTTTCTGCTTACAAAAGATATATGTGCCCATTGTAGAAAATTTGGAAACTGCAAAAAATACAAAGAAGAAAATAAAAAACACTGTAGTACCTCTACTTCTAGTTACAATTTTGGTGTATATATTTTATACATATTTATATATAAATATATATTTTATTTTTATAGATAATATATGAGTATACCTTTTATTTTAAAAGATACATATCTTTTTATAGATTTAAAAATAAAATTGGGATCTATTTACACTATTTTGTAACTTTTTAAAAAATCACTTATCAGTATAGTGTATACACTTTCCACGTCTTTAAGTATCACTTCAAAACATGGCTTCACAGTACATTATTGTAAGGAGATATTATATTTTACTAACTATATCCTCTTTCTTGGTCACTTAAGTTATTTTAAATTTTTCCCTATTATACATAACTCAGTGAAGAACTTTTTTTAAAAACACATCTCTGATCATTTCCCAGAAGCCTCTTATATCTTTTTTTAATACTTCTACAATTCCACAAACCCTGAAGTAGTCACTGCTGGTTATAATTCTTTCCCAAAGATGAACAAGATATTTACCAGTGTAAATAATCTCTCCTCATATGAGTTTTACACACTAAGATAGACAATGCAAAACTGTGTATTTGAAGTACTTGGCTTTAAAGTATTATTACTTTCCCTTACATCATAAGATTTGTTCAGAGATGATATTATCGTCTATGTTGAAAATCTGAAAGAATCAACAAAAAACCCTCCTGGAAGAATAAGTGATTATAGCAAGGTTGCAGGATATGAGGATAATATACAAAAGTCAACCGCCTTCCTATATACCAGCAATGAACAAGTGGAATTTGAAATTAAAAACATAATACTATTTAAATTAGCACCTCCCAAAATGAAATACTTCGGTATAAATCCAACCTAAATGTGTATGGTATCTATGTGAGGAAAACTAAAAAATTTGATGAAAGAAACAAAAAAAGATCCAAATAAATGGAGAGATATTCCATGTTCATGGATAGAAGACTCAATATTGTTAAGATGTCAGTCCTTATCAGCATGGTTTATAGGGTCAATGTAATCTCAATCAAAATCCCAGTAGGTTATTTGTGGTTATTGACAAACTGATTCTAAAGTTTATGTGGAGATGCAAAAGACCCAGGATAGCCAACACAATATAGAAAGAGAAGAACAAAGTTGGAGGACTGATACTAGCTGATTTTAAGACTTACTATAAAGATATAGTAATCAAGACAGTGAAGTATTGGTGAAAAGACAGGCAATTAGATCAATGGAACAGAATAGAGAACCCAGAAATAGACAAACATAACTACAGTCAACTGATCTTTGACAAAGGAGCAAAGGCAATATGATGGAGTAAAGATAGTCTTCTCAACAAATGTCAGTGGAACAACTGGACAGCCAATGCAAAAAGTGAACCTAGACACAGACCTTACACCCATGACAAAAATTAACTCAAAATGGAGTTCAGACCTAAATATAAAACACAAAACCATAAAACTCCTAGAAAACAACACAGGAGAAAATCTAGAAGGCCTTGGGTTTGGCAATGACATTTTTGACAAAATACCAAAAACGTGGTCCATGAATGAAACAATTGATAAACTAAACTTCTTTAAAATTAAAAATTTCTGCTCTGCAAAAGACACTGTCAAGAGAACAGAAAGACAAGCCACAGACTGGAAGTAAATATGCGCAAAAAACTTATAAATGACTTTTATCCAAAATATACTAAGAACTCTTACAACTCAACAATAAGAACACAAACAATATGGCTGGGCATGGTGGCTCATGCCTATAATCCCAGCACTTTGGGAGGCTGAGGTAGAAGGATCACCTAAGGCCAGGAGTTTGAGACCAAACTATGCAAAATAGAAAGACCCCTTCTCTACAAAAAAAAATAATAATAAATTATCCAGGCATGGTGGCATGCACCTGTAATCCCACCCATTTGAGAAGCTGAGGCAGGAAGATCACTTGAGCCCAGGAGTTTGAGGTTGCAGTGAGCTATGACAATGCCACTGCACCACTGCAGTCCAGCCTGGCCGACAGTAAGACCCTGTCTCAAAAACATAACAAAACAAAACAAAACAAAAAAACCCCAAACGATCTAATTAAAAAGTGGGCCAAAGACCTTAACGGACACCTCACTGAAGAAGATATACAGATGTTAAACAAGCATGTAAGAAGATGCTCCACATCATATGTCATCACAATTGTGCAAATTAGACATCTACTGAAATAGCCAAAATCCAGATCAACGACAACACCAAATCAAATGGTGAGGATAGGGAGAAACAGAAACTCTCATTTATTGCTGGTGGGAATGTAAAATCGTACAGCCACTTTGCAAGACAGTTTGATGGTTTCTTACCAAATAAACACACACTTCCATATAATTCAGCAATCATTCTCCTTAATATTTACCCAAATAAGTTGAAAGCTTATGACCACACAAAAACCTGCACACAGTTGTTTGTAGCAGGTTTATTCATAACTGCCAAAACTTGGGAGCAACCAAGATCTCCTTTAGTAGATGAATGGATAAATAAACCATGGTGCATCCAGACAACAGAATATTATGAAGTCCTAAAAGGAATACCTTATCAAGCCATGATAAAACACGGGGGAAACTTAAATGCATATTACTAAGTGAAAGAAGATGTCTGAAAGTTTGCATACTGTGTGATTCCAACTATATGTCACTCTGGAAAAGACAAAACTATGGAGACAGTAAAATGATCAGTGTTTGTTAGGGGTAAGGGCTGCTTAGGTAGAGCATATATGATTTTTAGGGCAGTGGAACCACTCTGTATGGTATTATAATTGTAGATACATGTCATTAAGACTTTGTCCAAACCCATAGAATATACAACGCTGAGAGTGAACCCTAATACAAACTATGGACTTTGGGTGATGATGATATGTCAATGTAGACTGAAAATGTATCATTCTGGTGGGGGATAATGGGGGAGACCATGCATGTGTCGGGGCAGAGGCTACATGAGAAATCTCTTTACCACCTGCTCAATTTTGCTGTGAATCTACAACTGCTCTAAAAGTAAAGTGTATTTCAAAAAAGTAGATTTAGCATCACACTATGCATATAAAACAGAAATTTTTCTTGCTCAAACCAGCCACACATTAAGGACTACTTCTCTGTGGTTGTATTTATTTGCTTGACATGGAACATTCCTAGCACAGAGTCATGGAAAGCAGATGGAGCTCACCTGATCAAGACGAGTCAAGTCAAAGAAACAAGTATTCCTCAAGGGCTATTTCTAAGCACCTGGCACTGTATTTCTAGAGATTTTGCAGAAATGTAGCCAAAAGAGTCTCATTTATAGGCAAAAGGACTCCACTGTTTTCAGAATGACAAAAGGGCTACACTAACCACCTAGAATTTTTTGCTAAAAAGAGGTCTGTCAGGTGTTTTTGTTTTTGTTTTTCCCAAATGCAGGGCCATGTGTGGAAACTGGAATGTTTCAACCAAATGGACAAAGTTAATAAGGGCATAACAGAAATTGGCATAAAGGGAAAAAGAAAGCTGCTTCATATGAACACATACTACCTTCCAGGATCTTCTGCTTGAAAAGTCTGAGTGGTAAAGGTGGCTGAATTGTAGAATACTCTAATTTAGAGATATCTCTTAAAGCTTGCGCCAGTTTTCCTAAACTTCATGACTATCACCTTCGTGTTTTTGCTCTATTCCTATACCACTTTCATTGTGACTATTTTTCTTGTAATGGGCTCATAATTTTATTTAAATAGATTTAGTTTCATCCTAAGAGTTAATATCCATGAAATCATGAGAGTAGGTGCTGGTTATATATTTTTATATACTCATAAATGTTAAAATTAAAAAAATAATTAGTGTACTACCAAACACCATGTTTTGCAGCACCATGGGTATGTATTACACACTTGAGGAAGTACTGGTTTAAGAAAAGCTCTTTTTGGACAAATACAGAAAATATGACTGTCCACAATAGAGAGTAAACATTTAAGGCTTATTTTTCTGAATAGCCTTAGAGGCTATAAATAAAGACAGGTTTAAAAGATTTGAATAAATATCTGAACAAGCTCTTCAGTTAGGTGTACTCAAGATACTAACTTCACCTTTGATGTCACGACTCATTAACACTGCGTTCTGCATGGTACAATCTGAGCACAGGCTGAATATTGGCTCATGTGGATTCTTGTTCTGACTCAACATTGCCTTCTTTGTCTCTGGGCTTCTTAAGCAACATCTACTCCACTAACTAGCTGAACCAACAGTCACTCTCCATTCCCTTTGGAAGCCCTACCAACTGCTGCCTACTCCACTCTGTGTGGTCTCAGATAATAACCTACACCTTTAAGCACCTGAGCAGTCCTGGCCCTACCACCTGAGTTGTATCCTTCCTGGGAGTCAACTGCGTTTGTCCCCGAGCCTCTCCATAGAAGTAATTCTTGTTAATGGAATTCATGACTTAATTAAATAAAATATAAACTGGCAATATATGCAAAAAGAGTTGTTTCTATGACAGCACTCTGTGAACACATTCAGGTGAGTCATTAAAAATTCCCACATAGGTAGACAACTGTAATGGAAGGATTCTGCACTCCTGGCCTCCAAGTTGCCTTAAAACATTGCTTCATTTCAAAGAAACTAAAACTGGAAACCGTACACAAGCAACATGGCGATGGTTCACGCAAAAAGATGGTGTGAAACCCCAAGTGGATAACTCAGAGAAATGGCTTTGTCCTGCCATCAGAAGATTGGTGAGTGAATGTACATAAGTTGTTGTAAGTTAAAATGTTTAAAGTATATGCTATTTTTTTTTATGTGCTCCTGCTTTAGTCAACTCTGAAAATTAACTGACCAACTACTGGCTCATTGGTGGCTTCCTCTGGGCACATAGAAAAGCTGTTTCACTGCGAAGCCTGAAATATTGTTGGTTGTCTATGTCTTGGCTTTGGCCTGTCTCATGACATGTGACCTCCCCAGGGACAGAGCCTGCATCTTGGCCATCTTTGCTGATTGCACAGGGCATAAGGCCTTGCAGCTACTGATCAGTGTTCTTAGAATTGAGCTGTGGTCTTTGTTTGCACTAATTTGAATTCCTCCAAGTTGACTGAACTTCTCACCTTGATCCTAAGTCCTTTTTCCTTATTGCCAAATAACTCAGCATGTTTGGGTTGAGGAAATGCCTTTCATGGAACTGTTCATTCTGCTGGGATTGGCTAGTAAGGGTGAAGAGGAGGAGGGGACTTCTGGCGGCCTGAGCATGACTGAGGTAGGGTTTGGCCAATTAAGTGCTTCATACTAGAATATTCCACGAATGCTATAGGATAGTGAGGTGATTCATCACGTATATTTAAAGTTGAATTTACCGATATTTTATGGTATTAGATATTATTTCTATTAACATTTTATGCTGAAATTACAGAATGATTCGTGAGTACTGAATTTTTGATTGCTTTTACACTTGCTGGGACACTATTAAACTTGATTTACGTTAATAGCACTGTAAGAAGATATTAACAATGAAATTTCCAAAAGCACTTAGCATCTCATAATTGGAGTTAAATGACAAAAAAAATGAGGAGATAATAAAGTAAAGAGAGAAAAGGAGAGAGAAAGTTTTGACAATATTCTTTTTAACCTGTGGTTCTTAATAAGATTTTTGCAGGATTGTTTTAGGTTAGGAAAGAATCAAATCTCTGATCAGGAGAGACAACGCTGATTTATGAAAGGAGTTTTATAATATGGAATAAAGACCTAGCTCTAGGTAGAGAGTACAGAGCTTTCAATTAATACTTACAGGAGAGAAAATTTTCTGACTTTCAGAGTAGGGAGGAAACTTTAATTACCCCCTTTTTCTTCCTTTCATGGTGACTAGAAGATAATCTAATTTTTTTAAAAAAGGAATTGATTTAGTACTAGTTGCTGGATTACAGAGAGGTAGACATTTAAAGCAAAGACATCAAAGCTAAAATGACAATAATAACAACAATTACTATAACTAATTTTATTGAGGCTTCATTATGTGTAGGCTCTATGGTATCCAATTTACATGTATAATCTCATTTAATCTTGGCAACATCCTCAAGCATTACGTACTATTATTATCTCCATTGCAAAGCTAAGGAAAGTGAGCACCAGAGAAGGTAAAAGACGTTAGCAAGCAACAGGATTTGAACCCAGGCAGTCTGGCTCCTGAACAGGTACCTAACCACCATGCTTTTGTGAGCATAACAACTAAGTTATAGGTAATCTGGTTAACATCAGAGCCACATTATATATGGCTTTCATGGGACCTGTATGCTTTTGCCTATAAGGGCCTCCCTCCCTAAAAAATTATTAAGACATCTATTTTATAACGGTGTTGGTATAAAGATGAGTATTAATATTAAAAATAATATTGATATTATATGTGAAAACATTTTCTTTAACCTAATCGTTAAAGAAATGATTTTTTAAAGAAATTAAAATACTTTTATGGGCCCCTACAAGGGTTGTGGGCCCTAGGCACTGAGTGTGCTGCACCTAATGGAGAAGCCAGCCCTGGTTAGTGTGACAGAGAAAACCAAGACTAGGACACGGGATCACGTGATCTCATTTCTGATTACAACAGAATCCAGAAAACTATGGTGATGGAACAAATGGAAATAACATGAGAAAAGAAACCAGGTGGTTTCCACCTCCCTTGTGTCTTTGGAAGACATGGCTTCAGTCTTTTCCTGCTCTTCTGGGATAACAACTCCAGAAATGATGCGGTTTTATGGACTTTACCTCAATATACCTCTGCTTGGTTAAAAAAAAATAAACAACCCAAACTTGGATTCTTAACTGATAATACTGCCTACAAACTAACAGAGTATTAGAGATAGTCAGTGTTGTCAGAGACAAGAAGATCTGCTGTTCAAGTAGGATTCTGGCCTGGCTACTCTTTGGGAAGTGGTTCTCTGGAAACACAGAGGAAACCCAACCAAGCTCCCCAGTCCTCCCTGCTCACAGCAACAAACTGGGGTTTCTGTCTTAGACAGAAATGAGTTTTATCCATTAAAATCTTTTCCCAGCAGTGATGCTTTGCTTGACTCATTTTCTTTGGCATTAAAGAAATAGGGGTCACTCTGAGAAGGCGTTGAATCTCAAAGTTTGGCCCAGACTTGACTATATCTTGAGTAAAAATAATGAGGAAAAAAAAATCTACTTATACCTTCCAAATTGCTACTCGACCCCCAACCTGGATAGGAGAAATCCAAACATGTATAACCTCATTACCATTTTAGGGTTAATATCTGTTTTGCTTTATGATACAAATAATCTCAAGTTAGCTCTGGTTGAATTGGATCACTTGCGTGGAGGTCTCTCAGTGTTAGATATAACAGACTGAATGAGATTTATATGTAGATATTATCTGAAATTCCCTTCTTTCAAAGGCATGGTTTAAAAGGGAATAAGTGCGTACTTTTACTCAACAAGAAAAACGCTCCAGGAATCCAGGATAAAAATATTTTCTCTGTAATTTTTAACTCATTTAAAATCATGTGATTTTACTGACTTACTTCTTTAGTTCACAAGACTTTTTTTTTTTTAAATCAGAGAACAGATAACCAAGTATATAGCAATAGTAGACTTCCTTTGGAAATTGGGCATTATTTACCTTAAAAATGATTGGAAATGTGAATCTGGGATTCTGTTAAGATCATGGCTAACAAAGGGCACAAAGTAAGAAGGGACTGGTAACTGATACGCAAATGACAGATGATTAAATGGATAGATACATGAATAGATTAATGAATAGATAGAAAAACAGATGGATAATACAGACGAATGAATTAGTAGAGACACAAATGGATAGACAAGTAGATGACAGATAATAGAAAGATATTCATAGATCAATACATGGTTAGAAAATGGATAGTGAGCTGCACATGGATGAATAGATGACTGGGAAGTGGAATAAATAGTTGACATATAAATGAATATAGCTAGATGAATGGACAGACGCTAGCGATTGATGATCGTAAGGGTAAATTCAGAATGAAACTGTAGATAGACACAAAGGCACAAAAATGTCACAACTGTACCCAACTGGAATGGAATACCAATGATGATAATGACATTTCTCTTCATGAAGCTATTTTAAATAGTTTAACTATTTTGGGGGCATATGGGCTGAGGCAGGAAATTAGTCAGACTCTAACCGGCCGGTCCCGTGAACGTTCTCTCAACCCCATGTCCGTCTCTCTGAATACATGCAGAGCAGAAAAAAATACATGGAGGCCACGTCATTAGGCTGCTACGAATCTCCCTGTGCTCACTGTCCCCCGTGCCTTCCTGACCTCTTGGGAAACCTGGGAAATGCTGCAAGGCAGGGAGCAAGGCAGAAATGCTTACTGGAGGTTTGCGTCTGTGATCAATGAGTAGTCCCTCGCCCTTGTATAATCTCTGATAATGTGCATTCTGGTAGCTACTGGGAAGACCTGGGAGGAAATAATCCTGTCTGCGGCGGCGTGATAAGCAGAATTTCATGACAGGGGGTGCTGGACTGATCCAAGGGCACCTCAGCCCGTGTGATAAATGCCTCTGATGAGCGGGAGAATCAAACCAGGGCAATGAGAGAAAGGGTAGATGATCCCAGAGAGATTTTGTTCCCAAATTGCAAAACCAGAGTAAAGCGGGGACAGAGGAAAGGAGCGAAGACCAGGGTGGGGAGGGGGGATCACCAATGAACGGCCTGAGGAAGCTGGAAGGTTTTTCTGAAATGAGGTACCGCTCCCTGGGACACGACAGCATGCCCGACGTCACGGTGGGCCATGACCTCCCAAGTCCAAGGCCTCATCTGCACAGCCAAGAGGAGCATGCAGGAGAAGGCCACCCATAGCTTGTCATTTAGCTTAACACACTCTTGTGTTCACTTTCCTGAAGGAGAGTGTCAAGGGGAGGATGCAGATCCCCTGCAATACTAGGGCAAGTGCCACTCAGGGAGCTCAGCCTAACTGTTCAAGCTGTGGGGAAGGTGAGGAAGAAAGATCAGATCTCAAACCTCTCACCTGCTGGAAAACCACCAGGGCACGGCAGCTGAGAGGGAACGCTCTCTCTGTGCCCACTCTTTCTACGTGTTGGATGGGGAGGGTGTGACAAAGCAAGTTTGTGTCCATTGTCCTGCACACCTTCTCCACCAGGGATCATTGGAGCCGAGGGCGGGAAACGTGTCTGACCAGGACATGGGTGAGACCCTGGTGGTTCTCCCTACCTTGCTTGTCTAAGTCTCCGCCACTCCTGCGAGAGGCAAATGTATCCCTAATATTTGGTTTCCCCAAGCTGAGGGCCCGTCAGTTCTCATTCAAGTCCACTCTTGGTCTCCCCTGTATTCTTTTCTCTCTGTGATTCCCACCTCTTTGCCCGTTTTTCTTCTGGAGCCCTCTGCGTAGGCTCCAAAGCCCTGCCCCAGAGGTAAATCCTCAGCCTCGATGAGTAGGCAGCGAGCCCCTCTTGCACGCAACAAAGACTTCTATTTTTTTTTTTCTTCCTATCTTTTGGGCGACACGATAAAAAATAACCCTGTATTTATGCAAATTGCAAAGTAGCCTGTGATAATGAAAACAAAACAGTGCTGGCCCGCAGCCAAGACATGGCGCCGACGGGAGCTCCCGACCATTTGGCTCTTGATTCTTCGGGGAAAGCAGCTGTGGAGAAACGAGAACACAGAGCACCGTCCCCACGCGCACGCCCGGGTCCGCACGCATTCCGCTGCCCGTCGCCTCGGAGCCGGCCACGCTGGGGTCCGAACGCGGTTCTGCCTCCTCCCGCCATGGAGCACTGCAGTGTCGTCCCCCACGAGCCTCCCTGCCCCCGGGTCCTCATTCCCTTTCAGGAATTTACAAACATTTTCCCCAGATCAATATCCGTATTGATTATTCATTGTGAGTGAGTCGTGTGTCTTTGGTGATCCAGCCTGCAGAGGTAGCAGCCAAAGGCTGCTGCAGGGGAAAAAAATATAACAGAAGGAGAGAGGGACCCAGCTCTGGCTGGGTCTGCGGCTGTCGGCAACACAGAAAGATAGAGAAGAGGAGAAAGGCGCTTCAAAACGAAGGGATGGACAGGGGTGGAAGAGAAAGAGGGAGCAACAGCAAGAAAAAGGAAGCGATGACCGGACATCTGGTCCCAGGGATCTTGGTGGCTTGGAGGAAACCCCCGTCTTGGGTCTGCTGTTACGTGCAAGATGCAGTGGACGTTCTCTGCTCTGGGAGTGCAAAGTGACTCACAGTTTTGGTATCTCCTACGTAAGAGCTTTGGGGGGATTCCTTGGCTTGCTGACAGGCAAGGAAGACAGCAGCAGCAGTGAGGTAAAACACGATTACTTCCAACTGCCTTGTGGAGGATATGCAGTCGTTTGGTTTGAATTGAACAGCTTGCTGCTCTCAGATGGCACGCGGAGAGAGAATAATTAAAAAGGCCAGCATCACTTGCTAAGTGAGTAAACACAAAGCCGTTCTGAACGTGCTCGCCAGCTAATGAGAAGCTGTAATTTCTTATACTTCAAGGCAAAACAAGACAGCGATGGGCTCGGTGGAGGGTGCGTTTGCGTGGATATGGGGGTGGAGGGTAGTGGTGGTCGTGGAGATAAACCGACTAATTGTTGGCAATGTTTAAAAAAGGGATTACTGGAAAAGACAGTGAAATGATGACAAGAAAACATCTTGGACCAGAGCCCAAAAAAAAAAAAAAAAAAAATCAAGGCAAATCAAGTCTGCAGCTCAGAGAAAACACCCATCGCTCCGGTGGGAGGCTCTGACAGGAACTGCCCGGTGTTCCTCAGCAGACTATGGGGTATTATGTGGACACAGGGGACAGGACCAGGGACCACCAGAGTGTCCAGAGGACAGAGCCATGGCATGCCAGATTACACAGTTATGTCATACATTGAGAAAAAAAATTCAAAACCCCAAAACCAGACCAAATCAAACCAAAACAATAAAAACCAACCTGTCCTTTCCTTTTAATTGGAGCCTTCTGCTTGTTCAAAATTGCTTCAGTCCATTAAAAGCCACCCCCAAATGTGCCTTCTGAGAATAGGAGCTGCTGATTCTCTGTTTGTCTCCAGAAAGCTGCCGCAAGGTTACAGAAATATGCCGGAAAAAGGAGGTTGAGGAAATTCAGTTTTCCATTGGCTGGGCTCCTGGCAAGCGAGCCAGCCGATCATCTTTGCCATTCGAACCGCCATGGGGGAGCCAGTTTGGGATTTCTCTTCTCTTGTCACCCAGCTGTGGCTTGGTGAGTCCAAAACCAACCATGAATAGGACTCTTTCAATACAGTGATCCAAACACACATGACAAAGTGGGGACCCCAAGTAATAAAATGAGCTGGATTTTCCTTTGGTTGGGGGGGTTCAGTTAACTGAGCTATATGATTCTCTTTCATATGAATCGAGTTGGGGGCTTTTTTAGGATTTCTGGGACTGGAAGGTCAATATATTAAGATCTCCTTTTTCTGATTGGGGTTTTAATCTTCATGTGGCTTCCTTATTTAGGATTTCCCAATACATTCCAAGTTTCCTGAGTGAGAGAGAAATAGACCCTGCAGAAGTGAGCCTTGGAGACCCACAGGAGGAGGAATTAAGCCAATGACCCGGGCATCTTACACTGCATGTGTTTGGTATTCACAGAGACCTGTGTCTGTAGGGTTTGTGCGTGCATGTGATGGCATCATGTGGAATGTGTGCTTGCATATGTGTAGTGCAGTGTCTGTGTGTCTCAGAGAGGGAGGGAAAGAGCGAAGTCGGAGCAGACGGAATGTTTGGGTATTTATGTAATTCATGCAGAGAATGTTCAATGCTGCGAGGCAGATAGCCACCCATCCCTGGACTCTGCCGCTCTGGAGGGCCTGTACAGACCTGATCTGAATGTTAAATGCAGGAGACGAAATTAGCATACTAACCAAGGATGTCAACCCCTCCTTGCAATCAGTAAATGGCCGTCTCCTCTCTCTAAAGCCAGCACAGCCATGCACGCCAGCCACTTAACTATGTCCTCTGTCAGGTCCTTTTTTGTGTTTGTTTTTTTGTTTTTGTTTTTTGATGAAAGACTGGAAATTCATTAATGAGGAGGGAAGGAAGGGCTTCAAGGGGCTGTAATGAAAACAAATGATCCTCTTTAAACCTCATGACGGCCAAAGCCGGGTGGGCGGGGGTTGCTTTCTGCTCTGGGGCTGGAGAATAGGAAATTCCACAGACAACAGACCACTTGAGGAGAGCCAAAGAATGCACTGCTTGGGAATATTTCTTCTGTGTGGCACAGACCGGCCATGACCAGTATGTCTGTGTTGATAATACCTAGAATAAGCTTTATCTCCTAACTTGAAACGAGAAGTGTGGTCTACCAGATGTCTTTCCATTCAGTCAAAGGTTATCAAAGTTTCTTGACCTTGTAAGGGTAGGAAGAGCCTTCCGGACTGTTTCGGCCGATAGCCTCAGCTTTTGAAGTGATACAAATTTTTCTTTTGGGCTGTGCATTAGGCCTTCCCAAAGGTAGTAGCTGCTTTTGTTTTAATCTCTATCATGCAAAGAAACAAACAAAGGAAAAAATTTGATTTGTGCTTGTATAGATCCCCAAGCTAAAGTAGACAGAATGCTAAGAGCTGAGAGGCAGGCATACCAGCCCATGTATTTAAGCTAAGAAAAGTTTATTTCCTTTTTCTTTATTTTAACCACTATATCCTCAAAAACAAACTTCTTCCCTTTCATTGTACTTTATTGGTTTGTCTGCACAGCAGGGGTCATACACTCTGAAATCTCCAGGGAACAGCAGCAGCCTGGGGAGGCAATAAGGACGAGTGAGGCTTGGGGCGAAATGGAAGGTGGAGCCACTCAGCTCTGGTCCCCTGGTGTTTGGGGGAATAAAAGCCCTCCCTTGTGTTGGCTGGTCTTCCAGTGTTCTAAAGAGGTGGTAGAGATTGGTATGTTTAAATATAAAATACATCAATTTTTAAAAACAATCTATGGGTTAAATAAAACATATTTGCAAAGATAATCTTGGCTATGTTGTCCCATGCCAGTTTGCATTCTTTGTTTTAGTCTAAAATTCCTAGCACAGGTGTTTTTTTATTTTTATTTTGTATTAACTTAAAAATATAGATATTAGCAACAGCATGGCAAACGTCAACAGAGTGTTGTTTTGTTGGAGGGGGAGGGAAGTGCTAATTTAAGACAACAGAGAGAGGAAGGAAATGGATGTCTGCGTGGTCTGCTTGCCCTGTGGCCACTGTCATCTTAGCAGGCATGGTATAGTGCCATCTTTCTTTAAGGGAGTGATCTCCACAAAGATTTTTTTCCCCAAAGGGTCATAACTGGGAAGATTAAATCTCTAGATAGAAATGTGTTTGCATATTTTTTCATGCTTGTCTCCATCAATTTTTAAGATGATTAGTGACTAGTGCTATTGAAACTTTTTGGTTTAATTTTTAAAAATTTTCTTCTTATCCATCCACAGAACTCTCTATCTTGAATGGGTAAAGAAAAAAAAAAAGATTAGACACCCCCAAAAGAGAAAGAGATCCCGCCTGTAGTGTGGAAGAAAGTTTTCCCATGGTGCCTGAGCTAACCTCAACAGGAAAAGGCACTTCAGCAAATGGCAAAGGGCAGCCAGAAGGCCACTCTTCTCGCACAGTGACATCTCACAATTGTACAGGGCTTTCCAGTTTCCACGGTGCTGTCCACACACGTTATCCTGTTTAATTCTCACTACGACCAGAGATACAGGCGAGATAGGTAGTATTTAGCCAACTTTAGAGATGAGAATATTCAGGCTCACAGAGAGAGAACTTGCCTGAGGTCGAAAGCCAATAAGAGGCAGTCACAGGCCTTTTGGGTCTCAACCTGGGGCTATTTTATTATTCTTCATAGATTCTCATAAAAAACATCATCTTCAGAACCCCTGACCCAAGGCTTCTTTGATTCTTGATCCTCTTTCGTCCTTCCTTCCTGCCTCACTATGACGTTTTGATCTTGTAGCCTGTGTAGTTTGTAGTCATGTGCAATTTGAAAATGTCCCTCTATCCCGCCAGCAATTAAGAACCACTGCTAAATTCCAACTGGAACTGGCAGAAACCCTCCTTAACTTTCCATTCTCCTATTTGCTCCTATCTCCCTCCTTCCCTTGGAAGTCAGGTTTACCCAGAAGCTGGTCTACATTTGCACTGTTTTAATTTCTTCACCACTTTTGCATCTTTATGCAACACAATCTGCTTTTGTTCCCACTTGCCCATTAAATCTGCTCTAAGCCATTAAGAACCAATTACATTGGGCTTTCCTTCCCTGCACCGTTGGATTCCCTCGACCACGCCCTCCTCCACGACTTCTCTGTCGCATCTGACACTATTCTATTCTGCCTTCATTTCTGTCTACTTCCCCTCAGACTTTCATCTCAGATTTATCTTCCTTTGTTACTCCCTTCCACGTTAGTGTTTCCAAAGAGGGTTTCTGTGGCCGCCTTCTTTCTCGACTGAACACATTTTGCTTTGTGTCATGTAAACCTTTGGCTTCAATGTGCATCTATAAGCTGATCATCAAATTATCACCTCCATCCCAAACCCCTCTCCTGAACTCAACCCTGGATATCTGGCTACCTGCTGTCATCTCCTTGGGATGGTCCATGGGACCTCCAGCTCAGTACGTCCCAACCAAACTCATCATCATTTCCAAACATGCATCCTGTCTCCCTCTTCTTTCTTCCAACTGCTCTTCAAATTCTTTCAATGTTACTTTCCTAATTCTTCTCCTGTCTCTCTCTTTGACTGTATTCCTACTGTTCCTGTCTTGGTTTATTTCCCTAGTGGCTTTTCCAACAGCCTAACTGTTCTCTTTATTCTCAGATGTGTCCGGCCCACAGTGCATTCTCTGTACTGCTGTTAGTTGATCTATGAAAAGTGCACCTATGATGATTTTGCTCACCTCTGTGAGCCCCTTCAGAGGATTACACCTTCCTACTTGGCCTTCGAGGCTGCTCACGATCTGGGTATTCCCTCTCCCTGGCCTTCTCTCTTGCAACTCTCCTATTTCCCACTCTGTGCTCTTGGTCTAGAATGCCCCATAACTCTTTCATGCCTCTAGGGTTTCATATGATGTTCCTGCTTTCTGGAATATTCAAGTCTACTTGCTTCATTCAGCCAACACTCCTCCTGCACTTTCAAGACTGTTCCAGCAAGAAACAGAAATCTTGCCCCACCAAAACCTCCCACGTTAGGTTATGTGCTGCAATAAGCCCCATCCCTGCTTCCTTCTCTCATAGCACTTACCCCACTTTTACAATGTCCAAATTTTTCCATTTGACTGTGAGATGCTTAGAGGCAGAGACTGTGGCTTTTATCTCTGTGTTCCCAGCACCTGGCACAGGTCCTGACATAAATTGGGTGCTTAATAAATTAATATTACTATTTTTATTCTGAGTATCATAAATACTATTTTTTCAGCTGTAAGATCACAGGCCTCCAAAATAATCACGGTGAGGGAAATATAGCCACCATTTCCCATAGAGAAAAAAGGATTTCCCATTGTGCAATTCTCACCTACATCAGTTTTTTTGACTTCTGTCAGGAGAGAGACAAGCACTAGGGTGGTCTTTAGGTGTTTGCTGATGTGGTAGAAACTTTGGAGTTAATTAGAAGCTCTGGCTAAAGCTGAACTTCCTTTGCAGAGTTCCTGGGAGGAAACACTAAATTAACAGTTCAAGGTTACTATTAGAAAAATGGCCTGTTTCCCTGAGGTTATGCCTCAGAGAGCTTGTTCTTCTCCTGTTATTTCTAAGATGTTTTCACTTTCCTTTTGACCCAGGTACATTTCCCACCTTAAGCCTGGTCATTTCAACAAATGTAAAAGCTCCTGAGGTCAGAGGACTGCTTATTTGGATATCTTCCAGCAGCAGTAGAATCTGGGGCACTCAGTACCTGGTTAAATTGAATAGTGAGAAAATCTGCTCATCACAGAATGAGGAATGTGGAAAGTTTTCTAACTTCCTGTTTTCCATGAAGCAGAAAATGGCATGAAATCAGTAGTACCAGACCTCCCTGGCAGTCCCAAGAAATATCTCAAGACATTATCAGGAATTCCTAAATTTGGAAATACATTGCTCCTAGGGGAAAGAGAGGGTTAGGTTCCTGTGAGCCTCTGGTCACAACATTTTCATCAACTGATCGATCAATACATAGCCTTGTTTTATGTCTATTTCTGTTTAAGGACACCTTATTAAAAATACATATTGTTACATACCTAATGTTGAACTCATGGCCAACAGCACTATAACTCATACCTTGAATGAAGCTTATTTAGCACGTTTTCTTTGTAAAGCACTTCACAGCCTTCTTGCACTAAGGAACACTAGATCGTACTTCGGCACCATGCTTGGGGGGCCTTTTAAATAGCAAAATCACCAACAAGGAGCACAAAATGTGAAAAATGTGGCACCGTGAAAAGAACACTTGTTTACAGCATGAGAAAGGAAACGAGAAGGCAGAGCCTTACTCGACTTCAGCTGGGAACGCGCACACGGCGTTTTTGCCTTTCTGCGCATGCCTGAGACAAACCATGAAAGCGCCGCAAGTATTGATTTTGGAGTTACAACTAAATTCCAGTGAGTAGGTGAATTTGCAAATACAGAACCTGTGAATAATGAGGATTGACTGTGAATAATGAGGTAATATACACCACCAGCACATATTGATGAAAGAGTCGGGCTTTTGCTTATTTCCAAACAGAGAACATGATGATCTTGCTCACAGGACAATTCTGACTTTGAAGTCCATTCTTTAATTTGCACAAAATGTCTACCTTCTGGCAAAGGATCATCTGTGCTTTCTTAGCACTCTGCACATAAATAATTGCCACTCACCAGAAGTTGTCTGATTGTTGGGGGTGGGGTGGTGAATTTTTATCAAAGAAAGAAAACTGATTTGCCACCATGAGATGAAAAGACCGGGCTATCAGACTCCACTGAGAGCTGAAGCCTCCCCCTGACAGTCCCCCAGCGTTTATGACTCAAAGGTGGCCCCAGCAAAATTACAGATGACTCGTGTCAGGCGTCTGTGCCCCTGTACAGAGGATTATGCATGATTGTCTTACAAAGTTCTTCTGAACTTAGTCTTGCTTCTCTGCATCTCTTATATTTAATATTGCAAGCAGTTGTTCAGAAACTCATTTTTGCTCTTTGTTTATTGAATCCCATCTTGTTGCCAAGAATAGATGCAGAATTCTAAAACTGAACGCTACCCTTCACACAAACCACAAGCACTGAGGCACATGCGTTTTAGGAGCCAGGAAAGGGGGTAAATCAGGAATTTAGAGTGGACAGGGAGGGGAAGTGTGGCAAGATCCAGCCATCAACAGCTACAAGTGGGAGCTCGGGAGCATCTTACCAGGTCTCACCAGAAGTGTGTTTGGAGCCAGTTCCAGCAGGACTGGAATCTCTGCTCCATTATTTGCTAGCACAGTGGTCCTAACAAAGTCGAGTAACCTCTTTGAGAACTGTTCCTCCTTCTGTGAAAAGGGACCTTACTACCAACGTCTTGGAATGCCTGTGACAATTAAATGAGATAATGTATGTCAAGCGCTGAGCTCGAAGTCCAGAAGAAAATACTATGAAAATGGCAGTTATAATTGTTGCTTTTGTTAGACATTTCTAGATTCCTAACCAGCCATCTGACTTCTGGGTCATGCATATGCATGGGAACATGGAAGACTGGAGTTGAAGGGACCTGTTCCAGGTCAACTTCCTTGTTTTCTAGAGGAGAAAACAGGCTGAGCAGGCTCTGACCAGTGTAGCATCACATAGGTACCTAGAGCAGCGTCAAAAGGAGAGCCCAGCTCCCTGAAGCCCAGTTCACAATCACACAGTAAAGACTGGTATGCCCAGATTTCTCTTCCAGATCCTCCTTCCACAACTATTAACTATCTGCCACTCTGTGCCCCCACCCCGATTGCCTGGCAACTACTGCTCTGAGGGTTACTCTCTTCTTTGGCAGAAAGACTTGGTGCTAATAGCATCAGCCAAGTAGAATTTTTTCGAGCAGGAACCATTGAGCGTGATTTTTTCATGTTTCTTGACTGTACATATAAATAGCTATGAACGGATAATATTCACAGCGTGTTAATGTAAGACAAAGCAAAAAAGGATCACAGAAGCAACAGAAGGAATGCTCTTTTTAAAAGGGATCAATTATTTCTGTAGTTCTCTGTAGCAATTTGCAAGATGTTCCCTTGGAAAAGCCCACAGGGAAATGCCGCCATCTATATAAACCCCAAAGCTTATAACTGATCATGCATAACAGGGCAGGAGAGCTGTGCTGGACACACTGGATGAGGCTGGTTCATTTCCACCAAGCCTGTCTTCCTGAGTGGAGCACAGAATTAAAGTGGGCTGTTCCAAGGTGCCGGCAAGCTTGCCAGCAGTGTGGAGGCGTGGGTTGGGGGGCAGGACAGGGCGGTCCTGGGGGAGCCCTGCAGGAACTGGGCAGTGCCATGGCATAATGGGTCATGAGGTAGTCAGGCAAGAAGTTATAATATATCCAGAAGGACAGTGGCAATACCAAGGCAAGTCACGACACTCTTGGTGAGTCCTGACCGTGAAGCGGAGATCAGAGCCTGGAGTGTGTGGTCAAACGAGCTACAGTGGAATTCAGCTAAGGGTGCTGAGTGCCCCAGATGGCTGCAAATGCACCAAGGTGGGAGCCAGTGTCACAGCGCAGGCTGGGCCCACCTCTGCTCAGCTGAGTTGGGTTATACAAACAGGTGTCAAGATTTGAAAGTGGTTAGGCAGGCCGGCAGGATTGGAGGGGCCTTCACCTATGTCGTTATATAAGAGACAAATCTATGCTATAAATTGCTCCTGCTTGAGCAAAGAACAGTATTTCTTAGTGGGTATTGGAAAGTCTGGAGGGCAGGTCCTCCTGTTTCTCCATGTCTGTTCCACTCACTCTGCATCTCTCACTCATTTTGGTCCTCATTCTACTCATATCCAATTGAACTAATGATCCAGACGAGCTGCTGGAAGGTGTAACTTCATCAGAATATCCTCCTTGTGAAAGATCTGTAACTATATTTAATCTGCCAAGGTAATAGGTTTAAGTGAAACACAGCTGACATATCCAACCCACTAAGCTATTATATTTGCATTTTATATTGAACATGCCTGTAATATTCTCTTTGGTAGATGGAATTGACATTTCCATACGATGCTGAATGCTAAATTGTGAATAGCTTTCATCGGGGTTTTGCTTCAGTGATTTTAGCGCCCTGTAGGTATCAAAAAATATCACAACAGATACACACAAGCGTCTGACGCAGCATGCTTTTTGGGAGTCTGTTCAGTGGCTTCATTTGGATTTATGCAACATCTCCCTTATCTAGAATCTAACTCTTCAGCAGCTGCCTTACTTATCTTAAATTATTATTAATAATAATAAAAGCCTTCTAAAAAGCCAGAAAAGTTGTTGCTGAAGTGACATCTTGGAAGTTCAGAGACTGTTAAGAACACCTCAAGCATTCAGTCTCTGTTGGACGTGAGATCCCTTTTAAGTACCAGGTTTGAACGGTCCACTGAAGGTCAAGAAGCGTTGGAGATAATTGCATCATGCAAGGCTGTCCTCCTTTGAAAGAAAGGGTCGTGTGAGCAGGATTTGGGTACTTAGATCTCTTTTAGTGGGGGATTCTCAGGCAGGCTATGTTGGTGTGTAGGTCCCTGTGGGAATGGGAGGTGGCAACATTGGTCCAAAGAAAGTTGGTGCTTGAGGATCTGAAATTCTTCCTGGTTGCTGGAGACTCCCCCTTATTCGGCTGCCACTTCTTTGAGAGGGGTATGTGAGATGTGGAGGATAAAGTGCTGATGAAACCTAAAGAATTCCAGGAAATGTTGCCCATTGTCATGTCAACAGAGCTTGAAAATTGAATAGCAATATCCACAGGGATTCCCACACTGGGCGTGGATGGAGAGCCATGGGGGAGATTTACTGGGAGTGTTTTTGGGTGTCAGATGAAGGAATACTCTAGAAAAGTATTCATCCCGAGGACAGAGTTGGGCTTATAGGCTTGACATAGTAATCGAAGGGGTGGGCGGATTTGGGGTATAGGATGCCTTCTGCTGTGAAGATTACCCTTTTATCGTCTCTCACTCAGGCCACATCGCAGGACACAGGGCTGTATGCTGGTGACAAGCAGATGTCTCGGGAACTACTCTCACACAAAGCCTCTTTGAGGGATGGGCCATGGGGACTAGAAGGGCTCTGGGACCAAAGGCAACTGATTGTGGCACAGAAGTTGAGGAAAGAGATTCTTCCCCAATGGTGTAGCAGTTTCCAGGTGGTGGCAATGCCAAAGGGTGGAAATGACAAAGCAGAATGGTGGGAATTTCAACCTGCAGTAGCACCCATGCTCACGGACACAGTAGCCCCAGCTGCCATGGGCTCCCTTAGGGACCAGCACAGCAACATGTGGTATCCCCAGCCCTGGCAGCAGGGAGAAGCTGGGAGCGTGGGAGGCAGTGCTTTTGCATGGACGGCGGCCGTGAGCCCTCCAAGCAGCCAGGACGGTGGCTGGAAGAGACAGGCTCACAAAGACTGATACTCGGCAGAGAACTTAGAGATGGAGGGGCGATGAGAGGACTGATGTGGGCACACATGGCACCGCCCGCTCTGGCCTACCTCCCCAGGGTACCTGGGGGAGATTTTGAGTGAGAAGGCAGGTCCTACAATCGTAGGTGAAGGTCAAAGCCATCAGCAGGACCCTCGCTCCACACTGCTGTGACCTAGAGAAACTGGTTATCTCACCAACTTTTCCCTGGAAACCCTGTGAACAAAGGATGGGTGTCAGGAGCAAGGCAATCTGGGTGGCCAAACTCTACCTGCGTGGACAGGATAACTGACGTCGAAGCTTCTGTCTCCTCCACTTCCCCCAACGCTGACAGCAGTTACCCCACCGCCTTCTAATTGCCTATTTACTACTCCGTCTCCTCTTGCAAGCTGTAAGCTCCTCCAGGAAAGGGACCGTATTTTAGTCACCACCACGTTCCTACTTCTCAGTGCAGTCTCAGGTAAACATCAGGCACTCAACCAATACACATTGGATGAATAAATAGATGAATAAATCGACAGATGTCATAGCTGAGATGGCCCCAAATTAGATGAGGTCATGTAAATAAATGGGGACTGTCCAAGGACACTGTCCAGAAGGAAGTGGGGCCCCATGCCAAGTCCTGCAGAGGGTGGGAGGAGTCAGGAGGCATTTGTAGTATCCGGGCCTGGCCCTCCCTGGGCCCTGTCAGAACCCCCTGGAACTTCACCAGATTGTAGTCCCTAGTGGTGACCCGGGTGTCCCTGAGGTGGGCAGAGAAGGCGGCAGGGCCATACCTCAACTACTTGAAGCTCTTGGTAGTTGAAGAAGTACAAGCATAAGAATTAGGGTCCTATAAGGTGAGAAGAAATGACAGATGAACCAGTCCTGCCTCTTAAGGTCCGTGGACTTTAAGATGGTTGGATCCTTGCGTGTGGACCGAGATTGGACACGCATCAGTGGGATATGGGCCGCAGGCAGCTGTGGGATGGTGGAGACCGTATCACCGTCCAGAGGCCGCTTCCCTGTCTCCTCGTCCTCGGCGGTAGCAAGGAGGTCAACCTCTGTGAACACTCCCAGGATTCCCGGCCGAAGTTCCTTGGGGACACTTCCAATGAGGCTGGCACTTTGGCCAGAGGAGCTTCACCAGATAGGATGGTCATTTGTCTCTTGATTCCAAGCCCCAGAGTTATGACATTCCTGGAGAGAGCTGATCCATGGTGGGCCACAAGTGAAGCGTCCCGAACGCCAAGCCCACATGGCAGCGTTTGGTGGTGGCTGGGGTCTGGCTTTCTCCTTATGGCCAGGTGCTTGGAGGAACAAGGTTTGGCCAATGAAGGGCTCCTAAGTCACAGATCTATGAGGTCTGTGTTCCCAGGCAGGACCTCCCAGCATATTTGGTGCTGTGAACACAGGGCTCAAGACAAGAAGTCTGATGGTCAATGGCTTAAGAATACAGAATCCAGGCTGCCTGTATCCCTAAGCAGCCAGCTGGGTCATTGCTGCCCACTGAACCCTGAGGTGCTGGGTGGGCCAGGCTTTTGGAAGCAGTTTGATTATGCCTCTTACGGGATGGGGGTCTTTCCCAGCTGAACGTATCTCTTGATTAATCTATATTTGCTGTTATTAAAAAAAAGGGGAGAGCCATAACATGTTTTCCTTCTAAAGGCTTGCATCTTAAAGCAAGAATGTACATTCTTTAGATATGATGTTCTTAAAATAAGCAACAATTTGAGGTATACTTTTTCACTCTTGAAACTTGCAACTGACTTTGGTTCCTAGATAATTAAGTTTTACACAAACTTGTAATTCTAAAGTAGTTCCTTCATTATTGACTGGTTGAGAAACTGAGGGTTTTAGAAGTTTCATAGTATAAAACTTTGTGTCTTCAGAGGAAGATATATCCCTTTATTTATACTCTTTGATGTATATGCATATTCGCCTCAAGTTTTTAAAGCATGAAGTGCCAGTGTGTGCATGTATGTGTATATGTGTGTATAACGTGTCTGTGTATGTATGTGCATGTGTGTATAAAATGTGTCTGTGTGTATGTGTGCCTGCATGTACAGAGTGTGCATGTCTGTGTGTCTGTTATGGGCCAATGTAGGCTATAATGAATGTCTTTACTATGTGCTGAGAATACACTAGAATGGAGTGTCTGTTTTTCTGGATCACATGAGTGAGGTCAGAGATGTTGCATTCCACCCTTATGTTGAAATAAAGTTGTAGTTGTTTTTTTTTTTACATTGAACAACATGTTTTTATTCCAAAGCCTGAGTAGGATGGTACTTTAAAAATAATTCAAATCATTTAAATTTAAGGCCCTGGAAAAAAAGTTCAATCCATGGTCCAAATTTATTTTCTGGCCCAGAGCCCAAAGAATGTTCATTAGATTGGGCATTGGTTACAATTTCATCCACTTTAAGCTTTTGTTGCTCAGTATTTTGTTCTTCAGAGACACTGAACAAGTGACACTAACAAGTGTCAATTGCCATGTTGGCCTCAATAATACATCTCCTTTCCTTGAACGATCTATTTCAGTTGCATAATTGCCATTTAAAGATGGCCTCCTGCTTGCAGACACATTGTCAGTGAATGTATGAGGAATGCTTAGACTTCCCCCACGTGGTTTTGCTTCTACAGTTAGTAACCTGTTTGAAGAAAAGGTCTTTAACTTATTTTCTTTGAAGCCATTTGCAAAAAGAGGCTATCAAAAGAATTCTCTCTCTACTTTTTTCTTGCTGTTATTAGAGGAGATTTTGTCCAACTATATACTAAGATTTCTTTAGGTTTTAAACATTAATTAATGAAAATTCTATGGTGGTTTTTTCAATAAATAATATGGATATACAAGTAAGAAAAAGCCAGCTAACCCACAGAAAAATGGGCAAAAGACTTGAACAGGCAGACAAAAAATCCAAATGGCCAATTGCTGCTGAAATTCATTGGAATTAAAGAAATACAAATTAAAACCACAATGAGACACCATTTCCATACCCACTGACTCAGCAAATATTTAAGTCTGACAATAACAAGTGTTGGCATGGGTGTAACAGAATGACGGGAACTTCACTCACTGCTGGTGCTAACTGGCTCACACTTCAGTGCTGTCTATGTTTAAAGTGGAAGGTACTTTTCAAACAATTTTGAAACTAGGTCCTTATTTTTCTTTTCTTTCAGTGAAAACAGGTGTACTTTCCCCACAAGTCCGTGATATGATTGCCATGACAGCCACGTTCCCTTTCACATACCATACCATTCTTTTCTCCATAGTAATGTATAATAGCTACATATGGTGATATAATATACCAAGCACGGTGCATGTGCAAGGTAGGCATTCACTGAACAGTAAGTTGACACAAGCATATCTGTCATATAATAAAGCATTTCTGAAATAAAATATTATTATAAATGACTATACATGATAGTTGTCCAGTTTTTTTGGTGTGTCTTTATTTTTTTATTGTGGTAAGATTTACATAACATGAAATTTGCCACGTTAACTATTTTTAAGTGTACCGTTTGGTTAATTACATTCAAAATCTTGTGCAACCATCTAGCTGCCCAGTTGTAACCCTCATTTTAATGTCCTTTGTTAGAATAAACTTTTATATTTCAAATTTCTTCTTTTTTTCCCCTCCTCAATACAGCTCCTCCTTCTTCCTACATTTTGTCTTTGACTGTCTTTGCCAGCTCCTTGGTCTCATTCAGAATCTGAGCCATGTGTATTATCACATGTGCAGAGACCGGAGATTTCTGTGTCTTCTTCACTTCGGTTCACAGTTGTCCAGTAGTGGAAGCTGCTACGTTAAACTATGGACGGTTACAACTCAAAAAAGAGTCCCGTCTTACCGGGAACAACATAGACTCTCGATTTCAGGATCCTCTGGGACCCATGACGGGTAATCTAAAGGACCAAAAATTATTAGCCCAATGTCTTAGTGGAAGTACTCAGGATATTATTAATTCACCAGTTGTGCATAATTCCCAAGTTAGTCTCTCTTGCCAAAGAGGGAATAATTAAGCCGTGGCTAGTGTCATGCTGTAAGTGTGATAAAACAATCGTGATGAGGACAATCACAGTAGCTGACACTGAGCACGGTAGGTGCCGAGCACGGCTCTAAGCCTGTTACGTGTGTTACCATATTTGATCATCATAACAATCCTGTGGCATATACACAGTTATTAGCTTATTTCATAGATAAGGCAATCCAGGCTCAGGGAAGTAAATCATGTGTCCGAAGTTACAGCATTTGAATCCAGCCTGGATAATCCCAAAGCCTTGCTCTTAGTCACTATGCTATGACCCCTGTCTAAGAGTAGAGCCCAGCACAATGCCCCACTTTCCACTCCTTCTGGGAGGTTGGTTACTCCCAGTGAACACAGACAGGAGTAGGTCAGGAACCAGAGTAAAACACACACGCACACATGCGCACACGTGCATGCATGCATGCACATCTTTACTTCTTAGGGGGTCAGAAAGGGGTGGGGAGGGAGCTGGTAGAATTAGCCAGTCAGTAGTGGGTGGTAAAAGAAAAACATTTAGGAAAAGAATATGGCAATTTATCTAGGAGGAGATTATTTTCAGCCGCTGAGCAGGAAGGATTTGAATATACAATGTAGAACTGCCACAGGTGCTCAGCACAAAGGGGACATAATGAAAGCCATGCTTTTAGGGAAGTAAAACTGCTATCAGTGAGTATGATGGCCTGGAAGGAGACTAGACTTGGGGTGGAAAGGCCCATTTAGAGGTGTCTATAGGAACCCACAGGGCAGGTGGTGAGGGCTGGAGCCAGGGTAGTAGCCTGGGGACAGAGAGGCTGGGAGAAGCTCCGTAGAGGCAGGACAGATGGGCGATGGGGGTAAAAGTCAAACTGACTGCAAGATTCCAGCCTGAAGGGTTGATGAAATGCGGGGGCCTCAGGAAGAGAGACAGGAAAGCTGGGAGGAGAAGGGAACGTGGGGTGGGGAGGAGGTACAGGCACAGAATGTGACGCTCTGGTGAGATGCACAGGGGCGTTGGGAGTTGGAGTTGAGCAGAGAAGTCAGAGCTGGGACCTAGAACCCCTGAAGCGTGGGGGGAGTTAAAATCATGAAAATAGATGTACCCTCTGTGACAACCTGAATGATACCGGAGACCATCCTTTTAAGTGAAGTATCACAAGAATGGAAGAATAAAAACCATATGTCCTCACTACTAAATTGAAACTTACAGATCAACACTCAAGTGCACATGGGGTAGTAAAATTCAACGGAAATCAAGCAGGTAGGAGCAGGGAGGAGGGGTTGGGTGAATTCACACCTAACGGGTACAATGCACACTGTCTGGGTGAGGCACACACTTAGGACTTTGACTCAAACTGTGCAAAAGCAATTCATGTAACCAAAACGTTTGTACCCCCGTAATATTCTGAAATAAAAAAAGAAAAAGAAAATAGATAAGAGTGTGAAGGGAAGAAAATGAGGAAATGTCTCCAAGAGTGATGAAGACAGAAGCTTGGGGAACTTTTATAGTTAGAGGCAATAGGAAGAGCAGGCAGAAGAGATGCAGTCAGAGAGACGGGAAGCACGACCTAGAAGCCAAGGCAGGGGGCAGTTCGGAGGACGAGGGAGGGGACAGGTAAGATGAACGGCTACGGTCATGGTCACGGAAGATGAGACAGAAGAGGTGCGGGGTTTGGCAACAGAGACTCATGAGGAAGTGGCTTCCACAGGGCGGAGGGGGAGAGGGTATCGGGGCCTGAGTGTTGGTGAGAAACGGAAGGGGCAGCAAGTGCAGAGACACCGAGCCTGGGGACTGATGAGGAGGAAAGGAGAACTACATCCTGACGGCTCGAAGGGGTGGAAGGATCCAGAGACAGGTGAGTGACCAAGGGGAAGAAGCCAGTGGAGCAGAGAGAAGGAAAACGCACAAGGGCCAACTAACGCAACCAAAGGAGGCTGGTGGAAGGGGTCTGGAGAGAATGACCTTTCTTTCTCCAATGCTTAAGGAAAGGAAAGGATGGGAAAAGCCCTAGATGTGGAGGTGGGCACGAGGGGTGGTAACCCGGGGAGCCCACGAGGGAAGGCCGTCTCCAGGCAGCAGCGAGAGTGTGGGCAGGGTAAGAAGCCTGATGAAAGGAGAACAGGGTTGCAGTAAACACAGTGAGAAATGGACACAGAGGAGAAAGAAAGTAAAATATACTGAGGGGCAGAGAGGGTCACCTGATCTGGGGTGACACGCACGTTTGGTGGATCAACTGGTTTGGTCCTGTGACTTTATGCTGCACTGGGTGGGCAAGGAGCAGATGCGGAAGAAGCAGAGGGTGGAAGTCACTCTGGTTTGGGGTGAGAATTTGAGGCCAACAGAGGGACAGTAGACAAGGTCACTAAAGGGCTGGCTAGGAATGCAAGAGGACTGAGAGACAAAAAATATTGCCTGGTTATAGTGGCCTTGGAGGTGACCCGCTCATTGGTCCTTTAAGATAACCTGCTCCAGAAGCAGAGCTGATGGACAGCCTCCAGTTATCTGTGCATCTTTGGATTCACCCAGTATCCATTCCAGGCCATGCTGCTCCGGGCCGCTCCAGGCAATGACTGAGCATATTGGGGGACACAGCTGGGCCATCCTGCCCTTCCACTCCCCCATGGGACTCCTCTAACAGGCAACATGTGCTCAGGGACTCCTCACTGGCCTGGCTGAGATTTTTCTCTGAATTGCACCTGGTCTGGGCCTCTTCCTACCCAATTTTCCCTTCCCTCTCTCCTCTCACAGGTGTTGGAACTGCCTGGCACCTTGAAGGCTCTCCCTGCCGACTCCTGCTCCCTCTCAATTTAAGCTTCACAGGCATTTCCCCAATAAGTCTCTTGAATGTCTAATTCTGTTCTGGCTTCTGCTTTGTTGGAGGTCCTGAACAGACATGCTTGGAACTGTTATTACTAGCAGGGGGCCTAGTGACTGGAAGGCGTAGGCAGTGGGGTGTGACGACAAAGATGTGAGGCTGAAGTTCATGGGATTCTTTTTTGAAATAATCATAAAATTCACAGGAAGTTGCAAAAATAGTACAGAGTCCCCCATACCTTTCACCCAGCTTCCTTTGGTGGTAATATCTTATATAATTCTAGTAGGATATTAAAGCCAAGACGTTGACTTTGGTATGATATTGTTAACCGGTTTATATGATTTTGTGCAATCAGTTTCTCATTATATTCTTGCCTCATTGATCTATTGAGCTCATTCCTCTCCATGGCAAAAAGTCGCTTAAGTATTAGTTCCTTTCCATGCCAGTCAGCTCTATAACCACAAGTTTTGTAAGATGCATAAATAAAGCTATAGGTGGAGGGACAAATAGAAAATGAAAGATGTCCACTGAGGAGAGAGTTCTGCATCCCTCCATACCTCCATCCCTCTACCCCTCCATCCCTCCATCCATGTTTGCTAAGCTTTTCCTAATGCACTGAGTCTATTGCATTGGGATACTGACATCCAAATGGTAGCAGTAGCTACCACATCTCTGTTTGGGCTCAGAGGCAATGAGGAACCAGGATGCATAGTTGTTTTGGGGGTAAAGAATATCCAGATCTGTCCTGTGATCATTTCCATGTTGGCAGTAATTCAACTGACAGCAACCTTATGCTCAACAGCCAGGATCACACCTTTTTACGAGTCATTGTAAAGTGCCAAGTACATTGACATATACTTCATAAATGCTAAATAATAACAAGTCAGTGAACCTAGAAGTATTGGATTCAGTATTCGAGACATTAAATCCAAGTTATGCTGTTCTAGAAACAAGACAAACAAATAAATCAACTCCAAATCAAATAAAGCCCACATCCATCCCAGCCAGCAGTGGGTGTTGTCTAGAATGCTCTTTATGGGTGAGTGGTTCTCTCATGAAGGGGCACTTGTTAGTATTTTACCTGACAGATCACACAAAATGCCTTGCCTGTGATTTGGGAGAAGAGCTTTATATCCAACCCACAGTAGAAAACAGTGACACCATATTCTTAAGGCTCCAATTCCCTTTATTTGATGCCAAAAAATAATATCTGCTGAAGCTCTGGAGAAGAGCAACAGTAACCCCACTGAGCAATTAGACTAATCCTGGCAGGGAGTCTCCGTAGGCAGTATCGGGGAAACACTGTTTGTATTTTAAAGCCAGGATTTAGTTTTCCTTTAAGATGTAAGTCTCTTTAGGGGTCCTTGTGATTCCTTGAGGGTTTAGGCACACAACCTAGAAAGCATGAAATGCCACATAATCCTGTATTGGCAGCTGAATTGGTCTACAGCACGGTCTGAGTGGTTTTCTGATTCACACTCCAGAGCTCTGACCATGGTCTGGTGCTGTCTGACTTGGGGTCTCTGGGCATGGCCCCTTCTCTCTCTGAGTCCGCCATCTTGGTTCCACATACAAACCTGATATACCTGAACCCACATCCTCTTAATAGTTTCATAGTGATGGCACCCTTGCAACCCTTGGAAGCAAAGCCCAACCCTCCATAGCAAAAGACTGATGGCAACACTGGCTGTAAATTAGGAGGTGATGACTATGACATCTCAGGGAGTGACACAGACTGACAAGATCAAGTTTGAACATCGTCTGAGAGGAGATGCCATCCTTCAATGGCCACTTCCAAAGGAATTTTACTTTCATTCAATTGCAGCCAAGGGGAGGGGAGCCAAGAAGCCTACTTGGGACACCTAGATCTGCCAAAGAAGTGTTGACTAGAGGACTGTATCAGCAGGGATAACACAGAGCCAGGAATCAAAAGATAAAGCAGCCATCAGATGCCAGCCTTGCTACGTCTTCTACAAACACAAGACGATTCCAGCCAGTTTCTGCTTGGTGCAGTTCTAGGTCATCTCATCTCACAGAACTAAACGTACATGTGAACAGAATGATGCTTTCAATGGTTAGGATGGTGGTTCTCAAACATTACTGTGTACCCCAATCACCTGGGGAGTTTGTTAAAAAGGCAGATTTCTGCTCTACAACCTCAGAAATTCTGACTCAGTAGTTCTGGGATGAAGATTGGGAAGTTACATGTTTAGCAAGCACTCCAGTAATGGAAGCAGATGGACTGTCCATCATACTTTGGAAATCGTTGCTTTAAATCAATGTTTCTCAACCTTCACAAGGGTTTAGGGAAACAGCTTTAAAATAATCCAGTCCAAATTTCTAATTTTGCCGATGAAGAAATTGAGGGGTCAAGTGCCTTTCTCAAGGTCGCTCAGATGGTTACAAGCAGAAAGTTAGGACAAGAAGAAACATCTGGTCATAGTACCCTTTCTGTCACTATACTGTTTCACTTGGCCACTCTCCTTTCCCTCAAGTCCTGTTGGAAATCTATGCACATAAGTAGAAACTATAATAGAATGCATTTGGATTATAATCCAAATGTGTTATAATTATATATCCAAATTATAATATAATTATAATACTTTTGGTGATTTTTATATCCCTTGAAACAACAGGTGAGAACTTCAGTGTTACCAAAACAAACATTAGAAAAGATGAATTCAGAAAGAAGCTCCACCTACCTTCTCCAAATCTGTGGTGAGGAGGATGACAGCAGGGACTCAAAATGGACCTCTAAACAAGCACAATGTCTGTGTTCTCTGAATCAGAGCCTACAATAAAGCAAAAAGCAAATAGTTGCAAGAGAGTGTACATATTCCTGACACTGCAATAAAAGAACAGTAAGTGCTTTCTGCTAACTGTGCTAGAGTCAAACAAGATTTAAGTGTCATAATTATGCCCATCATCTTTAGGTCAATACCTCACTTTACTTTGTGTGGCCATTGTCAGTTTAAACTGAAGAGTTCTGTGTCTCAGCAAATTCCAGATGTACCTTGACAAGAGCCATTGGAAGATTACCCCGCAGGCTTGACTCTGAATTATTAGGGGATCCCTCTAATATGGGCTACCAGACCGTGAGAAATTTTGACTCACTTGTTTTTTGGTTCCTCTCTTTAGATAAGGCAGTGGAAACCCAATAGGCCCTCATTTCAAACGAATGAGGAGTCAGAGAAGGCATGCCAAGAATAGTGACTAGATCTTCACGATTTGAGAGGTTGTACTCATTGATTGATTGACTCATTCATTCATTCAAGAATTGTTTATTGTAGATTGCACATGGCTGTGTGTGTGTATGTCTGTGCACACGTGTGAAATACAGCTAGACGTGGGATCCCTGGGTTGCAGAATGTGCACATCTTCAACTTTATTAGATATTGCTAAATTGCTCTCCAAAATGATTGTACTAAATTACACTCCCTCCAACACATTGTAAGAGTGTTCATTTCTTCCCATCCCTGCCAACGTTCAGTATTTTCAAACTTCATAATGTTTGCCAGTCTGATTGGGGTGAAATAGCATATAATTATTGTTTCAAAAGCCTGTGTTCTTAACCACTACTCTTACTGTCTACACTTCTTGAAGCCTCAGTTATGTAAAAGAAAGAAAATACCTTTGCCTATTTCTAGGAGTAGTAATAAATTCTCCTGGTGTAATGTGTGAATGCATTTTGTAAATATGAAGTGCCACTCTTGTACATTTCTGGTGGTGGGAGAGAAAACGTGCACAATTTCTATACCAGGCAATCTGACAAAATCTATCAACACTTTAAATGTACACATATTTTTCTTGAACTTAAAAAATTATTTCAAAATTTTAGAAAAGTTGCAAAAATAGCAAAAAGAATTTCTATACACCTGGATTGTCTAAATGTTAACATTTTATCACATTTGAATTATAATTCTCTGTCTCTATGCCATGTATATGTATATGTACACACACAGTATTTTTACAATGACTTTACCTCTGAAGATGTTTAAAAAAGTCACTGCTATATAACCATAGAAAAGTTGCCAAAATCAGGAAATTAATATTGACATAAAACTATTATCTAATCTACATATCTTATTCAAATTTTATCCACTGTCCTACTACTGTCCTCCATAGTAAAATAATATATTTTTTTCCTTTTCCAGAATCCAATCTAAGATTATTCGTTGCACTTAGTTGTCACGTCTCTTTAATCTCTTTTAATATGGAATAATTCTTCAGTTTTTTGTTTTTGTCTTTCAGGACCTTGATATTTTTGAAGAGTGCTGGTCATTGGTTTTGTAGAATATTCTTTATTTTTTGTTTTTCTGATGTTTCTTCAAGATTAGATTCAGGGTATGCATTTTTGACCAAAATACCACAGAAATGATGTTGTGTGCATTGTATGTCAGTTTGCCCTGTTACTGGTGATGCTATTTTGATCACTTGGTTATGGATGTGTCTGTCAGGTTTCTATTGTTTCTTCTGTAATTGGTAAATATCTTTTGGGGGGATATTTTGAGACTCTGTAAATATCCTATATTTATCAGTAGGGACTCATGGATTTAATGGGTTATATTGTGTTGTAATGTTAATTAATCATTTTTTATATTGATGCCCAAACTGCTTCATGGTTGGCCAGTGGGAGTCCCTTCAGGCTGGTTTCTGTGTCTTCTGACATGTCCTCATTTTTCTTTGAGGACTTCTTTACTTTCTGGCACAGTAAGACATCCCAGCTTCATCTTATACCTTCCCAGCTCCTGTCCTGGAATTGGCCACTTTCCAAGGAGCCCTGGTTCCTTTTTAAAGTGGAGAATGGTATTTAGAGACCAAGATCTGGGTGCTAGGTGTGTTCTTTGTTACTGGTGCACCTAACTTTTAACCTAGCAATTTATCTTTCAGGAATTCCTGCAACAGATATACCCACACATTTGTTAAAAGATTTATGTGCAAGATTATTAATTGCAGCATCACATAAAATAGCAAAAGATTAGACATAACCTAAAGATCCATCAATAGAGAACTGTTTAAACAAATTATTTAAATCCATACAATGAAATATTATATATGCATAAAGATTAAGGAATTATTTTTAAAACATATTATTAGTTTAAAAAAAATCAAAATATACAGTTGTGTGTCTGGTATGTTATCATTTATGTACTACTAAAAGGGGAACTACATATGCAAATACTTGTACATGTGGATGTGCTTGCTAATAAATGCATAAAATATCTCTGAAAAAATGTGCTAGAAACCAAAAATACTGATTGTTCTTGGAGAGGAAAATTGGGCAGCTTGGGGAACAAAGGGAAGAATTCAATATAAACTTTCTTTTTCCATTTAAGACCACAAGAAGTATTAAAAAATAAAGTACTACAAAACATAAAATAAACATAAAGATCATTTAACCTATTCATTGCTAACTCAAATATCAGAAAAGGCTATCTGTTTTCTGGAACAATTGTCTAGTTAAAAGTGTAATTGCAATTTGATCACTATCCCTTTGTGTAAATACAAACAGTCTTGTGATTCTTTCATAACTTAACTTGTCCATCTGTAATATGGGTATAATAATATTATTTAAGCAATCAGCCAGAGAAAATGAAATTAAAGCAGGAGTAATGACAGAAGCAGTCTGAAAACACAAAATGCCAGGCTACTGTGACTATTTATGTGAATTTAATAAATATTTGTGAATGAAAGAATGGATGGGTGGATAAAGTTATACGAGAACCAAAGGCAGGAGAACAATTATGTCTGACCACTTGAGTTTCAGGAAAAAAATTTTGAAAGCACAAGAATAAATTTAAGGAGCAGTCTTAAGGTAGACAGATCATATTTAACACATTTTGTTATCCAATACTTCACGTGAGAATTGTGACGCTCCAGGGAGGCAACGTAGCCCAGCAGTTGAAACCATGGGTTTTGGAGTCAGGCGACTTATGTTCATAATCTGACTGTGCCACATTTGCTGTGTGACCTGGAGCAGGTTATTTAACCTCTCTGTGCCTCAATTTCCTTTCCTGTGAAATGAGATGCCCATGATTGTGAGGATTTTATGGGAAGCACTTAGAACCATGCTGACACATGGTTATCACTCAACAAATACAAGCTATAATTCTTATCGTTATCAATTTTTAGAGCTGGAAGCCTCCTCAGAAATTGTCTAATCCATGTCTCTTATTTTCCAGATGAAGAGAAGAGATAAAAGTCGAGCCGGAGAAGACAAAGTGGTTGCCCAAGGTGGCATCGTCAACCAGAAGCAGATTCGACCCTGGAACGTAGGTGGCTGATTGCAAATGGGCACAAATCCCTTGCGTGTCCCCCATCAAGAGGACGAGTCTATTTCCTCACTCCTTTAGTGTGGGAATGAAGTTGTGTGAGAGCTGAGCCTTGCCCACAAGGGGTCTGACAGCTTCTGCTCTTGCTCTTGGAGCACTGCTGCTGAGTGAAAAAGCTTGGCCTACCTGTGGCAGGATGACAGACCACACGCAGAGACAAGAAGACCCAGCAGACGTCATCCCAGACCAGCCGGCCGACTGCCAGACAGGTGAGTGAGGGCCCCCAGGTCGCCCAGCCCCAACAGAGCCACCAGCAGACTACAGAAATCAGCTGAGTTGGTCCCGACCAGAAGAGCTGCCCTAGCCATCTGGCCATCCCAGCCAACCCACGGGACCATGAGCTGAAAAATAAATACTGGTTGTTTCAAGCCACTAAATTCTGCAGTGGTTTGTTACACAGCAAAAGCTAACTGATAATGACCCCAATGATGGCCTCTCCTCAACGAGACTGTATTTATAATTCATCTCTAGGAAGTCCTGGGTGACAAATTCTCCACCTAGATTGACCGTCCCTCCCCACCCATGTGTTGCTGGGTCCTTGTCCCTCTTCTCCCAGAAGCAGCCCCTGCCTCTGCCTCGGACCCTGTTGAGGGACGGAAAGATCTATGTCCCCCAAAGTCACAGACCATAGTTCTTGTGCAGCAGCAGCAAGAGGGATCAGGGCAGGGCCCGGTGAGCTGCCGGTTGCAGGAGCCCTCCTGTCCCACCTCTTACTTTGCAGACTCCAGAGCCCTGCTGTGGGCTACACAAATCACACTACTGTTAAATTGTTCCTGTAAGATTAGAAGGGAGGGGCAGTCCTGGCTGGAAGGTGCCGGGCAGTAGGGGAGGCACAGCCAGTGAGAGCCAGGGAGGGAGTTTCTGGAGTCACAGGATCCCAAGTTGCATTCCCTGTCATCCTTTTCTCCCTCATTTCCCTTTTACTTGGCTTTCATTAATAGTTTTTTCCTCCATGTTCCCTCAAGGTACCCATACCCGTTTCTAGAGATAAGTGAAGGGCTTCTTGGTTCCCACGAAATGTCATGCATGTGTCCATTTGTTCCCTGTCCCTTCAAGTTTAGGGATCCTTCACTTTTCTCTTTTACAACTTTCCTCCCAACTGCCCTCGTATAGGTGATTCTAGAAATGCCAGGCCCTTGACGAGAGCCCAAGATTCTCCCAGGCAGAATCTCAGGAAGGTCTGGTACCCCTTTATTACCAGGAGGTCCAGGGCACCTGGACAAAGAAAAAACCTCACCCTGGAGACAAGGGTGGAATCGGTTGGGGACCCGGATGTCCTAGGGCAGAGTGGCCGTCATAAGGGGGGATGCTGGTGGGAAGAAGCGAGCTAGGTCAGCTTGGCTGCACTTTCCTTCTGGCCAGGGCTAGTTTCCTCGCTGCCCAAGTTGGTGCTGGATGCAGTTTTCAGAATTCCAACGCCCTCAAACTCTAGAATGGTTTTCTGTGAATGGTAAGTTTCTACCCAGGACTCTTGGAATAAGCTGTGGTGCTTTGACTACGCAGGTGGAGGAAAGTGGTTTCAACCACTCCTATCAGCCTGTCGGGTATTTGGTACTTTGGAGAAATACTTTAGGTGAGGAAGGAGGAAATCTCTGTGTTGTAATCCTGGAAATGCTGGTCCATGACCTCATCAGCCCCTCTGGAATTTCCCTGGTAGGTTTTCAGCCTCAAATGGAGATCATCCACTTTGATAGGAGATTCTGGGCATTTTTATAAAAATGGCTGTAGTGATTCAAAGCATTTTGACTGGTGACAGAGCAAGGTAGTTGAGGTCTGTCCTGTAGGTGTGTTAAATTTTGCTGGCCAAAGCACAAAGCGTCCTGAAGGGAAAAGCAAGAGTTCCCAAGGACAGTAATGAAAATGTAAACAGCCACCGGGCCTGGCTGTCATATGAGCTACTTCGTCTTCCAGCAGGAGTTTCCCAAACCTGCCACTTTCTCTGCTGCCAACAAAGAGGAGAGGAACCAGGGCCATGGAGCAGTCAATTTTGAAAACAAACCACTTCCTCTTTACAGCAAAGAGACTGAAGTTTTTCAAGAGAAAGATCTAGCTGTTCTTCAATTCATCAAAATGTGGCAGGGCAGTGATTACAGATGCAAATGTAACCTTTAGGTCCTACAGGCAAAGACAGTGCTCACGGCCTGTACCCAGTAGGCAGTTGAGGTTGGGTTCTTGTCTGAATTCCAGTATTTTTATAAACCTGTTGTCACAAATTCTGCATTTTTGCGGGGAGTGGGGAATGTAACCACTACAAATTTTAAAGAATTACTATACGTCAACCTTTCTGAAGCAAGCTTACATATGAGATAATATCTACCCTTCCCCTTTGAGATTCAAGAACTATATGAACAGCTGTGAGTTGCCAGGCATCGTGAGAGATGTCGTCACCTAGAATGTTCGCAATGCTTCTGTAAAGGAGTAATATCCATCATTGTGTCCTCATTTTACAGATGTGAAGACAGACTCCAAGCACTGAAGGGGCTTGGCCATGATTACTTGGGTATTAAGAGGCAGAAAGGAGATTAGAACCCAGATATCTTGACTCCAATCAACCTTTCAGTACACTTTCAGGATGTCCCTGCAGTCAACTGCATGGTGATGAAAAAGCAAAAGCATGATTTGTGGTTTGATCATATTTTTAAGAGAGCCTCAGGAGCATGGTGTCATTGAAGAGGGAAAAAATATATATGGCAGATGAGCTTGATTGGGATTAGTAGAAAGGGCATAAGGAGAGGGGGGTTCTCATGCATCTTTCTACTGCATCAGTGTGTACTCCCTTTGATTCCATGGACTACATATTCCCTTTGTGACTCCTTCTTGCATCTGGGCACAGGGTCTTGGCGGGCATCTTGCTTAAACAGGAAATACATGGCTTCAACATGAGCACCCCCAATTGCCATGGGACAGCTGGGTTCCAGGGGGGAGAGTAATTCTGACGAGGTTTGGAGAAGCGGGGTTTGGGCATACAGAGGAGTCCCCAGTGATGACTAACCAGGTGTAGATCCGTATTTATCAAGCATCCCAGCTTTGACAATGGAACCTGCACTAACTCATGGGGTGTTTTTACGCAGAGGGAACAAGCCCAGATGACATTAGGTGGTGGCTTCCTTGCACAGGATGCCTTTTCCCTCCTGATCACCTGCCACGAATCCCTTGCTTCTGGTGACCCCTCCATCAGCAGGCTCGGTCCAGCCTGGGGTAGCCTCAAGGGCAGCTGGGCTAGAACTTAGGGGCAAACCCAGGTTACCCCTGTAGATTCTGGAAGACTCAGCACTGCTGCTGCCACCCATCTTGAAGGTGACAAGCACATTTCCATTAAGTGAACTTGCCCCTCATTTCACTTTTTTCCCAGGGTCTTATTTTTAGCTAAAGTAGAAGTAATTAAGGACTACAGGAAGGGTATTTATTTTTTCAAGTTGTGAAGTCCTCTCATCACCACTGAGTGTATCTGTTGATAAAAATGGACAGTGATATGAGTGCTATTATTGCCCCCCATTATTATACATGGAAGATTCGGAAAGGTTTGATTTACCAGATAGCTCCATCTCCATCTGGCTCCGGTGAGGGGTGTGAAGACAAGAAGGAACAGGAAGTAGGATGTGGATAAATCTTTTTTTCCCACAATAAATGACTGAACTCACCCTGTTTTTCCTAGACTGCATTATTTAAGAGGTGTGGTGGTGTGAGTTAAACTTGGCCTACAGTTGGCTTAGCTTGAACACAATCATTCCTTTACAGAGGAGGACATTCTCTGGACTGCAGAGTTTTGGGGGAAATGCTCTAGAATTTGGCACGTTGTTTCCCTGTCTACCTCCGCGTGCATGTAAAGAGCAGAACCGGATGCAAGTGCCGGGTGTACTGCAGGGGAGGAAGAAGCGTGTGTGGTTGCCCAGTTACCCAGTGAGAATCGTGTCCCTGTACCCTACCCACAGGAGACTGACATTTAGACAAACTTGTTTGCAGCCGCCAGCTCAGCGCCCGATGCAGGGTATGGCTCTGAATGGCTTTGGCATCTGCTTTGTCTTGCCTCATGCCCACATACTGGGACAGCTTGTTTTCCCGCAATAGCAATTAGCACCGTGGTAAATGCCTTGTGCTCTGCGCTAATTCAGAAGAATAAGCATGTCGCACTCTGCCAAGAATTACAGCTAATCACAGAGGGCTCCGGGCACACCTGCCCTTTCATCGGCCTTTTGTTTTAAAATCAGGGGTTGGTGCAACCCGAAACACTGCATTCTCCCCTTGGTTAGGGATAACCATGGAGACCCAGGGGGGACCTGGAGTGTGGCCTGGTTGCTGTCCCTGAGCCATGCTTCCTACAAAGCACGGTGAGCAGCAGGGAACCCAAGCAGCTACTTACAGCGGGGCAACTGCAAACAGGGTGGGCCCAGGCAATGCTCCATGGGTGTGCAGAAGCCTGGCCGACAGCAGTGCCCACCACTGGAGACTGTTCAGAAGCCATCGTGGATGCAACGTTTGGAAATAAAGACCTGGGCTGACTCCATGTTTGGGCTGAAAAGCTCCTTGGTTATTATTTCGTTTTATCCTCATCATCTAACCTAGTACTTATACTTGTTCTAAGAATGTGCCCTTTGTCCTAATTTGGTATTTATCATTTATTGATTTTAGGTTTTTTTTTTTTTTTAAGACAGGCTTTTAAAGGTATAATTTACCTGCAGGAAAATTCTCCCTTTTGAAGTGTATAGTTCTATGAGTTTTGACAAATATAAACAGTCAAGTAATCACCATCACAATCAATCTATAGAACAGTTCTACTGTCCCTGAAAATTCCTTCTTGCCCTTTTCTTGTCAACTTGCCTTCTGTGGCCCCAGCCCAAGAAACTACTGATCTGATTTTTGTCCCTATTATTCTGCTTTTTCCAAAATGCCACATAAATGGAATGATTCACTAATTATTATTGTTATTTTTTTTGTCAGTGGTTTCCAGTTTCTTTCACTTAGCATAGTACTTTTGAGATCCATCCATGTTTCCCGTGTATCAGCAGTTTGTTCCTTTTTATTGCTAAGTGATATTCCAGGGCAAGGATACCCCAGTGATGGACATGTGGATGGTTTCCACCTGTTAGCTGGTGTGAATAATGCTGCTATGAACACTCATGTGGATGTGTTTGTGGGCATATGCTTTTATTTCTCTCGGGTAGATACTTAGGGGTGAAATTGCTTGGATCTTGGTCATATATTTAACTTTATGTTTCAATTGCCCAAATATTTTTCAAGGTGGACGTACCATTTTGCATGGCCGTCAGCAATGTACGTAAGTTAAGGTTGCTCTACCTCCTTGTCAACACTTGGTATCGTAAGTTTTGAAAATTTTAGTCACTCTAATAAGTATCTCGACGTACCTCAAAGTGATTTTAGAGCGCATTTCCCTAATGACTGATGATGCTGAGATTCTTTTCACGTTATACTTTATTTTAAAAAATCACTTTGAATCTACTCAGCCCAAATTCTTGTTGAAGGCAGTTCTCATGCAACTTATTTTAGTAGGGATTTGTTAAATCACTCCCACATGCCTAAAAAAGTGCAACCCAGGAAAGGCAAAACATAGCAATGACCAGCCGTGTGCCTGGAGAACAGCAACTGCTCTTAGTTAACTTCTCCTCCATGCTGAGCTCACGTGAGTCTCTCCTTCCCCCACGGCACCCAGTTCAAGGTCAAATACACAGCGGGTGCTTCAATAAATATTGATTGACAGAAGGAAGGTGGTGGCTCATGTTCCAAGTAGACATGGCTACAGTGTGCACATATGCAGTGGGAGATGTTAAAACTAGAGAGGGCTGATTGACCACTTAGCAAAAGATCTTCCCAGTGCAGGCCATTCATGCTATATGGAGGTCAGCAGTCCCGCAGCAGGCTGCTCATTTGAACCAGGTGGGGAGTTTAAAAATATACAGACGCCCAACCAGAGGAGGATTTACCTTGAAGCTAATGAGATTCAAGCTTCAGGGCCTCACTTTCATGGTGCCTATTGAGTACCGGGAGGCACTGGGAGTTATAGAGTATTCTAGGTGGGGAGGGGAAGAAGCCAGGTTCCAATCAGGATACTTAAAGAGATCTCTGAAGCAAGGGACCTGAATCTTGGTAATTTGTATGATTTCTTTCCTCATTTTAAAGAAATACTATGCATGGGATTTTTTTTTTTAATAGTTTTTGGTGATTTTGTTTTGTTCTGTTTTTCATTAAGAAGTTCTCACAAAACCTGGATCTGCTGGGTTTCACCCCAGAGGTTGAGATTTCATTTGTCTGGGGTGTGGCCCAGGCCCTGGCAATTTTTAGAGCTCAGCACTGAGTGGAATGTGCCCCAGGGTTGAGCCACATGGTTACAGAGTGTCCACTAATGACCAGGTGTAGGCTACAAGCCGCAGGGAAGATGCTGGGCACGTGTGAGCTCTAGTCGTTTTAAGCATCAATCCTTCAACCAAATGGACCCTCTTTGTTTCACTCTATGCCAGTCTTCTTGTGTTTAGGCCCTCCCTATTTCAATGTATCCCATATGCCATCTTCCTACACCACCTGCTTGGGTAGTTCACACCCCTGCTCACGCTTCCCTGGAGGCTTTTCCTGACCTGCTGGCTAAAGCCCAGACCGCTCTGGAGAGGTGGAATGGCAAGTTGTTCCAGAGCTTGGGGCAGATGCCTGAGTCCACACTGCAACCTGGCTTTCAAGTCAGAGAGAACTGGATCAGAATCCCACCTCCACCCCTGACCAGTTTTGTGACCTTGGGCATGTTACTTAGCTTCCCTATGCCTCAGTTTCTTTATCTGTAAAATGGGAATGACGACAGGAAGAGCTGCAGAACTTTCAAATGAAGATGAAACGAAGTGACTGTAAAGCACCTGACACAGGCCAGGTGCATGGTGAGCACCTGATGAAGGGAGGCATCCTGTCCTGGCTGATGGGGACCTGTGTGTCTTCCGGTCCATCGGCCCCGAGCTTCCCTCCCTCCACTGCACCTCCCTCCTCTGACAATACGATGCCTCAACTGGCCACATCGCTCGTGAGCATTTATGACCTGCTTCTCTTCTTAGTTAGATGCTGGGTTCTTAGAGGGCAGAAACAAGGTCTTACATTCCCTCTTAGTCTTTATAAGGGTGGTTCCAAGACAACGATGTCATAATCCACAAAAATAATAATAGATAACATTTGTTGAATGTCTATTTTACAGACAAGCAACTCACACCTTACAGAGGCTGAGAAACTGGCCAAGGTCACATAGCCCATGGGATGATATTCATCGATGATGAAGTTTTCACGAATCTGAGGCAAAAAATGTGAAGAAAGAAGGTAGAGCTAACCATGTTTATTTAAAGGGCTGGCTTTTATCCTGAGATTGTATCCTCCCTATTTTTTAAATGTGGTGTTAAATGTCCTTTCATTAATGGCACGGTAGTGACTGCAGTAGATATTTTCAAATGACATTGCATCGCAAAATAAAATATTGAGTATCCTATATTTGTCTCTCCCCAATTTTGTTTTTTTTTGTGTGTGAAATGTTATTGATCTTTGAACTGAAAAAGTCTGAGATTGGCTACTCTAAAACACAGCTGTGTCTAAAATGATGTTTATTCTATATTTGTTAAATCAATAAATATGACGCTTTGTATTAACTTCTGCTGCAAACATGTTGCCAATGGAAGGAAGTAGGAGAAAGTCTTTCAGTTTCTCATTTAATTTATTCCACCAATACTTATTGAGCATCTAATTTGTGCTATAAGCACTATGCCGGAGTCTAAGGACACAAAAACAAATAAAACACAAACACTGCCCTCAAAGAGCTTAACATTATTCCCAACAGTTAGTTTGGGAGAAGTCAAAAGAAACACATCTGTTAGAATATTGATATTCAAAAGAAGTATCAATACCATCAGTATAATATCAAAATATTCAATCAATATCAATATTTGTTATGGGTATCTTTTGACTCCCAGGAGAAAAATATCACTAGACAGGGCACGGGATTCCTGTTCTATATATTGTCTACCCGCCTTCAACCTCTTATGAGGCTAAACTGATAGGAGTGTTCTAACCTTCATTTGGTAATATTCTTGGGGTTCATGTGCTCAAGGAGGAAGTTCAGAGAGAAATAGGATTTCTAACAAGATATAGATATAAAGGCTATGGACCATTTGGAAAACATTTATTAAAATATGAAGAATATGAATGATCCATAAACCTACTATCTAAATAACCTCTGTTGGATATGAAATTAGAAGTATTTTATCATGTGTCTAGAAAATTCAACTTAAAAATAGGAAGGCATAAAATAAAAATGAATTCTCACCACTCTCAGTAGGCCATCTTCATACATATCTGTTCAGACACATTTGATACTATCAAAATTTATGTATAAAATGCACAGAATATACATACTCCTCCATCTTTTTCTTTTTTTACTCAAAGGACTCACACTAAACCACACTGTTCTGCACTTAGTGTTTTTCACTCGACAATATATCCTGGAGATGTTTCTGTACCAGTTTGTTCAGATCTATTCCCTTCTTTTTAAAGGCCATGTAGTATTCCATCAGAGGATATATCATAGTTTTTTTAACCAGTCTCCCATTTTGCCAGATATTTAATATTTTTTCTATTTGAAATTAATGCTTTAATGAGTGTCTCTGTATACATATTTTGATGTGCTTTTGAGGCATATTTGCAAATTCTTACAAGTGGACTGTTGAATAAAAGAATACATGTATGTAAATTTTTTTATAGTTATTGCCAAATTACCATCCAAACATTTGTACAAATTTGTATTCCTATGAGGAATGGTGGTATAATCCCTTGCCAGGAGTTTGTGTTCTCAAACTTTTGCATTTTTGCCATTTTGATAGGTGACTTTTGATACCACATTGATGTTTTACATTGCTTATTTTTGCGCTGGTTTGTTCAGCTTTTCTTTTTTGGTTTGTATATAGTTAAACTTACCAATCTTTTCCAGGGCTTCTGGTCTTTATCCTTGTTTGAGAAAGTGCGCCCACTTCAGGATCTATGTTCACCTATGTTCTCTTCTATAAATTCTACGCTTTTGTTAAAGTCTTTGATCCATCTGGAATTTATTTGGGTTTATTGGTGTCACTTTATTTTTTTTTTTCCAAATGTTTTGCCAGGTGTTCTACACTATTCATTAAATAATCTGTCTATTCTTTACTGACTTGATATTATCTCTATTTCGTGGTTAAGTTTATTTCTGGATTCTGTCCGGATTCTATCCACATGTCTACTTCTTTGGCAATAGCAAATTACTTTAACTATCGTTGCTTCTTAATCTGTTTTGATAATCTGATAGGCATAACTTACTTCATTACTCTTCCCTTCCCCCTCCCTGAAGTTTTCTAGCTATTTTATGTGTATGTCACAATAATTACCAGTATCATTTTCTTAATTTTCTCCACCAAAAGAAAATGGCTTTGTCAGAATACTGTAAGTATGATGTTTGCTGTATATTTTTGACAGATAACCTTTATTGTTTTAAAAAACTTCCTTATGTCTATGTTGTTAACAATTTTTATATTGAATATGAGTTTATCTAATTGGTTGATTTTTCTCTATCAGTTGAGTTGAGCACATGGTATTATTCCTCCCATCTGTTAATATGGTAGCTTATATGACTCAATTTCCGAGTTTAAACCATTTTTGTACTCCTGAAATTAACTCTTCTTAATTCATATGCATTTTTATATTTTATATACTGCTGAATTCAATTGGCTAGTTTTTTGTTTGTTTACATGTTTAAGATTCTTGCATCTGTGTTCATAAATAAGGTTGGTTTCTAACTGTCTTTTCTTGTTTTGGTCCTTCCAGATTTGGGGATTATACTGGCCTCATAATATGAGTTGGGCAGTATCTCTCTCTTTCATTCTCTCAAAAAGATTAAGGTAGAGACTTTTCAGTTACCTAGATTTTAGTAAAAATATGTAAAACCTTCCAAATTTAGTGTCTTTTGTGGTGGCAGATTTGTTATGTATTCAATTTTAAGTTGTTAGCATTTCCAGCATTCTGGAGACAATGTACTTTACATTTTTTCTAGATACTAACAACTATAAATTTCTTCTATGTTTCAAGTTTATTGGCATAAAATTATGACTTAAAAATTTTAATCAATCTATACTTAGGTCCCTTTTCCATTCCTAGTATTTGTTTAAAAAAATTTTTTTTCTTTATCAATTTTGCTTTATAAAGATTAGTCTATTTTCTTAGTTTTTCAAACAACCAATTTTTAGTCATCTTGATCTGGACTGGTTTTGAACAATGTAAGTCTGTTATTTTAGAAATGATCTTTATTTGTAAAAACATACATACTTAAACATAGATTTTTATAACAAAAACTAAATATGTATATAGTATTTTTATCATGGTCCTGAGCATGGCACCGTATAGACATTATCCTTCGAAATCTCCCCTTCTGCAGCTTGTCATTTCTGTCTAGCATTTTAATTTTCTAACACAAAATTGTTTAAAGACGTAAGCAGTTAATTAAATTTATTGAGATGTTTTACTTCCCTTCCTTCCTTTTTCTTTCTTGGCTTACCGTTTTGTTTTTAAATCACCTCTAGGTTCTGTTAATAGTTCTATTAGTGAAGCTCTGAGGGTGTTAAACTCCCAATGTATATAACTAAAAAGAACTTAATTTTGTTCTTGGTCTTAAAAAATAGTTTAGCTGAGTATTAAAGTATATGTTGAAAATTAATTTTTTTTAGCACTCTAATTGTCGCTGGCTTCTATTGTTGCCGCTGAAAAGTCTACAGTTAATGTAATTTTCATTTCTTTTTAAAATAACCTGCCTTTCTCCCTCATGGATTTACATTTTTGGGGGGTTTTGTTACAATGTATCTGTTGTGGAATTATTTTTATTTAGCTTCCTTTGTACTTCCTTTGTAATATAAGAAATTAAATTTTTAATGCTGTAAAATTCACCTTTGTTCTATTTTCTTTTTCTGAAATTCTTCTTAGTCATATTGTTGGTGCCTCATCTAACTACCTATATTTAGGAATCATTAATTATGTGTGTCTGTGTATTATGTATATCGAGTGTAGAGATCATTTTGACAATGACTTTTTAATTTTTGATTTTCAAGATATCTAATTGGTTCTTTTCCCATATTCAACTTGTTTTGTTTTATTTATATCTACTTCTAGGTAATAATTTTTAATTCAGTCTAAAAAACATTCATTCTTATTCATTTGTAATGGATGTAATTCCTTATTAATTTTTGAACATGTTAAGCACACTAATTTAAATTCTTTGTCAGACTCTTTCAGAATATTAACTTCATCTATAGGACATTCATGTTGTGCATTTTGTTTGCTATCCTTATTAACATTAGATTTCTTCCTGCAGTTTGGAATTTTGGTCTGTAGGTTCATTTTAAATATGAGTTTTGGGTTTTTTTGTTTTTCTCTTTATCTCTTTAAGCTTGCCTTTCCCTGTCTAGAGCTTTATGACTTTCCACCCAGCCCTTGGACCATCAGGCCAGAATCAAGACATCATAATAGCAGTATGGGACTTGTGTCCCACTGCGATATTGGGAATATTGTAGGTACAGCCACTGAAGCTGCATATTTCCCTGGAAGCTCTGTCTTTGTCCTCCTACATCCACATGTCCACAGTCCCCTGTAAAGCTGTATCTGCAGGCAGTAAATGAGCAGGACTTTAATTTTTAATTTTTTCCCTCTTTTAACCCTGCCCTAGCCTCTGGATTCAAGCACAGAGCCTACTGATTTCCCGTCTTTCATGAAGCACATTTAGTCTCTATCACCCCATGGGAGCCCAATTCCAGGGTGTCACTGCCTATTTCTGGATGTACAGTCTCATTACTTTGTATTTCTGTTCCATTTCTAGTCTGTGGTGATATCTACCATGATTTTGAGTTCAGCTATATATTCGACTTTCTCTTCCTATACTTTATATGGTAGAGCAGAGGGAATGAATTTACCATGCCATCTTGATAAGGAAATCCTCCCATGTATAGATACTGAATGTGAATATATACATGTATTTCCCTCTTAGGTTTAAAAGGAGATTCTCAAAATCTAAAAGCATAATTGTCACTTGATGGAGCTTCAGGTGGTCATGGTTGGTGGGTGCTCAGGCACAAGTTCACATGGTCATCTCTTACTGGAAGATTTTTTTGGAGGTTTCTACATCTACAAATTCCAATTTGTTAAACTCCCCATGCATAATCAAGACTTTCACTACATACTTTAGAGATATTCTGGGTTGGGTTCCAGACCATGGCAATAAAACGAATATCACAATAAAGTGAATCACACAAATTTTTTGGTTTTCTAGCGCATATAAAATCATTGTCGTTACTAAAGCCTCCAAAAGTTACACTATACTGTAGTCTATTGAGTGTGGAATAGCATTACGACTAAAAAATGTACATACTTTAATTAAAAAATACTTTATTGCTAAAAAACGCTGACACTGAGACATGAAGCGAGCAGATGCTTTTGGAAAAATGGCGTTGACAGACTTGCTCCACGTGGGGTTGCCACAAACCTTCAATTTGTAAAACATGCAGTTTATCTGTGAAGTACGACAAAGTGCAGTACGATAACATGAGGTATGCCTGTGTGTGCTTTTGCTCAGCAATATAGTGAAACTTTTGGAAGCTTTAGTCTATAGGCAATACCCTTTGCTCCACACCTAACTCTAAAGTTAGTGGCAATAAAGAGTGATGGGTGGGGACAGGGAAGGATGATATTGGGGACTTATTAGATGATGAAGTTTCCATGCCCCGTGTTTTAAACTCTGTTTTTCTCTAATGCAGCAGACTGTGTAACATGAATTTTCTGATCTAGTTAGTTGTGTTGTTTGATTTAAGAAACCAGGTATTGGAGTAGTAATTGTTTTCAATGGCTGATGGCTATATTTCTTTTTTTTTTTTTTAACTTTTTTTATTTGTACAAATTAATGGGGGTCACATGATATTTTGTTACATATATATAATGCGTAGCGATCAAGTCAGGGTACTTAGGGTATCCATTACCTGAGCACAATACATTTTTGTTAACTACAGTCACCCTACTTTGCTATCAAACACTGAATTTATTCCTTCTATCTCACTATACATTTGTACCTTTTAACCTGCTTCTCTTCATCCTCCCCCACCCACTATCTCACCCTTCCTAGTCTCTGTCTTTCCATTCTCAACCTCCATGTAATCAATTTTTTTAGCTCCCATATATGAGCGAGAACATGTGATACCTGTCTTTTTGTGCCTGGCTTATTTCATATAACATTATAACCTCTAGTTCCACCCATGTCGCTGCATATGACATGATTCCATTCTTTTTTATGGCCAAATAATATTTCATTGTATCTACATATACCACGTTGTCTTTATCCATTCATCTATTGATGGACACTTAGGTTGATTCCATGTCTTAGCTGTTGCGAATAGTGCTGCAGTAAACAATGTGAGTGCAGCTATGCCTTCGATATATTGACTTCTTTTCCTTCGGGTAGATACCCAGTAGTGGGATTGCTGGATCGAATGATAATTCAATTTTTAGTTTTTTTGAGAAATCTCCATACTGTTTTCCATAATGGCCATACTAGTTTACATTCCCACCAACAGTATATATGAGTCCCCTTTTCTCAGCATCCTTGTCAACATCCATTATTTTCTGTCTTTTTAATAACAGCCGTTCTGACTGGGCTAAGTCGGTATCTCACTGTGGTTTTGATTTGCATTTCTCTGATGATTTGTGACGTTGAGCATTTTTTCATATGCCTGTTGTGATGGCTGTATTTCTTACATTATTGTTACTGACATCATAGAGAGCTGCATAATATTGAAATCAATGAAATATAAGGAAATTATACTCCCCTGTTTCTTTGGTTCTTTTTAATTATATTTTAATTTTTAACTGTATTTTTTACTGTATGTATTTAAACTGTATAAAATGATGTTTTGGTATACAGAATGAAATGGTTTCTTTAGGTCTTAAATGTGAAGTAATCTTGTCATATTTCTGCTGTGGTTATTTTCTTATTTTTTCAAAAGTAGAAAATAATTTCATACTTACATGGGAGAACCACTTATGACAATTGTCAAGTTTTCCATGAATGTGGGAAATCTTTGTTTACATGAGGGAAGAGGATGTTTTTGGGATGGGACAAACATTTCATGGTATGGACCAAGTCAAGACTATTTCAGAAACTGGTAAGTCCTTAGGACCATTCTCTGTCATTTTCCTTTCTACCTTCGAAGGCTTAGGAGGAATTTCTGTTGATTAGAGTAGGTCAAATATGTACAAAATTCCAAGCTTTTTAAAAGGAAAGATACTATAGAAACTAAAAATTGGTTAAATTATATAATGTATTTTTGGGTATCCTGAATTGTTTTCCTTAAATATACTGGCAAGATCCTTAAGATGAGTAATTATGCCTCGCATTTTAAAAATTTTTCGCAAAAGGACTTGCTAAAGGCTTGACAAACACTTGCTAAGTTGACTTACAAAACACTGTTGGCACAATCTCAGCATTTTAATCATGACAAATCTCAGTGCTGACAAACTGCATGTTGATGTCCTTGTTTTCTATCTAATGAAAATATTTAATTTTCAGAATGAACTGAAAGTCACCCCGGGTTTACTTAATACCAACCTTGCCTAAGATGACAAATCATTCTCAAGGGCAGCACTGTGGCTCCAGAGTCCCACAGCAAGGCCAGTCTCTCTGGCTTTTAGCTGTATGTGTCATCCTATTTGTCTTTCTTACTGGTTACATGAAATCTTTTTTAAAATCCAAAAGTGTGATAGTGTTTTCCTTAGCATCCACCATTTTTAGAGGAGAGTAAGTCCCTAAATTGTAGATGAATTAAATTCTCATGACTTTGTTCACTTTGTAGTTGTCACCCAATGAAAGCATTTCTGTCTGTAGGTCACCAATGTGCCTAATAAAAGCTGGGAGGGCAGTCACTGAAGATTTTCTGATTCACTTGTCTTTGAATTCATCTGCCTTGCTTATGGTGGAAATAGAGATGTAGCTTTCAATTGTTGTGTCCAAAAGGAAACATTCTTGGCTGCTTTACTCTTTTCCATTAATTTGGTATGTGATCATTTAAACCCAAGGAGGAAGGTTCTCAAACTGAATAATATAAAAATATGGATCTTGATATTCTACTCAGTCAAAATAAAGTTTTTGTGATTGTTGTCAGTCTCCTGCTAAGTAACTTTATGATGGTCATATTATAATTATAGTTTCAGACAGTCAAAATAGTGAGTCAATCCAGGCATACTTGTTTTTGGGGAAATGTTCATAGTGATGGAAGAAACTTAGAGGACAGCTTCAAGAACGTTCACCTGTGTTTTGTTTTTCCTACTGCTAAGCACAGGGCAACCCCACATTTCTCAGCTGAACGCGATACAACTTTGTTTCAGTCTTAACCTTCCTGTCTATGTATCCCATCTGTAACCTTTACAAATCAGGATGCTGGTCATTTTACAAGTTTTTTGCTCACTTAGAGTTAATTCATTTTGCACAAATTTTAAGCTATGACAAAAGTTTTGACTCTAATGAACCAGTCAAAGGTATTGGTTTTTCCCTCCAAGGAGTTTTTAGAAAACCGATTCCCAGAAAGTAATCAGGTTTTTGTTACCAGACATCTAAAAGATGAACATATCTGTCATAAATAAACCTATTGGGTATTTTATTCTACTAGGGGTCAGCAGTATACAACGTATTTATAGTTTACCACATATTAGGGATCTGAAAATGATCTTTGTCTGGTTATAAAGAAGAAAAGGATGAGCTCATATTCATTGGAATATTGTGTCTTTTACGTTGTGAAAATAATTTTAGAACAAAGGTAATGAGGAATCCAATGGGAATTGCTATTGAACTCTAAGGTATCAGTACTGAGTGATTCCCTAGTCTCCACACTTCTGGTCTCATAGAATGCTGTAAAGGCAACCAGATCTTTTCATTCACGTAATTTGGTATCTTCTCAACAGTGGTATTGTTCTTTGTACTTAGAAGCTTGCTAGGCACTGGAAACCATCTCTAAAGCAGAACAGGCTCAAGACATGAGGACATATAGCTACAGCGTGAAGGAGGTTGCATGAAATATTAACCCTGCTCCTCTCAGAACTGAGTCTTGCACCTGAGCCAAAGGAGCAATCACCAGCTCCACAAATAAGACTCAGCAACTAATAAAAAAATATCTAAGATGCTTCTGTAATCTGCTGATAACAACTACGCATGTTAGAAAGGCTTGTGAAAAACAGACACATAGACCAGTGGAACAAAACATAAGGCCCAGCAATAAACCTATGCATAGATGGTCAACTAAATTTCAACAAGGGTGCCAAGGACAGACAATGGGAAAAGGACAGTCTCCTCAATAAATGATGTTGGAAAAGTTGGACATCCACATGCAAAAGAAAGAAATTAGACCCTTATCTTACATCCTAGATAAAAACTCAAAATGGATTAAAGACTTAAATGTAAGACCCAAAATTATAAAACTCCTAGAAGAAAACATAGGGAAAAAGTTCCTTGACATTGGCAATGATTTTTTGGATATAACACCAAAAGCACAGGCAACAAAAACAAACACAAACAAGTGGGATTTTGTAAACTAAAAAGCTTCTGCACAGCAAAGGAAACAATTAACAAAATGAAAAGGCAACCTGTGGAATGGGAGAAAATATTTGCAAACCATATATTTGATAAAGGTCTAATATCCAAAATACATAAACTCATAGAACTGAATAGCAAAAAAAAAAAAAAAAATACTATGATTAAAAAATGGGCAAAGGACCTGAATAGATAATTCTCCAGAGAAGACATACAAATGACCTACGGGTATAAGAAAAGGTGCTCACCGTCACTAACCATCAGGGAAATGCAAATCAAAACCACACTGAGATATCACCTCACACCGGTTAGGATGGCTCATATCAAAAAAACGAAAGATAAGTGTTAGTGAGGATGTGCAGAAAAGGGAACCCTTGAGTATTGTTGATGGGAAGGTAAATTGCTACAGCCATCATGGAAAACAGCATAGAGGTTTCTCAAAAACTTAAACACAGAGCTGCCCTATGGCCCAGCAATCACACTATTGGGCACGTATCCAAAGGAATTCAAATCAGTATGTTCCACTCCCATGTTCGTTGCAGCATTCTCAATAGCCAAGATATGAAAACAATCTAAATATCCCCTGGTGGATGAATGGATAAAGAAATTGTGGAATATATACACAACAGAATATCATTCAGCCCTAAAAAAGAAGGAAATCCTGCCGTCTGTGATAACACGGATGGACCCAGAGGGCATTATGGCAAGTGAAATAAGCCAGACACAGAAAAACAAATACTGTATGATTTCACTAATACGTGGAAGCTAAAATAGTCAAACTCATAGAAGCAGAGAGTAGAATGGTGGTTGCCCGGGGCTGGGGGAGGGGCAGATGGGGAGGTGATGGTTAAAGGGTACGAAGTTTCAGCATACTGCCTCCAGTTAACGATACTGAACCATGTACTTAAAATTGCTAAAAGGGTAGATCTTATGTTCAGTGCCCTTAACAAAACAAACTAGCATAAGCAACAATAATAGCAATAATAACAAAGGGGGTAGGAGGAAACTTTGGGAGGTGATAGACATGTTTATAGCCTTGATGGTGGTGATAGTTTCCCAGGTGTACACTTATCCCCAAACTCATCAAGATGTATACGCTAAATATGTCCAGCTTTTTATATGTCAATCATACCTCAATAAAGTGGTTTGAAGAAAAAAGGGCCTGTGGAACACACTAATCAGAGAATATAAATATCAGAGCATCAGGGAGTTAGAGGCAGCCTACCTGGTTACTAGGCCTGAATTGGGGCCAGACGCAGAGAAGCCAACTTCAGCAACAACCAAATGAAAATCCACTGGACTCTCAACATAAAGATAGCGTAGCTCAAAGAAATCCAGCAGATGTGCCAAAATGACACAGAACATGAAAAAAACTACTTGCAATTCCAAAGAAAGTTTCCGAAGTGTATGCATTTTTATTTTTCTAGATATTTGCTTGAAAAATTGACAAACGTTTGCCTCTGTACCTTTTCCCCGTTCCAGAGTTGCGTTTCTTTCCTCCAGCACCGAGTAGCCGTTGCTCCCGCTCTGTCCGTAAGTGTGGCTTTGCCTGTGACTTGCATTCCTACCCTACCTCCTTTGCTGGTGACTTGTATTTCCTGCCCATAAATCGAAACAATTTTTCTTTGCTTTCAACGTTAAAAATTTTAACCAGAACATAGCTCAAAGTTAGTATTCCTCTACCAGTCTATAATCAATTTACTTTTTATCTGCAATGTTGTGATTTCTTTATTTTAGGGAATTCTTTTTGCTCCACTGTCTTTGACAATTCTTTTCATTTGTGGGTTCTCTACTTCAGGAACATCAACTATCTTTATTTGGTCACTTTTAGACCTTTTTCCACATTGATGACATTTTCTCTCACCGCTGTATGTTTTTTTTCTTTGCACTCATCACGATTCATTTAAGCCTTTTCTTAAATTTTATTTTATTTTAGCTAATCATATTTTAGTCTTTGCTATTCTAATTTATCTACGAGTCCTTTAGCAGTGTTGTTTTGGTCCTCGATTTCCTTCCTTAACTTTGCAGTCATTCTTTCCTTCTTGTTTCATTGTTTTATGATCTTTAAAACCTGTTATTTGAAAACATGCCTCCTTTAAAAAATGTTATTTCATTCTTTAATAACGTGACGCAGTTGCATAGGATTGTCTTCTTTTCCTTGGCTTATGTTTTCTTCTCCATTAAGTCCTTCCTTTGTTCTTTTTGTGTTCGGTTTCATTCTTTCAGTACTGATTTATTGATTATCTACCTATGTGCCAGGCACTATTCTTAATGCTAAAGAAAGATCCGTTAGGGGAACCAAGTTCCTGACACCGTGGACATCACATCTCAGACAGAGAATCAGACAACACATAAATAAATACCTAATAAAACATCAAAGATAGTAAAGATTTTGGTTTGTGGGCTCACTGGTCAACCACACAACTCTCAACTACTCAATCTGCCAGTGTCGTGCAAAACAAGCCATAGACAATAGGTAAACAATAGAGTGTTGCTGTATTCCAATAAAACTTTGCTGGCACTAGGTTTCAGGCAACTGTTTACGTTTACCAATGTTATTCTTATCTGCTTTCTGGTATTGCTTCCTGAGGACATTCTACTTCTTGATATGAGGTATAAATAAAGTCCTGGGCAGGCAAGTGAAGAGAAAAGAGTCTTATGACTGCCTCAAGAACGCATGCAGAGCCCCTTTCCTTCCCTCACAAAGATTTCAAGACCAAGGAGAAGGGGTCATTTTGGTTTCTTCTGGCCATGCCCCATTTCCAGGTGCCAGTGTGAAAGGACTTAAAGGTTTGAATCTGATACTAGCTTCATCCTGTAACTCTCTAGGCCTGGTCCTGGGGTAGTCACATGTAAGGGAACATGCGCATCCCCAACAAAATTCCCTAAAGGCGCAAGAGGTCAAATGCATGTTGTAATGACACCTGCCAACTTAGTATTTCTTCTACTGCCTGATTTCTTTTACACACACGGTAGACTTTAAGCATTTATCTGTCAGCTTATTTTCCTAAGGCCAGCAAAATTCTTTTTTACATACATTGAAAAATTCTTATTAAAAAATAGTTTTTATTCATTGCAGAAACAAATACAGATAGGCAAAGAGAAGAAAATAAACATGATCCTGAATCTGCCCCCACCCAAGATAACCAATGTTAATATTTTGAGATGTATTCTCCAAAATAAGTTTTTATAAATATAAATCTATATCAAATATTAATATATTAAATGTATTATTACATACTAAGACATTACAATGGGCTTGTATTGAATATCTAGCACTTTGCACCCCTCAATATGTAATAGATGATGACAATAACATATGTAGCAGAATATGGATGCTCTCAAATTGGTTTGTTTTATAATCTGCTTTTTGTATTTACTAATATATCATGAAACCTTTTCTAAGTCGCTAAGTAGTCTTTTTGCAATGGTTGCATAGTCTTCCACTGCACAGATGTACCATAATTTATTCGAGGAATCACTCATTGTTGGGAACTTACTTTGCTTCTGTTTTTTTCGGTATTATAAACAACATTGAAATGAATATCCTTTCATCTAAATAGAGGCGTATATTCCTTTTCCAATATGCACTTTCTAATAGAATTCTTCTTTATAAATATATTTTACCTTGCCTGGGCATTTGTCTCATTTTGTGTTAGAAATTTGGTTGCAACACTTGAGAAATTCTGGTTGCCTTTGCTAGTTGTGGTTAGGTGGGGGAGATGTAGGCAACCCTGGATTAGGATTAGGATACTGATGCTCGGTGAGGCAGTACCCACAAAGCCATGAGACCCACATAACTACTTGAAGAGATTACGGGATCCAGTCGAGGGTAATTGTGAGAGCCAGAAATCCCACTGTGACCATTACTACCTAACACCAGGAGAGCTCCATTAAACCATTAAATACTAAAAATGGGCCTGAAAAAAATCCAAAGGGTGTCGCCAGCTGACAAAGGGCACAAAATTCATAGTCTAGGTTGACATTTAGCCCTTAACACACCATGACAGCATAAGGCTCCGTGGGGTATGTCAGAACGGAGGGATTTGATGACACTTTCTCTTCTCTTGCAGTCTGTTGCTCTGCCTTATGTAATAACATTGCACAAACCTTTGCATGAGGACCATAAAATGAATATTTTTTGACGTATGAAGGCTCGGCTGGTCAAGTCCATCAGGGAAATATATACTGAGATGGGTGGGGCTTTCACATCTTATTCATATTTATACTTTTTATTTAAGCCCCAGTTATTTCCCTAAGAGTCTAGGATACAGCGGGCTCTGGGGAAATAAGTATTGTAAAGTTGGCAGGTAGAAGGGGTTTTTGGCTGTTGTTTTTCAAACATATTACACATATTTTTACATTATTAAAAACACACGCACACGCACACCATTTCCCCAGAAGCCTTTTCGGCTGACTAGTGTCAGGCCTAGTGATTTATAAGATTGTTTGCATATATTATATTTTAAAACACATATTGCTTTTGTAAAATGTGCATTTATTATACATTTTGGAATTCATAACATGTGCTGGAAAAGCAGCCTCTGCTTCGCCGGATCTGAGATAGTCTGTCATGCAAACATATTTCTGGAAGGGACTATCATACAAATGCTTTAGACAGGGCCAAACAATTCTTCCCTTTGCAGCTGCCAGGCGCTCTCCCTCTCTCTCTCTCTCTCTCCTCACACACACACAAATCCCTTCTCCCCCTCCTCCTGTATGTCACACCCATACAAATAAATAATAAAAACAGTAATGGAACAACAGCCCCAGAGGAAAGCTCTGTTAGGAATAAATCTGATTTTCAAGGCTGCACAAAAATCATCAGGCAAAGTAACCTCGTGAAAAGCAGCAATTCAGAACTCTATAGACTGGGCTGCCCCAGATTAGGGAAACGGCTCTGTGAACCCCTGGGAAGTGTGTTCTTTAAATTCCCCGAGCCGTGACCCTGAGTACAAGAGTCGAATCTGAAATCAAATTGTATGGTCGGTGGACAGGAAGTGTGTTCCAGACCCTGATGGCCTGGGTAGGGCTGTGTGGCTCGGCGGCGTGTGGGTGTGTGTTGTGAGCTGGCACCAGGCTCGTGCAACTCCCAGGAGAACAGACATCTACCTTCACTGTGAGTCCCATCCCGAGGAGTCTTGCTGTCCACCCCATTTCCTCCCTCTGCCGGGACTAAGAACGCGCCGCTGAGCATCGGGGCGGCCGAGGTGGGCTGCCCATGCCTCCTTTAGTGCTCCGACCCTGAATGTTTGCTCTTACACACTCAAGTTCAGCGGGGAGTCATGGAGGAGGACAGGGGTCTGGCTGTTTGTCAGCATCGCTGCTGGGCTGTCCTGCCTGCCACCCCACGTAGGGAGGGGGAGGAGGAAAGGAGACAGAAAAGGGGCCCTTGAGAGCATCCAGAATGATCTCCCAAATACAAATCCGGCCAAGGGAATCCAGGGCTCTCAGTCCCAGACAGGAGCCGGGCTCACATCCCTCCACGTGGTTCTGTTTCTCTACCTTGTCCTATTAGCGTAAAAAGGAAAAGTAAGTCCAGGTGCTGAGACCTTCTTGCTGATGTGCACTGACACAACAGAAGAGACGGAATCCCGCAGATCTGCTCCTGTGCCGATAGCTGAAGATGCTTTTCTTCACCTACAGAAAATGGGAACCAGCTTGAAAAAACAAAAAGGCCCTGGATTCAGGCGCTGCGAGTTGGTCCAGATGAGCCTACTTGTTTCCTCTGCCTGCTGTCTGCAGTGGAGATGGATTTCTTCAGCATTTGTGTTATCGAGCCCTCATACGTTGTCACCCACTAACTCAGTTTCCCCCCCAGATGTCTTGGGATGCTTCGTTTGAGGCTTTTGCAAGCTGCTGCTGCCATACACAAAAGGTGGCTCCGAGAGCCAAGATTATGTCTTCAGTGCATTATGGGCACATGCAGTGCGTATATCTTCAGTAAATAACCACCCGTTTTCACATGGATTATTTAGAATTTCTGATGAAACTGCAGAAATGTCAATGCGGGGTACAAGCTACCAATCAGAGAGCTGCCCCGCGACCCCTGTCTTCTTTGGTGCGGCTGCTATTATCTTCAAGGGGGAAAAAACCCCTCCTTGCCTCTTGTTATACCTTTTTTATGATCTAGGATGCTGTTAATAATGACTTTATGTTACATAAAACAGATAAATTAATGTCACCAAGTCCCCAAAGTACTGAATCAACCCTACTTCTTCAAAAAGGAAGCACAAGGTGGATGAGCCGAAGGCAAGGACTGAGTAGGGGCTCCTCTCCTGAAACAGGAGAGGCCTCTGATCGCTGACTCGTTCCTGTTTGACCTGCAATAGCTAAAGGGCCATGTGGCTGGGGAGGAAGATGCCGGCGTCGGGCTGAACACCTCTCCAAAGGGGAAATCGAGCGTGTGGTTTTACTTGGCGATTTAAAGCTCCTGTGACCCTACTACACGTGTGTGTTCCAGTGCCAGCTATTCGGAGTGAAGGGGGAGAAGGAGGTATATGGTTCAAAACAGCAATTTACTCCCTTTTGGGGAAATAGTTAGTGTGGGATTCCAAAGCATTTGTTTCTGTAATGTGGAGGAAAAAACACCTTCGCACCCGTGTGAGGTGTCCAGATATTGTCTCTAACAGAGAGGCGGGGCCTTACCCATTCTTGGCGGCTCAAGTGCTGCCTCTAATCCCAGCTGGCAAGCCGTGCCTTGGCCCACTCAGGGGCACACCATCCACATCCTTCAAAGCCAGGTTGGGGTGCCACTGTCACGGGGGCTAGAGGACAAACACCAGATAAAATAGGTGGGGACAGAAAGATCCAGACCCATGTGGAAGTAACCAAGGCCATGACAATTGCAGAGTCTTAGATGGCCACGTGGGTTCAGGCTGTAAAAGAAATGTTCTAGCATGCTTCTTTGTCATAGGTGAAGGTGTTAGATGATTGTATAAAAATCAGCTGCATAATAAGTAATAACTATAACATAGATATACTATTTACTAAAATAGGTTGATAAATACTGAAGGTGCAAGTATGAGTGCCCTTGCTCGCTAGGCACAGGGGATAAGAGCCCAAACAGACTCTGTGCCTGCCCTGATGGGGATTACAGTTTAGTGCATCCTCTAAACGACAGCCCCTAACCAAATTATAATAGTGTTAAAATCACGTTTAGGCCCTGTGGTGCACAGGAGCCTGATGAATGCAAGGGAACAAGGATGCCTTGGGGCTCCATGTCAGCTAAAAATGTTCTAAGCTTGAAACCTAACTTGTAGGTTTCAGCCTAGTGAGTTTCCAGAAGGAACAGAGGTGGAAAGGGAAGAAGGAGGGAAAGGAGTCCCAGCTGGGCCTGGGCTCAGATCGTGGGACTAACGGTGAGGCTGGGTTTCTTTTGTCACACTACACATCACCACAGAGGTGCCTGGCTCCCACGGGGCACCTGCCCCATTGCTTTAGGGCAGTGGCCTATCACCTTTGCTGGCACTTTTTGGGTTTCAGAGTAGATAGAGGAGGGAGGAGCCACAAAGGAGCTTCCCAGAGCCACCAGCCTCTCAGCCTCTGCTTGCCGAGTTCTCAGATAGCCTTGGGCTTAGCTGTGTTGGCAGCGGAGTTAAGGAACCTTCGTTAGTGGAATAAATCCCTATTCCAAACAAACCCAGGAGGATCGTTTGTCAGCAGATGGGAAACCCAAAGTGTGGAGAACAAGGAGAGAGAACATGGCATTTGGGAACAGCACCATGAGAACTTTCTGACCAGAGCTGGTGACACTCACAGCAGACCAGGAGAGTTTAGAAAATGTAAAACCACTAGAACGGCATTTCAGTCAATCAAATCAACCTCGTCTGCCACAACAAACCCAACCCAACCAAACATCACAGCGCAAAAGTGCAGTTCATGAAGCTGATGCCCAGCTGCCTCTGGAGGGTCCTATGGAGTGACCCCATCCTCCTGCTGTCCAGGCTTATGCTCCCCGACACTCAGACACACACCAGCCCTGTGCACGGCCACCCAGGTCTGGGCTTACTCCATCTGCACCCCCACAGATGTCACAGGGTGCCTAGTGCTCAACTTGGCCATGACCACCATCAAGGGAGCGAGAGAGAGACACACCTCACAAGGGGAGCGGACTCCCCAACACAGGGTGGAGGGATTTGGGCAGCTGCCAGTGAAAGAAAGCTCTCTGAGTTTTCTGGGAGTAGAATTTTCTCCTGAATGAAGGTTTATTGGCTCCTTGCTGGTTATGAGATTATACCCCAGTCCTCCAGAGATATGTGTGAGGGATCACGTAAATCCTGCATTCTGGCAGAAAGAGAAAAACACTAATTTTTACATTAGTGACATCTCAACGTGGAGTTGCTCAGGACAGCATCTGCTCACCCCTGATTAGAAAGTCTGAAATGTGGATGGCATCTGCTCATCTTGCCTCTTTCTTCCTGTCGAATGCACAGCCACCAGAAGAGTCCTGCACACCTGGTGAGCAGGTGTATGGACCCTGATTGAACAGGCAGGTGGCTTTTAACTATTTGCGTTTTTGGAACCACAACCCATCATGAACCATGACAGCAGTTTCAAGCACGCTTGATAGACTTTTATGAAAATGCTCTTGATTGTTCCACATGAGGGATCTATACAACCCTGCCAAGGTTAACGGGGCCTGGCTTTGGAGCTGGCTCTGAGCATGGCACATATTCTGGGAAGAACATCTGCGTGCTAGTCATTTGTCAAGCTTCTCGCTTTTAGCTTTGTTTGGTAATGTTTTATCTACATTTGTAGAAAAGATCTTGCTAAGGTGCTCTGAACCTCCCTTCTGGGTAAGCAGAGGACATACTCAGAACTGAAGTGTCTAAAAACTGATGATAAAAGTGAGGTTCTGAGTTGCTGTTTAAGACCCACATTGAAGTTCATCATGTTACGTTTCTTATAGATAGTCGTATGGATTGGGGAGAAAAACCTAAAAACAAAAATAAAACAAATCAAATGTAAACATTGCCCATGGCCATTTGTAAACTAGAAGGAGAAGGAAATTTATTATTAACAGGAGAAAGAAGGAGAATCAGGGCAGGGTAATGACCTTGGCTGTGATGAGTGCACATTACTGAGCACAGTGCAAGGTGTGACCTTTGGGTACAGACATTTCTCCAGGGAGGTATAAGGGGATTCAGAGGCTGCAAAGAAGTCCCAGCCTTCCCTACTCCAGGGCAATGGGCCATTGCGGCATCTGTGGCTTCAATCTCCAGCCCAAATCTAGAACCCTTTGACATTTTGAATTACAGATATGCCTGAGGTTGTGGGGGTGGAGGGCCACCGGAGCCCAGTCAGGTTTGACTCCAGCCACATCAGACATCTTCGTTCTGTGCATGGGTTGAGGTGGAAGGTATTCCTCAGGCTGGAAGCAGGAGCCTTTGGTGTGTTCCACAGGAAACCTGAATTTTGAAAAAGGTAGAGAGTCTACTGAGAGTTTTGGAAGGAGCCAAGTCAGCACAGCTGGGATTCAGAGGTGGCATCTACCACCGAAGCCTGTGGCCTCCGGAGAGAGATTGCCCTAACTACCTTGGAACAAAAGGGGAAAGCCACCATACTGTGTCTAAAGGTAGAATCTACCTTTATACCCAGGTGGTGTGTGTGTTGTAAGCCAACCTACAGACAGGAAGGACACAGGTTTAGGTTGGGGAGATGGGTGTAGGAACCAGAATCACATCGCAGGTAGGTGTGAGAAACCATGGCAAGTTTAGAATTTTTGAGGGAGAATACTTGGGCAACACCAGGAGTCACAGCTGGTGAAAGTTTGGGAAACAGTCTAGGAAAGAGACTCCGAATTATACTAGACCTGGAAACAACCACACAGAACCCTCAATTATGCATCCAACACCAATAGGTGAACATGAACTGATTTCGGGAGGAGAACTAGGAGTTTCCACTGGAATTTCTAGGAAGGGGATTACAAATTTAAATGAAAGCCAGGAATGACTATATGACTATAAATAGTACTTTTAAGATTTTGGTGCTTGTAATATCCCTGTAGTTTAATTAACTGTATTCTATTCGACTATATTTTCTGTTATTGGTGCATGAAGGCAATAGTGAGAAGATTCCCCCAAGGATTTGGGAATGAGGAAAATGAATCAAAGTTGCTTTGATTTTCAAGGTTAACTCTTTGTGGGCAGTCACCTCAAAGCGACAGACCAATGCACAGGCCGGGATGACCATGCTTGTTGGATGTGCCGATGTTTGTAATAGAAGAGCTTGTCCATCAGAAGCAGGGATACAGCAAGGCAATTCATGGAGACCAGCATTGGCAATGTCCGGTAAAAACCATCCACTGCAGCTGGAGAGTACTGGAGTATTATTGGCAAAGCCAATGTGGATAGAGATTCAGAGAGTGTTGGCCAATGACTTTGAGAATTTGGGGTCATTGGCAAGACCATCCATTATATATTTGTTTAATCTATTTTACTTTGATCAGAGGCAACACTCACTAGAAAACCTTGGGATTATTCCTTGACTTTCTAAGTAAATATGCCTACAAGAACAAAGCTTAGTATTAAAACTCTGCAAATCCACTTTTTGGGATAGTTATTTCCCACTATAAATTAATACATTTACGGTTTGATTACGATTTATTTTAGAGACAGGAAGAACTGGTTGTGTTGGGGTATTTATTATAATGGGTTATATATTTTTTTTTTTTTTACTGTAAATTTATAAACTGCCCTTGTTTTATGTCACAAATTTTTTGAAGGGAGTTTGTTCCTTAGAGGAGGAGGGCCCATTCCTACAATGTGGGTGTCATTAGTTTCCTAGCCTAGAAAGTTGGGAACCACCTCTGGGAAGGCCATAAAACCAGCCAGATGATGGACACCCCACTGTGAGCCTCAAAGCCTCAAAGCCTCTCTCCAGAGAAGCGGTCTCTCTCCCCCAGGGTTGACATGTTGCTCATACTTATGAACATAAGTATAAACAACAGCAAGGATTCTTAAAACTAGAAAGTGGGGCACTGGGTAATGTGTTTATTTTGGAGACAGTAGAATATAAGGGGAAGTTGCTCAGTAGCGTACTGTTTTGCAACAGGCCTGGGACCAAGGAACCCCAACAGAAGAGCTCGTGCTGGCCATGGAAGAGAAAGAAATGTAGGCTGTTATGGTCTTCCTTTGTGTATGGCTATTAGTCCACGCTCTTGCAGAATGGCTAACTCTCAGTGGTCCAGGCATTCAGCCAGCTGGGGGATGGCTCACAATCTGCTTCTCCCTGTTCCTATGTCCTTTTTCCTCACTGTTCAGTGACAGAAAACAAAACTCGGTTGTGTCTGGGCATTTGCTGGTTTGGAGAAAGCATCTAAAGTAAGGTGTGGATTTTCTAAAGGTTTAATTTGTGCACTTATGAAACCTTCATCATTGGCTCTGAGAATTATGCTTTGACTATACATTTGGGTTTCAGCACATTTCCCAAACTTCCACGACCTTTTGCACAGTGTTTGAAATTCTCCCTGAGCAATCTGCAATGTTCTTAGGGCCGCCTACTTGCCATACCCAGAACTGGGCAAGAACATTTAGGATGTCAGCAAATCCATTTGCTTTCCAGTTCATGGCACAGATGGGAGAATGATGTGAAGTGGCTGATCGGGGGTGGTCCCTGGCAGCAGGCAAGGAGGCTGGGCCTGGGCTGGTCAGGGGACTGATGACAAGGCAATGGCCACCTTTTCACACCTTGTAGGGACAGAGGGGCTGTACAGATGAGAAGGGTGGGGAACAGAGGGAGGCAAAAGGCCTGGCTGGACTTGACCCAACAGAGACCTCCTTGGCAAGAAGGAGCTTTCTCCAAACATTGTGTGGGAAAGCTGCCTGGACTCCTTTCCCCACGTCCAATGGCACCCGTAGTAGGAATGGTGACCCCTCCACCGTTGTCACACCCTGAATGGGCCCATGTGGCTCAGCCACAGTGCACGCATCAGCCTCAGAGAGGTTCACAGTTCTAGCTCTTTCGTTACAATCCCCTCTGTGTGTGTGTGTGTGTGTGTGTGTGTGTGTGTGTGTTTCAAACCATAGTATCCCAACCTTTGTATATTCTGTTTGGAAATAACTCAGGCAGTTGGTTCAGATTACCAGCTAAATGCTTATGAAATTTCATTTAGGAGACATAACTGAAAAAGCATAAAAATGTCCAAACTCTTTCATTTAAAAACATCACTACAAGCTAAGACCTTGTATGATAATGTGTAAATGCAATGTTACAACTGAATTGTGAAGGCTGTGGAAATACAGTGCACGAAGGAAGGACGAGAGAACTTTGATGGGCCCTCCTCACCCTCGATGTGGGAAGTGAACACTAAGCTGCCGTGTTTCTAGCCCTCACTCTGAAAACATACCTGAGGACAGACAGTACCGTCCTAATGTGAAGATAATCTATATGAGTACAATTAGAAAATCACTGTCTTTTAGCATGTTCGAAACTGACTTCTACGTTAGAAGGCCTAACAAATGTACCAGACGATGCTTCTGTAAATGGTTTCCTTCTTGCCTTTTATTCCTCTATTCCCCAGTCCCTTATTCAGAGAGATGTAGAAATAGAATTCATGCCCTCGATCAGTTACCAAAGACAGGCAGTTACGTATCGGATCTTGGTTATGAGTAGATTCTTTGCATTAATTTGCCCAGAACAAAATACTACTAATGATGACATTGAACATGGTAATGACAATATACATCTGTTGAGCACCTATCATGGGGCATGTACCATTCAAAGGGCTTAATTGCATCATCTTTTATTAATACTTTTATCACAGCCATGTGAAGCAGGATTGATTATTACTATCCATTTTTTTAGATATGAAAGCTGAGGTTAAAAAAAGGGTACATAATTGACCAAGGTCACGGAACTAGCAAGTGGTAGAGTCAGGGCACAAATCCAGATCTCAAAGTCCATGTGTTTCATGAAGAGCCCTTTCACATTCCTGGTGCTGGAGGTACAGATTCTGGGGCAAACCTACATGTGTGTTGAGAAGCACCGTCACTCCCCAGACGACCGGTGACCTTGTCCTCTTACACAGACACCGCAGGTGTGCTAAAAATATGTACACCTACAGCAAATGTCCAACCCCTATTTTTGGCCTTTTTTATTAATATAATGTGGCTTGAGTAGGTAGCCCAGGTAAATGTAAGATAAACTATTAAAGATGGAAGGAAGCCAAATCCTTCTACCTGCAACCTACTTGCTTTAGCATGCAGGTATCAAAAAGGACAGATGTGGCCCTGATACCTTGTGGACTTTTTATTTTAAGAGAGAAATGAGAGGCAGCGTAGGGAAAATGCACATGGGCTTTGGAGATGGGTAGACCAGGTTCAAATCTTGTTCTTTTACTATGTGACCTTGGGTAAGTTATAGAACCTCTCTGAAGCTCCATTCCTTCCTCTGCAAAGTGTGGGATAATAACCTTATCTTGTAGGGTTGTTCAGCAGAGTAAACAAGATGAGATAGCGCTGAGCACAGTGCCAGGCACATAATGAGAACACAATTAATATTAGACTTTATCTATGTTGTATTCTACTACTTCAATCAACAATTTGAAGAGATACTGTTGTTGATTGTTATAGAGGGCAATTAGGTAGAAAACTCACAGAATATATTTTAGACTTCTGGGCCTTACCACATGATTGAAATAGCCAGTTGTGACGCTATTAACCACCAATGGATGGAGGCTGGGCTAAGCAATATCAAGAACAAGTTTTTATTGTGTATCCCCACTGTGGCAGGCATAGGAGCAGGCAAAGAGCTGCAGTTAGGTGGAAGAGAAGCTGGCATGTGGTGAGTACCTACCATACGCCAGTTAAGCAGCAAAAATTTGTTTCATGACTTAATAATGATGCCTGAAATAAGACAAGGTCTCTACAGAGGTTTGAATATAGCCAGGGCAACTTCACTTCAGTTTGTAAATGCATAAAAATGAAAACTATGTGTGTGTATGTGTGTTTTTGTATCTCAAACATCAATATCTGGGCATATAGGGAGAACTACAAGGAGATAAAATTCCAGAAAAGGGTGCTATTTCTTTGTAATGTCAAAAAGTCTCTAAGGTGACTAATTTCCTCTCTAAATATAAATTATGATTATTATTATTTTGTAGCCTGGGATCCCTTAGCTAGCCCCTAGAGTCACATAGAGCATCTGGGCCCAAATACTATAGTCCTTAGATGATCTGGTATGATCTACATTTGAATATATCTATATTTGAAATATATGTTCCTTAATTTATTATTCCAACCAGAAAATGAAATAAGTCACAGCATCAGACTTTGCTGTTCAAACCCTGGAAGAGAAAAAGGGTTTTCCAGGGACGTTTTGCTTGGGGTTTCTAAGAGGGTGAAGTAACATAACAATAGAATCTCCATCCCCAGCCACCTCCTGACTAGGCAGTTCCACCTCGAACATCAAAGCTGCTGCATTAAAATTTAATTTGAATTTAAAATCCCTGACAGGGACCAACACTGGGGAAGCAGGGGTTAACCACGGAGATAATGAGGCCACCGCTGCCACCGCTGATTCTGTTGACAGTATTGTATCACCTAATGAATCTGGCGATATAAATCTTGATGAGGGGCAGGCTAGAGTCCCAGGAAAGGTGATGGTAATGAGGACGGCAAGAGCCCATGCTGCAGATGGAGAGAAAACCAATAAAATGCCCCAGCCCGGAGGAGCAGGCTGAGACCTGGGCCCGGACGGGTTTGGCCCTATTTATGCGCGATGCCTCCTATTCTACCACACACGTTCTAGGGCCTACCGTGCTTGCAGGATTTGAAGGAAGCAGAGAAAAGGTTAAGAGATGCATTCTATGCTTCTAAGTCAGTTCAGCTCTCCACAGCCCAACAGAGCACAGAACTGTGAACTATGAAAATTATGTCTTGTAATCTCTCTCTCTCTCTCTCTTTCCCCCCGTGGCAGAAAGAAAACAAGTTTTACAAATCTTAATTATCCATGTCATCATCTGAAGCTTCTGTGTTATTTTGACTGGGATTTACTCTACCATTACTCGCTCTGCCTATTTTTAGTTAACGAGTTGGGTGTGATTCCTTTGCTATTGTCCCTTGCCAAATATGTTCCCAGGGCCACTCGGTAAGACAAAGGACTCCCCGAAATGCCCTGCTGTAGAAAACAAAGGCTCCATGAGGCCGTTATGGAGATGAGGTTTGATGTGTTCCAAATAGCACGTGAGCATCTGAGCAGCCCCTCTGGACCCTACCTGTAGGACACCGAAGAACAAGGGTGTCCCCGCAGGTGTGGCCTGCAAGCGGCTCAGTCCCAGGACATGGGGACTCTAACAGGCAAGAATTCCCTTTGCGTTTGCAGAGTGATGGTCCAAGCTTTACCAGTCCAGACAGGCGTGACGTTGGGAAGAGCCCACACATTCACGCTGCAGCAGGCTATGATTCATTGGTGCTACAGCATCGGATAAGATGGGATTGCCTTGCTCTGGGCTGTGTCAGACTGGTGGACCTTCCTTCAATTCTAGAAGTCAGGAAATAAATTTCTGATTGAAAAAAATCTGGACATGTACAGTATCTGGACACTCGACAGCATCTTGAAGGGGCCACATAGCTTTTACCAGAAGTCTCAAATCTGGTTGTGTCTAAGAGCCACCCAGGTAACTTCAAAATGTAGATTCTTGGGCCCATCCCCAGAGAGTTTGGTTTGGGAGGCCTGGATATAACAACATCCTTGTCTTTCCTTTTAATTTTTAAAAAAAATGCCCTAGAGGTGACTATCATATATTTCTGGCCAAGTAAAGACTGGTTTTAGGTAAAAGTGGGAAGCAAACAAGACAGAAAAAAAAAAAAAGGGAAATCATACTTTTTCATAGATTCCAGCAGGGTTCCTCAAGCTTGGACCTACTGACATTTTAGATGGGATCATTCTTTCCTGTGGGGGGCTGTCCTTTGCATTGCAGGGTATTTAGCAGCTTCCCTGACTGGTGCTACCCATTAGATGCTAGTGGCACTTCCATCAGTTGCGACAACCAAAAACGTCTCCAGACATTGCCAAATGTCCTCTGGATGGGGTTAAAGGGATACTTAATTAGCCCCAGTGGAGAACCACTGGCTAAGACAGACCTAGAGGCCTTGCAGTGTGGGAATCTCAATGAGATCTAGACACTGAGGGACAAAGAAAAATCATCGCCAAGTCCCTGCTGGCGTATTGCAATCATTTTATGATTATATTACTATTTCTTAGAAAGAAACTTCATTCCAGCTTTTTTTGTTTGTTTGTTTTTGCTACAAACGCTCTTTTAAGACAGGTCATAACACTAAAGAGAATCTTGCAGTTTGCATCAACATTTCTCACGGCTTCAATCTGACCTGGCGGGCGTGTCCCCAAGCTCTCATCTTTGCACGGAAGCAGAGATGCAACCCGAACGCGGGCTGTGAATCCTGCAGGCGCCACAGGGCCCAACACAGTCCACGCTCCCCGCGAAGTCCCACGGGCGCACCTCAACACAGGCACCAGCCACGCGTGGCTTCTCACGCCAGGTAGAGTTGACCAGAAAATTTTCGAAAATCCTCTTTCGTGGAGACCAAAGGAGCAGAGTGGTGGAACTCCTTCAAGCCCTCTCAGCAGGGGACACTTCCTCTCTCTTCCTCCTCGGCTTTCTTGTCTTCGTCTTTTCTTTTGTCCCTCTCTCCCGTGTCTCTTGCTCCCCTGTTCCTCTTCCTTTTCCTCTCCCCTCTCCCACCCCCTCCGTCCCCTCTCCTTCTCCTTGCTCCCTCTCATTTAAACATCTATTCGATTGGCTTGCCCAGCAGCCTTGCAGCAACCCCTCTCAAGAGAGGCCTATCGAGCTCGGCTCTCAAATTGCCCCCAGAGCCCACTGGATATTCCTTCAGATGTCTAACAAGCGTTGAACACAACTGAGGTTTAGAGAGACACAGAAATCAATACTGCGGCTTCCACCAGTCACGCTGAGGGATTAGTTGTCCCAAGGAAAAGCACAGACAGTTGAATAAGAGAATCATGACTCCGAATACCCTAACAGGTTTATGAACTAGAGAGCTGCCTCTGGCCTTGATAACCTCCAGTTGGCCTGGAGAAACAGGAGGCTGTGAAAACATTCACTTAGCTTTCTCCCCTTTTGTATTAATGAGGTCAAGCGTTAGACCTCAGCGGGTCAACAGTGGTACTCGGAGGAACGACTGTCGAGGCCAGTGGGCAAGGACGGCCGTCTGAGCAGTGGCACCCGGAGGCCCCGGGTCTCCTCCCGGACTTGGCGCAGTCAGTGGCCACATCCCTCAGGACAGAGCGTGCAGGGAGGCCAGCTCTGGAAGCGAAATAGAAAAATAACAATGCCCCGGACTCTCTGCTGTGAGCAGTTAGCACTAAACAGTGGCAGGTGTTTATACTTTAAAGCTCATGGGTGGGAGAGATCAACAGAGTATGCAGATTCGGGAGATGCTCTAAGTGGACAGAATCTGGGAGGAGTCAAAAGCAACGGAGAAATTTTAATAGCTTCTCCACTTTGATAAGACTGTAATGCAAGGAGGCACATTGCAATAAGTTAAAAAACAACCCTGTCCCTCCCTCCCACAGTTCACATTCTGGAAGCCGACCTTAGAAACTGAGATGGGCCTCCCAGACACCTCACATACCCAGGACGCTTGGTGGGGAGGCATATTTAAAAGCAGGTAGAGCCAAAGGCCTCAATGACGTCAGTTTCAATAAGGAGAGAAAAAATCACTTTATAACTGGACCTAGGGGTTTGAGTGAAATGAAGAATTAAAGCTATTATCTGTGTAAGTCAAACCCAACACCTACCTCTCTATGAATTTATAGGACAATTTAGGTGCTAGCTGAATAATTCAGAAAAAGATAATCACCTCAATTATTTAGATGCCCATCTGATTCCTTCATACATTCCATCTCTCTGACTCGGATGTGGAAAGTCGAAGGCAATTAAGTCCCCTACCTGAGCCGCCCACAGGAGGCCACCGATCTGGACTACAAATGTGGTGCCCTCGAAACAGGGTCAGTGGAAACTGACCCGGATAAGCAAATTGATATGGAAGACACTGGCCCTGAATCAGTAAGTGAGGCTCACACAAGCTGATTGAGGTTCAGAAACCCTAGACTCAGAAAAAGGCGGTGAAGTCATCTTGCTGTGATGCACATCCTCGGCTTACCCACTCTGCTCTTGGCCCTGCGTGGACGTTGTTTATTCCAGAAAAGAGGAGTTTAGCGCCCTTCCCTGGCAGCCTCCCACCAGTCTCAGGCTCCCTGAGCTTGCAGAAGAGCCTCATGTCTGGGCTGTGTCTGGGTTCAGGGTGTTGGGAATTGGAATGTGAGTATCCGAGGCTGGTTAGCTGTCAGCATGGGGAATGACACCATGTGAACAGGGCTGATGAAGAGCCGGGAGACCCCTGATCAAGTTTGCAGGAGTCGTGAGGAAAGCAGTCCTTCTTCCAGGTGACTACAGGACACCTGTGAGGTCAAACTGGCTGGCCTGGCTTTGGCATGCTGTTTCTATCTGGGTGTCTACGTGTGTACCTTGAGGTCCCCGTGTGTTTCTGTGTGTATGTGTGTGTGCACGTGCACGTGGTTTTATGGGCACAGAGGCAGGGTGTCTGCTGTGTCCAGGCTGGTGGGTTCAGCTTTCCTTTGTGTGAACATTAATCTGCCTGATCCCATCCCCCATCCTCTCCCCACACATTAACCTAAAATATGAGCGCGTGCTTTGGTCGTGCCTGTGCTGGCTGCACTTGTGCCCACAGCATTCCTGCCCCCTTCCTCCAGCCCTCTTATCTAAAGCAGCGTGTCACTGCAATTTTATGGTCAACATTACAGACTCAAGCCCTCCTTTGAACCAATCAAACTGCACTGAATATGTTAAGGGAATCCAGGCTTTCTGCAAGGAGCCTGCTTCCTGAGCCGCACCGCCTGACCTCTCTAAGAGCAGCCTCCATAAATCTGCCTCACCTGATGGGAGATGGGCTTTTTAGGATCTCTCAGGGTGCTTTGAGGTAGCACTTCTATGAACTCCTTGCCACAATAAATAATGCTACCTGCAATATGTCTTTGGGAGTGTGTCAGCAGCTGCTGTCCTGCCATGAATTTTTATTCTTGTGCCGTCTGGAAGATAGATTCCAGATTCAGCATTTCCCTGCACTTAGTGTCAGATCTCTTTACCCCCTTGCCCCGGCAGAATGACAGAGACCACAAATAAAATAAAATAAAAAAAAATTAAAAAAAAAAAAAGCAGCCTAGGAAAAATGGCCCAAGACCAGAAAGAGAAAGAGCCATGCTCACCTCGCAACAGCAGACCGAGCCACCGATATGATGGCAGTGCGGCCAGGTGTGAGAAGGGGGCTGTAAGCCAGGCAATTCTGGAGTCCTCAAGAGAGAAGCAATTCATGAGGGGTGACTGGAGAAAGGGGTTTTCTGTTGGTAAAGTTGTCGGATAAGAGGAAAGCCCAAGTTTGGGTCAATAATCCATTATGAAGTAGAGCAAGAGAAATCTGTTTGCAAGCATCTCTTAGGTGGTCATTGCAGTGGTCAGATTCCAGGCAATTGGTCCAGGAAAAGAGGACAGTGGGTTTGGAAATAGCCTAGAAATGGCATCCTGGGTGCCTTGTTGTGGTCTGAAAGCTAAAGACGAGGAAGAAAGACACTACTGTAGCCTAGGAATAGCAATCAGTTGATTCCCACTGACTTACATATCTCTGCTGATCTAGAGATGAGCACCCGTGTGGCCGTGTATGTTTTCCTAGTTACCATCTCTGTAACCCGAGAACCCTCTGCCCAGCGGAAGCCAAAGCTCACCACCTCAATGCCCAGGAATTTCCACTTCTTTGAAATGCCCCAAGTCCCAGGAAGTTTCTGCATTACGAATTTGCTAGCCATATCCATTACAGTGGGAGAGAGCACAGGAAAGGAAAAAGGAAAAGATGGCTTTGATATGTTAACATCTCATGATGGTAGATTATTTCATTTCATATGCTGCTTTCTCTTCGGAGAGGATAAAATTCAGTGTCCTGGTAGGAAGAACACATGGGCATAGCTTCTATGAGCATTGAGATCCACACAATCCCAGATGGTTAACTGAACCCAAAACTTCAGCAGACTCCTAAAACAAAGTTCTGCCAACTATGAAGCACATAGGAGTCACCTGGGGATCTTAAAATGCAGATTCTGGTCCAGCTGGCCTGAGGTGGGGCCTGGGATTCTGCATTTCTCATAAGATCCCAGTTGATACTGATACTGTCGGCTGCTGGACCACACATTAGGGGGCAAGGTTTTAGGTTCTACCAAGTTTCTATTGTGCGCAATAGTGCTGTCCTACCCTAAAGTGTGTAGGTGGGCTTCAAACTCAAGAGAACCCAGTCTCTTCCTCTGTTCTCAAATATTTTGTTGTCCATTCATTTTTTTAAAAAATCAATACCAAAACAGAGTTTAAAAAATTGTGGTGGTTTGAATGTTTGCGTTTAACACATTAATACTTCTAATGCCCCCAAATGGAATGTATCATCTCATTTGGAGGTAAGGATAAGAGTCCATATTTGAGATTTTCTGTGAGTATAAGATCTGGGCCTATTGACCTCCACCCCCAGCAGGGACGGGTTGCTGGGTCCTGCCCAAAGGGAACCAGATTGTTTACGTGAAATGTTGGCCTTGAGTGGTGGCCTCCTAAATAATGTCTCACCCAGAGTTAATGCCACGTTTTATAATTTCTAGCCTCCCAAGGCAGCGTGATCAATTTCCCGGCCTGGTCATTACTGACAGAAGAGTGTAGAGTTAGGTGAAGACTAAATGGAAACCTTCACTGATTAAGTTACCAATGGCCAACTGGTCAGTGGCACCGTGGGTTCATTTGACACAGACCAGTTCATCTCCAACACAAGGACAGCAGCAAGAGCACAAAATTGACAAGCTAAAATGGAGGTAACAACAAGGTCATTGGCAAATGTATTTTTTGATGACAAATTAAAGTTTCTTATGGTTAACATAGTTTTTAAGTAATAAGTGCAAAAGCTTTTCATATATCCCAACATCTTTATATTTAAATAATGTAGTTGAGAATATAGCAGACCCTGTCAGTCAAGTCATCTGAGGCCAAACATTGTGCACATGATCACTCATTTGTAAACTGGGCTTTCTGCCTGCTGAATACCTTTCAAAAACAGAAGCTTTCTCCTAATTGCCTGGGTTGACCTATATTTAGAAACCTTAAATGTGCTGGTGTAGTGGAGAAGCCAGAAAAATGTTGGAGTTAATCACTAAATCAATCTGGGCTGACCCCATGAGGACAGTGTGCACCAAAGGTTGTTGGTCAAGGAGCTTTTGGAGCCTGAACTTAAAAAAACTCTCTTGTTTCTCTGAAACCGGAAAAACTGCTTCTTTCTGCAAAAACATATTCTCGGAATAGAATTTGATCTGTTCTAGGACAGCTCTTTGACTCTCTTGTGCCAGTAACCAAATCAAGGTTACCGTCACTTTGTTTTGGTGCACTCCCTTGGGGTCCCTGTGATTTCTGTGGCTGTGGGAGCTACAGATGGATAAACAAGAGCAATATGCTGATTCTAAAGAGAATTTTAGCTACCATATCTTTCTTTTCTTTCCTTTTTAGCCTTGGCCATCTTTCCTCCGCTTACATCTTTCTGGTTTCTTAGTATTCTGGGTTGTTAAAATTCATAGTTTAAATTTTCCTTAAAATTTTCTACTCACCATGGGATGATGATAATTTCCTGAAAGTTCAGAGTTTGAAAAATTGGGGGCCGAGCACCAGACGTATTAGGCATGATTTTCAGTTTAAATGAACTGTGGGATGACATTTGGAAATGGGTACCAGGTACCTTGAAGATTAGCAATTACCTTTGCGGGAACAACCGAACAGAAAGTTCAGGAAGCTCCTTGATTCTGCAGGACCAGAACTCACCCTGAAATTTGCCAGCTCCTGTGATTTTTGCAACCTGTGCTAAATAGTGACCTGGCTTTGAATGCTGAAGGATTTAAATAGCCAAAGGGGGGGAAAGTACCTAGAGCTATTAGAGATACTGATCATTTGATTCCTGCAGAAAATACTTGTCAGATGGACAAGTAACGGAAAAATCAGGTATGCTTTTTGAGATTTAGGTTTGCATATCTACCTAGTTAGTTTTAAGGTTAAATTAAGCTATGTGAGCTACTGACGTATGTATTCTTACACTGAGTTTTGTAGTGCTAAGCTAGGAAATGAGGAAGTTGATTAGGTAATGTTGGAATGGAACAACTTATGCATTTCTCATGATCTACTTATTGAGTATTAACTTACTGAGTATCATGTTTGAGAAGATATACAAGTATGAGACATTTTAACCTTCAGGAAATTTACATTCTAATTGTCGAAATGGTACAAAGTTACTAAAACAACTAGAAATATATAGATATGTAAGTCAAGTATGAAATGATATGACATGATATGATACAGAACACATAAGCAAGATAAGAGTTCAGAGAGGCAGAGTATCAATGGATTTAGAACCCAAGAGAGGCTTCCCACTGGTAGGGTTTGTGTAGGAAACAAGCAAGGGCATCCCAAGGAAGTATAACAACATACTCAAAGCCACGAAGTCTAATGTGTGCTCATGCAAGGAGACTGGCCCAAAGCAGCAGAAGGGACCTATCAGGGATTGTGGGAAGTCAAATTTGATGGTCCGGGAAGGGACAGGTTAGAGTCATGTTCACATTTGATCAGCAGTAAAGGAAGACGCTGAAAGTTATTTTCAAGCAGAGGAGGGTTATAATGGAAACATGTTTTGGCAAACGAGGGAAGGTGCCCCACACCCTCAAGCATGTGGTCCCAGGAACCTGAAAGATAAGGTCCTCTACGAGAAGAGGCAGTTAGGCCCTTTGAACTTGATCAAATAGAAAAATAATGCTTAACAGAGAGACACGATGTTTCTGGAGATAGCAGTAGTCTTCTGGCCCTATCCCCAAGGGGCCTGAGACCTGTGAGGACCAGGAGAACTGTAAGAAGAAACTTACAGCTGTTTTATTAAAATTCTACAAAACTTTCAGGAGCATAAACATGCCTTGGGACTCTTTCTGACAGAGACAATGGCAAAACCATTTGTGGGGGGTGGTGGTGGTGGAATGGGAACATTCTGCTCTGGCAGGAAGGAGACTTTTATCATTAACATTACTGGCACATGATGATCACAAAAAGCAACCAATTTTTAGTTGGTTTTATTATTGTTTTAAAATTCTCTACTGGCCAGGCGTTCCTTTACCCTCTGTACTTGGGGTGACTGCTGCCCCTGCCTCCCTTCCCTCACACACAACTGAAGGGACAAACACCAGTAGTCCTCCATGGGGGGCATTTTAACCCCCAGGGAAATTCAGCAATGTCTGGAGACATTTTTGGTTGTCACAACTGGAGTGGGGGTGGTGCTACTGACATATAGTAGGTATAGGCCAGGGATGATGCCAAATATCCTGCAACCATCCTCATGACAAAGAATTATGCAGCCCAGAATGTCAATAGTACTGAGGTTCAGAAACTCTGATATATATGAAGGTGCTCACTGAAGCATTATTTATAACAGCAAAATTTTGGAAATAATCCTCATTTCCAACAACAGAGGAATGGTTAAATAAATTTTGGATTACCGTATGTCTGTAGGATGTACCTTGCAGTCATGTGTTCAAACATAATTGAATGATATAGGAAATTGCTTACAGTGTAATATTAAATGAAAAAAACTAATCAAAACTGTATATACAATGCAACTCAATTTTGTAACCACGAATGCATGCACATATCATACACACAAACGCCCCAAGAAACAGGACTGGAAAGAAGTCACCAAAATGCCAACAATGGTTATCTCTGGATGGCAGGATATTTATTCTCTTCTTTGCATTTTTCTGTATTTCTGAAATATCTTACCATAAGCATGAATTTTCTAATAAAAACATAATATGCATTTTTTCAAAACATCCCAGTAGTTTGAAACATAGGCCCAACTTAACAAGATGAAATATAATTGGACTGTGAGACATGTACATAGAGTTTCAAAGCTTCAGCTGTCAAAGGCAAGAAGAAGACGGTTTTGCTTATGAGCAATTCATGTAAAAATGGCATGAGCCAGTCGAAGCTTGAAATCAAACAGAAGAGGCCTGACGAGGTTGCTGAAAGAGCTATCCCAAATTCAGGACACCTTAATAAGAGACTGCGCCAGATGAGGTATGCAGCAGTCCTCTGTGGGGCAAGTCTGCCCATCTAGACTGCTGAATACAGTCCTGTGTGACCTGTTTTAAGGGGGCCGTTGTCAGCCTGGAGTGGGTCCAGATGACAGCAACCCAGACAGGGAGGGGTTTGGAATTGTGCCATGTGACAGAGGGTGAAGGAGCAAAGGAGCTAAGGATGTTTAGTCTGATGACAAAACACTTAGGAGAGATGTGAGAGCTGTCCTCAAATATTTGGAGGGCTGTCATACGGGAGAGGGACAAATGGGTCCAGTCTGCGGAGCTAGTACTAATGACTAATGAGAACTGATAACTTATCTTCTTTCACATAATTTCCAAACAGAAAGAGAAAACTCTTCTAGATCTAAGAGTTGCCCCAAATAGGGTGGGTAATGTCAGGAGTAATATGGTTCCTATTGCTGACTTACCAACAGTGTGTCAGGTTGCTGCAGAGAGGACAGAGGGCTGGGAAAATGAGAGAGTAGTGTTGCTAGTGCATTCCTGGTACCTAGTGCTCAGTGCATGAGCCACTGCTGAGCAGCCAACATTCACTGAGTGCTTTCCAAGGACCATGGACCAGGAATGGTGCCAAGCGCTTCCAATGTTCTAACTTGCTCCTTGTAGCCACATTGTAAGCAAGGTACTAATTGATATTCACCCCGCTTTCTAGATGAGGAAATGTATACTCAGGAAAGTTCAGGAGCTTGTTCAAGGTCAACAGCTAGTAGAATATGTCAGATTTTATAGTAATGCCAATAATAGTAACAGTCATCATAATCATAACTGTAGTAGCAAACCTTTGTATAATGTGTACTATGCATCAAAGTTCAAAATGCTATACCTCTATCCATATTTTTTTAAGATAAGTTTTGGGGAAGTCAAGAATCTTGTCCAAGGCCAAAATTGTGTCAGATTCTGTAGGAATGCTCTAATAGTAATATTCATCATCACAACTGTAGCCACAAACATTTATATAGTACATACTACATGTCAACAAAACACAGTTCAAATTGCTGTACTTATAAAAATTCATTTAACACAACACCTTGTGAGGTATCTCCTCCTTTCGTTTCTATTTCATAGGTGAGGAAATGTAGACTTGCGGAGGTTAAAGACCTTGCTCAAGGTTACACAGTTAACAAATGATAGAGACCTGGCATTTCAGACTCCACAGCTGTATTAGTAACGGTGCTGCTCATAATCCTCATTGACATCATTGTTGTCATTTTCACAGTCACAATAATGACACAAATACTTATATAGCCCGTATAATAGATAGGTCAGGCAAACACGACAGCCCTAGGAGGAAGTATGATGATTAATTTTATGTGTCAACTTGGAGGGTGTTTTTGGATGAGATTAACATTTATGTCTGTGAACTTTGAGAAAGCAGATGCTCTCCATAGTGGGGGTGGGCCTCATCCAATCAGTTGAAAGCCTGAATAGAATAAAAAGACTGGCAAGAGGGAGTTTTCCAGCAGACTGCCTTTGGACTTCATCTGCACCACTGGCTCTTTCTGGGTCTTAACCCTGCCGCTCCACTTTGCACATTTTGGACCTACCAGCCCCCATAGTCACCACTTGTGAACCAATTCTTTATCTAATCTCCTTCTCTTTATATACACATCCTATTGGTTCTGTTTCTCTGAAGAACCCTGACTAATACAGGGAGGTATAATTATTATCCCCATTTTAAACATGAGAACACTGAGACCCAGCGACATCCAAGGACTTACTCAAAGTGACACGACTAAGAAATAGCAGAGCTAGGAGGGAAACTCCGACGTGAGACTCTATAATCCATGCTCCTATGGAACATTCTCTGGAGCTCTTTGCTCTCTCAACTGAGGTACAGTTTATGGTCTAGGTGATGTGAAATTAGGGGACTAACAGAGGTAACTTCTCAAGGCAAGAGAAGTTGCTGGTTGGAGAGAAAGAATGATGTCTCTGGGCTCCAATCCTACTAGATGAACGTTTAATTTTTCTTCTGGATGGCCCCTGCCACTTTGGGACATTTCTCAATATTTGGTAGATCTTTTCTTCCTCCTGGTATCACTCAATTCAACTGGAAAAGGACTTACTGATCACTTTTATTTTCCCATAAGTTAGAAGCAACTATCTTGCCCCCCTCACCCTCTACCTGCATCAGATGATTTGTGTTTTGAATACAGAGTGTTTGAAATAATTCAATTCCATGAAATTTCTCCTCGGCTTCTCCTGTCTGGTGAAAAACCACAAATATGTGCACTGTTATTTTTCCAAAGGTTTGAAGTCTTGCTTTGATTTCAGCAATTCCTATGGTAAGGTTTCTACCTTTTAGTTTACTAAATCTTTCACTGATAGTAAAAGCCTCTTGATAGTCTCAGTTTAATTTTACTTTTACAGAATTTCTGTTAATACCAGTATCTCTTTGGACCATCCAAAATATATTCTCTTTTGGTGGTTCATCTTTCACATAATTTCCAAACAAAAACACAACACAGACAAAAGCAGCACAGACACATGCCATGGGACCAGGTATTGGGGGAAAAAAAGGCATCGAAACAGACCCAAACAGAAATACAGTGGTTTTATTATATGAGCCTTCAGCAGTAAAGAAGAAAGGAAATAGCAAGGTTAGCAAAAGAGGGAAGGAAAGTAAAATGACTAACAAATGCAAAGTGCCTAAGGAAATGGTGTTTTCTTTGTATGCATCAACGTATGCTCAAAGAATATTTCCCCATAAGGGTGTCAGTGCCCACTTACTTCCTGTGTACCATTATGTGTAAGAGAAGCTTTTAAATCTATTTGCAGCCCCCCTGGGAGTTGCAAGGAGGAAGGTGTTGCCATTAAAGTAGGAGATGCATTGCTTGAAAGTCAAGGATACGAAAGACACAGCCTCTTCGCCATCCACTGTCCTTCCTGGTCCAGCCTTCCCTGACCTCTTAGTCAGGGCTGTGAACGGGCCAATCCACAGGGAGAGGCCCTCAGTCTCTTATTTTCTTGGCTGTTTTGCAACAAAGAAGTTAGACCCCAAGGGAAAAAGAAATCTAGAAGCTTCTAGTCTAACCCAAGCCTGAGGTGTTCTATCAAAGACAGCTGGTCTCTGGCCCCAGGGGAAAATCCCCACTGCAAACCTATTTCTGGCAGTGTAACCCTGGGGACAGTGAATGTCACTGAGGAAAACCAACCTGAATGTGAAGAAAAAGCAGGGTCTCCGGCAAAACAATCTAAAGGTGACAGGACACTGGGCTTTGTTTCCAGTCAGAGGCCACCTCCCTTTCTTACATTCCAGCCCCTCCAGTGCTTCCTCCTTCTGTCTGCCCCCACCCCCCATCCCAACACCCTTGACAGTCTGCCTCGAAGGTCATCCCCCACACTGGGTCTTCCTTCTTGTCCCCAACTCACAATGACCTGTTCCTTCTCTAATCTCAGATGATTTATGTCATCTCTACCCATCAACCCAGTACTTAGTAGATGCTATTTGGGATTCTTTTCCAATGATTTCATGTACATAGGTCTTTTCTACCAAATAATACTCCATGTGCCTTGGAAGAAAGGACCTGGTCTTCTACTTGTGGATTCCCCACCCTCACTAGACCTAGTACTGTGGGGACCTCAATAAATTCTTGCTGATAAAGTGCTTATTTCTTTTATCACCTCCATGCCTATCCTTCCAAACAGTTGCTATGCTTAGGCCTTCACATTTACACTGCGTTCCTGATCAGGAAATACAAAAACACCCAGGGCATCATTTTGCATAAAAATGAAGATATGGCAGAGAAAGGAATTGCCATTGTTGAAGATTCTTGGTTTGTTTCTTGAGCTGAGAGGAGGGAAATGCTTGTGAAGGTTTCCTGGCTGATTTCATGAGATATGCGTAGACATTTTACTCATTCTGTGAGAATCTTTGATATAGACAGAGGAACCTTGAGACTAGCCAGGCCTCTTTTTAATAAACACAGGAGATGTGAGATGAGCAGGTCCAGGGTGATGGGAAGAGGTGATATTGAATTTCATGTCTCAGCTATATGCTAGGGAACGAAGATTATTCTTAAGTGGGGGGAGGGTCTGGGAAAAAACACCCAACCACGATATTGATGGGGGTCTGGTCGTATAACTACTGCTGAGGTCCAGCAAGCTCCCAAGATGAGATTTCCATGTTCCAGGGCTGCTTGTCCTTTAAACAGAAGCTGGGGGTGGAGGGGTATTGTTCTGGCTTCAGTATTAATTTTGCTTTTGTTCCACCTGCACCTGCTAATGTTACCTGGCAGAATCATAGCTGTCATGAGCCCCTCCCCCACTCCAAGTTTATTTATTGTGGCTATTTTACCAGCTATTGGTTCAACACACTCCACTCAAATATTCATCATTTAGCTCTCTGGGTAAATCGTATTTAATCAGCACAGGAGAGAAAATAGCATAATTATAGATGCCGGATGCCATTACACTCAGAAGAAATTAAACCCTGTCTCAAGCCGACCAGCGGTTGCTGTGATTGCATCACCGCTGGGGTTACAGAGAGGTTAGTGGCCATTCGGGGCCGGCGGTGCCTTGTAGGATGCCTGACCCAGATGAGCCGTAAGGAGACACACTCGTGCACATACACATTCACGGCATCAAAAACTCATCAAACGGCAGCCAGTAAATTAATCTTTTATTGTTCTGAGACCGTGGTAAATGAGAGCGTAATAGAGTCAGGTTCATGCACGGAGACGTAGGGATGGTAAATAAACGGGCCCAGAGAATTCCAGTCCTAAGAGCCGACAGAGGGAACGCCTATTCCCGATCTTTCCCAGAGCACTTTCTGCCAATAGCCAGCATGAGAAATGGACAATTAAGGAAAAGAAAAGAAAACTTTTCAGTGAAGCAAAAGCACCCGTTGGGGGTATAGATGAGTCCTTACCGGGAACCCCCCCATCTATGGAGGATTTGAAAGGCCAAACCAGAAGCACATGTTAGCCCTGGTCCTTACCATCAGTGCACTTGTTTCACGTGCAAAAGTTTCCACATCAGTAATGCTAATGAGTTGTTTTGTTTGGGGAAATGGATAAGGCTAAAGGTTGCAAAAAACCAATCCAGCGATAATACAGAACATCAGAGCCCTACCTGCTTTCTGCTTGCTGAGACGGGCTCCTGGAAAAAGCTGGAACCTAGGAGTCAGCCTCCTTCCAGCCATTCTCGGCCCAGCCTCCTCCCACACATATCCAGGGCCACCTGCGCTTGTCCAGGTTACCGAATAAGAGTCACCTTTAATCTCACGACACAGCTTCTCTCCCCGGGACCTAAACCCCTAGTCAGCAACCCCATCCACTGTGCAGTGCTGTTTGTAAAAATTCAAAAATGTCCGAAGATGTAATTAGGCTTTACTTATTACTATTGGGTGACTGTTTTTGCTCTTTTTTTTTTTTTTGTCTTTATTCTTTTTTTTTTTGGCTAATAATGCTTCTGAGGTTTGGATAAGTAACTAAAAGGAAGGAGATCTCCTTCTAGTCCATCCTGCTGCCGACAATTAAGAAACCTCAAAGTAATTTTTGAAAATGTCAGCGTCTCATTTAGCAAAAGGATAAATAATAAATGAAGCGTAATCACTGTCCTGTGCTGGTGGTACAGCTTCGTGGTGTCATTAGTAAACTAACGGTATAATATCTTTGTGTCACAGTTTAATTATATCTTGTAATTAGTTTCAGCAATGGATTGCATAGAGTCAGGCCCCCTGAGCTAAACAAAAGGTAATAGAACTTTCAGCACCCCTGCATAAATCAATTATGAAAGTGTCCGGCGTTATTTGAAGCTTGTTTGCTGTAATTTTATGCACAAAGCTGAACTGGCCCTTCCTGCCCATGGAGGGCAGCTCACCCCACCCAGTGCTGGCCTGCAGCTGAGCCTGTCATTGGGCCCACACGCAGCCTGGCCCGCTGGTGCATCTGTCAGGACCAGCTCAGCAGTAAATATCACAGGAGGGCCGAGGGGCCGAGGGGAGGGGAGGTGTGGAGGACGGGGGGGCGGGGGACGCACGAAGATGGGAGCAGGTAATAAATGCACCATGTGCAAGGGAGCAGGGAATCAAACGGGAAAAGATGTGAGGGCCTGGAAGGATGATTCTTTATGCTTCCCCGAACAACGATGAGAAGGTTAGGAGCATCAAAGGCCAAGCAACACTGATGAATATGGGCAGGCAGACGCGATACATGTCCCTTTATCATGTGTCCTTTCAACATCCCTGCTCTCCCCAAGTGGCTGGAATTGGAACCAGCGCAGGTTACTTGGCAATAGGGAATGGAGAGGGAGAATCCACATCTTTAATTGGGTCTAATTCGGGTCCTACAGAGCTCAGAAACTGTAAAGGGCTTCCGAGCGTCGCCGAGGGCTAGCTGTGGTCACCAGGCCCAGATGTGAGAGTCATGGAGTCCCGCTGGGGGAAGCTAAGAAGAAACTCAGGGGCGGGGGGTTGGTTAAGTCCAAATGCCACCAATACGTGTGATCGCCTCTTTCTGATCAAACTGTAAGGCTTGGCAGAGAGTGGGGGTGGGGTCCACATTCAAAGTCCCCATCGAGTTGTCTTTGAAAGTAAGTCGAGTGCCATGCTGGCCTTTCTGTTTATACAACAATTTACAGGTTTAAACGAAACCCCGCTTGAGAAAGCAGACTGAATCTTCCCATTGTGAGCACTTCAGCAAATTTAACAAAAGAAAGAGCCCAGGCAAAGAAGAGAGAGAGAGAGAGAGAGAGAGAGAAAAAATAAAAAGGTCCAGTCCTCAGACTGGTGTGCTGCAATCTGGCTGGTTGCTATGGTGACGTGATGGCTTGTTCACATGGCAACATACCTTAGGTCCACTATTAAAATGATGAGGTGAACTCGGTTGCATTAAGGAGAGTGCGCTGTGTGTTAAAGCGAGTCTTTATCTCCAGAGAGAGCCGGACAGAGACTAGCATCCAGTACAAATGAGGGAGAAAAGGAGGAGGAAGAGGTTGGAGGTTTGGAAAAGCGAAGAACCACAGGGAAATAACAACTATGAAAAGAAAGATCCTCAGCTCTGTATCTCAATCGAGGGCCTGAGATTCAGAAGACGGACAATGAGTTTTGTTTGATAGGGAATTCACCATCGAAATCAACCCATCAGGCTAACGATCCCCTAATTTAAAAAACACATTCCAGATGAACCTGCCGTACCTTGGCCACACAAAACATCAACAGTAAACCCAGCCCAACCCGCGAGCCGCTGCTGTAACGAATAGCTGAGCGACTGCCACTTAAACGAAATACTCTACTGACGACGAGGGTGGAAAATTACACGGCATTTATTTATTGAATATAAAAATCCATTGACAGCCACAGGTCCACATCATATCACATTAGAGCTGGTGGGGAACATTTCCTTTGGAAATCTGGTTTCACGTTGCCTTTAACATAGTGACAATTTTTCCTCCTACTGACGTCGAGAGGGTGGCGATAATTCTGTGGATATTATCCCAACAACCCTTCCTACCTACCCGTGCTTGATTTCTTTCTGCTGTTTAGCAAGCACCACTGCGGCACACAGAAGAGGCAGCCGGGAATTACAGGGCTATATAATCCCACCGTGGGCTCCGAGTGACATCGTAAACCATCTGTGGGGTGCCTGAGCCCCCGAAATTCCCGCTCCCCTCACTCATTCTGTCCCCACTCCCATGGCTGGCTGTGCTTATTTGAAAATCTCATTACCATAAAGGGAAGTGAAGGCCTCACAAGTCACAAATGTCTCTTGGTGACAAAATGAGCTTGGCATCATCATGTTTTTTGACGACAACTGCCCTATCGTCAGAGGGTTCAGTTCTACATGTCAGCTGCTGACTTGGTACCTGCATTGTGCCAATGCTATAGGTGTGTGGGTGCCACCAGAGGGACACGAGCTGCAGGAGTTCCTGTCCTGGCAGAGAAGAGGGGACACGGAACTCCGACACCTGCAGAAGGAGCTGAAGTCTAGGACAGAGAGCAAAGCCAAATCCCACTTAACTGCATTCCCCATCCCCAACCCCACATTTCTCCCGAGTCTTAGGCGGCAGAACATTACTCTCAAATATTTTCTAGGGTTCCATAACACTCTTTGGCTTCCTTAGGAGTCTATGTAAACATAGTGCAGGGAGGCAGGATATGTCAGAGGTTAAGACCCTGAACTTTGCAGTAGAGACCTGCTCTTTGTCACTGGCAAGCTGGGTGACCTCTCCTAGCCTCAGTGTTCTGATCTGAAAAGTGGGGGCACAGCAGGACCTGACCTCCTTGGATTTTTGGAAGAATTAAATGAGGTAATAGTTACAAATGGATATACTCAATCCAGGCCATATACTTTTTATCAATGATTGTTATTCCCTGTGGATCTAGCTAATCTGTGGTAGGCAGTGCTATGTCCATTGCAATTTCAGCAACAGAGGAAAATATAATTTTCAGATGACAAGCTCTTGAAAAATAGGCCAATGGCTTTTTTAACTATTTTGGAGGAGCCCAGTATAGGACACAGCTTGGACATATTTATTTCAGAACCTTATTCCCTAGAGGTTGCCAGAGAGCCAGGCCTGGCATACAGCTCAACTTGCCTTCTTCTGCTAGATGTCCTTACTTTTGTTTTATGTTTTGACTAGTGACAAAACACCAGTTTTGTCCCTCTCTCCCAAAAGGCAGGCAAGCATCTCCTCCTCAGCATGGTAAATTGTATGCAGAGAAAAGAGAGAGACAAGAGGGAGAAGGAGAGGAGACCGAGAGAGAGAGAAGAGGGAAACCTTCTGGTGTCTATCAACTTTCCATGACAGCTGCACTCATGTTCCCTCCTGAGGACCAAAATAACTACAAAGCGTATGAAATCGTTAAGCACATAAAAATCCCGGAGGTAGACGCTGAGAATAAAACTCGTGATTTCCCAACCAAAAGGCATCAAAGCCCAGCCCTCACAGTTCATTTGCTTCCCTCTGCTCGATCTGACTTTGCTCAGTAAGCTGGCAACATCGGCCCTACACACAGCTCAGACAGGAGAGAGAGGAAGGCTGGGCCCCCGACCTGCCTGGTCCACTGGCCCCATATGCGTAATAACGACACGCAGGCGTGGGGGAGCCCAGATGCAGATGGAGTCAGCCAGAAAGTGCTGAAAAGAGAGAAGTCATTTGAATCCTCAGGACTATTTTTTTGCAGCTTGTGATATACTTTTCACACATTTAATGGCAAGGCGGCTAGGTTTAAAGAAACTTTCCCACTTAAATGTGCCATAACAGAATAATGAGGTTATGTGGCATGTCCTGACGTACGGTCCCATCAGGTAGAACGGTGAGGGGAAGATGTTGTGATATTGAGTCTAAATAGGAAACCCAGACAAGGAAGTTTGGCTGCTGTTGCTGCACAGCAAGTGCAGGAATATTCCTTATCATGTAAACAGAGTCAACATTGGTTTCCAGTCTTCTCCAGTAGCCCTTGAATTGGGAAGTGTTTTTTAGGAAGAACTACAACAGAAAATACTGAACTCCTAGTGTGTGCTGAGAGCTATGCTGGGTGATCCAACCATGAAGTACCCGACTTATAGACCATTATAAGGCCTGTCTCCTCACTCAGCCATTATCTATTTACCGAACACCTACTGATGTTTATAGAATCTCATTAAGTGCATTTCAAAGCACTAAGAAGTATGAAAAAGAGTTTTTACTTTCAAGGACTTTACGATTTATTTGGAAAACAAGATGTTCATATGTACAAAGTATCAAGGTATTTAAGAGAGGAAGGCCAAAAACGGTCTAGATCGGGGTAAGCCAACTACAGCCTGTGGACCCAAACAGGCCTGCCACCTGCTTTTTTTGTAAATTAAGTTTTATTGGAACACAGGTCCAATGTGTTGGAAGACACATTGTTTACATATTATCTACGGATTCTTTCTCCATTCAATAACAGGGATGAGTAGTTGCAGCAGAGACTGTGTGGCCTGCTGAAAATATTTGCAATCTGGCCCTTTACCAAAAGAGTTTGCCAAGAACAAGAGTTGTTCTAGGTTCAGGAGAGTAATCGTGGTGGCTGGGGGTAACCACGAAATGGTAATGGAAAGGCTGGTGGGACCTGGACAGGCTGGGAGGGGTGGAGGTGGCATTCCAGGTGGGGGAAACAGCACGAGCAGGAGTATGGAGGAAAGAGGCAGCGTAGTTGTTCGAGGGATGGCAAGAAGAAACACCTGCTTAGGGCAGCCAGGTTCGTTCCAGAGCAGCCAGCAGGAAGAACGGCCAGAGAAGTGCGAGACAAACCAAACTGTGGGGTTCCTGAAGCCAAGGAAGAAGTAGATTTTCAAGAAGTGAGGGGACAGGGGCAGTAAACAGTATCTAGTGCAGTCGTTCAGCAGAACAGGAATGTGGAAGGCAAAGGAGTCAAAGGAATACAAAGACATGAAAGAAGTAAGTAGGGACCACCTGCTTGAGAAGTTTGATCAAGAAATGGAGGAGAGACACACAGGTTGACAATTTGAGTAAATGGCAGAATTTGCCAGTTTAGGAGAGACTGTGCATGTCTTCAGGTAAATGAGGAACAGCAGATAGGAAGGGGCTGAGGACCTAGGGAGCTAGAAAATCAGGGGGAATGGAGGAGGGTCACCTCCTGCCTCTAGGACAAGTGAAGACCCTGAGAGAGCAAGTGGACATTCTGGGTAGAAGAGTGGATAGCGAGGCCATGTTCCCCAGATGTCTCCCTGATCTCATGAAGGACATCATCAGAGATAGCAAAGGTCAGGGGCCCGTCTGGGGTTAAGAGGATGGGCAAGTCAATAAAAGATCTGTATAGGAGGTACAGGGGCTCTTTGAGCATCACAGCACCCGTCTGTGGGGGGCCATGTCTGTTTACCTGGATGGCTTCCCTCTGCGGGGGTCTGTGGCTTGGTCCCCACGGTGTGGTAGAGGTAGTTGAGGTTCATATCGACCCAGGAGAAAGCCCAATGGATGGGATCGTCTGTCACACGAGTGAGAAGGGACTGGGGTGGCCAGCAAGAACCTTGGGGTTGGGGAGGGAGCCAAGTGAAGCCAGACAGGACGTAGTAGACTGGGTGGGGCGGAGGGGGCTGATACTCATGGTAGCAATCGAGTCAGAGAGGCTTGCTGAAACTCACTGAGGGATCAGGCTTGATATGCCTGGATTGTATTTTTCTATCAGTGTCATTCTTGGAGGTCGAGATGCTGAGCCCATTTTTTACTCATCCTGGATAAATCGGCAGTGGTCTGCTTTCTGTTGTGGGCTAGTTGGATTGATCTTGGAGTGTGGTAGACGTTACGACGATTCACCAATATCCATTTTCCTCTACTTCTAGACACAGGAAGGATTGTTCTTCTCACCTACCTTGAAGTAAGGCCTGGCTGTGTGACAGGAAATGAGAATGGATGTGACCCATGTCACTTTGGGCTGGATCATTTAGAGACCCTCCAGAACTCTCTAGCCCTGCTGTGACAATCTTGGAGGCTGCCTCGTGTTGAAATCGTAGGAGCAGGGATTGCTAAATGTGGGGGACAACAGCCCTGCGGAGTTGCTTGGATCCTCAGCAGACTTTGAGTGAGGGGATGTTCCTGACCGAACTGTGTCCTCCCTTCAACTTATGAAAATTCATAAGTTTAGGGAAGAAGGCCATTGGTCAAGAGAGTATTTGGCTTCAGGAGGTGTAAAAATTAGTGAGGCTTCACCTGAACTCTGTGATTTCAGGTCCTCTGGCAGGAATTATAGAATTTCTGGAGGAGATACCCATGGACCAGAGTGCTTCCAATTATCTCAAAGGATGCAACATTTACCCCTTGCTTGATCATTTTTATTCTAAAAATCAAAATAGGACAGGCAGAAAATTAAACAATTAAAAACCTCTGTTAGTACTAGTGCTTCTGGAATTTGCAAATCTCTTTCTTGTATGTTAGGTCTCACTTGAGTTTCTCACAGTGTCTCCGGCTGCAGGGTAGAGAATGGACCACGGGAAGGGCGGGGGAACACAGGGGCTTCTGGAGCAGTTCTTGCAAGGGGCAATACGGTGGCTCTGCCTAGGATGGTGATGTGGGACGGGAGAAGTGGATGGTTATTTGCAGTCAATTCCCTCAAACCAATTAATTTAGGAGTTAAACAAATATTTACGAGGATCTACCAGGCCCAGGCATGAGGTTAGATTCTGGGTGCTTAGAGATGCTCTTTATTAAGATTATCTAAAAACTTGGTGCGGGCATCGCTGGGGCAGATCTGCAAACAAACAACTATGGCACAATAAGATAAAGGCTCTAACTGAATAAGTGCCCTAGGATCTGGGATGAATCAGGTGACTCTGCCTGGGGAATTTAGGGAAGACTTCCACAGGGGAGTGGGCATCTGAGCAGGGCCTGGGAGGATAAGAAGGGAATTTCCTGGAAGGGAGAGGCAGGAGGGCATGTCATATGGTGGGAGCAGCACATACGAGGAACATGTGTCACTGAATTAAGGAGTTTGGTCCAATACTACAGATGCGCAGGGGAGGAGGTACAGAAGAGGTCAGCTGAGGCCATATTGTGAGAGCCTCTCATGATTATGCCGTGGAGGGGTCAGTGGAGGTTTGAAGCCCAGGAGAGGGAAGATGAGGAAACACAGCTGAGGGGCTGAGTGACATGTGTACCATCTCGAGGTCAGAAGTGTTGACAAAATCCAGAATATGTAATCACTTTTTGCAAAAGACTTTTTCTTCAATGACGTTTTGCATTTCCTAACATAGATACATCATAAAGAATAATATCTCATATCATACGAAAGGGCCACTCAAGAATTTGGGAATCTGGAAGAAATCTAACTAGCAGACCAGAAGACATTGAGCCATATATGAAAAGCCTAAAGTCCAATAATGGGCTAATGTTCAACAGTCAGCAAGTTCACAGATCTTTGTGAGCTAACATTCTGCTTCTGGAATGCACTGAGTTTTAAAACTGAAGTTATAAAGGAATGAAGTACTGACACATGCTGTAAGATGGATGAACCTTAAAAAACATGATGCTAAGTGAAAGAAGCCAGACACAAAGACCCCACAGTGTATGATTTCATTTATATGAAATGACTGGAATAGGCAAATCTATAGAGACAGAAAGTAGATTAGTGGGTGCCAGGGGCTCAGGGAACGAGGTTGGGGGGAAATGGGGAGTGACTGCTAATAGGTACAGGGTTTCTTTTGGGGGTGGAAATATGTTCTGAAATTGATTGTGATGACAGTTGCACAACTTTGTGAATATACTAAATGCTATTGAATAATATACTTTAAATGGATAAATTTTATGGTATGTGAATTATATCTCAATAAAGTTAACAAAATCTGAAGCTATAGCCCCCATCTGGATCTTTAATATATTGATAGACACATTAAAACACCTAACACTAATGTACCTTGCAGACAATGTAATTGATGCCTTTGCCAAACTCATCAAGCTCTGTATTTTGACATCTTAGATAGTTCTCCACATATGTTTGTGGTTCTAAAGAAGTACAATAGGACATAAACATTCTTAGGGAAAAGGAAAGTCTCAGTCCTGAGAAAATCATATCTCAGAAAGGCCCTTTGAGAAGGGCCTTTGAGAATAACACAAAACAGAACATTTGGCAAGAAAGAAGCCTGGACAAACAGTCATGGGTCTTAATGCTCAAACTATTTTTGGTTTTCATTTATTGTTGGCAGAGTAGTGTTCCGACAAGCCTTTTGGCTCTCTTGCTGCTGGGTTCTGTGTATGTTCCACATTCCTCTTAACCATTTGGAATAGGGAGAAGCAATCTATGGTGTGCAAGTGGATTTTAAGGCCCAGGAAGACTGGTTTCTGCTGCCATGGTCCACCCGCCACTGCAGTGACTGCTGCCCAAGTACTCCATGAAACCGGGTGTGGTGACTCATTCCCTGCACCAACTCCCAACCCTCAAAGAATCAGTGCTCAGCCAAACAACCCACTTCTATTCCCTCCCACCTTCTCCAGAAAAAGATCTGGGCCCACCCTTCTGACAACTTTGATGACTCGTGGTTGGATCAAACCACCGGCTTCAGGCCCCTTCTCCCATCATGGCCATTTTTACTAACATGTTTCCTTCCAAAGGTGGGATCTGGCAGGTGAACGAATGATGCTCCAAGGAGAACCTAGATTGGATTTCTTCTTTCTGAAGGTTCAAAAGAGAATAGCAATATTCAGCAAATATCTTGCCTTATCACTCAAGAATACTGCCTTTATGTCAAGCTTAGACCTGGCAGGCTATGTATCAAATGTTCAGTTGCCCTGGAATAGAATCTTTGAGATTGGTCACTACTGCCATCTCATATACTCTCCTTGTGTGGTTTAACCGAATTTTGTGCACCACGGACAGTTTGCTTTCTGTCATTTGCCCTGGGGGATCTTAGGACCCTCATGATGTTGCTGGTATGGAACACCCCTATCCTCCATAAATGGACAAAATCCCAGAGAACACCCTGTGTAGAGACAGGGTGAGCATAGATGCAAGCATTTAACTTCCTTGACTAGTCATTAACCTTTCAGCTCAGAATGAGGTGGGGACACCAGCCAGAATGCCAAGCCTGTTTTACTATTTTCGTATGCTCTTTTTATTTATTTATTTTTTAGGCAGAATGCCTCAGGGTCTTTTTAACAATGGTGTCTCAATAAATTATTTAAAAAAGAAAATAGAGCCCCAGGTCCATCTGTAGTGCATATTATAATCAATTGATGGTATCAGATCTTTGAAGGGGAGTAGAGAAGAGGTAGAAACTGGAGAGGTGGTGGTTGCATAGTCATCCATTTTAAAGGTCTTCCTTCAATACCTACTGGTTTACACAGGTAAATCTGGTCAATTATGGGAAATATTAATAGTATTCCCTGTATTTGGTCAATAAAACATCACCACTTGACAAGACCACATTCCACAAAACATTAATAACAGCCATTGTTTTTGAGAGTCTACAATGTGTGTTATAGATTTGGCGTGGATTAACTCAATGTTCACAAAATTTTGGTGAGGTAGGTTTTATTCGTATCCCTATTTTAAATATGGGGAAAAGGAGATTCAGGAAAGTCCCGTAACTCGCCTAATACTACATCACTAGAAGTGAATGAAGAGTCCAGACTCATCTGAATCCAGGGTTCTCGCTCTCAGCCATTATGCTATTTGGCCTCCCGATGCAATATACAGGCAAACCAAATACAATGTGTGGTGGAAATAAGAGGAAACTTGCAACGGAATTAAAGATAAGTGCTCAGAAGAATAAAACCGGGGTGATTGCTGCAATATCTATTCCTTATGAAAATATTACATTTGCTTCCTATTGAAACAGACTAATAAGGGATAGGCTGAAAGCAAACATGAGCTGGCAGATACTTCATCTTTCTGATCTATGCAAAACCCATCCCAAGTGGGCAGTGCAAATCCACGCTGCTTTTCCCGCTTCGTCTTGAACGAATCAGCACACTGACGGGCCTCTCTCCTTCCATTTGCAAAGCTGCATTAGCTCGTTTTTTTTCTCCAGGACGGTTGGGAACAGGTACATTCAGACTTTGTTACCGTCCTGTCATTTCATCCTTCCTTTTTGAAATCAGCCTTATCAAGTAGTTTGCAAGTAAAGGTATAGTTAAAATAAAACCTTTCTAAAGGGCAGAAGGGTGGGTTTTGCTCTGCTGTTTTTGTTTCCGAATTTAAGGGTGATGAACCAGATTCACCTCTGGTGTTTCATTGCGGATTCCACAGTTCATCATGCTTTTAGCAAGTGGTTGTGCTTCACATGGGGAGGGGCAGAGGGGAGATTTCAAGGATTTTAGGCAGAATGGGCGGGGTTGGTGAAATATCTTCCTACCCTTCCCACTCTCTTGCTTGTGCCAACTATATTTTCTAGTTTCACTCAATGATGGAGTTGTTTCTTAGCCTCTTGTGCGCTTAGCCATTTAATTAAAGCAATCCATATTGAATTCATGTCCAGATGCCTTGACCGGCGGAGCCAGATCCTCATTGGCATGCCAGCTGCTCAAAGAGGAACACGGCCCCTTGCATACTAATCAGGAGAGGAGGCAGTGATTCATCAGCCCATGATACTGCTCCAGCATCTACAAGCACTTATGACATGTAATTGGTGGTGCATAAGCAAGCCAGGCCACATTAAAAACCCTACAGATAGTCAGAGATAAAAATTAATGACTTTTGCTTTGTGTAATCCTGCATGCATTGGTGGCAAGGGGGGGGTTGGGATTAATGGGCAAATCTAAGTAGGCACCAAGGAACAAAGGCTTTCCTGGCCTTGTTTACATATCGAACAATAAAAAACACAAGTGACAAGTTATGGGAAAGGCGAGTGTGAATTTTCGGCACGAGTGAGTTGAAAGACTGCTTGCAGTTTATTATGGATTCCAAATTTCCATATTCATTATTCCAAAACAAACGTCCTCAGTGGGCTCTTCTGGGACTGGCTAGAGCAGTTATTATTCATCTTTCACTGGGGCTGGGGTTGTCATGATTAGGGCTGGGTTGTGCTCCCTCTTCATGGCATGGCCCAGCTACTCAGGGACACAATGCAAACCTTTGACAAGCCCAGAGGAATGTAACAGGGAGCAAGGAAGGTCATCTCAAGCAGCCGCTCCCAGAGCAGGAGGAGCCTCACACTTGGGGCAGGATGGGGGAAGAGAGAGGAGAGTCTTGAACCACCTCCTGATGGGCAAAGGAAATAGCCCAGGTGGGTCCAGGTAGCAGCTAATGCTCAGGAAGGAAAGGAATTAATTAGACTTCATAACTAATCTGGGCAGGTTAACAGATATAGTTATCGGAGTGATGTCAGTCAGGTTCTGGTTAATATGCATATTAAAAAGGGAATGGATTACAGGTGTGGTTAAGGGTAGTAGGTAAATTGTGTTTGTTAGTAGATAATGCCAAGTGGAGGCAACAATTCCTGTGTGTGTTGGAAGACACTCCATTGCACTGAGTATCACATGGGGAATGTGACAGGGACAAATGCCATTACTCCGTAGTCAGGAACTGCCTCGGTTTTTTATGTAAGGGCCTTCTTTAAGACACAGATGGCCTGGCTGAATTTTGAAAATGGGCTACATCCCAGAAACAGAAAATGTCCAAGAGAGATGATAGAAAAGAACGTGTTAAGCATCCCTCAGTGTGACAAGAGCAGTGCTTTGAGTTGAGCCATCCCTGGCCTTTTGCCTGGAGTCCTTTGTTCTTCCGTCACCGTGGAACAAAACCACACTCTCTGGTCTGTATGGAGTCATGTATGGGTAGATCATCTATCCACAACTTTGCTGTCACGAGTGTCATGATCTACCCATGAGACGTCATTACGAGGAGTAACTGTCCAATTTCCCTTGGTGGTGAGAATGTTTAGACGTCTTGGTACTTTCTGTAGACGATCAGGAACTGTTGATATAGTATATTAAAATAACATGCATCTATGCAAATTCTGCCACATTTCCAGTGATCTGGAACTTGAGTCTTGTGTACAGAAGATGTCAAAATTTAAGAACAAAACAGAGGGTGGGGAGGAGACTTTAAATCATGACATTTCTATTCAGTAACTTGTATCTGGGAGCTAGGAAAAGACTGCACAACTAAACCCTTGATCGGCAGTAGGATCCTTGATCTGGAAGCAGGAAACCAAGGGCACCTGGGAACAGAGCTGGGGAAAGTGGGAAGCACGGCACTACACGCTGGAAGAAAATCAAGGCAGAAGTAAGAAATGACACTTTCCTCAGTGTGCAGGTAGAAGGGTTTAAAAAAAAAGGAAATTTTTTGAGATTCCTTCAGCCACGTTCAACTCTGTGCCTTATGCGAAGTGGCTTAGGACAACATGCTCTTATAAAGCCTGGGCCATCAAAATGCATATTGAGTCTCTTTCTAAAGGTTCCTTCTCAAGGAATGGTTGGCTGGGAGATAATCCCAGAATCTTGAAAAACTTGACTATATAATAAAACCAGACAATAAAAATGAAATTTGGGGAAAATTGGAGCTATCAAATAAGTAAGAAGTCATTGAGAGAGATTACATACAGGGAATTATACAGGGGGAGAAGAAAATTATATGACCAAGCTCCTTATCTACTATCAAGGAAGAGGAAAGAACTGAAACTGTGTTCCTGAGTGATTAAATCATTTCCGTGACGTTGTACAGGGATAAGCTGTCCTTTCTTCCTGTGAGGATGAGTCGGGGATGAGGGGAAAGCTTGGCTTGATGGTTCTCTCCACCTGCAGACACCCCAGAGTACCTGAAATCACAAAGGATCGTACATCTTCCCAGCAGCACAGGTCTCTGGTTAAACTACCACCCAGAGAAAAACTCATTTTCTTTTTGCCTCTGTCAGCTTCATTAACCAAACAAACTTTTTTGTGAAGTTCTCTCAAAACTTTTATCCGGTCAGGAGGAGAAACTAAATCCTTTGCCTGTGTTGAAGAATATTCACTCTACTAGACGTAAGAAGGCCATATGACCAGCAAACACTTATTTGGACCTGGGACTAATCAAAACCACCAACAAAAGAGATGAGAAAGTGGTATTAATGAGCACATAGTGATCTCTTTCCATGAGGAGCTCACCGAACCCTTGGGTAGTCAATGAAGAATCTATTCCATGCAACAAGAGTGGTGGCAAGGGTTTTTTTTTTTTTTTTTTTTACAATTCCAAAGAGGGAATCTGAGGCATAGTGAAGACTAGTGATTTTCTAGAGGCCAAATTAGCAACAAACCTAGAAATAAATCTATGGTTGCTGTCTTGCACTTCCTCCCTCCCTCCTTCCCTCCGTCCTCCTTCCGTCCAGGTGTCTTCCTCTTCACATTTACGTACTAGATCTCTTTAGGAGAGAAAGATCGTGTACATAGCAGTAGCAGTCCCAGGCTAGTGGTGTCCTAAGCGTGGTCTTATTTTAGAAATATTCAGCTGATGGTGGGCATAGGCTGAGCTGACAAGGAGCAATAATGAGGGTGTCTGTGTGGGGGAGCAGAGGCATTTGGATTTTCTAGGGGTAACGAGGACCCTACACTAGGAGTGGAGGGCAAAGGGAGTGGAAAAGGAGAGGGCAGATGACAGAGCTGCTTCAAGAAGAAACACCAGGGCTTGGCAACAAATCAGATGAGGGATGAGGTCAAAGGAGGTTTTTACCCTGAGTGACCAAGGCTGCCACCTTATGTCTGGGGAGTTTTTAAGGTCCTGATGCTCACACAGGTGGAGACGCTTAGCAGGCGATGTCTCAAGTCAGGTCTGGAGACGTCGATTAGAGAACGGGTCGCGCGTCAGGCACACAGAAACGAAGTGGGGGATGTCAGGGTGAACTCCGAGAACGAAGAGGACAGGGTCAGGGACGTAGCTTAGGTTCTGAAGGTGCACGGAGGAAGAGGAGACAGAAAGTTTCCCCCAAAAGGCAGGGAACCAGGAGAAGGGTCTTCGAAGCCAGAGGAGGAGAGGGTTCCAGGAAAGCAGAGGGGGCCCCGGAGGGCCCCCAGCTTCGCCTGTGCCTCTGCACCGAGGATAAGCCCCACGGGATAAGAAGGGAGAAGAGGCTGTTGAATTTGCTGATCTGTGGGAGGGCTGTTTTCCCAAGGTAGGGACAGAGGACGGACTGCAGGGGGGTTAAGCAGGGAGGGGATGGTGAGGGCAGGAAGGCGGAGAGAGCAGAAAACTCATTAACTGCTCTCACTGCTGAGGGCAAATAGAAGGATGAAGGGACAGGCAAGAACAAAATGCAGGGCTGCCTCCAGGAGACCACTTCAGCCCTCAGAGGCCAAGGAAGGGGACTCTGTGCCTCCACCGCTGTCAACTTCCTGTCCCCTGCAGCCCCGGAGGTCCGCGGAGGGGCCATTGTCCCCCCTGCTCCTCAAACGACTGCCGGCTGAGTGGCCACTCGCGGTTGCTCTGCTTTGTGCTTGGAGAGATTAGAAACAAGGAGCCGCAGAGCGAAGAGGCCCCAGGACGGACGCACGGGGCAAGTGGAAGGTTTCAGAGCTGCGAGCTCCTCCTCCTCTGGGCCCTGTGATCTCCCATCACACTGCATAAGGGGATCTTATTCCCTCCTTATCTCTCTGTTGCTTTTTGCAAAATGAATGCTTTCTGAATCCGCTTGACATAAGAACTTTCTTTGTTCTACCCTAATGTTGATGGCATGTTTTGTTCTTGAGTTTGCCTGCTTCTCACAAAGAGGGGGGGAAAAAAACGCCAAACTAAACTGAACTCAGCAGCTCTATTCACAACAAAGTTTAAAACATTTAAAGGTAAATTCAATTAGCAAATGTGGAACCAATTATTATGTGACAAAACATGGTTTGAAACATCCCGAATGTGAGTCTTTTTCAGGAAAACCAAGAAATACATAATGAGTTTCATTTTCCTAGGTTAATAAGATAAATTTTAGTAAGAAAAAGATGCCAAGCTGTTGTGGTAATAACACTAATAATAATAAACAATATTTACCTAGTGTTATATGGTAGGTCCAGTGTTTTTTCCCAGAAAACAAAGAAATCAAGCAAATGATGATGAATTTCTTTATGACTTAAAATTTCCAGAAATTTTACAGCTCTGAATTCAACAAATACCATAGTGAATTAGAGATTAAAAGATAAAGTGATTAAAAAAAAAACTTAGCAAAGGACTTGCCTTTTACTCTGTGTAACTTTTCTGAGTCTAACTAATATTTCTAGTAGCAAAGTCTCAGCTACAGAATATTTTTCTACTTTAATTGATGTATTTATGGTACTGATGTAACCATCTATCACTTGATAGTTAAAGCAATCAAAACAAACTCAAATACAATTCTGTGGGTTGCCAGTGAAGACTCAAGATCAGGGTATTGATTACATTTTTTTGGCTAAATTTCATGCACTTATGACAGTGTCCCTAAATATCCCAAAGGTTTTGCCATTTGATTCTCCCGGTAGCTGGCCTCGACATCATGGGCTTTTGCAACTGTCTTGAAATGTCTGGGCCACATCTCTTCCAAACCACACATTACAGATTCCTTTTCTTCAAGTTCAATGCCCAGTTCTGCCCCTAGCCATTCGCAGCAGTGCATGTGTTCTAAGTTGTTTTAACAGCTGGAGGTGGATCTATATTATCCACACGCACACTCCCATCGGTCCTGTGGCGTCCACCTGCGGGTATCTGGAGAGGAAGATGGAGGCCATGGGAGGGGTGGAGAGGAAGAGAATGCACTCTGGTCACCTACCAAGCAGGGACGATACAAAGGCACTGGGTGGTAATTATGTCATGTAACCTTCTTAACAATCCTGGGTCCAAAACCTCCCGCTCGCTAAGTAGAATCCGTTCTCTGTCGTCCAGGCATCCTCATCCCCTGAACTCTCCCGCATCATCAGCTCTTGCTAGATTTAAAACAACCACAATTGCAAGTTTCCTGCTCATCCTCTCTTCCCCCCCCAAAACCTCCACTGTTCCTCAAGAGCGCCCTATGCAGTCCTAATGGCACCCACAGAAAGATTTAAGGCAGATCTGCAGGGGTCCCTGGACTTCTGGTCTGACCACCACTTCCTACCACCACTGCCTGCCAAAGGGGCCACCCCAAAAGGAGGCATCGTTCACAGCCTTGCCCTCAAAGACCGTCAGACTCAACACCATCAAGATTTACCTACCTGTTTATCTCAGTTTACCTATAAATCATCCCTATTTTCTCAGATGCTTGTCCCTCATGTCTGTGTCCCCCTAATCTGACCCTATCTTCTGTCCCTTTCTAAGCACCACCCCCCCAAATCCTTATACCATGTTCCCTGGGACTCATGATCTCTTATCCCCAAAATCCCCTCTCCTGGACCCCTCCTCTGAATGTGCCCTTTAGTGTTTCGCCCCAGCATTCTCTGGAGGCCACTGCTTGCCCCGCTGTCCCCTTAAATGGTGAGCTCTTTCCCACTGTGCCACCCAGCACCCCACCTCACTTCCGCCATCGATCACCTTGAGCAGCACATCTGCTGATGCAGTGACTCTTCTAATGCCTGGGTCACTATCTGTGTCTCCATCACTGCTTGTCATCATTCCTGACGACTTCAATATCCACATAGAAAACCCACCTAGCACGTTGGCCTCTCAGCTGCTTGACTCCCTCACTTCTGAGGATCTTTTTTCCTATGCTACCTGTGCCCCACTGTCGTGGTCATGCCCTGGACCTTGTCATTACCAGCGATGCCATCACTTCTAAACTCCTTTATTTGAAGCATCACACTGTTTTAAACCTTCTACCTTCCTAGCTCACTCTTTCTAATTTTCCAACTTCAAGTCTTCATCTTCTCTTGGGCCTCCTGACCCTTTTTTACGCCCATTTCCTGCCTGATGTTTCACTACCCTCCTTACCCGGTTTAGGTTCCAAGGTGTGTAACTGAAACTCCTCTCCTGTGCACACCCTCAGCCTCCCTGCAACCCTCTTCTCCTCCACTGCCCTTGCTTGTCAAAACCTGAACTCTGCTTAAACCCAGATATATATATTTCTCATCCTAGCCTGCAGGTGAGCAGCAGATCATGTGAAAGAAAATGACAGAGTCAGGCTGCCTGGCCTTACTTTAAATTTATGACCATGAGTGTCATGTGGACCCTCGACCCTGCCCAGCCACACCCCACCCACTCTCCAGGATGACAGCTGCATACCCTCTGGTCTTGCCTCAAACCTCCAGTACCTTCTCTTCCATCCCAGCGCTCAGCTTGCCTCTTCATTCACTGAGAAAACAGAATCAGTAAGAAGAAACATCCTCATTTTTCCGCCACCCCATCTACAACTTTCACATCTCCATCCTTCGCTCTGTGTCCTGCCATTAAGTGACAAAGCTCCTCTCAGCCCGGGGACCTGCTTGTGTTCTCATCCCCAGCCCTTCTCCCCTACTTACTAGTCACCACGTCCCCCCTGATTTTGATCAGTGTTTTCAGCACACACACACTATACGGTGACCCTTCCCTAACGACAACCCTTCCTAGACTGCACATCCTCCCGACAAATGCCACTCCATTTCCCTGTTTCTCTTTATTGCAAACATCCTAAAAAGAGGGGTCTATATTTTCTATTTCCATTCCTTACCTTCCATTCTCTTTGGATGTCATTCCCCATCACGCCGCTGATTCTGTCAAGGTCACCAACAATCTCCTTCTTGCCAATTTTCCTGTCAATTCTCTGTCTTCATCTTTTAAGACATTCTCAGCAGCCCTGGCACAGCTGGGCATCCTCCTTCCCGGAAGCATTTGTTCTGCGTGGCTTCTGGGGTGTCATCCGGTCCCGATTGTCCTCCTCTCTCACCTCACCAGCTCTTCCTTCCAAGTCCCCTTTTTCCCTTCTCCTTTCTCTTTGTCACCCGTCAATATGGACCAGCGCGTAGCCCAGTCATCATGCTCCTCACTTTCTCTGTCTACACCTGCTCCCTCATTCAGGCTCAGAGCTTTAAATGCATCCGGCCTCGACTCTTCCTCTGAGCTCCTGGCTCACGTCCCCACCGCCTGCTGGGTCTCTACCTGGATGCCTTGTGGGTGTGTCAAACTTACCGCATCCACGTCAGCAACCTTGATTCTCTTTGCAAATCCTGCTCCTTCCTCTGACTTGGAAATGGCAGTCATCCTTTATTTCCCTCTCTTCCTTATGCCTTGTGTCTAATCCCTCGACGACAACTTCTGTTGGCTCTACTGTCAAAGTTTACCCCAAATCTGACCACTTCCCACCACCCCCCCCACGTCAGTTCTCTTCTTTTGTCCCTTTACAGTTAACTCTCCACGGAGGAGCCAGGTGAACTTTAAAAGGTCCTCTCTCCAAACTCAAAACTCAGCGTGCCCAAAATAAAATCCAACTCCTTGCCGTGACATGCTCTTGGCTCCATCTCTTCATTCTGGCTCCTACTGATTTCCCAACTTCTCCATTCAGCCCAAGTCTCCTGGCCTCATAGCTGATCCTCAAACACTCCAATCTGGTACCTGCTTCAAGGCTTCTAGACTTGCTGTTCCTGCTCCCAAGACTCCCTTCCCCCGGGTCCTCCCACATTCCCTTGCTGACATTCAGCTCTCTGCTCCAAAGTTCCATTCTCTACCAGTCCTTCCCTGATCACCCTATTGGAAAGCCCCTCTCCCATGTTCCCAGCTCCCTTACCTTGATTAACTTTTCCCTGTAGTGCTCACCAGTCTCTACCGCTACATGAATGTTCATTCGTTTATCTGTTCATTCATTGCCTGCCTTTTTGCACTAGACGAGTGTGCCTGTCTTGTTCTCTGCTGTGACCCCAGCTCCTGGAACATTGCCTATCTCATAGCTGGTGCTCCATAAATACTTCTGGAATGAATGAACGAGTAGATGGAAATCACTGGGAGCCTCCCAGCCCTCCTGAGCTGGCACCTTAGAGAATTTTATTGTCCTTTTCTCCCTTGCCTTTGCTTTGATTCGGTTACCATCTCGGGTGTCAGCTCCATTTCTGGGATGGCTTTTACATCCATCCTTTCTATCTACTATTGAACCTGTGTTTCAGGCCCTTATATGCTCTTCAGTTCTAGAGCCCCTAAGGGGTCTTCTCACTCACCGTCTCCCCTGTCTCTGGCCCACTGCACACACTACTGCCAGATCCATCCTTCTGAACACGGCTCTGTTCTCAGAGCTTCCCCAACCAGGAGGCTGGGCACATCATGGGGACTTAGCAAATATTTGATACATAAGTAATTACATGAATCTCACCAAATATAGGTCAAACTCTTCATTTTAACACTCAAAATCCTCTGCAACTTGGTTCAGCCATATCTCCTATATAGGATCTTTTAAGCCCATCAAATTAGTCTATTAGATGTACTAAGTCTACAACCAGGCTACAGTCTTCCAAAATGTGATAGATTAGGTAGAATCATATGAACTTGCCAATCAAGTGACTGCTTTGACTTACAAAACAGCAATTTCATATGGCTCAACCCAATATGTGTTTCTGCCTCTGTAATGTTGCTTAAGCCATTTTAAATACCAGGTTATCTTTCTGGGCCATCCAGCTTATTCTTCAGAGTCCACTTTTAAGTCTCATCTTTTCAAAAGGCTCTAGAATGAGTAGTTTGTCTTCTACACTCCCGTACCATTGTACAACATTTTCTTTTTTCACCTGCTGTCATTGGTCTTGTAATGAAGTTGTTTGTGCCTGTCTCTCTTCTCCCATTATCCCCTCCAGTTGTGAGTGAACTCCTGGAAGACAGGATCTTGTCTTATTTGAGTCCCCCATAGGTTCTATTACAATGCTTTACACAGAGAAGCTGCTCACCAGCTATGTGTTGAATGGACTCAAATAGTGGTTAATTGTCCCAGCATATAACCTCATATTCTACCATATAACAGTGGGAGAAAAAGGTTTATAAAGTCTATTTCTTCCTTTCTTTTCACAACTATGTCATAAGTACAAATATGTTTTTCAATTAGACATTTTTCCATCACGCCAAGAGTAGGACATAAAATTCAGGAGGGGTGGGGGTGTTTGCTTTTTCAATCATTTTGAGGTAAGTCAACTCCCCAACCACGAAGAGTAGGTAGACATTTGACAACATTTCTCCTGGCCTATCCGAGGTCTTTAAGACATGAACTGACCTACCAGGGCTTCTGACTTTGGATATTCCACAGAAAAAGCTTCTGTTTTGGGCATCAGTGGCTCCTTCATTTGCTCTAAACAGTAGGTGAAACAAGGGGAGCTGCTGATGTTTCAGCTGATGATGATGATGACAAAAATGATAACGGTATTCATATGATTCAGCAGTGCCTGACAAACTCAGAAAATTACTTGTAAAGTTGGCAGTCAGGGCTGTCAATAAGAGTCACCTCTGGGCCAGAAAGCAGAGGCCACATTCACATAAAAAGAGAAAGCTCCTAGCATCTCAGATGGAGGTGAACAAGAGAACTCTGGCTTCAGGGGGACTCCTGGAGGAAACAGACTTAAGTTGCAATAGGGGAGACTGAAGCTCAGACACAAGGGAGAACTTCCGGAGAGCAAGGGTCTTAGCAAAAGAACAGGAGCGCAAAGAAGGTTGTCAAACTTGCTCATAGGAGTTAAAACAGCATGGTTGATTCCTGGATAAACAGACAGACTACTGGAATAGAGCAGGAAGCCTGGGAATAGAGCCAAGTGTATGTGAAAATTTAGGATACAATAAAGGTGGCATTGGAAGTCACCGGGATGCAGATGATCTTTTTGATCAGTGGCGTTAGGATGACTGGGTTGACAATTGGTAAAGTTAGTGAAGTTAGATCTAGCCCTCCAACCACACATAAGAATACACTCTAAAGCAGATTGAAGAGCCAAATGAAAATATGACTCCTACAAATATGGAAAGAAAACACAAGTGAATTCTTGGGTGTGGAGAAATGACTTCTAACTCAAATCAATACCCAGAGGCAATAGAAGAAAAATTGATGAATTTGATTACATAATAGTTTAAAAAATGTTTGCATTGAGAAGAAACATCCTAAGCAAAATCAAAAGATGCATGACAACTGGGAGAAAAATATTTGCAATATCTATCACAGACCAAAGGCTGATTTCTCTAATATACAAAGGTTTCTTAAAAATTGAAGGAAAAAAGATCAAAAACCCAATAAAAAATGGGCAGAGGACATGAACAGATGATTCAAAAAAAGATGCAAAAGTAGCCTTTAAACACAAGAAAAAATGTTCAACTTCACACAAAAGAAGTAAAATACAAATGAAAACGCCATTAAAACAGTATGGCAGTTCCTCAAGTGATTACTCATAGAGTTACCATATGACCCAGAAACTGTACTCCTAGATATACACCCCAAGAGAAATAAAAACATCCGTCTATCCAAAAGCTTACGCATGAAAGTTTATAGTCACGTTAGTCATATTAGACAAGTGGCGGAAACACCCCAAATATCCGTCAACAGATGAATGGATAAACAAAATGCGGTATGTATGTACAATGGAATATCACTGGGTCACAAAAAGGAGTGAAGTACTGATACATACCATAATATGTACGAACCTTGAAAACACAACGCTAAGTAAAAGAAGCCAGTCACAAAAGGCCACATAGTGCCTGATTCCATTTATACAAAATGTCCAAAATAGGCAAACCTATAGATAGAAAGTAGATTTGTGGTTGCTTAGGGCTAGGGGCTAGGGGAGTTAGGAGAGTGATAGGTAAAAGGTTCCAGGTTTCTAAAATCAACTGTGGTGAAGGTGGCAGATATCTGCGAATATACTAAAACTCACTGACTTGTACACTTTAAATGGGTGAATTGTGTGGTATGTGGATTGTATCTAAAAAAAATGGTTTTTAAAGAACTATATTGAAACATTAGTTTTCACCTGTCTGACTAGTAAATATAAGAAAGCTTGTTACATTCTTCTGGTGAGGCTAAGGAGAAACGAGCATTCTTATACCTTGTCAGAGGAAATGCAAATTGGTACAGTTTGCTGGTTAAGGAGGAGGACTTTGTAATATCTAACAAAACTACATGTTTGCACACCCAGTGACCCAGCAATCTCACGCCTAGGAATTTACCTAGATAATTTACCCTGAAGATACCTGTCCAACAATATAAAAATATGTATTTACGAGGTTATATACTGAAGCTTGTTTACAATTGAAAGATATTGGAAACAATCTAAATGCCCACAAATAGAAGACTGGTTGGATAAATGGTACAATCACACAGTGCAATTCTATTTGGCTAAAGAAAAGTAAGGAAGAGCTCTAGGAGCTGATGTGGAGTGATTTCCAGGATGTATTGTCAAGGGAAAAAAGCAGAGTACAAAAATCATGTATAGTATTCTCCATTTTTTATAAGAAAGAAGAGGAAATAAACTATATATGTATCTACTCATTTTAGCAAAAAGAAACATTGAGAAGAAAAGCAGAAATGAATGAAACTGGTTACCTGCAAGAGGTGGGTGGGGACAGGCGGAGGAGTCAGGGGTGGTGGGCGGGGACAGGAGGAGGATGGGGGTTGAGTGCCACTTCTCTGAATATGCCTTTTTACTTAGTTTTGACTTTTATCATCATGTTAATGTCTTCTATACTCAAAAAATCCAGACAGATGGGGAGAAAGCCCCTAATATTAATAGAAACAGGTGAACCAAATTGTATTTCAAATGAATGACATAACATTGCTTGGGGATGGGGGCAGCTATCCCAAGTCACTTTTGGATACAGAGCTTTGACTACATATCTGATATGGTTTGGCTGTTTGGCCCTTCCAAATCTCATGTGGAAATTTAATCCGCAGTGTTGGAAGTGGGGCCAAGAGGAAGGTGTTTGGGTCATGGGGGCAGATCCCTCATGAATGACTTGGTGCCCTCCCTGCAGTAATGAGTGAGTTCTTGCTTTACTAGTTCACATGAGAGCTGGATGTTTAAAAGAGCTGGGGCTCTCTCTTGTTCCTTCTCTCGCCATGTGACATGCCTGCTCCCCCTTCAATTTCTGCTTTGATTGGAAGCTCCCTGAAGCCCTCACCAGAAGCAGATGCTGGCATGATGCTGCTTGTACAGTCTTCAGAACCAGGAGCCAAATAAACCTCTTCTCTTTATAAATTCCCCAGCTTTAGGTATTTCCTTCATAGCAACGCAAAACAGACTAACACAGTATCCTCAGTCTAAAGGCAAAAAGAAGTATAAAGAAACACTAAAGTCTAGTTAGTAGGTTTGTTTTTCACAGTGATATGCATGAACAATTTGAAAATGACTTTATATGTATTCTAGGATTGAGCAAACATAAATATATTGAGAAAAATGAGAGCTCAGTATCTGGCTTCTTTTAGTGAAGACATAGAGTTTTAAAAATATATTTATACAAAAAGGAGAAGGCTAGAATGCTATAGGATAGGCATTGAAAGCATCAGTGTGTTTCATATAGAGGTATAAACTGTCCATTGACAGGGCCTTGAAATAATGATACCCCAGTAGCTCTGATACCCAGATCCTAACTTTAAAATTCTCTTCTCCACTGAATGGATCCAGGACTCCTTGGAGAGATGGCTGATTCCAGGACAGGTAATGCATGGGATGAGTCTGAACATCCTGTTCCAGAAAATAAGAAAGTGCTCAAAAAATGAAGAGGACATGTCCAAAAGGCAGAAAGGGCTCTCACTGTCCAACTCCGGGACAATTTGAGTGTCAAAATAGATAATGATAGTAATGAATTACTACCCATTGAATAATCCATACAAATCCATGAATTCATCCGTGATATAAATGGGTGAATAAATACATGGTGAAGTGAGGAGAAGGGAAAGCTCTTCCTTGCAGCAGAACTGAGCTAATAAATATAGAATGATGGAATTAGAAAATCATTTGGAAAACATCATAGTAATAAGTGAGTCAAACAAGAGTGGTCCATGGAGGCTAACACTAGTGGGTGAAAGTTTGATGAAGGGCAGGATGTGTACATAGTTTCAAAGTATCTCCCTATGATTTCTTGTAGGGAAATTGGGAACAATAGCAACCTTAACATGGAGAAACCTGGCACACATCCCCTTAGCTACGTCATCAAAGACAACATCACTTAAGAATGGTACCGACTCAACATCATATCCCTCGGACTTGACTGATGCACCAAGAAAGACACAGCATCACCTCTGCAGTGTTTCTGCCAAAAATTCATCACCTAGATCTAATCACGAGGAAACATCAGACAAACCCAAATGGAGTAACCTTCCACAAAATAAATGGTCTGTACTCTTCAAAAATGTCAAGGTTAAAGAAAGAAAAAGAACAGGTAAAGATAAAGAATACGGAATTGTTCTAGTTTAAAAGAAACTGGAGAGAGGTGACGATGAAAGGACAAAGCATGTTATTGGAAAAAGGGATAAAAACTTGAACTTGGACTTTGCGGATTAATTGAGGGTATTGTGTACATGTTCAATTTTCTGATTTAGATAATTGTACTGTGGTTGTGTAAAACAATGTCCTTGTCCTTAGGAAATATGCGGTGAAGTGTTTAGGGATAAAGGGGCACCATGTCAGCAGCTTATTGTCAAATGATTGAGAAAAATTACATCTATACACAAAGAGAGAAGGGAGCAGGGAAGGAGGAAAGGTATGACTGGTAGAGAAAACGTGGCACAGTGCAAACATCTGGGGAGGCTGGACCAAGAGAACACCACAGTTCTTTTCTCTGTACTTGCTGCTTTTTAGAGCTTTAAAAATAAAAATGGAAAGTAAAGAGAAAAACATTGCTCACAGGTCTTAGAGAACCAGGGGGCTGTTGCTTCTCAGTTTCAACACTTTTATGGGAAGCTGGGGGGCTGCAGAGATAACCTGGGTCCCTTGGCCTTTGCTTTCCAAGCTGCACACACTTTACCTGTATCCTTTGTCTTGTCTGTGGAATTACTCAGCCTGGCTCTTAGCTTAAAGGGTTTGAATGTGATCGGTTTGGAAAAAATCCTTTCCCAGTTAACAGCATTTTTTTTTTTATAGCCCTGGATTTAAGTCCTTTTTTTTTTTTTCTTTTAAATATTACCCAATTAGATCCAGCTATTTTCAAATATGATGTAAATCTGTGAGTGAGAAGTTCCAAAAGCTGCCCTGAAGCTGCTGCCTCCCTCAGTGACTCCAGCTCAGGGCCCTGCTGCCCTCAAGGCACAGATGTGCCGAAGCCTCAGCTGTGGCTGGGATTTGGAATGTCCTTGGTTCTAGGTTGTGAAACTGAGACATAAAGACTTTGGGGTGCTCTGCTGAGTCCCTTCTGGGCTCTGTTTTATTCCTTGGGGATGAGGGAGCTTTCCTCTGTCTGAGACGCCCTCTCATCCTTAGGTTCTTTCCCCAAAGGCACAGGGACTCTGCATGCCACGATCAGTGCCTCTCCTGGCTGGGAGTGTTGAGAGACCCCCAGCCTCAGCATCACAGTCAGACAGCCAGAGCAGGTGTGATGATGGAGTTGATACACCATCTCCCCGCCTTTTGGACCTTTCCCAGCCTTTGGGAAACATCTGTCCCCACCAGGCCACTGATACCTACCCTCTTAAAGGCTCACACACCTGCAACACTCTGGATTCTCGAGCCATCTGCCCCCTTGCCACCACTGTATGCACAGCTCCTCCGTGTCTGGACGGACAGCTTCTGCTCACTCAGCCCAGCCCTGTGATATCTGAGGCAAAGGGGAACCACTGATTGGCTGAAACAGCTATGGAAAGGATCACCCTGGGTTGTCATGTGCTTTAGATGCTGGGGATGGGAACCATAGCCCTAGGCAGAGAACCTGTGGCCTAAAGATCCCAAGATAGAAATAAAAGCCTCTTGTCCTCCCCAAACCATGAAGTTAACTGTTTACTATGGTCATAATAATGATGATGATGATTCTAATTAATCCTCATAGTCATGCCCTGTAAGAGGAATGATTATTCCCATTTTATAGGGGAAGCGAACTGAAGCTTACAGGGGCGAAATCACCAGCACAAAATCCTGTAATTGCTGGGTGCACGAACCTGGATTCAAATGTAGGTCTCTGTGATCCCAGAGCCATATAGAGGATACACACTCAAATAAATGTTTGCTTTTCAAATGATGATCAAAGTCCAAGTTTGCCAGTGAAGTCCCTAATCATGTCATCTCAAACAAACTTCTTTCATCCGATTCTACTTCCTGACACAGCAGGACTCACAACTGTAATCATTCCTTTCCCCTGGAGCCACTTTGGCCCCAGGGGAATCACCATATTTTCTTGGCTTTAATCCCTTCCACTCTCCAGGCCTGGATCCCCAGAACAGGGCATTCCTGCAAGTCACAATGGCACCCACAGCTTTGCTGTCGAATAACTCAATGTGTTCTGGTATAGCAGCATCTGCTCCATTTGGGAGCACTGGGGATTCAGTCTGTTCCTCACACATTAACCTACTTGCCCAGTGGGTGTTTCTGTGCCATCCCCACCCTTCAGAGGTAGGGACCAGCAAGCAGGTGCAGCGGGGCTCAGTGAGAGAGAAAGTCATTGGTATTGGCAGGTGGCTGAGCCTCAACCCAGAGCTATCAGTTGTGTTTAAGCATGACTGCCGTGGTAACACATTTGCTCTGAGAACTACACTCTCTATTTATCTGTTACAGTAGTTAATTTCATCTGTTTTGCAGAAATATTTACTAAGGGTGAGTGATGGAGGCAGGCAGCTGTGGCTACATCCGCTGTAACCATATGGTTTATTTACAACCAGGGCTTCATGGTGCAGATAGCTCAAAGAGGATTAAATTATACTTTGTAGATTAAAGTCCCGAACACTATAAAACTCATAAGCCTTTGTATGCTAAGCAAGAACTTTGATTCCCATTTGGGCTTTAAGCTGATATTTTGCACACACAGAAAGAGTGAAAACTTTTGATATTTAAGTATTTTCTTAAAAAACCGGCAGAATATCAAGCTTGTTCCGTAGGCAGTTGACTGGTTAAAGGGGGGAAAAAAGCAGCTTCACAAATACCTTTTAAAGGAAAAGTGCAGCCTGCTTCATTCTCACCATAAACAAGGCCTCTCCATCTCTGTTTACTAATCTCCTTGAACTTGGGCAGGCAGACTGCTTAAAAGGAAACTGCCCCCAACTTGCCAAAGCCATGGTTTATTTTCTACTGGCCACCAAGGTATACCCCATGTAATGACATCCCAAGCACTGGGCTACTCCAGGCTTACTTGATGTTGGTTCGAAAATAGGTCCTAAGGAAAAGCTTGGTATTATTCCGATCTTCCATGCAGCTGGGAGCAGCTCAGGAAGTCTTCCTGCAACGGGTTAATCACCTCTCTGGCAAGGGTCCTTCACCCTTGGGGTGGGTCATTTGCCCCCCTCTCAGCCCCCAACCCCAGCCTCCATCCTCTTCAGACCTGAAAGAATTCCGTTCAATTTAACCTTGTCATTGATCTTTAAAGTTTCCGTCTCAGTCACTTGCCACTGGAAGCCGTGTTTGATGTTTCCACGGGCGTTTCCACTGACGGGCTTCACCCGGAGAGCTTTGTCGTTGACTTTGAGAGTGTGGGGTTCAGAGGATGGACTGATCTTCGCAGGTGTTATGTTCTGCACACAGTGCAATTAGCCACACAAGCCAAATTGGCACATGCAACACACTCCTATGCCCTTTACATTGAACCCTTGGTGCTCATCTGGGAGGCTCTTATGGGACCTGCATTCCCAGCTAAAGATGGGAAAATTCCCTTGTGCATGAGTAGCCCTCACTAAGGTGAGTGCAGCATGGCTGAGGCCCTGCAAATTTAGCCACTGGAAGTCTAGGGAATTCTCAGTTATTGGAGGCAAGGCTTATGTGTTTATGTAGGGAATCAGATATATTCTTGTGGCATTTCCATGCATTGGTTCTGTGGAAAATCAATGACTTCATTCAAACACAGTGAGAAAATATACTTCTAAAAGACTCTGAAACAAGAATGGGGATGGTCGTATTATCCTGTCTGGGATATTATCCTGTCTATGGGATCTTGCGTGTCTTGGTCTTCCTCTTGGGGCATCAGTAAATAATATAGATCAAAGCAGAGCAGATTCCCGAGGAGTATTTTTCAAACTTTTCCACCCAGGGATTCCCCCAGGAGAGCTCTTGCAGCTCCTGGGTGTCTCTACACCTTTGTTCTACCACAGCAGAGGTAGTGAAAACCTTAGCATCTGGAGGGGAGGCAGGGCCTCATCGCTGCCAACACTTCTGACCCCCCTCAGCTGCTCTCAACACACCCTTCCTCAAAATTATTAAAGCTATATGTAATAAACCCACAGCCAATATCATACTGAATGGGGAAAAATTGAAAGCATTCCCCCTTAAAACTGGAACCAGACAAGGTTGCCCACTATCTCCACTTCTATTCAACATAGTGCTGGAATTCCTTGCCAGAGCAATCAGACAAGAGAGAGGAATCAAGGGTGTCCAAATGGGGGCAGAAGAGATCAAACTTTCACTCTTTGCAGACTATATGATATTATATCTAGAAAACCCCAAAGATTCAACCAAGAGACTACTGGAATTGATAAATGAATTCAGAAAAGTCTCAGGATACAAAATCAATGCACACAAGTCAGTGGCCTTCATGTACACCAATGACAGTCGAGCTGAGAAGCGGGTCAAAGATGCATTACCTTTCACAATAGTACCAAAGAAAATTAAACATTTAGGAACATATCTAACTAAGGAGGTGAGAGACCTATATAGAGAGAACTATGAAACACTGAGAAAAGAAACTGCAGAGGATATAAACAGAAGGAAAACCCTACCATGCTTTTGGATAGGTAGAATCAACATTGTTAAAATGTCTTTGCTACCTAAAGTGATTTACAGAATCAGTGCAGTCCCTATCAAAATACCAACATCATTTTTTGCAGATCTAGAAAAAGTAATTCTATGCTTTGTGCGGAAACAGAGAAGACCCCATCTAGCCAATGCAATCTTAAGCAAAAAGAACAAATTGGAGGTATCAAGTTACCAGACTTCAAACTATACTACAAGGCTATAGTAACCAAAACAGCATGGTACTGGCACAAGAACAGAGACATAGACCAGTGGAACAGGACTGAGAACCCAGATATAAAACCATCCTAATCCTGTCATCTGATCTTTGACAAAGTATAAAAAAACATACACTGGGGAAAATAATCCCTATTCAATAAATGGTGCTGGGAAAACTGGATAGCCACATGTAGAAGACTGAAACTAGATCCAGACCTCTCACCTCTCACAAAAATCAACTCACGATGGATAAGACACTTAAACCTAAGATGTGAAACCGTAAGAATTCTAGAAGAAAACATTGGGAAAACTCTTATAGACATTGGCCTAGGCAAAGAATTTATGAAGAAGACCCTGAAAGCAATCATATCAGCCACAAAAATAAATAAATGGGACCTGATCAAATTAAAAAGCTTCTGCACAGCCAAGAAAACTATCATTAGAACAAACAGACAACCTACAGAATGGGTGCTACACATCTGATAAAGGGCTGATAACCAGAATCTATACAGCACTTAGGAAAATCAACAAGAAAAAAATCAAACAACCCCATTAAAAAGTGGACAAAGGACATGAACAGAAACTTTTCAAAAGAAGACAGAATAATGGCCAGCAAACATATAAAAAATTGCTCAACTTCTCTAATCATCAGGGAAATGCAAATCAAAACCACAATGAGATATCACTTAACTCCAGTGAGATTGGCTTATATCACAAAGTCCCAAAACAACAAATGTTGGCAGGGATGAGGACAGATAGGAACACTCATACACTGTGGGTGGGACTGCAAATTAGTACAACCTCTATGGAAAGTAATATGGAGATACCTCAAAGAACTAAAAGTAGAACTACCATTTGATCCAGCAATCCCACTACTGCGTATTTACCCAAAGGAAAAAAAAGACATCTTATGATAAAGACATCTGCACATGAATGTTTATAGCAGCACAATTCACAATTGCAAAGATGTGGAAGCAACCCAGCTGCCCATCGATACACGAGTGGATTAATAAAATGTGGTATAGGTATACCATGGAGTATTACTCAGCAATAAAAAACAACAGTGAATTAACACATCTGGTATTATCCTGGATGGAGCTAGAGCCCATTCTTCAAAGTGAAGTATCACAAGAATGGAAAAACAAGCACCACTGGTACTCACCATCAAACTGGCACTAACTGATCAATACTTATGTGTACACATGGAAAAAATATTCATCAGGGGTCGGGCAGGTGGGAGGAGGGTGGACGGGATGGGAAAACTCTCACCGAATGGGTGCGGGGTGCACAGTTTGGCGGATGTCCCCTATTGTAGCTCTGACTTGGGCAGTGCATAGGCGATATGTGTAACCCAAGTGTTTGTACCCACATAATATTCTGAAATTAAAAAATACATAAATAAATAATAAAAAAAATTAAAAAACACACCCTTCCTCTCTCCCTCTCCCTGGAGTCACACGGCGATCCTGACACCTTGGTGCAGACCTGACTGATCAGAAGACTCGCCTCTAGCTGAGTGCACAATCGTCACCACCAAGTAGCATTCGTGAGACCCGTGCAGTGTTTAGTGCTCTCTCATAGGAGGTGTTATGAGCAGTCGTGCTAATAAAAGGTGAGCGTCCCCTCTCCTTCACTAGAATGATCTTTCGTTTTCACAATGCTTTCAAGAGATAAGCAATACAGATGTTATCAATCAGTTTTTGTAAGTGAGGAAGCTTGGGTGGAGAGCTGCCTTCCTCCGTCTGTCCCTCTCTCCCTTCCTCCCTCTTCTTCTTCCCTTCCCTCCACTCTCCTCTCCTCGCCTCACGTTTCAGTGGGTCCTTGAGAACTCGGGCCTGATATCCGTGGCTTCTGCCTTCCCCGCTCTTTATTTCAGACACCACGTTGCCTTTCCCCACATAGAGAAATCTGCTTTCTTTTAAGCAAAACAGACTCAGGGAGGATGCTGAGTCCCCATCAGCCTAGACTCCAATCACAGTGGACCTACAGCAGGCTGCGCCGGAATCACCCCTGCTTTATCCGGGCCCCTCCTGGACGATCACCTTCTCCACTCTCGACAAGCATCGCTGCTGTTTCTGGAGGAGGGAGCAGCCCCATCGCAGCCTCATGAGAAAGTGGTGCTGCTCCTTCCTGCAGTTTAATTGGCTGACAAGGTTTGGGATACCAAAAAAAAAAAAAAAATCGCTGGCAGTGCACGTGGTCTTCCTTTTACGCTAGCTGTCAAGGCAAATGGATATGTGGGGCCGTTAATTTTATGTGTCATTAACAGAACCATCATTGTGGCCGTAAGTCCTTCCTGGGTTCTTTCAAGGGGTGTACACGGGATACCCTGGACTTCCCAAAGTCTTCTTGACACCCCACACAACTTGAGGCCTGGCGGAGAAGGCAGCAGTTGCAGCTGCAGGTAGTGAAGACTTGACTAAGCGAGTCGGCCCCGTGTGGGCTTCCTTGGGCTTCCCACAGGCTCCTCCTTTAATCATCATTTCTCCTGAATCTAAACCCTTCGATCTGAGTGCCGTAATGCTCCAGAGGGCTGGAGACAGCTGCTGTCTATTGTCCTGGTGGCCGGTGGCACTCACACTCAAGGGACATTGGCTGGGGAGCAGGGTCTGAGAGTTTTCAAGCCAAGGGAAGTCTCGTGGGAGCAACCTCTTTGGAGGGAATTGGCATGTTTACAGGCAAATGTGTGCCATCCCAGAGTGTGTGCTCAGCTTCCTGGAAGGCACATCACAAGCTCACCAACCATGAACTTCCCTAGAGAACACACAGGCCAGCTCCTCAGGATCCAAACCCATTCGCTGGTCCAACCAGTGACCTGAAAAATGGAGGTGTCAGCATCAGATGACCTTCCCCATGCAGGAAAGGGAAGTGACACTGGTGGCATTTGGTGTTAACTGTCCAAGAATACATAAGGATGGCAAGTTAAACAGTAATCACCAGGTAACCACCTCAGACAGATAGAAAGAGAGGGGAAAAAACCCAAGAGTAGCTATCTTTAAAGAGAACAAGCAGATCTGAGTAATCCAATTTAGGGGAGATAAGAGCCTGCTGCTACTACTGTCCTTTAACTGGACAAACGCCTCCGTTCAAGTGTCAACCCCAATCCGGAAGAGGTCACCGCACTGGGCCTGCTGCCTAATATACTCCTGAATTGGCTGAGTGGCTTCCCGAACAAACACACTGGTCCAACAGAATTGATTTTCAACAGGCCGTATTGGTCCCTAACGTAATTATCCGGCAGTGAGTCAGTTCACGGCGGCCCCTGCATTTAAACGCTGCTGGTCAGCCTAGGAGAGGGTATGGCTGTGCTGAGGAGCCTCCTCCAAACATCACGTGGAAACCTGCTTTTTTGCTCCCCCAGGCACCTTCTCCCCCCTTCCAAAATAATTAAGAGGGAGGGGATTTCCCACAGCTCCATCTTAAGTGGGCATTGTTGTGCCCCTGTTTACAAGGACCCATGGAGGGACTAGGTCTCATGTGCCGATGACTATCAAGTCCTGGCTATTTCATAGGTGAATTCAATTTGCAATAAAGAATCAAATGGAATCCTCTTAAAATACTTTGATATTTAACCTCTTCCTTTTTCCAAAGCCTTCTTGGCAGCCTAGTTCCAGTTACCGCTGTGTGTCCAGCCATCCAGGGGCATGTCTGTGGGAGTGACCTCCCCACATAGCACACTCCCCCAAAAGACTGTCCCTCAAATCATTCAGTCCAGGTCCTAGTCAGACAAAAATAGCATGACCTTTGAACTTCCAGATGAACATTACAAAATCTTCTAAACCCCAATGGGTCCCAAAAGCTGGGAGGTCTGTTATAAGGAGTATGATAACATTCATACCATTGCCAGGGCATCCAAATAAAATACCTTCTCCCTGGATGCAGGAATAGTGGCAAGCCCCAAAGAACACAATCTTCCTTTCCACTTATCACTTCCTCATCCCTTGAGAAACTTATACATTTCTCCCATTCTGGAGAATCACCATGCTGGTAATATCTTATACACATCTTTTTAGTCCATGCCCCCAGCCCACAGAGAGAGGTCTGCGGCATCCTTGTGCATTGTCTAAAGTAGACCTAGCACCTGGTGCACTGAATTAAAGTGATTTGTAATGACAAAAGGACCACTAAATAGCTGTGTGAACTTGGGCAACAGCTTAACCTCTCTGTACCAATAGTAACAGCTCTTGCAGCATGGGGTTGTTATAAGGACAAATGAAAACTGAATTAATATTTGTCAAGCCTTTGGAACTGTGCATGGCACATACAGAAGCTTTAAGTAAGGGGCATGATCAGCCACTTACAGGGTAGTACAAGATGTCCAATAGAATCAGCCTTCCAGAATCTTTTCTTCAACTGGGACCTCATCTGCTGTGAAATCTAATTAGAAGAACTATCCGGCCTGGCCTCCCTAAATTGCTTGGTTCAGGGCCAGGGTCCCCAACCTGTGTGTGCCTGAGCTATGTTTTTTTCCCAGAAGCCTTGTGGTCCGGAGGTGGAGAGTTGCTGACGGAGAGACTTGAAGCAGGGCACGGAAAGAGACATCCCCACCTGCTCCAACCTAGTTCCAGGGGGGATCCACATGGGCTGTGGCAAGGAGGTTGTGGTGGCAGTGGACATCGGGGAAACTGATCATGTAAGTTCTCAAGAAACACTGTTCAATCACAATCGACTTGCTGGGAGGCTCTGCTCCAACAAATGGTAAGGCACAGTTAGAACTGGTCGGTGGGAGATGAGAAAAATATTCTCATTTGCTTAAAACATTATAACCACCCATGGGCACATATCACCAAAGGCATTTGGTTTTCAAGGAGCTCCCCTGGCCAGAGTGGAACTGTGGAAACCAAAGCCTGGGCCTGCATCCATTTGCTCACTCTCTTGGGTTGACCCAGCACCTGGCTTGGCTCAAGTGACCTTGTGGAAATGAACATATACTGCATTATTTCCGGGGGAAATCAAACTGACATATAAGTGTTATTAGTAATAATATTGATAAAGCACCACACTATTTTAAATGCTTTCCTTATGGTAATTCATTTTAATCTGACATGTAACATTATTGTCATTTCATCCGAAGAAACTAAAGCGCAGAGAAGTTAAAGAGCATGGCCAAGATCACAGAATTAGGACCTCGAGCCAGCTCCTGGCTGCTAACCCAGCCTGCCCCTCTGCAAGGGGAAGTTGCCGGAGATGCTGCAGTTTACGCAATCATGCGAATGCCATTGGTACGGACCCGACGTGCAGTGAAAAATGAAAAAGAGGCAGGAGGAGAAAGGACGAAACCAGGTTGGGGATAAAAGAGATAGGAAAAAGAAATACATTATTAATATTTAACATTATTATTTTTATTTATCATATAAATAGTGTTTGCTGTAATGACAGGTAACATTTATGAAGAGCATAAAATACACCAGGCATTGCATTGTATGACGTGCGTCACCCTCAGTGATTTCATCTAATATTCATAATGAGACAGTCAGTTACTACTGTGAATCTCATTCATAGAGAATGAAACTGAGGCTCAGAGAGGTTAAAACTCAGTAAGCACAGGGCCAAAATCTAACTGGAGCAGGGCTGTGGGTTTGAGCAAATAAAAATCCAGGACATCCAGTTCAATTTGAATTCTATAGAAACACCAAATCATCTGGGACATACTTATACTAAAGCAACAAATAATTTAGCACATACTTAGCACTAAAAAAATGTATTTTTTTGTTTATCTGAAATTCAAATGGAACTGGGCATCCTATATTTCATCCGGCAACCCTATGCAGAGACATGATGAGGTTGTCTCAAATCTGTATAGTTTTAAGCTGGCATGAGCTTTAAATTTAAGGTCCTGTGTGTGTTCATCTGGTCAGGTTCTCAGTGCATCTGTATAGATGCCAATGGGATCCAACATTCCTGACTGGCTGCAAATGCAAGAGCCTGAGTAGAATCTCAGGAGTGCACAGTCACCAGGGTGCCCAGCTCTGTGCTAGGGGCATGCCCACATGGGACCTTCATTTCACAGGGACTTCCTTCCATGCTCTGGTCACCTGCAGACTTCCCCCCTGGCCTCTGGACCACATGTATTCTGCCTCCCCTGCCATCTGGCAACTGCTTACAATCAAGCCTTTTCTGCCCTGAACACGATGCCAAGGTTTTTCCCACTTCAAGTGTACACAGCTGCCTGGGAGATAAAGACAGCGACCACGTCCACCCTTCCTCCTGCCTGTCCTTCCCCTGAAGTACTCCTGAATAGGGTCAGGTTCTGGCTGTATTTTTCAGTCTCTAATTAGCAGATTCCAATTCATCACCCTGAGTATCTCCTGGCATCAGCCCCGAGATTCCCTCCTCTCGCCTGGTGAATCGGTCTTCATTTAAAACCCTCTCTCTTAGCCCTAAATGGAAATCAATTCTGCAAGTTTAGCAAATAGTTAATTACTCCACAAAGAGGATTGATTGGCCTTTGATCACCAGAAAGCTCTGCAGTGCTATTAGTCTCTTTCATCTGTGATTAAACCACAGAGAGAAAGAAACAAAAACTAAATTAGGCTTCTCCTGTTATCCTACAAATATTTAATGACGGGCTAATCTCCTAGAGGTGTGTTCAGGGGATACGTGTTCCATCAGGAGCCGGCTTCCATTCAACCTTGAACCCAGATTCCATCTTTGTGGAGAGTGTGGCAGAGAACTTAGAGGAACAGAGCTGGGCTCAAAGAAACGCTTTGTAGGACACACTATTCTCTGCCTTTTCTTCTCTCCTCTTCTTATGTATGTTTTAATGCAGATAAAGATTTTCCCTGTGGACTCCTGACATGAATAATAATAATAAAAGAAAACCTGGCTTAAAAAATTCCATTTGGGTTTTTCCAACTCTGTAGCCAGAACCAGACCCTGTCCCATTGATTTGCAGATACTGAGGAACGCTTGTCCCAGGCGGTAGACTCCTTCAGCTTGGTGCAGATAAATTACTCATCCTGGGGCATGCCGGCTGTTCTCTCTTCCCAAACAGGGGTGCAAAATAGCAGGACAGGAGCTGAGGTTGTCCACTTCATCCAATACTCTCTATCTTGTGCACAGAAAACTGTATTTTAGAAAAGGCACTTCCTATACATTTGATACAATAGTTCTATGAAGCACATGAGGAAACTGAGGCATGGCAGGGAGGAAAGAACGAGGACCTTGAGGCCAGGCAGAAGTGAGTTCAAATGCTCCCTCTGGTTAATATCTGGTTGACCTTGGTCAAGTTGTTTGACATCTCAGACTTTGTACAAAGGGGATGACAGCTCCTGCTTTACAGGGCTATTCTGCAGATCAGCTGCCACAGAACACGAAGGTGCCGAGGACAGTGCCTGACACGTAGCAGGAGTGCTTGTTATTAGGTTTGCTCCCCTCCCTCTCTCTCACTCAGGGTCCTGCCAGGGTCTCCAGTCACTGAGAGAGCTGAGCCCGGAGCCACTGTCCTGCCTAAGTCCGGCGTCTTTCCTCCCACGTGTTCACACTGCCTCTCCAGCCATCTTTCTGTTTCACAGTTGCCATTCTGCTTAGAATTCGTCCAGAGACCCACATTTCTGAAATAATATCAAGGCTCCAGATTAAAAGAAGAGATCAAGGCCAAGAATAAATACAGCCAAGGAACCAACCAGTTTTTAGTTGAACAGGTCCTCTCCGAATGGTAGATTCCCCCCACCCCACCACCCAAGTGGATCAGCTACTTGGTCTCCAGAAACAAACACAAGACAGTACCTAATTGATTGTTTTCCAATTGGGTACTTCTGGCCTGATAGAGACAGCCACAGCGTGCACTTTGTATGGCCCTCATTTGCTTTTCCTGTAATCTCGTGTACATCCCTAGAGGTCATGCCAGGGTTTTCCTCTTCATAATTTTATCAGACAAACCCTGCTAATTAGACTGACCCGGAGCAAGATGGTGATGTTGGCAAAGTCAGTGCTCTGTATTACCGGTTCCACCTTTCTCCTCCACTTGTCCCCAAAGCAGAGGAGGGACCCCTCCTTGTAGTGACACATTCCTTGTTCTGCAGGCTAACGACCAATGGCCTCAGTACCTGATGATCTAGTGGGAGTCCCAGCTCTGACGCTTACAAGCTGAGTGACCTTGGACAACACGGTTGCAATACTCACAAGTTTAATTAACATTTGTTGAGCACCTTCACGTGTCAAGGACTGACCGAGCATTCCTGTGAGGATTAAATAGACTAATTATATGAAAGTATTTTTAACTATTATTATTATCATTAGTTTTTTTTTAGGTACTACTCATGTCCTCTCAACACATGAAGGCTGCTTGCTGCAAACACCTGTGATGCCCACCTGAGGGCTTTTTTTCTGGCCATGGGGGTCCCCCAGGCCTGTGCTGGGGGTTTCCCAAGAACTAACAGAACAAGGAAGCGCCATTAACCAGAGATGGACAGGATTTCCTCATCCCTTGGGTGGGACGACCCCGGGTGTGTTCTGCACCGTCTCCCAGAGTTGCCCGCAGTGATGTGCTTGATAACACATATTTTAGGGCTTTTTTTCCTTTTCTCCTTCCCCTTTCTGTTAGTGTTTCCTGGTATCACCTTCCAAGTAGATGATTCCTCAACTTTTTGTCTCTGGTTCTATTTCTGGGAAAACCCAAACTAAGATATATAGATCTTAATAATCATAATGATAAACATGGAGAGGGCAAGAGCAAGGAGACAGAGAGACACACGGAGGCATGTGGGGAGCACACACGGCCCTGGCACAGATGGGCCACCTACCTCCATGCCGGGTGATTTTGCCAGAAAACCAGACGGTTTACCCTATAAGGCCCCCTTTCCTCCAGATTCTAAAAGGAACCTCAAACGATAGATTCACCCCAGACCAGCAGTCAGAAGCGTGGAAGCAGTCAGGTTCCATGTGACAGGAACATTTTCGTGCTTCAGAATTTGAGCCGTGGCCGGCATTGGATGGCAGATTGTTTGAGTTGATTCTTCATCCAAGTTCTCTCTCTCTGCAACTCCTCTGCTCTCTTCCTCTCCAGTTCTTACCGCCCATTGCCCTCTTCCATTCTGGTCTTCTTCAACACAGTTCCATGCCTGCGCCCCACTGTCTAAAACCCTTCAGGGGCTTTTCATTGCTCTCAGGAGGATGGAAATTCCACCCAGCTTGGTCTTAGGTCTCCCTGCCCCTCACTCTCCACTCCCGGGAGCATCCTGCTGCTCCTTGCGTGAGGGAAAAATGGAAATTCACTAAAAACCTTTCACCCTGAAACACAAGTTATAGCCCTATGTATGTTAATTGCTTAATCTGCTTCTGTAAAACTGCTTGTGGCCTTGTGAAACTGACTAATGGCTGCAGCTCTTGCTCTCATAAACAGCTCCCCCTTGCAGCAGCTACCTTGTAAATTACAGTAACGTTCTTATCTGTGCACTTCCTGGTATAAGCCGCTCTGTACCGTACCCCTCCCCTTGCTCTTGAAGTATAAAAGACAAGTCCCCCTGATGGGGGGGTGCTCAGAATTTGGCGGAGGATCCCCTCTGAGCCTGCTGGCATTAGTAAACCTGATCTCTCTGCATCCTCATGTACCTCTCGGTGTTTCTCTCGACAACGTGACTCCGGTTTTTGCCATTACACTTGGAACAGCCGAGCTCCTTCTGGGGCCTCCTGTGATCTCCTCCCTCTGACCGGCTTCCCCACCCCGGGCATGCATCTTGGCCAACTCTCACCCATCTGTCAGCTGTCAGCTGAGGGGCTCCTTCTTCAGGGAGGCCGCCCCCAGGCTATCCATATAGATCTGTGGTAGCAGCTTCTGAAAGGCTCCCCGGATTTCCACTTCCTGGTACTGACACCCTTGTGCAGTCCTCTCCCCTTCAGTGTGGGCTGGACCTAGTGACTCACTTCCAATGAATAGAAGACAGCAAAAGTGATGGGGTGTCACTTCCAGGATTAGGTTACAAAAGACTGCGTTCTCTCTCTCTCCCCCCCTCCCCCCCGCCGCCTCCGTTACTTGCTCTGATGGAGCAAACTACCCCGCTGTGAGCTGCTCTATGAAGAGGTTACATGACAAGGAGCTGAGGGCAGCCCCTGGCCAAGAGCCCACGAGGAACTGACTGAATCTTTCCAACAACTTGGTAAGTGAGTTTGGAAGTGGATCCTTTTGCAGTCTAGCCTCGAGGTGACTGCAGCCCTGGCTGACATTCTGAGGGCGACCTTGTGAGGCACCCTGCTAAACTGTGCCCAGATTCCTGACCTATAGAAGCTAAGATGATAAACGTTGTTTCAAGCCACTAGGTCTTGGGGTAATTTGTTAGACAGCACTAGATAACTAATGCAGATATTATCTTGTCATTATATGTGGTCACTCCATAGAGTCAGAGACAGTGTAGGCTTTAGGGAACAATTTTACAACAGGTATCGATTGTAAAACAACCCTGTGTTAAGCTACGGGAGGCACAGCAGTGTGGTGGCGAGGAGCATGGGTTATGAAGTTAGACTACGGGGATTTGAATTCTGGCTCCATCACTTGCCAACTAGATGACTTTGTGCAAGTTATGTGACCTCTGGGCTTCAGTTCTCGTCTGCAGAATGGAGGTAATAAGAGTCACCATATAAAGTGGCTGGAAGGATTAAACAAGATAACACTTGCAAATTGTTTAAAACATTACCTGGTACTTACTAAGCATTTAATACATGCTGTCTGTTATCATTCTTATGAGGATGATAAGAGAAGGTATAATATAATTTTTGGAAATCGAGGATCTTGCTTGCCACCTAGGGAGATGTCACAGCTCACAAAGGAAGACAATACAAGGTAACAGATGATTAGGTGCTAAATCGTGTTCTTTAGACTTGAAAAACTGAAGGAGTTTGGAGGAGGTAAAAAAACAAAACAGTGGAGTGGCTGGTCTCCCCTGGAATGTTCTGCAGTGAGACTTTCCCTAGGCATGAAAGATTAGACCCCAAGTGGGCACAGAAGGAAGGAGTAGGGAATCAGAGCAAGGGGCCTTGGTGTGGGCAGAGGACCAGGGGTAGGAGAAAGAAGGGAGAATTTTAGGGCCAGGGGATTGGCTGGATGGGGGCTGAGTCCTGGGGAGAAGTGACACCGCTTAGGGCAGGAACCTATACAGCAATGGCGAAGGCTCAGGTGCAATCCTAGGATGGCGGGGAACTCTGTGGCTTGCTCAGAATTTGTGAAAGATGCTGAAAAGAGGCGGGTTTAGAGAGGGAAGCCTGAGAGGACCCATGTTCCTAGGGCTACAGACCAGAGGCTGCCTGGTGTGTGTTGTATGCCCAGGGACATTGAGCAGAAAAGGCCCCATGTGGGGACAGAGAGGCCACCACTGCTGGGCCGGTTGTGTCATGGCACGTCCGGAGTTATGTTCTCTCTGGGTTGAAGTGGATGAGTCTGAGACTAGCCTCCTTTACCCACAAGCCCCTGAAGCCCTGAGGCACGAGTGTTTGCAAGTTGGTGCATGTTTAAGGTCAAGGGAACATTGATTTCCGCCCTGAGTTGTGGTGGAAGCTGCTAATTTGATAAGACAGAGCATTAAAGATTCAGTGTGGATGGGTATTGATCATGGGGTAGGTCGTGTTAGATGGGATTTTTTTTTTAATGATCAAATAACTATTGGGAGAAAACTAAATAAGAATTATCCACCTGAACCTACCTTGTTGGAGGGGCTGTAAACCCGAGTAAGATATAATGTAGGACTGAGTGCATAGCTTTAAAGGCAGACAGATGTGAGTTTGAGTCTGGCCTTCCCACTTACTAGTCGTGTGGCCTTGGGTAAGTTACTCAACTTCTCTGCGCCTTAGGTTCCTGACGGATAAAACAAGAGAGTTAATATCTACAGGATGAAGTTGTTGTGAGAATTAAACAAGATATAGGTGATAATAAAAATAGCAACAACGTCAGTAGTGGATAATCATACTTGAGCACACGCTGCATGCCAAGCCCTATTCTTGCTTTACTTGTATGGACCGATTTAATCCTCACAACCACCCAATGAGGAAACTTGCCAGAGATTACTCAGCGTGGAGACAGGATTTGAAGCCGGCCAGTACTCCGTGTTCAGAGCTAGCACTGTGAACCCCTGATCATACAGCTTTAATGTATGTATGGCTGTGTCAGGTATATGGTGCTAAATAAATACTGAAAAACCGATACCCATATGTGTTGACAGGAGACCTAGAAGTCCATGCTGTCTCTCATACTAAATCTTTGCGAGCTATTGGAGTCATGTTTGTGATTCTGGAGGGCCTCACTCTTTTGCTGATGGGACAGTTCAGGTAGCAATGCAAAAGAAAATAATGCAGGGTCATGACCCACCCTGACCCCCCTTCCCTCCCCCTCGAAAATACTGGATAAGGAAAAGAAGAGAAAATAAGAGATAATGCATAAGCAAAAGCACAAGTATAAAAGCAAAGGAGGACATGTGGGTAGTTTGGGAATTTTGAATTTGAGATCTAGGAAAGCTCATGAAAGCTTGGCAAGTGTCAGCAACTGCCACATCACATGCCTGAGTCCTGTCTCCAAGAGAATCATGTGGTCTGGAATAACTAAAGGACTAAGGGAGACTGGTACATTGGTGGCCCCCAGGGAACCATACCTGTCAGGATCCACACCCTTGTTTGTCCCCTCCCACCTGACTCTGAGCTCGGCAGTGTGACTTGCTTGCCCTTGGGGCTTGTGCCCTGGAGGCCAGCCACCATCCTGCAAAGATACCTGGGCTTGAGTGGTGAGAGAGAAAATGTGGAGAGAGATCCTAGAGTGTCCACCTAGAATCTCTTCTTTTTTTAAAAATAGAATACTACAGATAAAGTTCAATTTCCATCCCCTATCTTGGTCTCCTTCCTCCTTTTTAGAAGTGAGCAAATTAATGGTTTAGTGTCCCTCCATCAAAAAAAATTTTTTTTCTTTAACTATTGCATACACAAATATGTACACAAGATGATATATTGGTTTTTGAGACTTCTTCCTACTGCAACTTTGGGGCAATACCAAAGGAACCACCTTTATTTATTTATTTGAAGATGAGGGTGACAGTTCTTCCCCATAACACATGGTACCAGTTTGGCCAATAGGCAGGATTTTTCCCCTTCCACATTGGGTCTATCAGAAAAAAATCAACTTGCCCATAACCATGTTGTCCATCCCTCTGCCTCCATGCTGTAACCAACCTAAATCAATGAGCCAGAGGGACTTAGTAGCCAATTTTCATTTTTCATATTTTCATGGAGATGAAATCCATCCTGGACAACTTGTTCCAACATGATTTGGGAGAATTATGGTAGCCAATAATGATTTGGTTTTCCACCCTGGGCCACATGCCTCCTTGCCACCCCAGTACCCCTGTTCCCTCCCACATTCACTACCTAAGGAAGATCTATATCCAGGAAGAGGAATCAGAAGAGGCTCAGCTCCCTGAGAGCTGCAGTGTTTTGTCAGAGTTTGCAAATGGAGCATGGGAGCTACCATGGTTCCCCACTGTTACTCCCTTTGGAATCTCCTTTTCCTTGGGCAGCTGAGATCAGGCGTGCTTCCTGGAGACTTGGCCAGCCATGGATGGCCGAGGAACAGAGTCAAGAGGCCAGAGGAACAGTCGAAAGTGTCTCTATCTAATTCACACCTTGGCGTCAGCACACAGGGGCTGGCGCATCCAATTTACAGCAGGAGTGTCTAATGGGTGTTAGGCCTCCCAAGACATACGCCACACACTTCACAGAGTGTTCAGAAGGATTGTTGAATATCCTGCAAATGAGTCACAGAAAAACATCCAGAACCATTGATGAATTCATCTAATATTTCAGTACCTGGCATATGACCAGAATATGTGGCTCGATGCAAGACAATGCAGGGCAAATAGGGCACCTGACCACCAGCCAGGGGTACTATCCTTGTGAGCTTACAGTTCTGAAGCCTTCCTTATCTCTTGGAGGTGAAAATGAACACTAACATCACCCTGATGTGAAATTAGGGGGAAGAGCAGACAGGCTGTCTGAATTAAGGAATCTAAAATAGCTAACAGAGGGTTGCCAAATAAAATTCCTGGCAGGTCTGTATCTCTTTAAGAATCATGCTTAGTTGATAAACAAATGAGAACTACTAAAGTAAGATATAAAGACTTAAAACATCGCAGTTAATTTAAAGAAATGATCACAATACTTTGTAACTCATTCCATCAAGAGCTGGAATCTATTTCTCCCCACTGGGATCTGGGCTGGCCTTGTGTCTTTCTTTGACCAATAGAGTACAAGTGACATTGTGTGAGTTCTGCTGGCCAGGCTTCCACTCTTAATCTTGAAACCCTGAGATTTTCATGTGAATAAGCCTGAGCTAGGCTGCTGCAGGACAAGGCCACGTGGGATAGAACTGAGGCACCCAGCGGCCAGCCAGCCAGCCCCCGCCAGCCTAGCGGCTCACAAATGAGCCCCAGCCCCATTCAGCTGAACATGACCCAGGGCCACAGAACTGTCCGGATGAGCCAGATCAAATTGCTGATCCACAGAATCACAAATAAAATAAATGGTGGTTGTTTTAAAATTTAAGTTTTGGGGTAGTTTGTTATGCAGCAAAAGCTAACTGTTACATATTTTAAACATGCTCCAAATTCTACCGACTTGCTCAGCCAAGATGGTTTCAACCCCGTAATCTATGAAGACAGACACTGTGCACTGCTTTTTCTCCGTCACCTAACCCTGTGTGCTCCATAAAGATTTGCCAAGTAAAAGTATAGTGTAAAATAGATTTATTTGGCTGGCACTTCAATTTTTTTTTCCTAAATGAGGCAGGGAATAATGATAAATATAAGATAAATAAATAAAATAGAAAGGAAAAATCAATTAGACTTTGTCTTAATTATCCAATATTCTTAATTAATGGGGCATGGATGGATGAATTTTAAACCATCTGCAGACTCCTTCCACTCACCCTTCAACAAATATTTATTTAGTACATAATTTGTATTATACTATGCACTATGCTTACCCCTAGGATACAATGGATAAGCAAGACAGATAGCATCCCTGGCCTCATGGAGCTGTAGAAATTGTAAGGCTGTATATCCATAACTAATGCCATCTCATCCTGGTATAAGGTGCTTCCTTTCCTGTCATTTGATTTCTGTTGGTGTCTTTATTTTTTCCTATTTATTTGAATTTTATAATTCATTCAGCCATTCAACAAATATTTATTGAGTGCTCTGTGCTTGGTGGTAGGTATATATAAGATGAACTAAACGAAAGTGCTCTCTGACCTCATAGTGTTTTCAGCCTGGTCAGGGAGAGAGAGATTTTATGTATAATCACTATAACAAATAATTACAAATTAGCCAAGTACTACAAAGTAAAGGCACAGGGTATCATCACAGGGAGTGTGACCTAGTCTGACTGGGGAGCCCTTCGGCATAGCAAGCATCTTGGCACAGTGCCAGCACAACTCGAGGTGGTGAGTTTTAAGACACTCTTGTTATGTGTGGTTTTAAGGACTTGGGACTGAGTTTTAGGGAGTTTATGGACTTGAACTGTTGACTTGTGGGCACTCTGGGTCTGTGTGGTTCGATCTCCCTGTTTCTTCCATCTCACAGTAGCCATTTGGTGGGCATTTTGCCATTCATAGGAGTGCTGTAGATAACGTCTAGACCTTGGGGCAAGAGATCCTGAATTTGTTTCCTGTGCCTCACTTACTGTGGGTAAGCCACTGAAACCTCTCCCTGCCATCTTCCACCTGTGGAACGAGGACACGCACCCCCTCCCCCTTCTCATTAGCAAGCCTCCTTTGCCGCGTGCCCATGGGGCATCTGGGGTGCCGCATGGCCGCTTCACTCCCTTCACAGGCATGTGGCGAACATCACTGAGACGATGTTTGTGAAGTGCCACATGTTCCAAGAAGAGAGGCACTCTCCAGAAGGAATGCTACAAGGGATTGTAATTATTATTGCGCCTCTGTGGAGAGACCGCGGGTACTTGGCATGGTGCCACCCCCTTATCTGGAGACAGCTGCTGCCTGGCCGTGTGTGCACTTGCTATCACAGACTTTTCTGCTTCACATACAGATTGCCCCGGGCTGCAGCAGGCAACGAGCGAGGATGCAGATGAGGGCTGGTGCCCGCACCTTCGAGCCATCAGTCAATGTTTATTCATTCAACAAATATTTATTGAGTGTCTACTGTGAGCCAGTGATGAGTCTAGACATTGCTGGGGCATGAAAGCTTATAAAGGAGAAGAGAAACCATTTATGAATCCCTAGCTATGAGGCTCAGCACCAAGCCAAATACTATCTCATTAATCCCTTTACAGATGAAGAAATTGCTGTTCAGTGACATATAGAAGGTCAGGGAGTTAGTACCTGGCGGAGCTAAGACTTGGTTTGATGTCAGCCCAATTCTAATTGCCATGATTTTTCTAGTTCTGCTTCGGGAACTTAAGACGATGCCCAAGGTCTCCACCTCTACAGTGACTGATATCCTTACACAAGGGTGCAGAGTCACGTCAGCCCTCTGGCCCCCAGCTCACCGAAATATACAGTCCCCTTAGAAGGTCACACTGTCCTCTTTCTGACCCTGGAGTCATGTTCTTAAAGGACCTCTTTCTGCAGCCTAAGACTTGGTAGAAATTCCCAGGTGCAGGCAAGAGGAAAGAGTATTCCATGCACAGGAACAGCACATGCAAATTCCTAGAGGCAAAAAAGATGTCTCTAGATGTCGAGGGCCTAGGCGTACTCAGTGAGAAGGAAGGAGTCCGGGAAAGGGGCAAAACAAAAGGTACAAGAGAAAAATAGGACTCACTGATGGTGGCAAGATGGGATCAAATCAAACATTGGATTGAGGAGGTAAAGAAGATGCTTTTGGGCAGGCAGGAAGGTTAGAGGCAAGAACATTTGCATTAAGAAAATGAAAATGATGACTGTACAAGAGAATGGGAAAGTTTGAGTGGGGAACAGGAAATGATGTTGGCAAATTGTTTGCTGACGTGTTATTTAAAATAGCAAAAAATTGGAAACGATGTCCGTGCCCAGCAATAGGGGAGTGTGTAAGAAAATTCTGACATGGCTGCTGGATGGGATGAGATGTAGCTATTAATAATAATGATCATTATGAAGATTTTGTAGCAACATGAAAAAAGGCTCATGATACAATACAGTAGGGAAAAAAAGATTATAGAAAATAAGATCCTTCCCCATGTTGATGCCTATATGGAAAAAACCAGAAAGAAATGGACAGAAAGAGAAAGACATTGGTTTTAGAGACTGTTTTGAGACACAAAAGCAAATCCATGGAGCAATGGTTCTAAAGGGCAACCCACAAATCCCACGAATTACTTGAAATAGTTGGTAAAATATTATGTGTGTATGTGTCTGTGTACGTACCGTGTGTTTCTCCTGAGATGAGGTGAGGGCTCCAAGAATCTGTTATTTCTCAGAGGGGTCTATGATCACACCAGGATTATAGAGGACAGTCCGAATTATTGTATCAGAGTATCTTTCTTTTTAGTTGGGATTCTAAAGTTCTTTGAGATAGTTGAAAAGTATTCTTATCTAACATCTAACTCCCAACGTTCTGAGGATCCAGTTTGGGAGCTCCCATTATGAATTGTCTGCAAGAGGGGCCTATGCTTTCCCTCTGCCGGATTCGACATTGGACACAAATGCATTCACATACACGCAGGTGCACGCTTTCTCCCTCACACAGAGAGCAGCTTTCATCCAGTCTCCTGGGTCTCTAGGAGCTCACCAGGGAACTCTTCCAAGGAGCAAAGGGATCTTTTATCAAAAAATCATTTCAGTGACCTCATACAGCTTTACAAAATGTTAGATCCCCTCCTAATCAATGGTCACTGGGAGAATCGAGCTCCATGGCTTTGGAGCCAACTCTGAGATGCACAAGGCAGAGAGAGATGCCATGAGGCTGCTGCGCCAAGATGGCTAACTGCCCAGAAGACCACACGCCCTTACATCAAGCCGGCGCACTTCATGGCCTGGAGCAGGAAGAACAGTGAGCAATAAAGAAAAGAAAAATAGCCACTTAGGAAAACAAATGTTTCACAGCGTTTGAATAATTTAAAACAATGATACGTTTGACTGGGTCCTGCGTTCAAACTTGTTCATGTATACATTAAAACATGCTGGTTGCTCTTCTGATCCAGCCTGCTGTCCCTCGGCCACCAAATAGTTACTGACCACCTCCCATGTGCCTGCCCTCTTCCTTCCCAGCAAGGAGCAGGAAGATCATGGGTCTGTGGCAGGGGAAAGGATGAAAAGGACTCAAGGAGCATAGGCTCTGCCAGCCCACCCTGGATTTGAATACCTCTGCTGCCAGGCAAATTAATGGCATCCATCGAGCTTCATTTCCCTCATCTGTACAATGGGTCACATTACATTTCATGCCAGTTGTGTGAGAACTCTGTGAGTGAGTGTATCTACAGCACTGAACACAGATGCAGGCACTTGGAAGGTGTGTTCTAGTGGATATACACAGAGACAATAAGTAAAGAAGGTCTTAACATTGTATCCTTTTCCTTCCACACAGCTTTCTGGGTAGATTATATGAGCTAATGAAGTATGGAAGAACTGCCATAAAAAAAAAAACAAAGGAAAAGAAAAACAAAGCCCCTGTAAAATGTTATAGAAATATCATTATGTGAGTAAGCTCCTAGCCTGTTCGTTTTCCTTGCGTGGGTGTGAAGCTGCCTGGCTTCCCAAAGGTCACAGGCGCTCCATTATACTTGTGGTCTTTTCTTGTCTCCAAAGAGCATGTGAATTCAGTTGCTGTGGTGAGATTTTTTCCTCGGCTCTAGCTGAGCCTTGGATGAGCGTTACCATGCTAAGGGTCAACATGTCCCCAGACAGAATAGTATTTTAATTCAACAGCATTCAGTAGTTATTAAACTATGATAAATGCTAAAGTGGGAAAGATTACACTTAGACATAAGAAGTGTCACTTGAATCACTTAAAAATATTATAATGTATGGCTAATTGCACCTTGACTATATTATCCGGTGCTGTGAAAACTCTTCAAATCCTTAAGTAAGGTACCATTTAAATACCTATTTTGGTATGTAATGGGTAATATTCTTGAGTGCAAAGGTTGTTAAAGGACCCAATGTTCACTGAGTATCTATTATGTGCTGGGCACTTAGTCCATATTAATTCATTTAATTCTTGAAACAATTAATTCACTAAAGCAGTCATCATCATCCCCATGTTACTGGGAAAGACATTCAGAGAGGTCAAGTAACTTGCCTAAGGTCATTCAGCTGATAAATAGTTGATAAATAATTGATAAATGGCTGAGATTTGAATCTGGGAAGGGCGTCTCCAGAATCTGCTGTCTCAGACAGATACAATGTGACCTCTGTTTTCATGCTTCTCTGTGCCTCAGTGTTCTCACCTATCAAATGGTGTCAGCCATCATACTGGGCTCTTGCGAGGATTCAGTGAGATGATTTAAGAAAAGCTCATAACACAGTGCTCAATAAATGGAAGCATATTATGTACTGTTATTAATTTCTCCGCGGTTGCTATTCTAGCACATTTAAGCTAATAGCTCCAGAGCTGGGATTCACTTTGGAGATAAATCCTCTCTGGTCCCCAGCATGGATTTAATACGGTTGAAGGAACACAGTGCACAGGTCTAGGCAGCAGGACTGGCTACGTGATTTGCATGGCACAATGCAAAGTAAAAATGTTGTGCCCTGGTTAAAAAATTATTAAGGATTTCAAGGTGGCAACAGCAGAACATTAAACTGAGCATAGAAGCTTAGAAGCACTTGAATATGTACAACTGCACAAACTGTGTGCCTGTGAAGCTAGCACCAAGGTAGGAGTCAAGGCTGCCTCAGCTACTGACAGAATCTGTGGCCTTGGGCAAAGCAGTGGAACTTTTTGAGTCTCTCTCTGATTTCTCAGCAATAAAATGGAAACCATTCCTGCCTCACAGGTTATAGGGAGAACCAAATGTGCTGATGGATGGAAAAGTCTGGTTTGAGAGCCACTGACATGCACAACAGCATGCCAGTGGCTCTCAATCCCAACCATGTGGAAGGACCACCTGTGAGCCTGTTAAAATGTAGATGCTGCTGTTTTTGCCCCTGAAGATTCAGATCCAGGAGGGCAGGGCTGTGCATATGTATTATGAATAAGCTCAAAGTGGTTCTGATACACAGCCAGGATTGAGAAGCACTATGCTACCAAGCAAAAGATATTATTTAGTACAAGTACATTCAGTTTAATTATGTAGAATTAGGATGGTCCTTTCTTTGTTTCAAGATTACAGTCAAGGCATATTTAAAGGGCCAAATCCCCTGAAACTCACCCTATGAAATCGTTTCAATGTATCTTTTGGTCAGTCTGTCAGTGATATGGCTCTGGGACACACAAAAGATCCCTTTTATACCACTAGGCGAGGAATTATTCCTCACTTGAAGCTGTAACTTCAAGGCCAAAGTTTTAACAACAGGCTCTGTGCCTCCCACCCCCAACCTTCTGGCTTCTGGTTGCCACATAACCAAAAACGACCAGGTCCAGTGAGAATGGATATGCAACAGCAGACTTTCTTTGGAAAGAATTCAAATCCAGGCAGAAAACTGATTGTAAGGTGACAGCTTTCATGCCACCTGGCACATGTCACTGGAATTCAGCTGCATTCACCTGGGTGTCTGTTTTGGGAATGACAGAATGGCTACATTCGATGAGTCACATGCATCCTCTCTTGTCAAAGCCATTTGATGATGATGATGATGACGATTATTATTTTAAACAGACTGTGTTCTGCCTTACTGGGAGTATCAGTGAAGATTCTATTATATGGGAAGGCAGATTAGGGGCAGTTCAGAGCATCAGAGCAGTAGTGACAAGGCATGTGTGTGCCATTAACAGGGTGTTAGTTTGGTGGCATGTGAACATGAATAGGAAACTCAGAGGAGCTTTCTGGAGTGGTCAGCTGGGGTACAGTAAAGCCCACATGCTAACCTGGTAATATGATGCATGCTCAACTCAAATTTCCAGGCTGTAATTTTCCCCCCTACATACGTATGCTGGGGCTGTTGGTGTGATTACCATGTTATGATGGTCAGCTTGAGGAGGCGTCCATCCCAGTGGAGCCATGCACAGGTCACCACCATGACCCAATCAAGGGCCACCTTGGACTGCAATGGAGGCCGCTGTCTTCTTTCCTCCTGATACTTGACTGCTTTAAAACTCAACCTATATATGCCTCACCAGCCACAGGAAGGTCTAAGTCATCGTCTTTCTTTGTCCAGCCGTCTCAGACTTAATGGGTCCTTCCCTGCTTTCTTCACAGTCTGTGGCGGATACACGGGTGGCTGACCACCCAGAGCTGCAAGATGCTTGGGAATGAAGTGAGGGACAAATAGCTGTTTGGGATAACGCTCTACTTATTAGAATCCTTTTTGGAAGCTGAGCTCCTCTCTTTTAGGACATGATGGTTGACTTGTAGAATGTTCTTAAGGTCAGCCATTCCAATCCCCAACTTTCTGGGTGAAGAAACCAAGGCCCAGAGAAGTTAAGTGAGTCACCCAAGGTCACACAATGAGAAGTGCCATAGGCTCTTCTACCAATGGCACCAGGGCACTTTTTGTACCCCCCTTTTTGCCATAACAAATGCTATGAGGCCCACAGAGGCGGCTTCTCTTGAACCAGAGCCATCCTTTGTCATGCTTCCTTTAAATATGGTTTCTTCTTCCTCATGCTGAGCCCATGTTCCATGCCTTGCTCCAGTTCCTGGTTTATTGCTGCCTGGTTTGGGGCCCTGAAGTCAACGTTGCTGGCAAATAGTTCAAAGTCTCTCTTGCTGATCACGATGCCCTTTCCCTCCCATTGAAGGTCTCAGCCCAGCCCCTCTGGGCGAGCAGTTAAGATTTTCAGTGGCTACGAGACCCCTTCCTGGACCTCTTCACTCTTTTTCAAGCCTAAACATCAGTGCTGCGTTCACATGCACATGTCACGCGAATTTTTCTACTCTTTCCACTTCCAACATAGCTTCTATTTCCAAGGAGTCAAAGGGCTTTTCAGAGTCCATAAAAGTCTATGTACACAATGGCATTTTATACTCAGCAGTCTTCCCTGGGACTTTTTCATTTTCTGCAGGTGATCCCGAGTTGAGAAATGACTTCTAAATCCCATCTACTCTCGTGGCTGATTAAAGTCATGAAGTCCCTGTAGTCTGCCCACCAGTACTTTTGTGAAGATTTTGCATAACTACTGAAAACAGTTTAAAAGATCATGTCTGTGATCTATTAAACAAGATTTTTTTTTCAAAGGCTATAAAGGGTTTAAAAAGAACACATGAAACAGAAATGGCTGGGTTCTGCTTATTATACGTTAGAAATTATAAGAATAACACACTGACTGCTAATTACACAAGTCATTTATCATGAAGCACTTGCCAGAAAACATATTTGAATTCCCCCAAATTCAAATAGAGAATTAACGGGTAAATAATTTATACTCAAGCAATTATTTGTAAGACTTTATTTAAACTAGAATTTAGTAAAAGTTAATTCAAAGGTTTTATTCCTTGCATCCCATAATAAAGTTGTTGTTTAATTAGAGTGACAACTTGCTCCTCTAGGTAAAAGGAAAGGAAAATGTAAAATTTAGAGATGATTCTCTTTGGCTGCTGAGGATGATTATGGCCAAAATGGTCCAGAAGAAGGACAGTACCTTGGATGATTCTAGTGACATAGGACAGAAGCACAGAATTTCCAGATGAATTAAGCTCATGGGCTTGGGGCATTTCTTTAGAAGAAACAATACAAAACAAAAATAGTAATGAAACCCTCAAAAAACTCACACCCATCCATAGCACACACAAACTCAGTGACACCTACATCTGAAACATACACCCTCACATGCAGACACCTTCACACACACCTCTTCCCGGCTAAAATAAATAACAGTGCCAATCCCACCCCTTATGACAAAACACGTCCCAGATGCTGTCAAATTGCTTTCACAGAGTTTAATGAATTGAGCATCCAGAGACAGACTTGTAGTTGCCTCTGGTCCTGAGGCTCCTAACTTTTCCAGTATGAAGAATTAGAGACACGTGGGCCTGGGGACTTAAATTGGTGGGGCCGGGAGGTTTCCAAAGTCTCCAGATCCGTTTGCTTTAATTTAAGAGAGAGAAATTGTCAGACTGCTTCTCAGCTTCTATTTCTCACCAGTTGGGTGGCTATAATTCCCTGGCCCCTTGGCTTAGCTACACTGTCTTTTAGGAAGCATAGCTCTCAGATCAGGAATTTTGGGTGGGATGGATTAGATAGGCAGAGGCCAACTGCATTCTACCCCCATTGACCAAGGAGCCCAGAACACACGGTGGGACACGGTCCTTAGGAGACTGGGCCATGCTGGGCAAGATGGAGGATGAATATTATCCTGTTGATGAGTCCTTCAGGGGTGACTCCCAAGAATCTCAGTGGACTAGGATGGGGAAACCACACAGGGTCCTGTCCCCCACTGTTCAACTCCTGCTGGCCAGAACATTGAGCTGCTGCCAGATGGGCCAGAGAGCTGATGGAAATGGAAGCAAAAAGTGTAGGTTCTACTAAGGAGAGGTGCACAAGATTGTCTATGTTCAGAGAACAAAATGAGGCAGTATATGATAAAATTCTCCTTTTGTGCCTCAGGCCATGCCTCTGAATATTTCTTTGGTGGAGAAATTTACAAAGAGCTTCACAAACTCCCACCTCTGTCATTACTACAATATACGACTTCCTTACACAATACAAGAAAGCGTAGCTGGAAATTTTGAGTTAACCCTTCAGACTATTAATGATTGTATAAACTTTGGACTCCAATGACTTAAAAAGCTATTGAAAGAAGTTATGCTGCTAAAATCAACCTTATGTTATGGCACACGCGATTGATGGGATCTGTAAGATCAAAGCTACGCATGCACCCTTGGGATGAGAACAAGGATGGAATGTAGCACGTACAGGATCGATTGGGGTACAGGAGAGTTGGCAGATCCTCTAGGCCTTCTGAGGGTCCACCAGAATCACCTCCAGCAGAGAGGCAAGGAAAGCAGTTAGTGGAGAAGATGCACGAGTTGGCAATGGGGCAAACGTGAAGCACGAAAGGGTGGGTAGGTCATTTCTTAAAGAATGACGTGTTTGGAAATTTATAATTTGTATATATATAATATGCACACACACACACACATATACAATCATATAACATGAAATTATATAAATTATGTCTTTTAAAAGGTTTTTGTTGGCCAGGCACAGTGGCTCATGCCTGTAATCCCAGCACTTTGGGAGGCCAAGGCAGGAGGATCGCTTGAGGCCAGTTCAAGATCAGACTGGGCAACATAGCGAGACCCTGTCTCTACAGAAAAAAAAATTAAAAATTTAAAAAAATTATCCAGGTGCAGTAGCACACAACTGTAGTTCCAGCTACTTAGAAGACTGAGGCAGGAGGATCACTTGAGCCCAGGAATTCAAGGCTGCAGTTAGCTATGTTTGTGACACTGCATTCTAGCCTGGGCAATAGAGCGAGAACTTGTCTCCAAAAAACAAAAAAAATTGTTATAGAAAATTACAAACCTCCACGTACTCATCACTTAGTGTTAACAATGGTCAATTCATGGCCAGTCTTGGTGCATCTATTCCTCCTACTCTTTCCCACCTTATTATTTTAAGGCAAACCTCAGACTTAACATCTGTAACACTTTCAGCCTGCATCTCTAAAAGATAATGACACATTTTAAAAACATAACCATAATATCATTATCACACCTAAAAAGATTTGCTTGACATCATCAAATATCCAGTCAGTGTTCAAATTTCCCTGACTGTCCTACACAATTTACTTTTTAAATCTGAATTAGGACTCAATAAGGCCCATCCATTGCAATTAGTTGATAGGTCTTTTAAGTCTCGTTAATCAATGCGGTTCCCTTTTCATCCCTTTTTTTGTTCTTGGAAGTTTTTTATTGTTATTGTTCAAGAAATTGGGTCATGAGTTCTCTAAAGTTGCGGTCCCCAACCACCGGGCCATGGACCGGTAATGCCTCCTGTCAGATCAGCAGTGGCATTAGATTCTCATAGCAGCACAAACCCTACTGTAAACTGCACATGCGAGGGATCTAGTTCGTGTGCTCCTTATGAGAATCTAATGCCTGATGATCTGAGGTGGAGCTGAGGTGGTGATGCTAGTGCTGGGGAGCAGCTGCAGATACAGATTATCATTAGCAGAGAGGTTTGACTGCATAGAGACCATAATAAATCAATTGCTTCCAGACTCATATCAAAACCCTGTCAGTGAGTGGCAAGTGACAATTAAGCCGCATATGGTGGCAGGCTTTCCTGCACTGCACACTTGTCTCAGTCACAGTTTTGGTAGCCCACAAGCTAACCCTAGCAAGAATGAATAAAAAACAAACATCACTAGAGAGCTTCTTTGAAAAGGGAGAGAGACCCAATGATGAGACAGCAGAAGACTCTAAGACTGCCAACAAAATGAAAGCTGCATTTAAAAGAAAATACCAAGAGTCCTACTTAAATTACAGGTTCATTGTAACATGTGATTCATATTCTCGAAGCCCACTTTGTATTAATATAATATGTGGTGACTGGCTATCCAACAAAGCCATGAAACCTTCAAAACTGCTTCGCCACATGGAGACCAAGCACCCTGCATTAAAAGAGGCGGCTTTGGAGTTTTTCAAAAGACAAAAAATGTGAACACAAAGAGCAGAAGCGATTATTAAAGGCCACCACTTCATCAAATGTGTCTGCACTGCTAGCATCATTCTTAGTGGCTAACCACATTGCTAAAGCTAAGAAGCCCTTTACTATTGGTGAAGGGTTGATCCTGCCTGCTCCTAAGGACATTTGCCATGAACTTTTAGGAGAGGCTGCAGTTCAAAAGGTGGCATGTATTCCTCTTTTGGCTAGCACCATAACTAGATGAATTGATGAAATAGCAGAGGATATTGAGGCACAATTGTTAGAGAGGATTAATGAGTCACCATGGTATGCAAGCCAGGTTGACAAGTCTACCGATGTTGACAACAAGGCAACAATGCTTGTTTCTGTGTGATATATTTTTCAGGAGGATGTTCATGAGGATGTGTTATGTGCACTTTTGTTGCCAACCAACACCACAGCTGCAGAACTATTCAAGTCTTTGAATGATTACGTATCAGGAAAACTGAATTGGTCATTTTGTGTCAGTATATGCATGGACAGAGCGGCTGCCGTGACTGGATGGCTTTCAGTTTTCACTACTCGGGTCAAGGAGGTCGCTTCTGAATGTGAGTCTGTGCATTGTGTCATCCATAGAGAAATGCTGGCTAGCTGAAAAATGTCATGTGAGCCGAACAATGTTTTGCAGGACGTGATTAAAATTATTTACCACAGTAAAGTACATGCCCTTAACTCACGTCTGTTCGCACAGCTCTGTGAGGAGATGGACGCAGAGCACACATGTCTTCTCTTATACGCGGAAGTGAGATGGCTTTCTAAAGGTAGATCACTGGCCAGAGTTTTTGAGCTACCAGAGCTGCTCCAGAGATTTCTTTTAGAAAATCAGTCACCACTGGCAGCACATTTCAGGGACATAGAATGTGTCTCAAAACTTGCTTACTTGTGTGACATATTCAACCTGCTCAATGAACTCAATACATCACTTCAGAGGAGAACAACAACTGTGTTCAACTTGAACTGTGTTCAAGTCGGCAGATGAAGTGGCTGCATTCAAAGCCAAACTGGGGGCGACGAGTGAACATTGGGATTTTTGACATGTTTTGAACATTAGCAGAGATTTTGAAAGAGACTGAGCCAGGGCCTTCTTTCTCCCAGCTGCTGCATGGTCACCTATCTCAGCTTTCAAAGAGTTTGAGCATCACTTCCCAACCACAGAAGACCCCCAAACTGGGAAGGAATGGATCTGCGACCCACTTGTGGATAAGCCAGGTGAATCGACTTTGTCTGTGCTAGAAGAGGATCAACTGCTTGAGATCGCAAATGACGGTGGCCTTAAAAGTGCGTTTGAGACAACTTCAAATCTCCATACGTTCTGGATTAAAGTCAAGGTGGAATATCCTGAGATTGCCACAAAAGCACCGAAAAGCCTGCTTCCATTTCCAACATCCTATCTTTGTGAAGCAGGATTTTCTGCAGTGACAGCAACCAAAATGAGATTACAGAGTAGAGTGGACATAAGCAAAACACTTTGGGTGTCACTGTCTCCCATCACCCCCAGATGGGATCGTCTAGTTGCAGGAAAACAAGCTCAGGGCTCCCACTGATTCTGCATTATGGTGAGTTGTATAATTATTTCATTATATTTTACAATATAATAATAACAGAAATAAAGTGCACAATAAATGTAATGCACTTGAATCATCCCAAAACAATGCCTCCCTCCCCCAGTCCATGGAAAAATTGCCTTCCATGAAACCACTCCCTGGTGCCAAAAAGGTTGGGGACCCCTGCTCTAAAGTTTCACAGTCTGAATTTTGCTAATTGCATCCTTATGGTGGTGTTCACACATTCTGCTGTCCCCTCTATCTCCAGTAGTTGGTGGCTGGATCCAAAGGCTTGGCCAGATTTACTTCTTTGGCAGGACTATGTCATGGGTGGTGGTGTGTATCTCTACCAGGAGGTTTAACTGCCTGGTTGGATCTCTGTTCTTGATGTGAACAATTGTTGATACTCATTGCTTAGATCCATTAATTGTTTAAGCATTCCAAAATGGGCATCTTTTAATTTTATCATTCTAACTTTCTCCTCTTTTTCCTACTTTTTTTTTTAAATAAAGGTGGAATATTTCTATAGAAATTTCCCCTTATTTGGTTACCCTGAATTTTTGGTTTTTATTTGTTTGTTTTGAATCATTATGAACTCATGGATTTAAACATATTTGATTTGTGTGTTTCAATCCATTGAAATTCATGGTGGTTATTACTGTTATAGGTAATCATATTGTGTCATCTTTGGCCAGTGGGTACTTCCTCAAGTTGACTTGGGAGCCCTTGCTTGTGAGTTGTGAGTTGACTGGTGAGTCACCTTTCTGGTGTGACAAAATATTCCAGGCTTGTCTTATATATTTCCTTCCCTAGAGTTGAAATCAGCCATTTCTCTAAGGAGCCCTGGGTTCCTTTAGTGAGAAGTAGTTCTTAGAGACCCCAAGCCAGGTGCTAGGGCTGGTCACTGCTGATGGGTTATTCACTGTGTCCATGTCCTTTCAGTGAACACAGCAAGAAAATAGACACACACAATATATAATAAATAAAATTGTATAAAATAATAGGCACATATTTAAGATAAAATATAAGTTGATACTGATACTTCCCACTCAAATGCAGAGTTACAAGTTTTTATTTAACTCTGTTGATCTTTCAGCTGTATCTCCTTTTCCCCATGCTAAAAGTCTCAATTCTCAATGACATTTTAATCTACATACTTATTTGCTTTATCCTACACTAGACACCCAATAGTCCCAGAAAAAACGAAAATACAACCATCAGCAATGTCAGTACTGAAAACAGATTCCTATTTTTATACAGCTCTTTTTGTCCTTAATGATATACATCAAATTACTGTGTTTTAAAACAATGGAGATGAGTCTTTCTCTGTGGTCATGCTGCCCATTGGGTACACAGTTGGGCTGATATATTTCATTTGGATTTTGATTTTAAGAATGGCTTTTTAAAACTTTACTTTTATTTTATAGTTCTGTAAATATTTACACACTTCCAAAGTCAAATGCACAAAACAAGGTATATTCAAAGAAGTCTAATTCCTGATGATCATCACTGTCCTTTTCATCCTCCCTTCCTCTAGAGAGATAACTTCTTTTAAAAAAAGTTATGGTTTATTCTTCATTTGGTTTCTTTTTAACAATATAGACAGTTGCCTTTTTATGTTACACTTTATATAATTTGGGGGTATAGAACCAAGGAGTTTTCTGTGCTGTTGCTGGATCATAATTACTGAAGATACAGTTTTAAATCCTAGAACAGTTCAAATTTAAGAAGGTCATTACTGACTTGTTATAATTCTTTAATATTGTAGAAAAACTCTTGAAAAATTATTTTAGTCCCTGGACCATTTTCTCTCCCTGACCTTCAACCAACTCTTCCATAGAATTTTTCAGCCATGTCAGCAAGGCTTTCACCACCTACTTGCTGAACTTTAATTCATTTCATTTCCATGGAAGGAAGGAAATCCCTTGAAATCATTTATTAGTTCTTCTAGAAAAGCACAACCATTTGGGAGTCTGTAATGTTTGTCATGTGAGCAGCAATGTCATGCTTTTTTCATCATTGGCTGGAGTTATGTTGAAGTTTTGATTCATAGTGTTTATACTGGCAGCTACTGGATGAGGCGATTCATACTTTCTAGAACTCGTGGTTGAGGGACTGATGGAATGTGGTGGTTGTGGGGAGGAAGATGTGCATCCTGTGTCTGGGTGCATCAAGAGGAAGACATGGTGGATGACCCAGAGGACACAGAACCTTAAATTCAATGTCGTGCTGAGCAACTGATTTCTCTTCATTGATAATTATGAAACTGGTCTCAGAGTTGTTGTTCCATGACCTAATATCTTAATATTTCATCAAGCTGCCAATATACCGGGATGCGAAGTTCTTATTATTGCCCTTTAATACCCTGGACTTTGTGGAACAGTAGAATAACCCTATTTTTTTTTTCCAGAAACATCTTCACCCATGGCTACTTTTGATGATGGTAACAGTGTCCTCAGTGGTCTTCCTGCTTTAACTTTGTTCTCCCACCCAAATCTGTCCTTCAAATAGTGGCCAGAGCAGAAGAATTGGACTTACCAGGTATTAAGACTTATTATAAAGCTACTGTGATTAAGACAATGTGGCTTCAGCACAGAAATAGACAACTAAGTCAACAGAACAAAACTGAGAACCCAGAAACAGACCCTTGCATGTGTAGATGCTTGCTTCATGACAGCGGTGGTGCTGGAAACCAACGGGACAGGACGGACACATTGTCTTGTGAGCATCTTTCCATCTCAACTGCCATTCGTAGACATCGTTTTTAATAGCTACATGGCATTCCATTGTATGAAAGTACTATCATTGTACCATCATTTATTTAACCAATCCCCTATCCCTTAATATCCCTATTTCTTGCTATTATAAACAGTGCTGCAATGGAGATTTTTGTATCTATAATGTTGAACATGTTCTTATTATTTTCTTAAGATTAACTCTTCAGGCAGAGATAACAGGTCAAAGGGTTTAGATATTTTGGAAAATCTTGATCCACTTATCTAAATTCTTTCCTGAAAGGTCCTATACTCCCGCTAGCACCATATGAAAGTGTCAACATGCCTCCTCTGACAACAGTGAATATCACTATTTTAAAATCGTTTGCATTTAGGGAGTAAAAAAGGATACCTCATAATTGCTTTAATTTGCATTTACTTGATAACATATAAAGCTAACCATTCCCCAACCCCCTGCAAACAATTGGCCCTTTCAAGTTTTTCTTTTGTGAAATGTTTGTTTTTTTTCTTGTACCAGTTACTAAACTGCTCTTTCTCACACCATTCCAATCCACCAGGTAGACCACTGTGAAACTAATGGCCCTAAGTAACTATCGTGTACCTGGTTGCACTGCTCCAATACTTTCAAATGCTTATTGCTACCCTCAAGATAGAAGCCAAAGTCTTTAACCAGAGCATGATCTGCACCAAAGTAACCTCAGTGTTCTCATTCCACCATAACCCTTCTCACATGATCCCTTGTCCTTGGCCAACCTGGTCTGCTCCCTGTTCCTTCTCTGTGATATGTTCCTACCCCATCGCTTTGGCTCTCATTGCTCTCATCTTATAATTTTCTTCTTTTCACTTGCTTAGTTTCTTATCTCCCTTCATGCCTAGCTCAAGGGAATTATTCTCTTAAATCTTTCTTTGGGAGAATATCACCTCTGACCTTCCAAGACACTTACTATAGTACTGCCACGTGCTTCCTGCCATCTACCTTTGTAAAATTGTTCTTTTGGGAGTACACGTCCTAACAGAAGTGTAAAGCTCTCAAGGAGGAAGACAGCACACCTCGAGGTTCTTTTATGCCAGTGTTTTGTACAGTCCCAAGAATGCAGTGCAGATGATTCCGATGATCCCATGGAGAAGGATCTGTCAATGCCAAGTTGGGGAAGATGAGATTTTTATACCCTTGTATCTTCATAACCCCGAACCTTATGATGATTTTTACTGAATTTTCTGATGTTTAATGATAACATCTGATTTCTTAAGTCATGGGGGAGTAACTGTGTTAAGTGCAAGTAGAGGTTATGGTGAAGTCTGCTGACGCTGGTGAAATAGCCACTATTGGGTCATTTAGGAATGCTCTGACTTTCTGCCTCTGTCACTCCACAGCCCCAATTTCAGCACAGGCTGGCACTGTACTGTGGGCTGCTGGACTCTGGAGAAGGGAGAAACAATACACAGAGTAAAACAGAATAAAAGCCAAGTTCCATCTCTGCTACTTACAGCCTGTGTTTTCACAGGCAGGCCACCTAACTTTCTTCACTTGCATGCTAGGGATAGTAATATATTCTCCAGGATTATTGGGAGAGTTAGGTAAGATAATGTGCCTAGAGTATGCAAAGTGCCTCCACAGAACCAAAACTCAATGCATGGAAGTTATTATTAATATAAGCAGAAAGGAAGAATGTCCTGCTGGTAATTTCTGTCTTTGCATGAACTAAGAGGCTGGGTCAACATGAGCAAAAATAGTCAGACATGTCCAGGGTAATAAGGGACAAAGGGCTGGGGTCCTACCTGGGGGTTCTTGCTAAAGCACTTATCCAATTCTGTAGGGCACTAATTCCAGTGCTGTTGCAGGGGTGCATTAGTATGGATACAGCAGAGGGCATGTGCAATGCTTACTTCTGAAGGTAGCATTCAGGGTTACTGAAAGCCACTGGAAACAACAGATGGAAGTTTTTAGAGTCTAAAAACACAGTAACTGTGGACTCTCCTGGAGAAACTTAGAGGACAGCTATATTAATTGGTTCTACAACAAGAAACTGAGAGAGGACAGGGAAATGGAAAGTACAGATAAAGAGTAAAGAGTAACCAGGCAAAAAAAAGAAAGCAAAAGTAGCAATATGGATATCAGAAAAGGAGGAATTGAAGGTCGAAGGTATAAAACAGAATAAAGAGTGATGTTATATAATGTTAAAAAGCACAGTTTATAAAGGAACTATAACATCCATAAACCTATATGCACCATACAACACAACAGCTAAATATACAAAGAAAAAAGAGCTTAAAATATAAGAATTTAATTAAAATAAGAGTTGGAGACATCCATACACATCTCTCAGAATTAGACGTATATTGGAGACAAAAATAAGTAAGGACAGAGTAAATTTAATATAAAGAAAACTTGGTAGAATACATAAATTGCTACAGTTAACATTTTCGGAGGAACTAGTAAATGCACTGAGGCAAGAAAGTGAAATCACTGGTATTACTATTGAGAAAAATAGATAAAATTATTTCTTTTGTGCTGATATGTTTGAATACCTAGAAAACTCAAGAGACTCTAATGAAACACTAGTCAAATAAATGAAACAATTTAGTAAAGACAGTAAAGATAAATATACAAAAGTCAATAGCTTCACTCTCTACTAGTTATAAGCACCCAGAAATGAGGATGGGAAAAAATGACAATAGAGGTTAAAAAAACTACAAAAATACTTAGGGGTAAATTTAACATAATAGGAACCTGGACTCAAGCTCCGTATTCCTGTGGTAGCTATACTCTCCAGTGAGGTCTAAATTTCAACCTTGGGTTCAGAGCTCCCTCTTCTATGTTCTTTGTTCCATCCTTGTTTGCTCTCTTTCAGCCGTAGAAATAGCAGCTGCTCCCTGCATTTGCTATTCCTATATTCCTTAGAGTCTTCTTTTAACCCTTTTAGTAGTTATCCACCATTCAATAGTAAGTTTTGTATAAATTTTTCCTGTTTAAATTAGTGGTGTGGTTTCTGCCCCTGACCAAACCCTGACTAATGCAGACCCATACAAATAAAATTATAAAATCTTATTGAAAGCCTCCAAATAAGAACTAAACAAACAGAAAGATATTTTCTCAAATACGAAGACCGAATATTGTAAAAATATCCATTCTTCCCAGAATACATATATAAATGTAATGCAATTCTAATTAGAATTCCAATAAGGTTTTCATTATTTTTGGAAATGGATAAAAATATCTTAAATTCTAATGGTAGTGTAATTACATAAGAACAGATAAGAAAAGCATGAAAAATAAGAATTGTGATGAGGGCTATGACTTGCCAGATATAAAGTCACAGCAATAAAATCTAAGTGGTATTGGCAGAGAGATAGACAAAGAGATCAGTGGAACAGAATGGAAAAAATCCAGGAAAAGACACATTAGAATTTCATATATGATAAAGACAGAATTTCATTTCAGAGGGCAAAGAGTGGTTTATTTGACAAATTGTGCTGGCACAAATGGCTAGCCATCTAAGGCAGGGTAGGCAGGCATTTTCTGTAAAGATCCAGATAGTAAATATCTTAGACTTTGTGGGCCTTATGGTCTCTGTTGCAACTACACAACTCTGCTTTTATAGTGTGAGAGCAGCCATAGACAATACGGAAATGAATGGGCGTGGCTCTATTCCAATAAAACTTTATTTACAAACACAGGCAGCTGGCCTGTGGGCCATAGTTTGTCAATCCCTGGTCTAGTGGAAAACAAAATTAGTCTCTGCCTCTGACCAAATACAAAAATAAATTCTGGATGGAGTAAAGACTTAAATGTTTGTGGTTTTTTGGGTTTTTTTTTGCTAAAAAAAAAAAGATTTAAATGCAAAATATCAACCACATAAACCTCTTAGATGAAAAATCCAGGTAGACTAAGGTCTGATCATATTAAGAAGGGCATCCATTTTAATCAAGTCAGGAAATCCAGAAGTCATAAAAGAAAAGTTGGACATACTTGAAAATATAAAAATGTAAAACTTTGACACAACAAAAAAATGTTACAAACAAAGTCTAAAGACAGACAATGGATTTGGGAAAAATGTTTGCACCACAAGTGACTGATATCTGTAATCTACAAAAGGCTCTTACCAATTAGCAAGAAATGGACAAAGGGTATGGATTTTAGTTTAAGTGCAATTGGAGCCCTTGGAGTTTTTGAGCAAGAGAATAATATGATTTATATTTTAAAAAGACCACTCAGGCTGCTGTGTGGACAATGGATTGAGGGTGTGTGCAGAGGCAATCATGGAATGGAACCAGGGAGGTAAGCTGAGATGTTTTTGCAGACTCCCCAAGAAGGCTTAATAGATGTTCAATAAACTTGGGCTGATTTTTGATGAAAACATCTATGCCATGCCCCCTGTGGCATCTAGGCCACAGGTTCTTCAGTCTATTCCTTGATCCTCCCTTTGAGGGAAGGTGAGGTTCAGACTGTGGTAGAACTCTGTTCAAGTTTTGATATAACCAAACATAAGCTCTGGTCTTTGGAACCCAAGAGCTTGCTCTGGCTACACTAAGCCCTGAGAAATCCTGCCATACTGGCCCAGTGGGTTCAGTCTAGCTGTCCTTCTAGGCTCTGATTATGGGAAGAGGAGGCAAGAACACCTGTTACAGTCTTGAGGAATTGGTGAATTCTTGGCCTAATGAGGCAGGGCATGGGAGGAAGGGGACGAAACCGAGAAGGAAGGGGGAACACTGCCAAATGCAGAAGGGGAGAGAGCATGTACCTGCAGCCCTGGCATGGGGGAAGATGGGGAGGAGAAGACAGGAGGAGAAGGCTGCCACCAAATAATCTCTTCTCTGCTCTTGAGGCTTGGGGACCCAATGACTTGGCTACAAATCAATTTTTCACATGCGAAGCCAAGAGTTTTCAAGTGGTAAGTGGTCAAAATGAAGTACCAAGTTGCTTCTCCTCAGCTAGGAAGTAGGTTTCAAAACTCCATCCACCCACCCAGCAGGAGGAACAGCAGCTGGAAGGACAGCACAAAAGGCACCATGTCCCCCTCCCATACAAGGTTTAGGAAGCCCGAGGCAAAAAGCCAAGGCTTGCACAGCAGCCCTGGGCCTGGTTGGTAGCTCAGGCTCGGTGGTTCTGTGCAGAGCCTCTGCTTTTTCAAATGTAAAATAAAAAACATCCTGGACAGGAGGGATCTCTAGAGAAAAATGAAAGAACACACACAGACGAGAGCTGCTGTGGAGAGGCAGCGGAGCTGACATTTGCTGCAAAGGGGAGAGAATAGCATTGCCGCAGAGGGACCCGGTATCTGGCAATGGAGCCCTGTGCGGCTTATCTTTGTGGAGGCTTCTCTGTTGCCTGAAATCTCTTATGGAGCAGGCAAAAGAAAATGGATCCAAAGGAACTGGGGGGGGGGTGGTTGGGGAGGTGGGCAGTGTCCACCCTCCTACAACTCTGCCCCTCACAGATGCATCTGGGCAAGTTGAAGATGTTCTATTCTCCACCTCTGAGCCTGCATCTGGTTTCCTAGGGAGACAGGCACAATGGGCCCCCCTTCCCAAAGATGCTGGTCTTTAACAAAACAGCAGCGCCTTGTGCTGTGCACAAGCACACATTTCTGCACACCTAGAAGAATGCATGCCTTCCGGAGGGTATCTGTCTCATGGTAGACACTCGGGAAATTTGGGATCCTTCAATCATTTTTGCGTTGCCTAAAGACCTCCCCAATGGTGGATGCTCAACACACACACACTTTGAAGAAATAAACAAATGAGCAGATTATTTTGGAGTTACATTCTAATAATCCATCTGGATATGTAAAACCAAAACAGAAGCAACCATGTAAATTTAATCCCTGCCAGGATGGCAGATCTTCTGGGCCAGGGATTGGCAAACTGCAGCCCAAGAGCCAAATCTGGCTTGTAGACTGATTTTATAAATAAAGATTTATTGGAACATAGCCACATCCATTTGTTCATATATAGTCTATGGGCTATTTTTGAGCTACAACAACAGGCAGACCTAAGTAGTCACAACAGTGATCATATGGGCTGCAAAGCCTGAAATATTTACTACCCGGCCCCTTACAGAAAAACTTGCCAATCCCTGCTCTCGGCAAGTACCTGGATTTAGCAGGTATGACAGGGTCAAGAACTGCCTATTTCTAAGAAACTTCCAGGCGATACTGAAGTGGCAAGTCTGTAAGCCACTCTTTGAAAAACAAGGTTCCAGACACTCTGTTTTCCAAAACAAAACAAAAGTACGATGAACCAATAATCATCAAGTACCAACCAGGTAGGAGGCCTGAACTTGGCGCTGCTGCATCACAAACTTGAGTCAGCCACCAAGTCTTGGATATCCTTTTTCCTTGCGTCATCAGCCTCACTTACTGATACAAGCCTAGCAGCCCACACAAAAAAGAAGGGAGTGGAACACCCCCGCTCAGTTTGTACACAGACAAAAGCCAGACGGTAGCGCAGTAGGCATTCGCGGCCTTTGCGACCCCAGCAGCCATTCACCCCTCTCTTGGCGGCAGCCATTTTGAGAAGCTTCTCTCCTCCCATTTCTGCTCACGTGGTGTGGGTGGGGCTGACTCCAGGCCACTGTGATTGGTTCAGGGATGAGCATGTGACCCAGTAGGTCTCCCTGGGACTTTGGCGGGATTTCTGTGAAAAAGTAGTTCCCTCTTTCCTCCAGCATCTGTAGTGAGAGAATGTGGGATCCGAGCCGCTGTTGCCCTCTCGTGACTCTGAGAAGCGACCCCTCGAGGGAGGGGAACCAGTTTGGAGGCGACAGCTCCAAGCGACAGTGGGGAGAAGAAACCCAGTGACCTTGTTTAAGCCACTAATCAAATGCTACCTCTGACCACGTGACCTGCTCAGTGGTTTTTTTTCACTTATGTAAGCTCATACATTTTTGCTTCTGCCATGTGGGGTTGGGATTTCTTTGCTTTACAATTGAAAAAAAAAGTCCTGATGGAGAAAGTTACTAACACTTTCCATCAGACTGTGCTGAGCAGCTAGGTCCATGTGTACTCCTGTTGCATGTGGAAACTTTTCTTGGGATTCCTGCATGTTTGCACACATGTTGGCTCCTCTGCGGGAGGAACATTAATAACCAGCTGCCCATCTTGGAGCTGGGGCACCTCCTGCCCTGACCCTCACCAGGGCAGCTACTGCTTACTGACTCTGGAGGCTTCAATCTGTCCAACCGTAGCCAGTTCATGTCACAACATTCCCTCAGTTTAGAGAAGAAAGTTCCTGGGAAAATGGATCAGGAACTCTGCCTCAAGTCAACTGAGCAAAGAACTGCTGAAGAACCTACTACAGAGTAGGTCATAGCAGGCAAAACGATATCAGGCAGCACCATCCCATGTTCTCTTAGCATCTTCTTACCCACATTAACAACTGTGCCCTCACTCGCTCTCTCTCCAAAACAGCTTTCAGCTAGTAAACAGATTGGAAAAGGTCTTATTAGACAACTCACAAGCATCAGGTTCACCAGTTTTTGAGTCAGATAGATCTAGATTTGAATCCCAGACCCACTACTTACAGCGTGTGTGAGTATGGATAAGAAATTTAAACTCTCTGAATCCCAGTTTGCTTGATTTTTAAATATTTACCTTGCTGAGTTATCATAGGGAGATGAGGTAATAATACAGTGGTTAGTTGTAAAACTACTACTAAATAATAAAAATAATATTACAGTCATAATATTAATGTCGTTTTAGCCTTTCAGAGGTATTACCATTTTCATAGGGAACAATTCCTTCCTTAACCCAACATTAGGTACTCTAATGTTAGAATTTCAGTCACAGCAATGGACCTGCTCCTCGGTTTATGTCTGGTAGGCAGTCACTTGCTGAAGGTGTTCAGGAGGGCTGCACAGTCCTTAGGCAATGACCTTGAGAATCAGAAACACAGGCCATGTGTGTGGAAGTCAAAGGAGGGATTCCAGAGGTTGGAATGGTGACTCTGGGGTCTTAAAAATCTAGTGTTTGAAGGTCATTATCATCACTGACTTCTGATGGGCTACGTGTAATTGGTTTAGGGTGGGATGGCCATAAGCCTCCTGCCCCGTAGACTTTCCTTCCGAGTGGTCAAAGGTAGCATCACCTAGTGAGGAAGTGTGTATGTGATTCCCCCTCACATAAACCAGGAATACCCTCAGGGTCCATTTTGCTGGTAGTTTGAGAAAGAGCCCAGTAGCAAAGAGTAGTTCTTTCATTCCAAGAACAATCATCCAGATTCTTGCTTAACTGACAAAGTAGAGGTAACTGCAGGTGGTCAGCACATCCCTGGTATTTCCATTCCATCTTAACAGCATATTACATGAGACTGTGTAAGCCCTGCTTCCGTGGTATAGTAATAACCCGTGGTACATGCATTATTTGAGCAAATGACAAGGTCCCGAAGTTAAGATTCATTAACACTGAGTGTGGTACCCAGTAGATTTGTGCCATGTGAGCAAATCCTTATCATTTCCCATTTTGGAAATTTCACATTTCATTCTGCTTTGCAAATCTCATAACTTCATGGTAATATAGATTAACATTTTGCAAAAAATAACAAATAATGTTCTGCTTCAGGGAAAATCAGACATTAGGCTTCTGATAAGAAACGAAGGGTAATGTTGAAGACTTCAGGATAACACATTATATTGGAGAAGAAAAAACCATTCAGTGTTTTGACTCCCCAAGTGTGTGGGAACAGTTATTTAAAGGCTATTTTCATAACTTTGAGACTCTGCAATTAATTTCTGCAAAACCCACGGAAAATTTTCCTCTTTTCAATGATACGTTTCCCCATCTTTCTCCCCAAAAGTCTTAGAATCTGGCAAAATTTTTCTTTTTGATTAAAACAAAAAATTGAACAGATGTGCCTCAAGAGGGCTGGCAGTACTTTCAAGAACTGGTAATAATTTATTCAGACCATATAAAGTAATACAATATATCTTTATGTACAAGTTGCACAGAAACACGCTACAAACACCCGCTGCTCTTTGGTGTGGCATGGTCCCTTGTTGAAACACACCAGAAACTTCCATATATCAGCAATCACTTATGACAGCCCTATCTTCCGTGCAAAAGGTCATCTCCCGGCAGAAGAATAGCTTGCCTAGTTAAAGGGATACCAATTTTTAAGCGCTCTGCCAAGCTGAAGACAGACTGAATGAGTGAGGGAGATGTCAGATTTCAAATGCAGGGCACGCTCATTGCGTGCGGATGCTGAGCTGGGAGGAGGGGGAGAGAAACCTCTATTTAGAGATGATTGGAAAAAATCAGTGCTATACAGTGCACTTGAGAAGGAGTGGGGGAGGCTGCTTTTGCCCTCTCCTTGGATGTGACAAAATGGCCACCACAGAAACACGAAGCAGCTGCAAATGGCGGCAGCGGGGCTTCCTGGATGCCTGAGGAAAGGTCTGTGTGATTCCAGGCCTGTGTTGGGTGTTTCCTGGGCTGGGAGGCTTTTAAAGTCAGGATGAAGAAAAGGAATGCATTTAGAAGGAAGGGACAGTTGACAAGGAAAGTGGCCGGAGAACAGCAAAGGGTGATGACCTGGGAAAACACAGGGTGCCAGGAAAGTATGTTGACCCCTGAGAAACAGAGTTTTCAGTATTTTCACCACCTTGAACTCTGTAACCATGCCAGCTAGCTCAGGGAGCCAAAATTGTCCTAGTCTCTGCAAATGCTCATCAGCTGCTTTTGAAATATCCTGCAACTACCACAGGTAAGTGGGCAGGGGATTGGAGGCCTGATGCAGGGTTATCCCCAAGGGACCTGCTGGGTAGACAAGCAGGTCTCTGCCCTCCCCCACCTCCGATCTCTCTGTTGGCTCCATGGCTCCCTTCCTTCTGGCAGCTGAGGACTTCCTTGCTGTTCCTGGCACCAAACTGGCCTGACTTCCCTATGTGAAGGCCTCTGTGACAACTAGCCAATCTGATATACCAGTCTGGGTAACTGTGTTTTTCCTCCTTCAGGATATACTTACATTTAGTTAGGCCTTTCCCTTCACAAGGCAGATGCCCAAAGCAAAGAGAGTGAAGCAGTAGGAATTTTAGACACTGTGTACAACTCCCCTTGGGGTACCTCTGGGGCTGGAGGCTTTACATCACTGTGACAGAGAACTGGTCTGCACAGACCACGGCTGCTGCATCCTCAAGGTTTTATTTCTCTGTGTGTATATGTCTGTTCTGTTTCTTTCTCTCCTCACCACTCCCCAGAATATACTCACACAAATACATATCCCCACATGCAAAGATGCACATATGTGTGCCATACATGAGTGTGACACTCGCAGGCACGTGGGGGGCACTAGCATTGCCTTTTTCTCCCCTTGTCCCTCTGTGCTTCCCAATATCCTCTAAAGCTGGTGGTGGCAAATTGTGGCTTATGGGCCAAATTCAGCCCACTGCCTGTCTTGTAAATAAAGTTTTAATGGAACACAAACACATTCACTCACTTACGTATTGTCTATGGCTACTTTTGCACTATACCAGGGTTGAGTAGTCACAATAGAGATCATACGGTCCACAAAGTCTGAAATATTTACTCTCTGGTACACTTTAAGAAAGTTTGCTGACCTCTACTCTAAAGCAGCATGTTACATCTAGAAAATCTTCTTAATTGTCAAAACGTCTTTCCCTCATTTTAGAAGTGATTCACAAACCTCCACCTCTTAGAATCAAAGAACTCTATGATGAGAAGGTATATTTTAGATTATTAGTTCTACTTATGGCCTAGTGTGTGATTCTCCTCTGGAACATCTGTGGACATCCCGTCTCTCTCTATACTTCCAATAAAAGGAGACACACAGCTGTTCACAGGGAAGCCTGTGATGTTTCCCAATAGCTCCATGGGAAAGCTCTTTTCTATCTGGAATGAAAATCTGATTTCCTATAATTTCTACCCATTGGTTCCCATTCAGTCCTCTGGGGCCAGTCAGGAAAAGGACAAACCCTTTTTATAAAATAATGCATCAAGAATTGGGAGATAATTGACATGCCTCATCTTTGTGTTTTGCTTCTCCAGATTAAAAGAATCCCTGATCCCTTTATCTGTCCCTTGGGTGGTGTGGCATCAAGGCCCTGCCTCCTCTGTACCTCCTCTTGGTGGCCAGTGTCCCTCTTACATTCAGAAGGCTGTGAGTACTATGAGGACATTGGGTGCCTCCTTAAGAGGGGCATTCGTTCCTGATCACCCTTGTTCTGAGAGTTCACCAGAGAAGTACTGATAGCTTCTGAAGGGCAGAGAGCGGAGGCGGCCACTCTGTTCCTGGAGCACTAGGCACAGGGAAGCACCATCATCTAATCAGGTCCTGTGATGCCCTCTGAGGCTGGTCCTGCCAAGCCTGTGTGCTGGTGGCTGGGGGCCTAGCATGGATTCCACTAGAAAGCTGGTTCTAGAGAACAGTATATTTTGAATTAGCCACTCAACAAATCATAAAACGGGATTGTCAGATTCATTATGGGAAAAGCTGCACTGAAAATAATGCCTTAAGTATGTGTTGTGGCTGCTGGGGATACAATGGTATTAGTGGCTTAGGGGGCTCAGGAAATTTCCACGAGACCATAACAAAGGAGCAGCCAGCGTTTGGCGAGAACAATGGAGGATGGACCCTTTTCCTCTCATCGATGAAAGCAAACCTTTCTTATTATTTCAAAATTTGCTACTCCAAACACCCACCTCTCCCCCTGGTGCACCATGTCAGAGTTACTGAGAAGGAGGTTTTAAAAAAAATCATTAAACATCCTCCCCCCCCCAAAAGAGCTCAATGAGGTCCCATTCTGTAGTAATGAGCTCCAATTTAACACGATCATTATTTCTGACATTAAAGGCCCGAGAATAGTGTCACATGCCTAGAAGCTATTTTTTTTTTTTTTTTTAAACCAGCTAATCCCAGAAATAAGAAGCTGCCATGAGGGACAGTGAGTCAGGGCCTGTAAAAGTGCTTTAGGGGAAGAATGTTGCAACAGACTAGCCTGAGCACGAGAAGCACAGCATACACAAGATCCTTGGCCACCTGTAGGTGCCCCCAGCTTCTGCTGCCCCTCTGTCCTCCTGGCCAAGACTGCTAAAGGTTATGCAGGGACTGCCCAGTGAGCAATTAAGGGCCTGGGTTTGGTGTTGGATGGATTCTAAATTTGAGGCCTAGCTGTGCTGTTTGTACCAAAGCCACGTGACTTTGGGAAATTTTCCTTAAGTTCCCCATGCCTCGGTTTGGCTCATCTGTGAAATGGAACTAATAATAGAACCCCCTAGCAGGTGGGAACCAAATGAAATAGGATGCAGGAAAGAGAGACTCAACATACCAAAGAGGAGAAAGGAATCTTCAGGATGATGGGAAGGGAAGGGCAGCCCGAAGCAACAGCTGGGCTTTGGGCTTATGGATCAGCTAATCCCAAGGGGAACAGGTGAGAAGACTCTAGCAGGACTTTTATAAGAAGATGAAATTGAGAGAACACCCAACATGAATATGTTGAGATGTAATACCACAATGAGAGAGACTTTATGGATATGTTTGTGATTACAGCATAGAAAACTAAGGAAAGAAAAAATAAAACCACTAAAAACAGAGTTGTGCAGGAAAGGAAGAATAATCATAATACACTACATGGCTCACCTAAGCTAAATATTGATGTCATGAAAATTACAATATCATGATATTGGGAGGATGGTAATTTTATGTGTTTTTTTTTTTGAAGGGGAGTTTAAAAAGAGAGCTAGACCCTCGTTTTTCATAATGGGAAGTCAATAGATAACACCTAGAAGTAAAAATCAAGGAACAGCAATAAAAGTATGATATTTAGAGATGCAGAGGTAAAGTTCTAAGGAATAATTTAAAAGAATTGAAAGAGTTTATCTCTGGGGAGTGGGTGGGAGATTTTTGGGGAGAGATTGTGTGTTTCTTTGTAATAAGGCTGGTAGGACTATATGAATCTAAAAACTGTGTGTATAAGTAACTTTAATGAAAGTAAAATTAAAATATCTATTGAAATGTGTCCCATCAATGGATTTCACCACCCATTCCTCTGGATTTATTAGCATTAAGCCCAGAATTACCAGTTTCTCTTTTGGCTTTCTCAACTTTCTAAGAGGTGAAATGTTGAACAAAACAGGTCAAGAATGCTTCTGAAAGTATATCTTTAACCGGAGGAGACACATAGCTGATGTGCAGATAACTGATAAACCCTATGACGGGTGCATTTTGCATATGTGAAGTCCGTAGTCTTGGGTGACAGAGCATGAGTCAAGTGATCTCTCTCTCTGGGTGGTCTGTAGGATATTCCCATAAGGATGTCACTTCTATTTCTATGTTAATCCAGGGATATACATTCTCCACCACATTTTAACCTACTGAATCAAGGATCCTACACCCTGTCATTCAATTTTGGGATCTCACAGAGCCTTTCCATACCTACATGAAACTCTCAAGTTCACTTTGAGTATTGGCCATATGAGGTGCCTTGGGATACAAATAACTGGAAGTGTAAAGGCTATTTCTGATCATTCCTGTGCTTTGTTTTCTTAAAAATATCAGAAAACTTCTATTACATATGAAGGATCTTGAACCTCTCTCATAACCAACATATGATCCTCTACCATAAATAAAATAATTTTAAAAGTATATTCTGCCGCATATTTTTCCCTCTCATCCCTCCCATTTAAGCTTAACATTTCCTTGATCACTTGTCAATATATTCTTGTCAGTCCCAATGGTCTGACGATTGGTCCTAATGACTTCCCCCATGATCACTGACAGTAATTCACTGTCCCGATACCGCAATTCCTGGTCCTCTTTCTGCCTCCGTACGAACTTTACATTCAGTACTCCCAATCTAGAACTGGTCCACATGCCAGTTCCTTTGAGATCAAGGTTAAGATCTCAAATGTGAAGCTAGAAGTGAACACATACCCAAAATATTTGGTGGTATTCACAACTTTAAAGCCAATGGAGGTAAAATCCAGTTTCTACTGGAAGTATGCATTTATTCTCATGTGACTCTTCCTTCTGCTGCTTTGTGCTATTTCCTAGCTCCAGTGACATTGAATACACTATGGAAAGTTGGGACCCAATCTCCAGAATGAGAGGACAGTGATTCCTGCAGGAAAACATATTCTCTTGGGAGTCACCACACCACCACCAGCACCACCACTGATGTCCTATTGAATATTTTAAAACAATGCTTTAGATAAATAGAGACAGAAGGACACAGATATGCTTGTAATGGTACAGAAAACCCTGTTGAAATCATAAACGTTGGCATGATAAATAACTTTCCAGATTTTATATTAACTGAGGCTTTTACATGGTCTCAGAACAAATCAAACTTAGTGACCTTTAGATAACATTTCCAGAGCACTTCTATATGCCAAACACTGACCTAAGCATCTTACAGTCATTATCTTATGTCATACTCTTATTAACCCATTTGACAGATAAGGAAACCAAGGCCCTGAAAGGTTAAGAAATTTACCTTGGGTTTTAAAGTTAATGGTTGGTGGAGCCAGGCCTTGGACCCAGATCTGACCCCAAAGACCATGTTCTTCCTCCCTAAAGCAGTGGTTCTCAACAAAGGGGTGATTTTACCCCATAGAGGACATTTGGCAGTATCTGGAGACATGTTTAGTTGTCCTGCCTAGAGACAGGAGTGCTACTGGAGTCTAGAGGGTAGAGGTAAGGGACACCACCGAACATCCTACAATTCCTAGGACATCCCCACAACAAAGAATCATCCGGCCCCAATGCCTACAGGGTTAAGGTTGAGAAATTGCGCTATGCTATACCAGATTTTCTTTAAGAAATGCTGAAGGAATTGTTCATTGCCTTATGCCCAGCATCTAGAACAGCGCCTGGCACATAGTAGGCTGTCAGTAGTCTCATAACTATTACCAAATGGATTATTTTTCTAAAATTATCAAAGCCCCTATACGGCTACATGAAAGATACCAATTGTTTTTCTTTTATAAGTGATTATGTGACTAATCCTTTAAAAAGACCTAAAGCCTTGGACTTCCCTGCAGGTGCTTGGAACAGGGGCCCTGATGTGTAAAACCCCCTCCAGACAGCACAGAAGTCCCACAAATAAACCCTAGTTACCCATCTTAAGTGCAGAAATATAAGACATCTACCGATTTGTTCCCCTACACACCACTTGTCCCATAGAACTCTCTTAAATATGCTTGTATATGTACATCTTAGGTAGAGTTATACTTTTAACAAGGTTTAGAAGAAAACAATGCTTACTATACAATTCTTGGGTTTTTTTTCCTTTGTTATTTCATAATCATCACCCTACCTGGAATAAATAGGACAGGGCCTTAGAGGGATGCAGTCGCTCTGTTGAAGTTGGGGGGAGTGGCTGAGGGGCCTACGTGGAAGAGAGGAAGTTAGAGAACCGGAAAGACACAGTCCTCCCTGTTAGCCTCGCAGGGGGCAGCCTTCCCCGTGCCTTGCTAGTTTGTCTGCCGGGCAGAGGCTCTTGGGGAGCAGGGTGGAGAATGAGGTCACGCCCATGATAACCGCGGACAGGCTTCTTGGTGAACGTCTTCCGCAGTGCAAGCATCAACATGCAATCAAACTAAGCAAGGCTGTGTTTTACCTTCCTACCCTCCTTTTGCAGCTTTGGTGGTTTATCAAAGGCGAATTGAAATGTTTACTTGTTAAACTAGAAGAGTCATTTATTTTTTTTAATTCATTCATTCCTTCAACACACACTAAGTACCAGGGGATCCTCTTGGGTACGTGGGTAGGCTGCTTGTCCCAGCCTCGTTTGTAGTTAGGCGTGGCCACGTGGATGGGTTCTCGCCAGTGTCAGAGGCGTGGAAGAGATGGGAGCCACTTCTGTGCCTAGACTTTAACGTCCATCCTGTAGGTGGCGGCAATGCCCCGGGCAACGGGGAAACAGCTTGAGGGAAGGAGCATGAGCAGCTCTCTTGTGAGCAAGAAATTCACTTCTTTGTTCTTTCAGCTGCTCTATGGGGGGACCCCTTTGTCATAGCCTTTGTTACTTACATGGATGCCTAACTAATAGTGATCCGTGCATGCACGAAGTTTATATTCTAGACAGACAATGAATACAGAAGGTAATCAGGGAAGGCCTCTCTGAGGAGGTGATGTTTATGATGAGCCCTGAACACTAAGGATTGTCAGCCGTGCAAAGATCTGGTTGCGCAGGCAGATAGAAAATTGAATGCAAAGGCAGAAGTTAACTTGTGTCTGAGGAATAGAAGAGAGAACAATGTGGCTGGAGCGTGGTGACGGGGTCAGGGAGGCACTGGGTGAGGTCGAGAGGAAGCAGAGGGAGAGTAAGCAGAGGCAGGTCCAAGTGTGATTTAAAGCCACCAGAGTGTCTTAACCTGGGGATAGGCGTGTGTGTGTGGAGAGAGGGAGGGAGAGAAAGAGGTGCCATTTGCATAGTGAAGATCACCTTTGGCTGTGGTACAGAAAACACATGGCAGGGGTCAAGAATAGAATCTCGAATAGTGAAGACACAATTGCAGTGACTCAGTGAGCAATGATGGTGGCTTGGACCACGATATTAGGGGTAGGGATGGGAGAAAGGGCTGGATGCAGGATATGTCTGGAGGTCACGTTAACAGGTCTGGCTGCCAGATTGGAAATAGCAGGTGAAGGAGGGTGCTAACCTTGAGCAGAGGGCAGTGCTGGCCTTTATTGACGTGGGGGAACATGTCGAGAGGCCTGTTGTATAAAGTGCTAAGGTTGAGATGCCTGTTAGATGTTGAAGGGGAGAGCCTGGGGTTTGGGAGAGAGTTTTAGGTGTTCTCTTAGTCTGTTTTTGTGTTACTATAAAGGAATACCGAAGGGTGGGTAATTTATAAAGAAAAGAGGTTTATGTGGCGCATGGTTCTGCAGGCCGTACAGGACACACGGCACCAGCATCTGCTTCTGGCGAGGGCCTCAGGCTGCTTCCACCCATGCGGAAGAAGAAGGGGAGCCAGTGTGTGCAGTGGATGTGGGGGGGTGGGGGGCTGCCAGGCTCTTAAAGTGAGAACTCACTCCCCCCACCTCCTAGGGAGGGCATTGATCTCTTCGTGAGGGATCCTCCCCCATGACCCAAACATCTCCATTAAGTCCCACTTCCAACACTGGGGATCAAACTTCAACATGAGGTTTGGAGGGTCAAATATCCAAACCATAGCAGGAGTCTTTAGCAAATAGATGGAATTTAAAGTCATAGACCTACATGTGTTTTCTTAGGGAAAGGGAATAGACAGAGAAGAGGAGGACAGGCAAGAAAAAGTACGATTGGCCTTGTAAACATTTAGGCATTTCTCCACCAACCTCTGGGATAAACAACCCGTCAGCATTTCTAGGGGGAGGAGGAAGACCATGCACTGCTGATAATGCCGACTGGCCTCACGGGAATCCGTTTCTGTTGGGGGCTGGCGCTGGCCTGTGTCAGCTCACGAGAGATGGTGGTTAAATTTTCAGGATTGTGTGAGCCGGTTTTTAAATACAGATACTATCATAGGAGTCAGAGTGGGAGCACTTATACCACAGAAATCAGCAAATTCTTCAAATCAGGACCTTGGAAAAATTTGAGAGCCTGTTTGTCACCACTGATACCTTCCCACTTGGTGGCGTTCAGCCTTATCACAGGAGTGGCACGGGATCCCCAGATGTCATCGGGCTCACGTATGGGACCTCACTCTTGCAGGAGCGGACCCAGGTAGCACATCATTACAGTACACGATGGCACGGTCCCATCACCCGGGAACCCCCGTAACATTCCGACCTCCATCCGGCATTGCTCCTTTGTCCTCACGAGTGGCTGGTGAGTGGCTGGGGTCTTAAGCAGCCCTGGGAAGGTGTCCAAGGGAAGACTGAGAACCTGAGAGTTTTACAGAATTAATTCTCAGAAAGGTAGGAGAATATTGTTTCTACGAAACAATAGTCACAAAAGACCTTGGGACTTGGGGAGTTTCTTCCCTCTGAGGCATGGGTGGAAACATTGCAATGGTTACCCGGCCTGGGGCAAGAAGGCAGAGGGAACTTCAGTCTCTTGGATGCCTGAGACAACCCTCCACCCTTGCCCCAAGATTCTGGACACACAGCACCCTACTTCCCTTTGAAACGAGAGCAAGTTTGTGCTTTATAATCCTTCCTTCCTTCTTCTCCACTCAACGTTAGTGTTGTCTCAACTGCGCTTATTTCATTGACTCCAAGATGCGTTTTCACGAAAGTGCAAATGGGTTGATTAGTTTATTCAGGAGTATTGACAGGCTGCGGTGCACTGGAGCGCGCAGCCAATCTCCCTGCACGCTTGAGTGGGTCATGGTTACCTCAACTGCCTCCAACAGGAATCGAGTGCTGGTTTGCCTTTGTGCCGGGGGCCTGAGAGATGTGTCATTCCAGCATCACCCTAATTATGATTTTCAGAAGGTGTAGCTATCTGGATATAACGGGGCCATCAAAAGTGCATGGAAGGAGTGTGTGTGTGTGTGTGTGTGCAAGACAGCAGAGTGTACACCCCCAGAGGCTGGGCTTGGGAGAGAACAAAACGGAGTCATTGCATTATCACCTGTGCACAGCTGGGGCTGCAAAAGCACACACACTTAGTTGCACACACACACGCTAAACCCACAAGCCTTCCTGGGTGAGGCTTTCCTTTAGAGATGAAGGTTATCAAATATAAAGCTTCTTTTTTTTCAGTTGGGGAAACTGAGGCCCAGAGAGGTTAAGTGATTTCCCTGAGGCCACACAGCTAATCAGAGGAGACATAAGTTCCTGCCTTCCTTACCTCCAACTCCCATAAACAAGCTTTCCCATAAGCAAGCTGCCAAGTCTAAGTAAAGTTCTAAAACCTTAACTCCATTTGTGTGAGAGTGTGTGTGTGTGTGCGTGTGCGTGTGTCCACGCATGTAGAGCTGTTGATATATGGCAAGAGTTTGCAGGGCTATTCTCTTCTTGCTTCATGTTTTCACAACTCCCACAAGACAGGAATTAAAAGGAATAGCTGAACCATTCCCTCAGGCAAGTAGACCTGTGGAAAAACAAAGAGCCAGTAGCTTGGTCTCTAAGGGGTCAGTCTGACTTCCTTCTCTCAAAAGCATCCCAGGCTACATTTTTACCTGCCACATGTCCCAATCTTGCATAACCTATAATAATGGTATTCTGAATGCATTTTAGCGAATGCAAGGCGGCATGGGACTCTCTCAGTTCCTACTGAACGTCTGATCTGCAAAACCCATAAAGAGTTGCAGTGGAAAGTTTGCTAATAGAAAAAACAGACAGGCACCTGGGTCCCCAGTTAGGGGCAAGGCTCTTCCGAGTTGGTGGCTCATGGTCATTTTTGTTTTTGTTCTTAAAAAAGGGATAACACTGTGGAGTTGTAGGTTCACCTCTGCTTTTGCATCTAATTGCTGCAAAAGCCATTTATTACCTTGTGTTCTTCCCCAGAGGGGATGTTATCCTTCACAGCAACATGGGCCTAACATCTAACTGCCCCAGAAGTGCTCTCCACCACCTCGGGGTAATTCTGGGTCAGCTCCATTGCCAGGCCTGTCTGTCTCCAGTCCAGGAAGGCCCCCATGAAAGGAAGAAGTGCAGGAACTGGGACTTTTTTCCTTCTTTGAATTTTGCATAAAATTGCCTCCCCAGCCACATAATGAGAAAACATCAATCACGCGTCTTTCCCTGGGAATGTCGGAGGCCATCCCGAGCTGGTCTGTGGTCCTGCTCATCTGCACACAGGCAGGGCTTGTGAAATTGCTTTTCCCTCAGAAAAATATGTTCGTTTCCGTCTTCCTTGGACGGCCCTCACAAATGAAAGTGCTTTGTCATTTTTAAGCCCAGTGTTCCCTTTCTCCCCCCGCCCCTAGTTATAACCCAGCTGATAAAACCCATAGGTATTTGGGTTTTTTTAAAAAAGTCTCAAAAGCCCAGAGGACTGTTGGAATCCACCAGTATCCTCTTGCAGGTTCCCCTTGCATTGCACAATGCAAAAATGGCTGCAAGGAAAGGTTCTTTCTGTTCCCTGGGAATCTCCTTGGGCCTTGTGCAGCATGTGGATAGACTGACACACAGAGACAATGCAGCCCCTGAGCTCTAGGTAACGGATGCCCCTCCTGAAAACAGCGGTACTAAGCCCTGCCTTGTCCCCCTTGCTGGTCAGCTCTGAGCACCCTGGGAATTAATAGAGGTGGACATGCTTTGTAAATCAGAAAGTGCACTAAAAATTCAAGTTATTATTATTTCTAAAATGTCTCCAGCCTACGATTTGTCATAGACACCTATCATTCTGCTTAGATAATTGGGTAATTGTTCCTCATGCCGGAGGGAACAAAAGTCTCTCTTTGAAATCTGTGTATGTCTGCGTGGAGGCTTACACATAGAGAGCCCTGTTATAACAAGGGTTTGACTCCACAGAGATTTGTAGATGCCAAAGGACTAACAATAACCTCCTCTGAAAACAGCTGCATTAAGCTTTTAATAGGCAAGTTAGTAGAATAACCTGATTCTAGCCTTATAAAACAGTCACCCTCTAGAATATATATATGGGGTCAATATAGGATCCAGGGGGGCTTTACATGATAGATTTGTTGCCCAAAAGGTATTTCAAAAGAGAATCCTTGCAAAGGGTGATTGTTTCCCACATATCCACATTTCCTCAAGACTAGGTTATCTTCATTTCTTTGCAATAGTTATTTAAATACCTATTAGTTTTAACTTTTTCTGCCTTTCCTTGGTTATTCCATCCACCCAAACAGTAAAAGATCTGTAAACAAATACTTAATTGAACCACAGTAATCTAATTATTCAAAGGGACCTTTGTTTCTTTAGGTAAACTTGAATATCTTAATGATGTTGATGTTCATGATGTTGGAGAAACTTGCTTCTCAAATTATCTTTGGTGAAGAATAACTTTTTTATTATTAACATCCAATCCCTCATGGACTGATACTTTAAAAAAATACATAAAAATTGAATTACTAGAAAAATAAAATGTCACTTGAATGTTACAGCAAGGTCAGATTGCTATAAAAGTTTCTAAACTCTTACTCTGAATTTCTGTACTTAACTAGTTGAGGACCTCCAACATATGGTTTGACCACACTTTGAGTAGTACCAATGGAGAGGCAATTCTCTTGCTATCTTACTTATAGTGGCTCAAATCCCAACTCTGCAAGTTCTCATTCCCTAAAAGAGTTTGTCAATCCAATGTTTTAATGGTTTTATTTAAGCAGGGACAGGTCTTCTATAAAGCCTCTAAGTATTCACTTGGTAAATAAGAGGGAGGGCAGTTAATCCTAACATGACCTACACAAGGCATTGTCCAAGAATAAATCAGGAAGTTACTCTAATGTATGGACGGGGGCGGGGGGAGAGCTTGGGGCTGGCTGTCATATATAAGGAAGATACAAAACATTACAGAAAAGTGATTCTTAACTCGTATTCCATAAGACAGTAGATTAAGGGGGTATAAAGACAGCTAACACCAGGCTGGACTAAAGAATGGGAAGCTGGTGAGGGCAGAGAGTATACACAAGACGTGCATGTGCTCACACACGTGTGTGAGCGTGCATATGTGTGTGCATGTGTGGGCACACAGTCCACCTGGTGGGCAGGCTGATTGGAGCTGAGTAAGGAAGGGCAGAAGAAAGGTTGAGGGAGCATTTGCAGAAAAGGGGTCCAATTTATATCCGTTGTGGTAATTGGTTTGTTTGTGTAGAGCAGGAAGAAGGGGCAGTGGGGGACGTGGCGGAGGGAAACGGTGAGGGCTGTGATTCCTCTGCCTGATGAGTTGGAGAGAAATTGTTAGTAACCAAGACTGGTCCCGCAGGGGTTCATTAAGTGACTGGCCCTCCACAATATCCTGTCATTTCCAACCTGGATGCATCAACATTAGCCAGCTTTGCAGTACGGGGCTGTGTGTCTGCGAGGGTGCGAGAAGGCACGGGAGCGTCTGCTGGCGGGGTTTGTGTGTGTGTCTGTGCCTTTTCTTATGGATATGGTTAAGTTTTCTGTGGGAATTAGAATCATGAAGGCCACATGCAGGAAAAAAAAAAAAGGCAAAAAGCAAAAGGTACTTTCTTACTAGAAACACAAATTTGCTTTGACTCTTAAAAAGTACCATGGAGGTGAACAACAGGGAAACCAAGAAAGGGTCTAACTGTGCGGGTGGGAGGTGGCTGGGTCTGAAAGGCTGGCCAGGGTGAATACACCCAAGTGGGAACTTCTTAAACCCACCCTGAAAGGGAGAGCAGCAGCATATGTCTCCAGATCTTGAGACCTGTCAGCCCTGGGGAGGTGCGGGCCGGGAACTAGAGTTAAAGCTGAGAGCCAGGAAGCAGTGAACAGTGAATCAGCCAAGTGAGTGACTGCCCGAATGTCTTGATGCTGGTGGCATTTGGAGTCACTGATGCTTTGGCTTTGGATCTCGGGATGTTCCTTTCCAGGCAAAGATGGAGTTTTAAGGGTAGGAGTCCCTTTGGGAAACACACAGATTTAGAGCTTAGAAAAGCACTAAGAATAAAAAAACAAACAATCCAAATGCTTCCTGACCCAAAAGGAACTCTAAGGATTCAGTCTCATAAGTGCTCTGCTTGTCTGGGGTAACAAAAAATCCAGCTTCGAGGGCTGGGGGAAAGCTGACACCATCAGAGGGAAGCCCCCACACCCTGTCCCCCTCAACCCATTCAGCTCAATCCTGGATGAGGCTGGCCTCTGGCCTCTGGATAGAGGACCCCTCCCCTCACTGTTTCGGGTGCAAAAGAGGGCTTGACTTCAACCTCTCTTGTGTGGTTTGTAATGGTTTCCTGGAACCAACCATCAAAATGTAAGACCTGCAAGACCTGCAAGTAGCCACCTTCTAGTGCTTTCCCTGTGTCCTAAAACATGGATGTGCTATCTCTGCAGCAGAGGAAAATTCACAGGATCTTCTGCAGTGAAAGTTCATGCTGTGGGTCTGAATCCTCCATCATTAGCAAATCATAAGTACAGGGAGCTACAAAAAGACTATTAAATCACATTATCTACATGTTTGCAAATCTATGAGGACAGGCAGAGCTGACTGTAATAATTGTTTTTGGTATTGTTATTGTTAATAGAAGCCATCCATTGATACTTCACATTTTATACATATTATCTCATTTTTTGTCATCATAATAAATGTGTAAGAGAGTAAGGCAGGTACCATTATTATTCCCATTTTACACCTAGGAAGACTGAGGCTCTGAGTCCAGGATGTCCCTGCAAGCCCCAAACCATCTGTGTCCACACCCATGCTCTCGGCCACTTGTTCTCGTCTTCCTCCAAGTCCTAACTGTTACCATTTCCTAAGTGTTTCCCAGGGGCAAGGCCCATTCTACACAATTTACATACATTATCTAATTATCTCATTTGGTCCTCTGAGCCACAAATCAAGGTAAGCAGACTGCACAACCTCCAAGCACTTATGAGCTTGCTGTTCCCACGGAGTCGCATCATCCTAAGACCATTTGAAAGGGTCCAGGGTGGCAGAGAAATCACCTCTGGGCGTGAATGTGGTCATTCCACACGGCCGCGATGGGACCTGGGGCTCTTGCTCTTCGAGGATGATAACTCAGGAGGGAAACTTTTAACCCTCATCGTTATGACCGTCCATGCTGTTCTCGGCATCAGTGACCAGAGCCAGAGAGGAAACAAGGGAGGACGTTTAGCATAACGTTCATTTCACAGTGAAGAGAAGGCAAATGGGGCATTCTTTAAATTTTTTAACTTTAGGAGTGCAGAATTGAAATGATTCTGTTTTTCTCCACATCTACCAGGAAGGATGGGGCTTGGCTGTACTGCTTTATACAATCCTGGATGATTTTTCATTTTAAATAAAGCAACATAAAATAAAAAAGAAGGCCAGGGTGCTCTCTAAACAACCCAGTTCTACTGAGGGGATTTTGGAGTTGTTTATACAGCATGTCTCTTTATCTGTATAAAGCAAAGAACCTCTCCAGGTATTTTCAGTGGATTGATCTCATCAAGCCACAGATTTATTAAAAAGAAATACAGATAGAGGGAAACAGGCCACCGTAATTTATACATTAGTGTATTTTTTTAAGAAATAAAAACTAACTCTAAGTTTTTTAGTCATTCAAATTGGCCCGGCACATCATGTATGTGATGTAATGACAGCTTCAGACTGGGGATGCTTTTGATGCATTATTAACCATAAAAAAGACATTAAATACCAGGCTTGAATGCCATGGGGATGCATATTTCACTAGGAATTATTTTTCAATGTATGCTTAAAGTTTATTTTGGTAAACAGATGACTGGAGGCTGTCAGAGCTGGAGTAAGATTTATGTTCATTTGGAATCTTCTTGAAAGGAGAGGAAATGCCTGGGACCTGTGGAACACCCACAGCAAAATGTAAATCTTTTCTTGGCTCCAGGAAAGGTTGGAGAGTGCCACACAAACAGTTCTTCCTAGGGATGTGGTTTCCAAGAGGCATCAGTGTAGATGCCCGCAGGGGTGCATGCCACAGGGAGGGGGTGGAAGGCACACGCATTCCATCCTTTCTAGGAGGAGGGAGCAGAGCAAAAACATCTGGACTGGGAAGCTGGTCTCAGGATGCCCCATCAAATGCCTTGTTGTGCATCAGCCGCAAAGAACACCCTGAATTAATTCCTCCTTTTCAGATTTGGCCTCACAGAGGCACCAAGAGCCACTTCTTTCTGTGCTGACACATTTCTAGTGGTTCTGGTTTTAGACATAGAACTTATTGACCATGTGGGTTCTCTGATCCTTGATAAACCATGGAGGCATCACTATATCCATCTACAAAACCCTCCTTTGGGGTCTTTGCAGCCAGGGGAGCTATTACAGAATTACAACTGAGGCAGGACCAATTGGTACCTTGCTGGACCGGAAGACAATTTTAGATGATCACAGATAATAGTGTCTACCTTTAGGGCCTGCTCCTGCCTTTTTAGTATTTGATATTTAAGAAATCTTATCCTAAAGACATATCCATTTTGGCAGATACTGATAGCTTCATATAGCTGCTCCAGGCTCATACATTCATACAGAATGCAATAAATTCTGTTTAACATTTGTTACATAGATACCTAACCACACATTAAGAGACAAGTGGCCACACCCAACCCATATGCATCTGTAAAATACTTTCCTGCTCAAATCCTGCCTGTATCTGAAAAACTCTGAGTGTCCAGCAGTTGTTACTACAATTCTAGGGCTGTAGGGTGGTCTTTTTCAAGTCAATGACCCATGATTTGCACTAACAGGATAGTAGTGGCATGAAGATGCCTACAGAAATAACAGAGAATGCTTAGGGAATGTATTTTCTTTTTTGCAGCCTCATCTTCTTGAGCTTTTGTTGGGACTGGTTTATATTCCCTGGTGACATTCCAGTTTCTAAGTTTGGCACCAAATTAGCCCATGCATTTATGTCTCAGTTTCCTAGAGTACCAATTAACTGAATCAAGGTTTTGATGATGCCTCCTCCAAGGGTGGCTGATTCTATATAGCACTCCTCAACAGGGGGTGATTTTGTCCTGTAGGGCACATTTGGTAATGTTTAGAGATTTTGGTTGTCACAACTCGGGAGTACTATTGGCATCCAGTGAGTAGAGGCAAGGGATGCTGCTAAACATTCTACAATGCAGAGGACAGCCCCTGACCACCAAGAACAATCTAGCTTCCAATGTCAGTTAGAAACCTTGTTCTAAGGGATTGTAAATGTGGCCACTATGCTTCATGCCTAAAAGTTGGGATTACAGCTCCACTGTGAACCATCCAAAACTGATTGCATTTGAAAATGAGAGAGGAGCCCAAATGCTGGTTTGCCACTGAATGGTGATTCACTCCTTGGGTCCTTTGTTCAAAGGACAGTGGTATAATGATGTCATCACTGCTCTGAGACCCACAGAGGGTGGTAGAGGACATATGAGTAGTACATGTAGATGTCAATGTGCTCATTCCAGGGTTGAAGAAATGGAGGCACCGGCCAGGGCCACAACTTGCCAAAGGCCACACGTGAGGGAGTGGTGGGGTCAGACAGAGATCTCTGACCCTTCCCTTTAGTCTCCCGTCTCTTGGTCTGGTGTTAGAACCAGGAGATCACACTGAACACACACACTCGCTCCCTCCCCTCCTTTCCTGTATATAGAGATATAGCAAAATGCAGGTTAAGTTGCCTTTAATCTTTAATTCATACACAAGGACGTGCTGCACAGAGCGAAATAAAGAGTAAACTCCAGAGGCAGCAAGTTCTGTAGGTTTGGCCAGATCTTCCTCTTCAAAGACAGACAGCCTGGGGAATCGCACGAATGGCCTTCCATTGCCCTCGTAGATTCTTTTTATGGCAAAATGCTTGCTTTTATCAATTCCTACCCCAACCTCCGATTCCCACAGGCCGGGAGAAAGCAAAGAGCCGTTGGCAGAAGCGCACCCACCCTCTCTCGTGGGGGAAACAGGAGACTTGGGCCTCCGGGGAGACAGGCCCTGGAGGATGGGAACCGGAAGGATGTTAGGGTGGAGGGTGGGGGTAGTTCCACAGGTCACAGAAGCCTGTGGAACTGCTTCTTCTGCTTGGGTGAAGGGATTTGGCCTGGGACCTAAGCGGATGGTTGTTCATTCCAAGCCCCCTGTAGGCATTTCTGCATTAAATGATATCAGAGCAGATACAGGGAAAGAGAAGTCTATTGTTGTATCCACCATAAAAATAGATGTGTGGAGAAAATGATCTTGGAGCAGAATTGACTAAAGAGGGTGAACTCAAGCAGAAGAAATCAACCGAGACAAGCCTGTGTCCCTGACAGGATCTTGAGGTCTGAAGACACTGGGGTGAAAGAAAAGGGGATTTGGATGCCAGTGACTCTAACCAGCAGCAGATGCAGCTGCTACTGGCTCCTCATTGACACATTGCTCTTCCTTTTCATCCCTAGTGCAGTCTGGCCAAGAAATAAAGGCAGCTTGGAATCCCAACAGCTGGAAGTGCTACATTTCAACGTGTGGCAAGTGTCTGGAAACCTCTAGGCTGGGAATTCTTACTCCTTTGGGACTGAGAAGAACACAAGCAGCGTAGGACTTTGGAAATCTGGTTACCAATGAGCTGAACTTGGGGCCCTTTCAGCTTGAAGTCAGGGTAGTGGTGGCCTTGACATTTCAACTGAATGGCCCAGAGGGTCAGGCCTTTGGCCCAAAGGCTGGCGTGTGCCGGTGTCCAAGCCCCTGCTCAGAATGGAGCCAGGCAGGGCCTTGTATGGGGCTTATGTGTTGTCCAAATAGTCCTGTGGGGGAAGACCACAAGCCGAATCAAATTCCAGCCGTGTCAACCAGAGTTGTCCTCATCTGCCAGACTGGCTCAAACTTTAGACACGAGTGCTACAGATTCCAAAAAAAGATTGGCTCTTTCCCCATCCATTTCAGCCTGACCTTGTGCAAGAGAGTCCTACTGTTAGTTTAAACAGTTCCTTCTCTGCATTCAGTACAGGGGTTCATTCATTTGGTCAAGGCCAGCCACAGTGCAGTGAAAGTGTTAATTCATCTCCTAGATGAGTATTTCACCCAAAATGAGTAGCTTACTTGCTACAAAGCCTACTATTAGTACCTTTTGGCTTATAGTGCCAAGATAGGGCATTGCAGACAGCGAGGAGGAAGAACATGCCTTGACCTTCTTATCATTCCCTGGAGTCCCCAGTGATGTTTCTGAACATGGAGAAGACATGTCATAGCTGAGTCATCAACCCTGGATATGGCTAGAAATGAGAAAAAATAGTGACATTTGGTCTGGGGACAGCCATGCCCTGGATAAGCAGTAAGGAATCTTGACTCATGGAACACACTTGCACCTCTCATTTTAAGAAGTGTCTTCAGTTTGTAGCCACAACACAAATGGGTGCTGTCCCATCTCCTGCTCCGGGACCAGTGTGATATTAAGGGACAATATATGGTGGGTGGAGGAAGGACCCAACAAGAGAGGCTGAATCCTCTGATGATACTAATGACATGACCAAGAATGAATAATACAATGGTTGCCATCTGCTGAGTACAAAAAGCATGTGCTATGCGCAAGTGTGATTCCTTCTCCTTCCTACAACAGCCCATGGGGGAGGTACATTTTTGGTGACGTGGAAACTAAAACACAAAAGACTTTAAGTGACTTGGCCAGGCGCACATTGGCAGCTCTAGAAGTAGAACACAGCATCTAATAATCAAAATGCTATGCTTTTGGTATCGAGTTGTCCACCCCAGCAACAGAGCACAGAGCTCTGATGTGTGAGATGGCTGCTTTCTTAGATAGCATTGCTGGTGACATTGAGGACTTCCAAATACATCACTGATGGCCATGGCTGGACAGCTTTCATGCTGGGGGGATGCTACCAAAGGGCCAGAAAACTCTGAGGCCCTTGGACTCTGGTGGAGTGACCCTAGTAGCTACTATAGAAAGAATTTTAAAGACAGGGTCTTGTGATATAACAATCTGCAGAGAATGGGAATAACCACATGTTGGATTTGACTCCAGAAATGCTGATCTGAGTTTCTATCTAAAATCATCTCAGTCCTTAGCCAAAAATTTCCTCAGTTTTCTGAGTTATTTTACCCTGGGCTTTAGAGGTGTTAGCAATGAAATTGAATAGAAGATTGGTGCATTATTGAAATTTTATCAGAAATTAGCACTTGCCCTTTGAAATATGTACGTAAACTATTACCTGAAGTGTGATTTTTTCAAGTGTGTTGTTGAACAAAAATCTTTATCAGTGGGAATACATTTCTGAAATTTTAATGTCCATTAAATGGGGATATATAGTTCTACCTACAAAAAATTGTATTTATAATTCTTTATTTTTTTTTTTCAGGACCATGTTAAGTAAAATATGACCATATATAGGAAAGATTACATGGGTGGGACCCATAAATGTAGGGGTATGTGTGTTTACCTTATGTGTTTTAAAATTTTTAAATTAACTGTCAACATATAAAATCTAGGAGATAGTACATAAAAATGCAGATTAATGGCTTCTCTTGAAAAAATTAAATATTTTTCTCAAGAGAGGAAATTGAACACGTGGACTAAAGCTTAGTAGAAGCTGCTCTCTTTATAAGGGGCATGTGCTCTGCCGGTTGCCACGGCCCCGAACATTCTTAACTCCTGTTCTGTATCATGAATTTTCCATGGCCTTCCTGGTCCCGTAGCCATTTGATTTTGTGGCCTCCAGTCTACATCGTAGTAGGTGCCTCCACGTGTTGAAATAAGTCTTTTCTTGGTTTCTTCGTTGGTGAATTCAGTTCCTACTATGGTTAAAACTAAGGGAAGAACAATCAAAAACCTCTGAGACAGGGCTAGGCAGGCAGCCTTCCAAAGACTATAAAACAGAAATGAATGTCAGAGAGTGTGTTTATACTCTGAAGTCCTGGGCCTTGGCCCACACTGTACCCACGGCACCTAAACAGCTGGTGCAGACCAGATGGATGGATACTCTTATTCAGGGTCTCATGGCCATATTCCTTCTTCTTTCCTCCTTCATGCTCACAGTAGATGCCTCCCTCCCCTGACCCTTCCCTCCACTGCCCACAGCTGCTGGAGACTGTGCCCCTATCCTATGCATTCCTATCCTACTCCATTCCTGCCTCCTACTTTGCCTCAGGGCAAGGTCTGTAGAGTTAAGACTGGCAGTGGCCTGAGAAAGGAGGTGGATGAACCCCTGGGGCTGCTATTAGTATTGGACTTTAGACACATTGTAAGTTAAATAGGCTTTTGTGGGCTGGAAAGATATAACCACCATGTATAATACTGCTTCCAAGGGAAAATTAAACCCAGGTTCCCAAGAAAGGATTTGAAAGGAACTTCTACAACATCGTAGTGCATTAGTAAAATTTGATTCTTCCAAATTCTAGAAGATAATTGGGCTTCCCATTTGGAACTTAAATTTTCTTAGCGCAAGACTTAGTTCTGTCTTCCTGTGCTCTCCCACGGAAGAGCAATAACCCGGGTTCACTCGTGTGTCTTCAGAGTGCTCAACTCACTGACCATTCTTTGAGGGCCCACCGTGGGCAAGAGACTGGGGAAAGAGGAACACAATGCTCCCTTGTAGGAGTTCATAACTTAGTGTGTGTGTTAGGGGTGGGGGGAGCATAGAAAAGAGGCGACCAAAGGGAATACTGGGGGATTATGAGTGATATCAGAGAGGGCTATGCAGATTCAGAAAATAGCAGGGCTCAAGATATTCTTACAAAGAAGATGGTTTGAAATGAAAGTGAAAAAAATAGGTAACATTTCAAGGGTTCCTTTCCACCAATCACGTGGGATTCCCCACCCATTCCAGACAGAAAACAACACAAATAATAGCATGAAGGTGAGAAATTCCAGAGGCTCCTCCAGAAACAGGGGGTAGGCTAGTTTGGGTGGAAAGTGGCCTGTATATAAGGGAGTGAAGGAAGATTAGGCTGGAAGAGCAAGTTGGGACCATGTTGGAAGAGGCCCTGGGTGTCACGTGGAAGTACTGCTGTGTACCTGACACTGAGGCGCGTTGGGCCTGGGTACAGACGGCACGGAGGGTGGTGGGACCAGATATGGAAAAATCACTTACGAGGCTGCTGCAATTAGCAAAAGGTAGTGAGTACCTTTATGGGGGTGGGGAGGGGAGCGGCTGTGGAAATGGCAAAAATGGTTACATGTGAGAATATTGTGGTTTGGGGAAATCTCAAGACCTCTCTTGGATGTTGGTGCTGATGACTTTAACCCTTACGTCATTTATCTAACAATAGTATTCTCCTACAGCCATTAAACCACCCACCCACCCATCCATCCATCCCCTCTGCCCCCCATCCACCCACCCACCCATCCATCCCCTCATCCCCCCATCCAACCACCCATCCACCCATCCATCCCCTCATCCCCCCATCCAACCACCCACCCATCCATCCCTCCCTCTCCGCCCATCCAACCATCCATCCATCCACCCTCCCCTCATCCCCATCCAACCACCCATCCATCCATCCATCCCCTCAGCCCCCATCCACCAACCATCCATCCATCCATCCATCCCTCAGCCCCCATCCAACCATCCATCCATCCATCCATCCCCTCATCCCCATCCAAACCCATCCATCCATCCATCCCCTCAGCCCCCATCCAACCACCCATCCATCCATCCATCCCCTCAGCCCCCCATCCACCCACCCATCCATCCATCCATCCATCTCCTCAGCCCCCCATCCACCCACCCATCCATCCATCCATCCTCCTCAGCCCCCATCCAACCACCCATCCATCCATACCCTCATCCCCCATCCAACCACCCATCCATCCATCCATCCCCTCATCCCCCATCCACCCACCCATCCATCCATCCATCCATCCCCTCAGCCCCCTATCCACCCACCCATCCATCCATCCATCCCCTCAGCCCCCATCCACCCACCCATCCATCGATCCACTTTCATCCACTGAACAGGTATTTGCGTGCCTAGAGGCATTTTTCATGTTATACATTCAATTTGGGTTTTTTTCCACACATAAGTAACTAGTCCAAGGTCAAAGATAGGAGAAACCAAATGTTCTAGGATGATTTACCCAAGTAAAATGCTCCATATATGATAAGCAGTGTTTCTCAATTTGTGTTCATTTGGTTATTAGTATGAAAGATTCTTTGAGGAAAAAAAAGGATGCAGTAGTCAAATGTTTTATGGTTCTCTCAGGTAAGTCCCAACACACATTCAAAAGATCAAAGGCTTTGATAAGTCTTGTAGTTAGAAACAAAACAAAACAAAAAATTGTTTAACCTTTCACAGTTCAAACTTTGACCACAGAACCCTTTTACTGAATAATATCTACCAACTTTGCAAGAAACACATTTTGAAAAATATTGTTACAAAGTATTATATAAATATAAGACATAGACCTTCAAGTAGAGTTACTCCTGCTAGATTACCTCCTGCCTCCAGCCAATACCTCAAAGGTAAATGAAAGAGGCTATAACTCAGGGTACAAGCCACACAGAGAGAATATCTATACTCAACAATTTATTTATGCATCAGGGATTTATTGACCACCTACCATGTACCAGGCACTGAGTGTGGAATTAGTAATACAGCAGTGACTAAGAGAGATATACGTCTCTGTCTGTAAGAAACGAAACTCACAGTTTCATCAATAACACAAACTCCTCACTACAATTTGCGACCCATTCTCTTACCTTCACTTTCCCTGTGATTTTCCAAACTGTATTTACAGGAAGCAGTTTTATTATATGAAATTTGAAAAGTTTTTTTTTTAATTAAAAATGGGTAATTACGATGTAGGATCCCAAACCAATATATTCCTTTATTAGCCAGCAGATTTGAGAATAGAGAATAGAATAGACTAGCTGGGAAAGGAGTTCAACAAGTACTGGCTCAAATAAAACAAGTTGGGGACAAATTTTCATTTTACTCATATATGGAATCATCTTTTTTTTTTTTTTTGAGACAGGGTCTCACTGTGTCACCCAGAATCGATCATTGCTCACTGCAGGCTCCAACTCCTGGGCTCAAGGGATCCTCCCACCTCAGCCTCCCAAGTGGCTGGGACTACAGGCACCACCACCACACTTGGCTAATTTTAAAATTTCTTTTGTAGAGATGGGAACTCACTCTCTACCTGTGATCAACTCCCGGGTGTCTTGACCAATTCGGCATTCACAGTTAACTTCTGGGAGCCAAACTTCCCTTTTATAGTCACGAATGTTTCTCCTCAGTCCTTCTTTTAATCTTTCTTAAATGATCCCTGATGTTCTAAAATTATCTAGCAAGAGAGGCAAAATAATCAGTAACCTCTAATTGTATATTTAAAATATCAATAAAAATTGGCTCTGAGCTGCACACCAGTAGAAACAGACTTAGCTTCTAAGGGATTAAGAGAATTTTTAGTCTTGAGGCCTGGATGTTTTGTGAGCTTTATATAGATGATAAAAATGAAACTTCAGCTCTTAAACCATGCCGTTAGAAACTATATTTTACATCCAGTGTAATTCTGCAACCATTAAGCCTTAAATGGGTATTAAGCCTGATGCAAAGTAATGAAACAGACAGTAGAAAAACACACTATGGGTTCTTCAATCTGGGGAGAAAAGGGCTGATTCATCTGTTTCAAGGGCCAGGCAAAGATAAAAGACCTCATCCCAAACGGACGGTGTCCTCAAACCTTAGCACTCCCCTCCAATGTGTTTCTCAGTGTGGAAAGTATTATTAATGTCAGTATCACTAGCACTTGTAAAAGATTCATGGACCATTTCCTCCCCATCCTGAATTCCCCTGTCTGTGCTGTTGCTGCCCTGCATCTGTTTGTCTAACTATTGGGCCATTTGGTGATGCTAGATGCAGATTCTGTCACAGAATCATAGCGTTTTAGAGCTGGAAGGGCCATAGAGATGGCATTTTAAGAAGTAAAAACTGAACCTCAAAGGACAGTGACTATGTGCAAAGTCACATGGTGAACCCAGACTAGAATTCCTTGTAGGTACTTTTATTCCTTTGTCTTTTTTCTCTTCTTCCTTTCCATTTCTGAAAATATTCATAGAATCCTCTTTGGGGACCAGAGTGGGAGGCTAGGCAAAATTCTACAAGGTGAGGATATAAATTCCATGGAGATTCAGACTAAAGGTTGAGGGAGTTCTAACGACTAAACGGAAAAGGAACAAGGGGGCTGGAAAACCGCCGTGTGGACACTGCAGTGATAACTGTTGCAGGCAAGACCTGCACGGACAGATATGTTCAGTGTGGTAGATGAAAGTTCAAGGAGAAACAGGAGATTAGCATAGCCTCAAAGTATCTCCCCCAACACACGAATCAATTACAAAAGGAAACATAGTACGCGAAAGACCTGGCAGATGACATCTTAACCAGTGACCACAGTTAGTATCAGCGATAAGACACACTGACATCATGCACCCCCGATATGATATACCGAGAAGGGCACGTCACCTCTGTGGTATTCTTGCCCAAAATGCATGTCCTCAATGTCATCATGAGAAAACTTCAGACACACCCTAAAGGAGAGACATTCTATACAGTAATGGACTGATACTTTTCCAAAGTGTCCAGGTCAGGAAATACAAGGAATGACTAGGGGCTGTCGTACATTGGAAGTGACTAAGGCAACATGACAAGTTATGAAATGCAGGATTCTGGGTTGGATCCTGTAACAGAGAAAGGGTGTGAGCGGAAACGCTGGTGAAATCCAAATAAAATCTATAGTCAGTTAATAGTATTGTACCCATTCATTAAGAAAATTAATTTCTTAATTTTGACAGCTGTACTGTGGTTACCTAAGATGTTGTTATTAGGGAAGCTGAGTGAAGAGTACATCATAACTCTGAACTATTTCTGTAACTTTTCTGTTGTCTAAAACAATTTCAAAATTATTTTTTCTAAAAAACAAAAAGAAAAGAAAAGGCTGTGGGAAGCAGGGAGAGGAAAGAGAGTGGTAATAGGATGGAGATACAGCACAGCAGCTGACCATTCCTTCTAGAACCTTCTAAATCCTAAAGGATGGGCTGAGGCCACTGGGAATTTGTGATTTCCCTTTAGGGTTCATCTGAACTTGTACATCGTTATAGCCATAACATTCACAAGTTAAATAAACTTCTAAGAATGAGTCCCAGGGTGTGGAAGGGATTAAAGAAGAGTCTGCTTTCTTCCTCAGCTGCAGCTGGTGGCCAGTGGCACGGGTCGCGCTGTCAAGTGCCTTCAGGGCTGGCTGGGGTCTGGGGCAACCACCCTGCAGGCTGCAGTCCCAGAGGCTCGCTGGGCCTGGTCACCTGGGGTGCGGAGCCCCCTCATCACAGGAAAGGACAGGAAGTGGGTGCCTAGGCAAGAGTGAGGGGCAGAGGGCATCTTTGTCTAGGGTGTTTTCTACGTTATGTATATGTGTTTCTGACAATGAAATATGTTCTTGGAAATGTCCCTTTCATTTATACATGTAGCACTGGAGAGAGAGAGAGAGAGAGACAGACAGACAGACAGACAGACATGTCAGAGTCCCAAAGAAAACAGCTTAGCCCTGCATTCCATTATATACGCAAAGCTCTGTATACGTCAGTGATAAATTTACAGAAGGGGTGGGAATGTGGTTTTGTTGGTATTTCCAAATGCAAAACAGGTCTCCCTTCCCCTCTGGTTGTCACTGTTTCCCAAAAGAATGAAAATACTGGCATTCAAGACGGGTTGTCAGAAACTCACTTGGCAAAAAACATTTAAATTCCTTTGTATAGGAAATGATCATTTCTTCCAGTGGGTACTTTTCCACGTTCTCCCTGATTCCTGTGGTAGTAATGGCCACATCTGGCTCCAGATCCATTGGACGTGGTAGAAAAAGTCACCTCCAGATTCCAGATCCTAACCTAAAATCTCATGGCAGATTAACATGGACGTCAAAATGACGTTACTAATTTAAGAGATTTAAACACTCAGCTGTAGAGTAAACAAAATCTAGGTCTTGGACAACTTCAGCAACGTTCAACAACACAACCCAGATGTCAGGGAATGCAAATCTCATAAACGCATGCTTCCCGTTGCATCCTTCACGAGAAAGATGTGAGGGGAACAGAGTAGCAAATGAGGGAAAGAAAATCTAGTAATTATCGAGTGAATTTTATGGGGCGGATAGTATGCGAAGTGCTTCATATACACTGTCTCGCTTATCATTTGCAATGAGATAATTATTATTTATCGATAAGGACATGAGGTTCAGAAATCTGCAGTTTTCCTAGGTAACCCAGTTGCTAAGTGGCAAAGTCAGTTTAACTCACGTGCGTGTGACTTGAAAACCTTTGCTCTTTCTGAAAGTCAACACTGACCTTATGTAATACTACCTTGCTTAAAACCGTCCAGTTTCTCACAATGCACTAGTTTAGTCAAGGTCTTTGCTTAGCCTTGGAAGCCTGAGTGGCACACCTGTGTTCCCTTTTCTGGCCTAGTGTTCTGCCACACAGAACTACAAGCAAGTTACCCAAGGCTGAGGCTTTCTCATAAATGTCATGGTTTCCTCGATCTCTCTACATCTGCCAGCATTGGCTATGTGCTATGTGATTTCTTTCTCTCTGTTTTTTTTTAAGAGATGGGGTTATTCCCAAGCCTCCCTTCATTCACAACTCCTTGCCCACGAAGGTGTCGATACTCTTTGTATCCACTCTGCGCTTACTACTTGCTTGTCCAATGCATGAGTGGGATGAATGAATGAACATTCATGGATGAGAAAGAACGAGAGATATTTCAAATACTTGAGGAAATAAATATCTTTCAAGTTTTATATAACGTTCTACGTAAGTGCTATGGATGTTACAACTCATTGTGAATAATTCACTACAGCAGAATTCCTCAAGATCCGTATTAGGTAATATTTTAATGGTTTTGTTTCAGTGGTTCTCCACCAGGGTGATATTGGCCCCCCTGCCCAGGGGACATTCGGCAATGTCAGAAGACATTTCAGTTGGCACCACCTGGGGGAGGGAGGTGCTTCCGGTATCTAATGTGTAGATTCCAGGGATGCTGCTAAACATCCTACAATGCACTGGACACCTCTCTCCCCTCCCCGCTGCCCACAAAGAATGTCAACAGTGTCAAGGCTGAGAAGCCCTGTTCAGTTGATTTAATGGCATATACTCGAAGGCATTCAAACTATGGCCTGTTTGTTTTTTCTGTTTTAACTCAGATTTTTGGCTAACGAGGCTGACTTGTGTTGCCTCAATTTGTCTGAATTACCAAGGAATGTTGGAATTTTCCCGGGGATATATGTCTGGAAAGGTCAGAAACATTTCGGTTGTCTTCACACTTTTGCTCAGTAGCAATGTTTTCACACATTTGTTGACGATCAACTGGTTGTCTACGACTCAAATTACATAATGAAGCTAGCATATAAATTATTTACTCAGACTTAATTCCAGCAACTGTTATCTTTGTATTATTTCCCTCTCCCAGCTAATCTGGCTCATTGCATTGGAATTTTGGTCACGCCCATTCTCCTTCCGTACTAAATTATCTCCATAACGTAGTATAAACAGAACAAGCTTGTGTGTGATATGCTTAACTGTTAATTTACCTAATTAAACTAATTCAATTAAATCATTTACATCTTTTTGGTAACATGCCAGTTGATACCACGGCAGAAATGGGATGTTTTAGAAGATGTTTGTTCAGCAAATGAATGGAAAAAAAATAATGGAACACAAAACGAGACAACAGTCCAAATCTCTTGGCTTGAAAATTAAATGATACTGAAAAAATGCTTTCACGGGGTACTGTGATTAGCTATTTTTCTTAAATCAGTTTTCTCTAGAAATTGGTATTTTAACATAGTGATCATAATTTATTGTGTAAGAGATATTTTAAACACTATTTACATGTTCACATAGTTGGTATGTTTAAGTAATATGTGTTCGTTCCCACATTAAGGTATGGTTAGCGAAATGTCTTGTGGTGCTAGCAAGACATGAAATGAGCATATTCTTTTGAATGAACCTGCAAAATAATTTTGCTAATTCCATATGCTTAGGAACAACATATTATTTATATCATCATCTAACATCTGTTAGTGATAATGCACAAAAGAATGTAACACTTAGCCAAAAAAATCAACAATGACAACAACAAAAAAAGACAAGAAATTCTAGGCAGGAGAGCCTAAATAAATTTTCATCATTGTAGATCTGCAATGAACCCATTCTCACTTTGACCAAAATAGAATGTGCACTTGTGGAACTCTGGATGCCTGGCCTAGGTTAACAGATGCGCCACCACAGTTTCACCTGTCCAGGGCTTCAGCCTGGGTAGGGGACGGGTTTGTTGAGCAGGATCTCTCTCCAGGAGCACACACATCGAGGGTAAACCTTGAGGCAATGCTCTGCCTTAACTTACACTGAGTGATTAAAGCCCTAGTTTTCATAGAACTTCAGAAAAGCCATAAATGAAACCAACCCAGATTCTTCCAATTGGAGCAACCTCCCAAAGTTTGCCAGTAAAGCCTACAAGATTCCAGGATGAATCACAAATAGACAATAAGACCTGCCACCTTCTTGCAGGTTCCTCCTCAGAAAGACCCACTTCCCCTACCGTGCTTCAGGGACAAACAGGCAACATAGTTTATCTTCTGGATGTTCTTGCTTTCTACCTATTTCTATTTCAAACACAAGTATCTTCCCTTGCCCCCCACCCCCATTTAGGAAGCCCACGGAGATAATTCATGGAAATAAGATAGGATGTTTTAAGAATATCTTTTTTTTTTTTTTTACTATTTGGGAGGCCAGTTCTGCAGATATTTTCCTCTGCTCAGTCCTTGGATGGGGCAATGTCTCTACAAACAGCAAGGACTCCAACATATCCTAAACTTCCTGAAAATAGAGTTTTGGAGGTTGGCAATCAAATATCTGATTCCAACCTTCACCACTTGTGCTGAACTTATTCTCTTTTTGGTAAATACCAATTCCCTCAAGTCTGGGGCCACTCTGTCCACTCCTTTCACTGCCCAGGCAAAGTGATCAGCATGCAGAAAACACATGAGTTATTTATTTCATAATTAACAAAGAGTAAAGAGACTTTTCCCCAAATCAAAGTCATCTTTCTACCCAAAGTACCCTTCCCTTTCTGCTTCCCAGTGGTCAGTGGCAGCATGACTTTCCAGGCACCCAGGTGTAGGTCTGGACTCACTTCCCATTGAATCAGATTTGCAAAGCACATCCCCATTTCCTCTCTAATACTCATGTGCCATCCTTCCCCTGCATCTTCCCTCGCTTCCTTCCTCTTGATTACGGCAGTCATCCCCCTAACTTCCTCTGCCTTCTCTGCTGTTCCTAGTCTCCAGTGAAGAATGCGGATTTGAAGGAAAACTGAAAAACTGACATTCCGTCCGTGTTAGTCTGCTAGGGCTGCCATCACAAGGTAGCACAGACTAGGAGACTTAACAGAAATTTATTTTCTCATAATTCTGGAAGCTGGAAGTCTGAGATAAAGGCGTTGGCAAGCTTGGTTTCTTCTGAAGCCTCTCTCCTTGGCTGGTAGATGGCTGTCTTCTCAATGTGTCTTCATACAGTCTTCCCTCTGTGTCCTAATCTCCTCTTCTTGTAGGGACACTAGTCACATTGGTTTAGGGCCCATCTTAAATGGCCTCTTTTTAACTTAATTACCTCTTTAAAGACTCTATGTCCAAATACAGTCACATTCTGACATGCTGGAGGTTAGGACTTTAACATATGAATTTGTGTGTGGCAGGGGGGAGACAAAACTCAGCTCATAATACCATCCTTTGTTATTCAAGAGCTGATAGGGAAAAATCCCAGAATTCCCACAACTTTGCTGAGTACTGGATGGACAGAGTTTTACGGCTATAAGACTAACTTTTCCTCTTTTGCTATCACAGAGTGCTGGAATCCTGGCTGACAATATTATTTGTCCCCCTGCCCCGCATGCCAGCTTCCAGTTCCTTGTCTTCCTTTCAATTTGCCTTAGTCTTCGCCCTTCTCCACACTGTGCCGTGCGGGATGCTGGCTAGTCCGGGCCGCCCTGGTGATCTCATGCACTCGACAGCGATTGCTTTAGGTTTGGCCATGTGACCCAACGGGAGGAAGGCCTGCTGGGGGCTTCTGGGAAAAAGCTTGCTATTAAGAGACTTAGAAATAGATGTTTCCTTTGATACATCTGGACAACATTGGGTCTCAGTGTAACATCTGGAATTTCTGTGCTCATATTGCAACTGCACGGGGACCTGAAGAAAAGGCCAGCTAGCACACCAAGGACAGCATCATACGAGAGAGATGAAAAAAGTGTAGGTCCTTGATAACATCAATGAGTCACTGAGTGTTCCAATCCGAGAGCCCACCCTATTGCTAAATTTGTTGTTAGGTGAAATGAAACTTTTTCTTATTATTTAAGCCAGTTTGAAACAGATTTCTACCACTTTCACCCAAAAGCATCCTAACCAATAGAAAGACTTCACAGCACTTACCAGTCACTCATTAGTCATACTTCATGCCTCAGTTGCCTCATTTGTAAAATGGAGGTAATGACTTCTACACGGTGGCATCATTGTATGACTCGAGCGCGATCCCTTATGTAAAATACTCAACTGAATGCCTCATACAAGCAAGTGTTCCGCAAACAGGGGCCATTCCTAACTTTCACTCTTCCAGGGGCTTCTAGTAGCCTGGACGACGGACATTGCTCTTCCTGTACCTCCCGCACATGTGCTCCTAAGCAGAGTGGCTGCACAATTCGGGCTACCAATATTTGTGTACACAGGATTATAATGAAATTCACTAAGGCAGCTTGCTATGTCAAGGAACTCTATAACCTGGCTCATTTGTAATGTAACTAGTGTGAACTACTGACCTCAAAGTCAACTACTTTCTTTTTCTTTTTTTTTTTCTTTTTTTAGCAAAAAACTTTGTTATTCTATGGGAATCTCCCTTTCCTGAAATTGTTCACTGGGCTCAACTTTCTCATCTGGAGTTTTTTGAAGCAGTATACATCCGCATGGGGGTCTCATAACTGGGCGGAAGGCCACCAGCAGGACTGGGTCCTGTCTACCCCTGCCCTCTCCCCTGCTGTGTCCCTTTCACTGCCCTGTTTACCCTCTCCACCTCCCCCCTGTCCCTGCCACACAGCACCCAACGCACCTGATACAGTGCTTTCCACTAATAATTACCAACAGGTACTTAATGAACAAATGCTTGGCTGTGGGAACCATTTTAACAAAGGTTGGGGAGTGGTTGGTGATGGGTAGATGGACATGGAAAAGCCGGAGAACTATATTCCTGGGAATTGCTTTGTGGACACTTGTCATTTTGGTTCATCTCCCTGCCCAGGCTTGTGGCTCATGATACATGCTTAGGCTGGGGCCACTTGGGGGTGCCCAGATGTCCCAGTCCATAGAGAATGCTTAGATATATAAATACCTATGTACCTGACACACCTAGCAATTTACCAATTGTTTAATCTATGCCAGGCACAATGTCCCCAGTTTTATGATCTCATTTAATCATCACAATTCTAAGGGCATGCAGCTCATTTTATAGATGAAGATTCTGAGGGCCCAAGAGGTAAAGTGACTTGCCCAAGGCCCTGTAGCTGCTATGTAGAAAAGCTAACACTCAAACTGGAGCCCATGTGTTTATGTCCAAGAGTTAATGGGTTTGAGGGCTGTCTGGTGCTCAGGATATGCTGGACGAAACAAGGGCAAGGTGCTGGGCCAATCTGGTGGACCCCTGCTGTGTGTGGCACAACAAAAGAAGCTCTAGAGGAGATGTAATCAGCACTGCACGGCCCTGGGCAAATCACAGAGACCTTGGCTCAGTTTACCCATCTGAAAAATTAGCACACGATATCAACCATATCTTTCTCTTGAGATCATTGCGAAGATCAGATGGACAAAGTCTATCAAAGCACTTCAAATAGCACCACCAGTCTCCAGCTCCAGATTACAGGACCACGTCTTGTTCATTCCTAGAGCACAGTAGGTGCTCAATAAATGAGAAATCAGTGAAAGCAAAGCAGAACCTACTTCCTTACCTTTAAAGAAATGTTTCTGCTTCTCATCCGTCAACTGTGGTCCTCTTTTTTTCCCCCCACTTTTTCTTCTTTTTGTTTCCCAGCCCTGGACAGCTTGGTCATGGTCACCAGAGCTCACTGGTGACAAACGGGCTCTCTGTGGCTGTGACCTGGTGGGGCCAACGAATCCCTGGGAGCCACTCTTTCTGCACCCCTGACCTTCCATTACAGTCAGGGAGGCCAAAGTTTTAGGAGAGTTTGTTTTTTTGTTCATTTGTAAACTAGAGAGACACAAAGGAGGAGAGGGGAAAGTTTGAGAGGGACTCCAGGGAAAAAGGAAAAGATCAAAACCTAAAGCAGAGCAAGAGGGATGATGAATGGTCTGGGCCAGACGGTGGCTGTCCTGTCTGGCCTTAGGAAATCATATTAATGAGGATCAGTAAAGAATGTGCGTCAGAATTATGAAAACCGTTCTTAGAGTAAAAGAACTTGGATGCGGCTCTGCAGCCAGGGCACCCAAGAATGTCTTCAGATTATATTCCCAGGGTGCGAGCGTGCACGTGCGAGAGGGAGCCACTCGCACGTGTGTGTGCTGATGAAGAAATATGTGCATGTGGGATGTTTGCAGAAAAAAAAATAAGGATATATTGCATGAGCTGCATATAAACCAACACGCTACTGAGAGGCACTCTATCTGTTTCTATCACCAAACGCAAGCATGAGGAAAGACGTCACGAGTACTCAAAAGATGCATCTTGAAGATTCTCTTTGCATCCTCAGAAAACACCAGAATCTGCTGGCAGCAAAATCTCAGAGAAATCCCAGGCAGCGCCTTTCCCTTCCCCGAGTTCTGGCCACATGCATAAAGATGTCAGCGTGTGGATTATTCTGATTAGACTTTTAATGTAATTTACGGGGTCCAGCCATTGTGCCTGGGTGTCTGGCCTGCACTTGCCGCCCTGACGATGCCATTTTTAAAATGTCAGCCTGGCCATGATTCATGGTTGATGCTAGTGACATTGCTGCTGACCCGAAAGAGTTAGGCAGCAATATTTAATTAAAGAAAAAAAGAAAAAAAAAGAGAGAGAAAAGAAGAATAAGCCTAAGGAAAATCGAGGAGAAAATCTAAATAGAACCAAATTTTTCTCTGGAAAGATCAGCGTCTCAAAACAAGGAAGAGGCACTGCATGTCCAGTGTATTTTCCCTATTTGTGGTGCTGTGTGTCTGCCTGTCATTTGTGAGTGGTAAGGTCATCCTTAATGAGTGGGACAGTCACTTGGATCCCATTGACCATCATTCCAAGGGCTCCCTTCCCTCTCTCTGCGGGGATTTGCTGGGAGGTGGAGCTGTCACTTTCTCTGGCTTCCGTCCTTGCTGTGTGTGTGTGTGTCAGCCCCCCTGCCGTCCAGCCCGCTGGCCACACCAGCCCCTGGGCCACAGCTACCTGCCCCCCTCCGATGGCCTCTTCCCAGCTTGCAAAAGGCTGTAGTCAGTTCCAAGCTCCTAGCTCCAGGATGTGTGCAAGCTTCACCATGAAATGAATACCGTGGAACTTGTGCTCTGCTCTTGTAGGGGGTACATATCCAGCCCCTACCAGCAACAAAAGTAGCCACTCACTAGCACTGAGAAGAAAGACACTTCCCCAGGCTTTGTGAATTTAGATATTTAAGTGGGAGAAAAATTACCCCTTAAAACACACACATACACGCTCACATACATAGACACATACACCTTATTTGGGAGGCCTAATAAGCCAGTCCCTTTTCCAGAAGTGGAAGGACAGAATTTCTCATTAATGGGAAGGCCACAGTGAACTGAGATTGGAGGACTAGAGCTAGCTTTTGTCCAGGCCTGCGGGAGCCGGGCTATTGTCTTCTAGGTCCCCCTTCCCCGGTGACCCCAGGGTCAGGGGCACACATGCTGGCCTTGAACTCTCCGTCTGTCTCCCCCACCATATTAATTGCTATTCCCTTTGGTCAGGCTAAGAGAACAGGCTCGGCTGCATTAGGGCTAATTAAGAAGAGTGAGTTTCCCATTCTGGCAGACTGCACCGGTCCTTGCAATGTCCGGGCCAGGAAGGGGCCCTGACAATCTTATTACCGTAGAAGAAAACACCTCCCTATGCTCCCTGCAACCCCCAAGAGTGAGTTCACCTCCTCCATTACGAATGCATCTGCCCCCAGCAACCAGCGAGCACAGCCGGGGTCAACCACACACACAGGGCAGGGGGACAGCCGCGTTTCCTTAAGCCAAGAGGAGTTAGCAGAGCTAATGCAGGGTCATGTCCATTTCTAACTCCATCTGTTGCCTTCGCCCTCCCTCACCACCATAAATAAATTAATAGATAGACAGAGAGATAGAATAAATATGGATCACTACAGGTCATTATCCCTTAAACCAACCACACTCTCCATTTAAACTCACCAGGTTACAACTGGTTCATGACTAGAATTCAATCCTCTGGATTCCAGAAAGTTCTAGGACCTTCTACAAGGATCTGAAGACAGTAATTATCTGAGCTGTCTTCTCCATCATTCTCGCCATGTCATCTGTCCTACGAATACTGCTGCTTTCCCACCTTTTGTCAATCAACATAGACCACATATAGCAACTCCCCCAGTCTCCCTGCTCCAGGGGTAGCAAACACGGAAGCCCCATGGTTCAAAAGGAGAAAGTAGGTGACGCAAACGCTAGGAGAGTGTAGCTAATAGGAGAGCCCCGCCTCCTCCCTGCCCCCAGAGGAAATAAAGACATACAGATTTTTTTAATTAACAAAAGTTGATTTTTTAAAAATGTGAAATTGCTAGATTTTAAATGTTGATAACTAATTAAAATTAGAAGACCAAACAAAACATGTCAGCCAGGTTCCCAGGTGGGAACTCTGACTCTCTACTCTAGTTGTATGAAGCGTGCTGCTTGCAGTTCCCCAGGTAAACCAAGCATCCTCGCTCCTCCATCTCTGGCTCGGGACTCTGCCCTGTCTTGGAGCATTGGTGGGAGCTTTTTCATCTGCTGTCAACCAAGCTCAGTACCAACCTGCCATCCATGGCCAGGCATACCAGGATGCTCAGTACAACTTGAATTTCAGTGAACAATGAATCATTTACTAAGTATGTCCTAAATATTGCATGGGACATACTTAGACTGAAAATTATTTATTATTTCTCTGAAATTTAAATTTAACTAGCTGTCCTTTATTTTATCTGCTAAATCTGGCAAACCTACCTTGGCTATACCACACACACCCTGCATTTTCGCTGGACACCGCTCTAGGTGCTGGGGATACAGCACCAAAAAAAAAAAAAAAAAAAAAAAAAAATCCCTTTGCACAGGGAACTCTCGCTTTGCAGGCAGAATCAAGGGTTTCCTCTTCTATTCCAACATCATTTTGGCTCAAGAATTATAACAGTCAAGTAGAGCTGTGCTTGAGTCCTGGCTCTACAGCTTGACAGTTATGCTGCTGAACTTGTGGGGCATCATTGTCCCCATCTCTGAAATGGGGTGACAGTGCCTCTGCTGAGGGTTGTTGTGAATGGGTGAGGTGACATAGAGAGGTTTTGGCCTAGGACAATGCCTGGCATGAAGTAGGTGGCCAATGCATTTAATTATGTGACACGTGGTACTTACTATTCCCTTAGCCCAAAAAGCCTCTCAAAGGAAGGGGTGATGTCCTAATTACCTTTGTATTTCCAGTACCCAGCACACGGTGGGCACATAGTCGGGACTCGATGGGCCAGCTGGTGGGTCACAATTGTGGCTGCTTTAGAACATGATAAAGCATGGATTTTGACTGTCTCCACCGAAGCAGAGAGAAATGGAAATTTGAAGCAAGTTCCCCCGATAAAGAAGGCCAAATATAATTGAAGAGAAAGAGTGGGTTTCTTTTTAGCCTGAATTATGCAATTTGCCTATTAACCCTAAGTGGATATTAACAGAAAATTCACTTCACTTTTCCTTTATAGATAGATGGTAAGGTAGCTTGTTTCTAGGGATATCCTTAAAAATAAAGCACCCTAATTTTTATGGAGTCTGGCTTTTCTTAAAAAAACATGTTTCATGATTATAAAAGTAAATACATATATATATTCCGTAAATGTTCCATTATATATAAATCTAATTACTTAATTATTGGACATTTAGTTAACCTTAGTTTTTTATTATTTAGAATAATGCTGTGATGAACATCTTTTATATACAATTTCGTGATTTATTTCCTTGGGAGATAAAATCCTAGAAGTTTGGTCAAAGGGATTCACTTTGATTGTGATACTGCAAATGTGTTAAGCACCTCACCTCCAAGAATCCTTAAACTGAGTGTAAGGAGACAGCCAATGGCTTTGATGAAACAAGCTGGGGTCCTCTCATAGTGGAGGAACCATACCTTGAGACTCTAATCTTGCCCCCAAAATTCTCCTCCATTTGGCAAGGGGAATGCTGGGTTTTGATTTTTATGAAGGCAGCTGGTTGGTTTCTTTACATCAAAAGGTGGTTCAGGACTGCTGAGCCTATAACAGGTTACCTTGAGCACTCGTGAAGTTTGTCTTTAAAATCCAAATATATCCCTCCCTAGGTTTGGATGAAGATTCCCATCTAAATGCCAGAAAATAGAGTTTGGTGGTCTTGAAACTTTTCAAAATCTCAGAACCCTTTTTTCAAAAGAAATTTGACACTAGGGATAGCAAATGCACGGTGCATATGCCGTTGTTCTCCTGCACCTGTTGACTATAGCCCTCTTTCACAGATCCTGGACTTGGCCTTAGGGTCTTCATCATAGCAATTCAGGTGGTCCCTGTTAGTTGACCGGAGTTAGTACATAATATACACAGAAATATACACTATGAAACAAATCAATTGGCGCTAGACTGTTCTACGAAGGGGTGAGGAGTCCAGAGCCCAACCCACATCCTTCCCCTCCGAAAAGATTCTTGAGCATCCTTTGTGATCCACTGATCTGGTCCATCTGTTCTGATCCCTCCAAATCCTAGAATTTTAAGATTGTCTTCTGTTATTCACATACTAAGAGATCATACCCAAGAGAGGTATGTCACACCCCTCTTTGCCATGTGACTCCTGTTCACTGGACTAAGGTGTCCGAAGAGCCGTGGAGGTGTGGTGGGTGCACCCCACCCCCACGGCAGTATCAGCCACAGGAACTGGGCAGCAGGAGGATTTGTGTTGCTAAGATCATCTTGGATAGAATCTTTCTTTTGCTTTGTTTCCGCCTCGGGCTGCAAGAGGCTACACAAGGCTTTGGTCAGACATAAGTTTTATTGGAGTCACTTCTGAGCTTCCCCAACTGACCTGACACAGAGACAGGAATCATCTAATTAAAAATGTAGATGATTGCGGTACCAAGGATATGGATATTGAGGATGATCACTCTACTAACGCCCGGGGAGATGCAGTCCTGCTGAGACAAACACCTGGCCAAGCCACAGGAGGGGAGGCTGGGGGCCCTGCCGCTGTCCTAAGAGCCCTGGTTTCTCTCCTGGCGGGCTGATGGAAGAGACCGGCAGGGCCATTTACTGGACTAGACTCAAGGTTCTCTGTGAAGCAGAGCATCTAGGCAGGTCAGGGCCCGCTGCCATAGAGCTTCCGCTCACTATTACTATCACCCCAGACAGCAGCACGTCCCCCGCAAAGACAGATTTCAAACTCCACAAGCTCAGCCCTCCTCCCCCTTGTTCTCCCAGCCTTATAAAAATAGAAAGAACACATGTTCCCATTAGTCACTTGCTTGAGGGTTGCTGTGGGGTATATGCGAGCAGCCTGTACACTGGAACCAAATTTGAATATCATTTGCATCTTCCAGGTAGACAGTGGATGCTGCATCAAAAACACTCACATAGCCCCCCCTCCTCTCCTCCACAGCAAGGCACCGAGTGAGGTAGACCAGATGACACTTCCTGGGAACAAGGCCTATCATTTGTAAGTTTTCACATCCACTTGATAAGGCCCCTCCTGGCAACCGAGGCCCACCCCAGCTGGAGAGTTATTCTGAGAGGCTTTTAATTAAACTTTTGCTTGCCAAGAGCAGTTTGAATATGCACAGGAGGGAGGACGCTCCCGCAGGAGCCATAAAGACAGCCACTTCCTTTGCTTCTGTGCGTCCTTAACTCTCTGAGGTTATGAGGCGGAAGCTTGGCCTGTGTTGGCAACCCCTTTGGAAGGGCCTCAAGGGGTGACCCTGCAGTGGACCCCAGAGATGAGCCTGGCATGTGATGGCATGGGGCCGCCGTGCCCTGCTGCGTGAGCCCTGGCTTCCCGGCTCCCCCGTGCGACTCCCAGGGCAGCAGCCAGGATGAAAGCAGGAAAGGACCAGGGGGCTGCACTGTGGTTATGTCCCAGCACGGCCAGAGGGAGAAAGACTGGGAAAACCTCCAGACCCTACAGGTGGCTTCATTATTGACCTTCACGTCCCTTCTGGGAGGGGAGCAAGCTGCGAGAGCAAGAGGCGTCCTTTGTGGCTCTGACCTGCCTTGACCTGACCTTTGTAACTCTATCAGGACTAGTGGTCAGTAGTTATCAACTGTCAATAAACTGCCCAAACACACACTTTAATTCAGAATACAGGGAGGCCCATCTATTTGCTGATCGATCTCAGACTTGCAAGTTGACAAAATGCAGAGTCCCTTGTCTTCTTATCATAATATTGAAAATATGCGCCGGGACAGATTCAATGATCTACACCTCGTGCAGGCTCCTGGGGCCCTTAGCAAATACCAGACAATTGACTGAGACAAAAGGTGAACAGAAGGTCTGCCGGTTCCTCTAAAGAAACCAAAGCCGGGGACCACAGGCCGGGGACTAATTAGTCCAGCTCATTAAGTTTATCTACTAAAATCCTATGGAAACAGCTACCCTGCCCCAATTATCTGGGAAGTTTAAAAACAATCTGCATCTGTTTGAATAACAGGCAAAAACAGACTTTGGGGACTTGATCTATTTTAATAGATGTTTGGAGTCACCCAATACTCTCCCCAGTCCTTTCCTTCTGACTTTGTGCCCTGTTGACCTGTCTGGGGTTTTGTTTTTGTTTTTGTTTGCAGAAAACAATAATGTGGTCTTGGAGGTGGTCAGGTGACCGGGGCTGATCTCAAGATGCGGAGAGGGTTGTGCGCGTGCTGGGCTGCCTTCTGTTTTCCAGTTGCTGGGACAGAGGTGGAAGGAAGGTCAACGACTTCGACAGTCCCTCTGGGTGGATGTGACCAAGGTGACCAGGCGAAGTGGCAAAACAAGCAGTTTGGCTGACACTTTCTAGTCAATTGCCAGCATGGCTATTTATATTGTCTGTAAGTTGCAGATAAGACTGACACCTACCTCCTAGAGTTGGGGGTGGATTCAATGAATGAAAACCTCTGAAATGCTTCAACAGTGCCTGGCAGGAAGGAGACAGCACATGTTAGCTGTTATTAGTGATGTGATTTCTGTTATTATGATCTCGGAATCATCCTCATGATTGATGTTCAACTTCCTGGCACACATAGGTGGAATCTATGTTTTCTTAGGTCACACCTGTGTGAAGAGTCGGTATAAAGGTGGCAAGGCAAGGTTTCTCTGTCTCAGTACTCTTGATATTTTGAACCAGACAATTCTTTGTTGTGGGGCTGTGTCTTGTATACTTTGTAGCACGTGTGTCCCTACAAGCCAGTAGCACTTCTCTCCCCTCCGTTGTGACAACCAAAAATGTCCCCAGGCATTGTCAAATGTCCTCTGAAGGGCAAAATTGCCCAGGGTGAGAGCCACCAAGATAAAGCCATAGTCGTGAATCATATTTCCCAGCTCTGGCCCTCACGTGCTATCATAGAACCTGGCCTCTGCGTTGGGTCTCACAGGTACTCTCAAACAAGTCACCCAGCTGCCTTAGGAATCTGCCCTTTGCCTCTTGGGCTGTTACGGCCAGTCAGGGATACCTGCTGCTAAAGTCTGGGCTGCCCCTACAGACCTCAAGGGCATCCTCCTGGCACCAGGTTATCGCTGCTGCTCCCTGAAAGGGTGGTAAGTCCTCCCACAGCCTGGGGCACTGGGGAAGGCTACCCACTGCTGCTGCTACTTAGCCAACAAGGGGCTATGAATTCTGCTGCCACCAGCTCACCAAGACCCTCACTTGCCCTGGCAGTGCTGTTCTCTGAGGACTCTGCTGCAGGGAGGCCAGGTGATAGCCTGGCTCAAGTGGGAGAATGGCTTCCTCCCTGTCTGTTTCTATGCTCTCGTAGATGGACAGCAAAGCAACCCAAACTTCTCTCTCAAGGAGGCACAGGGCTTCACTGAAAACAGGTCTTTGGATTCATAAAAGAGGAGGTGGACCAAAGGACACATCCCAGTGACACGGGCTCCCCTGGGTTTCAAATCACACCTTTCTTCCCTCCACAGATGCCTTTTTAACTGATTCCAGCTGGTCTTGCTTCTCTTAGACTGAAGCTTCCTTAGTCTTTTGGCCAAACAGGCCCTGGGGAGGCCTGGAGCTCAACAGTCTGTCTGACATGCCCAACTGCAACCCCTGCCGCATAAAAATCACTGGACTTCATACAAATGAAAACACTTAGGGTCAGATGGATTAAATGGCTGGTTCAAGGTCGCACAACTAACTAGTAACAAAGGCAAGAACAAGATGCTCAATTCTTTTTCTGGTGGCTGTCTTTAGCGAACTATAAAACATGTTGTAGAAATTAATAAATTAATTTTAGGAAAGGGGTTTTGCGTAACAATGCCTTTCTATCTGGCATTGGAATGTGGGGTTTTCGTATACGAATGTGGTGGAAAATTGAAGCTTATCTCTTTAAGCACCAAAGAGGTGTTTTTATTTTAAATATATTAATAAAATATTTTTAAAATATATTAAATCAGAATATACTCAAGATTTTTACCTAATCAGTATTAGTGTGTGCATTTTGTGCCATATTTCTTTTCCTTTGGAGGACTTTTTCCCCTGTTTTGACATTTTTATTTTGTTCCAAATAGTCAAAATTACTATATATAATTTCTGCATAAATAGCATAGTCATTATCAGTATTTTCACTAACAAGTCTATGTTTACTAGTGTTTGGAGGCTAAAACTGTTTCCAAGTGGGAGATATTAATCAAAAGAAAGTCAGATCTCACTGTTTCCCAAGTGTGCCCTATTTGCAAATTTTCCGCACTAAACATTAATGTGTTGTTAATTTTTCAAAATATTTGCAGACCAAAGTGGTCCTTGCAAATTCTTCTGCAGTCTTTCTCAACATTATGCCACTTTCTTAAACAACGGACATCAAATAAAGCCATACGTAAGGACGACAATCTCTTTCAACATCAACGTTCAACTTTTTATTTGGCTTCCTTTTCTTGAGCTGATGTTCTAATAGAGTTTGATTTGAATGACAAGTAGCTCTGGGACTGCCCTAAACCTAAGAAATGGCAAATGTGGGTCCATCAATTTTATGTCTGAGGCAGGAGAATGTCAAAAGTATATTTGCCTAATGTGGTCCCAGTCTATCACTCTCTCTCATGCCTGCCACCCTCAGCTCCAGAGAATACCAGCTCATCAGGAAAAAGTACAGAATAAGGCTTGATGACATTATCACAAAGTCAGATAAACAGCAAATAGGAGAAAACAAAAATGGGCTTTTCCCGGGTAAAGATGTTTCCCTGCAGAAGGGTGGATGCTGCCAGTGTGGTCACTGGCATAAATCCATCAGTCACTATGAACTCCTGATGGTTCCAATAGAATTTTGGTCATTTGAACCAAAGCAACAAAAATCAGAAAAGGAGGGGGTACGAAACAAATTACTAAACGCACATAACTACATAAGAGCAATAATCATTCAAATGTATTTTAAGTTCTAGTGGATTAATTTTCCATGTTGACAGGAAAAAAATAATAAACATCAAATTCAAATCACATTATCCATCTATGCATTGCCTCTGGATGGTACAAAATTCAAGAATTAAAAGAAGTCCTGGTAAAATAGTAAAGTAGAAAAATAATTGATTAATGATAACCTTTGATCATTATTATTAAATTTCGGTTAAATTAGAAATTTCAGAACCTCAAACTCTTGCCATATTTTCAGTGTCCTCTTGAAAATTTGAGAATTAAATGTGTGGTTATCACCCCAACAACTGCAGCTCAAATGCCTGCCCCCTTCATGGAAGCTTCCTACCTGCCTAGAGAGTGATGGTGTTTTCCACTGGAGAGGAAATCAGAGTCACAAAACAGCAAAGGAAGTGGCAGCTAGGACCAGAGACAGAGGTGACAGAGTTTCAGAGCAGGGAAGCCGGTGGCTTCTCCTTGCTGAGGATCCTGCAGACCTGTGAGTGACGGGAAGCCAAAAAGGAAGGGAAGGGAATTTGAACAAGAAAAGTAGATCTGTCTCATACCATCACAGGATATAACCTCTGGGGTTTTTGCCCTCCTCCCCAAATCAAAGAAAATTAATGGAATCCAGCTTTGTTTTCCCCAGAAAGCTCTCCTAGGGTCTAGTGTCAGCAATGGGGCGGGGTGAGAAATCCATCAGCTTTGCTACTTGTTAGAAAGTTAGAAGAGTCAGTCAGCAGAAGGGCACTGCTGACCAGGCTTCTTAGTTCAACATACTGCTCAATGATTAAACTCGGTTTAGAATATTAAAAGAGCCACCTGGGAGAGGAATTAATGGTGATCTCTCTCACACCAGCTTTGTTCTGTCTCATTTTGCTACCTTTGAGCTCAGAGTGGTACTGCAACTGACCTTCACCTTGGGATAGTGCATATTTAGGAATCATGGGGGTAGAATCCCCAAACCTGGTTTATTTGGACCTATACTCAAGCCAGAGAGCACCTAAATACAAAATGCATATGTGCGCATGAGGGAAACCATGGAGCTACTTCCCGATGCGACGTTATTTCAGTCCCTATGTGATGTATGGAAAGCAACCTGTCATTATACAATTAGACTGAATATACACTTTTCTGATTAGTATTTATTTTTGTCACCAGTCATGTTGTTTATTGGAAAATGAAGGCTGTCGGTCTATGTGGCTCATCCTTCCTTCCCCCTTGAAGACATTTTGCTGACCTACTTTGATTTCTTTTTAGCAGCTTGCTGATTCTTCTCTTTAAGGATGCTCCTTGGAATTTGAGGGGCTCAGAGGCGTGTGGATTGCTGAAATTGGACTTACGTGGCATATTTACCTTCAAAAGCTGAGGCTTGTGTAAAGAGGCCTCTGGCAGCTGACTGTCTGTGTGGCAGGAAGGAGAGAGGAGGAAAGCAAAGCAGAGAGCCGAGGCTTCAGAAAAAGGCTTACTTGTGGGCATGGGCTTGACAGGGAGGAACAAGGATGGTGGTTAGTAGTCGAGTAGGTGGTTCTTAAGTGCTTGGCATCTGAGTGAGGGTATATCAATGGGAATGGTACACAATTCAGAGGAATAACCACAGAATGTTTACTGAACTGCCAAACTGCCCGGCAGCATCTCATCTGACCATCCAATGAGTTTCCCAGAAGCGCAAATCAGAAAGTCAATAAGACACCACCAGTTTCCAAATTCTATCTCGTTGCAAATAAACTGAAAGTCTCAACAATCAATACCATGTTACTGAATTACAATCAGAATTCAGTATAGCGACATCCGGACAAGCAAGTGCATCTAAGAGGCATTTGAGTCAATGAGTGAACTCCAAAAATTTTTAATGGGATGAGGTGATCAGATCATACATTTGGGAGAGGGAAAATAAAAACAAGAGAGGAAAACTGAAGTCGATCTGCTTTTTAAAAAAACGGACCAATTCAGCACCAATTAACCATTCCTGTTTCTCCATACCTGCCATGAAAACCTCCCGCAGCTCTGGGTTTGTGTTAACTTCCCCAACTTCTTTTCTGACTGATTGAGAGTTGAATTTCTAAGTTGGAAAAAGCTACTGTTGATTCGTAGTTGCGCCTGCCCCTACCTACCTCAGTAATGGTTCCAAGAAGATCTGTGAGGCTAATTCCAATTCACTAACCGGTATTTTGGAAGTAGATGAACATTTGCAGGACCTAAGGGAACCATCATGGCCAGCCTTTCAAATGGCTTTGAAAAAAATCCATCAGTCTCTCAAAATCTGTTTAGCTGAACAAATTGCCGCGGTTCCCATGTGTATGAACACCACCACTCTGCTTTTCTCTCATATGCCCCTTCCCCTGTATTACTCTCATATTAGTAGATTAAAAGATCAGAAGTGCCAGCTTTTAGCAAATAGATTCATCCTGAGGCACAGACAGATTTCCATGAAAATGAACACAAAGTTATTAGAGGAGAGAGATAAGTACATTACATGTGTTTTAAGCTTGCTGTCTGATTTCTGTTTGGCATGCCCTGATTTCTTTTAAGCACTGGGAACACGTTCATTTTCCAGGTTTATATAGGGGATCTTACATATCTAGAGTGCCATTTAGAGGATTACTAATTTACTAAATGGTACCCCAGTGCCCTGAAAGAGTTAATTCTCTTCTAAGAGATAAGCAATTTATTTTCTATTTAGCAGCAGGATAAGGCCCACTGCTTACAAATGACTATGAGCCCCTTAGAGAGAGGGAGAGAGAGATGCTATATAAATACAGGGTATAATAATGACAAATATTGTAACATAATATCAATCCACAGTGCTATTTTTATACATACCCTTTCCTAACCTTTGTTGAAAAAGACCAGATCGACATCATGAGATCCCTGTCACTTTTGCATATATCTTTGGAAAACCGGATGCCAAGAGATGTGCCGTATCCTCTGGTTAAGAAAAGTCCATCTAAGCATCCAATCGACAGATGTTCTCCAAACACCATAACTAAACAGAAAGCACATCCCAAAACCTGCCTCCCCAGAGCTTCCAATTTAGTTAGGGTAATAATGATTCATGAGCGAATACTCAGCCCGAGGTAACGATGCATGCCAACAGGAAGCTCATGGAAGTCCAGCTCAGAGGACAGAGAAATCAGCCACACTCTAAAAGCAGCTGTCATTGACCATCCTGCACTGGGAGTCGGTGACAATGTACATCTTCACCTTGGTTCAAATTCCAGCTCTGCTATCTGCTAGCTGTGTAATTTCCATCAAGTTACGAAACCTTTCTGAGTGTCAGTGTCTTGAAAAACCATTGACTTGAAATGTGATGAGGATTAAGCAACGTTGTGTCTGCAGAAATGCTGTGTAAACAGGAACATGCTACACAAACACAAAAGTCTCCCTAAAATGTGTACCTTTTCTTAAAAAAGTGAAAATGATGGAAGGCATCATCTTGTGCAGATGAAAACTTTCTCAACAGTCAGAGTCTTGGTATTCATTCCTAACAGGACACCAGCTCTCATTGTCATCGAGGCGGGGCTGGGTCGGGCAGGAAGGAAATGACGTTCTGAGTGAAGAGACATCATTAAATGGAAGCTGAAGAAGGGAGGGTGGGTGTGTTGTAATGATGTCTAGAAAGAAAGGAAATGCTAGTGAGCTGAGACAGGTTGGTCCGAGAGAAGGCAAGGGAAGGAAGACACCACCGAAAAGGAAGGACGTGCATGTTAGTTTGCCAGGGTTGCTGTAACAAAGGGCCACAGGTTGGGTGGCTTAAACCACAGAAAATTATTGTCTCATAGTCTGGCAGCTAGAAGTCTAAGATCAAGATGTTGGCAGGGTTGGTTTCTTCTGAGTCCTGTCTCTTTCGTAAGTAGATGGGCCTTTTCTCCCTGTGTCTTCACATGTCTTCCCATCAGCATCCAGATTTCCTCTTCTTCCATGAGGACACCAATCCTATTGGATTAGGGCCCATCCTAACAACCTCCTTTTAACTTAACTACCTATTTAAAGATCCTGTCTCCAAATACAGTCACATTCTGAAGTACTGGAGATTAGAATTGAAACACAAATATTTTTGGAGACATAGTTCAGCCCATAGTAACATGTCAATTCATAAATGGATCTGGAGTTTTACTTAATGTGACAATAAAACATGAATGGGGGGGAAGAAACAAATTGGCAAGCGTATGGAACAGCCCAGATGTTTATAACATACTTGTAAAGATTTGAAGAGTAGGGAAATGGTTTTGTGGTTGGAGGAGCTGAGATGGGCTTTTGTGTGTACATTTTTCTGAAAAAAAAAAATAGACCATCCCCTCTCAGAGAATAATCAGGGCTTCTGGACCCTTATAATAACAACGTTCAAACTATTGCCTGGACCTTTCACGCAGACCTTTTGCAAAAGATGGTAGTTTCTTCTCTAAAACACTCCACAAATGAACACTCCACAAGATCAGTGAGAGATCTACTCTGATGATTTCTCACTTTGCCTAAGAAGTACTTTCCTATGTGTGACCAAGATCTCTTGCTAACAGAAGCTGAAATTCAGCATTTTGAGACTCATGACTTCGGTGTATTCGTTTTCTTTCACATTCCCTCCTGGTCTATATTTCCGTCTCTCTTCATCCCTCCCTCTTCCTCTCTCTGGCTTTGGCCTCTGTGGATGTGGAGAATAATTATTCAAAGACATCCACAGAAAATCCCACCCCATATTTGGGTAGTTAAGTTACTCCTTGGCTTTCTCTTATTTTAGCCAAATAAATATCATACATTCTCCCACCACTGCCACTTGACATCATAGACTTAGCTTTTCCTCTATAAAATATTGAGACAAAACACTTAGGAATTTTTAAATAATGATTTCTAGTGTGGATAATTTTTTCATGTACTATGAATTGAACAAGTTGCTATTGTGTGTAACATGAATATACACAAATATCTGACCACCTGTCAGAAGTCAGGCGGGACTTCTGAAGTACACTTGCCTTTTAAAATATAATTTACTCTCTCTATACTTTATTATGCAAAATAGATGATCGGAATCCCCTAACTTTGGTGTATTTAAAATGACCATTTTCTCTCTACCTTAATCAATGAGCTTGGAAATCTTTGTGGTTTTTTCCTCCTAGATTTAAAGCAACTCATCACTTTTTAACCACTCAGATAGTTCACATAGAGCAAAAGGGATAGATTTGTGGGACTCCATTCAAATATATGACATGTATAGAAGTCAAAAGTTATGCTCCTTCCAAAACCAAAATCAGTATGATACCTTTATAAAAGGGGATCATTGAAAGTACAATTGCAGGTGAGTGGATTTATGTGGTGGTCTCCGTAAGAACCTGTGATCCCTTTGCTGTATGTCAGAGAGGAACTCAGGGGGTTGCAATGGGCCAATACTCTTAATACTCTCAAGTGAATTGTCCACACAGCACCCATACAATGTCCAGCATCATTTATTTTGTAAGTGCCCCCTAACCTGTGCTCATCTCTTATAAAAATCTTTTCACATATATAATGAATATAATTTATGTGTGTGTATATATAGTTATCTCTATGTGTATGCACATATAATTCATATATACACACACACATATATATATTATTGTCTGTGGTTTTTAACATTTTATTGACTAAAATAGCTCCCCTTCACCTTTTTTCAGGCCTCCCAAGCTATTTCCCCTTTTCCACTAAGTTTGAGGAGGTATTACAACTATACAACTCGAAGGGATCAATGGCCAAGGTCTATACTTGTTATCAAGTAGGAAACCACCTGAATGGAACCATTTGTGCAGCCCTAAAAAGGATCCTCCTTCCTCCCAGTCTCTCTCGACCCAGGTGCCGAGATGTTACCATTTCAGGGCACAGCGGTGCAGGAAGTGAGAGGAATGGGTTCCCCCGGGAGCAGATGTCCACTGGTGAACAGCAGGAGTTAGTGTCAATACACCAGCTCGCTTGTCCCTTGGGGTGAGACAACTGCGAGGTGTGCATTCTGCACTCTCCTCTGAGTTTTGCCAGTGAAATTACGTTCCAGTTGCTCACAGTGGCAACTTGCTTGATAATGTGCTCCGTATTCACATTCTTCGCCTTCCTCTTTTGCTTCCCCGTGCTTCTCCCAGTTCCTGAGATCAACTTACAATTAAATGACTTTTACTTGAATACTTGTCTCTCATTCTGAGAGAAACAAGATGAAGACTCACGGTCATTCATTAGGTAGAGCATCAATATCACTAAGGTATCTTCTATTAAAATGTGGCATCTTAAATTTGAGGGAAGATGATGGAGTGAATTTGGATCACAGACACTCCCTGCTCTAACATCTAACAAAAGGGACAAGAATTAGTGAAAAAAAAAAATCAGGAAAATGCTCACCAGCGGTAGTCAAACAAAGAAAATGGTAAAACCTCAAGCCATAAACTTCAAAAAATATCAGCTAGGGAAGGGGAGGAAAATGATTTTTCTGTGCCACAATGCTGCTTTTAACTGTATTCTGAACCCCAGAATGGGTAGAAAGGAGTAGAGAAAATATTCCAAGTTTGGCCCAAATATCTCACAGTTTGGAGAGAAGCAAACTGAAGTGGTATATAGCATCTTGGGTTGAGTCAGGAAAGTAATTTCAAGCATAGAAGCCCTCTACCTAAAACTAAAGACCTGGGCCTCTTATTAGAGGCAGGAATATGGCCTGAGCTCAATATTTTGGAGGGAGTGCTCTCAGGGAAGTAAGTCATATACCCAACTAGGTGGAGAGAACTTTGATGAAGGACATTTAACAGAATCTTGGGAGAAGGAGCAGAGCCGCTGGTTCTTTGAGACACAGCCCATCAAAACTCTCCTTTCCCCAGAGGACTCAGGATATAGACAACAGATAGAACACATTAAATTGTTGCTCAGAGGAAAGATGGGTCTCGGATAAAGCAGGAAGCTGGTCAAGAAGAATTTACTTAATATCTATCAGAACAAAGAGAAGATCTGCATAGAGCTCCATTTATTAAGCAAGAACAAGACAAATAAATAAATAACAACATGAATGGAATTTCATTTTTATTAATGGCAAACTAGTCCTTTCAGACTAACCTTCCTGCTGAAAACAACTTCATATACTGGATAAAATAGTAAAAACACCTTAAAAATATTGAGAAGTGGATATAGAATCCAGGAGCTGGTCAAAATGAAGGGACCACCAGAACTCTGAAAGCAAAGTGGGAGAGGAGAACTACTCTTTACCCTCAGTTGCCAATGAGGATATTTGCTAAATCAGCACATTTGGGTTTTGGTTTTGACAGCCTTGCTCTGTGTGTGTGTGAGGTGGTGAGTGGCAGGCAGATATCAATACCCAGAGCCCATCTAGGGTGATGAATCTAGCAATAATTCACATTAAACCAGGATCCTAAAAGATTACACCTTAAGGATGAGAAAAAGAACATAAAAAAGGAAATCAGGCATGCAAAAGAGAGATGAAACACCCATGTGGAAGAACATACAACCCAAGGAAAAACATTTCTTTTTGAGTACTTCATACTACAGGATGGTTTAATATGGCACAAATTTACTAAAATAGGAACTAAACAATAAGCTATTAAAATAACATAATGGTATAAAAAAAGACTGTGGAGCTTAGGAGACAAATTTGGGATCAAAACACCATTATAGAACTGATAAATAAGTTAGCACAGATTGTATAAAACAGAAATGACTGAAAGTAGAATAACTGGCATAGGGTAAAGACTTAAGATAATCTTAGTGAAAGAAAAGGAAAAGGAAAAAAAGGTAATAGAAAAGTAAAAATAACAGATGTTCCTAAAGTAGAGAATGCAGTAGACAGAAAAAAAATCATATCTAGGAGGAAAACAATGTGCCTTAAAAGAGGAAGAAATATATATATTAATACAAGGGCACAGTATATTGTAGGAGAAACTGATATAAATTGTTTGATCCTGAGTATATCCCAGTTATTTTAAAAGATAAAGAAAAAATTCTTTAGTTATTTAGGGAGAAAAATCAAGTATTCTATAAACAGTAAACTTAGATAAGCCTCAGTCTTCTCCATAGCATTCAAAAGACAAGAGAGCAATATTTACAAGGTTCTAAAGAAAAAAAGTATGTTTCATAGAATATCCAGTCAAATTGATATTGAAATATAATCACAACAGTAAGAGAGTCTCAAACTCGGAGTATGACACCCATAGGCCCATTTACCAATCAAACAAAATATGACAACTGCATGGTTAAAGGACAGCATTCAGTGCCAGGAGACAATGGACAAAGTTCTACAAAGTTCTGGGGGAAAGAAAATGATTCCCAAATTTTATACCCAGCTAAAGTGTCCTGTCATTTATTCACTTTTTCTTGTTTGTTTATTTTTACTTCATTTTCTACATCTTCACACTGTACCTTGAGTATAAAGGCAATAGACATTCTCAGGCATACAAGAAATTAGCATACAGCATCTAAAAACCTTCTAAAATTCTTCCTAAAAATAAAATTCATCCAACTAAAGATAAATCAAAACAAAAAAACACAAGAATGGAGAACATGGGTCTTAAAACCTTGAGCACTTAATCATTATTTAAATATAGAAGTATAAAATATGACAAAGTAAACGTGGTTTCAGAACAAGAGGACAAATATCACAAGCCATGACTAAGTAAAACAATAACCAATAAATAAAAGGAGGCAGGGGAAGGAAACTGGGTAGCTGTGTGCTAATTTTCTCATCTTTTAAGTGGGGATTCTGCCAATAGTGTCTAACAATAAAACATGAAGTTAAAGACAATTATTGTTCTAGATAGAGTTTTTTCCCTAATCTTTCTTCCTTAATCATAGATACATTGTTTAAGAACTATACTCTGGTGAAAAACATTTATTTGAGGTTCAGAAATTCCTTAAATTTCACCTTTATAATTTTTTTGCTAAATTCTAATATAACAAAGTCTAATACCCTTAAATGGAATACTTCTGATCTTTGTCATATGTAATCCCTTTTTATTAAAAATATTTAAATAAGAATTGTATATATTTAAGGTACACAGTGTGATGTTTTGATGTACACATACATTGCATACTGATTACCACTAATTTAATGAACACATCCATCACCACCCACAGTTACCACTAGTGTGTGTGTGCGGATACTTAAAATCTGCTCTTATCAAATTTCAAGTCACCAACACAGTATTGTTAATTATAGTCACTTTAATCCCTTTTCTTAAAATATCAATTTTTCTTAGTCTGTTCAAACCTGTCATTCTCTTTCTCTGTCCCTGTCTCTTTTTCATCCTTCCCTCTTTTATGTATGTGTGGTAAACAAATGCTTGGAAAAACATTCACCAGATCTGAGAGATTTTGGGGTGGTAAAAGTTTTAGTGAAACTTTGCTTTCTTCTTTGTACTCTACCACTTTTGATTGTACATAGTGGGCACGTGCCATCTTTATAAAAACAATCAAGTCATTATTCTATAAAAGAAAAAATACAGACTTCTAATACCGTGTTGGGGATGTGTTTGTGATTTTCTACGTGACAGAAAAGGACAGTACAAGCTGGAAGAGGCTGACAGCCCAGACTGGGAATTTGGGGCAGAGAAAAAAGAAGAAAAACAATAACAGAAGCAACATAATCATCTTTTTTTTTTCATAATCTTGCCTATGGTTTCAAATTAAAATAGCTGTCATTCAACTTTACTACATTTTTTTAATTCTGCCATTTTCTTTAGAAAATCTAGCCTCTTAGGAAGCCTATGCTCCTTTTGTCTTAATGATGCCAGATCCCTAACTCTGACTCTCTGATATTTTAATTGTCAATGTTTTCTGAACATGTCGAAGGAAGACTCACCAATCCTGCACACATTTGCAGATTAACAGCTTCTGCCATTAGCAAATTGGAAATTCCTTCCCTCATCCCTCTTACGGGAGGAGTCTTTTTCTCCTAATAGTACTATGATTCCCATTTCTGCATCTTCTTTATTAATGCAGTCTGTAAAGCATTTTTATTTTTCTTGGCTGCTTTAGCCTTCTGTTGAGTTTCATGGGCATTAAATGGAGTGGCTGATCTGAGAGAACAAAGACTCTACCTTCAACTAATGGGAAGATGGATCCTTAACACAGAAGCCAGACATTGGTAGGCAAACATACATGTGTCACGCTCTGCATTCCACTAAGTCCCAAAGCTCCCATGAGGTCACAGAGTACATACCTGGAACAATAATGTTGCCCCAGTGGGTGAGGTGAGATCAGCCAAGAGTCTGCAGCTTCTGATTTGAAAACAATAGACATCTGATCTGAACTGGGGGGCCTCCAGAATGTGGTCCAAACTTTCAACCTACACTAGGGATACACCTGACCTGGTAAGTGGGAGGACATGGTCCAGGTCTGTCACAAAATGCTTTACAACGCACGGCAACCAGGAGCCGAGAACCCCTACTATGCAATTTCTTTAGACTACTTGTTACTTGAATTTGTGACTGTTAGTGGTACCAAGTAATGCCAAACATTCCCCCCAGTATTCTGCAAAATCTGTGCCTTCTTCGGTATCCAGTACCTAATGGCATCTAGTCACTGAACGAAATACCTGGTTAATATTGAGAAGCATCCCTATTACTAATTACAAAATGAACACACAGAGGCATTCTTATTCAAGGAAGCATCAGTATTTTTGCTGCTAATGAACAATTAAACATAGTTGACAGAATGAGCCTCCTACACTCTAGATGTTTTAAGCATTTTATAAATTATTATTTTGGTTATTATTACCCTTTGCATAAGATTTTTGACTTTTCGTGTTTCTGTTAACTGAGAAATGATCCAGACAGGAGATCCGTAGGTTTTTGGCTACAAAAGCAATTTTTTTTTTTTGAGTTTGTAACTTTACAACAGACCTAAATCTAGGAAGAAAGGAGAATTATCACAATAATCTCTCACACACACATACACTCTCATATGCATTTTGATCATATTTTAGGAGAGAACTGTTCCACATGATAAACCCAACGCCTTCATTTTGAGCCCAACTCTTTGCTTGAAAAATATCAAAGCTTTCACTTAAGTTGCCGTAGGGCAAAGAAACGTCCGTACAATTCAGAATCACTTGGAGAGATGGGGGCCACATGCTATATTTAACTTTCAAAACACAGTAAGTGGAACGAACTTAACAATACTCAAAGAACTTGGAGTTTCTGGGATAAACACATGGAAATCAGGGTTAGTGCGAAGGTAGAAAAAGGAGGCTGAAGATTACAAAATTCAGTCACATTTCAAAATTTTCTGCTACAATAATTCACTTTATGTAGAATTAATGTGTCTGATTGAACGTTTGTGCTGTAATTTACTTATAATTAACATTTTATGGTGAACAGATTTCACCACCTCCTTCATGCTGTGAACTCCAAGTCATAGGTCAAAAATAGAGATGAAACAGATAAGCACAAAATATTCTCACTGAAATATTAATGAGATTTTAATTTACTGCTTCAAAAACACATCTTTCATCAATGTCTGTATATAAAAATCACCGTTTTATTTTAATTTTTTAATCACATTAAAAATATAATGAACTCTTCTAGCTGGCAGAAAGACACTAAAAAATCTGATGCATGCAGGCAATCCCAGATAGCTAAAACGTTTTTCCAACTTGTTCAGGTGCCAAAAATATTGTCTCATGAAGAGGTAGCAGTTAAGTCTAATACAGCCAAGAATCTGTTCTCAATTAACCAGTGCATTTTGATATGGAAGAATGTCTTCCGAATACTGACCCTAGAAAAACAATTCCTTCTCCCAAACTAAGCCATTTGTGAAGACCAAAAGCTGGGTGGGGCTTCCATGTGTTCGATTTACTTATCTTAAGGGAGAGGCTCACACCTGTCTAAAGTTTCAAGACAGAGCTTCAGGATGTGGTGGAAGTGGCTCTGTGCCAGTTTGGGCCCACCTTTTAAGAGGACTTGTAGGTTCTTCCTCCCTCACCCTGGATCATCTACTCTGCAAAATGTTAGCTGCCTCATGAGAAGTCCCAGTACCCTGAGACTTGCATGCTGTGAGGGCACTCAAGCTAGTCACATGAAGAGGCTGCTTCAGAAGACGGGGCAACATGAGCTACCAAATGCAGCAGTTTCCCCAGAAATTTTACTCAGGTTAGTTGGCAAAAATGAGACTCTCCCTCCTTACTCTCAAAGCCAAATATCTCAAAACAAAAACAAAAACAAAAACAAAAAAAAAGCCCACTTTTTTTTTTGACACATTGACATGTGTCAATGTCTTCACCTTCTATTCATTCCCCAGCCCACTCTGAGTCTTCACAATTACTGCCTCCATTTCCAAGTTAGAAGGGCACCCCCCTAAAAAGGCGTGTGACTCTTAGGGAACAGAGTGAGTCTGCAAACATACACAAAAAGATAGACCTGGTTTGCATAAGTGACATCTTATCCTCTCAGTCACAAATCTTCTATAATGTTATGCAAATATTCAAGACTTTTCCATCATTTATGATAATGCTTTTGGAACAAAGGTGAATGCATTTATTCCATAAAAATAGCACCTCTGATCTGGGAGGTCCAAATGTTTCCCAGGAGCTTTACCTTTGTATTCCTAGAGTTTGGAAAATGAGGAAAATTTATCTAGAGAATGGAGAAGATCATTCATCCAGCTCATTACCACATCAGAGGAACATGCAAACTTAAGGGGTGGAAAATAAAGACCCAGGCGCTGCGTACAATGGAAGGACCGTATAGGATGGCTCTACAGACATTCTTCCCAGTCCATATTTGCTTTTGTAGCCCATATCAACTCGAGAACATTCCATGCAAAGAAAGATGACACTGAAGAGTGTCCCGGATGTCAATGAAGAAGCCAGCAAAACCTCACGATTCAATGAAGTCATTGCGTTCCCTTTACTTTCTAACAAGCTCCAACCCATTCAAAGGACGTATTAGAATTTCAAATGAAAAGCTGACTACTATGAGCATCGTAAATCAGCTACCAACAGCTTCTAAAACTGTGTCAGAAGAAAATACACCTGTAATTTTCTTCCTTTTTTTAAATATTGCTTTTTTTTTTTTTTGCCCTCAAAGGTTTGTTTGTTGGTTAAGAAGCAGATGCCAACTTATTTTTATGTAGGGAATCTGCTGATTTTGGGAGGAGTGAGGGGACCCAATTGGAGAAATCCTTTTACCTGGTTGATAGGGGCTCCCAGCATTACATCCATGTGTGGCACATGCCCTATACCCACGTGGTGGCTGCCCCTTGACAAACCACATTGCTTTGTTTATTTTTTGTTTTTCAGATTTCTTAGAACCTAAAGCAGAAATATTGCTTACCTGGGAAGAATTGCTCTTCAGACTTCTCTAGTCCTGGAAACCATGCTTGCTGTCCTTGAACAGCTCCAGACAAGAACAGGGTGCAAGAGGAGGCCCCTCTCTAACAGGACAAGAGGGTAGCAGAGCTCTAATCAAGAGTCTGGAGCCTTGACTCTTGCTAGGATGTCCTTCAGTCTTCCGTAGGTTCATTTCCCTGAGAACTTGACAGGGTCATGAGACAGGGACATTTTTATACTTGTTGCTTGTTTCCCTTTTCAAGTCCCTGGACAGAAAAGAAAAGAAAAGAAAGAGCTTCCTCAATCTGTCAAATCTTTAAAGTAGCTGAAGATTGAGATTAATTTCCAAACAGAAGAGATAAATTCTCCCCTCCCTCCCTCTCTCCTTCCTTCCTTTCTCTCTCCCTCCCTCCCTTCCTTTTTTATCTTCTTCCGCAGCCTAGGAAGGCCCATGTGGTTGCACAGATCATCTTCCCTGCTACACAAAGCCAAAAGATAAAGACAAACCAAAGTATCTAAACCATAGCGGCTACATCCACAAGAAAACATCCACAACAATTGGGCCTCCTTGGCAAATGTTACTTTCTTTACACAGAACACTTGTGGCTAAAGACTGTCAAAATATAGGGCAAAATGTTCTGATAGACAAGACTACAGCCAGTTACGGTAGAAAGCAGGTGCTACTCAAAATCACAAGCTTCCATCTCTTCAGTTTCAGTTCTGGAAAGTAGCTGTGCCGATGTCAAAATGAAAATTACAACCTCAAACTTAATAAAGAACTGCTCCAAGGCCTGGAGAATGGGATCCAGATGTCGTTCGACCTTCTGTCTGGATGAAAAGACCTAATCAAGTTGCATTGACTATTTATTTAACAAAGAATTACTAAGCATCAACTACTGAAAACCATATGCGTACACTTTAAGTACTGATAATTCTCTGCCTAACTCCCCTTCAGATATTGTAATTATATCTCAGGGAAAGTGCTTGAATGGTCAGTAAGAGGGTTGCCCCATAGCTCCCCTTCAGCATGGTGTAACAGGAGGATCCAGGGCTTTAGGAAGAAGCAGACTAGACATAAGGCTTAGGTGGAAGGAAATCCACTGATTGCTTTGTGCAGAAATGGAGGCAGAACCACCACATACAGAGGGTAGCTGAAGCTTGTGTTTCTGAGTAGACTGGAAGAACCACTCTCTTCTTCTTCCTCTACCCTCCCCCACCAACAAATATAGTTGTCTTCCAATATTGGAAGATTTTTATTGAAAAAACCGACAGTTTTCTTCCATGAGGTAGAATCTCCCTTGAAACCTGATGTGGCCAAGAGCTGACAATGTGTGGCCCCTGTGGGAGCAGAAATGCTGGGCACCAGGGGTGGTGACAATGAGCTCTGGTCGTTCATGGAAGGTTTCCCCCAGCAGTAGCAGCCCTAAAACGCCTGGCTTTGACTGCACCGTGTGAGCTGGAGAGTGCCCTTCCCTGCACATCTGCATTATTGGCAGAACGACCTTGGAGGAGCTGCTGAACCTCCCTGAACCACAGTCAGTCACCTACAAAATGAGAGACTAGTACCTACCTCATGGTGATGCCTCAATGACATAATGCATGGAAAGTTCTTAGCACACAGCTTAGCTCAGAATAGCTGGGTTAGTCAGTGTGGCCACCGTTCCCTTCCATCCCAACTTCCTCCCAGGAAGACTGTGACACCAGCTAGCTCAACCGAGGGGTGCTTAAGCTCAGGTGTTTAAAAGGTATGTGCTGGCTTCCGCAGAAAGGTCCCTGAATTGCATCACCCCAACCCCTGTCCAGAATAGATGTCTATTCTGGTAATGGCTGTTGGTCTTAATGTTTCTGTCCCCTCGTTAGTCAAATCTCTCTCCCTCCCTCTCTCCAGCCCCCTTGTCTCTGTCATTCTGCCCCTCTTTTTTTCTCTTCTTTTTAGATGTACATGTTCAGTCCCACAGCGGTTACTTGCCGCCGAAGACACCCAGGTAGGATTCTTATACCCGCCCTTTGAACTTCTCCTCGGACCCTCCTGGTTTTTGTCCTGCTGCTGGCCAGCCCCCGCCCCATGCTCCAGGTCACCTCTCCCTACTCCTCACCTCCAATCTCTGTCTCATTTTCTTAGGCTTTTGTGTGATATTTTTCCTTCTTGGTTTTCACACTCGGTTTTAAGTGTTTTTACACTTAAAATGATTTCCAATCACCTGCTCTGTAAACTCTTTTCTCTGCTTTAAATAATTAAGGAACCAACATATTTTAACATTGTCAACAAGGCTTCATACTAATAGCAAGTGAAACCTGCCTACAATGACAGGGAAAATAAATATTCCAGCCTATCAGCTTCCAACTGACTTGCCTAAGAAGCTCATCGGCCTAATTATTGGAGCTAATCAAACAAACTCTTCCACCTGCTCTCGTGGCACTTGCCTCTTTCCGTCACAACCATTCACCCTGTTGGTGGGTGTCAGTGAGACAGGGAGAGTAGACACACGTGTGAGACATACCGAATAAGTTAATTCTTCCAGACCAGAGAAAACACAAAACGTTAATTTTATTTTAAAATTTTGTGGAAGAGTTTGGAAAAGTTTGTGGAGTCACTGGATGCACTGAGTTCCTTTTCTTTTTAAACTAAATTTTGATTTTGAGATAATTGGTGATTCACAGTTCAAGAAATAATACAGAGAGATCCTGTGTACCCTTTACCTACTTTCTGCCAATGATAATGTTTCCCAAACTACAGTACAATATTACAACCAGGATATTGACCTTGACATGGTCAAGACACAGAATGGTTCCATCAGCACAAGGATCTTTCCTGGTGCCCTTCAACAGCCACACCCACCTCCCTCCCTTTTCCACCCTGTCCTTAATCCTTGCCAGCTACTGTCTGTTCTCCACGTCCGTAATTTTGTCAATTCAAGAATGTCACATAAACGGAATCATACAGTATGTAACCTTTTGAGACTGGCCTTTTCCACTCAGCATAATTCTCTGATGATTCTTCCAAGTGGTTACACATGTCAATAGTTTGTTTTTTACCGCTGAGTAGTAGTCTGTGTTGTGGATATACCACAGTCTGCTTAACCATTCACCCACTGGAACCCATCTGGTTTGTTTCCAGTTTTTTGGCTATTACAAATAAAGCTGTCATAAATATCCATGTACAGGGTTTTGTGCGAAAATAAGTTTTCATTTCTCTGGTATAAATGTCCAGGAATATAATTGCTGGGTAACATAATTGCATGTTCAGTTTTTGGTTTTTTTTTTTAAAGAAACTTCCGAACTGTTTTCTAGAGTAGCTGTATCATTTCACATATCCACCAGCAATGTATGAGTGATGTGGTTTCTCTGCATCCTTGCCAGTGTTTGGTGTTGTCGCTATTTGAAATCTTATCTATTCTAATAGGTTTGTAATGCTATCTCATCATGGTTTTCATTTAGATTTCCCAAATAGCTAACGATGTTGAACGTCTTTCCATGTACTTATTTGACATTTGTATATCATCTTTGGTGAAATGTCTCCTTATATCATTTGCCCATTTTCTAATTGGACTGTTTGTTTTTTCACTATTGAGTTGTAAGAGTTCTTTATATAGTCTAGATACTAGTCCTTTGTTGGATATGTGGTTTGCAAATATTCTCTCAAGGTCTGTAGCTTGTATTTTTGTTTTCCTATTAAGGTTTTTCACAGAGCAGAAGTTTTCAATTTTGTTGAAGTCCAATTTATATATCAAGTTTTCCTTTTTTGGTGTCAAGTCTAAGAAATCTTTGCCTAGTCCTAGATCCTGAAGATTTTCTCCTACTTTTTTCCTAAAAGTTTTATAGTTTTATGTTTTACATTTAACTCTGTGATCCACTTTGAGTTCATTTGTGTTAACTGGTGTGAACTTAGGTTGAGGTTCATTTCTGTTTTCCCATGGATGTCCAATTGTACCAGGAACATTTGCTGAAAAGTAATCTTTCCTCCACTGAAATGCTTTGATATCTTTGTTAAAAATGATTTGGAAATATTTGTGTGGGTCTACTTCTGGGTTCTCTATTCTTCATTGATCTGGGTGATAATTCCACATGGTGTTGGTACAGCTACATATTAACAATAAGTCTTTAAATCAAGTAGGTGATTCTTCCTACTTTATTCTTCTTTCACAAAATTGTTTGAGCTATTCTAGTTCCTTTGTCTTTCGTATACATTTTTGAATAATTTTGTCTATATTTACAAAGGTCTTGCTGAGATTTTGATAGGAATTACATGGTGACTATACATCAACTTGTGGGGAATTGGCATCTTTACTATCTTGAGTCTTTCAAGTCATTAACATCATATGTCTATCCGTTTATTCAGATCTTCTTTGATTTCTTTCATCAGCATTTTGCACTTTTCAATATATAAGCCCTGTACATGTTTTGATAGATTTACACCTAAGTATTTCTCCTTTTTAAGCTGTTATAAATGACACTGTATTTTTAATTTCAGTGTTCATTGCTAGTAAATAGAAGTATAATTGACTTTTGTATGTTTATCTTATGTCTTGTGACTTTGTTGAACTCATTCATTCTAGGTTTTTTTTTTTTTGTAGATTCCTGTGGATTTTCTATGTTAACCATCATGTCTTCTGCAAATAAGAATAATTCTATTTCTTCTTTTCCAATCTGTGTGCCTTTGATTTCTTTCTTTCTTTCTTTTTTTTGACCTTATTGCACTGCCTAGAATTTCTATTACTATATAGAATAAGAGTGGATAAGAGTGGACATCCTTGCCCTGTTCCTGATCTCAGAGACAAAACATTTAGTCTTTCACAAGTATAATGTTAGCTGTAGGTTTTTGTAGGTGCTCTTTATAAAGTTGAGGAAATTCCTCTCTATTTCTTTATTTTTGAGAATTTTTATCATGACTAGGTATTGGATTTTGTCACATGCTTTTTCTGCATCACTTGATATAATCATGTGCTTCTTCTTCTTTAGCCTATTAATATGGTGGATTATATTGATTGATTTTTGAATATTTAACCAGCTTTGCATCCCTGGAATAAAGGCCACTTGGTCATGGTGTATAATTCTTTTTATATATTGCTGAAATGTATTTGCTAGCGCTTTGTTAAAAGATTTTTGCATCTATGTTCATGAGTGATACTGGTGTGTAGTTTTTCTTCTTCTGTATTTCTAAGTCTAGTTTTGGTATCAGGATAATATTAATTTCATAAAATGAATTGGGAAGTGTTTCCTTTTTGGATGAAATTGAAATTGTGTAGATTCGGTGTTAATTCTTCCTTAGATGTTTGGGAGAATTCTCCAGTGACTTTTCTCTGATTCCCCAACTCCCCTTCCAGATCTTACTTCCCCAACTCCTCTCGCAATTGTGCAAGGTCTGATGCTGTAATAAATTCCTTATCCCCTAACACTGACTGTATCTGTTTCCCTGACTGAATCCTGACACCTTAAATCATTTGCTATTAAACTGGAATAATAGTTAACATTTACTGAGAACTTAAAACATGCCAAGCACTTTATGGTTGTTATTTCATGTAAGCAATCCCATGAGAAGGGTTATATCATCACCCCAACTCTACAGAAAAGGAAACTGAAATACAGAGAAGTTAAGTAAGCTGTGGACAGTCACACAGCAAGGATCAGAAGCAGGACAGAAATCAAACTCTTAGCTGCTCTACTGAAGTTCTTTCTCCTGACATCTAATTTCTCTTTCAGGAGACCAGAGCATACGGTGCTGATAGAAAGCACAGATTTGAGCCCAAGTCTTGCCCATCGTTTCCGGTATAACCCGTGCTTTTCATTTTGTTTGCTTTTTCTGTACGTCCTCCTGCTGCTCACCCCTTTGCCTTTTCCCCCTCTTTTCTCTGCTTATTGAGGATTTTTCCTCAGGACTTTTTCCCCATTAAAATCCTCCCCCATCTCCTTATTACCTTTTATAGGGTTGGAAAGTAAGTAATACCACGGATTTGTGACCTTCCAGACTCACTGACCCCCACGTGAGTAAAGCACAGACGTAAAAGCAGGGGCAAGCGCTGGTTGGGGAGGTGGCTGGATGGACACTGCAGTGTGCCAAACAGAAGGGGCGTCTGTTAGAGAAACAGCAAGTGCCAGCAGACACGCACCTGCTGAAAAAGCAGAAGAAAAGGGTCTGTGGTGACTCCAAGAAATCACCTTTCTTGTTCTGGCCCCTTTTTTGGTTCACTTTCGGGTCAGTCCATTTACTTATTAAAATGTCTACCATGCCTTAAGAAACAGTATTAATGAATTCAAATAAACAATACTTTGGATGCAGAAATCAACATGTAAGTGGATGCAGACCAGATCCATTCCATTGTGTGTATGTGTGTGTGTGTGTGTGTGTGTGTGTGTGTGTTCTTCCCCTAAGTGCCTTTGCTTAGTAAAAGCCACCAAATATCACTGGGAATTATTACTAATTTTTGAACAGTCCTGAAGAATTAAAGGGAGAGAAAGAGAATGAATAAGAGGGACAGGTTGGGGGGCGATAGAGAGAGAGAGAGAGAGAGAAGGAGAGAGAGGGAGAAGGAGAGAGAGGTTAAGCTCAAAGGCAGAGAGAGCGAAATGGACCAGATTATACAAAATTAAAAAGCAAATACGAGCAGACAATTTGTGCCGAGTGATTGCAAGCAATTACAGTCTGGCTTTTCTGGAGGGACGATGGGGGGAGGGGGTTATTTCAGCTTAAAAGGAGACTTTATTCGTTCCTGATCAGCTTCTCCTACCATTCTCTCTTTTATTCTTGGATATCAATTTAACAAAAAAAAAAAGTCAGCTTTCAGATGTTGCATGTTCACCCCTGCGAATCCAGCCCTGGACAGACAGTGAGAATTTGAGCTTCCAATCAGTTCTTTCTATAGCCCTGAAAACCAATTTGTTCATAAAGAATAAAATAAGGAGGGGGGAGAGGGGAAAACACAACAAGAGCATGTGTTTCTTTTAGAGGAGAGCTTCAATTTTACTATAATTGTCTAAAGACGGAGCTGCTTTGATCTGAAGAATTATTATTGTGCCTCAAATGCCGGCTGCTAATGTCACAGCTGTGCTGGGGCTCGGTCACGCCAAAGGGCTTGGGGTCCAGTTTAGTCCCAGACCTGCCTCTAGGTCCCTCTCTATCTTTCCTTTGTCCAAATGGAAAAGTTCATTTTCCTAGTATGTCTCCCGACCATGGAAGGTCCTGGCTCAGTTGATTCTGTTCGGGTTCCTTGGAAGGTGGGGACACATGGAGGTGACACCATGGGGGCCTGCCAAGGCTGGGCAGGAGTGGGGAGTCTCACCTTCACGGGGGCAGGCAGGCTGGACATGGACATGCCCACAGGGGGCTGGCACGGTCATTAGATCAGGGGACCCAGCACACTTGGTCTCTTGCTCTTGCTCTTGGCATCTCATCAGCTCAGGCCCGAGCAGGACAGAAATGGTCCCAGTGCTTGAGAGAGACAGAGAAACCCTGTCACATTTCCCTGATTTTATGCTCAGAGTTCATAGTTATTTTCCCTTACTCTAGCCTGTGCTGCACCAAGGAAAAAGGGTGGCTCAAGACGCAGAATTAGACAATTTTCTTTCAGAGGCAGAATGGCTACAAACTAGATTTAGGGTCTGAGAGCTGTGCCAAGTCTTCAGGGCTTGTAATTTCCCCCTGGTGGCTGCAGAGCAGACCAGGACGCCTCTCCCCCTGCATCACTCCCTTGCTGGCTGGGCAGGATGGGCCCATCCACCCCTTGCTCACATCCTCCCACCTCGGAAGCTGCCTCACTTGTCTCCTCCAGGTGCCTCTGAGGTCTCCCTGGAGGCTGGAACCCTGGAGGGGTCCTCCTGCTCCATTCTTTCTCTGGGTCCCCATTGTGCATGCATCATCCATGTTCCCTAGCTTAGCATTCAAAGCTCTATAGATAAGCTGCCCTGCTCAGTCCTGCACCCCAGGTAATGAGCCTTGTATCTGTCAGTACATTCTCACCTGGGCCTTTCCTTGTGCCTTTCCCCCTGCCAGGACTACAACTGCTCCCTTTTTTCCTCTTCCTCAAATATTTCTCTCTTTTCTTGGCTCCCCTTCTAGCAAAGTGCAGAGGAGATGGGTAAGAAAATTAATTGTTCCAAATGGACTGTGAAAGAAAGTTTCAGGGGCAGAGCTACCTAAACAGCCCAGATTATAGTCCAGGAGGTCGTGACAATAAGGAGATGACAGATGGGGAGGGACAGACCCTACTCTCACCCCACCCCCTGGCCTCTAAGCCAGTGTTTCTCAAACTGGAAGAATGCACAGAGCCCTTTGAAAAGAAGATGTAGTTAAACACAAGAACGCCTGTGAACCCTTGGGGTCTACAGATTCCAGTTTGAAAAATACTGCCATGACAAACAAACAAACAAAAAAACCCAGCAACATGGCAACACAAACTTAATCATAGCTTTACAGAGCACTAGGCCCAAATTCCCCACAAAAATCATTCTTTCCAATCAGATGCAAAGAACGCATCTGGAAGAATTTTATAAGCGCTTGGGCTAGTTACTTAATTTCTCTGTGCCTCAGTTTTCTCATCCATAAAAGGAAGAAAAATAAAAATATTTACCTTGAAGAGTGGTGGGCGGGATAAAAAGAGGTACTATGCACGTGTGCAAAGTGCTTAGATGATTCCTGGCACAATGTCAGTGCCAACCAGTGGCAGCGTTTATCAAACTAACCCCTGTAGGTACCTGCTGAAAAACTCAGGGACCTAATCCTGAACAGGCATCTCGTTCCCTCTTCAGCGCTCACTGGTCTCTTATTCTGGGGTTTCCAGAGAGTGGGAGGGAGGATGCTCAAGAGGCTGAGGCTCAGTTGCAACCTCAGAATAAAGGGAATGATTTATCTTTGCACACTGAGAAGCCATGGGAGCACACGGGATTAACCAGGAGTCAGGCAAGGAGGGGGAGACCTGCAGAGCTCAGGGTGACCTAGAGAACAGCCTCAGAGTAATGTTAAGAGTAGTGACAGAGGACGCAAGACATCTCCAAAAGGACAGCATCTCTGTCTTCCTTTGGTTGCCGCTTCCATGAACTGCCCGAGGACTTAGGTGTTGGAAAAGACCAGAGAAGTACTGTCTGTGTGGGTCTCCAGGTCACAAGACTTGGCCCTAGAGAGCCTGCTCTCCTTAATTGTAGGGGAAACAGGCTTGAACAGAAACAGAGAAGAAGTTGTAGACGTTACATAGAAATTAACAAAATTTAGGTAACAGGGAAATTATTCAGGGGGAAGTATACTGATGGGTGCAACTTATTTTGAAATACAATTTAAAAATAAAAGCCAGACTGATGGATGGCCAGAGGGATGAATAGATAGGCAGATTGTGATAAATCAATTGTATTTTGTTGTTGACAACTGAACATAAGTGGTGAGTGGATAGGTATTCGTTTTTCTAACTTTTCTATGTGTATGAAAATTTTCATAATAAAATATTGGGAAAAAATTAGGAAACACGATCCAACATAACCAACTTACGTCCTTACAGCCCCCAAGACAAGTTGTCCCAAGAGAGCAGGTGGTAGGATGGTAAAAAGGTAGATTTTCATCTGCTTTCCCCCCCTCTGCCTTTCAGCTCCTCAGAGCCGTCTGTGTGCCTTCCCTGGGCTGCACAACCTGCTAAGAATGTTGCTTGTAAAGATTTAAGCTATGAGCCCATCCTACAGAATCTGTATTTTATCAGATCTTTCCTGAAGACTGTTACAAGTCTTTGACATCTAAAGAAATAAATCTTCAGAAGTGGAATTCTGGCCAGTGGAAAAGAACCTTCAGGTGGTACATCATTTGGGATTAGGTTTTGTTGCAAGTGTCAGGTCCTAAAAATTGTGACTTTAACAAGATGGAAGTTCCTTTCATGCTCACATAAACCAAGTCCAAATGGAAGTAGCCCAGGGCTCTGTCCTCAAACATCTCAAGAACTCTGGTTCTTTCCAGCTCAGTGCTCTACATCTCTAAGGATGGTCCCCAGTTTCATGGTCCAGGATGGCTGTACTCACACCCCAAGCAGTAGGATGATGGAAGGAACAAAGAAGGACAAGGCAACGTGCCTCTTAAGGAACGTTCCTGGCAACTGATGTAGGTGCTTAGTTATATCTTCACATTTAGCTGCAAGGGAGCCTGGGAAAGGTAGTCCATATTCTTGGCAGCAATGTGCCCAGCAGGAAAAAATTACATTACTATGAAAGAAGGGAGAAAGGATTTGGGGGCACAGCTAGCAGTTTCACAAGTGAAGCAAATGTCTCCCTAGAACATGCCAACCACAGATGCACAGTTTTCTACTTGCTCTGTCTTCCCATAGTTTCAGCTCTGACCTTATCAACTGACCTCCACAACAGTGGTCTCCTTTCTGGACTGATCATATAAGGAGGAGGAGAAGGAAATAAGAAGCTCTGTGGTAAGTGCTTTAGAATTTCATAAGTGCAGGTGCAAGGTAGGTATTAGCATCACCACATTAGACAGGAGAAATGGAAGCTTCCCTAAATTCAAAAGACTAGTGAGGTCCTTATCTGTCGAGGCCCCTGTCAAAGTGCATGAGGATGCAGCGTGAGGCCTCCCAGTCTTTCCCACCACCCAGCCCCTCTACCTCCATCAGATAACCACAACCTTGAAAAGGACAGGATCTGCCTGAGAGTCGAGGAGTCTAAACAGGCGATCTCACCTGGAGGGGAGAACAAGCAGCAAAATCTGGGAGTGGCAAACATTGAGCCAAAAAGGGCTGACCCAGGATCCTTGAGTGATTGGGGTCTCTTGGAGGAGGATGGACGTGGGCATGGAGGGGAGGCAGGAGCATGGTCAACGGGAGGTGTCCAGAGCAGTACAGAGCACCTGTGTGTATGTACTGTGGCCTCAGATCTATTCTGAGGATAAGAATATGAGTTCACAAAGTTCTCAAAGGATTTTAAGTTAACCTGCTGTCACTGTCTTCTTGAGCAGAGGTTCTCAAAGTTGACTGCCCAGTAAAATCACTTAGGGCTTTTAAAAACATGCTAATGCCTAGTCCCAACCTCCAAGATTCTGATTTTATTGATCTAGGGCAAAGCCTGGGCATTGGGATTTTTCAAACCTCCCAACATGATTCCAATATGCAGCCAAGTTGGAGGATCCTCCCTCACCTTGGGAGGATGTAAAAATGCAGATTTTTATTCAGGAGGTCCAGGATGGGGCCTAAGACTCTGCATTTTAATAAGTTCCCAGGTGCTGCCAATGCTGCCTATGTTTGGAACACGCTATGAGTAGCAAGTTTGACTCTTGCATGTCTCCTGATGATGCGCACTTTCACTATATTCTTGGGTACTTTAATGTACTGTCTACTCACTACCTACTATTACGGCTGTCTTGTCCCTGTAACAAGACCCTCCCTGACAGAAATCTAGGCCTGCTCCTTGCTGGTTGGTCTGCATCTGCCCTCATGTTTAGCATGCTGTCCACTAAGCTGATGATATAGAATGGCCCATGTTGAGCACAGCAGAGAGCTCACTGCTGACGCTTAACACAGCTCTTATTAATATTCATTATTAATGCTTAATGCTAATGAGTAACCAATTACTAATAACAATAATGACATCAAGAAAACAGTGATAGTCCTACATGGCACAATCCTCTCTGCTTCTTCCTATCCCCAAATTATAGTTCTAAATGATCTTCCAGAATCTTGTTGTGACAGGTGCAACCTCATACGCATTCACTTAATAAGACAGCTCCATGGAGTGAAATTCCACTTTCAACAGATACATTTTCAGTGTGGCACACAGGAAATGAAATGCTAAAGTACCATTAACTTGGAAGTCGTGAGTTTAATTCCTACACAGGGTGCTGACAAACTGAGATTGTTTATCTATTTCTCATCATGGCTGTGTGTTTCCTGTGGGATCCAGTGAATTTCGTAGAATTCAAAATCTTTTACCCCCTTTTTTTGGAGGAACATCTACTTTTAGCTCGTCTCCTCAAAGATCCATTCTCAGAAGCCAAAGAAACTAATGTGAGCACATTGCTAAGAAGAACAAGACTCTATAGTGTGGTTTGCGACTGCTAAGGACAGCATTCATGGCTGATTCACAATGTGATTTTTTTGTAGTTTCTTTAAATATTTCTCTTTAGAGGAAGTAATGTAGCACTTAATGTCTAATGACATCTATTAAGGAATTCATTAAAGAAAAACTGATAACAAGATATGTTATCATAGTCAACAATTACCAGTGCCATGTAGGAATCTTGATTGCTCTTAGGATGTATCACTGGCACAGCTTTTGCTATTGGAGCTGTTTTTACAAAATGGCAAGTGAAACTCAGAGGCATCTTTCTGGGGGCTGATTGGAGCCACCGTGCTCTATACAAGTCACAGGTCGGGAGATGGGCCACGGTAGGCTGTTCATACCCTGCATTTGTTATACGTGGGCAGGAGAGACCTCCACTTTGTCGATCTCTCTTTCTGCATGTTATTCATCCTCAGGTCTGGCCTTCACTGGAGGTCCAACTGACTTGGGTGACAGGAGTAAAAGGAGAGCTCAGGGAACCCTATAATGATGAGTTATGATACTCTAGAGGACTAGGTCAGAGGGAATTATAGGAAAAGAATTGTACTAGCAATCCCCCTCGATAGGAGCTCACATAAGGGAAATTCGAGTACCTCTGTTCCCCTTGCTGGAGAAGGAGAGAATGAAGAAGTTGCCTGAATCTTTAGGATTAGTCTTAGCCTAGAAAAGACCCTGCAGCATTCTGAGACATCTGAGAGGATCTAGCACTGTAAGCACATGAGCCAGCCTGCTGCACAATGATGAGCCACCTCCCTACCTTCTGATTCTAACAACATGATGGTGCTCGATTGGCCCAGTGTCCCGGGCACTTCAGAGCTTTCTCTCACCTCCCCATGGACTCACTTCTGAGGCTGGTTCAGACATTCACCTGTATAAGCCCAACATTCTTCCTAATAGTCTTTGGGTTTGGATTTAAAGACCTACTGACTGTTAGAGCCAAAAGGGGCTGAAGCCAATTTCTACCCCAATTTTCTCATTTTACAGATAAGAAAATGCCCAGAGAGGATTACCAAAGGTCCCACAGCCAGCTGGAACATGAACCTGGGTTTTCATACTCTTACTTCAGGATTCCATTTTTTAAATCTCCAAAAAATGGCAAATCTAAAAACCCCCCAAAATAGCTCTTGGGTGATCTTGTGTATGGTGGCACAATGTGAAGCCATATTTAGCTGGTTTGCTAGAAGTAGGGGCCTCAGTCCTTGTAGGCTGTTGCCCGCACTGTGGGTTTTGATGGAGCCACAAAACTTCAAGTTTGACACCAAAAGCTCCACCTCATTGAAAGAACACGGTTTCTACTTCTGCCACCAGTGAGAGAAAGTGCATATTGGGTTTTGGACAGATTATAACTGCCTGAGTCAGGAGGGTATTATTCTACTCGCCCCTCCAGACCCACCCTCCATCCTCCCTCTGTCTCCACGCAGCCCTGTGTCCCAGGAGACTGATCTCTATAGACTGCATCACCCGATTCGCTTGTCTCCAGCTCCCAGTTGGGTTTGACCAAGGGGAAAGACCAGAAGGAGGTCAGAGATCGGGGTATTGGTTACTCTGGTTCCCCTCCTTCCTTACCATGGTTTGAGCACAGTCCCTCTACCTGTGGCCCCAGCTTCTAGAAGACCACCTCTCTCCCATAGCCACAGGTCTCACCAGGCCCAGGAACACAGTTCCCCCTCTGGCTACTTCAGTCTGCTGAGGTGCTGCAGCATCCTCTGTCAGTTCCCTTTACCCTTTCCTGTCTGTAAACATTCCCATTATGAAACTCTCTTCATTAAATTAACATGTTGAGTGTGCTGTCTTTTTTCTGCCAGGACCCTGACTAGTACTGGGGCCACTGGGTGAACCTGTATCAGGTAACAATAACCTATATTAACTGACTTGTGTATAGAGTCACTTCTGTTTGAATGGAAGGGAGGGCAGCATAAGGTAGGACATACATGGGAAACTAACAGCAGTTGGCAAAATCTGCCTGGCACGCAAGTTTCCTGATCTACTTTGGATCATCCCGTTCGAGTTCAACGAGTCCACGGTAGCATCCCAGGTTTCCCTTTCCGGTGCCATCCATTGGTTTATTCCGTGGAATTGGGCAGGACCCTGCTTCCAGCTCTCTACATTGGCCGCATGATTCTGTTCCCATTTACGCCTGCTGAGAATAGCGTGTGCTACCTGCAATACCCAAACTACCATCTCCTGGTAAGCTGTCTTAAATGCTAAAACAAACACCAATTGAACTTGTTTTCCCATCTGTTTCTTTAACAAATGGGAGCTTAAGCCCATAGGGAAACTGTAAGGGTCAGGGAAACATCAAATGAACACTTCTGAACAAAAACAAACGTTTCTGAAGATCGCAAGATATTTCAAACAGAGCCCTCCATCGGCCAGGCCTGCTCCCCTCCAACGTCTGCACAAGATCCCGATGACAGCATTATTTGCTTGAATTGGATTTGTTTCTTTGCCCAGAAACAACACATGAGGAACCTGGAATAGGAAACAGCTACTGGGTCCTAACAGTCTTCCCAGGCCACTGTCTGAGACCAGACAGGAATGAAACAAGAGTTGGAAATCTCACCAAGGGAGCAAAGGGAATCATTCTTTGGGATCCAGATTATTACTTTTACTATCAAAAACATCAAGAGCAAAGAGCAGTGGCTTGCATAAAACCCCGCCAGGTAAGACAGCATTCCCAGAGGAGGAGGAGTCGGTGGCAGTGGCAGAGGCAGCAGCTTGATTCAACTGGGGAACCTGGCATCATCCCCCCTGAGAAGCTTTCTCTGATGGCCTCTGACAAGCTGACAGTCCTTCCGGGTCCCCTCCAGGCCTCCTACACGCCTCCACCCCAGCTGGCAGCTTCCTTGCCAAGCTCTGGAACTAGATGTGCTCCTTGAGTTTAGTCTTGTTCCATTTTGCACATCACCAGTGCCTAACAAAGTGCTTGGCACGTAGTAAATGCTCAACAAATGCTTCTTGGTTGATTGTGTTAATGAATTCATGAATAATTGAGCAAAGGAGTAAGAGATACATCAGTGAATGAAAGAATCTACAATTGATAGTATTGTCTCTCCAGCTGACAAATTATTTCTTTTACAATCGAGAGGCAGAGGTAGTTAATTGCCACCAGAGGGGACCTGTATTATGAGGTCACTGGGCCATTTACAGGGATTCACTACTGCTCCTTGGGGGTCCCCATCCTGTCTCCTTCCCCCTGTACTTCCCTCTGCTCTCTGATTCTTGGATCCATTTTCTACCTCTTCTTATTCAGTATTTCTTCAGTTTTTATTCCTATTATTGAGGAGACTACATAATTTATCAATCAAAGGGTGACATTTTTGAGAGTAAAAGGGAGTGCTAGGAATAATCAAAATTATATAATTTAAAATATTAACTTATCCAATACATTGAGTTTATTATATTGCTAGACTTATAAAATAATTTCATTTGAAACCTATTTTCAAAAACAAAACTCTTTGTACCAAATAAATATATATCTGTGTTCATTAAAGCCAAATAAAAATAATTCAATTTGTTGGATCTTTTACCTGAATACTAAACAATGCCATTAGCAGAATAATGGTACTTGGCATGTATCTTAAATATTTTTAGCCACATCTATTTCTAATATTATTATGTCGTGGTGTTTTCCTAAGGAATGCATTTTTTTAAACATGGATTTTTAAAAATCTTTGTTTCATAAAATCTCATATACTCTTCTTCAAAGTTGCATTTTTAAAGCTTTTTGAAGTATTACATACAGAAAAGTACTAAAGTTGCATTTTATTAATACATTTGAATTGTTAACAGTTGAATCTTACTATAGATTAAGATAATATTTCTAATTGATAAAATACTTTCTCCAAAGTTACTGAGATGTCTTATAAGTTCAGAGTAAATCCTACTAGAGTATATTCTAATTTTCTATTTCTTCATGTTAAAATATGTGAATACCTTAGCCCGAATATTTTCTCAGATACTGTTTTTTTACTCCCCAAGTACTTATCTTTGACAAGTATTTTTGCAGGGAAAAACTTCAAATTAGTTGTCTCTACTTATGATTTGAAAGAAGTCTTTCAGTTTCTTTCCATCTGGTAAGAATATAAATGTTTCCAAATAAAAATGGAAGCACAGTTAAAAGATTCTTCCAACAGGTCAAGATACTCCAAAGAGCAATTAAAATTTTGTACATAAAATCTTGCATAATTTTTGAGCCCTCATTATTTAATTTGTTCAGTTTTCTCTTTCCGTTATAAGGATAAAGTTTATTGTTTTTCTGTTTGCAAGGTTTATTTGCAATAATTGCAATTGTGTAAATGCTTTAAAAGGAAGGTTTTGAGCATTTTATTCTTTGGAGACTTTGATTAAAGACATCCAACTGCTGTTGAATAAAATACCACCAAAATTCACAAATTTGTTTATAAAAGAAGTACAATGCCATTGCAGAACATGTAGGTTGATTTACAAAGTAGTTCTTCAAAGGTGGAAAATCTTTTAAAACCCCATTGATGGTAAGCAGCAAAGACAAAAGTGCATACTGCCACATTAAAGTATTTTTTATATTCAACATGAACATCATCACAAAAATTCTGTGGTTTGATTAACAGGGTTTTAAGAATACTTGTAAATTTAAATCACTACAGCTTTTATTTTAATTGATCTAACACTGCAGCTTAGTGGGAGGAAGTTCCAAATTATATGAACATCAAAACAAATTCCAAACTTATTTCTGCCCTGTAAGTTTCTTAATTTTCTACTGACAATGCTTTTACCATAAAGCTGTGCTTCACCAAAATTTCAACGGGTATTATCACCACAAAAATCAGTAATTTTATCTTCAATGTTAAACCAAAAGTTCATTTAAAAACGAAGTTTATGCTAGTATTAACAATAAGATCAGATGTTTCACCTCTTCAGAATGAACTTCCAGAAACTTTATTTTGATCTCCCAAATTGGAAGTGTAAATTTGAACCAATTATTAGAATTAACTGATTTTCTTTGTGAAGCATCTAAAAGCACTGCTAAAACGGATAGCCTTTGAACTATCTGCATGTTTTCTTCTGCCTCAAGTGCCGCCACATTAACCGCAAACACTTCATGTTTTGTACATGCATAAAAAACTTGGAATCAAAAAGTGAGCAAAATGTAGAAAAGCAGTCATTTGATACAAATGAAAAGTTTCGCTTCGCAGAGGAATCTAAACCCACCTTCTGCAGATTCATAGCGAATTCATCAACTACATGAGAGTCTTCTTTACATAACTACGGATTTTAAAAACTAGACGCTGCTGTTTTTTAGCAAATTTTGCCTTCTGTTTTTGATGTGGTCATTTGCCACAGTGATGGTGAGTATCGATAAACATTTTGTACAAGTGACACATTCACTGACTTTTGTAAGAAAGGGGAATTCAGTGATTCATTTTTCATTTAACATGCACTTTTCGTTTTTGGAGCTCACTGCCACCAAAAGGGCTTACTTCGAAATAAAAATGGGACCGAATAATAAAACAAATAATGGTGGATTTAAATTATATAACAAGTGACAAAACAGGTGTGGTGAGAGCAATCGGACTACCCTGTGTCCTACGGCAGGGCTGCTCAGCCTCCAAGTCCTGCAAGGACTAATGCTTCACCCACACACTACAGTTCCTACAGCTCCCAGGGACCTTGCCAACCGGCATCATGGTGGTATGCTGCACCCCACGGGCCCCAGCGCTGGCCAGGGCACAGGTAACCAGCAGGGACAAGAGCAGCCGCCACTTGTCACGTGGAGGAGCTGTCTAACCCTACGTGTTCACACCTGAGCATGCTTTGCACCACCAGCAGGCACCCTGCCTGCTGCCCTTCAGAATGGCATGTCAGTTACCTCGTGCCTGGAACAGAGTGACAAAAGAGGGACTTGGGTCATCCCTGGTAGCCTCACAGACTGGACCACAAGTTCAAATGAGAGCTCTGCTCGCTGACCTTGCATCTCACACACAGCTATGTAAGACCTTGGCAGAAGCTGGTGGAACAAAATGGAGGTCCCCCTGCCCCTCCTGGCTTATTTTAATGTAACAATGAATAATGATACTTTGCTCAAAACAATCATAAAGGGAAAATCCAGGACAAATGCTAAACTGGACAGGATGCGGAGACAACAGGCATACATCAGGACTCCTTTGGGCAAATTGGGATGTGTGGATACCCTTTGTATTAGGAGTCCTGGGTTTTATTTTCACTCAAACAAATCTCTAATTTTCTTACCCTTTTTTCTTCTAAGTATTTTTCTGTGTGCCCGCCCCTTAGGACTCCTAACCCCTCCATAAACAGATAAGTGAGGTGCAAATATCTGACAGATGTCGATGCAAATGAATGCAAACCCCAGCATGGTTATAATTGCAGATCACACCCCACATAAAACCCAGACTCACCCCTATGTTGTAAAAGGCTGAGCTGGTGCCCGTCGGGTGCCTCTGCCTCTCTGCCCTCCCCTCCTTACTACTGAGATGAACTTGAATATGGAAGCCACCTGCTCAGGTTCAGAAAAGTAACAGAATCCCGGGTTGCTGATCACTGGGGAGCCCCGGATGTATTAGTTGCCGACTTGCGGATCCCGCAGCTGAATGTAATTCTTAACTTATACAAACGTCGGCTAGTGTAGTTCCTGCTTCCCGCCCCCGGCTGCTCTCTCTCCACTCTTCCCCAAATCCCTACCATAAGAGTCTCAAAACTCATCCTGCTCATCCTTTTTGTCCAGGCTGCTCCCTTGGCCTGATGCCTTTTCCAGCCTTGACACCAGCCACTTCTGCTCTGCTGGCGGAAACCAGCTTACTCATCACCTCCTCCCGGAAGCCTCTCTGGGCTACGCTCCTGAGATATCCTGGGCTTGTTCCCTCACACTGCTGTATGATCACCTGTTGACGTGCCGGCCTCCTCCAACCTGGGATCCACCTGAGGGGAGGGAACTGTGTGTTTTTCCTTCTTTTGCCATCATGTGCCACCACACCAGCTACACAGCAGGCACACATGATGTGAAATGAATGAATTATTGATTGAACACTGAAACTCACCAGAAAGGAGAGGGTCCTCCAAGGGCCTCTGGGGGATACCTGGTTGGCCTCTAAAGGCAGAAATCACAAAATGGCAGTGACACTTTCTCCATCCATAGGATCAGGCCCATTATGCTATTACACCTCCTCGGGGACCTGGGGGGTGAGAGGACATGCCTATTAGTAACCCCAGTTTATAGCTGGGCAAATGGAGGCATGGGGAGGTTAAAAGCCCCGGGTCAACCCAGGAGCTGGTGATGAAGCTGTGACTGGCAGTCACTGGGGTCCACGTGCACCTGATCCAGGTCCTGTCTTCTGAGTCCACCTTCAAGGACGCCTTGGTCCCTTCTCTTCCTCTCTCTTTTTTTAGTAGAATCCAAAAAGTCCTCTCTCAAGTCATCCTGGCTTCAAATATCTAAAGCAGCAATTTTTTTTTCCTTCAGTATTTGAAATGTTTTTAAGGGTTTATTTCAAACACCCTCTTCTTTGAACTGGTTGTTCAGAACCTTCATTCCACTTTGTCAGTGTGTTTTGTGGTCGGCTCTGATTTCTAAAAGGTTTTTATTTCTTCTCTATTAGCGGCCGCCACCTGCTTACTGTTTGGATGGGTTTTGCTTTATTTTCTTCGCTTTCATCTATTGAAATGGATGAGAGGAACCTTAGGTAATGAACCTTGTTTCCAGTTTTCCCTCTAGCCTCCCCTATTTTTAACCCCTCCTGCCACTGCTAAGGATGAGGGAGAGGACAGAAAGTTCCCGGGTGTTGATAAGTCTCTGGGAGTCGCTCTGCCTTTCTCCCCAGGTGTGGGGAAGACGTGGTGTAGGCAGCAGCGGACAGAATGTGCCTTGAATGTTTGAGGCACTGTGGGTGGCTTTGTGACTGCCCGGCCATCCTGCTTTGATGTTGCAGGACACACTGTGGCCTTCTAAATGGTCTCCGTGGCTGGGAATGAAAAAGTGTCTTTCTCCAATCCTCGGGTGACCTGTAAGTTCCATCAGGGGATGCTAGGTCAACAGTCATTGCTGAGGTCCCACCTTGATGGACACTATCTTGTCCCATTTTTGGTTAATCTGCACACACTGGCCCTTATGGGAACAGCATTAAATATAAATACATAAATATTTTACCAGTTCATCCTGCCCTAGGGCTATCAAGTTTAATGAACTAAACATCCTCCATTAATCATCCAACAGAACGTTATTTACTTCAAGGGGGTATGTGGCCCACTGCAAAGAGAAGTCAAGGGCTCTGTCTGTACAATGCTTCCCTATGCTACGTCTTCCCACATCTTTAAGAACAAAGTCCCAAGTCCACAAGTTCTGCCTGCTGAGTTGATGCCTCCCTCCCCTGCCCTCTCCTCTTCCTCTACCAAATTTCAGATGCCAACTTTCTCACCCACCTTTTGTTTAAAATTAGGCATACTCCCCCCATATCCAGCCAGCCCAGAAATGCATGGACATGGAATATTTCAGCCCAGGGAGGGTGAAAAAGGTCTTGAGCCCTGTTCCTGTGATGATCCCATTGCCAATAAATCAAGTGCATGGTAAGTAACGTTTGAACAACTTGAGAAAATGGAGCTGAAGAGGGTACATGCAGTACCAGAGTCGCTTTGACATCTCTGAACATCCTTTGTAAATAATATCAATCACCCAGCTTAGAGCCGGGAGAGCCACTCAGTGCAAGTGTATACAGGTGGAGAAATGAAGGAAGTGCAGATTGGTGCTGGGGGGCAAGAGGTGGCTTTGGGAAGTGACACAGCAGTGTCCACGTTAAGCTGGGCTTTTCATCCTCTGGTACTCTGGCTTTTACCTGCAGCCACAGACAAAAGGCACGCCTTGGAAGTGCACATCTCCCTTGCTCCTTATTGGGAACATTGATGTCCTGTACATTCGGGCTCCCCTGAAATCTAAGGGGATTGGCGAAGGGCTGCCGTCCCGGCCCAGAAAATGACATCGAGTGTAAGGGTCTGAGATGCCTTCTGCTCTTTGTCTCTCTTCTTTTGCAGGGCTGACCCCAGCCTCACCCGCTCCTCACTAGAGGGGCCTGGCCCCTCCCCTGCAAGTCCAGGCTTTCCAAAGCATCTTGCATTTGGCCAGAGATCTAGGGAAGCTTCTCCAGGCTGTTCAGGCTTTAGCCCAACACTAATTAGTAATGCAATCCCGCAAAGAGTGAAGTTGCCTGCTACCTCCCCTCACTCACAGTGATTTATGTTCAATTTGTACAAATGGAGAAAATGAGATTTCAAATTTCAATGCCATTTCTGCAATGAGGTGATTAAAAGAGAGAGAGGTATCGCCTTCCACTGTATAGAATATTGATCCCAGCGCTATTTTCCTTCGCAATAACCATTAGCTCGGTATTATTTGCAAACCTCTAATGTGAACCTGGAGATGTAATTTACATTTGTGCCTCACTTATTTGCTTTAACAAAACAACACAAAAGCTTTGGGTCTTTCAATCTATCCATATTGTCAATAAAATTAGCAGCTTGAAGGGAAAAAATTATATTCAAAACCATAACTTCCCATTAACTACCGCAAGACACAACACATGGTTGCAAAGGAGAGACAGCTTCATCCTTAAGCCCCTTCTTATTCATTTCATCTTTCCCACCACCTCTCCTACCTCCACGGGGTTAAGATTCAATGAGGAAACTTTAATGTGACACATCCCCTCCTCCCAACGTGGATCAGCTTGGAGGCTGGGGGCTGGCCACGCATATCTGATGCCTGATCACCGGGAGGGTGTCCCCAGAGAGGAGGATGCGCGGGCCCCAGTGCCAAGTGCTGCCACACGCCTGGCCTGGAGGTCCCTCCGGGCTGCCAGGACAAATGCACACACGTAGACACGTGCAGGGCCTGCATGGACCCTCCAAGAGAGGCTTCTCCGAGAGAGAGACGGGGGAGCCAGGGCAGGGAACTGGAGGGGATGGAAGAAAAGACGAGGAGGAGGTAATCAAGAAATAAAAGCGCGGGGCTGTGTTCCCGCAATTCAAGTGGCAGATCGTCAGCCTCCGACTCGGAACAAATAGGCCACACAGCTCCGAGTTCTCATTTCTTGTCTCTGCAAATCCGTCAGCTGCCTACCATTGCCTACCAGACCCTGGAAGACGAGAACAAGAAAAGAGAGAAGGGGGAAGCTAATGACCCATAATTGCCATGATAGTGGGCGAGGGGCCAGGCAGCTGTTTTACATTCCCGGTATGTATAGTATGCAAATATCGACAAAGGCTCGACACAGTTTCGCTATTGTGGATCCAGAGGGTAACCAAATTAGCCTTTGGCAGCCATGGTAATTGGGAGGTGCTGTTCCCATTAGGAGTCCTGCAAATTATGAAGAAAAATGGACCAAGGGCTTTGTCACAAATAATAATACCAAGAAGAAAAGAGCAGGCGGCTGTCTTTTCTTTTCTCCCCCCTCACTCCCCACCCTCTCCCTTTATTTTTTTTTTTAATTTCTGCATTGTGTTGTTAATACCTCTCCATTTAGTAATAAGAAAACAGTCTGAAATCCCCCACTAGACAGTGCAGGGACTTGATTGCAAGAATGTCAAGTTGGCAGGGGGATCCCGGGTAAAGAGCTGCTTTTCTGTTGCCGGAGCCCATGGGCTGCAGGTAGGAAAGGTGCAGCTCTCCTGGGACAAACACTGGGGCCCAGAGCCCAGGTTGACCAGAGAAGCTTCGGAACTGGGGTTCGAACAAAACGCAAAATGCGCTTTCCCAGGAGTGTCCTCCCCTTCATCTAATGGTCCAGAGAACACCTCCTCCTGGCGCGTAGCTGGGCTTTGTCCTCCCCATTCCCAAAGAGCCTGAAGTTCTGGCTGGCTCTAATCTCTTAACAATTCAGTGAAGAGCTCAAAAACCTCCCATCGTGATGCATTAAGCCCCAAACTCATGCAGAAAAGGTTTGGAGACTTTCGCCCTCGACACTCCCTTGAGATGGCCTAATTCCATGTCCCTAGGAGCTGGGTGCCTGGTGACCAGATGGGCCGCTGGAATATCAGATGACACTGAGATGAACTCGGTGCATTGTGCGGCCTGGGTGAGTGAAGGGGAATGGTCAACTCGGGGCCAAATTTGCCCCAGATAAGAGGCATGGTATCACGGGGGGGGGGGGGGGGGGGGCGGCATATAACTGTTCCAAAAGCCACAATGTTCCGAAAGCTTCACGAAGCCCATGAGGAGTGAAGGACCAATACTTCCAAAAGCATTCTCTTTCTCCTTTAAAACAATCAACTTCCAGTTTCCCTTGTTTTAGCATCTGTTTGTTCTGCTGGAGGAATCCTTTTAATGAAAAAGGCCACTCTGGAAATACGATGTCTGTCATTTATGTTCCTCCAGTTACTTAGGAACATCTCATGCATCGCTTTGCACTTTATTTTTATGTTATATTTCATACAAATGCACAATGTGAAAGGACAGAAAGGAAAAGAAACCTTCCACTTGGATAACTGGAAAGATACAGCCACATACATGCCTTTAGAACCAGACAGCATTTCCCATAAGAAAAAAAAAATGGAATTTTCATAAGGTTTGAAGTATCCTCAGAGACTTCAATACAAAAGGATCCCGCCAATTTTGTCTTCCAAAGGGCAGAGAAAGAACTAATGGCTAGTTGCATGCAGTTAGGAAATTAACAAAAACATGCGGAAAACTGAAAGCAGATCAGGTCATAGCAAAGTCAAACAGAAGGTTGGAAAATGAGTAAGAGGAGATGGCAAATAGCTCGCACAGCGTCACCGCAGACGGGACCAACGGGTGATCTCAGAAACGGAGTGAATGGTTCCTTTTTCTTCTGTAACGTCCAAACCCTGTTTCAGTAGATGAGGGAACAACTGGCCCCCATTCCTTGCTAGTTTTAAACAAAAAACACTCAACTGTTAGGTACAATCCAGGTTTCAAGTCTCTTTGAAGAGAAACTTGAAAGTGAAAAGAAAAATCAACTCTCTGGCATTTACAAATTTTTTTTTAAGAAAATATATTTTTTGATGAACATACCCTTCCATTTTGTGATTGTGTTTAGGTTTTTGTTCTGGGTCCGCCCCTTGATGTGCCAACATGACCTGCAGTGTCCAGGCTCTCTCTTCCCTTCTCAGAGCTCCAACCACACACTAAATGTCTTTCTGTGTCTCGAACCCAACACGCTTTCCCTCATCTCTTACTTTTGCACAAAGTGTCCCTCTGCCCATGGGTGTGTCCCTGGGTGCTGCCCCACCATGCCACGTGAGCACCTGCGCACACACACAAGCACACACCCCTCAGGCTAGCTCAGCCTTTTCCTCTTCCTCAGGTCTCTGCTTAGATATGGCTTCCTCTGGGCAGCCTTCCAGTCTTCTCTGACCTCCCTAGTCTGGGGAAAAGCCTTTCCTATGTGCTCTCAATGTGCCCAGAGCCAGAACTCACTGCAGAGTTCTCTGTCTGATCACTTGTCCAAGGCTGTGACAATATGAGAGCAGGGACACCTCCCTCTCGTTCACCTTTGTGTCCCCAGTGTGCAGCACAGTGCCTGGCACCAGGGAGTTGAGCCATAAACATATGTTGAGTGAATGCCATCTGGTTATCCAAAAGCTTAATTGAGGGCCTAAATGCCACCTGATAACACTTCTCCAGCACTCTGCTTTTACACAAGGAATGCTTATCAATTCCAGAATCCCAACAAGTCCCCCCCATGTAAAGGTACACTGGATGGTGCTTATTTACATTGTGGATTTTGTGATGCACTTTTCATTCTAGCCCTTCCTTGTTTCCTGCTAAATCTAAGGTCTCTCTTCCCTGTTTTTTCTCTTCAGGAATGGAACTTGTTTCTATCTGCAAATGTTGCTAAGAATATATTCTTTTATATGCATGGCCCACTCTGCACAATTCAGAGGCTCAGGCTTTGCCCAGAACCCAGGACAAGACCCCTTCAACTTTTGCAAGGAATTCACAGGTAAACACCGAGGCAAATTCCTTCCACTGTAAGCCTAATTCAATTCAGGTTACTGAGTATTTATATCCTAGGTACATATGTGTTAGGGCATTAACCTGCTTGGGAAAATAAGGCTTATAAATTGATAGTAATAACAGAAATGAAATTATGGGAAATGGTACTAGAGATTGGAGTTTGGTAGGAGAATCGTGCTCCTTATGCTCAGATAGCTTGCTATTTAGAAATAGCAAGGAGGAAATGGCGAGAGACTGAATAGGACAGTGGCTAGAGCAGAGGATTCCTGAGTGGAGGTTCATAAAAAGGTAAGTTTGCTTAGGGGCCATATAGGTGAGAGCCAGTTTGGGTGTGGCTCTGTAGAGCACAGTCTCTCATGTGTCCTCTGAACCCATTGCAGGAGGAATTTTATTAAGGTCTGTTACAGCAATGGCCCAATGAATCACCTTTCTCTGCATCCATGTGATTGTGTAGCCCCCTCCACATTAACTCTGGGCTTCGCTATTGACTTGCTTTGGCCAACGGGACTTTAGCAAATGTGATGCAAGCAGAAGTTTGAAAAGTACTCATTCATTGGAGTTTGTCTTCTCCTGCTGCTTGTTGGGAATCCTTCCAGCACCATCTGAAAAAAGGCCTAGGCTAGCCTCCTTGAAGATGAGAACCCACATGGAAAGAGAGGTCCAGCTGTCCTTGCTGAGTCCAGCCCAAATGGTCCACCTGTAGAACAGTGAGCAACTATATCATTTTTGTTTTAAGCTTCTAATTTGGGGGGTGATTCATTACTCGGCAATAAACTGATACTCGTCCTCAATATAGGAACCTAGAAGAACTTGAGAATAAGCTTGCTCTTTTGGGAACTAATATAAGAGCTGCAAACACTGCAAGAAAGCTAAAGGAATGAGGCCATCCTTTAGGGCTGTCTGGTCAGAGTTGTCTGGATACCCTGGGAGGTTGAGGGCAGCAGCCATTCAGGTAGCAAAGGAAGGAGGGGCAGCCCTCTGTGCTGGTGATGAGAAGAGAAACATGGGCTTGCATGGGGTAGAGTGGGGGTAAGGGAAGGCCAGAGGGTTGGAAACAATAACAGAGCCCACATTAGCCGGGATCGCACAGCCAATGGTGGGCCACGGCAAGGTCAGCCCACGCTAGAGGAGCCACAGGGATGCAGCAGGCAAAGCTCAATGGCTGCCTTCTAGGATGGAGCAAGAAAACATTGGTGGGGGGGTATTTTGATTTTACTGGGAAAGGTTTGTTTATGAAGTTTTCCCCGTTCCAGGCAGCTGACTGTGATTTTAGGGAAGTATGGGATGCCCAGAAAATAAAGCTGTATGATAGGCTGTACAAAACCCAGCCAAAGTTGTCTGTCAGCCTAGACATTCCATTTGTTTTTATTTTCATCACCCTGCACGACTGAAGCTGATGTCCAGTGCATGCCCACTCGTTAGGATGTCGAGACAGAGTGGTGATTAAGAGCATTTGTTCTAGAATCAAATGCCAGCTTAACCACCCTCTAGCTAATGACTCTGGGCAACTTACTTAACCTGAGTTTCCCTACCTGTAAAACAGAGATAATAATAGTTCCTATCTCATATGGCTGTTGTGAAGATTAAATGAAATCATACTAAGATTTAGTATGGTATTTGATATACAGCAAAGTCTTAATTATGCTATTATTGTTTACAATAGTTATTTAGAACTCCACATTTTCTCCAGTTTCTGAGTAATTCATTTGGATTATCAAGAAAGATTTTACCATTTGAATACCATCAATACCTTCTCTGATACCTGAAATATACTAATTAGGGAAAACAACCTCTTGATCCCAACATTTGAATCTGGGAGGGAGAGAAGACAGTTCTGTACTTCTCTTATGTTTTGGATTCTAATGTATTCCTGATGAAAATCTATATGTACATTCAGCTGCATCTGATCTTTATTTCTATCCCATCCGGCTAGCAAGTTCCCATTAAGATATGATTTAAGAACTGAAAGTTCATTAAAAAGATCATTTTATGACAAAGTGAGATGAGCAACTTAGAAATGATTCCATATCTTCTCCAGATCATCCCACTTAGGGCTTTTTTCCAACTGAATCCAGCATAATTCATAGAAGCACTGAGATTTGCCTTTCAAAGGTCTGGAATGATTCAGCAATTAACATCACACACCCTTGTTACCTGATGCATTCAATCCAAATTGCAACAAATACCGCTGCTAGCAATTTTCTTTTACAACTTTCTTACTTGAAGCAGCATTATCTTGGAAGTCTTTCCTTCTTCTAAATTCAGTTCTAAGGGAAAATATTCACAAATAATTTCTGGTTCAAAATAATCTCCCCTTACTTTTTTTAAGAATAGAATTATAAGGAAAAAAACAGTAACATCACTTTATAAAAAGGACCAAAGTTCTGACTCAGAATGCTTAAAATAATTTTTTCAGATAATGGGCTTTTTTTCCAACTGAAATAAAATAAAGCTCATAGTAATTGCAACAGCATTAGCATTCTTCCAAGAGCAGGGATCAGTCACTGAAATCTTGTGTTCTACAATGTCAAAATTTTTCTGAACTGCATTTCAATAAAATCACAAAATGATAACAGTGATAACATTCATGCCACATAAATAAGAAAAACATCATATCAAGTGGAAAAACACGAGATGCACCATTTATGTAATTGTTACAAATTTCTGTTGTACAACAAATTCCCACAAAATTTCATTGCAGTTATTCAAATACTGTGGAAAAGTATCTTAAAACCTTTACATTTCACATCTTAAAGTTAACTTAATGGAAATACTATCAGCAGACATGCTGACAATTTTATCAAGAATTCTGTTGCAGCTCAGAATGAAGGAATAACATCAGTTGCTTCATCTGCTGAGATATCTAGTTCAAGAATCATCACATTAACCCCAGTACTTCCACTAACACATTCCCAAAGAAGGGAAACTTTCCATATTTTTTGCAACACAGATTTGTGAAGTTTTGCCCAATTCCTATTGTAAAACTTTTTAATGGTATAAAAAGATTCCCTCATTGTTCACACCAATGAAGATTTTATTTTGGTTTAAGCAACGTGGACATTAGTTTCAAGGTACACATGATCTGAAATCAAAATTGAACTGGTATGCTACATAATTCCACCTTTCATTGACACAACTCCATTTAACAAATCCCCTTGTGTTAAAAAAATAAAATATCACCTCACCACTGAAACTGGGAAACTGCAGAAGTGATAGCTATCTGATATTTGTGTGGATGAATATATAATATGATGTCGGATTTCTTACTGTGGCTAATATTGATCTCATTACTCTGTTGGGTGCAGTTTTTATATGTGGTTGTCATGTTTCTATAAGGTGGATATACCTTTGACAAAACCTCATTAAAATATTCTTGCTCATCCTGCTTTTTACACTAATGGGATTTCTCTTAGTCAGGATAAAGCTAAGCTCTGCTGTGGTAACAAATAAACCACTAAGCCTCAATGGCTTGACACATCATGGGCAAAGCCTGATATGATACATCTTGAAGCTATGTCATCTGGAAGGTGGCCTCTGATGTTACTGTGTCAGGGGAAAAGAGACGGAAAAGGCTCCTGGCTTTTATCTGTTTCAGCCCAGAATAGATACACATCACTTTTTCTCTCCCAAGCCATTAAGTAGAATTGGTCATATGGCTCCAGCTCAACTGCAAAGATGTCTCAGAAATATAAGAGAACACATGGATAGTTGGTGAACACCAGCTGTCTGACACAGGCGCTAAAATAAAACTGTGTAATCCAGCAATCTTGAACATGTAGACACGTGATTGGTGCTAAAGCATTCAGAAATAGGTAGCATCCTTACCACTCCATATTAGAGTCAGTTTTCTTTGTGTGGGTGATTACAAGGGTATCACCGAGTCACACTGACTGGAAAAGGAGCACAGGTGTACATAATACATATAATATGTGTGTTACAGATATGTGATAAGTGTGGCTTATAGATGTGTGTTTTTAGATAGTGATATGGACTAAAATGAAACTTATTTGGTCCAACTCACTGGTTTGCGACTGAGGGCAAAATTGCATTTGGCAGTGTACTAGAGACATTTTGGATTGTCACAGCTGGAGGCATGGAGGGGGTTGCTACTGGCATCTACTGGGTAAAGGCCAGGGATGCTGCTAGACGTCCTGTAGTGCACAAGACAGCCAACCACAACCATGAATTACCTGGACCAAATTGTCAATGTTGTTGATGCTGAGAAACTCTGATCTACCAGATGATCCGGGAGATGCTAACTGCCCATTATGCCTATTGAATGCTTTTGAACAAAGCAGCCAGAGGCAACTGTTTGCTTTCAGCTCTGGACTCCTGCTTCCTTGGCCCCTTTGTTGATGGCTCCCAGATCTGTATATCTACGTTTAATCTCTCTCAAATACCGTACATCCAATTACCTATCAGTTATGCTTATCTGGATGCCCAACTATTTCCTTGCATGGAACCTGCTCAAAATGAAATTCAGTGCCATCTCCTGTTTTCTGCCTCCAACCTGCTTCCCACCTCTAATGCTGTAGAACTCCCACCCAAGCTGGAAACCTTATCCGAGCCACTCCTGACTCCTCCCCGTTCCCAGTTCCGCATGCCACCCAATTCTGTAGACTTTTAGCTCCCACAAGTCTCCAGAATCTGACACCCCTTTCCGTCTCCCTTGTTCCCTCTTAGAGGGCTGTGTTTACCGTAATTCACATAGAATAATAATTATGTATTTATTATTGTTCCTCTTGTAGGTGCCCCTAACACCATTCCTCTCCTCCCTAGCCCAGCTTCTACATTGCCACCAGGGATGCTGCATGGTAGAGTAGAACCAGAAAAGGGTCTGGAGTCAGATATATCAAAATTTGAAACCTAGGTCTTCCTCTATAACATGTGGGATGTACCTCAACCTCTCTAAGCCACAAACGCAAAATGGGATTAAAAGCCTCTCCCTTATAAAATGGTTGTGAGGATTAAATGATTTCATATATAGAAATCCTCCAGCATAATTCTTGGTACATATGGGTATCCAATATGTTTCACCATATTTTGTCATGGTTATTATTATATCACTTTTAAAGTCACCCTTAACATTAAACTACTTCAGTTTGTAAGGATTAAGCTTTCACTGCCAGATGCCTTAAGCCTTCAGTAATCTATTCATAGACAGCTGTTGTGAGACTGTAAATTCTACTTGGTCACCAACCATGCCTGTATTATTTCTCAGTGTCTGCTGTGCCTTGACACATTGAACACATAGTAAGTGCTCAATAAATAGTCATTAAATAAGTGAATAATAAAATAAAGTATTATACATATATAATTATAATAAAATAGAAATATTTTTGTCTATGTGTAAGCTGGAATTATTCTTTCAATTTTTAAGGGCTTCCCATTCTAACACAATCCTTTCCGAAGTTCACCCATAACCACCTCTCTCCCTGAAAATAATCTCTCCTCTCTGTTCTTTTCTAACTTTCAGTCTTTCTCAAGTTACCTATTGTTTTGCAACTGGTCTGGTCTACTTCTAAGAACCTATACATCCCTTCTTGCCAAGAACCTATCTGCTTCACTTTTATCAATATTGCCCCCATCCCAACACACACACATATGTGCACACAGATTCACGAACATCATTTGAACTGACAGATTTTTCTTGTTATTCTTTTTTTTCCAGAAACTTCCACGGCTACATGCCCAACCAATCACTCTGCTTGCACATCCAGGCTCGTAAGTTCTATTATGTAACATACTGAAGGAAAGCTTCATGTCACAGAAAAACAGCATTCCCACCCCCAAGCCGACTAGAAGAAAACAAAAATTTATAATCCAAAGGAGTGAGTGAGAAGCATTAAACTTAGTAATAGCCTGATCAGGTAAGAAATGGGTGGCTGCTTCTGCGCAGTCAGGGCTGGGCTGGCCCGCTGTACCTGGGAAGAGCAGGGTCATGGTGTTTGGCCCCAGCCTCACTGCAGACCAGCCCTGACCTCCCAGGGTCATTGTGTTCATTCCTCCCAAGGCTATTCCCCAGTTCTACCCAGGTAATTTCCTAGCTTGAGAAGACAATGACCTCAGAAGCCATTGTTTCTGGGTGTGTGGCGGCCCCATGGGCACATGCACACACAGCTGACCCTTGGCCAGCCGAGGCTTTTCTAATCTGAGTTCTGTATCTCCCATGTCACCTGACACTCAGTCCCCAGACCTCAGAGCTTCTAGAATGGAGGATAAAAAGCCAAATTTGTAAAAGTGGTATCAAGTGCCCCCTGAAGTACCCATGTGGCTTTTGAAACTGCCTTGCTTCCTTCCCAGAATCCTTATTCCTTTCTACCTTGCACTGTCCTTCTCCTCGAAACCTGCAGACTGGCTGCCTTGCCCAGGTCTGCACGCCTTCCTCCCAGGGATCCCTAAGGGCCTCTTGAAGCTGGCAGCCAGAGTCGCTTCCCGGTAGGTGCAGCTGGCACGCCTGCAAGTGTACTTAAACTTTGTGTCTGATCAAGTTATGTGTATTGGATCTGAAACCAGTTAGTCAATTCGTTCAGGTCCCTAAGTGGCGATTTGTGGTAATGTCTACATCAATACGGATGGAGCGGTTTGCTAGCTGGTTTACGTAAAGCAAATGGCTACAGGAAAGAGGGGTGGCCTCCAGCGTTCTGTCTGCTAATGAAGATATGGCTGGAAAAGAAAGCAAAGAGAAGAGGAGCGAAAGTGGGCATCCGTTTGTGCGTGAACACTCAGGCGTGGTCTGTTTTCTAGGTTGAATCAATTTTTCTCTTCTACCCAGCCCTCGTTTCTCTCTTCCCAGTGGCCTTTTTTGCTAAGGCATAGACATAATCATTAGTATTATAATCTTTCTTCCTGTGTATATTAAACCCCCAAATACAGGGACAAACTATGTTTTTAAGAGGGAACCTGGGGTGCTGATACAAGCTTTACTTAGAGACTTACACGAATGATTGAAACCAGAAAGAAAAAAAAAAGCGTGTGGTGTTTGGTTCCAACTCTCATCGTTTCTCTTTTGTGTAAACAGTTTCTGCGTTTTCCTGGGCAGGGGAAGGAAACAGCCAGTCTAAGAGGGAATTCATTTAGTGTGTGTCTGCATGTTGGCTGTATCTCTTTACTACTGCAGAGTACATTGTTTCTAATAATTGTGATGGATTGATACTTATGACTGGCTGGCAGAATTCCTTTAGCATGTTAAAATATTACCTTTTATTCCTTGGTCTATAATGCATAACCTGATGTTTTAGTCAGTTTTCAAATGTAATAAACAAACTTGAAAAGCGAATACCCCTAAAGAAAAGGAAGATGCTCTGTCTCCAAAGTGGTTCCCTTTTAAATCACTGCCCTTTGCCAGCCAAGGGAAACACTTAGCGGGCTTGTTCTTTAGCTCTGGTGTAGTCAAGCCTTTTAGGTGTTGGACACAAAGAGAAGAAATTGGTGCACATAAAATACACTAAAATCTGTCTGACAAAAATGCTTCTACCAAAGAGGAACGGCTAAAATCTACCTTGTTCTGGTCTGCTAAGCTAGCCAGGAAACAGCAAAATTCCTGGCTCAAAACTGAGGAGTGTTTCCTTGGGTCTCACTTCTGTTTTCACCTGCTGGTTGGAAATTTGGTCTTTGAAAATGGCAGTTTTGCCCTTATAATCCCACCTTAACGCACTAGTCCCTAAGATCACTTGGGAAATTTTGCCTCTGAAAAAAATGTTAAGTCTCAGAACCTTACCGCCATCACCTCTGACCCAAAAACAAATCTTAGGACCTTGACAAGCGGCCCATTTGACATGGCAAAAATGGACCCATGGCTTAGCAGCCAGCCGCTAAATGCAGACTGAATACTTGATTTCCTTCACCTCATCAATGCACATATCTGAAATAAGCAGCTTTAAATAAATGGCAGGTTGCATGAATTTTTATTTCATTTTGTTTTCTTGCATTTTAATGTCCATTCTTTCCTATTGTTGGTTACATCACTTTTCATCATGGTTGTGCAGCAGAAATGTAGAACACGATTTATGGAGCCTTAACATAAATATGATGCTAGACAGAAAGAGAGCGACATATTAGTTTAGAATTTGCAGACTCTTACACATGGAGCGCACATCACTGATTTATGAAACTGAGATAGCCTGTAAATCCTAAAGGAAGGCACTGCATCCATAAACTCCCAAAGAGCAAGAGACAGAGCCCTTAGCACAGCCTCTGGTTGAAAGCCCCTAGGTCCTGAAAACAAAGAAACACCAAACGCTCAGCCTTTTGCTTTTCTTAGAAACACATCTTTAAAAAATTAGCTCTCCACCCAAGTGGTAGGAAGGTTTTCTCTTCATCCATGAATGAAGGATAGGAAAGGACGTTGGTTGGTCGTTGGACTCTCTGCTCTCAGATCCAATGCCTCCCATCCTCCATTCTGCTCCATCCTCCAGGGAAGCCTGTCCTGTGCAAATTAGGTTTCCCAAGAGCTCCCTTGCCAAATGGCTTCTGCTTGGGATCCGCCAATGGGAGGCAGTGACAGGAGATTGGAGGGTGAGAGTAAGGGAAAAGCCAGGTATTTCTTCCCCTGCCCCTCTCCCGTTCTGTCTGCTCTGGGTGGCCCCACTGCAAGTTGCTGCTTCTCCTCCATGACTCCAGCTCCTGCCAGACAGCCCTCTTCTGATTCTAGCTCCCACCAGGTAGCCCTGGTTTCTGGGCTCTGTCCCACCATCTCCTCCTTTTGTTCTTCCAGGCTGGGAGTGGTCATGTCTTCTTGCTGTTACTAGCCTCTGGGTTGCCTCGGGATGCCCTTCCCATGCCTTTGACCCTAGAGCCCGTTTTGCCTTTCCCATGTAAAGTACATAGGCTCTCTCCTCCTGCCCAGAACCTGACCTGTTCAGGGGGAAAGCCTGGAGTCTATCCCACCCTCTCCAACTGATCAGCACATGGACTAGGAGCAAAATATAAATCTGCTTCCAGCTTTACCCAGTCCTTAGCCACAAAAAGACCACCTGACAAAGTTGCTGCCACCACATTTACTACACAATTATCTTTATTTTCTCTTTCTCCTGGAGAAAGAAAGACTCAGTTGTGGGTCTCAAGAAATGCTATTTGAAATTCTGTGGGACTCATCGAAAGGGATGAGACTGAAGGTTGAAGTACCCCGAAGGATATGGTTAGAAAAAGGCAGGGACCTTCAATAGCACTGGGGAGAGAAGGAAGGATTATAAGTATTGTAAGTATTACAAGGTGATGCCTTGTAAAATGTATGACTCCTTTAGAAAACAAAAAATGGAATAGATCCAGAGCTTAAATTGCTTATGCCAAATTCAACTTCAAAATCTCAGCCTAATGACTCTTCCAACCCCTTCCCAACCATCCTGCTGACTAAGTTATAAATAATTTGACATCTTGGTTGTGTAGCATTTTGCAACTGTTTCTCTGCAAACTATAAATGCCTATACAGTTATATTAACAATGCCATTGCTTATACTTTTCAGTGCTTTGTATAAATATTAAGTTGTGAGTTTCTTTCTTGTGCATGCTACCTCCTAAATGTTTTTTATCACCCTGTAAAAGCATAACAGAGATGGTGACTTCTCTACCCAAACTCACTAAATTTTGAAGACCATAAATGAAAGGTAGAAACTCAAAATGTGCAAAACAACTGTCTTCAAATTATTAATATAATTCATATGGATACAGGTTGGAAAAATGTTGGCCTTTGGTAGGGAAACATTGATGGGGGGCACATTCCACAACTTTCTGGAATGCTGGTCATGTTTGACATCTTGATATGGGTTTGGTTACATATGTACATAAGTGTATATGTAAAAATTAACCTGTAAGCTGTACACTCAAGACCTGTGCTCTTTACTGTTATGTCTGCACACATCAATAAAAATTTTAAAAATAATAATTTTCCAAAAGACCTGAAACCTTGACCCCTGAAGAGTGGAAGAAGGCATTCCTTTATGGAAGAAGAAGAGCTACACCATGGTTTTAAAGGATAAGCATTTTCATGGAATTTGGCAATCATTGTGGACATACGTGTTAATTTAAGGTTAAGTAATTACTTGGCTAGTCGAGGGCCAAGTGCACCAGACCATGTCTCTCAGGTCTCAAAGATGTTTGGAAATGTCTGCAGTAGCCTCTATGGCAGGATACTGAAGGCATTAATGGGGGTGGGTCTCAGGTACAGAGACGTTGTGAGGGATATTCTCATGCGTGCAGATTCTTGAATAGTGTACTTGAGATCCGCACCTCCTGTGGTGGGGTAAAGGCATCAGGACTGGGTAGAAGAAGAAGCTGAATTGTGATGCAGAGGAAACCAAGACCTCATTTGTGGGGGGGTGGGGGCTGTAGAGCTGAGATGCAGGCTGCTGTGGGGAAGGGGGTTTAACCTGGTAACTTGGGGCAACTCCTAGAGAGAGGATCCCGTTGAGAGCAGTCAGTCTCAGACATTTCCAATAGCTGGGGAAATGAGTGCTTCAGTTCTGACGTGGGGGATGGATCTACATGGTTCTGGAAGATTCCACCACAAGGTGGGGCAAGTACATCCAAGCAGCAGGTGCCACTCTCACCCCTAGCAATATCCCTCCCCCCAAAAATGTACAAACTATACATTTATGAGACCTTAAGTGGGGTTGGAGTCATGGGCAAAACTATAGAACTAGCTTATCCAAATAAGAACCTCATTTAGCATCCTAGGTAGTAAGGATATTGATCCTGCAAATACCATACAGCTAAAGAGAATTGGATGGGCTGCAGGAGGAACTGAGAGGCACCTTCTCAGTCCCTCCTGTCCATTGCCTCCTCTGTTGGGTCACAGCCAACAAAGACAACTGGAGCTGCAAGCTCATCGACCCAAGGGGCATTCCCTTGAGTGCCACTATGCCAGAGGGAGAGGCATCTTTGTGCAGGTTGCAAATGAGGTTGCACAAGGGGGCATGAGTTAATTAGTGCCCTTGGGTTTGAGAAGTTGGTGACAAGCTGTCACTCTGCATTTGGCGGTTCCTTTTCTGAACAGGTGGCAACTGACTGATAGGCATTCTCTGAAGTGGAGAAGGACATCTGTGTTTTTCACACTGCAGAACACTGGATCTTTCCAAGTCACACATTTGGGAAAACAGCTGAATTGCCTTTAAGTTCCTCATGTTATGGTACAAATATCCACCTGATGCACAAACACGAGAGAGACACAGCTTTACACTAGAATGGACTAAAGCAAATTTGAGAAAATCCAAATAGGAACTTTATGAATGGAGATTACAAATGTTGTATGAGGAGATCTTGGCAATTAACAGAAGAAAATATATAAACAGAAAAAATATACAACTGCCACAAAAATCTACACTGACCAAATTTTTAATGTTTTGTCTTTCCTTAAATATAGTCCCATGCTGCCCAACAACATTTCAGTCAGTGACGGACCAGATTGCACGTATGATGGTGGTCCCATAAGATTATGATGGAACTGAAAAACTCCTTTCAGCTAGTGACATCATATCTGTCATATCACAGTGTGATGCATCACTCACATTTGTGGTGTTGCTGGTGCAAACAAATCTACTGTGCTGCCAGTCATATAAAAGTATAGCACGGACCAGTGCAGTAGCTCATGCCTGTAATCCCAGCACTTTTGGAGGCCAAGGAAGGAGGATCACTTGAGGCTAGGAGTTTAAGACCAGCCTGGGCAACATAGCAAGACCCCATTTCTAAAAAATAAACAGCTAGTCATGATGGTGCATGCCTGTAGTTCTAGATACTCAGGAAGAAGAGGTGGGAGGGTTGCTTGAGCCCCGGAGTTTGAGGCTACAATGAGCTATGATCACGCCACTGAACTTCAGCCTGCGTAACAGAGCAAGACCCTGTCTCTAAAAAAAAGTATAGCACATACAATTATATATAGTACATAATACTTGATAATAATAAATGACTATGTTACTGGTTTATGTATTTACTATACAGTTTTTATCATTATTTTAGAGTGTATTCCTTCTACTTACAAAAAAAAAAATTAACTGTAAAACAGCCTCAGGCAGGCCCTTCAGGAGGTATTCCAGAATAAGGCATTGTTATCATAGGAGATGATAGCTCCATGCATGTTGTTGTCCCTGAAGACCTTCCAGTGGGACAAGATGTGGTGGTGGAAGGCAGTGACACTGATAATCCTGACCCTGTGTAGGCCTAGGCTAATGTGTGTGTTTGTGTCTTAGCTTCTAACAAAAAATTTTAAAAGTAAAAAAAAAAATTAAAAATTTTAAAAATTGAAAAAAAGCTTATAGAATACGGATATAAAGAAAATATTTTGTACAGCTGTACAATGTATTTGTGTTTTAAGCTAAGTTCATTACAAAAGAGTCAAAAGTTAAAAAATATTTAAAAGTTTATAAAGTTAAAGTTACCACAAGCTAAGGTTCATTCATTATTGAAGAAAGAAAAAAATTTTAAAAAATAAATTTAGTGTAGCCTAAGTATACAGTGTTATGTAGTCTACAGTAGTGTATAGTAATGTCCTTGGCCTTCCCGTTCACTCACAACTCACTCACTGACTCACCTGGAGCAACTTCCAATCCTGCAAGCTCCATTCACGATAAATGCCCTATGTAGGTACAATAGTTTATCTTTTACACTGTATTTTTACTGTACCTTTTCTGTGTTTGGATATGTTTAGATACACAAATACTTATCATTGTGTTAAAATAGCCTACTGTATTCAGTACAGTAACTTGCTGCAGGTTTGTAGCCTAGGAGCAATGGGCTATTCCATATAGGCTAGGGGTGTAGCAGGCCACACCATCTAGGTTTGCGCAAGTACACTCTGTGACGTTCCCACTACGACAAAATCGCCCGATGACACATTTAGAACTTTTCCTAGTCATTAAATGACACATAATTGTACGCACACACTCGTGCACAATTCGAGACTCGGGAACAGACCTGTGTTCGGCATGAAATAAGCCAACTGTTTTAGAAGAAAAACTACCCCAGCAAATCACAAGAAGAAATCGTATCGTATCAGCACGCCCTCATTCTGGAACATTTCACCAGTGCTCTGCCCCTCTCCCCCTGAATGTGTTGCCAGTGCTTATGATTTATGGGTCACCGTCAATAATCAAAGCCATTGCTAGATTGAAACTGACAATCAGATCAGGCATCTAAATTAAACAGCAATACGAGTCTCTTTTGAAGGATCTGTTTCACTGAAAGAATTCTGCTAAAGACACCAGCAACATTTATTGAGAACACCTCAGAGCGGGATTCAAACTGTGAATAAAATGGAAAATGTCTCAAAGAGCTCTCAAAATTAATTAGAAAAATTAAAAGAACGTGGAAAGAAAAGCTGCTGTGTGGAGAAGGCGGGAGCTCAGCGAGGCGGCCTGCATGCTTTGTTTGGAAGCTGCCCCCGCGACAGGCCACACCCCGCGTCGCTTCTGGAAGGGGAGTGAGGAGCCCCTGAAATCACCTTCCTTACCCCTCTGGGGAAGGACTCTGTCCACGAAAGGTTTGGTTGCTGTTATGTGTGTTTTCTTAAAACAAAGAGTCATTTGTTTACCGCAGCAGTGGGTTATCTCTTTTTTCTGTTTCTGTCCCCCAGGAGGTAAACCCCACTGCAAAGTGGTTGAAGATACAGCATTAAAAGTCACTGATTGAGCAAAAAAGGCCACAGATCAAGAAACCTGTGGTTAGGCCATTTTGAATCTAAATGGGAACTTCTAAAAGGACATTAAGGAAAGTGGCTTGGAAAATGCATATTTTTCCCCATGGCTTTCTTTGATAAAGTCCAGCAAGACCTGCCAGGCAGTGCCAAGTGGAGGACCCTGCAACATTCAACGATTAAAGGTATTGGCTGAGAACCCAAGAAGGCCCACCATGGCCTACGTTCCCTTAGTGAAGAGGTCACCACGCTTCCCTTATACCTCAGGGCCTCGATAATGGACCACAATTAAAAGGGTCAGAGATGGCCCCCTGACCCCAAGGCCGTCATAGATATTGGGACAGTGGCCTATGCGGTGGCCTGGCCCAAAAGCTGCTCTACACTGTGTGGGGGCTCGCTCATGGGGAATGTGGACTTCAGATGTGTCAAGGGACTCAAAAGATGGCCGATGGTACAGAAGCTGAGGACCACAGAGGAAAAAACAGAGAGAGAGATAAGGGCAGCTCTTGTACACCCGGTCTCGGGCTCAGTGGATTTGCTCGAGCAGGAATAGCAGATATCAGTTGCTGACAGAGTGAGAAGATGACCTGATACCCTCATGAGATGAAGAGAGGCTGCTCACCCACTGAAGCTACTACATGTCCCCAAATGATATTCCCGTCCTTTCTGACCCCGAGCTGTGTGCTGACGAGATGCTTCTCATTTCCCTGGGTATTATTAAAACAGACTCCATTGATTGAGGCAAACTCAGATTGTCCTGGCTCCTGGTAACCTGAAAGCACCTCCCTGACGCACTAACGTAATAATTCGAACCACGATGGCAAACCCTGCTCGTGGTGTGTTCACTGGTGTGTCATGTGGCTTCACGTGGAGATGATCAAGCCCATTGTGTCACATTCACTCGGAACTGCTGGTCCCTTTCAGCTTTCTCAAGACGTGTTCTAATCAGAGCTAGGCGGTTCTTCCCTAAAATGGGAGTCAGCATTCGAACCACACAGGGCCTGTGGCCTCTGGACTTCCACAGTTTCATCTGCGAGGGATCGGTAGCCATGGTGATGAGCTAGAGGCGCTTGTCTGTATATCCACACTTAGCTGTTTGCATGTGTCACACTCCCGCGTCTATGTGTCATGACCACTTAGGTAAATAGCATTAGCAGCCCAGGGTAAATCCACAGGTATCTTTGCCTCTGAGGAGGTGTGTGGTGTTGGACACATTGACAACTATGGGCTTCCTTTTGCTTTAAGTCATAATTGTTCACACGCAAAGGATCTGCCTGAGAAATGTCACATGGCTTAACATGAGACCTGTCTGCAAAAGGAGTTGACCGCACGTGTCTGCTCGTAGTGGTGGTGGCTCCGTAGTGGCACCTACTCCAGCAGACTGACAGCCACAGACCCATTCTCCTCCCGTCCCTAACCCGGCTCCCATGGCTTTCGATTTCCAAGCTGTCTGTTACAGACAACGTTATGATTTAACTGGACGCACTATTTCCTGAATGGAGCAATGGGGAAAAGACAGAGCATCGCCCTTGAAGAGCCAAGATGCTGAATGCATATGTACACAAAACACGGTATCAAAGAAAGATGGGGGCTGCTGCCTCTATTTTGGGAAAATGTAATCAACTAAATTGGCCCAATTTTAGACCAAAGTCAACGGATACACAATTCGCATTTTCTTGTAACATTGTTGACCTGCTTCTTCCAAAAGCAAAATGAGAAATTCCTAAGGAATGAACTGGGGTTTGTGCTCTTCAGAGGAAGAAATGAGGGTGATAGTTATTCATTTCCTCATTTTTAAAAAAATACTATTTTGCTCTAGAAATTGCTTTTTTATCCCCCAAACAACAACAAAAGGGGGGGCATAAACGGGAAAGTATGCTTATTGTTTGAGTCAATGACAGGATTAATAAAAGTCTGATTGATCAACAAACAGAAATGGAAAAATTGCTATGGTTTCTTATAACCCATGGTCTAACCATTTTTATTTTTCTCTCCTTCTGTCTTTGAAATACCCCCCTCGCCTGTCCACCCCAGTCCCCAGCTTTGGGAAGAAAGTATCATTTTACTCTTAATGTTTTCTTTTAATAGCTGTGGAATAAACACTGGCAGGATGACAAACCAAAGGAGGAAAGAAACAAGTGAACTCGGATCAAAGAATTCACATCAGCTTTTTGGAAAGTGGGAAAAAATATCCATCTGGAGCCTCAACCCCCTTATTCATCCCCAAACTGTTTTGCTTTTTGATTTGCTTCCGCCTAAAAGTCTACCTAGGTTTCAAAACCAATTTCTCCATTTTCCTAGACCCAACCAAATATGGAGTGTGTGCAAAAACACGGTAGCTTTAAAAAAAAAAAGAAGATAATTACCAGAGGGAAAGAGGAGGAAGGAAAGAGAAGGGAAATAAAGGGAGATGACACAAGGGAACTGGGCCAAATGAAGACAAAGCAACGCACTTAACCCACCTGGAGGGCAAATCGGACCAGCAAGGCGCTCTCAGCCAATCGCCTGGGTCTGCGGCGGGGAGGAAAGTCGGCATGGGTTCATTTGGCCGAGGAGTGTGTTTCGTAAACCTTACGGTGCAGCTATGAAAGCTATCAGGATCTTCCCATGTTTCCTGTCATTCCGTGGAGATTGGCTGCGGGCGTGCTGGGTGGGGGAGCAGTGGGGAGGTGGAGCGGGGAAGAGGGTGGTTGGGGTGTGGAGGGGGGAACTGGCTCGGGTGGGAGGCGGAATCACACAGGAATTTATTTTAAGTGCATATACAAACTGCAATGAGGAAAAAAACCCAGTGTGTTCCTTTTGGGTCATGTGAGGGAGCCACTGGCAAAGATGATAACATACGAGGGGAAAGAGAGAGGGAGAGAGCAGGGGGGCGGTGGGGGAGAGAGGCAAAAGGCTTTCTATTATCCGGGACACTGGTGAAGCACACTGAGGCAGCTGGAAGATTAAATTAAGTATTATATCTGCTGACCCTATTGCCATGGTTACCGGACAGCGGAAAATATTAATCAACCCTAGCCTTTTCAGATGAATGTGCTTGAAAAAATACAATAAATATAAATATATATGTGTATCCTCCCTGCTCTGCTGTCTAAATGCAGAATGCCAGCCTGTACACCACCTGATAGTGGAGATAAACAAAAATAATCATAAAAAAATTCTCACCTCCCTGAGAAGGCTTACGTCACTTATAAGAGGCACGGTGTGAATAGTGGGGTTGACCACTTGGTCACTTTCTTTTCAACTGATTTCTTTCCCTCTACCCCCTTCAGTAATGAACTATCTGTCTGCCTTGATTGCAACGTCAAGGGGCTATTTGTCTCCTTATTCCTAGGAAACCTGTCCGCTAACTATTACCCAGCCCGTCACCCTTAAGCAATGACTAGAGCTGAAGTACACTGAAGGGGGAAAAAAAAGGTAGAAAGTACATAGCAATAAAACCAGAAGCCCAGCAAGCCAGGATTAGAACGAAGCCGTTCCTGTCTGTTTGGCGGTGAGTCTAAAGGATTCAACACTCAGTCACTCCTCAGGCTCAAAACTCGACTCCCTGCACCAATTCTCAGTCTGGTCATCTCAGAATCTCAGATTTTGCCTCTCACTTTATCCCCAGCAGCTGACATAGTGAGACTTTCCTGCCTGCCTTGAGATGTACTGTTACTGTTCCAGGGACAGAAAACTTGAGGCATTGCAGTACAGAACCAAGGAGCAGGGACATGTTAATACTGAAGCTCGTCGGGGCAGAACCTTTCCTGCTTGGTGCACGAGGATTGGCACTGTGCCCCCAGATGTTGTCTTCTCATCCGCTCAGTATTCTCTGAGTTCCTACTGTGTGCAGGGCACCCTCCTGGACAGAGTGTGTGCATACTAAAACAACAAAGACCCGAGAGCTCACGCTAAAGCAAGCTGGGGGTGGGGCGAGGGACTTGAAGTACACCTTGTTTAAACTTCACCATTTGGCAGAAGAAGGTAATAGAAATCCAGAGCTGCTAAAGGATTTGTTTAAGGTCTGTGGCTGTTTCATTGTGGACTGGGTCTTGCAGAGTCTCCTAAGCCCTGGGCCTGGTCTGGTCTGAGATGCCAAGATTTTTAACAGCAAGTTTATCTATCCTCTCATGAAATGTTACCAGTTCCAAACTGCCACGGTACCACCTGGCCTGGACCAGGTATTTAGGAATGTCTAAGAAATCTAATGGATAAGCTGTCCCTCATTATTTCTGCCTTACCTTCCTCAACCTCCCACACCTTCCTAACTTTGTTCCCACCAAAATAAACAGCATATTGCGGGAAGGATTGCCCTGGCTTGCAGATTTCCTTCCCCTGTTGAATACTCCCATTCTTAGGTTCACACAGAATCCCAAGGAAATGCTCTGAAGTTGAGCACAGACCTGCTAACAGAACATTCATGTGCATTAGCCAGAATGATCCTACACTATGAGACCAGAGCAGGTCTCTGTGTCAGGCCTGGTGGTGACACACCCTCACCAAGAGCCGCGGGAGTTCAGATGGCTTTTCTCTTAGTTAAGCCTTCACCCCATGTAGCCCTGACTGCGACCAATCAGCTTTCTCCTTCTGCTTAGGTGCAATTTTACACAGTAGGTGACATTAACTCGGTAGCTAAGTCCCCATGTGCAGCCACGGCAACCACAGGGTCCCAGCAGATGACAGGAGACAGCAGGTTGTGTGATCCTGTAAATTATTTCCCCATAGTAACGGTGAGATTATACACTTTAATATGCATACGGCCTGAGAGAGCCCTCTTCCTGGCTGAACCAAGGCGATAATGCATATTTTGCGTCTAGAAATGCATTCTAAGCTGTGCAGCGTGTAATAGACGGCATTACCTCAAGGGCTCCGACATGACCCGTCTCACCTGGCCCCTTGCCCGGGCTCACGGTGGAGTGCACGGTCTCCTCCGTCTCCTGGTTCTCCTGTTTCCTGCTGACACTCTTGGGACGTACTCAGCACACATTCCAGTTTTACCAAGCCTTTTTGTCCTGATGTCTGCCTATAGCTTTTTCTGATTTCTTTAGATGGGCACAACCTGATTCGGGAGTTTTACTTTGGGGGGAGAAGAGTGAAACTGTATCAGTAAAGAGGGAATAAAATAGAAAAACAAGGCATTGCGGAGCATCCAGAATGGATTATGCTTACTGTTTACAGGATAGATCCTGAGTTTACAGGCTGAAGTCCAGAATCCTTTCAGTTCAACCTCCCACCCCATAATGACTTCTAGAAGAACTGCTTAAACCAGACAGTCTGTGTCCACCCTAGCATGGCCACAGTGGAAAGAGTCAGTATCAGAGAGTGTATGAAATTCACCTCTGCCACTTTTTACTCATGAAATTACAGACAAATTTTTCACCGGTCTAATCCTCAGCCACCCCACCAATCCGATGGAATTATTATGAAGAGTTTACAAAATTTTTGTGAGATTAAATTAGATTAGTACCTAGACGTTAAAGATGCTCAACAAATGTTAAGACCAAGGCAGGGGCCAAGGACAATATATGCAGTCCTTTTGAAAATGCTTAATTTTGATAATTTGGTATTGATATAAAATGACTTCCCCCAAATGCCCATTGATCCTATTAACAAACCAAACCCATCATAACCCACCCGGTGGCACACTAGGAACATCTTATCAAGGCTCAGAAAGGGATTGGTGAATTCGTTCTGCCACTGATACACTAAATTATTTTTCCTAGGCCTCAACTCCTTCATCTGTGAAAGGGATGGGCCATGTGGAAGCATCAAGGTTTAGCGTAACTAATCTGCTTCTGGGGAAAATGTCTACCTTTTATGAAAAAAGTTAGATGCAGTAACGACAGCCTTTTTTGTTGTTTTTCCTCTTTACACAAGGAGGAGGAGCAGGAGGCATGTTCTAGGAAAAAGATTTGAGTATAACACCATGGAATACTCCATGTGGGTGAAAGGACTTCAAGCACAGACATACAGTTCTTCAGGACTGTCATTACATACGTGAGTTAGGAAGAGCAGAGTGTAAAAACAAAGCTTTCATTTTATCACATGGAACCAGTTAGGGAATGTAGCGAAAGCTGAACTTCGGACAACCCTGAATCATATTCAACGTATTCTCCATCATCCAACAAGTCATCATAAAAAACAGGCAAAACACAGTCCAGAGAGAATAACACACACTGGAAATGTACACAGATGCAATGGTACATTATTGTCCCAACATGAATGAATACTGTGGCTTAATGAGACGTGGGCCTTAAACTGCAAAAATAGAAGCACTGTGTCTCTCTCCTCGTTTGTCAAAGGAGGCTGTGTGTCTTTGACACTTCTACCAAAATAAGAACTGTGCTGAGTATCTGTGATGTCTTTTGAATAAATCTCAGAAAAAAAATATATCCCTGTACCAAATCTACAAAGGCTCAAATATTAACATTCAAAGCAACTTTTGGACCCTTTAATGGACAGAGAAATTCCATGGCAATGGACCAAATCCATCCCATATACAGTGTCACAGAGAAATGTGTGTGCACAAAGTTAATAATAATTAACTAGATATTTTCAAGGTCTTTCCTCTTCTAGAACAGCTACTTTGACTTTGGCCTTGATTCTCATGGAAACAAGTTGGTCACCATGGTGGCTATTAGAAGGGAATGTTTTCATATTTAGGCTTTGTCAGTTCTTCTTTTTAAAATGCCTCTTCTCCTTCCCCCACCTGAAGCACTTCTACACATCCATTAAAACCCAGATCCCTCATTGTGTTTGAAAATGGCACGACCTCGCTGCCATCCACCTGGTTCTCGTCTCCTCTTTGCCGTGGTCCCCTGCCCTGCCCCACCCCACGCGCACACACCAGTCCATCAGCCAGTCCCTTCAGTGTTTCCTGGCCTGTTTAGAGTAAAAGCCACACTTCACAGTTCTGCACGACGTGGGCTCTGGCTACCTCTCCCACTTCCTTCCTTACCACTCCCGCCTCGATCTAGACAGTTTTGTTTTCCTTCCCTGTCTCAAACCTCCCAATGTGTTCCTTTAGGACCCTTGCATGAGCTGTCCCCTCTCTGTGGAATGCTATTTTCTTATGATCTTGGCATGGCTGGCTTCTTCTTGTCGTTCTGATCTTGACTACCTTTTCTAAGAGGACACCCCCGATCAACAAATGTAAAGGCATTATCTAGCCACTTGCTACTACGTCACTCTATTTTAATCCTTTTCATAGTGTTTATTATCACCTGACATTTTCCTTGTTTATTTGTTTGCTCATTGTCTGTTTTAGCCCGCTAGAGTGTAAGCTCCCTGAGAGCAGGGACGTTGTTTATCCTGTTTGCCACTGTGTCCCCAGCACCTAGATAGTAAATGCTTAACAGATTTGTGTCGAATGAAGGCTCAACCCTAACCCCAGCATAATTCATCACTTGCTGTTCATTCATTCTTCCCGTGGCATCTCATATAGACAACAATTATCACACCAATCATATTATATTCTAATTGTTTATCTGAGGCTTCAACTAAACTATGAAATCTGAAAGACAGAGACCGCATTTTGTTTACTTTGGACTATTTACTCCAAAGTAAGGAAGATCACCCCCCAGGGTCACCATGTACTGATGTGCAGGTGATGTACTGGACAATTCCAAAGGGAGCAATGTGTATCACTGTGATGTGAATAGAAGCCCATGGTGGTGTGCAGTATCCAACCTGAGCAACCATAAATGGCAGCTCTGATTTCTCTTTATCAAAGAGAGAAATCAGGAAGACTTTATCTTTTCCTTCATCTTTTCCTCTAGAAAGAAATTCAGTGTTCCATGTCCTTACCCTGGTCAACTTCTCCCTCAGTCCACACCTTAGGGTTTACAAAGGTCCTTAGAGGTAGACCTCCATGGCATCTTGTATAGGGCAGCTCATGTGCACTACTTTCTGTCCTCTCTGCCCTGCCTTCTATTCCAGCAATTAATGTGATGTTCAGTTATGCACAGGCTTTGACCAGATTTTTGAAGGTGCAACTGGACAGTGCTTTGCCTTGGGATGTATATCAACCCTTAGCTTTGTGCCTTGTGCTTCTTTGATGCTATCAAACGAGGTGCCTGTAGGAAGCTGCTCAACATTCAGGCATGGCCCAGCTAAAAGTTGGTCAACTGAGAATGGAAATTAATGGAAAATTGCTTCTACCTTTCTTAACCAAGGTAAACAGCTCTGAGACTAATTTCTAAAAGTTCCTCAGAAGCTCCAGGTGGGATTAAGCACCAGTTGGTCATAGCAGAGGCCAACTGGACAATCCACCTTGTATTGGCTTTCCCTTATTCTGTGTCTCTTTCCCACTGTGCCCTCACTCCTACTCTCTGAAATCACTTTCCAAATAACCCCCTGCTCTTCTTTCTAGGGGAGCCCAGGCCCAGGCAGTTGCTAGTAGGCATGGTGATGACCCTACATGCAGTAGCATCATGGTTACTAAGATTCTCACCTTGGTAGAATGGGATGAGGTGCAAGCAGAAGGTTAACCATGAAATTATATGTGGTATCTGTGAAATTTCCATGATCTTGGAAAATGGTAATTACAAATATTGTGGAATTGAATGACTTTTGTTAACTGTTTTGGAAACCTTCAAAAAATAATACACTCAGATTAGGTAACTATCAATCCAAGGCAGCTATGAAAACCAGGGGGTCTCTGTGGCAGCATTTGAGGAGACCTTAATCTCTTACATGGCAGATGGAGCTGAAAATCAGGCCGAGGATATAATTTTGAGGGTAGAAGGTCTATAAAGGAGATTAAATGTGTAGTCTTAACAGGCATCCTATGCCCAAGTCAGGATTCTGATAAAAAATGAATGGGACCTTGAAATCTGAAATGCAATAATTTGGGTGGATAATCCTAAGAATCTTGAATTTTTGGACTTCCCTGAACTCTTACAGCCAGTAGAAGCAGCCTCCTCTCACCTAGACTCACCTGCAAATGCCTCACCTGAGGCAGGTTTCCATGAGATCACAGTTGTGGCCCTTGAGATTCACTCCCACAACCCTTCACTGCCTATAGCCTGATACCAGGGTTAGATCTCAGGCGGACACAAGTGGAAAAATAAAGTGTCTGCTCCGGGAAGAAATTGCTTACACACTGCAGGAACTACAGGACGTGGCAAATTTATAGTGGAACGTGGGATGTCCATGAGAATGGATCTAAAGGGTGTTAGAACAGAACAGTTGGAAAAGAATGCAGGTGGGTGAAGAATTTCATGGAATGAGAAGACTATGTTATGAATCAATGTTTGAGGATCTGGCAAAGATACCTGGAACCAGTCTTAATACTTGTCTGGGCTGATTCTTAAAAGCTTGGGCAGGTGAAAGCCTAGACTAAATGGGGTAGAGAAGAAGACTGCTTTGGCATTCTTTTCAGGAAAGGGTCAGAGGGTCAGGAGGTGGCAATATTACAATAAATTTATTATCTGAGACTGTAAAACCCACTACCTGACTGTGTTGCCTGGGAGGGCCCAGAGGACACTCCCTTCACTAAGTCAGTAAGGAACACACTAGGGAGGCGGCATGAACACCTCTATGAAACTCGTTGGTGGCTGACCTCTGGAGGTCAGGGTAGACAAAAGGAAACACCATCATGGGATAGGGTTCCCTAGTTTCAATGAGGATGACAGAATTCTGGAATGGCAGAGGCCAGATAGTGGTACTTAACCATCCAAGGCACGGTGGTTATAATTCTGTAATGGGCAGCAAAGCTGAGCTGGCCATCAGAGATCTCTGCACATGACTAAAAAACATGTTCTGATGGGTGAGATAGATGGACAGCTCTTTGAAAAGAAGTCCCTGGTATGAAACTGAGCGCTAGTAGGGACTAAGATCTGGTCATGGGGCTCTAAAGGACTATGTGACTGGAGCTGGGTATTATTAAATCCATTGAGTCATAAGTTTGCATAGGCAGACCAACATACCATCATACAATGGAAATGGTAGGTATATTCAAGATCAGGCCTGAGAAAGCCCAGAGTTACAAGAATAGGTGGCCCAGATCCCCACATCAACTGAATCTGTTGCACCAACACCTACATCAATGCACACTAATTCCCTCATGGTAGGAGCATTTCCCTATGACCAGCTGATGGAGGAGGAAGGAATTTGGGACTGGTTCATAGATATACCGGTAATATGTTGGTGTGAACTATAAATGATCTGATAGCTTTCCTTAAGGGTGGCCCACAAGACAGTGGTGATGGGTAATTCTCCCATAAGGCAGAGCTGAGTTATACCCTGGGCCATCAATTTGGGGTGAAGACAAAATGGTCTGAGATAAAAATATACAAAGATATCTGAGCAGGGGCAAATGCCTGGAGCATAGCATGTGGGTCTTTTTTGTCTCATGCCCACCACAGAGCAGGCAATGAACAAGCAGCAGGATGTACCCTGTGGATGTCAGCCATTCTTGCTCCTTGGCTATGCCAGCTGATTTGCTCCACAGAGGCAGGAGGGGTTGACAGCGGAGGGGAAGTTTTCACAAAGGAAGTGATACTGTAGCCATATGAAGAATGAGTCTGTATTTGGTAAGTGAATGCTCATACTACTACTGCTGCTACTGCTACTACTACTAAGAGTGGTTTCCATTTATTGATAGTGCATGATGGGCCAAACACTATGCTAAGCATTTTATATCTATTTTCAAATTTATTCCTCATAATAACTCTATGAATTAGGTCCTATTATTAATTATCACTTTATATATGAGGAAATTGAATGTTCTGAACTATTACATTTATCATGATTATTGTATAATTCCATTATTGATACTAGTAACCATTGGTTAAGAACCAATTTTGCATCTATCATCTCACATAATCATCAATAACCTCATGAGATAAGTATTATTACCCTTGTTTTACAAGTGAGAAGCTGAAGCTCAAAGAAGCTAAACATCTGCCTTAGTCACCAAGGTCTACCTGATCTAAGACGTGGTGCCTCTTGCCGAAGCTCTCTGTGTCGGTCCTGTCCCCTTCCTAGAAGTCCCAGGTGGAAGGTTGGCGAGGGACGGGCAGACCACTGAGCTTGGTACGGTTGTTATGAATGAGCAAACGAGCTGAGGTGAGTTGCTGATGTGCCCGACCTACACCAGGGGGGGGCTGCTGTCCCAGCCTTCCTCCCCCATCCCTTCCTCTCTGTCCCCCACATACGTGGTGATTCACAAACTGTGTTGGCAACTGAGCTGGCCTTGGTCATTTTTACAATCTTGATATTTCAATTTCTTTTTTTTCCCCTCATAAACCAAAAGGACTTATGTTTGGAGAAATAAATAACTAAAAATAAAGAGAATTCTAGCATATTCAAATAAGGTACGTATCCCAGAGGCTTTCACGTGCTCCTTCCCAGAATGTTGTGGGTCTCACACAGGCCAGGAAATGTGCTCTCTGAAGGCCCCTGTCCACACCTCTATCTGCATAACGTTCGTTGACCTACATCGGATTTGTGTGTGCAGAAGGGCGGCACAAGGGAGGCTCAGCAAGTCATGTCGTCTTTTTGTTAAACTTCCCAGGCTGCCAATTACCAACTCTGCGCACTTGGGGATGTGCAAGACACCCCACCTTAAACTGGAGCAGAATGTACTGGCTAATGACGACCAAGCCAGATATGTCAAGGGATTCTTGAGTAACAAACATGGAATGTGGGTCTGAAGTCAGTGAGGTAGGGCAGTAAACTAGGACGGAGGAGCAGAGGAAAGGAGAAAGAGACAGGAGAAGAGAAAGGGAGACAGAGAGAGAGTAGAAGGAGAACAAATACGAGAATCTACGGATACAGTTTCTTTAGAAGCGTGTAACCGTGAAAAGACTGGAAAACAATCCCTTGGAATGATTTATGGCTGGGGGGAATCTGGGACCATTTAAAGTCTGGGACTCTATTTGGGAGACATTTCTTTGAGCCGTATCTATGCCTAACCATTTTGATCATCTGTCCAGCTGTTTAGACGGAATGATTGTGTGGCTGGACTGATGGGCTCAATCAGTCAAACAAGCCCATCTGGAAGATGATGTAGAGCCAGTCAAAATATTACCTTCTCTGTGCAAATGCAAACACATTGTTTCCATTGGTCATTTGCCATGCATGGAATATAACGTGGAACTAAGTAACCCCTACGAAATAAATTTACATTCAAAGACAGAAAGCAGGCCAAACCATGTCAGCACCTCTATCGCTAACTCTTCACCATCACCAGTCAACACTGACCCATGGGTTCTTTTAAGAATATAGTTCCTTGACCTATACAAATGCATTTTGAAAGTTACACAAGTCACACAAAATCTCAACACTAAGTATAATCATTGCTAGGTAGGAGAACAATGTTCATTCGCCTCTTATAGCTTGGGCTATACAGAGGAAGTTAAAGCAGCATGTCCTCCTGTGTCCTCCTTTGTGATCAGGGCTTACATTCTACCATAGCTGATGGCCACAGAACTGTATGGTTAGAAAAGAAAATACTAGTTTGTATGTGTGTGTGTGTACACACACATATATATTAGCTGCACACAAGAGATATACAAACTCATGTACGTGCAAAAATATATTCAAGTACCCAAAGTTTATCATTTTTACACTGTATGCAAATTTGACTGTTTGAATGTTCTACATTGTGACACATGACATGTAGCAGCAATAGGATAGTGATTAGAAGTTTCAAATACCACTTCTCTGCAGGTAATGCTCAGACACACCTCCAGCTCAGCACTTTCTCTGGAATGACAGGCAGACCACTAGGTATTTTCATTTGAAAATTGAACCTTGGGACCGATATACCTAAAACCAAAATCACCACTTTCTCCCCAAATCAATTTCCCCTTCCTTCATTCCCTGTTGATTTTCATCATGTGAACTCCCACAGGGCAGGAACTCGGTCTGACTTGCTTATTGCTGTGTTCCCAAGGCCCACAGCAGTGTCTGGCACACAGTAGGTGCTCAGGTGAACATGTGCTGGATAGTTTGGGTGCACGGACGGGTGAATGCACACTGAAGTCTCTGCTCTCTCTGCCATGGGGCTCATCTCTGATACTTTCCTTTCTAGGAACACATCAAGCCCTGTCATCCCTTTCTTCAAAAGGCTTCTTTTCATGTGTTTACCTCACTGGGTTCAAGGGGGATAAGCGAGAGCAAGTATGTGAAAATGTGTGATAAACACCATGCACATGTAGGATAGTTATTCCTTTCAACTTCTGCTTGCCAGCACCCCGGCTGAAGTCTTCCTCCGCCCACAACAAATCCAGCGAGCTGAGCTGGCCTGTCCTCCGTCAGCCTCCTTCTACCCCGTTCCCATCGCCCCATCGAAATGACACCCCCGAAAGGGCCGTGGTAACTGCATTGTTCCGCCACCCAACATCTGCAGTGAGAAGCTACCTGTGGCCTACAAGATTCCAAAGCAATCGGGATCACCTGTATTTGGAGATCTGTGCATTTTCCTACCTCTATGTCCCATCGCCTTTGTTCCGGAAATATTTATCAACTCACGCTCCACCAACGGGAGACATCTAGGCCTCATTTAGGCCATCTCTGCCTTTATGAGGTCTGTCTTTCTCCATATCCATGCATAAAATTCATGGATGAATAAGCGTACTGATGAATGTCGCTTTCCATCTACCTTGGCAAATCCCATTCACCTTTCTAATGCCATATCTAACACTACAGCTTTCTTCCCTGACTGCCCTACTTTGAGTTGGCTGTCTCAGTCCCTGAGGCAAGAAATCTGAGGGCATATGGTTTATTTGGGAAGAGCAGAGAAGACCAGCAGGGAATGGGACCACAGTGGGCAAATGTGAGGAAAATACTGGAAATGTTGCAAAACATACACCTTAGAACTATCGCACCTATGAGGTGAGGGAGCTGGGGTAGTTATACACCAGCTCCTGAAAGTTACTGGTTAAGTGCCACTGGGGAAAGGGGAAGAATGTAAATTCCCAATCACTTCCATCTGCTATAATACCTGAAGAATCCATCAGGTATAGAAATATAGTTCCTGAAGAGTTTAGGTCTAAGCAGTGCTGTCCAATAGAAATATAATGTGAGCCCCAAATGCAATCTGCATACATAATTTCAAGTTTGCTAGTAATCACATTAAAAAAGGTAAAAAGAAACAGGTGAAATTAACTTTGATGATGTATTTTATGACTATTTATTAGTATATATTTTATTCAACCCACTATATTACCCAAAATATTATCATTTCAATATCTAATCAACATAAAACAAATTATTGAGATACATTTTTTTGGTACTAAGTCTTTGAAATAGGCAATGCATTTTATACTGAGAGCACACCTCAGTTAGGACTAGGCGCTTGTTAGCCACATGGCTATAGGCTACCATAGTGGACAGGGCAGGTCTTGGGGACGTGGGCCACTTAGAGCATTTGCTACATGGATTGTTGCTAATCACTGAGATCATCTCCTTCTTCTGATGAGCTATTTAAAGTACTGATGTAAGAACACATTGTTTGGAAATGTTATTTACTTTTTTGTTTGATTAGGTCTCATTTCCCCGAATAAAGAGGTATACAACTAGGATTTATTTTTGTTATCTCCCCATTAGTTCCTTTTTTATTGCCTTGCTCAATTAGCTTTTGCCAAATGATTGATTCTGAGAAGTCACCTTATCCACAAGTCCCTAATCTTCTGTGAGGAGAAATCACCATTAATTTCCTGTTCTGGGGACCAAGAGGAGACGTGCAGCCCAAATCTCAGCAGAGGGGGAAAGTTAGCTCCCAGTCTAGCAGCAGAGAGACCCTTCCCTAAGCAAGCATACCACTAGGCAGAGACAAGAATTTTAAAGGCCTTGGAAGAGGGAGATGCAGCAAACTTCTCTGATAATAATCATGAGCATTTAACAGATTTCGCTGAAAGAAAAAAAATTTCCATCTATCTAATCTAAATTATCCTTCAGCTGTTTCTTTCTCCTGGTTCTTCCTACTGCCTGCCTTCATTTCCGAGTCCAAAGAGGTCTTTGAAAGGCACTGGATGGGCACTTGGTGACTAGTTTGCTATTAAAAGGTTAACATGTCTTCCCAGCTAAACAGAACTGTGGCCATTATGCCACGGAGCAAAAAGCTCCAAGAGCGATTTGTGGCATGTAACAGGCAGAGCAGCAAAGGCAAGGAGATTTTGCAAAGTCCAGGAAAGTCTCAAAGGCACTAAGTGGTGTTCATTGTCTGCTAATGGAAAAAATGAATTTCCCAAGTCACATTTAAGTAAGCACATAGATACAAACATTTCCAAGCGCATCAACTTCTCAGGGATAAAAGGGGTGATCTGCTGAATTCCAGAGGATTCAAAATGACCCATCCTTCTTGACCTTAAGCCTAAGAATTTTTCTAGTATTTCTAATTGGTGGTTATGTATGACAAACAGACAAACCATCAGTAAATCAGAATACAGAAAGTTTCCATTGGGGAAAAAATATTTTCTGCATTATTGGTTATAGGCAATAACCATTTCTTTCCCTCTTCATTTACCTAAGATTAAACATTCAACATTTTATGAGTCTCTTTCTAAGAATTTTCTAGGAATTTTTAAAACTTTTTCCTACATTTCTTTAAAATCTTATTTATTTCTAAATTATTATTATATCTGCCTTTCCTTTCTTTAAAACAAAAATTCCTCTCTTATAACCTTCATCCCATTCTTCTCTACTTTGGGCCTATTTTCCCATCCTCATTTATAAATTGTCCTTCTTTCAGAACCATGTACTTTGGTCGACTGTAATTTCTTTCCTCTCCATTTTCTACCTGCTGTAGGAGACCACCCTTGTCTGTCTTCCTGGTTATTTGCCACCCGTCTTGTCTTTCTGTTCTTGCTTCATCAGTGTCTCTGTTCCCAGGGACTTCAATGGTTGGAAGTTCAAGAAGGCAGCCCCAACACTTCTCTGTGTACAGCACTAGCACTAGAGTGGGCTGAAGTGTTACCACAACACTGACTTCTACTCCTTTAAGCAGGGGTTGTGCTTGCCTCCAAGACACCATTTGAGTGATAAACAGTACTCAGATATTTAAGCAGTATTGCTCACAAGCTACAAGGAATTAAGGCTATTTCATTTTCAAAACAAAACTTTCTAGAAAATGAAGTAGGTTTATTAGCGGTGTAATCTGAGCAAAGGAAAAGAAACTGATGCCTTTCTTTAGAAACTAAAATTATGGTATTTTAGGTACAAGGCAAATCATATATTTAGAGATTAAAAACATGGGAACTGCTGCCATTTGGGGTTGGCTTATATAGATTCATGGTAAACTTGATTTAATTTTATGCCAGGCACTTTTTCACAAACTCAAGTCTGAAATAGAAAAATGAGGTTTTCTTTTAGATAATGAACCCATTTTAAAAGTATTGCTTCAAATCTCACTTTTAAAAAGATTTAATGGAAGACACTTGTGTCTTTCTATAATTGTTATATTTTATGACTATGTCTAATAATCCCTAAAGTTTCATCTTCTGAAACTTTCCATAAATTCCAGCAAATTCCATAAAATTGGAATTATATAGTCCTTTTTCTTCAAGTTTTAGTTTGAAAACTAAAATTATAAAGCATAGCCTAACACACCTGTGTTAAGTTTTTCTACATTCTACATTAAGTAAAGATTAATTGTGAGCTTTCACTTGAGGAGATAGATTTTTTTGGAAAATTATAAAATTATAAAATAATTGTCTTGGCAAATTTCAGCTCATAAATGTTGGTCTTCTTCTTTCAATGGGTTTAGAAGAGCAGCCAAATTGCCCTCAAACTCCCCATCAGCCTTTTTCCCCTCTCGGCCCTGTCTGCTCTGGAAGAATCTATTCTCCCCATGCGTTCTTTCTACAAACACCTGGTGTCTAGCAAGTGTATGTGGTACATATGAAATAAATGTTAACTGAACGAATAAACTGAATCTTCTATGGAGTTAAATGCAAATTTAGACAAAATCAATTTAATTTAACAAATATTTATTTAGCACTTACTATTTATACTGGGTAAAAAAAGATGATTGTGAAGATACAGATTCTAACATTGAAGAGTCCATAAAATAATACAGGGAAAAGAAAGACAGAGATCATTATATACCAGAGTGATACTGATAATATGTTGGCACAGCTAATATTTCTGGAGAGAAGGGAGATATAAACTCTCAATCAAGCTTAGAGGGACCAAAAAATGATCACAAAATACAGTATACAAAATAACCTTTGGACTCTTAAGAATTCCAGATGACTGGATACAACATTTCAGGATATCATAGTGCAAAAAACAAAACCAAAGCAAATGAAAAAAAAAATCCCAAAAGGCTATCTGCGTTTCAAAGCAGTTAGGGAATCCTAGCTGTAAATTATCAAGCTTAAACTAGGTCTTATTGGTTGGTTGGTTGGTTGGTTGTTTGGTTACCCCTGTGTAGCAGATTAGAACGCAAGCACACTTTCTATCTAGTTGAGGAATTTCATCAATAAGATGCAGAAAACAATATCTACCTTAACGGATTGTTGAAAAGAGTTTAGGGTGGAGTTTGGCACATAACAAAGCTCGATGAATGTGAGCTTCCATTAATAATAGCAACAATAATAATGACATGAATAATTATTTGTTCTATGCAGTCATTGCACCCCTAACTCTGAACCTATCAGAATAGTACTGGTCACCTCACTTGTATAAACAGACAAACCCTACAGACAGGATAGGTGAGGTGGCGGTTGGGGGCTGATATCTCTGTCTCACACTGAAGCCCATGCTCATTCTGTCGCCAAGCCCCTACACCACTCTCCCGTCCCCTGGTGGCTCTCATGGAAGCCATTGTGAGAAAATGTAGTGAAAGTAGAAAAAGGTAGAAATCTGGGAAAACTGGGAAAACAAGAATAGCCTTCCCTAGTAGCTGGGAGCCTGCTCAAAGTGGTGAACGCTCACACCAATTTTTTTCACATCTGCTTATGATAATATCTCAAATTCCACCAATAAAGGTAGTGGTTTACAGCCCTGGGACTTTAGAATTCCAACTCCACAAAGGTAATATTTTCCCATAATAAGAACGATTTCACAAGCCTTTACGAAAATGACAAATTCCTTTCCCTTTGGCAAAAAAATACAGCAAATTTGCATGGAAACACAGAAACTCTGATTGTCAGTTATATATGACTTTACTTAATGAATATAGGAAGAAGAGGTCTTTATTATTATTATCAGTAAAGTTTGGCATCAGAGCATGGACGTCTGTTGGTTTTGAGCGTAACAAATTTTAAATTTTAAAAACTTGTAAAAAATTGGGAACAAATAAATCATAAATGCATTTGAATTAAAAAGCATCTTTAAAAAATTACAAACATAGTTGGAAAAAGTAAAGATATCATCAAACAGACATAAAGCACCGTCACAAAGATTAAATAAGTTCTGGTCTTCTTGTTCAACAAATGCTTGCTCAATTGGATTCTGATTTTGACAATTAGTGTGGATTTGATCTCAGTGGGGTTCTCTTTCTCTAACTTGAAATCGGGTCTGCTGAGGGGATGGGAAGAGCTCCTAGACATTGTGTGTGCCCCTGTATCCCCAGTGCATAGCCCAAGGTTAGGATTCAGGAAAACTGCCAATGAGCTGGTACAGTAAGGGAGGAGGCTGTCAGGGAGAGTGGAACAGTTGACTAAGCAGCCTGGACCAGGTTGGGTTGCAGAGTAGGAAATTTAGGGCAGGAAGGCCTGGACATCCTGGGGACAGGGTGCACTAAAGACCACATCCCTGTACTGTTGAGTTATGCCCTGCGTCCACTCTGTGCCCAGGGAAGGAGATTTCACTGTCCTTTTACTTCTACTCCTTTCTTCCCCACTATGGGAGCAGGCTGCATAACCTTTTATAAATGATCTGGGACTTATTATAATTTGAAAAATTGTTTTTTTTTTTAAAGGCTAACCCAGCAAGTAAATGCATGAAAGCTATTTAGCAAAGAACTTTAGGAACACAGCACCTGTCTGGTACAATGAGAACTCTTACCACCCCAGGTTAAGCCCTGACACAGTTACTATGTAGTTTCTGAACTCATGACTAGATGTGCCTGCCCTGGATTTGCACGCTCTGCTATCAGCATATGACATGCCACCTTAGTGGTGGGGTAGATGCTGTCTTCTCATGATATGGTGGCCCTGCCCCAAGTGCCAAGTTCACTGACATCCATATGAGTATGCTCCACACCCCATGGTATTTGCTCACGTGCCCAGGTGGCAAAATCAGTCTTGCAAATGGCCACTCACCCTGGATGCTTGGCACATTTCACTGTAGTTTATGTGGTGCTGGGGGGCGGGAGATGAAAGCTGAATTTTTTCATGTGTATATTCTGAAAGAAGGGAAGACAAGAAAACAAAAAAGGAGACGATAATGTTTTCTATCTTTCATATCTTCCTGAATTTCCTCTCCTTGACTTTGCCTTGGCTTTCACATGTACCTCACAAAGAACTCATTCCTGTCTTGAAGAAACTCTATCCTTTATTAAAACAAACAAACAAACAACCAAACTTGTAATATTTAGATGTAGCAATCCTCCATCATTGTAAATACAGAAGCAAGGATGGTTAACAAAAAAAAAAAAAAATCCGGCCAACTCACTGTGCAAAAGGGGACAGCTGATTGATTTTGAGAACTTCAGTGAAAAAGCAAACGAAACTTTCAAAATCTCCATCATTGCAGTTTGTAACTCTTCGGGTAAAAATAGCAGCCTTATCACTAGAACTGTCTGTTAGAAAAATGACATCCTGGCAGCTCTGCTGTGCCAAAAGCCATGGTTAGTAGTTGGCGTGAATGTCTGTGTGCGCGAAGGACAGAAGGCTGTGTGATTCGAACTGAGTGATTTCTCGTCTGTCAGCTAATTCCTCCCACCAGCCAGTTGGAGCCATCTTTGTGGGCACCTACCGTGTGCAAGGAACAGTGGCAACCCTGGCCATTTTCATACATAAACACATTCCTTTCCTATTACTTGGCTTTCCCTCTCCAAAAGTGACAGGCAGTCCTCTATAGTTACAGAAATGTCATGCTAGGAAGAACCATAGAGATTAGCAAGTCCAACCCCTTCACTGAAGAGGTGTAGACGCTGATGGTCCCAGAGAACGGGTGATCCTTGCAAAGTCGATGCTCAAGTGAGGGGTGGCATCAGGACTGGAAGCGACGCCTCTGACTCTCAGTCTGGTGGCCTTTCCCTGAGAACACGTGCATGGAACGAAAACAGAAAGGGCAGAGTGGCAGGAATTACCTTCGCGGGGTTTCTGTTCTCGCCATTTCCCAAAGAGCTCAGGAAACAGCTTCACTCTCAGGTTCTGATCGCTGAATGAATGAACTAATCCCATCACTCAACACATCTCATCTGCCTTTTCTCTTTAGTGCCCCCTTATACAGAAGCCTCTATACTGGCTGTGGTAAGGAACACAAAGATAAAGACGATGCGGGCCCGGCCTTCCGCGAGCTCCCCACTTAAAAGGGCAAACATCTTGATGTGAATCTCGCTGGGATCAGCATGTGAGTGGTCAGCTCGTATTCTGTTAATCTGCCTTCGTTGGCACTTGTGTGGTCGGAGGTCTTAGTCTTCCATGTTTGTACACAGCTTTTCCCCAGGTGGGCTGAGGACAGAATGAATATTTGTCTTATTTTCACCGAGGGCCAGTGCCCTTGAGCAATTAGACAGAAGCTCTCCACTAACCACTCTACACAACACGGTCCCATAAGAAGGAGTGTCCCCAAGTCTGAGGGTCAACTGTGACTGACAGAAGCACTCACGCCATATAGACCCCAGGAAAAAGAATTTTCCACGCACATGGAAGGCATCGTTCAATAATGACATACAGACCCAGGAGCCAGGAGCCAGGAGCCAGCGAGATGAGAGAGTCGCAGGCCAAGCTTTGGTTTTACAAACACTTAACTCTCTCCCCACCTGGGGAGATTCATGTTCGTGATTTCTCTCCTTGGATATTTCAGCACATACATATAGTGCTCAATATTGAATGTCTACATACAAGAGAAAACCCAGGACAAGTCAAAGCCAGGCCATTGTATTTATAAAGCTTTGCGCACGCACACACACACACACGCACACACACAAATCCAGTAATTGCACTCAAAAGAAGATACGCAATAGTGTGTTATTTATTTGCTGGATTTTAGCTAATGGGAAGAATCTCCCTGTTAATTCTTTTGTGAACCCAACCGTAGTACAGTCAAACAACAAAAAAAGACTATCTCATAGGAAAAGAGCTCTTAAAATTCACTCACTTAGTTTCAAGAAGAGCACACAGAAGACAAGGGGTGTATGGACTCTGAGTGGATATATGGTACTTAATTTCAGGTATAGATAACATTTATCTTCGTACGAGGGTACAATTTTAGCTGCACACCAGCGTACCCCAAGATACCACTAAGTCTAAATATACCACCATAAAAGGTAAAAGGATGAAAGTCCCCGTCCTTGCCAATCCCCCTCAGGACCAGCAGCCAATATCTCCCTGACCTCCTAGAGAGACCCAGAAAGGGTTCAGGCTTAATCACTTGTACACAATACACCCTTTGCAGCCTTTTAATATTTCCAGTAATTTTTCTCTTATGAGTTTTGAGCTAACATAATTCTCAAGACACTTCCCTTTTAAGCCTTACATCAGCAGAGGCGAGAGCGGTGCGCTCGGAGACAAAGCAGGGTAGATCGAGCCAGACGCGCGATTCACCCCAAGCTTCTGGCTCTTGGTGGCCTTAATGACAAAGCTTTTAACATTGTACAATCCCTGCCTCTCAAACAAAGACACGATTAAAAGAAGGTGGGGGGGGAGGAAGTCACATAAAGATGGAGGCGTACAGGAGGCCAGCTTGGTCCCTGTCCGGCGTACAATCCATTCCCGGCCAGCAAAGTGATTGCCGCACAATGGCCGGCGTGGCCAGCCCAGGGCAGCTGTGAGATATAAATTGTCAGCAATGACCATAAGCACTCAGAGAAACAATTTAATTCCTCACTTCCGCCATCATGGGCTGATATATTCTTTCAAGGTCATTACCCAAGGCTAGAAGGGTCGCTTGATTAACGAGTGACAGGCCCAATGAGGGCCAGTGTGCTCGAGCAAGGCCTTATATTAATTAGACAGAAGCTCAGGAAAATAAATGTTACAGAGAAAGGAGGGGCTGAGTCTTGGCCATAAGCTGTGACCTCGCCACCCCCACCCCGTTCACCCCACAAAAGATAACACCCTGACCTTGATCCTTAATGTTACACTTTAGCTTTGTTTTAGAACCTATAAAATACAAAACATAAACCATGGTTCATTTCATATTCAAAATGACCCAGGCCCTGGCCTCCAGTTTTGACACTGGCTTTGTCTTACCCTTTCTCACTTAGTTATTCTAATTTATTGGTTAATTCTGAGTGGACATGTGGAGAACTGCTGGCTATGAACTTCACATCTCACAAGCAGCTTACACCACGTTGATCCGAGCCAAGGGAGGCAGGAGAATGATGACACTTCAGTGTTTTAAGCCCAGTGGCTAATAATCTAGCAATTGCTCTTTAATAAAATGTCATTATCTTGCTTAAGGAGTTAAGGAGATTTGGCAATAACACTGGACTTTCAGGGCAAATGACCACTCGAAGCAAAAGGGGCTTAAAAATACCCTCTGCTTCTTGTCCAGTATTCTGTATCTCTTTGATTCTATCTATCCTACAATCCTCACTTTAAAAGACACAAAGGAATAAATTCCTAGGGGATTTTAGTGAATCCAAGGCATTCATTTCCAATACAAGAGATAACTAGTTTCAGAATGGGGTTTCATTTCCACCAACCATCAAGAAGGATTTTTTCCCTTCCTCTACTTACACACTCACCAGTTAGATCACTGATCCCATTGGGAAAGCAATCCTGTCATCCCAGGGGGCTCCAGCCTGGGGTGCTCATTGTGGGTACAGAGCAAGGCTATGCTATACATTGGGTGTGAATTTCCCAGAAATCCATCGCCATCTATTAAAGAAAGTTCAGACGGTGAAGGTAGGGGGCTTGGGTAGCACTCAGGACGTGAAGGGCTGTTGGTAGAACTTCCCAGCAAGAAGCCACATTTACCTTTCACATTCTGTCAAAATGGAGAAAAGAGATTTCACTTTTGAGACAGGTTGCTTCTGTGATCTCCTATTTGGCACCACCTTCTGACCCAACATTGTAGGTACAGACAAACAAGAGGCAGCTCACAGATGGTCCTCTGTGAGCCCTGGGGACCCACTGTGGGTGACAGTGTCTGAGAGAGTTCCTACTGATCCCAGCCTCCTGGTACTCAGGTGCTTACGTCATCCCCTCCCCTTGGAGTCCAGGCAGGACCTAGTGACTCATTTCTACCAAACAGAATACAGCAAACACAATGGGTGTCACTTCCAAGGTTAGGTTACAAAAAGACTGTGACTTCTGTCTTCCTTTCTCTCTCTTACTCTCTTGGAGCCCTCACTCTGGAGGATGTGAGCTGACATGCATGAGCTGCCCCATGGAAAGGCCCACAAGGCCAGGAATTGATGGCTCCAGCCAACAGCCAGTGAGGACCCAAGACCTGCCACCAGCCGCACGAGTGAGCTGTGAAATGGATCCTCCCTGCTCCAGCCGTGAAATGAGAGCAGCCCCAGCCAAGCTCCGATTGCAAACTTATGAGAGACTCAAGTCAGAGGCATCCAGCTAAACCACATCCAAATTCCTGACCCAGGGAAACTGAGATAATAAATGTTTGTTGTTGCAGCTGCTAAATATTGGGGTAATTTGCCATGTATTGATAGATAACTAACATACCCATTAATTCCACTGATCCTCCTACGTACCGTGTGATGCAGAACAATTCAACCGCTCTATGTTTTAGTTTCCTTTTCTCTAAAACAAGAGCAGCCTCCTGGAGAGCTTTGACACATTGGAAATATCTACAAGGATTTGGTTCTGTTAGTGGGAAAGGAAACTCTATGCATTATCAGTGTATTATGGGTATTCAATGTACGCTACCTTATCAGATTTATCAGTTTTGTGGAAGATGTAGCATCATTATCAGGCATGATTATTACACTATATTTTACATCTCTGAGTTATCTGTCCTTGACGGATATCAATAGATGTACTAGCCAACAAATTTACAAAGATAACTTACGTACATATTCATCCATCCATTTCTCCAACGATCCATCCTCCTATCTATTCTTTCAACAACTATTTATTGAGCATGCAAGAGCATTGTAGGAGATATAAAAATGCATTCAATATGGTTTATGTCTTCAAGGAGTTTACAGTCCCAGCAGGGAAAATAATGTGTGGATGCTAATTACTGGAATCTAAAGCAGGATGTGATAAGTACCCTGAGAGTAGACAAATGCACTAGAAAGTCAGATGAGGGAGAATTCAGCTCTGACTGGAGATGGCTTGAAGAAAGAATTGACATATGACATATACACTAACACTAAGGAGTGTGCTATGAAATCTTTTTCCTGAAATAGTTATGATGTGTTGGTCATAGCCTCTAGTTCGGTCTTGCTTTGACTGACACCAAACCTCTGAAGCAAATATCAGAACAGAGCTATGGTCTGCAGCCAGAGAGCCAAAGGAACTGGCACCATGGGACTCACATCCAGTACCCCAGCTTCATTACACCAGCTACTTTATAATGATACATTACAGAACATCGGCTTCCTGCATATAAGACAGGCGTCCGGCTGTCCAAACTTCTGAATTGAGAACAACATGTAATGAATCCCTAGTTCCGTAACATGTTTAACAATTAGTAAGCTAGGGTTTCCTTGAGGACAACAAAGAATAAAATGAGTTTGTCCAGAAAGAGGTCGCATAGCATAAATGTATATGAAAACAATACTTGTGATGAGGCTAGAGGTGAGCAGCTTTTCCTCTACTTTGAAAATAGAGTAAAATATATCAAGAATCTAAATTATCTGGACATTCATTGGTCAGTCCTGTATTTCATTCTGCTGGTTATACCCCTTGTACATGGGTGATCATTTTGCCCATTGGACAGAGCATCTGCTGAAGGAAAAGCTTCCTTGCTCAAAGGATGTGCTATTAATTTCAGGTAAGCTCATAAAAGTGCCTATATAGGAAAGGAGAAAAAAAATCAAGGAGTTTGGTGCCAAGGAACAGGATTAATGAAAAATGTTCTGGCAGTTCTAGAAAAGCTAATTCAGCAGATTTCACTTGTGTGATGTGTTCAAACAGCTTCCCATGGAGGGAAACTTAGCATGTCACCCACCCAGGCAGGGAGGCTGCTGGCCGGTCCCCAGCAGTGGTGACACTCAGAGACTGCAAAGACCTGCTTGGCTCCTGTCTTCTCAGAGCCTGCTGAGGTCAGCTGGCAGGTTTGACGAAACTGCTTTCTGGCCAATGCCTTGTGTCCAGGTGACAAATGGGAAAATGCCCATCAGAATCTTTAGAAAAATTTCAGAAAGAAGCATACCTCTAAGGAAGTCAATGTCACTGTGACTTTACGCCTTATAGTAACTAAGTGGAAAATAATTTCCACATTCTAAAATCCTGACTTCAAGTGCTGGAAATAATTGTGTCATTTGCAGCTGGGGCTGTTGCATCCCAATTCATGCACCTGTTTGTTAGCGGCTTCATTAGACGGTCTTAGGCCGTGTGAAGATGTTCAACAACTGGGCAACAGAAACTTCTTGAAAAATAATTCTCCTTATATCCAAAATTCAGCTCTATGAGGAAATGTTTTTGTGAGGAAGTGGGTGGAACATCTCCATCGTTTTCTATTTGTTAGTTGAAATCTATCGCTTGCAACCCAGGTTAATTACCTCCTTTCTCAGCAGCTCAGATGTGACCAGAACTTCCAGAGGTGTGTTTCCCTGACTGGAAACCTACTTCTCTCATCTCAGAAGTTAGGATAGGCCTTTTTTAAGTTTTCTAAATCAGATTTCTGAGACCGTAATATGCATACAAAGCTGCCAAAATGATGCCAAGATTACTGGTCTGTGGACCACTTTTTAAAGGAGGAAGATTCTATATTATGATTTTAACCCTATCAATATTCCTTGATTTTTCTGGGGACTTCCATTGATTAAGATAAGCTCATTATGCCTTCTGAGGTGCTGTCGTTTCTATATTTCACTGTTCATGAGCTTTTTATAAGGCACAATGATAGTTTGTTCACTTATCTGTATTTTCTTTACATTATGATCTCTATGCGGTCAGGCCTGAATTTCATTCTTTATAACCCCAGCGTCTGCCCAGAAAATGCTTGACAACCAGATGTGGATTTGAATTGAATTCTGTGCCTTGATTAAGGCTAAACATCCAGTTGCCAGCTGGGATAGGTCTATATGGGAGAAACATGCCAACATGCTGAAAACCTGTAAGTTGTTTTTATGCTGCTGATTAGCAGGAGAGATGAAATGGGGTTACACGTTAATTTTGGTCAAATACACCAGATAGCTTTTTTCTTCCAAATTGTCATTATTTTTTGGGAAACTTACCAGTTGCTTGGCTTCTTAGAGACTCAAGATACCTTGCTTTTCCCGAAGGGAATCTTTGTTCCACGTGGCCCGGGCCACCCTTTAGTGCTGCTGATATATCCCCTCTGTCCAGTATGTTTGGATGGATCTCTCCTGACCTTTCAGGTCAACATCTGCTACTATGTAGATGCTTTGGGAAACCTTTCAATAGTAACTTCCCCTCCAAGACATACTAATCCAGAACTTATTTCTCTGTCTTTCTTATCTAAGAATTTTTATATAAGACTTTGTTTTGCTTTTTAATTAAGGATATTACCTTCAATGGATGTGAATTGTGGATGTGCTATGTCCTATAGATAGAATATTGTTATTTTAATAGTCATCCTTAGAAGTCGAAGTCTCAGGTGTTCATCAGTTAACTCCAAAAGCCTATCTCCTGGTGCTTAAAAGCACGGGCTCCAGACCAGGCTGTCTGAATTCGGATCCAGCCCCTCCACTTACTAGTTGTGCAGCCTTAGGCAAGTAACTTAACCTCTTTGTACCTAAGTTTCCTCGTTGCAATGGGAATAATTATGCCCACATCATGACTATGGCCCCCAAATGGACCTTTTATGCTGCCTGGAAATCATCGTACTTATCTGGTCCATTTACTGTCCCACACTCCAAGACGACTATGACATTTTCTCCTTTCATCTCAAACCATCAATGCCTCTTCCCCATCCTCACTCTCATCTGAGGACCTTGCTTCCTGCTTCACCAAGAAAAGGGAAGGAATCAGAAGTGAATTTCCAAAGACTCCTGGCTACCACATGCACCCACCACCCAGCATCTGCTTTTTTATCCTGCCTTCTATTATGAGTTACCATAGAGAAACTATTCACGCTCTTACCTAAAGCTACTCCCTTCACTTCACCCCAGATCCTCCTCCTCCTGCCCACGGAAGGCGTCTCTCCAGCCATTCTCCCTTCCTCTCTTGTACCGCTGATTTTTCTCTCTCCTGCTGGGTCACTATCCTCATTCTCTTGGTGACCAAATCCCAAGAGAGTCAGTTTTGTGGCTTTAGATACCATCTATATCCCAAGGACTCCTAGATTTATATCCCCAGCCCAGACTTCCCTTCCAAAACCTACACTTGAGTATCCAGTGAGCTACTCAACATCCGAATTGAATTTTTAATAGACACCTGAAAATCAACTAGGCTAAACTATTTTTCTCCTCTAAATCTGTGTATCACTCAGCCTTAAACCCTGAGCATCTCAGCTGATGGCAACTTCATCCTTCCAATTGCTCAAGACAAAAGTACTGGAGAGTCATCCCTGAATTCTCTCTCTTACAGACTTCATCGAATCCATCAGGAAATCTTCCTGGTGCTTCCTCCAAAAGGTACACAGGATCTGACCCCAACCACCTCCCGTCACCCCTCCACTGCTGCCCTTGTCAAAGTCAACAGCATCTTGCACCTGGGCTATGGCAGTAGCCTTTCTGCTCTGACCTCGTCCTCTACAGTCTTTTGTCGACCCAGAAGCCAGAGGGATCCTTTAGAAACCTGGGTGAGATCCTGTTACTCCCCCGCTCAAGATCCTCAAATGGCCCCCTTTCATTAAGGGAAAAGCCAACGTCCTTACGAGGGCCTCCAGGTGACCTAACACCCCACCTCCCTCACCTGTACGACTTCCTATTTCTCTCCCCCTTGCCCACTAGGCTGCCGCCACGGTGGTCTCCTCAATGTTTCTTCAACACCCAAGAGTGCTTCCACATTCTAGCCTATGCACTTTCTCTCTGCCTAGAACACTCTTCCCCTCAAAGATCCACAAAGGCTACTCTCTCACCTCCTCCAAGTCTTTGCTCAAATATCTTCTCTGAGTTCTGCCCTCACCATCCCATTTAAAATTGCAACCTGCTCCCATCCTCAGACCTTTCAGTTTCTCTTACCCGGCTCTCTCTCTCAGCTTTATTCCATTGTGTGTGTCACGTTCTATTACACATTATGATGTGTAACTTTACTGTGTTTATTGCCTGTCTGCCCCAGATAGAATGTAAACACCAGGGATCTCTGTTTTGCTCACTGATAATATTTCATGTGGGTAGAACAGCACCTGGCATATATTAGGTGCTCAATAAATATTTGTTGAATTAAAATCAATTCAATTTGAAGGACAAGTGTTCTGAGGATCAAATGAGATCATATATGTAAAGCTCTTAAGACAATGCTCAATAATTGTTAGCCACCACCACCACCACCATCGTCATCATGACAGCTGCCAAACTGTGTGTCTGAGTCTTTCTTGTGACATTTTATAGCATAAAGTATATAAACAAATGAATAAGCATCAGGATAGTCACTTTGCACAAAGGGAAAACCTTTAGATTTGGGTGGGTATAGTCCAGCCCACAGTTATTCCCTTAATGATCCTATTCCTATCAACCAGCCTTGGAGTGGGATGCTGTCAGTGTCCTTTTCATGGGGAGAGAGACCCAGGCCCCATGGCCACCTGGAGTGGGTTAGATTAAGTGGTGTGCTGGTAAATGTTTAACAACCAGCTCTCCAGGAAAAAAATGAAAATGAAAAGCCCCAATGTGTAGTATTTGCCAATTTCCATGGTGTAAACACTGCCACCATGGTTGATTTCAAGCTTATGACATGATGTCGCTGGATGAAAGAGTTGAGAAGAGACGTACCACAGCACACCAGTATACAGCAGTTTCACCAAAGAGATACAATGGGCATAAATAACTTCAAGAGCATGAATCATAGTAAAATGTCAGAAAAATAGTTAGGAAGTGATTCGTTTTGAGTAACTATTATCTAATTGTAAGTTTAATTTAAGTTTTAGTAATAGTTGTATTTAACAACCTGCTCATCAAAATGCATGACAATTTAACCATCAGCACTCAGGAGCTGGTATGATCAGACTGAGCACACCACTGGTGAGATCAGAGTGGCCCCATCCAACCCAAGCAGACAATCAGAATCTCCCCCAGAGACAGGGAGTCAAAGCTGAGAAAGCCAGTTTTTCATACAGCTGGAAAATGAAGTTGGGAACTGTGGATAAATATCTTCCATCTCCCATGAGGACAGGGTAATAGGAAGGCAGTCTGCTGAGAGAGGATGCAGATCTGCAAAGAGAATCAGCATTAAGAGACTAAGAAAAAATTCTGCCTGGGATGCTGGTCACCTTCCAATTCCTGGCTTCAGCTGTTTCAGATGCTCGGCCCCTGGGTTCTATAGGTTCCTTTATCTTTAAAACAAATTTGCCACCATTGTGAAAGCTCGAGGGGGTTTCAGATACTTGCAAACAAATGTCCTAAGGATATATTATGCTTAGTTGATTGGGGTTGGCTGGAGTTACACCAAGTCAGTCAGTCACACTGATTACTGTATGATTGTCAGCAGGTATAGATATCTTTAAATAGAGGAGTGAATTACTACATAGTGAGTGCATTTGTAGTAAGCTGAAAAAAATCTTTCAAAATATGAAGTTTGCATCAGAAAACGGAAAAAAATAATTTTAAGAATCTTTCAAAATATGAAGTTTACATTAGGGAAAAATAATAAAACCGGTTCTTGGCAGTGAAAATTTGGGGAGTTACAGCCTCAGTTTGCGTTGGCCAGTGTTACCCAAAAGGTCGTCATTTGCCAACTTCAGACATTCTTGTGCCACTTTTACAATTCTTGCCATAACTGTGGATCATCAAAGTCAATGTACCGCAGAGAAGAAATAGAATTCATTCAATCTGCATAAAGTGTAACCTCATTTAATTGTAACCTAAGCCAAAATATCTATAAAATCATGGATTTAATGTGTTAATTATATTTTAATACACTTTAGAATAAATAAACTATTAAGCAATGCTGCTTTGTGTGCCATCTAAAGTGGTACCCGGGACATACCCAGAGAAACATCACACCAGTTAGGCTTAATTCTCTAAAGCTGCCCCTGTCACATGGGGTTTTCTCTGCATCACTCCTGCATAGCCCACAAGAGTCTGGATTTGTCAGAGGACTACATTTCCAGGCTCCATGACAGGAGGAACTAATCTGCTGTTATTAAAATGAGAGCAATACATGGTAGGCATACATTTAACTAAGGGATCTGTGTTTTATTATTTGGGAAGATGTATTTGCATAGGTTAATTCAATGACATCTTTTATTAAAAAAAGAAAGAAAGAAACTTGCACAGTGAGCAGCGGCCAATCCTACCTTTCAACTTCATGTTAATTTGCCTTAGGGTTTATCTGACCCGAGCATCCAAAAGATACCAGCAATAAGTTATCTATTTCATCACATGCTGGGTGAATAAGAGACCTGTCTCAGTTACGATCAATTGAATTTATTCTCTCAACACAGAGTATCCAAGCCCTGAGTAGACATGATGCTTCTAGCTGATGTTTATCTTCAAAACTTCAGCAGCTGATGGCTCAGAGTTCAGTATCACCAATATGACTTTCAGTCCTAAGAAAAGAAAGCTCAGGGGTGTTTTCTTGTGTTCTGATTCTAGCTCTAAAGTCACTTCTTAATGACTTAAGGGGGTAGCTTCTAAGACGTGCAAATACAGAGGCTACAGTTGTGCTTAATGGGAAGACAATGTCTACAGGCCCAGAGATCAGTCAGTCCAAGCCCCTCACCACACCTGAAGCAGTTCAGGAACCCCATGAAATGATGCTAGTGCCACAAGTCAGCCTGCTTTTATACCTTACCAGGAATAATTGACACATACTTGAAGGGACCAAAGCTGACCATTCAGCATCTTGGCTTTATTGAAATCCTATGGGCTTTCAAGCCATGAAGTAGTATCTTTGAGTCTATACCCACCAGGAGTTTGGGACTTATCGGTGCAGTATTGAAAAGGCATTGTTTACAGTTAACTTTGATCTTTCCCTTCATTTTTCATATATGGGTTCACTGCTTTGTAAGTTTTCTTGAATCACACTGACTAGTCATTTCTGCATTCTGATTTTTTTTCTAAGTAAACTGTGAGCATAAAAGAGGTGGAATACCCAAGTGAGCACATAACACCCTGAGTATTGAATGTGAGCAGCATGTTATCACCTGGCCTAGGTACATATCCCATCAATGACTGTGTTATCATTGTTTTATCATTTTTTTTCACTAACCAGCCTAAAATAAAAAACGGGAAGGCCTTCATGTCACCACCTCCAGCCTATTGTCTTATGCCTTCTTCTGTTTCCTCTGCTGTACAGAGTTTGGAAAAAATTTCACCAAAGAGTATTGAAATAAAATTTAATTAAAAGTCCATGAAAAAGGAAAAAGTCATCCTCCACTTGAATACTAAGCCCAAATTCCAGCTCTGAAGGTATGAATAGCAACAAGCGCATAATTAACTGCATTCCAGAAACAAAACCCTTAATATTTATTTCTAAAAATCGTGTGTCTCTGAAAAAGTCATATAAATTTTCTCTCCTTTCCAAGGAAACAATCCTACCTTCCATCAAAGCAAGGATGAGAGGAGATGTTCAGACAACAGAGCTGGGGAATAAGGACACACACAGGTGTCACTGTCTCCTATGCAAGTGGTCTTGTCCTTCACATACCCCCTAATCCCACACTCCTGGCACATGCCCATCGGCTAGCACGGCGGAGACATGACAATTTAGGATCACCACCTTGGTGAGCTTGCCACCTCACATGGAAGCAGTCAGAGAAAATAAACAGGTAGGTCTGCCCTTCCTAGTCATTGGACAAACTCCCCAAAATATAACCAGGACCTTTTCCTGCCATTTTTTTCAATAAACACATTGTCTTGGATGGTATGCAATATGAGCCATATGGACTGCACAATGGTTATCTCAGCAGACTAGCAGCATCCATCAAATCCGAAGTCACCAAGACATGTTACAGGAAGAAATAACACCCATAATAGATGAGGCAGGGGGCAAATGCAATGATGTCTCCTCGAGAAGGTAGGATCCTGAGAGAGAAGATTGTCTAGAGTGGGGAATGACAGCACAGAATTTTAAGTTCCTACTAAAACCAGAAACCAATAACCTAAGTTATCAAATAGCTTATTTTTTGCCTTTGAATACTGGGAGAAGTGAACAAGGGTACCCGTGGGTTCCCAGGTGTTTATTCTATGACCACGTGGCCCCATAGACACGTGCATCACACCCCGATCTCTGCACTCAACCTAGGGTGTAAATGAGTTTGTGAATGTCCAGAACTCTATTCTAGATTGTTATCAAGTGAAAATGATTTTACACCCCCCCCCGCCCCCCCACAAGCCTCCAAACCGTTTCCAAAGTCCCTTGTTGCTATGGCTGCTTCTCTTCTCTCTGTTTTTTTTTTTTTTCCATAAGGCCTCTGGCCTTACACCGCTGTTTATTACCTAAGGCAAACTCTCTCTCGCTCCTTTTCCCTCTCTGTTTCTTTAAATCTCTAAACCACAAAGCAGCATGCGAGCAACACCGTGGGTCAAGATATCAAAAGAGGGAACTTTTATAGGTTTCCTCGATAACATGGACAATAAAAGAAGAAGGGCGCACGAGCAGCATTACTGACCTTATTTGATGCTGTGCAGTAAAGAGAGACGGCTCCTCCGCCGCCTGCCCGGGTGGGTCCGGGCCATTGGTGTGTGAAGAGGGAAGCTCTGTATCAACACTGGGTCCAGGTTTTCCTACACCGTTATGCCAAAGCTTTCCAAGTGTTTTCAGCAAATCGTACCCAAATAAACAGAAGGTTACTGAATACATTAAACTCACTGCAGCAAGAAATTGCTTTTTGACGCCCAGTATATACAGACAAACTGTTTTTCTCTCCCCACGCTCACATATATGAATATCAGTAGGAATTGAGACCCAGGGGTGGGGAACCTGCGGCCTTGGGGCCACACGTGGCCTTCTGGATCCTTGAGTGTGGCCTTTTGACTGAATCCAAATTTTACAGAACAAATCCTTTTAATAAAGGATAGTATACTATGGACATCTATGCTATGAAATCAGAGGTCTCTATTCCAAATATGATCTCTGCTAATTGGCTCTACCTTTGCAGCTACAAGCTATATATTTCAGTGACTCCCATTAGGGTGAGATTTTTGGAGCTCTTTGTCATCATTTTTAATGTAGACATGTTGTATTGAAACAAAATACATTTTTCTTTGGCCGGACATGGCTGCTGGTTTTCATGTGATAGGAGTCCAAGAGGGAAATAGCTTTAACGGTCCTCAGGAATAACTGCTTCCAAAATCACATGGGCTAGTTGAAGTCCTAGATGGGTAGAAATGAAACAGAACACTTCCACTTTGCACGTGAAGCTCTTCCCCCCCGCCTCCCCGCCCCCACCCAGTGGTTACGGTTGCTTTAATACTCTGCTTTGAGAAGACGTGTTTTCTCTCACAATAAGAAACTGCAGTAAGGAAATTATCCTTTTTTGCTTCAGGACCCCAAAGATCCCAAATCCTACCTTTTAGTCTCATCATAATTTCCTAGGAGGATTTAGTCCTTGCCTCTACCTTCCTATCTTAACAGAGAAAGAAGATAAATCAGTGCACCATCAGTGAAAGGGGGGCGGGAGGAAGAATAGCTATTTTCTCCTCCAGAGAAAATTCCATTCCCCGACTCCCAAAAAGTCACACCCAGACACACCTCCCTTTTACTTTTTCAAGTATTTGCTAACCACTTGCTCTTCTCCCTCGATCCTTTAAAAAACAACAATCTGAAAATCATCTTATTCCCCATCACCTTCACTTTATTCTGGATCAAATCCTGTGCTCCACGAACATACTCCGGAATGGTGACTAAGGACAGCAGCACCCTATTTGCATGTGTCCAGCATCAGCCTCATGCAAAGCCATCAACCTGCTGGCTGTCTGAGGTCCTGTGGCCATCAGTGTGGGCTGGGCTGAGCCCTGAACACAGGGAGAAGATTTCAAATCCACGCATGCAAGATACTCTTTGGGAATAGACGGTGGCAGTTAGCTCAGAGACCACGTTTCCTCTGCTCTTCCCAGAAATGACAACACTGCCTCTGCCCACCCGGCAGGTGTTACCTCAAAGCACCAAGTCAGCCTGACCCAGTGCCCCCTTCTCCACCAGTGCACCAGCATTCTGGAACATGTCCCCATCTTTATAAATATTTATATTGCAGCCAGCAAAATTATGTGGGATTTGATGTGTCCTTCCCATCCCCCTCCTCCCTGGCCCCATGAAGTATTAAAAACATGCAGTCAAAAACACATAACTAGAAATCTAATTCTTCTATTTATTTGGCAGATTAAATAGAGGCTCTGAAGCTTCCCTCTGACGCCCTAGTCGAGAGCAAGCATGAGGAGCCTGTGTGCTGAGACTGTCACCTGGGTCCTGCCATCCGCCCTTTCCTTGTGTGGTGACACTGTGAGCAAAGAGATAGCTCTTGGAGCCCGGCTGGCGGTGCACGTGCAGCCCTGTTCTCCTGTCCTCCTGTTTGGTGGTTCTTTTAGCTTAATGTGGTGACATCACAGCTCCCTTAGTGAGGTCAAGTCCTGAACATGGATGCAAGATACGCCTACTCCTGTGCACTTTTGAGCAACCAGATCTGCTCATGGTTGGACCAGAAAAAGCAGCCGGGCCTGGGGTGGGGGCTGCATGTGGCAGGACTGGGCTGAGATGCCTGGATGGTGATATGGTGATGACAGCATGACCTAAGTGTGCGTAAACTTGGGTGGACAGTTTTTTTAATCCTGCATCCTCATTTTTATACAACTGAGCTGAATAGGCAGGCACCTGCCCATTGTAACCACTTGAATTGGTGGAGTTTATATGTCCAGACAGAATGAGATGTCTCTTGACAGATCAGGGGCATCGCTACACAGTGTCACCTCTCACTTTTCAGTGTCACAAACTGGACCCTAAAATATTTGAATGAATCCTTTTATGATGAGGTATTTTGTAAGTGACTTGATACCATTATCTTCATTTGATCGCAGGAAATATCTGGATCTATGTGGACTCTGCATAGGGTTGCCAGACTTAGGTAGTTACAAAAAAAAAAAAAAGATGCCCGGTTAAATTTGAATTTTAGATAAATAACAAATAATTTTTTAGTATAAATATGCCCCGTGCAATATTTGGGACATACTCATACTAAAAAAATTATTCATTGCTTACCTAAAATTCAGATTGAACTGGCATCCTATATTTTATCTGAGAACCCTAAACCTTCAGAGTTTATTTGTGTGTGTGTGTGTGTGTGTGTGTGTGTGTGTATGTGTGTGTGGTGGGGAAGGAGCTAGAACAATGTTACTTCACTCTGTTGTGTAAATTTGGGGGGAAATGTATTCCTGACCTCTGACTCCTTGCTTGGATAGAAATATGGCCACTGGAGAGAAGATCAGATGAGCTTTGTAGTTTTTAGCCATATATTTCTGGGTGCCTGGGGACCACTGGAGGGAAGAAAGGTTCCATACGCGATACTGAATCCCCACGTGAGGAGGAAGCTCAGCTTGGGCAGGTATGTTTTTCAACACGGCTCTAACAAAGCACACACAGGTGATTAACATTCCTCTGCTGAGGTTTATGACTTCATTAGAATATTTCTCATCATAATTGAATAGGTAAAAATACCTGGCTATTAAATACAAGCCTATCCCTCAGGATGACCAGATTATCACTTGAATTTAAAATCTTTCTGAATTTTTAATAGTGCATAACAAATACGATTATTTATGCACTTTCTTCCAGTACTCAACTTGCCAGGCCTACAATTATTTGGAAAGCCTCCAGTTGCAATGGGAGGGATTAATGCGAGCTGTGCATCTCTCCCCAGTCCCTCTAAAATATTTAGCCAACAGGTCCTCCTCTTCCTTGTGACCTGGATGAAGCCCGTCCGATCCTTCGGAGGCTCCGGCAGGGCCTGGCTCTGCGGTGTTTAGGACCCCCCCCCACCCCCGGTAATTAGCAGCTGGGAGGTGTCAGAGCCGGGTGTAAAGGGAGCAGCTGGGAATGCAGAAAGGTGGCTGATGACAGAGTCAAGTGAAGGCCTGCCTGGCTGAGACCTCTTCAATAGATCTGTAGTCTGGACTTGAACCCTGCCCTCTCACCTCAGGGTCCGATATTTCTTTCTTTCTATTTTTTTTGCCCACCCTGCCCAAGTCCCCTGCCCCCACCTTCTCTTCTCTTCCCAGCTTCCCTGTCAGGGAGCGATGGACGCAGAGTGACAGGAATAAATGTGAGGGACCCCCATCTGCCTACCCCCGCTTCCCTGAGCCTTCTGCTGGAGAAGGGGCTGGGGGCGGGGGGGAGAGAGGCAGGGGGAGAGAGGCAGGGGGAGAGGCACAAGAGGCAGGAGGAAGGGAGAGAGGAAGATAGAGGGGGAAAAAGGAGGGTCCCCGACTTCCTTACAGGTAATTAAAGGGACTGTTTTCAAGGTTGCATGGGCAAAAGACAATTCGGCCCTAATGAAGCATCGATCGACTGGCACTAAGGTAGAGAGGAGCTGACATTCATTCAAAGGTACCTTTCACTGATGTAAGACACCGCACCGGGAATTATTCGTTCTCTGCTGTCATTGCCTAGGACCTGGGTTAGGAAAAAAACAAAAAAAAAAATGGGAGTTTGTTTTAAATTTATGTTATTTCCTCATTGCCACAGATGGGTGTCGGGCTTTGTTTTCTTTCTTTCTTTTCCTTTTCTTCTTGTAAAAAATATAATGCATCAGGGCACGTTCTGTGTGGTTGTAAGGAGGGGGGGCCCCTCCCCCCTTAGGGTAAATTTCCTTCATTAGTCACGTTTAAAAGCCCACCAATCAGGCCTGCCGGGCCGGGATTCGTGAGGTCAGCAATGGCCAAGCAGGGACTGCTAGGGAAGGGTAGGGCATTGCTGTCTGTCTGTAAACCCAAACCCCTTTCACTCCACAGGTTTGGCCGCTGTCTACTTTGTGCTAGCGTTTGCTATTTTGTGGCAAAAACAGAAACCTGGGGGCGGAGGGGCTGGGGAAGGGGGACAGATCACTGTGCAGGGGGTGTTGAGGAGGTGTATGGGGACCGAGTAAGGAAAGGTGCTTGCAGGAAGGAGGGCTTTGGCGACACAGGCAGACAGGTGGGGTTTTCAGGTTACCAACGCATGCCAGGCACAGCCCCAGGTAAAGGTGTGGGAGAGGTGTCACCTCCCAGCCCACCCGGGGGACACTTCCTCCCGGCTCCCCAGCCCTGGATATGGCTTCTGGTTTTTCTCATTAGCCCTAAGAATGTTTGCATTTGGAGAACAACCGAGTGATCATAAGAGGATACAAAAGTGCTAGTCATGTCAAGTAAATCGGGGTGGATGACGGGGGAGGAGAGGCAGCATCGATTCCAAAACAAGTTGAGTGTCGTCCGGAGAGGTTTTGCCCACAGCCCAGCCTGGCTGGATCTTCTAAGAGGCCCCACATTCAACAATAGCAGGTCCCTTCAGAGCCAGAAACACAAAGGGAATTTGCTGTGGTTCAGTCCCCATAGTGAGGCCCTTCGGAAGCTGAACAGAGTCACTTTTTTTCCCCTCTGCTAAAAATAAGTGTATGTGTCGGGGGGATTCTCGTGTGCACCCCCATATAGACATTCAGGGTACAGTAAACTGAAGAAAGGGGGCCCTTTGACAGGACATTTCAAATCACAGGCTCTTTCTCGCATTATCTTCCCTTCTTTTCCTTCTCAGAATTTATCGTCGTTTCTTGATTTTGCTCTTAATTTCGGTTTGGTTTTGGGGGGAGGTGGCAGGGTATATTATTTAACTTGATAAACGGCATCAGCATAGCGCCTGGCCGCCTCCTTGCTTCTGCCTCTCGCTCCTATTTATTCATTGGTGTTTACATTTCTAAGACATCCCTTTAGCTGAAGGAGGATACTCCCCACATATTGCAGGATTGGCCATTAATGCAAAAGGATAATTTATTGGCCACCAAACCTCTGAAGTTGAATTTTTAAAAGAAAAATCGGAGCCCAGTTTTCCTGGGTTTGTTGCATTCATATGTATGTAGTTTGTACTTTATCTTTGAAACAGTTTCTAACCTTCTATTTATCAATTTGATGCTATTTCATTGTAGTTTTTATTTATTTATTTTGAAGCCAAAGAACAGGTCAGGAAACAGAGGCATAAATTGCGTGAAACACCTGCTGAAATTAAAAAAAAAAAAATTCCCCCTAAAAATGGCTAAACTGTAACCCAGCAGATCCTATCTGCATTAATTTGGCTGAACAACAAGATATTGCAGGGGACAAACTCTGAATAAAGCAGTTCCGACTTCCCAGAATTGGCACAGCTCAGCCTAAACAATGGCTGCTTCCTATTCACCTTAACCCAGCTTTTCAAAAGAACATCCCCAGAAACACAAAGCATCAGCGGGAAATGGCAATTTTATGAATCCTAATCAATCAAAGGGCTTATTAACTCAATGTGAAGCCAGATTAAAATCTTTAATTATAAATCGTGCTAAAAGGAAAAACAAAATGTACTTATGGTACATTGAAAATTCCGGATATTAACATAGTTGCTATTATCTCTCGCAATATTAAATTCCCCCACCCATTCCCCCAACAACCTCACCTTTTTTTTCTATTACTAAAGAACAGGGCTACAGAACCCAAATCATTTTTCCCCTCGATTTATTAAAATGTATTCTTTTTCTCCCCCTATGCATCCAATAGGTTGCTGGGAAGCTGCGTTGGTGGTTGTAGGAAGGGGTATGAGAAATCCCATTATTGAGCTCCGGGCGGCGAGGGTTTCAGTGTGATGCTGGGGGTAGTTGGAGTGGCTGTTTATTAAGAGGGCAGAGTTGGTGTTATAGGGCTGGTAGTGGTTTTTTGGTTTTTGTTTTTGTTTTTTTTTCCTTTCTTTTTTTTGGTGGGGGGGGGGAGGACAGCAATCAGATGTGGAGTATTTTCGCTAATGAAAGCGGCTTGCATGTCTGCGCTGGTAGAATTGATTGGCAGGAGTGGACATTGCCAGCCCCAGGAAGGGTCCTCGCTTTGAGCCACGGTGTGAGAAAAAGGCTTTGGGTGCTGCTGCTACTGCTGCTGTTGTTGCTGCTGTTGCTGCTTCTTCTGCTTCTTTTTTTTTTAATCAGGCAGACATTTGGGAAATGACCACAGCAAATTTAATCACAGTTGGGGGGTGAGGGGGGAGGGAGGTAGAGCAGAGACTGTGATTCACATGTTTTATTTATTTGTTCAGAGTCACGGCCATCCTATTGTGTGTCCCTCATTCTGTCATTTCAGGCCCCTCCGACCCACCCCCTACCCCTGTCCCCATTGTTAATGTAAGAGGCAGAGAATATAACCACATTTTATAATAATAACATATCCAACATTGCAGAAGCAGGAACCTCATCTTGAGAGGGGTCCTTTTCTTATATTGAAATAATAAAAAAAAAGAAAGAAAAGAAAATCTTTCTATCTTAATGACAATGTAGGATGGAGAGATTTGTTCTTTGTGTAAAAATTCAGTGATTTTCGTAGCTAGGGTACATGCCCCATTTCCTCCCCTCCTGCACGCCGGCTATTGTACTATTCTATTTTTATATTTACAGAGCAAGCCCCGTGTTAGCAAATTGCCTTTAAATTAAATACAGAGAGAACGAAGGAAAGGCAGAAAGAAAGAAAGAAAGAAAACTGTACAATCAAAGCTAATAAAAAGAAAGTAATACCCTGGTTTAAATTAAATCCTACTTCATTCCTTTTGTTCAAAGTTCAGACCTTCTTTCTCTCAGCCCTTCTGAAACATTCCCTTTCTTTGACTATTCCTTTAGTTCCAGGCACCAAAAGCCCTCATCCCCAAATCAGGTCTCTTCAGACCCTTGTCACCTGCCTTCCCCACCCCAGCACCAGGTTTCACCCATAGACAGAAGGAGAGGGGAGGGGGTTTCCAAAGTGGGGGGATAGTTTTGGCTGACAACAATCTTGATAGTGAATAGGATTTGATTTTCCTAATACAAGGTCGACTTTGTGCTCTTTTTATCTGAACACTAGGTCTAAAATGCCTTCTTTAAACCTGAGTCAAGAAAGAGACTTGTCCGTGATAGACACAAACCAAGTCTGCCCTGGTGGCATGTCCTGGCTCCCTCCCTGCTGGGTTCCCCCCTCAGACACTTAGGATCCTTCCACATCATATTCTTGTAGCTGCTACTATTTCAAAAGTGCAGTAAAAATATGGTTTTCCTGATTACTTTGGAACTTCTGAACATAGACACAATGCCCAATGTTACTTTAAAACCATTTACAAATATCTTTATATGTTTGAGCAAATAAAGGTTTACCCGAATGCTGCTTTAAGCATCTGAAAACTTTCAGCCTCCTATTTTGGTAGCTCTGTACCCACACTTGGACACTCCTCACTGTAAACAGAGGAGTCCAGTTTTTCTTTTGTGATGATGTATGATTTTTGTTTAGGTCCACCCTTCCTTGATTTTTCTACTTTTGCAGACTGATAATTTTGTAGTTATCTAAATGTACAGATAGAGCCAGAGGAAAAAGGTTGAGTAAAAGATCCTAAATCGGTTTTCATGGCTAAAGTGCACACGGAATCCATTTTGGCAAAAAGCACTCAAATTCTCAGAATTCCTCTAAATCCTTAAATGCCACACGGCTGTGATATTCCTTTGAAGACGAGCATTGGACCTAATAAACCGAATACTGGAGGCACAGATCTCGTCTTCTTTAGTTCTTGCAACAGCTTTTCACTAAATTAAAAAAAGACCTTTTGTGCTTAACTGGGCTTTCATTTCATTGCTTTTAAATTTGTTAAGCTTGACTTTAGACACTTTGGGTGTTTAGCCTTTTTTTTTTTTTTTTGTGAAGTGCAATTATATAATAAATATTTGTGATTCTAGAAAGGAAGATATTAATCTGTTATTAACGCTAGTATACAAAGAATAAAATGTACTTCACTCTTTTGTTACAAATAACTCACATAAATATGTACATTTTCTAAACATCATCTTTAAGCAACAGTATAAACCACTTTTGAAATAACACACAGAAACATTGTATACACATGTACTTACTCCATCCACTCCACTACAAGGTGTAAACAAAACAGAAAAAAAATTACTAAAACCAAGAAGGAAAGATAACTTGCATAAATGATTATGTAAATAAAATGTGCTTTTGAATTGCTATGTAAACAAATTAGACATCAAATGATAAAAAGCACTAGTAAATTATAATTCTCTATTAAAAATACAACTATTTGACTCTTTTCACATTGATTTACTTTTCCAGTTTGCTTCAGCTGATGAAAAAATATGAGTGGAGACAGTTCTCTGCAGCTAAAAAATGAAAACAGGTATTTGGGTTTTTTGTTTTAAGTATATATGATATTTTAGTTACTTCTCAGAAATTACAAAAGGGGCATTTAGAAATTGTACAAAAGGTGATGATTCGAATTAAATTTTCTTTTGACATACTTTTTTTCTTTTAAATATTCAGAAGTAATTATTCTTTCAGGTAAGGACTGTCTTAATCTAATAGAATTTTTTTTTCCTTTTCTGCCTAAAGGAAAATGATTTTAAAACTATTTCATGAAGAAATATTACATTGAAATCAATATGAAAAATAGCATTATCATTAGTAAATGGATCATAATTCTTAAACATTTTAATCCACTTATTTTTAAGTATTTCAAATACGTTTAAAATAATTTTTATATATTTTTATACACATCACAATTCTTCTTACTTGGGTTTTATTACAGGTTCTTATTTTCTTAATGTTAGGAAGAAAACGACAGTCATGATAGGCATAGAATATTTACATTTTTCTGTCTTCCTTAGTTTTGTTTCAAATCCAAATAAATAGGAATGTAAAACTGGTTTAAATAGTTATTTTAGAACTCTGCAGGGAATCTTCATTTTAAAAGTATTTCAAGCCTTTTTCTAAAGATTTCTCACATCAGTATTATGTTGTTGGTTTCCTTTTGAAAAATACCCTGCTTCTTAAAGAACCTTATAATTTAAATTTATCTCCTATGCATATGGTTTTGTCCAAATCCCAGTGCAAACACAGCAAATGCCCCGGGTCCCCTTAACACCTACAAAGCTAATGTTTATAGGCCAGCTTAAATCTGAGCAGAAAATATTCACCACAACTGCAGGCTTTTTTTTTTTTTTTTTTTTCTCTTTTTCTGGATCAGTTGAGCTCTACATTTGATATACAGACTGATTTTTCCCCCCCATCAAAATTACATGAGAAGCAAAAAGCTGGAATCTAAGACTCTAGACAAACTGGGTGGGTCTCCTTACTCGTCCTGTCTTTTCTCAGCGTCAGACTGTATGTTTAGGTAACACAATTTATCTTTATCATTTTCAAGCTGGTCCAACGGGCGAGGGGTGGGAGGTACAAAGGGTGGCGGGGTGAGGGAAAAGGTGATTGTTTCACTTGTTGTCAGAGGGCATTGATCAGCCCTGCTGTCTGCTGGTCTCGGAGGTGAGGCCAGGTCCCCCAGGAGTACTTCGGGGCTGGACCGTGTCAGGGCAAAGCTGTATTGAGTCATGACCCAAATGACGGCTCATTGAGGGAAACGGGTATTGGCGTCCAAATCATTCTGAGACACCCTCAGTAACACTTAAACCAGTCCACTCCGTTAATGTCAGGTCACAGGGGACACATGTAGCCCCCTTTGCTGACCATTAGACCCTTTGATGGAGTAGACAATAAACTTGACTGGACCCTGCTCTTGAGTCCGCCTGTGTTGACAGCAGGCCCAGGACGGGGTTTGCCTTTTGGAGAACGCAAGGGGTCCCCGTGGTCAGGCCCCTTAGGGATTCTGTCCCTTCTATACCAAACAGGATAAAACGAAACTAAAACTAGTTTTAATGTTACGGTGTCAAAGGAAGAAAAACAAGCCACCATATCCTTCGAGAAGTTTTTTGACAATGAGGTCAGATACAAATTGTGGATAAAGTGGTCTGGCTCTACCATTTTGTAATTTTTATTTCCTGCTTTGATTTTTCTTTCTTCTAAGCACCTCTTATATAGTGCAGGTATTTTGAAATCCATTTGTTATACCTTCTGTGGCAAAGAACAAAAAGAATTCCTTATTGTTTCCCAGGGAAGTAGAGAAGAATTCAACAAAAATTCACTCTGTTGTGATCACGAGGTTTCCCAGGCAGTCTTCTGGAAGGGAATTATTTTATTTTGTATCACCAAACATCAAATATATTTTGGGGGGAGAGGAGAATGGGAATCTAAAGCTAATTGCATTTCCCATTGATACGAGCATTAGCCTAAAACAAACTTGAGCTTGAAAATGAATCTAAAGCACAAACTAACAAAAACCAGGTCTTTGTTAACATTCAAAGGCTGAATTAATAATCATTATTGCTACTATTTAAACAAATTATACCTAAATCTTCTGTTACACGAGAGATCGCTACTGTTTACTTTTTCTGCTTTCCCACCAGCAAAACGGCCTCTGGTTTGACAGAACAGATTTTCTGGTATTAAAATGCTTTTATCCTAGTTTTAACACCTTGTCTGGATCCCTCTTGAGAATTCACTGATACTGCATTAGAAGAGAAAATGAGAGGGGATTTTCAAATGGCCCCCACAATTGAAAACTGAATCTAACAGAAATAACCCTCATATTTTGAACAATACCAGTTATTAAGTACATAATTAGCAAAAAAAAAAAGTTAGTACAAATGGGCTAATTTGACCAAATTATGCATCTGTTTTATCTTAAAAGTAAAAACTGCATTAAAAAGATAATGTAGTTACTGAACTATTAACTCCCCTTCTGATAAATAAGGAAGTGTCTGGGGGATATGTTTAACCAAGGGTAAGGGAGGTGGAGTCAATGTCAGGTTCTCATTGTCTACTTTGCATTATCCAAACCTGAGAGACTTTTCCAGAGTTCATATTCTTTGTCTCCTTAATGCAGTTTGGAACCTCTAGACTAGAGCTTGCTAAAATTCAGAAGTATTTCTTCTAAAAGGAGTCAATTGATCAAACCATGCAGTTTAGATCTCATTTTCATATCGATTTACGTACTGTTTCATTCCAGAGAAACTGGATAAACTAAAACACATACCTACACCCCACTTTGTCATATGCTGTCCCTGAAGCTTGAAAGCAAGATTTTTATGGATTCGGAGACTTCAAATGATTTCAGGGGGTTTATGTTTTGGTATGCTTTTGGAAGAGTAACTCATTTTCTTTCAACATACAGTTAATATTGTGTGCACAATGTATAGGTTTACACAAGTCTCATCAACATTTGCTAACTCCATCTTGATGTTTTATGTAGAGAGGATATAAATAATTCCAGCATAGATAAGTCTGTGAGTATGCCTGAGAGTGAATGAGTGTGTGTGTGCGTGTGTGTGTGTGTGTGTGTGAATGGGGTGGGGAGAGAGGGAGAGAGCACACAGTCATGCATCTTTTACTCATCTCATCAAAACAGACTTCTACCTAGAGCCCTAACTCAAGAAATAAATTGCATTGATCTGGTATTTATAATGGGGCAATCTTGAGTTTTTAGTGGGACGAGATACCAAAGGGAAATTACATCATTGCCAGTAACCTCTTTTCTCCACCCTGCTTTCGGTAATTTTCCCCACCTCTTCCTTTCAATTTGCAAAGCCAAGCAAGTGCACAGTTAAGAGAAATATATATCTATGACGCCCGGTGTGTGTTTTTAGCACCTAATAAGTATACCATTAGTAATTGAAAAATTAGCCATAAACTCTATATTGACTAACATTCTGCCATTTCATTAAAAAACGACCATTCTGTCCTGATCCAAATGTAAATTTCCAGGGGCAAAAGCTAAAAATGTATAAGCCATGGAATCCACTAAATTAATCAAACTGGCTTGACTTTTAAAACAGTTAGAAACTGCAATTCCACATTTACACTCTCGTCTTCTCACCACAACTAGAATTCCAACTGAAAAAGCAGCAGAGTTGGGATGGGTTCTACACAACCACGAAACCTTAGCTATTTTTCTGAGAACTAGAAGACTGAATTTTCTCTGAACTCTGTTCTCTGAGGACATGAGTATAAATGAGGGAAGAAAGGCATTTTGTCCAGTAGCAAAACAACATTGGATACCTGTTTGTCGTGTCACATTTATATTGCTTTTTATGTATTTTAAAAAAAAAAACCTAGGTTTTCCTGCTCTAGACTGATCCGTCTGCCTATAAGATTCTTGGAAAATAACATACCAGTCAACATGCACATCTGAAGGCAGCTAATTCTGAATTTAACTCTCTCTTCTTGGGACCTAAGTCTCCTCATACTGCCCATTCACATCCACAGCCTGAGTATTCCAGGGAAACTGTATCCTTCAAACACCCTTTGTCACATTCCACTGTGCTCTGCTAACTGTCCTAATCACATCGCCCGTGACTCTGATCCAAGGGGTGACAAGTGCTGTGTATTCTACTCACTTACTGACTCCATGAAAAAAATCAAACACGGACATTTTACCCCAATAAAACAATGCTTCCAAATGTTTTAAATTGCTACCTGGAAAAGAAAGCTTTGTAGCCTCTTTTTTATTTTTTATTTTTCTCAAAATAGTGGCTAATGAAAGGTATTCCTTATTTATAATTTTTATTTAGTTTTAGATTTCACCTTAATCTCAATATACTTTGAAATGGTTCATTGAGCTTCGTTCTGTGAGCTCTACTTCACTAGAGGTCACTAGAGGTCACAACAAGGTCACTGGGATATTCTCCCAAAGCATCAAGTGATATACAAATATACACATTCTGTAGTTTCAACATTGACACCAGGAACTCTAGCCCCCATGACCCTAATGCATGACAGCAAACAATCGCCCCTCCCCATCTAAAGGTGATCAAAGAGTCTAGACCAGGGCACTGGCCTATCCTTTGGAAGAATTCTTGGTCCCTGTGGTGAAAGTGATGAAACGCTGGTATATCAGAGCCATTTTCCAATATAGCCCAAGCCAGTGGTCAACTCCAGTGTCACTGGCAATAGCTTATTTTATATATAATTGGCAGTTATTAGACTACAACATATCCTGCATAGATTGGTCATGTTGATTTGTTAAGGATGTCTTAATGGCAACCCAAAGTCCAAAGCAAACTTGAGGACAAGATGCTAACAGTGCATCTAGCAGAACCAAGGACCCCACCCGGCTAGCTGGCAGTGTAGACCCCACGTTTGTCACCAGACACAAGGTGGGGAAGAAGGAGTTGTAGCCACTTTTAGAGGGTCTAGGGGAGAACCAGACTTTCTCTTTCCATTCACTGTTTTTCATCATCTGATCACTGAAATGCTTAATATGAGTTTTCAGGAAAACTAGGGCAGATGATCAGAAAAAGTGATAAAAGGGGGTCCGTATTTCACACAGTTGTTTATAACAAACTAAGTCTGAACTGTGGCACCAGCAGTTGCAGTACAAGGGGGGAAAATGTATGCAGGCAACAGGGAGTTAAGTAAATAAATTTTTTCTTTTCTTTGTCGATGTGTTTAGTTCTCTTCCTGCCAAGATTCATCTCACTGTGCTATCTTGTGAGAGACACATATGGTGCAGTGAAATTGCCATCCAAGAAAGCATGTCCCAGCCTGTTGAGACATCATCAAATAAGATTAAAGCAAAGTAAAAATAAAAAGATAGAACGATTTTTTTTTCCTTTTCCTTGTACTGAGAACATCTGATGAAAGCCACCAAGGTACTTGAATTGCTTCTAAAGGTTTTGCAGCTATTTCTTTACTTTGGATGGTTAAGGAAAAGCCAGGAATAACATGACAATATCTTCTTTTCTTTCTTCAAGTTAGTGGGAAAAAATGTGCTTTCATAATAAACCAGATGTATATGAATAAAATACAATATTGCCTTCAGCACTTCAGTTGCAAATACACTTAAACATGCTGTAGACAGACCTCAGTCTTCACTTTCCTGTCTTCTCTTTGGATTCTATGGATTAAAACCTTCATGGTGGCTTACAATAAGACTTCCATTTTAAAAATATTAATTCTTATGTTAAGATTCTTTTTATGACAAAGTGTTGCTAATTTCTGGCCCTATAGACCTCAATGTAGGAAAGACTGAGTTTCATCCTCCCCCAGTTGGTGGTCACGTCTCCCTCCAATGGTTGGCTCTCAGGAGGTGTGGGATAAAAGGGGACTGACTGCTGGTCCTATCCAGAGTCCCCCGCAGTAGCCTGCCTCCCGGGGATGGTGCTTACCTGTGAAAGCATAGGTTCCCCTATTATCATCTGTGCACATTCGGCCTAATGTCCAGTAAGCCAGGAAATTATAAATAAGGCTGTCTTTCCTCAGAGCGTCCCTGGTACGTGGCAAAGCCCTGATGGCACAGTTAAGAGTTAGCCATTCGTATCATGGCCACCTCCAAAAGGCAGCATCTTTCCTCCCTAGATTCCCCCTAGGTGGAGACTCACAATTATATGCAACTTCTTTCCCTGTTCCCTTTTACTGTAAGAACCTGCTGGCTCTGGGAGAATTTGACAGGAGGAGGAGGAGGAGGGGAAGTCCACATGCCTTTCTCTTAAGACTGTTTTCTAGAACATGCAAGGCATTTCGTATTTTTAAGGGGCTTTCTCCCCCTCCCCCTGCCCTCCCCAGGAGGATTTCAGGAAGTCCTGTAAATTCTTTGAAAGGAGGTAAACAATACCACGCTTCACATCAGAGGGGGCCCCAAAGCCAGGCTTTGAAATTAAAAGAATTTTTTTTTTTTTTTTTATAGTGTCTGGAGGAGAGGCAGGGTGGCAGGCAGGGAAAGACAAGCGTGTCCCTTTGGTAAATGCGGACGCACTGTTCTCTGTGATGGGAAGTCAGTTTGTGCTGGGAAGCAGAAACGAGGAAGCCGTCTGCGCATTTGTTTGCAAACCGTCCTAGGTAAGGAGCCCCAGGTTTACGAGATCTTGTTTCCGATGCGCGGCCTTAATTGGACCTGTGGAAAGCAACAATGCATCAGTAGAAGAGATTATCACTGGCTTTAATAAGCTGTTGTTGGCTTTCATAACAGCCACAGCCTAAGACGAGGCACACCGAGCCCACAGACAATCTCACCAATTGCCTGGAGCAAGGATTAAAGCAACAGGGATCCGAAGGAGGAAAGCAAAGGACCGAAGGAGGGGTGGCCGAGAAACAGGGGCTAATGTAAAATCGTTTCCACATTAACCTTCTTCCCTTCTGACAATGGTCAAGTTCTGATTCAAAATACAAATTATCTCCAATTACTTCAAAAGAGGCAGTCAGAAAGCTGTCATTTAACCTTCACCATCTGTTTGCCTCAAAAGAAAGCTGTACAGCCTGCCACGGTGACCTCCACGTTCCCTCCGAGCTCTGGACGGCACCAAAGACGGAAGCTTATTGTTCTCTGGAGAGAAACCTTATTGGGGTTTTATGGGGGGTGGGGGGCCTAGGAGAGAGACGAGAAAGAAAGGGAAGATGATCCATGGGGACCACACGAAGGAGTTCTGAGAGGTGACTTCAATCCCACTGGGTTGATGTCCAGTGTTGAGTGGGTGGGTTTAACCACACTCCCGAGCCTGCCTGCTGGACATTCTCCATTGGGGAATTTGTTTTAAAACAGGATTGGCTTTAAGAAGGCCCCAGTGGACTGAGACAGTGGAGGACCCAAGGACAGGCAGGATGAATTAGGGCCCATGGCATGGCTGACCCTTTCGCCTGGTCTCTTGTAGCTCGGGGCCGACCATTCAGAGCACAACTCGAGGAGACTGCCCAGAAGGTACAGAACACCCATGGACAAAGGTCGCCTGACACAATCAAAGATGCAAGGCTATAAGGCCAAGAAGAATGGGGCTTTGAGAAAATACACAATCTGTTGGTACCGTACTGTCTGTTAGACCATTGGAGGAGCTGAACAAAAACATCTACCTGCTGTACCCAAAACCCCAAATCACATCATTCAATATGGGGAGGTAGGGACCCAAAGCATTCTGGAGCCTCTTGGGAGAGACACAATATCTCAGTCTGTAGCAAAGCAATCATAACACAGAAAACCAAATTTCATCATCTAAAGTGGTCCTTAATGGACCTTTGCTCTTTCAGGAAGCTAACGAAGTTAAAGGAAGGGAGAACACCAATTTATGAAGATGTCCCAGAACAAGACCAAAAAGACCAGTAGGAAGAACAGCTTCCCAGCAGGCCACAGTGAAATAATAGGGTGCAAATTTCTGAATGCCTTACATTTTATGGCAGATTTCTACTGTCTCTACCCAGGTACATTATATTATTTCCACTACCTCTGATCTTTATTTTCCATTTTATAGCCCACTGAATAACAGGTTTCTTCAAGAGAGAAAGAAAGAAAACAGACCCCCTATAAATGAGGACAACTTTGACTCGTAAACAGTTTGTGTGCTCAGAGAGCCAAGGTGCCTGGAACTTTCTAAAGGAAAGCATCTCCAGATACCAGCAGCATGTGTTGGGAGGGCAATCTTTCCCTTGTCAAACAGTCTTGAAGCTTGAGGTTTGTTTTTTACCACAATGCCTGGAGTAACCGTCAGGGCCTCTTATTTCTCAATGCAAAAGCAGATGGGGGACAAGTGGATTAAATACGGAAAGCTGCAGGGCTATTTATTAACAAGTATCAGAATGGCAGCAGTGGCTGGAGAGTCCCCTGTGAAGGAGTAAACCCCAGATCTCTAAGGATGAACTCTCCTTTCACCAGCACCCCACTCCCCCCGCAACATGTGTCCACAGAAGAGAACATTTCTATTTTTATTTTCCTCTTCTCCCTTCTCTGTCCCCTCTGCCACCCTGTTTCCAAATACAAGTCGAGGGTAGGGCTGGCAGTTCACTGATGGACACTGAACCGGCTGATGGACGGAGCCCTGTGACACTGGGCTTTGATGAAATTACCCTCTTTCAGGTAATTTCAGGTCTATGCATCCCTTCCAATTTCAGCTTAGAAGACAGTGGGCCACCTAACGAGTTTCAGAAGAGTGAACCATGGCGATGAAGTCACACATGCTTCTCCCGGGTCCAGATGCTGCATCTAATTTAAGCAGCTGTGTTTGGTGGGCAGCCGCCCTTCCATCCATGCTTCCTCACTGGCCAAGCGCAAATGCTTCACGTCTGAGACAAACATAGAAGTATAAAGAACACACAGCAGAACTTCTCAGACTAAAGAGGTCTTTAGCAGACTCTGGTCCCTCTCTCTGCTGCCATCCCCTCTATGGGAAGGGATGTAGGGACAGTGAGATAGTGAGACAACTGTTAAGAAGCAGCATCTGGATCCAATTAATTAACTACCTGGAGCACCTGCAAACATGCCAAGCCCGAGCCCACCACCAAGTCCTGGGAGCAGGTTTGTGTTCAGGAAGGGAACCGGCTGTTAGGTTTCGTAAGACAAATATTATCTGTTCTTCTTCCAGGATGCTTGTTATTAAAAGCTGGATTTGATATAAGAATTAAAAGGGTTTGTTTCACTTGACATTTCATCCACTAAAGACCTGAGGGGGGAGAATTAAAAAAAAAAAAATCCCAGTGCCTTGATGATCAGTAGCTTCTCTGTCAGGTTTCTTCCCTCTTTTCCCTGCACTGTTTTCCATTGATTGGTTTTTGCACCAAACGTTAAGTAAGTCGCAAGAGGCTGACAATTTCCCAATTACAGGAATCTTTTCGAGGCCTGTTTTAGAGACCACAAATGTGCAAAAGATTCTCAGCTTATTATCTCTAAGTAAATATCACACTAAAAATCAAAGCCTTGCGCCTTCTCCTTCCTATGTACAGGTAGCAGAGGAAACACAGACAGCACCCATGGTGAGACTCATCCGTGTTTGGATGGGCCGTAGAGCCCCTTCAAAAGGCAACACTATTTTATCCTAAAGACACTGGCAGAGCTGAGTTTTAAATGCTTTTTTGATGCCAAGATTCACACTGATTTCTTTCTTGTTCTCTACATTTATGGCTCTGTAGTTCTTTACTTAAGTTACCCCATCAAGCCAGTACTTCATAAAACCGGAATCATCACCACCATCATCTTAATTACTAGGCAGGTTTGGAGTGGGTCCAGGTCAGAATGCTAAAAACCCTGGGGAATTCCTAGGAGCGAAGGGAGCGGCCCTGGTGGGGAATTCAGTAGTAGTCTCTGGACTCTACTTGGATCAGCAGCACATGGGGCACACTAGTACTTTCTGTAATTTAAAAACAAGGTCCCCATAACCAGGAGATGGGAGGGTCATGTGCCTGTGTTCTGTGGTATAACCGCTGAAATCTCACTTGCGTGTCGTGGCTACTTCATGGTTCATCAAGTCAGAGACAGGTCGAGTTAAAATACTCCATGAGACTAGGAGTTGGTACTCTGTTCCTTATTTAAAATACAGGGACCTTGGAAGATTTAATTAACTAAATAGGCAAAATAGCATGAAATCATTAAAGAAAAGGAATAAACATAATCCAAATTAATCCCTAATTAGGGCTACCAGATAATATATAGGATGTACTATATACACAGATAATATGTTAAAATATTCAGTATAAGGATGTTCCATATTTTGGACAAGCTTATACTAAACGGAAATTATTTGTTGGTCATCTGAAATTCAGATTTAACTGGGTGTACTATATTTTTGTTTGCTAAATCTGGCAACCCTGTACCAGATTTGAACCAATTTTATTTTCAGAGATAGGAGACTGGAATTCTAGAATTTTCTCCTGACAGCAGACTTTAGGCAGGTAATATGTTTCAGCTTCCATACATGTGCAGATGGGAACTATGTGTTAAGGTCATTCTTCATGAAACATCTTAATTTTAGAATTTTTTTTAAATGAAAATTTAGTTTTATCACTTTTGCTGTATATACAATGACCTAAATCTCCAGAAATAAAAGAACTGTTTCTAAGTAGAAGGCCTTAGGAAAGATATGCAGGTAACAAGTATTAAATATTTGCCTATCAAAATTAATTAGCTCAACCCCTTTAAAACAGTTTGGTTACTTTAGTTCAGAAATGCTCCATCATATTTTGTCATAGTCCATATTTAGAAAATTAATGCAAAGGTCACAGAAATTTAAAATTTCCCCTAAGTCAAATTATCACAAATTTGAAATTTATCGAATGCAACATAATTAGGGTTTATTATTCTTATAGTTTACTCAAGACAACAAATTCTTCCCCAGTGATGTCTTTCCCTTTTCCCTACTGATTATAATAAAATCTCATTGCCTAAAATAGGCTTACTCCTGAAAAGGAAACAAAACTACCAAGTTCTATGACACTAATATTAGTCAAAAGTCCATTTTAATTGTTCCAGGCCCTCACAGTGTATTTGACACATCTCTGTGGGCATCAGCATGACCAAGCAGTGCTGTATGGTCCTCTTCTGTACTTGGGAGCAGGTTCACACTTTAACTTTGAAAAATGACAAACCTGAACAAACCCAGGTGCCTTATTTGGGAAGGAAGTACCTGAATAAATAAATAAATAAATAAATAATAAAATAAATAAAAGAGTAAGTTAAAAATTTATACAGCAACTCTTTCAATATGTGCAAACACATTTTTAAGCATCCAAATGGGATATGGTAATTAACATCCTCCTTCAAAGGCAGTCTGGTAAATTTGTGTGTTGCAACAAAATATTTGGGATTCGGGGGATGTATTTTGGATCTGAATATTTCCTAGGGTCTGCCAAGATAGCACCTATCTTAGGAATTTCTCTGTCAGAGTAGTCACTAAAATATTCTAGGGTAGAAGCTGCACCCTGCAGTTCTGAATTGCAAAGTGCCATGATCAGATTCATCTAAGAAGAGGCTATGAGAAGCATCTTCATTCACTTGTCTCACCAGAGAAGACAGAGGGGATGTCTCCCTTTTCAAAGCTGGCTTTAAAAAGACAATGAGAGGGTCAAAAAACAACAAATAAAATTATTTGGAAAAAAAAAAAAAGAATACAGTCAAATCAAATGCTCCTGTGTTTTTAAAAGCCTTTCTATGAAACTAGTCCTATTTATTAGGGGTGAAATACAAACCATGTTATCAAGAATCTCAAGGAAATGGATTGCTGTTAAGTGATACTTCAGAATACACCCCCTAGCAAAGCTACTGCACCATTACAGGAAGATAAGCGGAAAATCCTTGCCTCCAATAAAGGAGACCTTTGCTTCAAATACTGTAAACCATTCAGTGGCAGTTCTAAAGCCGGTGATTCAAAATATTGCTCTGGAAAATTTCAGTTAACCAGCGGTACCCAGAGTCTTTACAAATGAAGACAAAGACCAAGACTTGGTCGATGGAGGGGGTGTTAAAGAAGGTGATTAGCCTCTGAAAGTGCAGTCTTAAAGGTCCAATTTTCACATGCATTAATATCACACGTGGTGATCTACAGTAGTAGGGGTTGTGATTGGTTCCTGCCTGGCTCCATGTTGAGTGAAACAGCAAAAATCTCAGTGCAATGTCACCCCCTATCCTCCCACCTGACATCAGACCTTCAACTGGCTTGGTTTTCTAGCCTAACTCATTCTTACTCCTTATGCTTCACAACTGTACTGCTGAGGTCTCGCTACACCTTATGTTCGAGTCTGCTCAGGTTATAAGAATTAGACATTAGATTTCCAAAACTCTGTCATCTCCACATTATGGTCTTAAATGCTGGTAGCTAAGCAATGCATTTAACTTTGAGGTGTCTCTTTGTTTTCCTAGGGAAAAAAAATACTAGAATGGACGTGTTTGGGGATGCCTCTCAGTTGTCATGATTTCTGAGGAAACATGTTCTGCCAAACATTTGTATGTGAGGCTAATTCTGAGGAAGTGGTGTGGGCCATAGACAGTTTATTCAATTTTACTCTTTTACTTTCACATTGATGGCATTCGGAAGAAAACATCAGTGAATTCTTCAATGGCCTCTGGTCCATTTTGTTAAGGTACAACTCTAAAACTCAAGAGTAGTAACTTGAACACAAGGTGGTGCTAAGGGGTAAAAAATTAACTATGGGTCCTTTTCCCCAAAGGTTACCTCAAATACTTAAGGTCTTCAGAGCACTTAATAGTTTGCAAGTTGTTTTCATACACATTATCTTGTTTATTCCTCAGAACTCAGGGAAAAATAAGCTAGCCCCATTTTTTTTAATAAGTGAGGAAAATAAGATTTCCATGGGTTAAGTGACTTGTCCAAGGTAACTCAGCCCAATCTAGGTCTCCCTTCCAAGTGTAGGTTTAGTGCTCTCTTTTACTCTACTACACAGGTTAGTCTCTTTTTTATGTTAAAAAAAATTTCTCAATTGGCTTTCATTCATCAACATCTGCCGATTTAGGGAGTTCTGAATGCACCAATGCAACTTACAGTGTGTGCCTAACTTGCATCGCTAGATCAGAGAAATGGCAGGTCCTTGGTGAACCTCTCTGTGTTTTCAGCAATCCTTGGCCAAATTCTAGGGTATAAAAAGTAACACAAAAACAATTTGTTTTGGCCCCTAGGAGAAAAGATCAGTTCAGGTGATACTTGGAACAGAGGGCCCTGATTCCTGCTAATGCCCTGATAGCCACGTGCCAAACAAGCCAGACCAAGAGGCCTCTGCAGATAGCAAATGAAAATCAGATTTATCTCCTGTCAAGATTATCTCCTGATAGGCCTAAAATACCTAAAATGGTGGTGTATTTCCGGGTGTATTAGTTTCCTGGAGCTGCCATAACAAATGACCACAAAGTTGGTGGCTTAAAACAACAGAAACTTATTGTCCGACAGTTCTGGAAGCCAGAAATCTGAAATAAAGGTGTGGGCAGGGAGGTTCCTTCTGGAGGCTCTGAGGGAGAAACATTTCATACCACTCTTCTAGCTTCTGGTGTAGCCAGACATCCTTGGCTTATAAATGCATCACCCCAATCTTTACCCCATCTTCTCCTGGGTCTCTGTGTATCTCAAATCTTCCTTTCTGTTTTTGTTATAAGGACACTAATCCTTGGATTTAGGACCCACCCTAAATTCAGGATGGTTTCATCTCGAGATCCTTAACTAATTACATCCGAAAAGACCCTTTTTCCAAATAAGGTCACATTCTGAGGTTCTAGGTGGATGTTAATTTTGGGGGGGACACTATGCAATTCCAAGCATTCACAATTTTTCTTCCCAGGAACTAATCCTCCATGTTAAGCTGAAGCCCAATTTCTCTTGCCCTGCACTTAAAGAAGATGGAGAACAACTGTCAGTGTCATCCCTAGAAGAGTTCCTCATCTACCTTCCTTGGGACACTCCGAGGGTGCTTCCTCTACCAGGGTAACACCAGCCATCTTCACCTGCATTTTCTCTAAACAGAACATTTCCATTTGCCAAGGTCATTCTATAGAATCAATGTCCAATGTCTTCTCTTTGCTCAGATCCCACAGTACATATTCAACTGCCACATGAAGACAGAGAATATTCCTTAAAATTGGAGAGGACATTGACAGGCTTCGTCTGTTTGTTTTGTTCCCATTCCGAGTAGAATTTACTTGCGTATCTTGTAGCCTAAGAGCCCTTTTAATTAAGACATGACTCACAGATCATTTTCATAGCAACAGGCCGCGATGTTATATGCCTTTGAGTTTTTCAGTAACGAGCCTTGAACAAAACAAACTCTTCATTTTGGTGAGAAATGCTAATTGAAGGATTTTTTTTTTTTCGAAAGGACATTGAATATAAACCAATGTAGTACGCAAAATATAGATGAGGCCTCTCCTTTTATCTGCTGTTCCTTCAAACATAAAACGAAAGACCACCCTAACCAAACCAACTGTCCCGGCAGGAGAAAGAACAGCCTCAATATTTATGTTCTCCAACAAAGTCGATCAAGAAGGCAAGAAAGGTGACTGGCACAAACACCACTCAAAGCACCACAGAAAATAGCCAGTTTGGTTTCTCTCAGCAGCTGGAAGGAAATGCCTGTACATCACCCTCACTTTTTTTAGTTACCAAATTCCTTTATGTTTCTTTTCTTAGCAAAGTGACTTTATAGGTCATTAAACAGCTGTTAAAAACACAAGTGAGCAAAACCCAAAGTGTGGGTCATTTTTCCTTTGCTTTATTTTCCCCAGTTTTCAGAAAAGGGTTTGAGAGTTGGAATATTTTTGTTAATGTCTTTGTGGGCATTTAAATAGTCTTTCCATCTGTAACGTCACCTAAATAAGGCAGCTAGAGGACACCTGCCTTGCATTAGCACACCTGCTGGGCCCAAACACTAACATGTATTACCCCAAATGGGATGCCTCGTTTGCCAAGCAGACCTGAGCTCAAAATTACCGGCCTCCTTGGATTGCTACACCCGGTTTTCATCAACCTGTGTGGAACTTGATTTTCGAGGTCCTCTCTTCCTCCCCTGATTGGACAGAAAAGGGGAAGGAAAGAGAGAAGGGAGGTAAGTCCATGTGAGTCCCATTCACCACACTGTCACCGGGCTGGGCAGCCCTGTCTAGCCTCAGGATCTGGCGCGTCAGGGTTTAAGGGTCCCGTTCTCTTGCAAATTTCTTTGGTGGTGAAACCTATCAAAGGAATCTCAAGAGAAATTACATGGTAAATTATTGTCTCAGTTCTGGCCCAGTCTCTCTGCCCCACTGTTCAGCGCCGACAGACAGCCATGGGTGAGCTGCCCGTGGAAAGCACTGGAGATAATCAGATTACAGAATGTCATGTGCCTCGGGTGACTCAACTTCACAGCCAAACTTCTCCAGCCTGGGCAGTTCATCTGATTCATATGGGTCACAGGCTGTTTCAATTAATGCCCCTCTAATGACTTAAGTTTGTGCCCTAATGTGGAAGGGTAAGTAGAAAGGAGTCAGGCCAGGGACCCAAGCGTCTTTGTCCTCCCTACCCCCTCTCTGAATGCTCTTGCCCAAGCTGATTTATAAGAAAGGAGGAAAAGGAATATAGAATTCCTTTCACACAGAAACCTTTTACAGCACCTTCCTATGGTTACCAATGCAATTCTGCGAGTCTGCAGTGGCCTGTGGATCCTAGGGTAGTGAATACCAAGTCCTGATATGAAAACAGAATGCAGAAAACAAATTAGCATTTTGAAAATAAAAAGGCTGGCTTTTAATCCTATTAAGATCATGGCTGCTTTTTAAAAAAAAATTCTCCCCCTCCCCTAAAAAAGCTCTGAAAGAGATACTGATGTTGCCATTAACATAAATGCTGAAATCAGCATTTCCTTTGAAAGAAGTTGTTAATATTTGGAAATGGTCGGATTTCCAATCCAAGCTTTGATTGTTATTCTATACTAGCGAGCAAGTGCCAAGGTCACAGGGAGATTCACCTGCAGACTGAGCTAAATGAATCCACTCGGCCACAATGCATGTATAATTTAACATTCTCCTCTCGAGTACTTCCATGCATTCCTAAAAAATATTTTATTACAATAACAAATTGGTTTCAAAATCATGCATTATGTATTCTGATATTAGGTCTGCCAGTGAAACCCGTATATACAAACATGTGCACTCCTAGGCAGGGTGGCCGGAAGAGCACACAAATGCTGTTGATGCCAGGGTGGAGCTTGAGAAGAACAGTTAATTCCACAAGGAACCCACTGTCTCTTCTTTATTATCTTAATCTGCATATTTGGAAAGAAAAAGAACTGATCATTTACCGTAAATGGCAATCACCCATTTTCCTCCTTCCTGGTATTGCCTCCTCTATGAGAAGGCAGAGTGTACCACGGGGCAGAAGGGTTTGGTGTCCTAAAAATAAGCTTGCCAGGCAGTTTTCCAAGCTCTACTTAAAAAACAAGTATTCCTTGAATATGAAAAGTCTTTTCCTGTGATCTGAAACTTTCCACATATACGTTTTACAGCAACTGGACTTTAACAAAGCTTCTTTGAAACATTAAAGATAAAGATATCAAAGCCATCCTACAAATTTGTGTTAAAAAATACACTTGCTCTGCCATAAGCTTTCATCACTGAGCTATCCAAAAAAGTTAATGTATTCAGAAAAATCTTTAGGATTTCCATCACAAATGTAACCCCATATAATGTTTCCCTAATGGATGCTTGTTTCTGCTTTGCAACTTCCATGTGAAGTTAAATATACATTGATTTAGGAGTCTTTTACAACATAGGTATGGTTTTCTCATGCACAATAGGCATGTCTCTTAAAATGCCTATTTGTGAATAATTAAGATTAAAATGCTTTTCTGATTCTTTCCATTGTTTTTCTAATTTAGACTTTTATATCATACTGATAAAAGTTCCATTTCACCAAATGAATGAATTGAATTCTAAAGAAGGCAAGTTTTCCCAAATAAATGGTGAGTTCCATGATACAGATGGTATTTGATTTTAAAAATGTGAGAAAGAAATTTGGTTGCATTTTTCTCTTTAAAAAGTTTCTTAGGCATGAGCATGATTTCTCTATATTAAAAGAAAAAAATCCAGTTTATTTCAACAGGGGATTTGTTTTTCATTAACTTGCAAGCTAAACATCATTGGTATGTTTCTATTGGTCTACTAACTTGGTGAATAAAACAACAAAATTCCTAAGAGAACCACTTATAAATCTCTTTAAATTAACATCAGTCTAATTTTTATTATAAGACCAACATCATGATAGGCTTTGTATTTTTAAGGCAAAGCCCAGACCTAAAAAGTTTAATTCCCTGACAAGAGCTTTTAATAAAGACAAATCATGAATAAAATTAGATGCTGTAAATCTTTCCTTCTCAAAAAAAAATCTGCAAACATTGTGTTAAGAAATCATTTCTCCTTAATTTTATTTCGATGTAGTGATATGACTAGACATATAGTTTTTCTATAGTGAAATTATAAAGAATAATTTTCTCTAATCTAATCAGTAATTTCTAAAAATGGGAAATGTTAACAGCATAATTTCTGATTTCTTTTGTATTGTAATTTAGGCTGACACGTTAAAGCTTTGCTTTTCAGGGGAACAATTAAGAAATTGTTGATAGAAATTAAATATTACTGACAATTGAAAATGCATTTTTTTCTCATTTGTGGCATCTAGATATACCACTCCCACCTCCCACCAAAGATAATCTAAGCTCAGATAGTATTAAAGTAAAACATGAACTAAAAAGCTTAGTTCTTTTGTGCTAAACAAAAAGGTGATTTATATAAGCAATAAGCAAATTCCTGAGTATGGAGATATATACGTATTTTTTAAAATCCTCTAAAAATGCCTTAAGTTGTAATCTGTAGGCTAAATGATTAAACTCTTTCTGGGTTTGTTCGCTTCAGAGCTATATCCTTCATATTAGCTGTGGGCTATTTTCTGCTAAATGCAAACTGCTTTTTTGTTATTAAAGGTAGTTCACATCTTACACCACCTTGTATGGATAGTATACAGGCCAACACACACAATTCTGGAAAGTATTAAAATAGAATTAAAAATGTTTTTAAATCCTTCAGTAATAATTACATTTCATTCCCACATACTGCAACAAATCATTATATAGCCAACTTTTTAAATACATGAAAACATGAAGTGATAATTTATGGCACTAATCAAAATGTGTTACAAACTTCTTTTGGGTTGTTGTGGCATCATGTCATGACAGAGGCATTGCATATTGGACATGAAAGGGCATTTCAATAACCATGATACATTTTTATGGTGAATTGTAAATATATAACTCATATATGATAATATATATAAACTCACTCATATAGGTTAAAAATTAAATCAGTGGAAAGGACTAAATAAAATAACAAATAAGCAGCCCAGAAGTTCTAAAGTAAAGTGCCAGAAGTCAAATGTTTTCTGATTAATCTTAAGCAGAACAGGAATTTTAACACAAGCCTCTCTTAACAGCTACCCAGGCAGGATTTGAGGAGACTAATTCCCTAATGCCACTTAAAAAAGAAAAGTCAACCGAAAGCAACAAACGGGTTTTGAATCTAAATATTCTTTAAAAAAAAAAACTTTTGCCTGAATTGGCAGCTCATAGAATCAAACAGATAACATTACAATAAGGTAGGCATAGTCAACATTCTTTGGTTGGTTTGAAGCTGTTTTATTAAGAGTGTGCCAGGAATTCCAGATCTTAAAGAGTCACGGCCTGAATTCAGCTGTCTCCAGTTCTGTCCCCGACCTGGCCATCTGCCAGAGAATGACACACTTTGAAGGACAAAGTAAGCACAGTTTCCACACACTTCTCAGACTCAAGCTCCTGGCTTCAGAGCAAAAACTCTTAGGAGACTTAAACCTGGTCACTTTTAGCAGGTCAAAAACAGAAAGCGAGGAAGGAGAAGGCAACTTAAAGCTGTTTTGAGCCTCCCCTCTCTGTGGGTCTAATATTGCTTGGTCCACAGAACAATCACAACAATAAAACGCAGTGTGTCCTGAGGTCCCCTCTGAAAGAATAAAACTGGAAGCCTGTCTGTCATGCTGAATACCGAACCAGAAGCTTGCACCACGGGGTTGGGTGCCTTGAGCCTGGCTGTATTCACAGGCAAGGCAGACAGATGCGTGGCCTTTGACAAAGCCAAGAGATGGGCATTTCAAAAATAAAATCATCTCCCCATTACAGGGAACCCTTCCTCCCCGGGATCCCAAAGCACTCTATCAACCTAAATTGGAATCCTGTCTGCCGAGCTGCCTTCAATGAAGCCACTCCAGTATAAATTGGATCAAATGCTCTCAGATTAATTCCTGAAAACCTATATTCATCTTTGTATATCTGTATTACAAAACTAGCCACAAGACTGCTCTACAATTTTCATTATCAGAACAGCTTTTGGAGCTGGATTACGCCATGGTTTATCCCTCCACGACCCCAAACCATCTTGTCAACCCCATTATTTTATATTCATACAACACACCTGAGCCCAAGATAGTAAGAGGGTCACAGTGAACGAGGGGATGGGGTGCATTTTATTGCATTTATGCACTGCCATTCTGCAAGGATATTTAACCTGCTGCAGGTGCCCCGAGAATCCATGCCTCACTCCCCTGCTCTCGCTTGTGCTCTAACACTGAACACCCTCACGACTCTCCCCAATGGGAAGGGAAGGGAAGGAAACCTGAGGAGTACCTGGACTTCTTGGGGACGGCCAAACCTCATTTCTCCTGGGCTGCTCTGGGTGAGGGATGGAGGCCCTGCACAGACAGAAGCCATGGCACAGAGAACCCCTGGACTGTCACAGGAAAAGAGCAGGATGTTTGCCTGCAAAGGGAGGATGGGACTTTTATGCACATAGACTAGAAGGTGGGCATAAGAGTGGTCAACAGTCTTAGCTGTACCTATGTTCAATTTTAAAAGTTTGTTTTGGTCAAGTATGTTACAGGCGTGATTTTTAAAACGCTGCCTGCCACTGGCAGGTATTAAATAAGATTAACTGTATGATGATGATTATAATCTATTAAATTATATTCATCTCTATTAATAATACGGATATTATAGGTAACTATAATATTTCTAACAATATTTCTGGTGGTTTACTTTCTGCCAGCTTGGTTGTTTCTCTCTCTTTCTCTCTCATACCTGTGTGTATAAATATTAAATTATATACAATGTAATTATATTATAGTATATAAATGTGTGTGTATATATATAAAAATTTAGGTGTAGGTTTGTATCTCCCCTCTCTCACCACAGCTATATTTATCCCTAGTCAAGAAATGCTTGCAGTGACCCTCCAGCCCGCTCGCTTCTCTGTTTCCCTCTCTTCCTTCCCCTCTTCTCCTCTTTCTTTTGAAATAATGCCAGCTTGGTTCTTAAGACAGGAAGAATAACCTAGAAGAATGATCCATTATTCATATATTCCAGGGAAACTTTAAGACTTCTGTTTTCTTATCCCTTTCCGCAAAATGTGATGCTAAAGTACAATGAGACTGATTTCCTATGGAGATGCAAAAAAGAAATAGTCTCATTATTTTATGGACATGTTTTGTGCCCTCCAAAAAAAAAAAATCACCTTTTTATTTCTCATTGTGAAACGAAATAATGCAAAATTTTATCCAGAGAGATCACTACCCCTCCACTGTTCTTTGGACTTGAGATCATCTCAGCAAGCGGGTCCGCATCTGGACGCTTGGTGAGAGTGTGGAGTCTCAGGCTCCGCCCTGCTCCTGCTCAATCCGAATCTACTTTTCACCAACATCCCCAGGTCATTTCTACAAAGTCTGGAAGCCCTAGCCTCGGGGATTTTTAATTACCCATTTCTGGGCCCTACGTCAGATCTACTAAATCAAATTCTTTGGGATCAGAGACCAGGAACTTATATATTTTAAAATTCCCTAGGTGAACTAATAACCAGCTAAATTGAAGACGTGCTCAATTACGGTTTAACTGTGTGGCTTCTACAGTGACAGTGACAATGGCCGAGGGGACTCCTCAGACAAGGGTTTTTCCTCGTCATCCCTCTGCTCAGATGTCTACAGTGGGTCTCTATTGCCTCTGCTTGCTGCATCTGAGTCTGACAGGCAATGTCCTCTGTCAAGAGTCCTCCTCCCGAAACTGTATTGTAGCTCTTTACCCGCATCATTCTCCTGCCTCGACTAAGCCAAGCAATCACCAACCGCCCTGAGTCCTTTGTCACTCAGGACAGCCTGCTCTGCTTCACTGCATTCACGTCTACCCCCTCTTCCCTCGAGGCACCTCCGAAGACCCAAAGCCCCCTGACCACATCCTACTTAGCAGCTGCTGCTGTTCTGCTTATCTTCCATTTTTAAATGTTTAATTTTTAAATTTACCACTTTGCACTTATTGACGCATACTTTTCAATGGTCCTCATGCAGTTTTTTTCTCTTATTATTTCAAAATCTTATGGGAGTACAAACGTTTTTGGTTATGTGGATCGCTTTTGTTATGCTTGAGTCAGGGTTATAAGTGTGCCCATCACCCAGATAGTGTCCAGTGTACCCATTAGGTAGGTTTTCGCCCATCCCCTCCTCCTCCGCCCCCCGCTTGATTTCCACTGAGTTTTACTTCCCTCTGTGCACACGTGTGTTCATCAGTTAGTTCCAATTTAATAGCGAGTACATGTGGTGTTTGTTTTTCCATTCTTTAGATACTTCACTTAGAATAATGGTCCCCAGTTCCATCCAAATTGTTGCAAAAGGCCTTAATTCATCCTTCTTCATGGCTAACCAGTATTAGTATACATATACCACATACCACATTTTGTTAATCCACTCATGAATTGATGTGCATTTGGATGGATTCCACATCTTTGCAATTGTGAATTGTGCTGCAATAAACATTCAAGTGCAGGTGTCTTTTTGATAAAATGACTTCTTTTCCTGTGGGTAAATACCTAGTAGTGGGATTGCTAGATGAAATGGTAGGTCTACTTTTAGTTCTTTGAGGAATCTCCGTACAGTTCTCCATAGAGGTTGTACTAGTTTGCAGTCCCACCAACAGTGTATAAGCGTTCCTTTCTCTCTGCATCCATGCTAGCATCTACTGTTTTTGGACTTTTTAATAAAAGACTTTCTATCTGGGGTAAGGTGATGTCTCATTGTGGTTTTAATTTGCATTTCCCTGATGATTAGGGACGATTAGCAAGTTTTTCCATATGTTTATTGGCCATTTGTCTATCTTCTTTAGAGAAGCTTCTGTTTATGTCTTTCGGCAACTTTTTAATGGGATTGTTTGTTTTTTTCTTGCTGATTTGCTTGAGTTCTTTGTAGATTCTGGTTATTAGTCCTTTATCAGATGTATAGCTTGCAAATATTTTCTCCAATTCTGTAGGTTGTCTGTTTGCTCTGTTGATTATTTCCTTAGCTGTGCAGAAGCTTTTTAATTTAATGAAGTTCCATTTATTTGTTTTTCTTGTTGCTGTGATTGCCATTGAAGTCTTCTTCATAAATTCTTTCCCTAGGCCAATATCTAGAAGAGTATTTCCAACATTTTCTTCTAGAATTCTTATGGTTTCATGCCTTACATATAAGTCTTTTTTCCATCGTGAATTTGATTTTTGTGTGTGGTAAGAGATATGGATCCTGTTTCATTTTTCTGCATGTGACTATCCAATTCTCCCAGCACCATTTATTGAATAGGGATTCTTTTCCCCAGTGTATACTGCTGTCTACTTTGTCAAAGATCAGCTGGCAATATGCGGATGGTTTTATATTTGGGTTCTCTGTTCTGTTCCATTGGTCTATGTCTGTATTTTTGCACCAATACCATGCTGTTTTGGTTACAATAGCCTTGTAGTATAGTTTGAAGTCTGGTAATGTGATGCCTCCAGATTTGTTCTTTTTGCTTAAGATTGCTTTGGCTATTCGGGCTCTTTTCTGGTTCCAAATGAAGTGTAGAATTATTTTTTCTAGATCTGTGAAATATGACGTTGGTATTTTCATGGGGATTGCACTGAATCTGTACATCACTTTGGGTAGTATGGACCTTTTAACAATGTTGATTCTACTGATCCATGAGCATGATATGTTTTTCCACTTGTTTGTGTCACCTGTGATTTCTTTCTGCAGTGTTTTGTAGTTCTTTTTGTAGAGATCTTTCACCTCCTTGGTTAAGTATATTTCTAGGTATTTTATTTTCTTTTTGGCTATTGTGAATGGTATTGAGTCTTTGATTTGACTCTCAGTTTGACTGTTATTGATGTATAGGAATGCTACTGATTTGTGTACATTGATTTTGTAACCTGAGACTTTGCTGAATTTGTTTATCAATTCCAGGAGTCTCTTGGTGGAGTCTTTGGGGTTTTCTGGATATATCATTAGCAAAAAGCGATAGATTGACCTCTTCATTCCTGATTTGGATACCCTTTATTTCTTTCTCTTGCCTGATTGCTCTGGCTAGGACTTCCAGCACTATGTGGAATAGAAGTGGTGACAGTGGGCACACTCGTCTTGTTCCAGTTACTAATGGGAATGCTTTCAACTTTTCACCATTCAGTATGATGTTGGCTGTGGGTTTGTCATATATGGCTTTTATAATTTTGAAATATATTCCTTCTATGCCTACTTTGTTGAGGGTTGTTATCATGAAAGGTGCTGAATTTTGTTGAGTGCTTTTTCTGCATCTATTGAAATGATCATATGGTCTTTGTTTTTGCTTCTGTTTATGTGGTGAATCACATTGATTTCTGTATGTTGACCCATCCTTGCATCCCTGGGATGAAGCTCACTTGGTCATGGTGGATTATTTTTTTTTTTTTGATGTGCTGTTGCATTCGGTTTGCTAGTATTTTATTAGGGTTTTTGCATCTATATTCATAGGAGATATTGGTCTGTAGTTTTCTTTTTTGTTGTGTCCTTTCCTGGCTTTGGTATCAAGGTAATACTGGCTTCATAGAATGAGTTGTGGAGGATCCCTTCCTTCTCAATTTTATGGAATAATTTCTGCAGAATGGGTACCAGTTCTTTGTAGGTCTGGTGGAATTCAGCAGTGAATCCATCTGGTCCAGGGATTTTTGTTGTTGGAAGTTTTTTTATTATTGCTTCAATGTCATTGCTCATTATTGGTCTGTTCAGGAGTTCTATTTCTTCCTGATTGAGGCTTGGGAGATTGTGTGATTCCCTTTGTCCATTTCCTCTATATTTTTGAATTTACGTGCATAGAGATTTTCATAGAATTCACAGGTGACATTTTGTATTTCTGTGGTATTAGTAGTAATATCTCCTTTTTCATTTCTGATTGAGCTTATTTGAGTCATTTATCTTCTATTTCTCATTAATCTAGCAAGAGGTCTATCAATTTTGTTTATCTTTTCAAAAACCAACTTTTTGTTTCACTGATCCTTTGTATTTTTTTTCTATTTCATTTAGTTCCACTCTGACCTTAGTTATTTCTTTTCTTCTGCTGGCTTTGGGTTTGGTTTGCTCTTCCTTTTCTGGTTCCTTGAGACATGTCATTAGATTGTTGATTTGTGATCTTTCTATCTTTTTGATGTAGGCATTTAAGGCTATGAATTTTCCCCTTAGGACTACTTTTGCTAAATCCCATAGATTTTGATAGCCTGTGTCCCCCTCGTCATTCAGTTTGAGGAATCTTTTGATTTCCATCTTAATTTCATTATTGACCCAATAATTGTTCAATAGCAGGTTGTTTAATTTCCATGACTTTGTGTAGAATTGAGTGTTTCTCTTGGAGTTGATTTCAAGTTCTATTCCACTGTGGTCTGAGGAGATACAGGGTATTATTTCTATTTTTTTAAATTTGTTGAGACATGTTTTGTGGCCTAAGACATGATCAATCTTGGAGAATGTTCCATGTGCTGATGAAAAGAATATATATTCAATAGTTTTTGGCTAAAATGCTCTGTAAAGGTCTGTTAGGCCCGTTTATTCTAGTGTCCCATTTAAGTTCAGTGTTTTTTTCTTTATTTTCAACTTGGATGATCTGTCTGGTTCTGTCAGTGGGGTGTTGACATCCCCAGCAATTACAATACTGCTGTTTATCTCTTTGCTTAGATCCAGTAGGGTTTGCTTTATGAATTTGGGCACTCCTGTGTTGGGTGCATAAATATTTAGGATTGTTATGTCTTCTTGTGAAATTGCTCCCTGTATCATTGTATAATGACCATCTTTGTTTTTCTTTACTATTGTTGATTTAAAGTCAATTTTATCTGATATGAGAATGCCTATACCTGCTTTGTTGTGGTTTCTATATGCATGGAATATTTTTTTCGATCTCTTTGCCTTGAGTCTGAATGAGTCCTGGTTGGTTAGATGTGTTTCCTGGAGACAGCAGATATTTGGGTTGTATTTTTTCATCCATTCAGCCAGCCTATGTCTCTTGAGTAGGGCATACAAAATCCATTGGATACAATGTATCCAGTGGATACAAAATCCATTTAGGTGGATTCATAGAATTGATATTTAGGATGCTGTTCTGTTCATCCTGTTGGGTAGTACCTTATTGCTTTGTTTTACCTCTTGTGTTATTGTTTTATATGAGCTCTGAGCTTTAGTTTTTGGGTGGTTTTACATGGGTGGGTGTCTATTGTGCTTCTCCATGTATAATGCAGTTCCGAGTATTTATTCCTGAAGGGCAGGTCTGGTCTTGACCAATTTCCTCAGTGGTTGCTTGTCTGGAAAAGTCTTTTTTTCTCCTCCATATATGGAACTTAGTTTTTCAGGATACAAAATTCTAGGCTGGCAGTTGTTCTGTTTAAGAAGACTGAAGATGGGGGCCCAATCCCTTCTGGCTTTTGAGGTCTCAATTGAGAAGTCTGCAGTTAGCCTGATGAGTTTTCCTTTGTAAGTTACTTGATGTTTTCACCTTACAACTTGCAGGAGTTCCCCCTTCCTGTTAACTTTGGCCAGTCTGATGACTACGTGTCTTGGTGATTGCCTCTTTCCAATGAATCTCCCAGGTGTTCACTGAGCTTCTTGTACCTGGATGTCTAAATCTCTAGCAAGACCAGGGAAGTTTTCCTCAATTATTCCCTCAAATAGGTTTTCCAGCCTTTTTGCATTTTCTTCTTCACCCTCAGGGATGCCTATGATTCTTATATTTGGCAGTTTTACATAATTCCATACTTCTTGTAGGCTTTGTTCATTCTTCTTAATTTTCTGTTCTTTATTTTTGACTGACCAATTTAATTTGAAAGAGTTGTCTTCAAGCTCTAAGATTCTTTCTTCTGACTGATCTAACCTATTCTTAAAACTTTCCACTGTGTTTTGTATTTCCTTAAGTGAATTTTTCATTTCTAGAAGTTCTACTTGCTTTTTTTTTAATATGTTAATCTCTTTAGTGAATTTTTCATTCATTTCCTGAATTGCTTTTCTAGTTTATTTGAGTTGGTTTTCCATTTTCTCTTGGATTTCCTTGATCTTCCCTACAATCCATATTTGGAATTCTTTATCTGTCATTTCAATATTTTCATTTTGGTTGGTATCCATTCATAGGGAGCTGGTGTTCCCTTTTGTGGGTGCCCTTTTGCTCTGATTTTTCATACTTCTGGAGTTCTTTTACTGATTCCTTCTCATCTGGGGCATCTGTCACTTGTTTTTGGATTTTCTTTTGTTTAGATGGGGCTTCCCCCCAACCCCCCCCCCCACACACACTTGTAAAGGATTGCCTGAAGCATATGTTGGGTAAGAAATTTTGGCTTTGCTTGTGGGGGCTTTGATGGCATTCTAGGATCTGGATGGATGCCTTGGTTATAGATATCCTTAGTGTGGTGGTTTCCTCAGTTGCTAGTTGTTTGTAGGCTGTAGTACTGGTAAGCTATTTGTGTGGGAAGATTCCCTGTCTCTCTTTGATGAGGGAGGATGGAAGTCTTTGAAACCCTTTCTCTCTCCCCAGCCCTGCATTCTTCTTAACAGTGTGCATTGTATTGGCACACCCAGTTTAATCTCTGAGACAGTAGGTGGTGCTTGTGGATAAGAATCAACCACACCCTGTATGACTGAGTTAGTAAATGCTGTACAGGGCTGTGCAAATTGACCTCCCCATCAGTAGGTGGGCCTTTCTACCCTCACAAGCCCAAAAGCTACTGCCACCAGTGAACTAGGAGCTTGTTAAGGACAAAGCACCAGCCTGCCAGCCCCCTTGAGGTGCTTCCCATCACCACAGACCTGAGATGGCAGGCGCCATATTGCTTCTCCACCCACTGTGTGCCTTTGTCCTCCCCAGGTGGCTTCAGCCCTTCAGTGTTCATCTTGCTTGTTCCCACACAAACATTTCCCAACTCTGGTCCAGACTGTGGGAGGCACAGGGGCTGGTGGGTCCTGGGGAAGCTGCATGACCTCAGAGCCTGGACATTCCAGGCAGGCTGCCTTCCGGAGAGAGGGACAGAGATGACCAGAGTGCTAGCTGTCCATCATCCAGACTCTTTTCCTCCCCTTCCCCTCCCCTGCCCACTGCTCCTGAGAGAGACAATTGAGCCAGGACTCTCAGTACCTGCTGCTTCCCCCCTGTTGGTGCATACACCACACTGTGGCTTCCACAGAGAGAGGGGCTCAAACCTTTCCTCTTAAAGACCTGCAGAGGACTAAGGGATGCTTGGACTGTGAGCTCCCTGCTCACTGGCTTTCCCTGGTGCTGCTTGCCTGGCTCCTCCATCATAGCAGGGCACAACCTGAAGCAGAGCGATAATCAAACCTGCTTGAGCATCCCATAGGCAACTTGGGACGAGCACACTTCACTGTGGCATGGTCAGGGATTGATCTTCGGGAGCATGCTGACTGCCAGAGATGTGAGGCAGGGAGAAAAACACCCCCCCCATCTGCCTTTTCACTGGACTCCTAGCCTCTTGGGTGTCGTCCTCTGCTGATATCTTGCTCCTTCTTGTTCTGCTCTGCAACTTCTTCCCATGGAATCTCTTGTAGGTTCTGGCACTTTTCCCTTAAAATTGTATCCAATCTATGATTGTTTGTTTTTTTGTTTTTTCTTTTTCATCTCAAATTTTTCCTTCTTCTGGAGATGATCTGGCAGCTGGTGTCTCCGGTCAGCCATCTTGTCTCTTCCCCCCAACCCCCATGCAGTTTTGTGTGTACGATTATTTTTTTAAACTAAGTCATAAGCACAAATAGTTTTAGTTCTTATAGAGTCCTCTTTTCTATGTTCCAAATCACTATTGTCTATTAAGGTATTCTACCCACCCCATAACACATTACAGGTTAACCAATTTTCAGAATCCCTTTCATGGTACATGTGAGAATAAAACTTCAAAAGGCATCTGGGATTCCAGCTAATTTGTCTCTCCAAAAACCTAGGGGAAGTGACACGTTCCCAGAAGAATTTAAAAACCCAAGGGTTCATTCTCAGAAGCTGTGTAAGCGGTTGCTGGCTAAGACCTCAGCGATCTCCCTGCTTTGGGTACGTGATGATTTGTCCTCTGTTTTGTTGTTTCTTCTGTATGCTGATTGGTTTTGATTCATTACACAATACTGAGTCTTTGAGAACAAGTCATTTTTCAAGTTAACAGGTGCACTATGAAATTAAAGTTTTGTAAATTTGCAGGTGGAGAAAACACCAGTGTGGGACTGATAGAAGAGGTCTTGAGTCAGAGAAATATAGAGGGCAATACACTGAGACCTGCCTTGTTTGGGGTTGTGGCTAGTTCCCATTGACAGGGAAGGGTTTTCAGGGAGAAATCTATGTTCCTTCTTCTTCCATCTCTGTTTGTGTCAGTTTCCCCCTTGAGCTTTTCTTGTCTTGCTCTTTCTCTGGACGAGGACCTGACTCTGGGTCTTGTCACATCTCACTCGTGCCATGGGGCTCTTGGGTTCAGTGGGCAGAGAGCCGCGTGACCCGGGGCCATGTGAGCATATCTCACCAGAGATGCTGCATGCCATTCAATTCCTCTAAGCCTTGACCAGTTCAGACCTCAATGATTGTGTTCCTCTCCCATACCCAGCGAGAACTATGGCAGGCTTTAGCATGGGAGATGTGTACACAAAATATATTTTCAGGATGAGTGGAAGCCAAGCCCCTTCTTCCTCCCTTGTCCATTTCTTTTTGTCTTTCTCTTCTCTGCCTCTTAATTTCTACCTGATATTTTTCTAGACCATCTCCCTCAATTTTCCTAGTTCTCTTTTATACTTATACACGTACCTGCCCACTAAAATGATGACACCCATTGGGAAGAAAACACTCCACGGCACTATTTTTTTTTTGTTACCTTTGTTAAAAAACAATCCCCATTTAAGCAGTGACAGCCAGGACTCTGTAATCTGTACATACAATTTAATCCTTTAAAGAATCAGCAGGGCCCACATCAATCAAGATCCTTCATCAACTTGTAAAAACAATATTTTGATTCAATCAGATTTAAAGCCCTGAAATTCTCAGCTAATTAATGCAAGGTCACTCGAGGGCTGTGCAATGGTGGCTGGAACAGTGGTCAAATATTTACCCTTGGCACACTCACACGTTTGTATCACCAAAGGACCTGAGCGATGGTCAAGAATGGATAATGCACCTATGGCTGCAGCAGGTTTCATCTGGTGCAAGTTTCTGGATGAATAATTATTACTAAGGGACGAAAAAAAGAAATGATCCTTCCGTCGTGATGGACACAAATGCAAGTAAACGTCTGTTAAAGGTAAATGGATAGGAACCAGCCAACACCCCGCTGATGGTTCTGTTTTCCCGTTTCATATGTCCCAAGCAAATAAATGTTCTGTGCAGTCCTTCCTAGAACGTTCAAAATACATGACAGTTTTAAAACTTCATATGACAGAAATTCAATCCATGGAATCTTTTAGTGAGGTCTAGATTCTAATAAATTTGCTTTAGTTTGCACCTTGAGACATTTTCAGACCCGATATATTTTGGGGGGAAGAGGGTGTGGGAGCATTTGCAAAGTCATACTGCATATACTTATTTCTAAGTAATTGATAAGTATGTTAACACTTTCTTTACACACAAAAACATGTATGATTTACTTATACAAATGCAGAAAGAGAAAGCATTGGGATGCCTCATTACTGACAAAAAAAAAATAATTTGGATTTTTTTTCTTAAAATATGGGAGACAGGTAGGCAATCTGAAAGGAAGTTCATATAGAAATTGTATCTCAGCCCCTTCCTTCCTAACCCTTTCTTTATGTTTGTATGTTTGGCATCTCCTGCAAACCCTTTAAAAATGATACATGGTGATTCTGGTTGTGACATAGTACTATATAGTTTTGCAAAATGGTATTATTGGGGAACACCAACTAAGGATTATATGGGATCTCTCTGTAGTATTTCTTACAACTGCACGTGAATCAAAATAGTTATCTAAATATATAATATCAAATAGTTATCTAAAATATAAAATTTCGTTTAAAATCTCATAGGTTGTATAGTTATAAAGCAGACACAGAATTGGGCAGGCTTTTTCTCACGTTGTAATTAATCACTTCCACTCACACACCTGCCCCCATCTCCTTACATCCCAACCTCCCAAAAAATTCTACAAAGAGCAAAACCCAAGGAAACAGTTGACAACAGCTTTCTCTTTCCTTAAGACTGGGGCGACTGGGGGGGGGGGTAATTCTGTTTTAAAAGTTCTGAATTTATCTTCAAGGAGGATAAAAGAGACGAACATCTAAATTTCTTTTGGAAGAAATTATTTAAATGATGGCCAGCCATGGACCTCTTTATGTCCTCCACATTTTTATGGTTACCACCCTATGAATTTTAATAACCGAGGAACGATTAGCAAAGTCATTTGTATGGAGCAAACATGGTGCTTACAAACATGTTGCAGGCCAAATATCAAACCCACTCCAAATTAGGCGACAGTGGGCATTTCAGTGATTCTTGGTGATATGCGGACTGTAAATTTCTCCATTGCTGACATTTCTGATTGACGTCAATCACTGTGGCCAAACTGTTGAGCCATCTGCATTGATCACCACGATAGACTAAATGAATGTGTGGCTTTGCTCAGACTCAGCACTTCACAAACATAACAAAGCTCGGATCCACAAGATGTTGCCAAGATTTTTTTTTTTAAACACTCAAGCTGGTCTACCTGGGGTTACTTAATAAAACATTTGGACTGAATTAAATAGGCACTTCTGTCAGACAACTGATTTGATTGATTTTTTTTCCCACTGTATTAACTGGTTATTTGGATTTTCTATACACATTAAAAAGACTTAGAGAATCCTAGATTCATAGAATTTTAGCACCAAAATGGTCCTTAGAGATCGTATATAGTGCAGGATTTTCTCCTAAGTTTCATAGGTGTTAAATGAAAAAAAAAATAACAAAAAACCAAGGGAAGGGGGTATTTTCATTAAATATGTTTGGGAAACAATGAGCTAAAGAGGTTCAATTGTTTGATTCGTCCCTTGTTTGCTGCAGGAGTTCTCAAAGGCTTTAAAATACTAATATGCATTATGATTCTACAGGAGGGAAATATAATATGCAGGTTCTTCCAAGCTTATGTTCAACACTGAATCCCCCTTTCTGAGCCACTCAGATCAGAATTCCAATAAACAAGTTTTAAAACACTGTGATGTAGTACAAACTTTTTTATAGGTAGGGAAAGGGATACTCAAAGGAGTGGTGTGTTTTATTTTAAATACCCCCTCTTATATGGAGCTAAAACTAGAATCCAGGCCTTTAGGTTCCCACTCTAGTCCTTTTGACTGAGCCAAAAGCATTTAATTTTTATTATAAAAATGTTCAAACATATTTAAAAGTAGTAAAAACAGACAACCTCCATATTCCCATTACTCACATTCAAAAATTCTCTAGATTTTGCTTTACTATCATTTTTTCTTTTCTATTTTATATATATATAATATATATAAAATATTTTCCTTTGACAATGTATAAAAAACTTACCTGTTACAAGGATTAAATGAAAACATCCTGTCTTTAGCATTATGAAGCTCTAATTATTTCATTAGGGGTCTTAAACTAGTGATCATCTAATTTTATAATTTCTTCTCTATGTGTTAGTTGGAATTCTCCTGTATAAAAGAACTTTGCCTTATTAACTGAGACTATCTAGTTACCTGGAAATATAACTCATATAGGAAAGACAGGATAAATATTTATTTATTTTTTCTTTTAGTTGACAATTTTCAGGGTAAGAAGTTAATTCTAATGGTACTCAATTAATGGTGGTAGTGGTGGTGATTGCTTTTGGTTTTCTTTCTCTGCCTGTCTGTCTGTCTGTCTCTTTTATTTGAGGGTCACTGGATGCAATGTGTTTCAATCAATTCTACTCCTTATTCTTTTTGATGTTCATAGTGTCCCCTTTATTGCCTATAAGAGCCCATTCATGTTAATTTTTGCATTCTTTTGACATAATCCATTAGTCTTTGATAGCTTCTTTACTTTCTGGCACAATAAGATAGCTTGTTGTAACCTTATACATTTCCCACTACAGACTGGAACCAGCTAACATTTTATGAAGCCTTAGCTCCAGTTAGTGGAAAATGGTATTTAGAGATCACAATCTGGGCACGAGGTGTGTTCATTACTTTTGGGTTACCATGACTTTTAGGCCTGTTCAGTATACAGATCTAAGAAACACCTATATTGCCTTCTCAAGAAAAATTTTCTCTATTTTTTCAACATTTAAAATTTTCTCAATTAAGCAATGGCTGGACCATTGGACTTCTCCAAGTATTTTCAAGACAGGGAAATTATATTATAATTTAGGTATAAGCTCACCAACATAGAGAATAAACTGGTGGTTCACCTTTGTTTTATGTGCATGATTTCATACAAAATATATTAATTCCCCTTAAAATCCTATCTATATTAACATTTCAACTATAGCAGTTGGGAACCAAGCTTAATTGTTTCTACTTTGATGTACTGTTTATATAAATAATATAGTTTTGGCTCCTTTATTCACATTTGAAATCAGACTTGTCATCACCAGGAACAAAAATTATTTTACATAAATGGACCCTTGTTACTTTCAAACTGGTCTGAAGGATCAAATTGTAAGTGTTTAAGTAGAGGAATGATTTTTTAAAAAGTGTTATATTTAAATAGTTATTAATTGTGTTACAAGAACTGTAAAGGGTTAATGTTTGCATTACCATCCACGTCACTGATTGATCATAAACTTAGAACAAATTTTCCATTCAAACAAGTAAACTGGGTACACACATGTACTTCGCCTTCCTTTCAAGTTCCCACTGAAATAACTAAAATACTGATTTTCAAAAGAATTATAGGATAATTATACTACGAGACAAGATATACATCTAGACAATGGCTAAAAACTCCTGGAATATAGAAAGTAAATGGAGTCACAGCTCGTTGGTGAAATCAGAGCAAGAAAAATTGTGGCACAAAACCCTAGATGCAAGAAGATTCTTCCTAAAGGAGTTCCAGAGAGGGTCCACAACACAATCGATATAACGATCGTGCCGTGTTGAAGTGGGAACCCTCACGAATATGCTCTTCGCGTTAGCCTTCAACCACCTTTCATGAGGTTGTCTAATTTTCATAAACCTAAAGTTTATGTACTTACTTCCACAAAAATCCCAAATGGACATACATCTTATTCCTACAAATGTACAACATTCTTCACAGACAAAAAACGGAAAGGAAATTAAGACTAAATCTAATGATAATTATTTTTATATACAGATTTCCCATCTGGAGCCAACTTTTGGAGTGATATCAAATGACACATAGCAGCAGAGTTTAAGCAGCTACATAAAATCCACATACGCAGTTTTGGGAATTAGTTCCAGGTAACTAACAACCTTGTGAAACTCTAGTCACTGTTGTACTGCCTTGTTTTAAATAAACTGTAGCATTTGATTAATCCAAATATAAAAGGCTATAATGATTCATTTCTTGCACTAGTCTTAGGATGTAGGGGAATTACAACTGCACAGTTGTGGGAAATGTCTACAAAGCACAGCTTTTGCAGGGGGACCTTGACATGGCCTTGGAAAATATTTCCAAAAAACTCAACATGCACTGACTTTATTTGGGCCAATCAGGTCCCTTTCATTCTCATCTACTGCCATTCCTGCATACCCTTCTCTCCTCAAAAGTGACTGCGTGTTGGGGTGGGAAAGTCATAATTTATTATTCTTTCTAAAGCTTGAATTAAACAATAGCAGCAGCATCGTATTATGAAAAAATTGAAATTAGGCATTAGAAAATAATCTAAAAGGAAGCCACGTTGTTTACCAGACATCTGCATGCCGACACCCCAGCACACTCATCATAAATTGCCATAGCAAAAGTGACAGAATCGGGCTTTGACATGTGTCTGACATTCTCACTAGACTTGTATTCAGTGTGCTACCACCTTTTATCAGGATTTGGAGCACTTTCCAATAAGCAAAACATATCCAATGGAAAAACAGTAATTGAAGGGTTTGAATAATTTATATGGTCTAAAAGTGTCAAATTTTATAAAAATGAAATATATCATGTAATATTCCATTCAGAGAAAAACTATCAATGCTAATCATATATATCTTAAACAAACAAAACATGCTTTTCAAAAACATGCATGATTTTCATTTTGACCTCCACAAACAGCGATTTCATATAGTACAACTTAAATATAGGGACCATTACACCAACCAAGTACAGAATGGGATGCACATCCTTTTCAAGTGCATGTGGGACATTTACGAAAACGGGACATACACTGGGCCATAAATGACAAAGCCAATCTCAGCAAATGCTGAAGGATTGGAACGGTAGGACGATGTTCTCTGAGTATGTGCAGTGAAACTAAAAATCAAAAACGTAAAGATGACTAGGGAAGCCCCTGTGAATTAGGAATTTAGGAAACATTTCTGAAGAAGAAAATCCATAGGTCCAAGAAAAAAATCGTAACAGAAATTGGCAGATATTAGAACTGAATGAGAATAAAAACACTGAACTACATTTCAAAACTTAAAAAATGCAGGTAAAATTGTTATGTAGAAGAAATTACACCACTTTAAATGTTTAGAAAGGAAAAAAGGCTGAATATGGATGCCAGAAAGCATCCATCTTAAGAAAATAGAAAATGAAGAATAAAATATGCCCCCAAAGCTTAGATTTTTAGACCTCCCATGGTGTAGGAATACAAGAGACAGGGGAACGTATTAAACAGTATCAGTAGCCTGGAATCCACAAAATTCAGTCTGTAGAAAACTCCACATGGCCAATGACCTGTTTTCTCTTCAACAAACAAATTGCTTGGGTGGGGCTGGGGGAGAGAGAGAAAGGAAACAAGAGACCTAGACTCTGGTTCAAATAAAAATTGACTGAAAAAAATAAAAAAATTTTAAAATGACCTTTATGCATTAATTGGGGAAATTGGAACTTGGATTGGATATTTAATTATATTAAGAAAATATTGTTAAATATTTATATGTGATAGTGGTATTACTGCCACATTAAATTCTTTTCATATATATTATTTATATATATATGTATATATATATATTTTTTAGAGACAGGGTCTCACTATATTGCCTAGGCTGGCCTCAAATTCCTGGGCTCAAGCAATCCTCCTGCCTCAGCCTCCCGAGTATCCGGGACTATAGGCATGGTTGTGCATTTCTTTTATAGTTTTAAGTGAAAAAAATCAAGGTGGAAGAAAGCATACACTATGCTGCCACGTATCTAAGAATATATACATACATATGTATGTATATAAATGTGTGTGTGTGTGTGTGTGTGTGTGTGTTGTAGGCTGGGGTGCAGTGGTGGTGCCATTCATAGCTCATTGCAACCTCAAACTCCTGGGCTCAAGCAATCCTCCTGCCTCAGCCTCCCAAGTGGCTGGGATTACACACAGGAATTATCATTTCCGGCAAAATTTACTTACATATTATACCACATCCCTCTTCTTAGACAAAGGTAGCATAATATATATGCTTTCTTCCACCTTGATTTTTTCATTTAAAATTTTTATATATATATATATAAACAACAGAAGAATAATAAAAAAAGCAGTGATTACCTATAAGGAGAGGGCAGGAATAGACAGTAAAAGAAGTTATAATGTTAGCTGTGATTGTACCCTGTCTTGTGGATTTGACTTTAGAACTTGGTAAAAGTATAAAATAATAATAAATTAAAAATGCAATCCCTAAATATTGAAAGTAAAATGAAACAAGTGACCTTAACTGTGTAACTAGTTAGAAACATTGCCTGTCAGAGAAGAACTATCCAAGGTGTCTTTAAAACACAAGTTGCCAGTGCATCTTAATGGAATGTACTCTAGAAAATTCAAACTGTTTTCAATAATCATATTGGTGGGGGTAGTGTTGGTTTTGTTATGCTGACACTTCTGTATGTACACTGTGGACAAAAATAAGCAGTCATATTGGCACAGGGCTTTTCGGCATGGGAGAAAAGAACATGTAGATGTGAAGTTGATCAAGGTAAGTAAAAACCGATAGTCCTGAATTGGAATTACCAGTATGAGCTCTTGATGTAAACAAAACATTTCCTAATTTTGTCTATTAAAGATTCCTAAAACCCATGACCGACCAACTACCAATGAACAGGTCTAACATCCAGATTGCAGTCTCTAATTATCATTTTCAACTAAGAGGAACGAGGGTGTGTTGGAAAAATAACTGATTTCCAGTCTGGGATAGGAATTATACAAGGTTAGCACAGAACATGCCAGAAAGCAAAGAGGTGTCAATGACAACAAGCTAAGTCGAAAGGACACTGGAGCCAATTCAAAGAAGTTCCCACTGGCCACAATGGGTCAAGAGCTACAATGGTAACAGTAACTTCAACACATAAAAACACATCAATATCTTTAAATTCATGAATTCATAATATTTTGATGACATTGGTCATCCTTAGAGTATTCTAGAGAACCAACTCATTAGGTTGAAAACTGATAAATAAAGGGAAGAAATCAAGCCTTCGTCCTGCATTTCTTATATAAACTTTACCTATAACCAAATATTTGCTGAGAAGAACTTGGTTTGTTTTGTTTTGCTTTCAGAAGTGTTCCAGCTAATACATAGAAGGCATGTGATAGAATATTGCCATTTTGTAATCACGAATGAATTAATGGATCAAGGTAATGATCATCAATGGCTGTGACATCACAACAAAAAAAAAAGAAATAGCTTTGTGTCTCCTGATGGAAGTATATCTCATTCCCAATAAAGTATATATTTTTTTAAAAAAATCAAACCAGTATCTGATTAAGCCTGTTGATCTATCAATTTATGTGAAATACGGGAAGAGAGCACATTAAATGGCAACGGGGGGATGCAAAGAGCAAAATCCAAACCTTGGGGGAAATCTACAGAACAAATGCCTTGGTCTCTTTGACCAACAAACATACAAACAAAACAAGACCAAAACTAGCAAATAAAACAGAGAGATGGGGGAATCTGTAGATTAAAAGAGCCTTAATAGGCCTATCAATGAATAAAATGTATGCATTTGGATCTTGATTCAAGGAAATGGTAAAAACAAAAAAACAAAAAACCCATGAGACAATTAGGAAAATGGTCACTTACTGGATATTTGATGACATTAAGATATTATTGTTAATAATTTCTAGTTATGAAAATGTTGTTGTGGCTATATTTTGTAAAGAAATCCTTAGCTTTTACAGACATATTCAGATGATTGCAAATGGACTTTTCTTTAAATAATCTGGTGGGGAGAGGAGGGAAGGAATATGGGGGAAATAAGATATTGTGAATTCATCATGGCTAAAACCGGATGATGGGTACATTAATGTTCATGATATCATTTCCTGTACTTTTATATATATTTAAAATTTTCCAAGATAAAGTATAAAAAATAAAAACGGCCATCTTTCCTTATTATTTAGAGATATATACTAAAATATTTTTGAAGCAAATGGCATGCTGGCTGGGATTATGCCCCGAAAATAATCTCAGGATAGGGCAAAAGTGGGTGGAAGTGTAGATGAAACAAAATTGACCATATATCAATAACTGTTGAAGGTAAACGATGGGTACCTGACGGTTCATTTTACCATTCTCTCTACTTTTGCATGTGATTGAAATTTTCCATAATATTAATAGAAAAGTTTTTTTAAATAGAGAAAAATAGAAAGAAGGAAACAATAAGAGAGCAGAAACAAAGGAAATTGAAAAGAAATATATAGTAAAATAATTCAACAAAACTCCAACATCTAATTTTTGAAAAGATTGATAAAATGAAACCTCTGGTAAGATAGACCAAGAAGAAAAAAGGAAAAGATAAAAAAGCAGTATTAATAGTGAAAATGGAAATTACTTATAGATGTTGCCCATGTGAAGAAGATATCATGGAACAACTTTATATGAATGAGTTTGAACATTTAGATAAAAATTCAGATGTTTTCTGAGATGCAAAGTTATCCAACAAAATCTATCCAACAAAAGTCCATCTAAAGCCAGGACCAGCTATATAATTTGCAAGGCCCAGGCAACATGAAAAAGTGGGGCCCCTTGTTCAAAAATGATTGGAATTTCAAGGCAGGGACAGCAAAGATATAAACCGGAGTGGGGCCCTTCTGAGCACAGGGCCCTGCGCCACTTTGCACAGCTTGCAAGCCCATGGAGCTGGTGGTTCCATCTGCAGTTGAAAACCAGACGTTACATTTCACAAGCAAACACTAACAGCATTTGGATTGTAAATTGCTTTGGATTTTCTCCACGACTGCTTCCCTCCATTAGTACAGATCATCAAAAATGATCGCAGCTGATTGAGAACTATATAAATGGTTTACACAATGAATAATAAATTCCAGATTAAAATGTCATTAGAAAAAAAACTTTAACAACCCACTAGTGAATACACTTCTACCAGTATAATGAGGCTTGCTTTCAGGGCGGACAAAGATAAGGCCTCTCCTTGGAGAACAGAATTCTTACTTTGTGGACCTTGAGCCAGTTGCTGTCAATTGGATACATGGTTTCCTCTGTTTTATGAAGTCTCATGCTTGAATTTTGCTGTAGTTGTTGGCCTAGCAGCTATTGCTGATGGCAAGGGTTCCTCCCTGCCAGTTTTCCCCACCCCATACTTTTGGGGTAAATTTGGGAGGGCTGGGGTTGCTGGACAATGGAGTCAATAAGTATATACTGAACATCTTATTTGTACGTGGAACCGTCCCAACGTTTTGTAAGGAATTCCGAGACCTTGTTTGTATCAGATCGTAGGACCACGCACACAAGCTAGACCAACCTCCAAATCTGGACACGGTTGTATTGACTAGATTAGACTAAAAGCCACAGAGAAAGTCCTGAAATGGGCTATTTTTAAAGAAGCAGCATCATCCCAGGAAGAAATCAAGAGAAACCTCGCAAGAGATGGTACCTGGAACGTGAGCTAGAAACTTGAAGGCGCCTAACTTTTTCTTCCCTGTCTGTTTCTCCTCACCCTACATCCCCATGCCTGCCATATATTTTAGCTCAACGTAATGGTTTCTGTTCTAATAGCATTGTGAATCTTTGAAATCTACACCATTTAGCTTGCCTCTGTCAAGATAGGCTTAGCCTATCACCCCCACCTGACCCCTTCCAGAAGAGCAGGCACTTAACCCAAATCTGGTTCATCACGGAGCACCACTGCCCTGAACACAGAGATTGAAACCTGATCTAATTCAAGACCTGCAAGCTATGCTTTACACCTAGCATAACACCCTGTCCAAAGCAGGTGATTGATAAATACTTGAGGAACATCTCAATACCATGAGTGATACACTTTTTCTCCAGAAAATGTTTAGTGCTTTATTAGGAAATATATTTCCATTCTGGCTTTTAGATGTTAGAGAACTCAATTCATCTCTTGATACTCAAGCATATATTGCCTTCAGATATTTTAAAAAGTTTTTTCGCACTGTCTTTGAACAATTTTTTGGCACTGTATTTTAACTTGTGTGTTTATTTTTACTGTCCTTTTTCTTCAATTAAAACAAAATTCGCAGAGGGCAGAAAACAAGTTTATGATTTTGTACATCCCCCACAGTAACCCAATGGAACAGGTATTTAATAGACACTCCCTTTGACTTCTGGTTCTGCAGCATACTATTGTTCTTTGTTCAATTTTGTCACCTTCCCCACCTTCATCCCATCAGACATTCCTGGACCTATATGGCATTTTTAAATGTACACTTTCCTATTTTAAAAATTGAAGCTATCTTGAAAAATAATGTGAAGTGAACAGAAAGAAAATGACCAAAATAGATGCTTAAAACTTAAAATAGATGTTTAACACTTAAAAACACAGAATGGAGAATACTAGAATAAATATCGGGCTGTAGCGAAAGCATAACATGGTCAAGAACAAAACACATCCACTTCAAGAAAGAGGGAGGTGAATGAAATTTGGGCGCTGTGACTTCTTATTTCCTAATAAAAAAAAAAACAAGAAAAAAAACGGTCTGTAAGCAACTATGACAACATGTTAACATTTTAAAATCTGGGTGATAGGTTATATCATGTAAAATGTTTTATCCTAAAACAATTTTTAATTGTTTAATTTGAGAGGCCACTAAAAGATTGGTCACAGAGAGAAATCTACCTCATCCAATAGCCAGACTGTGTGAATATGACACAAGTTTCTATCTTGAAATGAAAGATGACAAGGCAGATGTAGCAGAACAAACCCCTTCCCATTATGAACAGCAGTCGTACCCCTAAAGCACATGGAAGAGAACCAAGGCCCTTTTCCTGCCTTAATCTTTTCTATATACCATACCCTTAGGAAGAACTATTTGCATTTATTTAAGTCTTCTGTAAAACCTCAACCTGTATGAATTCCTAATTTTGACTGCTTTCCCTTGGTTCCCCCACTCTCTGTGGGAAAATAGTTTTAAAATATTACCATCTGATGGCCTTAAGATACTATGATGTCATATCATATGCAAGTGACAAGAAAAAGAGCTGAATACCACAATAAAGAAATGTAGGCAAAGTACATGAATTGATAACTCTCCAAGGTAATACAACTAGTTAATAAGCCCATAAAAAATTAAATTTAATTAAAACGTTGAGATGTTCTTTAAACAGTTAGATTGGCAAAGATTAAAAACACAAGACGAACACTGAAAGTTGGTGAGGTGCGCTCTCATGGAGAGCTAATAAGCATATAAGTGGACGAAAAGCTTTCTAAGGTCCTGAAAAGGGCTTTACTCCTTGAAACCAGTAACTCCACCTCCAGAAATCCCTCCTAAAAATAAAAAATTCATAACATTATTTATTGTAACAAATGAACAAACTAAAATGAGTTATATGGTCAATACCAGGAGAACAAATACACACATTACTATATGATTATGGAATGAAATATTTTGCCATCAACATGCTCATTAAAAATACTCAGAAAAAAATTCATGCTATACTGTCAATTAAACCGTAGACTAGAAACCAAATATAGCGTAATCTCAACATTGTTTAAAATTATATATGTTAACATAAAATAAAAATTAAAACTAAATGCACTGGAATAGTACCTCCAGTGGCTTTGGATAGAAGGATTAGGGATTTTTTTTTAATGATTTTTTTTCCCTTTTTTCCAAGTTTTCTATATTGGGTTACAATTTATAAGTCAGGAGCACCAAATAAACACGATCTTTAAAAGAGAAGGAGAAGTCACTATTGCCCAAAAACATCTACCCAGGCAATTTCAAATCTAATTCCCTGGAAACACAGGTCAGCGAGTCAGATATGCCTTAGCTTAGCAAGTTGCCGTGTTAAAATATCCCATGATCAGGAGTTGTTGGGTGTTCTCTGCCCCTTGCTAAACAGTGCAGGAAGAATTCCTGACCCCAGGCCTTCTATAAGATACCAGTGTTGGCCACCATCTCTAGGCAGTTTTTAAAATCTCTGCTGGGGTAGAGTGAGGCAGAAGAAAGTCCATTTTTCAACTACGTGTTTTATATTCCTTTTTAAATTCAGTTCACTTAATGTGGTTAGTTGGACCCACCCCTCTTGTGGACTGCTGAGCCAGGAATAACTGCTGTACCCTGCCTCTGATTGCCTAACAAGGCCACATTCTGCTTTAAAGGTTGCTTGAGCTCTGCTGTAACTAAAAAACTAATGAGTTAGTCCCGAGAGCTTCATCTTAAGAAACGTCTACCGGTGGTGGATGTGGTCGTTCAAACACTTTCAAGACGCTCTTAAAATGGAAACCATGTCTAGCAACACTGTCTCCTCGGATGGCTTTATTTAAAAACAGTCACAGCAGCAAAAGAGCTAAAAAGAAGCTCGCTGAAAAACCCCTTCATGGAGGGAGTAGGAAATTAAATGTGATAAACGTTTTCCCTTCATTTTAGGATATAAATATGCAAGAGAAAAACTCTATCTCTGGGGTCCTCGGTTTGCCTAAAACAAATTTTACACTGGAAATCAGATACTAAGGTTAAAACAACTAGATCTTTTACATTTCCACTACATCCCTATTTCTAACCTTAGCCCCAAATTAAGTCAGGATTCCAGGCATAGCTGGCATACTTGGGTTTTTCTGGGTAAGTGAAATGGTCAAACAGTATTAGTCAAATTCCTACATACATAGAGTCTCATACCTGGTATGCCAAATACATAAGGAAGAAAGCGGATATCTGCTTACAAAGCCAATAATCTAATGTGGGAGGAGAGTCTGGGGTAGGCTGTGGGGAAAGGCTGGTGTAAGGGAGTAGAACTGAAGGGCTGGCACGGATGGTGAGGGCAATGATGGGGTGATGTAGTGAACAGCAGACATTCTCTTAAAGGGCCAGGCAGTAAACATTTTGGGCTTTCTGGGCCAAGAGGTAAAATCAAAGCTGTCATATAGGTCCTTATAAAACCATTTAAATGCAACCATTTAAAATGTAAAAATCATTCTTTGCTCACAGGGCCATTAAAAAAAAAAAAAAAACCAAACAGGCTGGTCTTGGTCCTTAGAGCCTCAGTTTGTGGCCCCCTGGCTAGGATAGGAGATGGAGCCCTGTGCTGAGTGAGGGCGGCTCAGTCCCACCTTCTTTCCATGTGACTTTAATGAAAATGTTTTTCTTCTATAAAATGGGGAAAATACTAGGTATCCCTAATTACCCAATATCAATGTTTTTGAAGATCCAATGAGGGAGGGAACAAACATGAAAGCACTGAAATTGATTTACAATTTCTATAGCAGCACAAGGTATTATTGTGAACACTGCTACTTACCCACAAGCAAGTTCCATCATGAAAAACCTGACACATGTCATCTCAACTGCAAATGGCCACAGAGGATTAAAATATATGCTGAATACTCTCACATAAAGAATGGCAGAAGGGAGTATTTCATAAAGATGACACGGGAAATGGCCCTGCAATCGCCACCTAGACTTAGGATTAGAGATGGTAAAAATGTGTGGAAATTCGCTTTAAGCCCCAAGAACGTCTTTTTGTCCACAAACCCCACACATTCCCTGCCATTTTCCGGTGCCCTTTCTTGAAGCTGACCCCGTATTCTGACCATGAATCCAAAAGATAAATGCACAAAGCGTCCTACCACAACAATATGGTCTGTATAGGAAATTCTAACTTGTACTTGGCCTAATATTCCTTGAACATAACAGGCACTAAAAACACGCATGTTGAAGTTAATTCAGCTGACGCTGCTTTGAAGCAACAGATTACAAACACAGACCAGGTGAGATTACTTATTTGCTCAATTTCAGAGATTATTGAAAAGTGGAGAACAACATTGTTTTTCATTTTGATGAAATTGAAAAAATTTCTCCAGCGCTCAATATCTGTTAATGCTAATATTCCAAAGCAGGCAACAATTTTTTTTTCAGGAGAAATGTTTTCTTATGGCTTTTCCTCTATTTGAAGTGATGCGGTATTAACTAATGACTAAATACATGGCCATTATCCTCCAATAGATTCATGCTCTGTCTTCGAAAGACTATAATACTCCATGTGTTTGTCAGCTTTGGTCCATAAGCAGAGTTCTTGCTTTATGGCTTCTGGTTCCACATTTAATAAGTATTAAAAGGTATTTTATAAAAAACCAAAACCAAAACCTTTAAATGAACAAAATGGAGAGTTTGGCCATGAAAACTGCCCATTGAACATACATATAACTGGCTTTATTATTAGCATGTCTTAATTACTCGTTCTTAGTCCTTAGATTCTGTCTCCCTCTGTTTTCTCTTTAGTACTTGGGGATGCCTAGATTTCATAAATTGCAGCAATAGCCAACTGACTCTCAATTACTATAAACTTTGTAATAACCTGATGTTTTCCTCCTCTCTAAATTGGCAGGAATCCCTCTGCTTTTCCAGGCTGGATATGCACAAGCTGCAACTTTCATTCTGGTAGGAAAGCAGACGTTTGGAATCACTCTTGTAAAATCTCTGACTTAACGCCCTTTCAGAAGGGAGAAGGCAGGCAAATGCATTTGATTTCCTCATCCTCATCCTCCCTCCATCATTTGATTTCTGCATCATACAACCAATTTATTCATCATAACCACCCACAGAATGTGCAGGCATCACTCACTGTTTACTCCCCGCTCGTGGAAAATAAATGATCAAGACAAATTCGAATATTGGACACTTCTTCCATTTCAAAAAATAAAAGGATCAATTTTAAGCCCTTCATTACTATCCCTAAGAGGAGCAGAAGGGAAATTGAAGGAGCTGCCAACAATGAAAATTCCTTTAGAATGCCTTGATTTAAACAGAGGGTATCAGCAGACACCCACATTTTTCTTTTTAAATTAAAACTTAAAAAACAAAAATGATTCAGACTGTGGATTTTACCCTCAGCCACTGGGGAACTACTTAAAAGGAAAATCATAGGTAACTTGATTTAAAAAAAGGAAGGAAGGTAGGAAAGGAGGGAGGGAGGGAGGGGTAATTGTTCGAAGGCATATGTATACTTATTAAAGAAAACTTTCTAGAGATGCCAGATGAGAACAGCTACCTCCAGAAATTCAAACTCAATCAAGTCAAATCTCAATTTCTTTCTAGCCCGTTGCATAGAAAGAATAGACACTATTCTTAAATTGTTTAGGCTGTAAAAATTCCAGAGTCATTACTTTAATCGATCAATCTGAAATGTGTAAATATGTATTTAAAATTTGTAAATATGCATTTAGACCGGGTGTGGGGGGACAATGGTCGGGCAATAGAGTTCCTAGCTGGTGTCGATGCTATGGAGGGGAGTTTAGGTTCCGAGAGGTCAGTGCCCCTCATTATTTTCTCAGGCAGGCCCCCAAATCCTGCCCCACTGCATGGGAGAAAACAAAAGCAGGATTTGTATTTTTCTTAGGGAGCCCTCACTCTGGATTTTTCAGGGGCCCAAGTGCCCACATTTACTAGCATTTACTTTAGAGAAAAAGGAAAAAAAAAGATTCTGGGATTAATGGACACGGTGGGGGCCCGGACGTGATGGATTTATTTTCACTCCAGAACGAAAATCTGACGCAATCACTCACAAAAGGAGATGGTTTCACACCTCCGTGGTTGTGTTTTCTTTCTGGGTGTTGTGTGCCTCTTTCCTTCACACACGTGTGAATGGAGGATACAGACAGGCATGTTTGTTTGGGGGAGATCACGATATAGAAACATTGCGCATTTTTCTCCCCTGCTTCCTACATTTCTTGCTCTGAAAATGCTTGACTTTGCTGGGGATAAAAGCACACAAAGGCACCTTTTGGTTGTTGTTTACTCACAGGAAAAACAAGCAGTTGTTAAGTGAAACACTAGATTAAAGGATAAACCTGTTAGCACCAAATTTACAAAATTATTTTTCCCATTCTTTTAATGTTCCTGAATTTATAGTAAAATTGACTTAATCAGTACTTCGTTAAAGAAACAGGATGATAAATCGTCTCCCAGTAAAAACGATCAGACTGAGATAGACGAGGATTATTAAATATCTTAGCAGGGAACAAATACGTTTTATTTTCTTAGGCCTAGTTTAGGATTCTGTTTATTGGGTGAGAAAAATTTTGGGTTTAGATACCTATATTGTCAATTCAAAGGACTTTCAAAAGCCAGGGGGTTGGTGGAGAAGCCAAGCGACTATATTTCGGGGCTTAGGATGGCGCTGGCATGGCAGGCTCCGACAACAGGAGGACTCTGAGACAACCTTTCTCTTGCACCTGATGTAGCCTTTGTCAGCCACCGCTGGAACCTCAACGTGAGCAGAAACAGCTGAAACATCAACTCCAGCTGTCACCCTTGTGCTAGGTGTCATAAATCCAGATTAAATCTGTTTGCTGGTATTGTTTTGTTTTTGCAAATCAGGAGACATAAAGAAGGTTATAAAAACAGTTTTGGTTTTTGAGTTTTTGATTGTTGTCCATAACCACCCCTGGTTCTTCTCAGGTGGACAGGGCAGACATTTCTTCATTCAACAAACCTTTTCTGAGGCAAGGGGCATGTGCCAGGATGGGCAAGACATGGATGTGGGAGAGAAAAGACTCATTGACTTCTGAGGGCTTAAAGTATGTCCTGAAACAGACCTGAATAAAAAAATGCTTTTGTCTTGAGCATTGTAGATGTTTTGGGGGAGAAAGAACTGTTTCCCATCAAATCATACATGTTAGAACATAATATTCATTAATAATCTTTTCCATACAAAATATACATCTGTATGGTAAATATTAAATAATTCTTTTGAAATTAAATGAACTAGATGAAACGCAACTTCTGAGACATAAGGTGATATTGAAGCAGCCACATACTATTCTGTGATTGAAAAGAAAACACCTCCTAAAATTACCCAGTGAAGGTCTGATTAGAAGTTTCTGGCAATTGTGTGCAAACAAAGTCAGGATTCTCAATTACACTCCATTTAAAGTGACATTTTAATATTGTACTTTGTTTAATGGTCATTTTTTTTTGGTTCTTTAACATTTAAAGCCATTTTAATAATTTATGGTTGCTTCTGCATCCTCTATCACCCACTTTTATTATTTTGAAGAGGGCAAAATATGATTCTAAAAATATAAGTGGTTTTCTTTCTAAATATTTTAAATCTCCTAGAGAATGAATACACAGACACACACACATACATATATAAAACTTCTCCTGAGTTGTGACCGGCTATCTTTTCAAACCATCTTTGGGCTATATTATACACTATAAAATAATTCTGTTAATAATGCCAAAAGACAGCAATTGTACATAACATGTTTTTTTAGTTTATAAACTAAGTTGGATTTAGGTTTGTAAATATTTGAGGCAAATAACATTAATCACAAACTGAGCATGGTGGAGAATTTTTGGAAACTAAAGGCAATTAAAAACTGCATATACATAAAAAAAGTTATTTGGGGAGAAATTCCTACCTAGGCTTTTTGACACTTGCAATGATTTTTTTTAAAAGGGCAATGTGGTGTTTTAAAATTTTAATTTAGTTAAAGAAAACTCAACCCCAAAAAGCTGCTCTATTGCATTGAAACCTCATGAGGCAAGCTTCAGTCCTGAGCAAACAAAAGCAGCTGCATTTATAAACCCTTGAAAAACGGGTTTATAATGCAAACGCTGCCATGACCTTAACTCCAGAGGTGCAAACACGCTGCTGTAATAGGAAAATTATGCATTAAAACAGAATGGGGTTCCCAGAATGTTTTAAGATTTCTATTTGATCATGTTTTGTAGCTTTTCCAGTTTCAAATAATAAACATATGCAGTTGAATGAGAAGAAAGCTTCTGTTTCCCCCAAAACACTTAAAATGGGTGAAATGTACGGTATGTAAATTATATTGCAATAATGCTGTTTAAAAACAAAACAAAAGGAGATGTATTTCTACCGGGCACAAAAAGGAATCTGAGAGGGTGTGAGGAGCATCATCCTGTTATTGATCAATAAATAAGGACTGCTTGGTGACCAGAGATTTTTGAACTACAAGGTAACTCACTAAAGAATTCTTACATTTGCAAAGGTTAAATGAAATTAGCTGCATTGGGAAAGTAAAGAAACACACACTTTAAACATGGTATAACAATTTGCTTTTGATAGAACTGAAAAATAACAAATTCAGTTTGGAATAATTTTCTAAAGCCTGTAAAGGAAATCGAGGAACAGTATATCTGACTTTTAGAAAAGAAAAAGGAAGGAAGGAAGAAAAGGATGGAGGAAGGAAGGAGTATTCCAAAGGAGAAAATGCAAAGAACTGACACCGGCGAAAAAGGAAATAAAATTCGATGAAATGTAAAAAAAAGGAAGGAGAGGATGAGGGGATATTTCCAGTGAAACTCCCACCATTCTGTTATTTAGAGAGAAGAAAATTGGTAAGAGAGTGGAAGATTCTCTAAGATAAAAGACTAATAAAATATCAAAGCGGAAGATTTAATTCTCTTAGGATTTGGGGAAACAGAAGAAATTCTAGATTTCAGAAGATTAAACATTGGTATTCTGTTGTACAGAAAACCAAATCCAGACTTTCATAATTGTCTGTGGGACAAGACAGTTTTGCCAGAGTCTGCAGTAGCTGCATCTTTGGAAGAAGACGAGGCTCCTGTGGAACATAAAAAAATGCCTTTCCCTAAGCTCGGATCCACCCGGGGCCTCTACTCAGGGTCTTTCCTTAATGTTCAAAAGAGAGATAAACATCTGGATAAATGAATAATAAAGAAAGAAATGCTGACTCCTTATTTTCATTTCACAAGGAAAATCAAACGTGTTTTTAGTTTTTGCTTTTGTTCTTTGGAGGTGAGGCAGAATTCTGAGATTCACAATGAACACTACGCTTTACTAGAAAAACAGGTGGAGTTTCTAGAAGCAGGATGGTTGTGATTTGCTCCTTTGGAACAAAGGTGACTGCCTTTATATGAGAGTAAAGTTGGTAGAAATTGTTTAGGTACAGGCAAGGTGAGACCTTGGTCTTCCCTAAAAATGACCTTATAGGGCCATATGATATCCTTATGGGGTTCCCAAATGGGGAGTTACAGTTACTTTGAAATGTTTCCATAGGCACCATCCTATGGAGATTTTGTGCCCTGTTTAACTGGGCGTGGTGTTCAGGGTTGGTGCCTGCATCAGTGCATCTCCTGAACAGTGTTGTGTAAATAATCCCAGGCCCATTAATCTTGCAGAAACAGTAGAGGATTGCACTCCTGTCTCTGAGCCAGGGGGAGGGTGCGGTCACAGCACTACTAATATCCTAATAAAATCAGCCTCTGGCATCTGAACCCTAACCTCTTTGACACCCTCAGCACACTGCTGTTTTCTATTAGAACTTTTTTTTAGATCCAAAGATCAAGTGATACGATGAATCTGGGCTTTCTCCTACCTCCACCTTCTATGGCTTGAAATGAAGAGCTACAATGTTAAAGTTTATGTCATGTCCTGAGTGATAGCTACGTCTGGAAAAAAAAATGATGAAGCATTCTTCCTGACAAAAGAAAGGGAAAAGAATAGGTGTGAACAGAGGGAGGCTATCTGGCAACACTCTCACACGCGAAGGTCAAAATGAAGTCGTAATAGAGCCCCAGTCTGGTCGGGAACATCTCTCACTGGCCATCCAGCCATTTAAAAACAAAATTCAAGGGTTTGCATGGGATGCGGAAACAATTTGGATTCTGAACAAAATTTTCCCAGGAGTGGACAGACTTCCGGGTCTGAAATAGATCCTCTTATTTTGAACATACCATTTCTTTTTCATGTTGGTTTTTTGAAAGATGTAAACACTATTTGGTTCCCTTTTTTCTTTTTTTTTTTTTCCCGGAGTAAAAGCTTAAAAGGAAAAATGAAAAGATTCTACAGGTCCTGTATATCTAAGAGAAAAGCTAACATTGAAGGGGAATACGTGTCTCTACTTTTATTGCTTTTCTCTCAGTGCAGAAATCAGGGAAGATCTTAGAGGATCTTATTTCTCAGCTTTTTGTTGGAACCTGGAACCTCTGACTGATATACAGGAGAAAGACCTAGTAGTCCTGCCTCACCTTTAAGAATCGGAAGTATGTCTGCTGAGTTTGCACAATGAAAACTGGTCTAAGTAGGATAACTTTTTCTTTCCAATCTGAAATGGGATCCTCTCTTTGAACAAACTCTACTAAACAATTTGGTCAAGGTAGCAAAGCTATTAAAAAAATAAAATAAAATAAAAAGCTTGCCACAATGAGGGGCCCAGTGCAGGAGTCAGACCTAGAGGAAGCCAGAGGGAAGGGAAGGAATAGGAGAATGGAATGTGCATGTCCCAAGACAACTGGTGAGAAGGGACCAGGGCTAGAATGTCCAGGGATGGTGCATGTGATAGGGCTTGGTCAGGGACCAAGAGAAGGGATTTCTGATCTCATGAGGATAGATAGGCCAAGCACATGTCTATGGCAGAGCTCTGTCAAAAAAAGGGAAACATTTCTGAAACCAAAATATAAACTAGTCCTTTGCAACATCGGCATTTTTCTCAAAAGGGCTGGTAATGGGTGATGGGCAGTTGCCTTCTAATATATAAACCAGCAAAGTCCTTCTATAAATGACCAGATACAGGCCAGATATACAATAAAATCACTATCCGTTTACAATTACATGTCAATTACAGGGTTCCTCCAAATCACAAATTGAACAGAGTTCAGAAGATATAGCTAAAACACAGTGTTAAAATTCTAAATATTCAACGGCTGATTCACATCAGCTCAGAACCAAATCTAGGATCTCTGCTGTATTTGCAGAGACATAATTTTATGCTGCTTGGGTTGAGCACAAGAAGTACAGTGATACAGAGACAGAACAGGGACTGACACTTGCAGAAACACCTTCCAAGCATGTAGATACAAATAAAAGACACAGCAGAACAAATTGTAGCCGTTCACTCCAGCTACAGTTTCATAATTTCAATGCTCGCATGTTACCTCTATGATGCATTTTTAAACTAGTGATACTGAAAATCTGAAGCTTGAAGTCGGTTGAAGGAAGAGATTCATGTGGTTTCATACCAGGATGGTTCAGGGGAGACATAAAAGCGACATGAAATTTTAAATGCAATTATTTTAGATTAGAATATTTGGATTGAAAGATCTGGAGGGTATTGTTTTTGATAAGACGGTCCCACTTGACAAGGGCTGTCACCACTCGGGGGCTCTCTGTTGTCAACTAAAGATGAAAAGCCATCAGAAAGAATTAACTTCAGCTTTTAAACAGTTTGAAAATGTCAGAGAGGTCAGAGAAGATCTATTTCTTTATATTGCATATTTACCTGATGAGCTTTTGGGTGCTTTTCCTTTCCATTCAAGTTAGTCTGAAATCATGGTAATTGATCACAGGTTAATGACAGCTGACAAGAAAACACTATGATTGGCTGAGGTCTGAGTCAATCATAGCTGTTTCGGATCTAAGCAGATCTTCTAATAGCAGTAATTGGCGACTATGGGGGAAAACCCTACTAGGAGTCCTTTTGTATTTTCCATAGCCATTTATTTGGTTTCCAGTTACATGGAAGCCAATTTAAAAGCTTTTATAACTCACACCTCACTAGTGGACCTATTGTTCCTGCGAGATCCTGGGGATGCTCAATAGCCATTGCAAAATTCAATACACACACACACACACACACACACACACACACACACGGCATGGCAACACTAAATGTAAATATTGGCTTGTTTAAAAAAAAAAAAGAAATCCTTAGATGTTATTTATGATCACCTTAGTAAATTGTTTTGAAAGACACATCCGATTTAATATTATGAGGAAGTTTAGTTTCATTTTAAACAACATGAGGCCTGAAGGTGATTTCACGTTTCTAACGTGCATTCCTCCTTCTAAAGAGGAAAGTGATAAGTTAAAGCAAGTTCAAGTGCCATTGTAGCAAGCTAATTCCCTTTTTCCACATGCGATTCAGAGAGAAAGGTCAAGTCCACTGTCACTTCTCTCTAACGGATGCTCAGGGTCTGTGTGCACTGAGCATGATGTATTTAAAAGAAGCCAAGCAACTCGGCCATTTTCTGCATCAACTATACTAATCATAAACCCTCCATCTTGAGCTGAAATGTGAGATTAGGTGCAGATGAGTTTGTAAACAGCAAATGCACAGAGTTCTTTAGGCTCAAAACCAAACCTGTGTTTCTCCACCATTTTGAAATGTAAGTAACCCCTGCAACTGGAAGAAAGGGGCTCTACCATCAGCTGTAATTTATATGACGCACTGCTTATAGCGTGGGGATCTAGCTGCTGACCACACGGGGGTTGACTCCTGATCAAGCACTGACAAGCTATTATTAGTCGAATGTTTTGTCTTTGTTGGGACTCTGTGTGCAGAAGAAAATCACTGAAGAAACATCCTTGATAGGAAATCATGTTAGGAAAGAGTATACCATAGGGAGGACTCTAAAAATGTTAACCTGTAAAAAAAAATCTCATTCAAATCTTTAGAATTGACATATTTTCTGGGCAGGAGAATGACAGCACCTCCCTTCAGCTACCCAGATGCTGCTCTTTCCACTCATATAGTCTCACTTGGGTGTCTTAAATAATGTCCTTGTCATCTCTCTTTGACTCCCAGGGCAGTGGCTGCCTATGAACTTCCCCTGGCTCTGTACATTGGCCTACAAGGCAACAAAGCTACTTCTTTCTAAGTCATTAATGTTCTGGTACTGTCAGATCACTCATAACGGAAAATCCATGCAACCCACAGGGCCTCCTTTTGCCTGGCAAATGAATTTGTTACAAGTGGACACTAGCAGTGTGGTCTGGCATCTACAGTTCAGTCAATAATGATCATCATTATTGCATCCACAGTTAGGGCAGTTCCTCTTGTCTGAGTTATCCAAGAATCCCAGGCTCTTAGAGGCAAGATGGCCATCACTGTACACTGGTGCTTTTAAACACCTGCTGGTGATTCTCCACCAAGTTAAATTCCAACACATCCTGGGATTAGAAAATTTTATCTAGTTGCAAACACAAAGCTAGAGAATACACATGAGATCTTTTACTATGAGACAAGTACTCAGCCAGGTTCTTTACATGTTTTATGTGGTTTTTTTCTTAAGCCTACAAGGATTATTATCATTCTCCATTTATGGACGAGGACACTTAGGATCAGAAAACGTCAGTGATTTACTCAAGGTGCCACAGCTCATAATGACAAAGTCAATATTCAAAATTAGGTTTCTTCTTAAAATCTTACAAAAAAATTAAAGAACTAAGAAGCGCTTTGTCAAGAGTCACATGTGGGTTTCAAACCTCAGACAGATGGCTGCAACTCCAACTCCCTTGTTTTACACCTGAAAAAGACTCCTTTTGATGGAAATGGTTTTGAAATTTTAAAAAGGCAAAACAAGCTCTGCTAAATCTTTGAAGGTAAAGCAGTACCCCCAAGCTAAGGTTGGCTCCAAAGAGGCCAGATGGATACGTTTGATCTTTGGTGCTTATGGACTCAATCCTGGATGCCCATTGCTCTCCCTTAGTAGTTTAGATGATCACATTTTCTGAATCAGAATACTGGCCTAGTTTGTGACAAGGGGCATGAGATGTGATGGAACCATGGCTCATCACAGCTGACTACCATGGATAATTTAGAGGATGCTTATTGTGGGGGGAAAGAAGACTGTATTTTAAATCAGGAATGTCCTAGTCTATTAAAACTTTGACCAGCTCCCATATCAATAGGTGCTTGAGATAGCAAGACAAGGAAAATTAAATAAAAAAGCTATCTTATAAGAAGATGCAAGACAAGGACAATGTCAAAATTCTACCCAAAGAGATACAAAAATTTTTTAAAATGAGTACTACAGGGAAAATAAAAATATAGTTCTATAAAGCTACTGGCATTTCTATCAATAGCCTTAACTTTTTAAACTCAGAGAGTCAGTGTTCTTTCAGTGCCTCATGGTGAACACTCTACAGTGTTTATAGTCCTCAGCTTCCCTATCCAAATTTATTTCCACCTCTTCCTGATGCCCAGCTTCAGATGCAGACTGCAGGACATTCCCCTCTCTGGCCTCACCTGTGCCTCCCACCAGGAATGCTCAATTTCCCGCCTACTACCCCCCAACCTCACCCTCACCCTCATCCACAAAACTATGACTGGCTCCCATAGCAGTCTCTGTCCCACACCTCAGATTTTCCTCATGTGCTGCCCTATTAATCCTACTGTTAGCTGTTTCTCTAAATTTAGGAACATAGCTTATTTCTTCTGTACTACCAAAATAGCTAGCACCCTAGTAGGTTTTTTTTTTTAGAGACAGGGTGTCACTATGTTGCCCAGGCTGGACTTAAACTCCTGGGCTCAAGGGATCCTCCCAAGTAGCTGGTACTACAGGCACACACCACCATGCCAGCTTCAATAAATATTCAGTCATTATCCAGTTGATTAATTTAATCCACAAGCAACCTTTAAATTCCCAGAGCTGCAATTGCATTTGATGGGTGGGGCACCCAAGGTACTGGAGGTAGCCTAAGAAGAATGTTCTGTTTTGGTAGCCCTTTAAGAACAAAAGAACAAAATCACAAGTATAATAGCACACATCTGTTTTTATAAAGTTGAGATTTATAAAGGGAAGCATTGACTTCAAGTGTCAAAGAAACATAAATATTGCGCTCAGGGCAATAAATGAAAACAAAACCAAAAGGCTTGGACGACATTTCCACTGGGTGGCTGTCACTCACCAACTCCAATCTTTGGTTTAAAGTAATCTTGAAGCTTCAGGAGCTGTCAGGGGAGGAGGTACAGGAGATAGCAACAATGTCTCAACAGTTAGCGCTGAGTCTCTGGTTTGAATGAATATGAACACATAGCGCTTTACTATTCCAGTTGATGCCGTTTAAGATGGCTACAAGTTTGTCTGATTTTCTGCAGGGTTACCTTTTCCTTCCCAAGTTCAGCATTGATTCTTTTCCCCCTTAGTTAAGAAGGCAATACCTTAGAGACCAAAGTTAGTTGAGCTGCATCCTTTTGTATTAATTGCTCTTTATTTCAACTTTTGATAATCTTTTCAAAGACTACAAGGTACCATTCCAGGTATTCTCAAATTGACCAAAAATTAAGAGTAAACATTTTAAAACAGCTCAACATTCAGAAATAGTTAATGAGTGGGAGGTGGTTGAGCAGAGAAAAGACGGATCAGACCTATGAGCGAGACACACCTTGGTGGGAACGCCACCTGCACCCTTGGATGATTTTAAGCAAATGGTTACATCTCCCTGCACCTTGGTCTCCTCCTGGGAAAAATGGGGACCACAGAATCCGTTTTACAGCATGCCTGTGATTACTAAATATACTACTGAATTTTAATTGTCTAGCACCAAGGGCCATTATCGAGTGAGGCAGTGATATTGAGGAAGAAGTTAGAAAAGAAATCCTACTTCCGTAAGGTCTATCGCTCTCCCTCCATTTTGTCCTGAGTCATTATGCCTTATATCTCCTGCAGGAGTACAGACCTCTAATTGTCTCTTTTCTGCAGCGTTACCTACTATTCTTCCCCATTTAGACTTGCCAAACTGCCAAATTTCTAGGCCTCGACAATGCACTGCTGGATAAAACAAATATTTCATTAACAATCTGTCCCCAGGTGCTACAAATGTTCCACCTGAAATGAAAGTAGAAATTCATATGGTCTTCCCCTCCAGCGGTGTCATTCTCTGGCAAAATAGAGGTTTAATTAAGGTCAAATCTCCCAAGCCATAGCACAGGATGGATTTAGGTCAGTTGAAACAGATATTCTAGTTAATTTGATCTAAATGGTTGTGTTTATTTGGGGAGGGAAGGAAAAATGGAGGCTCCTGCCTAGTATAGCAGGGGGAAGAATAGGCAATATCCAAAGTTTGAACCATATGGAGCTGCACATGTCTCAGGAAAATAGTTCCTAAGAATTTAGAAAAAAAAATTATGTCTGCACAATTCTCCACTCCAGGTTAAATATCTATGATAACAAATTTTTAGCATATTCTTGGTGATGCCAAGAAAGAGAAAGGTGTGATCAGTGTAAAGACCCCAGATCTTCAATTAAAAATGACCTGAAATCTTCCACTGAACGACTTAGGCATCGCAGAGGAAAAAATAGATACATAAACCAGAGAACCAAACACAGCACGGGACAGGAGGATTTAAAATGTCATCAGAGCCAAGCGTTGCTTCAGTCAATTCTAATGGAGAAGAATTCTGTATCAATGGGAACTGCTGAGATGAACACATCCCCTCCCTGGGACTTAAGTTCTCCTTGTTACTCTCCACTTTCCCTCCGTTTCTGTCTCAAGCTTTTCTGATACTTCCTGTTCACCATCACATCGCTTCCCTCAACAGTACTCTAAAGTTTGAGATGTAACTTTTTGTTCTATGACTCAGACAGGCTTCTCTGCTTACTGTAACTCTGTTTATAAACCAGGATGCACATAAAAAAATAGCATGCTAATTTAGCAACAGATCCATGTTTTGTGAGGTCTGAAGCTTACAGAATTTGGAGAGTTCTCTGGAAGAAAGGAATATGGAATTAGGTCCCAACATTAATATTTACTTAAAATGAGAAATAACGCACAACAAAGAGCTGGGGCCTTGGGCACTCAGATCCCTTTCTTCTGAGATTTCTGTAAGCTTCCTGGTGACATCATGACATCATCTCCCCACCTAGAGCCCTCCACAACTCCCAGGAGCTCTAAGGACCCCACGCAAGTGAGGGACCCTGAAGCCTCAGGCTCATTCACATCACAGTAAACTCACCCTTCTAATTTACCTAAAATAAACACAAGAAATGTGAACATCTATCCCCTGCTCCCCTACCCCCCTCCCACCATGGGTACCTGGCAGACATATTTTACACTTAAAGATAATGTCTATTGTTTCTACTCTAATACCTGGTGGTGATCCCTGTCCAAAAGTGAGACAACAGATTACAAAACAAGTTACCTAATTGTAAAATTCAGAAGGGCACATTACATTTTTAAAGTGTAACATATTTTTTCCATCTAATTCAAAACTGTGAATGTTAAACTTAAAGACTCTTTCCAGCTTCTGTTAGTGACAGACAGAGCTCCCCAAGGGGTGGCTGCCTTCAAAGACAGGTAAATGAGGGCCCATATAAAACAGCCAAGTATTGATGTTGTAGTAAAATTCCAGAAAAATACATTGGCAGACAAGTAAATTTGTCACTAATAATTTAATGTAATTTCCCTAAAATGGAGGTAATAGGTACTCAGGGAATACACCTCCAGGGTTTACATCAAATGTGCATGTGGAAAATCATGAAATAATATTTTTTTAAATGTAGATGCTTTGTCTGACATGTTGGTTTATGATGAAAATTATTCTTCCAAAATGAAAATGGGGAGGGGAAAATATAACGTCCCCGATCCATGTATCCTTTAACTTCCAAACCTTTCCTAATGGTGGCAGTTGAGCAGCCATGACTGAATGGAAGCTAGGAACATTTGTTTGCATTTTATTTCCCCCTTAAAATGATGTACTACAATTACCAAATATTAATGAACCAATCATGTTGCAAATAGTATTTCCTGTGTCACTCTGAGTTATAGAATCTAATATTGGGCTCATTTGAAACATTCCAAAGTTGCATATTTTTTTCCCCTTTGCAAAGTGACAGCTCAAATTGTGTTTAGTTGCATCTGTCCAACCATGAGCAAATCAAGTATAAAAATTTCATTTTGTCTAAGTGTTAATGCAATTTTTTAAGCTCATATCCTGGGATGGCTCACTTTGTACTATGCTGGATGATATTAGATGCTGCTTAAACAATATTATCAATTATATTACATGGTGCCAGAAAATTTTAAAATAGCACTTGTTTGAGACTCAAGTCATGAAGTTCCAAGACAGGAAAAATAGAAAGCAGGAAAAAAACATTCTTTTGCTGTTTCAAATGCTCCAATGTTTATGTTTATATTACAAATAGGCTGATTTCCAGCTATAAATCTGAATTTCACTGCCGTTATCGTGAGTTTAATATGAAAAAAGACCTGCGTGTGCTAAGGCAATAAGGAGAGACGCAGCTGTCATAAGCTCAGCTGCTGGATGGAACAACCTGAGACCCAGAGTCGGGGCAGGAGGGAGGAGAGGAAAGAAAAGCTGTAAGACAGAACAGCAGCCCTAAGGTAGAACCATCAAAATTATGAATTAATATCAAAGTCAAAATTATAGAATGTCCATCATTTTTCTATAGAATATTGACAGAGTGAAATGAATTCAGCAGATAATAAAGAATCTATCACCCAGAAAAAAAAAAAGGGAAAGAAAGAAAGCAGGCAAATATGCCGACTTCATAAGCACATTTCATCAAACGTGTGAGCTTAATACAACTGCCAGGGAAAAGCCTGATCCAATTTTGTAGGAGGTCACCGTCAGAAGTCCCTGGCTGTTAACGTGCCTCAGCTTTCTCTGATTTCTTACTCTAGGTAGTGAGGCCAAATACTGCTTCATGCTCCTTTTCCCCCACTTGCAATCTGACACACACTTCCTTGTGCAGGACAGGTGTGCCCATAGTAATGAAAGCTAACGAAGAAAGTTGCCAAAGAGTCTTGATTATGGCCCCGTTGTCATGGGCCGAGAGCATGGAAAAATTTCATCTTTCCCATCACCACATTTCTAGTGGCTGTTCTATACTCTCTGGGGCAGAAAAGGTGATTTTTATTTCAGGTGTCCAAGAAAAATGTTTTTGGATTCTCAAGTCATTTAAATACAATATATATGTGGAGCTATGAAAAACATAAGCCATACTTTTATTTATTTAACTCAGCCACAGCTAGATCTGCACCATTTGGGTTTGTAAATCACACATTCAAAGTCTGCTAAATGTTTAGAATGCTGTTGTTTGTACAAGACTGGTTATATTTTCTGATAATGCAGAATAATAATAATAAAAAATGCTTCACCAATGGGAAGGCACACATCTCACAGTAAGATTACAGCTCACACCTGCCTAACTCAATATGTTCATACTTAATGAAGTTTAAACATAATAGAAGAAACCTGAATTCTCTTCAAGTTCAGGATTCTGGCTGCCTTTCTCAATTGGTGTTCTATGAAAGAATTAGGCCCTGATCCTCCAAGACATCCATTGTGTATATAACGAATTAACTTCCTACTTCTGCATCTAGAATGTAATACTCATATACCAATTTGGGGAAGTGGAGCAAACAGACTCTCAAATCATTTTCTGTGTTTTTGTGCTTTAGATAAGGATCCCTGGTTGAAAAAGGCAGCAAGCGTCAATACTCAAAGTACAGTCTGCAGACCAGTGGCATTTGCGTCACTTGGGAGCTTGTTCAAATGCAAATTCTGATTCAGTGGGTCTGGGATGGGGCCTAGGATTCTGCATTTCTAATAAGCTACCAAGTGATGCTGATGCTAGTGGTCCCAGACACACTGAACGGCAAAACTCTAAAAGTTCCCTGTTCTCTATAAAATAAAATTCTTAACGGACATTAGCATAAGACTAAATAACATATTTGTCATGTTCTATGACAAATTTGTTGGTTTTCACTTCGTGTTTGGCAGGGACATTATGTATCTTCCATAATACATCTAGGATAGAAGCAATTGAACAAGAAGCATCAACCAAAGCAAGGCCATAAGAGGAAAAACCACTGCTCTGGTTTTTCTGAATCCATTTGTGTCCCTCAACAGAAGATGTTCACCTCTAAATGCAAGTTTTCACAGGAAATTTATACCCATATTTTCCAATGTATATTGGGATATATATTTCTATTTGAAAATCTATTTATATGAAAAGGCTCATAAAGCTATGAAAATTAAATTACATTTGGACGTTCATTTGATCACTGACCTCCACTAAAAAGAATTAAGTGACATGAAATGAGATCTACCTAGAAGACTAGCCTAGATGTTCACCAAGGAACTGGATACTGCTCTTTGCTGCCGGTACTGTTTTTCTCTGGTGTGTCATCCCTCTTTCCAAACACTCTGCCAAACACTCTTGCTACCTTTAACGTGAAACTCAGGCTTTCCATCTTCCTTGAAGACTCACCAGTCTCCGTCCTTTGCCAACTTCGTGCTCCTTAAACCACGTGCGACTCATATCTGGGACTCTACACCTTGCATGACACTATTGTTTTGTTTGTTTTCTAGTTGTTTCATCTAACTTGTATAATCTCCCTCAACGTTCAGCCCAGTGAATTTTTACTTAGCACCTATTTTGTGCCAGGCTCCGTGCTTAGTATAGGGAATAAAGGGATAAAGAGGGATTTACACTTCTGATGTAGCAAAAATACTGTTGTTTGCCACATAAAAAAACTCATCATAATATTGTAGAGAAGGTTGACATGAAGACGACAATCATATACTGTGATGATTATAAAGGAGACACATATGCAAAGTCTTAAAGGGGATGGTAGATTTTTCCACGTTGGAAGAATACTTAAGCAAAGGAAATTTCACTAAAGGGTATGGGACAAGACAGGCAAAGACACAGATGTAGGCAACAGCAAAGTGAATCCAGGTGCTCCGAACTGTCTATGGCTGCTAGAATTTGAGGACAGGCAGAGGGAAGAGGGGACAAGGGGCCATATCAAGAAGAGTCTCATTTGCTGAGCTAAGGAAGGATATCGACCAGGCCAGATAGGATCAGATTTGCATTTCGGCAAATGCAAATACTGTTGCCAGAGCAGAGGAGACTGTCATAAACTCCTTTAATTTTTTGAGCTGGAAAGTTTCAGGCACAGAGATAAAGAACAACTCAAAAACTTATTGATCAGCTTTGCAAGAGAAACCTGACTTGTGATTCTTATGACTTCAGCTCTTTTGAATGAAGAATCTTGAGCAAACCTGAGGTGATAGATGTCTTCCTCATCTATCTGTTCATATGAGTGATCACATCTGGGGAAGACTTGACATATTTTAAGAAAACAGCTGTTAATGGGAAACAGCGTGAGGTGGCGTGAAGAGGCAGGTGAAGCTAATGGGTTAGTGCAAAGTATCCCCAGGATTATGGGTTCCTTGAGGCCAAGGATCGATCTTGTTTATCTTGGTACCCAGCACCTAGCAGAGTGCCCAGAAATGGAAAATATCTATTTAATCATTCTGCTTAATAACCACCTAAAATGTCTACCTCCAACCCATTAACTCCTTCCATCACATATCTGGGGATAAGGAAAGTAATTTATAAACTTTCCCATCATTAAACATATCACTGGGATGTGTTATAATCTTTTTAAAATTACTGGTACTCCAATTTTCCCCTCAAATGTTTTTTTTTAATTCTTCTCTCAAATAGCTTTAAAAAATTAGATTATTCCTAGAATTTAAATGTTTTTATTTAGAGAAAATGCATCCATTCATGATGCATCCCTATTTCAGTCTGCTGAGAAGGGCTTTGGTCCAAATGACCTTCTGTTTGATCCTAAACAAGATTTCTTTACCTGAAACAGGGATCCGGAGGGAAAGGAGGGGGTTGAACCATTTAATTCCCAAGAAGTTGAATTTTCTCAGTTCTAAATTTTCTTGTGCTCCTTTTAGTACTATGCTCTAGGCCTGCCTTACCCATAGTAGATAATAAATTAATACTCTTTGGCTAAATTTATAGCTTTAGAGAACACTTGTATCTATTTTAATTGTTCTGAATCATATCAGTAAGCCTCTGAATTTCTTGTTGCATGGTAACTCCCCCCTATTCCTTTCAATTGCATTTGTGTCCCTTAAATAATCTAAAATTTAGAACTAAAAGCAATAAGCATTTAGAACCAGACCTTTCTGAATGCATTCCCAACCCTTGCTGAGATGTGCAAGAATCCTACCACTGACTCAAGGGACACCACGCAGCACCCGGCCACACAGATATGTGAACATCCGCGCACCGAGCAGGCCCTTGGAAAGAAGGGGTGTGTGGCCGTATAAATCCCGATACAGGAGGACAATGAATCCACAATGCACACACAGCCCACACCTGCTATCACACTCTGTAATAAACCCCCGCCGGTGGGCCCGTGACAAAGTTGATCCCAGAGGAGAGAGAGCAGTGATGGAAACTATAAATCTGTACCAATAGCCAGCCATTCCTCCCACCTCCCGTGTGCCGTCTGTGTGTGTGCACAAACAAGGCCGCCGACACGTAAATACTCAGAGAAGTGTAATCCATCTCCTGCTGCACATTCTGTTTCCAACTCTGCTCTGTATGTTGCCTGGAATTTCATACGGTTTTCAGAAGGAGCAAGATCGTGCAGCCCTTTGTTCGGAGTAAGCAAGCAGGGGAATCTGACTCTAGCAGATTCAGAGATCTTATTTTCCTTCCTTCCCGGCAAAATAATAATAACAATAATAATAATAATCAGCTTCTTAAAATTGCACTGCTGGTGTTTATGGTTCATATTATAAGCAGGGCAACCTCTATACCCAAATCGAAATTTCATTTATGATATTGTGGACTTCATGTGAATAAAGGCCTCGTGTTTTCCAAGGTATCAAAGAAAGATGCACCTGCCACAAGGCTAATCACGGGAGGGAACGGAAAGAAGATGGAGGCTGGGGAGGGTAATAAAAGACAAAAAACAAAGCCAAACGCCATAAATTGATATGAAGTAAAAAAGAAAAGAAAAGGGGGACCCCCCCCCAGCATGTCCACCACCTGTGCTCAGGGGATGGACACAGAGCGATGGATCTCAGACACGCTTAAATTCCTGACACTTTTCTCCTCCAGCTTGGAAATCCTACTAGTTAAAAATGTGGTTGGGATAACTATAAAGGCACAGGTGACAAGATAGGTTGCCTACGAAATTCAAGGTGGTTTGAACAAATAGTTTTCTTTCAACCACACTAGAAAGACGTAATGGAGAGAGTGGTGTAGGTTTAAGTAGACTCTTGATGTAAATGAAAATAAAAACCACGACAACTTTTATATCCTTGAAGCATTTGGCTAATGAGTCACTAAAACCATCCCCGGCCCATCCATCATTTCTATTGCAGAGACACAACCACTCTTTCTCTCTAATTGGTCTAGACAGGTGTCATGATATTTCAGCACATTGAAAAAAATTCCAGAGGTTTTCTTCTGTGAGACTGAAAGGTAGACACTTTGGAAAATGTTAGTCTAATTTCAACCTTCTTTGAAACAGTTTACCCTTAACAAGAAAATAAAGACAAACAAAAGTCTTCTGATTTAACTACACCTCCCCAAAAGCCCTTTATAGGGTCAAAGGGGAAGTCAGAAATTAATTTAATCATTGTGAGGGGGAGACCCTGCTTTCAGAAGTAACAGGCTTTATCTGGGGATCTCACTTCATATATATTGTTTTTCTATATCTATAGCAAGCAAAGCTAAATATGTAAGGTTTCAAATGTCAACTTCACTTTGCATAAAGTGACTAAAGACAATTTTACACTATCAAATGATTTCAGGTGCTGCTCTGTACATTTTAGGATAATGGGTTTCACCAAATCCTGTACTTAGGAAAGCAAAAAGAGACAGGAAATTAGGAACCTATCCGAGGCATGGGTCTGCCACCACATTTTACCAGAAACAACAGTTCATTAAAGTGTTTTAAAATTGTATTTCAACCAAATTGTGCCATAGTGAACAACAGGAAATAGAAAGTTCAGCTGGTGTTTTGCAGTTAACTCATAAACTCGCAGAGGAATCAGTAAGAACAGCCTAAGTTAAGGACAAAGCATCAGGCTCAACTTTTAATTTCTTGGTTGCTATCGGGAAGAACCACAACCTTCTTGATATTTAAATACATTTTTATAAATGTGATTTCTTTGTTGGCCATGCAACAAAGAAACATTCCCCAGAGAAAGAGGTGACATGGATTTCTACTTGTTTTCCTATGTTTGTTTTAATCTTGTAATAAGAGCCTGGTTGCTGATGCACGAGTCTTTACTGACTTAAAACTGATGTTGCACATTCTGGTATCAGAGCCTTCGCTGAGGGTGTGTTTCAGGGTGGAGCAGTGGTGAGCAAACACGAGGACAATTCCTGGGATGGATGAAATGGGCCATCACCACTCAGAGTTGTTGAGCACACCAAAGAGGAACGTGGAGTTGGGTCTTGGGTCAAGCATGAATTTTAGGTGTGAATTTGACCCGTCTTCCTGAGTATCTATCTGCAAAAGCTCTGAAACTAGCATGGCCCACAAATACCAAGTGTCAGCTGGGAATATTAATTCCTGCTCTGGATATGTTAAAAATTTGTATTTTCTTTACCAACTCGAGATGCAGTATTCAGTGCCTCAGATTTCAAGAGAAAATAATGGTAGAAAAAGGAGGAAATTCCAATTTCAAACTAGTAGTTTCTATAACTTAAAACACTTCATCTCTATATATCGATTATTTTCTATTTCAGCTCTGTGTCATCTAGCTAGACATCGTTTCTCTCTGTCTATATGTAAGTTACAAATCTATGCACAGAATCGGGGTTAATTGACAACATCAAGTTGTCGTCTCTGGGTTAGAAGCAGCACGCTGTTAATCTTTTTCTTTGTATTTGTTTTTTGTATTTTTCTGTAATAACAATGTTTTGCACCTCTGATTAGAAATATGGCTTATTTTAAACAAAGCAAGTAAACAATTTTCCTGAATACTATCAATCTGATAAAAAAATAAAAGGGTAAGAAGGGGTAGGAAAAAAGAAAATACCCCAGGATAGATTTCAAAAGGGTCATAAAATGTTTTCACTAATGTGTCTACACACAAAATATGAATACCATGGTCATTTCCTTATTTAACAAACAGGTGTTGAGCAATTTCTGTGTTCTTAGAGGGCTAGTTCTGGGCATGGAGTTAGCAACAGGAATAAGAAATGGTTCTTGCTCTTAAAGTGCTTGCACTCACTTGGTAGAGGAGAATATACACGGGCATATAAAGCTCATTCTTGCCCCACCAGCACCTAAAAATTCAGGTAGGTGCCTGGTGTTATGAAACTATAAAAGAGCCTATTAATAGTAGAAAATCATATGACTGTGTGGACTCTGGACATAGAAGGATTTAATGAGCATAAAAGTAATAGACAAAGTTAACATAAAAAGACTGATAGCTTTGTTGTACTTTAATTTCTATGTTGCAAACACCATCTTAAACAAAATTAAAAGACAACAAATAAAAATGTTTTCCACAAATATGTCTAAAGGTTGATCTCTTTAATACATAAAGGATATAGAAATTGAGAAGGAAAACCCAAAATCCCATTTTTAAAGAAACAGGCTGGGCACAGGGGCTCACGCCTGTAATCCCAGCATTTGGGGAGGCTGAGGTGGGCAGATTGCTTGAGGCCATGAGTTCGAGACCAGCCTGGGAAACATAGCGAGACCTCATCTCTACAAAAATTTTTTTAGAAGTTATCCAAGTGTGGTGGCACATGCCTATAGGCCTAGCTACTCAGGAGGCTGAGGTGGAAGGACAGCCAGAGTCCAGGAGTTCGATGTTACAGTGGACTATGATTGAGCCACTGCACTTTAGCCCAGGCAACAGAGCGAGACCCTGTCCCTAAAAAAAGAAAAAGAGGGGGTACGGGGGAACAGAACTATGAGTGGCCAAAAAACCATGAAATGTGTTCAAAGTGAGGGGGTTCTGATCAGGGCTTCACGGCTATGTGTAATGTTTTCTTTCTTTTGCTGCCGGTGGGCACATGGGTTTGACTACATAATTCTCTGTAACTGAAGGAGTTCATTTTAAAAAGGAAAAAAAGAAACATAATATTGTTCAATGTTGGTGGCTGTGACCATGGCAGGGATTGGCCTGGACTTTCTTCAAAGTATTGGCAATGTGCACCAAGGGGCTTAAAAATGGCTTTTGACTCCAAAATTCCATTACTAATAGTCTGCCCTTGGAAGAAAGCTGGGACAGAAACAAAGATTTAAGAGCAGTGAGATTTAACAAAGTATTATTTCTAATAGTAAAATATTTAAAATACCCTAAATGTACAACAAAAGAGGAAGAGTAAAATAATTACAGTACATATACAACAGACTGTTATGAAATGATTAAAATAATATTGTTGACATTTTTTATATATAGAAATGATCAAAATACATTATGTGATCAAAGGGGATACATAGATCTGTATGTACATACATGTACATAGACACACATATACACACACTGTATGATGTCAATAGGGCAAAAAAGAGATGTATATGTAATATGAATTTGGGAGATTATCATGCTTTAGCAGTGAACTCAAATTTCACATTGTTATTTTCTCCTCTTCTAAAAAGGGACCAATTATTGTCCTTTCCCTCAGAGAAGTTTTCACTTTGGTGTGACTCATATGAATTGACTGAAATTTAAGAAAAGAGCATATGGTCATTTTTTTTTTTTTGATCCCCCAAGGAGACGCACCATTCCTGGAGGTACTGCAATACCAGGTTGATGTGCAGAGTGGATGGAGCAAGCTCCTATTCCATCTCCCTGCTCCAAAAATCCATTTAATATACTGTCCTCAGGTAGAGGATGTATCAGATATTAAACTGATAAGAACAGATACTACACTTGATCTTAGCCAAAAGGCCAAGAAGCGATATATACGGTCATTTTTTACTGGGGAAAAATATAGTCATAGAGAAAGCTTCTCAACCAATTATTATATCTATAATATATATTAATTATAAAACCCCTTTAACACTACATTGCTGGTATATTTGCCCAGATATTTTACAGATACGGTTTTTACAAAGTATAGATGTTGTGTGGATCTAATTTTGTATCAGCGGGCTATTTAATCCATTTTACATGTATGGGTCCTACAAATAGGAATGACACACAGATATTACCTTCATAGTGTGTCTTGAGGACAACCAACATGAATGTCCTACAATGCAGGAGCAAATGTTCTTTGGATATTAACGAATGACTTCCTAGAGGAAATAAGATCTTCCAAATCACTGATGGCAGCATTGGGTGGCAGCATTGGTAGAGGGGAAGATAAAGGACAAGGTCTATTTCCTCCTTTGTGAAGTCTTGAAATTTTTATTCTAGGCCATCTGTAGAACTATTAACTGCTGGAAAAGAGGTATGTTGTGTGTATCTCTCTGTGTGTGTATTTATCAGCATCTAAAACTATCCTTAAGCAAAAAAGTGAAAATATAGTTCTACTGAAATCTCAGCAATGATATGACGTCACTATGCGGTTTCTGCTTTCCAAAATTATTTCCTTCACAATGTCATGATGTGTCGAGTCATTTCTCATTAAAGATCAGTTTTACTGTAAAAGTAATAATTTGAAGTGATGGGTGGAGGCAGAAGAGGTGTTTTTCAAACCGTAGTGTTTTATTTCTTTGTAATCTTGTCAAAATTTCCCCACTAAAAAGAAATTCAGGCAAAGATCATCATATGGTATAATTATAAAGAGAAGGTAAGGAAGACCCAAGGATTTTTAATGGTGGAAACAGGTATATGTTATACTCTAGCAAACTACTACCTAAGTCACTAATATTAATATCTCTTCTTTCCCCAAGCCAAGAGAAGATGGCACTGGATAAGCCAGTTGTTTAGGTGGGTTAGCAACCACTCAACTTTCTGCCAGAGGTATAGGGCGCTGCATGCTACTCCCGCCCTCAGCCTAGGAAGTGGCCCTTTTGACACAGACACACACACACACACACACACACATATAAAATCCTACGTGCAACGCAGTGTTCTATTAAACATCGTGAGGGGAGCTGATGTCCTAGGCTTGCAAATGGTGGGTTGGAAGTGAAAGGATCTTTCCTTTTCTCTTGTGCCAAAAGAATAATTTCTCTTTCCTTCATTCTCCTTCCAAAGCTAACCTCTCACTTTGTCATCTTGATTGTCTCCTACTGATCGCTGACTATCCCACCCCTCACACTGACCATCCGCCCTCATCAAGTACTCTTCTTCTCCTTTGTCTTGAATCTCTCTTTTTTTCCCTTCTGTCAAAAATGCCTATCTTTTCCTTTGACTTTTCTTCCCACTGAAGCTGCTTGCCTATCTCTTTCCTTTCCTTTACCATGGAACTACTTGCAAGAGTTGTTTGTGTTGGCGTCTCTGTTTTCTGGATATGTATTCTCTTGATTGCCTTGTAATTTGGCTTCTGGCCTTAGTATGTATGGCACTCAAATCTGTTCTTGGTAGGGTTAGTAATTTCCCCTTAGCATCACCAATGACCTTAGAATATTAAAACTAAGCATCTTACTTTCACTCCTCCTCCTATTCTATCTTTCCTTACCATTTTATACACTCTCCATGGGTGAGCTTATCTATTTTCATATTTTACATCTGCTTCCATAACTTCAACTCTCACGTATGGTAGTGAAAGTCCTGACCGGATCTCGTTCCTTAGCTTGATATCTCCAACTGGACATTCCCACACTCCTCAAGATCATTATCTTCAAAACTAGACTCATTACAATAAGCTGGAAAAGAATATATCCTCAACATAATAAATGATATCTATTGAAAACTAAGAAATAATATCAAACTTCGTGGTGAAACCCTGGAAACAAAAATAAAACAAGGATGCTTGACTTTATTGTTATTACTGATATTCAACTTTGTTTTAGAAATTCCAGCCAAAGCAATAAGATAAGAAAAACAACTAGGAGGTATGTATATTGGCAAAGAAGAGGCAAAAGTATCATTATTTACCAATGACATAATTGTCCACCTGATAACTTAAAAGAATCAACTGAAAAACTATAAAAATTAAATCTGTTTAACAAGGTGGCAAATTGTAAAATTCAATTAATTTAAAAAACCCAATAGCTTTCCTATCTATCAGCAACAGCAGTTAGAATAAAAAATGGTAACATTCCATTCATCATGGGAATTAGAAAATATACTCATTAGAAATATATTTAAAGACAATTGCATAGTACCTATATGGTAAAAACTGCAATATTTTACAGTGGGACATAAAGGAAGGTTTAAATAGATACAGAGAAAAAGTCATGTTTGTAGCCATGTAGAAAGGTGTACAATTGTAAAGCTATCAACTTCATCTAAAGTAGTCTATAACTTTTACACAATTACAATAAGAATCCCTAAGTTTCTTCAGGATTCATTTAATAAAAGGATTTAAAGCTCAACTGAAAAAATAAAAACAGATTAGCTAGAAATTTGGTGGAAAAACCATGAAGTAATAAGGAGGGATTATCCTAGAAGATACTAAAATGTATACAGCTACAGTAATTAAAACAATGACGTTTTGGTTTAGAAACAGGCATATCAATGGAACAAACTATAAGATAAAGAAATATACTTGAATAATTTAATATGGCATTTCAAATCAATAACAAAAGTAGCCAATACCAAATACATGGAGATCAGTGACTAAGTGGGGGGAAAAAAGCCATATCTGTTAAATGTTAAATCTCAGATGTGGGTGCATGGGTATCTGTTGTGTTGTTTTTTGAATGTTTAAAATATATCATTATTTGGAATTAAAAACTAGAGGCTTCCATCAAGCAAGAGATGTATAGATAAGGCTAAGAAAGAAAACTTATACATTAAAAGATACTATATGAACAAATTGAAAAATTTTGCATACTGTATAGAAGACAAAAATCTGCAATATATAAAAAGTACTTAAAAACAGTACAAAATGGTAAATACCCCACTAGAAAAAAAGAAAAGAATTGGCTTAGGCAATTTGGCAAAAGAATTTTAATAAAAGACTCAGAAAACATGAAATTATTTTCAGCTTCTCCATCAAAGGCCTGAAGATAAACCAATGATATGTCATTTTTATCTGTCAAATTGGAAAATATGTTTTAAAAGCTAAGAATACTCAGTGTCAGGTAGGATACATGGAAAGAGACATTCTCATACACTGTTATTATGAGTATAAACTTATGTACTACACCCTGATGGCAGTGTAGCAGTATCCTTCAAGAGTCATAAAATGATCACACTCTTAAGAGAATTTCATCCTATGGAAATAATCATGAATGTGAAGTAAAGATTTATGTATAAGGGTGCTCAATGACAGCTTGATTTTAATTTTTCTCAAACTGGAAATCAATAGAGGATTGATTTGATTTCAGGCAGGTAACTGATTTAACCTTATATACATTTATTAGAAGGTCTCATTGCTTTGTACAGAATGGGTTGTCAAGGAGCAAGAATAGAATCAGACCAATTAGACATTGCACATTGCAAATACTTTATTTAACAAATTTGTTTTTACTTGTGACTTTTCAATATTTAGAAATATGATACGAGGGCTTTCACTTGTACTTTTGCCCTAGGTCTTTAAATGACTTCAGATGAGACCAAATGACTATGATCTCTTTGAAGGGTTCATAGGAGCATGGGAGCATCCTTTGAAAGGATGCATGTCAGCATCTATGATACCTTACATATAGTTTGCCTTTAATAACCATTTGTTAAACAAATTGACAAATCTCTCTTATAGCTCTCTTATAGCACCTCTCTTATATTGTGTTTTAGCTGGTTAAATATCTGTGTTTCTCACTAGACTGTCTGCTCTTTGAGAGCAGAGTCAACCATTCACTCATCTCTACATCCCCATCAGAAAGCGCAGTGCCAGATACATAAAAGGTATTCAGCAAATGTTTGTTGAATGAATAAATGAATGGAAAACGCTGTTTCTTTCTCCTAAAATGGACTCTGCATATCTATGTTCCAAAACAGTAGTCTAAAAGTGAAGGCATCTGAAAGTAGGTCTTGAAGTGTGGCTTTAACTTTGATGAGAGATACTGAGGCTTCAACTGGGACTTATTGAAAACAGAAGAAGAAAGCAAAAGGAAAACAAAGGAAAAGTTATATATTAGTGATTTGTTACACTTCTAGGCACACAAGTGGGTGAGCTTGTGGTCTGATTAATAAAAGCCAAGCAGAAAAAAATACCATGCAATGGTCCTTTGCAGTAGGTGGAAGGGAAACATTATTTTACTTCTATTCCTTCTACTCCTCTTTCTTCATATCTAGGATGTACTGTAGAACATCTTAGAACCTTTGTTAACAGCCAAATCAAGTCCACAGTGGCATTTGCTGCTCTGGTTCTGGCTGAATCTGCACGTACCAGCTCCTCTGCTCAGATATATTGCACTGGAGTATTTTTTTTTTCTTTTTGACTTTTTTCATTGTTGTTTATGCGAGAAAATCCACTAATATGTTTTGGAGAAGATAAACCCGTTTGTCCACAAACAGCAAATTCCAAACCAAGAATCTCTAAACCACAGGTTTACAGTCGCCCCCTGAGGCTCGGCAGTCACTGAAGAGCTCTTTATTGGCATGCTCTTGAGAACAGAGTGGTTTTAATCATATCCTTTCATGAAAGTTAATATTAACACAGAAACATGCCACCTCACTGGGTTGTGTTTAGAGGCAATGGCAGGGGCAGAATGAGAAATGAGGATTTTTCTGCTCCCTGAAAGCAGGAGTTTCCCTGTACAAATCCAATGGCATTAAAAGCAGGTCTAAAAGCAAAGCCACCTAGACTTCCAGTTAAACACGGTAGATCGAACATGTGTTTATCTCTGCATCCTGTCCCAATACCACCCAGGTAATGAGAATAAAAAAGAATAAAAAGGGGCATAATAATAATAAAGGAATAAAAAAGGTATAAGCCACAAGGCAAAGGAAAATGGGAAAGAAGACAACAATTGATGAGAAATGTCAACAAATCTCTGGAAGCAAGAAAGGCATGAGAAGAGCAATAGTTTCAGCAGAATAGATGAAGCTGAAACACGTTTCTACAGGGGGATAAGAAGAAAGCTGACTCTCCTTACAGGATCAAAACAAAAAAAAAGGTAAAAGAAGGAGGATTGTCTAAAATTTTGTGAAAGGAGCAGTTAGAGCTCTGGGTTCCCTCCTCCATCCCTCAAAGCCAGGCGACAACTCCGGTTAATTTTAGGGAGTGTTGAAGTGGAAGTGGCTCTAAACCCAGAAATCCTGGGCCGTGGAATCAAATAGGAGCATTAAATAAAAGTTTTCAAGCTGAACAGTGGTTCCCCCAGGCAAGAACTTAAAAGAGATTTCTCTAGAGGAACGGAACAGCACCCTAAGAGAGAGTCACCACTTGGGCGGGTCCCCCAGTGAAGAACTCTCCTTCCCTGCCCCATCCTACACCCTGACCGTCTACTTTTTAGTGCCTCGCTCTTGAATACAGGAAGTCAAAGAACACAAGACATTTGGAGGAATTTGAATGACAAGGACTAAAATGAACTGGAAAAAAAAAAACTTGGAGGAAACAGAAACACTGCAGGGGACAAAAGAAAACCTTTAAAAAGAAGTAATATCTTCAGAAAAATAAGAGAAGTTGGTATTACACCTATGAAACGTGAACAGAATTCTACATACCTATGAACAGTCGAAAAACTAAAATGTCACATTATCAGAATTTTTTAAAAATCCAATCAAATGATTGGAAAATAAAAATTGAGGAAATTTCTCTGAAAGTAGAACAAAAAGGCTATTAGAGGAGAAAAGGTAAGAAAACTAGAGACCACATCCGGGTAAGTTCAACATCTAATTAACACAAGTCTCTAAAAGAGAGAAAAAACAGGCAAATAAGTTATCATAGAACTATTTCAGGAATATTTCTCAGAACTAAAGGTACAAAAACTTTAGATTAAAAGCTTCCAACCAGGTTCCCAGCTCAGTGAATGCAAACACACCAACATTAAGGCACATCTTTGTGAAATGATAAAATATTGGAAATGCAGAGAAGATTCTAGATGTTTCCAGAAGCAACCAGAACGAGAATGGCATCCATCTTCTCAGCAGCAACATTGGAAGCTCAAAGACAACAGGGCAGTGCCTTAAACGATTTGAGGCAAAATAGTTTTCAAACTAGAATTCTATACCCAGTCAAAGTATCAACCAAGTTAGAGGGTGGAATAAAGATATTTTCAGATGTTTTAAGTTCTCAAAACATTTACCTCCCAAGACGTGTTTTCTGAGGAAGCTACCAGTGAAGTGCTCTAACAAAGTGGTAGAAGAAACTGAGAAAGAAGAGGGCATAAAATCCAGGGAAAGTGACCAAAAAATTGAGGGAAAGCACACAAAAGCAAGAAAGAGGGAATGGTATTTCCAGGTGGCAACAAAGGATTGATAACAAAGGGAGGTGGCCTTGGAGAAGACCTACAAAGGAATAGCCCATGCGGGAGAAGCACACGGATCTATTAGCTCCGAGGAATGACCAGAAGGGAGGTGTTATTGGGAAGGTCTTGGATCATGTGAAAAGAATCACAGAGGAAATTAAGAAAATTAAACAAGTGAAAATAATGTTGTAGAAGAAGAGTAATATGACTTATAGAATACTTTATCATACTCAGCATAAAGACATAAACCTCACCACTGATTCAGGGAGGATGGGAGAGGGGGCAGGGGTGATCCTCACCTACTAAAATAAAAGTCCCCAGATTATGTCTAAAATGGACAAATTGAGGAATAGCAGCATATACAAATAGAAGATAAGTAGAGATATATAAGCAAGTAGAGAGATAGATGAAAGACTAGAAAACAGCTTCCTTTGGGGACTAGGATTAGGGTGGGAGGTGGATTAGGGAAGTGCTATTTGTAATCACAAGCCTTTTAGTATTATTGGACTTTTCAAAAGGATGTGCACACATTACTTTACAAAAATTAGTCAACAAGCAAATGTCAATCTCTGCAAATGGGTCTGTGCTAGATTCCCAGATGTACATGAAGTAGGTGAAGCCAGCTCTGGGCTGGGACAGAGAGAACTAGTTCACATCTCCTTCAAAGCCTCCCATTTGGGCAGTGCATGAGACTCTTTCACCTAATTTGTTCCTCTTCAAAGCAGCTGCTTAAGTAGGGAAGGTGGTCCCTGAGCCCTGGTGACCTCAGGTCACGGTGGTTCATGAACTCAGCCTTATTTCATGTCTCTTATGAAAGCAGCTCTGATTCCCAATGAAACATTTTCTTTTACACTATCAGGCGGTTCATCAGACTATTCCTACCCTGTGCGTGATTCTTTCCCTGCAGCTCTGCTCTACGTCTTTGAGAGGATATAGAGAGAGCCTCTCCTCTGTAGCTTTTCGGGTTTCCCACTTCCCTCCTTCCCGCCTTCGTGCTCCTAAGTCCAGAGGGTCACCTTCCTTGCCATCTGGGATCCACACATTCTTTTTACTTCTGCCATATTAATATGCTCAATGATTTCCACAGGACGAATATATATCCATAGGAGGATGCATGAGTACACAATCGATGGATATACTCCTCTATACGTAAAGCAATTTTGTAGCATATATGTTCAAAAATAAACACCTCTGTTTACATCCACAGGAAATATTTATATATACCAAAATATAAAACAACATATAAAAATGTAATACACACCCCATTGGTGTGCTCCTTTATGCATCAATATATTACATAAATACCATATAGATCCTGCCCCCATAACCTATATTAAGTATAGTACACATTTGCACACTTCCACATAGGCACCCTAAAATAGAACAGCCTGAACAGACGCTGTTTTTCCTTCCTGACAAACGGGCATGAAATAACAGGCTGACATCTGCCTCTGCAGGTCATTCAAGTCAGCCTGCTACATGTCAAAATTCAAACTGCTCCATCCATCAACGGCAGACCCAAAATTAACGTAGCTTGGAAACTCAGCGGCAAGACAGTAACAGCCCAATTCAAAGTCTGACCTTCGAGGAATGGCGGGGTACGATGGAAAATTATTTCATGCCCTGCACCAAAGCCAACAATAGAATTTGAAGAGATTTTCAGTTAAATTAATTTTAAAGAAAAGTCCCCCAGTGTAGCTGTTTAACTCTTAGGGTCATGTAAAAGGAGTACTAAGCATAGAGAATTTGCTGGAAGCTCTGCCAGCATCTTTTGCCAAAGAACTAAGACAATATTTTAGGCAAAACAGTTTGAAGTCATTTGCACTGTAGCACATACTAAAAAGTCTTTATCAGTAAGTGAAGAAACCATTAAGAGATTTAGTTCCTCACAGAATTTTTTGGAAATGGCTGCTAGTTAAAATTATCAATGAGATCAGCCCCACAAGATTACAAATACAAATGAACTCCTTTCTGAAGATATATTTAAGGGTAATGATTTCCTCTGCTTAACTGTAACAAAATTTATGCTGGGAGATTTTATAACTAGTACCCAAAGATGACCACCAACCTAATAAACGAACCAGAATCTGATGCATACCGTTATTTTCTCCGTGGCGTTGGCTATGATGCAAAGCACAACAACTTTTTTTTTTTTAATGCTATACATTTGTAGGCAGTGACATATTGAACTTCCATGAAGGTGAAGTTACCTTTTTCTCCCTGCTGAAGACAATTCAAAACTCAATCTGAAAAGTTGCCCTTGTGTTCGTTCCTTCCTAGCAATTCCAGTGTTTCCATTAACATGGGGTCCAGGCTAAAGTTGAGGGAATGTTTCATAAATTTGTTAACATAATGCTCAGGGTCTCCAATGGCCTCTCTCCCTGCCACATCTTTTCTCTCTAGCCCTTTGCCTACTAACAAGCTTACGTTCCCCCTAAACAAAAGATTGGGGGTTCTATCTTGCTCTTGAGTTGCACTCCAACCCCCGCTTCTCTGTTCACCTATATATTTCTTGAAAGGCTAACCCACACCATCTCCTTCCAGGTCTTCTACTCAAAATCCTATTGCTCTCTGACTTTCATCCTTATCGTTACATGGAAAATAAGAATCTCCTAATTGCCAGATCTGATGGCTTGTTTTTAGACCTAAGTTTCATAGATCTTTCTACAGGTTGGGCTACACCCACAATCCACCCACCATATTCTTTCTTAAAACCTACCCACAAATAACACACCTATTTCTCTTTTTCTGCTTGATCCTTGACACGAGTAGTTCTGGGGTTCAGGTTGAATTCCCTTCTGTCCTCACTCTATATACATCCTCTCTTGGTTAAGGCATTAAACTGCAACACATGTCGATAACTCTTCCTTTCCTTGCTCTGAAGCTCCACAACGTTATTTCTGACTCTACATGTCCTTCTGGTTGTCTATCTCACAGCTACTGTAAACTTAAGACATTCCCCATTCGCGAATCACCAAGCGGTGGGAAGGAGTGCGGTGCCCTACGTGAGCCACGTCCTTTCACATTTCCACAACCACGTGCGTTGTTCCTCTGACCATCTCTGCAAATCACCCTTAACTCTTCCAAGCAGCCTGCAATAAATAACACATATTTTCTTGGGCATTCCAAATTTACCATGTAAATGACTATCTTTAACTATCAAACTTATTCCAAGTTTACTCTAGTTAGTACTCAATCAATATATGATGTTTGGAGGATATATACATATGTCGTGTTTTAACTTTTTTTTGCTTTTATTTAAACAGATGGGTCTCACTGTGTTGCCCAGGACTGTCTCAAACGCCTGGCCTCAGTGGATCCTCCCACCTCAGCCTGTGGAGGAGCTGGGACCACAGGCGTGAGCCACTGTGCCCAGCTATGTTTTAACTTCTTCATAAAAATAAATAACATGGCTAGTATAACAAACATTTATTAGTAGTGCTTTCAGAACATTTACTTGAGAATTTTTAATATGGAGAAATTTCAGAAGCATAAAAAGCCATTTGGTTTAACTTCTTGACTTGTAAAAATAAAGTAGCTAAATGAGATGTTTTTTCTATGTCCCTTCCAGGTTCAATATTTTGGTCCCATGATTTTGTTTCTCCCTCTCCTAATCCGATCAGCTTTGGAGGTAGTGGTAATTCCATAGGCCATACTTTATCCTCTGTGCAAGAAATTCTAACTTGTTCTTCTAAAGCTCCAAATCAGTAATTTGTTGTAGATATGAGGAAATAAGCATTCTCAGTCTGAAAATTGATATAATCTTTCTGATGGGAAATTGTGAAATGTGTTTCAAAAGATTAAAAAAAGTGGCCATATACTTTGATCGAAACTCCATTCCTAAAATTTTATTCTGAGATAAATGAACTAGTGAACAAATATATTCAGTGTAACATTGTTTACTACAGTGAAAACTTAGAAACAGTTTAAACTTCCAAAATTAGGTAAAAGATTCAAGAAAGTAGGATGTGTCTTTACAACGAAAGGTTGTGATCAATGTACATTTACTGACATACAAAAACAGTTGTAAAATCAAAACTAATTAGAGATAAGACAATAAAGTCACCCACCTTATAATCTAAGAGATGTGGCCAAGGTGGTATGCAGATCAAAATCTATGTTTATATTATATTTTGTAGAACATAATAAAGAATGACAAATTAACTGAACATTCAATTTAAAAAACTAGAAAAAGATAATAATAAATCCAAAGAAAACAGAGATGGATGACTCAGAAAACAAAAATACACTAAATTTGGTAAACTAAATGAAAAGATCTATAAAATAGACAAACATCTGCCAAAAAAGAAAAAGACAATATTAGGAAATAGAAAAGGGACATATCTACACATATGCACGGGCCAAAATGTGATGATACTTATAAGGTACGTGAAAGCAGATGCCCATGCAATTGTATATCGATAAATTTCCAAAGCTAAGGAAGATGAATGATATTCTAAGAAATTATATAAATTTCCAAATTGGCCCAAAAAGAAATTAAACAAAAATGTGAGTAGACAATAACCATACGAGAAACTGAAAAAGCTGTAAAAGATCTACACCTCCAAATGCCTCAAGCACAGCCAGCTTTATCAGTGAGCTTATCCCAAGGGGGTCACATAATTTATCACCCAAACTGGAACACTTTGGAGGGGGAAAGACAGTGTTATTCATAACTGAGCTGGGATAATATGATAATATGAGAAGCAGGAGCTGCTTCAGGCAAATCAGGACAAATGGCTACACAACTTTCAGAGGATAAATAATTCTAAAGTTATGGAAACTGCATCACAGTTTAGAAAAATATTAAAGATTTTCTCATTCAGAGTCAAGAAAAGAAGGAAAGAACAATACAGAAGGAAGAAAACCCTGTACCTACTGATGCATGTTCCTAAGTAAATGTGTATATTATACACACCCCTAAATGTCACTTATAAATCAATAAGAAACAAACAACTCCACTGCAAAATGGTCCAAAGATACAAAATCAGTTTACAGAAAATAAATACAAATGAGTCTTAAACATATGAAAAATACATTCAAACCCACTAGTAATGACTAGCACTTGAACAACAATAATGTAATATTTTAACCCCTCAGATTGAAAAAAAAATGTTAATATTGAATATCAAAAAGTGTGGTCTTTCATACACTTTTGGTGAGAATGTAAATTGGTGCTACCTTTTGAAGAATAATCTGGCAATTGTTTCTCAAAATTTTAAATATTCATATGCTTTGATATAATATTTCCACCACTAGGAATCTATGCTATGGAAACACTTGATCAAATACATAAGGATATATGTGTGAGGGTGCCAACAGCTGCATTGTTCTAATTACAACAAATAACTAGAAACAACCTAGACTACTAATTTTTCAGGCTCAAAAAGATTTAATGATTTGTCCAAGTTTACATCCTTATAAATTGGGTTTAGAGGACTAGAAAAAGTTGTACATAAGCAAAAGCTTTAAGAACTGTAGAACAGTTCCCTATTATATTATAAAATGAGAATATTATAGTTAGACTTGCCCCATTTTCTGCAGTTGTTTATCATCCCTTGATTAGAAACATGCTTACTAACTTCTTCACAACAATCTTCTTTGGCCCTTCAAAGTCACTTCCACCCTTGGGATGGATAATTTTGCCCTTTAAAATTTTCTGATTTTCAAATGTTTAATGGAACTAAAGACTAAATTTCCTGGGCTTTTAAGTGCTATGTTAAAAAGTTCCCTTGATTCAAATATCTTTACATTTGGATATTATGGTTATCATTTTCAATGTTACACGCTTTGAAATAACTACTATATTCAGAAGAAAAAGATCAACAGAAACAAAACATCATAATAGCCTTAACCACATGGGACGATACTTTCTATGTTAACCATCATAACTGTCTCTGCTTCAGAAAGAACAAGTGTTCTCTCTTTACAATGATGTTCCGTAGGTAAGTAATGGTTTACTGCATAACATTAGAAATAGTTAGGAAATAAGTCATATTATACTTTTTTTTTTCCCTCAAAGTGAAGCTTGCAATATCTTAGAAAAGGCTTCTGGCCTGGCTTCCTGTTGGTTTCTGGCTTTGGTCTCAATCTATATTTGCTCCCTACTCAACATGTAATCATTGTTAAGGCACGTGGTACAATGCAGCCCAAACGTAGCTATAAAACAGCATGCGTGGCATGATTCCCTTTTAGAATATAAATGTAAATATAGAGTATGTATATACCCATAAAGAGTTTGGAAGGATTTTCAAGTGATTGTCTTTGGGTATGATTGTAGGTATGCTCTGTTTTCTTGGTTTTGCTCATTTATATATTCTGATTTTCTGTAATGAATATGTATGAGTTTTTATTAAAAAATTCTCAATAAACTTGTTTTTCTATTACCTATGGACTTTAATGTTTACTCAGAGAGAGTATGGGTCAGCAAATCCAGTGCATTTCCTAGCCAGTTAGATTCTTTATAACATTTTTGGAACATAAATAACCTTTCCTAATGGTCAGTACTCAAATTTTTAAGGCCAGAGGCAGATAGCTGAGCAAGCCCCAGGAATATCAGCCCATGCCTAGTGGGACTCTATGGAGCAATAATCCATGAGAATCCAAAGGCCAAGGCAGACAAGTGAAATCAAAAGGGCAGTTAGAATAATTTTGAACATGGCAAGAAGAAATAAATGTATGATTGAAAGTACAAGTGTGGCTCAGACAGATCTGAGTTTGAGGCACACCTTTGGCACTCAAAAAAGTTGTAAGATGATACACAACTTACTTATCTGTGCCTCAGCTTACTCTTCTTTAAAATAAGAAAAATAATGGTAACTATACCTTATAAGGACTATGATTCCCACAAAGGTGGAGTCAGGATCTTAAAATGGCGGGCTCTAACCATATAGCTTCTATTGTTGGCTCTGGATTTTCTGCCAAAGTTGAACAACAGGGTTTGTTATTTACAACCTGAATAGTGGTCAAGTAAGAAAGAGCCTTTTAAGTAGCTTCTTAAGATTATCAAAGATCTGAAAAGGTAGTAAAATCTTTAGTTCAAAATATCAGAGAAAGCAGAAACCCAAAGAAGGAAGCAGAGTACTAAAGTTTCCTATGCCTAAGGGCATTTTCCAGAAAAAAAGCAAACTTCTCTATTAATTAAACTGGATTCCCAAGGGCTCACACCATCAGAATAAGAGTAAGCCAAAAGTAAACACACCCAGCCCTCCTTCACTCTCAGGGGACTGAATTAAAGTTGCCTGGTCACTAAGCAGAGAAGAGAGGGAAAAAATGACATTTAAAAAAAGCTATCCTCACTCAGATTTGCAGACTGAATTCACATCAGCTAAGAAAAACAAACAAACAAACAAACAAACAAACAAAAACCACCCTAAAGCTAAGAATTCAACTTAGAGTGGTCTTAAAGGTAATTCTCCTAGAAGCCTGGCTAAGTAAATTCAAATCCTCCATGGAGGGAACCACCTTTACCCTAGGTCTCAAATAAAACCTACAAATAATTATTTTCAAGGACAATAAGTAGCTCAGAATTTTTTAAAAATTCAAGTATGTGAGGGGAAAAATAGAAAAGGACAAGTACATAAGCAAGAAAAATACAAAAAGACAAATGACCCAAAAAAGACCTATACATTGAAATTTTTAGGCACAGATCATAAAACACCCATGGTTATTAAGGTATTAAGGTTAAAGAAATAAAAATTAAGCTTGAAAATATATATAGGGCTCTACAAAAATATGTCTAATAGATTTGATAAAGTACAAAATAGAACTCCTAGAAATAAAAAATATAATAACTGAAATTAGAAGCACAATAAATGAGTATGCCAGCAGATTAAAACAGCTGAAGAGAAAATCAGTAAATGGGAACATAGGTTAGATAAAATTATCCGGAGTGTAGCACAGAGAGAAAAAAATGGAAAGTATAGAAGTTAAGAGTCATGGGATAACATGGTGAAAAGACCTAACATATTTGATGGAAGTTCAAGAAAGAGAATAGAAAGAATGGGCAAGAAGAAATATTTGAAGAGAAAATGACAGAGACTTTTTTAGAAAGCAATGAAAGAAAATGATCCACAGGTTCAGGAAGCTGTTCGGATCCCAAACAGTACTAAATGCAAAAGGAAGAAAGCAATACTTTGAAACATCATAGTAATACCAAAGAAAATGGATACAATCTTAAGAGCAGTTATAAAATAATAAAAAAGACAAATCACATTCAAAGTCACAACAATTAGATGGACATGTGACATCTCAATAGCAACACTGGAAGTCAAAAGACAATAGAATGATATCTTAAGTATGGTGAATGAAAATACTTATAAAACTAGAATTCCATACCCAGAGGAAGTATTTTTAAAGAGTGCTTTAGATACCCTACATAGAGACAGGATGGACCTCCACTGAAAATATGGTTTGGATGTTGAGACTGATGATGCCATAAATACACCGAGAGGGTATGAGCAGGTTTATTACTTACATAATTGAGTCTCTTTGAGGAGAACACAGAAGGCCTCCCAAGCTGTTCCAAAAACAGCTTTAGAGAGCAAGGAAAGAAGTCTGGCTTGGGGCTTTTATTGTGGTAAGGAGACAGACCCCGGGTGAGGGCTCTCACATGTGGGCAGGGGCTTGTGTGGTTTGATCTACTACCAGGGCCAAAGAAAAGAGCACCGTGGCTTTCTTACCAGTTTAACCAGATGTAGACCACAAGGGAAGAAATATGGGATGAGGCTTAAAAGCCGTCATCAAAAATAAAAAAATGGAGTCAAATTCCTTATTACAAAGAGAGACAGAAGAAGAAAGACAATTTTTAAGCAAATAAAAATCGTGAACATTTGCCACTGGAATTTTCTCACTGAAAGAAATAATGATTCAGGAGAAGACAAAAGTAATCGCAGGCAGAAGTTCTGAGATACAAGAAAAAAACATAAGAAAGAGCTAATATGTGGATTCATTTAAATAAACATTGACACAAAATTAATGACAATTTTAAAAAAGAATTAAAAGACATGCATGACAAAATTATGTAAGTTTGAAAGTGAATAAAGAAGTTAAAGTGTTAAAAGTCCTTTCCTTTTTCTAGAGAAAATGTACACGTGTTGATGAGCTTTAGATTTTGATAAGCACACATGCTGCAATTTCTAGGAAAACTCAACAAAAGAATAAAAACAGAGTGTATTATTTCTAAACTCATACAAGAAATAAGTGTAATAATGAAATATAATTAACCCAAAAGATAATGGGAAAAGAGAAAAATAAATATATAACCAGGAAGACAAATAAAGAATACAGAATATGTTAGCAAATTTAAACACAAATTTAACACTGATTACATCAAATGTACATGTAAATGAGCCGACAGCGCCAATTACAAAACAAATGTTGCCAGAGTGGACAAAAATAAAATTAATTCATGTGATGTTTTTAAGAGACATATCAACCAAAATAAAAATGACATAGCTATATTAGCAAAAATATAGATTTTAAAACAAAAAGCATTGATAAAGAATTTTACTTTATAAGATAAAGATTTAATTCATACTTGTCTTGCTAATTACTGAATGAACAGAAAAAATTAATAAGGATACAGAAGATTTAAATAACATTACTAATAAACTTGACCTAATAACCTACGTGGAACACTATATTCAACAACTGCACGACACATTCTTTTTCCAAGCACACATGGAACATTGACAAAAATTCACCATATGCTGATCCATAAAACAAGTCTCAAGGAAATTCTGAGAACTGAAATGATACAGAGCATTGTCTCTGATCAGACTTTAAATGAGAAACCATTAGACAAAAATAAAACTAGAAAATGCCCCGTAAGTTTAAAAATTGGAGAAATATAGCTCAAAATAACCATGGCTCAATACGAAATCTAATGGAAATTATACCACATTTAGAAATGCATGATAATGACACATGCTACATATAAAAATTTATTGGATGTAGCTAAAGCAGTATATCTTTATTAGTGAATATTTAGAAAGTTATGAAATGTAATAATTATCCATTTCTAAACTGTATACAAATAGCAAAACAAAAAATAAAAAAGAGTAAAGGTGGAAGGAAGAAAATGATAAACACATCAACTGGATTTAATATAATAGAATAAATATAGATTAAAAAGTTGGTTCTTTGAAAAGAATAAAATTGCAAAACATTTAGTGATAACATATAAAGGAAAAAGGCACTCAGTCTTAATACACTGAAATGTTTAAATACAAAACAATTAAATATAAAAAACTTAAATTAAAAAACTAAATACAAAAAAAATTAGAAAAGAAAATTTAACAAAATTGGGTTGATACTTTAGTCTAACAACTATTGAGATGATTGAAATAGTATTCAAAAATTTTCCCACAAATAAAAGTTCAGGCCCAGACAGTTTCACCAGTAAGTCCCAGCATACACTCAAGAATGAAACAAAAAGAAAACAACCTCACAAAACTTAACCCCCTAAATAGAAAAAAATGGAACTCCTCCCCAGTTCTTTTTGAGGCCAACTGTACCTGGATACCAACCCTTAATAATGAAAATACCCACAAGAAAAATTATAGATCAGTATCACTCATAAACATAGATATAAAAGTTCTAAAACAATTTATTACCTAACCAATTGAGCAATATAAAAAGAGATAATACATCATGATTCATTTCATTATATACAAGGAATGCAAGGTAAATTTAATATTAGTAAATAATTGATGTATTTTACCACATTGATAGATTAAAGAAGAAAACATATCATTTCAATAAGATGCAAAAAAATTGATAAAAATTTAACAACCCATTTATGTTAAAAAAGATAGCAACCTAGGAGTTGAAAGAGTTTTTAAAAACAATCAGATATAGGTTATCTACCTCCCAAACTGCAGCAATTATCATATTTAATGTTGAAATACTGAATACTTTCCCCCTGAGATCAGAAAAAAGATAAGGATATTCATTATCACTTCTACTCAGGATTGTTCTAGAGGGCACAGCTAGCACACCAAGGCAAAGGAAAAGACATAAAACATGTAAGAGTTTAAAAGAAAAAAACTAAACTGTCATTTTCCCCATGTTTATATAATTATACATGTAGAAAATCCAAAATAATCGAGTGACAAATTATTAGGAGACTCTACCAAGTCTCTTGGTGCCAAATTGATATACAAGAATCAATTGCATTTCTATATATCAGCAATAGAAAGTTAGAAAATGAAATAAAAAGATATCACTCACAATAACATAAAAAACGTTGAATAACTAAGAATAAATCTAACAAAGACTTTATTTCAAAATCAAATATACAAAAATACAATTTCATGAATAATCATGGTTAAGCAAACAAAAAACACAAAGTGATATCATTGGCACTAAATTGGCTAAAATTAAAAAGTCTGATATTACCAAGTGTTGAGTAATAAGAATTCTAAAACGCTTCTAGTGAGAGTGTAAAGTGAAAAAACCACTTTAAAAAACCATTTGACTGTTGGCATGGATGCGGAGAGATAGGAACATTTATACGCTGCTGGTAGGACTGCAAACTAGTACAACCTCTATGGAAAGTAATATGGAGATACCTCAAAGAACGAAAAGTAGAATTACCATTTGATCCAGCAATTCCAGTACTGGGCATCTACCCAAAGGAAAAAAAGACGTTCTATAATAAAGACATCTACACTTGAATGTTTATAGCAGTACAATTCACAATTGCAAAGATGTGGAAACAACCCAAGTGCCCATCAACACATGAGTGGATTAATAAAATGTGGTATATGTAAACCATGGAGTACTTCTTAACCACAAAAAACAATGGTGAACTAACACCTCTTGTATTATCCTGGATGGAGCTGGAGCCCATCCTCCTAAGTGAAGTATCACAAGAATGGAAAAACATCCACGATTGCAAAGATGTGAAAACAACCCAGGTACCCATCAATACACGAGTGGATTAATAAAATGTGGTATAGGTATACCATGGAGTATTACTCAGCAATAAAAAACAATGGTGAATTAACACATCTGGTATTATCCTGGATGGAGTTGGAGCCTATTCTTCCAAGCAAAGTATCATAAGAATGGAAAGACAAGCCCCACATATACTCACCATCAAATTGGTACTAATTGATCAGCGCTTCTGTGCACATATGAAAATAACATTCATCGGGTGTCAGGCAGGTGGGAGTGGGTTGGAGGGGATGGGTATATTCACACCTAATGGGTGCAGTGTGCACTGTCTGGGGGAGGTGGACGCTTGTAGCTCTGACTCAGGTGATATGCAGGCAATATATGTAACCATAGTGTTTGTACCCCCGTAATATTCTGAAATTTAAACAAATTTTTAAAAATTTTTTAAAAAGTTATAAGTGTGACCTTCACCCAGTTAGTGTGCATTGTACCGGTTGGGTGTGAACTTGCCCACCCCCTTCTCCCCCCTCCCATCTACTTGATTTCTCTCGAATTTTGCTTCCATATGTGTGCATAAGTGTTGGATAGAACTCAAATTATACCTTTGACATACATAAATACCCAAATGCTATTGGCAAAAAAAAAAAAGAAAAGAAAAACCATTTGACATTTGAAAGTCAAGCTGAAGGTGACTCATTCTCTCTATTCCTAGGTATATCCATCTAGAGAAATTTTTGTGCCTGTGCACCAAAATATATTTGTAAGAATGTTTATAGGAGCATTTCTGCAATATTCCTAACTGGAAACAACCCACATGTCTGTCAAGAATAAAATGGATAAGTAAATTTCGGTATAATCATATAATGCGATACCATACAATGATGAAAATGAAGGAGCTAGAGCTACACAATCACTTAAATCAGGGGTTGGTAAACTACAGACCCAAATTTGACCTGTTTTTGTAAATAAAGTTTTACTAGAACACAACCATACTTATTCATATACATATCATCTGCAGCTGCTTTCAAGCTACAAGAGCAGCACTGAGTAGTTGCAACAGACACCATACGGCCTGCAAAAACAAAAATTTTTACAATGTAGCCCTTGATAGAATAAGATGTTGACCCTTATCATAAATGACTCTTGCTACTATAATGATGACCAAAAGAAACAAGTAACAAAGAACATATAACAAATTATTCCAATTACATTAAGAATCTGGCAAAACTAAATTATATTGCTTACTACATTGCATACATATGTGGTAAAATTTTAAAGCAACACAAAGAAATGATTATCTCAAAAGGCATGATAAGGGTTATTTCTGGAGAGGATGGAGGGGTTGGGATTGGAGAGACCCAAGGGGACTTCTGAGGAGGTGACACTGACCTGTTCCTTAATCTGGGTGGGAGGAGACACATAGAATTTTGAATTATCCAATAAATTGAATGTGTGTGTGTATGTGTGTGTATACATCTTATATGGTTTTCTGAATGCATGCTAAATTTTACACTAAAAAAGTACTACTGCCATTGCCTAGTTTATAATTTTTAAAGCAAAATTTAAAGTAAAACATTTGAACTATATTCAAATTTAAATGTGAAAGACACAGTACTATATACATTTTAAAAAATAACAATAGACTCAAGTTCTGATTACCCTCTGCTCATTCTTTCTAAATTTCAAGCATGATTTATAACAAATGTTAAGAATAGCCAACGTAAAGAAATTACTTGCAAAGTTTCAGTCACAAAACAAACTATTTCTGTTATAATAGAAATGCAAGTCCTAGGATAGAATGGCAACATTCATAACATGTTAGCTAGAGTCCTAACCCAGAAAATTTCATTCTGGCCCAAATATCTCTAAGCAGACAATAATTTTCTTTTCAAAAGTAATCAAATTTTTTCTTTGCTCATTAGCAGTTGTTATATAAACATACAAATACAAGTCCTAATTATTTTGTAGCAGCTTTATTGAGATGTATTTCATATACCATAGAATTTACCCATTTAAAATGTACAATTCAATGGCTTTTAGTATACTTGCAGAGTTATGAGACCATCACCGTAATCAATTTTAGAATATTTTATCATCCCCCAAAGAAACCTGGCACCCTTTAGTTATCATCCCCTCAAATCATTTCTCCCCCAGCCCCAGACAACTACTAATCTACATTACATCTACATATATTTGCCTACTCTCAACATTTACTATACATGTAATCAAATAATACATGGTGTTTTGTGTCTGGCTGCTTTCACTTAGCATAATGTTTTCAAGATTCATCCACGTTGTACCATGTGCCAGTCCTTCGTTCCTTTGTATGGTCAAATAGTATTCCATTGTATGAATATATCACATTTTGTTTAGCCGTTCATCATTTGATGGACATTTGAGTTGTTTCCATCCTTGGACTGTTACAAAAAATGATGCTACAAATGTGTGTGTCCAAGTGCTTGTGTGAACACATTTTTATTTCTCTTCAGTATATGTTGATGGAGTTAATCCTCATATTTTAATATTTGACTCATGCCTGACTACAACAAACTGTAAGTCAGAAGACAAATTATAGTACTTCTTTATTTTTTTAGAGAGTAGATTTTGTGAAATAAATTTTTAGTCTTCTAAAGCTAATTAGCAGATCACTGAGAGCTACATATAACTTTTACTATGATAATACGATGTTACAATTAACATTACATTTATTCTTCTGACCACTAAAATCAAATTTTTTCAACTAGAACATATGAATTGCAGGAAATACAAGTTTTTGAATTCATGGGAAGTTTTAAAAAAATATTTCTCACACTTTGAGAATTTTCCAGGCTAAAATGAAAATCTTTCTAATTTTCTTATTTAAAAATCTTTTTATGACCTGTCCTCCCAACTAAGTTCAAACATATTTACCATGTTTTAATGATACCAAATCTTCTGCAATTTAAAAAGATTTTTTAAAGCAGGCTCAAACAAATTGACAATTTGAAAACTTAGTCCAATACTATTAACTAAGATTTTAAAGTATTCTGTAAAACTACGTCTTTGTTCTAGATTTATCTATTTGCATAACAGTATAACAACTGAAACTTTGAATTCTAGGATTATAATTATGACTAAAAAAGTAAAAATAAGTGGTGAATTCATTATTTACCATGAACTATTTTCCTTTAATCAGGTAGCACTAACTTTTCCCCCAAACCTACAGAGATTCTAAGACAGGTAATCAAAAGGAAATGGAAGAATTTTGAACCTGTCTACTGCCTTCCAAAATACAGATTTTACAACTGGTAGATTTCTGTTAAAAAATTAAAGTGAAACAGAAAACGATAAGAACAAAGAAGAGAGAGAAAAGAGAGAGGTTAGGAAGAGCAAAAGAGATGATGAGTTGAGGGGAGAGAAAGAGCTAGATGTGGAAACAAGGAAAAAAATGCAAAACAACAAAAGGAAGGTTTGGTCGGATTTCATCAATGATGAGAAAATCCGCCCAGATACGTATGACTCCCACAGCATTTACCTTGGGTGGATATGCAAGTAATGGACAAACACCCAGTGGGTGATAAGGCAAAACCAAAAAAATTCAGCATCATATTGGGCCCATCAGCCCTAGTGGCAGGCATGTATGCACACACAGCCCGAAACAACATCTCTGCAGTCAAAAACACACATATGTGCAAAAACAACCTTGTCTGCTGGAGGACTCCGAGAAGGACCCTGAAGCAGCTTCAGAGAAAATCAGCGTCCTTCAGTCTAATTAAAACCTACTTTTATTTCATTTGTATGAGGGTGTCAGGTTCGATTAGAGACCACGTACAATTTGGCGCTGAGAAGAATGGTGGCTTTCTTTCGTGGAGAAAAACAGGGAAAGAGAAGTAATTCCTAAATGTTATCATCAGAGGTTCCCAGGGCGGCCTGCCTACTCACAAGGTCTTAATGTCCCCAGGGAGGGGGATAAAGGCTCTGTTGTCAGCTGTATGAAGGGATTTCAGGCTCCCCTGAAATAGGAATACAGTAGTATTCTTTAGTTAACTGGATACACAAATTCATTAGGCAAGCAAAGAATGGCAAATTCTATCCTCCGTTCCCAGTTCTGTGTCCCAGTTGGAGAAAATGTAACTGTACTTGCTGGCAGTTTGTGTTTATCTGCGTACACTCATCTGGGTGGGTATCATGTAACATGTCGTATTGCACTCAGTTCCAAAATACTTAATTCGAGTTTCCTTATTAGCAGCAAGTGGGTCTGTTGAAGCTTAAGAAAGCCATTTAATAAAAATAGAGCCACCCAAATGAACATGGATTGAAAAAAAATTTAGATTGATGGAGGTAGGTTGGTCACTGTAATTACGGAAGGTGTATCATTTCCTAAGCTCTCTTTGCATTAAGTGTATGCCATACATTTATCAGACATAATTAGCACTTTAGGTGACAATGATTTGATTTCTTTCCTTGTAATAAAAGCCCTCTGTGTTGGCATATACATTCAGAAGGGAAATTGAACACTGTTGCTGTTTATTCCCCTGAGGCAAAAATTTAGGACAAACGAGGGTGGGTGGAGGGGAATGAAGAGGATTTACAGAACAGCCCTTAGTGAATTTTGCAAACAGAAAAAGAAAATAGTTCAATAAAAGCTTTTAAGGATCACAGTCAAACGTGTGCTTTTTGAAAGCAAAGGATATCTATGGAACGTTTCTCTACTTTTAAAGTCAGCATTTAACTTTCCTTTAGATGTGAACAAACCCACACTAAATTGATTCACAGGCACAACTGCAAAAGTGGACACATCGAAATTACTGTGTATGAACCAGAAAAATATTTGTGCTGCCTTCTCTGAGGGCACAGTAGAAGAAAACTGTTTTTAAAATTATTTCAAATGAATATTGATCCTCGCTGTTCCTTCCCTGCCACAATTAAGAATCACGTTAATCCACTTTTCTGTGGATTAAAGAAAGCATTTATATAAATGTTAAGGATTTTTTTTATAAGGTAAAAGGAAAGACTGAAATGCAAGTTGCTGACCTATTGTACACGGCTCATAAGGGATGGTACATCCTCTTGAAATCTGTAGACCCACGAGAAACACTGTGAAAACTTACGCTTTTGCATATAAATCTTCTTGAAAAGCCATTTTCTTCTCTTTTTCATCAAAAACAAAATGTGACAGGTGGGTTAGCAGATTCCTGTGCATAAATTAATCAGAAATTAAGTCACAGATAATGATTGTTAAAATAAATATTTCTAAAGTAAATCTAATTTTATTAGTTAACTTAACGCAAACCTTCCCACTTATACTGAACTTCCTGAACTTTTGCTTAATCCTAAGATCTGTTCCACTAAAATGCTGAAACACAGAGGCAGATCTGTTAGGGAGTGACTTGCATAGCAGCCTCTCTCTTCCAATGATTCAAAAATACTCACAATGTCACAGAAGGAAAGAGTACATGACAGATGCTCAAGCGCACATAACACACCTTTTCCTAAGGATCTTCATTTTATATTTTCTTAAACTTATATGTTCTTTTTACTGACCTAAATATGAATAACTTTAAATAAAGGGTCCAGGTTTTTATTTAAGTTACTATTTAAGAAACGCATAAAAAATAAAACAGAAATGACAAAAGCCTTTAAAAAATTAGTATGAAGTATTGGCGTAAGCATATTTTGCCTATATTGTTAAAAAAAAAGATAGGAAAAAAAGGAAATAACAGCTTAGAGCTCTTCAGAGTTAACTCCCTGTAATTTAGAAATGTATAAGCATGAAAGAGGTTCAACAGTTGGATGCATCATACACTTTTCTAAGCATAGATTTAAATAAAGGATGTGAGAGGCATTAGTAATGGTCTCAAAACACAATTTCTCCTCCCTAAATTTTAACTCGAACCAGGTGGAAGTTAAGGCCACAAACAAAACAAAGTACTATTTATGTATCCTCCCTGATGGTTGTACATTATTTTGTTTTCTCAACATAAGAAAAATTTCATTTAGAAACTCAAATCTGATTTCTGTAGGTTTGCACCTGTAGCCCAAGGGTTTTAGGGTTTTTTTGTTTGTTTGTTTTGTTTTGTTTTCCTTTTTTTTTTTTCAGGACAGACGCTAGGGACCAAAAATTAAAAGAAAAAAAAGAATGAATCATGTTACTCAAGAACTCAGGGTTACCAGGCAAGGCTGAGTGGGACAAAATGCTGCTCTGTTGCAAGTGACGGCTGATGCGCAATCTCTGATCACGCATTGTGTGAAAGACAGAGTCATATTAAAATCCTAATTTTACAAAGTGATATAATCACCTGTTACTCACAGAAATATTTGTTAAAACCAATTAGTTACTAAACAGGATTACAACCAATTATTAGCACTTTTGTGCAAATGCAAAGCCTTTCCCCAGGGGCTTTTTTTTTTTTTTTTTTTGCTTTTTACATAAAATTTTACATCAATGACATGAGATTTTTCTCCCTCACTCATGTGAAAATATTAAATTAAATATCCATGACCTATGATCATGACATTTCTCCTATTATTTCTCATTAGATGGGACCTTTACGAGACATAGGCACATATATACATAACATACATATGGCAAGTCAGAAAGCACTTTCCATTTTTCTCTCATATCCCCCTAGGATGATGCGGGAACCTCATGTCAAAAACCCTCACTTTAGAACAATAAATAAATAAACCAGCCACAGCCTTCCTGAGGCTGGCCAACTCTAGCATAAGTAATTCAAGAGGCTGAGAGATGCCAGATAAATTTGATTACTATAAAAGATGGGAATATGTTTCTTTCCTTTGAGAATTCACAAAAAGGGGTCAAAAACAAAGCAACGCTGAAAGCGAACAATTTCATTTCGCCTGCAATTCAAGGCGAAAATTCAAAGGCAATTTTGCAGGAACATTTTATCACAATTTTATAGACCCTCATTTCCTGCACACAGCACAATCTTTAATTTCTGAAAGAAGAAGGCAAGGAAAGGGGTCGTGGGCGGGGGAGAGGGGCTGAGGAGGCTGAGACCAACTGTGAAGGGCTTTTTTTTCTTCTTCTTTAAGATATAAATGCAGATATTTATAAAGCAGTGAGAGATTTGTAAATCTTTCTTCAAAGCTGAACCTACTGCTGGGATTGTGATTTGCTAAAAGCTGCTATAGGCATACTCCAAAACTCAGCAGGGTCATCTCTCCCCTTCCAAAAATAAAAATAAAAAATAAAAGAGGTTAGGGTTGGGGGTGGGAGAGAAAGCCACTCTGATTAGTAACGTCCCCACAGACACACGAGTTTGAGAAAACTGTTTTCGTTTTACACCTTTCTCCCTGAATCATATATATTTTTTTCCTTTCCAAATACACAAGAAAATTCAAAACTCAATACCTTGCTTCCCATCTTTTTGTCTAACTGACTCTCCTTGATGCTGTTTGGAAATGGCAGGTCATTTCTCAAAGACAAGCTATTAGGTGGCCCTTCGGAAGGTCACTATCCAAAGACAAATGCAACAGGCACCAATCGAAGGGTACCTGGATCATCTCCACCCCCACCCTACAGGTCTTGTCTGGTGCAACGAACAGCACAGTTCTCGGGGAGCACAAAGATCTGGTTTCCAGCTCCAATCTTGCCAATAACTTCACGTGTGATCTCAGAGGAAAGCCACAGAGTCTCTCTCATTTCCTAGTGGGAATAAAAAATAAAGTCCTACAGGCTTCCCAAGATTGTAAGGAAACAGAAAGCAACAAGGGTTTGAAAACTCTTTGCTCATTATATATACCAATGCGTCCTCAATGCCCAGAACGTGTCTGGGACAGAGGAGATGCTGAATAAATATTTGTTAACGAAGGAATGAATGCACTTTGGAAAGCATAAGCCATGAAAATCAGAGGAAAACTATTAATATAATAGCAGATATTAAAATGAAATCAAGGGTGTATACTGCTAAGAACCTACTATCTCCGAGAGGGAACAGGACTGACTTCGGAATACAGCAGGCACCTGTTTCTCACTGGGGAAATTAACCTCTATTCACTGTTACCACCTCCCACCTCAACCTCATGCACTTACACACTTATGACCTACGCTCAAAGACTCAAATAGCCACCCAGCTCAGTGGGACTTTGGGGAACACTGCCCATTTAGAGATGTGGCATAGCGACTTTAAATTTTTCTCTAAATAGATAAATTGTTTTCAGAGAGAACTGAATATAAAATAATTTTACTTTGGAAGGTAAAATGGTTTAAAAAAAGGAAAAGGAAAAAATACATGAGGAAAAAAATCTTTTTGCAAATTATTGTTTTCCAAACTGAACCAGACATGGCTGTCAACGAGGAGGGCAACAAAACTTTGCCAAACAGTATTGCTGATCTTTTTCTTCATGTCTGGAACACTTGTTTTCTGGGGGAAAATCTTGGGACGGGCTGGCACTGTCGAGTGCTGGCCTAAGCTCCTATGAAGAACAAAGAACTACCATAAATGGAGGAATCGGGCTTTAACGATTGCATCGACATCTAATATAAAAATCTGAGACGGTTTAATTTTAAAGTTAAAGACTCTATATGCAGCATAATGCTATATGTAGTACATATTTAAGTTCTAAGTTAACAGCCACATATTTATATTCTTTCAGAAACCTACTTTTTAAAATGCTAGCCCATGATTGAGTGATTACAATCACTTAAAAAAAAATCAATCAATAGTCACAACTAGCCACAGATCTATATTGAAAGTTGAAATCCCACAGTATTTGCCATTTTAGACTTTCCATCCTAAGGATCAACCATATTCATCCACCTATCAAATGATCACCAACCATATACCTGGTGCCACTTGGATATCAATTAAGATGAGATGGCACAAATTGAACAAAACATTTGTTTGAAGGAGCTACCACCTGATTACATCTCAACCAAAAGAAACAGGCAAATACACAAACAATGTACCAAAGAGGAAATTTTAACAAAGCATTCAGATACACCCAAGAGAAAAACGATAGTAAGAGGAAATAACTTTGCCTCTCCTTACCAATAATTTTTTTGTAGCTGGCTGACAATCGATTCCCATAGGTATTTCATTTATTTGAAAATACACAATGGTACAAACATGTCGTCAGGAGCACAATCATGGCCCATGAGGGAAGGCAGGTGCCCTTCATTTATTCAACAAATATTCTCCCAGTACCTCCCTTCTGCTGAAGATTCCACAGTGCATAAGGGAGCCACTGTCCCTGACCTCAAAGAGTTTATAGTCTAAGGCAGGAGATGGATAAGTACGTAATTAAATGGAGTGTGACAAATACAAAGAAAGGAGTCATAACAGGTGTTTTGGGATCACTGAGGAGATGATCTCTCAGATCATCACTGTGCTTCTGAGAAGAGGAAGCTGACACCCAGAAAAAGGGCAGTGAGTTGCCCATGGTGACATAGAGGTTGTTCTAGCAAAGTGAAGACTATGCAAGTGAGATTGTAGCCTAGGAAAATGAACAAATTTCAGGATATCTGTTTTACTAAGATAATCCATTGTAGAAGAAGATATGACACAGGTAATGTTTTAAACCATAGATAAACAGAGAGATGGGTTGGCATCACTGAAGACCAAATGATTTTTTTATTGTACCACATGGCCAGTTTTGTGATTTTTCTTCAATACCCTTTAAACAGCCTGAGTGGAAGTTTGGAGATGGTGGGCTGGGGTGTTTAATCGGATCTGAAAAAGGAGACACGTAGATTGGTTTAAAGGATTCAAATCTCTACATCCTATGAAGCCAGTAGCAGAGAAGTTACATAGGATTCCATCATGTCATACTCGTGTCTCAAAAGAGTCACCTATTCTTATACGAAATACTCAATTCTTCTAAAGCTGTGCTTCACTTACATACAAAAAAATACTTGTGCTTCAAAGAGAGCTCTTACCATCAAATACAAGGTCTTTGGGCATCTCCACAGAAATACTAAGGGCGTGTTAAAGATTCCTTCAAGGGTGATAGAACTTTATGAATAAAACTTCCTGAGATAGAGGAGATGCTACCACGTGAAGCCTTGAAGATTTTACTATGGGGCACAAATGTGAGGTCACTGTGTCAGATCTATGAGCATCAGACTGCTTGCCACTTCTTTTTAGTCAGGCTTATTGAAGTATAATTCACATGAAATGAAATTCACTTTTTGTAGTGTACAGTTATATGAGTTGTATCAAATGCACAGCCATGCCACCATCACCACAACCAAGAGACCAAAATGTTCCATCCCTACCCCAAAATCCCCTTGTACTTTTAGTCAACCTGTCTGCCCTCTCCCAGTCCTTGGCAACCGCTGATCTGTTCTCTACACCTAGTTTGGCCTTTTCCAGAATGCAACATGGACTCAGCAGCAAGGAGATTTTTGAGTCTGGCTTCTTTAACTTAGCATAATGCCTTTGAGATGCATCCATCTTGTTGCATGTATCAGTAGTTCATTCCTTTTTCCTGCTGAGTAGTATTCCATTGTATGGATATACCACTATTTATCCACTCACCAGTTGAAGGACATTTGGACTGTTTTCAGGTTTTGGCAATTATGAACAAAGTCACTATAAACGTTCACATACAGGTTTTTGTGTGAATGTAAGTTTTTATTTCTCTTGGGAAAATCCTTATGAGTGAGTTTGCTGGATCAGATGATATACATATGTTTAAATTTATTTTTAAAAAACTGCTAAACTGTTTTCCAAAGTGTCTGCACCATTTTGCATTCCACCAGCATGTATGACAGTTTGATCGCTTATTTACTGTGAGAAGATAAAAACTGCTAAGCAAGAATGAATTAAAAGGTGTTCAAGGAAATACTGAGCTCCAATATTTGGACCTATGAAAATACTTAAAAGAATTATATCAAGAGGAAGGATAATAAGCAGTAAAAAACCACTAAGTTTAGTTCCACATAATATGGACTGAGCCAGCACACAATCTCATGAATGACTCGTTAGGTGGGAATTTATTTTAGGAGCCACAAAACCTATTGCACTGAAGTTTTATCGTTATTGAATGGCAGCCTTGCCTTGGCTTGCTTTACTTCCTCCTCTTCCTTTCTCTTCTACCCAAATCTTAGGTTTCCTGAAGACCCAGTTCAGGCACCACCTTCTCTTGAAGCATTCTGGTCAACAGTCAATCTCTTCTCTGAATTTCCACAGCTCTTACAATTCCTCAAAATTTAAAACTTCATTATGTATGCAATGGCTTGTGTTCTATTTATAACACCCACATTCATGTTTCCTCCTTGAGAATCATAAGCTTCCTTTTTTTAGGTCTGCCAAAAGAGATTGACTCACTTGTACCACCCTCTAAGCCAGTGTAGATCTATGTGTGCCAGACTATTTTGTGGTCCAAGTGCTCATCATGTTCAAGGGCAAATGCACTAGCCACTATAAACATCCAGGAAGACAAAGAAATATACGACTCTAGAGTTCATTCACATCTACTTAGGTAGTAAATGCATATAACTCAAGCTGCTTATCTTTAAATTTTCTAATATGGGACTGGCTTAACTGGGTTCAGCTGGAGAAACCCCCCTTTGATTTCCAGACAATCATCTAAAGGGAAGTGGAATACACCGCCACACGTTGCTGGTTGGTCCACCCATCTGACCAAGAGACTCAGGGAAGCTTATGCGTTTTTAAGATAAAAAGAGGCATCCCTTCAAAGAGGTCAATTACTTAAAGAGAGTGAGGGAAGACTAAAAGGGAAAAATATTTCCATGAATTAAAAGTCATGCAAAAATCTGAACATGAAGGCTAAGAAAGTAGAGAATTCTGTTCATATGTTTTATCTGCTTTTTCTCTTCCCTAGGTCTAGAGAAAGACATATATTAACTACTTACACTTTATGTGAAAGTTTCAACTCAGCTTGCTTCCTCTGGTCTCTCAGATGCCAGCTTAGTGTGACTGGGACCATGGCAGCATTATTGGGAAACGTCCTAGTTGAACCCCAAACAGCTTTGCTGGGGTATTTTTTTTAAATCTCAGAAAATCACCTTTTATACCTTTATTTAAAACTGATCTCGAGCTAAGCTGTTGTACTTGACTGTGTCCCTTTAACCTAGGGAACTTGCTGCCAAAAAATATTATTGAGGCCAACAGCTTAATAAGTTTTATAGAAGATTAAATATTTATATGAATAAAAATAGCACCTGCAGTGACACCAGGAAGGATAAAATTACAAGGGCTATGAAATCTTCATGCTTCAGGGCATAAATTGCTTACCAGCTGGATAAGGCCCTTGCAGAACAACACTGCACTGCTAAATACATCTTCCTGAGCATCTCAACACTGACCACTTTCAGGACCAAAGACTACAGCAGAAAGACCATTAAGCTGTTGGTTTCCATCCAGCTCAAGTTTTTGTGGAATTTAGGAAGTGGATATGATGCCACACCAATCTAAAATAAGAAAGCAAGGATGCAAGAGAGAGGCCAACACCACCATTCAAACAGAATGGGAATAAAATTACAACAAATGAAAGGGTTTAGGAAGGGACAGTTTCTAACTTTGGTGGCCATTGTGGGCTCTTTAAAGTAAAGAATCGCAGCCCCAAATCTTAAAGCCAATTAAGACAAAATTGGAAAAAAGGGTAATCAATCAACTACTTAGCTGAATCCTTTTTTTTTCTTTAATATTTTCTCCAAAGTAGAAATAGAACATGAAGTTTATCTATAAGACCATATTCTTCTAACCTTGCTAGTACAAAGGCCATCATTTGACCAGAGAACAAAACAACAGGGGAAAGAAATATTATGAAATAAGGACAAAAAGCCGGAGAAACTAACAAACTATAGGCACTAGTTTTTAGATGTCAGATTTAGTTCTCCCAGTACCAAACTATACAGTGACATTTGCAAATGACCCCTCTTTCCTTAAGGATTATAGGAATAATGGTAAATATCAATCAATCCATTTTGTACATAAAATATTCAACAAAGTAAAGAGTACCATCCAGCCAGGCAAAGTATGCTAATAAGGTTAATAACTATTAGCGTTTATTGAAAATTCACTTGACTTTGCAAGTTTAGATAACCCAACGTGCACAAACATTCTACAGTTCCTAAGACAACTTGATGTTCGGTTGCATAATTAGTTGCTTTCTACAGAAGGATTATTTAAGAAACAGCTATGGGCTCCAGGAGGATGCTCTTGTTCGAAATAGTGTATGGAAGTACATGATGGGTGGTCTTCGGAATGACTACATGATCAAAGGACTCCTGTGGATTTTAATAACACTGATCCACTTATGAATCATAAATCAAATAAGAACCCTCTTGCAGTTTGAAGATTCCCAAGATTTCTGGGGAGAATTCTCCAGCACAGCAGTATGTCACCAGCCAGGATTAACCACATTTGCTCACACTCTTTTAAAAATAGTGTTTTGCATCCTTGGATGGGCGCTGGCAGGGACTAGCAAAAGTACGACAGTAGAAATAGTGAGAAGAACAGGGTAAAGCCGACATCAGGGCCTGTGGCAGGGGCATTTTAGAATCCAGAACTTCACACAGAGATGGCCAGAGCTGGGCTGAGCCATCACAAACTAAGCCAGAGGGACAAATAAATGGTTGGTATCAACAAAAGCCGTTTCTTATTATTTTTAGAAAACCTTTCATTTAATGCATATTTTCTTTGCTGAGAAGGAAATAGTGATATTAACAAATTGGTTTTATTTCTAACCTGGCAGGGCTGCCTGCAGTGAAATGTAAATACATGTACATGGGAGCTGGGATTAGCATTTACTGAAGAAAAAGAGTAGTCAATATTTTAATGAGGAAGTCTAAAAAAGCAATTGCACGAAACACACTCCAGTGTCACAGGGGAGCTTTTTAAGTTAAGCCAACTAGTTCCAAATTACTACTTTTCCCGGCTTTCCTTTAAGGGGAGTTTAGACTTACTTAGAAAAAAAATACAACTGTGGCATTTAGTTTTAAATATCATAAAATAGCTGTAATATTCCTGCCTATAAATACATACATTAACCTATATACATCTCTCTCATTACATATACAGAAAAAGAATGTCTCACATGCCATTCTTCAGTTAAATGGCCCATTTAATAGTGTCATCGTTCTGCTCTTTTTTTTTCCCCAAAAACAGAAATACTACGTGGTGAAAACCGAGACTACCCAAGAATGAGGGACAGATTTAAGGGGAAAAAAAATTACATAATAGGAAACAGAGGTAACCAAAGCAAATTACAAATCAATGGTAGTTTAAGGACAGAGTGGTGTAAAGGCAGATTTGGATAGCAGATCAAATCAATTAGAAAAACAGTATCTATTATATAATCTTTACTCTGACACCCCAAGAAAACATATTTCCATCTTGGAATATGATTTTATCGAAAGCCAGGAAAAGATGAAGGAACAAGAACACTCTGGGAACAAGGTGAGTGTGGCAAGCTTAGGAGATAAATAAAACCCAAATATATAGCCAGTATTAACCCTTAAATGAAATCGAATGATCCTATGTTTTCAAGACTTCCTTGTTAACATTTCTGAACTCCAGAGTACCCAGCAGAATTAACTACTTTAAAAACACGCATTAAAACAGCATTTCTGGCCAGGTGCGGTGGCTCACGCCTGTAATCTTAGCACTCTGGGAGACCGAGGCAGGAGGATTCCTTGAGGTCGGAAGTCTGAGACCAGCTTGAGCAAAAGCAAGACCCCATCTCCCCTAAAAACAGAAAAAAAAATTAGCCAGGCATGGTGGCGCACGCACCTATAGTCCTAGCTAGTGGGGAGGCTGAGGCAGGAGGATCCCTTGAGCCCGGGAGTTTGAGCTTGTAGTGAGCTATGATGACGCCACTGTGCTCTAGCTGGGGCAAGAGAGCAAGACTCTGTCTCAAAACAAGAAACAAAACAAAAAACCCCCAGCGTTTTGTATAGTCTGATGAATGCCATGAAGAACATTTCATACCTGACAAATATTTAAGTGTTTTATGCTCTTAAATTGGCCAAAGTTATATCTACCCTTGCAAACTCAGAACCAACATCAAATGACAGAGATAAGAATAGAAACTATTAATATAGAAAATGAGCATCACATAAAATGATCAAGAAAACCAAAAGTTATTTTTCAAAAGAATAATAAAATTGATAAACCCATGATGCGATGAAATAATAAAGAGATGGCACATACGATCAATACTAAGGTTCTACAGATATTAAAAGGATCACAAGAAAGACCATATCTTTTATACTTTACACCTTTATAATTATATACTTTTATGAATATGAAAGTTCTATATATCCAAAAGATATTCTTACACGTGAAAACTGGGAGAAATATACCAAAACATTCATAGCGACATTATTTTTATTAATATTAGATACTTCATTTTCAATTTAATTAATAGATTTAAAAAATGATACATTCATACAAAAGCCTACCATACAGCAGTGGAAATGAGTAAAATACATTTACATGCAACAACATAAATATATCTTGGAAACATCATACTGAGTGAAAATTTGTCACTCGACCAGTCTACATTTGGTGTGATATAATTTTTATAACACTCAATTTTATAAATCTAAACAATATATTGTTGAAACATATATATTAAATAAAAACTGTTTTTTGAAAGGCAAAGGAGCAGTGAGCACAATATTCAGATTAGTGGTCAGCGCTTGATGGGGAACAGGATATAAAGGTGAGGACTAGGGAAAATACACATGGGTAGAGGCCATGGTCTCATTAATGTCTCTATTCTTAAGCTGGGTCATAAGTCTATGAGTATTCATTTCATTCTTATGCTGTGTAACTTACATATATATGACATATTTCATTTTGTATGTAGAAAACATTGCTAATAAAACAGTTGCCCAAAAATCCTAAAACCGTGCGACAGAGAATATAGGAACAGACCTTATATTTCTCCTGCTGTCAGATGAATCCTATTCTCACCCCATCACCAACCAGTGAGAGGCTCCTCAGAGCCTCACAGTCTGCCACTCTAGGAGATCAAAAAACTAGCAGCTGTCTCTATACCAAGCAAGAACTGTTTTATGAGGAACCGGAATAATTTTCCACAAAAATCTATCTACTGACCTAACTGCCATCCATTCAGAAACACCAACTACAGAAAAAAAGGGAGGGTATGCCATCTCCCTGGGAAATATCCTCAAAATTGAAGTACTGAACTGAACTCGAGGCAGAACAGGGAAAACAAGAACGTATGCTGGGAATGTGAGATTCTTATGAATTCCATCTGAACAGAGATTTAGACTTTAGGGGCAGTGATGCTCCCTGAAAAAAAGGAATTGGAGAAGGAGGTATACACATCAATACATCCTCCAGATGGAGCTCCAAGAAGGAAATCTGACCACCACACAAGACAGGCATAAGAACAAACTCCTAAGTCTGGTGACAAACACCAAACAAAGCATCTATGATAGACTACTGAAGGAGAAGGGAACCAAAACTTCTCACAAACTCAGAGAAAGATCACTGCCTCTGAAAATATTCTTGAGGAAATCAGAAGATGTACTCAATTGTCAATTCCTTGAGGGCAGAGGCCAAGTCTCGTTTGCTATGATGTTTCTAGTACGAAAGCAGTGCCTGGCACAAAGTAAGCATATAATAACTATTTTTAAAATAAATTAAACAAATTGGCATCCATGGTAGAGTGCAAAATGGACCACGTTGCAAAAGGTACAGGAAATTATAAGAAAAAATAAAATATGAAAAAGTAACAATGAAAAAAGAAAAATTAATGAGGTGAGAGATTGTGTACAACCAAAAATGCATTGGCAGAATGCAAATCCACATTAAAGGCAGTAAATACGGAATGATAAGGTAGAAAGTTCAGAGTGTAACATTTCAGGAGAACTAAAAGTCAATCGGAAGAGATCCAATAAACACTGTAAGGTTAGATTAAGTTTCAATTTAATTGGCCAAGAAGGGAACATAGTCAGGAATAGATATGGCTCAGCACGAATTCCCTTGGTTTCCAGAGTCCCAAATCAGAATGCAGTGAATTGTAAAGGTGGCCTCAAATTCGCCCCCTCTCTGTATCCACGCCCTTGCAATATGACATGACAGTTTCTCCAGTTAAGACCTAGAATCTATTTCACTTGAATCTGAGATGGTCAGGTGACTTTCTTTGGCCAATGCAACCTTAGCAAAGTGAGGCAATCAAGCTTGAAAAGTGCTTGTGCATTGGGGTCTGCCCTCTCTTGCTGTTTTAGGAACCCTCAGACATGTGGCTCCCGCACCAGACACCTATAGGAGGGTATCAGGAAAAACCAGCCCCCAGTTGATTTACCAGCCGACTGCAGTCACATGAGAACTGCCCAGCTGAGCACAGCCCAAATGACTAGCCTACAGAATCATGAGCTAATAAATGATGGCTGTTGTAAGGCACTAAATTTGGGGGTGGTTTGTAAGGCAGGGAAAGCTAACTGACACAGAGGTAAGCCAGCTGTCAGCGATGTTCTGCCCAAGAGGGGGCTTTGGCCCTGAGCTCAGTTCCAGGGGCACCGCCTCCTCCTTATACTTGGACTTAACCATCACTTGCAAAGAATCTGAACTAGTTATGTGTTAAGAGGGAATGTTTATGGTTCATTGGAAAGCCCATTTCCCAAAACTTCCCTAAAAAGAGGAGAAAATAAGATGAAAGTTATCAGACAGACAAAATATATATAAATGTCAGAAATGAGGTTTATCATTCATTCCTCTATCCATTAAAAAATGCATTCATTGAGGGCCTAGAAAGTGTCAGGCTCTATACCTATATACCCAGGTAAGGAGCCGCGACAAAACTAATATGGTTTTTATGCTAGTTTCACTGCCTTCGTGGAACTTCCTGTTTCAACATCTAGACCACTTGAGTTCCTGAAAAGAAGATCGGGATAAATGGAAGAAAATGAATAATTCAAGCTATAATAGATGAAAATATTTATCACCTGAAACAATTCTAGTGAATACAGATAAAAAGGATCATCAAGGTAAACCCATACCTAGATCCTGTCAAAAATTTTGAGTTATAAGAATAATGAAAGTCTCATAAATATCTAGGCATGGAAAAACAACAGTACACACACACACACACACACACACACATTATCTTAAAAAAATCATCCTTGCCTCAAGTGTGGAAATTAATATAACAAAATCACAGAATTTTGAGGGGAAATGGTGCAACTCAAGAATTGCTCACCTAAATTAAGGATAGAAAAATGTCCTCACAGATGTGTAAACTCAGAAAACATACTAACTATGCATATTTCTTGAAAAATTATCTAAAGCCATACTCAAACTCACTGAGAGATCAAGATAAGTAAGAGCTCAAAACTAAGAAATATGGGGCTGGGCGAGCACAGTGGTGTATGTGGCAGGGGAGAATATAATAATGCTTTTTTGCCTTTAAATTTGGCAATTAGAAATATGCAGATTAAAGAATGCTTTTGAGAAGCTTAAATGGAAATAGAATTTAATACTAACATATACTCTATGAAATACTAACAAAGAGTGGTAGAGTCTGTATACCCTAAGACAAAGAATGGAAAAAACAAAGACACCTAAAGAATCAAAAAGGAAATATATGGAAAACAGTAAGGCTAATATTTTGTTTATAATGATGTATGTTAATGGTTTAACTTCCCTGTGAGAAGACAAAGAGTAGAAGACTGATCACAGAGCAAAATCTATTTATGTATTGATTATAAGATCAATATCTTATAATACACCCAAGACAAGTGAGTACATAAAAGGATGAATAAAAAGATGAGCAAAGATATATTAAAGAGATACAAATAAAAAGAAAATGGGAGTTTTAATATTAATATTAGACAAGGAAAAATTCAAGACAAGACACATTAAGTGGGCAAAGAGATTTTATCTTAAGTGAGCACAATTCAACACAAAGGGGCAATGTTCAGAATGTGTCAAATAATGCTGCGCTCACAAAATGCAAATATCTCTATAAGTAAGAGTTTAAAAATAATAAGAACAAACTTATAAATGACTTTAACATTTCTCACAGTTGGTTAAAGAAGATTAAAGGAGACAAAAAATGAACTAGGATATAGAGGAGCTTGATAATACAATTAGTAAATTCTCTACCTTAGGGAAAATAACCTTCATTTCCAGTGACTAAGGATTCCTTCCCAAAGATAATCATGTATACTATCCTAAAAAGATAATGTCAATAAAATTTAAGTAAAAGTCATCACAGGTATACTTTAGGAGGCAATTAAGTAAAACTAGAAATTAATAACAGGTGAAGTCTTAAAAGTCAACCATTTTAAAATTTTAAAATTACTCTTAGAATTGTGGATCATAGAAGATATCAAAATAATCACTTTAGGTTATTAAGCAATGAATAAAATAAGAATACAACATACCAAAAGTTATATGATGCAGCTAAAATGAAAATCATAGGAAAATGCATAGTTTTAAATATTTTATTAGTAAACAACAACAAAAATGATAAATAGTTCACTAAGTTCGCAACTTAAAAAGCTAGCAAGAAAATAGAAAAACTAGAAATAGTAAGTGAATCTAAGAGCTAGTTCTTCAAAACTACCTCTGGCAGAGGTATTCAAGAAGAAAGACATCACATATTAAGAATGATAAAAATGATTTAACCATAGCTTTATAGAATTATTTTTAAAAATTGTAACAGAATATTTTATACGTACCTATGCTAACAAATCTGACCTCTAAATGAATTGATATTTCAACAGGAAAATAGAAGTTACCAAACTTGATTCAACAAGAAATAGAAAACAACCTGAACAGCTCAATAATCTTGAAAAAAAAATTAGAGGTTTCAAAGAACTTCCCAAATATGCAGACACTAAATCTATCACATCTAAAGAAGAAGGGGTCGTTCCATGCTATTTAAACTGCTCCAGAGCATGGGAGGATGGAGGAATCTTGTTGATTAATATTATGAGGTTACAATTACCCTCGTCTGAAAAATTAACAAAGATGGTACCAAAAAAGAACTATACTAATACATTATATGCAGAAACCCTAAATAAAATACTCTCATGACTTTGGGAGGCTTATTTCTGGTACACAGGGATGAATCCATGTTAGAAAATCTACCAAAAAATAAAGAGACACTATATATTCTCCAATGGAATGACTCAGTATTACAGAGATGCCAATTTACTCCAATGATTTATGAATATAATCCAGTCATCATCAAAATCCAACATGGGAAAATAAATCCTGTAGTCAAGAAAATTTTGAAAGAGAAGAACAGAGGCACTTTTGATATTACCAAATGTACCCCAAAATTACTGAAATCACATAAACATCACGGTATTGACATAGGAAATTGTTTATATTTGCAAAATTAGAAAAAAAACCCCTAAATATTCACTAATTCAATGTAAGAATGCTTAAAACTTCTCTGTGCTATACTCACGTATGAACAGTATACAGTAATTAAAATTACATTATTGAAGACCATGGGAAGATGTTCAAGCCCTATTATTAATTGGGAATAGAAATTTACAAATAAGTCAATAGGCTAAATTTTCAAAAAAAGAATGTAATCCAATCACAGGGGAAAACACCTCTAAAGGTGTTCCCCAATGTAAACAATGAATATTTCTCCATAATGGGATTAAATGACTTCTAATTTTACTATTTGGGCTCTTCAGTATTTCCCAAATTTTTCAAAACAAAAATGTCGATATTGTTTTTATAAAAATATTATTTTTTAAAAGTCAAATCTTCTAAAATCTGGCAGTCTGTTAATTTAAGTATACTTATACAACACTGAAATTCATTTGAAATATATATACGGGAAATCTGAGCTATGTGCCAATGGCAAGCCATCTGGTTATGACTTACCAAAAAAATTACTATATGTCTGAAGGAAATATTAAAACAAATAGCCCAGTACCACAGTGATTACACAGAACTGTATATATTCACTTTGTGCACTGGACAGGAATTTTTCATTTCATACATCATTTACAGCTTGCTGCAGTGATTCTGCAAAATCAGTCCATACCGTTAGCACACACAAAGAGAAACACCCAACATTATCATTGTTGGAAAATCCAAATGTTCTGGGCTTCAATGTGTGCTGACATCAGTGCTCCATCTATGCAGATGTGGCTCTCTGCTAATCATTTTTTTAGGACAAGGCTCTTTCTTAACAGTGTCACTATTTTCAAATCAGAGCATGGAAAAGTATATTTCCAAGGCAATATAAAATTTTGTCTTGTATATTTCAGGCCAGTGAGAAAGATGCTTTGTTGGATGATGGAATGTTCCTAAGGTTGGAAGAATTTTGTGAACATTTTCTTCCTCTAGGAAGAGCACAGAGGCTCAGCAAGTGACAGCACCAGGTGACCAAAAGCCAAAGACAGGGATCAAACATCCGGGGTCAACCACATTGACTTTCTAAAATCTATAGTCCAAGCCTGGCTTGTGCTCATAGACACACTTTATTTTAAAAACTACTTGAAATAAATGAAAACGAAATGGTGAAAGTCATAAGCCAATCCCTTCAGAGGGGCTTATTTTATTTTAATGGGAACCAGCTCTGATTTCTGAAACATTTTATCAAGGTATTTGATACCAAGCATCTGTTCTACTCAACACTTCATCAATATGAATGTCTGATGCATTCACCACTGTACCTATGTCCCTGCTCTTTCTTAACAGTGTCACTATTTTCAAATCAGAACATGGAAAAGTATATTTCCAAGGCAATATAAAATTTTGTCTTGTATATTTCAGGCCAGTGAGAAAGATGCTTTGTTGGATGATGGAATGTTCCTAGGGTTGGAAGCATTTTGTGAACATTTTCTTCCTCTAGGAAGAGCACAGAGGCTCAGCAAGTGTCAGTTGGTTCTGACTCCAATAAGCCTTGATACTCAAACTCTCCTTTTCTTCCCTTCCTTATCCTTATATAAGAAAACTCATACCACAATTTTCTGGTGAGTGAATTTGCCATTGAATTTGCTGTATCCTCACATCTAGCTACAGCCACAGAAAAGAATTCCAACAAACAACATCCTGTTTCACTACTCTGTGGATTTCCTTATTATTTGTGCTTCATTCATTTCTAGAACAATGAGGATCTAGAGCTATGCTCGGTCTCCACAAGAAACACAATTATGAGCCATCCACTGGGCACTTACCAAGACTGGCCATAAGTATGCACTGAAATCATCAAAGCTCATGACTTACAATGACAGCAATTGCGCTTGTTCCTGACTAAATACCAACAGAATCTTTAGCAGCTTGATTCATTTTTTTAGGATCAAATATTAACTAGTTAGTAAGTATGACATTTGAGTGTGCAGAGGACACCAGAGCTCTCATGACCAAAGTCAAATTCATGCCACAATATCAGAAAGATACATAAGCATTTTGGAAGTAAAGGCATTTAAAGTTTAAGTTGCTCATTTTTATGGCGCACATATTCCAAATCATGTCTCAGAAATTAGACAGGTGAACATCCTCCTTGCTGAAATCAACCTTCAACTACTTTGAATAAAACAAAACACTCTGAAGAAGGTTCCACGGGTAACTTCTAGGGCATACCAATTGGGATGTGTCTACATACCAAGATAAGAGTTCTTCTTTGACTTATTCTTCTTTTGGTTTCAGACGAACTCAAAAAAAAAAAAAAAAAAATCCAGAAGCCTGTAAATATGAAAGAAAAATTGGTTTAAGGAAAAGATCTCGAATATAGCAATGAAAATCATCTAGGGGGATTGACAGTTGTAATATGTGTACTTGGCTAAAAATGAGGCATATTCTGAATGGGAAGTTGATTAAAAAAAAAAAATCTTCAAAGCTCTGGGGGTCACAGCTAGAATGAATGCTGACGGTGTCAGCACATCTCCAATCGGCAGTACTGTTCCCAGCTGAGAGCAAGCCTGTGCCCTCCCCTCCCGAGAACGTGGTCGAAGATGGCAACAGAAATTCATTTCACACTGCACAATCAATTACGAATGATGGTTATATTTTAATTTATCATTAAATGCCATTTAGGAAAAGATTGAAAGGCATTTGTGATTTTTCTTATCAGTTTCTATCTGGGAAAAGTAAAAAAAAAAAAAAAATGTGACAGGAAATTTATTCCCCAAAAATAACTAGAGAAGGGGTCTAAATTGAGGATGAAACTCAGTGGTAGGAGTATATTGTGGAATGCGCCTAATCTTAACACAAAATTCTAATACAAAAATGGTAAATCTTAAACTATAGACTTTCGGTAAAAGATTTGGATTTAAGTGTACCTTTGTCTCATTTGTGTGTATCTGTATGGGAAGAAGTGCCTCATGTTGTTTGGAAACCAGTGTCACTCGGGTATTGTCACCAGAATCCAGCGAGCAGGATCACTCAGAGCATGGGTAAAAGATACTGCGTGCAAAGAGTGAACGCCAAGGAACAAATAAAAAGTCCAGCGATCTAGCAAGAACAGCACAAGCACAAACTGACTGGAAAGACTTTAGTTATTCTACACAATATTAGACTGGAATTAGACCACCGCTTAGTGGATGTCTGGTCATATAGGAGAGAGCCATTTATTAATCATTTAAGTAAAGCTGTGAAAGTTGAGATGGTCCAAGATGGCAGAAGATGGTTGCATAAGCATCTTGCCATTATTCCCAGACTATAATGGGTATGTAAATTAAGGGAGCATAGAAGAAAAAGGCATTTTAATAGGAGACCATTGTTGTTTTAGAAGAGTGATGGTGATCGATCCAATTACTGGCCACTCTGCAAGCCAGATTTAAGAATCAGTGTCCAAAACGAAGGCAGGAGTGTCTTGCCAAATTTATGAAGCAGGCCTAGGGTAAATTTTAAAGGTAAAATATGAACCTTAAAATAATTGTTTCATTAAAATTAGAGTTACTGGAAACATGGGGAGATTAAGATTAGAAAGGATGGGGCTAACCAAAAATGGGGACGGAGCCCAGAAGTAAAGAATGAAATTTAATTCACACAGTCAGGCGTCTGGAGCAGGTTGAAACTTGGGCTTCTGGTTAAGCCATTATAAAGATGAAAGCACCTTGCTAAGGGCTAAGCCTGGTTAGTATCATCTAATGTAGGTTCCCTAAGATAGGAGGTGTCCTAAGATAGGTACCCAATCCTGTTCTCCAGACTTAATATCCAGTGCTTCCCTCCATGTGCAAACTGCACTCAAAGTCAAGGTTCTTAGTCATCAGGCACACAGGAATATTGCTTTGTGGAAAGACTATTCAAAATGCAGTAACCTCTTAGAAGACAATTCAAATCCACTTCCCTTGAAATGGTCATAAAGAATGGTCACCATCTAGGCAATTCATAATTCATCTATTACACACCGACTTAAAAGAAAAGTAAATCACAACTGCATGATTTTTGGGAGACAAACTATACACCGCAGATTTCCAACATTTTTGCTCTCACAGGTGTCTTTTATTATACTTTGTCTGGTAAACAAATGATGTTTATTAAAATGTTGTTCTATTTTGAAACCACCAATGATGTATATTATGGGTGAAGGTACAATTACCATTGACTTGTGAAATATTAAGACAAGCTCAAAGCCCACTCACTTCCCTCTCAGACTTCCAGAGGCTGAGCTGGGGACAGCAAAAGGGGTGTGTGTGTGTGTATAGTCAGGTTGGTAACCACTGGTAAACAAAGTCTAATCAGAGTCTTAAGCCACGATACAACCTTTTGTAAATATGTGGATATAGTCTGACTTAATAAAGTAAACATTTTAATTTCTTAAGTGACTTTTATTGGGTCCACACTGCCCCAAATTCTCTGGGTAATTTTACAACCTTCTACTAAAGCCGAAACCTAAAAGTGACCATGGAGCTAACTATATGACACGGTTCAGGGATTTTAAGTGACCCATTGCCTCTCTTTGCAGCAAAAGAGAGAGAAGCACACCATTAAGCCTCAGAATGTCTAGACAGGGGCTGAAAACTTTTTCTGAAAAGGGCCATGTAGTAAATATTTCTTCTCTGTGGGCCATACAGTCTATGCCAAACTACTCAACTCTGCCCTCATAGCAGAAAAGCAGCAGCTGTGTTCCAATAAAACTTTATTTCAAAAACATGAGGGGAGCCAGATTTGACCCACGGGCTATAGTTTGCCAACCCAGGTTCCAGGGGTTCATTATTAATATAATTATTTCTATTATTTTTGAAATGGCATATATATGTGTGGACACATGTGATGACATGAACTTTAGGAGAGAATTAGGCTATAGGACTAAAAGGAAAGTAAGCGTAAGAAAATAAGAGGAGGCAACACCAAGAGATCCAGGTATGTTGTTCTCTAAGAGTCTGGCTGAATGTGAGAATAAAATTTTGAATATCTACAGCACCATTCTCTGAAGTGTGGGATGCTATTACGTGTCAGGAGGAAAAGGAATGTGTTCATATATGTGCAGGAAAAGATGGCATAAGTGAAATTAAACAGTTATCTTTGAATCTTTAATACACTTATGTGAATCTCCAAGAGGATAAGAATATATTCAGAGCTTTTCCTTTCCCTTTCCTGGAGTTTCATGAGTTTAGTGTCCTGCATAACACATTTTGGAAAACTTGGACCTACAGTGATGAACAAACTCAACTGACTCTTGTGGAATTCTTGCACGTTCCCTGGGATGTTAAGGAAACACATGCCCAAAGAAGTTAAGTGACTGGTCACTAGAACTGCCCAGTATGATCAATGCACAACAGTTTCAGCCTCTCATCCATGATGCAAACATCCAGGCTGTGTTCCCTCTGGTTAGGACGGGCTTTAGGGCTTTCCCTCAGCAGGTTGAACTCATTGTACTAACTGTAAAAGCAAGCATGCCTGGACTTGTGTGAGACACACTAGAATAACTATTAAGTTTGTAGTTTCTGGATTCAAAAGTCTATCTAGGAGTGTTCTAAAGACCACAGCCTTAGCACAAAGGAAAGGAGCACAACGCAGCCAAGTTGTTTGGGGTGTGTTGGCCTTGGTTCACCCTCTGCTCACCACCCTTGCAAGAACAGAACCTTTTCTGCACACCTGCAGGGAGGAGGAACTTAATTGGTAGCACCACCATTGAGAGAGAGAGAAAGAAAAAGAGACGTATTATATCTTTTCCTTTAAGTCATATTTTTTATTTTAAAAAGTTTCCAAACTACTGGGTCATTTATTACTAGATAAATTTATACTGTGTTGTTAAATATGGAGAAATGAAAGCTAAGCTACAACGTGGCCCCATCCTGTATTTTCTGTCGGTGTCCATCAGAAAGAGAAATACCATCATTCGCATACTCTTAAGATTTAGTAAATATTAATATTGAAGATCATTCTTTTATTCACCCCAAAATTTCTACAATGTCTGTAGTTTTGCCTGTAAGACAATGATCTTTTTTTCCAATTTAAGTCCAAAATTCACAACAGACCATGCACATATCAGTGGACATGTAACATTATGGCTGCTATGATCTAAATGTTTGTGTCTCCCCCCAGAAATGCAAATGTTGAAACATAATCCCCAGTGTGATGGTATTAAGAGGTGGGGCCTCGGCTGTGGGAAAAATTAGGCCTCTCTTCCCAGCTCCCTCCCGCCCGTTCCCCGCTGGCTCCACATCTGAACAGCTGCCTGACGTAGAGGCAGGGCTATAGGAATGCAGAACCGAGGGAGGGGGCTGGCGCAGCATGGCAGCTCCCTGAGAAGGTCATATAGGGAGTTCTATGTCTTAAGTCAGATGGAATAAATGACATCTTTGAGAGTTTCCTGGGGTTTTCAATTTTCTTAAGAAACCATGGAAAACATGACTATCAGGTTTCATTAGCAAAGCTTACCCAGCTCTGGACACATACAGTGTTTAAGAAGCATAAAGAAGGTTTTGCAACTACCCCAACAGTCCCAAGCTAGATTTGCAGACTCTTAGGTTGTTCCCATCTTAGCACCCATATGCAGGGCATATGTGTTAAGGTTTCTGTGATCACCAACTAAACCTCATGAGTCCCTGGGAACCTGCTTGAAGCAGCTACATAAAAAGTACATTTCAAATCAAGTTGGGGCCAAGTACAATTCTTAGCTGCAAACCCCTCAAAAACTTTTTAAGGACTTGCTTTGTACCTTGCAGACACCAACTTAAAACTGTCTTTCACATGCTGGTCTTTGTTTACAATGACAGATACAATGATTCCTCCCATCCCTTTGCCAAGTGACTCTGCAGCTCCCCCAATCAAAGAAGTATTATTTTTCCACCCCTTGAGTCTGGGTTTGGTCATGTGACTTTCTTTGGCCAATGGGACATTAGCAAAAGTTATGCAAGCCAAGGCTCCTAAAGCACTTAGGCATTGGGACTTTCCTCTTGTGGTTGCTGTTGGAATCCTGAAGCCATGTTGTGAATAAGCCCTGCTAGACCCTGGAGACATGTGGCCCAGCCAATAGCCATCTCCAGCACCAGACAAATGAGGAAGGCTATCTTAGACCATCTGCTCCCACTCTAGCCATCCAGACCCCGGTGAGACCAGCAGCACTGCCCCAATGATTCCAGCCCAAACCTCTGACTTAAAGATTGGTGAAAACATTAAATAGTGGTCATTTTAAGCCTCCACAGTTTGGGGTGGTTTATTACTCACCAATACATAACTGACACACAGACCCATTTTACCCCTGTATAAGACTGGACATTGTACAAACAAAAGGACAAAAGAAATTGCTGTCCATAAGCATTAAAGATTTCTCACTTGCTTAGTTTATACAGGGTTTCTTGCTTATCAAAAACAAATTGGAATGGGCTCTTGCTGCTGCTACTGTTCTTATTATATAAATTAGTCAATGGAAATAAGTGTTTTCTAAAAAAATAGTCCTGGTGGTATTATTATCTACTATTTTCTAGGAACTAGTCTAGAAAAATCTACTAAATCAGCAAACCTCCAGAAGTACCATTGTCTTCCTCTACAACTGAATAAAAAAGCCCAAGACTTGGTAAAAACCATTATAGAACTTCTATCAACATATTGACTGAAAGCACTCAAAAAGCTTAAATATTACTATTCATGAAAGAGTAATAGTACCTCCAATCTTACAGAAGTTAGGACTATGGGCTTTACAATAAGACAAATGGTCAAATCCTGATTCTACCATTTAATAGCTAGAGAACTTAAATATTAAATATAGTTAAAATAAGTAATATTTATTGTTTATTATATATTAAATATTGCACCTGATGATCAATATCATGTAATCTTTATAATAACTCCATGAGGTAGGTTCTATTAATATTCCCATTTTACATGAGGCTTAGAGAGATTAAGTAACTTCTCAAGAAAATATACCTGGTATATGGTGGAGCCTAGCTTTGAACCTAGGCGATGTGATTCCAGAAAGCATCTTCTCCACCATTTTGACATGCTGTCTCTCAAGTTATGTAACATAGTCACTCATTCTTTATTTATTTTTCATCTATTAAGTTACTGATTCATTGATTCAGTCATTCTAGAAATATTTAAGGAGCACCTCCTATATGCAAGAGATTCAAAGAGCTACGGAATCAGTGGTGATATAGTCCTTGACTTAATAGGGTTTCAGATTTGTGGGTAAAGGAGATTATAACCCAATAACTCAGTCTGTATCAGCACACTCTGCACCCTGTTTTCAGATCAACCTTTTCCTGTTGAAAATCTGTGTCTCTCCTTTGCCTGAAATCCTCCTCCAGGATTCTGGTAGTTTTAAAATATGTCCAAAGATTATTCAATACTCCTCCCTTTTTAGGAAGTAGAATTTAATTCTCCTCTCCTTGAGTGGGGCCTGGACTTACTGACTCCTTTCTGATGAAGAGATGGTGGTGGAAGAGATAGTGGGTAAGGAAAGCAAGGGTGGGTTCAGGAGATAGGAACTCCCTCCTGGAACTTGAAGAGTTTAATTTTTTATTAGAGAGCAGTGCAATCTTCAAATGGGGAGCTGCAGAAGGGAACTGTGGATCAGGCTGGGAATTGTATAACATCCTTTTTATATGAATGAATCCAGCTAGATGTTTAGCCAGACCCCAGCTACACTGGGCTTCTATTTCATTTCTTAATTGTGGCATTTCTAGGGTATGGGGAGGAGAAGGGAGGGAATTAGAGGAAGATTTAAAGGAAGTAACTAGTTTGAAAGGGTCAAGAGATTTCAACACAGTAATGAAGGTCGCCTCTATATTTTTAATTGCAAGAATTACTCTTCCCTAGGAAAAAGTAATTACTACCATTTCTCAATTGAATTACAGTGTCATATCTTTGTCCAAGTGCAAATACTTTGGGATCTATACGTTAGACTTGACAATGGAACACTTTACGCATCCAATTCTAAGCGAAAATGTGAATTAGGGTAGGTATTTTTGTAGGTGAGAATTTCAATGAAAATAGGCCATTTCATTTCTAGAGCATGGGCACTTAATTGTCTAATTATTCCTGGCATGAAAGAAACAAAGTCAACACATGATCGAGGCAGAAAGGCAAGTTAACTGAGCTCCAAATGAATAAAAAACTTTTGAATTTTATAAATAGTTTTGAACTATGCCATTTTATTTTGGCTGGCAAACAATAAGATTCTTAACGTGTGAAATTAGACCCAATGAAGAAACTAAAGAGGATGGCATATGAGTGCCAAGTTGTTCAGCAAGAAATCACACAAAAAATTGGCAGTAGCTACAACTCTCTTGAGGACTCCACAGGTCTCTGAAAGTAAAGTTAGCAGCAACTACTCAGCAATCAGGAAAAATAAGGACTTCTACAAGGACGGAGGGCCCTTGAGCTCTATCAGCTTATAATATTAATAAATAGCATTTCAAAAGTAGCACTTTTCAGAGATAATATATAAATATTTTAAGTAGCGAAATATAGGTGTAGGCTATTTTTTCCTGTACCATGTCCAGAAAATCTGCACATACACATCAAACTCTGCATCTAGGGAATCTGTTTTATTGTGATGTTTGCATTTTTAAACATTGTGCCTGACCTATTTGGAGGTTAATATAACTAAATGGAGCCTATTTGCTGTTTATTATTTATAGAAGATTCACTTTGGATTAGGGATTCTCAAGACATTTGCGTTTGAGCTGCATCAAGAAGTGTTCCTGGATAGCTCCCAGCACCATAGCAGGCAAGAACATGACAAGTGAGAATACAGACCAATCTATGTCCTGCACTAGAAAGGGTAAGATGAAAGTTGGATTCTTTCCTCCACATAAAGGCCAAAGGAAGGAGAGAGAAGAAAGGTTCGACATTGGCTTCTGCCTAATAAGCACAAACTCAGCTTCTTAATGTCCCATAGAGGAAAGCCCTGCAAGTCAGTGCAAAAAGTCCCGGCCTTCAGTTACAATCTCAATAACAACACACAAAATAAAATGCCGGGCTTCCATTTACATGAAGAATTTCTTACAAATCCTTTGCCTGTCTTACAACTACTACAGGAAGCACCCTATGTGTTTGCATGTCTCATGGTGGATTACAAAACACCTACAAATGGCTCCCAAGGTAAGAAGAAATAAAAGAAAATTATTAAAGAATGAGTATCAAAATGAACTCTGTTCTCAAGCCTGTCGATTTCATGGTCTAATTCTAGACAAAGTTGTCTCCAACTCTGCAGATTCAAATAACCATGATGGGTTTTTTTTGTTTTGGTTTAAAAAAGTTTTTTAATACATATGTTTGCAGGTTCTTTCAGTTGAACAGGTAAGAGCGGAGAGCAAGAACAGCCCCTCTGAGCATCCTTCCAAGTCTTTGTTACTGAGAACATGAACTTACTCTCAGTAGATACTGGCCTGCTCCCCTTTTCGTCTCTCTCCTTTTTTCATTATGGTAATGAATGCTGGAAGCTTTCCAAAATACTAAGTCAACCTGACAGTGACAAATATGAAGCAAAAGGCCACATGATGATTAAGCCATTTAATCATGAGCGCTTTTTCCCAAATGTATCTATACTATTTTTTTTCTTTGCTTGAAAATGATAATCTCGGCACACCCAACTGGCTGAGACTAAATAAAATGTTTTATTATAATAATTACCTCTCATTTGTCACTTCCCATTTGATAGATGAGAAAACAAGTTCAAAGAAATCAAACTACTTTCTCAAGACCACAGAACTAGTAAATAGAAGATCCGGGATTCAAAGCCAGGTTTTCTGGCTTTGGGTCCAGGTCTTTCTCTAGAAGGGCAACAGAACAGGAAGGAAAGTTTGGGCTCCAAACCTAGCTGTTTATTGGCAGTTTTGTAACCTTATGCACATCTCTTAAGCCCTCTGCATGTCAGCTTCTTTCATTTCCAAAATAAGGAATAATACCAACCTACTTCTTTTCCTCCCAGAGCTGCCAAGAGAATTAGATAAGATAATCTTTGTAAAGCACTTAACACAGTCTGGTGCCTGGTTCACAGCAGGTGCTCAATAAGTGCCTGATTCTTCTTGGTCCTGACTCTAGGATACCCATCCTCCCTGCCTTCTATCCTGCTTACCTGCTCGTACCCAAGCTGCCTTCCAGGAAGGAATCAGCGGACAAAAGGCCAGAAGAACAAAATCAACATGTAGGAACAACAAAGGGGAGGAGGTTTGTAAACTATCTTATGCCAGGAGAGAATTTAGGCTCGGCCCAGCTATAGCTTAGGTTCTCCAAAAAAGCAGACCTTGAGAGGAAGATCACAATACAGGTAGTTTGTTTGGGAGGTGACCCTGGGAAAAACCAGGAGGGTATTAGGGAGTGAGACGTGGAAGGGACAGAGGCCAACCAATAAAGGCTGCTTTATTAAGTGAGAAATCGGAGCTCAAACCCACTGAGGACTCCAAGAGATAATATATTACACGCCCCAGAGTTACTCCAACCGAGGGCAGAAGAAGGGTGCATCCACTAAGCCTTCATTTGTCATGGGTTGAGGGCTCCCGGTGGCATCAACTCTGGCAATTCTGGTTTGCCCTATGTATTTGCCAAACTGAGCATGCAGCCAGGAAAAAAAATACCCAGGCAGAGAGTCACAGTTGTTAGTAACAAGTGGCCTTTGCTGTAGACAGGTGAGTGCCCACAGGACATGGGTAGGACACTGCCAGGGTCTGCCACGATGACTAACATGGCTTTCAACTTGTAAAGAGGTTGATATAAAAAGTAGCATCTTTCAGTGCTTCCTGAAGCTGACATTGTCACACTTGCCACTTGTGAGGAGGCTGTTGGGATCACCATTTGCCAAGGAAACAGTGTGCTGGGTCAAGAATTCTGAATCAAAGAGACATCGATAAAAGATATGTGAAACTATTTCTAACTCTCACCGACCACTCAGACCAGAAAGCTCCTCATACAATTTGGTTGTAGAAATGAACCAACAGGAACTGAAAGTAGCACATTCCTTAAGCTCTAAATTCATGGCTTTCCTTTGTGTGGATTTGTAAGGTCAGAACAATCAAAGCCATTGGGTTTGTTTGTGATCATGGTAAGTGGCAGCCTGATTTATTCTCTGTCCCTTGCCTTCTCCCACCACAATCCACACAAAAACTCTCCCTTAACTTCTGTTTATCTGCTTGGCAGTGACTTTCATATCTTCAGTCTTCCCAGAGACTTCTAGAAAGTGAAGAGACTATTTAAACATAGGTTATAAGGTAGGAATAAATTGTAAGTAAACTCCAAGCTTAAATTATATAATACAACAATCAATAACGTTCATTGTATCTAGCAGGTAGCAATTAATTCTAATAGCACCTATTTGCTTGCAGACCATCAGAAAGGGATATAATAGTTAATGTAGGAAATAAGGGGCAAAAGAAAATCATGCAAAAAAAAGAAAAAAAGGAGTGTTTATCTACAAATTTTTCTCTTGGAACAATTGGAGAAATACAGAATGGAAAAAAAAGTATCTTAATTGAATTAACTCTTGAGAAAAAAACAATTCTGATATCACTTATTTCTGGTTTATTTCAAGAAAGAATTATTCTGTGGCTTTAGGAAAATGCCTATTTCTGAATTTTAAACTTTATTTTTTTAAACACTAAGAAACCGTCAGGAAAGTAGAGATCATGCGAATGTCATGAGATACACAAGGTATTTAAAGTATTTGGAATGAACAAAGTTTTAGAAATTATTTGTTTTTGTCCCAAATTCATATAGACTTGAAAAGTAATGAACCAAAGTTTCAAAACACAGACGGAAACTGTTTCATTCAGCATATATAAACATTAACTTGTCACCCAATTATTAAAATATCTTCTCAATTACTTATTACATTTTTATTAAATAAATCACTGATTCAATATTGTTCCCAAGTTACCAAATACCTGACAATGGAATTCAAAGTCAGTAATCACCATGTCCCCAAGTCATTGATATGCTAACATAGTGAGAAAGTTCTTGGTTTTGTTTCATATACCAAAGAATCAAGACTGTGCTTAAAATTCTATATTAGGTTCACAGTCCCAACCTGGCTATGTGCTAAAGTTCAGTTTTAAAATGTTCCTACATTATTTTTCTACCTACTAATTCTCTTCTTAAAAAGCTTGCACCACTGTTACTTAGTGGTCATTAAAAAAAAAATTAGAGACAATTTTAAATCACTTATAGATCCATAGACAAATACAGATGTGGTTGTATGCATGGGCTAACATACATACACTTATTTCCAAGCTCTGTTTGCTGAGACGGATTGCAAGCAATGACACCACAGTAGTGAACACACCTAGAGCCTAGATCTTGGTTTCTAAATACCATGATCCAATGAAAGGAACCAGGACTCCTTAAATCCAAGATGTGTCTAGAGTATCTTGAGGTGCCAGAGAGTAAGAAACTCCTCAAAAAAGAGGCTAGGCCCTGTTGAAAGAACATAGGAACAAACCTGAAAGAGCTCTAAATGGCCAAAGCTAGAACAATTTGAGAAAAAAAATTAACAATATCTATAGAATTAAATAGATATCCATGAATTTGTATTGGTATAAATAAATAACTGAATGAATAAAAAATGGAGGAAAGGGACAGCCCTTCCTTTCAGAGGAATTCCAATTATTTAATGTAGAAGAAGTAAGGGAAACAAAAAGTCACCATTAGAACACCACAGAAAGAATTGTTGCAGGTAAGATCCATTGATGGATGCTAATATCAATGCGTGAAAATTTGAGAAGAAACCAGAGATTTGGACAATCTCAAGAATGCTCCCTCAGAATAACTATTTTGATATCACCAAGGGAAAAATAATAACTTTGCAGGGAGAAACCCAACAGTCACCACTTAAACCAAGTAACCAAGATAACGTCATTGGTAATAAGACATATTGACGCCACACACCCCAGGATATGACAGACTGAGAAGGGCACATCATCTCTGTGGTATTCTTGCCAAAATTGTATGACCTCAATCTAATCATGAAAAAAATCAGAAAAACTTGAATTGGGGGGCATTTGATAAAGTAACTGCCTAGTACTCATCCAACTGTCAAGGTCATGGAAGTCAAAGACGAAGGAACTGTCACAGAGTGGGGGAGGCTGAGGAGGCATAACAACTCAATGCAGTGTGTGGTCCTGAACTGGATCCCGGAATAGAAAAGGGACATTAGTGGAAAAAGCAGTAAAATCCAAATTAAGTTTTAATTTTAGTTAATTGTATCATGTCAACATTTATTTTTTAGTTTTGGTAGTTGTACCACAGTTATGCAGAATGTTAACACCAGGGGATGCTGGGGAGGAATACATGGGAACTTTCTGTACTACGTTGCAACATTTCTCTAAGTCTAAAATTATTTAAATATAAAAACTAAAAAATATGAACATTGAACATAAAATGACAAAATAAATCTTTTTCACACATAAAAGAGTAATGTTTTTGGATCGCCTTCTGTATCAGACACGTCCCCTAGTGGTTTGCGTTTCTTTACTAGCTTCTCTTTCAAAAGCATTTCATTGAGGGCAAAATTTAGATCACCACATTTTTTATTACAGGCCTTTAATAAAAAATTTCTGTCAACATCTATCCAGTGACGACAGTCATGCTCTGTAATTACAAGTAAAGAGACATACTAGCTACTAGCTTTTATGAAGTGCTTACTACATGCCAAATGCATTGTAAGTGCTTTACATGTGTCAACACATTTAATGTGCTCAACAACCCTATGAGGGTGATACTGCTGTTATTCTTATTTTCATAGAGCAGAAATAGTTAAATCAGGTCATGCTGTTTGTTGTGCTTTTAACCATGACTGAATCTGTCTGTAGAACAATGTCAGGGCTACCACGATAGCTCCAGCCTGCCTCAAGTTTGGAAGACAGAGAAAGACCATAGGATAAAAAAACTCTCCATTAACAGTGAAATGATAACAAGAACATTGTTACATAGCATGTCTTGAACATTAAAAAAAGCATTCCTCTCTTCTCAAAAGTTGACGTTATTGAGGCTTCTGTACTTCCCCCAAAGTTTCATCTCAAAGCCCGCCAGATATGTTTTAAGAAGTAAAAAAGACAAACTTATTGTGTAATAAAAGACTTATAAACCTTAATAGGGCCTTGCAAGACATTATGATCTTTCATATAATAATGCATTTAGATAGTTCCTCAAGCACGTGTTATTTACTCAATGAATGGCAACAATTTCTGCTATTAAAGAAAACATATTTAAAGAATTTGTAAAATACATGTTGTTTTCTTATTATACCTGAAGTCTGTTGTGTAAATACACAGTACATTTTTTGACACACACATTATTCACCCAATAGATTAGGTGTTTAGTGAAGAACGTATTAAAGACTATTGGATAAACAGATATTTAGACCATTTTCAATCGATTATTTAAAACATGTGCTATTAAACGTTTATTAGCATGATTATTTTTAAAGAACTACTACCAAGATCATTAAAGCAATCAAGGTTCTAGGGAGACAATTAAAATATAACAATAAATAAATAATTTGGATTACAATAAATGTAAGTTATCACACAAGTGCAAGATGTACTTTTATTTATTTATTTATTTATGTTTAGTAACTCACCTGTTTGATCTCTCAGCTCGAAATACCAACCGAACTGGCCTTATTACGAGCCCAATCTTTGGTCAAAATGAGTTTTGGCCGGGTGGGGTGGCTAATGGCCGTAATCCCAGCACTTTGGGAGGCCAAGGCAGGAGGATTTCTTGAGGCCAGGAGTTCAAGACCAGCCTGGGCAACATAGCAAGACCCTGTCTCTACAAAAAAATTAGCCAGGCATGGTGGCACATGCCTATAGTCCCAGCTACTTGGGAGGCTGAGATGGGGGGTTCACCTGAGCTCAGGAGTTTGAGGCGGCAGTGAGCTATGATCATGCCACTGCATTCCAGCGTGGGCGACAGAGTGAGACTCTGTCTCTTAAAAAAAAAAATTTAAAAATTAGTTTTTTAAAATTGTTGACTTCATACTGTAAGCTTGTGAAAGGTCTTTTTTAGCTAAGGATGCCATTCTTTTACTTTTAAACTTGCCCTTACTTTTTTTATTTCACAAAAGAAGAATAATTTTTATTCTGCCGCCTCCCTTCTGGTTTGCTTGCACGTATACCCTCAGTTGCATATTCATAGAGATCAGATGCCATACCCCACCCAAGAGAGATGCAAAGTTTAGATAAAAAGAAAAATAATAAATACCAGAGGTCCACCTTCATGGACATAAGCCCTAACAATACACAACCAAAAGAAAGTCATCTATTATTTTAAAATAAATAAATCAGGTGTTGCTGGGTTTTGTTGTTGCTATTACAAAGGCAACATTTCTTCAATTTGAGTAGCTTTTAAGCAAATTGACAGATGTTTCTAAATGTTTTTGTGAACATTGAAAACACAAACAAAAGACTTTAATTATATTTTTAAAGTCTTCAAAAATGTTCTAGATATAAAACTCAAAATTCCTGTACCATGTTTTATCCTCAAAAGAAAATTATAGCTAAATTAGAAAACCATAAAACACAGGATTGATAATGGAAATACCCGCAGAAGTCAGGCTGCAATTGTTCTGCCACTGTAATACAATCTATTCCAGAATAATTTTTCTTTTTATTATTTCATTAAGTTGTATCTCACTAAAGTTCCTCTTAGGATCTCTCGGCAGCACCAAATTTTTCATTGAGAAAACGATAAATCACTGGCCTAAATTACAATTTAATTATAAACGCCTTTGCCTTCTAATGCTGCCTGGGACCTTTTACCCTGCTACATAATTCTAAAAAATGACCCCTGTCATAATTTCCTTCACTAGAATAATATGGAGAGATCTAATCCTGAATCCTGCTGTCTTATAATTTAATATAAGAGGTAATTATTATTCAAAAGATAATGTTGCAGATATTGAAAATATTCTGAAGTTTGAGTCTTAAAAAAAATAAAAAGGAAGGAATCTTAGGTATGTGGGAGCTTTCTATCACTGTACCTATCAAGAGAAGCAAGTGAAGCAAAGGGTTTTTAATGAAAAAATATTAGAATCTATATACAGCTGGTGTTTTGTATTGTGTGAAATGCATTTATATAGTCTTCAAACCATGGTTAGAAATGAAATGCCTCATTTCCCAAATCGAGGAAGTAGAAAGAGCGGTGCTGCCGTGAGTGGCAATTTCTTTGAGTTCGGAGTCTGCTTTAGTGCTAAGGGTAATAAAAACCACACCCCTCTGTTCACATTTGGGATGGGAGGATTTGGGTGGCAAAGGGCTGCCAAAGCAAGAGAGGAGGATGTATCAGAGTGGCCAAGTAGAAAAGTCTGGAGCTGAAACGTAGGATACAGCAAAGAGAAAGGACTTCCTAGGGGCTGGGGACATTGGATCGGCAGCATCAGCACAGCCTTCGGCCTGCCCAGCAGTGTCTCAAAACTGTGGCGAATGGTTGTGTTTTCCCTTTCCTTCCAGGATTCACAGACAGGTAAACCAAGGGCAAAGGACAGGTAACTGTAGGTTGGTGGATAAAACTGATCTATTCTTTAAGCCCAATTAGCAGGGGTATAGATAGCATGAGATCGTTTCCCTGAAATCACGAGCTTCCCACCTGGGTGGGGATCAGCCCCTCCACAGTGATCTGCCACGGCACAGGTAAGCAGTCAGTTGCACTGGTGGAAGATCCCTTCCTATTATGTGGCCTAAAAAGACGGGACAGTGAAGAATTCAGGGATTGGGTCTCATCAATGATCAGGAGGCAGCACTTCAGTGCAAAACTGATTCGAATTTTCTAATATTTTTTCACTAAAAAGGGAAAAGACAAAGAGTTTCTTTTGAATTACAGATGTTCTTGAGATTGGATATCTAGGAGCTAATTCCACTGTGCCAAATTGTACGAAATAAAGAGACCCCTCTTTCACCTTGTTTCCACCCAAAAATGCAAGTGATGGTGAAACGAACCATCGTAAGTAACTAATGACATGGGCATAATTATAGGAAGCAGCATTTTGATTGCTCAGCAGAGGGGGTGACAAGAGTGATGGTAGTGTTGAAAGAGGAGAAAGAGCTAAGAGCAGACAGAATACAAAAACGGGATTCAAAGGAAATTACACTCTTGCCTCCCAATCTTAGACAAGTCAGCAAACCCCTACACAGCTCAATAAACACCAAACTAAACAGTACGCAGACACTGCTTTTCTGCCTCTTTTGTTTTGTTTTGTTTTGGCTTTGGGAGCAGTTCATTTAAGATGTAATAAATTGGAAGGGTGTTTCCCCCTACCACCCCTTGTCCCTCCATAAATCTCAGGACAGTACAAATGAGGTATATGTCTCATTATGGACAGAAAGAAAGGGCCTCCCTAGGCAAGGGACATCCTCGACTACCATTAAAGCAATCATTAAAAATAACAACCCACCTAAGGAAAAAAAAAATGAGTCATTCTTTGAAAAGATATATTTTAATTAGCCAATAATATTAAAAATAGGTTTGGTGGGTTCAAATAGGAATTGAAGTCCAGAATGCAAGAGGAAGCAGAAAAATTGATGTGGGGAGGGGAAGGGGGAGGTTTATAGGAGAAAGCTCTATAATTTCCTATAGCACCAGCAGAGAGAGTCATGAAATGGTATCCATAACGAACTAGTAATAAAGAAGTGTGCAGAGATCGGTAGACTGTGCCTACCTGAATCATTTCATGAGTAAGAAAGATTTAAGAGTCCCGGGAGGTTCCTGGCAGACACTGGACTGGACTTTCCAATAACTAAGCAAAAGTACATTAAGGTGGACACGCAGGTAGATGCATGGAAAAGCACAGACAGGCAATCTTCAGGTTTAAGATGCACTAACCATTTTCTGCTTTGCTATGGTAAGTTTTTGAGGGATCCCGGTCATAACAAGGCATGGTAAGTGAGTTAAAAGTAGGAAAATAAAAAGCAAGGTGAAAGGCAGCATTAGGAGGCCTTACCAACCAAGCCAATTCTATCTACACGGCTAACCCGCATCATGCCAACCTGTACTGAAAATTACTTGGGGGAATTAAGATCATGCTATAAACTGGCAAACATCTGTGGATGCGAACTGAGCACAAATTTGTCTCCTAGTAGCAGTCACAGAGAAATGCAAATAATTGTATGATTTCAGATTATACCATTCCAGACTGAAAAAGTGAGCACTCTCTGGTCACTTACACCACATGAATCCCAACATTAAATAAATAAATAAGCACCCACAGCTATTAAGTGACTTTCTCCCTGCAGCAGTAATGTCGGAGGGGTTGGAACTCACAGTTCCTGTAGGGTGAACAAACTACTGTTCTTCAAGGAATGAACAAGAAATTGCTTTGTAGGGCACTCCCAAATACAGAAGAGAGAAAATGTAAGATTAAAAAGCAAAATGAGGTTGGAAGCCAATTGTTTTAAACTTATTGTGACTGCACTTCAGACAGAGAAGAAATCTGTTGGCTAATTGCCAGCATGTCACCCCAAGAGCACTGCAGTTTATTTTAGGATGATCCAGGAATTCCTGGTGAGGGAGTGGGAGAGTAAGCTAGCAAGGGGGAGACAGCCAATCATGATTTGCTATCAGGCATGTGACCACCGTGGGAAACTGAACTTTAATCCTGCTGGGTGGGGAGCTCTGGGGGCCAGGGTAGAATTGCATTTCAGAGCTGTCCTACCTGAGAAGTAAACGTGCTCTAGTCTTTATTTTACCAGTTCATTAGTGTGCCGGTAAATCTTTAACGAGATCTCCAGTGGGGGTGGTAGCAAGGTTGAGGGAGCCCTTCCTTAGCGTTTGCCAATGTCCATGGTGTAAATACTCCCACCATGGCTGACTTCAAGCTACGAACATAACCTCACTGAGTGTGTGTGGAGTTGGGAAGAGAAGCATAAATACCATTAGATAGTATTGCTGACTTACAGATACAAATGACATAACCTCAAGACAAAAGCATAGAGAATAGTAAAATGTAGTAAAATAATTAGGACGGGATGGTCGATTACCTTTGCATTTAATATAATTTATTTAATTAAAAGTGTATGTCATTCAATTTTTAGCAATGGCTGTGTTTAACAACCGATACGCAAAATTCCTGAAAATTCAGCAACCAGATCTTGCAAGCTGGCTCCAATCCCACACCGCACAGATTCCCCTCAGTTATTGATCAAAAGATTCTCCCAGTGGAGACTTTAATCCCCAGTACTTCTGGTCTGAGGTAAGGGCAGCAAAGTGAACCCCAGAGGCCAGACAAAGCAAGGGCAAGCAGTTGGGGGTTGGGCCACTGTACATCGACACTGTAAAGGCAACAGGAAACGGGCTGCCTCCCATGGAATCTGCTACTTCATTGAATCCCAGACTGGCCCTATTTCCTATAAGGCTTTGAAATGCTTCAAAATACTTACTGTGGTGTTGCTTTTTCTCACTCAGAGCAATTGAATCCTTTGCTAGACGTGCTCTTCCTCCATGTTCACCCAGCTCTAAACCCATACTCACTGAGTTGCTCTGCTTTGGGGTTCAAAATTCCATTCACTCTTCTCTCTCCGCTGCACAAATCATGACTTTTTCTGTCTTGCCTGTTTTTGGTGAGGAACTCTTGTTTTCCTAGTAAGCCTGGCTGGGAATCCTTGACTTCCAACTCCCTTGAACACATATCTGATCAGCTGTCCTATCCACTCAGCCCCCATAAAGTTCCTTTGACAACATAAAGGTTCTCCGTCCTTCAAAAGCTATCTCCTATGCCAGCTTTTTAATCCACTGTCTCCTGTCCCCCCAACTGCCACCCCGAATCTCTCCCCATTTCAATGATCAGACTGCTTTGTCATATTGCATTTAGGGGCTTATTCTGACTGGTATTTTAGCGACTTGTCTTCTGTTCTTGCTTTGCCAATTTCTTTCTCCCCTGGGGCACCTAGCAGTGTATAGCACATAGTAGGAGTTTAATATTTGTTGAATTAAATAAGAGTTCTTTTTAATCCAAATAAGCTGGATAAGACTGAATTTAGGGTTAACAACCTGAGTGAGCAGCCAGTATATTTTATTATACAGCTCACTGTGTATTGAATTAATCAAAGATTTTAAAAACATTTGATTCAACTTATCTGAAGTTGTCAGCTGATTTTTAAAAGCCCTTTGTCTGCCCAACCTTCTCAGTACTGGTTGATCCCTCGGTGATTTAGGAAAACCTGACTCCACCCAGAGTAATCCCTTTGTTTAAGAGCCAATCAAAACATGTCTACTCATACTCTGGAGAGAATGATGGTGAGTTTACTTAGAAAACAGGCCTTTGGGATACTCTACATAGTTAAAGTCCTAAACATATCGACATGGATATATTTTTTCAATGCAATGAAGAGTGCAGAAAAGAACCAAGTTGCAGATGGATAATGAGAGGGTACTGATGAACAAAGATACATAAAAACAGGGCCAAACAAAACTCCATGCCATTTATGGAGGCGTACCTGTGAACCAAAAAAAAAAAAAGAAAAGAATGCAGAGAATGATAAATACCAAATTCAGGAGAAGGATTAATTCTTGGGAGATGGAGGAGAGGGACGAGAAAGCAAAGAGATCAAGGAAAGACACCCACGGGAGGCTTCAAATGGACTCAGAACTTTTTATATTTTGGAAAAAATGGTCTAAAAATGTTGCAAAATGTTCAGATTTGGCAAAGTTGGGTGGTTGAGATGGATATTGATCTCTATGTTTTTTTTTCCTGTACACTTAAAATATTTCATAATTTGGGGGGTGGGAGGAAGTATTTACTAGTATTGGAAGAGTCCCCAAATGGGGGTACGTGAGATCTGTAACTTAGCAAAGAACCCCTGAGTGGCACATGGCAAGACATGAAAAGTTGGATTACTAGAGAAGTAATTGAAGCCTGTCTTATCAATACTTTTGGATCTTTTAATCTAACTAAATTGATTACAATCATCTATTTTTGGTTGATTACTCAATATTCATTTTAACTAAATCACTCACCTCTCAATTAAGAATATGCAGCTGATTGAAAGCAACAAAAACCCAATGAATTGGAAGGTTAACAACATAAACCCCATATGATGCTAGTATACCACAGGTTCATTAGAGGAAATCTATTACTCCAGCAATAATTACTGGGGGTGACAGAAAGATTTTTCACAAACCCTTCATCTATAGCATGGTCTTGTCCCAAGAATGTTGTTGTTCATCTCTCCTAAGTAGTAGAATTACTATCAGAACTGCTGTCATATTCCACTCCCTCAGTGAAATTATCATAGAACAACAGGGGAGAGAAGACTTTCCCTCTAACCTCTGAGGGTTCAATCATTGAGTCTATGACCTAAGCTGATAGCAGGCAGATTAATAGGAGACGAGGCATACAAATTTGTTAGTGCACAGGGGCATCACAGGAAAGAAAAGTGAATACCCCAAAACCCGGTGAGATCTAGAAGCTTATATACCCTCTTTGTAGGGGAGAGGGGAGGGGGGATGCAGGTAACTTAGGGGACAGTAAATGATTTGTGGGAAAGATGAAAAGGCCTGGGAAGAACAGGGAATAGTCTATAACAAGGTCTGTCTGGGCATGGCATTGACTTCAGCCTCCTCTCCTGGAAGATCTGTCACAGCAGCACATTTTGGGGTGGCATTTTCTGAACTCCTTCAGTAACTACATTCACAAGGGTTTTCTGTAGGTTTTTGTTTGTTTGTTTGTTGGATTAGAATGAGTTCAATCTGCACTCCCATATTCACTGCAGGATTATTCACAAAAGCCAAGACGTAGAATCATCCTAAGAGTCGGTCAATGTGTGAATGGATAAAGAAAATGTGCAGGGGGCGGGCAGGTGGGAGGGGGGTGGGGATGGGAAAACTCTCACTGAATGGATGTGGGGAGCACAGTTTGGGGGATGACCACGATTGTAGCTCTGACACAGGTAGTGCATGGGCAATATATAGCCAAAGCATTGTACCCCCATAATATTCTGAAATAAAAAAATAAAATTAAAAAAAAAAGAAAGAAAACGTGGCATGCATACACAATGGAATACCATTGGCCTTAAAAAAGAAGGAAATCCTGTCATTTGCAACAACATGGATGAACCTGTAAGACATTATGCTAAGTAAAATAAGCCAGGCACAGAAAGACAAATACCACTTACATATAGAATCTAAAAAAGTCGAATTCAGAAGTAGAGAGTAGAATGATAGTTACCAGGGGCCAGTGGAGGATTTAGAAAGATGTTGGTCAAAGGATATAAAATTTCAGTTAGGAGGAATACGTTCAAGAGATCTATGGTAGAACATGAGGACTCTAGTTAGTGACCATGTATTCTATTCTTCAAAATTGTTAAAAGAGTAGATTTTAAGTGTTCTCACCACAAAAAATAAGTATGTGAGGTAAATCTTATGTTAGTTAGCTCAATTGAACTATTCCACAATGTATATTTCAAAACATGTTGTACATTATAAATACATACGGTTTTTGTCAATTAAAAAATAAAAATAAATGAGTTAATGCACTAAAGCATTTAAATCAGCACACACCATTTGTGCTCTTATTATTACTAACGATCTGTAAGTGGTAATGACAACGTGATCACTTTCAATGAGACTTAACAGTTTTAGGAAAAAGCCACAGCCTCTTCCTTATCACTTCTCAACTATGTCCAAAGCCTATAAGAGAATCTAATTTCATGCTCAAATCTACCTTTTTCATATTTCTACTCTTTCATGCCCATTATGCCAATAATTGCCCAAACCAAATTTCTATCATCAACTATTGTCCTGCACAGAAGTGGGAGAAAGGCTGCATGGCTCGGGTTTTACCCCTTCCTTAAAATGAAAGAAAACTGGGCCACTGCAGAGAGTGGGCTCCAGGCCTCTGGACCTCCGTGGAGCGTAGCAAGAGCCCCAGGCCTGGCTTCCCACACTGACAAAGGTGGCTTTCCAGCACGACCCGCCCGCGCCTGCCTCCCGTTGTCCCCAGCCACAGGCTCACAGCCGCTTGGTCCTGTTCAGTAACTGGGCATCAAACAAGAGTAATTGACAGCTTCTCCCCCCAGCCTCCCCTCTCAGAGCTGCAGTTTCCCAGGAGCCGTCTTGTACAACCTCAAACACTTTATTACTGGTCAATTTGGGTTTCCTGCCCACTTTAAGTGGCCGTGCTGAGGGTCTCCAACTCTCTCTAGCCCTCACTGATCAATATTAACAGTCACTTCCACAGCATTTCCCTGCTACTCAGCAAGGCCGGGGGACTGGCTGTAAATTACCGCATAGCCTGGTCATTATACCGAAAGAAATGCTGTAATTCAAAAGTTAGGGCTAATTGTGAAAGGAATTTCTTTCACGCTTTTCAGAACCTGAATCAAAGGCGGCGAGAGGACACAGAGCTCGTCCGTTCTGGGTTGGTTTGTTTAACCAGAGGGTTTAACTGCATCCGCCCCCTCCTCCCGAGATGCACTCTCTGCCTGGCGTTTGTGTGTAATGTATATGGGTCCCCATATTTCAGGTCCCCACGCACAGACGAACCTTCAGCTCTCCAGAGAGGTGGGAGAAAAACCATCCTATAAAGCTGAAATCGTGCATTTATAGTCAATGCATGATCGGTATAAAAAACATTTAAAAAAGAAGTCAGGACTAAACAATTATTGGCTGGGGCTCCCATAGTAATATTTGTTTATGAGGTAAAATTTAACAAGAAACAAACAGCCAGGGAGAGAGCGTTGTTTATAGGCAAATAAGGTGTAAAGAGGCTTTGTAAATGCAAATCTCCAAACCTGGCAAAGGAACTGAATGGAAATTCCCTGCTGCTGGCAGCTGACTCCACACGTGGAAGGTGACAGAGCCAAAAGGTCACCAAGAACCGGCTTTCTGAGGTGGGGGGTGCAGAGACACTGTTGGGGGCACTCAAGCTACACTACTGAGTGGGGGAGACAGCCCAGAAAAGCCACACTGTGCCTCTCAAAACTGCGGCATGAGAACAGCCGAGAGAGAGGAGAGAGAACACACAATCAGAGGCTGGTGGAAAGAAACAATAATTATTTTCAGACCCGAGAGGGCCCTTCCCCTGCAAAGATGGATTAGGTGTGTCACCTAGAACCACCTCAGCTGGGTTGTTGTCCTGCTACCTTCCAAGTGCTGCCACAGAAGGCTCCGGAGACAGCCCCCTCTTTGGCTGGGAGGAAGAAATAACCACCAATCTATAGAGGGGCCTTCAAGTCCCAGGTACCTCCCTGGGGGCCCTGGCCTTGGCCACACCCTCTGGGAAACCCTGAGCCAAAATAATGTGGGAAGGGAGAGAAGAAGGGGAGGGGAGGGGAAGAGGGACCTGCCGAGCCCTTAAAATAATCCAGTCATTGAAAAGCAGCCACTCCGCTCTCTCTGCGTACACATGGCTCACGTGGAGGATGGAGACCGGTGGGAGAGTGGCCAGGCCTGGTCTTGAGGCCTCAACAACCCCTGGGTCAAAATGGGCCTCATTTCCCAGAGCTTGGTTACCACCAAGTTTGTGAGGTTGAGCTTGAACTCAACCAACCAGTGGTAGTTCCAAAAATCCAGGCCCTGTGCCTAGGCTGAGGTGCCACAGGAAACGTCTCAACTCAAACCCAGACCCCTGAAATCTCCTCCCTCCCTCCAGCCCCCTGCCTGGGTTGCAGTCTAACATTACCCGTCTTGGGCTCAACTTTCTACCTGTCTGTGCAGGGAGCGCAAGCCCTGTTTGACTCTTGATTTGGAGGGACACGCCTGCCTCTCACAGTGCTCGACTGGCCTCTTTGAGCATGGGCTTCTGGTGGCTGGGAGAGGGAGCAGATAGCTGGGTGCTGGGGGATAGCTGGCTTCCCTGAAAGACCTGCCATCCCCAGCACATTCTCCTCATGGTACAGCAGGAAACCAAGTGAGGGCTCAAAAGCAGGCTCCACGCTCTCCAAACTTACTACGTATTTTTTTCTTTGTTTTCACCATAGCAGGGGAGGATAGGTAATCTCAGCTGCTCAGAAAACACAACATAAAGGACACTCCAATTTGCAGCCCAGCAATAGGCAACAACTTTGCCCCACGAGCACGAGACTCTGGGCCACTCGTGCCAGCTCGAGGTCCTGCGCATGCTGAAGAGGGGTGCTGAGGAGGTCTCCGCAGTTGTCCCATATGCAGGGACTGGCCCACCAGCCTGGTCACAGGCTGATCTCCCGGCTCCAGGACCTGGAGGGGAATTAGACACCAGCCGCCCCATGCTCTCCTTTGTTTAGAAAAAGGAGAGAAAGAGAGAGAGCGAAAAAATAAAATCCTCAATCGTTTAGTACAAGTCATTTTACATGCTGGGATAATGAAGTATAAAAATGCCTTCAAAGAACTGATTTCCTACTTTTAACTCACTGCCAGCCAAGCTCTTTGTGAGGCCTCTCTGGAACATGCATTCCCGTCCCACTCAAACAAAAGAGCTGCGAATTCATTAAACTATTTAATTATGCCTTTTTATTTTTCTCCATTAGCAAGTCCTACTAGCACAAAGTAAATAAAGCCACCGTGGTCTTTCCCCAGCAGACACACTAACTGTTTTTATTCTTTATTCAGTTTACAATATAAAGGGCTATTTTTCCCCCCTCCTCCTATTCTTGGCGAGTTTCCTAGCACAAACCCTGCAAATAGAAGCACCCAACTGTACATGCAATGCATGAAGCTGGCCCAGGAGCATTCAGAATTGCAAGCACATACCCTCGACAGCTTTCAAAGTACCCGCAGCCAACGGCGGCCAAACAGCACTTTACAGCCAGGCGCGGAAAAGATATTAGCTTTTTTTTTTTTTTATACTCTAGTAAATTTGCTTTTTACATCTATTTCTTTTCAGAAGGGCTTGTTATTGAGCTTACTGTCCACAAATTCCATTGATCTCAGGCTGTGACTCAATCCATATGCTCACGCTTTGACACCAACACAGCAAGCGAGCGATACAAATCCTGTTCAGGCTACAAACTTATTGATTTTATAGATTTCCCCCAAAGTTGTGATAATGATATATCATTGTTAAATTTGGTAGAACAAACTGCTTTCCCAATCTGTCAATGCGAGCATGAAAACCAATTCACAGCCTTGTTTAGAGGGCTCTCGCATCAGAAGAATAAGTACAGCCAAAGGAAGCAGATTACCGATACCCAGCGGCTGGCACCAGCTTGATGTATGATACCTTCCTCGCCGCCCTTTTCTGACCCGCAGCACACTGGGCTGCCACACTTGTACTTACTGGCTACAATTATCCACAGTGATTCCTCCCCAGGACGCTCAGTATTAATTATTAACAACTGGGGGCATGTTGCTTGGGTGACCCACATCAGTAGGTTTTAAAAGACAATTTTGGTAATTTTAATATGCTATTCAGATGCAGTTGGATACATTAGGATCCTGGGCTTATTGACTTTAATAGGTCAATTTTTTTTGCCTGCAATTGTTCCCTCTCTCCATCTTTAGGAAGCAAGGCAGCTGCTTCCAGCAGGGGGCAGACAGTAGACGACATTTCCTTTGGAAAGGACGCACACCTTTGCTTCTGGTCCACATCTGGGTTAGGTGACTCCACTTGCCCCTCGACTCTGGGCTCATTTCCTGCGGAGACTGGCTAGATCTGGGAGTCCTACCAGCCTGGTAGGGTTCCACCAGCTAGACTCTTTTCTAAGGTCATTGTGTCCTCAAGGGTCCACCCGAGTGCCCTCCAAGACACCCCACCTTCTGACTCACCTTCTGCCATTCATTCTAATTCTTCATTGCATGTAGTGTCTGCACGTGTGTGTTAACATTTCAACATGTGTTAACGTCTATTCCCAACTTCCTGATCAATGGGAATGTTTTCGACTATTACTGGGTGATTTCCTCGGGTCATGAAGATTATGATTACTTTTGATGTTTTCCAAAGTACCCACCCTCCCCCTCTGGGTTTTTTCTTTTTTTTTTTTTGAGACAGGGTCTCGCTCTGCTGCCCAGGCTGGAGTGCAGCGTCGTCGTCACAGCTCACTGCAGCCTCGAACTCCTGGGCTCAAGAGATCCTCCTGCCTCACCTCTTATTAAAACTTGAGTATTTGTGTAGTTTCCTTTTTCTCTTTTTTCTCCTCAAGTATCTTTGCTGCTTTTTACTTTCTTACTCAGGGATTCATACCAACTCCTCTCACATACTGATCCACTCATGCCCCTCCCACTAATTTAAACTACACAGCTTAACAAAACAATTGGAAAACCATGCCAGAGTCTCATCTCCTCAGATAAAATCCAGGTTTCTCTCTCTCTGAGAATCTTTCATTGCCTTCTAAAGTACTATCTGTTTCCCTGCCCTCCCCCACGTCCCTGAAGTTGTAGCTACCTCTCATTTGAGGACATAGTGTCAGCCTCCAATCTACCTGCTTGACCCAACCTGGATGCCATGGAAAATGTGGTTTAGTCAAATCATGGTTCTCAGCTAAAATTTCACCCACTTGCATCCCCACGGTTTTCATTTCACCCTCAGGTACCTGTTTAATTCCAACATGGGTTGAGACCTAGCTTTCTGATAGCCTCATGTCTCCTAGGAAACTTACCTGAACGAACAGCATCCCAGTCCAGGTGAAATCAAGCACGCTGGCTTAGTATGGCCATGGACAGATCCACTTGACCTCCCCATCCAGTTACCACCCAGACTTAACCTTGCTTATCTTCTTGAATGCTAATATTAATTTATATCCTTACAGTGCCTTCATGTTGGCAATAGTTTTTCATATAACTTTCTCACAACCCATGAGAGCTTGTGGAGGTGTCACCATTCCATTTTATAGATGAAGACATTAAGGTTGAAACTTACTTTGAGTCTTCAAGTTAATAAGTAGCATAGTTGGTCCTTAAACCTAGGTCTTTTGGGCGCTTTAGCCAGTGGTCTTTCCAACAGAGCATATTTCCTCTGCATATTATTTAAATAACAACCTGCATAAAACCTTTGCATTCCAGGTGCTCTACTTCCCTCACCCAACACATTGGTTGAAAAATGATTTCATTGCCTTCTTTTGTCTATTTCCATCAACGCATTTCATGGCAGTCATTTTTAGTAATTAATTTAATTTTCCTCCTGCTGGAGAAAAAAGTAATATAGCAGTGGCTCACAAGAACCATTGTTATGGAAATGACTCCATTCTCTTCTGCAATTTGGGGGTGAGATAGGGTGGCCTGAGAAGGACTCATAATCTTACAGAAAAAAATAGCCCCTCAAGGAACTTCTGATATATTATCTTTTCAAAGATTACTAAGATGGGAGATTTGAAACATAAAGAAAATTCTGACACAGCCCAAACATACAAGGTTGTTTACAGTCATAGATCCAGTATGGAATTCCCACAGCCCTGGCAAGAGAGTTTCCAGAAAAGCACCAGAACAATTAAGTCCCCAGCCAGGAAATCACAATTAAACAAACTGGCTATTCTCCTTAATCCACCGATTGCAACTTCCAAAGGATTTACTGGGGTTTCCCAGACTCAAGCCCTCCCACCTCCCAAGGACAGATGGAAGGACGCACCTTTCTAAAAGAAGAAAAGGACAATTAAAATTTTATGATAAATAAGTTTCCCCCTCCCCTAGAATTCTTACTCTGAAAACACACACACACACTCGCAGACCTAACCGCCCTCCTGTTCGTAATTGCACCGGTCCAAGTGTGCGGAGCCTTCACACAGAATGATGGCTTCCCCTGTCTCCTGCATTTGTTCGGCTCCTTTGGGAGGAGCAATTTACAGAAAGCATTATCGATTTTTGCCATAATAGGTACAGAGATGCCTCACCGTCCCTACTCAGCCAGCTCGCTCTCCGCATCACAACTGTCAGGCCAGTTTGTGAAGCCCCGTCATTATTTTTTTTCAAGTAAATCCATCACAAGCTTGGGGTGGGGAGAGGTAAGGGAAGTGATGAAAATAAAATTATTTTCACCTTGCCATATGAAAGAATGTTCACATCCTTCGTTGGAAATGAGTGCAAGCACCATTGAACAGCAGAAAAATAAAAGAAGGAAAAGGAAATTTGTAATATCTCAGAAAGAAAACCTGATGAAAGGCAGGGACGTCTAGTTGGGACCTATTTGAACTATTCTGAACGTGGATTTGCCTGGGCTGTAGCTTGCTGTCGTTTCTCCCTGGGGGTAAAGCACCTGCAGACATCATCTTTAGTGTGGAATAAGGAGAAAGAGGATATGTATTTGTTTGTTTGCTTATTTATTTGTATGTGCGCATCACAGGATAGAATCTGCCTTGAAACTCCTTTCTCTGCACAACACCCATCTTTAAAAGAGGCCACCAATTCCCCTTTGACTTCATTCTTTGTGCTAGAAGTTTCCTGATACTCCCTGCCCCAGCCCACCCCTCCCGGGTCACCAGAAGCCACTACCATTTGGTTACAGATCAGCATGTGAATGTATATGCTCCTTACTTTCAAATATTTCTTAAAATGAAAACAAGCCTCTTAGAAATCACATAGAAAACAGAGGAAACAAACCACACTACATGCGTTATACACACTCAATCAAGCCTTTTGAAATGCACGGCCCGCCTTGCTTGGTCACTGATGGGCTCTTCCCACAGGTCCTCAGGCTCCTGAGGAAGGTCGGAGCTTATTGCCCTTCATCTGATAGTTTGGGCCTCCCTCTTCCCCCCAATTCCTAAGCACAGCCTTGTCTGAGGCTCAGAAAATTTAATCCAAGAATTGGCTCTAGATCCACTCCCAGATCCCCAGTTCATTAGCCGTGAAAAGTGATAGCCGCTTAAGACTTTTATGAGACACTGTTCCGGAGGCGGACCACAGAGAGCTGCACAATTACCCGGCACTTTGCATGCAGTCTGCCGGCCTCCGGCTCAGGCATGAGGAACTCCACGGCCCTCAAACTGCAGAATGAAAAGTGGCCGGTTTGCTCTTGGAATAAGGCGAAGATTTGGTGATGTTTTGTTCCAAGTGGTGCTTTCTCGAAAGGACATGTACTCTGATATAAATTCGACCCCTAACATGTTGTCTTTGCTCGACTCCCCCATCTGCAGTCCTCCATTCCTCAGCTGTAAGAACCTACCTTTAAAAACACACAAATCCCTCCCTCCCTCCTACTCCTGTTTGGTAGGAACATTTTCAAACAGACAAGTTTAGAGAGATTGAGGTCCAGCTGAAAGAGGCAGGCCTGAAATCCACCTGGACCCTTGTACTCTGTGGCCAGACCATGAACTGAATCATGTTTAAAAACAAAATCCCTGCCCTCCTGTATCAGACCATACAGAAAACATACTGACATCAGGGTAAGGAACGGGATTAGTTCCATAACACCTGTAATTCTGATTAAGGCTGCCCGGTTTGTTGCTACCCTTGATGCCACATGCTGAACTACAACGTGGCAGTGTACACCGGATTCGAACATCTTTGTGTATCAAGAAGGAGAACTAAGAGTCTTGGCCATTGTGAACCTTCGCTTTTTAATTGTTGTTTCAATGATCCCACCTGAGCCTGGGGTCTGAGTGATGCTATTGAAGCTCTTGATAATTCTCCTACCCAGAGGAAGATTAACTGTAAGGCTCTCAGAGAGACCATGGTAAAGAGCCACAGGTTTTTGCAAAATTTGCAGAAGTAAGATGTGTTAAGCAATGAGTTAAGGCTACTGTCTCTTTTCACACTGGCTCTGTTATACCCCACCTCATGGCAGGTGGCACCTGAGTCACCACTGGCATTTTGGGGTCTGGTTGCATTTAGTTTGGCTTTAGAGAAATATATTTATGTGAGGTTCACAGGCACGCTCAGGAACAACCTAGGTCATTGCTAGCCAACTCGATAAAAGAAAACTTCCAGAAACATCCTGATCCCAAAGTAGTAGCTGATACCACTACTACAGACTCTTACAACTACTCTAAGAATAATGGATAATAACTTACTGAACTCTTGTATGAGCCAGACATTACTGTGTAAGGGTATCATAGGCATTACTTCATTTAGTTCTTTAAACAACAGATGTTTGCTGTTGCTCTCACTGCTGTTTCCCAATGCTAGAGCAGTGCCTGGCACACGGTAGCTGTGTAATAAACATCTATGAAATTGCCATAGAATAATGGGCAATGGCATCAAAACAAGGTTCACAAAGAAGAAACATAATGGACCAATAAATACTAATAATCCATAAAATGGAAAATAAGACAGAAATATAACAATTTCTATCTAACACACTGGCAAAGTTTCATTCACTTCATTTTTTAATGACGACCCCTGGTGTGGAAAAGAGTTGTAGACAAGGGCTGTGTGGGTATAAATTCAAACAGCCTTCCTGAGTGATAATCTGGCAATATTTCTCAACACTCTTAAAAATATTCATACTCTTTGACCACACGTTAGTGTTTGGGAATTGATCCTAAACATTGGGGAATTACATACCGATGAATGTATGAAGATTTTTATTACAATATCATTTAAAAGAGGGAAAAATTATATAGAATCTAAATGTCCATTTCCATGGTTAACTGTTGAATGGTGACATAAAATTTGGTCCATTCGCATGATAAAATGTCACGTAACCATTTTAAATCATGCTTTTAAAGTAGCACTTAATGACACAGAAAAATATACCATAATGTTGAGTTAAATGAAACAAATTGTATGGCATGGTCTCAATTTTGTATGATTCTGTGATGTCTATACGACTGTATCTATGCACTGAAAAAACTCTTGGAGACCAGGACTCTATAAAAAGGGGTTATCTCTGTGTGATAGCAATACAGGTAATTTTGTTTTCTCTCATCCTTTTCTACTCTTTCCAAATTTTCTACAATGAGCCATTCTTTCAATAAACACTATTGATAGTTATCAATATTTCCCCAAATATGACAACATATAGGAAATCTGGGGTTGAAGTTTCCTTTTTTATTCTGATTGTTCAGAGAAGAATCAGATCATTTATCTGTTGTCCTTCCAAGTTAATATCCTTAACTTTCTCATCAGGAAAATAAGCCACTGGATTCATTCTTTGACATCAGGGTGGCAGCCGAGGGGCCACACATGGTCCACAGACGTATTTTATTTGGCCACATGATATTTTTGAAATTTGAATTCTTCTGGGCAGAGTCTACCTTTCCCATTTCACCATAGTTCTCGTTCCTCCACATTTCCTTACATAACCTGCCTGGCCCCCGTTGGTTTCCCAATCCTTGGATTTGCTGATCATTTATCTAAGTCAGTGAGCTAAGGTCTCGATCTGTGACAAAGAGAAATCCTAACCGTGATGGGAGGTCCCCATGGGCCTTCCTCCTAATTGATGCACCTGCTATGCACAGGCCACTCCTTGCCTGGATATACTCTTTATCCACTGGCTTTCTGAAATCAGGGACTTACAGGAACACAGTAAACATAGCTTGTGGCTGTTGCTATTTACTGAATGCCTAATATGCCAGAAAACACGCTAAGCATTCATAAGAATCTTTAATCCTTTCAACAATCCTAAAAAGTTATTATAATGACTTCCCACCTCTTTCCAAGCACAATGGTTGAATCAGACAGTCAGTTGCAAACTCTGTCCTTACATTTCCAGGGCCTTAGTGTCGAACTCATCGATGCTCACGTGGCTTCCTGACAAGTGTGTGGTCTTAGAGATAATGCTGAAGCCTGATGACATGGTGCAAATGTTTTCCCTTCAATTAAAGGAGCCAGGACTTCCCATCCATTTTACCAAAGCGGCTCAATGTCCCTTCAGACAGATTATCAAATAACACCCACTATGAGAAACATAGCCCATTGGCCACAGAATTATCTTTCACTGTTGGTTCCCTGAACACGTTACAAATTGTTTAGACTGGGTATACAGATGATCTCAACCTGTGTTTATGTGTTGGGAGTTTTTCAGAGATCTAGGGGAGCATAAAAAAAAAAATAAGCAAAATAAGATATTCAGAAGGTGGGCTCTTCAGCTACAATGACATTGATTCTAGGATTGTTCAGAAAATTCAAAATGTGAAATAATACGAATGTGTAACATTAAATTATGCCATAAAATTTAATGCTGCTCCACTATTAAAAAGTGTTGTTGAAGATTACTGAGTAAAGAAGAATGTTCACCATGTATTGTTGATGTGAAAATACAGACTATGAAATACAGGCACCAGGATCCCAAATATGCAATTAGAAAAAAGATGAGAAGGGTATACACCAGAATGTCCATAGTGGTCATCGCATAGCAGTAGAACTGGGGCAATACTTATTTTCTTCTTTGTGCTTATATTATTTTTGTAGTTTAAAAAAGACATATTTCTTCCATGTGTGACTTAAATAATTATAGACCTAGTTATTAAGCCAATGAGCTATATGACCCATGAAACAATTTCTTCAAACATAGGATAAACTGGCTGAATTAAATGATCTTTAAAATTCTTCCAACTCTAATGATCTATGCTTCCAAGAGTCAGAAGCTAGAGGCAGCAAGAAGGGCAAGGAACATAAAGAAATCCAAGGACACCCTGGTTATTGAAGTGTTGAAGCAAGCAAACTATACTATTTTCAATAGGGGACGGAGTTTGTCATTAGTCTATACATAGATCACCATTAGTCTGTGATCACCATTAATCTCTAGTATATTTGAGAAGAGAATTTGATGACTTTTTCATAAAAATAAAATTATTCAACTTTAAAAGCTCTCCTTAAGTCTGAGATGGTCTCCTTCCTACTGTTTTGTTTGGGGTGGTGGTGAATAAGGATGGTTTTAAATGTCCTTTCTTTTACAAAACAGGTTGGTAATAATAAATAGTAATTGTGTCTGTTTAATACCCTCACATAACCAAATCAAAGGCTGACAACTCCTGTGTCATCTTCCAAAATGTAAAACCTTTACTAATCCTAGTAATTCATATTTGGAGACTACTAATTTATACATGATGTATTTCCATTTACACACATTTTACTGGAACAAGGTTTTCAAACCTGTGGTCCTCAGGCAGAATAAACCCACAGATGAATTTTCTCCGCTAACAATTGGAAGCTATCTGTACTGGATTCACATCGCTATGGGGCAACCAGATACTATCATTGAGAACCTGATGTCTGGTCTACATTGGTCATTTTTTGGTATTTGCCTAGCCCTTGTAGGCATTTGAGTCCACCACCCTTTTGAGAAACACAATAATGGTCTGTTTTCAGGAGAGAAGTTTAGGGGATTATGGAAGCTACATTCTGTTTTGTGGGGTTGGAGAGAAACTAGCCCCAAATTCCTCTGCATAGCAACTTCCTGGTTTTTGTTCAAGAGCTTGGCATCGTTGATCAATGTTCCAGCAGTATTCTTTCAGCTTTAGCCAGTAGCCAGGACAGGAAAACAAACCAAATACAAAGAATCCTTAAAAGCCCAACTCCAAAGAGTGTTTAACGACCCCAACCATTCCAAGCATCCCTCCCTCCACCCCGCCCGGTCACCAGCTCCCCCTGGGGGATGCCTCATTTAAATATTTTCATGTCTTGGCTTTCTCCTTCCAAAATCACTCATACCATAAACACAAAGCAAGAAAACACCAAGAATGTTAAACACCTCAGTCTGTAATGGGATTAGAGCATCTGTAAGGTGTAAAAAATGATTTCATTGTTTCCTATAAACTTTTCCTCACCAGAAAGGGCCTCAGTCAAGATGTAGAAAGCAACTTTTTAAACGGCATATATTAAATCCAACAAACATCTGGTCAATCAAATTTACAGCAATACACAGGGTCTAATAAAGGTTTATTTCTTCTTGAAGAACAAATTTAAAGATTTTTTTTAAAGGCTTTTATATATAAAAAGAAAACTAGACCTGCATTTCTTGGCCCAGGCTGATTGCAAACACTCCCTGTGCTGCCAAGCCCTGGCCACAAAGGATGTGTTTCCTTGAGGCAACAGCAAGGGGGACATGTGCTGAGGCTCAGAGGCGGACCACTCTCCGGCATTACCCTGCCAAAGGAAAAGCACTCAGGATGGCCAGGAGGGGCGAAGTTTGGAGCCAACTGTGGTCATCAGAGGAACAGACCAACGTAGCAACTGAGAGCCCCAAGGAGGTGGGGGTTTTAATCCTATCAACACCGTTTCTCCTTGTTGCTACATGTGTGGGGTGTGTGTGCGAGAGTGTGTACGCATGCTGAGGCTGGGAGAGGAATCAGGAAGGGGAAGAGTACAGATCGCTTAGGGTCAGGGGTAAGAGAAGGGCATGAAGCACTGAGGAGCTATGCAAGTGTCCCCCTCCACTCCAACTACAGTCTTTTAATTCTTTCAATTCGGCGACTATCTGGAACAAGGTTAAGGACATGATTTAACACACTTGGAAGTAGGGATGGACGGTGCTGTGAGAGTAAAACTGGAGCTTCTCGTTCAAATCACAAGTGATTCAAGTTACAAACTAGGACAGCGACTCTGATGCCATACCTTCACGCGAGCCCGACACACCTGGCACCATGTGCTCACCAGTCAACTCTGTAGTTACCCCATGAAGCCATAGCATAATGGGGAGGGGGGATATTTTGAAGATACTAAACCATTTAGTTTTTCCCCTTATGTGGATTCCTCTCACCGTCCAGTCAATAAGTGGGTCTCGTTGCTTCAAGGGAAGGGAGGAAATGTAAAAACTCCTCTTAACAGAGCCATACAGGGGTGGGGTGGGGGACCTGAATCAGTTATTTGTAGAGCAGAGCAAATGTAGACTATAACACAGGGAAGGAAGTAACAGATCAGATGCAAGTGTCTTCACTTCCTCTTTGGGGTCAAAACTCCAGAGAAATCTAGGGGCAAGGGGTGATAGAAACCCTCACGTAAGTGTGTTGTTCTTTCCAATGTAGTAGGGCTTGCTTTTTCATTCTCAGGGCAAAGGGGTGACAAACTGCAAGTCTCCTTACTTCACACATGGCACCAGGAGGACATATTGCTGCCAAAGCATTGATTGGAAGTGGTTGAAGGTGGCGTCTAAAAGGATGGACTAGAAAGAGGTTTGCGACCTTAGCAATATGACATTTGGGGCCAGACACCACTTTGTTGTGGGGGTTGTCCTATGCATCGTAGGATGTTTAAAAGCATCCTTGGCCTCTACTCACTAGACACCCGTAGCACATTTTTGTCCCTCCAGTTGGGACAACCAAAAATGTCTTTAGACATTATTAATGTCCCCTAGGGAGGTGGCAATATCACTCCCTGTTGAGAATCATGGGACTGAGATAGCAGCCTAGTTTTCAAAGCCTGCGTGCCAGAACACAGGCAATCGAGGAGGACTCGATGCCTCCAGAGGGGTGGATGTGGACTTAGAGAGCTGGTGACATGAAGACACTACACCTGGGGGGAACCAGAAGCAATGGCCAGACCCACACAGATCCTGGAAAGACCAGCCGGATCCAGTTGATCTCGGTGGGCAGCAGCACTGAACGACTGGGGCCGACCCAGGCTACCCAGGCCTCAGAGGAGACCCAAGGCCAGCATGCACACGGGGACTCTCTCCTTCCCCTGCCACTGACAACACATGCTCCTCGCCGGCACCCAGAGGCCACTGGGGTAAAGAGGTGTGGTGAGGATGGGACAGTTCCAGAGGAGAGAAACAACCCTCCCTGAAAGGGTGTCTGAATGTTTCATTCACCCAATATTTATCCTAAACAGAAGGAATCTAACCTAGACACTATTTTAAACTACAAGAGACAGAATTACCTTTAGCTAACAAGTTTCAGTTTTCCTTCTATGGTCGAGGACTGGTGGTAACTCAAGGATAACATGAGATCAGTTACCATCGGAGTTGTAGCAAGTGTCTGGGATTCACTCCACTTTATTGCAGATTTCCCCTGCTCCCATCCGGCTTCCGGGTTTCTGACTCTGTCCCTGGCTAGTGGCTCTACTCTCGACCTTCAACCTTGGGGATCTGTTTTTCTGTCTTTTCCAGCCTTGGATTTCACTGTTTCTCAAAGAGTTACGGCTCTTTCTGATATGTTCAACTCCCAGGACACAACTCTTTGCCTGGGATCCCAGTTGAACCATCATCCCCTTGGTGGGCAAGGAGCAGCCCCATTGCCATAGACTTGTCTGCACTGAAGGGAAAAAACCTAACAGGTAAGCCTTCTAGAGCTGCACTGTCTAATATAGTAGCAACTAGCTACATGTGGCTATTCAAATGTAAATTAACTAAAACTAGAAATTCAGCTCTGAGGACCCTGTTATAGGCTGCACTGTATCCCCTCCAATTCCTATGTTGAAGCCTTAATCCCCCGTGTCTTAAAACGTGACTGTTTTTGGAGAAAAGGTCTTTAAAGAGGTAATTAAGATAAAATGAGGTCTTTAGGGCCTTAATCCAATCTGACTGTTGTCCTTACAAGAAAAGGAAATTTGGAGAAAAAGAGACAGACACAGATAGACAGACACACACACACACAGCGCCCCCAGGGATATGCACACACAGAGGAATGACCATGTGAGACAGAGAGAGGTGGCTGCATGCAAGCGAAGGAGAGAGGCCTCAAAATGAAATCAACCCTGCTGACACCTTGATCTCAGACTTCTAGCCTTCAGAACTGTGAGAAAACAAATTTATGTTATTTAAGCCTGTGATATTTTGCTATAGCAACCCAAGCTGACTAATATACTCACATCTCAATAGCCATGTGTAATTAGCAACTACCATAATAGATGGCCCAAATATAGAGCATTTCCATCTTTGTAGGACGTTCTAATGGACAGCACTGCTCTAGAGCTAATGGTAGCTGATATAAAGAGAAAACATAACTTGTTGTGGCTCATACCCAGTCTCCTATATGATAACCCTTATGATTTATTGGCAGCCGTGTTGTTCACTTAATGGGTCTCTTCTTCTTGGCTTTTACATTCATTTTAGAGCTAAAACAGCCAAGCAGAGGACTTGGGAATCTTTAGCTCCTTCCTACTGCTCGTGAGAATTTTCCCTCTATACCTAACGAGAGTCCCGTACCTCTGCTTGAGAATGACAGTGGTAACATCCACCTTCACATGTACATAATACTATACCTTAATGCCAAGAACTAATAATCCCCCCCTACACACACACACACACACAGAGTTGTAACTGTACTTAATTCTCCAAACCATGTTATCCATGTGTACCAGGAGCTATTGGTGCCTTCCCCATACTCCCTCGGCCACCTGGAAGTAACCAGCAGCTCCCACACACACCGCCTTCCTGCTCTCTCCAGCGGAGTCCTTGTATGCAGCCAGGAAGAGGAGAGGCCTGAAGTGTTGAGAAATTAATACCCAGGTATGACCCTCAACTAATAAGGATAAGTAGTCCCATTCCCAAGGGTGTTCCACACAGTCTCTGATGCCATCCCCAACAGGAAGATGCTCCAGTTTCCCTCGGTGCTAACCAACGTCACCACATCCCTCACTGGCTGTCTGTCTTCCCCCACAACACGCCCTTATAACACACCAGCCTGTTTGCCACATAAGCGACTTGCATCAAATCCTTGCCTTGAGGTCGGCTGTTGAGGAAAACAAACTAAGACACCATGGCATACCTGGCAGCCTCCCACAATCTTTATACACATAAAGGACAAAAACTAGAACTTTTGCACACCAATTTTTTATGTTTTCTGACACCTCTTAGATCTGAAGACCTAAAGATGAACTCCCTATTGTAGGCTCCATGGGGTCCCTCTTCTCAAGGGAGAAGAGATCTAGACTTGCTTCCGTGGCTTAACCTACAGGCTACCTTGACCACATACCCTACCTAGCCCCTTTCAGGGTAACCAGAGAAACACAAATAGGGTAATTTCTGAAGACAAACTGGACAGATCAGTACTGACGTAGAGAAAGCTGATTTTTCTGCATGCTAAATATAGATATAAAGCTGCCATGGAACAAATTGCTATTTTTATGACTCTCCACAATACAAATGTTGAAAAACTTGGTGACCATTTCAAGGAAACTTACTTGGTGATACAGGTAGAGGAGACAATGCTCAGTGTAGAAATGAGAATAAGAGGTGGCTTTGCCTGCACTGTGGCAAATAGTTTCATTCACGGTTTTGCTACAGCTCAAATTCCATTACAACAAAAATGACACCATTGTTAATCCTTGTATAATACCCTCACTCAGAAAAAAAAAAATTCTGAGTCTCAGTGGGCAGTTCACTTATGTCATGGAAAAATCCAGTGCATTATACATAAAGAATCAGACAATTCCCTTCAAGAGGTTTGACTTGCGGAAGCTGAGGAGAGTGGGCAAGTACCCAGAGACATCTAAATTCCATATGGTTCCCGTCTATCTCAGAAAGTTGGCATCAGGTCCCTAATTGTGCTCTTCCCAAGAGGCCCACTCCATGTGCAACTGAAAGGAACTTAAGCCTCATTCATGCTAATGAGGCTCTTTGTTGGTCCAACAAGACAGAAAGAACTTGAGAGCTTGATATTTCCGGCCATTTTTGCCAAACAAAGAGCCCAAGTGTCAGTTAGTATGGAACTCAAGGACAACATCCATGGCCACCATTTTTGTCTCAAGAGTGCAAATAAGTCAGAATTCCAAGGAACGAGAGCTTCCAGCTCTACCCTAGACTCAAACGACGCCCTGGACTCTCTCCATAGGTGTCGCTGTGGTCCTGTCCAGGGCCGAGCAGAACATTCCATATCTTTGAGAGGAAAGACAGCCAGGGAAGAAGAGTGAATACTTGAAAATTAATGATGTCAGTCTGTCTTCATATATCAAACTAATTTGAAAGGGCTTTAATTTTCTTAAAGGATAAAAAAAGGTTTCTTTGCTAGATTAAACTTGCGATTGTCATTCATATATTGTTTATAAGGTAGTCATCTCTTTGCTCTGTATTTTTTTGTTTTTGATTTTGTATACTAGTTAGCAGTGAAGACTTGTCTGTGTGTATCAGAAGGAATAAAGAGAGAAACGTCCTTAGCTGTCAGTTTTAATAAGAGGAGTCAACATGCCTCTATTCAGGTTAAATATTGTCCTGTCACATTTCAATAGAGTCAACAGATTTTTTTAAAAGAAAAGTCAAAAGCACTGTGTATGCAAAAAACCCACCCTGTCATAGAATGTCAAAGCCCTTCTTTATCTGGGGGAGGGGCGTGGAGGTAGGACAGAAAAATCTTTTGTAAAATGTGAAAAATTACCACTCAATTGGCGCTGACATAAAAAGGGTGTTTTTTTTTGTTAGAAAAACAAAGAAAATCTCTAATTTAATAATCACCTGCAAAGTGTTATTGTGATGGGAACAAAAAACACACAATCAAAGTCATTTTTTTAAGTAACTAGAGCGTTTTTTAAGCAATCACTGCTCTTTATAGCAGCTCATACATATAAACCAATGATGTTCAGAGTGGAAAAAAGCCACTCCAAACTCTTCAGGGAAAGTTTCTAGAATAACGAGTGACAGGCTACAATAAGAAAATGCAAATGCGACATTATGTTCAAAATAAAACCAAACAAGGTTTTTTTTAACCCAAAACATTTCAGTAAGTAGGCATCACTTAGGCTTAAATTGCAAGAGTCCCTTTCTTCATAGAAGGACTAAAGTGTTAGAGATACACATTCTGGAAAGACAGGTTAAGAGAGAACTGGACACATGTCGGATGGATAACAATTTGTAAAATAAACTAGTAGAATAAGGCTACCTTTCTGTTTCAAGTGCCTGCTGATTTGTTAAAAATGGGACCCTTACTTGGGGTTTTCAGGATTTGCTATGATATGTTTTTATTTGCAGCAAACACTATAATTTTAGAAATTGGTCTAACACTGAATGAAACCCTTTCCATTTAGTAGCCATCTCTCCTAATTAGGTCAGGGTAAAAAATACGGACAGCTTTCTAGACTAAGTAATATTCACGATATCAAACCAAATGGGATAAACTCTTCCCAAGAATGGCAAGGAAGGCGAACTCAGTATTTCAACACTTCCTTGTTATTAACTCCCAGGCTTCATAATTGAGAAAAGAATTTATTCCAAAGAGTGTTACTTTCTGAAGTTTTCACCAAGGCCTAATAATTCCCTGGAATGGTATGCTTGCCAAAAAAGGAAGATCAGAGTTGAGTAAATCTGCCTCAAGTTCTTTAAATGAACAATGAAATAAACATATAAACCAACAAAAAAAAATTGCCTCTGAGTGGGGTGACCATATGTCCTGATTTGTCCAGCACAACTCCCAGTTACTTCTGTTGTCCTGGTGTTTCATTAGTTTTAGGATTTGTCTTGGATTTTTCTCTTATTAAGGAAGTATTATGAGTCATAGTTGTATTTAAAAAATAATCCAGAATAGATTTAACAGACCTGCACTTTATGCTTCCTGCTTCTGCCATGGTATATGTCTAGCTGTGGATAACAGAATTCTCACATTAACGCATAGTTAAATCTGAAAAATGACCAGTGTTAGCCTCTATCTCCTTTCTAGATCCATTCCAGGGGCAACTCATACCTCTCTTTTAAGGACAGCTTGCAGAGCACATGCTGATAAAATAAGCACTTAGGGAGAGCTCGCTCCTCTGGTCTGTGGTGGTGGTGACAGAAGCATTTGTCACTGCCTTTTCTGACTTCTTGTGCCATGGTCCATGCTTATTAGCTGCACGAAGGTGGTGGGGGGGTTAGCAGGAAAAGTAGAAAATTATAGCAGTCTTGCTATGGATCATATAGAAAGTAGTCACTACCCTCTTGCTATTGGATTTTGTCCTTCCATATATAATGAGAATCTGCAACTATTTATTTATTTTAATATTAGGTATTGCTTTTAAAAAATTTTTGCAATACATTCTTTAGGCAGCAATGAGCTCAAAGCCACAGAAATACACATTTACAGAAAATTTAAGTTCTGAATTTCTACTTCTAAAGAAAGTTGATGAAAGCCTGGAACTTGCACAAAATGTGTGCTGACATTTACCATCCACTTCAGAGGAATCATAGTGATGTCACTACCTACAAGAAAAGCAACAGACTCAAATATGCTGAAGTACTGTCTTCTACTTGAATTAAAGAGGCAGGTAATTTGATTACTTTTGTCTTATACATTTTTTATCACAGAAAGTTTTCCTGAATGAAAGCAATAAGATAGTATCTGTGAGAATATTCTGGCTGAAATATTTACACAGTACATTATAAAAAACAAACAAACAAAAAAACCACCCAGAATCAAGGACACACTCCATTTAGTAGAATTTTCTCTGAGTTTACCAGATACTCTAGCATTTGTAAAGAGAGTAATTTTCCAGTTAAAGTACCATGGCATACAAAGATCAGCCAATTAAATGTGTCAACAGTTTCAACCAAAAAATGAAACTTTGAAAATTGCAGGCAATTTTATGAAAAATTTAAAATAATAACAACATTGAAAAAAGTATATTTTAAAGAATACTAGTGATACTTTATTGGAAACATGGCTAAGAAACTTATTACAGTATGTGAATAAGTACCAAGAATAACTCTTCTGTATATGTTATTTTTTAAGGTCCACATAATAACACAAAAAGTTGTTCCTATTTTGCTATAACCTACACTGACATGTATTACTTCAATTTTTCAGGAAGAATATTTTTAAAAATAATTTTTGAGTAGAACCATTTATAGGACTACCGATACAATAAACAACTTTTAAAAAATACATATATTTTAAGTTTTTTAAAAATTGTGACAAAATACACATAACATAAAGTTTACCATTTTAACCATTTTTAAGTATATAGTTCATTAGCATTTAGCACATTCAAATGGTTGTGCAACCGTCACCGCCACCCATCCAAAAAACTTTTTTCATCTTGCAAAACCCCAACTCTGTACACATTAAACAATAACTCCTCATTCTCCTCTCTTCCTCAGTCCCTGGCAACCACCCTTCTATTTTCTGTCTCCATGAATATGACTACTCTAGGTACCTGTTATAAGTGGAATCATACTGTTAACAATAAAACAACTTTTGATCAATAAATAAATATGTCAAATATAGCTCTCTCTTTCACTCTCAAAATTTCTTGGCTTGGAACACAAATTATATATAATCATTGTACGTTTGAGTGATATCATCAAACAGTGACATCTTGCTATTCACCAAGAAGCTTCCTGAAAAGGTGCCTTTCTTCAAAGTGTGAAGTCTCCGTTACATATACATGTGCCCAGAGACATTTCCTTTTGAGCCATGTCATCATGTGGCTTTGTATAGTGCCAACTTAATTGAGCAGGAACTGTGCTTCCCAGGGTTCCCTTCCCTTCATGGTTCTAAGTTAGTATTGCCCACGAGTGACCCCTTGTGCAATATTTGGAAGGCAGAATGAAACAGCAGCCATTTTTTTTGTCAATGCTCTGAAGGTTTCTGTACCAGGTTGGACAATGGACATGGTGGCAGCTTGTACACATTGGGGATCTGCTAGCTCACCCAGGTGACATGCAGCAGCTCTTGGACTCATAGCTCCTCCTGCTGGATCTGCTCCTTTGGCTTCTCAGTCCTTGGCCACATACACACACAGCTCCTTGGGGAAGGGTGCCATCTTGCAGGTTACCCATGGCATTGAGGTTAGAAGCGGGCAGAGACAGATGGGGATTCCAGTCCATGCTCGTGGATTCAGTTTTCCTTGTGGGTTTCTTATTCATCCTCATTCTTGTCCATTTCCAGCTTCTCTTCTCAACTGCTGGTCTGACAGACCCATGGCAACTTCAGTTTCAATACGAGATGCAGAGGCAGGAGCCTGCGTGGGCCAAGTTACCAGCTCCCACAATTGTGGAAGGTCTGAACCCTATAAACAATCCCTTATTCTAATTGTTCATGATGGTTCTACTTCTCTGCTTGAACCTTGAAACATCATCCTAATTCCTCAAATCCAGGTGGTTCCTGGGTTTGATTTTATAAGCCACCTGCCAGATACAAACACTGAATTTCATAGCCACTTTGATGTTTATGAAATAGCTTTCAAATGATATCTGGCAAACTGAAATTTTAAAAAAAAAAAACAACTGAAGAAAAATATAGAGAAGAAAGTCAGAAAATGTCCTGCTTTTCTCCTTTAGAAAAGAAAACTCATTCCTCTATGGAAAGTAAAGACTAAAGGGTGGGGCCTCTGGCTCTCTCATAGGAATTAAATCAGATGCCAATTCATTTTCCCTGCTTTTATTCACCTCATTTCACCTTTGCACACTTTACCAGCTACTCCATTCGTTCAGGGATGCATCCTGGCACAAGGGGAAGACAGTTGGTCAATTTTAGCAGGCACCAGACCCAAACCGATATTACTGCAGGTCTTGAAGAATAATGCAAGTTGGGACTTCGAAGAGATCTTGTGTCTGCATCAACATACACTTTATTCCTTGTCAATTCTGCCAGATCCCTAAAGTATGGAGGACGTGGAAAAGTGTAGGCACGTGCACTAAATGGGTTCACAACCAGCTATGTTCAAGCCTCTTTCTATGGTATCTGTGTCTCCATTTTTGCTAATGGATAAATACGTTTGACAAATGCAAAGCAGAACAAGGAAAACAAATTTAACCTGCCCCCCCAAGCTCTTTCTCGTCGGTGGTCGTCCATAGTGGGATGAAGACAGCATCACCGTCCCAATTCCCAGTTGCTCTGAAGGTGTTTAAGAAAGCGCCTGGGCATTTCACCAGCATGAAGAATACCATCAACGCCATTTGTACAGATTAACAATTAAAAATCTTTCCCCGGAAAACGAATACCATACAAAAGCTGTCCTATTCAAAGCTTCAAAGCAAGGGGTCCGAGAAGGCCCCATCTACTTGGCCCGTTTTAGTTATTTCAATTTGCTTCAGGAAAAAAGAAAAAAAAAAATCCCACAAAGCTGACATTATATAGTAAAGTTTCAGGGACACGGGAGCTATTTAATCATTGTGTGTGTTACCCTGGCTTTTCTGCAGTCTCTCTTTTTCCTGTGGTTTTGTTCTTTTGCTGCTCATTAGCACCTCCCCCAGAGGGTGGGCAGGAATGGGAAAAAGAGATAAAACTCAAATCAGACAATTTTATCAGTCAGGCTGTCAACAAGTTGAATATATTGAGAGCCCAGGGGGTGCGGAGGTACGTTTTAGCAGCTCCGATAAAAGGTTTGGTGAGGGAGGAGGTCAACACTAATGGCGACATTGAGATTTTTTTGGATTATCAAGGGATTTTATTGATTTGTGCCCTCCACATCTCCATTAGTGCAGATAATCAAAAGTGGGGCAAAAATAATTAAGCACCTATAGAACTTTCTTCAAGATGCCCTTAAAAAAAATCTATCACTTTTATCCCTGTAAGTTTGGGGACCTGTTGGGCAGTTCAAACGGCAAACAAGTAAATTAATTTCCCTTGCTTTGTCTAGACTCTTCAAATTGCACTGTAAGGAAAAATAAAACCCGCACAGCACGTTCTCTAGTTCCCAATAAACTTGTCCTTTCAGCCTGACTCCAGCTCAGAGAGGGGCAGGACCCATGGAGAGGACACATCTGAGCAGAGAGAGAAGCAAGATCGCTGCCACTGAAATGAGCCGAAGCCTGACAATGAAGAATCGAGGTGGCCACAGACACAGCAAAATGAACAATGTGCACTCTGCACATTAACACAGGTTTGCATCGAACCTTGCTGTCTGCACAGAGACACGAAACCCTGCACTATGCTACTCCTTAGGTTGAATGAAAAAGACACGATCGGGTCTGCCCCCTCTTTCTCAAGGACTAGTATATTGTTTTATGCTAGAGTTCCAAGGCATAAGAAAAGGTGATGTTTCACAGTGGAAGAGTATTAGACGTAGCACAGGACTCTGGGGATGGTTGCTCAGAGACACCATTGCTCTGTTGGTTTGGGTGCTCTAGAGAATTGGTGGAGCTCCAGTCTTGGAACGGTTTGCATTTCAATTCTATTTATTCCCTGCTCTGTAGGTTGTGTCCCAGGCTGTCATGGCTGCTGCCTTCCTGCTGGGGCTCAGCTGATAGAAAGCACTGAGAGAGAATCAGAAGACAGAAGGAAAGGAGAAATCAGGGTAGTTCTCCCTCTTCTGCAGGTTGCACTTTTAGAAGCTGCTTTTCCTCTGTAGCTCCAACTCCCAGCAGGCGGGTGTGCTGCGGTTTTAACCACCATAACCCCCGGGCACCAGCGACCTCCTCCCTCTGCCCCTTGGTCAAGGATTGGCCCTGGCTTTCTGCCATTGCTAACCTTTGTCTGGCCTCACTCTCTTCCCCTCTTCTCAGCCTCTCTAATGCTTAGACAACGAAATCTCCGCGTTGAATTTGCTCCCTTTTAAATGCCAAAGTAGTTTCTGCTTTCCTGGATAGCCCCTGACGGATACGCTGGAGCAGTGCATTTTACAGATTATTTTCTATCTTGATGGTTGACTCCGTCGCTGGAATCCACTTTTCCATGATCTCATCTTTTCTTAGGACTGGGTTTCTCAGCAGCAGCACTACTGACACTTTGGGCCGGCTAATTCTTTGTCTCGGGGGCTGGCTGGCCTGCGCATGGTGGGTTATTTAGCAGCATCCCTGACCTCTACTCAGTAGATGCCAATAGCACCTCCCCAGTCATAACAATCAAAAATGTCCCCAGACACTGCAAAACATCCCCCCGGTGGGGAAAAATCTCCCCCAGTGGAGAACTGATGCTGTGGGAGGTGGGCTGGCTGTTCCTGGTTAGTGAGTCAGCAGCTCAGGGGCAGGGGAGGCAGGGGCTGTGACAGTAGGGCCCAGAGTGGACTGTCCTGTCTACTGATCACCAGGGATTCCCGAGAGGGTGGGAGAAAGGGAGACACAGTTACCCCAGCTATGCTGAGCGTGTTGACTCTGAAGACCAGAGAACCAGTTTCCCTTCCCACTGGGAACATGGCAGGCCCAGGCTGGGCCGTGGCTACGATAAGGCCCAGGGTGGGGCTCTCGCTCGCCGTTTCTTCTCCCTAAGGATATTTAGAAAACACAGAGACCGGAGCCTCAAGGCACAAAGGAAAACAGTGTTCTTCCCCAAGCCCTGTGACCTCTGTCACATCCACCTCCACTCTGCATTTTTAAGTACAAACCAGTCAACTCTGTGTACTGGGAGACCATCAGTTTCCTCCTCCCAGTCCCTGGCAGGGACATCGCCATCTCATTGTCTTGTCATTCAGGAAGGGCACAAAGGTACTGCTGGCACTGTCCGCACAGCATGCCAGCCCGGTTCCACGCAGCCTGCAGGTAGCACAGTAATTTGATTAAACGTCAACCCCCAGGTATTATATTTCAAATGCAAATAACTTTGGTAATGTAATATTGTGGTTGAGACTTTAAACTCAAGGAAATCGAGAAAATCAAGTTACGGTTGCTCTTAGAATTAACATTCCTCTACACATTCCTTGGACACTGGGCTTGCTTTGTGTTGCTAACTATCCACAAAAACACACCCAAGTGATTGAATGTTTACTGGGCAGTCTGGGGAAGTCTGGCTCCCTAAATGTTGAGATCTTCCCTGGTAAAGTGAATATCCTTTAAACCTGACTTCTGATCCTTTAGTGGGGACTGTTGTTCAGAGCTGCAAATGACAGGTGAGTGAGTTTTATTCCAGCCCAGATCCATTGCTGCCTAACTGTGCCAAGTCTGTCTTTGGCCCTTAGGTTCCCAAAGCATTAAAAAAAAAATTGACATTTACCTCCTCCAGCAAGACGCTATCCATAATAACATGGTATTCCTTTTACACGTTTTGAGTGCCTTCAAAAACAGCAAAATACAAATGCAAAATGCTTTAAAGATTAAACAACATATTTCAGTTGTTCTTTTCTCGGGGCTCAGGTCTCGAGGTGATACTCAATGGACAAAGACCCTCCAAGCCCCCGATTCTCAGCCCACAGGGAATTCCTGAAGAAAGCAGCTCCCTGCATCCCTCACACCCCTCATTATGGAAGGCAAAGGAGTTCAGAAGTCAAATAATTGGAAAGAAAGAAGTTTTCACTTGAAGGACACCTTGAGGTTACCTCCTGATGCATCAAATTGATTATGAGATAGCCAAGGTATACCTATGTGATTAGGGTTTATGCATTTTTTTTTTAAGTGAGAAATTTAAAAAAAGGTTTCCACTGTACCAGTTACTTGAGCAGGCAAAAATGGGTGACATTCTATAACACAAAGATGACCCACTAAATAAGTGACCACATATGGAAATACCATCTTTATAAAAATACCCACTTTACAAGTTGGGACAAAAGTGGACAGCAAGTGGCAAATAGGGAAAAGCTAAGAATTGAATTCTCTTGAGTCTCTGAATCCTGAAAGTCCATGCTCCCCCTGAAGCAGCTCTTCCTCCATGCCCTCAAAACCGGTCTGTATTTTCTCTCACAGATAGAGTCTCCATGGCTTCCTCCCTGTCGTGCTGCACATGTGTTTAAGACGTGGGTAGAAGAGGCAGAAAAAACTGCCCAGATGTTCCCAACTGCATCTCAGCCAACACCACGCAGCTTTGGGCAGCCAGGCGGCTTTGGACCCTTGGACGAGATCCCCAGCTGGCCCCACAGAAGCTTGACCTCATCAAGTGGGAGACGAAATACCATCATTTCCAGGACTACCCACGTTTATTTATTTATCTCTATTCTTTTTATATCCTTCCTTATTCTCAAGAAAGATTTACAGCTGCTTTGCAATTACACAAATAACATAAATTAGTAAGTGGGAGGGAAGGGGAAGAATGAAAAACGTGAGGGGTATAACAGGGACCCAGAAATGGGTGAATGCAAATTGAAATTTAGTCTTACGTATTTGGCTGAAAGGACCACTGATTTTGTTCTAAGGCTTTCTAGCAACAAAGCCACAAAGGGAAACCTTAATCATCTACGAAGTCCCCAGTGTCCACAAAGTGAAAATGAACCAGGAGAAGTCTAGCTACTCCTGATACTGAGATAAAGCAGAAATTTCTCCTGCAGATTCACATTTTGAGGGTGCGTGTCACCGATACAGTGGCCATCAACCCGTAACCACCTCAAATTCCCAAAACATGAACCTAGAATGTTTCATTATTCAAACCTTTGAAGAAGAAAGCTACCTTGCTAAGACTATCTCCACACTGAAGTTATAGCCATTTTGAAATATGCCTATGAACACAAACATATGTTACCTCCCATCATGCTTTTCTCTAGTTCACCAATTTTAAATACCTACAAAAATAGTGTTTTAATGGGATGTCTCTAAAAGGGCAGATGGCCCCTCAGTTATACACAAAATGATGTTTGAAGAGGCTGTGTAGGTAGATTGATTATTGTTCCCATAGTTTTCACTAGATTCTCATAAGTATTGACCACCCAAAATGGCTAAGAACCCTTCCACCACCAGCAGCATCTAAGAGATGACTGGATGGCTTCTGGTCTTCTATTAGGTTGGGGCAACTATTCCATATTGCATCATTTTGATCCTTCTGTGTGACACACAAAAATTACAAAGACTTCTTAGAGGGGTGGGGGTAAATGTGGTCAACCTAGTTTGTGACTATTTGAAATGTGAGTCCCAGGGGAATGTATTTATATAGAAGCACCTTGTCAAAATTTGGATTTAGGCATTCAGAACAAGTAACCACTGCAAAAGTTTGTGGTCACCATTTTGGGGGAAGAATCGGGTTTCCTGTTGTTCTACAGAGCCAGGAACTAGCTATTAGCTGGTCTCAGCACCCAGTGTGAGACTGCAGCTTCTAGGCTAGGGGACATGCATTATTATGAGAATTCACGATAGAGAGTGACTAAACAGAACCCCCTAATGTACTCTCAATAAAGAAGCTATCCGGTGTATTTCTTTCTAATTACAAAATTTTTAAAGTTGTCATTATTTTTGTCATTGTCAAATAATTTTTTTAAAAACTACAGTAATATGTCATAGGACATGAGTCCTTTATAGTCTCATCCTCCAGAGATAATCACAGGTAATGATTCAGTGTCTATTCATACAGAGTTGTTTCCATACATATGGTATGTGTGTGTAATCCTCATTTACTGAACTTTTATATAAATGGTATAAATGAGATCATACTCTAAATACTGAACTACAACTTGCTTTTTTCCACTTAATGATATATCTTAAGTCAGTTCTTATAAACAGACAGGGTTGTCACTCATGCTTGCAAATGTGGCCAACTGTATACCAGCCAGGAGATCTGCTTCGTTCCCTTACCATTTCACAACATTCCATGGCATAGACAGACATTCCACAGTTGATTCAATCAAATCCCCACTTTGGGACATGTCTATATATCTGACTGCCTTAGTCATTACAGACTACAATAGACAATACTTACACATATATGTGTACCCTTATGGAAGCATTTCTGTTAGAGTCCTAAAAGGGATTCATTGGCCAAAGGATATGAACATTTCTATGTAATAGCTATTTCCTAAATTTCCCTAAAAATCAAAAGGCTCTATCAATTTATGCTACCAAATAATAACTCAAGAGAATGCCTGTCCCCTAGCCAATACCGACAATTATCTACAATTTTGATATACTGAAATCTGGAATTGAACAATTACATAATTTTTTATTAGAAAACACGTGCACATGTAACTCCCATATATAACAACAAAAAGAATTGATTGTATTCTTCATGAGAATGACCATAAATCCTTGCTGATAATCCTTTTAATCCAATGGAGTATTACACTTACCATTGGTATTACACACTGTCACCCAGAAAGAAATGGTGGGCAGTCATGACAAGCTCTGAGACACTGCAAACTGTTGCACTGGCTGTGCAGACATAACTCCAGGGGGTATTATTCATCTAGACTAGAAGCTATGTGAATGAGGACACACTACACGGTGACCCCATGGAAAGCTGCTTCACTGAGAATCCAGAACAGCCTCCTCTATAAATAAGAGTCTTAGTGCTCACAATTAAAACTCCTTTTTCTCTTAGTTCCACAAAGTGAACCCCCACCACAGACCCGACGAATCAGGCCACATTGCATGTGATGTCAACTCAGCAAAAAGTTGGGCAAATTAATCCTTGTAAGACACTATTCATTAGTATCTAAAAGATCTTTGTCCCATTTGTTCACCCAAAGGGCATTAACATTAAAATGGCATGATCTCTTGTGACGTACAAAAGTAGTTATTAATTTGCACTCATTATCTGAAGGTGTTTGCCAGTAGCCTTTGGATATGTCTCTGGTGTGCACATATGGTGCTTGACAGAGGAGATCCAGGGAGTTGTCAATGACTACAGGTGACACCATTTAATCTGAACAACTCATCTATAGCTGGAGTTTACTGAGGGCTTCAGATGCAATTATTCAGCTGGCCAACCTGACAGGCTAGAAGAGGAGCTTTCAATTATCTATTTCAGTAAACATTTCCTCCTACCTCACCCTGGTATTTCTGAAATGCTCTCCCTCAGGCCAGATCATGCACAAGGTCTAGACAGGTATAATAGCGTGGTGTCTTGCATAAGAGTGACTAACCAAAGAACCAAGGTATATTCATTTTCCTTATTTTGCTTTACTATGCATATCTGGTGGACATCTATACTGCCACCATTCTCTGGAGCCTTCGCTGCTCCTCTGCACCAGTTTGGATGACTTCCTTGTCGCATGACCACCTTGATTCCCAAAGCAAAACCCATTTGCCTCAAGACCAGTCTATATTTCTGACAGCTTTTGCATTCTGAACATTACTACTTCTCTCTTTTTTTCCATGTCCTTCTGTTATTTCTACTTGGTGACAGAACATTTGGTATTGACCCATAAAAAAATGCAGCAGGAACCCAATTTTTCAAGAACTGCCCCAAACAGATTGGATTGAATCTTGCAATTAGCCCACAATTTGCATCTCGCAACGGGAAATTCATTGTTGCAACCATAACTTCAGTGGACTTGGTAGAATAAGCTATTGTTGAAGTAATTCCTGTAAAAGGTCATATATTTAAACCCTTCCATTTTTTTGACAACCTCTCAGAAATGAGTGATACAGTTGCTCCAGTGTCCAAAAAAGCAATAATGTCCATACCACTTTTCTTTATAGGCAGGGTGGAATATTATTACCCCCATTCATCACAGACTATTCTGGTTATAAAATATGTTTCTTGATATTTGAGAGACCTTTTTCTTTCCCTGTCTTGAAAAAGCTGAAGGTCTCTTGTGCTGAGCATCAGCCTGGTAGTTTTCTCATAATACGTTAACTTCTGCAGCGTCTCCTGAACAAGGGTGACATTTAGCAACTTCCACCGAATTCCATCTCCTTAGGAGCAGAGAATGTGGAGACTAGTTCAAGATTTCCACTTCTTTTCAAAGGGGAGTCACTCTGTGGTCCTACTAGAAGCAGGGGATGGCCTTACGGGTCAAACACACAGGCCATCACGGGTCAGGAGTTAAAGCACATACATGTAGAAGCAGCAGAAGGGAAGAGGGAGAGGCGAAGCCTGGTGGACTAGTCTAGGAGAATCTCCCCCGAAGGCAATAAAATTCAACTTCACAAAACACTGCTGTCCAAACCAGACAAGTGCACAGCCAGATTCAGCCTTCCAGCTGCCATTTTGAGGCAATGGATTAAGTGGTTTCTTAAAAGCTTTGCTTTTTACAATGAACATGCCCCATGGATCCCACACTTTTCAAAGCAAGATACAGTTTTCGGTGTCTAAATTTCTGTCTTCTTGCCAACTCTGACCCATCGGTGCTGGTTTAACTCAAGTTACTGATACTCTTTGATTATGTCTCTGGTGTCCTGACAATTTGGGGTTGGCCTAAGAGGGAGGCAGGCAGCTGGAATAGTCTTCTGTTCCTGCCTCTTAGGTTACCCAGATCCAGACCAAAAATTTAGTCAAAATGTGTTTACGACCATGTTCCTTATTTTTATTTAACCTTCTGGCACAGACTTCTCATACTTTCTGCGTGAATGTTGCTTGTGGAAATTGGGAGTCTACCCTTGCCAACCTATTTGATTTCAAATCCCCGCATTTAGCTTTATTTTTTTCTTTTTTAGGTAGAGGCAGGAGAAAGGGAGGGAGGAAAGGAAACGGGAGGAGAGAGGGCGGGAAGAGAGACAGGGAGAGCCCAAATCAAGCATATCATTTGATTATTGCGTCAATCCTACCGCTGTTGCTCCACAGTCTAATGAACTTTAGTGGCCTGGAGTTACTCAGCTGAACACTATGTTACTCTTACCATTATCTAGGGGAGGATTTGTCAGATTCATAAATTGTTCTATCACTGAACAGGGAAAGCAGGCAGAAGAAAAAAGAAACTTCAGAGTTCCTTTGTCTCTTATTTATGATTTTTATTATAAATCTCTTTCTTATATATGGAACAAAAGAAGGCTTGATAGCACTTAGTTTGAAACTATGCCCAGGTTTGATATATAAATACAGCACCTTCATAGTCTCTTGACAGAATACGAAATATAGAGTCATCTTCCAGGGCCAACGGATTAGAAAAGTCCCTCCAGAGAGCCCAGTGGCTTATTTCTAGCCCCCTGGGACTTACGTCCTAGGCTGAGTGAGGGCTCACTGAAGAGATTATTTCCTGTATGGAGGACAATTTTCTTAAACTATCAAGGCAATGGAGTGGCCACTATCTAGATAACTGCAGGATTCCGTTTTGGCTTCCCCAACATCAAATTGACCAAATTTTCTAACACACTAAATCATTCCTTAGGTAAAATAACAAATGCCCTGACGTTATCATTTATGTTAAAAAAAATTGGCCAAAATCCCCCATATGTTTAATTAACCAAAGTCTAAACTTTCCTACTCCTAAGAGACTAGCCTTCTTTTTTTTCTTATTGCTAAAGTACATACTTTTCCAAACTTACAGGCTGTGTTTTAAATTATTAACATTAAATGCATTCTAAGGTTGAACTTAAAGTTTTTATCAATCTTTTTTAAAAAAATCACAAAAATATTTGCATTTCCCTGATGATTAGAGAAGTTGAGCACTTTTTTATATGTTTGCTGGCCATCATTCTGTCTTCTTTGGAAAAGTTTTTGTTCATGTCCTTTGCCCATTTTTTAATAGGGTTGTTTGATTTTTTCTTGTTGATTTTCCTAAGTTCTGTATAGATTCTGGTTATAAGCCCTTTATCAGAGGTGTAGCATGCAAAGGGAAATGCAAATCAAAACCACAATGAGATATCACTTAACTCCAGTGAGATTGGCTCATATCAAAAAATCCCCAAATAACAAATGTTGGCGGGGATGTGGACAGGTAGGAACACTCATACACTGCTGGTGGGACTGCAAATTAGTACAACCTCTATGGAAAAGAATATGGAGATATCTCAAAGAATTAAAAGTAGAATTACCATTTGACCCAGCAATCCCACTACTGGGTATTTATCCAAAAGAAAAAAAGACATTTTATAATAAAGACATCTGCTCTCGAATGTTCATAGCAGCACAATTCACAATTGCAAAGTTGTGGAAACAACCCAGGTGCCCATCAATACACGAGTGGATCAATAAAATGTGGTATATGTATACCATGGAGTATTACTCAGCAATAAGGAACAATAGTGAATTAACACATCTGGTATTATCCTGGTCGGAGCTAGAACCCATTCTTCGAAGCGAAGTGTCACAGGATTGGAAAAACAAGCATCACTGGTACTCACCATCAAACTGGTACTAACTGATGAACACTTACATCACACAGGGCAAGAACATTCATCAGAGGGCGGGCGGGCGGGAGGGGGGTGGAGGGGATGGGAAAAACTCTCACTGAATGGATGCAGAGAGCACAGTTTGGGGGATGACCACGATTGTGGCTCTGACACGGGCAGAACAGGGGCAATGTGTATGGCCAAAATGTTGTACCCCCATGATATTCTGAAATTAAATATTAAAAAAAAAAAGAAAAAAAAAAAAATAAAAAAAAGAAAAAAAAAATCACAAAAATAGAGGAAAGAAGAGAAAACAAATGGAGCACATCTGTTTCACAAACGGGCTTGTCTGGGTAGCTCTGGCAGAGCCCCACAGTGGAAGAAGCTCAGACACTTTAGGTCTTTGCTTAGAGAGCTACCTACCTAGGAACATTTGCAACTGTCTCTGAGTGAGCAGGATATAAATCTCACTACGTTAAGTCATTGCAATTTCCAAGGTTGGTTTGTTTCTGCAGCAGAGCCTGACTAATACACTAGGTGATCTAACCAGTCCTGTGGATTTAACAACAACAACAAATCTCTATGTTGATTACTTCCAAATATATTTCTCAAGGCCAACCTCCATCAGAAAGATACAGATATAGGTACAGGTATAGCTGCAGACGTGTGTGTATCACACACAAACACAACTTGATTTCTCCACTTAGATGGCTAACAGGCATGTCAAAGTTAACATTTCCAAAGAGAATCTTGCCTCTGAGCCAAACACACACACTCCCCATGGTATTTTTCTAGTAGTTTTCCTGTCTTATTAAATGACATCAATTCCACACCCAGTTGCTTAGGCTCCAAAACCAGTATAGTCACCTTTGATTCCTCAAAAAATAATCTGGAATCTAATATCTATATCGTAGCAAATAACTTCTCAATTTTGTTATCACAAAGCTGAATGAGACTTGCCAAATCTCTCCTGAGGAGATTCCTACCCTTTGTTTATAAATACATGTAACAAGTGCAAAAAATGATGGGTATAATATTCTATCAACTAGGTTGTAGAAACTACTTTGAATCATTGTTTTAGAATATTCTTGGGAAATTTTAGAATCTAACATTTTTAAATTTCATAGAGAATTTTCAACAAAGAAATGGAAAGAGATTAAAGACACACATCACAACAGGCAAAAAATATTTATGAGATGGAGATATTGACAGTTTTTTAATATAACGAAAAAATGCAAAATACAAAAACCAAACGCTAACAACGTGTCATACAAAAGCAAAACAGGTCTCTGGTTCTCTTCTCTGATTGCTTCCATCTACCATAAGCTTAGATTAAATCTTCCTAAAACTAACTTCATGTCATCCCTTTAAAAAAAAAAACCTAAAATAATTCCTCAATATCATATAAATAAAGTTTAGGTTTCCTGGTCTGGCATTCAAGATCTCTTTCCAGCTTCATCCATCCATTGACATTCACGAAATATTTTCCAAGACTTGTACTCTACTTCTTTTGTATAAATCCACCTTATCCACTCAACTCCTTTATGCTGTTGCTCGTGCTGTTCCCTCTGCTTAGTATGTTCTTCCGACATCTCTGCCTATACCTCCTTCAAAACCAGTCACTCCTGCCTCCAGGCTCACTCTGCATTCACACTGCTGCCTGACTAGTCTTTCTAAAATACAAATCAGATCATGTCGCTCTCCTGATTAAGAGCCCGTGGGCCTATAGAATAAAATTCAAGTGTCTCTCCCAAATTCACCTTTCTAAACTAATCCCCAGCCTCAATCTCCCAGCCCCACAAATAACTCCCTCCCGCCATACTGGACCCCTTACCACTTTCCACATGAACTATGTATTTTCACCTGGCCATGCCCTTTGCCTAAAATACCCTTGTTGCTCTGTCTGCCTGGTGAACTCTACTTGCCCTTCAAGGCCCAGCCTATGGATGCCTCCTGAGCTCTCTCTGTTAACATCACTCCCTTCCCACCACCCCTTATAATACCACCTCAACTAGGTTGAAGTTGCTCTCTCCAATCTGGAGCCACAATATTACAGACATAGCTCATCGGTAGTGCAATTTACTATGCAAGTCTTCCCTGATAAACAGGAAGCCTTTTGAAGGCAAAGTTTATATCTTTTAATTTTTTATAAGTAATTATGAAATATTTAAAACACTCAAAAAGAGATATGGAATAACACAACAAAGGCCAACTGATAAGAAAGTAAAGCATTACCAGTACAGTTGAAATGCGCAGGGTAACCTTTCCCAATGCTGTACTAGTGTGACTGTGTGGGGGAGTCCCAGGGAAGACACGAGGATCAAAGGGCAGGACACCAATGCCACATGCACTGGAATGCGTAACAAAATGCAGTATTTGACTTTTCATGCAGCAGATAAATGCAAGAGCTGAGGTAAAAGCATAAACACAAAGTTTCATTCGGAAGATGGCAAAGTTCCCTATTTGAAGGGCAGCCTGGATTCCCCTGGCTTGCAGCCTACATGGCAGTAGACTGGATTGCTCAAAGCACACCATGACTTACATGAAACCAAGGATAAGTAACCATCTCCTTGGCTTCCCAAGCCATACCTACTAACCTCAGAGCAGTAAATATGCTAGAGCCTGAGTGCCTTATGCGTGCATCCATCCACTCATCCATCTATCCATTCATCCATCTGTCCAACAATTAGCAATCTGCAATCTCCTTTGGAGGGTCAGGGGATGTACCTTACCTCCAAGATGGAAGTGGAGAGGAAGGAACTCAATAGGGAGAAAGAAACCAAGGCTGACAGCTTCCCCTAGGTTTGGTTAGTTGCATTTGAAGAGCCCTTTTATGAAAGGAAGTCTGGATGGATCCTTTAGTACCACCACAGGAAGTAAAAACAGACCCCAAACCAAGCCCAGTAACGAGTGGAAATTGACAGAGTTGTGAGAAGGGGCTCTGGAGTGTACATTCTGCAAAGACACACACAGCCTTACTCTACCAACTTTATTAAGAATCAGGAAAGAGAAGGGAAAATATTATTACTATTATCATGATGATCGCATTTGCAGATGACACTAAATTGGGAGGTGTTCCTAAGAGCAGCTGAAGAGTGGCCCACGATACCAGGCTACGTGTAGATCTTAGCAATTGATGTCAAAAATAACACTATGAGGCACCGGTTGAAAAAATGCAGATGATCTACCTGGGGATGAATAAACTTAAAGATGGAATTTAACGTGAAGGGGATTCCTGGATGGCCATAATCGAGAAAACAGCAAAATAGTGAGCTAGCAGTAAAGAGCAATCGGGAGCTAAGGCAAGTGCTGCAGCTCTGCAACTCTCTGAGCTGGTGAAATGTTCAGCCACGCACACAGGGGCATCCCGAACCGTGGCTGACAGAGTCTGTCTCCGTGTGTCAGCAGTGAGACCAGACGTGGAACACTGCAGGCAATTAGGGGTAATGTGATGCCTCAATGGGAATTTAGAAAAGAAAAGAACAACAAATCAAAGGGAGTGAAATATGAGGAAAGGCGCAGGCGATAAAATGAACATAATTTGACTAAATAACAACCTAGGGGACTATGATTACCATCTACTGAGCATAAAAACCCAAAATGGGGCCTCGAGGTCTACTGGCCTGGGCGTTGTTCGGAGAAATATCTACAGTTGCGTCCATTAGAGAACTCAATAGAAAGGCAGCCTTTTGCATCCATTTAATTGAAGCACGGGGCCTCTGTTGTGGGGAATAAACAGACCTGAGTTCCCAGGAACTCTGTATGTCTCAAAACCATTTTTCGAAATATGTGGACAGAGGACCTCTGAGAAACCCAAGAGGTACTGCAACAAGGTCCTTGAATCCACGGGCACAAAGTCACTCACTCATGCATTCAACAAATGTTTATTGAACAAGTACTCTGTGCCCATATTGTACTTGACACTGAGTACAATGTTTTGAATAAATAATACATAAACATATAGTCATAAACTAGATTAGAGAGCCACGTGCAGAAAAGGCACAGGATAATAATAAAGCATTTGAAGGTTTTAAGGAACAGTGTCATAATCCATTCAAGTTTTCAAAAATACACATATATACTCTCAATCGATGGATAGCATTGTGTATCAGCTTTCAAAATGTCTGTCCTTGTACCTGCAAAGATTGTAAGCTAATGCCTAACCATGTATACGGTTATGTGCGTATATGTGTATGTATATACATATACACGTATATTTAAATGTGTATATATTTATGCATGTATATATTTAAAATAAATATTTTTTTAAATGAAATCATTTTCTTAAGATAAATGTACGTTTTTGTAGCCCCATTTTCCTCATGTTGAAAAATAGGAAGTTAGCGGACCTGAGAGAAAGAGAAAGCATGAGCTGTCTTCTGGGGTCCTCTGCCTGTTGCTGCCACAACCTCAAGTCCAAATGCCCCCATCTGACTTTGGACACTTCCTCTACGCAGCCTTCCCTGTGTCAGAGACACCTGTTACTGTGCTCATCCAGTCGCTACCCTGACGCTTTACAGCAATTGAATCTGGGGCAGGAACTCATCTGAGGAGAGAATCTGCAGGCTGGTCTGCTGAGAAAAGATGAGCCAGGCCAATCAGGCTCCTCTCCAGGGGGTTTGGAACTGGATTCTGAGAAACTGGGGTGGGTAAGACAATGGGAACATTGTTAAAACTTGAGGCCACCAGGCCTGGCCATGAGCAAGATCTGTAAGGAGAGAAAGAGGGAAAGGTGGACGGAGCTGGGGTCCAGAGAGAAACAAAGATGAGCTCAGCCACAGGGCCCTTTATACACAGGAGAATTACTCTAAGTCCTGAGCTTTCAGCTTCCAATTCCAGTTTTCCTGAGGCCCAGTTTAATTTCTTGAGCTTGGATTCCACATGAGTCTCTGTGGTCCCGAACAACCTCTTTTTGATTTCAGCTAGTGTGAGAGGGTATCTGTTCCCCACTCAAAATCCCTTGACTAGGACATCTACTTACTGTCCTGGTCTTTGGGCTGTAACCCACCTCAAACTTTCTGAGGAAATAAAAACATATGATAATGTATTGTCTCATGCAATCTCAAAGTCCAGGGTTTTCTTCAGACATGGCTGGATCCAGGCACATTTTAAAAATGGCACCCTGTCTCATTGTCTGTCTTTCTACTCTCCTTCCCTCTGTCTTTCTTTGTATGTTGGTTTTATTCTTAGATGGGCTCTCCCTTCCTGCTGGTCCCCAACAGCTCAAAGTTTCATATTTTTGCAACTATCAATCCCAGCTGAGGAAAACACTCCCAGAGCTGAGTCTCACTGGCCAACCCTGGGTCACACACCAACTCCTGAACAAAACATCGCGACTGGCCAAACGTGGGTCCCAATCCACCCATGAAACTGGGGGAGGGCCAGGAGGGGTCCGTATCAGCCCTATCCAAACCATGTCAATGGAGCGCTCACACCCTCCAACAATACCAGACATCTGCAGGTACCTCCAATAATACCGAATGACACTTGCAGGCACAGTAGATCCTCATTATCTGTGAATTTGCCTACTCACTAAAGTTTATTTTTAACTCCAAAGTCAATACCTGTAGTGCCTTCACAGGTCACTTGTGGACATACACAGGGAGAGCAGTGAAGATTCTGGGGCTGCTCACGCACATTTCCAGCTGAGGTGCACCACGGCGGGATGTTCTGCCTCTTCATTTCAGCTCTCCTGCTGCAAACAAGTGTCCTTTCTGCAGTCTTCTTAGTATCTACTCCCTTTTGTTGTTGCATTTGTGTGCTTTTCATTGATTTTGCCATGCCCGCTAAGTGCAGTGCTGAAGTTTAGCGAACACTGTTTAGTGTTCCTAAGCAGAAGAAGGCTGTGATGTGCCTTACGGAGAAAATAACACGCGTTAGATAAGCTTTGTTCAGGCAGAGTTACAGCGCTGTTGGCCGTGAGTTCAATGTTAATGAACGGTATATATTAAGCAAGATGTTTTTAAGCAGAGACACACAAAAAATAGGTTTATGTATTGATAGGTTGACAAAATGCTGTGACCAGAAGCAGGCAGGACTCTAACCCTATATTTCCCCTAGAAACAATGGTTCAGTATCCACTAATTCAGTGTTCCTAGTGACTTCATAGAACATCACTACTACAAATAATGAGAATCAACACGTGCATGTGTGTGTGTGTGTGCATAAAATCTCATTCAATTTTATACTTTCTTGGACTGCTTCCCAAATGTCTCATGTATTTTGTCTTTCCATCCACACTGCAAACTCCTTTAGAATTCATACCATGTCTGCATACAGCTAAGAACATAGTAGGTGCTTCAAAACTTAGACTCAAGGATGTATTGGTCAGTTACAGCAGGGGTCCTCAACCTTTTTGGTACCAGGGACCAGTTTCATGGAAGACAATTTTTCCATAGACTGGGGTGGAAAGAGATGGTTTTGGGATGATTTCAGCATATTACATTTATTGTTTAGTCAAAACTCTCTGCTAATGGTAATCTGTATTTGCAGCCACTCCCCAGCGCTAGCATCACCACCTCAGCTCCACCTCAGATCATCAGGCATTAGCTTCTCATAAGAAGCACGCAACCTAGATCCCTCGCATGTGCAGTTTACAGTAGGGTTCGTGCTCCTATGAGAATCTAATGCCACTGCAGATCGGACAGGAGGCGGAGCTTATACAGTGATGCGAGTGATGGGGACTGCCTGTAAATACAGATGAAGCTTCGCTTGCTCACCCACCACTCACCTCCTGCTGTGTGGCCTGGTTCCTGACAGGCCACAGACCAGTACCAGTCTGCGGCCTGGGGGTTGGGGACCACAGAGTTACAGAACCTACATCAACCCAGCTACAAGTGTTTCCATTCAAAAAAACTTCTAGAGCTTGATCTGCTATCTTATTGTTTATAGTCTTTCCCCTCCAGGTGTGTTGTATCCCCAAATATGGTATCAGTCCAAAACCATTTTTCATTTTAACGGCCATGGGGAGTGAAGCAGCCAAGAGAATTCCGTACGGAAACCAAGTTCTTCACTTGGGTGGAGAAAGGTTTGCACGTTTTATACCACGGCTGCTAAGCAGACACCCATCTGGTGCCCCTGAGAATCATGGCACACACCTGCATCTCTGGCTTTTCACTGTTTTATGGCACACCTTTCGGCACCAGCTGCCATGCTCTCCCCTGTGCACCAGAATCTCGTTTGCAATAAGACAGAGCTATCTTAGTAAATAAGCAAATGTTTCCTAGATCTGACAAGCTCTCACAAGAGGCTACTTTGTTTTTCAGACTTTTACTTCTGATCAACCTTGGCTTTATGAATATGAATTGGGAAGTAGGCTTTTCCACATATGCTCTGTTTCAGTTGAAGGAAGATGAAAACTTGACATAAAGGGGAAAAAAGTAAGGAGAGATTAGTGAGAGAGTTTCTGAAGATTACAAAATATATGTAAGAAAAGGTTCACTGGGGGTCTTTCTGCCTGCAGCTCTGAATTCCTAGGCAAATTTGGCAGACTTCTCCAAATGCCTATTTCCCTCCCCCCCCCGAAAAAACCCAGGATTTTAAACTAAATGATGATAATAATTATTCTTTATAACTAGTAATAACTATTATTTATAATTTGTGTTGAACGTTTACTACATGGATACTTCACACACACAATTTTGTTTAATCTTCAAAATATCCTTACAAAGGAGATGCTTTTATCATTCCCATGTTACATATAAGGAAACTGAAATTCAGAGCATTATAGTGTGGAATGAGGAACTTAACCACAATTATACAGCTACTGAGTCATGGTTTGAATCCAGACAACTTGTCTCTGGGTTCAACTTGCTTAACCACTCATCCATTCTGCCTAATTAACCTGTAAGCTCCCTTTCTACTCAAAGATTCTATGTTATTTCCCAACATTTCTCCCAGTGTCTAAGACTCTAGCCTGTTTAAGTTAGATATAATGGCACACATAAATTTGAACAAAAGAAAAGACAGCAGAAAGAAGGAAAAAAGGGTAGGAAAATTCTGGAGCTCAAGCTCCCTAATGGTCTTAGAAACTCTATAATCTATCCTACTAATCCTGTTTTAATTATATCAATAAGAAGATGGGGACTAGGCTATTTTTCAAGACTGTGCATAATGTGTGAGTAATTCTTCACACTACTTCTTCCTTTTAAAAAATCCTACAAGAACATCTGGAACTTATTAGTACGAACAAATCAAACAATTTAATTTTTTTTCAAATAATGCAGTATCCTTATAACAAGATTTAGAGGGATGGTCTGTGACGTTTAAGAATCCTGCAGCCACGTCCTGGGAATTGTCCTGACAGCTCCCAGTCGGCCTAAGCCCCTGACTTCAGCCAAAGGCGAGGAATTGAACCTCCCGTGAAGAAAAGTGGGAGCTTGGGGCCCAGCTGCTTATCAAAATGAGACACAGCACCCCCCACCCATGATACCGGCAAGAAATTAATCCATGAATCAGAAGCAATTTTAATTTTTAAAAAGTAAAGAACGAAAACCTACTTGTAGCAGACAAGCTGCCTCATGGTGAAATGATGGCAGAAGCCATCATCGGTGAGGCTCTCGCCTGTCCCACAGCCGGGTGACAATGGCCGGCTCCTGTTGGGTCCCGACAGCACACGCCAAGATGAACTTCTGACCACTTTCTACCGCTTAGAGAGGCTTGCTGGCAACTAAAATTAGATTGGCTTCTATTCCAAGCCCAGGGCTCCTTCATAGCTCACTTTCTTTTGTAAGAGTCTGTGATGGTGGCTTGTTTGATTTAAAGAAAATCAATGAAGAGTTACATGAGAAGGAAGAAAACAGAAGACCAGGTATTCCCAGGTTAAGATAAAAGTCCAAATAAAGGGCACTGCACATGCTCTCACTCTGTCTTTCTCTTTCCCTCAAAGCAAACAGAATAAGGAGGCTTTGAGGTAAAGTGGAAACCGTTTTGTTGGAGGGGTAGCATTTTCTTCATCTTTACAGTATAATCTGATAGGCCTAATCCGGTAAAAATTGCAGCTACTCTCAATGGAATGGCTGACACAGGATAGAACAGATGGAAAAATATGTGATCGCAAAAGGTGGCTTTTGGTCCTTGCAGGAACTGAGATCATTCACGCAACATGAACTTGCTTGTGTCTTCTTCCCTTTCCAGGCAATAATGGGGGGTGTGCAAGACAAGAAAAATGCACAAGCACCTTAATTCTCCTGCTCTTTGCTAGGGAGGGAAACCAAGCTGACCTTGGCCTCTGAGCAGGTGCGACCCCTTGACTGCACAATTTCATTAGCTGAATTAGAAAGGTTCGCACAGACAGGATGACATTTCACTGTAAGCTTGGGCCCCCGAAAGCCCAAGCCTTCCCAGCAGCCGCCCCCTCCTCCAACATCAGGAACCCACTTCTCTCCCAGAGCATTTTCATGAGTCTCCTCAAACCCCTATTGTGTGTATTATTTATGATCTTGGTACCTTTTCTTTTCAGGGTATTGGTCCGTAATAGTGCCTTCTATGTTATTTATGACGCAAGGAATAACTTAAACCACATTAGGAACCTCAACATTATAGGGACTTTAGAGAGCTACATTTTTCTAGTTATGGTTAAACTACTGCAGTGATAAATCCAATCGTAAGAGTGCAAGAGGGAATGCACGGGACAGGTGTTACCCATTAGTCACCGTAAGGAAAGGCAGGAACAAATACTGGCTTACAGATGCTTCAGTGTCTCTTCCCAAGAACAGCTGCGGGAATCTGAAATGGCGAGGGGCAGGGGGTTTCTGAAAGCCGGTAATGAGAAAAGATGGCGGTGGCTGGGATGGAAGGGGAGGGAAGGGTGGTCTGCAATGTGCCGAGGACAGAGAAACAAAGCGCAGGAGTTTATTTCACATCCTCATCTCACATGGATTCCACAGGGTCCCCCTTGTGTCTGTGGGCAAGTTTCCCCTGTGGATCGGAAAACAGTCCTTACTCCTAAGTACCACTTGCCTCTCGGGACATGTACCTACTCAGCTGCCATGAGAGAGCCATGCCAGAATAAAGACACTCAGATGCCAGCTGTGGACGTCAGTACTGTGAACAATTTACTCTTTTTCTACTATTCAGTTTCTTCATCCATGAAAATCAGAGAACTATTTCTCCTTCTCTCTCCCCATGAGGACAGTAGGGATTTTTTTTTTTAATTCAATACATATTTATTGAGCACACATCAAGGCTGAGCATGGTATTAGGCATTGAGATAAAATATGAGAAAGACACCAACAAGGTCGTCATCGTTTAGTGGTGGAAACAGACCCCAAAAGAGATCATTGCAATATGTTATGGGGACTTTCATGATGGAAATATGTAAATGGTATGATTATTAGACAACCGAGCTGGAGGGTCCTTGCAGGATGCACTGATGTGAAGTGACTGAACCTAGACCAGAATCTTTGTCCCCGGTCTCCAGGTAGCTTCACCAACTTCCATAGACTTCCCTGTGTCCAGGAAGCACAGGAAACTTTGATGCCATTCAGGATTTGTGACTCATTGGGACATAAGTCAGGCTTAAATTTATCTCTATACTCCATAAAACTTTGTTTAAGCAACTTCAGCTCACAGAGATTATTTCAATAAAAATGCTTAAAACTATTTAAGAATAAGTTTCAAATATCTCAGGTACAAACAACACACACGTTTAGAGAACATACACTCTCAGGGTTGGTAGACATTGGGGAGACACTGCCCTTCGTTCAGAGGGTGGTGTCTTCCTTAAAACCCTGCACAATTCTCTTGAATGCATCCAGCAACAGGGAGCTCATTCCACATTTGCACAGCCCTGGTGGTTAAAGTGTTCACCATGTTGAGATTTCTAACTGTGAGAGCTGAAATACTACTAGGAACTCATTCATTCATTCAACAAATACTTGTTAAACACCCACTCTATGGATTCTTAGCACTCCACACTGTGCTAAGTGCTAAGAATCCAGTAATAAATATCAATGATATAAAGCAACTCCAACCACAGATTTCTCAGAGACAACACTTTTCTAGCCTAGCTCCACTTCAGCCTTCTTTGAAGAGAACACAACTAAAACTCTTTTGGAAGATGTGCAACCCAGGCTTTTGTCATTTAGTCATTCTCTACTCAGCCAATAATGGAGTGGCTCATGTTTATAGCAACAAGCAAGACGAACATGGGCACAGACCTCAGGGTCATATAGCCTAATTGCTGGGGACAGCCCAACCCAAAATTCAAGTATTTTAACTGCAGTTTTGTTAAGAGCTAGGAGAAGGGGACATGATCTCCTACTGATCTGAACATGTAGGTACATCCAAAAGGGTCATAGGGGTGTACTATGCAGGGCTGCTTCCTTCTCACTGGATTTGACTCCCATAAAGAGTCCTCTTGTCATTATTCTCCTTTGCTTGTTCACAGCACTGCTTCCAATTCAGAATTATTCAGGCATCTGCTTACTTCTGTATCTTCTCCTCTGCACCTTGAGTTCTGTAAGAACACAGACTGTATTTATTTTGTACACCACTGAACCTTCATCTCTTGGTTTTACACAGTATGTCTTAAGGCAGACACCATTATCCCCATTTTACAGAAGAGAAAACTGAGGCTCAGCCACAGACATGGGTGGTACAGTGGCATTAAAAGTTAATCCAGGTCTGCTTGATATCAAAGCCTTATTGCCAACCACCGTGCTTTCCCTGACATCACTGGCAACTTACACTTTCTAAGCTGGGACATTTGTTATGACATCAGTGAGGCTGATTTAACCAAAATACCAAAACTCATGTTTGATAGTGGCTCAAACAAGATAGAAGTCTATTTCCCTCTCCCGTGACAGTCTACGGTAGGCATAGTGGCTCCACATTTTTATTGGCACCTAGGCTCCTTCTCTCTAGATGCTTTGCTGTCCTTAATACATGGCTTCCATCATGTGAGCCAAAGTGGTTGGTTCCTCTTCCACCTGCACCATCACATTTAGACAATAGGAAGGGAGAAAAAAGCAAAGAAGAGGGCCAGTCCCTTTCCTTTAAGGACACAACCTGGAAGTTACGCACACCATTTCTACTCATAGCTCATTGGCCAGATCTTAGTCACATGACCATACCTAGCTGCAAGGGAAGCTGAGACACGTATATTGGGAAGCCATGTGCACAGCTAAAAGTTCTTACTAAATAGGAAAGGCACAGAGCTATCTCCAAAACTTGGCTTCAGGAGTTACAAAGACAGAGAAGGGAAAAACTAAAGAAGTTAAAAAAAGAGGAGGTACAAATAGAAACTAGTTTAGGTATGCTAAACTCTGTCTCTTCCAGGACTCTCTACCCACTTCAGTCTTCTAAATTGCTTCCCCTGAGGTGTTATTTCTGAAATGGGATTCTTGACTCTCATGAACCCTTAAACTAGAGGATATTATACTTTCCCATATTATGGGCCCAATTCTCTAGGGTATATCCTTTGAGTTTTGTAAATGAAGGAAAAACACCAAAGTGAAGAAGAGTCTACTTTCTAAATGCAGAATAATCATGAGGACTTTGATTACCAAGAACATAACTGATATTTGGGATTATCTCAGTCTTATAGGGAAAAAAAGTGGAAAGTGGGATTCCTTCCCCTAAATATCACCCCTCAAATGTATTAAAATAATATGCTCCTTAATCTCTTTACTTCACCTCAAGTTCTCACACATTAAATCTTTAAAAATTAATATTTTACAAAAAGAAACTAAGAGTCTTCAATGTGCAGGGCACAATGTTTTAAAATATAATTTCTTAATTACGAGAAAAAGATCCCTCTTTGAACCAGACTTATCATACACTAAAGGCCTTGGAGAAGGCTGATCTCAAACCTTATCAAATCTTTAAAAGTCTGGGGAATTCACGAAATGAAAGCAAGTGAAAAAAATAGAATGTAACTAATGGGCTTGAGTAAGGTGTGTAATTATAAATAAATTCTAATTAATCTTTTCCCATTGCTTGGTTATTATCCACATGAACCCATTTATGTGAACTCACAAATGACTCTGCTAAGCAGGAAGGAAATGCAACCTACTCTGAAAGACACTTCTTTTCCTGTTCCTTTGACCACACTTGGTTGCTTAAAATAATAGGGTGGTGTTAAAGGTGAGATGTTCTGGGACCCTGGGCAGCCCAGAGCACTGAGGAGATATGGAGAACACACCCTTAGGTGACACTCAATGAGCCACAGTTTCGTATAATCTCCTCCCTCTAAGTGGGTGTGGAACCTGTTACTTGATTCTAACTAACAGAACATGGTGATGCAATGGTGAAGGGATTTTGCAGATATAATTAAAATCTGCCAGCACTCGACTTTAAGTTAATCAAAAGAGAGATTATCGTGGGTGGGCCTGACCTAATCAGGGGAGTCCTTTAAAAGCGGGCCTTGAGGTCAGAGACTAAGCAGCAAAGATTCTCTCTTTCCCTTGCTGGCTTTGAAGAAGCAAGCTGCCATGAATTCCACAGTCAAAAGGAAACGAATTCTGCAAACGAGCTAGGGGAGCCTGGAAGTGAATCCGTCCCTGGTTGGTCCTCCAAATGAGAATGCAGCCCAACCAACACCTTGATCTCAGCCTTGTGAGACCCTGAGCAGAAAACCCAGCTCAGCAGGGCCCAGACTCCTGACCTACAGAAACTGTGAAATAATAAATGGGTGTTGTTTTAAGCCACTACATTTGTGGTAACTTGTTACACAGCAACAGAAAACTAATACGCAAGCTGCGCCCGCGTGTCAGGGGACACAGAGAGAGGTGCAGAGCTCTTTGGAAGCAAATTTCCAATCCCTGCTCACTGCTCACCCCCAGAGCTTTTGCTCTTTGACATTGCTTGCTGCCATCCTGCCTTCAAGCTCAAATCAGGTTTCTGCCTGTGATTCAATCTCTGGCTCCCTATGAGAAATTCTTTTTTATATAAAATTAATATATAAATAAATTTGCTCTTGGAGCGATGCAGTGTGGAACAGAACCTGCCAGGCTCTCTAACGTCCATCACAAAGAAAGATTGCAGAGGGGAGGGGGAAGGCAGAGCTTTATCCTCCACGGGGAAGCATAGAGTTCCTAGTGATCTTATTGCAGATGTAAAATTAGGTCAGGGGCTCTATAAACTGATTAAAGCTAATGCTTCACGCTTCCAAGGAAAACGGCCGATACAAAAGGGAATGATCTCTGGCTCAGGATGAGAAGGAAGGAGGGCCCTCTATGTTCCTAGGCAGTCTGGCCATGTAAGATGCTTGGCCAAAATGAAGATACAGGAAAGAGCAGCTGGGAAAATTTCTAAAAGCAAATTTTTACAGTAGACTGTCTATGGAGCACTGCCACATACACACAAACCAGTGACTTGAAGGTCCCAAAGTTTAGGAACTCTGAACCATCCTGCTTCTCCCCAAATTCCTCTCTGTCTGCAGCCCTGGAGCCCTCTGGCACCTATGTGTCTTGGATTTTGTAGGCAGCTGGATTCTAAATATTCTGCTTTGTGTCCCCTAGAAGTCAACGCCTTGGCAGTTCAGGATAACTTCAATGTTTGGATCAGGAAGCACAACCTACACGGTTTGATCCCAACTCTCTTCAAACCCCATTTTTCTCCAGGGTGTTGCCCCAACTTCCTTTATTTCTTCCTCTTCCATCTTCCCTGAAATTTCTTACTCTCATCCCCCCCTTAAGGTTGCAAAAAGGCCACCTTCATTTCCTTAAACACTAGACTTTCCCTCCTGCTCTCAGGACAATGCTTTATAAAACAAAACAAAACAAAACATTCTCATTCATATTCTTTGATTTGTCTTTTAGGCTCCCCAAGCAACCCAATCACTACCTAAGGGTTAAAAAGACAGATTCTCTATAGAAAAAGAGTAGCGGCCACTTCTGCAACGCTAACGTGTGGGTTTGAATGGGAAACACTTTAGTTACTAAAACATCTTTACCTTTTTAAGTGTGTATATGTAGGGAAATATCAGCTTGGTAAAGGTCACAATAATTCTGATACTGAACACTGATCTAACTACTGTGGGAAGAATTACCCGATTTACATACTTGACTTATACAAAATAGGATGGAAAGAATTGTGAGGCTGGGTAGAGCTGAGGGTCACCCGTTGATGGCTCCCGGACCAAATGCCTCCATTTAGACTTTAAATCAAACATCAGGGAAGGACACCTGGGACTTGATCAGTTACATTTTCATTTCAGTAGTGACCAGAGTTATTCAGTTCATTTTTGGTTCAAGGCCAGTTACCAGTCCAAACTAACTTGGGAAAACACTGCCCAAATTATTTGCTCCACATAAAAAATAGCAGGTCTAGTTTGGGTTCCATGAAAAATAATGGGTTTAGTTTTGGTACAACTCACTATGAAAGAAGTTCAATGCCAACTAAAGGTACTCTGTTTTCCTGGACAAAGACGAGTGCTCCGGAGCCTGGTTCATGTGTTTCTGCCCCAACCCTTAGCCACACCACTGCTCTGGCCAAGAGGCTCACATAACATTGGCTGCTGTGACTGAACCCCATGGATGGTTCTTAGAATAAAGCCTGAGGCTTACTCTCAGTTCATTTCAATAGGGTTTAAGCTTTCCGGAATTGGGGAGAAAAATAAAAATTAAAGCTCCTGAACTATCTAGTCCCTGGAGCAGAATTTTTTCATGCAGATGCATCATATGACATTGAAAAAAAAAATTATAAAGCTCTTCCAATCCCATCCTCCTGAGAAAATCCTTTATGGAAAAAGCATTCCCTTTCAATGTCACTTTAGTTCCCTTCAGTGACAACATGAATAAAATCCAGTTTTATAAAATTAGCTAAAATAAAACCATGCAGCAGCAAGTTTTTCTCAGTTAACAAAACCCCTACCTGTTGGCTCATTGTATCACAATTTTAAGAGACTTTTAACTTAAAATTTCTTCTTTCTTCTGCTCAAATAAATGGCTCAGCTGGGTGACTGCCTATGGACCTTTAAGGACTATCATGGACCTTTAAGGACTTGCTCGATCTTCTTGGGTATCATCAAACTCCCCTCCATCCTGGAATAAAGATCATTCCCTTAACATCTGCACCACATTCCTGCTTAGTATCATCAAGGGACCCTACCCCGGCAAGTACCACTGGGAATAAAGTAGGAATTCAGAAGCTGACAAAATCCAAGAAGAGCTTGAGCACGAGGCAAGCTGAAACTTTGGAGAGATGTGTTTGGTGGGGAAAAGGAGGGAAGATGGAGTAAACTCGGGTTGCATAAAAGGGTTCGTGGAAACATCACGGTCAGTCAGGCTGTCCAAAGCACGTATCAGTCAAGAGAGGACTGTAGACCAGAAGTGACATGGATTCCCAGGAGTTGCCCCTACTTGTCACACCCAGGTTAGCTGGCACCAAAGGAAGCTCGTGGGAAATGGTCTGATATGAGAGAACCGACCTAATTCCAGGCCATTTATAATCATCATCTCAGAGGAGGTACCCGGTGTTAAGCATATCACTCTTCTTGTCAATAATAATAATAATGCCTTATCAAGAATACATTCACACTCAGCAGAAGGATCTTTTTAAACAGTAAAATTATTTGGACTTCAAGAAAAGTGATAAGACTAGACAGAAGCTACCAGAAGCATCAGGTTGTAGAGTACAGAGCACCAGATGAGAATCACAAAACTTGGAGCTTATTCCTACTTTTTTACCTTTTAAGCTAAGAAAGAATAAACATGTAAGAGGAACTCTTATGCTAACTTTCCCAAAAGGCATAAAGAGAGACATAATAGATGGTGAGGTAGGTTTGTTTCCTTAGAATGTTTTCCGGGGCAATTAAGAAAAATATATTATTAATACGTATTTCCAAGACTGCCAGCAGATTCCCTGTGGATTGTCCTACATACTTTCCCTTCTCTCTTATTTCTTTCAGAGTCACTTGAAGATACCGGGTCTCAGTCCCAGTTCTGCTGTTTACAAGATATGTGGTCCTGGATGAGCAACAGCCTCTGTGAGACCCATACTCGGATAATCAGTTGACAAGAGCACTCGCAAGTACCAGTCAGAGCCCCGGCAGGAAGTAGACGGCACACTCAAAATAATTTGAGGTTGCAATAAAGGGGCTAATTGTAAAAGTGAGAGCAGAGTTTAGGGAAACAAGAAAGATGGAGCCTCTAAGGACAAGCAATAGTAGGGAGACATTGCCACCCATAGATGTGAAAGGGCCTGGAGCAGGAGTAAGTCCTATAACCTTCGAAAAGTAGCCACATGAGAAATGTGCCAGGAAGGATGCAGAGCCTTCAGTGAAAGGGATGCGACCAAACCTTGACCTCTGACTGTGGAATAAATACCCCAACCTCACCCTCCTCCCTCTCTCTAATCCCTGGCTGGGGCCTCCCTCCTGTTTGCCAAATCTGGCTGGAAACCAGAAAGCCAGGAATCCCACTGGCATGTTCCATTCTGGTTGGCCTCCCGGGACACAGAGCAGAAGGAAGAAGGGAGGCGAGCAGATGTGAAGGCGTAAATGGAAAATACTCAGCACAAAACCTCAAAAATGTGACTTTTACATTACTCAAACAATGTGACTTTTATATTATTACTCAGTATTTGCTGAGCCCAACCCCTCTGATAGTTCTGCAATGGATCAACCTTCAAATCCAAGCCATACCTGAAATCCCATCTTCCGTCTTCAGCTCTTCCCTTTCCATAGGAGAAGAGAGGGGGTAAGTGTCACCTTGATCCTTCCTGAGATCAACATTCAAACCAATCTTTCTGTAGTTTGCCCATAACCTTGTGCTTGTTTATATTAATATATACCTGTTGTTTGTCTTTATTTCTATTTATACTATACAAATGCAACAGAATCATCAAACTTCAGAAATGGAATGAAAGTAACAGATTAAATTAGGGATACCAGCTACCCTTTTATTCCACAAACATTTATGGAGCCTGAATTTTATCATCCATGCCAACTGTATGGGTAGTGGCTACCTGGAGCATTGTGTTGTGAGAAAGTGAAAGCCCCTAACTCATAGGAAATGTGTCTCTTATGGCCAAGGGAAGGGGAGAGTGACCTCACATACCAGAAACTACTTTATTTTGCCAAACACAAACACAGGATATCTAGTTAAATTTGAAGTTCAGATAAACAATGAATATTTTTTGGTACAAATATGCCCCATGCCACATTTGGGGCAGGATACTAAAAAAATGTTTCATTGTTTATCTGAAATTCACATTAAACTGGCCATCCTGTATTTTTATTTGCTAAATCTGGCAAGCATGACCCTGAACCTGGATGAGATTCTTGGCTAACCTTTCCACTTGGTAGATTAGGAATCTAAGGCCCCAGATATCAAGAAACTTCCCCAGTGTTACACAGCTAGTTAAATCGATGAGGGCTAGAAGCAGAGTTTTCACTGTCGCAGGCTGCGTCCCCTGTCTTAGATCGTAAACTTCATGAGGATTTAAGTAAATCTGTAAGCCACCTAGCAAACCCTTGCAAGCTGCTAGGCTCCTAATGAGCTCTTTTAGATTGATTGAAAATATGACCTGGAAAATGTCATAATGACATTTCATAATAGTGTTGTGTTAGTTTGTAATGTACAGTATATTACACAAATTCATCAAATGCTTACAGAATTAATAGCATTGTGCTACCATTCTTATTCAAATTTTAATGGGCATGAGCATCTATATTTATACCCAGGAGTTCCAGATTAGGCAGTTATTTGGTTTTCTATAAATACAGAAAATCAGTGACAATCCAAAAACTTATTATAGCTAAAAACTGACTTAAAATGTAAAATAAGAATTTCTACCTTTTCAACCATGGAAATGGCTTCTTTACTGATGCTAAAAGACATTTAAAAGGAAAAACATTTTAGCTGGAGATTTGCTGATACGTCAACAAACCAGTTATCCTTCCAACACACCCAGGGCTCAGGACGTGGAAGAATGCCAGAGTTATTGCCATGACCCCGACCCTCTGAATCACTCCTTTTTGAACCACTTATTTGGCCCCATTGGTCAACAGAACTCTCTCCCTAGTGCACAGCTACAGCTCCAAAGGAAAAGATGGCTTAGGTATATGAATAAAGAAAGGAGTTACATCATATTGTTCATGAGAATGATGCATTCCGATGTTATGATTTGTTACCACATGCTGTAGGCAGAATAATGGTCCCCCCCAAAGATGTCCGTAGTCCCTGAAACCTATGACTGTGTCATGTTATACAGTAAAGAAGAATTAAGGCTATAGAAGGAATTAAGTTTGCTAATCAGATGACCTTATGATCGGGAGACTATTCTGGATTTTTGGAATGGGCCCAATGTAATCACAAGTGTCAATGACGTGGAACAGGGTGGCTGAAGGATCAGGGTGACAGTGACACAATGTGAGAAACACTCTCCATTGCTGGCTTTGAAGGTGGGAGGGGAGCCAAGGAATGGGGGTCACTAGAAGCTGGAAAAGGTGAAGGAATGCATTCTCCCCAAGAGCCTTCAGAAAGAAATCATTTTAGCTCAGAGGGACCCATTTTGGACTTCTGAACTCCAGAACTATAAGACAATAAATTTGTGTTACTTTAAGCCACTATGCTTGTGGCAATTTGTTACAGCTACCCTAGAAAATTAATATACCACCTTTCTAGAATCATCAACAATTATGTATTAACACCAGTATCAAACAAAATGTTTAGATAATAATGTCACTGTCAAACAGGAGAGTTATAAAAAAAGGAACTAAGGTATTGAGACGACCAATCAAAATAAACCAGAATATAACATAATGCTGCTATCTGGGATAGGTGCAGTCAGAAACGGAGATGAGAACATGTGGTTAAGAAATGCACAGGGTATCAATCAGTGCAAATCCTGCATTGACAAAAACTGGGGAACAGAACTAAATGGGGCAAAATGGAATGAAGACTTGCTGAAAAGCCTCCTGCCGACTGGAGCTGGAATGGAAGCCCCCAGAGATAAGGCAGCCTGAGAATTGGGATATAACCAACAACACATGAAGAGCCGCCTAAGGATGATGCGTCAGAAGATGGAGACAGGCCATCTTTGTCCAGAAAGACCCTGGACAAAGGAAGAGGCAGCAGTGTCTGTGAATGGCGACAGGGAAGATTGGCAAATGCTTCGTGTGATGAAAAGGCTTCTGATTACAGAGATGATGGCATTTAGGTATATTGACCTTGCATGAGCAACTCAACTTCCTAAAGAGACGCGGCTCTAAAAAGGCAATTCACCTAAACAACAGAGCCCAGATAGGTGGAGGAAACTTCAGAACAGCACAGACAGCAGAGGCTTCACAGTACATGGCCAGCAACATTAAGAATAACAGGATCAAAATTATTCCCACAGTCTATCAATGAGAAAATGAACAGGGTGGGGATATAAATTTCCTAGAGAAAGCCAACAGAATGAGAAAACCTGGATGTTTAGCAAAGATCTGAACAGGTTTGTGCCAATACAAGAATAGCCAGAGCAATAATTGATCAAAACTGATTCTCCAATCAAGCCGTTTAAATAATTAACCTATCACTATCAATGAGATAAATAGAAATTGGCCGAACACACTGACAGATATATGGATATATGTACATACATGCATGTGTGCATACAGACACATATGCACACATATATACACATACAAACATTAACCAGATATTCTGAACCATCCAAAAGCAAGAATTAGAAATATTGTAATGGTTTTAGAAAAATCAAGCAATCAATACACACTTGCTGAATACGTGAATTCCCAAGAATCAGAACCAAGAATGCCCCCAACGTGAAGAAGCACAGTATTTAGGTATCATAATTTTAAGGAAAAATGCTTTTCAGGAACATAAGCTCATATAGGCAGAATCGCACAGTTACTGGTTACAATAACAAATATGGGGTTCTCTAGATACATCATGCTCACACGCTCACGCAGAGTAATGGAAGAATGTGGTACTTTGTCCTGGAGACCATTATTATAACTAACTTCACAAGAAGAAACTTTGAAGCTCAGCCCTGTCACTTCCCAGCTCCATGATCCTTGGCAAGATATTTGAGTTCATATTCCCTCTTTTGTAAAAGTGAGGTAATATAATAATATGAAAGCTCTTTGCAAATGAAGCATGATATAAATGATATCATTATTTCACCACCAGATATAACTATGCTACTAAGATTTTAAAGCCATATAACAAAGATCATTTATGGTTTCCAATGGAATAATTCTCTGCTATAAATATAAAACTAGCAATACGTTTGAAAATGACTGTACCAAGAACACTAGGCTTGAGCCATAACAGCAAACCAGAAAATGTTAGTCGAATAAATCAGCTATTTTACAATTCAACAAGATTGCTAGTGCAACTGAACTCATTAGATATAACTATACTATTTAAAATAACACTGAAATGATAGCAAAATAATTAATATATCATTCATCTTATACAAATTAAAGATTGTTAAAGCAAATTAATTTACTATCTTAGAAACTTATGTGACTGCCAATATACTAGTTTGAAAATTTCTGAAGAATCCATCATATTTGACATCTGCTCAGAAGAGTGTGCTTTTAGATGCTTAGGATATTACTTAGGGCATTTAATAGTATATAGTTTTTTAATATGTTTACTAAAATATTAATAATATGTCCTATGATTATCACTTAATAGCACCTTTACTTGGATTATTATAAAAACTACTACTATTACTAACAACCACCACCACCTTTACCACAATGGTGTCTCCCATCATTTTAGTTTCCAGCTCTTATAGGTTCTTCGAATTCTTGAAAGTGGGAAGTACAGGTTGAAAATGTCCTGACAAATATGCATCAAAAATCTGGGTAGGACACAGAGGGGGAAAATTGCATTACAGATACTAGGGGTGATTTTTGTTTGTGAAGAAGTTATTTAAATGGCAACTTCAAGTAAGGAGACTTTTCACAGAGGCAACAGGTGAGATTTCCGGATGTTAGTCTGGCAACTAAGACATAAGCAGGGGAATGGGGGTAAGAGGTGTAATTTGATGAAATTAAACAATAAGCTTATCTGGCATGTGTTTCCGTACTTATTAGAGGTTCCCCCACCATGATTAGGAGACAAGGGTGGGATGGGTCAGAGTGTAAAAGTTCCATTTCTCAACCACCTATTCACATAGCATGACATGGACAAACATTGGAAACTGTGGGTTGAGTAACAATCAAGCAAAGCAGCCCAGTGGGAGAAGTTCTACCTTCTAGGTGCACGTCTGCAGACGGCTTACTCTGTGATCCTTGTACGTTAATAAATATCACTGTTATTAACAACAAACATATACATCCATTTATTTAACAAATGTTTATTGAGCACCTACTATGTGCCAGGCATTGTTCTATGCAGCAGGTAACAAGAGAGACCAAAAACAAAAACAAAGACAAAACCTTCAGGGAGGTTACTTTCTGGTGGCGGAAGACAGACAATACTGACTGCTTAATGGGACAAGGACACTGAGCTCTGCCTTACTAAAGAATAGCTGTTTTAACTAGCACGGGGAAAAGAGGAACGCGTGCAAAAAAATAAATAAGAAATGACTCCTGACCTCCCTCAATCTCTACATACAAATAAAATCACATGAAAAATGCTGCTTAAGATGGGCACAGTAGTAAGCCATGCATTTCTGCAGGTCCTCACGAGTTGTCATGCAACCAGCAGTTATCTTGAATGCTTTCAGGAGCAAATGCACTTCTGTCTGCTCACTAACATCCTCTCATGTACTTCTACTTCCCACCTTCGCTTGAGAAGGCCTGCCCACCATCAAAAGCTGCCATGTCCTCCATGGGAACATTCTCCCCGAGGGGTCTGCAGTGTAATGCAAGACAGAGAGGGTACAAATCTCCAGAGAGGGCCACCCTGAGCCCACAGGTACCAGAGGTCTTGAGGGAGGGTTGAGTATTTTTTTTATGAGCTAGGAATATGAATAATCCTGATCAAGAGTATGGCCTGAAGTAGATTGAGTTACTGGTCACAATTTTCACTCTTCTCTTGTAGCAGTATGCACCCACACCCTTGCCATAGTCTCATAGAGGCAGAATATATTTCCCCCGCCCCAGTGACATTGGGTTAGGGGGCGGGGAACCTGCAGCCTTCTGATTTCAAGATTGTTCTTTTTTAAGCACCAAAAGAAGCAAGAGAAACTTCATCTTTCTCTGCTGCACCCCTTTTAATAAAAGGATCTGTTCTGTAAAATTTGGATTCAGTCAAAAGGTCACACGTAAAGACCTAGAAGGCCACATGTGGCCTTAAGGCTGCAGGTTCCCCACCCCTGGCATGGCAGAGAACTACCCTGCTGACCTGAAGACCCGCAGCATGAATTAGAACCACCCCAGATGGAAGAAGAGCCACCCCAGTTGACCCACACCCCCACAAGTAACAATAATGACTCTGTTAACGCATGGAGTTTGGGGGGTAGTTTGTTATACAGAGCATTATGGCAGTGGTTAGAAAATACACCACCTGTGGCAAACTTTGTCACACTGTCATTGCTTGTGCCCCAAATGCCCACTGAAATCAGCTCCACCGACTTCTGTCCCCACTCCTTTTTGGGGCTGAGTAGGAGGAAAGAGATCGTATTATTTGTCAAACTCCCTCCCATGCCTTTGCTCACCTGTTACCATGTATACAACTCTTCTCTCTACTCTAAGCCAAGAAACAAATTTTTCCCTACAAATCAACTCATGCAAATTCCCTTGAGAAGTCACAGATCTCATTCACCCACTTCTAGTTGAGTTCAAGCAGGATCGACTTAGTAAATAGTTAAGATAGACCTTAACTCTTTTGGCTTGCCACAATCCAGCACAACTCTATCTTTCCAACCATATTTACTACTATTTCATTTCCTTTTCCTGAAGGTCCAGCCAATAATAATCACTTGCTTCCTTGAGAATTCCCATCTTCATGCTGTGAGAATTCTCCTCCCTGCACTGGAAACTCTCCACCTCCTCTGCCTCATCTACTCAAATGCCACCCATCCCTCAAAGTACAGTTCCAATATCACCTCCTCTTGATCCTCTACTGCTGCGGTCCCCAACCCCTGGGCCGTGGACCGGTACCAGTCCGTGGCCTGTTAGGGACTGGGCCTCAGAGCTTCTCGGCCCCCCCCCCTCACATTACTATAGAGGACAATAAATATGTATTGAATGGATGGATGTGTCATTTTTCTCTCCTTGCAAGGCAGGATGCTGTAATGCAGGAGACAAAGGAGTAGGATTCAGGAGTCTGGTTCAGCTCCTAACTAGCAGCGTGACCTTGAACAAGTCACTTGATATTCCTGGGTGTTGGTTTTCTCATTGTGAAAAATATAAGATGGATGTAATCTCTAAAACCCCTTGGAACTCAGAGGTTAAGGATGCTAGAGATTGGGGTGATAGTGCCCCAACACGATGGGAAGAGTGAAGAGAGGAACAATTCAGAAAGTCTTCAGAAAAAAGGTGAGGGGCAAGTTCGAGCACAGTGACGATCACTACTAATATAACAACAGCCCTGCTTGGTCTGCTGCGTGGATTTGGCAGGGCCAGGATTGATCCTGGAAGGTTCCAAATGGTACTGGAGTATCTTCTCCTTAAGCGAGAGATCTTGGGGATGGTGCCTTGATGGCTGGCACCATTACCCGCTCAGCCTAACTCCCATCAGAGCTGGTCAGATAAACCAAGACCCCAGACAAGGAGGGTGTGGGCCAATAAGATCACACCACATGAAACTTCAAACTCAGGGCCTACCTAAAGCAAGTGTCAGGAGGGAATTTTCCTTATTGGCTTGGCATCGGCCTGTCTGGAGAAATACCCAGCGGAGGTTTTACCTTCCTCTGAGGCCTCATGCATGGGCCACAGCCAAAGGCAGATTTCTAGCCCTATCAGACCAATTATTTCGCAGGACATAATAAGTCCCTAATCTGATGCTCCTTTTATTTCCATTACTATCCCATTTGATCAGCTTCTGAGTGTAGTGACAGGACTTGGCTTTCTTCCTTTGAGAGCCCTGCCCACTATCCGGTCCTTCTTGGCTAAAAGAAATTTTTTACTAATGGCTACAGTACTTTTTTTTCTTAGCTTTAGGCCACAGCGCCTGGTCCAGCCATCCCAGAAGATGGTGACTAATCCCTTTCTCTCGTTTATATGGTTACCTTGAAAGTATTTATAGACTGTGGTCACTTTCCCCATTGAGGCCGTTCTTCTGGGAGGACATAAATTACTTCAGTCAATCCACTCGAATTTACTCTTCCAACATTCGTATCATTTTTGTGGCCTTTCTTTTATTTCCTCTACATTTTATTTCCCTCTTAAACTGTGGGGATGTGAACCACAGCTAACTTTCCAGATGTGGTTAGAATCTTTTCGGGTGAGGCAGAATGATATGATTCCCCACTCCACCTCCTTGCCACAGACCCTTCCTTTGAAAATGGAATTGGAGTGGCTGTGCAAGCCCCATTTTGGCTGGTCAACAGCTTTTTGCCCTAGGTGTTTTTAGATCCACCCGCTTTTCAGTTAGCTAGTTATCTTCTCCTTTGGATATTGGCTGTTTGCATCCCTGCTTGAGTATGGAACTTTGTACGCACCTGCATCTCATCCTTGGCCTGCAGCTCCTATTTCTAATTCATATAAGTCACCTGGCCATTTGGTTCTTTTTCTGGGGTGTGTGTGTTTCTGAGCTCTGTAATCTGGCTGTCACTAAAAAAATATATAATTATTACTGAATATCAGGCACTGTTCTTAGAAAATTCCTGCTTGAGGAGGATCTTAAGGCATCTCGAAAGACATGACTCATTTCAAAAACTGGCACTACCTATGGAGTTCTCAGGGCACGTGTTTCTTAGATCAGGAGCGTTTGATTTTGGTCTCAGCTCTTGGATCTGGCTGTATCATGCTATCCTAAATAAAGGAGGTTGGTCCCTAGACTCAGAATGATCAAGGTGGTGGCCATTAGCCACATGTAGCTACTTAAAGTTAATGAAATTAATCAATCAAATAAATAAATGGAAATAAAATGAACTAAAATCAAATAAAATTTAAAAGTTCATTCCTGAGTTTCACTAGCTCCATCTCAAAAAAAGCTCAATAACTACAGTGGCTAGTGGCTACCCTACTGGACAGCACAGGAATGGAACATTTCCACCATCACAGAAAGTTCTAGAGCACAGGGCTGCTCCAGGCAGTGGGGTCCCACGGCCTCCCCTCCTTTATGTTCTGCAGACCTCACCACCAGGCAGCCATTCTTTCTGTCCCTTGTGCCACATTTTGCATTCTTATCAAGCTCTTTTTGTGTCAGTGAAGATGGAGAACAGCTGGTTCCCACCTTCATCTATCCAACACATCCTTACCAAGCACCGACTAGGAGCCAGGCCCTGGGCCTGACTCTGGCGATGCACAGTGAATAGCCTCTGTCTGTATACAGCTTCCATTCTACCACACGCAGCAAACAATTAACAACAATTATCTGTTGTGTCTGTACAACAATGTGTCCATGAGAAGCTCTAATGCAAGGAAAGGGACAGAGCATAGGCGTTTCAGAGAGAGGGCCGTCAGGGAAGACCTCTCTCCGAAGGAGATATTTGAGCAGAAACTTGAACCCAGTGAGGAAGTAAGCCATGAGATACTTTAGAGGAAAAGTGAGTGCAAAGGACCTGAGGTAGGAATGAGCTTGCTATGTTTGGAAAACATAAAGCAGGCTAACGCGTCTTAGAGAGAAGAAAGAAGGAAAGTGATAGATAGGGCAAATCCATGTTCCATGGAGCCTGAAGTTTATGCAATTTAGAGGACCCTCTTTAAGACTGAGAAAACAAAATTATAAATATAAAATTGTTTAGGGAGACTCCCAAATCATGGAAAGGATCTGTGCAAGTGAGAGGCTATGAAATTTAAACTTCACTCATTTCACACCAAAGCCACCTTCAGTGTAAAAAGATGTCAACGGGGTAGATGGGGACAGATCTGATAGGGTCTTGGAGACCATGATAAGGATGGGAGGCCACAGTAGGGACTTTTGAGTGGAGAAAAGCTAGGCTCTGATTTACATTTTAAAAATGTTTGATTTATACTTTCTCTGGCTTCAGAGCAGGAAACTGACAAGGGAAACAAAGACAGAGTGGACGCAGGGAAGTCAAGCAGGAGGCAAGAGACGGCTGTGTTTACACCAGGGTCATGGGTGGTATAAACCGGTGGTGGCAAGCAGTAGATGGGAGTATTTTGAAGGCAGAACCTGCAGAACTGCTGGTGGCTTTGATGTGGAAGGTGAGAGAATCCTATGTTTGTGACCAGAGGAGATGGAGGAGTGATGGTAAATTCACAAAGATGGTTCAGCCCCAAGTTTGGGAGAAAAACTCAGGAGTTCGATCTGTTACTGTTTAGTTTCAGCTGCTTCTTAGGCATGTGAGCAGACACTCTGAATAGGGGCTTGGATATACACACCCAGAGCTCAGGAGAAAGAAGGGGTATAACACGTGAATTGACGCATTATCTGCACGCACATTGTATTTAAAGCTGTGGGTGTGGATAAAAACGTCTAGGGAGCAAGTGTAGACGGAGGAGAGGGTTTAAAGCTATGTTCCAGGGGACTCCAACATTCCATGATACAACCTGAAAAAGCTGAGAAGATACTAAGCTTTAATCACTCCCACCTCAAATCTTTACTCTTGACTCCTTGGTCCCAAAACTCTCCAAATTCATTTTTGTTACAAGTAAGGGTGGGCACTATTTTATTCATAGTAGAATCCCCATGGTCGAGCTTGGTGCTGGTATAAGCTAATTAGTACTTGGTGAATGAATGAAGGTTGACAGAAGGGGATCTGAACTCGTCCCTTTCATGGCCCTCCATGCTGCCTTCACAGCCTACTCTGGCTTTAGAACAACCACATCCATGACCTGCCATAATTCCGAATTGGGTGGCCCAAAGGTGTTCAGACAAGGACCCCATATGCTCTGTTCTTCCTAAGCGTAAGCTCCTGGCTCACGCCCGTGCTGAATCTTCTTTAAGCCACTCTATCCACTGCTGACACTGATTGTGAATAATGAAGATGCCGGTCCCCACGTACCCCCCAAAAATGATGCCATTTGATGATGATGAACCAACCCATAGGCACACACCAGTGGGTTCCACAGCTCGAGGCATCGATTTCACAAGGAGTAGCGGAGCCACAGATAGTAACTGAATACAATCCGTTGTATTCAGTTTGGCAACAGGGCTTTTCTTAGCGGGAGTGGTTTTTTGATTCTGTAGCATTTGGGATTCTGAGTAAGCAGTACATATGAAGGACGCATTTGCTCCAGGAAGTTGTTCTCTTGACTTCTCTCAAGTCCCGAACCCCATATTCATTGTTCCTAATCACATTCAGCCTGGAAGGATGTCCTAGACACTCACTTTCCAAAATTCATCTCATATCCGTTTACTTCCCCCATCCCCATGCCAGGGCCCTGATCTAAGCCCAGATATCATTTCACCGGATTTCTCCAACAGCCGTGGAAGTGGCCCCTGCTACCATCCTTACCTCCCCCTGTTCCATTCTTTGAGTATAGACACAGCTTGGGGGATAAACAGGACTTAAAACATGAGATTTCCAAAAGTTAATTTTAAAGGTACTTCTGCGGGAAAGGGCAGTTGAGAACATCCTTCTGAAGTTCAGCACAGTTCCTTAAGCTAAGCACCTTCAACCCTGCTTTGACTGCAAAGAGTTCTTCAAGGAGGTGTGCTCAGATGTCTTTGCTTTTCCTTATTCCTATTAAAAATGGCTCTTAGAGGCTTTTATTCTCAGCGATGCCATCCTATTGTAGCGCCGATATAGTTATATAAGCGCATCGTTTCATGCTCTATTCACCTTCTGAATCTTTTAACCCGACCTCTCTCAGCTGAGAAAAGAAATACTATGGGTTTAAATCTATCTGCTATCAGCTGCAGCAGGGTAATTCTTACCCTAGGGCCCCAAACCCTCATTTCAGACGGGCTAATCCAAACCTCTTTTGGAGGCAATGCTATTTCCTTCGCTACCTGGTTTGGTTGTGTGCTGAGCCCCAGTTATATTTAGGCAGTGGAGGGGAAAAATAGGGATATTAACCTCTAACACTGATGAAAATAATAGCAACAATAAAATCAGGATGAAAAACGCAGGGGTAGTAATTATTCAGCTCTACCTTACCCCAGAGGAAATAGTTTTCAGATAGAGCCTTAGAAATTTGTGAAAGGTCCCTCCATTTGGGGTTTTATAAGGCAGGTGTAGGGGCTTTCTGGAGGCAGGGGGAGTTTGCCAGAGCCTCAGACAATGTGCTGTTAAGTGACGGGGGCCCCCAGTAGAATCCTGCTCCTCTCCCTCGATTCCGTAGAGGTTGAGAAATCTGAGGACGCAGGCTCTCAGAGCCACTTCCCTTTCCTGATCTATCTGGCAGCAGCCTAGTGTGGAAAATATACTAGGCTATATTTCAAATAACCTAAACCAACTGGCAAAAAGTACTAAATTCTTGCTTTTGTGTCTGGCTCTTAAATTCCTGCAGACCTGACTTAACAGACAAGAGAGGGTCATAAAACTGAACCTGTGAAACAAAAATAGACCTTTCGGGACTTCTCATACACACACAGCAGGGGTGCCAAAATCGCTTTCATTTTTTCATGTTTCAAATTGTGTTGTGCTTCCTCCACATACTCGCGGGTCTGAGCCCGCACAGGGGAGCAGGCGTCTTTCTTCGCATGGTGTGTCTATCACTGAAGCACGTGGGGCTGCAAGGGCTCCAACTCTTAGGGTCCCATCTTTATGTAAAACAACAACTCCACCTTCATAAAACCTCTCCATTTCCGTAATTAATTTCAGACACCTAAGACAGCACGCCTTGGATCTCTATGCTACCCTAACTGCTGTGGTTTAAAAAGGCTTTATGCTTTGAGGTTTCCTCTTTTAGAAATCAAATAATTTAGATCTTTTTTTAAAAAAAAAATACACAAGTGCCTTCTGGCTATCGATGACAGGGAGTAGCAATAATAGAAAATAATAATAGTAAAAATATGCAACTGCATTAATGCCAGGGACCTGGGGATGCAATAGACAGAAATGAAATTAGAGGGGAAATCATGATATTGCTGAAGTGCTCGAATGCTGCTCTCACACTAAGACCAGGGGGATTGGGGTAAGGTAAAGTTAATTGCATTTCCAGATGACAAACCTCTCACCTCTGAACTGAATGGCTCTTTATAAAAGCTATCAGTAATAAACTGTAAATCTCAGCCATGATTGCAAATAAAGGTCATCCCTTTCATGCTGCCACTTTCCCGGGCCTTATTACATTCCCGCCTGAACCGTTCACACTTCTGAAGGTGTGCCAGCTGTCCACATAAGCAATCAGCACAGCTCGCTTGCTTTATTTTTTTAAGGAGGGACATTATTGGATTTACATCCTTGCACATTGTGCAACTGAATTGGGCCAATCCCCTGCTCCTGGAAGGGAAGGCAGTATCTAGAGGTGGGATTACTCCTCTCCTCCTCCCACGAATGTAGGGGTCTTGCATTCTCCTGTTTCACAGCCCAGCATCGCCAGGCTTTGTAAGAAGCAGTACACGCCGTCTAACACATTGATCTTAATCGCTGCGGCCCTGACACAATTTCCCATTCTCTTAAGGGCAGGGCAAGAACCCCAGCTCCTCCTCACTCCCTATCAACAAGCCTCCTTCGGAAAGCTGGGTTAAATCAGATTTAATACAATCAAGGAAATATTTATTCATTTCATTCCACTACATGGATGACATTGTCCCAAAGTCTTTTTTTCTCAGGGCATCTCTGCAACCGTATCTAACCACATCCATAATAACAATGGCTGATATTTGGTGAGTACTTACTATGTGCCAGTTATGGTGCTAAGCACTTAACATACAGTACCTCATCTAATCCTCACACCTGCTATGGCTGGGTGCCATTTTATCTCCACATGGCAGATAAGGAAACTGAGGCTCAAGGAGGTTACTGTCTCAGGTTTTCCACTAGTGCGAGTGGTAGCGCTGGGATTTTTTTTTTTTTAAGCTGAAGGAAGCCCAAAGCATCCTGAAAGAACTGAAAAAGAGAAAATGTTACAAAATGGCAAAGCCAATTGCTGGATGCTCAGCTGACTTCAGAAGCTCACTGTCAGGAGATAGAGCAGATTCTGGACATGACCTGTGCTGGGGAAGAAAAATGGGTGTACTAAACACTCCTATGCAACAACTCTAGAGGCAATGCACTAACACTACCCTTACTGTTGAAGGACTGTTTTGCTTTATTTTAAAAAACCACAAAAACAACAACAAAAATGCTAGCCTTCAACTCAAAATGAAACAGCTCTAGTTCTAATTCTATTTTGACATCATTTATTCATTTGGGCATTTATTCATTTGATCACTATGTCAGAGGTGAGACAATTTCTCTGTGAGATTTCAATTTCTCTGTTAATTACCTTCACTTGTCTACAAAAGTTGTTGTGTTAAACAAATGGTGAACATACTTCACAAAATAAAAAGTATTCTTCAAATGCAGATTTTAAATCACAATAATCCCCCAAATGGTAGCAGCAATGCATATTCTCCTGTTGTAAGCTGGGTTCTAATAATTTTCCAAAATTAGGCTTAGGGAAAATTTTAGTACGTGAGAACTACCACTAATGTATTCACATATTACCTACTCAAAATGACAGTCATTTCCCATGTATGTGCCTTTGCACTGTGCTAACCACTAAAGGTTTACAAAGACCTACAATACCTTGTTCTTGCCTTCCTAGAGCTTACTGTTCCATCTAATTAAGGAAAATAAAATGGTAAAATGGCAATGCAGGATTTAATCAACATTTTGAAATACCACTAGAAACCATGTCAATACAAAAATAATGACCAACGGTTAGTACCTGAGCTCAAGGAAAGTCAAGATCACTTTATACTGGGGAGTTCATGGGAAGGTGAAAGTAGGGATTCTTCTTCTGTGGAATATTAATCATAAAGTTTTTAAATGGAAAATTCACAGACGAGTAGAAAATGAGAAAAGCTACTAGCAAGCTCTGGGGAGAAAAAGCAAGAACTAAGTGTTTTCTCTGAACATCTGGGACTCATCTACTCTATAATAAGCCCTAAGCGTCCCCAGCCCTGCCCTAGGGTGGGAGCCCAGGTGGAACCTCCACAAGGTGGCTACGCAGAGTAGGATGCAATAATCCGCATCCCATGTTTGAAAGGCAGAAACTGGCATATGATTATAGCATTCCCGAGCCACCCAACATTTGCTAAACTGTATCCTGGAAATTCTAAAGGTGAGTTTTTCTTTACTGACTGAGCTCAAATTCATACATTCACACCACCAGAGTAAAGTCAGTAAATACAATAATGCTATTATATATTGGAAATGAAACACGATCCAATTATAATGATTGTCCAGAAGTTGATTTTTCAGTTAGTGATGAGTATAATTCATCTGAAATAGGAAAAAAGGATGACAACAATGACAATAATGAAGGAGAAAGAGGAAGAGGAGGGGGAAGGGGAGGGAAAGGGGGTGGTGTTTCATTCTGGTACACGATTGAGAAGAAAACCCAAAATATGAGGTTGCCTATGCTGGGTCCTAAAATCCTGCGCAATGTCCATTCATTCATTCTCTCTTCTACTCTGCCGTATCTGCCCTGTGCAAGGTGAAACATTTAAGACCTGCAAAGATAATAAGGCTCTAATCTATATGGACCTCAAATCGTTCCACAAGTGAAAATCCAAGGCAGAGAAGCATGGGTCGGTCAGCAGTGAGAGCAGAACTACAGTGACGCTCCTACTGCACAAGAACAAAGATCACCTCTGATGACACAATGATCCCAAGCCTCCCTGACTTGCTTCTCTCTCTTCACCTAACTCAGACGCCCAAGTCACAACTGGAGTAGTTTCAGCCACCAGAGACTCCTACGAGCCAGCAAGCCTCATTCCAGTTGAATTCTGATACAGACTCATCGTTCTGTGTTAATTTCTTTCAATTTGTGAATAACTTCTTATTTTAAAAGAGGATATACATGCAGACTGCCTGCCATGAAAGTGCAACATAACTGCTAAGTGTTATTACTATTCAAAGGTTGCTTTTTTAGACAACTATTTGCTATTTACAGGGAAGTCCCTGGGTACACATGAAAGGTAATATCAGTTACTCAATAACAATAATGAAGAAGACTTGCGTGTCAAAGCTACAGCTTATGCTTCTTCCATGTTAAAAGCTTTAGCAGCGATTATGATGAACAAAAGAGAAAGGGATCCTTTGCTTGGGAAGACGAGGAAATTAATATAATTTGGGGGTTTTTGAGGAAGCAGGGGTGTTAAATCTAGTTATTTTATTTAACGCTCCCTGCCTTATTACCTGAGCAAGAGAGCAACATATTTGTATAAATCTAGAATCACCATGTTTTTTTAAGTAAGATCCATGCTTCTCAAACTTGAACATTCATCAGAATATTACCTAAAAGCCTTCGTAAGGCCCCATCCCCAAATATTCTGATTGAGTAAGCTCTGGGCTGGGACCCAATAATCTCCATTTCTAACAAGTTCCCAGGTCACATTGCTGCTAGTCTTGCAATCACACTTTGGAAACCACTGGCGTAGACCACAGTTTAGCAAACTATGGCCCCACTGCTCATTTTTGTAAATAAAGTTTTATTTGAACACAGCCACACCCACCATCTACATATTATCTACAGCAGCCTCATACTACAATGGCAGAGTTGAGCAGTTGCACCAGAAACAGTATGGCCCACACAGTTGAAAATATTTATTATTTGGCCCTTTACAGAAAAGGTTTGCTGACTTCTAGTATAGATTATAACCAGAGTCATAGGAACTTAGAGCTGGAAGGAACCATCTCTAATCTGATCCTTTACCTAATAAACAAGGAAACCTGCCTGTGAAGTTGAGAAAAGCTCAGAACTGAAGCCCGGGCAGGGTCCCCACTGGCTAGAGCAGGGTCCTGGTCATTACAGAAAGACCCTTTCTGGTCACAAATCATGCTTTAGGTGTTCACCTGGCAGCTGGCTCCATGCAAGGGCAACCTCACATGCAGTTCCTGTCTCCAAGTGACAAATCTATATCTTGAAACCTAGGGAGAGGTAAAGCTTGAGCCTCTGTTTTGTTAGGTAGGTGAACCCAAGTGCTGATACCTTGGGTAGTGACCTAGAGGGCAGTGACTTCTACCTCGTTTGGGATCACAGACTCTCTTTGAGAATCTGCTAAAAGTTATGGACTTTCTACCCCAGAAACATATGTAACACATGCAAAATTTTGCATGCAATATTCAAGGGCCCACTCATTCCCTGAAGCCCACTCATGGGCAACCATTTAAGGACCCTAATTTAGGGTATGATTTGAGGGAAACATTCAAGGGTAGTTCTCTTCTTCTGATGGCAGTTATTCATCTGCCCTCCTTCCCCTTTGAGAACATGGATCTCCTTGAGTGAAGGGTAGAAGCAGCACTGGCTGCTCATTAAATGTCTGTGGCTCCTCTTGCAGTTAGGCAAGGCCAAATACATAGGCCTGAAAAGTAAGCTCTGAGCAGGAGTGACAAGTATAACTGCTGGATAGAAGCATTAAAAGTGGGCACCTGACCCTCTGCTTCTGTCCTCCACAATAAAGGAGACCCTGTGTTCCAGGTTGTCTGCTGCAAGATGGTGGACCCGAGAGACTGGGACCCTGAATTACTATGTGAAACAGACCCTCATCCACCACTGGGCTGAGTTACATATGCACTGTAAATTAGAGATAAACTTTGGTTAAGCTCCTGCCACTCAGAAGTTAATTTGTTACCACAACATAATCTAACCTATTGCAACTAGTACAGTAGGTAAAAACTTCAGAATACGTGATTTTTTGGGACTACCTTCTTTCCCAGCTTTAGACCCTGGGGCAGTATGAAAGTATTATTTGCCAGAGAGAGAGGGGGGCACTGAAGTGGGGGCTATGGTGGGCAGCCCACCTCCCCCCTTCACGTCTAAGGCACTCATGCCTCCAGCTGCCAGGAGCGTTGGCTGTTGATGGCTCACAGCCGAGTACTTGGCCAAAGCAAGCCACCTCAGGCACAACCTGCATCCAATGACCAGTTAATGAGATTATTGAGGCCCAACCCCCATCTCCCAATTTGAGACAAATCTTTATGGCCAGAACTCAGAACTCTCTATGGGATCAGCTGAGACCTGTATTGCGACTACGTCACTGTTCAACTCCTTCCTGTGCCCAATTGCACTTGCCTCACTCCCTCAGTGGTCTTGTGCCCCAAGCGTATGGCCCCAAAGCCTCCTGCACACAAATCTCTGCCTTATTTTCCAGAGAACTCAACCTAAGGATGACAGTTCAGATAGAAAAGAATGCAGACTGAGGGTGGACAACAGTCAAAATTCTCTGTTGTTTTTTAACCTGGAGAAAACCCAGTGGGAAAGAAGTTGTGGCCTACAACATCTAAGGCAGTTTCATATTTTATTCCAGGAGACTGATGAATTATTCATTCAGATCCATACACTTTCTGCCCATTGTTGGTCAACTGTAAATCAGTCAACAGTGTTTATTGCAAATAATAATAGCTAACACTTACTATGTACCAGTCATAGTTGTAATGGATTAACCCATTTAATCTTTGCAACATTCTGGTGAGGTAGTTACTATTATTATCGTATCTTTCTAGATGAGGAAACTAAATAAAGTTAGATGACCTGCTGAATCTCATGCATCTAGTAAGAAGCAGGGTGACAAGTAGGGCTGTTCTGGGCACTGAGAGCCACCTGTTCAGCTGGCAGCATCCCTACTAGGCTAATGGTGTTCCTAAGAACAGGGATCTGTGAAACCTAGGATGTGTTTAGAAAGCAAGGAAAGGAGACAGATGGGATCAGCAGGAGATGGTATCTTCCGGGTGGGATGACTAGCATGAGCAGAGCCTCACTGAGCAAATGGTGAGGGAAGCCAATCACGGGAAGATGCTTGGCTCTTTTGCAGAGACAGCAGGCAAAGGAAAGGAGACAGGCAAGAATTTGGGCTCCAGAATCAGACAGAGCTGCGTGACTTGAGCGAAGTACTTAACCTCTCTGAGCTTCAATTTCCATATCTGTGAAAAGGGGAATAAAGGAAACAACATCTCAGGACTGTTGAGAGGATTAAATTAAAAAGTGCATGTTAAGTGTTTAACCCAGCGCCTGGCACCTAGAAAGCAATACCAACACATGATAATTGTCGGTCTTTTCCTTAACCATGACAAAAAAGGGGGGAAAAAAAAGAAGACGACGGATTCTCTCTTCCATAATTGGTTTTGAAAGTTTATTTTTAACAAAACAACACATGCGCAGAGTTTGAAACAGCCAAATAGTTCAGTAAGGCTGCTAATGAGGAATAGTGGTGCCTTGCTTCACCCTCTTCCCACTCCTGATTCCTACTCCCCAGAGGAAACCACTTTCAACTTTTTTAGTTGTCTCTTCTGTATTTGCCTGCATGTTTCTGACTAATCAGCTTTTACTAATGTTTCTCTATTTTCGTTCTTTTTAAAATATTATCTACTGATTTCAAACTATGGAACATAAGGATTCAAATCTCATACAACCCCTAAGCACATTGGGTGTGCACATGCACACACACACCATATCCCTGAAATAGTTATATAATAATTTTTATATTCAAAACAATATTTGCTCTCTACATTGTACTATTAATACACAGACATTATTCACACATAAGCCATGTAGTTTATTATAATTACAGTTCCTTTCTTGCACAACTTTTTGTTTTTCCAGGAGTTAATAATGTCCTTGCTTTTTCATCTACTTTGTTTTCTACAAATCTACCATTAATATATCCCCAAATTCTCTGCCACATTTATGAATTTCCTGTGAATATATTTAAACACATCAGATAATCTATCCTTTCTACCCTATTCATTTTTTTCTTAATGACATCTGGAGCCCTAGTCTTATTGCTCCAAATTAGACTGTGTTTCTATTTTAGGCCCTCTGCCCAGCAGTCATCCTCAGGTGTCTCTTCACTAGCATCCTGAGAATTCTATTTGCTTCCTTCTGGTGTTCAGTCATCTATTTCCTGGATATTTATGTCTTCTTTTTTAGATTACCCCATCTTTATCAGTATAGGGACAGGGTAGATAAATCCTACTCTCATGCTTCAGCAACAGTTTGACTGGACATTAAGTTCTACACTGGAAATAATTTTTACTCCACATTTATCGTCTTCTAATTTCCAGAGCTTCTACTGGGAAACCTGATGCTGTTCATATTGGGCTGCTTTCCTCTCTGAAATGTTTAATCCTTATTTATATGAAATTTCTGCCATATTTACTCGTTGCCTGAGTACTTGGAGGCCATTTCTCATCTTGAATGACGTTTTCTAACTGCATCTTACTCTTATTTCATGGATGTGGCATCTCCTTTTGTCTCTCTGAATACCTTAATTTTGTTTTTATGTTTTCTCCTGCTTTCTGCACTGTTTCTGTTTCCTCTGAGTTCATTTCTCTCTTTGTTTTTTTCTGTCATTGTGGTGAAGGTTTCCTCAAATGTCTGGAGGAATACCATCTGTTGATTCATATTTTAAAATGAGACACTTATTTAAAAAAACAGTTGGAAGCTCCATGTGGTATTGCTGGTCCCTGTGTTAGGGCAGGGACCTTGGTTGTTTCTTTAGGACCTCAGCTGACAGTATATGTAGATATTTTCTCATGGGCTGGCCAATTTCCTCAGAAAGGAATCCTCTAGTCTCCAGCCTGGAGGTGATAAGCTTGGCCAACAATGTTTTCCCAGCCAAGTGGGAGGTGGGCGTAAGGAGGTCTCATCACTCAGTATGCTGACTTCATTTAATCCCCATGTGCATGGCATAGCATCCCTCACTCAGCTGTGCCTGATACCCCAAGTTAGAGCCTGTTCAGCCTCTCCAGAGTTCCAGGCTCCTGATGAATTCAGAGAAGGAGGTCTTCGCTTAGAAGAACAGGGTGGGAGAGTCTAGAGGATCAACTATCTTTTATGCAACTTCCAACCAGTTGTCATGTTCCAAGCCCTCCCCATACCCACAGAGGCACCCAATGCCCGCAACAGCCATGTTTTCATGTCCCAACCCCTCAAATGGACTCAATTCTTGACATTGTCTTTTCTAGGCATGTAGTTTCATCTCTCTGCCATCCGCTAAATCAGTTACCATCAATCCAGTTGTTTCCCAGCTTCCAAAATTTTGTTGACATTTCTTATCTGCTATTGCTTCCTTTTCTATGCCTTTTGTCCTTAAGATTTTGTGCTTTTTTATACTTTGTCATTTTAGTAAGGCTTTGGGAGAGAGTAGAGAGAAACTCACTTGTTCGAGCTGCCATGTTTCTCAATTACATCTTCTTAGGAGATGCTTTCTGGTAAACCACTTCCGTCCTATCATTGGGGTATTTCCTCTCTGGGATGCTAACAAATGATCATCACTGATTTATCCAGTGCAATATCAGAGGGAAAAGCAACCAGACAGTGTAAACCCTTCAATAAAGCATGAGCCATGCGATGATTAAAATGCACTCAGGAATCTGTATGGTGGGTGCAAGCACAGATCAACTCCAGTAAGCAGCCTCATGTGTCCCATTTTGGATGACTGCAGAAAATTGATGGCAACAATATAAGTACTGTTCAGTCACTCAGGATGTTCCATGGACTGGCATGTTCCAGGGCTCCTGGTTTCATCCTCTCTAATGTCTTCGTGCCAGCATTAACAATTTGGGTGAGACCCAGGTTCATTAGGTATTCAAGCAGCATTTGTTTAGTCCTGGGGATGAAGGGAAATAAGTTTCATGTAGCTTCATCTTAATGAAAGTTTATTATGCCGTAAATCTGATGTAATTTCAGGGGCTTGCCGCCTTGAATGATGGATGCATTATCTGGCCTAGGAATCATAAGAAGTGACTTCATAATGTATACTCACCACAAATCCCAACACTGAATAGATCTACTCTATAAATTTTCTGCCTAAACACTGTCGCTGTTTTCTTCAGAAGTGTGTGTGTGCTTGAGAGAGAGAGCGTGTAGGTGCGTGTAGGTGTGTGTGGGCAGGCACTCCGTCTAGTTTTTGCATCAGCGAGGGCCCAGCAGGAAGCAATTCATGAACATTCAAATGGGGTAACCGAGGAGAGTTTAATGAAGTGACTATTTGCAGAGGTGCGAGCTGGGTTCAAGGAAATCCAGAAGGGATAGTGAAGCCCCTGGGAGCTAACAACAGTGTGGAGCCATTGCCACCCCTGGGCCTGACGGTGCTAAGGGACGGAGGGGTCACCAGAACCTGGCAAGGGCAGTAGACGTAGGAGGAGGCTGCAGACAGGAGCTGTGATCTTCAGTAGAGAAATACAACCAATTCTGAGCCAGGTAGGAGGGACCCAGAGTAAAAACACCACGACCTCACCCTCCTCCCACCTTCAGTTCTTCTCCTGAGCCCTCCCATTGGACAAGCCAAAGTAGAAGCTGCATTGCAAAGGGAGGTGATGTTGCAGCGCAGAAAGGTCATCCCTGGGCACAGAGAGAACAGCAGAGTGTCAAATACCCAGCCCAGGTGTATACAGGAGCTCTTGTGTCCTTGGGTCCCTCAGAAGAAACAGGAATGATAGAGTCAGGGTTAGGGGTAGGGGAGTGCCCATGAAGTGGCTTTACAACAGACTTCTACTGTCATCATGTCTTGCACCATTGCTTTTGTTTATTATATGCTTGCTTTGCCTGTTAGGCTGTGAGTTCTAGGAGAGCAGGGGCTGTCCTCTACAGTACCCCCAGCCCAGTGCTTAGCACACAGAGACCCAGCAAGAAGCAAACTGAGTTTATAGAAATCACACCGGTAAGGAATCGCCTCAGTTTCTCTATCCACAAAACGGGAATGTAGGGCAATGGGGGAAAGATACTAAACTTCATGACATAACTGACTTCAAAGGCTGTAATCTGTGAGCTCAAAATACACTGAGGTCTGGAATAAAAAGGGCTAGAAGGCATTGCAAATATTATTATTTTTAGTGCTACTATTATAGACATGGCAAGTTCGGATCCTATGTACGGAGTGCTTTTGGATCACGGCAGAGTAGCAGATCTGTAATAAATACATTGCCAAGCAGTCAGAACGTAATCAGTCAACAGAATATCCTTCTTGGGCTTCAAAAATTTCTCTTTCTCGCTCCCTTTCTAAAATGGACACTAAAGCCCCGGGCTACATAACCACTGAGGTTTTATTATAAAATACATTTCAAAATAATGGTTGCAAGTCTTGGAAGCAGAGAAGAAGATGAAAAAGAAGAAGTAAACAAGGCCTTTTTCTCCTACTAAATGATAAATTAAAAGCAGCACTTTGCTGTTCTGCCTCATTTATTACCGCTTTGCACTCTTGCCGCTAGAGTTAAGGTTGTGTCAGCGTTTCCATTATAAACCCCTATTTTCAAGGGTTTATAATTCAGCCATAAAAATTTGCTCCAGGCTGAAACTTGCCATGCAAAAGGTCTCATTGTAGGACCAAACTTAGGGACAAATTTAGAGGAGGGAGAATTGGGTCGGCTGTTCTGAGATTAAAAATGGGAACAAAAAATTGTCATAATTGTTGGTCCTTCTCTCAAATTCACAACGTGTCCTGGATCTTATGGAGACCTGAAATGCCAAAAAAAGACGAAAAAGGGAATATATACTTTTTCATTTGTGAAAACAGTCATTATAGGGACAAAGTAGCACTAGATAATAGATATATATAGGTATATATTCAATGACAATTTATAGTGCTTACTCTTGCATATACAATTTACATATTGCTACCAATTTACAAAAGTAGGTATCTGTTCTGTGCTTATTTTTTAATTTTACGACACCCTTGTAAAATGTAAAAAGATGAATTATCATGACTCAGCCACAGAGAGCTCAGCAATTCTGACTTTAAATATCATTTTCTACCGTTTCTCCTCTCTTTCCACCTCAAAGGGTACAATCTGCAAAGTAACTTTCTTCATTTTATTGTCCCAACTCCAGAGATGTTCTAAATGCCTTCTGTGGCATCATTTTGCCCCTGTGACACTTCGAGTCCCAAATGTCAGCTTGATGGCCTTATTCTGGTGGTAGCTGCCAACTTTCACAGTAAGTGTATTTTCCTGGCACGTTAGACGGCATCCTACATGTCATTAGACAAACACTTACCTACAAAGTGGGCTGTTGAGTTTTGTGTGCCAGTAATGCTCAGCAGAAATTGTAAAACTCACTTGAAAACCAGAAAACCAATTTTGCATTGGCGTCTTCCACAAGTCAGAACTGGAGTGGACCCACGTTCCCCACAGGAATAGAGTGGCTTTCAGGTAACCGGTTTGGGGTACCATCCTTGCTAAGCTGAGCTTCCTCTCCAATTTGTTTTGACTGATAGAGTTTTGTGAGTTTAACTCCTGGACATGAAGCCCATGTATTGATTTGTGGTTCTCAAACTTTAGTGTGCATCGAAATTACCCCACCACCAGATTTTCTGATTCAGTAAGTCTGACCCGTGTGGAGAATTTGCATTTCTAACAAATTCTCAGGTGACGTTGATGTGGCTGGACCAGGGGCTGCACTTGCAAACCACTGGTTTAGATCTTTTGAATAGGTACTAATGAAAACAAATGAGTGTTGCATTACTCTAAATGGCATAGTATTCTAAAGCATTGTCTTCTCTGAGCCTTTCCAAGTATATTTAAATGAAGCTGTTCAAGCTTACAGAACCCTTGTAATAATATAATGATCCATAGTTTACAGATGGGGAAATTAAGAGCAAGAGCTTTGTCTACTGCCAGGTGGTAAATCAATGGCAGAGCCAGGATGAAGAATCAAAATTCCAGACTCTTAATTCTACCATCCAGGTGTGTTGTGACCTATGTTGGCCAATTGGCCATTCTTCATAAGATTAAATAACAACATGTGCTGGCCACAGATGATTTTAAATGGAATCATGATGTATTCAATATGCAGCATGAAACTGACCGTTTTTATGGCCATACAGTACAAAGATCTACTTTATATATTCCCCCCACTTTTATTTCAGCCTTAAGAAACGCAACATGAATATGGGGAAATGGGCTCTTATTTCCAGGGGTGGTGACCATGTGAATCCAATGTCATCACAATAAAGCACACCAAGAGAAGTTCCACAAAAATATCTAGGCAGCAATAAACATGATCTTATCTCACTATGGCAACCAAGAAAGGAGTTGGCAATACTAAATCACAGAAATAACGTGAGATATAAAAGGAAAAGGCAACTGTGGACCAAATAAGGGAGGAAAGTTTTATTAATTCTAAATACGCTTTTCCCGTTGGGTTTACACTAGCGTTTGTCCTAATAGATTCCAGATGTTCAGCCGTCCTGTAAGTAGCTACCTAGGATAAAACAGTAGCTTGCCTCCTTTAAGTTAAAAGGGTGAAATCGTGGACCTAAGGGCTGATTTACAGTTTAGTTAAATCAGAGCCCACAGAATGAACAAACAGAACGGCAAGCGGTAGATGATGGTGAAAACGGTTGTTCGTAAAGGCTGGCTACTCAAGAGTTAATACCAACCTTTTCTTTGAATGCAGCCTTCTGTAGTAGCTAATGAAGGTAATGAAATATGACATGTAGTTTGGCCCTTGACCATAGAGTGCACCCCCCCTCCCCTCTGTGCTGCGAACAAAGCCAAAACAGATGTAGCAACTTCTGTATGGTTTGGGGTTGACGTTTGTTACACAGACCAGGTCACCGTGCACATTCCCAGAACGTTCGCTTCTGACACACGCGGCATTATCTGAGAAAGATGCTGCCTTTGTTTGGGAGGTGGGGAGAGAAGGGAGGGACAGAAAGAGCAGACAGGGGGATGTGAGCTTATATGAAAATTAAGCCAAATTTCCCTCCTGTTCTTTGCCCTGGTTCTCAGCCATCCTGCGCCTGCCTGTTTCTTCCTCTGACCCTCTGTGAAATGGAAAAACAAAAAAGCATTCTGTCCTTTGGGGGAATAAGAGGCAGCTTTGCTCTGGCAAAAGAGCTTTCAACAAAGCTTGATTTGTAGAAAAATCTCTCTGTACATTTACTGCCGACCAATCTTCAAGATTCAAAGAAAGAGAATGCTACCCAAGGATGGCTTGGATTCTTATTTCTGAAAGCCACCTATGTTGGGCACATTAGATTATGAGAGGGCCACATCTCCCTGGCAAACAAATCAACATTTCAGGTTTTCTGACTAATGTCAGTATCTGTGCCTGCTATGTCCATGCAAGCGGACATGTCTCAAATGAATATATGTTTCTTGCAATAAAAAGCACTTTGCTTGGCTATGCTGCTAATACTAATTGCAGCTGTGCTGTGTCTAGCTGCTTCACTCTTGAGGACAACTGGACTGTTTGTGTGATTTTTTCCCCCCTAGGGATGTCACTCAAGTGGTTTTCTTTAAAGAAAATTTCATCAAGTCTTGGCCTAATATAACATCTATTTTTTTTTCCCAAAGGATCAGACCTTCAGCAAAGTTAGGTTTAAAAAGAAGAGGAAGAGGAAGAGGACGAGGAGGAGAGGTCTTGACAATTGATAGCCTATTTCAAATGTTATTTATCATTCTCTGCAAAGACACTGACATGTGCCTTTTGAAAGGGGATACTGTACCTTTAACCTTGACTCTGAACGCATTCTTAATTTGGGACGCAAGCTGAGGTTCAAAAATGGATAGCCTTTGGGTGGTGGTTTGGGGGAGGGGTGTGGCAGGATTTATTTATGAGGCGTGTGGAAAATTTTGACATCACACGCTAGAGCCATTATTCACATATTACATGACACAAGATTGGCCCTTTTAATGCAGCAACATCACATGAAAAATTTGATTTTGTCCTCTGACAGCAGGCTGGTCCTCTGTTGCTCACCACCTCCCCTGTGAAATGTAATCTTTTTAGGTCAAAGGCCAGAGGAAAGTGATTCAAGTAGGCTATGGCTTTCACCAGACCCCAGAAAGCTGGGTTTGGACGGAGCTCCCTCAGTACAGCTGCCAGAGGGTAGGGACGGAGGGCTGGTTGTGTAGGCGTGTCTTCCATGGCAGGACCCCCAAGCCACCTCAGAGCCCCTTTCAGTCCTTTATGCCAGAGCCCCCCTCAGCTGCTTCCCGATGGCCAAAAAGGAAATTGGCCGGGACTCCAAGCCACTCATCAATTTTAAGAAACATTCGCTTTTATGGCGTATCATAGCTTTGCTCTTTGTCCAAGCATGCAAACGCATCTATTTAATAAGATGCCTAATAAGAATCAAAGCTACAGGGTAAAAGACACCCAACACGTTTAGGTTACTCAGTCCTTTATTCAAAGCATTCTTGCCCCCACTATTGTGTTTTATGACCACAAGACAGTCCTGGGGCAGGCATAGGGAACCCACTTTGCAGACGAGGCAATTGAGGCCCCCAAAAAGAGTGGCCCCTGCAAGGTCACACACATACAAGTGGCTGGTACATGACCTGGACCTAAGCCTCTCACCCAACAGCTTCACATCTTTCCTATTTAGCTAATTATTCTATGTGTTTTCCACATCAGGAGGAAGACTGTGAAGGGCTATAGATTAAATGTTTTCATCTCATTTAAACAGTTTACATATTACATAAAAATCTCTGTGATCATATGTCACACATCTAAACTTTGTGCTTTTCATGTTGGAATAATGTCATGGTGTCCAAAATTTCTCTGAGTTCACATTCTAGGCAAGTGAGGGGAAGTGCCTCTGTGTCACCACCCATCATAAAGACATATCTGGTATCTAAAATTCCTGCCTTCCTAGCTATTCATAAACACACCCAGGATTGAATGGCTACACTTTTACTGGCCAAAAAAAAAAACCAGCAAGCTCTTGGACAGCAAGCTCAATGCTTGGAATATGTTCTGGCTCAAGCAAACACATACTCTGAGCTGACTCCTCTGGGTGTTATAAGCTGCTGGCCAAGGCACGGTAGAAGGAGGGAGGGGTCGCAGGCTCGGACCAAGGAAGGTCAGATCCCCTGAGCATCTGGCTTTGATACACCTGCCAAGAAAACTCTATCCAGAGTCCAAAGACTATTCCCATGACTTTGCTTTGTCTAGAAATCCCATTGCTTGAGTAGAGCAGATTCATTCTCTTCATTTCGAGGACCCAGTTGCTCACAAAGCCAAGGCAGGCTATTTAACAGCCTGTACTACCATGTTCAGGGCTAAGATCTGAGACACATCTCAAGCAACTTACAAACCAGAGGCAGTCTTCACTGATGTCTGATGAGCATGGAAAAGCAGGCTTGGTTGGTGAGAACCAACAGAGAACAGAGAACCTTTCTACGTTATTAAAACCCTGATCGGGCATGCCTACCAAGAGCGGTACAATATGTCAGGTGTCCTGTAAGATCTTAAAGAGCAGAGATCATGTCTACTTCTACTGAGTTTCCAGAATGACCTGTTTCCTTTGATATCGATCATTAATCCCTTAACCAACCCAGAACTGCATCAGGAATTTCATTCTTTGACAACAAACGTTAAAAAGTGGGGGTTAAGAGGTCCTCCTGAGTATGACTGAAATACAATCCTACCTGGACACAGGGGGATGGACCAGGTGGCCTCTCCTACTTCCTATCAGGTTTTGCCTTGTGCTGCTGGTATAGGTTGGACCCCATGAAATTGCTGACATTTGAATGCTTTGGATCTACAAAATCAGCAAATTCACAGGGTCCAACCTAATACATCTCTGAGTTTGGTAAATAGATGAGTTTAACATACAACCCTTGCATGAATCACAGCAAATGGAGAACAGCCTAGCTGGGACATCGTTTCCAGGAGAAACACTTGTTATGTAATGTCATGATTGTATTATATAACAGGTATCTAATTTTCTTTTGCCTCTAAAATGCAAAGCATAACATTTTTTCTTTATTATTCATGCTCAGGGGAAAAAAAGCAAAAGTAGTACAAAGTATTACCAAAACCATTAAACCTTTTGCATAGCCATTGTAAATTTAGGGATGAAGATGATGAGGTCTGAAAGACAGATACAGACAGACTCAGAAGCATCAAGTCAAAGAAACTCTTGATGCCCTGACAATATGAAAAAATGATGTCTCTGGTAACAAAGAAATGAACCAGTCTCTTCATAGTTTCATTCTTCCTTCTTGCAGCCCATCATCCAAGGAAAACAGCCCAAGCAGTGGAAAATTACAGTTTTCCAATAAGAGAGACCAACCGCAGCTCTGCAGTTTCATTTCAGAATGAGTACACACGTCGCATGAGAAGAGAAGCCCCACAGGATCCAGAAGTCACCCAATGCCACTGAGAGGCCGTGAGGGCCTGACAAAGCTATGAGCCTCCGAAGGGCTCGGAAGGCTGTGGTCGCCTCCACATATCCTAGTAATTGGAGAGCAAGGCAGGGCGTCGGCAGGTCAAGGTCAGTCCGAGGTCATGGCACCTCCGCTGATGGGTTCTATAATGATCCAGATAATGCATGCTTGGGAGAAAGAGTGAGGACAACCACATAAAGAGATGACAAAGGGAACCAAAAACTGGCTCACAGCTTGTTTATGAAATCCTGTGGGTAAAACAAATTTTAACCCCTGCCTTGCCGGGGCTGTCACATGTCCTTGATGCTGTGTGCCGAAGAGTTTCTGGGTTGAAGAAATGTTACGTGAAAAAGAGACTAAACACTGTCCACATGGGCCAGTTGTTGCAGCCAGTGAAGAGAGAAAATTTATGTGAATTTTAAAGAACAAGATTACACATTTGATGTGACCTCATGACCTGTTCCTAGAAGGCCACAGCCTTCAGGGACAGTGTCTCCAGAACTCCAGAAAGTGACAAAAGGCTGGGGACCCATGGGCCCACCAGGGGCTGCTGGTTGAATGTTTAGGGTTGTCAAGATGCAAAAAGTCAGTTCCTTAGACTTTAAGGCCCAGGGAAGCCCATGGGAATTATGAATCTGTGAGGGCCAGAGAATGGCCAAAATTTTCAAGCCTAATTTATTGTGTGACAAAGAAACGCAGAAGCCAACCAGAGCAGAGGCAGGGACTGGTATCGGATTGGATCTACCCTGATGGGGTAGAGAAGGAACTCTGGCTAAGTCAGGAGGCTTGTGCTCTATTCCTGGCTCTGTGCGACCTCAGTTTCTTCATCTGACCGTTGGGATAAGAAGAATTACTGTGTTGATAAAATACACTAACGTGTAGGAAAAGCCTTCTGGAAACTTTCAATAACTCTAAGGTATTAATATCATTGTTATCACGACTATAATGTTCAGACCAATTGTACTTTCAGGACTAGGTTCTTTTGTTTGTTATTTTACTATTTATTTATGTATTAATAGCAGGATGGAAAAAATGGTCTCTGTTGCCATCAAAATTCCTCTCAGGGAGGGAATCATCTGTTTAAAGAAGATATATCCTTAATGAGATGCTTGGGGGGAAGGCGAGACCCGAGGGCATGGGTCAGAAGGAAATGGAGGAGGTAGCTAAACTGAAACGCATTCAAAACAGGCGGGCATTGAGGAAGGACACATGAGGACAGAAGAAAGGAAAAGAGAGACATCCCAAGTGATAGGTGTGGGAACCCAAGTGGCAAAAGCAGCCAGAGGGTGATCTGTGAATTCTCCTGTCTTCCCAAAACTTCAGTAAGTCTTCACACACACAGGCATGCATCTTGGGTGAGTGGTTTGTCTGCAGAAAATTCAGGAAGTTGGCTGAGTGCCTGAGCCCTGTTGTGTATCACAGACAACAGAAGAACATCAAGATAATTTCCAAGATGAATTGATTCAGCAGAAGCAGGAGTGTGGAGGCCAGAAGGAACCACAAGGATGCTTGAGCCCTTTGGAAATCTGCAGAGGCACTGTGAAGGGTGTTATATCTTCATGGGACATGTTTAGAGGGGAAGCGGGGTGGGCCTTCTTACCTAGAGATTTCAGGACACTAAAACACCACCTGATGTCTGAGTTACAAATTCTCTGGGTTCCTCAAACAGCCTGCTAATATTAAGTAATCAGAAACACACTTCTAGAATACAGTTTTCCCTATGTCCAAGCCCCTCAAAGAAAGGTGCCCCAAGCACCAAATGTCTTCAAAGCTTCGAACCTGACGTGTCTATTCAGCATTTGCAATAGAGTATAAAAGCAAGCCCTGTCTCTAGCCCTGTGGTGAATGCCGTGCTACTCTGGAGGCACCAGCCAGGTGAAATGGGAAAGTTCCTCTTTCCCTATAGAAATCCTGAATCCGGCAGCCCTAAGATACATACAACCTCTCTCACCTCAATCTCATTATCCACAAAATGGCAATGATTAATAGCCATTATTAACGGCTGATATGATGACTAAATAAGTAACATCTGTAAAAGTGTTTCTAAAAACGGTAAGATACTATATAGGTATAAATGATGTACATCTTATTTAAAAGCCCGTAGGTGAATTCCTAAGAAGGCTCATATTGTGAGAGCAAACATCAGGCATTTAGGATGTGGCTGTAAAGCATCTAGACAGTAGAGCTGGAATTGTGGCAGGTTTCTTTGACCCTCCCCTTGGGGCAGCATTCTCACACACAAAGGTAGGGAAGGGAGGAAAGGTGCTCATTCTGCCTGGGAAGTTGGTACCCAAGTTCCTCGTGTACCTGTTGCTTCTGCGGATCCCCTTGAGACGGCAAGGACTCCACGGGAAACTTCCCATGGGAAGAAAGCAGCCTTCCCCCACTTCCTTTTAGGAAGAAAGGGGACACAGGAAAGTGACTCAACTTGGACTACAATTCTTCCTTGAAACCTCCTGAGCAGAGAGGCAAACAGGGAAGGACGAACCCCAAAGGTGATCTTCTGTGTTCTTGACACTTCTTCCTGCTCAGCTGGGAAGGATGAAGGAGACAGGAAGAATTTCACTCCCCTATTTAAAAGAATCGAAAGTCGCAAAGTTGATTTTTGTCCTTGTTTATCAAACACATAAACACAAATAATAACAACAACAGCGATAATAACTACTTAGTGCAGAAATCATCACTGGGAGGATATTACAGCCTCGTAAGCCTCATGAATGTGTTTATTTATAGTGTCCTTTTTTGGCTCATAAATGATTAGGTAATTTATGGTCTGCTTTTTGTCTTCTTCCTCCTCCTCTTCCTCTTCCCCCGTTCTGATGCTCGTCCATACATTCTACTCGTGCCAGTGAAAATTAAAATAATGAAACATCAGGGCTCCTCCGAGACTGTGGCCATTGATGCTTCTGCAAATGGCTTCTCAGTCTGAGAGGACCACGACCATGTTGTCCCCGGAGCTGCCCCCAGGTACCTGACCAGGGGTCAGACAGCATCTTCCAGGCTGAAGTTCACACTCTGTCTTCAGCCAAAAGAAGAAAAAAAAAAAAAACAGTGCCCATCCACCTGCGCGAGAGCAAGCCACAAGGAAGAGACACTTCACTCTCTGATGATGATTTCTGACACCCTGATGCTATGAAAGACCAATCAGCGTGTGCGCCTCAGTTCTTCTGCCACTTGCCAGCCCCAGTAGTCATAAACCCAGGGCTCTTCCCTTCACATTGTAATAACTACAACCTCCTAATAATAAGCAAAACCAACAGCAGTGACACTGCCTGGAAATGAATGTTACCACTTAGATGCTAATAAAAGAAAAGTTGGAACAAGCCGTACCCGGTGCCTTTTATTTGTACTTATATTCAATTATATAGCATATGTTCTTAGAAGCGGAATTGTTAAAAAGGGATTTGTTTATTTTCATCCACTGCATCTTTCATGCCCACTGGTAAAACAAAATCTTAGTCACTGACTCAGGCCCCTACCTCCGGTACCTTAACCATTCAAACCAGTTCAATACAATTTTACAAATATGTATCGAGTGCCTAACGCAGGGAATGACCGATAAATATTTTCTGAACAAATAAACAAGACAATATCATCCTCTGTAAGTGGGAGGCAGATTAAAGGGGCATAGGTGAAGGTGGCACGGAACCTTTCCCCCAGTGGATACTGCTCCCCCAAAAGAACTGGTCTTCGACTAATTGTATTAGCCAAGAGGGAACATTACGCAGCAAGTCAGGGCATATGGATCCGCGTTTTGACACTGCTGCTGATTAGTACATTAATTGCAGGCATATCAATTCATTGCCCTGTGTTTCCTCTTCCACAGTTACAAAACGGGTGAAGAAGTCCGGACAATCTTCTTGCTCCAAACTGTGGCTCTGAATTATCTATAACAGTTCCAGAGTGGTCAGCATCCCACTGATGGAGAGATACACGTGCTGATGGGTCTGAGTGTTTTTATGTACCAGAATCCATACGTTAATGTTGTCATTGTCGTGTTTGTGGTTTTCACAGATCTACAAAGACTCTTCATGTATGACAATGTGCCATGAGACCTGAGCATGTCCACTGTACTTCTGTCTGCGTCACTTTTCTTGCCTGGGGTTTCTCGTAGCTTTCACATTCTGACTTTCTCTACTGGCTTAGTCAAAAGAACGGCAGGGAAATGTGTACGAAAATCTACGCATTTGTATCCATCCCTGCCATCAGAGAAACAGCTCACCTAAAAGCATGCATCCCTTCTGAAGTCATCTTTGTTTATGAAGGACAGTACATTAGTCCTGTCAAGGGGAACAAATGAATCAATTACCATGGTGATGTGTTAAAGTCCTTAAAGCCCAGGACTATGGAAACTACGCCTTAACAATATGTTAGATGCAAAATACACGACATATTTTAATTAAATTGATTCTTTATAAAACCCAACTTCGAGGATGATAGTACCAAACTGTCAGAGGTATTATATATACAATTCTGATGACCCCTCCAGGGAAAAGGGCTGAAGAGGAGACAAAACAAAGGCAATCAGAGATGAAATTCCACAGGGAAGGGGTGGGCGAGTGAGCCCCACACCAAACTCTACATATCTCCCAGTGTAAGAAATGGCCTGGAGATTTTAGGCAATACTAAATTGCTTTTTTTTTTCTTTTTTGAGATGAGGTCTCACTCTGTCACCCAGTAGAATGCAGTGGCACAATCAGAGCTCACTGCAGCCTCCAACTCCTGGGCTCAAGTGATCCTCCCACCTCAGCCTCCCAAGTAGCTGGGATTACAGGCTTGAGTCACCACACCCAGCTCGCTAAACTGACTTTTGGAGATGATGACTTTCAATAGTCTCACTTTGTGGTTGAGAGAATCCCAAACATTTTCTAGAAGAAGCATCCCAGGCATTGTTAATAGGATACAAGTTTGAGGCTGGCAGGTGAACCTGCCCTAAACTCCTGGGAAAGAGTGACAAAGGAGAAACTAATGCAGGTTGTGCCTCTGTCTTAGGTGCATCGCATCACCAGACCCTAAAATGTTGCACTGAACCCACAAAACACAAAGGGTCGCTGCTCTGCCCCAAAGATTCTGGCTGATCAAGCTCATATTTTTCATGGGCACCACATCCAAAAGGTTAAAGAGGGATGTTTTCTAAGCAAGACCAAAAAAATAAAAGATATAAATTAAAATAAAATAAGCAGATACATGATGATATATCTTACATTCTTGTAAAAAGTTATCCACAAAGCATTATTATTTCTAATACTCAAAGAGCCCCTACAGATCAATAAGGGAGAAAGACAACTCAATAGAAAAATAGGCAAAGAGATAGGAGTAGAAATTTATGGAACTCTAAATGCAAATGGCCAAGGAATGCATGAAAGATGTCCAAGCCCAGGGCTAGTCAGGCAAACGCCATTAAAGCAACGATAATGTATCATTGCTGAAGTATCATAGCTGTCATTGTTGACAAAACTTAAAAACATTGATGACATCTAGTGCTGGGGACATCTAGTGTGAAGGACAAAAGCACTCTCATATGTTGCTGAGGGAGATATGAACTGCTACAAGATTTGGGGGAAATAATCAAGTTGTGCTTATTAAAGATTAAAAATTCACTTACCCTTTGATAAAATAACCACATTTATCAGAGGCTATTGAACAGAACGTAAATGAAAGCACCAATACATGAGAAAATATGTACAAGGATGTTTATTTAAGCCTTGAATGTTTTGTGTTTAAAAAAAAATCTTGATTCACCCAAAGGCCCGTGAATAGGGAAATGGGTGGCTGCATTTTGTTATACCTATTCCATAGAAAACAATGAACTTGCTAAAAAGAACATGACCTAGAAAGATGGTCTTTATACAACCAAATTACTGGAAACGTAAATTACAAGGGGTAGTAAGAATGAGGAGGCAGAGTGGAATATTACTTTTCTTTTACACATATTTATATGCCTTGGTATTATCTGACTTGCTACAATTAGAATATAATAAAACAATAGCAAGGAAATTAAAATGCTAAAGCAAACAAAAAAGCTCCACCAACGTCTAGCAGCTTTACCAACAAGAACCTACAGATGGTAAGCCACCCAAGGACCACCCCGTACTCCAGCACGGCACCTCTCACACAGGTGATACTCAGTAAATGTGTGTTGAATGAACAAACATTAAATATTCAATAACACTGATTAAATGTGGTTGAAAAAAGGTGTCATTTCAGGGTCCAAGGAAAGCTTTACCTTCACCCTTCCTTCCTCCTTCCCTTAAAAACAATAACTTAGTATGTGGAAAATCATTTGATATAATTTACAACCCTCAGAGGCCCATTAGAAGCTTCTAGTATCATGGCAAATATGAGTCTGTTATTGAAAAATATGTGGGTCTTGTACAATGCCTGGTCCCACCTGGGAGAAATGCAGCTTCTTCTATTTCATTTGGGGTGAAAGACTGTGAATACCTCACGTTTCCGACATACTGTAACATCACTGCAAAGCCACTTTATGTTCCTCTCTAAACTCTACGAAATCGTATATGGCCAAAACACTAAACACATGCACAGACACACACACCTACGGAGACAGAGAAACCCATATATTATATGATTATTTGCAGCTTCAGTTCTTAAGCAAGTGAGTATACTTCATGTTAGCATATTATCTGCAGCTTCTCTGACACTGTCTGAGAAAATACTTTGTCCATAGCTCTATCATTGCACCACAAAACTTTTTCATAGATATCTGCTGATATATTTGGTATATGTTTACACATCTATCTCCCCACCAAGACTGCCACTTTCTAGAAGGCAAGAACTGCCCATTATAGATGCTCAACCACTGTTCATCAAATGGATCAATGGATGGATGGAAATCACTTATTAGTCATTCATTTATGCAACAAAGAAAGTGAGCACCTATGATGTGCAGAGTACTGCTCTAGCAATGGGATATAGCAATGGAAAAAACAGTCAAAGTCTCTGTCCTTCTGGAGCTTATATTCTAGCGGGCAAGCAGACCACAAACAGATGCCTGTATAATGTAATGGCCAGTGGCACATAAAGAAAAGTACAGGGCAGAGTAAGGAGACAGAGGGTGACAGGGTATCTCTTTAGCTCAGGTGGTCAGAGACTCCTCTCTGAGAAGGTGACTTGATCAGAGACCTGAATGAAATGAGGGAGCGAATCAGCTACGTGTACAACTGGAGAAGAACATTCCAGGCAGAGGGAACAGCAAGTGCAAAGGCCCTGAGATAGGAACATGACTAATACGTTTGAGGAAAAGCAAAGAAGCCCGTGTAACCACAGCACAGTGAGAGAAAAAGAAATCAGAGACAGGGCCAGGGTGAGATCCGGAAGGGTCTGAGGTCATGGCTTTAGCTCAGCTGAGTACAGCTGTGGCTTTGGGGCAACATGGGGACTAGAGGGTTGGCCCTTGAGCAGATGCACAGTCAGGTTTTCCCAAGACGGGTAAGCTTAGGGGCAGGGTGGGCATGGGGGGTTAGCTCTCAGCCAACAGGCTTGGTTGGTGGAGGATAAAGTATATCAAACGAGCCCCCAACGTGACATCCTGTGCTCAGGTCTCAGGGTCTCACCACCGACGCGTTCACCTTTGCACCCTCATTGCTTTCTGCTTTTCAGCATCATCTTATCAGCCTTCGTGCAAAATGTTACACCTTTAAAAATTGAGGAAAGATGTCACTTTTGGAAAATGAGACCAAGGGGAGTTGAGTTACTGCCCCAGTCTCCCTCCCCGACCACCCTCCAGTTTGGCACCGCCCTGACCCTTTGCAGGGTTTCACTGGCCCTGGGCCAGAAGGAATCCATCATCTCGTCATCAGATTTGAGCCCAACCCAAGGGAATGGCAGCGTCCTGTCCAAGTCCAATGACCGTGTGACAAGGTGAGGAGGGCGGAGGAAACGTCCCTGAGCTTCTAGTCTAGAAGCAGTGTCAACATAAGCCAATCGACAACTAAAAATAGCTGTCACAGAAATGTTTTAAGGGGCACAAATAATCACTGTGAGTTCAGAAAAAGAGGTGGTCACATCCAGCTGGGGCACTTCCGGGTGAGGCAGCAGGGACCGCTGGCATTTGAAATGTGCCTACATTATGATAGAAGCTGCCTCCAAAGCTGAGCTGTGTGCACAGACCCTTCCATTATCATACAACCCTGCTCTGCTCAAATCTGATACAAGGCATCTGATAACCAGGACCTTCCGCCTGACATCTCCCTCCTTGCATCTTCCTTTCTCCCTTTTCTCAGCCCACAAGCATTCCGACCCGCTGATACCCACATTTAGGTCAACTCCAGATATATGCTTCAGAGATATCTATAACCGTCGAGTTGACTGCACCAATATAATCTGTTAAATGCTACTCAAAATTATCCATTTTCTAAGGGAAGACATCCCACCTACCCATCCATTCACTCAGGACTCTAAGGTCTAATTTTCTTTTCAACATATCTTTTGAGTAGGCATCATACCAGGCACTGTGCTGAATTACACGTATCAATCCATTTACTGGAATCTTCTCAGAAATCCCTATGAACTTGGTGCTATTAGTACTACCATTTTACATTTAAGGATGATAACTTGCTTCAAATCACATACCTAGAAATGGAGGATCCGGGGTTCAAAACCAGCATTTATTGTCCACACTCAGGGGCTTAACCTCGAGAACCCTAACTCTCAATATGAACCCTTCTATTTGGGGCGGGGAAGTGGCAGGAAGAGATGTGTACGCTGAAAACAGTCCGGTTTCCTCCTTGAGAACACTCCACGATGAAGGCTTTGGAAGAAAAGGGCGGCAAATGGTGAAAACCACATCCTTGGATCATGAGTGTGTTTTCATTCTCAGAACAAAACAACTTCTTTGGGAGAATAATGGAGAAATGAATGTCGTAGGGAGACCTGTTGGATATCACGCATCTCGGTAGAGAAAGTGATGGTGGTTGGGATTCTGGTTTTATTGCTGTTATTGTAATTATCATTGTTATTGATGTTGGGTAGTTTTAAATATCAGAAAGAAGAAGAGTTGGACATGTCAAGAAGCCAGTCTACAAGCTGTGTAAGTGAGGGCTCCTTGTATTTCATGTTTCGGGTGGATAGAAGACGGATGGATGGATATAAAGAAAGAAAGAGACAGACACACACACACCCCGTCCAGCATCTAGCCAAGTGCCTTCCAACCAATACGCATCTGATAAATGTCAGCTGCATGGAAGGGAACTGAATGAAACCGAAGGGAGGGGCCTGGGTAAGAGATTTAAGAGGAGCTTGAAGCAGATGCCCTTGATCGTGACGTGACGTACGACCATTTAGGCATATTAGTTTAGAGGGGAGGGGAGGGATGCACTGGCTTGAGTCTCCAGAGAGCCAGAGGAACAGCTTCGGAGGGAAAAGAAGAATTAAGAGCTAGAGGGACCATACAGTGTGCAGAGTGTGCAACCTACGAGGGCAATAACCCCGCATTCTACACAGCCTTAGAAGAGAACCTGCCGGGACAGGGAGCCAGGCCTGAGGCTATCCCACAAGTTAAAGAGTCGCAGCAAATTACTATTTAGAGAAGCAGAATTTAGAATGGTTGATCGATGACTCAGTGCTGGATAGATTTTGTTCTGTCATATATATTTTTGATGTGGGTTTGTTTTGGTAATGCATTTGTAGTAAGCATTAAGAACAATGTTTCCCAAAAGCAGGGGGTGGATGAGAAGACCGGAGCAGATACCAAAGAGCAGATTCCTGCTCTCCTCTGCTGTCAGAATGAGGTGACCCTGCCACAATCCCAAGGTGCAGGTGGAGTTCCTAGGAGGAATTAAAAGGCCTCTTTAAGGCTGTTCCTGAGGCTGAAACCTCTCTTCAGTGACAAGCATCATGAAAGCTGTAATGCAGGTTAGCTTCACTGAGCAGACGCAGCGTAGAGTGACGTGGTGACCTCCCTGAAACGGCAATGAAAGTGCACTTGACCCAGGGAGGTGCCACTGCATGGAAGCCTGCCTCGGTGGGGAAAAGGTAGCCTGGCCTGCAGCTTCATTCAGGGGAGTCCGTGTCCCCTCACCTAGACTGGAGCAGGCCTGTCATCCACGCAGATGCTCCAGAACCTAACCTGGAGTTGTCACGATTTATGAACTCCATTCTGCACTGTTCTGTCTGCTTCACAGTGCCTCTTCTCACTAAGCCTACTTCATCATTTAAATTATTAACAATGGAAGTGCATTTACTGGGGGAGTAGGTGGAATACGGGATCTCGAGGGTGGGAAGAGTATGAATATGGTTTTATCTCCCCATGAGACTCACCCTTAGCAGCCTCAAGATCTGGGCTACTGCCTGTGCATGGGAGCAACAGAGATGATTTTAAAGTAAGTTTCTCTTTAAGCTCTGGTCACTAAAAAAAAAAAAAATTAGCTCAATGACATAACATAACCTTGCCTATAGTTTTCAGGAATCATGAGACCATCAAAATCCTAGTGAGTGTGGTAAAAATGTCAGCTCCACCCAATCTTCCCTGGGGCCACCTGTCTTTCCTCCCTACCTATTTTGACTTTTTGTTACTTTGCTTAGTAGCAGTTCAAGGGAATAAAAGCATTTTCTTGCAATCCACTGATTGCAATGTCTAACTTCTCAGCCCTCACAACAAGACGAAAAGCAAATCTAAAAAGGGGAGGTTGGTTACCTGCACTTTGGCCTTAGGATGTCCTGGCTGTTGGATCCTAGATCTGAGGCTTTGTATTTTTTTTTCCAGGTTGCCCAAAATCTGGCCACAGCCTCCCCTCCCCCATTTACTCTGCTAACCCTGAAAAGAAAGTTAAATCCTATAAGTCAAACCCAGCCCTGCAAAAATGAAGCTGTACAGCTCAACCAAATAGTCTCTTACCATTTGTAATAAATTAGATTGTGGATTGGTCATGGGACTATTTGGACCTCTGATGGAACATTCTCTTTGGAGGATGATCAAAATTCTATCTGCATAGGAAGTTTACAAAGGTATATTATAAAATATTCCTTAACAAGATATGTAACAAAGTCTTCAATGACTTGGTTATTAACCTAGATTACCTCTAAGGGTCCTTAAATCTAATAATTTCTTTTATTTGAGTTGTATTTGTTGACTTCTCACCATCTTGCTGAGTTTCTTCAGACAACAATAATTCCTAAAGTTATTATAGCATTTTATAAAGAGTTTACAAAAAGTACTTTCACACTCATTATCCTATTTGAGTCTTAATGCAACCCTATGAATTATGGTATTTTTTAAATTATTATTCCTGTCACCAAAGAAGATAGGGAAGCTCAGAGAAAAAGACTTAGCCAAGGTCATTCAACTAAAAATAATGGAGGAGCTTGCACTATCAGGGAAGTTTTAGAACTGGATTCAAGTCCGGACTCTATTACTAACTAGCTGCATGCTCTTGAGTAAATCACTCACTATTCTGAGCTTCATTGTTTTAATCTGTAAAAGGGGTTAGTTAACCAGATGATCTCCATGATCCTTCAAAGCCCTAAAATTCTACGGTACTATAATCCTAAATGGTTCCTTTCTCTGGGCCACATACCTACATCTAAAAATAAGGGGATAATACGAACTACTCAGGAGAACTGAGATTAAAAGCAATCAGTACAGCACACTAAGGAACCTTAAAAATACAAATATACCAAATGGAAAAAACATTTTGTGACACGTAGCTCAGCACACAGTTCCCTAAAATCCCCATTCTAGTGTGCAAGTACCAGAATTTCCACCTCTTTTAGGGACATTTAATTAATATCTTTGTCCTTTCATTACGATGAAAACTAAACTAGAATGTGGTTTGGGCTTAGTTATTTTAGAGACCACACTCTTATCTTTCTCCTGAATTGGAGCCCTCAGTTTGAGACATCTGAGTCTACCTTGTGCAAAGCTCCACTAGCCTCTTCTCTCTGTGTGATCCAAAAGTGACACGTACAACCTACATTTTCCAGGGCACAAAGCCATAGTTAGTGGCTAATACCCATGAGAGCATCAAAGGTGTTCTTTGGTGTCTTTCCTTTCTCATAGGAAGAAGACTACCTATTTCATAATGACTTTGTTCCTTCTGCTGTGATGCTGTCTTTTGGGGGTTCAGTGGTTTATCACCATTTGGGGAGTCATGTCCAATTCCCAAGCCTCACTTGGCTCTGGCTATCTTGGATTAACTCTAGTTGAGTATCTCTATGTGTTCAGACTGTGCTGAGCTTTTTATCTGCATTCCATCCTTGCAAGAATTCTATTATCACCATTTATGGATGAGGAAACTAAGGCACAAAGGGATTAAATAACCTACCCCAAGATCATATGTCTAATGAGCGGTGGAGTCTACAATTCAAATCCAAAGAGGCTGATTCCGAAGCCTATGGTGTTCTTCACCACCACCCTGCTGCCCACTCACCCACTAACCAGGGCAGTGGAGAGACCTCCAAAGGGGTGAGTCTTCCAGGTACTGAATTCCCCATCACTGGAGGTGTGCGAGCATAGACTGGGCCTCCCCCTGACTTCAAACTCTAAGGTCTTAGAGGCTTAAATCTGTCTTTAAAGCCCTCCCAACTCCCCCCTGGGTGCTCCTGTCTGCTTCTGACATAATGAATGTCTTTCCTTTCTGTGCTCCCATTATACTCTTTGTACTATTAGAGTATTTATCACAGTGCAACATAGAAAGTTATGTTCTTCCTTCTCTAGAAAGTCTGGCAAACTGGCTGCCTTTATTGGCTCCTGATTGTAGACACATTTGGGCAGTTTTCATGTCATAATAACCAGATGGGGAAGGTGCCTCCAGTTTGACATAGTCTTCACCACTCCCTATTGCCTCATCCCTGCCAGGTCACACATCTACACTACCTGCCTGCCCTCTGATGGGATTGAAGTTTTAACCCCTACAACAACTATCCTTTTTGCAGTATAGACCATGCCTTGTTCATCTTCGTATCCTCCAGGCAGCCTAGCACGGTACCAGAAAACCAGCTCAATAGATGTTTGGTGAATGAATAAGTGAATGAACAGACAAATGCATGGAGACTGCCAGGCAGTCTAAAGATCCGCTGGGCACAGAAGTGGCAGGTAAGGCAGCAACTCATCGGACAAACTCCCAATATGGGAGCAGCCTTAATCTCTTTATGCCTGTTAACTCAATTTATAAAGCAGATATGATAATACTTACCTACTTCTCGCTAGGGCGCCACATGAAATAATTAGCTAATGTCTGTAAAGCATTATCTGCACTAAGTGGTAGATATTAGTCCTACTGTGAATGCTCAGCTTTGGGCCTCCAGTGAATCTACTTTAAATAGAGCTGGCAAACTAAAAACCAAGATTTATCCAGTCTTTCCTTCTGGCTCTGCAAATATCCAGCTACCAAGCCAGAAATACATTAACATCTTTCTCAGAGCCAACTGGAATCTCTCTCTCTGTCTCTCTGTTTTCTCCACTCTCCTTCCCCCAACTCTATCATCTCTATCTCTACCTCTCTAATTTTAAGTTAATGTCTAGGTGGGGAGGCAAGATGTACTAATAGGTAAGCAAGGATTCCAAGATGGATGGATTGATTACAATGGCAGAACAGCAAGGTGGTTATCCTTGGAGGATAGTGACCAGAAGTAGGGGACTCTGTCAATTCTGGGAATGTTTTCCTTCTTGATCTGAAAATTGGTTGCATAGGTGAAAATCAATTAAGCTGCACACTTATTATCTGTGTACTTTTCTAGATATACATTTCAATAAAACTTTTTAAAAAAGGATAAAAAGTGATTCATGTAGTCCAAAAACCAGTGGGCATTACATGTCCTTTGCCTCGATAAACCTAGAGACTTTTTCCTACTCATTTCAGGATTTTACCAACCACAAGCTCTTTGAGGCGGACCCTCCTCGGAAGCCTACCCCACGGCAGTCATTAGAGCCACAGCTCTTGCACCGCACCAGAAGTCTGCCTTGCTAGCTGTGCCAATGGTTATTAGCGTAATTTCCTTCCTCCTCCTGTACCCCAGACTCACTAAATCCTCGGATAGTCAAGGACTCCTTCCCGGAGCAAAGACACAGATCATGGCTATCAGCTGGGTCCCTTGGCAGCTCAGCTCCAGGCGAGATTTGTTCCCTTGTTTGTCTGGAGCTTTGGTTTTAATTTGTAATGTTTGCTTAATCTACTATTAGTTGGGCTGAATTTAATTTAACTCATTGTAGCAATTAATTTCTTTCAATTTTCTGTTATTGGGTATCACTCTTAAGTCGTAAGTGATTTTGCCTCCTCTAATCATCATGTAGGAATCTGTCGGCCCAGTTATTCCTCTTTGCAAGTAACATCTGCAATTAAAAATATATATAACTGCAGGGAGAACAGAGGGATGGAAATGCTGAGTGGGATCTGTATCTTCAATTTTTTTCATTGGCCTCTATATTTAAATGAAATCAGGCAAAGTGGTGATAAGGAGGGGCTTCCTCTCCTGCCCCCACCACTAATGGACACATGGAGAAACAACAGCAGCCAGACAGGCCCTCTCTCTTACTATACACCCAGAAAAGCCAAAACCAAGCACCTAGCGATTATTTTTAAAAATTAAAACAAAAAACAAATAAAACCTCTAGCTTGGCTTATAGCCGATCGGATCATTTGGATGGTTGTGATCATTCTGAGTTTATAGAAAGAAGCAGTCTTGGGTTCTTTGTGATTTAATGAGAAAGTTGCTCAGCAGGTGGATTTGTGGCAAAGATGCTCTTCTATACAAATTTTAAAATATATAATAGGTGTTTTTCAAAGAAAGCTTAACACCATCTTTTCTTTTGACCTTACACAGTTCACAATTTCTCAAAATTACAACTCACATCCCACATATACTGAAACACTAGGATTTATCATGTTGCAATCAATTCAGCTTACCCCAGAATCTCTAAAGAGATTTTTTTTAATCACCATACTTCAAAGTAGGGTGATAATCACCAATTTTAGGAAACATTTCTCAAATATAATGGGAGAATGCCAGATAGTGCAAAACATGTGGGTGCAAACACACACAGAGCACGTATGCCTGGCTTATAACAATCACACAACAAGCATTAGAATCATACAGATACTACCACAGCATCTATTGTTACTACCCACAACATCCCATCCAGTTTGACTTCCTTATTTCCATAGTGAAACAAATCACCAGGCTGTATGTTTTCAAAGCTCACACTTCCAAATAGAGTGGACGTTCCTAATCTAAGTATATCAGAATATTTTTCACCAGCATTGGTGACTTCTATAGTCAAACTCACCCTTACTGTAAACTTAAACTTGGCAACAGAAACCTCATACAGGAAGTGGCCCCTAAAAAACCCTTAGAAGTGGCTTTCAAACCTCCAAGCTACATAGGAAATCTTTCACTTAATTCTCTCTAACCATATCACATAGTGTGTCAATTGTGCAGAATTTTATCTGGAAGTACCTTTAAGAACCCAAATATCATCTGTTGTTCACCCATTTTCTAATTCCCAGTGAAACCAACCTCATAAAGGCTGTGGCATTTCTTCCAAAGCACTATGAGGAGGTTGAAATGCACCAGAAGGCTGAGGGAAAGCTACTACTTTTCAAATAACTAAAGTGTATGACCCTACTATTTCTTGAGCTCAGTAGCTATGTCTTCATCTATAAAAATAAAATGGCAGAGAATGGGTTGATCAGGAAAGACCTGGAATCTGAATCTAGGCAACCGGCTAGCACAACAATACCCCAAACTATGTTATGTGTACAAACAAATACACATATGTGAAATGGTAGGACTAGGTCATCTCTTTCAGCTCTGTTAGTCTACACTGAAGTAGCTGGCTGAAACTCACTCGTGCAGGAGATATTTAAAATCTAATTGCACAGATGACTGAATCATGCAACATAAATACTCTTCAAGTTTAAGCTTCCAAAAGGAAGTACAGGAGAAAGGGTTAGATTCGCTATGCACATTCATTGGAAGGTGAGCTTGCCTTGTATCTAAGTTATGGATCAGCAAATTAGGCCCACGAGCCAAGTCCAGACAACCACCTATGTTTATAAATAAAGTTTTATTGGAACTCAGCCACTCATTCACTTACGTATCATCTGTGGCTGCTTTCACTCTACAACGGCAGACTCCAGCAGCCATGACAGAGATTTTATGGCCCACAAAGTTGAAAATATTTACCATCTGGCCTTGTACAGAAAACGTCTGCTGACCCCTGATTTTAAAAAAGGCTTCACGAAGGAGATATAAAAAACAGAAACAGAGGGCTGAGTCTCGAGGGATGGGTAGAGACTGAATAGGCAAGAATGCTCTCCGGACAGAAGGGATGGAGCACTCACTGCGCAGATTTGGGACTGGGCACTGAAGGGCCTGAATGGACAGTCCAGAGGGCGGAAGATAAAATGAACTGAGATGAGGGACCCACCAAAGACCCACAAGCATCTAAGCCAAGAAAACTGGACTTGATTCTACAGACAGTCGGCCATCATTTAGGGTTTCTCAGAAGAGAGTAGACAAAACAAAGGGGAAGATTTAAAGAAACCCGATCAGATCATGGTTTTTTGGATGGTTTGAGATTCCTAGCACGAGACATTGAAGGCCTCAGCATCTCGGGACCTGTGCGACTGGACACCAAGCTGCGAGTAAGGGAGGCAGTAGCAAAGACTGAACGACACGACTTGTGATCACTGGGTTTGGGGATGAGGAAGGAGGAGCAGTGATCAAGGCTTGCCCAGGACTTCCCACTGCGGTGACCGCAGAGCTGACCACTTTACGTGCAGCCGCGTGCACGGGCGCATACAATTTGTCAAGCTGATGGTTAAGGGTGCGCCTGAAAGTTTCACGCTCTGAGTCAAGTCCACAGCAGTTCTAAAGAACAGGGCCAGTGATCTCAGTTCATTGACTGCAACAGTGACTCACTCACCGTGTCCCAGAAAGGGAGAAAAGCAGCAGTTTGCTGCTTCTCCGGGTTGCTCCGACAGGTCAATACTCTGTCATCACTAATCCCGCAAACCTCAACAGACTCCTTTTTAAAGACTTCAAGTAAATAGGTGGCTATTATCATCTTTCAGGGAGTTTTCTCTACCTAGTCTCCTTTTCATGTTAGAGACACCCTAATGGCGAGTCTTAAAGATCACAGTTTTGACAGGCAGATTGTGAAGTTCAAGTCCATTCCTCATTTTCCTGCTCTGTCTGCATAGGAGTCCCAGCAGCTTTGGAACATCCATTTGGTTCCCTTGAAAAGAGACAGGCCTGTCCCCACGACCCCTATGTTACAAGGCTGTCTTTCTCCCTTGCCACGAGCAGCTCTCCCACTGCAGAGTGCTGGACGTCGTTCTGGGAACCCTCAGCCCAGACACTCATTAGTACTGCATTAGTCTGTAAACTCGGAGCGAAACGCCTAGTACACCTTGCTCTTACTTGATGTACTTGAAAGGTCTGTTGAATTTATGGCAGGATAATGTGGAGCCCAGCACCTATTTATGAGTTGATCATTTGTACCGAACCCCCCTCAAAGTGCCGAAGGTTACCATTCAACCAGGGCCTGCACTAATGCCACTGGAAGGCCAACAAAGCCAAGTATATGAAAGTTAAAAGCATTAATAAAAGTGTGACTTATAAATTACTTCATCTTTGTCACCCTTTTTGAAATGGGGTGAGAGAGGCCAGGGTAAATTTATTTTTTAAGTGCTTTCTGAGACCCGAACGGGTCAGGCTTGAAATGCTGTAGTCTATAAATCATTCTTTGCAGATCTGGGGGATGCTGCCGCATCATAACATTAACAAATATTGATTTATTTTATCATTTGCAACTGTTTATGGTGCAAGAGAGATCCTACTCCACACAAAAAAGCAAATACTTACTTGGGGGCAAGGTAGCTCATTAATACCGCTTGTAAGGGGGTAAAAAGGGAAATTTGGCAACGGGATTTCAGTTTATTTGGGAGTTCATGGCAAGGTGATTTTCTTCAGGTTAGCCAACATTAACTCAGCTCCCTCCCCAATACCACAGAGATGGATGGATTTCGGGCTAAGCGATTTTATGTACAAATGGCATGTATGAGAGGTCCTATCACCAACACAGCATTATTATCTGACACCAGCCAAAGCTCCTGTGAAGCTCCAACCTAGGAAAGGGTCAGTGAGGGTTTCGGACCCCTGACAACTCTGCTAAACTTTATATCAAAGCATCAAATAAGCAGATGCCCACACTCAATTCAACTACAGGTTCTAGAGTGATTCATTCGGGGTCCCTGCTGGTGCAGTGAAGGACAATTAACACCAAATGCCTTCGGGGAAAGGGAGATGAAAGCACACATTGTGTTGGAAAGTGTTCACAGCTCTGCTGCACCTTCTCAAAGTGCACTCCGGATTTGTTTTCTGACTTTGCTTGCTCACAGTTTGGGCCTTTTCCTAACAGGAAATGAAGAGCCACCAGAGACTGATCATTCAGAGAAGTTCAGGAGGCTCTAGAGTTTCACTGAGACAAACGGTGACAAAAACACAATGACTAAGAAAACCCAACTTCAACTCCTGACATTGCTTAACGCGTATGAACTGTGCAGGGGTGGACTCAGGAAATAATGATAAACTGGTACTGTTGTTTGGGGAATCTGTGCAATGAGGTTGATCACCATGTCCAAGCAAATCTTCAAGTCTCCCATGCAACTGGGCGCTCCTTATGTGTGGCGACGAGACAAATGGTACCCTGTGGAGCCAGGCATTGCTAGGCAGTGGATTACAGTGGCATAGCAATGACTGGGATTCCCTTTTAACGGTGTGGCCTGGGAAAATGCACCCTCAAGGGGAATGATAGCTGACATCAGGACCAGGATCTCTCAACTTCAGCACTATTGACACTTTGGGCTGGATAATTCTTTGTTGGGAGGTGAGGGAAGGTTCTTGTACATTGCAGGATATTTATCAGCATCCCTAGTTGCTACCCACTAGACACCAGGAGCAACCACCACCAACCCTCACTGTGACAGTCAAAAATAACTGCAGACATTGGCAACTGTTCCTGGGGGTAAAATATTCCTCTGTTGAGAACCACTAGGTTAGACAAAAGAACTCAGAGACTTTCTGTCAGGCCTATCCCACCAGCAAATCTTCCTACGCCACAGACTTTAAGACTTGAGATTCTAAATGTACAACCTTGAGCCACTTTGTACTCTAATATCGGGACCCAAGAGGCTGAACTATGTGGCTGCACCTACTGATCTTAACCACTATGAAAGGAAACATCAAGAAGAGAACTCCAAGAACTAAAAATTACTGTGTGTAAGAGGAGAGGGAAGAGAAAAATTTGCTGCCACAGGCAAGAGTAGGACTGGAAGAAACAGATCCCATGATCCAGGTAATGCTTCTGAGGGATGAGTGTTCTTAGGTAGGAAAGGAGCACATTCAGAATGTCACCACATCATAATTCAGTCCAATGGACTGATGCCAGAGTTGATTCCTAAGACTTCCCCCATAGTTAAACCAAAGAAGCCACTGTCCTCCATCCAAGTATGAAGTCTTACTGTAAACCAGTTATGGTAGGTCATATTTTCCAAAGAAGGTTACAATATCACCCATCCCAAAAGTTCTTCTGCAATGTGACCCTGTCAATGCCCTTTACCAGGAGGTGAAGTCTGTTTCTCCATCTCCTTGGATCAGGATGGCCCCATGACTACTCTGACCAATGGAACATGGCAGAAGTGACACAGTGCCAGTACTGGGAGTAACTATTAACTGGCTTGGTAGCTTCTACTTCCAGCTTCTTGAAATGTTTGTTTATGGGACATTCCCTCTCAGAACCCAGCTGCCATCCTGTGAGGTTCACAATCTACATGGAGAGGCCCATGGATATGCCCTGGTCAATAGCCCATTAAGTTCCCATCTGACAGCCCATTAAGTTCCCAGCCAGTCCTATGAGTGATACATCTTGATCACCCAGTCCAGTCAAACCTACAGATGACTCCAGCCCTAGCCAACATCTGACTGTAACCACCTGAGGGACTCCAAGCAAGAACCACCCTGCTGAGCCCCATCAATCCCAGACTCATAAGAGATAATAATAAATTGCTGTTTTAAGCTGCCAAGCTTTAAGGCAGTGTGTTACACAGCACTAAATAACTGCAACACCAACCACATTGATATTCCTGTGACACTAAAGAGAAATGTGCACAACCAATGTTATTAAGATCAAAAGGAATTAACAGACATCATCATCATCACCCCATTTACTGGGTGCTCAATATTTTCCACTTGTGATCACATTTCATTCTTGTAATCAACCTAGGAGACAACTAGGTTGACAAACAATGGAACAGAGGTCCAGAGAGCTTAAGTCTCGCCAAACTGACACAATTAGTAAGTGGAGGAACACAGATTCAAACACAAACTGTCTGATGCCAAAGCCTCAATTTTCCCACTAATCTGTGGACAGTTTTACCCTCAAGATAGAAGAGATGAGAGCAGAGATGGGTCCATAAAATGTCACTCAAGGAATTCTATCAGAAACTCCGTCCTGCGACCTCAGATTCCCAGAGTAATATCATCAGCCATTGTTTTTCCCCATGGACTGACACAAAGGTCTCTTCTGCTTTAAGAAACACAGGTACACGGATCAGATGCCATCTTTGGTGGCATTTCTAAAGGGGTACTAGGTGCTAGAAAAGCCCAATCTTCCACAGAATTGATCCTTATCCTTTCCAATATCTCTGTAACTTAGCTGTGCATCTCCGTATTACCTGTTGGGTGGGCTTAGGCAAATCACAAATCCTCTGAGCCTCAGAGTCCTCAGCTGTAAAATGGGAATTATCCCTACCCATCAGAGTTCTTATGACAACTCGAGATAACATAATAAAATGCTCAGCATAGCACTGACACATAGGAGCACTGAGAAGCAGTGGCCTGTCTAGGACCTGTCTGGTCTGTGCAGTCTGAGACATGAGGAGGCCGGATTGTGATGTTTAGATTTAGCCTCTGTCTAAATAAATGAAAACTTAGAGCCATTTTGGGCGCAGACATCCCTCCTGCTGCCCATGACAGACATATGACTGAGAGAAGACAGTTTTCTGGGTGCTGGGCTCAGTGGGAAGCCAAAGACACTCTTGTCTGAAATGCACACGCATAGGCTGATCTTTGCAAATGCACTGCTCTTATGCTTCTGAGATGCCTGTACATCCTAGACCCTGCATGTTAGAGTGAATGCAGCCCAAAGACCCCACGTCTGGGGATTTCTGATGCTTGGAGGCCCATTCCAAAGGGACCTAACCCCTACATTTGCCTTTGAACACAGCTGAAGCACTGCCTTCCATGTCTGGTCCTTTATACAATCTTCAGTCATGTAGAAAGACACCTCTGCTGGCATCATCAGTGACCAGCACAACGTGTCACCAAAATTTTCAAACTGGATCCAATGCCAACCCAGGTGAGATTTTTCCTTCCTGTCTATGGCCTTCAAGTATCTGTTTTCTCTTTCTCTTTGAAGCTGTTTTCTCTTTCTGGCATGAGAACCCAGAATTGGGATTCTGATCTCCATTCACCATATCACCCTGGGCTGAAGCTTTCTTCTTTAGAGGCCCAGGAAATGTACGATAGTTCAGCCACATTAGGTTTCTGCCAGCTAAGAAGTCCAAGTTTCAAAGGAAAAGCAACCATTCATCCCAAATTCACCATGTTATGACTTTTGTAAAAGGTCCTAAAACACAATTAACAACACAATTGCATCTTAACTTAGAATTTTCCACTTGGTGGCTTTTCTCAAGTTGGCTGTCATTGAAAAGGTGCCTTCTGCTATCTTTTTTTTTAATTAAAAAAATACTAAAGAAAGCTATAATGCTTTACTCTTAGTTGCTAAGTTGAGTTCTGCTCAGCATAGATATTGAAGGTTTCCCAAGTAGAAAGGAATTGTTCTCTGTCATTTATTGTAAAGTTTGTGCCTGGCAGTTGTAGCTGAGTTCAATTTGAAAAGAAATCAAATGTTTGGATGAAAGTGACACAATGTGGCATGAAGCATAACCTATACATTTCTAACTGATGCCAGAGGAAGTCCCAGCTGGAAGTCATGTCACTTTTAGCTATTAAGGTTTACAAGAGTCATTAATTTTTATTCTTTAAATAATTTATTAATCATACATGTGTAAGCTCTTATACAAAACACTGAGCCAGGGATAAATGAATGATTAATGAGCTCAATCATTCAAGCATTAGTTCATGCATTCATTCATTCAGCAAATTTTTACTGAGCACTTACCGTATATCAGGCACTGGGCTGTGTGCTAGGGGTGTAACAGTTAAGTACGTCGAAGCCCAATCCCTGCACTTATGGAGTTTAGAGCCCCGTGGAAAGGACAGATAGCACTCATCTGATCATAAAAGTAAATAGGAAATTGTATTTGAGCCAAGGTCTATGAGGTACATGAAGGTTTGTGTACTTATAATGAGGGAATTTTACTAAATCCATGAGGTCAGGAAAAGCTTAAGTAGGCTAAGACCTTATGCCAAAGTAGGAGTTAATTAGGCAGAGAGAAAAAGGAAGGAAGGAGTATTACAGGCAAAGGAACTAACTAACGGATGGCCAGAGAGGCCAGGGTGGAGGGGCATCCACTACACGATGCAATCCCTGGGCCCACCTGTCCCTCAAGCAGCATCCGTGACAGACGAAAGGTAACACAGCCAGGCAGAATAAAGCAAGTGCTAAACAAAGGTTCAAACTAATGGGGGAACAGCGGCTGGAACCCCAAGAAAGTCTGCAAGGAGGTCGACTCTGAACAGAGTCTAGAATAGGGGTTGACAAACTACGGCCTCCAGGCAAAATTCTGCCTGTTTTTGTAAATAAAGTTGTACTGAAACACAGCCCATTCATGTATGCCTGATCAAGGGCTGCTTTTGCATTACAAGGGCACGACTGAAAGTTGCTGTGAAAACCAGCAGCCCACAAAACTGAAAATATTCACTATCTGGCCCTTCACACAAAAGTTTGCTGACCCCCAGTCTAAAAGGATGAGCAGGATTCAAAATCAATGGGACAAGTAGGTACTGGCACCTGAAAGAATCAAACTTGAACATGTCTTTTAGTGGATGCTCTGATTAAGTCACAGGAGGCAAAGGGCACATGATAGATATTTTAATGACACCTCAGACATCACACAAGACAAGGTTTATGCACTTTGGCATATTTTGCTTCACAGAATAGTTATGATCCAGGAACACTGATGATATGTTGGCATCCCCTGAAGTCTATTGCCTGGAAAGAATTACACAGAGACATGATGCAGAAAGTAAATAAACAAAAACACTGTGCTCAAGACACTTTGAAAAAGACTGAATAAACATAGTTGAACTAGCTTCTTTACTGCCGGACTTCTCAGAGCCTTTAATATCCTATTGTGCCTTGGAAATCTCCAGGAAAAAGAAAAACATATGTTGCATGTCTCAAATTTATTTGATCACCGACTCCTTTCTCAAGAGCATCTCATCAGGCCAGAGTTGCTTGAAGCATAGTTTGAGAAACTGCTCTGAACATCTTAAAGCAAATCTCCTTTTCTTAATTCTCTCCAGAAAAATGTCAGAAATGTATTTCCTTTCAAAATAATTTTAAAACTGTAGGAAGAAAGGCTTGACTGTGGCATGCTAGAAACCTGTAGGTTTTGGGAAGTGAAAACTCTCCACTCTCAACCTCTCCCACACAAACCCTTGGGTTTTGCTCCCATTTCCTATAAAGAAGCCCATATCTGGGATTCCCTGGCTCAATGTTTAAAGCTTCTGGCATTCCTATCTTCTACAAATTTTCAACATCAACAAATTGCACTTGGCTCAAAAATTCTAAATTCTAAGCATCAGTTTATAAGAAATAAATGTCTTTAACTTCTTGAATTGACTGTCTTACTGCATTCCAAATTTCGTATGTGAATTTTCTTTTAAATATTGCAAAAGATGCCCTTCCCCTCGATCATTCAATATGCAAATGAACAGCAGCCTTCAAGTTCAAAGTCTAAAATGAAATTCGAGCCCTCTCATGGAAAGGCCAGCCCCAACTTGACATACCTCACTGATCAAATTCCTTCACTCTTCCCTTTAGATACATCCAGACGGACCCAGAATAGCCAATAAATTTCTCAAAAGTACCAAAATCTACAAATTCTACTCTTCTCTGGTAGCAACTCCAGGATTCAGAGCCCAGAGAAAGGCCAGTTTACCATTCTCAAGGCTAAGGATCTGAAACAACACAAAATCACCATTTACTGTGCTCCTGAGGCAAGTCCTCCTTCAGAGTCTGGTACTGACGTCCGGAAGCAGCGGGCCATGTGTCCACTCCGAAGTCATCACACTTTGGCAGAGAATCCCTGCAGGGTTGGAGTGGCCCTGGGGGCTCTGATGAGAGGTGCTAAATAAATTAGTGCTATCGTTTATTAGAGCATAAGAAACAGATGGGAATGGGCAAAATGACAGCTGGAAGAGTGAGGGTTTCGGAAGAGGAGTGTGCACAGCCCTGAGAGATTCATCTACACGACGCCTATTAACATTAAGGGGCTTTCTTAGCAGCAGCTACAGTCTCCCGCCAATTCATTCCTCGACTTTCCTTTCCGTCATACAGACAGTTAATCTAATATCTAATTATAAAATAATTGGCAATCCCACAACTTTCTCTTGCAAAACTCTCCCACCAAGAGTGATTACTTTCAACTCATTGCTTTTTGCATCCACAGGGAACAGATAAAAAAGAAAGGGCCGGGGGGAATTAGGCTAAGAAATGGGAGCAAGGAAGTTTGCTTACTGTGGGGCTTCCTTCTGGGACAGGGACAGGCAATTGGACATCCATTTGTCCCCACCTAGTCAGGGTTGGCCCTTACCTGACTGCAGTTTTGTCTGCTTTTGTTGCATTGCTAAAGCCATTTGTTTTTCCCTATGTTTACTTTATGAGAAATGCTAACCTAGGAGCATAAGAAATGGCATGAAGACCCCACAGTCACCCATTCCTTAACACTAGGGACAGAGGATTGAAATGAACCTAACGCATATACTCTCTTCTAGAAGCATCTTTTGATATCTAACTTCTGACAAATGAAATTATTTTAAGCAAGGCCCTTTCAATCTTTTATCCAATTTTTTTCTTTACTATTTGTTCACATGTTGGTATTATACATTAAATATGTACATACACACCACTTGAAAATCCTTCATTTTCTTGACGTATATTGCTAAATATTTTTTCTCACAAATTCTCTCCATCACAGTGTCTGATGATAAGTGTCAGAGATTTAGGGAGAGTTTTAAAGTACAGAGGCAGGCGATTTGACAGTCAAATTTAGTATTTTGTTATCTAAGTGAATGTCGAATGCAGCCTTACACACAGAAAATATAATGGAACAGAATTACTTCCAGCCCAAACTGGATTCTCAGAAGTTCTCAGAAATAGTTGTGGATCAGTTTTATATAGGCTTTTAGCAATTCTTCTAAAAATTTACTTAGAATTGCTTACCATTTCCTTGAAATATGGGAAAAGGAATAGAAGGCATAGTTCCTGTCCCCAAAAAACTCAGGACCTTAATCAAATGAGACATAAAGTAATACAAAAATATAAAGATGGTAAGAATAGTAACTATTCACCTCCTATACATCAGGTGCCATATTGTATGACACGTGTGTGTGATTTTATATACTAATGCTTGTGATTAAGCAGCTGAGATGGGTCAATAGAGACAGGCCAATCCTCTTGCAAGACAACGCTCCACCACATGTCGCACAAACAACGCTGCTCAAACTACAGAAGCTGGACTTGGAAACTCTCTGTCATCCACCGTATTTGCCAGACCTTGCACCAACTGACTACCACTTCTTCCAGGCTTTGGACCGCTTCTTGCAAGGAAAAATATTCAATTCTCGACAAGCTGTGGAAAATGACTTTGGCGATTTCATCGCCACTTGCTCTCCAGGTTTCTTTGCTGCTGGTGTAAGCAAGCTACCATTAACATAGCAAAACTGTGCCAATAGTTTAGGCACCTACTTTGATTAATTGTACTGCTTCTTGTTGGAGATACAATAAACTACACTTTTGATTCAAATTCGGACATTTCATATTCATGACCATATATATGTATGTACACGTAAGTGGATATATATGTCATCTCAATTGCTTACCCCCAAAATAAACTACGAGGATGGTATTATGCTCCCAAATGGATGAAGAGACAGAGATGTAAAGAAATTAAACAAATTACACCATAATGTGCCACATAGTCCTCTGATGCCCTAGAGAGGAAGGAGATGAGTGGTGGGCTGGAGTCACTAGAGAAGTCTCTGGGAGAATTGGCCAAGGTGAACCTCTGCAGGTTAAAGGAAACTTGGGGTTGGTTCTGGAAGGCCTAGACTGACAGTCCCTCTGGTCCACTCACCGCCCAGAGCACACACCATCTGATCTTTTGTCATAAAACACATTTCTTAATCTCACAGTGTAATGGAGCTCAATAAATAACTGCCCTCCGGCTCACTCGGTTTCTAAACAAGGAAAGAAATAGTGAGAGCAAGAGAAGAAGGTCCAGATACATTTTTGTGAATGAAAAAGGCTATGTTGTAGGACCTGGAGCCAACTGTCTGATAAGTAAACCCCAGAATTCGGTAGACATTCCTCTGAATGGTGAGAGCATTGGAGGGAAGGCAGGTCCCATGAGAGGGAGGCACAGAGCTGAGCCAGTGCCTTGTTCATACTTCCCAGCTTTACCAATCCGCCAAATCCACACCCACCGGGTCAGAGTTAGGCCAGGGGTTTTGCTGGCAGACACCTCTTCTCATAAAAGAAAACATGAGGGGTGGAGAAGGAGCATCTCCTCCAATGGGGTCTGCCACACAGACCACATTTAACAATGAACAGACAAGACCTACGTCAGACTTCGGAGACCGTTTGTAGGATGGGTCCAAAGGAGACTGGAAGGGCAGCAGTAGAGGAAGGCTGCCCTCAGAAAAGACTGGAAAAGCTGTTCTGGTAGCTAAGATTCAACTCTATGTTATGACTCCCCCAGCTACCAAAAACAAAACAAACAAAAACAAAATCTGAAGCCGCGTCTGCAGGGTTGGCAAAGCCATATGACAAAGTGCTCCCCAAAGAGGCTGCCTGTGAAATGGGGAGGGGAAGCCAGCTAGAAATTCCTTTGTCTGGTTTGCCTGAGAGACCTAGAAGGGAAACGGAAAGAATCAAGACACGACCCTCTCCAGCGTCAAGGTAGCTTCTGTTCTAAGCTGAGGGGACAGCTGGCTCCCTCCAGGTAGGCAAGAAAATTATGCTTAAATTTTCTGTTTTCCCTTGAAGCAGTCAAGGGTGTTTTTCAACCAGCCTAGTCTTTGACCAAACGTGCCTTACTCCTTGATCTCTTATCACTTTGTCCACATCCTGGTAGGAGCAAGGTAGAGAACTTGAAAGGGCCACAGAAGAAAAGAAAATGGGTCTATGGAAATGAAAAGACCTGCACTCACTTTACATGGAAAAAAAAAAACCAGAGGAAAGTGGAATGGTATTTATTTCAAGTACATGAAAGCTTTCACTCAAAGACGAGAACAATTTTTAGTCCAGAACAAGAAAGGAGAGATTTAAAGTGGAGCACAAGGAACTTTCTTTTAATATAAGTAGGTTGTCTTGAGTGTCCCCAAGCACCTTCTCCACTGCTTCCGTTCCACACTGAACCCACCTGCAGAGGAAAAGTCATCTTATTCTATTGCAAGTGTTTGTCTGTAAAGTCTGCTACCCCACGAGACAGTAAGCAACTTGAGGATAGCATTTAACATAAGGCCCACAACAGAAAAAACTGGATAAATATTTGTAGGCTGAATCCATATAAAGTGAGATTCTTAAATACAGAAATGGGTTATTTAACATCTTTTTTTTGTGTGGGGGAAAAAAACAAAACCTTAAAAATGAGACAGATTCAGGATTTGAGAAGGTAAGAGTCATTTCTTAAAGCAAGGGAGATTAACAAATGATCCTCAAGTATAACTGTAGTAGTCATCAGAGTTATTGACAAAGGCTCAGTGTACATTCAAGGCCACATGGCAGGATCACATAGCTCCATCTCCTCTAAAGTGACTTGCTTTAGTCAATGAAATACGACCATGATTGACTGGTCACATCCAAGCACTCATGGCTTATCACAGTTTCTGTTTTCCTGCTTCTGGGACTGTTGAAGCCCGCCATAGTTTGGATGTGGTTTGTCTCTGCCAACACTCATGTTGAAATTTAATTGCCAATGTAACGTTGTTGGGAGATGGTACCTTTATGCAGTGATTAGGTCATTAGATACATTGATGTCTTTTCTCCAGGGAATGGATAAGTTCCCTGAGAGAATGGGTTGTTATAAAATGAAGCTGCCTGTCACGTTTTGTCTCTTTGGCATGCCCACTGCCCTTTTTACTTCCCCACCATGTTATAAGGAAGCAGAAGGCCATCTTCAGAAGCTGAGAAGATGCCAACACCATGCTTCCTGGACTTCCCAGCCTCTAGAATCATGAGCCAAAAGAACTTCTTTTCTTTGTAAGCTATCCAGTCTCTGGTATTCTGCTAACGCAACACAAAACAGACTAAGACAAAGCCTGTGTCAAGATGGAGCTTTGGACAGAGCAAGTCTGACAATGAGGAACAGAAGCTCATTGTCCAAATGTGACAGGCCACATGAATAAGCATGAGTTAGAACCAAACTTCTGTTGGTATCTTTGGAATGGTTGTTTCATCAAGCCTTACTTCTCTGATACAATATCCCCATAATCCTAAACTTATATTCGATTTCAACTGTTGAACTTCATCAAAGTGTAATTACTGCCTTTTGGCTAACAGGTTATGATCTTCCATGCCCAAGACCTACTCATCTACTTAGATAAAACCTTGGACTTGCTGGAGACTGAAAGTGTTGGGCTGAAGACAGAAACTACTCTAAATATGTTAATGGTGTTTTGCTTTTCAAATCTATTCAACTTTCCCCAAAGAGCTCTCCATGCCCAAGCTTTAGAGTCACTATGAGTGCAAGAATTCATGGAAGCATGTACGTTACTGGCTGAATGATATTTCCATCTCCCCACTCCTTCCTTTTCCAAAAGAAATCCATTCCTCTTTTAGTGACAGTATAAGGACAGAAGGTCGTCCATAAGGCCCCAGTGTCACTGCCACACACACTTGGACAAAACATGCTCAACTCATTTGATGTTTCCATTTCAACATGACCACTTGACATTGAGTGTGTGTCCCACTAGAAATGTTTGAGTGCTTTCAGATTTTGACTGAATTTGGTAAATTGCTAATGTATCTAGAGTACTCCAAATTGGCCCAGAAAGCCTTTCTTCCATTAGGACTTATATCTTGTTTTTCCTGTTTTGGGTTGATCTGGCCAGAGCTGTAGCCAATAGATACCTTAACTCTGCTTTGCAGTTTTGTATGTTCTATTGAAACAAAATGGCAGGTAAAAGATTTTTTATATAAGCATATCTCCTGCCATCTTTAATGGATTCTAATAAAGTCAGGTACATGAGTGAGTCATAGAGAAAATGGTTCTTCTTGCCAGCTTGGAAAAAAATGCATATTTCCAATTTAATTTATACATGATGAAAATCAGCTACATGAGGTTTGAATAAGGCCCAGCACGCAGAGAACCCCAGTGAATCCTAACATAGCTTCCTGATAGCTAAAAGACGTACTAAGTTTGAAAGAGCTTGCCAAAGTGTAAAGTGCTACTTGAAGGGGGGGGGGGGTTTCCCATTTGGGAGTCAGCTATACACAACGAGAGGTCTTTTCCAGCCCGACTGAAGAAGAATTGTTTCTACACATCAAGCTATACAGAAAAGAAGCAGAAGCAGAGTGTGACTTAGTGAGGTCCTGCAAGTCAACTTCTACTATTGTGTGTGTGCGAGTGTGTACATGCACGTGTGCACACATGTGTGGTGTGCACGAGCAGGTCGGGAATGGATTGGAGTTCTTTGAAGCCAGAGGTTCACCAAGAAGCTTCCGACAATGTATTGTTGATCTGAAAGAACACTTCAGGTAAAAGTCCGTAGGGGAAATCTAAAGCTCAAATACCAAGGCAAGGGAGATCGGGGAAGGATCAGGACATCACAGACAGCCAAGAAGAATACCAGAACAAAATATCCCATCAGGAACAGGCAAGGGGGAGCATTCCAGACAATTGCTACTAACATCAGCGGGTACCTGCAGCTTCCCTTACTGAGCTAGCTGGTGTATGGCGTAGTGGCCTGGCTTTACAAAAGCAGAAAGAAGTTAGGTCTGCACGACAATGAATTGGGAATATGCTTTGGAGTGTTTGGGTTACACATTTTAGAACCGTCCAGAAGGGGATATGAGTAAATAAAGAGCTGACAGGTTGGAAGGTATCCTTGCGTGTCCCTACCTAAGCAATCACTGTGATGGAAAAAACCAAATAGTCTTGGAGAAACTTCAGTGCAATGGAATACATATGTACCATGGAATGAAATAAAATGTTCAAGGATATTTTAAATGTCTATCCCTGTAAAGCTGTCTTGAATCCATCACAGGACTAAAGCTCTCCTCACTTCTCTGAGTTGACGAAAGGAGGAAGCACCCGAAGCACAGAAATGGCCCCTGAGCACCCATGAACTTAGCTAACCTGTCGCAGTGGTCAGCTCGCTCTAAGGAGACACGCTGCCGCCCTCCAGCATGGGAAACGGGTTTCTGACTCCAGCCATCCCCATCACCCTAACCCTAACCTTGGGGACTATGTATGGTCCAAACCAATCTCAGAAGGAAACGGTCTGCATACCAGGGCCTTGCTGCTGGCCTTGCTAATAACATCCTCCCTGTCCTTTCCATTGTCCATTGCCAGCCCCATCTCCCCGTCTCTGTTGACGAAAACATCTGCCTCCCACATTCAATGACTCCCTCAAATCCCATCTCGCACAAGTCAGTTCTCTTGTCCAAGCATCTGGGTTGAACAGGGACTTAATCTTTATCTCTCTACAGCCAGCCCAGCATCTGGCACACAACAGGTACTCAATACATGCTCAATAAATGAGGGAATAAATGAGGTGCAACCCTCACACTATACTAAGACTGGTGGGCTCTGAGGGGTAAGGATGGAAGTGGCAGGAAGTGGTAAGGGGGGGACAGCCAAGAGGAGGGAAAGGAAGAGGAGGCAAGAACCCACCCCATGTCCTCTTGCTGCTGAAAGGCCCCCCTTCCCCAAATCTCTAAATCCCCCACGACCACCAGGGAAAAGAAAGCCAGTGGGGCACCCCTCTAATGGTCCGTATATATTCCCCAGCTGAGAGTTACATGACTATTTTACCTTTAAGGATGCCCTGGATGTGATTCCCAACCTAATTTTACTTGGATACACACAGTAATTTTCCCTGGCCTGATCCCCAGGAATTGGCTGGCTTTTTCCCAACAATTTCCTTTAACGCAGAACTTTCAAGTACCATCGTCTGACAAAGGCGGATTTAAGGTTCCCTGTGTGCCAGAGCATGTTGGGCACATTCGAGGACAGAAGTATTTTGTATCTTCAGCACCTAACGAGCCTTCAGGTACTGGTCAGTTGTGGTTCTGGACAATTCTACATCAGATCCCATATCCCCTGAGCGGTCCCACATTACACAGCGTACCTTGAAACTGCCTCGCATGCCACAAATCGAGGTAAAACCAAGACAGTATTTTGAAAGTAGTAAACTGATGTGATTTGCATTCCTGCCCCCCATAAAACATGTCCCTCGGCAGCCAGTTCACTCTTCCAGCTGTGGGGAGGCAGGGGGCAGCTGGATGAAGGGAAATACTAAAACAAACAGGAAGAGGAAAGAGAAATCTTTCCCCTTCCACCCAGAGGAATTGGTAGGACACCAGGTAAAGTCATATGGAAACAGGTGCTGAAAAACGCACATGCTGACCTCCATGCTCCAGGCTGGAGTCCTGGAAGGATGGGTTGGAGGGGGGCATATGCAACAGGTTAGAGGGGCAAACCAAAGCAGAGAAAGGCCTTTCGTCTCGCTAGGCACTCAGAATCAGCAAAGACTACATCAGAGGTTGACTCCCCTCACCCCATACCAACCTGGGATGTCCACAGCAGAGTCATGTTGGAGAAGAGGTGGAGGGAGGGCCTGAGCTCCTTCAGCTCCTGTGTCTCAAGGAACAAATCTGTTCCCTGCTGGGTGCCCTGTGGAAGGACCCAGAAGTAGCTGATGGGCTGGGGGCATGGGGGTTGTGCATGCAGCTGGGATGGAGTGATCCTGGAAGCTATGGGTGGCAGGGGAGACGTCCCGGACCAGGAATCCAGAGAACCAGGCCCCAAGGAGACACTCAGGGTCAATGCCAAGGAGGGGCTGAGTTGGCTGGGAGCGTCCTGGCGTGACCAAGCTGAGAGAAAAGAGGCCATGATCTCAGAACCGTAAACTTCAGCACCAGCGACAGCAGGGCACCTCACAACCAAGCAGATACAGGACAATGCCAGGGCTACAAGAGGGTCCCGAGTGCATGAGCCACCATCTCCTGCTTCCCCTACCCCTCACCAAAGGCTGAGATCCTTCCACCACCCACCCGGGAGCTCTCTTCACAAGAGCAGGGCAAGAAATCTGAAAGAATGGAGCTTTGCCCCAAAGAGATCTTTACCTAAGAAGAGGCTTGACTTACTGAATTAGACCAAATTTCATTTTTCTTTCATACCCAACAGAGTAGAGGCTCGCAGGAAAGAGTAGATCTGTTGTGAAATATTTTAAAAATATATTTTATTTGCATATCGGTGTATACTATGTAAATGTGCAATCCCACCTCATGACATTTTGTATTTCACAAGAAAAACAATGATTTCTAGCCACCCCATAAGGGCACTGCCTGATACTTGCTGCCACCTGAAAAAGGTGGAGGACAGGCAGGTCTTAGGTAAGCCTAAGAACCTAACAAAGGTGCCTACCCAGAACCGTGGTGGGGAGGAAGCACCCTTCCAGCCTCAGGCTCCTAGAGCGACTGTTGCAGCCAGCTGGCTCAGACAAATAGACAACATACAGCCAGGAGCTAGACGCTTGGTCGGCTTTTTTGCCAGGGGTGCGTTATCCAGCCTGTGCCCCACACCTGTCCTAACACCTGTCCTGCCTTATCCCACCAGGGTTCTCCCTTTGGGAAGCAGTCAAATGACAGCTATTAGTCTGTGCATGTGTGCACTCAGGACAGAGAGAGCCCAGGCTTCACATTGCTACTAGGAATATGGGAAGAGAATTTAAAAAAAAAAAAAAAAATCTCGTCTACTTTTATTCCAAGGAGCCGACACATCCATATAAAGAGCTTCCAGGTTAGGAGCTGCCCAAGCATCAGCCACAGTCAGGGTACACACCTGGCTTGATTTCCCTAAAAGGCAGAGGGAGCTGTCCCCTGCCTACCCACTGGCACCTCCCATGCCCCAGCTCTTCTGGCCCAAGGAAAGCATGGCCTGCCCAAATCAGAATCAGGTCTTTTGTAACATTGATATTTTTTAATTCTCTGCAAATGGAACCCCCACTTTACAACATGTGAATCCATTGTTCAACTCTTGTATAAGTTTTCAGCAACACATTATGTACGAAATAAAGGACTGTCTGATTTCTTTTTTCCCCCATTTTGTTATTTGGATTTCTTTCTTTGTTTTTGCAAAATTTTTCCAGAATAGGTGTCAATTTACTTTGTAAACATTGTGCTTAATTGTTTGCAAGACTGCAGAATAACTGGCACAAAGTGAAGTTATTTTAGACAAGAACAAACAATTTGAATATGGCAGTTAGTGGGGAACTGAGAACAAAGGCTGGAGTTTTATTTAAAGAACAAGTCAATCACGCCAACAGAAAAACAATGCATAGGCTCCTTCTGTGTGCAGAGCTGAAAAGCCCGAAGTTGCACTGTTTTAAAATGTGTGAAGATATTCAGCACAAAAGGCCGGGTTTTGAACGTGGATAAAAGAAATCCAGGAAGAACAACCGTGGTTGACAAAGAAACAAAGCCTTCACCAATAAGGAGAGGGGTTGTGTCCTGTGAAACCCAGTACTCAAAGACGACAGGGTCTGGCTTTACAGCTGGGCAGAGAATCAGGAAATTGACATGGAAGTTTTATGCAAAACTGACTTAACACACACCCCATCAAATATGTTAAGTGCATCAAACAAGGAATAGGAAATACAGAAAATGCAAGACAACAGCTCCACAAAGACAGCTCTTCTCATATAATCTGCCTTTAAGCCCACTTCTCACATCAAGATACTCTCTATTTTTTCATGCGGGTTTACTTAGAACAAGACTCCAAGTCAGCGGTCAGTAAACATTTTCTGTAAAGAGCTGGACAATAAATATTTTAGGTTTTGCAGGCCACCTGGTCTCTGTCGCGGCTATTCAACTCTGCTGCTGTCGCGTGAGAATAGCCCTAGATGATTCGTAAACAAAGGGGCATGGCTGTGTTCCAATGAAACTTTTTGGACGATGAAATTTGGATTTTATGTAATCTTCATGTGTCATGAAATCTTTTGATTTTTTTTTCAACCATTTAAAAATGTAGAAACCATTCTTAGTTGCCAAGCCATACAAAATTAGGCAACGGGCTGCAGATGGCTCACCCTTGGTTTATAACCTACAACCCCTTCAACGACCGCAAGGTAACACTACCTGGTATAGTACGGAGTGGCTACTCCCAAACACGTGTTCCAGGAGAAGTGATGGCTACAATGATGGAGAAACTGAAGCCACGACCACATGAAACCATAACAATAAAGAAAAAATATGAACAAACCACAAATAGAAAAGAGCTATAAAATGCAGTGAAACTTACATGGATAAGTCTCAGATACGACGTAGCGGGGTGGGGACGGGAGGGTTGAACAGAACAGCTGTTTTGATACGAATACTTGCACTTGATGGAAGGTAGGGTTTGAGGAAAGCCCCAAATGAGGAAGCATGGCCCTGCTTTTGCTAACGGAAGATGAGAGAAGAGAGCAGAAGAGGAGGTCGTGAAGTAACGAAGACACTGAAGGCTACTGCTATGGAGCCTTCCTTTGTGACAGGAATCATTCTAAATGCTAAATATACGTCACATAATCCTCATGACAGCCCTATCAGGCATTGTTATTAGCCCCATTTTACAGATGGGAGAACTGAGACCCCGAGATGATAAATAACATGCCCAAAGGAGGGAGGGAAGGAGAGAGGGAGGGAGGGATGGATGGACTGACAGAGAGACAATAGGTATGACTGATTGGTAGATAGAGATCAGATAAATTAGACAGACAGACTGGTGGATGATAGGTAGGTGGATAGATAGATGGTAGGTATGATAGATGACAAAGATAAATAGATCAGCTAAATTAGAGGGACAAATAGATGATATATTATAGACAGAGTTCAAATAAATGAGGCAGGTAGGTAGATAGATAGCTGATAGATACGATAGGAAGAGACAGATCATAGATATAGACAGATTAGACAGATAAAGGTAGATAGATGGATAGACGGACAGATGGCTAGATACACAGACAGAAGGTAGGTAGACGGATAGATGATGGGTAGGTAGCTAGCATTCCAACTCTAACAATGGAGCCCTCATCCCCACACTTTGCTGCCTCTACATGGGCCACGGGGAAGTTAATAAAAGGCTACTGGAATATAAAACGAGAGCTGAAGCGGGAGGAGGCAGTGGGAGCTTCTTTTTCATAAGGAGCCGTGCACCGGTACCCTCCCTTCTTCCGAGGGGTTAGTTTGAATGGAGGTTTCCTGAAGGAGGTGAGTTTGAAGTCATTTTGAAACGACTGAAGGAACTAAATATTGAAACACACACGCGACCACAGGAAGCGCGTTCGTGGAGCACCTGGAACTGGGAAAAACAAAGATTCAGAGGGGATTTGAAAGTGTGAAGATGATTTGAAGAGTTAAGACGTTTTTTTCTCTCAGATCTAACGTAGGGACAGATTTTCAAAAACACAGGTTCTACAAACTGCCTCTCTTTGATTTCCACGAGGAGCTCGTCGCGAATGCAAAGCAGCTTGTGCAAGGAGCACCTTCCTTCCTTCGTGGGCGGCAAGGCCTGTTAGGGAGCTGATTTTAAATATAATGAGGCCCATGCCCAGTTATCCAGGCGGCGGCAGGAGTGATGGTGATTCACACCAAACCATGCAAGAAGGAAACATTATCTGTTATCCTCCATTTACAGACAAAAAGACCAAAAAAAAGCAGCTTTAGAAAGCTAGGTAACTAGCCCTAAATCAATTCTGAGTCAGCAGAACTCTTCACTCTCTTCTGATCATGTGCCACTCTACCAGGATGTCCCCAACTGGCTCCTGCAACCACCTGTGTTGTCATGGATCTAAACCTTCCAGCAACTGTCCTTTCTCTCTCAAAATACTGTCCTTCCCCACTCCATGAAGATATGTCTAATTCTGATCTATTCGGTGATTTTGAAAAAGAGAAGATGCAAAAACTGTTTACTTGGAAAGCACGTCGAAATTGCTGTGCACCTGGTGGTGGTGATACTTACACGGCCGTATGTGTCCATCACCATTCACAGATCTGTACACCAAAAAGTGAATTGGACAATATGCAAATTATATCTCAATTTAAATAAGAGTTAAAAGGGTCAAAAAAGGAAATATTGAAACTTCTGCCTGGACATGATAGGCTTAAAAAAAAAAAAAAAGGAACAGTCTATCATCCCTGAATGTCTGCCTGACTTTTGGAGGGAAAACATGAATGAGCCGATTAAATATCTCATTTCCAAGTGGCTGACAAGTCCTATTTGAGTTACGAAACTAGTCATGGTTTGGGGACTGGTGAGTTCCACGATATCAAGCTGTGACTCTGTTTAACCAGAGTGTTCCCCTGAGGCCCTCCTTGGCTGTCTCTCTTCCCCAAGCTGCAATTGAGAAGCTTTGCTAGTGGCCCTATAAACACGCTAATGAATGAATGGACAACTAATTACCTTGTAAATATGCATGAATAAGCACAGACCTCAGATTCCTCAGCAGCAAGCCAAATGTCTGGGCGCCCTCTTGCTACCTACTTGTGCATGAGAAAACATGTGACAGTGGTACAGTGGAAGCTTGGACTTCTCATTTTCAGAGGCAAATCTTTTAACGCGGAGGGGGGGTGGGAAGGGAAAAAAACTCATATCCTGGTGGAGGACATTTTAGAAAACACATTTTTAATAAAAATAAAAGACCAATTCAGCCACTAGGCATAAGCCATCACAAGTTTTTGCACCCCAACAAACAGTAAAGCTGACCTCTTGATTGAAATTCCCCAGTCAAGTGCTTTTTTATTTTAAAAATGATTTTAAATAGTTCCCCCCACCCCCACTTTGTTTACCCATCGCAGGGCACAGTCATCTCTTTGGTTCTCAAAGATTTTAGAACTTTAAAAGTCCTTAAGGGCCAGGTGCAGTGGCTCACATCTGTAATTCCAGCACTTTGGGAGGCCGAAGCAGGAGGATCGCTTGAGGCCAGGAGTCCGAGACCAGCCTAGGCAAAATATTGAGATCTTGTCTCTACAGAAAATTTTAAAAGTTAGCCAGGCACGGTGGCACAGGACTGTAGTCCCAGCTACTCGTGAGGCTAAGGAAGGAGGATCGTTTGAGCCCAGGCATTGGAGCCTGCGGTGAGCTATGACGCCGCCACCACACTCTAGCCTGGCAACAAAGCAAGACTCTGTCCCAAAAAAAAGTCCTTAAGGATGACACTGCTTCTGGTCCTAGGAATGTTAGCACCACATTACAAAAGCCCTATCAAGGGGGATTTGGTTGGTCCCTGGAAAAAGCATTTCTATCAGGGCCTCAGTGGAGAACGGCTCACTTGGCAGGCATCCGTAGACTCATCTTGGCCCAGAGGGATTCATCTAATTTGGTGAGTTGAAGAGTTGAGTGTGTTCAGAGTGTGATTAGAGTCAACAAAATACAGTGAAATCCTGCATCCACCCTTTGGTAACAGGGCGAACTTCAGCAAGTTATTTAGCCTCCTGAGTCCTCAGTTTACTCATCTGTCTTCTGGAACTAAGAAAAGCTCCCTTGCAGGGTTTTGAGGACAATTAAATTAGATAATGTATATGAAGTACATAGTTCAGTGTCTGGCATATAGTAAGTGTTTGATGAATAATATCTATGATTATTAGTAGTATTAATAAGACCCAGAAAAAGAATAAACTAATTTTGTTTCTGTAGACTTTGCACTCAATCTAGTCTAAACATGGGGTTATTTCAAAGGGGGCAGCATTCCCCTAAATATCAGGTAGAGTTGGTCCTAATCTCAGAACTGAGACAACATGGACAGGATCATGTTTAACTTGGGCCCAGCAGAAGCAAGACTCCATTCAAGGCACTCAGGAACTGCGTATTTCCAATCTTATTTTCTGGTCTATGCCCAAGCCTAAACCCAGGCAAAAAGCTGTTATGAAACTAGGGCAATGCTATTTGTTCTGTAATGGATACAAACAAGAACTGGCAAGTCCTTTGGAATAGTGCTTCCCATGACGCGTCCCACAGAACAGGAAACACGTAAGGTACCTCTCAAACACAACAGTCCAAGGTTGAATAAGTTCTACAGAGTCCAAAGGATTTCTTTACCGCAGAATATCTGAGTGCTGGAATTCACTGTGAAGTTCATATTCATTTAACACTCACAAACATCACATACATCAGGAATGTTTTAAACATCAGAGGTACATGGATATAAAGCATCTGAGATACCATCTAATCAAATCACCTCCTGAATGCATTAATTCCTTGATAAGACACTGATAAGCAGTTACCAATTTCCTGGTGGTAACTGAGAACCCAGTACCTCATCAGGCAGTATATGCCATGTTTAATGGCACTAAAATTATGTGAAAGTTCTTCCTTATGTTGAAACAGCTTCTGTCTCTTCTTAAACTTTTACCTATACGTACTTTTTGCCCTTTTGGAGCAACCCAGCATGCAACTCCAAGTCACATTCCTTCCAGTTTTTTCTTTTGAGGCCAAACAACATTTTCTTCAACTAGTGAATTATTATTTGTCATTTCTAGATACATCATTTTTCTTGTCAACAACTACTGAATGTACTCTAGTTTTATCAATGTCCTTTCAAAAATTCCTAGATGTGACCTGAACTCATCAGTGCATAGTACAGAAAGACTATCACCTCCCTTGTTTTGAACACTATACATCTGTTAACATGGTCAAAGGTTACAGTTGCTCTTTTGGCAGCCACACAGTATGTGACATCGATTCAAATTCTGACATGGTTTTTATATGAACTGCAGCTATTAAGCCACATCTCCCACAATCCTGTACTCAGGCTGTCAAACTTTGAACCTAAATGCTAGGATTTGCATTACCCCATTGTGTCTCTCTTCATTTTAACTTAGCCTTCTGGCCTGTTACTATTTTTCTTTAGAACATTGGCTCTGATAGTCAATGTATTAGTTCTCTCCCAATTTGTATATTGGAAAAATATGGTTCCTGTGTTTTCATCTAAATTACCAATTTAAAAATTTTTAAAAAGATAACAGGACCCCCAGGTTGGGAGTGTTTATGAAATAAGGGCAATTCTCCCAGGTTACTAAAACTTGCTGAGAAGTGGTTATTCAAGGAAATATATTCTAGTGGTCAGTCCACATTTTTCCATTTTGTCTTCAAAGATATATGAGTGACTTTGTCAACATCCTGGATTTGCTGAAATCCAAGATGTTCCTTTAATCCACCAATATAGCACTCTTTTTTAAAAAAAAATATGATTAATTTGCAAGAAGTATTTTTAGTAAACCATTCTGGCTCTTGGAAACCATGGCTTCCTCTGCTAAGGGCATCCCACTGGTGATAAGTAACCAGGGAGGCAGAACGACACGGTTCAGACCACAGGTTTTGAATGTAAATTTCATCTCCATCAATTACTAACCCACAGGCTGCTGGGCAAGTTGGTTAACATTTTTAAGCTGTAGTTTCCCTCAACTATGAAAGATTTTTAGAGTAAAAGAGACAGTACATGTAAAGTACTTAGCAGAGTGCTGGAGACAGAGAAAATGTTCAATAAAATGGTCACCATTTTTAAAATAAGAGCCGGACCTGGTGGCTCACACCTGCAATCCCAGCACTTAGGGAGGCCAAGGGGGGAGGATCTCTTGAGGCCAAAAGTTCAAGACTAGCCTGGGCAACATAGTGAGACCCCTTCTCTATCAAAAAAATAGAAAAATTAGCTGGGTGTGGTGGTGCACGCCTGTAGTCCCAGCTACTCAGGAGGCTGAGGCAGCAGGATCACTTGAGCCCAGGAGTTCAAGGCCACAGTGAGCTACGATCGAGCTGCTGCACTCTAAAAAATTAAAATTAGAATTAAAAAATCAGGCTTGCTGGATTTTGGTGGGCAATTAAGATGATTTCCTACTGAAAACTGGTCTGCCTCATGTCTGGTTTCACAGAAATGGTGAAAGAGGAATTCTTGTGCACGTGAGTTGTTGAACGAGAACTCTCAGGAGAAGCGGATTGGAACTAGCAGGATGGAGCAGAGAAGGGAGCAGGTAAGAACATGGTTTCCTGTGGAACAGACTTTCATTCCCATGCCCTGGGGAGCTCTGGGGCATAAATTGCCTAAGGGTGTCTGTCTTGCCCTGAGCAAAGGGAACAAGGCTTCTGTGAACTCCTCCTCACCCCACCCAAGTCAGCTATGACTACAGGACACTCAAGGCTGAGAGATGTAACTTCCAGAACTTCCTGGCAAAGCAGCTCTCGTCACCCAAGGCCAACCTTCTCAGGAAAGCTGTAGAAACCAGTAGCAGCTGGGGGAGGGGCACCTAACCAGTAAAAGCCACCCTAGGGGATCTGAGCGGTGCCTCCTCACCAGTGTCTGCCGTGGAGACCTGCCCATCACTCCATCCAAACTTGGGACCCGCCAACAGGGGTAACCTCTGGGGCAAAACACACAAAGCTCTATGCCGCCTCGTTTATCTTATCCTTTCTTCATTTTTTTCCCTCCTTCAAAATTTTCCTTTTATTGAAATATATTGTGATTAAGCACAATTACAAGAGACCACAATATCTCCACTTCCGAGTTACAGTCTGTCTTACTGCTGTCAAAACATGGTTGCAAACTATTTTTTTTCTCTACAAAGAGCTCAAACATAGATTAAAATATAGAACTCAATACAGAGGGGGGAAATTAACCACTAGAACATGGTACATAATAAAACCTTCAACAGGGCCCAGCGAGTAAGAGAATCAACAGCCCAAATGTCCTACCAGAGATGCCACCACGTTTTAGACACTCCTAAAGCATATTTTAGGACAATTCTGCCATCAAATTATAGAAGATGGGGAACCCAACCACTGTACCTTCCCGAGGTTATCTTTGTTGAGGTGATTGTTATATTACTTCCTTGGAAGACAGACAGACATGAGGTTGAATCTTACTCTGAAATTCAGCAGTTGGGGAACTTTTGTCAAGGTTTTAACCTCTTTAAGTCTCTGTTTACTCATTTGCTAAATGGATAAAATAGCCTCTTCAAAAGTTACAGATGGGGTGTTAAATAAAATGATGTATAAAAACTGCTTGACATAGTGTTTGGTACATGTTAAGCTTTCAAAGCATAGCATGAATATTTTAAATTCCTTCAAAAAGTTTCTTCAGAGGGGACTAAGAAGCTAAAAGTGGAAGAATTACTGAAATCTTATGAAGATGGACCTTTACTGCTGTATTAAAATGTATCAACATATATACTAAATTGACATAGTTTGTGCTGGAATTTGATATCACAGGAACTTTTTTTTTATATCAAGTCATTAGCATCTACAGATTTGTATCTCTTGGGTCCCTCCTCACGACACCATTTTCCATAATGGCTCTACCATTTGGAATTCACGGGGCAGTTATGATTGTCACAATGGTAGGGGAGGTGGAGCACTAATGACATTTAGTCCAGGGATGCCAAACATCCAGCATTATCCAAAACAATCTCTTACAATGAAGCATTGTCCCACCCACCTCCTACATGACTTCCCAACATTACACTGGACATTCACAAAGGTAAAAATTTGTTAATAATTATCCAAGCCTAGAACCTAAATACTTTTACATGTAAATAAACTAAAGCTCAGTGTGACTGTAAGTGGATTTTCCAGGAATACGATTGCCAGGTAAATCAAGAGGAAACCATAGGTTGTTTTGTTCCAAACTCTACCAAGAGTTGTTCACCATGTGAGAAAATCACGACAAAGCCAGTTAAAGAAACCAAGTCATCAGTACCACACATCTCATCGGTCAGCATTTGCAGCTGACCCATTCATAGTGACGCTACACACAAGTGTAGGCATCTGACTTCTTCATTATGTTTTCCAAAGTGGTTGTACTGAGCATTTTTATATTGAAATGCATATTTTAGTAAAAACTGTTTTCTTTTTGTTTTTGTTTTCTATTACTGTTGGGTATTACACTGATTTTTTTTCTAATTGTATGAATGGGTAGGTTATATGGTCTCTTTCTTTTCAGGATAGTAAAAAGGATGTTAATAAAATGTGTGTTATTAAAAGGGGGGCATTGTGTCTAATAGGTTATGATGTCTAATAGGAACTGATGTTATGCCCTCTTTGCCAGAGATGATGAAATTGGTGGACATCACCATTATAACACAATCTCTGGTTCTTCAGCCCTGACTCCTTCCTCAGACTTTTCTCCTAGGACGACGGGACCTTCTCACCCAGGCATGCAAGCCTGGCAGGAAGCTCAAGAGTCAAGTTCAAAGCTTCATCCCCATGTGATCATGTTGGCTAGAATTAGGTCCTTGAACATTATAAAATTTGCTGATAAAAACTGGAAAAGTTTCACAGAGTCTCTGAGGATCTCTTATAGTCACAAGTGATCCTATTTTTATAAGTAACAATGGGATCTCCTGTTGTCATTGGTCATTCATCTCTACTCTCCATCTCTGTCCAGACCACGAGAACAGAGTCTCAGTCTCTGATACTGACGATCACACTCTCACAGGGCCTTTTAGTAGAGCACAAACAAAGTGTATACAAATGCATGCATGCAACACGATTTATTTTGCTTGTGTATATGTTTTTGAGTAGAGTCAAAGTAGATATCTGAGCAAATAAAGTAGACATTTTCCTTTTTCCTCATTGACAAACCACAAACACAGGTACTGTCAGGGCACACCTACTTATAAACTTGCTAGAATTTTTAGTGTCTCAGATTCTCCCTGATATGAAAAGTTACAGAACATTATAAAAGAATACAAATTTGCTCTTATTTTAGATGGATAATAATATGGCTATGAGAATGAATGTATAGAATTAGACTAGGACTTAACTTTTATTTCTGCGAATTTGGGTATTTTCTCTGATCTCACAGAATGAGAATGGCAAAATACTACGTTTGCTGGAGGTGATGAGATAAAGAAATTTATACCACCCCTTCCAAAAAAAGAAAAAAAGATGACCCAATTCTCATATTTCTACAAGGCAACCTAAGACCTTTGGTTGTTTCTCTAGGACATAAAACACCTACCATGCTTTATCTGTATCTGAGTTTTTCAACTAGAATTTTTCCGGAAGGTTGACCATAGAGAAGGAACCACAAGGATGCTGTTAAAGGAGGTACACCCGGATGCAGATTGAAGAGGATGTGTATGTTGTTATCACATAAATCAGAATACACGGGCCCTTGGGGATAAATAAGGACCCAAAATCTCCTAGTTTCTACAATCTTCCAAAAACCAGAGTTTTTCCAGGAGAGGAATTGGTGTTTCCAATCCAGTGTGGAGCAAAATGAAAAACAAAAAGTATCTTAAATTTTTCTGAGAAATGAACACAAACAGAAGGAAAAACAGCAATTTTGTCTCCACTGAAATAACAACCACTCCTTGCCTGCAGCCATTTGAATCAGAGATTGTTTGCATTAATAAGGCGTTAGCCTTTTTTTTTTATTATTATTATTGTCAAATGCCAGTCGTTCAATGTCCCACATTTGCCCGTGAAATTCAGGGCAATGAAGCTGACAAAATGTAATTTACTTGCATTGAAATAGGCCAGATCCACGATTTACTTTCCTAGCCTTTCAGGATGTATTTCACATCCAGTGGCCTTTCTGAACCATCAGAGAGGAAGGCAACTCCCCTGAGCCACAAATGGCAGGGGCGTGACAGGCGGGTGGCCCCAGGAACAGCTGAAGAGGACACCAGCAACATAGGGGCTTATCCAGAGGAGGAGGAGGAACGTTCCTATAAACTTCAAACAAGTGCCAAAGCTCTCCTTGAGTTGAGGATTAGTCCTCCTTTACCATACATACCTTAAAATTAATGCAAATTTGCGTGTATAGATAAGAATAAAACACACAGATTTGGTCATCTCTGAAAAACACAACAAGCTCAGAAAGTATTTACTAGAATGTAGAACTTAAAGAACTCAACTAAACTTCACAAATAACCCAAATGTATAAAACATTTCATCATCATAATGGGGAATTTTTGAAATGGAAAACAGAGGAAAAAATAAGTCAGAGAACACATAGCAAAAGCATCACAAAGTATGTGTGTCCTGGGCAAGTTTTTCCATACATATAAAATAGTATTGTGTTAAAACTGCTTTACAAGATCTATGTTCAAGGTCATCTATCATGGCATTATTTATAATACCAAGAAATTTGGAAGAAAATAAATGCCCAATAAACAGGGAATCTGTTAAATAAATTATAGTGCATCCATACTGTGGAGCTACTAAAAAATCATGTTGTAAAAGTATATTTAATAACATGGGGAAATGTCTCCAATATAACCTTAAATTTAAAAAGCAGTTTACAAAGAAGTATGTACATTTTGATTCTAATTTTATATACTGTACAAAAGCATATATATACATAGGGGGAAAAAGGGAAGGTTGTATACCCTTTAATGTTGGCAGTGACTATGTGTAGGTGGTGGAGTTACATTTTATTTTTATTTTATTTTGTGTGCTATCCCATAGTTCTAAAAGAATGTTTTACATTAAACATGTCTTACCTTGATAATAAAAACAGGAAATAATAAAAACTTTAAATTGCCTTATTTCTGAAAAACAAGGTTAGATGCAGTAGCAGTTCTGCAGCATTCAAATTTAACTCCTTTAAATGACATCCCCCCTCCTCAGGCTGTCAAGGGAAAAAAAGGTTCTTTCTTAGATTTGGATCAAGGATGAGATTAATGGGTATCCTCTGCTCCAAAAGAAAAATACACATTTGCCTGAATTTTAAATTCACATTTAAAACATATTTCTTATACCAAAATAAGCCAGCATCTGATTTTTAATGGATTTGGAAAAATCCATTTCCAAATGCCTGTAGCATCTGTGAATACTTCATTTAACAATTAGCAGGATTTTCATTTTCAGAAGGTATTAGAACTGATTTACAGTGTTATACCATAATCAGGAATTTTCCCAGCCTTTAGAAAGCTCCTGATCTTACCTTGACCAGCCTGCCCTCTGCCCCCACCAAATGAAAACAATAATGTCTGCAACAAAGACTAAATGTACAGTCCTCAAAGAAAACTAAAATAAACCCAGAAACCCTATAAGGCATACAGAAAAAAATAAAAGTAAAAACTGTTTCCCTGCCCCATTGTTGTTTGACCAGAGCTGAACATAGCTGTAGTCAGCTGATCAAGAACAAAATGTCCAACTTAAAATGAACTCAAGCCCAGGGCTGTTCTGTTGTGACCAATCAGAGAGCTGCACAGACAACCAATGTGCAGAGGTAATTCCTTCAGCAGAAGACAGAAAACTCAGCAAGAGCCTTTCCTACCAATTAAAGGTAGTCAATATTGATTATCTGAGGGATTTCCATGCTCAGGAAGCAATTGAGAAACTCAATACCTGAACTATTCCTAAATGCAGTTATCAACTTCAGAGTTTTATCTCATAAAACCAATTCAGCTTAGAGTTTAATTCTATTAAATTAGGGCTTAGAAATAAGATTTGCTCTAGAATGAATGCATCATTAGTTTTAAAATGCAATATACTGAAACCCAAAATGTGCTGTATTACAGTTTGAAGAAAAAATGTGTAAAGATGGCATCTAAATGCACTTCTCCCTAAATATATTTACCAGTCGAAGAAGTGATTGTTAGTGAAGACGTCTAGTCCCTTGGAAGAGACATGTCCCCTCTCTTTAGTGTAAAATAACCCCGCTCAAAGTTTCTCCTTTGTTCTTAGACCTTTTTATTCCCACTGATAAACAAAAGAGGACAGAGGTAAGAATAGCTGTATCTTCCTTGATACGTTCTACTTTGAAGCCCCCTGAAACTTGGGCTACATGTTTCAAAGTAAAAGATGCTAATACAGAAACCCTAAAAGGAACTGCCTGGTACCATGTAGGCTATAATATGCTGCACTAGGGTTTTTGTTCTGCACCTTTTTAATAAGACAGAGTCCATGAAGATTCTCCTTCCATGTGTTATCAGGAACAGGGTCCTCTGGCCCTGTGGTAGAGGCTGATACTTACTTCTGACATCTTGCAGAAATCAAAAATATGTCCCTAATTAAAGGCAGCAAAGGGGCTCGTCCTTCAATGCCTGCCTCCTTCACGCACATGAGGGTTTGGGCGTCCTATACAAGAAAAGCTCAGTAGGTACAAGTCTAGTAAACAGTATATTACAAGACTGAGAATCATAAATAAAATAAAAAGAGGCTCAGACCATGTCAAAGAACCCCTGGGAAGTCCTGAATATTGAAAGATGCACCATTCTGGGGAGAATGGCTGCTGGTCTCGACACAGTCTTAGATGCTCTGATGACAACAGGCGATTTCCATTTGTAACAATGGCCCGAGTCGGGTTCCTTAGCACTGAAACTACATTTGGCATTTTGAAAGGAAATGATTATGTTTTCATGAATTGCACCGTATCACACGATATTTTAGGACCCGGCATAACATTATTATGCCCTCATGAAATACTGCCACACATTGTCTCATCCACTGTAAAAGAAAGCCAGTATCACAGTGTCTTGTAAATAGATGACATATGAGTTAATCTAGCATTTGCATTCGGGAGGAATAATTCAATATTCAGCTCTTCCATATACAAGAATACAAAGCTAATACAAAAGATGTCCAGGGAGCTTCAGCAAATGGGAGGTGATCACAGCTTGGTCTAGTTTGAATGCAGGGTTTTCAGGTGGACTGTATCATTAATGATGGGATTCTTAGCACCATAATAATCCACAACTTTCAGTAAATTACAGGGCATGTAAGATGCAAAGGAAAGGAAGGTGAGATCTCACTCTGGCCCAACGTTTCCCAACTGAACTAACCACTCCTAATCCTCTGCCCCTCTTTTTCAGCTCTTACCAAGTTGTCTTCACTTTATTTGTACAAACCGGATTTATCTATTGGAAAAACAAAACAAAACAATACTTCAGGGGATACAAGGAGAGGGCAAGTCCCTGCCTTTTCCCTGGGGAAGAGTAGCTACACAGCTCAATGTGAGAGAACATTTCCAAATTTCAGTCCAAAATGGAGAATTATGTGCAAAGTTTCCCTTAGGATGATTTGCAGGTCCCAGTTGAGGATGGATGTCCCCAGGTGTATAAAGTAAGTTTTTGAAATGTCTCTCAGCTCCCACTTCATAAAAATGATCAATATTGCCAAGCAAAACGGTAAAAGAACATCAATAAATTTAAATCCGATTGTTGTTACATTGCCCAGTTTGAGAATCAAAACTAATTTTGTAAATTAAAGCCTTTATGACCCATTTCAAATCTCTGATGTGCTCCCTTAGGGAAAGTAGCAGCCCTCCCTTAACTCGCGGTCCCTCTGTGCATATCAGCCACCTGGTACAGGGGAAAGAGATTCACGTGAAAAATTTGCAGATTATCAACTGGATGTGTGACCTTGAATAAGTCATTTCAGTTCTCCAGCATTCAGTTTCTTTTACTTCTACAGGGACTGAAGTAGAGGGTGTCCAGGTCCATTCTTGCTCTTGAATTTGAAATTTACAATTCCAACAGCTATTAACAAAATAATACCTAAGAATTAAAGAGAAAGGCAACAATAAGAAAGCAAAAACAACAATAACAACAACAACTAAAAGCCAGAAAAGGAGAAACAAGCTCTCTTCTAGCAAGGAGAGAGGGAAACATAGGGAGAAGTTAACCAAAATCCCTCGACTCAAAGACAAAACTGCTTCATATATTAATAAAGCCCAAATATAAAATTCACACAATGTCAGCAAGTTGTACTTTGATTCAGAGTGTTTTTACAAGGTAGCACGGTGCTGTTTATTTGGGAATAAAGATAACATCCTGCGAAATAAAAGCAACCCACTGTATGTCTTTTTCATGCAGCAGGAACAGCCTATAGACAAACACCAAGAGACAGGAACAGCTAATTTAAAAAATAAAATGCAAAGTCCTGTGGCCCAGTTCAAATTGAGTCTGACAGTGAAGGTCACAGCAACTTTTCACTTTTGTTTAAAGATACTGCCTTGATCATTGCCCGATGCAAACAAAAACACAAAAGCAAACAGGGACCATCCTAAAGCGAGATCATCCTGAAGTGTTTCCCCTCCACCCCCCAATCGCTTGCTTTCTTTTCTAGTTAAAAAAATTAAAAACTTGTTAAATTACCAAATGCCTAACATTTTGAAAAACAATAAATACAATTTTCCCTCAAGTATATTGTGAGCAATGATAACCAAAATTTCCCGAGCAACAGAATCACTGGCTTTTGAAGGCTCTTTTGCAACTTTGCAAACACTTTCATTCTGTTTCTGCTTTTCTTGCTTTTTTCTCCCTCATTTTTATTTTTTTGGGGTTTTTTTTTTTGCAATTTTCCTAGTCCCACCAATCACAAGGAGTGGTAACACAAGGAGTGGTAAAGCATTCGAGTTTTAAAAAATTGTTCAAACCAGTGGTAAGATTCATTGTAAAGAAAATGACTTTGGCCTCCAACATGTGTTTTCAATACAAATGCATCGCATAAAAAGTAAAAAGACCCCGTCGACTATGGCAATTCTCGGGGAGCCATTTTGGTCTTTATAGAAAGATCTCACTTATATCTTGGTAGAAAGAAAAAAGTGAAACAAAGCAGACCATGCACCTTCCTCGGGCCTGTTTTATATTTCTCCCATGCTGTCTCCTAAAGACACTAGCACTTGATAAAAGTTCAGGCCTTCTCAGCATGCAGAACTCTGCTTGTCATTTCTTTGGAAGTGATTAAAGACATTAGCACAGCTTCACCATAAAAGCCTGAACAACAAGTGTTAGGGACCCACCCGCCCACCCCCTGCTTTCTCTATTTTGCACATTCCCAATCAAAGGTTCTCTATGGGGAAGGAGGTAGTATTTTCTTAGTTTCCTTCTGCTACGTTCTCCGAAGGAAACAACGCTGCTCATATATTTTCGCAAATATTTCTAAATTCTGCTCTGCTCAACAACTCATCTGCTTAACAACTAAGTTTCTAGGTGATGGCTGCTTTCTCAGACAATCTCAGAAGTCAGAGAAGAAAAACGCTCTTTCAAACAACCAAAAACAGTGCCAAGGAAATCAGGAAGGTTTAGAGTCAAACTACTTTAGGTTGTAATCCCAATTCTGTTTAACCATCTGCAAATTATCTGGTTCTCCGTGCGTTTTTTCCTAACCTTAAAAGAGAAGGTACTAATACTGCCTAGCAGTGTTTAGAGGAAATCATGTGTATGGAAGTGAAATATTCAAAATGTGTGATTTCTATTTGCAGAGAGGACACATGAAGTTGTCACTTCCCAAAATCTCTGGGAGCTCCTTTCCACATTTTGAAAGTTACCTACAGTGTAATATCCCACCTTCTCAAAGAAGAATTTAAAAGCTATATTTCCTACCTCCCCTGTCATTGAGAGTCCTTAAATAAAAAGCACCCCCATGGGTTATGTGGGGAATGTGGCCAAGTGTCCAGCATTCATTTTGTGGGCACAGATCACTAGACACCATGTGGTTCTGGGGCCAGTAGCCATGGCACCAGCTTTCTGATCACAATAAAGGCTGCAGCTCCCACGGCTGGTCTGTTCTGGGGTGTGTTACTAGGAGTTCTATGAGCTACCATATCACTTAATAAATCTCCTTTTATTTAAACCACCTAGAGCGAATTCTGTTATAACTAAGAACCCCATCAAATACATATTTGAAAGTTCTTCGTTTTGTGCTTGACATACAAGGTCTGTCCAGAAAGTACCCAGCCATTGTTAATATAACAAGGACGGTTAGCACGACATCGATGTAACCTGGCAGCCAAGGAGAATGGACCGAGATGCGCATGTGTGAACAATGAGGACTTCACTGTACTAGTCAGTGGGGTGCTAGATGCCATTGAGTGAGCATGTGTACTGTGTGGCCGCCGCATCCAAAATGATTGAGTAGAGCAACGAATCTGCATCAAATTTTGCGTTAAGTTTGAACATTCCTCTGCAGACACTATTCAGATGATTCAGAAGGCTTTCGGGGATGATGCAATGAATGCAGCACAAATAAAAGTTTGGCACAAGGGCTTCAAAGATGGTCGGGAATCTGTTGAAAGTGATCCACATTCTGGAAGGCCTACAACAAGCAGAACACCTGAGAATGTTGAACGTGTATGAGTTAAGAGATGCAGGGAGAACTGTGTGAGGTCCCAAAGTGCCTACCTTGAAGGAGACTGAGGTGTCATTGTCCTATGTACAGTGTTTCTTGTATCTTGTATCTACTTCAATGAATGTCTCTATTTTTCATATTATGTGCCTGGATACTTTCCAGATAGCCCTCAGATAGTAAAAATCTATGCATATTAATTTCCTCTCTGTCACGCCCTGATGCTTTGTAATCCCATCCTTATTAGCAAGACCAGAGAGGTATAGAAAGGTGGGAAGAAAGCTACTTGCTCCAAAATCTCTACCCATCAGCCTGACAAGACACTTACCACACATACAACTTTAGAGTAAGTTCTTATCTCTAGAAGACCCCTGGTTCACACAACTGGAACAGATTAATTAGTAGAAGCAGTCCCTAGAGAAACGGGCCATTGAGCGTTAAGTTTTATAATAGCACGTAGAGAGTGGGCAACAAGTGGAGGATCACGAACAATGACCCCAGAGGATAGACCCAGATGGAGGGTGACCCAGAAGGGATGGTGGCTGAAGAGTGTGAGCAGTAGGACACCAAAAAGAAACACACCTTCTTCTGCAGAAGATCGTGAGACGGTTTACATAAAGCAAAGTCACCCTTGTGTCCACAGGGACATGTTCCTCACGTGGAGGAAAGTACATGCAAAGGCAGTTTTCAATCCCAGAAAAAATCAGAAAGGCAATGAAAGCCACGTAGCGATGGTGACCGGCCGCTCAAGTTCCCCGTGCGCATCTTCTGGTTTCTCACACTGTTTTGCACGGGCCTTATTCCCAACATAGAACATTTTCTTTATCATAAGAGAGTCCTTTGTGCATATACCTTAGATCTCCATTATACTCTACAATGCATAGACCTTTCTTATTAATACATTCTTTACATCTTGCAAAGCATCTAGCCAAGTGTATTGTATTCAGGAGGAGCTCAATGGATGTTTTGTGAAACAGTGAATGAGTACATAAATGAACCATATTCTAATCTGTCTTATTAGTTACCAAACTCTGGTTAATACGCATATAGCCAAATTTTCCTGATAGAAAAATGATCATGCAGTATGATGTAATTTCAGTTTCAAGTTATAAAGGCAAGGCTTTTTAAGTTACTCTTTGTGCTTTTGCCTTATCTAAGCTTTCCAAAAGATTTCCTTTTATTATGGTTTGTGTACATATACTCCTAATAGATTATTGCCATGTTTTACACTCCAGTGCTAGAACTTGCTGCACCTGACTTCGTGACTTTACTCATAACTAATCTCAGCAAACACATAGCCAGGGTCTTCTTTCAGCTGCCAAGTCTGATTTCTGTAACCTCCTCCTGAATGGTTTCCCTATGGACATAGTCAATGTTATGCTTGCTGCCAAAGCCATCCTTCATTCGCTCAAGGAACATTTATCGACTACTTTGTGCCAGGCACTACGCTAAATGCCAAGGATACCATAATAAACAGAGGTTAGAGCAGGACAGACATTAACAAAATAATTGGACAATAAATAGCACATGTGAACAAGAAGTTGTAGAGAATAATGTGAGAAAATAAAATAGAGGGCCCTGACATAGCCTAGTGGAAGAGTTGTTACCCCCAAAAAATGGTATCTGAATTGATGTTCTAGATTGGAAATGGCCACATATGCATTGCAACTCCTCCCACAAAGAAGTGGCAACTATTTCCTTATCCCTTGAATCTGGGCTGGCCTTATGACTTGTTTTGACCAGCAAAATCTAGCAGAGTTTATGCTATATGAGTTCCTAGCCTAGGTCATAAGAGACGTTGCAGGGTCTTCTCTCAGGCTGTGGGAACATCTCTGACGTCATGTGAACAAGCCCATGCTAGCTTCTGTACAAATGACAGGCTACATGAGAGACAGGCCCAGGCTTCCCAGCAGTCACAGCTGAGGTCCCAGACAAATGCGTCATCACAGGCAACACTAGGGGTGAACTGTTCTAGGTGCACCTTGCCAAAACTGTCGATCCACAGAATTGTGAACACACTATATGATTGTTGTTTTGGGGTGGTTTGTTACGCAGCAAATGCTAACTGACACAGCTGGGATCTGAACATGACAAGAAGTTAAACAAATGAAAGGTCTAGAGTGTGTGAAAATAGTCCTGGCAGAGGAAACTTCATGAGGAAGGCCCCTGAGGCAGGGTGAGCTGGAAGACAGGTGTGGCAGGAGCTCAGGGAGGGGGCCTGAGGTACCTCTGTGCAGCCCGCACACCATGTGTTCATTGAAGAAGCTCCTCAAATCCTGGTTTCTTGAAACTGAGACCCCCCCCCCCACAGCCTCCCAACTGTCTGATACCCTGGACAGTTTCTCGACTCCATTCATGATCGTGCATGTGCGTCCTTCCTCCCACTCAACCCCCATTTCCAGGCCGCCGGCATGGTGTTCTGAGGTCTGATCTGAGGGAAATATGAACTGCTATGACTCAGAGAAGCATCCACTCATGGCTAAGAACATGCTACTGCCCTAGGGATGGCTTTGGCCATCCCCCTCCCGATCTGTGAACGCACTTTTCTCCAACAGTCCACCATGCCTTCTTCTCCTCAAGACTTACAAAAAGGCCATTACTTTGCAAAGAGTTTTGGTCTCAAATTTTTGTCTGTCTTTATTCTCTATTTACTCCAGGCACCAAAAATATATATATATTTATGTGTCAAGAATGGATTTCATCCTTGGGGTTAATCCTTCATTTAACAAGTTCACAGTTGACTATGCTAGCTGTTTGAGGTGGGCTTTCCTCAAAAGCAGGATCTGATTCAAGGACATGGGTGCAGGGAGTTTATTTGGGAGGTGACCCCAGGAAGAGCAAAGCAGGGAAAGAAGAGAAAACAGTAATAGTATGTTATGGAGCTGTTGACAGCTGGGGGCATCTAGTGCTTAATCCTGCTAGGGCGTCTCTGAGGAAACCGTGCAGAACAAGCCTGGAACTGTCCCACCAAAGGCTGGGGAAGTGGAGTGCTAATCCCTAAATGCCCTTCATGTCCCTTCTTGGTTTGGGGTTGCCCCTGCAGGCATTAAATTCCTGGCACCTCCTGCTGTCTTGTGCTTGGGTTGGGCTATGCCCATGGCCTGGAGATATCCCATAGATAAGAGACAGAGGCGCTGGAGAAGGGAAGCTATAGGCAGCCTGGAACTGTCCACCTCAACTACAGGTAAGCTTAGAGGTAGCCAAGGGGCTTTGGGGAGAGGCATTGATACAACCACCATGCTCTCATTTCCTGAGAATGCTCTGTGAGCCAACTCCAGCGTCAGATGCTTCGTGTGAGTTATCTCACACAATGCCCAAACCTACACTACCAATCTCCATTTTATAGATGAGGGAACTGTGTCCCTGGCCCAAGTAGGTGGGACACAGCCAGATTCTGAGCTTAGTTCTACTTCACTCACTGATATACCTAAACTTCAGGCAGCTTGGTAAGGTAGATTGCTCACCACAGGCAGAGCCAATGCTCCCTAGCATCACAGTAACCATGAAAAGAAAACCAAATGTGACCTTTGCCTTGGAGTCAATCACAACCTCATATAAGGACAAAGTAGAGTTTTCACCCATATTTTAGTTTTGTACTTCTTGGTCAGTCTGGCCATTTAAAATAACAAGCCTAAAGACCAGTGTCTTTTCTTTTTTTATACTAACCCATATGGTTAACGCCTTGCACTCGTGATATTTAATAAATTTAATAAGAAGGTGTAGTAGACACCTATCATATTCTGAGCACACAGTATACCCCTTCCTCTTCCCAAGTGCACTCTGATTTCCATAGATAATTGCATCTTCTCCATTAGCACGGGCTTGCTGAGAAGGTGGGTGCAGGTGCCTAATTGTCTTCTGGAAATCTGTGGTGGCCTGATCCTTCCCAGGAGCAGGCCTGTGGCCTAAGCTTGGCCAATCAGATATCCTCTCACAGGACTTTGCATCTTGAGCAAGTGATACAAGAACAGAGAAAAGATGGTGGGTCTTTCACCAGAGCAGCAACACCAGCCAGCCAGACCACCCTCACTGGAGTTGGGCGCCAGGCTGCCATGTTCATACTGCCAGCCCTCTGAGCACCCTTCTTCCTGCCCCTCCATAAACCTGGTCCCCTAGTCCCTAGTAGATGCATGTTACTCTCTTCCTTTCCCTCCCAATAAATCCCCTTTTGTTGCACTTCCCAGAGTTAGTTTCAACATTTGCAACCAAGAACTGTAAGTGAGGCACACAGTAGAAAACCTGATGGTGAAATCTGCAGCGTCCACATCACCCACTGATGCTGGTAAGATTTAAATATGTGCCATGGCTGCTAAGTGGCATCCCCAGAAGATTTTCTCTGCTCCCTACAACAGCTATAAGCAGTTCTTCACTTCATCATGTGAATGCAAAATTTGCCTGGCAGTAAGGGGAACTCCTCAGACATTATAACAAACCTAAGCATATTAACTAAAAGCATATCTTTTCACTTAAATGCAGAGGATATCCCAGTGCAAATGTTACTAAGTGCACTCCAAAGGGTTTCTTTATATCCTTTTTTTTTTTTTAATGAGCTTGCGATCCCCTCTCGTTCTGCCATACGCCCAGGCTCCATATTTTTATTCCAATACTCTGCATTATCAGTTTATAATCTAAGGGCTTCAAGCCAGCTATCGATCTGCTTTTTAAAGAACATTTTTATTCTTTCTCATGATTTCATAATCTTCTTTATACCATTTCCTTGCCTTGGAAGTGCTACCCTTCGCAAATGGTAAATGTTGTCCTATTAAATTTAAATTAGGATGAAAGGGCCCAGTGCCCTGAATGGGTTCATCCAGGTCACTGTTCTTTAAGAATATGTCACATTAACCTCCCCTGTAGCTGGTAATGTTTACAACACTTTTTTAAAAAACCTTATCATGGTCAAGGCACACATAAATCGTACAACTTTCGAAACACAGTAGCGGAGCTGCAAATTCACAGTGTAGCAACCTACAGGGTGTTTTAGAAAAGACAGCATTTTAAATACGACTCATGAATAAGCAAACAGCCCCGACCACCCAAATCAACTTGAAGAGTAAACACGGAGGGAATGTTTAGCTAAATTTTAGACAACATTTGACGAGGGAAAAGGGCTAAAACTTATCAGCTGAGAATGAATTATGTCAATACCAAAAGAGGTAAGCAACAGCACAGAATTGTCTTCAAGCAAAAGTTACATAGGCAAAGGGCTAACTGTTTATGCATCGCAGATAAAATACACTCTACTACAAAGGGCTTTCCCGTGCAAAAGATAACTGGAGAAATGCTTTAGAATACGTAGGATATACACACATAACTTATTTGTGAATTTGCATAACTGTACTTAAGGATTATCATGGAAAAGAAATAGGCACTTACAAATACACTGGCACCAAAAAGGAAAAAAAAAAAAAAAAACAGGAAGTACTGAACATATTTCTATCTATAAATTCTGGTACGTGACCTACTGAAGTCCACTACCCCAATATGAAGCAGGGACCCGTGGAAGTAGCAGTATTCTTTATGTGTGGGATGGGCAGTGAAGCCAAAAGACATCTCATAATATTTAACCCTGCTTCCTGTTTGTTTAGAGGGAGGTAGTAGTCTCCTGCTCTAGCAAGTTTCTTACAGTCAGGGATTAAGTCTCTTACATCTGGAATTTTAGGGCCCTAGGACAGTGCCCGGAACAAAGCAGATGCTCGATAAACATTCATTTAATTCATTCGAATTCTCCTGTATCTTCTCGCAGTGCCCAGTCTCCAACTGGGCATAAAGTAGTTCAAGAAAGCTTCTTGAATCTCTGGAAAATAAAACATTTGACTCCTTATGGCGCTATTTACAAATACTGACTATATATAGGAAGGTCAAAATCTCTTCTTTTCCATCTCCCTCACTATAAATTTATTTATACATCATATTTAGGGATAATGATAGATTCTTGATAATCAATTTATATGCAATTGAGTTTTGCTGCTTGTGTTTTGCATAATTCAGGGACCTTGAGGGAATCTCCCCTGTACCGCTGGGCGTTGGACAAGCCATGCAAGTTACGTATTCCGTCTCAACTAGCAGGCTGAAGGCGATGCCAATAACAAAGCATTGCCTCCAGCCAATCCTTGGAGCCACGAAGCATCATCACCAGTGCAGCAGGCCATTCATCTGTTCAGTCTGATAGAGTAGACATAAGCCTCAAGGAAAGAGAAACAAAAACAAGGACAGGAGGAGGAAACAGCCAAAGCAAGCTTCAAACTAGTCCATCCCAACCCTCAAAACAATTCTTTCTTTTTCCTAAGGGACTGAGGAATACCCAGACAAGTGCCTGTTATTCTCTGTATTTCCTGGACAAGATCTGACTTGGAAAATGGCATCTGTAAAGCATGTGAGAGCAAACTCCTTTTCCTTTTCTTTGCTCATGAAGTCACTTACAGGAAAATATTAATACATTCTGAGATACAGTCCCCAATTCAAATTAAGTTCAAAGTCAGTTCAGAACCGTGGAAGTGTTGAAGTTTGTTTTGAGGCCTGGTGGGCAAGACCTGCCCTCCCGATATTAAGCCAGATCTGAACATGAAGGTGCCAGGCAGCAACTCGGGTGTAGGAGGAAGAAAGACACATAAATACCTTACCGCTTTCTTCTTAAAACCTTTACTTATATTTAGCTCACCATAAGTCCAAGCACAACTCACTGGCAAAAAAAAAATTTTTTTTAATCTGAATAATGTCTCGCATTGACTCAAAAATTCATGGGCCAAAGAGAGAATCTTATCCTTGGGGGACTCCCGTAACTACTGTGCTGGATGTACCAGTGGGCTGTGGATTCCAAGGAAGCCATTCAACAGAGGCTTTTATGGGTCAAATGGATAAGAATAAGTGTTCAAAATCAGTAGTGTTTACAAGTTCTAATTGTTTACTTACTGACGCAAATTTACATAAAGCTACTTAGCGAGTAAAGGTTTGCACGGCACATGGTACTTCATCGTGCCAGATTTTAGCCATCATGTCATAGCCTGGCTGGAAAGGAAGAGATGCTGGAAATTCATGCACCAGGAATGAGCAGCCTATTAAGATCTGAAAAGCTGTCATCCACACTGAAAGGACTTGCGTCAGCCACTGAGGATATATTTTAAACCGCCTGTCCGCAAGAAAACTTTAATAATGCAGCCTTGCTCTAATGTCTTGTGAGAGGAGAAGCAATTTTACTTCTTCTATTAACCCAACGTGATTACAATGGCTTATTTCATGGAATATTAAGTTCAAATTCTGCTCCCTGGGAGGACAATAAAAAAAAAAAAAAAGTGTGCTTATGACTTTGCCCGAAATAGCCACAGGACCACAGCTCCTTGGTGCTTTTAATGCATCCAAGCAATAATCTCCCATAATTCGCTAATGGTGAAATAAATTAGTGACCAAACAATAACCTGAAAAGATGACATCAAGATGGAAAGCAAATATTTATCTTTTGCAAAGGACAGCACAACAAAGCTTATGGAAGTCTCTCATCAATCCCTCTTTAAAAAAAAAAAGATCAAGTCCCTATAAGATACCTCTGATGGTAGTTGTTTAATAGTGAGACCATAGTTAGACCAGCTAACAAAATAAATAATAACCTTGAAAAGCAACAAGCAGCCTCAGAGCCACCTGAACGACATAGATGGTTAAGGAAATGAAATCGGGCTTCCTCTAAGAATTCCCAATGAGACCTACCTACCCCTTGGCAATTATTTCAAAGAGTAATTGTGCTGATGAAAAATGGCAGGCCCACCCTAATGAGGATCACTTAGGATTTTCCATAGGTGCAAGTGCAAGATCTTACAGCTGACTCTGTGACCCATATTTTCGTTTTTAACTGTAAATGAGTGATTGGTTGGAATGAGAACCATAACTAGTTACCCAATAATTCTGAAAGCCAATAGGCATCCCTCACCTGGTTCCCAAAAGCCATGACCAACACTTACTCCTAATGGCTTTCATTCTCTCATATGGCTCCTGTGTTCTAATCCCTCTCCATAGAAATGAGAGGAAATCCTTTCTTAATAGCAAGAGAGAGGAAGTTCCTTTTCCTTGGTTCTGTATGCCCTCTGAATAGTGCATGAATTGACAGAGGCTGGACACAGTTATATTTAATAAATTTAATTCGCACCATTCATGGTATGAAACTCTCTCTCCATCTAGGGCTTCCATAAACAATGCTAATTTCAAGGAAAGGGAGCCATGGCTTGCTTAACTACTCTGGTGGTAGTGGTGACCAAATTAGCCAAGGCTGCAGCAGCATAGTTCATTTGAAAACAGAAGAGTTTATCAACTATGAAACAAGATTCTTACATCCACAGAAACACAAGAAAATACCCTCACTCGTTTCATGTGTTTCTTTATCATAAGTGGCATATTAAGGGAAAACCAAGTATAGTGAACTCACACCAATGGCTCAGAAATGACACATTACCTTATGGATGTGATTTATCACTGTTTTTACTTTTTACAGTGAAAAAACGCACTTACATTTAACACTTTTATTTGAGAAATGCAAATGGTAAATGGAATTATAGTCATAAGCCAACAAACCTAAGGAATGTTGGAAGTTAAATATACAAAGAAATAGCGCTATGACGCTTTAAAAAGGAAAAAAAAAGTTGCATATGAATAAAATAATGCTTATTTTTACTCTCACTTTAGGGGAGTTCCGTTTGTGGCTCACATGACAAAATAATCTGATAAGAGGAGCAAGGCTAAATGGCAAATGGCAAACATCCCAACCTGATGTATTTCCTCAGCCCTGACCTTCAGATAAAAATCATACAGAAATCTGCAAAACCTCCAAATATGCAGTACCACATGCTTCCAACGTTTTCAGACACAATGGTCAGGAGAGCAAAAAAAGTAAAAAGAAAAAAGAAACAAAGGTATTGCTACTGAAAACAGCCTTTTCTCGCCAATATCTCAGGATTAGGGTCAGATGAATACAATGGCTGCCTGCACCATTTCTTTCTGTGTCTGTGAGCGTGCGTGTGCAGGCACATGTGCAATATACATGTGTGTGTGTCTATCATTTTTATGCGTATGTGTACCCAGTATCAAGTGTGTGGGCGGTTCACATGAGATATATTATATACATACTGTGTGCATATTTAAGAAGGAAAAAAGACTTCAAACGGTAAAAATTTATTGCACTGTGAAATTAGCTAAAATTATGACAACTGTAAGAAAAAAAATTATACGGGCAAAATTTGGGTCTGGTGGAAGAATTCTTTGATGTCTGGATTCCAATTTAACCCCCGACTGAGTTCTAAGAATCAAATGAACAAAGTATATCATACACCCCAAGTCTGCCTGTCAGCACTAGTCATCATTTTTTATTTTATTCTTTCCAGCTGCATGTATTTACAAGACTCTGTTCTGACATTTCCTCCCCTCAAAATGTACACACTCACTGCTACGGGCAGTTGCCAAATACATTTGTAAAACAGTTCAACCCTGTGTTTGTTTATTCATTATGCATCTCTATCAGTCTCAATAAATATGTATTGCTCTAATTTTTTACATTTGCTATTACGTCAAACCTTTGTATATTTGACTTATGTGTTTATGTTTGAATATATACAACCCATGTTTTTAAAATAGCTCCTCAAGTACACACTGAAAATAAAATTGAGTATTTTCATAGAAAAATTCACATATATGCTGCCTTACTGTTTCGGATAGATTAAAAGGACTTTTGAAAGATGGGGATTATAATTATATAAATTTCAAAATATCCCTGCACATACAAATAATATGGTATTTCTGCCTTGATCTATAATAGTCATCGCATATAACTCTGCACATATCCACAAGCGGGTGTTTTATGTACATAAGGTTGGCAACAGTGCACAGTTGTACATACACTACACTGAAGAACAGTGATGTCTGAACTGCTTGTATATCCTGATGCAAAAATAACTTTACCCGGGCATATGACTGCTAAGTAAGCTAAGTCTCCGAATATTTTAAGGCAGTTATAAATGTTTAAAATGTTAATAATAAATGTAGGTTGTTTAAAGAATATTTCCAAATAACATAAAATATTTAGTTTTCCCCACCCAACCCATAAAAAGATAAGATTTATCACAAAATGTTTGAGGAATAATCAGCCATTTTGGCTAATATATTTTAATATTTATACACATGACACATGCTGAATATAAATGATACACCGTGATTTCCCATAGTGTATGGAATTTATACAATTAACTGCAAGATCCAATGGCTTCAAGGCACACAAGGTGCAAACACAGTTACAAGGTTTTGCTGATTATTGTTATAAATCTTATAAAGCATAAAGGCATTAAAGTATATTCTGTTTATACCATTCATTTTAAAATACAGCATATAAAAATATTATTATTTCTCATTAAAAGATTTATATTTTTCTGGCTTTTTTCTTTATGAGGTAAATTTATTTGCCAGTATTCAAAAAATACTTTCTATTTTTCCCACTTCCAAATATGTGTTTGAAATATACCCCAAGATTCAGTATCAATTTTCTAGTTATTTCTCAAGGGTTATATTTGTACATAATAATAGCAGCAAACATTCAGGCATTATTTGTTTGGTTTCTCCAAAGTGTTTAAATCTAAAAAGAATCAAATAACAAAAGCCTGATGAACCAAATTGCTTATTTCACACACATTTGATAGCTGTATACATATGTATACACTTATGCATGTATATTTCTGGCACACCATTAATCATCAATGACAAAATCATGTTATCCATCGACCTACACTGAACATTAAATGTTTTAATATTCACATAAATTGCATCAAAAATATACATGTGATTTTGCTTTTTAAATTAAGAGACTTTGGTCCTTAATGGAGATATTTTTCATTGGGCTTTTTCCATTCCTTCTTAGCCATATGTAACATTTAAATACACTAGTGAATAAAAATCTGCAATAAATTCTACAACACACCCCCAAACCGTCCAGTGTCTGAATTTTTTAAAAGGAGCTAAAGCCACAGCATAAGAAATGTGAAATGGAAACATCCCAACGTCTGCATGCATGATCCTGGGGTTGTCCACCCGTTAGTAAAAAGGCCCTGGATTCTGTGGCTGCTTATCAAATCAGCTTTATGTTTCTGGAATGAGTTCCTGCTGCTTAGCCTGAATTTGTAGACAGTCATGAAAAAATATCCTATAAGATTGACCTTGCTCAAAACAAAACCTCTGGAAAGACGTGTAAGTTTTATCAAACCCATATACACCTAGATAGCTAGAGGATATATTAACAGTATAAACATTTGTGTGCATACAGACACATGCTAATATATTTAATATTTTTACTTCTATTCAGATCACATACATATTAAATATCTTGCCTAGGTGTCAGTGACAAGATTCATATACAAGGTATATGATGTTTGTGTCGTATCAGTAACATAGATTCAATAATTTGGATGTTTACATCAGCTAAAGTACGTTACCACTTCCCTTTCTTTTTTGTTTTTTGCTATAACAAGTCTGGCAATCAAAAGGAAGAAAATACTTAAGTACAGAAATAGTTCCTTTTATCAACTGCCCAGTCAGATATGGTGGGGTAGGAATTCATTAATGTGGGCTTATTTTTTCCCATTTCAAATGCTGGAAAGAACTAGAAAATACTGCATTTCTCTTACTTTTCTTCACCATGTAAAATAAACCCCTAGAAAAGGTCTAGAATCAGCTTTGTTTGTTTTTTCAAATGGGCCTAACATCCTTTCTCTACCACCCGTGAGCGCACACACACAAAACCCATCGTGTGGATTCACAGTCCACATCTGGCTCCCAAGCACAGTTGTACATTTGCAAGCACAACATCTTAAATATTGGAAGTTAATTTGGACTTACTAAAAAATCTATGACACGAGTGAGAAATCATGCTAAATACAAGCCCTGGTAACTTTATTTTTAATGATGACTTTCAAAAAAAAAAAAAAAAACAAGGTAAGGGAGAGAGATCAGCAGGGTGAATGTAAAAGTTGTTAATCTTAAATTTCTACAAACCCAAGTGTCAGAGTAAGCATGTATGGTGCATCAAGCATAACAAAAAGAAACGAGGTGGGGGGGGGGGTCCCAGGCACTTGCTTCCTTGAATCCCTCTGAATACATTTCACAATTCATCAGTTTTTGTCTTTCCTGCCACGAATGAGGACAATCAGACCAGACACCCATTAGATTTTTCATGCAATTTTTTTTTCTTGTTCATGACATGTTGGCAGGGAGGATGGCAATTCTGAAATCTTACCAAATGAGAAAAATGTCAGAAGCTGAACTGACAGCTAGTGGTTACTATGGTGATCGGTGATATTGAAAAAAATAAAATAAAATAAGACTCAGTTAATTCAAAAGGAATCAAGTTGGGTATTTTTAAGCCAGTTGATACAGATGAAAACTTAATCCTGATATTGGGACATTATCTTTTCGAGCTAACAGCCAAAGACACCATTTAGCTTAAATAATAACTAAATACACAGCTCATAATCTTGTGATTAAAAATAATGGAAAGAAACAGTATTGATAAATGGAAGTCAAATATTATTACCAAATGACTATCAGGGAAATATAGATTAAATTCAGTGGAAAGAGGATTTTGTTTAGGGTGAAAAAATTTATAGTTTCAGCAAAATATTTTTAAAAGGCAAACATGGAAACCATACAGATTAAAAAAGACTCTTCAGGGACAACTCAGATTCTATTAAAACACACACAGACACAAACACAGTGTTTTCATCTTCAGAGTTCATCTAAGAGAAAAGAAAATTCGTTTTGATTCTAATTGTTAATATATTCAATCTCTTTATTTTTAAAAGGTATTTACATAGAGAAGTCCTCATTATGAGATTTTTAAAATATATGTATATATATTCTCCATATCATCATTTCCCTCTTTGATTGAAATCCAGTTTAATGTTCTGACTACTCTTCAGGGACCCTCACTTCGTAGTAAGCAAAATAGTAACAACAATAGTAATAATAATAAAAAAGCACATACTGCACCTTTTTCTAACACCAGGCAATGACATCTCTTGCTGGCTCAATAGTTGGTGCTATTATTTTCAGGTTTAATGATTTTAAAGAAGGAAACAGAATACCATGAAAATAATATTTATAATTAACCAAAATTTATGCAATTGTTTGTCCCACACGTAATATACATGAAATTCAACAAGATAATTTTTTAAAGAGAGAGTTTTAAAGTAGCTAATAAAAAGGGTGCAAAGTTTGTTAGGGTTCAATCAAGAACACATTGTGTCTAAAAAATCTTTGACACAGAATCAAACTTTTTGAAGGTTTCTCTCCATAATGACACTAAAATGCTATAAGCATAGTGGATTAATACAAAAAAGTATACTCAGGAAGACCAGAGGCAGCTCTCATTGTGAAACAGTGTAGTCCGAAAATATTCCATGCTTGCATATTTTATCCATATGCCATACTCCCAGATCTAGTCTATACATTTTTTTTCATTTGATATAGGGATATTAAATTATCTACTGTATCTTTTTTTTAAATCAAATCTTTTGTGAGTTATAGGTAACTAGAGAAAACAAGATTCTTATTTATAACCTCAAGCTAGTATTTAATGCAAGGGGGAGGAGGGTACATTATAAAGGAAGAAGCTCAGGAAAAAAAAAATTAAAGTCCTATTGGCTAGGGGAAGCTCTTCACCACTGAACAGACTACAATGCCATCTACTGGGAAAGTGAAGTTCAACTTCACTTTAAACAGTGAAGCTAGTTTAAAGGCTGATAGATGTAACTGGAGAGACATCCAGTCCTATACCCTTCACTGTTCAAAAAAGATAAGAAGTATATATATATATATAGTTGTTGAAACATCAGTTCCTATTATAGATCATTATGTTCTTCCTCTGAGATCTCCTCCCAGCATTTTGCTTCTTAATTTCCAGCTAAAGCTTCTCTTTTTCAGCTCCTTCCAACTACTCTGAGGAACAAGTTAACAACACCCAGAAAAATAATCACCAGCAGCGAGCGACCTTGGGGTCCTTTTCTGCGATCTCTAGCTTGTGATTTTTACAAGCAGTTTGTGTTAGCATTCGCTCTGCAAGAGATTTTTTCTTAATCCCTAAAATCACAATAGGAAAAGCAACCACCCTGGCCAGGGCAGGTGAAGAAGAGCAGAGACACAGATCAAGCCCCTGACTTCATCAAGCCTCTTTTCACATGTGCTCGTGCTGTATGGGATGCAGAACCTAAGGTATCTTTAAAAAAAAAAAAAGAAGTAGGATCCACCGAGGTTGCGTGAGCCGTTCTCACACGTCCATCAGCGTGTCCTTTGCTCGTTTGCACACTTCCCTTCCACTCTGGCTGGCTGGCTCTGTGATTTTAAAAGTGAGAAACGGAAAGGCTGGAGGGCCACCATCGCCCACTCTCTCCCTCTCTGCAGCCAGTTGAGTGAAGGAAAGGAATTTTTAAGAAGGAGCAATTAACCCCAATTAAATAAAAATGTTTTTCACAAGGACTAGTGAAAAGAACGTTCCTACTTAAAAGCTGCTGCCCATATTTTCCAAGTATAGATACAGGCAGAGGTAAACAGCATGGATTCTCAACCTCCACACTGTTGACATTTGGGGCCAGATCATTCTTTGTGGGAGGGGGCTGTCCTGGGCATTGTAGCCTGGGGAGCAGCATCTCTGGCCTCTACCCGCTACATGCCACTAGCACCCGCACACAGAGTTATGACAATCAGCAAGGTCTCCAGATGTCCCCTGGGGAAGGGGAGGGACAAAATCACCCCCCATAGGTAAAAACTGTTGCAGAATACTAATTTCAAGTTTCTACAAATCAATGATCATATGATTCTCTATCTGGCTTTGATTCGTGCTAATACGTGAAATATTTTTAAAAGAATATGGTAGAATTGGTGTGAATGGGAGAGTAACAATGTCCATTTCTATAAATTCTTTAACTTCAGGCTAATCAGGGTTCCTGACCTTTCCAAAGACCTCCCTTGAAGTTCCAGTGGGGACGCTTAGGGGGAGGGTTGACTCGTGGATGGTAGTAGCTGGCAGATTTGCCCCCAAAAGCAAAGGGGAAAAAAATTGCCATCGTGATGAGATCTTCAGGCAAGCAGGGAGGTTTAGATGGAGAAAGGGAGAGAGGACTGGGGAACTGTTTTATTCAAAGCGTTTAAATTGAGGGGTTTTAATATTCAAAGGCAAAAAGTAAACCGAAAAAATAGGTAATCTTCAAATATGAACTATTTTGTCCCCCTAAAATAGAAAATCTTAACAGGAAGGTACAACACTTTAATTTCCAAGTTAGGGAGAAATTTGAAACTTCGCTATGGAGTTTTTAAAAATGATCACTCTGTAAGAAGAGATGAGTTTGAGACAAAAGTAAGAAAAGAAAGCGGGGTTCGGGGAGACATAGGCCTTACATTCAAGAGAGCTAGTGAAGTCAAAACTGTAGTCGAGTTAAGGCTTAGAGCGGCGCAGATCTGTATTAACCTGAAACACCTCCAACTAGGAGTAAAACGTTTCAAGTCCCATCCAGGAAGGTGTGTGTGGTCTCCATTTAAATTTCTCCAACAGAACACGGAATAATTTCGCAGTAACCAATCTACTGTATTAGATGTGTGCAGTCTATTTATTTCCGTTGCTTTTTACCATCTACTGGGAATATCAAAGCTGGCTTGGTGGGAACTTTTCAGTGGGATAGTAATCTTTCTGTAGTACTCACGCTGAAAAATTTAAACATCTGTCTCTGCTCCCCGTGTTTACCAACACTTTGATGAGAATAGGGAAGAGCAAGGAGAACACATTTTTAACATTTGACATTTTCTAATATTCTGAAGCCTTGCTTTTCCTTGTTGTAGGCAAAGGGTTATGTGGGATTGGGAAGGAATTGAATGCAAAGTCCATTCACTCTTCAAAAATGCAGTGACTGGTAGCACCTTCTATAATACTGGTGGCTTTTGTGGAGTGTTTCTTTCTTTAAATGAGCTGGACCACACATACGCATTCAGAGCAAGTCTATAGATGAACTGTCCCCGTGTTTTGAAAGAAACGCAGCTTGTGCGGTCTGCTGATATCTCAGAAAAACTCTCATTCACACAATGGATGGGGCTACAGGGCAGAGCAAACAAGCCCCCTGGAAAGCATTTGGTCTGTCACGACATGCAAGAGAATTCTTGTATGTTTCTGCATTGAGTTTCCTAAACTAAGCTAGATCTCCAGGGCAGTGTTCATGGATTACATCGCATCAGACCCAGCAAAGATCATTCACACACACACACTTCCTACTCTGCCCGTGGTTACTGCCACTCCAAGCAAGTCCTTGGAGTCCAAAAAGAAAATACCTGTAGCTTCACTGTTCCACTTTTACCTATTTAGGAAATATTGATGTTATTAACCACACCTTTAAATTTCAGCATCTTTATATAATCTAGGTATTTGCTAGAGCTCCCACTCCTTAGTTGGCACGTTTTTGTAACTATCAGTTTTTTTAAAAAGCTGGCCATTATCTGTTTAGATCTACCAAGTGTGTATCTAAAGGATTTTCTTTCCATTCTCTGCAAATATTACCTAAGCAGTGTCCCCTAAAATTACTTATACTTGGTGACATGCCCTACAGCTCCCCTCCAGGCAGAGTCCCCCTGCCTTTGACTCCATAGAGAGATTTCTGTGCACAAAATGCTGGTGGAATCCAGCCTCTCTTAGTCTCTCAACTTTTATCGTGAGTTGCTAAATTAGCTAATGATTAATTAGTTAATGTTTTCAAAGCACTTTGAAGATGAAAAGTACTGCTAAGTGCTAAGTGTAAAACAGCATTAGTTATTCTACTCCGCAAAGACTAATTAGCTTTAAAAAAAAAAAAAGTTCCCCCCAAACCGATCAATAATGTTTCTGGTATTATAGTAGGAGTGTTTGTCCCGCAGATCACTAAGACCCACCTCACATTTTAAAGCTTTTATGCCCCAAGACACGCAGAAATCCTGACTGAGGTTTATTGCTTGGTAACCTCTTGGCTTTCAATGTGGCTGGAGTCGGACTAGTGATGTCATCTATACAAAACGCAGCATTTTTGCTGTCAAAAAAGCTTTAAAGGATTATTTAACAAAGCCAAAAGTAAAGAACTAAACTCTAGGAAAGTGGTACAGAAACATGATCAGTGAACTTATATTTAAGAAGAATTAAGCTTTTAAAGTTTTTTTTTTTCTTCTCTAAAAAGCTCTTTAACAGTGCTTCTCCAGGTGGCCTCAGAATTTATTGTGAGATTTCACTTTGATGGCTGAGTCCTCACGAGGACTATTATGTCAATAATTTCTACAGCAACATTTTATTCCAGGTACAGAAATGACTTAGAAGATAGAGCCAGGGTCTGGAAATTCCAGGATCCTACTTTAAATTGCCCACACCAACCACTATAGAATGAAGAAAAATAGCTTTCACCATCTCCCCCCTTTCCAGCCCGATTCTCAATGCACAGACCTTTTTGTAAGATTCTTGGACGACGAGTACCCAAAATAACTACCCGAAAAAGTTGAGCATTTTGTTTCTTCCACCTACTTTCAAAGACTTAAATAACGTAAAGTTACTGGGAATTGTGAAGCTGAAACAGGCAAGTCTGTAAATGGAGGCTTGTGAGCCATTTGTTCCCTTGGTACAAACACATACTTCTCCCTGCTATCAGTGGGCCTTGGTCATAAACACTGGGGATTTGGGTGTTGTTGTTTTGTTTTGTTTTTTCTCAATGCCAGAGATTGTTATTTTTAGCAAGGTTTAAAAAACCATAGTCTTTCAGATTAAAAATACTACATGATTTCTGTTAGTTTAAGGCTGGCTATTTTTTTGGTTTTTGTGGGTTTTTTTGAGGAGAGCAATTCAAAATGATATTAAGATGCTGAATTTTGAGAACATCAAGTTTCAAGTAAACACTATTAATATGTCACTTTCAAAATATGCAGGATTAACAAATGAAACCCCACATACATAATAAACCATAAGAGACAGCTCAGCTTAGAAAATACAAAGTTAAGCTAAACAAAAGGAATTTTACGCATAGGAGCATATGTTCCTTATGTATTCAGTTACGCCAGGAATGAGTTTAGATAATGCACAAACACAATAGCACATAAGCCATATATATGTATGTACATGTACGTGCACATATTAAAAACATGTATATGATATCTACATACAATCACACACACAATGCATCTATATAAATCAATCATTTACTAAATTTTAAAAAACAGTGACATGTGCACAAATTCCTGGAAATGAAGGTTTGCTACCAACCTCAGTGTCAGCCTCTCTTATGTGAACAAAAGCATATCTGCTAGAAAAACACAGTAAAATCACTTGAAAACACACACACACAAAAATGGGTGTTTGGAAAAGTGTGGCCAACTACTAGATGATTTCTTTGCAATTTTCTAAGTGTATGTAAAAAGGCAGACACCTGAAATAATTTGCACATAGCTGTAATCCAGCCCCTAAAAAGCCTAAATATGAACAGGGGTATAGAAGAAGAAGGCAGTCAAATCAAGGGCAGCTCTGACTCCCAAGGTCTCTGTAAGTGACAGGGGCACTAAATATAGGACAAGAGAAGGGGACAAACTAGGGGAAAGCTACACTTTTGATTGGAAGGAGAAGTTACTTTGGAAATTTCAAGGATTATTTAAAATTCTCATCTAAATCAAGTTCCCTTCTGAATTTCTTTTTCTTATAATTGAACAAGTGTTAAACTGTATCAGGCTGTCACAGCTGTCCCAATACATGAACCACACATATAGTAACAGCTTTCGTTACACATTTTTGTGGAGTAGTTTCCAGCAGACTGTGATCAGAGCTTGCATATTTTTATACTACTTGCATACTGAAAATAAACCCAACATTTTAGATTATTTCTCTCATAGTGTTTCTGCCATGTATGATTTCTGGAAGACAAAGGGGCGATTGTGATTTCATACCTACTGATCTGAATACAACACCTTGTTTTATTTTTGTATATTATTCTCAGTGTTTTGGTTTAAAAAAAATAGTTATGCTGGGTCGATAAAGAAGTCCTGAAAAATTGCAGCTCAACCAAATTATGATCCAAGGGCCAAACGCTAACACAATTTTTTCCACTTTCAGAACATCTTTATGACGACATATCAAATATCCAAATATTATATGGGTACGGAGGCCGTGCCATATTATTGGGTCAGAGCTGTTAACAGAAGAAATGTGCAAAAATCACGCAGTCAAGACTTTTAATTAAATTGTTTGTTTCAGATTCAAAAGCACTTGTTCGTTCAGCCCTGAGTAACAGTAGTGTTTCCAACCACAGGTGACTGTTCCCCAAATGACCACAGTTCACAGCTTCAATTGTTGCTTTCAGAAATATTCCATATTTGCAAAACACAGAAATTCAGAAACGCCTTTATTTAAACTGGAATAAATAGACTATGCTTCAGAAATACTCTACAAAGAATAATAATCTTTCTGCCTAAGTAAAAAAGGATTGTGTTTGTCTGAGTAGTTTTTGAATTCAATATCCACACACTATTGTTTCAGAAACTATAAAAGAAATGATAGTCATCTATTGCTTATTGTCCTTTTCCTTAGAATTAGGTCTTAATTAGCTGCAAATGCCTTATCTTTTCCAAATCACCACAGAGCACACGTTGTCTAAATTTTGCCTCTTGTTGTTCAAGCCCTCTAAATTAGTAGATTCGAAATTAGCCAGTTATAGCAATGCTTTTCACTTTAAATTTTAATAATAAACAGAGACATCTCCTTTCTTCCCCCCTCCCCAGACCCTCCCTCTTTTCTGAAAACTGAAGGCTTCTGCTGAAAGGATTGAAAATCTGGAAAGAGTTTGGGGTGGACTGGCCAACCCCCTTTCATTTCCTTCAGATGTTTACAATCTAGCACCTTTCTGAAGACAAAGATGGGAAAAAAGCTATTTTTCCCTTTGACTGAAGGGTGAGACAGGGGGGTATTAAAAACTGATCAATGTAATTTTTTTCTCAGAAGTATTTGCACATCTGTGAAATAATGTAATTTATTAAAAAAAACTTTTTATATGACATTCATGATTATAGCCTGATCTCGAGAATTATTCGAATATAAAATTAAATGTTCAAAAACTAGCTGTGCTAGGGATGGCTGAGTTTACCCCAGCTGTGCATCCAACTTATATAATTCCATTAAAAGTATAAAAAATGAGCCTTTCTAGATTGCACTGTGTCTCTGAAAAGGGGAAATAGTGTTTTAAAAGAAAGCGTGACGATCTACTTCTGTGTGTTTCATTTTCTGCGGATAAAGCCTCCAGAGAACTAAAGACGCTCCCACCAAACTGTTCAAAAACAATAACCAAAAAAGGTGATGGGGGAAGGGCTACAGGGGAATAATAGAAATGTCCTGTAAAATAGATTGTGTTTTATTATCGCAGGGTTTAGGAAAATCTGCGACTTCAAGGAAGGTTACAAACCTTAAAAATAAACTCTTCTGTTTCAGGGAAATTTCTAGAAATATAATGCGAGCCATTTGCCCTGGGGAACACTGCATGCCACTTTCACTCTCAGACCTACACGCACACACCCCGCTGCAAAAGTAGCAAGTGCCCCATTGACTGAGGGAAATCTGCCCTCCAAATGCACAGTTTATAAAAACAAACTTTCCCCAACCAAGTGTTAGAGGAAAGTTTTCCTTCACATTTACACGCCTTTGCACCGTCACCACTGAATACATTTGCCTGTAAGAGAGGAATTCAATGTCATATCCGTCAAATTCAAACTCATCCTGCGTCTTATGTAATTCCTTCAAGGCAACAAATAGGCAATGATATTTAAAATAATTAAAGCCCAGAAAATAAAAGATGACTGAATCGCTTCGAAGTTACAGAAGGAAACCCATACCACAAATTCTGGTACTCCCTGCATCTCCTATGTTTAATAAAGTGCATTTCTCAAGCATTTATTGTCAATTAAAGGTCTAAAAATAAACCAGAATTCGTTTATGGATTAATATGACCAGATTTTAAGTAGGAAGAAAAACACAATTCCCAATACTTTTATGGTACGAATGAGCCGTCAGTTGATCTTGAAAAAACTCACATTAGAAAGAAAGGGATCTGCAGTTACCGTTTTTAAAAACAGGAGCAAAATAAGGGCGAAGATATTGTTTCTGCTGCTTAAGACAGACGGACTTTAATAACACTTAACAGAATGATGCACATAATGATCTCAGAAAGCACTTCGAATGCCTCATCCATCATGCCGAGGAGAAAATGAAGCCTTCGACAGCATTAGGAATTATTCTAGATCTTGTCAGTAATTCGCAGCTCCTCTGTAGTATCACAACACAAATGTGCGTGTGAGCGACACTGACCATTAATCTAGGGAGTTTTTTCTACTCACAACAGCGTGCTGAGAATGTATCAATTGTTTCATGGAGAAATGGCACATATAAAGCCACACTAAATAAAACAAGAAAAACCAGGGAGATATATGGGTAGATAAACAAACATTGTGTTAAGAAATCCAAATGTTTTCTATCACTATGAGGGAAAGCAAAGCAACATCCTTAGTGCGTGGGCTAGGTGAATTGGAATCTATAAATGTCCTGGCTGAAGGACCAGACTGTCACTGATTAAAAGTTTCTATAAAGTTGCAACATACTGTCAACATCCTTCAGTAATAAGCCCTTATGTGATGAGAAAATGATGGGTTTCCCTTCCCCACTAAAGAGGAAGGGGAAAAGGTCTACTTTCTGCCTTCAGTCAAAAAGCAAAATGAGCACCTGGCTTGTTTGTTTCCCTCTTACAAAGTTCTCAGAGTTCTCATTTCAAAAAATGAAGTTGGGGGAGTCTAAAGATTAATAAAATAACCAGCTTATTCACAGATATCTCTAGACTTGACAGTGTGTCTGTGGCAAAACAAATTTGAACTCCCAGCCTTCACGATAAAACAAACAACAGATTTTGGCAGTATCTTCCTCAAGATGAACTCTGTTCTTAATAGCATGGTGACCATTGTAAAGTAGACTGTACTCCAAAGAAAAAGGTTTGTAAATATTTGCAAAACAAACTCTTAAAACATTCTTCTGAGTCTACTCCAAGTCACTTTCTACACATGTACTGTAAAGATGAAAGCTAACTGGACGTCTGGTTTATGATAGATTAAAACAGTTTAACCTAAAATCATACACTCCACACAGATGTAGTTCTGTGAAGTTCTGTGAGCTACTCAACAACAACAAAAAAGGCAGGCTCTTGTCAGATGGAATGAAGTGAGTGCTTCTTTATAGTGGATGAATTGGATCAGGGCCAAGAAGAAACCAAAAAAAAAAAAAATACACAGGTGAGAAAATGTAAATACAAACTAATAGTAATAATCAATGTTTAAAGTTTCCTAAAGTAGCATGCAGGCTTTTCTTTTCTTAATAGTTAAAGTACGTTGGGTAACTAAAAACAGGCCAAAGCCACTTGGAAATTGGCATTCGGTACAAACAAGAGTTCCATCTCATTTTTAACATTCAAAATATGAAACATTATTTTTTTTAAAAAAACACAAAACTTTTTTGCCCCTTTGGAATGGCGAGTAAATTTCAAGAGAAGATATAAGAGCTAAGTATTCAAGTTAGGTGGGGCTATTTGGCCCACCTTCCCTACCCCCAGCTGGAAAGAAGAGTTTATTATTCACAAGCAACAAACCCAAGAGCAGGATAAAAACAGAGCTCCCAGGAAGTGGATGCTGCCTGGTCCCCTCCTTGCCTGTCTACATCAGCCCACCTTCCTCCTTTCTTTCCCCACCCGAAAGCTATAAAGCAGAAATGTCACCAGGAGCATCACCGAGGCCTGGCAATGGACAGATATTTATACTGAATAATGCTCACGTCAGGAATGAGTAAAACCAGGTTGAAAATTGAGGTTTTCACAAAATAATGAAGAGGAAATGTCATGCGAGCAGCAGTAACAGCATAAATTGTGCTTGTTCATTCATTACCCTTCTTCCCTCCCCTTCCCCCCTTGGAAACATAATTTTTATTTTTCAAATCTACATGCATGCGAGAGAGAACATGGCTTTTGCCATAGTTGTTGCTCTCTCAAAGCCCAAGACGAGAGAGAAAATGATTTTTAAAGATTAAAAAACAATAATAATAAATATGGCACTGAGGACACATTCCTTCTAGATTTCAATTCAAAGAGAAAAGGTAAATAGGATTCCCCAAACAAAATTACCCGGAGCTTTAACTTTTACTTTATCTAATTGAACTACAAAGAAAATATCAGCTAAAAATGTCACTTGCTCAACAGTAAATATACTGCTGGTAGCAAAGGAGCTGGAAGAGGGAAAGGCAAATGTTTACGTTTCAATTGTTCAGATGCTGATCCTGAAAAGGACCACAAAAGAATACTCAAGAAGATATCTCAGGGGGCAGCTTTCCGGGTGGGTAGATGTCAGGGCTGGAGGAAGCCATGTGGGGGCTAATCGTAACTAGAAACAATTCAGTAAGGATGGGGTCGGGTCCACCTTGGTGGTCTAGTTAAGGTGCAGACAGATTTCAGGCTGAAAAACAAAATCCATAAAGATCCCTGTTCTCCCTACCGCCCCCCCCCTCCCCAAAACCCCTGTAAACCTCTGCTGTCTGGCAGCAAGCCTGCATACTCTCTAGCGCTGAGATAAAGACCCAATCTGCTCATCAAACACCTCCAGGCTCCGCCATCTAATAGGAACAAATTGGCAATGACTGCCCATGCTAGTAACACAGGCCCACTGATTTGTAGATTGATACGGATGCCTAATGATCCCCTTGGGCAGATCAATAGTAACAATCTTCATCCCCGCCTTTCTTCTTTATTGGCATGGAAGACTAAGGCAAGGAGAGAGCAGGACTTAGAGGAGGCCACAGTACTACCGGGGGAAAGATGGAGGTTGAGGATACAGGTGTTGATGTGGAGGACGGAAGCTGCTCCAGACCAGCGCTCCAGAACTTTCCTCTGTCTTGCCTTGTATTTGGCAGGCAAAGGGTGTGAGACTAGGACACGAGATGCTTTTCTATTAATAGTATCCGTGCACGGCATTCAGGGAGACCCCAGCGTAGAGTGAGCACAGCTGCCTTCATCTGGGAAAGGGAAGAGAAACGTTGCAAGCCCCAGTGCATCTCCAAGATCGTGAACTTGGGGGAAAGAAAATGGCCGAAGATGTGGATGACAGTGGACGGAAGAAGGCGAACACGGGATGTCGCATCTTAGGGAAACTTCGGCAAAATGAGTTTGAAGTACCCATGATCAAAGAGGGGCAACAGCGAGTGACATTGCTTTAAATATCATAAAAATACGAGGCAAGTGGATTTATCCACTGTATTGTTTGAACATGCTTAAAACACGCTCCTGCTTCCCTGACCCCAGCGGGACTAGCGCTCCCACGCGGGTGCTTTTCTCTGTACCCTCCATCCTCCCCCTTAGTGCAGGATCCGAACAGGTTTTCCTGAGTTGACAGCAGCTCACTCTCAACACTGACTCTTCGTCCTTCTGCAGGCCAACCCCACCCCCGGCCCCGGAGTTAGGGCTTGTTTTCCATTTGTGTATTATTCTTGTGAATAAAATTATCCAATTAGGAAATCCATTTAAAGTCCTTAACAGTAACAGGGAAAAAACTAATGGAGTTGCTTTGGATTTTCTTTTTCAATAAATTAATGTTAGTGATGTTCTGTGGATTCTTAAGTGCTCATTTATATCATCAGGGTTATTGCACACATCACAATTAGTCCGAAATTTCTATACTGATCTGTCTATACTGTAGCAAGTCCATCCTCCCAAAGAAGCAGTAGACAAGACCAATCAGAAGAAAACTTACTGGCAGACAGAATGAATTTGACTCCTAAGACAAATAAATCTACGAAGTCGAAAAACCTTTTGTGTACTTTGTGTTTATATATTTTTTTCTTCTTTTAATTATGGGAGTGTTTTTTTAAAAAAAAAAGAACACCACCTCTCCTCTCTTCCCCGCTTACAACGACCCTGTGCACATTTGCAGGTGTTGCATACAAAACAGCCAAAGGAGGGGAGGGTGTTCAGTTTTTACTCCTGCATTCAGACCCGCAACTAGCCGCCTGAGAATTTGCTTTGTTCAGCAATCAGTCTGGTTTGGTTTTGTTATTAAAGGGAGAGATAACACCGAACGCCAGAGATGAAATTGCGTTTTATTGTCAACGGTTGAAACATTTGCCACCCAACCGATCCAATGAAAGATTCTTTTTTTATTTTTTTGTAATAAAAATGTTTTTAATCTTGTCTCCCCCCACCCCCGCTTTTTTTGGGCATACTCAAAATAGAACTGAGGCTCCATGAAAAGCTTTGGTATTCCAGGCCACTGTGTAATATCACAAATTAGCAATCTTCTCTTTCCTGTATGTTGCATCGTCCCTTTCAAATAAAAGCAAACGTGGAGTGGCGATAGATTTTGACACTGATGGACCAAATAATCATGTGCACTGGAGCTCCAGCACTGACCACTTAAAATTCAAATTTCACACTAATGATAAGTGTAATCATTGCAATCAGCATCACCACCACCACCATCACCATCATCACAATAAAAAGATGCCTTCTGTGAGCTGGTGACATCAATCAACCGTGTGGTGCACATCAGAAGCAGCGCTCCCCTCTCGCTCTCTCGCTCCGTCTGTCTTGCCGCCTCCCCCCCCACCTCGCAGCTTCCCCCCCACCTCACCCCCACTCAGAGAAGTGATCACATTTAATTCATTGCATCATTATGTCATCTCCATACTAATCTCTGCCCTCACACCTCTGCCACTTTGACATGCAAATGAGCTAGAAAAAAGCCACACATTAATATAAAAAAGTCACAGCAATCATGTCATGATTTCCTGCCTCCCAGCCCCACAACACTCCCTCCAATCCCCACCTCTCCCCCCATCTCTCTTTCCAGCACGCTGTGCTGGTGATCACAAGAAACAACAGCAATCTGTTGAAGATCAGACGCTAAGACAGGGAGGTGGGGAGAAAGATACAACACATACACGTGTCAGCAACGCGGCCCAGGCAGTCCTATTTGCATATTCACATGAGTTCCGTTCTCAGATTGCTTAAGCAGGGAAGAAGTTAGGTAGCTCCCCCACCCACCTACCCTCCCCGATCCATAAAGAAACAGCTCCTGAGAAGCAGGGAGAGGGCGAGAACATATGAATGTAAAGGGAAAGAGAGAGAGAGACAATATGAGACGGGAGGAAGAATGGACAGAGAGAGACACACGCAGAAAGGGGCAGAGAAAGGAAAGAAAAGGGAAGAAAAGCCAGGCTGTCCACATCTACCTTACCTCAGCTAGCTTGCTTTCTGTTGCTCTTAAAAGGAATTCCCTGTGGTTCCTTTAGAATTTTTGAGAACCATCCTTCAGGGTTTTTAGTTCTCTCTCTCTCTCTCTCTCTCTCTCTCTCTCTCTCTCTCTTCCTCCTCCTCTTTCTGTGTTGTGACTGGGTTTATAAAAAAAAAAAAATAAAAAAGACAACTCCATGTTAAGCTAGCAGTCAAGGAGGCATCATGAAGTCCAGGGCTGCAGGGGGAGGGTAGGGAGGAGGAGGGTCACAGCTTAATGCTTTACAAAGGAGAACCTGGAGTCTCTGTTTTAAAACATCCCTCTCACATACACCGACTGACAAAGACAAAAATATATGTACTATATGTATACAGAGAGACATATGTACATTTTCACCAGTAACCCAGATGTCAAAAATGTTAAGATTGTGATGCAAACAAATGTAGGAAAATTATGAGTATTCTGAAAACCCCACTGCGGATACACTTTGCTGCTCCCTGATTGCAGAGGGGGCCGGGCAGCTAGGGGCTTTATTTGCTGAATCACATTTGTGGCAATACCTGGGTAATAAGGAACTGGCTCGAGATGGGGCTTCAGCTACTGCAATGAATTTCCCAGCCTTGATCAGTTTTCACCAGTACTTTCGTGGTAATGAAAGCTTGTGAACGTGTCCACAAATTTTCTGGCTTTCTTTTTCTTGCAATAACTAAAAAAAAGAAAGAAAAAGAAAAATTGCTGTTTAATATAGATATGTAAGTTGACATCACTAATAATAATAGCTCTCTCTCTATATTCCTTATGAAGTATACTCAGTATGAATTAAAAAACATAGAATGATGGGTGCAAAATGCACCTGCTTTTCTAGTGGCCTATTGTATAATATTATCCTAATTGACTTTATTAGCTCCAGTGAAATGTTACTGTCCCTCCAAGGAACCTGCCTTGGAAGACAAGCAAAATGCTGCAGCATTGATGAACAGCGGCTGATTCCAAGAAATTAAGTGATGGTCTGTTAAGTTGAAAGGAATAAAAACATTTTCAAAATACAATGAATGGCATATAGTTTAATTCCATTTCTCAACCTGTTCATTTCAACTAGCAAAGACACAAAGACATTTGATGTCAAAAGAAACTTTAATAGGAATCTAATTCTAAAAACTGACCAGAGGAATGCTTTCACAAATTGGTTTTGAACATTAATCCTAAACTTAAATATTATGAAACACGTTTCACTGTAAAAGGGGGGGAAAACATTTTTATGGTGAAGTTACAAGCCCCTTAAAATTTATGCAAGTGAACATTCAGTAACTAATATGGACATTATAAAAAGCAGAATGATTATAAAGCAACGTAAAAATAGGTATTATGGCATATACACGTATCATGCACAAAGACCCAAAGGTGGGTCATTATCTAAATCACAGCACATATCATATAAAACAAGAGAATACCATCATATATCTACAATTGACCTTGCAGTGGAAGGAAGGAGTTAAAAAGATATTAGCCTTCACACTAATATAAAACTTGGGGGTCAGTTGTTGAGGGTGGGTTAAGGAAATGCCAAAATAAAAACTGTTTCTTTATTTGAAACAGAACTCTTGGCAGACCCATATTAGAAAAATTAATTTCTCTGTGTCTCTCAGAGAAACTATGAAAAGAGAGATGGTTTGTATTCATGACCTAAATTCTAAGAGGAAGGGGGGAAAGGTAATTTTAAGAATCTGACCCCAGTGCACAAGTTTATAGCTCTGTATCCAAAATTGATGAAAAGCATCTATGACAAGACTCATCAATGAGTCTCTGAAATAAAGAGAAAGAGAAAATAACCAAAACATTAGACCCAGGAACATTATATTTCAATATTATCATATGAATTAAATGTAATCCTTGAAGCGACTAGTCCCTGGGGCCACATATTAGGCCTTTCCCCCCCAACCCCACCTCCTTTTTTTTTTTTTTAATTTTTATTTAATAGAGGTCATCCAGGCTGAAAAGCAAAACCCAAATGAAAAGCATCTTCAGTGTGCTTATAACATGAGCTGCAAGGGGTCAGGCGGCGTCTTGTATGGCCTCATAAAAAATACATAACCAGACAGCCTAATAGTATTTCTTCGCATTCATTTTTGGATGGAGACTGGCGGGTGGGGGCTGGGGAAGAAAAAGGGTTGATGTTGGTAGCTATGATGGGGAAGAAAAAACCAAAGACGGAACAAAAATACACACTTAAAAAGAGGATAGTTAGACAATCTTTTTCTTTTGTGAAAACATATTAAGCCCAATTCTAAACTGTGATTGATTTACACTATTCTATTGATTTACACAATTCTAAAATGTGACGGATCGCAATTATTTAAGACAGTAAAAGGTGTATATATGTATATCTATATTCCCTCCTATTCCTTTTGGCTGGTCATGTTAATTGGAAGCTTAGCTACGCGCTGGGCCCCTCACCCAGTTCATCTTAAAAACTCATTTAAATACAGATTTATCCATGACACTTATTTTGGATGACTTTTAAAACTGAAACACATAATGAAAGGGGGGGAAATACTGATAGGGTTTCTGCCGTAACAACACAGAGAATGTAGGCAGACATACATTCTGGGGGAGAGGGATGAGCAGTTAGGGAAGGAGAGAATGGGGGCAGAGAGGGAGAGAGAGAGAACCAGAATAACACAACTGGACGACAAATAAAAACAAACAGCTCTAAATGCCGGGGAGACGAGAGAAGCACTAAATATATTCCTTCCCCTCCCCCTCACTTCTTTCCTCCCAAATATAGCCCAGAGATAAGTGACCCTGCCGGGGGAGATGGAGGCAGAGAGGTGACCTCGCGCTAACCAGCCTGTTAGAACTAATAAGGTGTTCTCCTAAGCCACTCCACTGACATTAGGGCAGTGCGGGGAGAGATCGCTCCCTTTGTTACTGCCCATCCTCAGCTTGAAATTTACCACCCCTTTGCATTATTAAAGAGACAGCTCGCATCCTCTGTGGGGTAGAGAAGATTTGGTGAAGATAAATAGCTGCGCATTATTTTTATTTAAATGTTATGCTTGTACTCAGTAGTTCAGATATTAAAAATCTACGATTTTACAACATAGCCACGTGAATCATCTGCTGTTGGTGACTCCCACTGAGACAGTAAAAGATGCAAGAAAAGAAGCCTGGTTTTATATTTTTATATTCTCTTTCCTCTCCTTGCCCTCCTCACTCCATTCGGGGGTCAAAGAATAGGAAATATTATTCAAAGGTGCTTGATTTGGGTAGTAAGTTCAGCATGGCATCGTGTTATTCATGGTGGGGAGTCACCTACTGAGTTTTCAAAAGTAAGACTCTGTATAACTGAGTTTCCCACTTAGAACCTCATGGCTTTTAATCGTGGCAGAGGAGTGTAAACTTTTAGGATTTTTATATAATATTTTTAAGTATGTGCTTTAATGTTTGCATAATAATTTAGTTTGCTTGGAAAGCTTGACATTATCAGGTCTTAGAGGGATGCGGAGGACGGGAAGAACCACATTCCACTGAGTCCCTCCAAGTATGGTGCAGAAATGCTTGCCTCATGACATAACCCAAGAGCATAAGTTTTTAGTTAGGATTTTAGGCAAAAGTCTTATGGAATGGCTTCAATAAATATATGCTGAATGAACAGTCAAAAATCAATCAACCAATTGAAGACACCCAAGGATCCTTTCATCACAATAATTAAGAAAAACAATCATGACCAAAGCAACTTTAGAAATGGACACATATCTTGAATGAATTCTACTGGACTGATCTATAGAGATCACATACTATGATAGACTCTAATCTTCAGTCTGAATTTGTAGTAATGGCTTAAACAAATTATTCTATATTGTTTCAGGGAAATTTTGTTTATGCTCAACATCTACTGCACTAGGGTACCCTCCAAACTCTTTCATCATTTTGTAAACTCATTCAGTCAATGACTTGCTTCCAATAAATGGTTCATTAGTTCAGGTTCAATACCCTTCCTTACAAAGTGATTTCCATGGAATAGGTATTTGCTGTGATTGGACTTAAATACAAATAATTACCATTGGAATATTAGTATATCATAAGAAAAAGCACATTAAGAATCAACACCTTCAAGAGACATCTAAGAAATAATTAGACAGGCTTCCCTCTGCTGAAGAAGAGCTTTAGAACACAACACATGTTGTTGAGTGAATTAATTGGTAAGCTACCAGTTAAAAACCAGAACCGGGACTACTTTGCTCGCTTTGTGCAGGGCACAGTACCACTATTTAGTCACATGCAGGCAGGTGGCAAGATGCTAGATGGTTCTGTCAAAACATATGAATGGTGCTCTGAGAGTTAGAATTCCTGGGCTCTGACCCTGGCTCAGCCATTAGGCTACTGTGTGAACTTGGAAATATCACTTAACTTCTCTTGGTTCCAGTGTCTGTGTACGTAAAATGAGTAAAACATGGAGCTTTTGTCAATAACATGTTCCCACTTCTTTGTCAAATAAATAAATGAAATAATAATTGAAATAGCCTTTTTTTTTCTTTTAAATGGAAGGATTCAAGAGCCTCCAAGTATAAATGGTATGAGCACGGGGTAAGTGGTAAGGTGAGTGTGCTCTGGACGCTCAGCCAGCCACCTGGGGCCTCAAGTATCATATGGTCTTAAGTTATCTTGCTCATGGTCATGTGGTGTGTGATGCATAATCATCATGAACCTTTGGTTAATACCAGAAGTCAATAAAAATGGGGGGAGCATACTGAAATGAAGCTTCATGAGGAGATTAAAATAGTAATAACTGTGCCAAACTGCCTCAAGATGTTCATAGGACACATTCATCTGATCAAAATTCTTATATATCAATATATGTTTATTACTTAAAAAACATTAAAATGAAATATATGTATATACGTGCACACACACACACACAACACACGCAATTATATCCTATTTGGCTGGAGAAGGGAAACCCCACACTGTCCTGATCTCATCATTTAAAGCACAAATACAAAAATCACAAAAATTAATTTTATAGCATAAAATCTAAGAATTTCAAATATAACATTATGAAAGCAATTTTTGCCTTTTTATGCTAATCCACATTTCAATTCCAAAGCTGCATATGAAAATAATGTCATTTTCTTAATTTAACATTTCATACTTTTTTCTTTCACAATTTCTTCTATGTGAATTTTTTAAGTATTTATCACTCGTTCAATGAAAAAAGGCCAAATCTGTTTACAAATGCCATTAATGACTGTTAAAGTAAAATTATAATATTAATATAATCGTTAATAATGTACTAATCTAAAACAGTTTTCACTTAAAATTATCTCTTCATACCATACAAAAATGATGAACTGATTTTTAAAATTCCTTAGAGGGTTGACAAGATTATAAATTACTATGAAAATGGTCCACAGGTCAAAAAAGGTTGGGAAATGCTGATCTCTGAGGTCTACTTTAGCTCTAAAATTCTATATTTTAAATGAGACATCTCTGACTTTTCTAAATTAGTGGAGAGTAAACTTACACAGACTGCCAAATTCCCCATCTCTCCCACTAGATGCTTCCAATTCACCTGAAAATATAACATACCAAGCCTAAAAACATAAGAAAATCTGGAAATGGGAAAAACAGATAAATGCATTTAAAATGTGAACTTATCCACTGTGTCTTATCTTTCCATGTTACCTATTTTTGCTGGGTTGGTAATTTACTTTATTCAACATGCCATTTGAACTAAAAAGCTTGTGAGACAGTAGCCTGCACACACTTGCAGATGCTGGTAACAAACTAGATGTAAAATGTGCCTAGATTTCTAACCAATATTTTCAGTAACATCATTCAAGTCACTGAGAATATTCTTTCACTGAATCAAGCCAGTGGAAGGAGCAGGAAAAGAAACAAGATCTATTGTAAACAAGATGTCCACATCTTCTATAGCTCAGAGAAGAAGCGAATAGACAGACTACTGTCTACAAACAGGGGCCACTCAGGGCTACTTAGTTCTTTATGGGATAGTTTGGATCTTAAAATAACATCACCTACCCAGGATTTAGGTTCCGAGAACAGGATTATAACTGCTCCTGGACTTTAGTGATATGTTACAGGGGGTAGCAACATTTTTCTCTAAAGAGTCAGATAAGAATTGTCTTCCGGTTTGCAAGCCACACAGTTTTTGTCATAACTATTTAACTGCCCTTGTAGTCCAAAACCAGCCACAGACAATACGTAATCCACTGAGCACCGATGTGTTCCAATAAAACTTTATTTACAAAAACAGGTGATAGGCAGGACTCAGCCTGCAGTTTGCTGATCCCCGATCTATAATAATTTTTCTAATTATGCAATGGAAAAATGGAATAATGGGCGGAGACATCCAATAGGAGTAAAAGAATTGGAAAATCTTAATGATTCCAAATACATAAGATTTTAAATTTTCCTTTAATTTGGATTTGGGGGTCTGTGTTTAGTGCGAGATCAATGTGTATATATGTAAGGTTTGCCCCTCCAAAGAACAGTAAACTTATACTATTTCCTCACAACTAACCTCCTGAGGAGGCAGATCATGTAATATTAGTTCCATTTTATAGATAAGGAAATTGAGGCTGAGAGATTCTGACTTTTCAAAGATTTCTGAGACAGTAAGTGGCAGAGCTAGCACTGGCCTTTGGGTTTTCAGACACTTCTGATTGCTCCTTCAAATAAAATTACAACTTAAACACACACACACAGACAGACAAACCAATGCCATAGAGTAAAAATTTACCAACAGAATTAGGTGTTTATGAGAAATTTAGAAAAACCTAAAATTAGCATAAAATAAGCTTACTTGTGAAATACCAATTGACATATTTGGTAGGGTTCAGCCACTGAAATTTCTTGTGCTGAACTAAATAATTTGCAAAGTTATCTCAGTTTTAAAATGTTTGGGAATCCCTATCCTTTGTAACAAAGATGTCTTTTGGTTCTTTTTTTTGAAAAATCAACTATATATCTGGTCAGGATAGCAGGTACATCTGTTTCACAGTGAAACTTCCTCCTACTTCAGCTCTCTTTAGCTCTGCCCTTCAATGCGTTCCTTCAAACAACATAGTCATGTGCTACACTGAAGTTTCACAAAATTGAAAAACCCAAACACAAAATAATCAAGCCATGTCTATCACGATATTCACGTGAAATTCTTTACACTACAAAGATAAAATTTCTCTTTTGCAGTGATAATTATCAATTGAGAGCTATTTTCACAGAAAAAGATGGAGATTCTTAAGTTATTTAATAAATTGAGCTTTTGATTTGACATCATGAAAATGACAGCGTGGTAGACTGATGTGTTCCTTAAATAGTTAGCATCTAATGAGAAAAAAGCAAAGACCAACTTCATATATAATGATAGGGACATGCCCAGTGACTTTATAGGATAGAGTGGGAAGACCTTCCTTACGTGGAAGGTGGACTAGAGGAAAACAGTGGGAAAACTGAATTATCTCATGGCACACATTAATGTAGACAAGCCAAATTCCAAAGTACCTTTATCATAACAGACCATTGTAATATTCCCATTTTAAATTAATACTGAGACTCCAATATAAATACGTAAGAACTTGCAACAATTCCTTCTCAATAAAAGTAGAAGATAATAGCGAAAGAATTTTTCATTAAAGCACGTTTTTAAATTTTTCAATACTGTGTTTTGAGTTGCACTATTAAATTGATTGGCCCATCAAAATGATGGATCAGTGATTCAAAATGAATTCAGGGTATAAATGGAAAAATAACCATGGTAATGAAAATTATTACAATGATAATCCCATCAGGCCCCCAAATCCAAAGAATCAACTTAACAAGTAAAATATCAAATATGCAAATATATTTTTCTATGATTAAATCTACCATCAGTTCTTTAGTTTCAGCAAAACATCACAGAGAGCATTAAATATGTTGTTAATTTAAACTTTAATGGTTTTTATAGTAAACTTAAATAGTAATCTGTAAATTTAGTTTAGTTTTACAACTGTATAAAAGCTATACACATAGAAAATGAATGCCTAATTTAATGTTTGTCCACATTTAAATAATATGCCATATATAAATGGCTAAAAATAATTTCCATTGATACTAGGAGTCCAAGAGAATTTCTTGTTTGAGAAACACCTCCTTAACAAAAATCAGGTTTGGTTCTTTAAGAGAAGAGCTGGGGGTACATAGCCAATTCCTATCTGATCATGAAACCTGCTATTCTCTGACGAGGGCTGGAATGGAGGTGGAACCAGCTCGGGCTCATCATGGCCAACTAATTAAAGGTCATCTTCAGTGTGATTCTTAAGCTGTCCTCGTATAGGTCTGGCCAACAACCAAACTCTTCCCCTTGCATTTCTCTGCCCTCAAGGATCCCATTTGCCTATTTTATATTTTTCAGTATATTTAATAACTTCGTTACTATTTTATGAGATTTTCTTAGCATGACCATCTTTTGCGAATATCTTGAAATACACTCCTATGCCTCCAAATTTATCTGTATCTGTTGTAATAATGTTTCTAGAAAAATACTAAGAAGATGAAATTAGAAATTGCTCTGTAACTTAAGACAAACTCAGTTCAACGCAAATTCAATTCAATTCCGTATATACCAGCACTTACTGGGCAAAAGACGTTTAGTAAGTATTGAGAATAGAGAGCTAAGTCATAGTGTCTACGCCAAAGTGCAGAAGCAGCTTCCCAGAGGCCACATTTTATTCTCCATCCAGTGACCGTTACAATATTTCAAGTCACCAAAGGAAAAAAGGTCTTTTTGTTTAATTTGATAGTAGTGCTGTCCGTATAAATACCATGGGTTATTTGTCTTTAAAAAAAAAATTGATGACAATAGTGAGAGTTCATGATCACTTAACTGTACTATGTAAGTTACATGTATTATCTCATTTAATCCTCACAACCACATTATGAGGTTAAGTAGTATTATCTCCATTTTAAAACGGACAAACTACAGCAAGGATGGTTGAGCATTTATAGCTTGCAAAACATATCTAATGAGATTACGTGGTAAGACAATACTGCCACCTTTTAGGCCAAAAATAACTGACTGTTGACAATTATCAATAAATGTAATACTTATTATGCAGTAAAGAAAAAAAATTTTTATAGGAAGGTTCAATCCAAATATCATCCCTTGCAGTGTAAAACAGCCTGGTCTCAATTTCCCCATTTCCAGGATTCTAGCTCATTCACCAACTTACCATAGTGTTGAAAGATACTTAGAGTCATCTTCTCTAGCATCTTCAGAATTCTGAAGTAGAGGGTGATGATGACATCATATGTTAATTAATTAGGAAATTTGCAAAAATCTCAACATCATCACTTTTCTCTCCTCAACACAATCAGGGAAGTTTTTCTGTTTCTCCTGTCATGACACCTCCTTTGGTCTGATCAATTTTTTGGAAGTGTGCTCTGACCAAGTCTGTACATGTGAGCTTTTGATGATGGAAAAAATACAACAAAATGTTCATCAATATTACAAGGACAATAAAAGCCGTGAATGACACCATACTTTCATGTAGGGCATGTGTCCTCTTTTTGTCCCTCCTTCTCTAATATACTATATATTGTCTTTTGTAAATATAAAATTACACAGAGAACTCATAAACATAAATACCATAAAATATACCTTTTAAAATGTACATAGGCATAGGCAACCTAGAGGTCAACATCTGTAATTGAGAACACACCTTAATGCCTTGATCAGTTTTCAATTCTTTAATATAGATTATTCTCAGAAAAGTTTATGAAAAAATTCCTGTTATTTTGACAGGGCCACATTTAAACCATCCCAGACAAGTAGAAAAACCATGGTTGTGTTTTCAAGACTTCTAGAAAAAGTAGTTCATGTTAACCATTCATAGGCAAGTGTAATTTTAACAATTATCAAACCACTCCTTATATGTAACCTAAATCTTTTTTTTTTTTTTATTTCTTTTAGACAGCTTCTTCCTCTGTTGCCTGGACTAGAGCGCAGTGGTGTGATCATAGCTCGCTGCAACCTCAGACCCCTGGGCTTGAGCGATCCTCCTGCCTCAGCCTCCTGAATAGCTGGGACTACAGGCGCACACCACCACACCTGGCTAATTTTCCTGTTTTCTGTAGAGACGGGGTCTTGCTCTTGCTCAGGCTGGTGTCAAACCCCTGAGCTCAAGCAATCCTCCCGCTTCCACCTCCTAGAGTGCTAGGATTACAGGCGAGAGCCACCACCACAACCAGCCTAAATCCTTCATGTTTACACCATATTAATTTCTCGTCATTTCTTCTTTTAGTGGACAAGAACTGGCATTAAATGGGAGGGGGGTGGACTCAGTCTTCTAAAAATCTGTATCTGATAAGAAGCTGTTCAGAGCACATACAGTTTTATCAACCTGATATTTAAACTGTTTAGATAGATATTCTAAATGTTATCAAAATAATGTGCAAAATTCAGATGTACTGAATCACCTATTATAGTCATTGACCAAAAATCTCAACAGAGAAACTTTATTAAGCATTTTTGAGGAAAGCAACCAAGAGCTAGCATCTTCACATTTAAGAAAGTTTCACATGTACTTGATTGAACCTGTGTTTAAAAAAAGTAAGTTCTGTCCGTGTTCCAACCCTATAGTAGATGGTATTACACAGTTTTACAAGAACATTGGCCTCAAATTGTTAAAACCAAGAAATCGCATGTAGATTACTCACCCGAGTGAGCCCATGGAGCCCCAGGACTGCAGTGGAAATATAATGATTCTGGCGTGAAAAGTTAATTCACTACTTCACTGCTCTCCTGCCAGGTAGTTTTCTTGGCCCTCCTAACGTTCTATTGATTTCCATTGATTTAAGTTGCTTAATTCTAAGGCGTATCTTGAAATGGACACTTCATTGGTTTTTATTTTCATTGGTTTCAACAGAGTCTACTCCAAACGTGGCACAGAGTTAAATAACTTAAAGATCCGACTATGGGTAATCAGACTTTCACTTTCTAAAACTGAAACCTCCTGTTAAACTTCCCTGAAAACAAAGTCAGCGCTTCATTTTCCCAGATCATAATTTGTGTAGCAGAGTGACTTTATTCAACATTAAACATTTTGGATAAAACAACAATATTCTGTTTTACATCAAAACTTCTGTGCCTGTAAAATGTCACTACCACATCTTCCCCCTGTTCTCTTTCTTTCCATTGTGATATTGACAAAATGAAACGGGGATCATTCAATTTCTGGCACACTGCTCAGTGACTGCTACCAAAATTATGTAACCCATTCTAAAGCCCCTTTCCTCTAAGTGCCACCATCTAATCTGTCAAGTCCTCTAAAGGAACTCAGGCATATGGGAAACAGATGGAGAAAAGCACAGTTGAGTAGGAATGGAAAAGAGATTTCAATGACAAGACCTAGAATAAGAAGGAAATCTGGGTAGAAATTGGAGTCAAATATCCAGACAGGGACAGAGCTGAGGGTTAGAGAAGAATAAAAATCAGAGAATAAAAGGGAAAGGTACAGAAGCAGGATACGAAAGGGAGATAAAGCCCAAGAGAAACAAAGTGTTACGGTCATTTGTTATGGCCGCTCAACATCAAAAACGGATTTTTAGCTTAGTATGCAGACTGTTCAGTGTGTGGGTTTCCTAGATGAAGAACCTGGAGAGTTATATCTTAACAGGATCACTGATGAACCTCAGAGAGTATAACAGTCCTCTGAATTACTTTGCAAAACTCGGTGTGTGTGTGTGACTAGGGTACATAGCTTTCATCAGATTCCCAAAGGCATCCACAACCCCAAATAAGATAAGAGCCACTGCTCTAGATGCTAAAGCCACTATATATCCATCTCCCCCAGCATGGGAGAAAAAAGTCCAGTGACTTATGCGAGTGATTTCTAGATGTCCTCATAGGTCAGGGGACTTATCTGAATTACAGGCCACCATCTGTGAGCGGGGCCACTCATGGCCACTTTCACTAGGATCAAAACTTCCCCTCAACTACACACAGTGAACACGACATGCAAATAGATACATTCAGGGGCATTTTGATAAAAATGTCCTCTACAGGGTTGGGTTGGAGCATCTTATAGTCAAGGAAAAGCTACCTGAAACCTATAACACAAAGGAAGGATGTTAGCAGAGAAGACAGAGGCATGCCACACTTAACCAGGAGTATGGCAGTTGAAAGCACTGAGCTTTAGTTCTGTGTTTCATAGTGCTCGGGAGAATGCAAATACTTCTGTCACTTACAGCTAACCAAAGACATTGGGGATGGGTAATGAGTATATACCACTTATTCTAAGGTTGGAAATTTCTTGGGGAATGACTGACACTCCATCTCTCTCTAGAAGTACTTATATTGGACCAGGCACGGTAGACGTGGTATTGGTTAACTTGTGTTATAGCTTCGGATGCTTCTATATCTTCCCTGACCATAAATAGAACTTTGCTCAGTGGATCTGTCAGCTAGGCAAACATCCGTCATCAACAATCAACAACAATTAATACCTGCCACCTACCCACATACACAAATGCATCTGCACATAGAGAGACAGAAAACACATCCAAAGGTTTTGAAAACCAGAGGTAGATACTGAAAATGGTACATTTCTACCAAATCAATCCGTTATAATTTTCAGTTTAACGGTGAGCCCTGGAGTAAGCCCATTCTTTTGTTTCGTGTTGTTGAAAGCACTAAAGCTCTCTTAAAGAGCGCACTTTGTATTATTTTACAACATACCCTTCAAAGGAACCCCATTGAATAGTAGGCGAGGTATGTCAATGGTACAGATCCATCAGCTGTTTTGCATGCCACACTAAACTAGTTTTCAACACCACTGGAGCGCTCTCAAAAGTGTGTGCACACATTAAATGTCTAGGCCTTTCAAAATGTTTGAACAAGAGATTAGCCTTGTATTTCACACACTCGCCAATTTAAAATATTCATGTGAAGATAGGATGGGTATGAGACGTTCTCATCAGGAAATATTTCATGACATCACGAAAACTCTGCTAACCTGAAAGTAATTCCTGCCAGGATTTACAAACCAAGAAGACCAAAGTTTCACCAATGTGGAAAAACTACAGATGAAAACCAGCAGGCTTCCGGCCAACAAAACGAATCTGAATTGCACATGAAAATATCATTGCTCGGGCTCCAAAATTCATTCAATTCTGATTTTCCACATTTGATTTCTACTTGATCAGAAACTCCACTAAGCCAAATTTTGGATACAGGTTGACTATAATAAAAATACAAAGGACAGAGCTGAATCTAACAATCTATTTTCATCTCAGCAAAAATTTTGCCCATGATCTGCTTTCATCTAATTCTGATAAAATGTTATTTTTATCTTTATACTTTATTATTTCTATGCCATGCTATAGCTTTGTAGAGAGAATCCAGTGACAGCTAAACCCTTTTTAAAGGTTTGTGAATTTTCAAACATTGATCATCTCTCTCTACTTTGTATAGCCAACTATTGGCCAGATTCCTTTGAAATTTCTTTTTTTGTAAAAAATTTAGTTTCAAATTATATTCCAAATGGATTTAGATTTTTCTTCTTTCATTTTTCTTATCCACAAGATTTATTTACTTATTCATTGATAAAGCTTTGTAACCAGCCTGAGGAATTCTTAATATTGATTTCAACAGACACATTTTCATTCATTGGCAGAATCCAAGAAAAGAATCCTTTTCATATTTACTTCTGGAACCTTTATACAGCTCCTTCTTTTTTTTTTTAATGTCTCTGTAGCTTCAGTTGTTTTCAACTTTTGGAGGAAAAACATCTTACTTTTCTGCTTTAAGAATTCAAACGGAAATATTTCAGCAATTTAATATCAACTCACAGATGCAATATAAAAATTATAAATGTCATTATCGAAGGGTCACAAATGGAACTATACCAGGAACCCTGACAGGAATCCTCCAAAGTTATTAGTGGGGAAAAAAAAAATAATAGTAACAAGTGGCTTGATTTTGCTCTGCTTTAACAGCCTCACTCTTTATGGAACTATACGGCAGAGTGACTTTCTTTTGAAAGAGCCGTGGGTAGCGTTCATGCTGAGAATTGAACCATCTTCAAATAGGAAATTCTTTCCTATGCCATTTTTCATGTGGGAAATGATCCCAACCACCAAAAAAAGTACCAAACTGCTTCTCCTGCACAAACATAGAAATCAGGAGGTGAGCAGAAGACAGGACGTGAGCAGGATGTGGGATGCAAAAGGAAAGGAAGCGACTGGGCAGTGTGGCAGAAGGCGGAAGCCATCACAGAAAAGGAGTCAGAAATCTCTGGTGTGAATTGGCCAGAAAGATTCCCAGAAGGCATGCACGTAACATTCGTTATTGAGTTGTTTGTATCACTGCAAAGTCAAAAAAGAAAAAGTTGCACAAGCATCTTATGTTCTTAGGTGAGTGGTTTGGGGAAGACAGAGGCAAAGGCTGACTGCCCTATCTAGGGTGCCGTGGATCGCACAGATCAGCAAAAGAAAAAAGAAAGAGAAAGCTAGGTCGTGCGTGGTTAACGTGGGGACCCGGAACTCACTGGAAACAAGCACCCGAGCCAGAAGGGGACATAAAAACACAAGCCCCAGAAATTAACTGCATTTTTGGTGAGGACTTTAGATTTCCTAGAGAACATGTTGTTGAACCATCAGTTGAAATCTCCAAGGTCAAAATAACCGACAAAAACCAGTTGACCTCTAGGCACCCTTACAGTCACCATGTTGTTGGACTGCTCTGCTGGGCTGATCCGAATCAACAACGTCCTCACTAAGGCAGGGCAACCTCCATTGACCTAATTTCAGAAGACTGATTTTGAATTGTGCCCTTGCCTGCTGTCACACATCTGAATTCTCCCTTCCCTCAGATTTTTAGTTTTTAATTTCCTATTTGACATTGTGGAGAAAAAGAAAAAGAAGAAAAGCCTGATTTGTGTTCCCTTTGGTAAAGGAAATCATTCACGAAGATGTCCTTGAACTAAGAAAAATTCCAGTTGCCACGACTGACATAGATTTTAACCTAAAGGAATCTCCCGTTGACCACAAACCCAGGCTCCAGCCCTGCAGCTCCCAGGTTACAAAGTCAAGGCGGTGATGGAAGACCAGCTTTGCACCCCAGCCCACCCTGCCAGAGCTCTGCGAAACCCAGTATTTCTTTTTAATCTATCTCTAGACAGAATTAGACCCTGGCTTATAGCTGAAAATGAGAAATAAATATATTGTGCTTTCTGTCCCATGTATTCCCTAGTACTTCTTGCTTATAATAATATGGAGATAAAGATTCATTGTGTGTGTAAAATTGGTTTTCCAACAAATTCTGTTGCTCTTAAAGTAAAAATAAGATTCCCAGGGTAAGGAAAAAAAAAAAAAAGAACATACAAAAGGAAACAACCAAAGCAGGAAGGAGTAATACAGAAAAGGAAACAAACAGTAAAGGACCAGTGAAAAACAACACCCGTCACCTGGCTAGCTATTTTTCCCCATGAACTAAGAGAGTTTGATGGGTTTGAATTGTGTTGTGACTCCCTCCGGATGAAACCATAGTGGAAAGGCGCAGTTGGATGCTTGGGCTTCTCTCCAGGCAGCTTTCTTGGAAGCTGAGAATGTCACACAGTCTGAAGTAGCAAATGGGAGGGTGTGTGAGGAACAGTCTTAAGAATAAGTCCAACGGGCTGGCCACAGTTGCACGACTCCTGGATGGCAAAAGATGCCAGACTCTTATGTGGCTGCTGGCAGACTCTGGTCTAAAAATGGAACATTTAGAGTTTCAGAGGGCAGGCTTGGATACATATCAAGATTGAACAGAGTAAGACAAACTGTCTTGTACCAATATGGCCAGCTTATGGGAAGCTAGCAGGAGAAAAAAAAAAAAGTGTATGTAAACAGGCAGAGAGAAAAGGTAAACAATGGCCATTTGGCAAAGAGTCAGTCCCTTGATTCTTGAAAAGCATATTTGGAGCTCTGCCAGTGGCTTTTACTTATTTGTTCATCTATCTATATATCCACCTGCCTGCCTGCCTACCTGCCTATGGATTAGAAAAGAATCCTAAGGGATGGCCAAAACTTTAATCAGACTTCCCCATCCTTACTTGGCTTATAGCAGAGGTCAATTAAATAGCAAAATAGTTGCCATATGAAACCATATCCACAATTTTTACTTCTTTTAGACCCATCCTAATTTATTTTAGGCTGACGGACTATAGTAACAAATATATGACTTAATTGTGAATCCAAGCAATTACTGAAACAAAATAAGGCAATGAATATTTGTTGCTTTTAGAAAACAATAGGTAGACTCTCTTGGTCTTTCCCCTTACCAAAATGCCTCAAGGAAGAAAATAAATACCACTGGAAAACTTCTAGGACCGTGACGACACAGCAGCCCACAGGCTGGCTTTAAGGGTTATGTTTTCCCTCCTTGCCACCTCCTCTCCTCTGAATCTGTCTGCTCACATAGACAAAGAGTGTTCCTGCCGAGTGAATGGTGCATGAAGACCCATGGATGAGAGAAGGGACAGTCACCCCAACACTGTTCTCAGTGTTTGTGCATATATGCATCTTTCTAGACTCCCTGAGAAGTCAGTGTCCACAGATGATGTTCAGAACCACATGTACCAGTCTGAAAGGGCCACATATTTTATGACTCCATTTATAGGAAATATCTAGAAGGAGAAAGGAGAATGACGCTAACCTAGGGATGGGGGGAAGGGATGGGAGGAAATGGGGAGTGACTGCTAATGGATACAGGATTTCTTTTTCTTGGGTGATAAAAATGTTCTAAAACTAACTGTGATAACAGTTACACAACTCTGTGAATATACCAGAAACCACTGAATTGTGTACTTTAAATGGGTGAATTGTACTGTGTGTGAATTATATCTCAATAAAGCTGTTATTTTAAAAGAAAAAAAAATCTATAAAACCCTGACCCACCAGAAATGTACAAATTTAGCCCTTTTTGAGAAAATAGCAACATCTGGGGGCTCATCAGACCCTGAAATGGTGGAGAAAATGGCAAAGATAGTAAGTATCCCTTATTTATCAATGCAAACCTTAGAAGGAAGGAGACTTATTTGGGTCTTTAATGACTTCAGTTTAAATTTATTTTTCTCTGTAGCAACTGGACCAAATACTGTACTAATTGAATACTCCACAGGTCAAGTTCCTACAAGTTAGTGGAGACCTCTGGAAATGAACAGAGTAACAGTAAATTCTGCAAGCCTTAGTGTGTCAGTAGCTAACTGAACAACTGGCATTAGTTCTCTGATTCTTCTGCTTTTGGACACTGAACCCTCCATCAGTTAAAGTCAATGAGTTTTCAACATCCTAAGGCAGAAAGGAGGTTGTAACCATCCCACAGAGACAATTCTTAAAATGAATATATTTAGCAACATTTTCTGGTATACAATACTGTCCTTTCCCAGCCAGAAATAGTACAACATTATAGTGCAGAATGTCATTCTTATTAAGGCTGGGGTATTTGTTGTAAGTTGTGCCATATCCTCCATACCATATGTTTTCCCATGTGGACAAAATTTATCTGGAGTTTGTCCTCTGGAGTAAATTTAAGTACCAGTAAATTGATGGTGATTTAAAAAAAATAAATACATATAAACATTTCTTTTTAACTAAGCATTACTGACAGAAACCTTAAAATCAAGGGATATAGTTCTCTAGAAGTAGGCATTTTAGCACAAACCTCACAGTGAAACTCCTAGCTCAAGATTCACTTTCTAGCCCAATGAAAAGACATCAGGGAGGTGGAAGGAGGGCTCATGACTTTTAAAAGCTAGCAATCTAACAGAAAGTTGAATGAATTTTCCCTCCTCCTTTAGGACGAGAGGCAGGACAATAGATAGGGTTCTCATAGTAATTTTCATTTTTTAGTCATTGCAGCAAAGCCCAACCAGTGTGATGAACATTCAGTCATCTGTCTGAACACAAAAGCCCTCAACTTGCACCATTTAAGTTCTACAAATAGCTTTACTGTGTTATCAATTAAACAAGTTTTCTTTCCACTGTAGTTTTTAGACGGAAAGACAAATATGATTTCTATTTATTGGGGTGGGAGAAGATGAGAAGGAAGAGTAGGAAGAGAGAACCTGAATTAACCACTTTATCTGACCCAAGTTAAACGTCATCAGGTTACAGCTCCACAGAATCAACTCCCTGGGTACACGTGTGACCAAAGGGAGCCAAGACCGACCATGTACAGATCACAAAGCATTTTCTTCATCCCCAGCCACACAAAAAGAAGGGGCAATAGTACGGGATGCATGTAAACTTTATATCCAGAGACATCTTTCTGGTTGGGGAAGGGTGCCTGCTGAGTAATTTATCCTGAAATAGTTCCTTTTAAATGCAAAAAAAAAAATGGAAAAAGGAAAAAAAAAAAAAAAGCACCCACGTTTTCCCGTCCCCGCCGGGGTATGACAGCAACAATTTATGGTTTTTGTCCATCTCATCCTCTCCTCCTCCCTCCCGCTACCTTCTCCGCTCCCCATCCATCCATCCACCCTCCTTCTCCTGACGCCTCTCGTCACGTTGGCTCACGCCTAATAGGAAATGGTGGTGTGTGAAGGAATTTTTAAAAAAAAAATAAGATAGGACAAGGAAGAGAAAGACAAAGATTGAGAGAGACAGAGAATGTCAACGCGCAAGTGTGGCATTTGCCTATTTAAATTCAATCCTGCAGCCCTGGCCAAGCCGAGCGATGGATGGGCTGTGTTATGAATTTCTGATCAGGCGACTGATAGGTTACGCGAGGGGACGTAATCCCATTGAGAAAGCCTCTTCCTCCAAGCAGGGGCAAGTGATAACCTACCCTGGAGAGGCAGCTCCTTGCTTTACCCTTTATATGTGTGCGTGCACGTATGTGTAAAGATATATATCCACTTCTCCTTCTCTTAAAAAAAAAAGTCAAAATAAGCATTTTATGATGATAAATGTGTAAAGATCATTGAGAGTCACCTGCATCTGAGACAGGGCTGTGCCTTGGCAAATCAGACTCATTCACCAAATAAACTACGTTCTCTTCTTTTTTAAACCTAATTAGAATTGTCTCCTTTGCCCATGTCATTTTTGTGCCTCTATGGGTGATCTAAAAAGAAAGTGAAAAGGTTGAAAACAATCAACACTGGTGTTTTGGGTACATTCTGTGGTTTGCTTCCCTTTCAATATTTTGTATTTACCTAAAAAAGGAACTCAAGCACATACAATGGGTAATATGTTTCACATATAGTACTCGAAGGAAGAAATGAAGTCCTATAGATTTTTTTTCATAATTTCCACATATGCGAAATAACACTTTAAATTGCTTTGTGTAGCAATTATAGGCAGTTAATTACTCTAGCTATAGTTAAGCATTACACTAAGCAAGAGGTTTGCAGGTTAATTGAAACTTGTCTAATAGAGACAGGCTATTAAGTATCCAAGTCAGGACTTTGCAACAGCTTATGGCAACTGCACAGTAAAAAAGTTAGAAATCATAAATCTGGGATCAGAGGCTGCTGGAGTCAAGTATATTAGCCTCCCTGCACCAGATGCAGACACACAAAGGAGACCAGTACCAATTTGCAAGCAGAGGAAGAAGCCACTCGGAGTTATACGAATGTAATAGAGAAAATAACAGACAAGGGAGATATTTATAAATAAAAGCAGGGAAGACTTAGACACATTAAAGGAAGGCAGCTGGACCGCATCCCTATCCTGTTTTGAGTGACAGCACCCAGGGTGATGTGGTCTTGTTTTCTTTTGCCAGGAGACGTCCCAGGACCTAATGGAAATTTACTGCTAAAGAAGAGAGGGGAAGGAGGGTTGCCCATCTATGTTTTACATAATGTTCATCTTACAGCATGGACTTACTGCAGGCAGAATACAGCATCCCATTTAACCCAGAGTCCTCTAAGCCATTTTTTTTTTAGTGGGGGGCGAGTGTTTGAAACAACATTTCTTTCCTGGTTTCTACTTATAAATGTACCAATTATTAATTGTTATCTGCAAGATCAAAATTGTGAATGCCTTATCAGTAGCATTCTGCCTTTTGAAATGCTGTGTTTTCTCATGCTCAACTTCTGTTGCACGTACGTGTCAGGGTAACTTCAGATCTCTTTACCCCGCTAAGCTGTAATAGATCCATTAAGCAAGTGTGGATGTGGGGGGTCGGGGGGACATAATCTGAGAGTGCAAATTATTTACCTGATTTAGATGCATTACAGTCAGGCATGCTGCCTGCGTTTCACTATCTTTTCAAAATGGGGAACTTGCCCTGAAAGAATATTATGTAAATCTTTCTGTCACAGATTATTGCCTCTATACATGACTTCTACAATGCGCATCTGCTTTCTGTGCAAGCTTATTACATACACACACACACAGTTTCCAATCTTTAACCTCCCATCCTGTCCATTCTCCTCCTTCCCCAACACTCATTATGGGGAAAATTACCTCAAACAGGACACTACTGGTTTCCTTCCATCCGATTTACATAATTGCTGTTTTGTTGCTTTTCTTTTTTCAAGTGGAAATTTGGTTCCCCAAAGGAAAGCATCTATGTTTAAGTGGCAAAAGGGAGTTCCACTCGGGATAGGAAATGTAGGGGTGCTCCTCATGATGCATTCTGGGGCGGTCTGGGCCCACTGGCATGCTAGTCATCTTTGAGGATTACACGCAGAGTTTTTCACAATGGTGACAACCTGCGGTAAAAAATCCATAGGCCACTGTTACTAAGCTTCTGAGAACCACAAAAATAGCTGTTTCAGGACTGATGCCTCACGAGTTTTTAGTAGTGAACTGTGCCAAATCTGCAATGAACTGATTTACCTTTTATTAATAATTAACACCAACATTTGTATACATATGAAACAGAAAGCTACTTCTTTTTGAAAGAAGAAACTTATGAGAAAGCAAATTTTGAAAGAAGCAACTTTGTAGCTTTCATGTTTGTGTTCCAGTTTCTATGATTTCCATATTAGGTACTAGAAGAGAAATAAAAATGCAAGATACACTCATGCATTTTTTAACCATGAAAAATATTATACATATACAGAATAGCATCAAATATATACGTACAGTATGCACGTAATGATATCTCTTTCTGGTTTGAATTTGCAGTACCCGGATTACCAGTAGGGTTAAGCATTTTGTTTATATGCTTATTGGCCGATTGGGTTTGATCTTTTACAAGATCAAGATCTTTTTTGGGTTTTTTTCCTTTTTTGGGTTTTTTTCCATTGGATTAGTCTTTTTCTTATTCATATGCCAGAATCCTTTATATGTTCTGGATAGTACTCTTTTGCAAGTTTCTTTCCCCATGAGATGGTTTTTCTTCTCACTCTTTATGGTATCTTATCATAAATATATTACTAATTTTAATGTAGTCCTATTAATTATATTTATCCTTTATGGTTAGTGCTTTTGTGCCTTGTTTAAGAAATTTCCCCCCATCCTGAGGTCATGAAGATATTCTCCTAAATTATCTTCTTAAAACTTTATTGCTTTGCTTCTTCTATCTTTAGGTCTTTATTCTACCTGCAACTGATTATTTTGTACACTGTGAGGAAAGGGTCTAATTGCATCTGTTCTTTCATATAGATCACCAATTGTCCCAACAGCACTTCCTAGAAAATCTCTCCCATCTCAGCTATATATCAAATGTGTACATATAGGTTGTTCCATTTTTCAGTTTTCTATTCTGTTCCTTTGGCCTGTTTGTTTATACCTGCACCGTGACTGCACTGTCTCCATGTGACCCGATCAGATATTGTGACATCTGGTAAGGAAGTCTCCAATCACATTTTTCTTTAAAAATCTTCTTGGCAATACTTCATCCCTTGCACTTCAACATACGTTTCTTTTTTCAAGTTGGAATTTTGATTCAGACTGCATCGAACCTTTAGAACAATTTCAGGAGAATTGCTGTCATCCATGAGCATGCTATATTTCTCCATTTATTTAGATCCTCTTCAATGTTGTTCAATAAAGTTTAATTTTCAGGTTCCAGGCTTTATAGAGCTTTGGTTAGGAGCTTATTCCTCCTACATGCTTCGTATTTTTGATACTCTTGGAAATGGTATATATTTTAAAATTTATTTTCTATTTGTTGCTATTAATAGTATATAGCTATGCAGTTCATTTTTCCGTACTGATTTTGTTTCCAACAACCTTGCTAAATCTTTACTCATTTTGATAATTTTTCAGCTCATTCTTTCAGATTTTCTACATTCACAATTATATCATTTATGAAGAATAGCAGTTTTAGTTCTTCCTTTATGGTCCTATACCTCTCATTTCTTTTTCCTGCCTGTTGCACTGACTAGGACCTCTAGTGTCGTGTGATACGGGCAGTGCATGGGCAATATATATAGCCAAAGTGTTGTACCCCCATAATATTCTGAAATTAAAAAAAAAAGTGATGATAGGTATGCTTATCTTTTTTCTGATCTCAAAAGGAAAGGGTTTTTTTATTGCTTATCCATTGAAAATGTTTATTGCAGGTTTTTTACATATTCATTATCAGATGAAGAATGTTTCTATTTCTAGTTTGCTAAAAATTCTTACACTGGCTCTAATGAATTTTATCAAATTCTTTTCTTGTATCTATTAAAATTATCATATAATTTTTCTTTAAGTAATCATGTATAATCAGTTAATTATATATTAATTGATAATCTAATGTTAAACCAATATTGCATTCCAGGAATAAGCCTAGGTCATAAAATAATGCCCTTTATACAAATCGCTAGATTTGGTTTGCTAATATTTTGCTCGTGACTTTGCACCTATGTTTCTGAGAGAGATGGGCTATAATTTTTCTTTTCACATACTATCCCTCGTGGGTCTTGCTACCAAGGTTATGCTAGTCTCATAAAATGAGTTAGAGGATGTCTCCCACGTTTTGAAATTGGAATTAGGCAACTGACAGCAGAAAACCAATGGTGCCTTGAATATTTCAAACCAGCTTTGCCTTTACCTTCTTTCTCTTCCTACCTGAATCCAACGAGGTTCAGGCAGAAGACAGAAACTACACCAGTTAATATAACAGAAAATTTAATATAAAGAGTTGTTAACTGGGTCAAAAGAACCGTTCACCAGCTGACTGAAAAGACAGGAAGAACCCTAATGCATCAGGTAATTACCAACCACCCCAGGACTGGGAGATTAAAGGGAAAAGGTTGGAATGATTAAACCAGGGATGTGGAGAAGGGGCCAAACTCAGGGCTCTGGACGAGGGGTCATTAGGTGGCTGGAACTGATGTATCTGAGTGGGGCATGATGAAGCTGGTTCTGAAGACGTCAGGGAAACCTCCAATGGGATTGAATTTCCACTTCAGGAAGGACCTGCCATGGGCAGAGTGGCAAATCGATGCTGGAATGATAGAGGAAAAAGAGAAGATGACAAGAAGTCCACAAGAAGCAGACCAAAAGAGTATATCGTTTCTTCTTCTCTAGCTTTTCTGTATCCTTCTGGTGGACCTTATTGGAAGACCTGCCAGCAAAGCAAAGATGGGGTTTGCAGGGCTCCAGCCCCCAGAATTACAAAGCAGGGAACACAAGGTTGGGTTTGGAGCTGAAAGACAATAGCTTAATAAATGGCACAACACTAAAAACATTGAGTTACAGCAAGTGATACTTGCCAGAGAAGACAAAAATTTTCGTACCAATGATGGAAGCCACCTCCACCACCTAGAAACTAACAGCAATGCTGAGCTTCCAGATGATGCTACTGATGTGTCATATGAGCTCAAAGCTAAGATTCTCACCATTGCTCCATGTGGTGGATTGGAAAATGGTGGCAAACTACTTCCCTGCCCATAATGGTGTCCCTTTTCATGACTATTCACCTTCTTCTACCCAGGGTGAAGTCTATTTCTCCTTCTGTTCCGTTAAATCTGGGTTTGAACATCATCCAAGCTAATGGATGCTTTAGTCAATGGACGATTAACCAACATGATGCATTCAGAGCTCAAAAAGCATTTGCCCTCTCTCGCTGCTGGGCATAGAAACCACCATGTGCCAAAGCATGGGCTAGCCTCCTGGACGATGAGGGACCACATGGAAAGGGGCCCTGTCATTCCCAGTATTTCCTGCGATTCAAGCTGAGGCCACAGACAGGTAGAGCCACCCAGCCCCAATCAAGCCAGCATAGATCATATGAACTGCCCAGTCAACTCACAAAAGTATAAAAAAAGAATATATATTCCTTGTTTTAAGTTACTAAGTTTTGAGGTGGCTTGTTATGCACCAAAATCTACTGCTATACACCAGGTAAAACCAAGCGCTACTGGAGTTCTCCACTCAGTGGACGTAAATGAAGTTACATCAACATCAAACCAAACTGCTGCTCTTACTCCACAGGCTGACAGGGTGCCTTATACTTTCCTTTCAAAGCTGCTCATCCCCAAGAACATCTGAGAGTATTCAAAGGCAGAGCCTCGTGGGTGCTTGCAAACTATCTGTTCCACCAACACCATACAGCACCTGATAGGTTTTGCTCTGGCTTTCAAGCTTGCAAAGCCACTTGTGTGAATATCACCGTTGCCACTGCCCTTGGAGTCCATTATGAGAAAGCTGATACCTGGGTCAAGGGGACTTTCTCCAGATGCCCCCAGAGTTGCCATCTCTGAGTATTTGGAGAACAGCGATAGGTTCCAGGCAAAAGTGGGAAAACTTTCCCTCTCCCCAACTCCGCACTATCTGTTTCACCCAGGCACTGATGAGCACAGATTCCCAGAGCCACAAAATCTCCATCTTGCACAAAAACGTCACCTTCAACTTCCGTTAGCAACTCTAAAACGAGAGAACACACGTCTTTAAATTAACAAGCAGCAGTTTTCTAGGACAGTGCTGTCTCAGTCAACAGACAAACAGAAATATTGTCTCTGAGATGCACTCTACCTACACTATGGAATCAACATTAAGTTACCCAGCAATACTTCCCAAACACCAGACCAGTGGAAACTCCTAATGGACCATGGGTATATTTTTTTAAATAAATAAAGACAAACGGTGAGGCACATTTTCTTAAATTTAAAATACTATCAATTTCTCTAATATCATGTCTCCCTTCTTTTTACTAAGCTGTTCTTTTCTCTAATGATATGATTGTGCTAAGGGATACTATTTTTTCCTTTTTTTAACATGCTCCCCTGGTAAAACTAAAAAACTGGGCTTTATGTTCATCCCCCCATTTTTTCTTCAGAAACATAAAATTTTTTTAAAAATCTAGGAAACACCAATACAGATTGATTTATTTAATAATTTTTTGGAGCCTCTGGACAAATTTTTTTTATTTGCCCTATTCAGGTAGATTTTTCTAGAAAAAAATAATAGGAACAGCATCCAAGTGTTCTCTTGCAGGATACAAAACTGTGTTCCAATTTGAAATGAGCTGATTTTCATTCTCTGCCTCTCCTACCAATATTTCAGGGACTTAGGGCCAAGTTCAGCTACAGTTCAGGTTTAAGATACCCCATGCTTTTTGTTGCCTTAGAAGGTTCAACCAAAAAAAAAAAAAAAAACCTTCCAGGAAGGGTGGCTGCGCTCTGAGATAAACAAATGGAAAGAACATTTGCCTTTTCTCTGAGGCATAATTCCTGCAACACGGAGCACTAGCTCTGCTTCACCCAATACTGATGCACAAGCGTCAGGGTCAAGTGAGAAAATAGAACCACTCCAGGAATGTCAAAGAAAAGGATTTAATACAGGGAATCGGTTATTGAAAGGACTGAGTAAAAAGGTGGTGGGGTGACCCAAAAACTAATAACTAACTAGAGAAACCAACTATCACCACGAGGGCTGGTAAATGGAGGTGGTTGTCTAACCAGAGCCCAGAAGTACAGAAGAGAGCTGAACTATGGTGCTGGGACTATGAGGGAGTACCTTTAGCCCCATGACTAAAGTTGGGACTGCTGTGGGGGTGCTGAGTGCCGGTGCTGAGACCGAGGCAAAGGCTCCGGATGGCATGTGCTGGAACTGCCAAAAAAAATACGATCTCCTAGAGCTGCCTTCTGTTGCTGGAGAACTGTCAGTGGGGGCTGGAAGGGAAAAGAAAGTAGCTTCTCCCCATATTCTGTCTTCTAGTGTCTCCCCAGGGTCACCAGTGGGTAGGACCTAACAAGAAGCCAAGTGACAGAGGAATTTGGGAAAAATCACTTGCAAGGCCCTGGCACCTCTACCATACATAATCACAGAACACAGAAGGTTGAGAATGAGAGCTAAGAGCCAACCAGCAAAAGACTGACATAGTTGCAACATGATTGTTTTTTAATTTAAACTTTTTATTTTTAATTTTTTACAAAACTATTTTATTAAGGTATGATTGACACACAAAAAGATGTACATATTCAACATGTATAACTTGATGGGTTTGTTTTGAGTATACACTGGTGAAACTATCACCACGATCAATGCCCTAAATATATCCATCACCTCCAAAAGTTTAAACTTTTTTTTCTGATTGATCTGTGATTTTCTTTCTTTCTTCCTCCCCTGCCCCGCTCCCAGTACTGTCTTTGTCTGGGTTTGCTATCAGGGCAGTGCTGGCTTTAGAAAACGAGGAGTTGGGAAGGTTGGCAAATGTTTGCTCCTCTTCCATTTTCTGTAAGTGATTATGTAGAATTGGAATTAATTCTTTAAACACTTGGTACAATTATGTAGTGAAACCATCAGGGCCTGGAGATTTCTTTTTCAGAAGGCTTTAAGTTATAAATTCAATTTCCTTAAGAGTTAAAGAATCATTAGTAGTTTGTTGTCAAATTCATGTGTATAGAGCTGTTCATACTACTGTGATTTTCCTATCATCTTTTTGATGTCTGTGGGGTCTAATGGTATCTCCTGTTTATTCCTGATATTAGTAATTTATGTATTCTCTTTGTTCCCTTATCAGTCTTGCTAGAGATTTGTCCATCTTATTGATCTTTTCAATGAACCAGCTTTTTATTTTATTGATTTTTCTCTATTTTACTGTTTTTCATTTCATTAATTTCTGCTCATATCTTTATTCCTTCCTTCTGCTTGTTCTGGGTATTTTTTAACCTTCCTCTAGTTCTAGAGATGAGAGCTTGGGAGCTTAGATTGATTTAAGAGTTTTCCTCTTTTCTAATATAAGCTTTTCATGCTCTAATTTTTCCTCTCAGCATTGCCTTAGATATGTGCCACAAGTTTTGATATGCTGTTCTTTTAATTTCATTCAATTCCATGTATTTTTTATTTCCCTTGAGACTTCCTGTTTGACCCATAGATTATTTAGAAACATGTTTATTAGTTTCCAGGTGTTTGGAGATTTTCCTGTTACCTTTCTGTTACTGATTTCTAGAGTGATTCCACGGTGGTCAGAGAATACATTCTTATTTTAATCCTTTTAAACTTGTTGAGGTTTGTTTTATGGCTTAGGGTACAGTCTATCTTGACATATATTTCATGAGTACTTGAAAAGAATAAGTATTCTGCCAATATTGGGTGGAGTGTTCTATAATGTCAATCAGGTCCTGTTGGTTGATGGTACTACTGCATTCTTTAATATCCTTGCCGATCTTCTAGTTGCTCTATTAATTGTTGAGGGAGGGGTGTTGAAGTCTCCAACTACAATTGTGGATGTGTCCATTTCTCCTTTCAGTTCTGCCAGCGTTTGCTTCACAGTTTGCAGCTGTGTTGTTTGGTACATACACATTTAGGATCACTATGACTTCTTGGTGGACTAATCATTATGTAATGTACCTCTCTGTCATTTTGTTTGCCCTACAGTCTACTTTATCTGATATTAATTTAGCCACTGTTGCTATCTTTTGATTAATGTTTGCATGGTGTGTCTTTTTCCAACCTTATTCTTTCACCCTGCCTGTACTGTATTTGAGTGAGTTTCTTTTATACAGCATATAGTTGGGTAATGTGTTTTTTTCAAATCTACTCTGCTAATTTCTGTCTTTTCATTGTATCTTCAGACTATTTATATACTTAATGTAATTGTTGATATATTAGGACTTAGAACTGCCATTTTATTTCCTGTTTTCTATGGATTATTTTTCTTTCTTTCTTCTCTTTTTCTTTTACTGGACTGCCTGTGAGTTACTTGAACAATTTTTAGAATTTGTTTTTTACTTATCATTAGTTTTTCTTTTGGTTTTTTTTTTTTGGAGAGTATCTCCTTGTATAGCTTTTTTAGCATATGCTATAGGTACTAAATTATATATACATAATTCACCACAGTCTACTAATATCAACATTTTACCAGCTCAAGTGATATTTAGAAACCTTATGTTGCTTTACATCCCTTTAGCCTCATTTGTAAAAAATCCCTGCATACATTGAGAAACATATCCATGTTGGTTTTATTTCAACCATCAAACTGATTTTTAAAAATTTAAGAGATTAAGGCAAGTCTATGGATACTCATATTTTTGTTCTATCTGTTGTTCTTCCTTCCTGATGTTCCAAGTTTCCTTCTTTTCTATTTGCTTTCTATTTAGAAAATTACTAAGCCATTATTTTAGGATAGATCTGCTGGCAACAAATTTTCTTAGTTTTTCTTTATCTGAAATTATCTTGATTTTCTTCTTCATTTCCTGAAAGATACTGTCACTGGAAACAGAATTTGGGTTGACTGTTCTTTTCTGTCAGGACTTGGAAAATCTCATGCCACTTCATCCTGGGCTCTATAGTTTCTGGTGAAAAATATTGTACTTTGAATTGTTTTTTCTAAAGATAATGCATTATTCCTCTCTGGCTGCCTTTAAGTTTTCTTCTTTGTTTTTAGTTTTCAAAAGTTCAACTATGATGTGCCCTAATGTGGATGTATTTCAGTTTATACTGTCCAGGGTTCACTCAGCTTCTTCGGTCTGTAGGTTCACGTCTTTTGCCAAATCTAGGGAATTTTCAGCCATTATCACTTTGAATTCTTTTTCATCCCCATCCTTATCCTCCTCTCCTTCTGAGATTTCAATGACCTGAATGTTAGATCTTTTGTTATAGTATCACATATCCCTAGGGCTGTTTATTTATTTATTTTTTAGTCTCTTCTTTCTCTGTTGTTCAGATTGAGTAATTTCTATTGTTCTAGTCTCAAATGTATTGATTTTTTCCTCTCTCCTGTCCATTCTGCTATTGGGCCTGCCCATTGAGTTTTTTATTTTAATTATTGTATTTTTTAGTTTTAAATTTTTTATTTTTCTTTATATCTTTTATTTCTTGGCTGTGACTTTCTATTTCTTTGCTGAGACTTTCTCCACTTTAATTTGTTTTAAGCATGTTCATAATTGCTTGTTGTCACATTTTTAGGATGGCTACTTTAAAATCCTTGTCAGATACTCGTAACTTCTCTGTCATCTCAGTGGTGCTGTCTGTTGAATGTCTTTTCTCATTTAAGTTGAGATCTTCCTGGTTCTTAGTATAATAAGTAATTTTTTTATAGATACCTGGACAATTTTGGATATTGTAAGACTCTGGATCTTATTTAAATCTTCCATTTTAGCAGACCCCTTCTGACGCTACTCCAGCAAGGGAAGGGCGGATGTCATCTCATTAATGCCAGATGAGGGTAGAAGTCCAGGTTGTCACTCATCCTCCATTGACATCCAGAGAGTTTCTTTTTACTTCTGGGTGTGGGAGTTAAGGTTTCCCATGAGGCTTCCACCCTGCCTGGGAAGGGGAGGGGAGCCTCATTACTTCCCACATGTCTTCCACTGACACCTTGTTACCATTGAGCACTGGTAGAAATCCTGACTCTCTGCTATGCCTTCTCTGCCACTACCACAGTTTGGGGGGGTAGGGGGCGGGGGTGTTCAGGCTCCACATATGGTCTTCACTGATAGGAATGGAGGAGAAGGAGGGATTGGGGATACCTCATTAGAGCCTGGCAAGGATGGAAGTATAAGCTTTCTACTCGGCCTTTGCTGGTAGGATTGGAGCAAGACCAGGGTTTTTTCTGTGATGTTTGACCAGAGTAGAGCAGTTACTACCTGTTATAGGTTGAATTGTGTCATTCCAAAATTCTTATGTTGAAGTCCTAACCCCCAGTACCTCAGAATGTGGTCTTATCTGGAGATAGGGTCTTTATAGAGGTAATCAGTTAAAATGAGGTCATGAAGATAGGCTCTAATCCAAAATAATCGATGTCCTTACAAAAAGAGGAAATTTGGACACAGAGACATGTATAAAGGAAAGACAGCATAAAGGGATATAAGTAGAAGATGATCAAGCCAAGGAGAGACCCAGAACAGACCTTTTCCTCACAGCCATGAGAAGGAACCAACCCTGCCAACACTTCTATTTTAGACTTACAGTCTCCAGAACTGTGAGACCATAAATTCCTGTTGTTTATCCAATGTATAGTACTTTGTTATAGTAGCTCTAGCAAACTAATACACTGTATGTAAGATTTCTGTCTTGCTAGGCTGTCCCTTTCCTGGTCCTTTGGCTCAAGAGAGCAGGTTTTTCCTGGGTCCTTTTTCATCTGTGCTCTTAGTATTTCCAGGTTGCCAGCTTCTCTAGTACCCAGTCTAGGATATATGAAGAAAAGAAAAACTCAGGAAACATCACTCTGTCCTTCCTTGGATCCCAAGGTACCTACCTAGTCTACCTTCTTCTCTCTACCTTTCAGAGTCTTCTCATGTTTGTTTTATATGTGATGCCCAGGGATTTTAGTGGAATGAATAGATTAAAATATATCTATTTCATCTTTCCAGAAATGGAAGTTCACAATGTTTTTTCAATGCCTGGTTAGTGTGAAAAATATTCCAAAAATGTAAAGATTTGGAGAAACAAGAAACTCCCGATCAATAAAAGAAACTTTATGGATACTAAAGCTATTTGAGTTTTTACCTTAGTGAAAGTAGCAAAGAATAGATGCATCCCTTGTCACCAGATGAAAACAGGTGAGATTTAGGGGAAGTTATGAATTGTGTAAACTATATTTTTTTCTTTATTCCTTAATCCTATTACTGAAAATGTCTCACATTTATATAGTGCTAATTTTCAGACTGCAAAACTACCTGTCTCATTTGAGCTCACAGATCTGTGAAGTAGAAGGGGATGATTATTCCCAATTTACAGCTGAGACTCAGTGAGGTTTCAGAGTTGCCTAAAGTCACACGGCCAGTATGAAAAGGAATCAGGACTCAAACCCATGTCTTTTGACAAAGCCAGAACATTTTCCATTCTACCTCCTTAAAACCACTCTAACTTGTAATAGTGACCAAAAGTCCCCACGCCATCAATCACAATAGGCTTGACAACAATCTCCGAAAGCTTTCTAAAACCTTCATAATCACTATGGGAAGCGTTATGGCATCTTTCTCCTCTGGTTTCACATTTTTTCTAAATCAGTAAAAACCCATGATAGCTATTGGTTGCCCAGACGATTCTAGATAATCCAAAGTAATGGTTTTCAAAATGGTTTTTTACAGAGCCCTGAGGTGCCTTGGCATTTGCCATAAGAATCAGCTCGTGGCCTGTCTCTCCTGCTCAGCCACAAAGTCTCTGCTTGTATCTATTTCATGTGTTGGATTTCCTTATAGGATTTGAAAAACTATGACTAAAACAATATAGAGTATTCAGGAGCCTATCAGAGGGGCAGAACTGCTCACTTAAGGGCAGTCCTTTCTAGAATGGAAGGCATCACAGTTTGCACTTGGCTAGCTTTGTAAAGATAGCAATAATAAATAATCAGTAAAGTTATCTACTATTGGCTCTTGTGGTTTTCCCTCACAAGAGATCCCCAAAGTATTTATCCCATCCAATAAATATTTATTGAATACAAACTCTGGGAAGGCTTTTATGATATGGTATAGAGAAGCATATGTTAGAATTCATCTTGTCAGGAAGCTTAAAATCTAATGGGAAGATGGGGAGGAGACATCCAAACAGCAATAACACAAGGCAGAATAGGACGTGTCATAAGAAATGCAAACCACACACTATCAGATATCATATCAAACTGGGAAATAATTTTAAAAGTAATAAATGGTATTTATTGAAAATCTACTCTGACCCAGTTGTTCTACACCCATTATCTCAAATCTTCACGAGAACTTAGTGAAGCGTAAGTCATTATTCCCATTTTACAGATGCAGAAACTGAGGCTTTGAGGGGTTAAGTAACTTGCTCAGGGTCACACAGCTAACATGTAGTTAAGTTAGAATTTAAATACAGGTATATCAGATAGGAAAGAACATGACCTCTTAAGGCCTTGACGATGAAGACAAAAAATCATTATAAAAATATGGGGGTGTCTCATGGAGCCCAAAGATAATAGGGCAGCTAGTTCAGAAAGGACCTGGAATGAGGAAGAAGAACACTGTCAGTAACTCTGGCAGCTCTTCCTTCCCATCACTCACCTCAACTTCTTTCTGAATTCTCTCTTTTCCACATAATCATCTTCTCCCATAGTGGGTGCAGATGGCCACGCTACAGCCACTGAATTGACACGGTTCAGCTTCACTTGCTTAAAGAGAAAATGTCTGGCTTTATCTGGGTTCCAGTTCCTAATTTTCAGGAAAAAAAAATGTTTAGGCCAATGCCTACCATCACCCAATCAGCAGTTGGTGGGGAGAAGGGGCTTGGCAGCATGAAGAACTGCATGGTAGCTCATGGAGGGAGGGAAGTATGTTCTAGAATGAAGGTAGCTGAGAGTTAAGCAAATGACATATATTTCCTAGAGAATATCTCTCAGGCTTACAGAATTCAAGAGCTAATGAGATTCTTATTGTGCTAAAGGCTAGAATGTATCTCGTCCTGATCAGGAGAACTAAGAAAAAGAAGACACTTTGCTCAAAGAAAACAAAATTTAATAAACTGTGTCCCATCACTACTTCTCTCTGAAAGACCCTAACTTCATGAATGTTTAAATTCTACTACACTACTAATTTTGCCTGAGATTAGGATTATATACACACAAAGGTTATGCATGTACCAATTATAAAGGAAACTGGAAAACAAAAATTACGGATTTAGCTTTGTTATACTTTGATATATACATGAGCAAAGAATATGCAAATGCAAGATCAAAAATGTTATTAACCCTTCCAACCTTTTTTTTCATTAACTAATATAATCTAGTTAGCGTCTGTCGCATGGCTATGACATATCTCAACCTACTCAATTTTCAGGATCAAATTTAAATCTTACAAAGCTCTTTCCAACTTCTCTGATAAGAATTGTTCTACACACATACACACACACACTGCAGCAAACATTATACTTAGTGGTGAAACATTGGAAGCATTCCTTTGAAGATCAAGAACAAGACAAAGATGCTTACTATCACATCTTCCATTCACCAATGTATTGTACAGTAAGAAAATAAAATGAACTAAAAGCTATAAGGATTTTGTCATTATTTCCAAGAGATGTGACTGTGTACAGAGAAATTCCAAAAGAATTTAGAGATGTAATAGTTGAATTAAAAGAAATTTTATGCATTTCTCTACACTAGCAACAATTAGTCTTCTAAAGTAATGTTTAAAAAGAAATGTTATAACTTCTCCTTCTAGCATTATGACTATCCAAAAGCCCTAAGTGGGCACATAATTCAAAACAACTATATTCTGACTGGGACACATTCTTAAGACTTCATTGATCTAACAAGTCATAGGGAAGGTCTCCAAGGATCCAGGACTTCACACTCTCCACTAAAAACTTTTAGCTGAGGCCCGTGAAATAGACAGCAAGGAGGGAAAATGGTATCCTGGAAGCAAAGCTAGCTGAGGGACTCCAATCAGAATATTGAGACTTGGGCCAGCAAGGAAAGAAGTTGAGCCTGAGATTTCTGCCCTAAACTAAGAATCCTAAGATTGGTTCCAGATTAGGGGCATCTCTTGCCTACAGAAATAAGAACATCTTTTCTTAAGAAGTATACCTACAAATTAGGTCTGGAGGACTCCCACTTATTAAGATCAAGAATTGGGGCTCACAATAAGAGATCAATAAGCACATTGGAAGGCAAGACACTATGAATGAGAGCCACAGAAACAACAAATGTGAGTTAGATTCTCAAAGAAAGTGAACACTGGTACTTCAACACACAGAACAGAGAACACCTATGGACAAAAATGTTAAAAAATATATATAAGAGCACAGTTACAATGATTTTTAAAAAGCAACGAGAGTATCAGGAATTAGCAGGTAAATTTGAAAGAAAAACAAATGGAACTCTTGACATTAAAATATAGCTGTTGAAATAAAATTCTTAATGATTGGGTGAAATGGCAGATTCATTATGGCTAAAAAGAGAATTCATGAAATGGAAAATGAATATGAAGAAATTACCAAGAATTTAAAGACAAAGAGATGAAAAATATAGACGAGGTGTTAAGAGGTACAGAGGTGAAAATAACTGGGTCTAAAATATAAGTGGAATACTAGCAAGAGAATACAGAAAATGGAGAGGAATTTTAAAGAGATAATCGTGAATTTTTAAGAACTGATGAAAAGCATGATTCCAATGATCCAAGAATTATAACATATTCCAAGCCAGATAAATAAAGGGGCCCATGCCTAGACACACTGTAGTAAAATTACAGAATACCAAAAAGAGTATCTTAAGAGAAGGCAGCAAGAAAGGACGAGAAAATTTACAAAGGAACAATTAGAATTCACAGACTTCTCAATATCCATAATGGATACAAGAAGACAATAGAATAATGCTTCAAAGTGATGACAAAATTATGTTCAATCTAGAATTGTATATTCAACAAAATTATCTTTCAAGAATAGTAGTGAGGTAAATATATTTATGAATCTACAAGGTATACTAAGGAACTTCGAAAAGTATGTCCTTCAAGAAGAAAGAAAATAACCCCCAAAAGGAGGCTTGAGATGCAGAAATAAATAGTAAGCAAATAAAAGGTACGCATGCATGTAAATGCAAACAGATATTGCCTATGAAAATAATCATACAAATAAGATGATGATGATGATGATGACATAGGATTTGTGGTATTAAAAACAAAAAAAAGATAGAACTAAACTACTGAACAGTGATAGTACTTGATTCTTGAGGGGTAAGAGTTCTGAGAACCTTGTCTTGCTGGAGAGTTCATAGCAACATTATTTATAATAGCTAAAACATGGAAGCACCCAAGTGTCAAAAGTACCAAGTAGATGGATGAATGGATAAACAAAATATGGTATATATAGGCAATGGAATATTATTCAGCCATTGAAAGGAAGGAAATTCTGACACATGCTATAACATGAATTTACTTTATGAACAGTCACAAAAAAGACAAATACTATATGATTCCACTTATATGAGGTATCTCGCATAATCAAATCCATTGAAACAGAAAGTAGAATGGTGGTTGCCAAGAGTAAGGGGGGAAGAAGAAAGGGAGAGTTATTGTTTTATGGGTATAGACTTTCATTTTTGCAAGATATAAAAGTTCTAGAGATTGGTTGCACAACAACGTGAATATACTCAACACTACTGAACTGGACTTTTATGTTATGTATATTTCACCACAACTAATTTTTTTTTAAAAAAAGAACAAAGGACATTATGGAACTCTCTCATACTGCTAGCATGAATGTTAATTGATACAACCTCTTCAGAAAAAATAAAAGTTTGGCATTACATAGTAAAGTTGAAGGTGTTCATACTCTATGACTTAGGAATTCATTTCTAGATATACCTTAGGAAGACCCTTGCATATGGAACCAAAAGACATGTAGAAGAATATTTTTGTATAAATAACAAAGAAACAATCCAAATGCCTATTGACAATAGAAAGGATAAATTGTAGTCTATTAATAAAATGGAATAACATGCAGTAATTAACTTGAATGAATATTAGCTGCATGCAACATCAACAAATCTCAAAAATTTACCGTTAAACCAAAAAAGTGAAGCAATTCACAGAAGAATATATGTTATGTAATTCTATTTATATAAAGTGAAAAAACAATGCAAAACAAAATCATACATTGTTTATGGATACATACATGTATTGTAAAAATGTATATAAAAGTAAAAGAAATTAACAGAAGATACTGGCTACCTCCAGGGAACAGGGCAGAGGAAACATATATAAAAAATATATACATGGGTATGCACTATATTATTCATGTTTAAGTTGCACATATACCTAATTTTATATTCTTTTATATGAATGGCATGTTTCACAATTAAAAGAATTAATTGCTCCTATAGTACTTTATAGTCCTAGTATCGAAAGTTGAATTCCTGATATTTCCCAAAGATCGTGAACTTCTTCAGATTAGATGAATAATTATTTATGACATAATCCCTGCCCTCAAGAAGTTCATGATGGGTAACAAATAGGTACCCTCCAAACTATCATACAGCATGAGAATTACAGTAGACAAAGGGACAAGCATAGTTACTGGTCTTTCATAGCAGATGCACAGTATTTATATGAGTGATTTATTGAGGAAACCTTCTTGGAGGAGGTGTATTTCATGTGACTTTTAAATTTTGGTAGGATTTTCTTGTTGATTTTAATAGATGCATGCATAAATGGCATGCTGTAGGTTTGCTAGAGCCTTGCTATTCAAAATGTGGTCCGAGGGGCAGTTACATTAGCATCACTTGGGAATTCGTTAGAAACACAAAATCTTAGGCTCCAATCCAGACTCACCAAATCAGATTCTGCATTTTAATAAGATCCCCCAGTGATCCATATGCACTTTAAGTTTGCAAAGCACTGCTCTATGGTATATTTATATGGTACATTTATATGGTATGTTTATACTATATTTATTTAAACAGAAATGGTCAGCTAAAATTTTTCTCATAAAAATGTCTGAAATATTCATTTGGGCTGCCTTTGCCTCTGTGACTGATTTTATTTTTACATACACACACACATATATATCCATTATATATAATGTATGTTATTATATATACATATATATACATTATGGAAATATGCTATAATTCAATTTTGGCCCCCAGATTCAAACCCCTCCTCCCCACTCTTTGTACAATCTGGATAACCATGGACTACACTCCCTAATGTTTAAAAAGAACATGTCCTCTAAGTCTGTAGAGTACAGCCATGCATCACTTCACGATGGGAATATGTTCTGAGAAATGCATTAGGCAACTTCATCATTGTGCAACATCACAGAATGTACTTACACAAACCTAGACAGTGTAGCCTACTACACACTTAGGCTATATGGTACAGCCTATTGCTCCTAGGCTACAAACCTGTACAGCATGTTACCGTACTGAATACTGTAGGCAATTGTAACCCAATGGTAAGTATTTGTGTGTCTAGACACACCTAAACATAGAAAAGGCAATGCGTAAGCTACAATGTTAGGATGGTTAGACGTCACTAGCCAATAGGAGTTTTTCAGCTCCATTATAATCTTATGGAACCACGATCGTTCATGCACATGATTTATGTGGCACATGACTGTATATGAAGAAGTTGTTGTTGGAGAACTTATACAGAAGAGACTTGGACATCTCTCCTGTATAGATCCAATGATCCATCCATCCATCAACTTATTCACACATTAGACGTGAATTCTATGCTCTGGGGAAGCAACAATGAACAAGATAAACAATGTCCCTGTCCTCATGAAGCTGGCATTTGAATGGTGATGAAATGCAAGAGAAAGTATTACTGTCAGATTAATGCTTCATTCAGTATGAAAGAAATATCTCAAAACTTAAATTGGCTGAGTTTTCAAAACTTCAGGTTACTAAGTTTGTAGATTTCTGTCTGACATTAGCTCATAGGATCACAGAATCCTGGAGTCAAAAGGTACCTTAGAGAGTATCAAATCCAACCCTGCTTACTTACACCTGATGCTTAGAGATGTTCAAAAGCTAGACTGAGGTCCAAATATGGTAAAATTACTATGAAGTCCATTTATTTATATTATTAAATGTATATATTAAAAGTCACATTTAGTGGGATTTCAAGTCATAGTGTTAGTAACATTCCAAGAGAGTGTTTCTTTCTTGTTCTTTCTCTCAAGGAAATTGATTACAGTAACTTTTAGTTACTTATATTCTCAACTAGCACCAAACAAATTTAATGAATAAAATGTAAATTTGGAAACAAAACCAAAAGTCAAAGTTTGAAGGAAAAAATAACACAGAAGGGCTCATTTGAATTCTCAAATCATAAAGAGGAAACGTTGTTTCTTAAGTAACAATTGGCTCTTAAGTAAGCTGAACTGTTTTGCCCTCATTTGAGCACCTCTTTGTTTTTATTAGGAAACTAATAACTACTTGCTTTAGAGGATCAGACCTTAATGGGGAGAAAAACAGCCTTGAAATAGAAACTAAATAAGATTTACTGGGTCACAGGTTAAATTCGTCAGATGAAAGTTCAAGTTCTGTGGGTTAAGATTCATTTAAAATATTGGATGGTATTTTGACACCGTAAAAATCTGAATTTCTACCCAATAACCCAAGTTATTCCCAACCTATCTATTCATAACTTACTACATAACACATTCCATTCTTTTCCCTAAGGTGAAATTACTTAGGAGGAACAAAGGAAGAAAATCTGAGCCACCGCTACAAGTTGTGCTCCAACATTACTTTTCTTCATTAATCACAAAAACGTGAAGGTCACAATATTCTGATTTTAAGTTTTCTGTTAACCTGAATCTTACATTTTAGCTTTTTGCATCATGTGAAACATAGAAAATATTGAAATAATATAAGCCTCCAATCTTCAAAATAACAGGTTTTTATATCAATTTGGAGAAATTTTGGCAATTATTAGGTTCCCCAGGAATAGTGATCTATCCTATTTTTCTGTGGTTTCTGAAAATATTTATTGCCCTAGTTGGGTAGTACTCAACCTTTTCCATTTTTCTTGGGAAGAACCCATTATATAATAAGGTATTTATCTTCCCCTTAGAGCTGGCCTCCCAAGAAATAAGGAAAACATGTAGAACACTTTGAAATGATGGTGGAGCACATTTTAAGAGGGGAAAAAAACAGATTCTGAGAACATTAGTCTGACCCCAAAAGAGAGAAACACTTGTAATCAATTTTCTTTTCATTAATGCAATAAATGCTGTCTGCACTTTGTGTGCCTAAAGAGAACCATTCTGAGATAAAGGATGTCTCCCCAACCTTTTATACTGAACCAGTGGTTTCCCAAATTTAATATGCAGGAAGAGTGCACGTGAGCCCTCTTAAATCCAAGAACCAAACCCTGCCTGTGTAATAAATCTCACCACTACTCCACTATTAGACAGGGGATTAAAACTAATCTAGCAATCCCCAAATCAAGCACCGAGTGGATTAAAATGCAAAACGCATGGGAGTAGGAAGATGCTTAATGCTAAATAACAAACATTTCAATCATAGAAATCATTTTTATCTTCTTGTTTATGCTAAGTAGATACTATTAGACTTAATATCTGTATTAACACAAGTGGAGGAAAGAAACAGTATGATGAAGACCCAAGTACTTGAATGCCTTAGCATAGCTGGCCAAAACACAAAAGCAAACAAAAATGAGCCTCATAAAAGGACTACACTGTGATCTTTAAATTAATTGTTTACTCTTTTAAGGTCAACTCAACGATACTTGACCTTTTTAATTTTCCCTTAAGCCAATCCAGTACACGCTATAACGACCAAATCAAGAAAGACAAAAGATTTTCCAGGGATCCAAGCCTAAAACTAGAACAGGCTCTCTGTGGGTAACGCCCATGTAATATTTAAATAAGCAAATGTTTTAAGCAACAACATCTTCTTTGCCAAAATTATTATCACAGCACACAACAGGAGAGCCCCTGTTGCAATGAACCTAGAAGATGCCCTTATGAGGCCTGGGCCCCCTTAAAGCTGTAGCTGATTGCAAATCTAGGAAAATGAACATGTGCAAGCTCTCATTAGCACTGTCTATCCAAAGAACACAATACATACACACATCTGGCATCTCCTAACGGCTGTGGAACACATTATACACAAAACCTACAGCTTGGCTCCAACTGCAACCCATATAGTGCTGGAAGGAATCCCTAAAGTTTTTATCTGAAATACTGTTGTACCTTTCAACTCTGTCATCTTCCTCAATTTTCCACTTCTGGGTTCTGTTACACCCTTTCTCAGACATCTGCAATTCAACTTGAATTCCTCCGTGGACCCTTCCCCAGCCCTCCCTCCTGTATAAAATACTCTCCAAGTGTCTCCTCCTGTACTATTCTGTGTGATTACTACCAAGTCAGGCCCAGACCTTCTTATGGAAAACAATCGCTACAGTTATAACATTGACATGGAGCTTGGTCCTAGGACACTTATCTCAAAAATCTAGGTGAAAAATTAGACTATTATACCTCAGTGAGGTACTAAATGGAAGGTATATACATAATGCTTGGACTAGACTAGGCATTCCCAACTGGTTTTCGATCCTCAAGCATTGGTGTTCATTTCGTTTCCTCTCAACCAAGGCTTCTTGGTTCAGAAAACTTTACACATCACACACTAGTAAGAGGAGTTATGAATTATAACTAAGAGTTATAACAGTAATAGGACAATCTCTGATTTCAATCATTATGATGCATAAGTTTCTGCAGTGAAATTGCTAAGTCATCTCATGATTGTAACAATGGAAAGCAGAGGAGAGTTTAGATTAGATGTAATGTGACTTCCTCAAAAAAACAGGTTTCGTATATTTTAAAGGGCCACAGAATCACTAAATCTTGAGGAAACAAAAAAATTAGGTACTGAGAAATTCTTCAAGCATGGCTCATTAAAAATGACATGAACTTTCATTTATGAGGACATCTTTGTCAAAATATTCCAATGTTTCTAATTTTTGATGGCATATCTGTCTCATCAGTGAAGGTTACGAACAGCCAAAGTCCTAGGGACCTTCAGAAGTGACCCCAGCCCATCAAGCAGATGGACTTCTAAACAAGCAGCTGGGTTTTGCCGAAGTAGTTCCCAAATACCAATCAGTTGGCCGGGGCTGATCCATGAAGAAAGTTTCACTGGTCCCCACCAAGTAACCATAATCCTTTATTCTAAGATTATCTCCTTCCTATACTTTCAGTATTCAAATGTCTTTTCTTTTATGAAATGCTTGTTATAATAAATGATAGTTGCTTAATTTGTTTTCTATTTGTTTTAGGGGTTTCGTTTTTTTAATTTAGACACATCTTTCTCGGAAAAAATTTGATTGGAAAAATTTTGATTGGCAAAATTTTGGTATTTAATGATCCATGAAGTCCCAATTGCTGAGACTTTGTGGAATAAGAAAAATGTTCTAGGGACAAAGTTTTCATCTCTTTTCTTTCCAAATACTAATCAATCATGCTGGTCTAGTAATCTGACAAACTGATGAGAATAAATTGTCACGTTGGCTTAGCTCTAGCTAACTTGGATTTAATAACCAAAAACAATCACCACCACAGAATACAGTTTTCTCATCCAGATCCTGCCTGATTGATTGGTCAGCTCACTGAGGGGTCGATTCTGTGATAGGAATAGAAACAACAATAGAAAAAAGTATGGAATCCAGGTACCATAAATCCCCCCATGCAACAATCTTGAAAGCATAGGCCTGTCGCTGCCACCTACCAAGTTTCCCACCTTCCTTTTTCCGCCTTCCTCATTCTTGCTTTCAAAAGCTAGAAGTTTGCTTACCTTCTTGATATTGGAGTTATCCGGCTCCCAAAGGTCTGCAGAATTTCTTCACGTTCCTATCTGCCCACTGTGAATTTCATGGAATAGACACTGCTGCTGACCCCATATGTAATGGACCTAGAAAATATTCACTAGAAACTCAAATGCCCATTTCTCTTCTTTATGTGATTGTGTGTGTGTGTGATCTTATGATGCTGTTTATGAGAAGATACCATTAGTCACTTAGAAGGCACATAGTATTTTATTTTCAGGATCCTCCCAAAAGCTTGAAAAGTTTAATTTCCATTATTTTTAGGCACTGTCACAGTCTCTCAAGACATAGATTTTAATATGTTATAATTCCAAAAGTGATGGCAGTGTAGCAAATTTGGGCCAATATATGGACATCCTTATCACTGCCTAGTGAGCCGAATCATTCAAAGTGAGGACAATTTCTATAGGCATCCCTAGTTGAAATTCCAATTAGAAAGGAAAATAAAGGACAATTGTATACACTATTAAAAGTTGGAAGATTCCAAATAATACTGAGAGAAAGAATATCTGATGGCTTTTTAGATCCCTTGAGTATTCCAGATGATACTCTACTTACAATATGTTTAAACCCCTAGGAAAGGCCATTTCTATTATCATTGAAGGTGGAGGTGAAAATCATCCAAAGAGAGAGAGACGTTACATGAAACTGATCTTAACAAATACTTACTGGCTACCCACCCCCCCGCCACCATGCCAAAAATGACATCCCAGTATCAATCAGGATGATCAGAAAGGATCTCTGAAATATGTGGCTCTTTGATGACATGGTTTTTAATCAGATGTGCCCAGAATTCAGCTCTCATGAATCACAGAACTGAAAATGATTCCAGCCATTGCAGAATTCATTCGCCTCCCTCTGAGAGGAGCTGTATAGAAAGCATTGAAATAAAACCACCTGCCCTTTTCTTTCACATGCCCTGAGAATGTGCAACAACTCTGCTTTCATCCTGTGTCCCAGTGTTTCACTACTCTCACTGGCAGAAGAGAATTTTTCCCGCATGTGGATGTCTAACCTAAATCCTTCATGCTGCAATTTACATCCATTCTCTTTGTTCAAAATTACTGCGTTTCTTCTTACACCTGCTCCCCATTAGATGACTATTACACACTTCTGGGTAATCATATTCTAGAGGGGAGAAAGGCATAAACTACTGCAGCTGAGGGTAGCAGCGTGTATTTCCACACAGATGTGTGAGTCATCACCAAATTGTGAAATCCGTGTGAGTAGCAGCACATGGGAAAGATTGGCTTTTGCCAGCTCCGCTCTGATTACATGTTACAAGGAAATAGACAACAGCAGTGCAGTTAGAAACAGAGTAACATTGGACCTACAAACACAAACACACATGTGCTCACACACATACACACACACACACACGATTTATGAGCTTTAGTTGGAAGGAAACAAAAATTTATATACTGGCAATGCCTTCTGTTCTAAGCACTACTGAGTCTCTGATGCTTGGATACAATTTCTTCTGCCTTTGTTATCTAAGGCAGACTATAGTTAGGACTGCATGAAACCAGTTTAACTAGCTAATTCTGCTGAAACCCAAATCTGTCAATCTGGTTGTTTTATGCCATATGGTCAGAACAACCAGTAAATGGTATGCTTCATATTTTAACTGTTTTGAAATAATTTAGATACAGCCTTGATTAAAAGACTGTTCTGTCTCGCTTCCTGAGGGCATAGGAAAGTAACATCACCTAATACATTGCTCACTAACTCACTATGTGCTTAGGTGATCAACATCTTTGAAAGTCCACATATGGATCACAGATCAATAGCGTCAGTATAACCACAGCCCATGCTAGAAATAGAGTCTCAGGTCTCCCCTCCAGACTACTGAATCTGTATCTGCATCTTTAACAAGATCCCCTAGGCACTTCCCAAACACTTTCAAGTTTGAGAAGCGCTGACCTACTTCACTTCTCATGCCTCTATTTCTTCATCTATAAAATGCATGTTCACTGACGCTTGCTACTTACTTGCTTCGGCGCAAAGAAGGATTAATGTCATAGGGTTGGTTTTTTCCCTCCTCCAGAAATAGTCTCTACATAAACAGAACATTGGGGAGTAGTTTCATTTACTGGCACAGGCAATGACTGAACATTTTTTGGAAGAAGAACCAGGATTCCTTCCTAGATAATACATCTGTCCTTCATCCAGACTTCACTCCATGGCATGATGGCTCCAGAGAGCAGCAGAACTGTTCAACCAACTGCTTTTAGAGAAACAACTGAGGGTGATCCCAACGAAAACAGCTTTCCTGCTCCCTGTCTTGGCTGTCAAACACAAACACAAACACTTGGTGGGTTAAGTCAGCCCAGCTGGATATCTGCTGCAGAGCCATCTGCAGAACAACTTGCAGACCGGTAGCTTGACACTGGCTAAGACAAAAGGCAGGAGGGAGGCTGGGGGAGAAGGGCCAGAGCTCGACTCCAGGGACATTCTCTCTCGTTCCTTCCTTGTCTGATTCCTTCCCTCAGAAGGGACAAGAAGGGAAGAAACAGAGGAGATCTTCATGAAACAAGAATGCTCTCCTGCTGTCTAGCCGGAGGCCCCAGGGGCTTGGCAGAGATTCACATCACCCCCCCCAACCCCAAGAGCCATGGCATAAGGACAGGCATGGGAAGCCCCAACACCCTAAAAGTTCAGAAATCAAGAAAGCATCAAATCCCTCCTTCTACTCATGAGCTTAACCCCCTCGAGGTTGGTCCAGACACTAGACAAAAACCTTTGAGAGTTACGAAGAAAACAAAATCAGATTCAGTCCTTGCCCTCCCAGTTACCTGTTCTCTTATCTCTAAAGCCCCAGGTGAGAGAGCAAGCACATTTTTCCTCTGCCAGAGAAGCAGTGATGGACTGGTTTTTGGGGGGCTGAAATTACCTGAATAACAATGTCAAAAATGTATGATGAGTCCTGTTGACTTTGGAACCAGGTAGACAAGACGCTGTGACTGTGTCATTTTATTCCACTAGTCAGTAATAAAGGCATCCCTAAACACAGGCAAGGTAGGAAGAGGTTCATATATTGACTTCTGAGTGTGCACACGTACACACACAAGACATAACACACACAGATCAGGTCCCACAGTCACCTGCCTCCAGTATCTCAGTTCAAGCCGCAGAACAGCCCTCAGCGTGCTGACCTGTAGAAACTTCTGGGTCCCTTCCCAGGCTGATCCCACTTCACTGACCCTCTTGGCCTCCCTACCTCCTTTCCTTTTCCCTCCTTCATTCTATCCTATCAGATTTCAAGATTTAAAAAGGGGCCAACTTGGAGGAAACGCTTTCAACAGTCGACAACAAAAACAAAAGACTCACGATCAAAGGAAAACACCCTGAGACAAACAGAACGACCTGAAGAATTTGAGGGAAAGGAACCATTTCCAGTGCAATGGGTTTTTTTAATTGACATGTAAAAAAACTATATACATATTTATTACATATAACATGTTGTCTTGAATTATGTATTCATTTTGGAATGGCTCAATGGAACTATTTAACATACACATTAGCTCACATATCACTTTTTGTTGTGAGAACACTTAAAAACTGCTCTCTGCTATCTTCAAACTACACTAACTATAGTCACCATGTTGTACAACAGATCTCTTGAACTGATTACTTCTATGTCACTGAAATTTGGTATCCTTTGACCAACATCTTCCCAATTCATCATCTCCCAGCTCCTGGTAACTACCATGTCTTGGCTATATTATAAATGGTGCTGCAATGAACGTATCTCTTACACATACTGATTTTATTTCCTTTGGATACAGACCCAACAGTTGGATTGCTGAATCATACGATAATTCTGTTTTTAAATTTCTGAGGAACTTCTATATTGTTTTCCATAATGGCTGTACTAATTTAAATTTCACAACAATGTTTCTTTGTTTTCTCCCCATCTCTCTCACTGTTTTCCCCACAACAGGACAGAAATCAAAATACCAAGGAAGAGAAACATGGAGGGAAGAGACGCTTGTCTACTGCCTGCCCAGTTAAACCATGGCTGCGCCATAAACGGAAAGCAGCGAGACTGGTTTTGAAAGTTCTATGATGTTTCAGACACTCACTGGGAACTACACAGCTAAAGGAAAGATCAGAGTTGACACTACCATTTTTGCCTAAAGGTTATCCAGAAGGTAGCTCTGGGGAAAGGGTTATCTTTTTAGGGTTCAGAGGTAGGTTTGATGTCCTACGATTTGTTGCCTCTAAGTCAGGAATTTCCATGTGGATTAGGTGGTTTAGGATTCTTCTGATATAAGACACGGGAAGCCTCTCCTCAGGACTTGCTCTGCCTTCTTCCTGGTGCCAAATACCATCCCTAATCCCAACCTCCCACCCAAGGCAGCTCATCCCATCTCTGGACAGACCTCCATGCTGGTATCTGCCATCCAACAGTCGCCAAGCCATCTTCCCTGGTCCCAGAAACCAGGAGGCTTGTTAAGGAGACAGAAGTTCAGAGAGGTTAGTAATGTGCTCCCAGTCACAGAAACAACAAAGGGAAGAGTCAGGATGCATGCACACAGGTCTGGCTGGCTGCAAAGCCTGGGCTCTTTCAAGTAGTCCATGCTGTCTTCTAAAAAGCACAAAAGGTTCTCCCTCAATATCAGTTCATTCATCTTTCCTGTGTGCTTCCCAGTGCCAGCCTGATGTCGGGCATGCTGCATAATCTCACTCGGGTCTCCCAGAGGCAGAAGGTTTCCACCTTGCTATCTTAGAGGAGGCAGAAGAACATGGTGTTTACAAGCAAGTGCTTTCATGAGGGGGAAAAAAGCTTGGATTTGATTCTCAAGTCATCTACCTATTAGTTGTAGGACCTTGCACTTCACCTTGCACCTGTTTCCACAACCATAAAATTCTATTTCATGAGAATAAGGTATGAAAACATATATAATCTAAACATGTTTTGCAAAGAATGTACTTTTTTTTTTTTTTGAAACAGAGTCTTGCTCTGTTGCCCCAGCTAGAGTGCAGTGGCATCGTCACAGCTCACTGCAACCTCAAACTCCTGGGCTCAAACGATCCTCCTGCATCAGCCTCCCAAGTAGCTGGGACTACAGGCGCATGCCACTATGTCTGGCTAATATTTTCTATCTTTTGTAGAGACGGGATCTCGCTTTTACTCAGGCTGGTCTTGAATTCCTAGCCTCAAGTGATCTTCCTATCTTAGCCTCCCAGAGTGCTAGAATTACAGGTGTGAGCCGCCATGCCCAGCCCAAAGAATATACTTGATAAATAAAAACTATCCTCCTCCTCCAAGATTGTGGTGTTAGGAATTTACAGTCAGGGAGGCAGAAAAAAGCCCCCAACAGAGTTCAAGATGCCACTCAAAGCATAACACACAGGCCACCGTCTATTTGGTTCATACATCGGATCTGCCCCCACCACCACCACCTTTAGCTTGCACTGAACTAAAGACAAAAGGGGTCTAATGCCTTCCTGGCGGGCTTTCAAAGCATGGCAGAAGTGAGTCGGGTTTATAAGATTAATTCTTTTCTCTCCAGGCAGTGGGTCAAATCAGAACCTTCACTCAACCAACCCAGTGGATAATCTCCTTTTATTACTTTCAATCAAACTAAGTGTCTGCAATCTGTACAATGGCCACTAATTTAGTGGAAAAAAATAATTTGTAGAGCATGATTATAAAAAGATGAGATGGAACACAAGGTCCAGACTGGATAAGCAACCTATAAGTTTGCTCCTCTCTCATTGCATAGAAAGCTTCTATGGTCCAAACTGCATTAGGGACATACAGCTGTTCTGCTAAGCTAAAAAAATCAAAGAAAGAAATGGACATTGTTCACAGATCAGTTTCCTATTTAAATAAGGGAAATAGCCTATCAGTTAAATTCATATCCTTTGTCACACTCACATGGAGCGATCCATGGCTCATACAAGTTTAACATGAAAAGGTTTCATTGTGTAAAAACCAGAACCTTTTTTTGAAGAGATAATAAAATTCTAGTTACACAACTGGACAACATCACAAAGCTGTCTGAATTGTGGAAGCCACTCTCTTCCCGTGATAGATAATAAGGCATGGGGTTCTGCTTGCTTTGATTAATTTCAGAATATTGCAGAGAACCTGCATAATCCCTAAGATAGCAAAGGGGAAGAGGAGAGGTGAGAAGCAGTGATAAAAGCATAGTAATGGAGCAGAGGCTGCGTTCCCTCTGCCGTTGAAAAGCCCCCCCCCCCCCAAACCAATTTCATTTTGGCAAGTACTAACCACAATAAGGGTCAACATACGAAAATGTCCTTTGGCTCTGGGGCTTAAATTATATGCACAGAGGCTGAGCAATGCACACCAAAAACTATGAGATGTCGCCATGACTGTGATCAGATATATAACATAGCTGCAAAATGCACATTTCCCTTTTTTCAAATCACAGCAGCCATTATTTATACAAGTACTGAATATGGAAAAGGCTCTGACAAATTTACAGTGGTGTTTGGATGGATGAGGATGGCAGATGATGGATGAGGGAGACAGAGGATTCCCTTATTAAAGCATCAAATTCTTCCCTAAATATCAAATAGACATCTTAGCCACAACTGCACTGCTTCATACTCCAAATTACATAAACTAAACATGTTAAATGTTTTTCTTTAATAGGAAAAGGCAGGATTTTCTCCTAATAAATATTGTTAATTTGGACTATGGCATTAAGTACCTTTCCTTTTCTGCATAATGTGGACTTCAAAATGTATGCCTGTCAAACAAGAATAAATGTGACAATTCACAAATACAAATGAATGCCAACCAAACCTGGGTAGCAGTCTCAAGCATGCTATTCGGTTCTAAAATTTTAGTAAATAATTTCAGTAGATCCAACCTTCCAAATGCATTTTTGGTGTCTTTTTTGACAGGACAGTAGCTCTAAAATGTAGGAAACTTACCATTCACTATATGATTTTTTAATAATATGTGCCCAGATAAAAAATATACAGAATGTTGAAAGCACTGCAGCGCCCACTAGTGGACACATTAGAATCATAGCTGCATCCTGTCTTCATTCAATGAAAACCAGTCCAAGGGCATTCAACATAGCAGAGTGAAAAGCAGGAAGAAAGAGCATAAAATAAAAAGCATCTGCTTTAAAAACCATTTACGTGACCATCACTTCTTATTTTTATCTTTGCAATGATAACAGAGGCCTGCACAAAGAGAAAAACTTTCTTCTGCGAGGCTCAACTTCTTCATTTGATCCTACTGTAAAGTCATCTGTGCATAGGGAAGTGAATTTGGTAGCATTAGAGATACTTTTTAAATTAATAAAATGTTCTGTGTCTAATGAATCTTGCCACAGAGTTAAAATATATCATTTGAAAGTTTTTCTCAATAAAAAGAAATGCCTCTTTATGAATTCTAGCCAGCCCCTTGGTCTGGTGCAAATTGTTAGCACAGCACCCTTTAATAGTAACAGATCCTGTCTACTCATAGCCTGCAATGACATCACTGGGAAAAGGTCTTTTAGCATTAGCACAATGTAATATGTAATCCAATAGCAATCTCATTGTAATTTACCAGGCAACAATGTTTACATATTGCAAGTATTACTGATTCCTTTCTCTTTTTTTTTAAATGAAAAACAAGCTTCATTTTGTATTTTCTGTTTAAATACAATGGTGATTAAGTTCCATTAAAAAATATATATTTGACAGATAAGAGAAAAGTGAGTACTTTTAACTCGATTCCTAAGTAATTCATAGATTTTTTAAGTAGTTATATGAAGTTTGTTTTAAAAGAAATATGAGATAAAACATTTATAAAACCTCAGCCGTAAAACTGTAAAACAACAAAACGTTCCCAAGACATCTTATTTAGCATGAGTGCGTTACAAGAACACATAAGCCATGGAAACCAAGGCTATAAAATAACTGTTTTTAAGATTCTAGAAGTGCACAGAACTAAAACGAGAAATTTTATTCTAACACATGTAAACTGGAGATATTACAGTTTATCAGCAAATCGTCTGGGTTTTATTGCTTACTTTATCTGATAAAACACTTTAATAGGCATGATCTGCATTATGGAGACATGAGGAATCATGGTAATCACCAATGACCTTCCCCAGAGCGTATATTCCTCAGCTTTAGTTCCCTGCTCTGTGACACCCTCCTACCAGGTCCCTGCCCCAGCAACTCTCGAATTCATCAGGGACCCACAACGAGGTGCCATCTTACTGCAATAAACAGTGTCATGGGGGACAGAAACAAAGGGGTAAAAAAGGGATTGGGGAAGCTATCCCAAGAAAAGACCTTTCAAGACATGAAAAGAAAGAAAAGGAAATGTTGTTCACAATCGGTTTTGCTTACTTTTCTTGATGTAGAGCTAATGATTACGGTAAAAACTAGCATAATCCATTTCTCGCCCCAGCTCTGTGAAGAGTAAGCAGGGCAGTAGCACTGAGCTTCTGAAAAATTCAAAGGGGCCAGGTGAGCAGCACAGAGCCTTCTCTGCTTCGCTTTGCCTTCGCGTTTTGTTCTGGATTCAGAGCAATTAACTAGTCAAAGATTTTTATGGGCTGTTTTTGGAGGGGAATATGGCTATGGAAATGAGAATATACATAGGAGGGGGAAAGGCAACAGGGAAAAGTCAGCACACAACTCAGCAGCATTCCCCAGATTCCCAAAATACCATTCCCAACTGGAGTTATTTGAAGAAACAAAAGCAGGCGGTATATGAACTATGATAAATACCAAAAAACTAGCCTTCCTGCCTTCAGGGAAAAGGCCAACAGGGCTTCTGCAAAGTGAATCAAATTTTACCTTGGCACCAGGCTGCAACATGGGCACCAAAAATAGGACACTTTTACTTAAAAAAAAAAAAAAAAAAAACTACCTCCCTTTTTCAACGGCTTAAGTTACCTGAATGTCTTTGCAGTTGGTGGCAGCTGTTTAATTAATGTACAGTATAGAATTTTTGAAATACTTAAGGGATTTTTTTACTGACCAGAGAGTTCCCACCAATGCCAGTTAGCCTTAGCTAACTTTGTTTTCAACCTCTCCATTAAGAATATATCTTCTTGGGAAGTCTTCCTGCACTATATATAATTCTTCCTGTACTATAGATAATTTTTACAATGATTATTCCTCAAATTGTCTTTTATGCAATACTAATTACATCGATTTTAACAGATATTCTTTGGAAAAAGAGGGTGTTATATGGATGGGTAAGTTTGGAAATCATTGGCCTAAACAAGATGTAACAGTTTCTTTACTACGGGTAAATTAATAGCCCTGAATACACTAATGGATGCTGTCAACCTCCAACAGGTTAGACAGAGTATGTCCCTGGAAGCTCATTTCAAGAGAAGGCACAGGTAGAAAAATATCAAGTTGAATCCATATGGTTCAGTACAATAGTAATAATTACAAAACATAATGGTAATAATGGAGCACCAAGTAACCCCCAAAGAGCATAGCACCATCCTCAGCACTTTACTGATATTACTTGTTTTAGAACACCATGTGAGGTTCCCTACAAATGAAGAAACTGACGTACAAGTAAGTTAAGGAACTTTCCCTAGCTACTAAGTGGTGGACATGGCATTTGAACCCTAGCAAGTTTGGAGACTATGTTCCAAAACACAGATATACAGAACATAGAGAGAAACCAGGCCCGGGAATTCACTGTGCACTCACAATGGCTAGAGCTCCGGAATTCCAAAGGTTCTTCCTCAGACCTGCTGCCCAGGTCTTGGCCTTCAACTCCTAGTCCTCTACCCTGTCCCCATCCTAGCAGCCAGACTCCAGCAGAGAAGCCCTAAACAATGGCTGACCGGAAGCGGGGTCACAGTGCCTTCGTCCACGGTGAGCAGAACAGAGCATGGACAAGGGAGATTCTCTGCTGGGCTCAGGAGACAGCTGGGTGTGGGAGAAGCCAACGTGCACATCTAGAAAGCATGTTTGACTGATCCCCACACAAAGTTGCCAGAAGAGAGAGTCTTTAAGACTCAATGAAAGACCCGAATACATGGAGAACTACACTTTGTTCGTGGATGGCAAGACTCTATTGCAAGATGGAAATTCATCTAAAAATAATCTATGAATTAAATACAATACCAATCAAAACCCAACAGGGTATTTCTTAGCAATTGACAAGCCGATCCCAATATTCATATAGAAACAAAGAGTCAAAAATAGTCAAGGCAATTTTTAAAAAGAAGAATTAATAAGAGGACGGTCTCACCTCACTAGGTATCAAGATTTATTAGAAAGCTATAGTAATTACAATCACCTAATATTAATATTAGCACAGAGATAGACATGCAAAGCTTAGAACAGTCTCCTAGGCACATGGCAACCTACTATGTGACAGAGCTACACTGCAAATCAATAGGAGAAATGAAGGACCACTCAACTAATGGCACTGGCACAACCAACCACCCATTTAGAAAAGTAGAAAATTAGGCCACTTTCTCCCAAAGTGCAAAAAAATTAAATTGTACATAGATTAAAATTTAAACATAAAAAGCAAAATCATCCAACATTGAAGACTAGAACTATAGAGAACAGTCTTAGGATATCCCAATAGGGAAGAATTTCTTAAACAATGCATAAAAAGTAAAAACCATAGACGAAAAGGCTGATAATTTTGGTTGCGCTAAAATATAAGCTTCTGTATGACAAAATATACCATGAACAGAGTGAAAATACAAGCCACAGAGCAGATGAAGATATCTGACACACATAGGGTTAACACACTATTGCAATCCAGAATGCATAAAAAATTCCTATACATCTATAAGAAAAAAAATACTTGACAGAAAAAAAATGGGCAAAGCAAATGAACAGGCAATTAACAGAAGTCCACATGAGCAGTAAATTTATGAAAAGATTCAAATTCACTAGTAGCCACAGAAACAACTCACTTTGTAAAATTTAAATATGTTTACTAAAACTAATCTTTAGAAAAAAGTTTTAGACTGGGTGCAGTGGCTCATTCCTCTAATCCCAGTGCTCTGGTAGACCAAGGCAGGAGGATTGCTTGAGGCCAGGAGTTTGAGATCAGCCTGGACAACACAGCAAGACCCCATTTCTACAAAAAAATTTTTTTTTAATTAGCCAGGCATGGTGGCACATGCCTTATAGTCCTAGCTACTCAGGAAGCTGAGACAGGAGGATTACTTGAGCCCAGGAGTTCAAGGTCACAGTGAGCTATGATTGGGCCACTGAAATCCAGCCTGGGTAACAAAGTGAGACCCAATCTCATGAAAAAAAAAAAAAAAGAAATGTTTTAATGTCAATTATATCTTTTCAATATTTATTTTATAAAATACTATTAACTATTAGACTTTTATTTTTAATTTTAATACTTGTATTTTATTTTAATACATTAAAACTAATATCATAATATATTAAACTAAATATGCAATGGTTAAAATTTAAAATAATGTTTGGCTGTAAATGACCCAAAATCATCTTGAATCACTGTGGTACGCCAGACTAGATGACCATGAGAGTATGGGCTTGTTCACCTTCAAAATTCTACAGACCATATCCTGATTGAATCATCCCACCTCTGTTGTAACCTGCCCCACGTGAAGATGTTTTATTTTTGTAAACTGCTTTTAATCCAGAAGCATACTTTCTAGGGGTGACAACGCAGTCGATGGCAGCAAGGCTTCAAAGGAAGAAGAAGATTTTGGAGGTTGCCTCAAGGCAAGAAATGAGTTATAATTACTAATCACTGGGTACCTATGCCAGGAGCTAGCCCAGCAACTGGAGGACGTGGCATTTTCTCCCCAGGAATCAGGGTGTCTCAACAGCAGTACTCTTGACATTTTAGACCAGATAATTCTCTGTTGAGGAGTGGGTGGGTGCTGTCCGGTAGAGTGTAGGATGTTTAGCAGCATCCCTGGCCTCTACCTACTAGATGCAAGTTGCATTCTCTCCCTCCTCCAGTTGTGAAAACCAACATGTCCCTAGTGGAAAGGCAAAAATCATTCCTCCTTGAGAATCACTGACTTCGAATACAGGTGGAGGGGTGTTACCAGAGAGCCACACCTGGCCCTGCGCTCAGTAGGTACAGGAGTAATTTGTGATGATGATTGTTTGTATTTGTTCTTTCCTCCGTCAAGAACAAATTCAGCCTTTTATTCTAAATAAGCCAAAGATAGCATTTAACCTAGATCGTGTGTTTTTAGTTCTTTCCCCCCACTTAGGCTGTGGCTAATAAACACAGCAGCAAGAAAATGACCATTGGATTATAGGCAGATCTTTTCACAATTGCATATAAAACATGCATGTGTATCATACCCACCATCGGTGATTCACTGTAGATTCAAGAAAGCATAACAAGGCACCCAGGTTCCTTGCAGACCTTATCTCAACTTCCCATACGCTGGCACTGTTGTTTGATGGAACTTTTGATGGGGAATGGGGTTTCATGGCTACAATTAAGTAATATCTTTCAAAGGAGCCTGGAATAATCGCTTCCAAAGGTACAGGCACCTCCTTGAAATTGTGTATTCAAGGGGAAAATTGGAAATGACATTTAATAAGAGAAGATCATGGCTCCAAAAAAAATGGCTGGTTCAGAATTGACAGACTCAGGTCTGTGCTATCCAGAGTCCTGAACATTGTCATCACAGGAGGCTGAAATAGGCACGGTAGCAAAATCTACTGACCTCAATACTCCACAGCTCAGTAGCAACACACACTTGTGAGGATGTCAACGATACTAAGAGCCAACATTCACTGGGTACTGAACTTGTGCCAGGCACAATCCCAAGCACTGCACTTGCATTATCTTCTAGAATCATCACCACCCCATGAGCAGGTACTGCTCTCATCCCCTTTCAACAGATGAGGAGGCTGGGGCTTAAAGAGCTTAAGCAACTTGTCCACGGGCACAAGTCTAATAGGTAACAGAGCCAACTCTTGGATATTTTATACGTATACACATGCATACATGTACATACACATATATTACATACAGATATATATACAAATATACATTATGTTGACCTACATCAACAAGTTGAAAAATCTCTTTTTGTAGACCAGGGGTCAGGAAATTTTCCTATGAAGGGCCACATAGTAAATATTTTAAACTTTGTGGGCCATATGGTCCCTGTTGCAACTATTCAACTCCACCATGTATGTATTTACCATGTAGGGCAAAAGTAGCAAGAGACAACACAAAAACAAATGAGCATGGCTGTTTAAATAAAACTTTATTTACAAAAACAGGCAATGGGCTAGATTTGGCCCAGAGGTGATGGTTTACACACCCTTTTCTAGACTCCAAGTGTGGCCACAGGTCAGAATCACGTGGGCTACAGGTATAAATTACAGATTCCTAGGCTGCACTCCAGACCTGCTGAATCACAATCTGCTGCTGCATTTTTTTTTTTCTTTTAACAAGTCCCTTGAGTGATTTAGGGACATACAACCCTTTGAGGACCTCTGTTCTAGACCCAGGTTTTCCCCAGTCCCCATAAAAGTTGTCATTCCAGCTATCAAAGATAGGACACCTGTCAATGGAAAGGCAAGACGAGTGATACAAACCAAGAAAGGAAAAGTGGCTGCTTCTCGCAGCTCAGCACCTTTATCAAGATGTCAAAATGTTGACCCGTGACCGCAGTTCTTCTCGCTGGAAGATGTCCTTTAGTTTTACTGATAGAAAAATCTCATAAACCAGAAAAAAAACTTTTGTTCCCAGTGGAGTCACGCTGATCTTTTAATCAACTTTTTGCACACAAACACACACACAAAGGGCATTTTTGAACTGCAGATACCTAGTTTTAAGTCTGAAAAATCAGTTGTGCTAAAATGGCTTTTATGTTATTGAGGGGAAATGAGCACAGGGTCTTCAGAAATAAGAGGGCTGGAACAATGCACGAATTTGTACAGAATTCGCCAGTACACACACAGCCTGCTTCATGAATACATGAATGCAACCTGTTTTATCTTTTCTTGTTTCAGAACTAAAGGTATTCACATAAATCTGGACCTCCTTTTCTTTGGGGAATTAAGGCTGGCACCATCACTCTCTGCCTTTACCCGTATCAGCATGGGAGAGAAAAGGCCAACCCGTCACTGTCTTTTGACAAAGCATTGAAAAAAGTGAACAGGAGTGGAGAGAAATGAATACTAAGGCACACACTGGAATAGAGCTGACCAGGTCGCCGTCCACCTGGGATAACACCCCTCTCCAGCTGGCAGGCACCAGTGATCTGGTTTCAGTCACCAGCACCCCAAACTTATTAGCTGACTCTGATCTTCTCTCTGTCTAATGCCAGGAGCCTCCCCCACCCCACCTTGCATCATAAGACTTTAGTTTATAGACCCCTTTGCTTCATCTCACTTTTTATACCTTTTCTCTGATCCTACTCTACCAATGACCCAAATGCCTCCAAGGCACAACCCTGCCAGTGGCGATGGCAGTCCCCCTCTGAATGCTGCGCACAGCTGGGATGTCCAGGCCTGGTTGTAAAGCCTGACTCAATCCCACCACCAGGGTCCCAGTGGACTGAAACATGTCTACATATCAAACAGAAGTTGGCTTCTACTGCTTCCTTTTTTTCTCCTAATACTTTGTATCCCATGGCCACCACGGTTATTTTGAAAGCATATTTTAGAGCTGGGTGATGACATTTAAATAAAGTAATCTCAATGAGGAGTTAGGGATTAATAAAAATGTAGCAGAAGGCCCACAAGGTAGCACAATTGTAACAATTGGGGTTAAACTAGCACTGAGCTCATGATGCATTTTTATTTAAGCGAATCACATCTTGTGTCTACACTGGCAAGTAAAGTGGGCCCTTCAGAGTTGAATTGAACCTGATCTTGGCTGTGCGTAATTGTGAGTCAGTTAATTAACCTCTGTAGTACCAGACCATTTGAGCTCTAAGGTTCCTTTCAACTCTAAAAATTCGAAGTTCAGGTCAAATCTATTTGAGTAGGCACACTTCTCTTACAATTGGCTTTTCTGGTGAATTTCCAAAACACTTTCTCTTTAAGAAAAGAAATGCTAAAATGGATATGGATTAAGACATTCAGTGGAATATTTTAGAAGGAGGAGCTAAATTATTCTCAGATCTTTTTCAAAACTGGATCTTTAAAGTTATCCAAAGCTACAGCCTCTCTTACATACTTAATTTTAATTGATGATGTTTTTTTTTAAATAGACACTAATTTTTACCAAATGCCTCGGGATAAAATGGAGTAGTTTTCCTAAGATTAGAAAGTATACTAGTAAAAGAAGTGACAATGTTTAAAGAATTGTTACAGGCAATGCTGACAACCCAAGTAATCTGATTTTTCTAAAATCAGGGCTCCATAACTGTCAGAGTCCTTGGGATATGGTAGCAAAATCACCAGAGGTTTTGTGAGTGTAAATAAATACAGAATCATTATTCATTCTCACAGAGGGCCTTACACGTATTCACTGTATCACAAATGCATAATAAAATTTGGTGTTTTTTTTTTTAAAAGGCAGTAGCGAAAAAATCAATAATAAGTCAACAAGTATTTATGGAATCCCTACCTACCAGCATTGTATTAGATGTGGAGTGAGTATAAAACCCTGGGCTTTGTCTTCAAGAAGCTTATGATTTAGTTGGGACAGCACAACAAACTCACACAAAACAACACGAGAGAGTATACAATCAAATGCTAAGTGGAATTTTGTAGACACTCCTCTAAACTAATTCTGCAAGTAACAAAATCAAAACCAGTTCTGCTTGCTTTGCAGATTTGGCAAAAACCCTTTATTTTAGCACCACAGAGACTCTCTTCCACCACATAGCTTCAAGGAGCTGACTTAGAAAGAGATGATTCTGTTTTTCCCCCAAACCTGTGGCTATATGCAAAAATAAGCAAGAATACTCCCAGATTAAAGTATTGAATACTAGAATTTAACTCAGCTGACTCAATGGGCATTTTTAAAACATCAAATTTGGCCTACGTATTAATGGTAACACATCAAATTAAGGGGGCAGAAAAAATAATGACCTTTTCACTAGTCTTCTGAACTAATACTTTTCACAGAATTTCAACTTACTGAAGCATTTAAACCAAAGAAAACTATATTATTTTTTCCTTTACTATTTCATAATGCCCTGTGTTTCCTATTTATAACTTTTCTGTTTCCATAAGCCTTATATTTGCAAATAAATTTAATGCATTACAACAAAATATATTAAGTAATAATATTTAGTGCTTTTGTGAACATTCTCTCGTATAAACCTCAAAACAAACCTATGATGTATCATTATTCACTTCTTGCAAGTTAGCGGAAGAGTCAGTAGAAATAAAGGCAAATGTTTACTGAGCAACTGCTTCATTCTAAACCTGTACTATCCAGGACAGTAGCCACTAGCCTCATGTGGATATTTAAATTTTATTTTTACTTAATTAAAAGTAAACAGAATTAGAACTTTAGTTTTTCAATTACATCAGCCACATCTTAAGTGCCCAATAGTCACACATGGCTAATGACAATGATATTGGACAATGGAGACATAAAACATTTCTGTCACTGCAGAAAGTTCTACTGGACAGTGGTATTCTACACATTCTACTAAATGTTATGCATGTACTACCTCATTTAATTCTCCCAACAAGCACCTCAAGAAGTAGGTACTATTATTTTTATTATTTCCATTTTACAGATGAATAAAATGAAGGTGCAGTGCCTTGGCCAAGGTAAGAGTAGAGCTGAGATTCCAGGTCTAACTAACCCAGGGCTATCTAATAGAGTTTTCTGCAATGATAGAAATGTCCCATACTTGCGTTGTCTGAGATGGTAGCCACTAGCCCCGTGTGGCTATTAACCATTTGAAATGTAGGAGGTATGACTGAGGGATTTAAAGTTTAATATACTTTTAATTAATTTAAATATCAATAGCCAAATGGGGCTAGTGGCAACTATTTTGGACAGCTCAGATCTGGCCCCATCATCTAACCCTTAACCCCCAAGGTACCTAATGCACAAGCCCTCTTACCATTGCTACTAGCAACGTCAGAGGAAAGATGATCCAATGAGGGAACGAAACAAAAAGCATGGGCCCTACCCAAACAGTACCTGGACAAAAGTTTCCCTGAAGCTGAGCCTTCTCTTTGGTTTTGGTCCCTAAAGCAAGTTATGCTGGGGGGGTGGGGATGTATGGATTAAATCTAGCACGGAATCTATTTTCCACATTTCCTTGATATTCTGGAATTACCTCTTTGCATGAGAGCCAATAAAAGTGTATGTGGCATATGTTTTCCACAGGATGCAATTGTTTTAGAGCAACCAGATGAATTACAACACAGGTCAGGCTGCAATTCTTTCGTATGCTCAGAAGATCAGGCTGGGGGAGCTGCAGACCAGACACATAACTCAATGGTGGTTCCAGCAAGGAAGGCAAGATGGACTGGCCTCCATTCTGCAGACAATTTCCCTGCCCCCCCCAACTTGAAACCTTTGCCTTCTTATGTTTTAAGGTGTCTACAGTGGCCTGTTTGGCCTGTGTTGTATGTTTTGATATCAACTTTTTATCTGTTTGGCTTTTCTTGAGGTTCTACTATAAAGTCTTGCCATGGAATATTTAACAACAAGAGGAGGCAAGCTCAAAAATTTCCATGTATACAAAAAATTATTTAATGTTTCCAGAGGCCTGAGAGTGTTTCTTCCTCCAAATTTTATGAAGGGATTATGATTTCAACCGTCCCTCCAAAGAGATATTGTGTCTCCATTCAGCAAATGCCACTCACGAAACCTATATCAGACTCTAATGATAGCTTATGCTCTTTGAGGTGGAGCAAGGAGGATGGTAACTAGTAGAACTGACAGGCAGAGGCAGCTCTGTAATGTCAGAGGGAACCTTCTCCACTCTCTCCAATTTCCTCCTGGTTCCCCTCTGCAGAATTTGCCACAGACAAGAATGTCATAGGTAAAAATAATAGCCATCATTTCTAATTTCGAGCACAGCAAGGTTTAAATAATCCAAGAGCTCCTTCTAGACATTTGGGATATTACCATGTTGCTACGATGGGTCCAATCTTTGGAAGAACAGGTAGGTTTTGCCTCAGAGACTTGGTATAAACTCCATTCTAATTCAGCCAATTCTAAAGAACAAGCATAGCAACATCTTTTACAAACCTGCCTCACTTCTAAATCAAGAATACCCTCTGAAAGCCAAGATTAGAACAGTTAAATACACTGACCTATCTGGTACAGCATATGTCTAAGTTGACCAGATCAGGAGAAAAAAATATATATAACAGCTTCTTCTCCAATCCTACCAGCCTATTACTTTTCAATAGATGCACATACACAAAGGGTTTTCTGAATGTAGGAAAACAAGTTTATAATTACATAATTATGCAGACACACCACAATTTTTCTTTTATGTTACCTTTATCTTTAAAAGGCAACAGACAGGGCTGTACTAAAAAGCAATAAAGCATGGGTAATTTAATACCAAATTACATCCATATTGAAAAGTTTACATGCAGTTGAGAGCAGACAGAGGTCAGGTTTTCAACAGGACTGCCTTTAATTGTGGCCATCAGTTTTAGCAACCCCAATCTCCGGATCAAAGACAGATATAATGGGCTTCCTCAACGCTGAATAGTGAAAGCAGACAGCAGGAATGGCGCTATCTGGCACCCAAAGGTCATAAAAAAAAATTACCAGAAAGGAAATGTGTCTCATTGTAAAATTATATATCTAAGATAAAATACATTTTTAAAAAATCATTCTCCCTTGCCCAGTTTCCAATGAGCTACTTAAAGATTTTTTTGGGGGAGGAAGGGGGTCACTTCATCACAGGTGCAATGGTTTCCCTGCTTTTCCTCTAATAAATGTGTAACCTTTGCATAAATCTTTATTAATTTTTTTCACTTGTTTTCAATCATGGTTTTCTCCAACCTGCACAGCAATCCCTCTTTCCTTGAGGGAGGACTATGTGAGCTGAGACAGGTTTTTTTCCCCCTTCTCTCTCTTTCCCCCCTAAATCAAATGAGGAGTAAATTATCAGCAAATCAGATAGAAACAAGTTTCCTGGATCTGCAGATCCATTCTACAAATGAAGCAATTTCATCTCTGCTGGCTCTGGGGTGGGGGGCTGGCATGGGAGGTGGGGGATTTTAAGTAGCCATGGGGGACCAGCACAGAGATGCTAGCTGGCGAAGCATCCCCACGTTTGCGTGCACAGACCACTCAAATCTGCACCAAGAGACTACTTGCAAGAATCCATCTTTTTTCACTTAACAAGATACAAAATATAAAACACATTTGCCTCTTATTAAACCTCTCCTGTAAGTGGTTCCAGGTCCACCATTTTTAAGGGGAGGGTTGGGGAGCCAGGACCCCCTTGGGAATTTCAGCAGAGTGACTGGAGATGAGGTACAGGCTGTGAGCCTTTATTACTTTAATTTTATTTTTTTTCTAAAAGCACAGAAGGAATAACATTTTAAATCATTAGCATTTGCTTTAAGTAGTTATTTCTTCCAACTGTAAGAATCTCTGCTCCCAGCCCCCTTCCCCATTAGCACCACTCCCAGATCCTGGCCAGAACTGCCCAGATGGAATTTCCCTCCACCGCTCAAATCTGGAAGGTGCTTTTAAAGAATTTCAGGTTCTAAATCGAGACAGCCATGGAAGAAACCATAATCACAGTTTTTCCTTAAAGCACTAGGAGAATAAGCCTCTTGTATTTGTGGCACCTGAGACGGAAAGCTAACTATGTCATCTCAAAATTACTTCAGTGGCAGCAGTTACTGTTATGATAGGACACGATCTTCTCTGTTCAAAAACAGAGTCCTGAGTAGTTCCCATTCAACTCAAAATGCTTTGTGTCAGTGACATGCCGAGCGCTTTTAAATGGTAAAGTGCAAAACCTAAATTTTTTTTTTAGAAATGGAAGGAAATCAGCCACCTTATTTAATTTAAGACGATTTATAGTTTCTATCAAGGGAGCAGCAAAAGGTGAAGAAATGTGCAAAACCAGGAAAAGAAACTCAATTCTGTGCTCCACAAGTTCAAAATGGCAGGAGGCCATATTCAGACACAGAAATGGTTTTTTTGGGTGTTTCTTTTTTTTTAATGGTAAGTATCCCCTTTTATGGATTGGTCATTGGTTTGCTATTCATAGACCCAAAGATATAAAATTAATCTCTGAATATTTCTGAACTTCAACGTTTCTCTGCCAAGAGAGAGCTCCTACTTGAGGCAAGATTATTTTCATAATCTACAAAGAGCATGCACCCAAGGTGGCATGGGACCAGGAAGGCCTTTAGCTATGCCACAGGGTGAAGGTGTTCCTGCCAACCACCTTTTCCGTGTTATATAAAGCACCAACAGACCAAGCTGGAATTCTAGAACAGGTCAGCAGGATAGATGAGCTGTGTTTTTTTAACCAGCAATAATCAGATGCAATCATCAAAGGTGGGGCGTAGGGGCACGTTACTCTCAGCAAGATTTAACTAACACAGTGCATGCCTGCCACACTGCCCAGACCTCCTCCACCCCGACAGCACATGTTTGCCTCCTGTACCACTGTCCCCTGCTTCAACACCGTATGACAGAGGGAGGTGTTCGATGGCTCTCCCTTTGCCTCTCATTCCCATCAGCATTACAGCTTCTTTGTTGGGCGCCAACAAGGTACCCCAGCATCATCCAATATACCACTGCAGTCACCGGGCCCGAAGCGAGGCATTCCTTCCATCTACCTCAAAGGGAATTCAGCACATTCCTGTTGGAAGGAGAATAGGAGCGAATAAAAAGCACCAAGGATGCGTACAAATCCAAGACCTCATGCTTGCGCAACGTGTTAAAATAAAGAATTGTAATTATTGTGAGGGCCCAAGAGGGAAAAGGGAAATAGTTTCTTACAATAGAAAGAAGAGTAACTTTCTGTTACAATTGAACAGAATTGAAGGGAAGTGGAATCCAAGAACAAAGAGCCAAGAAAGCTGCCCTGGGACAAAGCAGCAGGTGCCACAAATGTGGAGGGCTGGGCCCAACAGCCTGCCTCTGCCCCAGAGACACCCCAGTTCCCGATTGGAGAGGACATGAGAGATGGCCAAACCCCATGCACTGGAATGAGTTGCTCTTTTTTTTTTAAAAGTGTTCATTTCATGGTTTGGTTTTTTTTTCCAGAATATTATGGGGGTACAACACTTTGGCTATATATATTACCCATGCACTGCCCGTGTCAGAGCTACAATTGTGGACATCCCCCAAACTGTGCTCCCCGCATCCATTCAGTGAGAGTTTTTCCCATCCCCTCCACCCCCCTCCCGTCTGCCCGCCCCCTGATGAATATTATTGCCCTGTGTGATGTAGGTGTTGATCAGTTAGTACCAGTTTGATGGTGAGTACCAGTGGTGCTTGTTTTTCCATTCCTGTGACACTTCGCTTTGAAGAATGGGTTCTAGTTCCAACCAGGATAATACCAGATGTAATTCACTATTGTTCCTTATTGCTGAGTAATACTCCATGGTATACATATACCACATTTTATTAATCCACTCGTGTATTGACGGGCACCTGGGTTGTTTCCATAACTTTGCGATTGTGAATTGTGCTGCTATAAACATTCGTGTGCAGATGTCTTTATTATAGAATGTCTTTTTTTCCTTTGGGTAAATACCCAGTAGTGGGATTGCTGGGTCAAATGGTAGTTCTACTTTTAATTCTTTGAGGTATCTCCATATTACTTTCCATAGAGGTTGTACTAATTTGCAGTCCCAGCAGCAGTGTATGAGTGTTCCTGTCTGTCCACATCCCCGCCAACATTTGTTGTTTGGGGATTTTTTGATATGAGCCAATCTCACTGGAGTTAAGTGATATCTCATTGTGGTTTCGATTTGCATTTCCCTGATGATTAGAGAAGTTGAGCAATTTTTTATATGTTTGCTGGCCATTTTTCTTAAATGAGTTGGACAATTTTCAGGAGAAATCAACTCTTGAAAAGATTAAACAATAACACAGAATAAAGACATAATTTGCACGTGATTACTGACTCTGTGGACCTTTCCATTTCCTCATCTTCAGAACAGAAAGAAGCCACGATGAACCACTGCACAGTGACATCAAGGAACAAGATCTAATGAATGTGACGAGGACAGCGTTTAACTATAAAGTACAAACAAGACAATGAATCAAGAGCAGATGAGCCTGGCAAGCCTGGGGTAGTCGGGGATGCATTTCAGTGAACTCAACACTGAACCTTTGGTTTCTATTTTGGCAAGAAGCCCTGCCAGGTTAATCATGGTCTTCAATGGAAATTTCCATGCTGGGATCTTCACTAAATCTAATAATAATAATTATTATTATTATTATTATTATAAATATAATAATATTTATATATAATATAATATATTATATATAATATATAAATATAATAAATATTAATAATAATATTAAATATAATAATAATTATTATTATTATTATAGGTAACACTTAGTATGCATGCCAAATGTTTTATACATATTATCTCATTTAATTCTCAAAATATCCTATCAGGCCAGCACTATGGTTATGCTCACGTTACAGAGAGAGAGCAAAAGCTGCGATATCTGGAGATTTAAAAGACCTCTGCTCAACCTGAACTGACACAAATGAGGTCAACCCATCTTGGATATTTAAAGCCAAGTAAAAGCCAATCTAAACACATTCCGAAACTTGAGTCATTCTTGACACCTCTGACTCCTTCAATCCCCACATCCAACCCACCACCAAATCCTTTTAACGCTGCCTCTAAAGCAAGGTCTCTCAACTTCTTTAACAGACAAAATCAATGAGATAAGCATCCAGTTCAAGAAGGTAGAAAAAGAAGAAACCATAGAGGAGACGGAAGCAAACAATACAGATAAATGCAGAAATTAGGTTATATAAAACAAATAATAGAGATCAACAAAACCAAAAGGTAGTTCTTCGGATATCCTGTGGGTCGGCCAGGTGGTGCAGCTACCCTGGGCCAGCATGGCTGATCTTTGAGGCCAGCTGTTGAATGGGCTGAGGTCAAACGGCCTCACTCACATGTCCAGCAGCTGCAGCTTGAGACCTCAGCTGGGACTCCTGGTCTCTGACTCGTGTGGTCTCTCATACCCCAGCCCAGACTTCTTTACATGGTCGCCTCAGAGTTCTAAAGAGCAGCAAGAGAGGGGAGAGCTTAAAAGCACGAACACTTTTCAAGCCTCTCTGAGTCACGCCAGCTGTTCTACCATTGGTCAAAGCGAGTCACGTGGCTAAGTCCAGAGCCCATAAGAGCATGACCAGAGGAGGCAGGAATATCACTGCAACAATCTCCCGTGGGAAGAAACCATCCCACTGGATCTGCTCCCACTCCTAGCTATTCGGGTTGAACTCTGCCTCCAAATCATAGCTGCTGCTTCAGTCCAGCCACATCAGGATTAGTCATGGTAGGCACTTGACAAGGAAGAGTATGAAAGAAAAAACTAGAAAGAACTAGAATTTTTTTTTAACTTGCTGCAGAGTTTTAAAGGGAAAGATGCTGAGCAGTTGTTCACAGACAACTGAACAAGAGAAATTGGGCCCAAAAGTGAAAAATTCAGAGAATCATGGTTGCAAGCTATAAGGCTGTAAGCCTGATACCTCTTCTTGAGGAAGGCTGTACTGGATCCAACTCTGAAAATCTTAAGGAGAAGAGATACAACTATTTGTCCTGGATGGTTTAGGTGTTAATCCACCTCAGGGTCAAAGGGCTAAGCAAAATACTTTCTTCTTGACCTTCAATCTAGTAGCAAAAGGAACCCTAACTTCTTTGGGTAGAAATAGGTAGGATTGCCAAGTCAACCACATCAATTGCAATATCAAAAGGATGCTTTTGTTTACCCTGCATATTAACTAGACCCTCCAACTCCAATCTCAACTGGATATTAACATGTTAATGAAAACTGACTATGCATAGCTATGTGATCTGAGAGACCAAAATAGATGCCTCTTTATCAACTAAGATGGAACCTAAGATTAAAGAAACCAATTTACCTATGGATCTAGGATTCCGGGCCCTGCTGTATCAAATTTCTAAACTCCTAGGCTATAAGAAAAACCACATCTTTGCTAAACTCCCTAACAAAAGGAGCTATCAGGCTCATTTGCAACCCAGACCACTACTACTCTGTTTGGACAGAGGACGAGCCCTGCAACCAATCTTTTCTGATAAGCTATTGCAGACCTTAAGCCAGTTTCAGCCAGTTTATAGAGGCTGTGCACAAACTGTCTTTGTTTTCTGTAGTAGTTCACCTTTTGACCTAAAGAGCCAAGTTCCACCTCATTTTAATGCTAAAATCCCATCCCAAAGTGAACATGGGATGTATGTGACATATATGTTTACCCACTCTGCATGTGTTCAGCTCCCCTCAAAAATATTGATAGTTTTTCCCCAAAACCTGCTAAATATATATGATACAGGCCCTGCGAGGCATAAAACCCAACCTTATCCTTCCCCTCTTCAAGGTGAGAACACCTTCGGCACTCACCCCAAGACTGTCTCTTCCTGACTTGCAAATTGATAAAGGCAATAAAGCTCTCCTTCCTACTATTTAGCCATTCTGGTGGTTTTTTGAACAACAGCTAACATAAAAACTTTTACATTTATTCAAAGAGGAGGCTACTGAGGATATGATTTCCCCTTTCAAATACCAGTGTTTAAGGTAAAGAGCAAGCAGACAGCTAAGAGATATTGGTGTTCATTGATGACAAAGTCCAATGAGGTCAATTTGGAAGGTGAATTTGAGGGATCTTACCAGGACTTCTTTTATTCAGCCTAAATAATTCAATCTTTATTATATGATTATCAACTACTTTCAAAGGTTTTTTTTTAGGGGGGGTGCTACTGCTGTCAAATACTCTATTAATGGCATTTATATGGAACAACCATGACATCAAGTGGCTAGCCAATAACAGCACACATCTGTGTCTCTGGGCAGTCCCATCAAAGTCGAATTCAGGCTTAATTTTCTGTAAGTAGAAGACTAGACAGATCCTTGAGTCACCATCAATGGTTTTCTCAACCAAGAAAGGACAACATGATGTTAGGAATTTTTTCCCAAAAACTATTTCAGTGGTCAAAAGAAAAGTCCGCTGTGCTCTAAGAACCACCTAATTTGGAACATACATTTTCCTGGCATATTTTACATTGGAAAACTTTGAATTTAAATACGAAGAGCCAGGATTTGCTTTCTAGATGGAATGCAATTCTAAAATGTCATACAAATTTCTTTTTGGAAGAACAAATGCAAACATTTTGAGAAGAGCTCTTAATATGCACAGGGCTTTTGGGAAACCATGTGTAAAATACTATTTTGCCTGAGGCAAACTATCTCCCACATTTGTTGAGGGAGAAAATAATAGCCAATATTCTGTATGACTGTTGATGGTATGAACGGTTTTTAATCTGCATGATGCTTGTGCAATGCATGAGACAATACTTTGTCAGCTTTTCTGGGAGTTCTGAAAAATCCTAGGATCCACAAACCATGCCCTAGACCATGTCTATTTTTAATACGTACCCTCAAGCACCTAGTATAGAACTAAGCATCCTAAGGACACTCTTTTACTAGCTACCATGTTTACCAATACAACCTCCTCCTGCTACCTCCCAGATGTTGAGATGAAGGGATCTTTAATTTTTGTCTTCTTCCCTACTGTATACACAGTCAAAAATAATTTGCTTCAGCCCCACATAAACAAAACAAGCAGCAGATTTATTGGTATTGGCTTTCTGTTCTGCTACCTCATTCTGTTCATTGAACGTTTTCTCGTTCTTCGGCACATGCACACGTAACAAAGGTATTAGACCTTGACACAGGCTTTCTAACTTCCCTGTTCAACAGAACTTCCGCAATTATGGAAACCACAGCTACTAGCCACAGGTGGCTCTTGAGCACCTGAAATGTGGCTCATGTGACTGAGGAAATGATTTTTGAATTTTATTCAGTTTTAATTAAATGTAAAGAGTCGCAAGTGGCTAATGGGACACCATATTGGACAGCACAGATTTATAGTTTTGAAACCACCTTTACAAATTGATAAAGGGGTGCAAGGTGAGAACTGTGGTATGGGCCTAGCTAAAAATAAGGCACAGGTCTTGCTAAAAATAATGATAATAATTAGCCACTGTTCCACTGTTTGCTTCTCTATAATCGCCACTCTGGAGCCACATAGCTGGTGGTCATAAAAATTCTTAGCTTTCTCCATAGATAATATCACCTTTTTGAAACCTAGGGATAGTTTCTGAGATATCTTCCAGGTCCCGAATTCCAGTGGAATGGCTGACCGACCTGTGGCCCATACTGAGGAACTGACTCAACTGGTCTTTTGACCCTCACCCAAGAACCCAGTCAGCAATGAAGAACATTTCTACAACCCTCTGGTTCCGCCCTGAGCCCAGCCAACTAGCAGACTCAATTAACTATGCCATACTCTTTAAAAACCCTGTCTCCCAAATTCTTGGTGAGGCGGATTTGAGAAATTTCTCCCATCTCTGCACTTAGTGCTATGCGGATTAAACTCTTTCTCTACTGCAAACCCTGCTGTCTCAATGCATTGGCTTCCTCTTGGAGAGCAGGCAAATGAACCTGGTTGAGCGGCAACAGTTTCAGATTAAGAATTTCTGGAAGTGAACCTTGATGGTAAAAAGAGAATCAGATTTGAGCCACTTCTCTGCTCTTCTCTGTGTAACCCTGGGCTGGTCACTCAGCACCTGTGACACCAGTCTCCTCAACTGTAAAACTGTAATAATAATATCTGCTTATATGGCTGTTGTGATGGCTAAATGACATAAATTTTGTAAAGTAACTAGTGCATAGCAACTGATCAATGAAAAGTGGTGCCCTTTTTTTTTTTAAATCTACAAAATGGGATTCGGAAAAAAATGTTTTTCAGTGTTTGTAATAATCAAATGAGATAATGAATATGTATATAAACCACAAAGCATTAAGTATGAATTTTATGAATATTAATTTCCTTAGCTGGAAGAAAAGTTTAATGTACACTTCTATTTATTCAATCACCATTATTGTCATAAGTCTTTCTATGCTTTCTAGAATTTTGGCATCATCTCTAAACCCAAACATTGTATTTCCTTTAAAAAAAATTCCAGTGTATCACACCTTTGCTAAAGACTCCATGAACCCTGGTGTCTCCATTCCTCCTGTGCAGTTATTTGCATCTCTTTACATTCTATCACCTCGGACTTTCTCTGCTCTTTTAAGAACTTTCTCAGTCATGTAAAGAGATACTATCTCACAGGAATTCTTTAAATGCCAAAGATGGTGGCAGCAAAATCTCTTGGAATTCACGTGTCAGTGTAAGAAAAATGAGCTTAACTTCTGAAAAAGAATGATCATCATATTCTCATGCTTCTTTTTTAAGGCTAATCTTTCCCATCTGCTGACTTACATGTTTCCTCTCTTCTTCCCAAACCTCGCTTTTCCCACATGAAAAATGGAGCTTCTGAGCTGTACCTCTTAGAAAAAAACTGTAATGATAATATCTATTAAAGCAAACTTGGGAAATGTGGAAAGACTTATCTGGACGTGGGTCTGCCCATATATAAAGAAAAGCTTTCATTCAGAATGTGGGAAATGTCCTTGGATACAAACAGAAATATAAAACAGGAATTTTAAGCAAACAAACAGATGACGATAGTAGAGAACTTGCTCTGGATCTGGTAGAGAATAAATACTCTAATCATCTTATTCACCTTATAGACAGGTAACCACTGACAAGACTGAAAGCCCACCAAGGCAAAGAAAACTATACAAAGATAAAATATCAAACAAATATGGCAAAGCAATAAGCTCTCATAAATCTGATTATACAACATAGCAGTTGGTGTTCCTTATACATTTCCGTGTATAAGAAATATTTCACAATTAAAAAGTAAACAAATACATAACTTCTCCTGTTCTCTGAGAGAATTTGCTCTATGGAAGCAAATTCTACATAAAGTAAAAGGAATCTTCATGCATCCCCTGGCAGTGGTAAAGGGAGGAGTAATTAAAACTGGACTGGGCACTTCATACCCATTAGGATGGCTATTATGAAAAGAACAGAAAATAACAATGTTGGTGAGGATGTACAGAGATTGGCACCTTTGTCATTGCTGATGGGAAATGGTGTGGCCACCATGGAAAACACTAGTTGCTTAAAAAGTTAAACATACAATTACCATACAACCCAGTAATTCTACTTCTAGGTATATACCCAAAATAATAAAGCAGGAACTCAAACAGGTAATTATACACTAATGCTCGCAGCAATATCATTCACAATAGCGAAAAGGTAGAGACAACACAAATGTCCACCACCAGATATATAAACAAGATGTGGCCTGTACATACAGTAGAACACTATTCAGCCTTAAAAGGAATAAAGTTCTGATACGTGCTGCAACATGGATAAACCACAAAAACATCATTCTAAGTGAAATAAGCCAGACACAAAAACACCGATATTGTATGATTCCACTTAAATGAGAGACCTAGAATAGCCAAATTCAGAGAGGTAGAAAGTATAACAGCAGTTACCAGGGGCTGAGGATGGGGGGAATGAAAAGCTGTTTAATGGGCACAGAGGTTTTGTTTGGGATGGTAGAAAATTTGGATGCTGGAAATGGATACTGCTGATAATTGCCTAACACTGTGAATGTCCTTATTGTCACTAAATTGTACACTTAAAAATGATTAAAATAGGAAATTTTATGTTATGTATATTTTACCAAAATTAAAAATAATCAACACTCAGGAAGGAAAAAAAAAAGTGAGAGGCAGGGTTTGGTAACCCTGGAATGGAGAAAATAAAAAAATATGGATGAAGGAATCAAAAGAGAGACAGAGAGACAGTGAACAGTGGCAAGCCAGCAACATAGCTGGGCTTAAGGAGAGAAACAGCCAGTGAGAAATCCTCAGGTGACCAACGACCATTTACAAAGAGTGAGAGTTAGTATATAATTCCAGCTATTCTACACTGTGCAATGTCATTACTCTCCTTGACCCTCACACTTTTGTTAAAAGTCTGCCACACACCACAGCCATGGTTCTCTGGTGACACAGAATGAGGGAAGAGGGACAATGCCCAGCAACAAGCAAAGGGCAGCTAGAAAAAGGATAGAAACATGACTGAGGTGCCAAGGGAATTTTGAGAATTCACTTTCAATATTAGACTCAAAAATCCTCAGAAAACTTAAACAGACATAGGATTTAAAACAGACACAAACAGAGATCTAAGTGCAATGCCAGGGTCCCAGAAGACCACAGGACAAAAGGACAGAGCAAGACAGGTGTCTGGGAGGTCCAGGCAATCAGGAGACACCAAAAACACCCATAAAAGGTGAATGAGTAGGATAAAGCAAGGAGAAGAACAGATTCAAGGCACTCATAATTGAGGGAATTTGTTGGTTTTGATGTAATATGGATTTTATACAATTCATCTCAAGGCAAGAATTATGCCCAAAGTAGCAAATGGGCAAATAGGAAACTCTACCTGAGGTGAAAAATATTTCCCAAGATCAAGTTACCCATTTGGCAGGAAGATATCTCAGCCACTACATCCCTGTGCCAAACTATGGGCCTTGTTGGAAACCATCAAGATCTTGGTAGATAGCAATCAAAAGGAAGCTGGTAGCCCCATGATACAAGCAAATTGTCAAAGCAGCCAAAAGTTTAATATAAAGAACTAGGGAAGAGAAGAACCCTGTTAGCATCATAATCAACTCTGGGGATCAAGAAGCTGTGCTCATGCCTGATGCTATGCCAGCTCAGGAGCAATCAGAGCCGGGTGTGGGACAGACTTGAAAGTAGTCTCCAAACTGCATACAGATCCATCACCTAAGGTGGGAGTCTCACTAGCACAGGGGCTTCAACACAACCTCTGACCAAACACCGAATAAACAATCATCTACTGTAACCCAGGCCTAATCCCTAAGTAGCCCAGGCTAAAAGATTTTTTAACAGGGGCGAGGAGACGCAAATTTTAGCAAGGCCATCAGAAAGATGCACACAACAAGAGAAATAGATTTTGCAGAATTATTTCTGCCAAGTCACTAAATAAATAAACAAATGACCAAGTAAACAAGAAGAGGGAGTCAATAGCCACAGTTGCTCCATTATCTGATCTGCTCCTCCCCAAAATTTTGAGACATGCAAAGGAACAGGAAAATGTGATCCATACACAGGAGGAAAAAATCAGGCAATAAAAAATTGCTTTCAAGGGCCCCAGATAGTATAGACTATGCAGATAAAGACTTCAAAACAGCTATTATGAATGTGTTCAAAAAATTAAAGAAAGCCATTCTTAATTAGAAGGTAAAATGACAATGAGTCATAAAGTACAAACTACCAATAAAGAGATTAAACACAACTATGAAGAACCAAATGGTTGGAGTTGAAATATTCAATAAACTAGAGGGATTCATTAGTAGAGCTGGCAAAAGAATAAAATTTGCAGACTTGAAGAGATATTAATAGAGATTATGCAATATGAAAAGCAGATAAAAAACAAAAATGAGAAAATCCTCAAAGAAATGCAGAATGCCATTAAGTGCACCAACATATGCATAATGGGCTACCAGAAGGAGAGATATGAGACAGAGGGAGACAGAAAAGATATTCAAATAAATAAGAGCTGAAAACTTTATGATTTTTTTCCTTTTATTTCATTTGATATGTAATAATTGTACATATTTATGGGATAAAGAGTGATATTTTGATGTAAGTATACAATGTGTAAAGACCAAATCAGGGTAACTAACATATCCCTCACATGAAACATTTATCATTTCTTTGTGTTGTGAACATTCAAAATCCTCTCTTCTGGCTTTCTGAAAATATACATTAAATTATTATTAACCATATTCACCCTACAGTGCCACAAAGCACGTGAACTTATTCTTCCCATCTAGCTGTAACTTGTATTCATTAACCTTTCTCCCTTCCCCTCACCCTTCCAAGCCTCTAACAACCATAATTCTACTCTCCACTTCTATAAGCTCAATATTTTTAGCTCCCACTTATGAGTGAGAACATGCAGTATTTGCTTTTCTGTACCTGACTTATTTCACTTAACATAATGTCCTCCAGGTTCATAATGTCCTCTAGGTTATTGCAAATGACAGGGTTTTCTTCTTTTTATGGCTGAATAGTATTCCATTGTGTATATATGACATTTTCTTTATCCATTCAACCACTGATGAACACTTATATTGATTTCATACCTTGGCTGTTGTGAATAGAGCTGTAATAAACATGGGGGTGTAGGTATCACTTCAATATACTGATTTTCTTTCCTTTGGATAAATACCCATTAGTGGAATTTCTAGATCATATGGTAATTATATTTTTAGTTTTCTGAGAAATCTCCATATGTGTTCCATAACGGCTGCACTAATTTATACTCCCACCAACAGGTGTGTAAGAGTTTCCTTTTCTCTGTATCCTCACCAGCATTTGTTATTTTTTGTCTCTTTAATCATAGCCATTCTAATTGGGATAAGATAATATCTCATTGTGGTTTTGATTTGCATTTCCCTGATGATTAGTGACACTGAGCATTTTTTCATATACTCAGCCATCTTTTGAGAAATGTCTATTCAGATCCTTTGCCCATTTTTTAATCAAATTATTTGGAAAACTTCCAAAATTTGATGGAAAACATTAATCCACACACAAAGAAACTCAACCAGGATAAACTTAAAGATGTCCACAGCCAGACACCTCATAATCAAATGTTGAAATCCAAAATAAAGAAAAAACCTTGAAAGCAGCAAGTGAAAAACAACTCCTCATGTACAAGGGAATTCTAATATGATTAAGCTCTGACTTCTCATTAGAAACAGTAGAGGCCAAAGTCAATAAGATGACATACTCAAAGTATTAAAAGTAAAAAAAAAAACAAAAAAAAAACTGTCAACCAAGAATCTTATATCCAGCAAAAATATACTTTAAAAATAAAGGTGAAAAAGATGTTCCCAGATGAACAAAATCTGAGATAATTTGCTGCTAGTAGACATGCTTTATAAGAAATACTAAAGGAAGTCCTTCAGGCTGAAAGCAAGTGACTGACACCAGACAGTAATTCAAATTCATACAATAAATAGAGTGCCAGTAAAAGCAACTATATAGGTAAATGAAAAAGACAATATAATAGTATCTGTCTTCTCTCAACTGATTTAAGAAGCAATTGCAAAAAACAGATATATATATATACACACACACACATACACATATTTATATATATGTATGTATATATACATACATATAGACATAAAATTTATGTTATTGGTGCTACAACATAAAAATATAATATATGTGACAATAACAGCATAAAGGAGGCAAGTAGAAACAAACTTACATTGGAGTAAGAAAATGACATCAGATAGTAATTCAAATCTACAGTAAAAACAGAACCAGAAAGAGTAAATAAGACAATTAATGTAACAAACCCTATAAATATATACTTGCCCTCCTTTCTTCTCTTAGCTTCTTTAAACAACATACAATGTATTATTGGGTTTCTAACATGTATAGATTTAATATGTATAATAATAGCACAAAAAGAGGAGCACAGAATGTACCAATATAGGAATAAAACTTTTAGATTTCATTGAAACAAAGACAGTATAAATCTGAAGTAGATTCTGATGACTTAAGATTTATAATTCTAAACCATAGAGCAAAGACTAAGAAAATAACTCAAATATAATTTAAAATTTTCTAATGGAATTAAAATATCTATTTTGTACAAAAGAATACAATTAGGGAGGAATAGAGAAAAAATACATGAGGCATATAGAAAAACAAAAAGCAAAATAGCAGATGTAATTCCAACAATACAAATTAAGTGAAAGTAAAATAATGGAAAAAGATATATCATGAAAACAACAATAAAAGAACTGGAATAGTTATACTAATATCAGATCAAATTGCCTTAAAAATAAAGTTACTGAAGATAAATGGGGACATTTTATAATTATAAAAAGATCAAGGCACTGAGAATATATAACAATAATAAACATATGTGTGCCTAACAGCAGAGCTCCAAAATGCATGAAGGAAAAACTTCCATTGTACAGAATTGAAGGGAAAAATAGACAATTCAACAACAATAGAGGAAGTCTTTAATATGCCATTTTCAATTATGGATGTAAGATCAACAAGGAAATAGGTATTTGAATAACACTACAAAGCAACTACATGTAACAGACTCCTATAGAACATCCACCCAACAGCAGCCAAATTAACATTCTTCTCAAGTACACAAGGAACATTCTCCTAAATAGACCATATGCCAGGCCATAAAACAAATCAATAAATTTTAAAAGACTGAAATTATACAAAGCATGTTCTCTGAACATAATGGAATTAAATTAACAACAGAAGGAAATTTGGAAAATTCAAAATATGTAGAAATTAAACAGCATACTCTTAAATAACCAATGGGCTACAGAAAAATGACAAAGAAAATCAGAAACTACTTTGAGATGAATGAAAACAAAGACACAACATACCAAAACTTATGGGATGCAACTAAAGCAGTACTCCAAAGGAAATTTATACATATAAACACCTATGTTATAATATAAGAAAGATCTCAAATCAATAACCTAACCTTCCACTTTAAGAAACTAGAAAAAGAATAGTAAACTAAACTAAAACCTAGAAAATAAATGAAGGAAATAATAAAGACTATACTAGAAATAGAGAATACAACAATGGAGAAAAACCAACAAAACCAAAGTTGTTTATTTGGAAAGATCAACAAAATTGATAAAACTTTAGCTAGACTAACAAAGAAAAAAAGAAAGAGAGCACAAATTACTAAAACTAGAGTGACAGAAGGGACACTACTACCAATCTTACAGAAATAAAAATTTTTAAAAAGATCCTAAGGGAATACTATGAACAGTTGTATGCCAACAAATTAGATTATTTAGATGAAATGGACAAAGTCATAGAAAGATACAAATTACCAAAACTGACTGAAGAACAACACAGAAAATCTGAATAGACCTATAAAAAGTAAAGAGATCAAATTAGTAATTCTAAAACTTCCCACAAAGGAAAACCCAGGCCCACATAGTTTTACTGGTGAATTCTACCAAACACTCAAAAAATGATTAGCACTAATTCTTCATTAACTATTCCAAAAAACAGAAGAGAAGAGAACACACTTCTACTAATTCTATGAGGCCAGTACTACCCTAATACCAAAACCAAAGACATCACAAGAAAAAAACAATAAAAACTACAGACCAATTCTCTTATTAATAGAGACACAAAAATCCACAACAAAATACCATTGACCCTCCACATCCATAGATTCAGCATCCATGGATTCAACCAACTGTAGATTGAAATATTCAAAAAAAAAAAGAAAAATAAGATTACAACAAAAAATACAAAGAAAAATACAGTATAAAATGAAAAATAAGAATACAACAAAAAGTACAAAGAAAAGTACAGTATAACAGCTATTTACATAGCATTTACATTGTATTAGTTATCATAAGTAATCTAGAGATGATTGAAAGGATACGGGGAGGACTGTGTAGGTTATACGCAAATAGTACACCATTTTATATAAGGGACTTGAGCATCTGCAGATTTCGGTATCAATGGTGGTGGGGAGATCCTAAAACCAATCCCCCACCAATGCCAGGGGACAACTGTACTAGCAAACCAAATCCAGCAACATATAAAATGGAATATATACCAATATATATCAAGTGAGGTTTACCCCAGGAACACAACATTGGTTTAACATCTAAAAATCAATTAATGTAATATACCACATTATCAGGATAAAGGGCAAAAAACATTTAATCATCTCAATAGATGAAGAAAAAGCATTTGACAAAATCCAACATCTTCCATGATAAGAACATTCAACAAACTAGAAAGAGAGGGAGTTTATTCAACCCAATAAAAGGCATCTACAAACAATGCACAGATAACAATGTGCTTAATGGTGAAAAACTGAACATTTTCCCCCTACAATCAGAAACAAGACAAGGATGTCTTCTCTCATCACTTCTATTCAATTGTACTGGAAGTTCTAGCCAGTGCAATTAGGGAAAAAAAAATTAATAAAAGGCATGTAGATCGAAAAGGAAGAAGTAAAACTATCTCTATTTGCAGATAATATAACCTTGCATATAAAAAGTACTAAGAAACCCACTAAAAAACATTAGCACTAATAAAAAAGTTCAAGAAGGCCACAAGATACAAGATCAATATAAAAAAAATCAGTTGTGTTTCTATACACTTGAAATGAATGTTGTAAAAATGGAATTAAGAAAATAACTCCATTTACAATGGCATCAAAAAGACTAAAGTACTTAGGAAATAATTTAACAAACGAAATGCAAAACTCATAGACTGAAAACTATAAAACATTGCTAAAAGAAAATTTTAAAAACCTGATGTAAAGATATTCCATGTCCATGGATTGAACAATATTAAGATGGCAATACTCACCAAATTAATCCACAAATTCAATACAATCCTTATCAAAATCCCAGCTGACTTTTTGCAGAAATTGATAAGTTGATTCTAAAATTCCTATGAAAAGCAAGGGATCAAAAGTAGCCTAAACAATCTTGAAATAAAAAAGTTGGGTGATTCCCATTTCCTGATTTCAAAACTCATTACAATACCATAGTAATCAAGATATTGTGATATTGACATAAAGATAGACATGTAGATCAATGGAATAAAATTGAGAGTCTAAAGATAAACCCTGACATTTATGGTCAATTGATTTTTGACAAGAACATCAAAACAATTCAACGGGGAAAGAATGATCCTTTCAATAAATGGTGCTGGGACAACTGGATAGCCACACACACACACAAAACTCTAAATGTTAGAGCTAAAACTTTAAAACTCTTAGGAGAAAATATAGGAATAAATTTTCATGATCTGGGATTGAGCAAAGTTTTCTCAGATACAAGACCAAAAGCACAAGTGACAAAAGAAAACATTAGACAAACTGAATGCTAAAATTTAAAACCTTTGTGCTACAAATAATACTAACAAGAAAGTACAAAAACAACCTACATAATGGGAGAAAATACTGGCAAATAAAATATCTGATAAGGGCTTGTATCTAGACTGTGTAAAGAACTTTACAACTCAATAATAAAAATGCAACCCAATTAAAAAATGGGCAAAGGAGCTGAATAGACATCTCTCTAATGAAGATATACAAATGGCCAATAAACACATTAAATGATGCTCACCATCATTAGTCACCAGGGAAATGCTAACCAAAACACAATTAGAGACCGTTTTACACCCACTAGGATGGCTATCAAAAAGACGATAATGAAATAATCAATGTTGGTGAGCATGCAGAAAAATTGGGACCCTCATACAGAGCTAAGGAGAATAAAAAATGGGCAGCCACTATGGAAAATAGTTTTGCAGTTCCTCAAAGGTTATAACAGAGTTGCCAAATGACCCTGCACGTCTACTCCTAGGTATATGCTCAAAAGAAATGAAAACATCTCTATGATTCTCTCAGACTTTGCCTCCTACCTTGTTATTTCAGGGTCACAAGATGGTTGCCTCATTTCTAGGACTACTTCCACGTTCCACGACAGAAATAGGTAAAAGTAAAAGAATAAAGTTCAAGACATGCTTGCTACTTAGGTCTGTCACTTTTTATCAGAAAAATAAAAGTTTTGCCCCAAAATTCTCTGTGTTCATTGAGTAGAATGTCTGCCCTACGGCCACCGTTGGATGAAGGTGACAAAGGGAAAGAGGTACGTGGAGTCTGGTTGGGGCAACCATCCATCATTGTCTGCCACCATCACTCAATCATTTATTAAGCGCTTTATTTAGCGCTACTTAGTACAGATTGTTTCCCTACTGGACCTTACAAATTTACATGTAGTTAGGCTTTGGTGACAACCATGCACGGCGTAGGGTTTTAGAGACCTTCTAGTCCCACACTCCCCACCTCATTATGAGAGAGACATCATTCAGATTCCACTTGAACAATTTCATGGATCACCGCTTCACCAGGTAGTCCTTTCTGGCCATAGACAGCTACAATGATTAAGAGTTCATCTTCATCCAATCTGTATCTACCTCCACTGGGTTCATTTGTCAAAAGTACTAGTAGTTACAGGGCCATAGTAATTAAGATAGTACTGCCTTATTTAAATCTTAGAACAGCTATGTAAACGGATGAAACAAGCATTATTAATATCATCCACCCAATAGGGAATCTGAGACTCAGCAAATATAAGGGACTTTAATCCAGATTGTCCAATGCTGGTTCTAGGTCAATTCATCTTTCATAAGGCAGCCCTTCACATATTTAAAAGAGGGGTTCTTAAGCTGGGGTCCATAAACAACCTATGGATCAGCTTTAGATGGTCCATAAAGCTCTTTAAAATTATATTCAATCTTACAGATATGAGCCTGTTTTTGTAGAGAGAGTTCTTAGCTATCACCAGATCTAAAATCTGTGACTCCCCAAGTAGTTAAGAACCACTGATTTAAAGATGACCACGAAGCACTTCTTCCTAGAGTTTTCACCCAGGCCAAACATCTCACTTCTGCAGTCCTGCCTCTTGATTTTTCCCTGCTCTACTCCTTAGATGTGTTCTTTCCCAATCTATCAAATGTCAGTCACCTGAAAGGCATGTCTGATACTTCACCACTCCTCACGCCTACCAGCAATTCAACACAAGACCTGCTGATTTTTGTTTCCAATGCACATGAATCCATACACTTTTTCTTTTTTTTTAATATCAGCTGCCATAATCATTTCCAGCCCTGGCTCATGCCAGTCTCTTAATTGCCCCCTTCCCGGCTCACCTCTCTTCAGCCGTTCTCCTGAGGGAGCCAAGAACAGTCTTTCTAAAACTTCCAGTACATCATGTCACTCCCATGCTTAAAACCCTCAATGGCATCCCATGACTCTGAGTAAATTTCAACCTCCTACCCATGAACCTTCAAACCTTGGATAATCTGACCCGAGCCTTCCTCTCTAATGCCACCTCACTCTCCCGCCTCCCCTCCTTCACAGCACTAGAGTGACAGCAGCCTGCTTTCAGTCTCTAACATACGCCTAATTTCCTCCCATCTCCAGAATGCTCTTCAGTCTGCTTCTCCCCATCCTTCAGCCCTTGGTTTAAATATTATTTCCTCAGAGATACTGTCTCTGACACTTTCTAAATCAGGGCCCACTCACCCCTACCTATTTATCACCACTCCCTCATAAGTGTCAATTAGCTAGCTAGCTTACGTGTGTTTATTTGACTATTCCATGTTCCTCTTGAGACTGTTAAGTTCCATGAAGGTAGTTTCCATTTGTCTTTCACCACTGCATTTTCAGTGGCTGGTACAGTGTTTGGTGCAGGATAAATACTCAACACTTCACTGAATGAATGGATACCCGGTTTCAAGTCCTCTCACCATTCTGGACATATTCTAATTTGCAATATTCCTCTTAAACTGTGGTCCCCAGAACTAAACTCATTTCCACCTCTGTTCTAACTATTTCGGAGAGGTCTGAGCATGCCACATTTATGTAATTCTTCTCTCTTCTCTGGTAACAGAATAGCCTACTTCTTAGGCCTCTTTAAGAAAATGTTCTAATAAACTCTGTAGCTGTGTGTCTCTCTGCCATTGATAAAAGTGACCATTCATATACCCAGCCACTATGGTCTGAATGTTTGTGTCCTCCCAAAATTCATATGTGGAAATCCTAACCCCCAAGGTGATGGTATTAGGAGGTAGGGCCTTTGGGAGGTGATTAGGTCATGAGGGTGGAGCCCTCATAATGGAATTAGTGCCCTTATAAAAGAGGCCTGAGAGAGACACCTTTCTCCCTCCCCCAGGTGAGGACACTGCAAGAAGACACCATCTATGAGGAAGTAGGACCTCACCAGACACCCCTTGATCTGGACTCCCCAGCCTCCACAACTATAAGAAATAAATTTCTATTGTTTTGAAGCTACCCAGTTTATGGCATTTTTTTACAGCAACCCAAATAGGCGAAGACACCAGCATATCACAAATGAAAGAGGAATTCTGAATGGGGACTCATAACATACCAGCACCAGAATGCAAGCCTCTGGCTCACAATTCAGCACTCTTTGGTCTGCCTTCCTAAAGTCAAGTAAAGATGCCCCCAATTAAGCTTTGGTCCCCAACTTTAAAATATTTCAATATCTTGGCCATGGATATATGCAAAGTGAACTCTATTTCTACTATCTGCCTCCAAGATCCACGGATGGCTCATGCCACCCACGTTTACCTATCTCTCTCCGTGCTGCAAAGCACAAAGGCACCACGAGTCCCTGGTGTCCAAGGATTTCCTTGGACAGAACAGATTCAGCTTACTTTCTGAGTGACAGGGGTAAATTCAAAAGATGTTCTATAATTCAGAAACACAAACAAGCTAGAGTTGGAAGAGGCTGCTGAGAAATCGACTTGCTATCTCAGCTTTGTTAGATAAGCAAAACACAATATCAAACCAGTCTGCTAAAATTATTACCATCTTAGCAACAATGATGCAGTGGAAGGAGGGAGCATTAATCACCTGAAAATATCTAATCAGAGTAGAGACCTTTCATATTACCATTAAAATTCTCAACTGCCCCCAGCCTGATTTCTTTCAAGCAAAGGCCCACAGGCCGTACACATTTCATGGTTATTTTCTCTGGTTATGAAGCCTGTATTTTTTTTTCCAAGTGTCTCGTTTTTGGCCCCCCCCCTTTCATTTTTTCATTTCAAATGGACGCAACCTGGTTCCTATCACCTAGAGATGAATTAACCTTTCCAAATATCCTGACATTGCCTTCCTAGAAAAGTTCCCTGGAGCTCTGTAGCCGTTGGAGAAGAGAGGCAGCTTGGCTTTGACTTTAATATACATTTCGAAATACCTTTTGCAGGACGGCTGGAAATAAGGAACTAATAACAAAGCACTTCTAAAATTACCGGTAAATCTGAAGCATTCCGCCTGGTGCACAGCCTCTGAGAGTCTTTAATTCATCAATTAAGTGATCAAAGATCTTGTTCAAGATACGATTACATTTCTTTTGTTCTCTTTACACAATCGTACTAAAATTGATAGCATTCCAAAAATCAAACGGGTTCCAAAGCTAAAAATAAAAACAGACAAAATGACACCCTAACATTCATCACTTTCCAAAAGCAAGGCTATGATTAGTTCTTAACTATCCTGGGATACAAATGCTAGGACAAACCATTCCACAATGATGTCAAAGGAGGAACTTGAAGCTTCCACGCTCCTTAAAGCAGCTACTATGCATTCAGGTTGTATCCAGGCCCTTTCAGAACCAGGATGTGGGCAACAGGCTATACAGAGAAGTTCTGGCTATTTGCCAAAGCCAAGCCCAAGAGCAAATAATTTCAGTAATACGGGATGGAGGTCTCTGTATGGCTGCTAATGACCTTGGTCACGTACACAGGATTAGTCTTCCTTACACCACTAAAAACAAAACAATGTCATGGCACAAGAATCAGAAGGAAATGTTTCTTAAGTTACCACAATGCTTCTTAATCCTTGTTCCCCAGGAGCCAGTTACTGTGACTGCATTTTGTCTGAATATCCTTGATCATCTAAAAGAAGGGTTAAGTAAACAATGTCTGCAAAAGGTCAGACAATAAATGTTTTAGGCTTTGTGGACCACTTGGTCTCTTTCACAACCACTCAATTCTGCACTTATACCACAAAAGTAGCTATAGACAACATGTAAATAAATGGGCAAGGCTGTGTTCCAATAAAACTTTATTTACAAAAACAGGCATTGGTCCAAATTTGGCCTGCAGTCAGTAGTTTGAAGACCTCTGCTCTAAAACATGGTTATGACCATAACCCACACTTAGGAACCTCGGTCTGCATCACTAAGTTTGGCCAGTTTGCAGGAGCACTCTTGTTATTTGCTGGGTAGTTTGCAGGAGCATCCTTGCCGAGCATTATGGCCCCAGAACAGAAAGACAGAATTGGTCTGATAGGAGAAAAGAGTCACTGAGCCATGAGTGTAACTTCATGTGGTTTCCTCTTCAAAAAAGTTCATTTTACTCTCTAGATTAAATTTTTAGGCAATGTTCGTGGTTTCTTTTTAAGGAACATTATATTTCACATTGCATCCCAGTTATTTATTACCTGAGTTTTGGTCTTAACAAATATGATTTTGTTATTTTCTGTCATCAATGGAGCAAGCACATATGGTTTTGATTGATAAAATTGTGATAAAATCCACTGTATCGTTAAAAAAAAGTGATTGAAAAGTTTTCAGACTGTTGCAGAGAATATAGGGAGGAAAACGAGAGGATTGGATTTCAACAAAAGACATGCCAGATTTTTTTCTTGCTCTTATTCAACATTCTGCCACTACTCAGTATCTAATTAGATACTGGAACAATCCAGGAATCATGTGTTTCTCTTTAAACTTTTGGCACAGTCCATCACACTAGGGTTAACATTGGGTACACTTAGATTCCTCTCCAGGGACCAGTACTCAGTGACATCACAAGCTATGTCACAAACAATGGGATATAAATAACTGCGCATGCTCTGTGACATTCGAAACACTTGAGTCATTTTGGTTTTCCCTCTTCTCGTTTACTTGAAATCCACATTGGTTTTGGTGCTTGAAAACCCTCCTGTGTCTCCAAACTTTTTTTCCAGAAACATTTATCCCTTGCTAGCCAGAATCTTTTCTGCTTCCCAGAAAAATCACAATTAAAAAAAAAAATCTTATGAACCACATAATAGTTCCATCTGCATTGTCAAGCTCTGTTGAAATGACTTGCTTGATTAACTTAAGACTAACAAAACACAGTATATTCATTGAGAACACTGCGGCAAGCCACCATGAACCTATTTGTCCTTATATATAGGTAGCCAACTGGGCAAGGAAAAAAGTGAGAATTGGTATCAAAGCTGTCTGCCATGTGGTTGTTTCCCTCGTGGACTGACATTCATATCTGAGAAGCACCACCTGATCCCCATGCCCCACCTTTCCCAATACAGAACTGGAGAAGGAAATTATGTAACTTATCAGCTACTAGGGAGATGTTGAAAATGCCAAAAAAATACATAGACATAGTCGGATCTTTTTAACTTAGAAACGTGTGTTGTTTGTGAAGGAGCATAAATATCCTAAAAACTCTCTGGCGTATGTCTGCTTTCCTCCCACTTGGCTACGTTCCAAAGAAGTTGTAGTAGTTCCAAATTTGGCTTCTGTGTTTTTCTCTAATATATGAAAAAACTATTGCTGAGCAGGCTTTATAAATGGTTTTCGTCACAGTGACTAATGTAAAAATGCTCCATATAGTCTTAATTAAAACAATGGCTTTAAAAATTATTTTTACATAATATGAGTATGTATTTATGAGGTACATGTGATGCGTTGAGACATCATACAATGTGTAATGATCAAATCGGGATGTTTAGGATATCTATCACCTCAAACATTGATCATTTCTTTATGCTGGGAATATTTCAAATCTTCTAGCTACTTTGAAATATATAAAATATGTAATATATTGTTTTTAACTATGGTCATCCATCCATACTATTGAACACTAGAACTTATCCCTTCTATCTAACTGTATATTTGTACCCATTAACCAACCTCTCTTTATCCCCACCCTACACCCTTCCTAGCATCTGGTAAGTATCATTCTATTCTCTACCTCCCTGAGATCAACATTTTTAGCTCCCATATATGAGTGAGAACATGACATTTTTGTCTTGCTGTCCCTGGCTTATTTTACTTAAGATAATGACTTCCAGTTCCATGTATGTTGCTACAAATGACAGGATTTCATTCTTTTTTACGGCTGAAGGGTATTTCATTGTATATATACACCCCACACTATCTTTATCCATTCATCCATTGATGGACACTTTGGTTGATTTCACATCTTGGCTATTGTGAATAGTGCTGCAATGAACATGGGGATGCAGGTATGCCTTGGATATACTGATTTCCCTTCCCTTGGAGAAATACCAGTAGTGGGACTGTGGGATTGTATGGTAGTTCTATTTTTAGTTTTTTGTGAAACCTCCATACTGTTTAATTTACACTCCCACCAACAGTGTTTGAGAGTTCCCGTTTTTATATATCCCCACTAGCATTTGTTATTTTTTGTCTTTTTGATGATAGCCATTCTAACTGGGGTAAGATGATATCTCATTGTGGTTTTGATGTGCATTTCCCTGATGATCGAGACTTTGAGCACTTTCTCATATACCTCTTGGCCATTTGTAGGACTTCTTTTGAAAAATGTCTATTCAGATACTTTGCCAACATTTACTTGGATTATTGTTTTTTAACCAGTGAGTTGAGTTCCTTATATATTCTGAATGTTAGTCCCTTGTCAGATGAATAGTTTGCAAATATTTTCTTTCATTTACCAGGTTATCTCTTTACTCTGTTGATTGTTTCCTTTGCTGTAGAAAAGTTTTTAGTTTAATATAATCCCATTTGTCTATTCTTGATTTTGTTGCCTGTGCTTTTGAGATCTTAGCCATAAAATCTTTGCCTAGGCCAATGTCCTGGGGCACTTCCCCTATGTTTTATTCTAGTAATTTTATAGTCTTGGATCTTAGATTTAAGTCTTTAACCCATTTTGAGGTGGTTTTTGTATATGGTGAGAGAGACCAGTCTAGTTCATACTTCTAGATATGGATTTCCAGTTTTCCCAGTACCATTTATCGAAGAGGGTATCCTATTCCCAATGTACATTCTTGATACCTTTGTCAAAAATCAGTTGGCTATAAATGTGTGATTTGTAGGTTCTCTATTCTGTTCCATGGATCTACCTGTCTGTTTTTCTACCAATACCATGCTGTTTTGGTTACTATAATTTGGTAGTATATTTTGAAGTCCAGTAGTGTGATTCCTCCAGCTTTATTCTTTTTGCTCAGTACTGGTTTGGCTATTCAGGCTCTTTTTTTGGTTCCATACAAATTTTAGGTTTGTTTTTTCTATTTCTGTGAAAAGTGTCATTGGTAATTTGATAGGGATTACAGTGAATCTGTAGATTACTACTTTGGGTATTATGCTCATTTTAACAATATTAATTCTGCCAGTCCATGACTATGGATATCTATTTTTTGATATCCTCTTCAATTTTTTTCATCAATGTTTTGTAGTTTTCCTCATGAGGTCTTTTACCTTCTTGGCTAAATTTATTCCTAGGTATTTTTTCCATACCTATTTTAAATGGGATTGCCTTCTTGATTTCTTTCTTGGCTAGTTCATTATTGGTCTATGGAAATGCTACTGATATTTGTATGTTAGTTTTGTACCCTGCAACTTTACTGAATTAGTTTATTAGTTCTAAAAGTTTTCTGGTGGGGTCTTTAGTTTTTCCATATGTAAGTCTATGTCATCTATAAAGAGGGACAATGACTATTTGCAGTCTCCAGGCCCACTGAAGGCACGTGCAAGTACACAGCAGCCCCTTCTGCTGAGGTTGGCGGGGGGCGGGGGGGATTTGGGGGGGTTGCTCCCAGTGGCAGTGGCCTCAGGTAGGTGGCTCTCAAGTTCTAAGTAATGTGCATTTTGGCTCCCTTCATCCCAGGGGCAGCTGTACTGCCTGCTCCCTGGGGTACAGGACACTGCATGGGCTAGAGTGCTGGGGACCCAGCCACACCACTGGGTCTAGCTGGCCTCACAACTCTGTAACCCTCTGGGTGGATGCAGGGGGACGTTAAAGGGGCTCTAAGGACATGGAGATGCAGGGGTTGTTGGTCCCCAGGGTAGGATGTAGTCTGGCGGGGGTTGCGCTCTCAAAACGTCACCATGCTGCAGCTGCTTAGGTCTTGGAGTGGGGGAGATGTGGAACCCAGTGCAACTCCCTCTCTGGAATGATGCTGTCACATGGACTCCAGGAAGTTCCCTATACTAGTCTCAGAGCCTGCAAGGGCTGATGGGCTCTCCTGTGGCTAGGATTACAGGAGTCTGTGGTGAGAATGTAGACTGCTGGGGATATCTCACCCTTTCCTGGCACTGCAGAGCTTCTCCTGGCTCCCAGCTAATCCTGGCCAGGCCAGCTGCCTTGTTTCCCTCTCCTTCTGTACCTCATTTGTTCCTTGTCACTTCTCTGCTGACTGCCAGTGCTCTCTCTTAGATGCTTTATCTGATGTGTGATGATCTACTTGCTGCTTTGGTCCTGTGTGGAGGAGACAGATGCCCAGTGCCTCTCTAGTCAGCCATCTTGAAAACCCTCTCCATAAAGTTATTTTTAAGTGAATTAACCAATAATCAGAATTTCTTGGACAGGTAATTTCTTATTTAAGATCTACTTTGAAGAGTCACTCTTATGAGATGATCTTCACCTACTGGTGTTAGGGAATAAGAACTTTATTTAAGAATACACCACCTAACAATACAGATGATCTACTTGGTAATATTGCCCCATGGCTCTACATACTGGACTACTGACAAAAAACTCTTGACATAAGCATAATGCATTCTAAATTTAATTTTTAATGAACTGTCATAAAAATATTCCTTTGAGGGTTGAAGACAACAATAAATTACAGAATTAAAATAAATTCACTGGATCATCACCTGTACGCAAAATATCATAGCATATTATGGTCCCGCAATGTACATGCATTCTAACACCAGACATTTTTGCTTACCAAATCCAGCATTCCACTTATCTGGTTTGTGGAAAAGTCCCCAAAAGTGACTATCAACTGTAGGGTTCCCACAACAAACCACACTGAATTGTCCAACAGTTTTACTACTAGCTAATCAGTTCTCCATTTGTCATCTCCTTTCAGTGGGTCCTTTAAATTAATTACCTTCTTTTTTTCTATGTCTTTAGTTTGTGCTAATTCATACCATCTCCAAGGCAGAATTGTGGGCTTTTGGCATCTAAAAAAACCTTAATCTCAAAACTGTATGATATGAATTCAACTCAAAGAATTATGATAGATTTGGTGAAGATATGAACAATTTTGATCACTTCCATCTCAAAAAGACTATCTCCAAAACAAGTATTTAGTCACGGCCTGGCTCAAAGCAAAAACACAGTAAAAAATGATATCAGTTCATCTTCATATCTCTGGTCAAAGAAGTAATAATCTCTAGATCTCATTTTTATAGGGGTCAAAGAGACACATGTAAAGATTTTTTAAATATATTGACAGCATTTTGAAAAGAATTTCATTATGTTATAAACAATTAAAAATTGATATTGAGTAGCTTTCTTTGATTCAGAGTTCTGTCCTGTCAGTGGAACTACCAACCTATTATTTTAAAGTTTGTCTTTATATGAAAGCTTCTCAACTGCTTTTAATTATTTTCATTTTCCTTCTCTGAATCTTTTCTAGCTCCATTACACTTTTACTCAATTACAGCAAATCAACATGGGATGACTATTCTAGAAGCAAATACATTATGGTCTTAAAATAGATATATTTTTATATGCTAAAAGGTATAAGTCCTGTATATAAGTCTACACAAAATCTCAAGTTGTTTCCTGCCACTTTTCTCAGCAGCAACAATGGATGTATTTTTCCCTGCTGGCTCCTATAGTAACTGGCAAGAGTCAAGGTTCCTTTCCCCCACTCATCAACCCAGAGAATACTGCCAATTTGTGTTTTGTTTAAGCCATAATTTTGGTCAGCTTTGAAAATTAGAAAAAAAATAGTAATAAATGCTTTTGAAAAAGCATGGTCTGGTTACCACTTATGGAATTAAAGTCAGAATATATAACTTCAAAAACACTGACAAAAATACAAACAATGAATACATAGGCCATAGTTCAAAAGATATGAAACAACAAAAAATTATAAAAAGAAAACTCTTAAGGTAACAAGAGTATTATGGATTAACCTACAAATTATAATAATAAATATAAATAAGTTAACACCCAAGTACAAAAACTCTTAGAGTTGATTTTAAAAATACACAAAATTTGCCTAAATACTTACAAAGTGACACAAAGTTGAAAAGCAAGAGGATGGACAAAGATATAGCAGACTAACATAAACCAAAAGAGAGTGATAATTTATACATTATTATCAGTAAAAGCAAAAATCAAGGCAAAAATAAAGAAGGTATTATATTGATAAAAGGTATAATATATAATAAAGCTATAAAAGTCATTATTTTTTATATGTGGAATAACAGTGTCCTAAAATAGAAAAATAAATTTAAAAGAAGGAAAAAGTAACAAAAACCCAAGAAACACCAGAGTGTAAATTTGACAAATTAAGCAGTCAAAATATAAATAACAATACATACAATTACCTCTACACAAAGCAAACATGTTAATAATCATGGAATATTAATATTATTTTACCATATATTACCTATAAAGAAATTCTCCATTTTCTGTCCACAGTATAATAAACATTTAAGTATAAACAAAACAAAAACCCTCAACAACTTAAACCCTTTTTAGGTCCTCCCTCCTAATTAATAGAAATTATCACAGATTATTTAGGAAATAACAATAATGATAATACTACTGTAGCAGCACTTACAAAATGTATCTAAAGCTGTTACCAGAGGCAAATTAATAGCCTTAATTGTTAGCTTATTCAACATTAAAGAATCAAAAGAAATTATCTAAAATATTCAAATCCAAATATTATATATATACGTGTGTGTGTGTGTGTATTTAATGCATGTGGTATATTCTTCAAGAAGCCCATCTGCCAGCCCATCACACCCAACCTCTATACTCACAAAGGAAATACTTGATGATCAGCTGCCGCCTGTTGTTTGTGAATGGGGAAAGGAAGACCTACCAGTAATGCACCACTGATATGCTCAGAGAACACTCTAACAAGAACAATTGAATAGAAGAAAATACCACTGCAACCAACATAAGCCTACACTAGCTATAAATAATAAACAATCCAGATCAGAGGTTCCCAAACTCTAAGTAGTGTCAAACCATTGGATACTTATTTTAAAAAGTAACATTCCTGGGTCTTACCTAGAACTTTCAAATCAGAATCTCCAGGGGCAGGGCATAGAGGTCTGTATTTTTAATAAAGTGAGTTTAAGTCACAGTCACTTTTGGGAACCACTAGACACAGATCTTAATTTGTAAGTATCAGGCAACAAGGAAAAATTACCTAATGATAATGCAGGAAACAGTAGACAATTTTAACTTGCAGTCTCAGTGAGATTAAAGAGGCTATTTCATCACTGAAAAAAGAACAGAACAGAAAAAAGGAAAAAGAGGAAGAGGAAAAGGAGTGGCCGCCATCTGAGAACAAGAACGAATTCTTTGAAATTACAAAAAAGGATGGAGAGCGTTTAATAAAGGCAGTGAAGAGCAGAATAGAAACCACTGAAAACTAAATGAGTGAATCAGAGACCAGGAAAAATTCTCTCTGCAATGAAAGTTTTTTAAAAAGCAAATAGAGTCCGGGTGCAGTGGCTCACGCCCGTAATCCTAGCACTCTGGGAGGCTGTGGCGGGAGGATCACTTGAGGTCAGGAAGTTGAGACCAGCCTGAGCAAAAGCGAGGCCCCGTGCATCTCTACCAAAAATAGAAAAAATGAGCTGGGCATGGTGGCGCACGCCTGTAGTCCCAGCTACTCGGGAGGCTGAGGCAGGATGGCTTCAGCCTAGGAGTAGGAGGTTGCAGTGAGCTATGATCACACCACTGCACTCCAGCCCTGGCAACAGAGTGAGACTCTGTCTCCAAAAAAAAAAAAAAAGCAAATAGAAGGGCGTGATGGCTTTGGCTTTGTCATGTGTCGATTTGGTGAGGCTGAACTGCATTTCCCAGAATTCCATTTCTTATATGGAATAGAATTTATGCACCACTATTCTAAGTAATTGCCCATCTAACACTCACAGGCATCTTACGAGCTTGATTCTATAACTATCCACATTTTGTAGGTGAGAAAACTGAAGCACAAAGGGAGGGATTATGTGGTTTGCTCAAGGCCGCACAGCTAGTTGAATGTTGGAGCTAGGTTTGATACCACATCCACTGGCTCTAGGGTCCACCCTTTTAATTTCGACAAATCACAGAGTAATTAAACCTGAAAAACTGTTTATTGTCTAAGTACTTGTGGCTAATGGGCTTCTGAAATTTAATGTATTTACAGTCATGAGCTGCATAATGACATTTGGTCAAGGACAGACGAAATGTATGGCAGTGGTTCCTTAAGATTTTAATGGAGCTGAAAAATTCCTGTCACCTAGTGATTTTGTACGGCAGCCCCTTACCTTTTCTATCTTTAGCTATGTTTAGATACACAAATATGACCATTTTTTTACAATCGCCTATAGTATTCAGCAAAGTAACATTTCGCACAAGTTTGTAACCCAGAAGCAACAGGCTACGCTGTATAGCCTAGGCGTGTAGCAGGCTATAGCATCTAGGTTTGGGTAAGTACCCTCTATCATGTTCACAAAACAACGGAATCACCTAATGATGCATTTCTCAGGACGTATCCCTGTCATTAAGTGATGCATGTCTATATCTAGCAAGTCTACTGTATTTATGTTCTCTAATTCATTAACTTATATTGCTACAATCCAATTAATACAGTTGGTGTTTTTCTTTTTTTTAATATATTATTTTTCCTAAATGGAAAAATGTACACTCCTACAAAAATTCAAACTAAAAAGAAACGAAGAAAGTGAAAACACCTCATGATTCCCGCCTCTGTTATACTTTGTTGTCCATAATTCCAGGCATTTTTTATGCATACTGCTGGAAGCAGGGACGGGAAAAGGATTTGCGGAGAGTTACACAAGAGGCTTCAGTTGAATGGTGGGTATAGGTGTTTGTTTAATTATGATTTATACCTTCTTGTGTAACATTCCTTTGTAAGAATAAAATCATTTGATTGAAAAAATAAACAGGCTGCCTTTCACCACAAATGGCATACTTATTAATATAGTCACCAAGTTTATTAAACTTTCTAATAGCAATCAGATATAAAAGTACATGTTGCTACTCTGCAATTCCCAGGATTACCCTTAGAAATTTGAACTATATGCTGTGGCAGTGCTTAAACAACAAGTAAAGAACACTTGCATTCAGAATTACCAACTGCAACTCCATAACTTTATGCACGCTCAGGAACAAGCAAGACAACATATTCTTTTCCAGGACATTTTAATAATAGTAATGTTAAACATAGCCACATACTATAATAAAAACACAGTTACTCTGTGCTCAAACACTAAATATTCTCTTTGTACTGCTTGTTTAAAACAAAAACAAGAAAAAGATGTGACAGGCAAGGGTCTAAGAATGTTTGTACATATTAGCTCACTTAATCTTTATGCTAAACAGTTGAGGTGGGAAATTTTATTCCCATTTGACGGATAAGGAAGCTGTGATTCCGAGAGGTTAAATAATACGCCCCACATCACATGGCCACTAAGTGGCAGCTCTTATTTCCAACCCAGGCTCTTGTCTACAAGTCCAGGGTTCCTCCCATTATATCATTAAGTAGGTTGATCTTCCTAGTGGGAAGCAACAGCAAACCACCATGGCTGATGAAAAAAAGAGAAAGGATAGTGGGTGACGCCCAGAACTCCCAGGAAGGCTACGGAGCCAGATTTGGGGCAACACAGAGAAAGACTCCCCGGATCATGCCACAGAACCAGCTGGAGAGAGGACACTACTCCTATCACTGATGAACACTAGCGAACACGAGCTGGGAACACGGGCTGTTCTGACTAATGCATCAGCACTGCTGTCCCAGGAATGCAATCTTTCTGCAGCCACTGCCCCTACCAAGGAGATGACCTTGAGGGTGTGCCTTCCTGTGACCCTAAGGGTCATCCCTGGAGTCTAGATGATGTGCTTGCGACGTGGTAGGAAAGTAAATAACTGGCATTTTCAGCTTTTTCAGCAAGAGGTAGGGACTCCCTGCAACAAGACTCATAAGACCAGGGAAGATCACAAGAAGGAGGTCCAGATACCGGGTAGTCAGAAAGGATGACAAATGTTCGCTGGAAGACCACCCTTTCCTCCACATCAACATGTATTTTTATTCCTCAGACTTTTTCTTCCCTAACCCCCTAAAAAAGCTAGTGCCTAACATAATACAACCATCCTCATCTAATCTAAAAACATTCCTTCCCTCTTCCAATGGTGGAAATCCCAAACATCTTTTAATTCGTGCATCCAGCTGCAAGTCCATGATCTTCTCTAGTACTGTCCTTCCTCAATATTCTGTATTCTATAGACTAAACTGTAAAGTGAACAGTCATTAATATACACAATACAAGATAATAGGGAAGGGAAAGAGGAAAAGAGAAGAAAATTTATTAAGATATATAGATATACATGAGACATAGTAGGTAAGAAAATGTGGGCAGATGCTACAGTCATCTGCAGATGGACATGATGCTATAGTGAGTATTTTTTCCTCCTCCTTTCCTACTTCCAGGTTCTCTTCAATTTCATTCTGCTACTCAGCTGACCAGGTTTCTTTACCCAATATGATGACCTAAAACTTCATTCCTGAGGGATCTGAGATATTGATGTGTCCTTTCATTACATTTTATCACTGGAGCAGTACAAGAAGGCACCCCAAAGCATCCCCTGGGCTCCGTATTCTTGCTTGTTGCTATCAGATAGTAGTATTTATTGACAGGAACAATCTCCCATGCCAACTATGAACACCCTTTTTTACATAGTTGTCGAATGACACAAGAATTCTCACGTGGCCAGGTGGGCTGGCTCACCCTCTGATTCAATGCAATAACTGCTGTTCCCCAACGGAAGTCATCTTTCTATGGGTACCAAGCCTCTAAAGCAGGAGATCCCAGAATTTCTGAGATGGGAAATGTCCCAAATATGGTTGATAGACATTCACCATTCCAATCATTTCTTCACCTACCTGATTCCAGAATTGCATCTGCAGGGAGTTTTCCTGAACTTAATTGTTCTTGAAATGACTCCTGATTCTCAGGCTTCCAGCCTTCCGATGATTTCATAAGTGCCTAAATTACCTGCATTAAAGCCCTTTCTGCCTAAAACACCTGGAGTGATTTTTGTTTCCTGCACTGAACCTTGAGTGATACAGAAAGAAAGTAAAACTTTTGTGGGGTCCTTGGCTGCACCTGTAAGAGATATCATTCCCTGTTCTTTCCCCTTGGTTCTCAAACTTATATATTCTGTATATAACAGACACAGAATTGCACACTGATCACTAGTTCAAAGCATACATCACATCCCATAGGACAGCACCTCAAATTTACAAGGTATTTTCTGATCTGAAGCTGTAACAGAGTCTTTAATAGGCCATTCTACCATTCTGGGTGATCGCATAAATTGCAAGAAATGCATCCATTTCTATTTTTTTCTATATGCTTTCCTGATCTACAGAGGCTGGAAAACTAAAATCATATTTCACAACTCCACTGCAGTTTTGGGGACACTGCATGAGTCTCAGGTGCTGTAACCATTACCTTACTTTTTTTCATATAAAATGGGCTCATGTTCAGAAACTATATCATACACGACACCATTATGGTAAATAAAGCTTGCAGTGAATCTAAGAATGGTGGAGTGGGCTAAAGCATGGCAGGCAAGGAAAGCAAATTCAAATTCAAAATTACTTTTGCTCCCTGATTATATATAATATATTGATACACTTAGGTTCTGGATAATCCCCACTGGTTCTGGTACTATACTGGGGGCTGCAGCTAGCAGGTTGGGCATTCAGTAATGGCAGTTGACAATAGCAGTTAAGATGAAGTTTACAAGTTGAGGCCAGGCTACCCCTGAGTGTATCTGGAACACTAAAATAGTCCACTTCAGGTTGGTGCTAATTTATCATGCAGAACCAGTGGCAATTAAGTGTCCATTTCCCCCCACCCCTTAATCAACTGGTCATAGGAACCTCCCCTTGAGACCATAAGTGTGAGTTGAGAAAAATCTACTTGAGCTAAATCCCACATAAACCAACCCCACTTGAAAGTGTATTGCAGTTTAATACACCCAAATATATAGCTGGGTGAATCCTATAGCATGCACCATGAGCAGCTCAGGTTGAATAGTTATCTAGCATGTCATGGTTAAACATTTACTCTCCATAAGGGCCTTAAAGCAAGTTGAGAGCTATTTCTCAATAGACTAATTATTTGACTAAGAACACCACTTTAATCCCAAACCCTAGGGGCTTTTGCTATGTTCTTTCTAACAAAACTTAATCAAGTCTTCACACAGCATCACAGTATGTCAAGACACTTTGAGTTACGGTCAAAAAAGTATCCTCTGGTAGTCAGAGAAATCCCTCAGGAAAAGAACGCAAGTTCTGGCAGTTGCAAGTTTTCTTGAAGTGGTGAGGGGGTAAGGGTCAGGGGCTATCCAGGAGGCCCTGACAGCATCTGCTACACGTAGTAAGTGGCTTCAAGCAGCACAGCCAAATGGGGCATATGTTGCTTTCAAAATAAAAATAGACACACTAAGTGCTGTGTTTCTTTCTTAATGGTAGAGTATTCAAACCGCAGTAGCTATCCTAAAATGCTCCAAACCACTGAACCCTCCAAAACTGCACTAGCAATTACATCCTTGTATTTTCACAAATATGTCTCCCATTCTCTGGCATGTGTCTTGCCAAAGTATCTAGAGTGTCTGCTACTTCATGTTCTCCAGATAACATCAGCGTAAAGTCATTAATGTCAAGGACTAACTTGGTATCTTTGGGGTTAATGAGATGATGAAGTTCCCTAGAGCTTAAATTGTGGCTCAAAGAGAGCTTTCATAACTCTGAGGCAAAGTAGCAAAAGTATACTGCTATCCTTGCCGAGTAAAATGTTATTGCTATTCTACATTTGAGATAGAGACAACAAGATTTGCGAGATCAATAGTCGAGGCTCTGTTCATTTGCTTCATTAAAGACACCACATCTAGAAAACTTGATTTAACCGAAGTCGCCTCCTGTTAAGTTTATGATAATCCACCAGCATTCTCCAAGACCTGTCCACACTAGAGAGTTATTTCAGGAAATGATAGGAATCAACAGCTCACCTCTTTCAAGTGGCTTATAATGACACCTATCTCTAAAGTTCTCCCAGGTATGTGGTATTGTTTTGCACTCATTCTCTCGGTATGGAGAGGAATTCCAGTGGTTTCCACTTGATTGTTTCGAATATAATAGGTCAGGAGGCTTTATGGGGTTTTGCCACTGCTGATGATCTATATTCCAACAATGCATTCATGAATTAAAAGAAATAAAAGAAAGATGCATTCAATGTCCCACTGGGCCTACTATGAGGCAGATTTGGGTTTAATCTCCATCACCTGAATTCCATAAAACCCATATTCTGACAGAAGAACCACAATATGTTCTGAGTCACCAGGACTTAGTGTTAGCTCAGAGCTAATGTCTAATACTTTCTGAAAGGTCTAGGCATTTCCTTTTCCCCCAAGTTCCCACTGACCCAGGTAAATGGTTCAGGTCCCTTTGAAGAGGACAAGAAGATTTATAGACACTAACTGAGATGTTATTTTAGATTTCTCCCTCTCGAGGGTATCTGACTTCCCCTTCATTTATAGAAGTCTGAAACTGTAAACTTATATAGATGGGGGACTTTGTTAAGAGGTCACAACTATTGTGGTGATTCAATGTAGGCCTCACTTCACCAGGTATGCAATTTTTCTCAGTCACTTATATTAAGTAGGACCTAATTAGGCTGCCCATTTTTTTAACCCTAGCTACCCCCAAACATTAAAGCTGGTCAAGCCATCATCACACTGGCTCTGATGCATATTACGATAACCCTACCTACCTTGTTATTAGTGGTTTTGAGTTGCTACTTAAACTCTGCCACCCTGGGATCCACATTGTCTCACTGAAATCATAGAACCTTGTATCTCACGCCAGCATCCTTGGCTTATCAAGAATGACCACTTTGGCCCTTTTCCGAGACATGGAATATTCTCATTAATGTATTTCTAAATACCTAAAAGGATTATCTTCTGAATCCTCTTAGAGGACATGGTAGAGTTAGGCAAACATGATAAATCCATTCCAACATTTCTAACTTCTTGATCAGTTGAATGCCTAGTGTGGCACTGAGCATGCTCAATTGAGCTACTATATTGAATACAGAATCTGTGGTAAGTAAATCCATATCAATAAATTCAGCCAAATTTAAAATTGTACTCCTTTTTCCTTGTTCTTTTACCTTCAGAATCCATTCATGCACATATTATCAGATTTTTGTGAATAAAAATTAGCAAAATTGTGCAGTTTTGACTTTGCAATTGGTATTCCAGGGCACGCTGGGATATGTATTTAGATATAGGTCTGCAGATGGTGCATGATGTTGAGAATGGGCCATAAGGAAGATTGGATTCCCTTTGCAAGGAGGTCATTCCAGTTTTCAAGTAAGACAGGGCAAGAAGCCTGCTTCAGCCAACAAATGAGACTCACAGTTGGGACCCTTTCCCATATTTCTACCCCAATTCTGAGGTTTCACGCTTTCTCAGTCAATACCCTTTCACACCTGACAGTGAATTCAAATGACTAGGTAAGTCAGCAACCTTGGGGGTCAATCTTCAAGTTTACTTTGAATTTCTTCAGCTCTGTGGCTTCAAGACAGAAGAAATCCTTCTGGTGCCATAATAGAAAGTTCCCACCTATGCCAGGAATTGAGAACTTTGAGATTATCATGTTTTTTCTTTAAACTGTCCAGCAATATTAGAAGCAACCAGGCCTGGTACCCATTTATTTATCAACTAATATCTTGAGACACAAGTAAGAGAAACCTATGTTGGCTTATTTGATCAACAAGGATGCTTATTAAAGAATCTCGTCTAGCTCACAGAATTGTCACAGAAGTTGAAGATCCCGGTTCAGAGGTACAAAGCTAGGAGGAATATCTAGAATCGCAGCAGAGGACTGTTCTGGTGAGGACATCCCTACCGTACCGCTGAGTACTGGACAATGCAGCCCGTTCTGCAGACATACTCATCAGTAGACACTAAGTAACATGACACCAGACACACCAGTGCTTTTGCTCCCCAGGAACTCAATCTTTCTACACCTGTCATCTCAACTCTGAATTGGGGGCATCCTATGAGCAGAACCTGGAACACACCTGTATCCTCATGGTAAGGCAGCTTTGGAATGATTATTTCTCTAGTGGGAGATAGGCTGCCACTATGACATAACATTGCAGAATTCCTCCAACACAGGAAAGAGATTCTGATAATAGAAATTGATCAAAATACCAACTATATCCCACAGAATAAATGCAGTCAGAAGTCAGGAGATAAGTGGTTTTCTAGAATTGAAGACAATGCATAAAATAATACCTTGCCCATAAAATTAACAGATTTAAAAAATTAAAATACCCAATGCTGGTAAGATGTAGGGGGAAGGCATTCTTATACCGTGTAGAAGTAGAAGCTTTCTGGAGAGTAACAAATCAGCACACATCTCAGAGCCTTTCCATGTCTTCTTTTGTACCTATTGGTAGTTAGCACAAATTTTTTAGTATTACTTTATTATTATTCATAAAGTATTATGCGGAATTTCAAGTAACATTACCAAGCATTCAGGCAAAACAAAGTTCACATTCTACCTTCTCTTTTGGAGAACTCTACTAAATATTATTTTCCCCCTATATTTGTGTATTTGTTCAGCGAGTATTTATTGAGCATCTGTACATCTACCTTATATCAGCAGTTGCTGGTTGTGAAGATGATATTTATATTATTTTGTCGACTACATTTTTTAATTGATAGAGAAACGAGGATGCCAAGTTGGCATCTTCAAGTTCTCAGGTTGAACCTGAGCTGGCATCTCAAGTCCTAAATGCTCTTAATATACTCCAATTACTTTGCTACAAATTAAATTGACAATGGGCACTAGACATTTGTATAGCATAGATCTCCCCAAGTATTAGGAACTGAAACCCCAAGGATCTCAAGCCCCAAATTCATTGCCAACAGCAAATTCTACTCAAGTTGTATCTAATTACAGATCTAGAGCTCCTGCTGTTCACAGACAACACAAAATGTCAGTTATGCCATAAATACTGTATTTTAAGAGGCTGCTTTCACCTCTAGCCACCGCCCTCCAGGTATTTGGTTTACTGGTGTCCAGCACCAAAAGAATAGCTGAGCATCAAAGTGCTATGTAAGGAATGCCAAGAGTACTCTCACCGGGTTTGGTGCTTCAGTATTTTTTGTAAAATTGGATAGCTCTTGATCATTGTTTTTGTTACTTGAAATTCTTTTTGGACAATCCAAAATTTAGCAATAATTTCAAGGAGGCTTCCTGGCATGTGTTCTAGATGGGTCTGTGCACAAAACTGATAAATCAAGAGATTTATTTCCTCAATACGTCAAAAGCGTCATTACCTTCCTCTTGCCTTTTGGAGGGAAAGAACTTTATCCTTCTATGTGATTTATTCTTTTCATGGGCATCCATTCAGCGCAGAGCTATTGTTTCAGAACAGGGAAAATGTATTCCTTTTACAGGTTTATTCCTTCAACTGGAATTTGTTTAAGTAGGTTCCACTGCACAAACACAAAAAGCCCTAATACATGCAGACTGGGTCGGCCTCATGCCATCAGATGTCACTGCTGACGGGTGATGGCACTTATATAGATTTACACAACAAAAACTACATTAAAAATGTTAAGGTGGTGAGACAAAGGCACAAAGGCCTAGAAATTCACAGCTCAGGATTTAAACATACTATATCTAAGAGGAATGGAGTGCATTAGGGTAATAGGAAGGTGACAGCGTCCCTATTGTACCTACAGTACTAGACACTTAATCCCTAACTGAATTTCCTGGTGGTGCTTGCTTTGTCTCATTCTTGGGGGCTTATGTTTTTTAATGATATTATTGTTGTGTAAATGTTCTTGTTTTATAAAGTAATTTCGGGTTGATTATCATCTGTTTATGCAATTAGTACAATTATACCTAATTATAGAGTAGAAATAACATATATAATTAGTTTATTAGAGGTATAACTGTGATATGTAATGATTTTAAAATCTTTTTAAACTTTGTTAACAAATATTCCATGAATGTGAAAGCAAAATATTTAGATGCCAGCTCTCTTATATATATTTTTTTCATATGCTCAGTAATAATGAGATTTACTGCCTGTCAAATTTATTGTTAAAAATCATAGTGCCATATTAGAGGGAATACAAATCTAAAAATCGTGCTTAAGAAAATGAGAAACACTCTCTGGTGTTTTCTTTAAGGTTTGGTTTTGTAAATCTCTCTTCCATTAAGATTTCTTACCTATGGAGCGTCACCCTTAGGTGAATTTTGACAGTAAAGTTATAAACCCGGTGAAGAGATTTATATATATAACACCATGACATATAATACCTGCTTGTGTTATATGACATTCCTAACAAACTAATAATATTGCCCCCTTTACCCTCATGTTTGATTTCTTCATTTGATTCAGAACCAAAAGATGAACTAAAAATGCTTTGACATTTCAAAAAAAAACAAAGAAAAGATTATAGAAATACGACAGATGATGCATGCTTCTAAAAACCAGCCAAGAGTATTATGAAGAAGATTTGCAGTAATATAGCTGCTGGAAGAAAACAAACTAAATTCAAATATAAGAAATGCCTATTAATATAGGTTATTCCCATTTATTTCCTTATTAAATCCATTTCTCTGTTTTTGGTCACTTAAGAGAATATTATTAACCATTCCTTCCCTTCACAAAATATTAAAACTAAAAAATGCAATATAAATAAACTGAATGCAGAGATCTGCTGCTTTTGAATTATGCGGTACATTCTCCCACGTGGATAAAAAGCATCAAATAGCCTCAATTATTGCTTACTGCTGAGGCAAGGATTAGAAGGTCTAATTTACACCATTGGAAATTTAAGCAATAATATCAGAAAAGCAACACTTTAAACATTAACAACACATTACTGTAAAAATGCTACTCTTCTCCTTTTGGATATAAAGTAAGTTTATGAACAGTGAACTCCGTCTTTATGAGAAGGCAAGTATTCTCTGCGTTTGGTCTACAAACAAACTTGTATCAAAATGGACTCTGGGCTGCAATTATTGAAGCAAAATATCACTTAAGATTTTAGTCTTTTAGCTAAGGTAACTATTCTTTTAGAATCACTCTAAGCATGTTCAACACATAAACATGTTTAATGAATGGAGCGAAAATTTGCTTTAAAATTCAAGGTCAAAAGGTTTTTTAAACTTCAGATCAACAGGAACTATCATTACTCTAAGAAAGAAGGAGGCAAATATTTTCATTTGTTTCTCAACTTCTCTGTAAAAAGAAAAAAATCTTGATCTAGAAAATTTAGTTATTAACATTTACAAAAATTACAACACACCCCTGTAAATGATGCCTATTAGGGTACGCATTTTCTGAGCATAAGGACCATGCCTTATAGTTCTTTTATTCCCCTATGGCACCGTGAACATCTTACATAAAGGAGTTATCCTGTGCATAGTTAGTGGGTGAATACAGTCAGTGAATGAATGAACAGAAGACCAAAACATGCAGCTAATTCTTTTCACAGAATAAACAAATTGACAATCAGCTTTTTCTTCCCCTTTTATTTTCTTCCTACTCTTCTTTGTAGAAGGACTTACCAAGTTGGTATCTTAAAAGTCAAATATTCAGACTTTCCTCCCCTCAAATATATTAAACTGTATAAAGCGAGGCAACATTCTAACGTGTCGGGCTCAAAACAATCATCCAGAAATGTTAGACTGTGAAGGTTCAGAAAGAGATACTGATTCCCTGGAAAATTCTTAAGGCAGTGAACAAAAACTCCTTAAAACAAAGACACAATCACAGTGATTCAAAAAAAAATGACTACCGTCTGGCAAACAACAGGAGCTTAATATTGTTATTTGTTTCCCTCCCCTTCTCTTCTGGCTTCACAACAGGAGGCAGAACCTATGTTTGGCCAAGAAGCTACCTGGGTAAAGAAGAGGGATGCGTTCTGTAAGGGAGCCCCTCAGCAGCCCTCTGGGGCCCTCCTTGGCTTGCTGTTTCCCTCTGTACCAGGGTGTGCCAAGGAAGCGAACCAGGCAGGGAGAAACGAAGACTCGCTGTCCACCATTAGAAGGAGGTGACAATATGAGATAAGGTTGGGGAAAAAGGGAAGAACATGACTATGGAACAGCTAGACCCAAACATACTTGTTTTTACTTTCCTGCTATACCCATAAACGTTTAAAAATATAATGAACCATCAACCTGCAGTCGGCATTCATCTGTAAAAGCTGATACAGACCAAACAAAAGGAAAAAATTCTTTTCTATCTGGACTTTAGCATCTGAGGACAAAATTAGCAGAATAAGGAATGGGCCGTGCAAGACCAATTCTCATTTCTTCACCTAGGAAGCGTGTATTCCACAGCCGTGCCTGGGCCCGGCATGCAATGCGCTTCCCTTCCATCCCGTGGCCTAGACATGAACCCTATTGTGCAGATAAGGGAGGCTGGGACTGTACGCTTTTCAGACAAAAGTAGTACAGCCCAAAGTTTGCTGACTTGTTTCAGCTGTGCCCCCCTTCTGGGGAGGTGGAGTCATCCTACCTAAAAATTTGCAAAAGGTCTAAGCCAGATGGGATGGAATCCACAGATAGTACTCGACAGCCAAATGATTAAACGGAAGCATCCATGATTCCCAACATAAGAACTGCATTCAGAGGTGTGTCTGACCAGTGCAGCGATAAAAAATCTCGTGTGATGTCCTAAAAGGAGATGCGGTAAAAGGGCTAATAGTCACTGGATCCCATTAGACGCTTTTATGCACATCAGATGAGGAACGGATTGCTTATCTCTGCTCTTTGAATTAGATCCATAAGTGTGAAAACTGTAACAACTTCTGGAAAGTTTGTTAGTCTCTCTCTTTCTCTGGTTCTGAAGGTACCATACCTTTCCGTCTTATTCCGTCATTACTTTTTGAAAGAAGTCCATCGCCCATGACAGCAAGATATTAAACTTTGAAGAATGCCTTTCCATATTTTCTACCATAAACCATTGGTTTAAAAATTGGAGATTAAAAATGGAAACATTTCCCTGGCTTTATACTAACGTGGCATTTACACATTCTTCCACACCATTTGAATGCACTCACCAGACTGGCATCCATTCTAAGCACAGTGTAAAGCCTAGAAAGGCATTTTATTCTTTCCAGGTGTGCTTGACTGGTTTATTTATGGTCTGACTTCCTTTCATAGTGTGAGAAACCTTAGCCTTCTGCCAGCTGCAAAGGATTGTTAAGAAGAAGCATTTTTAAGTTAAAAAATATAGGGCAACACTTCTTTTTCTCTGCCCCCCACAACCCCCTCTCCCCCAAGCCCGGCACACTTCACGCACCTTCTTGCATTGGTTAGTCCGTGACATGTCTAAATAGGCATTTAACTGTACTCACCATCAAAGAAGGTGCCCCATGCAGGCAACAGTATATTAACTTAATGAATACCAGAAAGGATAAAAAGAAGGGTACGCAGAGCTGTTAACTCCAGCCCAAGTTATCCTTCCGGAGAACACTCATCACATTTAGTGGAAACAGACACACACACACACACACACACAGATGCATTTTTCTCTCATTCTTTGGCTCTGGAGAAGCTGGAGGTCATCATGATGAAATACAGCAGAAAGGCACATTCTGATTTGCAATGAGGCCATGCAATATGCGTATGTTTTGGGCACACAATCACATATATCAAGTTTAAATGTTTTTTCATTCATGACTAAAATCAGAAGGTCCCCAGCAGTATTGCCTTCTCTGATTATGTAAGTAATTCCAATTAAAGACCACTATTTGCCTCTTTGGCGGCCACACTACACTCCAAATAGATATAAAAAGATAAAATAATTTGGAAAGATAGTCTTTGATTCCATAAAAGAAAACGAAATATATTCTAATTTAAATAATTTTTCACCTATATGCAGAGGTAGATGAGAAACTTAGGCTGAAATAACTGGCTCTACACCCACCCCACCCCCCAGAAATGGCACTCAATATGGACAACTTTTTAAATGTTTCTGAAATTACTAGGGCTTTAAAAATATTATTTGACAGAGTCCTTTACAACAACTATGACTCCAAAAAGAAGAAAGCACGTGAAGGACAGCAAAGACGAGAAACAATTGACTCACAGCAATAAAAAGGTTGATGGGACTTGAAAATTTTAAATCCAAAAAAACCTATTGAATCCAAACAAAATAGATCCCAGGAAAATCTGAGTGCTTAAATAATAAGGTCACAGAGTAGGTATGTTTCTTGGAAAAGAAAATTCACTTTTATTGGGCAGGCGTGGTTTTAAAAAAAATTACCACGTAATTTAGAGATCCACGGGAATCTCTGGCATTTCAAAACTTGAGTGGAGCCTTTGGAAAAAGCTCATCACAGCTTTTTTTCAATCTTTGAGAAAGCTGGCACTCCTCGATGGAGTTGTTAAACAGCCGGGCCATGCCAAAATTCATCATAGCACTGCCCCAGGGAGGCTGCTAGCTGCCTGACCCCAGCAGCTCTGAGTGGGGCTGGAACAAAAGGCTAGCATCCATTTCAAAAAGAACCCCAGGAAGCATCTGCCGGAGGATGAAGAGCTGGAGGTGGAAGCCAGAAGACAGTGGGAGTGAGGAGCGCACTAGCTAAGGAAGGCAGACAGAGCCGGCAGGTTTATTGGCAGAAGTCACACACATGACTGCTAGGCAATGGGCAATTTCCAGACAATAACTGCAGAAGAGCTGCAAAGCGGTAAAGATGAGCGATTGTGAAGAAAGCATCTGCACGCAGAGAAATGACAGAGAGGCAATGGGAAGAGAGGGGAAAGGGGGAAAGAAAGAAGGAAGACGAGGAAGGGAAGAGAGGAAGGAAGAGAAGGAAGAGCAGGAATATAAAAGTTGGGGGGAGACGTCTGAAGAAAGTAAAGTTCATCAAAATGAATTACCAGAAATCTATTTACAGACTGTAGAGTCTATCTTAGGCCGGCTAATGGCATGCTGTTCCTTTTTTTGCTCTGTCAAGAAGTGTTACCAATGGCTAATAGCATTAAAACTTTTTATCACTTAATTTTATTCATTGCATTCGGGTTTAACATGACCGGCACACGACTGTAAATAGCGATAATACTACCATCGAGGTTGGTATCTACAGAAAGGTATTATGTAAAATCCAACCTACCAGCAGTGAGAAAGGTTCTTACAAACCTTTACGTTGCGTTAAGGAAAAGCCTCCTACAGATTCACAAAACCGTGATTGAATATGCTATAGCATCCCCTGTCCTCTGACGTCTCCCTCTAGAATGACTTGTCACCCTCCGATATTTAAAAAACAAGTCTCAACATCCAAGGAGCATCCTAAGAAAGGGTTAAGGTATATTTAAATAACACATGATCTTTAACCCTTTCCTTCTGTTTCTGCTCTTCTTCCAAAGTTAAAGCAATTCTTTCACATAAAACTTTATCAGATACATTTTTAAAACAGCAACACTAGTGTAAAATGGGATTATTACTTTAGATAATTTTTTCGATTATTCACTCCAATAAGTGCTTCCTAGTTATGTAAGTTCACGTCATTAAGGACTTGAACTGTCTTGGGTGGGCTGAAATTCTTTCAGGGCGTCTTCAATCCCCAGCAAAACAAGCAGGGGACAGCTGTTTCAGTACCATCCCCATCGAGAGAAGGTCATTCCGATCCATTCTGTCAGACTTATGGAATTGCTCCAGAATTTACACATTTTTATTCACAGATGAGACCTGTAAGCAAAAGCCATTCTGATGGCTCCAAGGGCTCTACCTAATAGGTTGCATCGTACAAAGTGCACAACTCCCCCCATTTTCAAGGCAGGGAGAGAGGGTGATTCTAATAAGATGAGTGAATTGGACCTTGGGAATGAACACATCAGTAAGGTTGAAAAGAATTATCGTGACAATTAAAAACCTTAACTGTGGTGACGTTTTGTTAAAACACAAATTTACAGGAATTAAGTTTGGGGAAGTTGGGTGATTTCACTGAGTGAAGGATCCTCTAGAGAAGATAGTAGCGTAGAAATCTCAGAAAGGTGACAAGAGGCATTCAAAGTGGTCCAATTAAGTTGGTTTTAATATCTGAAAAACCACTACTAAACAATATCAGGTTTTTTAAAATGATGAATCCACCTATATAAACATACAAATTGCACTAGGGACTCATTGATTTAATTATTTTATGGTTTGTGTCAGCACTGAGTTTTTGGAACTTATGTTAAATTCAGATGTGACTTCTAAGGAGAAAGGGAGAAAGCTCTATCTGGCAATTTAAAGCTGTTTCAGGTGCCTTTTATTAAGTTGAACACTGTCATCTTCCAACATATTTTCTGCTATTTATCCAAAAGTGCCTCTATTTTTAGAAGTTTATCCTAAATAATACAACTCCCTTGAGAAAATAGCTGCTTAGCCTGGGCTTATTGTTACTTAACAGTGGCCTCAATCAAACAATATTTATGAGTACATACTAATTCCAACTAACATCACTAGGCATCTTGTAGTTTACCAAGTGATGTGATATGCTTTTATGTTAATAAATTTCACCAGACACGTGATGAATTTTTATCTCCAAAATTACAGGTGAGGAAGTCAAGGCTCAGCTTAAGTAAGAGTCATCGACTTCCCTGACACCACACCAGTAAAGAGGCAAAACTGGAATTCGAACCAGGCTCCAGCTCCAAACCTTCAGATCCAATGGGATGGTACAAAGACATACAAACCAGGGTTCCAGCCCTTGGTGACTAACAGCCAAGTTGTGAAAATAAATACAGTGAAAACCATATGAGATGTAAATCCCACTTTACACACAATAGATGTCAAAGCACTTTGCATCCACTTTGAAACAAAACACTACCCCTCCACGGGAAACAAGGGTCTTCAGGTAAATCTATTTGACTTAAAAGAAAAGGTTAAATAAGCCAGCAAATGCCAACAAGTGTTCTTTGGCTAATGGAGGGAGGTGACCTTGGCAATCTCCTAGCCTCTGAAATTTTGCTAATTGTTTTTCCAAGAAGTCCCTTTGAAGCACTTACTCTTGAGCAAGCACTGCTGTGGGAAACCCTGAGAGTGCCATTTTTTATAGTGGTTGCACAGCTACTGTAAAGAGTGCAGAGAGGGATTTTTTTTAAGCAGCTGCCAACCACACCTTAACCCCAGGCAGCTGTCTCACTTTACGAGCTACTGGTCATGACAAGAAGTGTGGATGGTGCATTATAAGCCATCACCATTCAAGACAATGCAAAATAAGTCTTGCCAATTGTGGGCAGAGGTGGACGCAGGGCACAGGAAATCATATATAGATCCACACTTGCCATCTAGGAATATAAATGACAGGGATCCAAACACGTATCTTCACTTAAATGTCATTCTTCAACGGACTGGTTAATCAAATGATCCTGTTCACCATACAATAATGGGACACACACATTCCGACTGTAAGGAGAGAGGCAGTTATTTATACCTCATCCTTCTAAACATGTCCTAACTGCTGTGGCCAGGAAGCACAGGAGTGAAGGAAGGGCAGACTTCCAGGTATTCTGGCGCAACCTGTCAAATCACCACTGCAACCAGCATCTATCTGCATTTACTGGAGGGAAAAGATTGGCTAGGGGGCAACTTCTTGCAGGACTCCACCGATTAAATAGGAAATAAAGCAGAAATCCTCCACGGAATTCAGCAAGGCTCCTGGGTGAAGCCATTTCAGAAGCCAAAATTCCTGGTCACACCTTAGGGCAGAATTTCCAGAGGCTGAAGGGATATGTCCAGCTTGGTGCATTGGGGCCAGGTGATTTAGTGTCCTCACCCCTTGATTTTCAGGGAATCAGGAAAAGAGTTCAGGCTATAAAATACTTTTCTGCTCATTTTTCACTGCTACAGCTTCAGAGGTTACCCAAGTCTGTAAGGGCACAGAATATAAAAAAAATGTTTCCTGCTGCAGACATGGAAAGCTGGGCCCTGGAGTCCTGCCTGAGTGGTCCATCATCAGAAAGCCTTCTCCTTTTGTTACATCTGCTGGGCCTTCCTCGAAAGAACTGAATTAGATAGACAGGAAGGGGAGGGGGCGGGTGGGGGGAGGGGAGGGAAGGAAGGCTGGTGCAAGAATATATTTTCTATGTCTGGATAAGGGAACAGGATTCTAGGTAATTGCCTGGTTTTCTCATTGTTCTCGGCTGCCATGCCGAGATTCATAGAGGGGCTGAAATGATCTCTCTTTTTTTCTTTCCTTTCTAATTCTTCGCTCCCCCAACGCACCCTCCAAATCACCCTTCCCCCCCTTAATCCTTTTCCCTCCCCTCTCATGGCGCTTATTCCATCCTAGGGAAAAAAAAAAAAGTAATTTGTCTGTTTTATTTATGATGCAATGAAGGTATGCTGCTCTCGTCAGGATAGCCTGACACTGGTCAAACTATCTGACAGCCGAGAAGAACTGCCTTCATACTCCAATGAGTGTATATTTTAACCATTTGTCCACCGCAGTACACCGCTGGGTTTTGTCAGGATTCATAGCACCTTCTTTTTTTTTAATCTATTTGGTTACATCCCAAGTAAAATCAGAACATGAAGTGTTTTCAGACTCTTTTGTCTTACATTTGCACCCGAAAATACACAGAGATGCTATCGGTCATCTGGCAAAATTCAAAATTGTCTGAATATCCTGGTGGAAGACAGAGCTCTGGGGCTGGTCTCAGAACTTCACTAAATTCGGGAACCCAGAGCGGTCATGCTGCAAGTTCCAAAGCAAGACACCCCATTTTGTTAGCACATCCATAAAGTGGGATTAGCTCAAATGAAATCGAAATTTCAAGCTATTCCTCCCCAGAATTAACCATGAAAGCACAGGTGAAAGAGCGAGAGTAGTCCTGTCATGAACAAGGTTGAAAAAACATGTCTGAAGTACAAAGCCCTCAAGAATATAAAGAGTCTTATCCCAGAAGGGACCAACGTTGCAAGGTAGTTGATAGATATTCCATCTTCTGAGTTTTAATCAGAGTGTTGTCTCCACCATTTGCAAATTGGGACTTTTAAGAAAGAATTTGACAGCAGCAAACTAAACGGCCAAAGGGACCATATAACTCCATTTATTCCTTTTCAATTCCCCTTGCATTGTGCTCACTGGGTCCCGTGATCTACCTGCCAAATGCACACTCGCTTGGGCACACTCTGAAGTGTATGCTCCCTTTACTTTCAACAACAAACCCCCAATTCCAGAGGGCCCGGAATTCACTCTCTCTCTCTCTCTCCCCTGTTGCTCTGCTACCAGCAATTTAATTCTCCTTTTCAGACATAAAAGGACACACTGGGTTTTAACAATTATAGTTTTGATTTCCTCATAAAAAACAAGGCTCAGAATGAGGCCCCAGACAATCTGTTCTTGTCCTGCAAAGGCCTGTGGGGCAAGATTTCCAGAAGAACCAAGGAGATTTCTGCTGACTGAAAATATTTTTATTTTAATAAACTACAAAAGAAAAAATACTAAAAAAAAAAAAAAAAAAAAAATGCTAAAAAAAAAAGCTAAAGAAAAAAAAAAAAAAACACCTCACAACAGGTTCAGAAATGTAACGCAATGCACACAGCATGAAACAGAAACAAAGACCTAGCAGACAGGGAGTATGATGAATGGTCCTGACCACATCGTATTTATTTATTTTTTTAAATCTGCATTTGCCTTTCATCTACAAAGGAAAGGACTGGAGAGAAAGTAAGTAGGCATTCCAAGGAATTTCTTTGGTGTAATAAAAGCAAACGCAAATATTAGAAACTCAAGCAGAATTAAGAGTCTAGCAGCAACAAAGATACAGAATGGCTGGGAATCAGAGTTCCGACTGCGTTTTTTGCACACAGCTATGGAAGGTGGCAAGAAAACCCAGTACAATGCAGACTCAAGACAGAGGGGTGACCACAGTGCTGAATGCTTCTGCTTTTCCAATCAAAGGTGAAAGTTAGTTAAATTGAATTTTCATGAGATGGCAGGGAAAAAGATATTTAGTATGCTTTTTCATAATTTAAAGGTATACATAAAATTCTAAGACAATTCTTTTAAAAAAATCAAGGCATTAAGATCACTTAATAGCACATCTATATGCAAGTTGGAACGTTATTTAACATTTTCAAGCCATATAAAAGCCACCCACCCTTTTCTCTGTTTGCATTGTTCCCAACATGTCAGGAGGAACAAGGCAAATCCAGCTGTATGAATTTTATCGTGTGCATGATGCACTTGATTGACCGTAAAAGTTAACATATTTTGGCAAGGGTACTAGTTTACAAATAGTTGATTAAGTGTACTTCACTAGCCATGCAAGAAACTAAGCATACCTTTTGTAGAAAGGGTGTTATGTATTTTATACACACGTACACACACATCCATCCATATAAAGAGAGAATGAGAGAGAACATGTACCATTTTCATAAGTTGTATCAATACTGATGACACAAAATGCACATGAATTTCACAGTTTCAAAGTCTTCAATTTTTAGTGAAAAATAACCAATCCAACTTTATAACTCTTTAAATATCTGGATGCCTTAATAGTACTTTGTACATTTGTTATCATATTTAATTTTTCATGTCCAAGGAGTTTGAAGTTGTGTTCATCTAAAACCAAAGTACACGACACAAATAACTTTCTAAGATTTGTTTAGATCAGAGGGCAAAAGCAATGCCCAACTGTTAATGATAGCACAGGAAGAAACACCCCTCAAAAATAAACTAATTTGATGTATACAAGCATTTTATACTTATCCTATAGTTCTGGAAAAGAATTATATGTTGGTCTTGGCAACTGTGATAGAATAATGTCAATATAATATAGAATAGGCTATTTGATCATAATAAACTTGCTAAAATAAAATTCTTTCTAAATAGTTGACACTAACCACCATGATTGTATGTGCAATATTAATATAATACAGGATGGGTCATTTGATTAAAATAAATTTGCTAATATGAAAATCCATGGCAGCAAAAATAAACATCTGGATGATAATGCATGCAGTTCTGATTCTCCCCATGTTTAAATTTTGAATTGTTCATAATTTATATTTTCAAAATGGTTTCAGAATGGACTAACAAGATAGATCGCATCACTCTATGTAACCTGATTAAATATCACAATGGGAACTGACAGAGACCCTTCCATGATCCTCCCTTACAGTAACTGTCCTGCCATTTTGCGGCTCTTTCTCCACCTGGCTCGACCCCAGCCGTCATAAATCGCAGACTACAAAGCTGCATGATCTGAGAACCAGCTCCAAAAATATAAGTTTCAAAAATTAAACCACTTGCAGTTCCTCCTCTTCATTTAGATACAATAAATTCTCTGCTCGCATTATCTTGCTATGTAATAATTGCCCATTAACAAAAACACATGCAGTGAGAAGCAAATATAAACTGCACGTCACAAAAATCATCTCAGCACAAAAATCACATTTTGAATCTGCTTTAAAAAAGAAACTGAGAACATGCTTGCAAGTAAATACGCAGGCAGGCAGCAAAAGAGAAATTCTCAAAGGTATTTCCAAACTTGCATTCACGACGTGAAAATCGGTGTGAGCCGCAGATTCCTGTAATATTCCCAAGACATAAGTTTCTGAGCATTTCCCCCATGTTAGTTATTGTGTTTTTAAGGAGTGTTTTACACATTCCTTTTTTATGTTTTTCAATAAACAAAAATCATATTTTTTTCCGGGGTTTATGAATTGTTACACCAGGAAGGTGATTTATTTTGCCCACTGAAGCTGATTTATTGAAATGATCATCTGCAGCTTGATCACTTTGTTCACACACCCTTAAAATAAGGCTTAACAATATCTCTAAGCACTTTTCCCATGGTCAGCAGAAAGTGGAACGTCTCCTTTAAAGTCCAGGAAAACCGCAATTGAACTGTTTGGGAGTTCTGTTGTCGTGTATTTATCTGTGCATCAGTTAACGCATTTCAGCGCCTCTTCTTGAAACGTTCCGACTCTCCTCTGGACGACTTGCTGCTATTTAATCCAGTCCTCTCTCAGACAGAGATGTACATCAAACAGGAGAGAAATATTACTGAAAGAAATATCCATTTTCTCACCCTTTTGAAATTAAATATCTCCAGCTACAGATAGAAACCTCTTTAAACTGAAATTAATTTTTGTATTTAAAAAAATGTATCAGGTGGTATGTTTTACTTTCACTGTATTCATGGTGCCATTTGGAGGCCCTCAAATTCTTAATATAAATACATTTTTAATCTACAACCCAGCCTGATGTTTCTCCTATTCTCCTGATTACTGTTCCCCCTTCCATCTGGGACCTTATTTGTTATCTCTCTTGCTGCTCAGTGCTTATTCAAAAATGCCTTCAATCTTAAAAAACTGGTCAGCAAGACAATACGTAAAAGGGTGACAGGAAAACACACACAGAGCTATACACAATCTATAATTTTCTAATATAGAAGATTTTTTTTCCCCATAGCCTCATCCAAAAGAAAGAGAATTATTTACATTCACAGCTTAAAAAATAATTATACATACTTGTTCTCTACGTTCAAATGCTGCCAGGGCCTGGGTGTATTTTGTAGAGGCAGACTGCCCTCTGCAGGGGAAAACAGCTTTTTAACAGCTCTCTTTCGGGCAATCTCAAAACAGCATAGCTATGGTGCTGAAAATAATAAACAAATAGTTTCTAAAATGGGTTTGCTCATAAGCAATTAAACCGTATTTATTCACCCTAAACTGTGCTTGTTCACACTGTTATTTTTCTTAAATGGTGTCTTATCCCATAATATTTTCAGTAACACAAAAATAGAAAAAGGGCAACATTTTTTTTTTTTTTTGGTCAGGAGCTGCATGGTGATATTAAACTGAACACAGAATTGTTCTAGTCTTATTTCTTCCCCAAATTAGACTAGACTCAAAAAAATTTTATAGTCATTCACATGCCCTGTGAACAGTGTACAGAAGGGCTCTGAATTTCACAAGAAATCTCCAGATTTCTGCTCTGGGCTTGAGCTGGGGGTGTAGAGTTAAAGGAATTTTAAATGACTGGGAAATTGCATTCTGGTTCTTTTATTTTCACTTTGATACTTTGGAAAATGAGAAGAGCCGGTATTGATTTCACCTCATTGTATGTATTTCCAAAAAATACATAAATAAAAATGCTAACCAAGAGAAATTTTGATGATTGAACACTAACTAAAACTTAAACGTTGTGGTGGAAATCAGGGAGGGTTCAGAGCTAGTGAGTTAATTTCATAGAGGCTCTCATTGTATCTTGGGTCTACCTGTCTTGCACCAAATACCCTAAAACCTGTTCCAGCAATTAAAGGAGAAGGGACGTCTGTTCAAGGAATTTTTTTTTTTTTGAGATTGTCACGGAGTGGATTCTGTAAATAGAAAGTGTGTGAAAAGATGTCACAATTTAGTGGCATTTTCCGACTCCTAATAAAGTCTTCAGGGGTAATTCCTTACACTTAAAAAGACAATTGTGACTTCTGCCTTCATTGTTTTGCCTCCTTTATACCACAGATCTTCTGCCGACCCCACAAGAGCGTACTTCCTCTTTCCAGTCTAAATGCGAACAGCAGGGGGGCTGATGAAGTGCTCATTTTTTACATCAGTCTTATAAATTGCTTTCCCCATTAATTGTAGCCATGGAAACAATACATTTGGCTGGTAAGAGACTCCTGAATAAAATTTAATGGGATTCTCAAAAAATTTGCAGGCTTTGGGGGGGGAGTGGGTGGGAGGGAGATGCTACAGCCGGCCATTCTAGCAATCTAAGTTTTAGCCCAGTACGGGATTAATTTCTCGTGTTCAAAAACTGTATCGAACTGAATTCCAATGAAACTGAAGACTAAAACTGTTGTTTCACTACCTGAAAAAGAATTTGAAAGAAAAGGGCAAATAGAAATTACACAGTAATTCTGAAAAAAAAATTCTAACACCTCCTAGCAAAGAACAATCATCAGTGCTTGCCATTCAGGCAATACTTAACACCCAGGGCTTGATAATGTAAGCGTGGTTTGTTCAGGATACCTGACTAGATCTTCTAAGCAATGCTTAGGCACCTGCCTTATTCTTTGACCACCCCTGCAATCTCCTCCTCGCTCTGTCCTAAGTGGACATTCTACATTGTCACGCACATTCCCTCTCTCTGGCTTTTTGATTCTAACCTCTCCCTCAGTGCTTGTAATCCTTAGGGCAATTTTGGTTTTAATTTTTTTTTTCTTAGCAGGAAAAGTGTCTGTATTACAAGATCTTAAGCTAGGCCTGCATATACCCATATTTAATTTGGAAAATGTATGGGTAAATACTGCTCGTTATGGGATTAGTTAACAGCTGCAAGTCTACCACTGTGAAAAGCCGATTTGTTAAAAAAAAAAAAAAAGTGCCATTTCTTTACATTAAAAGAAAGATTCACTCAAACCCTTTGGATGTTTCTCGTAGAATTAGACAGATACGATCTAGATGAAGAAAGATATGACTTTAAATCAAATAATAATGCATGAATTTCAAATTATTTGTGATTTTTTTTCCCTAAGCCCCAAATCATTTCTGCCTCTGGGTTAAATAGGCTAAATTTTTTAAATATATAAGAATTCAATTTCAACATTTTCCTTTATACAAATTATCCTTTCCCTGAAAGGAAATGATGTTCCCAATATATCAAGACTTTCCTCACGTGTGATCTTAAGAAAGCTTTGTTAAGGTTATGTTAAATGCTGAAGATTATATTCCTCCGTCCAGAACCCAAGGTTGACCTGTGACAAAGAAAATGGGTGCTGGTTCTTGACTGTATCCCTGGCCAAGTTCTCTGTCTCTTTCTCTTTAGGAAAAGGTCAGACTGGAATGAAACTCAGGACATGTAAATCCAGCAAGAACCAGGAATACAAAAGGCCCTGCATGGTGGAATCCCCAAGGAACTAAGACTCAAGATATAGTGTCTGAAAGCCAATTCTCTTAAATAGCATGGTGGCGTGATTCTGCTATCCACCTGAATTGATAAATCTAACTTAGCCATTGCTTTTACTGCCGTGTAAATTCTAAAATTCTTCATAGAAGTGTTCATTTTCTGAGGCATTAACAATTATTCAACTGCAACCAAATAGATACTACTTCCCCTATAGCATAGGTACATTTATAAATTTATCTAAAGCAAAAATATAACAAGAGCCTTGAAAATGTTTATACCTTTAACCCAGTACTTTTTTTTAAGGAATTTATTCTAAACACATAAGTCTTCACACAGTTGACAAATTATATGAAAAAACACCATAGCATTATCAATGCATAATTTATAAAAGCTAATTAGAGAAACTGCATGCCTAACAATAAACAATGGGTTAAATAAACCATAGTGCTTTCATAAGCTGGAATAGTTCACAAAGCAATTAAAATTAGGTTTATTAAAACTTTTTAGTGGCAAGGAAAAATGCCCACAATACATTAGTTTTAAAAAAGCAGGAGTTAGACATCACTTATATGATCAATATATGCAGGGAAGAAAGACTGGAAGGAAAAGCAGACTTTTCACAATGATTATTTTCTTGGTACTTTTCTGTACTTTCTAAATTTCTACAATGAGCATCTATTCATCTTATGCATTAAGAGAACAACAGAAGTTATCATAAATGGATAGGCGTATGTCCACCATAAGATCTTAAGAAGACCAACCCTTAATTTGGTCTTTTATAAACTGAAATGATCAGAATAGGCAGAGAAGTATTTCCTAGAATCTAATACAATTCATTTGGTGGATGCAGCAGGCATTCCACAATGTGGAGGAGGAAGACTTGCCTCGGGAAACTCTCAGTTGGTCTAAGGATGGGGCAGTCACGTAAAAGTAATACGGGGTGCCTAAATCTGAGAGCACCAGGGATACAGACAGAGTCGAGACTGAATCCCTGCAGTTCAAGGGACACTGAAAGGTTATCCAATAATTGCTGTGTGGTATGAGAAGTGTTGTAAAAAATGGTCTTGAAAAAGCAGTGGTCTTCAAATTCAAGCTGTGGGTGGGGGAGTATTTCTGGTGTTACAAAATCTCTATCGTTTTCATTTCTTCATTTAAATAGTGCTTATTTATAATATGGATATTTTAAAACATGTACACTCAAGAATATTATATGCCAGTCTTAACATATTTGAAATTTTCAATATATTAAGGTGTGCGACCAGGGTGATTTGCTTTTCTGCAGACTTTTAATAAAATATTTCTTTCCATTCTGCTTTAGGTTCAGAACCTAAAGGTTGCAAAGCAACCTGCTTAAGTAAACAAACAAAATCCTTAACTTTGCAACTGCTTATCATGACTCAGAATTCTCTCAACATGAGAATCTAAAACAAACTAGACAAATGAGTCACTTGCTGCAGCTGACCTCAGCTGCCACCCATAATCACCAATAATAAGTTTAAATTTATAAAATCAACTTAATCTAATACATTATGACTTTTTTTGGCAGGAGAAATGGGTGTTGATCACTTGGAAATCATTTGGAAATGATTTATTAAAAGTTTGAAAGTAATGGTCAAGACACAGTGAAGGCACAAAGGGAAAAATCCACAAAGAAGAGGCAATGAATAAAAGCTATCACCTCACATTTGAAAATTGGAAATTTTTGCTTTTCATTATATTTGGCCAAAAATAACTTGCATTGTGTTGTATATTTTTTCCCTAATTTTCATGGCAAAGAAATTGAATAGGAAATACATGGATCAGTATTGTGTGGCATCAGTAATTCTCTTGCCCTAGGCCTTTTTTTTTTAATCGGCTAGAAAATCCTATGTTTAGGCCGGGAAAGAAGGGTTGGAAAGAGATACCATGGTATGAGAATGCAAACATCCAGTTATTCCAGTAACTGTCCAAAGGTAACAGACAGGAAAGCAGCCCAAGTCACCTGGAATCTTGTCTGCACCCCTGCATGCATGAAACACTTTAGTGGACTTCAGGAATTGTCCTGAGGTGACAATAGAGTCCCAAGATACAGCTCTGAAGCCTCCTCACCTTGCTTCCTGCATTAGTTAGGAAGATTTTGGCTTCAGGTAATAGAAAACATAATTCAAACCATGTGGGCATTTATTATCACAATATCAGGTAGGGCAGCCTCCAGGTTTCCTCTCTCCTCCTTCAGGTGGCCTCTCCCACGTGCTGACATTAGCCACAGGGTGATGGCAAGACCTCTACAGCAGTTTCAGATACAACACCCAGACCCAACACTGGCCAGTGAAAAAAAGGACCTCCCATCTCCCCACCCCCATAACAGTGAATAAACCTTTTCGAGAAAACCCCCAGCAAAATTTTCCTCCTGCCTGAATTACATCACATGTCTATGACTAAAACAGTCACTAGCAAGGGGAATGCTCTACAAGTGACTTGAATTAACTGGAACCCCATAGCAGGGGAATGGGCCTGGCTTCCTCTGCAGCCCAGGGCTGTGTAGGAGGATGCTGGAAAACCACACCAACTGAATTTTCTACTGGAAGAAGGAAGTTGGGAAGGACTGTTAGGGTGTGGCTGCTCTACGGAAACTAGAGAACAGCCATGGCAGTGATGTTCTGGCTGCTCACACGGTGACAAACCCTTTGGACTGGGAGTAAGCCCTGCTAGGGGGTAATTAACATATACAAGGAAATGCTAAGTGTGGTAATCATATTCACAAAATTATTAACTGAGGCAACTATTCCTCCTATAACCATGTGTTCATGTGTTGCTTAAGCTTTTTTCTTGTCATTTTAAGGGCAATAATTTATTAGGTAGATAGGGTCCCTTCTCCAATTCAATTGAGTAGATCCTTCTTTGAGATCTCACAGCACTTTCCTATTAACCTTTGGTATACACTTAATTATTTCTGCCTTTTTATTAGAGTTCCTTGTAGTTCTATTTATCTTCATTGAAAGCTCACCTTTACTCTTCCAGAGAACAAACCATGACTTCTTCATCTCTTATCCCCCACCCATTAGTTGCAATACTAATACAGAATGTCTCTGATGCTTGTTATATGAATGAACTAAATCAACAGAAATCTGAAGTTTGTAATAGTATAAAATTCTAATCCATTGCACTTCTATCATCCTCTTACCTATTCTTTCTTAATGTGCAGAATTCTCATGACACATCCATTACACATCCCACCACTCTTTCGTCAGCCATTCAGGTTATTAAGATCCTACCCTGTTATGCAGTAATTCTTTCACTTCCAAGAAGACAGCCCTAGCAGAGATGCTTACGAAGGTATATACATAAAGATGTTCACAGAGCATTATCTAGAATATAAAAAAAAAAACTGGAAACAACTTGATCTGCAATAATCAGGACTGCCTAGATAAATGATATGTCTATTCTGTGGAAAGTTAACTACTAAAAAAAAATCACGGTTTAGAAGATTATTTAATAATGGTTAAAAATTCATGATAAATCCTTAGAGGTAAAAAAGTAACAATATATACTAGAATCCAAATTTTATAAAAAGAAAAATGACACAATAGAAAATAGGAGATCCTTCCAGCCAAGACAGATTGAGCTGAGGTATACAGTCTCTCCCCACTTCAAACATATCTAGAAAGTCTAAGGAAAATTTAAAGAAAATTTTCAAAGTTCAGAGCTGGACTTGAAAATAAGAAAGATACATTTATAGGGGCCACAAAAATAAGCCGTTGTGTCCCTCAGCAGAGGTTGCAGAGGTAGATTTTCACATTGACACAGAAAGTCAAGATGGCAAGTCCTGGGCTCCCTCCGTGAAGCAACACAAGGTGGCGAAGTGGAACTAGAAAATCTGCCCCCATGCCTAAAAATGAGGCTTGTTTCAAAGTATGGGCAGGAAGCAGAGTCAACCATGACAATTTCAAACTCCCAATCCTGCAAGGCATGCGAGTACAGGGCAAAATTCTTTGAGCCATAAGGAAACTCAAAACCTAGAAATTAATGTACAAATTGGCCCAAAGCCAGAGAACCCCTACATCCATGGCAAAGTAAAGCACAAAAATGCCCCATAAGAATGTTTCCACAACTCAACATATAACCTATAAATATATAATTCCTACTGATGAACCCAAATGAAAATACTGCAAAGAATGGAAAGAAATCCAATGCCATGAAAGTTTGTAAATGCAGCAAAAGATTATAACCAAATAACTGGATAATAAAGCAATCTAAAAAGAACTTAAAATAAATGTTAATATTTATAACTAAAGAGATGAAAATGATAATAGATTGCATGTAGTAGAGACAGGGTATCATGAAAAATGAAAAATTTGAAAAAGAATTCTGGAATCAAAACACTATCACTAAAAGATAGAACAATGATATATGAAAGCATGCAAGACACAGAAAGAGAAAATGCAATAAACTGTAAAATATATCAAAGGAAATAACTCAGAATGTATTATAGGAAGTTAAAAATATGGACAATGTAAAAGAAGTTTGGATGGAGAGAAGAGGAAGAAAAGCTCCAACACATGATAAAGAGTTATCTAAGAAAAAGAGACTACAGAGAATGAAGAAAAAGATAAATACAAAAAAATTCTCTAGAACTAAAGATATAAATCCTCAGGTGTGGAAGAGTTCATCTACTCTCATACTAAATAAGTAAAGACAAAGCCAAAACTACAACATGTAGTGAAACTACAGATCACCACAAAAAAGGAGGAAATAATTGTCAAAGCTACAATAGGGGAAAAAAAAGCTATCTTAAAAGGAACAACAATCAGACCAACAGGAATCTTATTATCAGCAACAATAGATACGCAGAGACAATAGTAACTTTATCAAGGAAAAATAACATAACCTGGAATTCCATACCCAGCTAAACAATCATCCAAGAGTTAAAACAAAAGAAGGAGACTTTCAAGGATGTAAAAACAATGAGCTTGCTAAGCACAGACCCCGTCTGAAAGAACTACTAAAGAAGGAAAATGAATTCCACAGGAAGAAACGTGGTACAAGAAATAAGAGAAAACAAAGGAATTGGTAAAATGCGTTGGTAAATCTAAGTAAATAACAACTAATTTCGGAGGGTTTCAAATCATGATGTAATTCTTGATAATAACAACATGAAACATGGCAAGTGTTAGGTTCTAGGATTCTTGCCTTATTTAAGAGGATAGAATTTTCATCAACTTTATACTTTGTTAGGAAAATATTAATTTAAATATTCATGTTAAATATTTTGGGGTAAATATTGAAAGAATTTAAATAGAACGCAAACTTCAAATTCAGTAGAGGGGAGAACATGTGCTGGAGGGATAAAACAATTCAACTAAAGGCAGGAAAGTAGAGGAAAAAAAGGAAAAATATGATTAATAAAAAACATTTTCTATTTTCTAATATTTCACTAGTAAGAAAAAATTTTAAGTACAATTACCGCAATAAACACAAATGATTTAAATTGTGTTTTTAAAAGACAGTTGCTCAAATTGAGTCAGAATTAAAAAAGAGCTTTATATTGTTTATTAGAGAGATACCATAGAGTCACAATGGAAGGTTAAAAACAAGGTGATAAGGAATATGTGCTTGGCAAATACTAACAAGAAAGCAGAGATGTTAGGAGAGGAATGATTTATAACTAAATATCAGTAGTGATTTTCTTTGTGAGCATTGCTAAATGATTTTTACTATGTTCTTTATATCTTTCCGTATTTTTCAAAATTCTTAAATGAAAATATTACTTTTATAATTGGAAAGATTTTTTTTATTAAGAACTTTACCAATATAATGTAGCTTAGAATAATCAGCACTGAATATTATTTTAATCCCTTTATTGGGTACATATATTAAACCATTTAATCTTTATAAAAACTTAATGAGGGAAACACTAATTTTGCTTTATTTTATAGATGCAGAAACTGAGTCACAGAGAGATTTAAATAATTTCAATAACTTGTCTAAGGTCAAAGAGCTAGTAGAAACAGGACTAGGTAAGGAACATCACCAATTATACGTCCTGGAGATATCCGACACCTACACACAAGGTAAGCATGGGAGATACAACCCAGAACTTACAAAGATTACTCTTTGATCAGTATAGGCAATTATTTTACGGTAAAAATATTTCAGTAAGAAAATATATTTAACACTAATAGTGGAATTCACAGACAAGATAGAGAAAATTCCTTTCTACAATTTGGTTCATAGGTTTATACTCTAGAACTATAAAACAAAAGTACCAGTATATCTACCAGTGTATAAATCATGGCTTTTTCCAGTTAAAATGTACCATTTCTATAATAGATTAGGATGCTATTTTTGTATTTCAATTGCTTCTGGGTGGTACCAACAAAGAGTTTGAAAAAGTATTAATCAATCTTTAATAATAAAAACTTAGAGAATATTTCCAACCGTGTTTTGAAATTCTACCTGTACCATGCATGGCTAGAACTATGTTTGGATATGGTTGTCTTTCTTAGATTATACTTCCCTTTTCTTTTTAAGCAAATATACAATTTAGAATAAATTTTAATATAATATATAGTATATTTTAAAATAATTTCTACAGCTACAAAAATAGGGGGAAAAAACCCACATTAATAGAAATTACCTTTTACCTGTATTTATAGTAGCCAAAAAAAAAAAGACAGACATCATTTATAAGTAATAGATGCATTTCTAACCAAATGGATTTTGAAAGAAAAAGGTACATTTTGCTAGCTCTATCAGAAAGGGCCTTGCAAATAGCATGTAGACAATTACATTTCTGGGAACATTCAATTGGCCACCTATCTTGGCTAAATTACAATAATGTGCATTTTGGCAAATCATATCATTTTACTAAGTCATTTTAAATGTACACTGTGCATTTCTTCTCTTACCTCTCAAAATGCTTCTCTAGAATGCTTCAAACTTAAAGGAATATGTGGATACACCCTAGATATCCCATCATAACCAGGCTTACTTTGTAGTAAGCCACAACACTTTTCTCCAGCTAAACTTCCCATTCCTAGAAGGTACCACCACAAAGATCTACCTCTATCTGCACTGTCAATGCCGTGGTAGCATGTTAAGCATGACATATTTGTCAGAGGCCCTATTTAACGAAATAAACACAATGGTGAATAGTTCATCCATACCTCTCCTTCCACTGTCATAGGCTGTCAGGAAATTGTCCCTTCCATGTCAATGAGCTAGGTTTATCATTTTCAAAAGCTAAGGTCCTTTTGTACAATTTAATCCACTATATAATACTGTTCATGTTCATTTATGATATCACATTATAATGTATGAAAAAGTGATTTTGAGAAATGGGGATGGAGGCATTCAAATGCATAGTTATAATAGATGTGCATGGGGCTCTGGAATATAAAACTAATGATTTCATTTGTCTACTCTTGATGTTATTGAAGAGTATTATCTTATGCATAATTAACGGGGTTTTGAAAGGTTGGATATAAAATATTATCGCGTTTGTCAGCTTACATTGGGAACTCTACTGTGACCGATACAAATAACCCCTAAGTGTGCTTTCTACCTAATCTGGAAAAATGATGAATACTATACTCTGTTGGTGCATCCTTGTTTTCACGGACATTCTTTCCATGAGTAACTGTAAATAGTAAAATAAAATCCATCAGAAGACCATTATAAATTCCGGCTCACTTACATTTCACAAATGACAATATCTATTGACCTTAAAATTATAAAAATTAAATTATTGGCAGGACCATATAAATCTCATGTGTAACTACAGAAAACCATAAGTGTCTAACTCATTGGCAAGGGTTTCACCACTTATGCCATTGGGTCAGTAGAATAGGAGTTGGTAAAAACATTAGCCATGTAAATCCTATTAATAATAAATGCGGTGGCTCATGAAACCTTATAAATAGCATCACTTTCATTCACAACAGTGGTCACCCAAATATTATAAAAATACTATCTTCTGTTCATGATTTTCTATTCAAAATACTCAATGCTTGTAATTCTTGTATTAATACCACAATTAATATTCTGACAACTGCTCATTATGGGCTGTATAATAACAAGCAGATTGAATGGTCTGGGCCAAGTTGGAGCAGAAGCACCAAAGCTGTAACAAAGAAGGCCTCACAGAGCAGGCAAGTGACTAAATAGAGTAGGGGCTGAGTTACTGGATTCTTGAGTCTGGGACTGTGGCACACTCAGCATTCAACAAATACGTGTGCCAGGCACTATAGGTGCTGTTTTCAAACATTTGAACGGGATCATTTAAGAAAATTAGACTTTTCTAGTAATTTTACATAAGCCAATATTTTAAGTTAAAACATTTCCAAACCTGGACTCAAGGATGACTCTAAATGTTGCTTACTCAAAATAAGTAAGCATAAGCTTGGTAATGGGAAGGGATGGATAATTTGCAAAAGTGGAACATTTTGGTATAAGGTCCAAAGATGATAAATATCTTGTCCCATTTTAGAAAATGAGAAATAGAGTAATATTCTTTAATAACCATTTTAGTATGACGCAAACTTGCCATAAGTCTGCTTTTATCTAGGACAGGGTTCGGCACACCAGGCATTTAGCAAATAGCTGTCGAGGGAATGAGTGAATGTTTTAGCAACATTTTATTTGTCAAAATAAAAATACAACCTAAAATTCATTCAAGTAGACTTCTGAATAGGTAATTATTGGATATAGAAGACACATTAGGACATACTTCTACTACAAAGAGTTAGGGTAAGATCAACACTTAGCATAACGTCTTTTAACCCCCAAAATACCACTATAGCAAGAAGGCTGTTCACTCATGAAATTGGGAGAAGTTCAGGACAAACTTATCTTGCCCAAATAAAAGCCATAAAAACTGAAGGATGCCTCCTATTTCAGTGAGAAAACATCCATTTTTCAACAATCTACAACTCTTTGGTAATCAGTGTGCAGAGGATGATCACTCCCCTACTTTTGCATATGGCCCTTGAAAATTTCTGAGAACAGGGACACCATGAGAAGTACCAAGCAGGCAATGACAGAATAAGAACCCACTCATGCCATGTATATATCAGTCACGGAGATGACCCACTCACACCTTCTCTAAACCATCCCCGACAAATATTTTTTTTCATTTTGTGAAGCCACACAAAAGAAATTCCAGGCACCAACCACATAAAAACATGAGTTATTTGCTGGAGACCTGACAACATTGAGGGGAAAAAGTCAAACATTCTTGCCTAGTGAAAGCATGAAAGAAAAAAAAAAAAAAAAGTCTGACTCTTACAGTTACCTTCAAGGTAAAATTAATTATTAATTGGCAAAGCCTGGCATGGAATGATTGCTATCAATATTTTAATACTTGCAGTGCTAATTTCATTCTCGCCATCACAGTTTGTCTACTGAATAAGCAAGACAGATCTGTTTACTTTCAGTAAAGCTTGCTATGAGGATCACCCTAAGGTTTCCGATATTTTGAAATGCTTTGAATCTTTCTCTCCTTTAATTTCTAATATTAAGCAAACTGAAAAAAGACTCGCACTTCATTCACACCAATGAACAATGCTACCATTCTTAGCTGGCTCATGAAATATTAGATTGCTAATTTCTGGACATTAATTTTTTAATTCCCACCCACCAGTGCTTCAATTTACAGCACGCTCAGATTTGTCTCCTCATAGAAGTTTTGCAGTGATTCACAAAACTTGAACTTTGTGAAATTAGAAGGTGAATTTATCGATTAGCTGAATTCAACCTAACTCATCTCTAGAGCTAAACTGGCAGGAAAGCCTAGCTAAAAGGCACTGTTAAACGTAGCAGAATGGTTAAAAAGAAACCTTAAAGTATTGCAGATTGGATATGTCACAAATGGGGTATGGACGAATAAGAAGAATTAAGAACTCTCCACTTTAGCTCCTCAGGGTCCACGGCCCGAGAGGGAAAAGATGCTGATAAAAAGCATCTCTGGAACCCAGAGGTATCAGCCCAAGAAATCTCAGATTTGAGGGGGTTACAGTCCAATTTGCCTCAGAGATAGAATCAAAACCCTTATGCTCGTACCAAGGCTCCAGGACAGATAAAAGGAGAATCAACAGACATTTGGAATTGCCATTTAAAGGGCATTTAAAGCCTAGAGGGGCTGTGCTGGGGACAGTATCACTAGAAAAGAGCCATATTAGATTTTTTTTTTAATTTAAAGGCTGCTTGCTGCCACACAGAACCCTGGGAATGTAGGGGTAATGCCCTGTGCTCTCCTGGACCATGGCCCTAGATTTGGCCCCATCTTGTATTTTTAACAGCATACACCTGTTGCTTCTATAGACCCTCCTGACCTCCAGCCTGTGACTAAGTACTTCAGTCCTACCTGCGATGCTGTCTCGTTCCAGGCAACAGTTTGGTATGACCACGTTACTCCAGTAAGCCCTCGGCCCCCCGTGACACCGGGCACCCGTCAGCAAGGACGGCAATGTCCTGGTTAGCCGCTGCCAGGACCCTGCCATCATGCTCAGCACTTCCCTCTCTCTCACCTGCCACATCTGAATAATCACTAGCTGCTCCTGATTCTGCCTTTTTAATGGATTTCCAATCTGTCACTTCTCTATCCCCACCAGCACGCTGGCCTCATGCAATCTGGCCGCCACCCACCATCCTTGCTTTTTAACAGTCTCTTAATTCAATTCCTGTACCTGTCCAGGCCCCTCCTATCTATCTACTGTGCTACAGGCACAATGGTGTTAAAGTCTCAGCATATCACTCTCCACCTTAAAATCCTTCAGGGCTTCCCACCACCCTCAGGGCGTGGCCAAGTGCTCTATCACGAATCCTGGATCCAGCCCTGGCTTATTTGCCTAGCCTCATCTCTCACTGCTGCTGTAAAACAGAACAACTTCTGCACCCCTAAACCTGGACAGCCATGTTCTTTCTCAACTTGAAGTCTTCTGTGCTTAGCCTAACTTCATCTTATGAGGCCACACTAAGTCTCTTTCAAGACATGCCATGTCAGACAGATAGGTTATTATATTTTGTTCATGCGTTAACCTTGTTCACAGTGCTCCAATATTACTATTTCATTGGAGCTAAAATTTCTCAAAAATATTCGTAATCTATCCATAGAATTTCTAATTTTTATCAAGTACCTGCTATGTTCTTGTCACGATTCTAAACATTTATTTGTATTAACTTATATAACCCTCAGAACTACCCTATGAGTTGATATAGTTATTATTCCCATTGTATAGTTGAAGAAACTGAGATACAACATGACTAAGAGGACACAGCTAATAAGTGGATGAGCCATAAACTTCCAGAGTTAACTAATGAACTTACCCGTTACTCTAGAGATAGCCAGGGAGAACACCGTTTGAATTCATGAAAAATATGCATCAACTGACATTAATAAAATCTTTCCACATCAGGGTTGAGGGCAGTCACGGTGGCCAGAATGTCTAGTCTACACATCTCTGTAAGACTCACCTTTGTAACACAAACATTACATCCTTCTAGATTAGTGCACCCTTCATCAGGGTAAATTTTCTATATTATATTAACATTTTAGGCCTACTTTGAAAAACAATAAAGTAGAAATATCACTCGGTAGAATTATGTTGCTGCCACAACTAAAACTACATAGTGTTACAGAAAAATGTGGGTTCCCAATGCTTTAAAAATCTAAACTGTATGTCATTTTACCATTTATAGTTTATTAACAAAATTAGACGCAGCTTTTTTATATTAACTGCTGTACATTTTTCTGATGTTAAATCAATAGAGTTTTCATTTTTCATGTAACAGAAATTTAGAAAATTAAATACATCAGACAAATGGTCATAATGTAACCATAAAATAAAATCTGAAAGATTAAAATGACGGCCATTATTTATCATGCATATTTGCATCTCCAAATAATAAAAGTCCTAATTGCTTGCCTTAGGTTCCTGTAAGTATAAAAGTAAAATATGGATTAACAGATTGGCCTTTTCCTTCTTCCAGAAAAAAAAAATTCCTGAGCATAGAACATGTGGTCAATAAATACTTAATTGATTGATTCCTGTAATAAGCTTGCTTAGTTGCTAGAACATCTGACACTTAGTATTTTAAGTAGTAGGGGAGAAAGAGTACAAAATACTTAACATCTGGTTATGGTGAACCATATTTAAAAACATTTGAGAGTTGGGGGAAAAATAAAAGCATTTTAGAAATTAACTGAAAAAATAGCTGTAGTAGCATAGAGCAAAACATTTTAGTGTAGACTTTGTATGCCAGGTATTCGTTCATTCATATGTATTTATTGAGCACAGTACTAGTTGCTTGACAAACACCAGTGAACTTATCTTGACAAACACACAGACACAGACCTTGTCTTTGCAGAGCTTATGTTCCAGTGGGAGGTTATGCCATCCTACAATGGGAATCTCACCATGGTAGGTCACCAACACAAGCTTAAGCTACGAAACCATGAAGTCACCAGAATGTGTCTGCCTACCTTTCTGCACTCCCAAATGCTACTCCCTAAGTATAGCCTCCTATCCCCTCCACGTAGGCCTGAGCTGCTCTACAGGGAGCTTCTACACCAAAACTATACTTCTCTTATTCCAGATTTAAATTCCATTCCTTCCATGCTCAGTTCTTGACTGAGAAGAGCCCGTAAGATGATCTGCATTAGGGCATGGGTGACTGATAGCTACTTGCATTTCTTCTAACGGTTTTTGCTAAAAGGAATGACTTACCAAAAGATTCAGGCAATAGCAGCAAGTGTTATGGGGGAAGTAGGATCATTTGGGGAGAGGGGTTTTCTGGGTCCTGGAACATTCTTCACAGGAATTTTTTCTGCCTCTGGCTGTACATAGGTTGACCTCAAAGGGCATCATTTTTAAGGAGAAGCCGTAGCCCAGAATGTTCAGCAAAATTAATGGTCCAAAGGGTAGGGACAAAGAGTGAAATCTCTAATGTACAACAAGATAGAGAATTCAGAAAGAGCAGACCATAATCACCAGTAACAAAACAAGCCCAGGATGACATTTCCACTAATTTGAAAATTATTCAAATATGTAGCTGATTTTTTTTTGGTCCTAACATCCTGCTTTTCAAACATCCCATGAATTCATTTTAATTTAATATTGGGGTCTTTTAATCCCAGAGATTTTAAAGTCAATAAGAGAATTTATTTAATGCTCTTAACTGAAAGCTTTCTCTATTTAAAGCATGGGTCTTTTTCCTTCTTACTGAAAAATGAACATGTGACTCTGAAATCTTACTAGGTGGACAATGACATTAAATCTTGAGGTTTCTCAGGTGTCATGAATTCATGGGATGGACAGTAAGCATAACAAGTTTGAAATGTGTCAGCCACAAAAAGAAAGGTCCCTTAACTGTCTTCCCCTCATTTCCATGACTGTTCACATCCTTGCCAACTACCATAACAGCATTACCATGTCCAGAATTTTATTTTTCCTACGATAAACCAAGTTAGGGCAAAGCCACACATTGGGCATGAAATAACCACAGGATAAACTATCAGCACTAGCTTTTCTCAGATCCAGCCCTTTTCTCTTAAAAATAAGTTCCAGAAAAATCCTCTGTTTTCACAACGGTAGTTTTCCCCCAACTTACAAATGTTTGTTGATCTGAACAAACTCATGCTTTGTTGATACATTAAGCAAAAAATCCTTTTAAAATTCAACCACAATGAAACATTTCATCCGGACCTCATTATTTGCCATTTCTACGCCTCTTCAGAATTTCTGAGAACTCCCCCGTGTGTGCCAAAGTGACAGGAGAAAAATCTGTTCTCGAGCTATTTTAGCCAAGTAAATACTTGGAAATTCACTCTGTAGCTAAGAAAGCATATCATTATGGTCTTTTCAAAGACATCTGGTAAACATCCAGCATTGAGCAAAGTAGATAAGCTTTTTTAGAAAAGAACCAAGTCCTACTTTCAATTTCAGTGAAATCATGGCTATGTTCGTTGAACTATCTCAGTGGGAATACTCACCCTTACGTATTTTAATTTTCCCCTCCATTGCCTTTGTACCCTACTAGATTGGGAGGTATGGACTTGAGGGCATGGACTGGGTCTTGTCACTGTTGGGAAACAATGTACATAGCATATAGTAGGCACTCGATATTAGCATTTGTTCTGTGAATAAAAACTCCCCCATAGAGGTGATGGAGAAAATTAAAATCAGATCAGATTTAAAGGAATTACAGAACCCAAGCCCTCTGAACCTTGAGATCCTTTTCTTTTCTCAGAGGGCCAACTTCCTTTTCAGGTGTTGGTAAGTCGGTGGGGTTGGCCTTTGGGGTCAGCATCTGGCGGTGACTCTTGGCAAGCCCAGCCCAGCCCTATTGGCAAGCATGGTCTTCTCAGCAGGTGCAAGAAGTTGATCTTGGACTAAACCAAGGCCTAGGAGTAGAGATAAGCAAGAAAGGAAGAGACAAATTATTCAAAATCTGAACGCTCAAATTATTTAGAGTCCACCTGTGTTACTTGATTGATTAGTTTTATAATTCTGAAAAGCTACGTAACCTATTGGGCTGCCACACAGCGAGCAAAGCCTTCAGTTCTCATCTGGGGTTATCACCACAATGTCTTCTTCCTTTAGAATTTATAATCGAGAACTGACTCTTTATCTTATGCTTAATTAGGGAAGGGTTTAGAAGAATGCGAGGGAGGAGGAGGAGGAGGAAAAGAAAGAAGAAACAGTAGGAGGAGGCAGGGGGAGGTGGGGGAAGAGGAGAGAGGGGAGAAAAGCCCTCACTGCTGCTCAGGGTGACCTTGGCCAGAATTAGACTCTTTGTAGTGTCCGACAATCCGTTGCTGAAGGTAAGGTCGGCCTTGCTTTGATGAAATAAAACTTCAATAAGAGGCCAAACCAGGAGCCAGATAGAGAGTAAAAAGAGGGTAGAAGGCTTCTAAGGAAAGAATATGAACTGTGGTTATTGGACGATAACCAAAGATCGGGCCTCGAAGACCAGAGGATGTGCTGGGAAGGGAGATGACCACGGTGATGGGCATGGTGGGGATGAAGAGCTTTCCATGCCACGTAAGCTCAACTGGTCCTCACAACTACCCTATAAAGCAGGTTCTGTTATTGTTACTCCCATTTTACAGATGAGGAACAGAGGAGTAAGTTAAATACACGAGGTCACACAGCCAGCAAGGGGCAGAGCCAACCTGTTCATCCAGGAAGTCTGGTTGCAATGCTCTCACCCAGTGTATTCGTTTCCTGTAGTTACCACAAACTTGGTGGCTTAAAACAACAGAAACGTATTCTCTCTTATTTCTGGAGGCCAAAAGTCTAACATCAGTATCATTGTGCCAAAAATCAAGGTGCTGGGAGTGCTGTGCTCTGTCCAGAGTTTCTAGAGGAGAATCCACTCCTCACCTCTTCTGGCGGCTCCTGGTGGCTGCCAGATTCCTTGGCTTGTGGTCACATCACTTCAGTCTTCAAGGCCAGCATCTTCAAATCTCCCTCTGCTCCATCTTCACATCGCCTTCTCCTCTGTGTGTAAATCAGTCTCTCTCTCTCTCTCTCTCAAAGACACTTGTGTCAGCATTTAGGGCCCACCCAGATAATCCTAGATAATCTTTCCATTGCGAAACCCTTAACATAATCATATCTGCAAAGACCCATCTTCCAAATAAGATACTATTTATAGGTTCCAGGATGACGACCTGATATCTTTTTTTGGAGGGGAAGTGTTTTTTAGCGTACCACATTCTACTCCGCTGTGATAATTTAACGGCTTGGGTCAGCTCTTTTTTTAAAAAAAAACATGCATATGGTTATTGCAAATAATCTGAGGCCTCCATTGTGGCAAATATGGAAACTGGGGATGACTTAAACAGTTTTTAAAATTACATCAACATTGTAAAGACTACTCGCTATAATTTAACACTCTTTTTTAACCACTGATGTGTCACTGAAAACCTTAAACGTGGACGAGGGGGACAGTTCCTAGGAAAACTTTATCTCGACTCCATCCTTAACCACTGAGACGCAGTTAACAACACAGAATGACACACCTTGACAGCAATTACTATTATCATGGAATCCTGGGGCCCGAAACTCTTCAGGAGCTTCCCATGGTGGACAGAGCAGTAAATGCCTCAGGGTGGGAAACACCGTCCTCCATCAACAGCACCACCTCTCTCCTCGTCTCCTACACAACCACCCCTTCCCTTCAATAGTCTCTTTTTTCCCCAACTAATGTAAATGTCGTCTTCTCTCTGTTTCTCGTGGCCCTCTGCTCACCAGGACACCTATTCCCCTTTCCGTCAGTCCAAGTCCATAACCTTCTGTAAGCTTAGCTTAAAACTTGCTTCATATGAAAAAATGCTCAATATCATTAATCATTAGGAAAACGCAAATCAAAACCACAATGAGGCTGGGCACAGTGGCTCACGCCTGTAATCCTAGATCTATTGGGAGGACCAGGCTGGAAGATCACTTGAGACCAGGAGTTGAAGACAAGCCTGAGCAACATAGCCCTAGACCCCATCTCTACAAAAATTCTCAAATCAGCCAGGCGTCATGGTGCACACCTGTAGTCCCAGCTACTCAGGAGGCTGAGGCAGGAGAATAGTTTGAGCCCCAGGAGTTGGAGGCTGCAGTGGGCTATGATGACACCACTGCACTCTAGCCCGGGTGACAGAGTGAGACTCTCTCTCAAAAAAACCCAAAAAAACACAAAAGCACAATGAGATCACTCTACTCCCATCGGATGGCTACTATAAAAAACAAACAAACACACACACACCATAAAGTAAGTGTTGGCAAGGATGTGGAAAAATGGAAAAATTGGAACCCTTGTGCACTATTGGTGGGAACGTAAAACAGTACAGCTGCTATAGAAAACAATATGGAGATTCCTCAAAATATTAAACATAGAATTGCCATACGATCCAGCAATTCCACTTCTGGGTATCCAAAGAGATATTTGGGTCTCAAAGAGATATTTGTACAACCATGTTTATAGCAGCATTGTTCCCAATAGCTAAAAAGTAGAAGCAACCCAAATGTCCTTCGACAGATGAATAAACCAACTGTAGTGTGTACATACGATAGGATATTATTCAGCCTTAAAAAGGAAGGAAATTCTGACACATGCTACAACATGGGCGAACCTTGGGGACATTATGGTAAGTAAAACAAGCCAGTCACAAAAACAGACAAATACCGTATGATTCCCCTTATATGAGGTACCTAGAATATCAATTCATGGAGAGAAGAAGTAGAATGGTAGGTGCCAGGGGCTAAAAGTTTGGGGAGTTGTTTCATGGGTATACAATTTCAATTTTACAAGATGGAAAAGTTCTAGAAATTGGTTGCACAATAATATGAATGTACTTAACAGTACTGAACTGTACACTTAAAAACAGTTAAGATGGGAATGTGTGTCTTACCATGATTTTTTAAAACTATGAGGCAAAAAAGTCCTTATTTCATGCAAAAAGCTTGTCTACCCCAATTCAGATGGCTCTTCCGTGTCTATGCTATTTTATTATCACTGTAGAGAAGAAGTTTGAAGTCAAGGAATTGGTGCCCACCTAAGTAGGTTTTCCTCTTTCTCCCTAAGGAAAAAGATCATTTTTTTCCCCCTTCTTGGTTGCTCTCCCAAGCACTCAATATGGCACTCTTCACACAGGAAATTGAATTGTTACAAAGTGATCGAGTAAAAATGAAATAGAATTTTATAATACCTAAAACCAACAGGAGACTGAACAATGAAATTAGCCAGGAAAGAAAAAGTACTGAAGAACTGCTAATGTTAAAAAAAAAAAAAAAACATATATATATATATATAAAATTAGGAACACTTTGTCCTCCATTGCTTACCAATGAGAAAGGAACCAAAAATACTTGATAAATTGTCATGCACACGAAGGTGCTTAATTTGTATTTCTAAAGGAAAATGTGGTTAAATATTTAATGACATAGTTTAGATCAGTGGGTCTCAAGTTTCAGAGGGCTTGTTTAAAGCACAGTTGGCTGAGAGCCTGACCCCTAGAGATTCTGATTCAGCAGGAGTGGGACGGGGCCCTAGAATCTGAATTTCTAATAAGTTCCCAAGTGATCCTGATCTCACCGGTTCAGGGACCACACCTTGAGATCGCTGGTTTGGATCTGTATTTTCTTGATGACAGTAAGGACACCAAAACATGAATCTGGAAATGTCAGTCCAGACTGGGCTGCAGTTCTTGTACCTTTATGCAAAACCAAAGGAAGACCCTCTGCCCTCTCACTAGGCTCCTCCCTCCCCCTACATTCTTTCCTTTGGCAAACTTGGGAAGCACAAAATCGTTAAGAAGAAGCAAAATGTATTTAACAATTTAAGTCCCAAGCAAATCAGACACGGTCTTATTTGTGTTGGTGCTGTCCCTCACTTTTAAAAGAAACTCAAAACAGCTAGATTTCCTTATCACAGTGGGATGCATTTGAGTGAGAGATTATTGCAAATCAGAATAGCAGCACCTCTACCAAGGATCAAAACCAGATACCTTGATACCCAACACCTGGTGATTTTCCACTTTGGTAGCTCCTAAGCCAGAGACCATGCTTCTCTTAAAATGACCATAATGTCTAAAATAAGGCTGGTTGTGATATCAATAAAAGAGAGCCACAAATACTATATTTAAAACTTAGGAACAAAACTAACTTTGAAAGAAAAATTACCCTCTTCAGCAAAAGAAAATAATTAAATTCAATTTATAGGTATAGTGGTGCATGAAGTCACAGAAATTGATGCAAAAATTTTTATAGAATATATAGAGTGCATGAATACCATAATCTATTGAAATCTGTGTGGGTATACCTATACTCACACCGCATGATGTAAGAGAATGGTACTATAGACATCAATGAAATTCCAGTTCATGTCATCTTGGCTAGAAAGACAAGACTGGGTAGTTTATGATTACATTAGACTCTTGAGATGTGTGGATCCCTTAGTCACCATTTTCCTATGATTTATTAAAACGAATACAAGTTCACATACAGGTTACCACAGAACTGCAATAAAAATGTATGCCTTTTATTAAAATTCAAGTGAGAAACACTCCTGAACCAAGTCATATTTATCGTTTAATGGAAGATTCCATTTTTAGGAAATCCTTTGCCAAAAATATTAAATCTGAAATTCGTTTCGTAGATTGCTTCATATATGTAAAAACAAAAATTCATAATGTATCTCACTTTTGCAAGGATTCAGTTACAATGAATCAAATCATGTGCCACGAAGATTCCCATATGTGCACAGCACCTCTCACACCATAACCCAGCAAGTCTATAATAGAGCAGGTGTTACACTCATTCGCCAGTACGAGCATTATAATGAGAATCTACTGAATTATCATTAGTGCAAGCAACATCATTTATTATTTCTATGTGATTTTCTCCATAGGGATGTAAAAGAACAAAATCCAACAGATTTAGCAGTCTCATTTAGGAAACTGAATCACAAGGACAAAATCTCCCTTAAAACTTACAAACGAGCCTGAAATACCAACAAGCTGCACGGGTGACATGGGGATTTGGATAACAAAAACGACTTATACTAGGATGAAAGCGCACAAAAATATGCCTAAAAGCAGCTGCCACAAACATATGATACAAACAAATAATTTTCCAACTGTGTCTTTTCTTTCTACATGACACATTAAGGCAGTTTTACAAAAAGTGATTTTGTATACAATGGTTTTTCAAGGCCAATTGTATTTTAGTCTTGGAAAACTGAAGGGAAAAAGGCAAAGTATGAATGAATAGACCAGTGGAAACCAACAGAGTGCCTAGAAACAGATGCCCACATTTACGAAAACTAGCTTGATGAGACAGCTGGCTCTGCAGACCAATAGAGAAATGATGGAGTATTTAATAAATGGTGCTGGATTCACTGATTATCCACGTGGGAAAAAAATTAATTTGGACCCCTACCTTATGCAAAGACCTTCACCATAAAGACCTACACCATACACAAAGACCAATCCCAGGAGGATTAAGACTTTACTGTGAAAGGTACAACTTTAAATTTTTTAGAATTTTTTAAATCCTATAGAATATGGGAGACTATTTTCATGACATCAGTGTAGGGAGGGATTTTTCTTTTTAAACAAGATGCAAAAAAGCCAAACCAGAAAGCAAATGATTGTTACATAAGAATGTATTAAAACTAAGAACTACTCTTTATCAAAAGATGCCATAAAGAACATGAAAAGGTAAGCCACAGAATGGAAAAAGACATTTGCATATGCATAACTAACAGAGAGTTAGTATCCAGAATATATAAGAAAATTCTACAAACTGGTAAGAAAGAAACAGATGACCTAGTAGGAAAACGGGCAAGAGACATGAACAGGCATTTTTCAGAAGAGGAAACATAAATGGCCAATATTCATATGAAAAGATTCTTAACCTCACTAGTAATGAAGGAAATATAAATTAAAACCACAGTTACATACAATTTCAGATCACTACACAGGCAAAAATTCAGGAGCCTGATGGTTCCAGGGGCTGGCAAGGATGTGGAACAATGAGAACTATAACACCGTGCCAGTGGGGATATAAACTGCTGCTACTATGTTAGAAAGTAATTTAGCATTATTAAGCAAAGTTGAAAATGTGTATAGCCTACAACCCAGAAATTCTGTTAGACACATACCCTAAAGAAATGCTCACACATGTGCAATAATGTTCCTTGTAGCAATGTTGGGAATAGCAAAAAGTAGAAGCAACACAACTGTCCATCTGCAGTGGACTGGATAAATAAACTGGGCTATATGCATTCAATGAAATACTTTGTAACAGTGAAAAGAAGTGAAGCACAGCTATATGCAACGGTAGGGATGAATCTCAGAAGTACAAATTTCCATGAAAAAAGCAAGTTGCAAGAGAGTATCTAACATAGGATACCATTTCATAAAGTGTCGAGATAAGCAAATTAAAGGATACTTTTAGGGACACATACGTATGATTCCTATACATCACACAGCGGTAAATCTTGTGTTTTTTAAGGGGCAACATAATGAGAAAAAAATTTCAGGATGCTAATTACTTCTGGCTGGGAAGGAAGGAGAATGAGTCTCAAAGGAATTTTTTTTATAAGCTCTTCTTTATTTAGATAACAAAAGGTTAAAAATTAAACACAGTTTTTATAAACCTCATTTGCCATATTTAAAACCAAAGGTGGTAGAGGACAACTCTGGAGCGGCACAGGGTGAACCTGTCTTGGTTGAGCAGACACCAGCGTGAGAGGTCTGTCTTCTCTTCACGCTATCCTGATAAATACATACATACACTCCAGGAACTCACCTTTTGCAGGCCAGGGCAGAGACAGAAGTCAAAGCTCTGGGATATGGTTACAATCTCTAATGGCATCCAGGTAAGTGAGGGAGCCCAGATCCCTCACTCCCACTCGACAGTCTCATAATTCTTATGGCTATAGAAATCAAGCCTTTGTATTGCTCATTACTCCGAATGTCAAACCCACTGGACATCAATTGCTGAGGGGAAAGGGAGGGAGAAGTACCAGGGCACATACATGGAGATGCTATAACAATTACAGGTGGGGAAGGAGGAGAGATATCAGAGCAGCCAACTATTATTAATTTTATATTTTCCTTCCACCATCCAATCCTTGCCTTTGGCACTACAGTCATTTTATACCATTGTTGTTCTTTGTTTTTAGTTGGGTCACCCCTCAAACTAGATACCATAGCTAATATCATTTCAGTTCCTTTTTTGCACATTTTTAATGCTTGTTTTCTTTGGAAGATATTCAAATCCCATTTAAATGTCAACTATTTTATAGAAATAGATATTTCTAGGATGATGCTGTAGATGCAGAAAGGAATCAGACTTGAGTTACTTAAAGGTTTAGCAAAGAATGGCGGACAAGTACCAGTAACCAAAGCACTGAATGCGGTATCCCAGAAATACACCTGGGGTCGAGGAGGAGTACCTAGGAGAGAAAGTCAGGTCTGTATATCAAATGTGAGCTGAGAAATGAGAAAATAGCAATAAAAAGAAAGCAAATTCTGAGAGCCGAAAATACAAGGCACTAATGTGGAAGCTGTCCCTAACATTAGGTATCACTAAAAATTTCCTGTACCTTTGCTGGGATTTATTTCTGTCAAAATGTTAGGTACATTATTTACTCTTCTGGATCTAAGCTAGACAAAAATTAATTTGGTGGATTAAACTTGAGTGATATTCTTCTCTTCATTGAATGAACGTATCTAATGGAATTAACAGTTAGTATCTTTAAGTGTCAGCCACTGAAGACAAAACAAACAAGTCATTGACCCTGCCTTGAGAGAGTTCACAGTGACACACTCAATACTTTAAGAAAAAGTACACTGTACGATTGGGTAAGAACCTGTTTATAGGAACTACACTGCCCGTAATAGACAAAAGAAAAAGTATGTGATACGACTCATACTTATTTAAAACAATGCTTTCTAATTCATAGCTAACTTTCAGTGGAAAGGGGACATGTGTACACACACACACTCACACAAAGATAACAAACACTCAAGCTTAAAATCTCTATATGACATGGCAAAGCATCTGCCGGTTATTACTTATATTTGAACCTGTTTTCAAATGATTAGGTTTCAATATATTTCACTCAATATATACCTTTAAATGGTAGATCCCCACACATATTTTATTTCAAGCTCTATTTTTAATGTTACAGAAGCAGCAGGGGGCAATCTAACTTAGGAAACCTGCTGTGGCAGTGATGAGGGCTAAAGCAAGCCTGCATCCCAGAGCTGTTAGAAAAAATCCTCCACTTTGCTGAATACAAAAACACGGCGTATAGGGAAAGCAGAAATATGCATTGGAAAGAACACATCCAGGGCAGGAAAATAACAGAAGGTGAAGGGTCCACTCTGGGATAAAATAAGATGAAACAAAATGAAATAAACATAAAATAAAATTTTTCTTAAAACCCTCACACAGGCAAAGAGAAATCTATGAAGGCACATAGACATACTAGGATTTTTGTTTTTACTTTGCCTGCAGGCACTTCTGAGCCCAAATAACTGCAGATCTGGGAATAACAGGTGTTTATTGATTTCTTTGTGATTTTTCTCTTTTTTATTTCTTCCCTTTTTTTTTTTTCCTGTGGTTCTGGAACAGAAAGACATATGTATTCCATATGTAACACTTTAGAAAATGAAAGGCAAGAGAAACATTGAACAGATATGGGGAGGAGGGACCTACTTTCCCCGACACAGCTTAATGTCAGTATCACAACTGCTTTCCCTATATTATTCTAAAAAGAAAAGGCACCAGAAGTTCCCCATAAAAATATTAACTGACGAGAAGCTTGAATGTTAGCATGGACATCTATACTAGTCAGAAAGAAAGTAACAACTTTAGGTTTCTGTCTCAGTTTATTTGTTCTTTTTAAAAAACTTACAAGAAATACCATACAGTCATTAAAGGGCAATCAATAGTTTGGCTTTACTTGCTTTTGAGGCTTAAAAGAGAAAGGAAAACCAAACAGCCTCCAAAAACATCCATTTTATTTAAACCTTTGCTTGTTAAGCCACAAAAATCATATATCAAGATTGATTTAGTGTGATACGTACAAAAAAGTTCAAATGATAAGAATATATCTCTCTAGATGACAAATCATCAACCATAATCTGTCTATTTATCTGTAGGATGCAGCCTTCCATCCATCAAACCAGGATGGGTCCCTTTTATGTTGCAAGTATCTAGTAATGTTTCAAGGACAGGGCAGCATACCAAAATAAAATACAAACATTTTTATTTTCTCCCAGTTTTTGGAAAAACTTTATAATCTCTGTAGGCACTGGGTTTAATTTTAAGAGCAAGGCGAATGACATCTCATGAGAAGACTAAACATACTGAAACTTCAGAAAAGGAAGGAGAAATTAGAAGTTTGACTCTGCTGATATCTCACAAAAGATGAAGAGGTTTGAAATAGAGAAAGGAAGGGGGACATGGCAAAGGGATATTTCTTTCTGAACCCAGTTTGGGAGGCAAATGGAAAACAGTGTGAGGGAACTAATACTAAAGTGAAGGGGCCTGCAGGAGCAGACACAGACAAACAGCACACACGAACACAGGAGGGCAGAGTATGTGGGGTCCTATGAAGTCAGCAGGAAGCTCCTTGCTTCCGAAGATGAAACAAACGTCTCCGGGGGAAAAAAAATTGTTTAAATATTCCTACACATGTCAAATGGTGAACTTGGGGAGCAAATAAACAGCAGGGAAGACTAATGACAGACTGTGCTAAACAACAGCAAAAAAGTACAGTGTCCTGTGAGGAAGAATTCATTGTTCAGGAATTACAGTTTCATAAGGACCCAGATTTCTTTCAAAGGCTACGGCAGCTGCAGTCTGCGGATAGAGTTGGGGGGAAAAAGAAAAATGCACATCCTGAGCAGGAGGTATATTCGCCTATGGCATGACCATATCTTCTGTAGCAATAATCTTCTGTCCGTAAAAGGAACAACAGCGTAAGAAAGGACAACAGGAGACAGATACAATCTCATGCAAGGGGAGAAGCCAGGGCCATATATAAACAGATTACACAAAGACATGTGCAGGGGCTCTTGTTTATTATTACTTTAAATATTGATAGAGGGTCTTTTTATACCTACCAGCTTGTGTTTTGGAATTGGTAAAAAAATGCTTGTGTATTTGGGAGCAAAAGAAAAGACTACTTGTGTCACTGATTTAAACACACACGCACACACACTCATCTGGCTACAGCTTCTTAAAAAATACAAAAAGCCTCCTTCAAATTGTTCAGTACCACTCCAATTTCCTGTGTAGACCTAGACGTTTCTATGTTTTTCTGTGTCTCCTAACTTACCCAGGTTACCTAATGCATGCACAGTATGAAACATTTTTAAATGAGTTAGTCTTTATTGAATTATGATTTCCAGCAGACACTAATAACAAAATTCAAATTGCCCTGGCAGACGAGAATTTTTTGAGTGCTGGGACGTAACCGAGATTTCAAGAGAATCTCGAAGAGCCACCCACCAAGTGTGTGTAGTAACTGGGTACCGATTGATGAAATACTTCAAATAGTTAATTAGATTTGCCAAGAAAAAAAAAATCAATCGTTAAGAGTCAACACTCTAGGAGATACAGATGATAAAGAACTTATTGGCACACCCAGGGTGTAGTCAAAAGTAAAGCTTAACAAAATAAAGTTTTCAGATTTCTATCACACTGTCTCTGCAGTCAGCCCAATGCAATTAGCAACACATCAGAAGGAGGGAAAGCAACTTTTGCCCCCATGATTTCTTTTTTCCCAGGAATTTCTTCGGCGCGCTTAAAAGGCATTTTGCAAGCAAGGAATAATAGAGACACTCAGATACTATCAGGGGTTGCATCGCCTATGAACACCTGCAAACTGAATTTGCTCTGTTTTGTTAACCATTTATTTTGTCTTACTGGGTTTTCAAAGGGAAATGTGACAACCCCACTGCTCTTTAGCAGCGCAACAGGATGTTTAATCTAATAAAGCTATTGCAACAAAATGGATTAAAGCAATACGGCACATTTGTAATTTGGGATCTGTGAAAGAATTTTAACATTCGGACACTGTGAGCTCAATCTTAAAAATGTTGTTGGTAGGATGAAAGTAGACTATCTAAGTAACATCTGCTTTTCTTCTTTGAGCATCTTCATATTGCTACCGCTTATATGAAGCCAGGATGAGATCTGCTGCTGGGGCACCATTCGCTGTGATTTTGCATCATTTGAAAAAAAAAAAAAAAACACAAAAACTTGAAGTCCTAGAATTATCACCTGGCAGAAACATCTAAGAGTAAGAAGACAGCAATGATATGAGAAACGGGACTTTTGAGTATAAATATTATGAGGGTTTTTCCCCTAAATTGAAAGTTGTCTTCCAAAAAAGGTGATATGATGTACTTATGAGTTAAAAAAAGTATTTCCCAGACATGTTTCATACTGGACATGTCCTCTGGCTACAAAATGTGTGTTACACCTCCCACATCTGGCCTCTATTTTTTAATGTGTTGGGCTTTTTATATTGTCGAGAAGGAAATAAATTGGTAGCTATCACTCTTCTTTGTACTGCGTGTTTCAGAAACGATCAGCTAATACCAAGCTCACCTGTCTAGTATAGGAGAGAGACGAGTAACGGGCAATAGGAATACAACGTGAGTGTGACGGTTAATTTTAGGTGTCAACTTGACCGAATTAAGGAATACCTACAGAACTGGTAAAGCATTATTTTGGGTGTGTCTGTGAGGGTGTTTCCAGAAGAGATTGGCATGTGAGTCTCAGTGGAGTAAGTGGGGAGATCTGCCCTCAATGTGGCACCATCCAAACAGCTGGGGTCCCAGATAGAACAAAAGCAGAGGAAAGGCAAACTGGTGTCTGTCTCCTGGAGCTGGGAAACACTCTTCTCTTGCCCTTGGACATCAGAACTCCCAGCTTGCAGGCCTTTGGAGTCCAGGCTTACACCAACAGCCCCCTGAGTTCTCAAGCCTTTGGACTTGGAGTGAGCTACATTACCAGCATCCCAATATTTCCAGCTTGCAGATAGCATGTTGTGCGGCTTCTCCTAAATCCCCTCTCATATAATTACATACATGTCCTGTTGGTTCTGTTTCTCCGGAGAACCCTAACTAATACAGTGAGTCAGGTATGCATTTTAATTTTTAGTAGCTGCATTTAAAAAGTAAACAATAGGCTGGGCGTGGTGGCTCACACCTGTAATCCTAGCACCCTGGGAGGTCGAGGTGGGAGGATTGCTTGAGGTCAGGAGTTCGAGACCAGCCTGAGCAAGAGTGAGACCCCATCTCTACAAAAAATAGAAAAATTAGCTGGGTGTAGTGGCGCGTGCCTGTAGTCCCAGCTACTCGGGAGGCTGAGGCAGGAGGATCCCTTGAGCCTAGGAGTTTGAGGCTGCAGTGAGCTATGATGAGGCCACCGCACTCTAGCCAGGGCGACAGAGCAAGACTCTGTCTCAAAAAAATAAAAATTAAAAAATAAAATAAAAAGCAATAGACAGTGAAATTAACTTTAATATTATATTTATTTAACCCAGTATATCTGACATAACTCTTGAACACAATCAACATAAAATACATTTATTAAATATTTTACACCCTTCTTTTTGCACTACGTCTTTGAGATTCAGTGTATATTTTACACTTACAGCATATCTCAGTTAGGACTAGTCACATTTCAAGAGCTCAATAGCAATCTGTGGCTAGTGGCTACCATACTAAATAGCACAGCTGCAGAAAGATACAGGAACTGTAATGAGAAAAGTGAGACAGGCACAGAATGATGTGCTAACTATGCAAAAACAGCAGAAGGAAAGTGGCAAGGTTCCCTCATTTCTGTCCCCATGTCCTACTGTGGGGGTTTCCCCAAAGCTCCATGCTTTACCCACTACCTCTCTCTCTTTGGATTCTCTCTTGGTAAGCTGAATCATTCATTCAACAGACCTTTCCTGGGTGCCAATGATGTGCCAAGTACAGTGCTAGGTGCTAACATTAGAAAGATAAATAAGATATATACAAGTCCATGCATACTCTTTGCACACGTTGTGCCATGGTACAGGATGGTAACGGGCATGTGTTCATACACAGGAGATCACGCACAGTGGCAAGGGGAAGGGAGGGGAGGAAGGTGACTTACAGCTCAAATGTCACCTCCTCAGAAAGACCTCTTCTGACCACTCAGCATAGAGCAAAAATCCTTCTCCTCTGTCTATGTATCCACTACTGCATTGTCATCACCTTTTATTTTCTTTGGAGCATATATCACCACCTGAAATTTTTCTTCATTTATTTGTGTCTTGTTTATCATTTGTCTTCCTTTCTAGAAGGTAAGCCCCATGACAGTAGGGACCTGCTGGGCCTTACTCACCCTGTGCCTTTGACAGAGTAGGCAATAAGTCAATAGCACTCCCTCCCTCCCTCCATCTATCCATCCCTTCCTTCCGTCTTTCTAATCATACTGTCCACCAACCGGGCACCTCCAGACTCACTGTAATCATTTCTGTCTAACAACCAATTCCATGCTGTCTTTCCTCCAGGTCTCCCTAAATACCACCAGGTTAAGCCACCTGAAGCACTGATTTCATTACATCAATTCCCTGTTCAAAATGTACCATTCTTTTTAGGAAAAGGCCCTGAGCACGCTTATTGAGGCAAAGTTTTCTGTAATCTGATAATCAAGGTTTTTCTCTAATCTTGCCCTATCACAATTTCCCTCATTTACTATGCAAAAAGAGAAGCTCTCATTCCAGTAACATGGAGAAATTAATGGGTGTCTTAATTTCTCCTACTATCAACTCATCAGCTAAAAATAAACATAAAAAATAAAAAGGCATTTTCCACTCCCCTGCCATCATTCCAGGAGGATAGCCAGCCCCAAATTCTTTGTTGCCCAGCCTTACTTTACCCCCAGGTGAAAAAGGGTTCCAGAGAGACAGCAGGTTCCCTGGGTGGCGGCACCTTGCAGGTAACGGAATTCAGATGTCAGAGCCTGTGTGAAAATCTGCGATCCACTCTCAGCGCCACAGCCTCAGGAGCCACACAGACAAGCTTGGTGTGAAGAAGACCAGGAGAATGGGTCTCCTCTCTTGCTATTTGCCCTGGATGGCAACAGTCTTGGTTTCTCGACACAATCCAATTATATGAAAATGAACACTGAGCAATTAACTATGGTCAGTAGAGAACCTGATTTGGTTTGATGTGGACAAGGAACAAGTCATCCTATTATACTGCCCTCTAACAAGTCATCAACACTCCCCAATTCCATGATTTTCTCCGAAATTCCTTTCCTTCTTTGCCCTTGAAATGCCCAGGCATTTCAGGACACGCATGCTGACTATTGTATTGGAATGAGGGCATAGGAGGGGTAGACTGCCTTTTTATTTTTTATATTTTGTGCTGTTCAGGCAATAGTAGGAGAAAAAAGTTAAGACGCTAATAGCCTGTTCTATCATTTCCCTGATAGCAACACTGAAAATACAGGATTAGGCTCTAGTAAGAAGGGTAACATCCCACCAACCCTTTGAGGTTTATGTTCTAAGTATAGCAGTAAGTACTAATCCTAACTAGATTGAATCATGTAAGAATATTAAATTAAGTGAAGGGACTGTGCATAGAATGTTCTTGGTTTCAGCATCTGCAAAATTAAAACAAGGAACTGGATAATTTTTAAACCACTTCCATCATTTTGCTCTACTCGCTTCAGGCTCCAGGCCCCAGAGGAATGACTCTAAGCATTTATTACCTATCCTGTTAATTATTGTTCTTAATTAAATAACACCTTTAAGAATTACTTAACCACTGAGTGTATGTCTTGCCTCCTTAATTAGAATGTGAGGTCCTCGAGCATAATTCAACAAAAGTATATTAAGAATCTACTGGGTCCAAGGCATAATATAAGGACAGAGATTTCTCCCTAGGTGGTTGGGAGAAATTCCTTCATGCTTAATAGCAGTCACTTTCAACGGGCAAGATTTCTCAACTGTGTTCTATTGCAATATTTTTCAGCTTGTTTTTTCAAATGGGCAGGATACTCAGTATAATGGAGAGACAGGACTTGGAGAGAATCCAGAAAGCAAGGGAGCATGTCTGCCATTCCAGGAGTTCTCAAACCTATGAAATCACCAGCCCACCCTGCTAGCTGTTCTCCTTATTTTTCTGTTGTAAACAAACCCAGTCTTTAGCATGCTCTAATATGGTGCAATATAGCGCTCTTGCTTCTGCCTTCAATGTTCTTTGGAAAAAGGCTAAGTAGGCATTGTCCTAGCTTTTGTTGCTCTGAAAGCAAGCCCTGAGCAGCCAGGGACTTAAGCCCAGGTAGTTTATTTGCAGGGTGATTTCAGGAAGTACAATGGAAGGAATGGGGAAAATGAGACAGGAAAGAGAGAAAAGCCCAACAAGGTGTGTTAACAAGAGCTATTGCCATAGGCAACTGTGGCTCGATCTCACTGGGGACCCTCTGAGCTGCCATGTAGATCAGAAGTTTCCCCCCATGGGATGGGAAAGCAGGACACACTCACTGACTCCCTCTCTCAGTAGTTAACAGTCACTCCAGGGAAAGTTAAATCCCTACTCTGGGCAGCCCTGCATGGAGCTGGAGAAAGTTCGCAGGCAGAAAGGCAGAGAAACCCAGGACTGGAAGTTGTCACTATGCACAAGAACTGGCCACAGTAGCCACAAATGGACTCAGCTGCAAGTCAAGGGGACACGGGACAGGGTGTCAGCTGCATCCGCTATGAGCGTTAGTTCACCTCCTTGACCACCACAGCCAGGCCCAAAACTCTAGAAACCTAGTTTCTACTCAGGGTCCTATCAGTATCTCCTGAAAGACTTGAGATTTATGTTACTTTACATCCCTCTGTCTTAGATGCCTTTTCTCCGAATGGGAGATGATGATGACTTTTACCAGAAGGCACAGGGAGGCAGAGAGATGTGACTTTCATGTTTGATGGGGTTCAGGTCAGGGGTCACAAACTCCAATGCCTTCAGTGGCTTTGGCTTTATGATGATCATAAACAGGGATAAAGGCACAAGTGATGCTGGTGGCTCTGAGGAGGAAGCCTGAGCGTGGGAGGTGGGGAGTGCGGAGGGAGTGTGGGATGGGGGTCTTAGACAAAAGCATGCAGTGTTCTGGAGCTTCCACATAAACTCCTGCTGCCCCCAGTTATTCCACTGCCACCACAACCTATGGAAAGAATCATATGACAAGCAAAACAGTACAATACATGCAACCGAAGACAGAGTCCTTCGCCAAGCCTAAAGTCTATTTCGCAGAACTGACATTTGAAAAACCTTATAGAAGGTTATGGAAAAATAGGATCAGAGACCAAAAGTACTGAGTTAACCTATGCGCACCTTAATAAAAATTTCATAGCACTTCTAATTGCTCACGTTTAATGAGCACTTCCTACGTGTCAGGAACTATCTGAAGCACCTTTCAGACATGCTCATTCAACGCCCCTAACAACCCATTTTACTAATAAACTGAGCCAAAAAGGTTTGGTAACTTCCAGGTAGCAGACGGGTCAAAATTTAAACTCAGGGAGTCCACCTACAGAGCTACATTCTTAATGACTAATCTATGGAAATTGATTAAAATACAACAAAGGTAGCACATTAAATATGAACAATACTTCATATAGTAAAAAATATATAGTAGAGGTTACTATATGAATTTCTGGTACAGAACAAACCATCTTAAAACTTAGAGATTTAATATAAACATTTATTATTTCTCGTGACTCTGATCTGGACTGGTTTGGACGGGGCTAACTGGTATAGGACGGCCTCACTCATGTCTGTGGCCTCAGCTGGATGGATGGTTGTTGCTGTCTCTCCACATAGTCTTTCATCCTCCAGGAGACTGGCTGGGCTTGTCCACGTGGTAGCAGAAGGGTTCCCAACAACTAGACCAGTTAGTCCTAATCACAGGTACTTTTCCAGCCTCTGCACCATATTTGCTATCATCCCATTAATCAAAGCAAGTCACATGGCCAAGACTAGAGTCAGGATGAGAGCAGACCCAGGGAGGTGAGAACAAATTGGGGACTATCTACCACAGTTTCCTTGTAAGTTCTATGAAATACTTGGAAGTTCATTTTGCTTTGCTGCAGACTCGAACTGAGAGGAACTATATTCTGTGTCAGTCACTCGTCCAAATGTTCAATCCCTTTCTGATTTTATAACTCACAATGAATTCTTTCTTTCCAGGTCCCACAAAGTAACCGAGTTGCAGAGTAACTGCAACGCGATGAGGAAGAGCAAGAGGAGGGGGGAGAGGAACTACTGCTGTCGCTGCTGCTGCGGGGTAACACTTATTCTACCTCCTGGGCATGGGGCATGGCTGTGTATATCTGAGCCTCCCCTCCCAACCCGCAGGCATGGCGCTCCCAGGCCAACTCCCTGCCCCTCCTCCCACAGTACCAGGGATGCTGCCCTGGGACCCAGGTTACTCTCTCCTCAGCTTCCCTATGTCTTCTAAGTTTCACTGCACACACTTCTATTCCCAGTGTCCACCTTTTCAAATACCAGTTACAGGAACGACTCTCGGTTTGCATATACTCAAGTGAAACTCTCACAGTTGCTGAAAGTGATGCAGAAGTATAACTTATACGCTAGAATTTTCCAAAGGGAAACGGGATGTGTGCACAGACTCCTTTACGAGCAAGGTTCATAAAGAGCTGCTCAGGTGCTGGGGGAGGACAGGGAGAAAACTGTCTTGGGAAAGTTTCATGACACAGGTGAAGTGAGTCACATCGGTGTGTGACTTTGGCCAGTGCTGCCTCTCCGTGCTCCTGTTTTCTCATCTGAAGAGCAGAGGATCAATAACAGGAGATAATACACTGAAAGCACTTAGCCCCTGAAGATAGTAAAGTAGCCAATAAATACTAGGAACCACTATACTTCACTCTCAACCACATGTTGTTTCACATTTAATGTTCCTCCAAGTAAAACTCATCTTTCCACACATGTCAAAAGAAACCTGATGGTCAATCAGACCAGAGGGTGGCCTGCACCAACATCTTCCCAGGCTGTTTCTGAGCCATGGGGAATATATAGGACTCTCAGGCAAGGTCCCTATGCCCAGGTTCCAACCTCTGTCCAGCAGCTTCCCAGGCTATGAGGAATTTCTCTCTCTCCCCTTTCTTCCTTCTCCTCCTCTGGCAAACTCCTCTAGTATATCCCCTGCAACTGGTCCCGCTGCTGCTGTAACACTGAACAGTCTCCCTGGGATATGCGTTGCTCTGCACACCACCAGACCCCTCCCCATGGCCCTGAGTTGAAGGAAATCCCTAAGAAGATGGGGAACACAAGTCCTCGATCTCCCAGGCTGAGCAGTTGACCTAGAAAACAACTGGCTCAGGTAGGGGCAGGAGGAAAGCAGAGGCCAGTAGGGCCATGTCCCTTCCAGCTCCACCCCTTCCCCCGCCATCGCCACCAAAAGTGAGCCATTGGGCCACTTGACGTGCCTGGCCATGTTCAGGGGAGTCGGTAGCTCTGCAAGAAACTTGGAGGAAAGATGAAGTGACACATGCTCCAAAAAACTAAACAAAAAACAAAACAGAACAGTTACTGTCTCTAGGAAAACCAAAGTGTGGCTCCAGAAAGGAAATCAAATTGTAGAACATAACATGGCTCAGTTGAGAACAATATTTATGTAGTCAAAATAACATAAACATTAAGTAATAATTTCACCAAAAATTAAGGCACAACTGTATTTGGAGAATAAAGAAAGAGAAGTGTGTGGGTACGGGATGGGGAGGCGAGAAGTGTAAAAGGTCTAAAAACTCCTCGTCTTCCTACTGTAAAGCCAAGGATAATGTTTAAAGTGGGGACGGGAACAAGTGGCAATGTATGTAGATGATTTAGGAGAAAAATCCTGAACAAAACAGCTAAAAGAGTGGAACTGGAAGATGGAGGGCTACATGCCACCGAAACAAATTTTTAATCCTGAATTTATAGCGCTATCTAGGCCGTTAAAAACTATATTCATTATACATTGGAAATCCTACTGGAAACCATTATTAGCATTTAATGCAAAAATAATTACAAGGCATCCAGTAACGATCACACACGAGATTATCAGGGGGAAAAAAATCACCCAACTATTTTCCATATCTATCTCTCAGGGATTTGCTTTTCCAACCTTGTTGCTTATGGTGGCTACCTTGGAATATTTAATCCAGAAAGCACAGGACTACCAAAATTAACCTGTTTTTCAGAAGCTACCTGCACACACCAGCTACCTCTGAGTCCAAATAAGAATCCTGGATATGTCTGAAGTGTGTGCTAAGATTTAGCCTTTACTAACTTCCATCGCTTATCAGAGCATGAATCTCATGAGGTTATCCAAATAAAAATAAATAAAAGAACTTGACAACTGCTTAAATGTCAGATTAAATTTCATAATATTAATACTCAATATTCATTGCAAGCTTCAAAGAAAGCAAATATCCTTCACTGCAACTCACAGAAGACATTTCACAATGATTTTCTATCACTGTGCGCAGCCATAAATTTTCATAACACTATCAATCCTTTAAGGTGCGGCAGTATTTAATTTAAGAAACTTCTGTCCTACAAGGGTGGAAACATTTTCAAACTCACCTTTCAAAAGTCTTTCTTTTCCCCTGCCAGACAAGGAGGGAATGCTGCTTTGTTTTTTTTTTTTTGTTTTTTTTTTTTCCTTTTCTGGCTTTGAAGTAGCCTATCAACTTAAGTTCTCCTGGGGGTAGAAGCTCACCACCTCTTCTCTAGTTTGCAACAATTACTAAAAGATGTTGAAGCAAACACAAGTGTACTTTGCAACAGTAAATCCAAGCTGGAAATGGTACAGATGAAAGCAGTAACTAACAGCAGTTAGTTCTTTTCCTCTTGCCGTGCAGAAGGAGAAATGAAAAAACTAATCTCTGCATTCAGATTAGTTCTAGTGAGTTTATCCAGCAAGAATTGATCCAATTAGATGAAACTCTCCTGGTTAACTTGAGTTAGTTACAGTTTGGAAACCATAAAACATATTCGTTATTTCATCTAAAGCAATGAAATCATTTGGGCATTAAATTGAAAAAAAAAAATGGTTTCAGAAGCCTGCATTTATTCTAAATAGGCGCAAATCCTAATTATCCTCAACTAACAATTCCAAACCAGATCCATGACAAGTTTCAGAGGTGCGAATGAACATCAAGGAAAATCGTGTGAAAGGCCTCTTTTCCGGCATCTATTTGCAATCAGAGAATCATTATTTCAAATCAGAGGTGCTCCAACTTTAGCTGCTATCGGAGTAACTTCAGGCTTGTTAAAGCACACGGGGCTGAGCCCCATCCCCAGAGTTTCTGATTGGGTGGATCTGAGGTAGGGCTGGATCATTTGCATTTGTAAGAGTTATCTCAGGTGATACTGATGTTACTGATCCTGAGACAAATACTTTGAGAAACACCATTTTAGATAGTTACTATGTAACCTATTATTTACCTATTCTAGGTAAATAATTTTAATCTAGCTCTAATGAGCTTTCAAAGTAGTTAAGTCATAGGAATGATTTACTTTAAAATTTTTTAACAGACAATTCAAACAAACTTTGATTAGCATAAGGATCACTGACAAAATAGTCAATATTTAAAGTTGGGTATAGTTTAAAGTCCTTATTTTCAAATGCCATTTTAGTGAATTATTTTAAGAAAATGAGTCATCATTTAGTTATATATTGCTGCAAGTGTATGTATTCAGATATCAGAGATCAAAACTGGAGAACCGTGTTATTTAGTAACTAACATCTAATTATAAATGGCATATTTATTATAAGGAAAGCAATGAATTTGGATGAAGTCTGAGATTAGGCAGATAGCTGCTGGTACTTATGAGCTAACTGAATGATCATCTTTTCTCTTCCATAATGAAAAAAAACTTATGATTATTTAAATATTGTACTTGTGGAATAATCACTGTAAGTCTTGAAGCTTGCAAACTGTGACATTTACATCCTGAATTAGTATTCAAGGCAAGTCTTTAAAGAAGTAAATTAACTCTCTCCAACCACTATGTCTGTATTTAAGAAACTGCCTTCTGGCAAATTTTAGTGACTATTTACCATAATGTAGTGGTTAGTTGTACTTCAGATAGAAGGAACAGAAAGTAGCAGAAATACATGAAACACCCCATCAACTCACCAGGCACTTTTCAATAAAAACAAGCCATTTTACTGACTTTACAGTGTGTTTTGAATCACGTCTCTTTTCATTTCTAAATAACAATCCCCAATTTAAAAAGAGTGACACCTGCCTATAAGTAACAACTGAACATTCTCATTATTTAAGAGTTCAGCTCATCTAAACTAAACGTTTGTTTGTGTCCTCTTCTTATTATGTATGCTTCCTTACTCTTTACCTGTCTCAGGTGTTTTCCAAAGCCTTACCTGACTTTTCCAGCCCATTTCATGACCTCTATTCAAATGGAAGCATTGTCTCCCTACTATTTTGGGGTGCAGTCTCTTTACACAAACAAACTTGGAAAATTTGGCTATTTGGACATTGATTATGAAAGAATGATCATACAACCAAAGACAGATGAATTATGAAAGTCTTGTGGTTCTTATCTTACACCGACTTCGGTCTTAGGAACCTGAAAAACCTGTATGTCCAAATAGCACATGGAGAAAACATCACTAAATGACAGGCTAAAGAGAAAACCCAGAGACGGATGTGTCTTCACAGATGATTTTTGTAGAATGAATTTATGATACAGTGTACTCGCTTTTATAACACTTAACCAGAGCAATGGATTTTATGTGCGTGTATGCGTGAAACACCCCATCCAAGTGTGAGACACTTCCCCCGCATTCTCTCTTTAGTCTTTCATTTGGTGACGTACACACTCACATTTAATAGATTGCTCACTAGTTAAGTGTTTTAAATGTCTTATACCCCATAAGCTTTAACCAGCATTTTGGATATTTTTAAGTGAAGACACCATGTTTTAAAAATTATGCATAGTTTTAATTGCTATGACTCCATATAAAATCACTAAGAGTTTCCACTTCTGGTCAAAATGGAGTAGCAGTGACTGGATTTACCCTCCCACTTGAAACAACTATAAATGTGACACAATATGTAAAATGACATTGGACATCAGACAACAAAGGACAGTGACTCCTGAAAAATGGGAAACAAGGTGAGCCCTATGATTTCCCCAACTTAGATCCTGGGGACAGTTTCCAGGCCACAGCACATGAAAAGGGGAACCCCAGCATAGGCTAGTGACTTCCTGAGTTGAAGAGGCAGAGCTGAGAGTCTAGGCAGAAACAGAATCTGGAGTTCTCAGGGCAGAGTACTAGAGAGGAAAGAGCTGCTCAGAGAATCCCAGAGATCTCCAAAGGCTCCCCCTCAAGCTTCCTGCAGAAAACTGACCAGCACATGGTCTGAGGAAACTACCCAAGGCTGAGAAAAGAAACATCTGGAAGGAATAGAAGGAACAGAACTTAGAGTTCACATGGGGCCAGGAACAGTGCTGATTCCCATCAGCTGGCTGGGAAATTTCATCATTCAAGAGACTTTGGGCAGAGAACTCAGAAGGGTCTTGCCTCAATAGTGGGCAATCATTAGGCCTAGACTAAACACAGCTCTGGTCCTGCCTAACAAATCTTAAAAGACCCAAAAGGATCAAAAAATTTCCAAGTAACTGTGTCCCAAAACCTTAAGAATATTTATAGGAATACAAAAATATCCAGCACCCAACAAAGTCAAATTCACAATGTCTGCATTCCATAAAAATTACCAGGCACGCAAAGAAGCAGGAAAGTAGGTCCCGTAATGGAGACAAAACCAATTAATTGAAACCAACCCAGAACTACAATCGAGAAGAAATACTTTCTAGGTGGCACCAGAAGCAACTGAGCAACTCAAACTAAACTCTCCTGGGAGTGCCTGCGACCAAGTCATTTGCATAACATAAAATTTTCTCTTTTTGAAAAAAACTAAAAACCACCAACAGATCAAATTTACTAATCTACTAACAATCCATACACCATTAAAAAATAAAAAGAGGAAAAAGTGACAAAACAAAACAAAGTGGCAAAACTTGGTAGATCTGCTTCAAAATACTGATAAGCAGCACATGCTGGGGTCAACCACGATGACAAATGTTTCCTGAGACACCTGCCACTGTGGACCCACACAGTTCCAACCCGTGTTACTCATGGGTCAGCTGTAAACAATCTTCTAGCCTCTCATGTTCACATGGCCTTTCTACTAAACACAATCACCTGTGACAACCTGCGTCCATTTGTGTTTCACATTTCCCCCCAAACCAGTGGTTCTCAAATGCTAGAGTGCATCAGGACCCCCAGGAGAGCTTATGAAAACACAGATGACTCGGTGCCAGCTCCAGAATGTCTGCGTCAGTAGGTCTCTGGTGGTCCCAAGAATTTGCATTTGTAAGTAGTTCCCAAGTGATGCTGATGCTGCTGTTCTGGGGACCATACTTTAAGAACCAATACCCTAGATAGAGGGTCTCTGATCTACTGAACGTTGGCCTTGCAGGAGGGACCAAAGTATCAACACTCTTTTATGTTCAGTAAGTCACGAGATGCCAGGAACTCACTGGGAAAATGTACAAACCTTCTCAATGTGAAAAAGAAGGTGGCAGTGGCAAGCTGATTATTCTCATCTCCTCTGATAATAACGTTCTGTCCTCCACCTCCAACCCTACTCCCACATCATGCTATGAAGGCTAAGTAGAGCACTGTGTTGAAGGGACAGAAATTGGCAGAAGACTGGGACTTTGTACTTGGATAAGGAGTCTCTGTGTTAGATATATAATTCTTGGTCCATGATATACACCTTTGAAAAGCTTGAGGTGCCACACAGGGGCTAGGACCTCCCAAGGATTTCATGAACAAAATAAAATCTGCCAACTTATTGTATTCTTTTGAATTAGCCCAGGAACTATAGGACCAAGAACTACCATATTTTATCAAATCTGAAATTCATCAAATCATTATTTTATGTAGCACCAAAAAAGAAAAAAAATGCTACAATCAAACTATGGTACATGACATCAATTGTAAAATTCATGTTGATTTCAAAAATGTTCAAATATGATCTCAGAATCAATATAACACAGTATATAAAAATGTGCCCTGGCCTTGGTAACATTTGAGACTATTTTTGTGTGTGTGCTGCTACACTTCCTTACAGCAGTTAACACACAGATTGTTTTAATGGTTACATGGGCCCACGTGAAATCAAAAGAAGAAATGCCAGCAAATCTACAGATATTTTTTTAAATGCAGAACATTTTTAAAGTTTTTATTTTGAAATGGTTTCATATTTAAAGTTGCAAGACTAGTATAAAGAACTTCCATAACTTATTTTCTTTTTTGAACCATTTGAGAGTAAATTACAGACACCATGCCCAGATACTTCAGAGTGAATTTCCTAAGAACAAAGATATTCTCTTACATAACTATAGTGCAGTTATCAAATTCAGGGATTTAATATTAATACAGTATCATCATTGACTAAGCAGCCCATATTCATATATCTCCAATTGTTCCAATACTTGCCTGTAGGACATTCAGTATGAGATGCAACCTGGCCTCACCCAGTACATTTGGTTGCCATGACTCTTTCAGTCTCCTTTATTATGAGACTCAACGCTTTGTTTTTCGTGATACAGACATTTTTGAAGACAACAGAATAATGAGTTTTCAAAATGTCCCTCAGTTTGGGTTTATCTGAGGCTTCCCCAAGATTAGACTCAGATCACACTGACTCCATTTTTGGCTGGAATACCACCGGGGTGATATTGTGTCCTTGGTATATCACATTATATCAGGAGGCAGACACTGTCATTTTGTCCCATTACTGGTAACACTGTATTCAGTTGGATCAGTTGGTTAAGATGGTATCTGCCAGGTTTCTTCCCTCGAAAGTTACTCTTTCTCCCTTCATCATTTGTAGGAAGAGAAATCTGAGACTACGTAAATATCCTGTTCCTCATCAAACTAACCCAATAGTTGTAGCATCCATTGGTGATCCTGAATTATTGAACTGAATTATTACCGAGATGAGTGTAAAGTATTTTCAAGAAAGTTTTCAGCAGATCCTAATTCTAGTGGCTAGGCTTGTTTTCCATATCATATCCATTGACCTATCTTTACTTCATGGTGCATCAGACAGTTTTAGGGAATTTGTTTTAAGAAATACAAAGATATAAGGAGGAACATAATTCTTATTTATGGGAATTCAGGGAAGGGTTTGATAGTGGAATCCTGTCCTTCTACCTCACTGTCCCTCCGATAGAGGGTAATAGTATATCCAGACCAATAGGGTATAAACAGAACTGAAGCAAATGGGGGCAATAATCAGTTCTATTTAGGATTCATAAATCATTTTTAAGATGTAATTTTGAAATAATATAAGCCAAGCTGTTTTTCTTGTATTTAATACTTACAAAGGGTAAAAAAAAAAAAAAAAAAAGAGAAAATGTGAAATAGCAGGATAATGTACCAAAGATAGTGCTTCAATCTCTCCTCCTGAACAGTTTTCAGAAAATTCCTATGTAGCAATGGGACAGGAAGTTAGATTTTGGCCTATGGTAAGGAAGAACTTACTAGGAGGAACCATATGAAATTGCCATTTTATAGGCCAAAAAATGGTTGCATACTAGCAATTTCCTATACCTGCAGGCTTCCTGTGATTTCAAGTGCTCAGATCAGATGATCCCTGGTCAAGGAGGATGTTACAGAGTAAAGCAATCCAGGCAGCATTATGAGAAAGATGGACTCAGTCGACCCTAATGCCTCTTGAAATCATAAGAATACATGTTTTTGTGAATGGCTTATGCATATTCGTCCTTTAGGCTGAGGCAGAGGACGGACTTCTCTCTGCTTCCTTACCAGGATTATTTACCTCTTCCACACTGTTCTGCACCTGTTCACTCATTTATCCCTGAGACTACAGAATACTTAAAGGCAGGTCATTTGGGTTAGAAAGGGGGAGGGTGTCCCTGAAAGGAGGGTGACCCTGAAAGCAAGACAATTTGTAGATATGCAGGTTACAAAATGGAAAACTTAAAACTGGCTGCAGGAGAAAATCATTCTGTCTAAACAATGCTGAAGTCTTACTCTGAGTATCTTCAGTGATAGGATTGGAACAAATGTCTGCATCTATAATTTCTATATCCATGAAGTTATTTTTACAACCCTGACCCTTGCCTTCCTGACAAGCACCTTATGCAATTAACTAATTGATCACTGTGAAGTACTTTGAGTTCCTTGAAGAAAAATACTACATAAAAATAACCAGTACACTACCTAGATGCCTTATCTCCAGGTTGAGAGTACTAACTTCCACTTATAAAACTGATCTCTAAATACACGTAACAAGCTCTAGGTAGTAAAGTCAAACACCATAAAATAAATGATTGGTTTTTTTTTAATTTAAGTCATGCTGTTGGGACTAATTTTGCCAATTTGAAGGTTATTCCTAAATAACTAAATCCTCATTTACACTGCTAACTGGCTCTTTAGTACATTTGCAAATAGAACATATTACATTCCCATCCCCTAACAACTTTCCCATTAGCTACAGTAAATACTCTGCACTTTGGTCACCCATCAGTTCCCCACGGAGTTATGGGTTATAAGTTTAATCGTTTCATTTGCATATCCAGCTGAGGTAAATTAGATAAAGTCACCGTACTCATTACGCTTTATTGCATTACAAACACAGATGTCTGTTTTCCTAGACCCGCTTAACCTTGACCTAAAGAAAGAGATTAGAGCAATACAGTGAGAAAATATATACTGTTTGTTCACTTGCCTTCTCACATCTGAACTGCATGGAATTACCTAGAAAATAAGAGAACTTCAGTTTTGGAATTAACAGGGTAACCTTGAAAAAAAAAATCACAATCATCAGATATTGCTTTCCTTAGTTATGAATTGTCTGGTAAAAGAGCTTTAAATATTATTTCCCTGAGCACATAAACATAAGCAAATTCTCTCTCTATAAAGAGTAACTTCACTACATTGAAAAAAAATCCCACCACTAGGAAATGATCACAGCCAAGCCACCATCTAGCTTAGTATTAAAGCAGGTAAATTTATCTCACAAAATTGGGCCCAGCACCCTGGCTCACACCTGTAATCCTAGCACTCTGGGAGGCCGAGGCGGGAGGATCGCTTGAGGCCAGAAGTTTGAGATCAGCCTAAGCATGAGCGAGACCCTGTCTCTACTAAAAATAGAAAAATTAGCCGGGCATGGTGGTGCGTGCCTGTAGTCCCAGCCACTCAGGAGGCTGACGCAAGAGAATCACTTAGCCCAGGAGTTTGAGGCTGCAGTGAGCTATGATGATGCCACTGCACTGCAGCCTGGGCAACAGGGTGAGGGAAAAAAAAATT